>CADWAE010000471.1:11437500-16237500 GCA_902982915.1 Phalloptychus januarius | reverse complement strand
GTCATAACTTTTTAAGCGTTTTGTGGTTTCTGAATCCAACTTTATCTGTGTGGGACAAACATGACCACTGCAGTTCTATAGTAAGCAACTGATGGATATGAGTGAATATGATAGGCTGTGGTTGTGGTAAAAACGGAGACGGTGATCAGTCATTACGAAGGGGGATAAAAATAGAAAAGGTGTCGCACTTGCGCAACTCGGCTGCATAAGTATGCGCACCCTTAGAGCGATGCTTTGTTGAAGCTTGTCTTGACTGAATTACAACTTTCAGTCTGAGTTTAACGCTGTCAGTGATTACGAAGAATCCAATGAATCTGAAATAGAGTTCAAAGGTCAAGAGAAAGGCAGACTTTTCTCCAGAAATGATGAAAAAACAAAGTGGAAAATATTGATGGAAGCTAACAGAGTGCTAAAAGAGACAATGAATGTACTTCCAGAAGATCCAGTGGGGTCTGTGAAGGCATCTGAATGTGACCTTTCTGTCACCGTGTTGGGAAGGATAGCAGGAAGTACGCATTGAAAATAGCATTAAGTAACCAATGCAGAGTTGCATGAGTTCAGCAGTCTGATCAGAACTAGAAGGACTTGCCTTTGGTCATGGGACCAATGTGGACCAATCAGGGACGTGGCAGCGCCCAGGTCAAAACGTGCAACAGTTAGTTTACCAGCCAGTCACAGAGCCACTCAGCTCCTCCAGACTAGCGGTAGCAGTAATTCGCAAACTTACGAGAAGTTCCACAGAGCTCATCATACCAGTCCAACGTATGACTGGTACGATTTCCAGTACCAGTCCAACGCTCCTGATAGCAACGGAGAAGAGTCGATACCATGACACACTGAAAGAGTAGGAGCTTCTTAAAGAGACATTTCAAAGTCAAACTTCTTTCAAGATGTGTTTAATATTTAGCATTTATATAAAAACTGAAGGTGATGTAGCTGCAAAAGCAACGCAGCGCATCTTCAACAATCCCACCGCGCCCACAGTGAAACACGCTGAAGGCAACATCATTCTTTACGGTTTCCTTTTCTTTAGACATAACCGCAGGTTTATAAAGACAAAATATGACCTCGATTCTATTGTTGGGTCTGAAAAAAAAAAAAAATTATAAAAATCTGGTGCAGTAAATGCATTTTCTAACTCTTTTTCTCTTAGTTTGGAGGAGAAAAACAATGATTGTGAAGGGCATGCAGAGGACTAAAAGTGTCGGTTTATTTCCTGCCTGTCCGGAGTTTGTTGCCGTTTCTGCTTGGCTGCAGTCTAAAAGCTTTGGAGAGGTCCACAGCTGCAGGCTGTAGCGTACCGTACAGACCACTGCAATTACAGCCCAGCATGTTGGCCAAGCCAACAACTACAGTGGACACTTGGAGAGTGTGTGTGTATTGTTACACTATGTTTTAGTTCTGGACAGCTGCCAGGGGAAGGAGAGAACAGTAACGAAGGGGGCCTGTTTGCTCTGGCCCTGCACCAAAATGCTCCTCTGTTTTACTCGGCTGCTGATAATAGATGGAGGGGACAGACACACAGTAAGACAGGGGGAAAAAAAACAGTGAGGCTTGCAAAGAGTAATAAAAGGAAAGAAAAATATTTAGTGCTGAAATAAAAAGAACAATCATCATAAGAGAAGAAGAAGAAGTGGTGGAACAGGGAGAACAAACGCAATCTGTAACGATGCCTTAGTAGGTAACGCACACCGAGGTTAGCAGCTCCGATGGACCATCGCTTTGCAGACATTTCAACGAATAAGCAAAGGGTTTAGGTAATAGGCTGTAAATAAATGACCTCTGCGAATTGTTTTCTTCCTGGTCCATTAGCAGACTCGGTTGATTCCTATCGGTGTAATCGTTCCACACTCCGTCTCATCGGACCTCTTTCTTCTTCTTGGCGTTTCAGTTGCATTAAGTGCTATTCTTAGTTTGGGCTCTTTGAAGTAGGCAAGTAACCGCAACACTCCGAGACATAGATCCTGCCAAATAGCCTTCAGGAAGCCTAATTGCCGAATATTGCAGACACGCGACACAATAAGTGTACAGCCTTGCGTTTCTGTAACGGGAGCCGATCTGCCTGAGTTTAACATTTGTTTGAGCCGTTCAGAGAGTTTGGCTTATCCTGCTGGAATCTGTTGGTTATTATTCATTAACGTTTGGAAGCTGAAGCGTTTGTTTGATCGTTTGGGAGACTTCCGTTCCTTTTCACGGAGTTTTACCTGACTGGCTCCAGACTTCTTTTCTTTCATTTCAACTCATTAGTGCCCTTTTTACAAAACGCCTTGGAGCAAAGGCCTGAGATACAATCTTCCTGCCTCGGTGTTGAAACGAACGAACAGAGTTTAGAGTCTGAGTTTAGAGCCGACGGTAGCTGCGTTTCCGTTTATTGCGCAATATGACATTTCAAACATAAATTAGCTTCAATGGAAACGCGCCAATTTTGAATCAACTGATTTTTCAATAGGAAGTTTTTGTCACAAGGATGAGGTGATATTTTTTTGGGGGGGCTGTATTGGAATTGATTAACTTCACAAAACCGCAATGGAAATACTTTTTCACATCGTACGAGTCACATGATCAACAACCAGACGTTGCCACTGGCGGCAACCTTGAAGAAGACAACAGGAAGTAGTTGGCGGACGATGGCATGGCGTGATTTTTTGCGAGAACAAACTCATTCATGTGCGATTTTAATCATGTTTCTTATTTAATTGAAAGACCAGCAATTGCAAAATTGTGGGATTTTTTTTTTTTTTTACATTAGCGGAATATCGACAAAGTGTTGCGCACATTTGTAACATTGTTTGCATATAGGAAGTGTTCCGCAATGTGTCCACAGCCTGATTCAGGCAAAGAGCTGAGAATGAGGACGCACACCTCCAAATCGCACCACGTTTTTGACGCCAATGGAAGTCAATTGTATCTTATTTAGCAAGTAGAGGTGAAATGTGAATCGGCTCCACCGATTCGTTCCATCCAACGGTGCAGACAAGAACAACAAACCACTTTGTTTCACATCCGTTTTGATGGTGAAGGTTCCAGCGGGTTCTGCTGGTGGCGTGTCGCTCTCTGTTTGACTTCTTCCAGAAAGAGGTGGGCGTTCCGCCGAGGGAACTCCACGATGCTCAGCCGAGCGCAGCCAGACTCGTTTTGACTCTGCAAAGCGACTACACGGGAGCCTGCTGACCTTTCCATCTGCCTAAAACAGAAACAGGAGGCAGTGAAGCAGCCACCTTAGCTAATTGGCTCCCACATCTGACACAAGCTTCCTCAGCGATGCCTACGCCTGCAGTGTCCAACACCGTGGACAGATCAAAGAGCCTAATTGATGGGATTTTTTTTTCCGCCTCCCCCTCCTCTCCCGCACCACCAAGTATTGATTGCGCGGCGCTTTACTAGAGATAAAAGGGCCACGTCGGAATTTGAAGCATAATGGTCTGATAAAGCCGGTCTTTCAGTGTCTGAAGCCGAATCACAGCTTCAAGGTCAAGAGCGGATGGGAGTGAGGGCAGATGAAAGGGGCCGGTTCCTGGGGCTCCGTGTTTGTTGTTGTTCAGCTCAAAGTTTTCTGTTGACGATAAGAGCCCTCTCTCTGATCATCAGACCTTCTTTGAGAACTATTCACACAGCAGCTCATTATGCCCATCTGATAAAAAAAAAAAAGAAAGGCTGATTTGTGTTTTTATAACAAAAGATAAATACACTATCTGAATCCCTGTGGGTTTGTTTGCTTAGTTCGCTTGTCTGCTTCTACTGGCTGAGCCACAAGTGTCTCTCAAGGCCGATAGGGTTTCTTGGGAGGCTTTAAAATCCCAACACTCTCGGCCTTTTTGTTGGAGGACCCTAAAGAAAGGACAGCAAATCCTCTTGGACGGAGCAACGGCAACGACGGGAACCGTTTTTTGAGACTTAGGAGGCTGTCAGCAAACCATGAAAGAAACCTTCTGATTCACTGAGAAAGGGTGTTAGTCTTTCTGCTCCCACGCTAATTCAGGGTGAGGCTTCAAGGCCTGAAGAGAAGAGCAGCTAATGTCGAGCCGCTGCTCCTTCCATCTTTGTTTCATGAGGACTTTTCCGTTGGTTTTAGTCATTATTTTCCGTCTGTTATCTATACCTGTTTAAACTTGCAGGCTCACAGGGAAGCTGGTGCTTATTCTCAGCGGTCATCCAGCAGAAACACCTTTTCTGCTAATTCATCTCAGGCTTATTATTAAAGATAATCTTTTCTTATTCCCTCTCTTCAATCGCAAACTTTTGTCAGTCATCGTTATGCATCGTTATGTAAAATTTACTGTTTTTAGCTTTACATCACATTCTAATATTATTCCCTCATCAAAAACATACTTGAGGTCATACAGGGGTCATTATTCAGGCAATTTTTCAGTGAAACGCTGATAAAAATGTTGTTAAAGTGTAAATAGAGGAGCCGTGTTGTGGTGACTTCCTGGAGGCGGAGTTTCAGAAAGAGCAGGAGCTTCTTAAAGAGACAGAAGCCCAATTTCAAGTCATTGAATTACCAAGTCGAATTTCTTCAAATTCGACTTGCCTTTTAATAACAACTGAAAACAACAGCTACTTGACTGTGATATGAAATGAAAAAATGTGCCTGCAAAATAAATAATAACACCCCTTTTAATAAAAGAAATAGGTCGCCAGAGAATGAGATAGTCGAAAAAAGAACGGAAAACTGTTTGTTCACTTTTTTATTGAGATACAACAGATATTTAAATGCTATCACTTTCCACTTTATTTTGCGTGTGTACAGCATTTACTTTGTTTGAATGCTTTCACATTTTCCCATCTTGAAGCACAAACATTTAACCAACTCTGTTGGAATTTGAAGGTGTAGACCAACACAGAGTGTAAAATGTCAGTGAACGCTAACTGCCTGGCCTTTGACTGGACCGTTCTAACGCGTGGCTACTCTTTGATCTAAAGCATTCTGTTCATAGGATCAATGTTCTCCAAGATCGTGCTCAGTCCCAAAGCTGCAACAGATTGTCTTTTAGGGTCTCCATGTACTCAGCTCTGCTGATCTTTGACCGTCTTTCGAGTCCTCGGTGAAGAATAGAGTCCACACAGCATGATGCAATCAACACTGTGTTTCACAGTCGGAATGGTTTTGCATGGTGATTTGCTGAGTCACAGCCGAACGTTGTTGATTTGTTTGCAGTGAGAATACAAAGGCTGTGAGTTGAAACAAAAAAAAACACGACTTATTAGTTAGGCTAATTTCATTTTCTATTGGATTGTCCCTCTGCATCTCTAAAACTGCAACTCACCTGAGTTCAGCGTAGTGGGAAAAGTCGGACGGGCGTACAACCAAAGCGGTTCTGTGATCTGGTTTAATCTGGCTTTCATCACTTTGTTTGGTGCCAGAACCGTGTCCACTCCAGACTAATTATATACTTTAAAAGAGCTTTAATGCAGTGATCCGGTGTTGTGGAGGAGCCCGGTGAACACTTTTTGGTTTGGGTGACAGTTCGAGCTGTGTGTGAAAGCAGCCACTTTCTTTCTCTGTGTGGTCATGAGCCACACAAGTTGTGATCACTGCGTGGTGGGGTGTGTGTGTGTGTGTGTGTGTGTGCGGGTGTGTGTGTGTGTGTATGAGTGGGTGGCTTTCCATTTGTGTCTGCTTGTTGTGTGTTCCCCTCTTAGTAATGGGGTTTTGTAACCATTTGTAATGTGACGACAGTCAGTTGTTGTGGTTTGCTAACTGTGAGTTGGCCAACTTATAAACTTGTCGCGTTCAGATCAAATCAAACCAGAAATTTGGTTGGGACTGATGATAGGAGAATGTTAAAGTGCATTAAACACTAGAACTTTTACCAGATTGTATTTTTATACATTAGTCTTTAACAAGAAGTCGTTTTCTCTAAGGCTGATATCCGAATGGCAAGGCTGTGGCTAATGAACTACTTACTCAACTGGAAAAAAAAAAAAGTTTAGACAACATCTTCAGTTTACACTTAAACACCGCTTTATGTTGTTCTATCAGAAAAATTCCAAATAAGTTACAGTTGAACCTGTGACATTAACATTGAATACTGATACTTTTGCTGGCAACTTTAAGTACAAATTCAAATAGTAAAGCATCCATATGCTCTAAGTCAAGGGTGTCAAACTCGTTGTGGTTTTGGGTCAAATCCAGATCATGGATGCTCTTAAAGGGCCGGAATGTATTGATAAAACCTGTTCACAAACTGTTAAAATATGAATGATTTATTATTAAAATTAAATAATATTATTGAACATATTTTCAGTCCCTTTGGTATTTTGTGATTCTTTCTGCTATAAAAATCAAAGTGTTTGGAAATATTTGCGATATTTGAGCTTATTTATGACAGTAAATGTGAGTTTTTATTACTCGCTGTACTATAATCTGACATTAATTAAAGCAGAGGCAGCTGTTTAGTGCAAGAAAGAAAACTTTTGACCATTTTTGAGAAAAATCTGCAATAAACTCCCATCTGATTGATATAATTTGGCAAAACAGATAAAACTGCATTGATTTGATTGAAAACATAATATTCAAACACACTTGGTGTCTAGTCTCAAATCTTGAGGGCCACATAAAAAGCTGTGGCGGGCTGGAATTGGCCCACGGGCCTTGAGTTTGACACCTGTGCTCTAAGTGTAACAAAAGTCTTGTTTCGAGGCATTTTAACATTTGTTCAATTCCACAAAATGCACCTTTAATGGCGTTTGTGCAGCTTGCTAAAGTAATCACACTTACGGAGCACAAAACCTTTCAAATTTATCTACAATTTTTCATGTTCTTTGGAGCTCAAGTTGAAATGTTCTCATATTTTGTTGTTTGTGTGGCCCAGCTTAAATAAAAGTGAAACTCAGCAGGAACTTCTCAGCAGGTGGGAAAATACCCTCATGGTCAGATTTAGCACCAAAAGAAATGCCACCGAATGTAATTCTGCTATTGTACGTATCGCAGAAGAGGTAAGGAATTACTTCAGTAAAGTGTAGCAAGATCACCACTGTGATGGGCAGAACATCTCTATTAGATCATACAGACAAAATAAAATAACCCATTTGTCAAACCGTATTTTTTCCCCTCATGAGCCCAACGTTTATTCCTCGCATCCATCACATGGGGGCATACTTCGACCGACTGACTCTTCCTCTTCACCCCCTGCGGAGCGCACAGACACTCACTTCGTCGCTCACACCAAGCTTTGACATCCACTGTCACACAAGGGCAACGCCCCCTCTCTTTTAAATGTACGCAATCGCCATTCACTCAGCAAAAAAAAATACACACACACACACACACACCGCGTCCCCGTCTGGATGGGTGCGCTTTATCAACGCGCACACGCGCTTCCAGCACATGCACGCACTCTTCCGCCTGCGCACAAATGAGCACTTGAGTCAGGGCCCCCCAACGCAGAGCTTATTGGCTCTGCGTTCGGCTGGTGCCACTTTGTGCGAAGGTTTTGTGTCTGGCTTCATGGGGGAGCCGCTGGGCCCCGGATGCATTTTGTGAGGGCCGCAGGGACGGAGGCCCGAGTTAAGTCCTAACGTCAAAGGCGTTACAGAGTTTTATCTGGAACGGGCACACAAAATGTACAAAAATGGTATTCTAATTTGTGGCATTTGAAGGGGCCATTTTTCAGAGGGGGATCAAAAAACTTGGGACTGCTTTTAAAAACTGAACACAGGGTCAAAGAGGGAGTCAAAAGTGTTCAGGATTAAATACAGGTAAACACTTCCACTGCTATAAATAGCCAAATTCAATAAAGTAGAATATTACTGGAAAGTTAATGTATTTCAGTTACTCAGCTCATATGAAACACATTACAATTACTGCATATATAGTTCTCCAGAGGGAATTCTTTTATTTCTGTTAATAAAATAGCTATAAAGCAAGGGTAGCTATAAAGCAAGCTAAGGGTTAGCTTACAGCTAAGGGTTACAGCTAACCCTTAGCTGTAAGGGTTACAGCTTTTCTTGCTTTATAGCTATTGTATTGTATTATAGTTATTGTAAGCTAACCCTTTGCTTACAGCTTAAACATTAGCCTTCAGTATTTCTTATTGTAAGCTAGAAGAAATGCTGTAAGCTAATGCTAAGCTAACGTCAGCCTGTACCTCTACACTTACAAAATCAAACAAAACACGGTGTCAATTTAAAGTCCTAGATTTGTGCAGTATTTGTACCGCTATCGTTTTAAAATATATGAAAAAAAAAAAAAAGTTTCAGAGGTCATCAAAGGTCACCCTGACTCCCCAACATTAACAAAATCAATTCAATTTGTGCACTTTTTTTAATGTTTTGTTCTAGTTTGTGCAGCTGAAATATTTAGCTGCACAGTTGATTGACTCAAAATTTGATTTTTTTTTTTTTTTTACTGAGCGTAAACGTCGGCTGACCTTTAATGACCTCTGGGAACATTTATTCATGGATTTCAAATCATAGCGACACAAAGGAACATTCTTGCTGCACAAACCATTAAAAAGGTTTAGGGCCCGTTTTTGTTATAGAGATTTGTGCCGTCATGTTGGACTTCTCTTTGTAAGTTTGGGACTGCACAGAGCAACACCTGCTTGAAGCAAATTATAGTTCATATCGATTTATGTTTGCATTTCTGAATATCATTAGCCACGTTGCCCACCTGCACACTCGGCGGTGCTTTAATTGCCCTGGCATGATACTTCAAGCGTAATCTTTCTGGGTATGAGAGCAGGAATCCCAGATCTCTCTGAGGTCGGAAGGCGGGTGGGAAAGGCCGTGAAGGGGGTGGATTTTTTTATTTATTTATTTTTATCTTTGGGGACGGGGACGGACAGGAATGGGAGGCGTCCGTGGTATCTGGGAGCAGATGGCCTTCCTCTCCCGGCGTCCCCTTTTCGGTGACGTCCGCTGGGAATTGGAAAGGCCTTTAAGCATTCCTTTAGAGGCCAAAGACAGATAAGTGAGTTACGCATATCGCCACCATCTGGACTCAGCGCCTTGCCTGCAGCTGACAAGTGCGTGCATGCACGGGCGTAGCGCGGTAGTAAGAAGGGAGGGGTCGGAGCCGTTCCTAGAGAGAGCGCTCTCTCCTCCTCCTCCTCCTGAGTCGGTATTGTTAACTGGGAATGCTAACTTTTGGGAATGCCTTTTTGTTCCCCGTCATTGTGGAAAGAGTTTCAGCCCATCCTCATGCAGCTGACGGCGCCTTCGTGGGACACAGCATCTGTTGTTGTTGAGCAACAGGGAAGGAGCAGGAGAAGATGGCAGGACACCTCGTTAGGTCTGCCAGTTTCTCCCGTTCCCATCGTTCTGGCCTTTGTGCGCATTGTTGCCCGCGGTGTCGCTCTGCCAGGTCTGCTCTGTGCTTGACCTGCAGCGTGTCTGCTTGTGGTGGTCGGACTCCTGATTCTTCACTCAAGCACAAAACCAACATTGTTCAAACGCAATTGTGTGTGCAGATGGAAGATTCATTAACCGTGTTAATGGATTTTTTTTATTAGTATTGTTATTGTTTTTATTGTTAGTCCAACAGCTACATTTGATTGCACTTCTGGCAAGTTGTACCACAGTTAGCCCTGCCAATAAAAAAATAACGTCGTGAATGTTTTGTGTTCACAGTTAAAGCTGCGGTATGTAACTTTTTGCAAAAATGCGTTTTCTTGCATGTTTATTAAAACGATCGCCATATCATGACAGTGCGAGACTGATGATCTGTGAAAAGGTTGAGCTCCTCCACTTCCTCCTGACCTCCTGACTACTGTCGTCTGCAAAAATGCAGCTGGTCAAAAATAACCAATCAGAGCCAGGAGGAGGGACTTAGCGCTGTCAATCAATCAACCAATGTGTATGCAATGCTAAATGTTATAATGGTAGACAAGCAACTTACCGGTCCAGGAAAATTGTTTATCCGTCGTCGTCGGAGGCTATGCTAACTAGCCTGAGCATTTATGACAGCCTCCGCTGATGGGGACAAGAGTGTTTGACAGCGCTAAGACCCTCCTCCTGGCTCTGATTGGTTGTTTCTGACAGAGCGACATATTTGTTGAGATGACAGGAGGTCTGTAGGGAGAAGGCAGCCTAACTTAATTTTTTTTTCACAGGTTGTCTTTCTCATACCATACTGTCACAACATAAAGATAGTTTGATCAAATATTTAAAAAAAACATTTTCTTTTAAAAGTCACATACTGCTGCTTTAACGCCTTTTAATTCACCCCCAGTTTTGTCAGAAGGGTTAAACTTCCAGCAAAGAGGGATGTGGAGGGATATCCGAAAGAGTTGATCCAATTCGTTCAATTTAAAGGGAATGCAGCTCAACTCAAAGGGTAAACTTCTGAACGTGAGGAAAACAATTATAGTAAAAAATAGAGAGAAGAATCTCTCTCTTATTGTTCTGCTATTTAGCTAACAGAAATAATTTTGTAGCCAACAAAAAAAAAACAGAAAAAATGTAGTTTCAAGTAGATGGTGTTTTCTAGAGTGTATTTTAACATCTGGATTCAATTCTTGTTTTCATTTTAAGTTTGTAAGAACAAACTTAACGTTCTTTTAAGTTAAGTTTGATTTTTATTTTTTTTTTCATTTTGCCCGGCAACGTAACATTTTCCAAACTAAACTTAAATAAGACAATTAATAATGATGTAACTTTTCATCCCAAAGCATTAAATCTTCTGGATCTCTTTAAAAGTCCCTTTTTATGTAATCACTGCTGCATGCTAGCGGTCTTGAAATGAACCCTCTGACTCGTATTTGAGTCATATCCTACTTACAATTGTAATGCGTCTATTTCTTCACAGTGCTCATCCCATCTACTCTCATTTCCTTACATAAACTTTTACAAGCATGTGGGAGTGAGCACGCACACGTGCAAATGCTTCTGCAGGAATTAGTGCCTGAGCGGGCTTTTCCCTGCTGAGTAATTGCACCCAGTGAATCGGCCCACTGGCACTGCCCTGCGTGAAAAAAATTGAAAGATGTTGCTAATCCGCCGGGTCAAGCAGCCAACATTGAGCGAATTTAACCCCCCGGACCGCAGCCACAAATTAGGAAGAGCTGACGAGACCCTGAGGCATTCTGGGTATTGTTGTTGACTGCCAACAGGTTTTCAAAAGAGAAGCCACGGAAAGGTGAAGACTAATGGCTTCCTGATGACCTTAGAGTATGGTTATAAATCTATATTGCCGCCACGTCCTGTCATGGAAGATCCAGGACGCTGTCACCGCCCGCACAACTTTCTGGAAGACAGCCCAGTTGAAGGACCTCGGTGCTTCCGATTGCAAGAAGGATGACTCCAAAATCTGCCTCTCCTGGCTGCGGTCTGATGAATGATGCCCCTTTGTGGAGGCTGCTGTGGCCGTCCCTTTTCATCCCGACCAGGAGAGGCAAGTGCGAGGCATCAATAGCATTAGTCCGAGTCAGTGCACACATAGCGGTGTAGCCAGGCCTGAAAGCTCTGCCTGCTGGCCCTCCTCCCTCAAGTTTTATGAGCCAAGACGATTGAGGGAGAAGAAAAACTTTCCTGCCAATGGAGTAGAGCGGCGGGGACGGAGAGGCGTCACCGAGACGGATGGATGGATGGATAAAGCGGAGCTAGCAGCCGCTCGCCAGAAGACTCTCGTCCCGCGGAAGAATTGACGCGAAGGGGAACAGGTTTGCAGCGGAGGAGCTGAAAAGGATCCAAACAAAAGGAGGGAAGAATGGTGGCGGAGGACTCGGGCTGTCAGGACTGGCGCAGGGACGGAGTTAGATCTCATTTCTCATCGTGTCATCACGCTATCTGCGTCTTCTCCGCGAACAATTGCTCAACCACAATAGGACAGACCTCTTCCTGGGGAGCTGCATATGTTCCTCCAGTTGTAAAGACGCAGCGCTCGCTGCAGCTTTTGATAGCTACAGTATGTGTGAAACCGCTTTAGGTGTTTCTATATCGCGGACCGTAGTCAACACTAAATCCTCTTCTGTCAGCCTCTACAACGCCTTCACTCGGTGTGCATTTTGTAATGCCACAAACACAAGCTAATTTGGGGATTGTATGCAGGACATAACTATGAATTCAAAGGCAACATGTACATTGTTTCAAATGTTCAATATTTTGTAGAACCCACGGACGCAGCTGTACGTCCTTTGGGAAATGTCCCTTCTCCTTTTACGCATCTAGAAATTGTTGTTTTTCTCAGATACTTCCTTGCAGACTAGCCAAAGGTGAGACAGACTAAATGAAGAGCATCTATGAACAGCAATTTCTCAATGTTGCCACAGATTCTCAAATAGATTCAGGTATGGACTTTGAGCCGTTCCATAAATTTTCATCAACTTAAAACACTTAATCTACTTCCTGCCTGTATCACCGGGGTTGATGTCTTAATCATAAGTGAACTGGACTTTAGATTTATGGCCAAACCCAGCCATCAAGCAAGTGATCTTGCGAATTTCGGATCTGGTTTGGGTTGAGCTCAGGCTTCTATGACGCATTTGAGAAACCTGCAGTGCACATGCCACATAAAGTGGGACAACGTAAAGTTGAGTTAATTTAAATAAAGGAGTTGGCATCTTGCCCTGTTGAGGAAAGAAAGAAAGTAGAGAGAGAAATTCATTAGACGATAAAAAGTGCAGCGCACTAGACACTGCGCACTCGGCCCCACCCTGCTCCGCTCCTATCAATCACACATCCCACATGATTTGCACTCGACTCACCCTGCCATTTCAACAAGCGACAAAATTGAGCTGGAAGACGTTAAACAAAGGCTAAAAACTTGAGAAGTCACACTGTTCACTCAAACTGTGGTCTAAGTACAAAAGCAGTAAGATTTGATTTAAAATCATGTCAGGTTCACTTCGGGCTAGAACTTATTAATAAAGACCTAAACGTAGACATTGTTTAGGTCCAATCTAAAGGAAAAAACGTGACACTCACGTCAGAAATCCACAAAGTTCACCAATTAAGTCTGACTTTCTCAAATCATGTGTGCCAAATTTAAAACATCCAGTCATGGGAACTTTTTTCTCCTTTCTGTTTTGTTCTATAAACGGTTTGCCAGGTGTGGACGGACAATCAGACTTCCTGTCACATCCTGTACATAAAGCCCAGCATTAAGCTAATATGACAAAGACGTAGCTAATATCATTAACAGTGTGTCTGGCAGGAGAGCCGGTGTCGCATTGTGCCGGCTGAATCGCTGTCATGGCTTACAGCGAGACTCTACGGGGGAAATGAATGAGCCATTGGTAATGTTATTAGTTACACCTGCTTTTCCCTCAACAACAACAACAAAAAGAAAAAGTTGCGTTTTTCAGCTCGACGGAACAAAGGGGCCCCGAGGAGCCCCATTACAAAAAGCAACTTCTAGCAAGTCACATGAACAGAACCGCTATGAATATCTGCATCGCTTCTGGATATTTCGGGGGCTTGCCCCTGAGGAACGAAGATAATAGAGGTCGTCTCTTTTTTTGGCGCCAGGCGGTGTTGACCTTGTCACCTTTTTGGGAAGGGGGTAAAAACAAGAGCGGCTCCAAAAGAATGGAAATCTCTTGATTGGCAGTGCTTCAAAACGTCTCACTTTGAGTCGGTGTGCCGTCAAATGTTACTTTGGCTTGATAACATGGGGAATTAAAGCGTTCTTATTGTATGTAGTCTGTGTAATTATGATGTAGACGGGGGAAAAGTTGAAAGGAGAAAAATGTCAAAGGGAATTTCTTTTTTGGTAAAAAAAAAAACACATGCTGAACTGAGACGATTAGACGCTGCAAACACATATTTGCTGTATTTCGTGTTTCTGTATTTTCAGGAAACTGAAAACATCCACTTTGACATCACTGTTTGTTGGGCTTCATTAAAGTGACAAAAATGTATCAAAAACTGAAAAAAAATCTATTACTAAATAATTGAAAGAAATCAACATATTTCGTTAAATGGCAAGTTATCATTAAGATCGTTTTTTTTTTTATCTGGTTTGTTCATTGGGTAAAATAATAATAATCATAAAACAAAAGAGACGTGTGTGACTTGAATGTTTAAATTAAAAGTTAGAAATATTTAGTTTGTATTAACTGTTCAAAATGACTCTAAGGATCTATGCCAGTTAAATAAGTTTAAAAATTTTCCCTGAAAAGTTTGTTGTTCATTGGCAACAATTGCCTTAAAGTTATCAAGTTTTTCTTCAAGACTGACTTTGTTAATAATCCAGCTATAGGCAGACACAAATTTAATTTCTTAAAAACTTCCAGGAAAAAAATAATAATAATAATTTTGTAAGAGTTTGTTACCAAAAGAAACTTGATAGAATTATAAGAATTTAATCATTATTTCTTGTAATATTTAGAAACCAATATACTATATTAAAATGTTGAGAATTTTAAGAGCTAATATTCTCCAAAAATTAGGGATAAAATTCATATTATGAAACACCGAAGCGGTCAACTGCCAGAGGGAATAATTTAAGTGTATTATCTTGTTTTAATGAGATTCATATGTAGTTAAAATATGTTCTCGTTTAAACAAGAAGGGTTGTAAAAGTAAAACTTCAACACCCCAAGGGGTTTTTGACTGTCGTCTAACAACTAGCAGAGTAAAAAGACAGAAAGTCAGAGGAGACCTTTATGCCCTTTTTAAGAAGTGGAAATCTGTCACAGGAACTTATTTTAACATCTCGTTATTAGTGAGAAACTTTCTCATTTTAATGAGTTCTGGATCTTGTTGTAACAAGAAACTGAGACTGTCGGAGATTTTGAGGAATGTAATTTTTTTTATCCGGGTTTAATAAGTTTAGCAACAGCGCTTATGCTAAAAAAGTCAAAGTCATTAGCAAATTGAGCTTCTTAGTCGTGACATTTTAAGTATGTCTTATCTGTGGTTGTCGGGGGAAACGTTTGCATACCAACTTGGGAGAAGATTTTAAAAATTTGCATCAAGCTTTTAGCCATTCAGCAACAATGCTAATGATTTCTAGCTAGCTAGAAGAGCTAGCTAGCGTCAGTCTTAACCCAGACTAGCTGTTCTTTACAACACGTTGCTAAAGAACAGTGTTGTAAAATGTTCAAAGAGGTTTGCATGACAACGTTGTGAGAGTCAATTTAAAAGCTTCAGATTATTACGATTCAAAAACTTCTGAACAGTTTAAGTCAAAAGGTTTATTATCGTTTTAAGTTTTACAAAATCTTAACAGAAAAACAACATTTAAGTAGCAACAGCCAGACTAATCAATTCACAAACCAAATGAAGTAATCTCATCACAGTGACCTTAGTACTTTTAGAAAGAGATTGGGAACACAAATCATTTCTGCAAATATATATTTAATAAAATTGGTCCAAAATAAATGCATTCACACTTTTACGGCAATTTTTAGTCGTAAAAGTTTGGTTTCATTAGAGTAGGCCCGTCTCTAAACCCAGAGTGTTGCCACTCGCTTCATCGCCTCAACCAAACTTTGCAAAACATCTCTAAACGATCTCAGTTTTTTATTTTTCTTTCTCCCGTGCGACATTAAATCTGATCCCCTTGATGCGTGGGGAGCGCGAGGCGAATTAGAGATCGAAGTGGCGGCTTGATTCACCCCCCTCCTTCCTTTCTTTACCTCCTTCCTACTCCGACCGAGACCAAAGTCGAGATGCGGGAAGAGTAGAGCGGGGGCGAAACAGGGAGGGGTCAGAGACGCAGAAAGAAGATATTTGAAAAGCTGCCACGAGTTCCCTGTCACACCGCCTCCTGCGTGGATTGAGCCGTGCTCTTTGTTATCCACAGGCATGAATACTGAGTGGATGTAAAGAGAGGAAAAAAAGCCAAAAGAGAGAGGAAAGAAAAGGGAAAACGCCGGCCTCGCGTCTGCATCTGGCGGCCGAACTAGAAGTGACTTGAACTGCAGGTTCTCCCTGCAGCAATTCCCCTCGTTGTGGGAAAACGTTAAACTTTGCTCACGCGGTCGATTGCTCCGTTTGGACTAATTTGCGTTCATTCGTGCCACACGCCAAGATAAATGTGTACGAGATAATTTCGTTGAAAACACTCTAGGATTTCGCTGGTGGATGTTAGCGACGGACTTTCTTTGTTCATTTAGCGAACTTAGTCGAACAGTTGCTGTTTTTCTGTTTTCGTGCACAAAACCTACTAATCAAATGTCCATAAAAGAGGTGAACCTTTGGTTCCGCAATTTCGTGATTTGTTTGCGTCATTATTTTTGATGAGCATGCAAATATGTCATCTCTTGCTTCTCTGCACACTCTATTCATTCACATTCACAAGGAGACAGGTGTCCAACAAGCTGACAAACCCCCAACACCACCAAAACACACACACACACATGCACACCCCTGCATAATGCTCACACACACTCACACAGGAGGATGTAAACTTCCAGCAGGATTAAATAAGGATTATTTTGGAATGTCATCCAATAGTCTGAATTAATTGAACTGTTTAGTCCCTGCTTTGTAGTTTTAATAAATAAACATCTGCTTGAATAAGCATCAAACAGGCCTTGCAGAGATTGTTGCCCTGCAGCGTGCAATACGACGAATACTTGGTTTGAGCCACAGGAAGTCATTTAACTCGACTCATTTCTGATTTTTCCACTCTGTTTTTTTTTTTTTAAACAGCTGTTTAATCGTTGAACTCGGTTCTACGTCTAAACTTTAAAGCATATTTAGCCCTGAATAACCCGCAGCGCGTCGTTTGAACTGTACAAGTCCCTCTTTTTCCACCTGTTTTGGCCTGGAGCTCCGAAGCACAGCCAGGCATGCATTATTCAGGTTCCTGTGCGCCACGCAAATACTCAAAATTAAATGTGGATTTTTTTTTTGGTTATTTTTTTAAGAGTTGGAGGGGGTATAGAGGGGGGTCAGGGAGCTTTAACTCGGTGACAAAGCCTCATTTGCAGGTCAATGCGATGGCACACTCGCCTCTCCTCTCCATCCAGCTCTCCTTTGTTCCCAGTCGCCTGCGCCGATGCCAGATGGTCATGGAAAATGCTAATTCTCTCACACACACATACACACTCACACACACCCCAACCCCTTACCCCTCCTCTGACTGATTTTCCTCCTCTCTATATTTAATTGCGGTCTTCTGCAGACCGTCCCGGTAATTACGTGTTTTGAGTGGACAACATGTCCCTGAAATCGT
Source organism: Phalloptychus januarius (assembly GCA_902982915.1). Classification (NCBI taxonomy): domain Eukaryota; kingdom Metazoa; phylum Chordata; class Actinopteri; order Cyprinodontiformes; family Poeciliidae; genus Phalloptychus; species Phalloptychus januarius. The sequence goes on along the minus strand of CADWAE010000471.1, from coordinate 16,220,432 downwards.
TTTTTTTTTTTTTTCTTTTTTTAGTCGCTACATTTGCACAAAACCCAAACGCTCAAATGTCCCATGCGGCGCGGCTTTTAATATTATGTGAAGCCGTCGGTCAGCTCCACTTGATTTTGCGTGTACGGTCAGGAGTTTCACCTGAACCAAATGCCTTTCAGCATGTTTATGTCAGCTTTTTTTTTAGTTTAGTTTTATGTTCAGAAAAAAAATTATTGATCTGAAGGGAAGTTTAACTTTTTTTTTTACAAATATGCCAAATAGGTTTTTGATCACAAAATTTAAAAACAAAAGCTAAAAACTTTCTTCCGTGCTACTCGATTTTCACATATTAAAATAGCATCAAATTTATTCCAAGCTCAAATAATTAAAAAGTAACACTTGCTGTGTACGATTGTGCAAATCTAAATGCCTAATTAAGATATTCTTACAGGAGCAGAGGATAAAGCGTTTAAATAAGTGGGTAAAAAGATCATAATTTTGCCGATGACGCTGTGATGTAAGCCAAAGGTCATACAGGGGGCCCGGCGGGGCCCTGAGACTGATTCTCCCCGACAGCAGCTGCTTGTACAATGATGACCTATTGTCGAAGACGTGTTTAATGAGCTCTGTATGTTCGCTGTCATCTCTTTCCTTTATGTCCATCATACTCTCATCATGCACTCGCTGAATGAAGTTATAATGGTCCGACGGGCCTTTGTGGCACTAATTTAGAACCGCAAGGCCCCGTGCGCGTGAAGCAGTCCGAAAACAGACGGTCTCAACCGGTCGTCTGAAAGACGGCCCGGGCCCGACAAATTTATTTCTGTTCGGCTTTAAAGAAGAGCTTAGCGAGTTGTTTTTCAGGCCTTAACCTGTGGACCTTCCCAGAATGGCTCAAACTCAAACCCTTCTCGGCAAACGAGAGCGCCTTAAAGGTTCTATTTACTGGGACAAATTTTATATAGTTACACAGCTGCAGGGACAAATAGGGGAAGGTGACCTGTTTAGCACCGTAGAGGGGCATGAAGGGAGGAGTCGGGCGGGGCTGCGCAGGGAACTGAATCCGCCTGAATGTGTCCAGTCTCCAACACAGCGGAGACTTCATTAAAGTAACACATAAACAGCTGTTGTCTTTAACATGTAAACTATTGGGGAGCTAAAACTGAGCTGAATGCACCCTCCGCTCCCCCACAGGCATATGGGCGTTAATTAGCTGGATATAGCCATAGATTAATTATAATATTTTTTCTTTGCCCATTGGTATCAATGGAGGGGCCAGACAAAGTGTCCTTTGTTCTCTGACGCAGGACATTCTGTGGCTGGACTGAATGGGTCTTGGCTATGTCTACATGGATTTGCCATATGGCAACAAAAAGGAAAGAATGGAGCTAGAGAGCGCTTTGTGTTGGAAATCAGAACAAGCTCCCCGTCGCAGCTTACGGCTGACAAAGTCACCATCAAAAAGTCTCCGTTTCCATCCAAACATTCGTGTCATACAGTCATAGGACGGCCAAGGGGGGGCAAGGGGGACTTGAGAAAAATTATGGAATATAACCCCATATTCGCTTTGTGGGCATTGACGGGCGGCCATGCATGGATATAGCCATGGATGCATGCATACGAGGGCCCCACGTTTGGCTTCTTTCAATTAAGGGTAAACTTGCAAGTATGACCTGTTGAATGGTTTGTTTCAATAGACGAGCACCGTTACAAAGACTAGTAGTTTTCTTTTTGCACTTTCTGGCAGGTGGCCTCCACGCCCGGTGTATCCACGGCGGGGTAAACAGAGTGCGTGTGTGTGTGAGTGGGTCCTTTGGAGGGCCTTGTCGAGTGCGGGTTGGATGCATGTGTGTTTGGGGATGGGAGTGGTGGGGAGTGAAGGGGAGGGGGGTCTTTGGGGCGGACAAAGCGGGGATCCAAAGGCAGCTGCTGCTTCTTTACAAGGGGCGAAAGGGCCTTTAAATCTGAGCCTATATCCCGCAGCTGCCATTAGGGGTTGCTGCATCTGAATGCGGTTTTTCCCCCCGCAAAGGGTCTTTGGGTTCGTGTGAAGTGGATCCACGCAGACAGAAAGTGGTTGCGTCACTATGGGAACATTTGATATCTATATCTGTAGAAGGTGACGGAGAACCAAAGAATCCAATAAAACACGGAGCGGTCGCGCTTTGCACACACGTTCCAGTTTGAGACGCTGGTCATTTCACTCCTTCACAGGTTGTCTGGCAGTTTGGACTGCGTGGACTTTTTCCATATCCAAATGGTCCGGTCAAATTGTACCTGCAAGGGTTTGTTTTCTTCTGGTTTGGGCAACCAAAGATTTGAAGTCAATGAATAAAATATATTTTAAGAAAAGAGTTCTTTGCAGGGGGCCCTTGAGGGCCAGCGTCCTGCAACTCTTAGCTGTCTCCCTGGTCCAACATGCTTGAATCCAATATCTGACTCTCCTCCTAAGTGCAGTCAGGTTCTCCAGAGTCCTGCTAAAGACCTCATTATTTGACTCAGGTCTGTTGAAGTAGAGACACAGATAAAAGTTGCAGGAGACCGGCCCTCGAGGCCTGGAGTTGCCCAGCCCTCAGGTTTCAGAGTCTGCTGTTTTATTACAGTTTCCTGGCTATAAAAGTGTAGGGTTAATATATATATAAAGTCCTCAGAAAATAGCTATAGGTTAACAGGCGTATGAATTTAGCATTTAACAGCTATTTATTGGCAGAATTCATTAAAATACCCAAGAACATAGAAAAATTATTGAAGTTATTTTTTTAACTGGATAAGCAGTGAATGATAACGCGTTTAGGACGTATAAAAACTACTGTAGAGACTTTTAAAAAAAAAAAAAAGAAAAATGAGCACTTACCTTTATAATTAATTAAAAAAATGACCAATACATTATTAGTACTGTATTTTCTGAACAGGCATTCAGAAAATATAATCACATTAGGAAGTTTTTCAAGGCTAATTATCTGAAATGATTAAAGTGCTTGATGACAAGCACTTTAATCACTGGCTTAGATTGGTATAAAATGGCAACATGTTCAGAAATCTTTTAATTAGACTGTAGCTTTCATATTGAAACACAAAGCAACACATAAATACATGTGCATTTTATTCCCAACAAAGTACCAAATGTTTTGTCTACAGGGAAGCCTGACTTGATCCTGAGCCAAGCACACACAAAACACAAAAACACTATTAAAGGTTTAATTTGAAGATGTTTTATTTCCCTCTTCTTTTCTTTTTTTTTTTCAAAAAATTACTTAGAGCACTTGTATGAAAAAAAAAACATAAAACACACACAATATAACGGCTCAGACACAAAGAAATTTAGTTTATATTTTTTTAAGGCTTAAAAACTATTGGGAAGCTACGAGATTGCAAAACACCACAATGTCTTTTAAAAAAACAAAACAAAAAAAAACAGCAAATAATAAAATAAAATAGAAAATTGGCAACAGACTAAAATCAGCAAGGCATTTGACAAATAAAGAGAAACATAAATAACTTATAAGTTAGAATAAACTTAACATATATACATTTACAGGGGAAAAAACACACACACAAAAAAGACTAGAAATAAAACAAACGCTACTGTCTCTATAAAGCTGTACACTTTTGGCCAGTGTAGATTTTTTTCTTTCTCTCTAGGATTGCACAGATGTTAAAACATTTAACACTGTCGAGTGGCTGTATGCAAAAGCAACAATGAATGCTACATTTGTACTGGATAGAAGCGAAACTTTACTCCCTTTTATTTTCCTTTTCTTGCTTCTCGTTTTAGTTGTTTTTTCTCTCCTTCTTCCACCCGCCCGCCCCCCCCTTTGAGTTCCCAAACGGTTCAGTCCTGAGAGGAGCTGCGGGCGGCGTCGAGGTTTCGCTCCGCCGGGGCTCACCGAGGTCGGGAGCCGGCTCTCCGCCCCTCCACTCCCCGGGTCTCTTCCTCTCCTTCCTCCGGCGGCCTTAAAAAGCGGCTCTCGGTCCGTAGGGAAGAAAAAAAAAGGCCGCACAGGGAAGTAGTGCAACAAAAAAAAAAGTGTAGGAGAAGAAGACAAAAAAACGCCACCTAAGGAGGGAAAAAAATATATGGTTCTGGTTTTTTTTTTGACGAAATAAAAAAGCATTTGGTGTCACAAGAAAAGCGGCGAGTCAGCTTTCCACGGAAAGAAGAAGAATGACGACAGCGGCAGCGAGGCGTCACCCCTTCTTAGCTTAGCGCTTTCCCGCCACATCGTGACGTACGCATCCCCCCCCCCCTCTTCCCCCCTCCCTCCCAGCTCGCTGGTGTTACTACAGCTACTACTATCACTATAGCTGCTCCTGTGATTTCACCACCAGCTCTCTCTCTCTCTCTCTCCCTTTCTCTCTCCCCCATCCCCCCACGTCCACTCAGCCAGCCGAGATAACGCTGTCTGGCTCAATCACTTGCAGCCACATTATTACAGACTTTATCACAAATGACTGGCTGTGTGTTGCACTGTTACAATTTGAAGAAGAAGAAATGTTTAATTGCTGTTAATTAATAATTAAATTAATTTCCTTACTTTCAACGGATCCTCTTTCGCGCAGTTTGTTCCACCGAGATGGGAGGCTTGGGAAGTCTGTCGGCAGCCTTCTTTCGTTTCACGAAGAAGTCTGTATGAAAGAAATTATAATCTATGTATACATAAATAGGTCACAGTAAATACATTTATCTGGAATTAACGCGGCTCCTCTGCGGGTATCCCTGCATCTACCTGTGATGTGCGTGTTGTTGTCATCAGCAGCAGCAGCCGCCGACCTCTTGCGCCGAACACAGGGAGCCTGTCTGCGGGTCCCCGAAATCCCTCTGACCGGCCGGTTCTCCTGGTTCACCTCCGCCGGGGTCGGGGGGCTGCTCTCCGCCTCGCCGCCGCGGTCGCTCTCCGGTACCGCTAAGCGCTCCATTACATCCCCGTCGGAGCTCTCCGACATAACGGATTCCGAGGAGGGCGTCTGCTTTCCGGGCGTCGCCGGGACGCGCGTCCTGCCGCTCTGCACCGATTCCCGATAAAGCGCCGCCGTCCTCTCCGCGGGCATCTCTTCCCACTCGTAGTCCCCGTCCAGCGGGGTGTTGTCCTCGAAATTAAAGTTCCACCTCTGCTGGTCCCGCTCGGAAATCTCCCTCAGCTTGGCTTTCACGTCCCGACTGAGCTCGTCGTGATCCACCGGCCCGAAAAGACTGCGGCACACGCCGGTGCGCCTCTGGAGAGGGAAGGTCCTGCGGGCCACCAGCCTCTCCAGCGCGCTGCTCGATAACTGGACGTGGGACATCTCCGGAAAGAAGACCGATTCCTCACGAGAGAGATCCAGGTGTTGTTTTAGTTGTTGTTGTGGTTTCGTTGCGCTGGAAGTGCGTGTCTCCCTGCCCCCCTCGTAGCCCAGTTTAAATGTACCTCGGTGCGGTACGCCTCACAATTTATAACCTCCCAACGTGTCGCGTAAATCCAGGACGTCCTTCATTGGCTGACTGCAACTCCAACCCTCCCCGAATACGCACACAACCTTCACCACGATGTCCTCCCGCCCCCCTCACTGTTCTGTCCTTTGGGCTGAGTGCCGAGTGGAGCTCAGCGTTATGATTTCTCTGCAGCACGCAAGATGTTAAAACTCAGTGGAGCTTCTTCCCTTGTTGTTCTGTGAATGGAGCTGGAGCTGCATAAAGGACTTTAGTCTCCATGCATCAGCGACTCATGTTGTCCAAATTTGTTTCATTTCAGGAGTTCAAGAAATGGCCAATACAATTCCTGTTTACTAATTTAATCTCAATCGAGCTGAAGATCGAGATTGCAACTATAGTTACAACTATCTTATGTTTTTTTTTTGTGTTTTTTTGTTGTTTTTTTTGCTTTTGGACAGTTTCAAATACACCTGCAGGTTATATACCCATGTCACTGTCCACACACAAGGGCCCCTTATCTTTCAGTCGTTCAGCAAACAAAGAGGGCTTTGGATCATGTTTCCCAGTCCGTCTGCAGAGATGTTGCACACAGATGCAACCTTTGGCGCAGCTCTAATACACCAGGTCAAACAATGCTGCAGGGAGGGATGATGATTCTGATCATACCAATAAAAAGTCAAAGTCTAAAATCTCTATAGCTGCTGTTTTATGCATATGTGAAGGTACTATGTATACACAAATATGTTTTTTTGCCTTATTTTAACAGAAACAACTTGTATTAATTCTGCCTGTACATAGAGTCTCTCCTCAGGTCCATGCAGAGAAAATGGACAACGCCTTTGCAAGTAATGACGGATGTCCAGCGACCCTTAGCGGCAAGAAAATGGTACTGCAGATTGAGCAAATAAAGCTACTTTGAATAATAATAATTTGTAGACACTTTTTCCTTGTGTATATTTCTTCCTTCTTTTTTGTCACACCTATATGTTCCAGAATATCATACCTTTTCAAAGACAATATGAGATTAAACACAAAGGCCATTGCCAAATAATTATTTACTTTATTAGCTGAAACAAGTTACCAATCTGACATGATTTGCAAAAAAGTAGAATAATCTCTACTCAATTAAGATTGAACACATTTTTTGATTATTGCCGTTCTCACAAAACCAAGAAATAACTTGAGTAGAGCTTGTCCGGTACCATAGAGACACCCCTGACCTAAAAAATATTTCTAGAACAGCTAAGTTTCTGACATCTATCAGTCTGGAATGGATTATAAAGTAATTATTGGGTTTTGGCAGTCAAGTCAACCACATTGTAAACAGTCATCCAGAAGTGGAGAGAGAGTAGCCAGCTTACTAAAATTAAGTGTGTGTCCCAGAGGTCACAAAAGAACCAAAGTAAACATCTAAAGAACTGCAGACCTCACTTGCCTTCATTTTTCTAATGCAATGCTAAGAAAGAGAGAATGTGAAAGAATAGGACCCAGGAGAGACTTTTGTGGCAAAAATCAATGCAGCGCTTAATCAACACAAAGACAAGTCTTACCTTCCAACAAAAGAACACATTACCAACAGTCTAACATGATGGTGTGATGATTAAGGCTGCTTTAGGATCTGAACAAATTGAGACAGTTGAATTATTGTCTCTTGCAGAAAATCTTGGAGAAAAATATCAGGACAATGATCGTAAACTTAATGAACTGAACTTAAGTTCATGACTAAACCTTGAGTAAATGTTTTGGAGTGGCCTATTCCAGAAACTAGTTGGTACGTTCAAAGTTAAATCCCATATTGTGGTATGACCTTAAGCATACAGGCAGGCCTTTATTTTTAAACAAAGTGGATTAACCTGGTTTTAAAGTTGATCGCAGGACTTTTATGGCAGGTATGAGTGAGAAGATAAATAGCAGGAGGAGCCATGTTTTATTTTCTGTTTTGTTGAAACACATGGCAGTGGGAGATGTCACTCGCATCACACGGTGACGTCACATGACAAGACTTCCAGCTTGTCAGTACGCATTATGGCTTCCATGTGAGTGTCATCAAAGTCACATGCATGCAAGCACCCTAGAGAGGAATCTCCTTGTGAGGAGACTTAACAGCAGTCAATGCTCTACAACAGCTCAGCTGAGTTGTCATCATGTGATGGTTTATGACTGTGGGCAGGCGATGCAGTTTGAGACATTTTCATAATGCCAAACAGCACAACTCTCCAATTGTCGTGTTTAAGAGAACTAATGAGCGCCTGCAAATGATTTATTGTGAAACATAGTGCCTTGCAAAAATGTTAATACAGCTCGATGTTTTTGGACGTTGCCACCTTAAATCTCAATGTGTTTTCTTCTACTTTTAGTTGACAAATCAGTACAAACTAGTATATAATTGCAAAGTAGAAGGAACATTATGCATGTATTTTGCTTTTTCTTTTTACAAATATAATTTTAAAAAGGTGAATGTGCATTTCTATGTATCCCACACTAAAAAACATCTCACAGGGCACTGTTCAAGCCATCATCTTAAAATGGAAATGGCACGACTATTAGCCTGGCCCAGTGGGGTCAAACTCCAATCGTCAAGGGCTGGGGTCCTGCAACTTTTAGATGTCTCTCTGCATCAACACACCTGGCTCTGCTAATGAGGCAGTTTCACCATTTAATTCAAGTGTGTAGGAGAAGGGACACATGTCAAAGTTGCATGACTCTGGCCCTTGAGGAATACCCTTTGAGACCACTGCTCTAACCTGCCCCAAATGTTAGAACAGTAAGTGTCCTGCCCCACACTTACAAAAGTGTGGCAAGAAAACATCCATGGTTGAAAGAAACTGTATGATCTAGGATACACACCAAACAAGAGTTGTTATCTTCTGGTCAGAAGGTAATAATATTGCTTTGGTCAGTTTTGCTGGTTTAAAAGTACTTATAAATATCTTACTTGGCTTGGCAAGATATTTTTGGCTTGCATGCAAATTGTTGTGTTTGATGGAAACCCAAGGCAACACACTGAAAGCACCCAGTGCTTTACACAGTGCTTTACTGAGTAAAGCAGTGGCGGCATCATACTGCAAGGATCCTTTTATTTAGAGCAAATCAAATGTTAGAATAGAATAGCCAAGCCAAAAATCTAAACATAAATCCAAACATTCTGGAACGTCACATTGTTGCTCAAGTGCTCCCCCTAATGGCCATTAGGTCAAACAGCAACAGCTAAATCTTTGCCTAACAGTGTATCGCCCATCAAACGTGGTAAATTCATCTTTCTTGTTAGTCTAATAGTTTTTTTTTATCAACAAAGTAGGCAGCATAAGCTACATCTTAGCAAGTGGATCATAGATTACACAAGCTGTTTCTCACAGCTTCTTTGGTTTTAAGTTGGTTACTGATTGGCTTAATGAGGTGGGAGGATAACACCTTGGTTCCCCAGGCAAGGCTGTCTAAAAGAGATACTATCAGCCGTAAAAATGCAAGGAGAAAGTCTGCACTCATTATGTTTTAAATGGGGTCGGTGGGGGGAGGTGATTTTGGGAGTTTTTGCTAATGCAGCAGGTGCGATTGGTCTGGAGTTCTGCTGTGATCTCTGACTTCTGAAGACCGAGAGTGATTCTTTCATCTTGAAAGCACGCACATGCATGAACTTAAAGTTGCTTAACTGGCTCTTTGAAATAAGTGGAAACTACCAGAGGTCTGGGTTCTGGCTGAAAACAGCCTGGAGGCAGAGCGAGTTTCAGGCAGAATGCTGATGGATGAGGTGGGCAGTGACCAGCAACCGGTTGGGTTGTGTTCATTTGAACCGAGTGTTCAAATGTTGAATGTCTTATGAATTAATGTGAGGCCTAAAACCAAAGTTTTAGATTTGTTGAAAGAAAACAAATGCTAATGTGCACACAATGTTGAGGATATAGTCAGTAGGAGTGGTGCTTATGGCAAAACACTTCCGACTTTAGTTTAATCAGAACACATGACATGTCTACAAAAATGAGGGCCTTTGTCCCTGAGTGCATCTTGCAAGGCTGTTGCTTTTGAAGTCATGGCTTCTTTCTCACTGAGTGAGAATGCATGTAATGTTTGAACAGATGAGTGTGGGACCTTCATGCATCTGTGAACTCTTCCCAAAGATGAACCAGACTTGTGCCAGTCCATGATTCTTGTCTTTGTTTTCAGACATTTGCAATGCCATGGTAACATCGGTTTGGTTTTCCCTATTGTTTAAAGGCATTGTAATCTTGGTGTAAAGCTCTGTAGTTTTATAAAGCCTACACCTTTAAATCAGGTTATTGCTTATTTGGGGATTTGTAGTTTTCTTTGCGTTTCATGTGAGCTGTCCTCTTTTGCCTTGGTTGGGTGCTGCCGTGTCAGGCTTGTGAACTCGTAACAGTTCATTTCTTGGGTGATGTTTACCATCTCCGCCCCAGACATATACCATTCACCTGAACAAACCGAGCCCTTTGACGTCTCAGACGCTCTGCAGGCAGGACTGCTGAGCGTTGCAGGAGGTAAACAAATGGAAAATTGCTCACAAAAAGCCTACACCTTATTGTGAAACCTAAAAAAAAAACCCTGCACTTTTTTTTTAGTGTGCTGCTTACAGGTTTAAAGCAGACATGTGACATACCCAGATAAGCCAGTTGCCAAATCATTGCGCTCCTCCAAATCATGTACACAAACAACCATTCATTAGGCATTCTCGGCATTAAACATTTCAGTAGGCTGCATACGGTCAAGCGTTAGCTCTTGAATGTCATTACATTGTAATTCCTTTTCAAAGTCCATGCAATCCTTCAGTTTGTTCTGTGGAAGTCTGAGAGCGTTGTTCATTCCACTATCTGAAAGTGGAAACAGTATGGAACAGCATAACTTTGCTTTTCAGCTAAACCTACAGGCCAGGGGTGTAAACTCACTTTCATTTTGGGCCATCAAAAATCTGAATGCTCTTAAAGGGCTGGCTGTGCCAGAATATACTGATAAAACCCATTAAGTTAAAATATTCATAAATAGCTGTTCCTATGGGATTTTGTAATTGATTTTGTGTTTTGTTTTGTTATCAAAATTATAGATTTTGTGGTGCCAATTTGGAAATGTTTGTAAAGATCTTTTTTTTACAATATTTGTCCTAATGTATGATGTTGAATGTGACTTTTTATATTACTCACATTGAATGTTGAATGTTTTTGACCAATTTTGAGGACATTTGCAGGAAAACCAGAAAATAAATGTGGAGATTTGTTCATTTTGTGATATTTGTGAAAAACTGGAAGGACTTACTGATGTAATTTGGAGTTGAAAGGGCCACATAAAAAGCTCTGGCGAGCCAGATGTGGGCCCCAAGCCTTCATGTACTTCAGAAGTGGTCAGAAAAGCAGCCAAGAAGCCCACTGTAACTCTGGAGGAGCTGCAGAGTGTCACAGCTCAGGTGGTGTGAGCCTTAATTATAAATGCAGTACTATAGTGGAACAATGTTCTATGTTGTATATTTTAATTTATCTTGTCTGAGAAACAATAAATGTCTTTCTCAATAGGAAGATTACTGTTGTTTTTTAAGGCAAACTGCATGAGAAAATCCTCAAACCCTTTAGTCATTCATTTACTTTTAACAACTGAGATTTTGTGAATAAAACTGTTTAATCTATGGTGGTTTACTAGATAATGTCTACCCAGTGTTCCTCTTAGCCTGAAAAGATTTTTGGCAACCAACCACATAAATGCTTTTCTTTTTAATCTTTAACTTTGGTTATCTTAAGAAACCCATAAGCTTATAGAGGAAGAAGCAAAAACATCAAATAGAAAGGAAAGAAAGTCACCAAACTTAAAGCACCTTTTAAAAACTAATCATTCCCCTTGACTGAATACATTTTGTCAGATTATTACCACAATCACCAATGTATTTTATTGATATTTCAGATGCGCTTACATTTAGTAAAGAAAAAAAATCTGAAAAGATATGCCAGGAATTTTTATGAAATTTGTGTTGCCATATTTGTTGTCCTGATTGAAAGTGAAACTTTTACTTAATGTGCTCGACACAAAAAGAAAATGTTTTAACGTTTCATGGAAACAAATTATTAATACAGAGAGAAGATTTTATACATTAAATGTAAAGTTATAATAACAAAATCACGACAGTTAAGTACAGGTATATAGTTGCAATAAATATATTCACCGTTTATTTTAATAACAGATTAAGTAGATTTGTTTTTTGTTGTGTGTTTATTTCGAAAGGAAGCGGATATGATGTCATGCAAATGATCCAATTACAGCCATGCTAATAACTTGCAGCGAAAAGCCGGTTTAAAAGCGCCTCTTTTCAAACTGAAGCTCAGACTAGCTGAAGTCCTACTCAGCTCTTTGTGCTGCTACTGAATGCTGGTTACTCACAGACCGATAATACTGAAAAGTAAATGTTCCTCAGTAAGGCGAGGTTAGACTGCACAGGCGTGCATTACGGCAAGTAGGCGGAGCTGGACTTCCGAGTGGAATTTTTTTTAAATTTTCATAATAAAACCATTTCAGTTCGTTAGACGCACTGAAAGGACAATCGAGCTTCCGAATGCCTGTCGAATCACTGCCATTTTGTGAGTGGCATTTTTTATATGAGACGCTTTAAAAAAAGTTTTTTATTGTTTTACCCTGTATTGAAAAGGCATCTTTGTGTTTGACATTAAATAAAAGTAAATGTTTCCTGTTGTAGGTCAGCTGGGATTATGGAAAGTTTATACTTGCTAAATGCCAAGGAGTTCTCACAGTTGTTATTCACAGAGAAATTAGCTCTGGTCGGTTCTGACCCTAGCCGAAAGACCACTCAGAAAGGAAGAAGCCACTACTCCAAATACAACATAAATGACTAGATTGTAGTTTGCAAATCCACTTATGGATGAAGACACAAAATTTAGAAGATGTGCTCTGTTGTCTGATGAAACGGAAATAGAACTAGCTAAAGGCCTATAAAGATTTGGGCTTCTTTATTGTCTCTGCAGAACCATGCAAGGTACTTCATGTGAAATCAACCCTGGTCAAGTTTTGAGTGCACGGGAAAGTTTTTGAAAGAAAAGTATTTCTCGGTGTAGTTTTACTGCACCATACTTTTTACTTCTACTTGGGTGTTATTAATGTTATTTTATTGTCATAAAATCAATTTCTGTCTAGCTTATCCCCTCTAATTGCTTCCCTGAATGAATAAGACGGGTACCAGGCAAAATGTTTCTTCCTGAACTTTTGTGTAATAACCTGATGCACTTCTATTTATTGTTGTTATTTTATCTTCAAAATATCTGAATTTCCACATAATTGTATTCAAATTACATCAGATGTAGTTAATCAAACAGCATATTGGAATAACATTACTCTTACAGCGCGAAACTGCCTCTCACAATATGGCGCCCGCCCCGACGTATCACTCATAACCGGGATGGGAAGGGCTTTTACTTTGAAGAGCAATTACCGGAAACGCCTTTGTGTTTCAGAGCATGTGATTGTGTGCGGAGCATGTAGTTGATTGTCAGTGCTTAAGCGGCTCAGCAGTGGTTCTGTCGGTCTGTGTGGGCACAGCCAGGCTTTCGACAACTTTTTTTTTTCAATTAGCAGCAAAGCTGTTTTCGACATTTGCCATAATGTATCGAGCGGTAGCAGCTTCTGAGCTTACCGGTAAAACACTCCGTAAGCACACAAATTAACCCAGCTGGTGAGTAATGGTAGCTACATTTCAAACGCGCACGAGCGGCTAGCTAATAAATGTCCTGACTCCTTTAAAAAAAAAGAGAGACACAAATTGAGAAACGCTGTCTTAAAGAAGTTTGTTTATGCGGGCTGGTTAATTAATAACAAACCTTTTAGTTGGCTTAGCTTCCTGGACAAGGTCAAACATTTTAAAATAGCCACCAATAGCTAACCAGTCTGTGTGGCTTTAAAGCAGAGCTTTGATTTGTTTATTAGCTTCTAGTGTTCAGTTTAAAATCCTCCCAGCGTGCTTTGGAGGAAGTCGTCATTGCTGACAGTCTGGGAACAGATGACATTTAAATAGTTTGATATAAGTAGGCGGTGTCGGTGTGCCTGTCTGACAGGTTCACCGCGAAAGCACAACCGATCGGGACGTGATTTTCAGGTTATTTTTTTCCCTCTTCTCCCTCCCTGTTGTTCAAGCTGCGTCGATTTTTCTCCGGCCACCCCAGGATGCTGGCAGTCACCTGGGTGGGGCTGACGCGGATCGCAGAGACCAGGAGCAGATCTCAGGGATAATAAGTCAAACCGAGCCGGATCACTACTCCTACTCCTGCTGCTACTACTACTACTACCTCTTCTAACTCCCCCCCTTACTCCACCCTTTTCTTTGAAAGCTCAGAGGCTTTCAAAAAAAGGGGTGAAAGCAAGTCACCCACCAGCCATGACCAAGTCCGAGTCGAAGAGAAGCGGCGCGTCCGCCGGCAAGTGCGCCGGCGCCGCATCCGCCGCGGAGCAGGTCAACAACGGCTCGTTTGACGTGGGCTTCCCGGAGCCGAGTCCCGCAGCCAAAGCCAAGCAGACGTCCAAGGAGAGCCTCCACCGGAGGAACGCGGAGTGCGAGGTGTACGACGACGGGACCAACACCTTTTTCTGGTGAGTAGGGAGGACCCGGAGGATGTCACGATGTCCACCGCGAGTTTTGTTTTCTAATGCATCAAGGTTGTCTGAAAGTCATCCCTCAAGTGATCTCCGTTTATTCCTGCACAGCTAGAGCTGAATTGCTGGTTTTCTTCACACACTCACATTTTCCATCCGAGCTCACCTTCTAGTGTCCCAACATGCAGATGGCAGACTTCTTACAGCCAAATAAACCTGAGGTCCCTCCCTGCAGCAGTTTTTCTTGGCGCTTCAGTGTAACGGTTTAGTAGTGTCTTTTGTCTTTGGTGGTGGAGGAAAGTCACATTTCCATGTCACAGCACTGTGACGTACTCGGCTTCCTACATCGAGAAGAATATTTGGTGTTTGACTGAAACAAGTAATCAGATTTATTGTGGTTAATTGGTTGTTGACGTTAGGAATGGGTTAATTAAGTGGAGGATACACAAAAACAGACCAGTTGCTGAAAGAACAACACAGTCCGAGGTGGATTAAGTCAAAACCTGTAGAAAAGTGTAAATGTTTATTTTGCATTGAAGAAAATGGCCTTCTATACCTGTAAATGTGTTCTATCCAGAACTCCTCAGTTTAACCTTCTCCCAGATCAAATCCTGTGAAAAAAATTCCCCAACTTTTATTAATCAAAATAAAGAAAAACTACCAAATTAGCCCTGCACTGTACTGATAAGTCGAGTAAAAATAGGCTGAGCTTTTCACACGTTAATGTTAGAAGTATTTTTTTAATACACTAAAGGAATTCTGTTTTTGTATTTTAGCCAATAAAATGTTTTACTTAACTAAAAAAAATTTTTATTTATATTTTACTTTACATGTCTAATATTGTACAAAATAAACTTGACAGGGTGCCTGGCCATCCTTAAAAAGTTAATGCTTACTTGCTGCTAGGGGGGGTTTTGTTTTTTTCTTTTAAGGAAAACGCATCACTAGTTGGCTGGACGATTATTTTTGCCCATAAGATCCAGTAGGATCCCACAATCATCTCCTATATCTAAAGGGTTTTATTTAATTATTTATTTTTTGGCCTTACATTTTGTCCCAGCTAGCATTAAAAAAAGGTCTTAAAAAGTCTTAAATTTGACTGGATACAACCTTCAGATACCCTGTTTAACTATATAAAAGAAAAATCTTCAGAATGTGCCAATTTTTTAAAAACCTGATTAATCGTCAGAATGATCGGTCACTAAAATAATTGTTAGCTGCAGCCCTGTTCTGTATAAATTCAGCCTCCTCCCTCATATAAACAAGTGTCTTTCAGACTTGGTGCAAATTTTTGCTGGTTAATTTTATCGAGCGTCTAGAGTTTATTCAACTGATTAGTAAACGCTGCTGCAGTTAAACTGCAACATGTCTGATTATCATGTTTACCTTTACGGCGACGTTTTGTTTCATCTCGATCTTTTTGATCTCCGTTCCAGACTTTTGAGCTTCGCCACATATAGTCGCGCTGCGGTGACAAACTTTACTAACGAAAATCTTAAAACCGTGCTCTGCATTAGTATTCAGCTCCCACAAACTCCGATGTCCCTAAATGAAAGAAACGGTTCAGGATGTGTTGCTTTGACGAAAGATGGATGAGGCCGAACTTTGAAAACCAAGCGTCACTTAATTTAATTTTCGCTCCCCTTTACAGCAAGACAGAGGTTTGACGAGCCACGTTTAGTCAAAATAAAACGTCAAAAATGACACGTGCGGCGTGTCGAACATTGATCCGACGCGTTTGGAAGCGACGCTGCTGCTAATCTCCACCTCAGACATGTGTGGAAAATTGGTGACAGCTGGCCAGCGATAAGAGTGAAGGATTTAGTGATTATCCGGATCACAGGTCAGCCTGGAAATGCAGAGAGCCGTCAAGAGAGCAGCTGCTCCTTATTTGTTTATTGTTTTTGCAAACGGCCAGATCTGACTTTAAGTTCAGTTTACCAAAGGTTGCGGAGAAATGTCCCAAAACAGTTCGAGGATGAGGAAATCTGTCTCGAGTTGGAAAGTAGAGGCAGCCTGCCTTGTAGGGACAGACTGGAAAGTGGTTTTATTTTAAGTAGTGGCGGGAGTGGGAATAAGAGGATTAGAACGGACATCACTCTGGTTCGCAGTAAATGTTTCTGTTGCTGTAACTTTTCCACCAATTTAAAAATGGCTGGTTGCATCTCCGGTTTACCGACGGGCTCCTTTCTAATCTCAGGCTCCCTCGGAGCTACAGAGCACTGGTATTTGTTCTCCTGCGATGCTGCTGTGTGGTTGTTAGCCTGGAGGCAAACGAGGGCCCTTCCCTCTTCCTCCTGCAGAACAGGTTGGATAAGGAGGTGGAACCAGGAGAAAAGGTTAAGGCCGTCGTGACTCACCTGAAGAACGGGAGAGCGGCTCCCGTTCTTCAGATTGACTGAAGGAAACTGTGATTGCAGCGTGAAAAGCAGCTGTTAGAGTTCACCTTGAGACTTGCAGAAAGTAGAACCTGCCCTAAAGACGACACACAATGCTCTATTAGAAAAGCTTTGTTTGGGTTTATCTGTATGAATTTATTTATTCATCCACTTCTTGTTTAGTTGAGATTATTGAAACAAACTAGGGATGCGCAGATTTGAAAATTTGTACCAATATCCAATGCAGATATTGTTGCTACGGCCGACAATCAATGCTTACAGGTGTTATTTTCCATTTATATTTCACTACCCTTTCCACACTTTGGGGAAAAAGATGTCAATATCACATGACCAACTGTCTCCACTGCTGTCCAGAAAAAAATCTCAACAAAAAAGAAATATTAGTCATCAATATCGGCCCAGTTTTATTTATGATACTGGTATTTTAATGTCAGCCAGTACCGATGTCAGTGCTGATATATGGCGCTTCGTTAAATTAAAACTTTTAATTTTTGTCATTTGTTGGCTGGTGCAACGTTAATATTGAGTTCAGAAGCCAAGAGCACCTACATTTTTTATTTTTCGTCTTGTAAATTTGATTTTAGTTTTGACAGTATTATTATTCTATAGGGTTCTTCTCGGCTCTAAAAATCGCCATGAAATCTCCAATAAAATGGAAATAAAATGAACCTTTTTTTTTTTTCAAATTTGATTTCTGCTTTGATAAATAAAATTTAAAAAGTGTCAAAAAAATTAAATCTGTTTTGCATTACCACAAGCTCTTATGCCTTAAAAGAAGAAAAGATTTTTCTTTATTTGACACGTTTGAAGTTAGTTTTTCAGTTTCATATATTAAAAAGAAAAAAAAGCAGCAAGTGAAGCTGAAAAGTTACATTTAAACCCCAAAGTGGCAGCAACTCTCCGTACACAGCATAGAGCTCATCGCTCCAGTTGGAACGCCGCTTTGTTTCTTACGATGGAGTCAACCCTGATATTATCAAGAATTGGGCAAACAAAACTTTGCCCTCGCAGCAAATCTCTATCTATAGATAGTAATAATGCACAGCGTATCAGAGTGACACCACTATGGTGTGACAAAAGGCCAAAGTTTGGTCACTGGTTATAGGTTCATGAGGAACGTGTGAGTCGATGGTCCACATCATGGAAACAATGTTAGTGCAACAACCTAGACAGGGAGATTAATCATCTGTAGTTTATTTGTAGCTAAACTTAATTTATTCATTTCCAGACAGAAATCTCTCCCCTAAAAACATGAACATTGTTTGCATTACAGAAACGGCTCATAATTGTAAAATTCAAGTAAGAACGATGCATAATTGGCGTGTATATTGTAGTCAACACTTTGTTGAACCACTGTTTGCTACAATTACCTCTGTACTTCTACTGAGGTTTGTCTATTCTCTCTTCTTACATGCAGACGACAATTATTTTTCCCCTGTTCTTTCATTTCAAAGTTGGTCTTGAAGTATTAAGATTGCCTGCAGGTTTAGCTCTCAACTTGGGGTGCATTTCCACCAACCCCGTTTAGTCCTCTTTGGCGAACTCTAGTCTATCAAAGTTGGTTTGTTTGCGGATCGAATTCTGATGCTGACCAAAAACGGCAAACTCTGGTCCGCCTAGAACCCGAGGTCTCGGTTCGGTTGAAGGTCTCGGTTCCAGCAGCGTGAACAATGTTCACGCTGCTGGAAGTGAGCTTTGTTGCTTTTCCAGTGGAAATGTGAACACCAAGTGGACTGGAGACTGCTCCAAAAGCAGGAAGTGGACTACAGCGCATGGCATTTTGGGTAAATGCAACCAGAACAAACGTGTCAGTCTAGTGCTAACAGGAGAAATTGCTCTTTGGTGTTTTACCAACAACAACAAAGAAATCCTGCAACCACTAAAACTTGACGCCACTCCAGTTTTGTTTACACTTTGTCAAGAAGGAAGACGCCTTCCTCGGAGGGTTTTAAGCGTTTTCTTCAGTGGTTCTTGGTGTGGCGCCCCCCGCAGGCGAGTGGAGATAAACAGGGCTTTTAAGGGTTTTGGTTTGTTTGACACAATGCAGTGTGAAAAGGAGTTACACCAGCTGAAAATCTAGTAAATATCGCAACTTTGGCTCCCAATCAAGACCTATAGACTGAGTTCTTTAACACATGGATGTTCTTCTATCTAAACAATTTTCCAGCATGAATAGTTTTGCATTTAGGCATAAAAGGTCAAACTCTCTCCTTATGAGATGCATTTGCTGTGTAGCTTGTGGCAAAGAGGTCAACCTGTGGCTCTCCAGAGTTACCACGGACCTCTTTGTCTGATAATTGCTGAACACAAAGATGGAAACTGTTTAGCAAATTGGGGGATTTTACTAGGTAGTTGCTTACACTGGATTAGAGTTAAGGCTGAGAAAGTGTGAGATTAAGATTGAGAAAATGCATCCATCATGTTTATACTTGCGCATCAAACTGCTGTTGGCCTGTCATAAGATGACAGGAATCTGGCTGTTATAATATGATCAAAAAGGTCTAAATGTTCTCGCGAAACACTGCAGAGAAATGAAGTTCTGCAGCTCTTGCTCCGGACGTTTCTCCGAACAGTTCCCTTTTAAAGGATCTCAGCTGGCAGCGCCCCATGTAAACATGGCCGCCGTCCCTCCAGGATTCAAGCATCAAAACGGGCTTTCGTCTATAAATGGCGATAATCTTATTTTTACCGTCTCTCTCTCTCTCTCTTTCCTTTCTGCCCCTGCAGGCGAGCCCACACCCTGACGGTGCTGTTCATTCTGACCTGTGCCCTGGTCTACGTCACGCTGCTGGAAGAAACTCCTCGGGACACGGCCTACAACACTAAAAGGTCAGCGCGCCGCCACCGTCACTTCCTCCCCCTCTTTTCGCCTGATCCCCCCCGAGAGGGCAGGAAATTTTCCACTAAACGGTTGGAGCTGCTTGATTGGATTACGTTTCCTGCCTTGTGGCTGGGAGCACTTCATCAGAGGAGGGGAAGTATTAACCGACTCCATTTGCTTCCATCCAGTTTGTCTTGGAGTCATTTTCTGTTTTTAATTAGTGCGAATGCAGAGGCATTCCTCATGTCGCAGAGATGCAGCTTTGACAATGGCAAAGCGAAAACCAAAAAGAGGAACAGAGTTGTAACTGGTGACCTGTGGCAGGCCGTTTCACATATAATTGTCTGACTATCCGTAGATATTTAAAAATGAGTTTTGACTAGATAGAGCTGCATTCTGACCATCCTGAATAGTCACATTGTGACTAGTAAGAATAATAATTCAAGATATAATCAATTAAAATTTGACGAGTCAAAATTCCTTCCCAGTCATCGCACCTGATGTCACCAGATTGGTCATTTGAAGCATCATACATCCTAATTACAAGACATCACAAACGTGATTACATTTTAAGTGTAATGTTGTTGATGTTTTTAATTGAATTGAATTGTGTGCACTCAAACTTATGACTAGCCGAAACAAAAGGTGAGATATTAAATTGAATGATCTGAAATAGGTTTCAGGTAGCCAGAAATTCACTATAGATGTTGTCAATTACAACAAATGAATGGTAAATTTGACGTTCTTCACACTAGTCACAACGTAACTCGATGTATCTTTAGCATATTCTTTTTTAAAAGATATTTTGGCTCTAGTGGCCTTTATTTGAAAGTAGCTAGACAGGAAGTGGGGAAACGAGAGAGGGGGAAGACATGCGGCAAATGTCATCAGGCCAGGAATCGAACCTGCGACAGCCGGCATGAGGACTAAGGCCTCCATATGTGGGTTGTGCTTTGCCCCTGCGCCACCACAGCACCGCTCGATGCATCTTATGTTAAATATGCTTGTTGCAGGTGACCAACTCATTACCTTGTGAACTTATCCCTCAAACGTAACTCAAGTCGAGCCTCTCTGGATTTTATAGAACTGTGAAACCTCAGAAACTGGGAGGAATGCCAACCGGCTGCCACGTGATTCACTTTCCTCCGTTGGTGCCAGAACCATTAAAATATAGCGATGTTTGTCTTGGAAAACCGGTGGCAAAAACAAAAACAAACCAGCCTGCAGCAGCATTTACAGTCCCTCTTCTGTTCTGTTTGCTGCCTGTTAAATTGCATTAGGCCTTCCTCTGACAGCATTACCCGGTGGATAAGAGGCTGAACCTGTAAGCTGTCTGAAAGCTTTTCTAACGGTTCAGACCCAAAAGCCAGACTTGATCACATCTAGTTCTGCTCTGCGTTTGTTTTAGATTTCAAGGGGGGTGGGGGGGGTGCCGTAGCTTTTTTTAGGTGCTATTTATTTATTTTTTTAATTATTTTTAGCTCTGTTTGCTTCTGCAAGAGGAAGCTTGTGTGTTTTACGAGTCTCATAGAAAGATTCCCAGGACGTTGAGCTCAAGCTGCAGCCGGTGATGCGTTTTGTTTGCTGATGCGTCTGTGAGAGATTGCAGGAAGGCTCTTAACAGGATTCGCTGGCGTCAGCAGAGTCCGGCTCGTCGAGATAAAGACCCGCTCTCATATGTACACACTCTCATTCTATAGGACGTTGCTTTTTCTGCCTCCAACTAGTTTTGCACCCACCTTTCACGTTTACATGCAAGCACTCCTCTCTCAAACTCGCACACTTAATTCTCCTCCCACGCACTCTTGCACAATCAGCCGCACTCTCATGTGACTAGACTCGCTGGCAAAGCAGCACGGGCTTTAATTTGAGCCGACGTCTGGCTACTTATTCCTACCTACGCTGTAAGTTCAGACCATCGCCTAACACAACATGGCTCTGATTTTTGGTGCCCGTGCATCCTTAAAAAGTCTTGAGTTCATTAATCTAAAGGCCTTAAAATGTCTTAAATTCATTAAAGAAAATGCAAGTTGGCCTTAAATATCGTCACCCCCTGAAAATAACAGCTTAAGTCATTTATTGCAACAAAAAAAAGCGCTTTAGGAAAATAACAATATGTCAATCGCAGGCTTTAAATTTTGGCATGGCAGCACAATTTATTTCGTACTATGCAGGGTTTTTCCTCGCAGGGCATTTTTATCAGGCAAAAGTTTGAGTTGTGCACAGACATCTTCACTCACTGTGTTCTTAAGGGTACATGCAACAAGCTGCTAACACCAGCTAACTGGTACTGGCTAATACTACTAGTATTAGCTAATGCTGCTGGTATGAACTAATAACTGCTTCATACTGTTAGTATGAGCTAATTCTAGTAGTACTACTAATACTACTGTTGGCTAATGCTAGCTAACAAGTGAACAAGATATCTAGCATACTGCTCTCTTGCTAACTTCCTTGCTAGCTAGAGAGCAATATGCCATATGAGAAGTACGAAGCTTCAAAGCCACAGAAATTCTCCAGAAAAGTCAGTTTTGATCCCCTTTGTTTCTTTTCTGCAGCTCTGCCTTTTTGTCTTAAATTTGAGTTGGTGAAACCTGCATAAGCCCTGCAATTAGTCTTGGCTTCGGGTTCCTGGTGGACTCCAGTCATAAGATCTAAATTCAGTCTGTTCAAATGAGAAAGAGAGAAAGAATTGGAACCCATTTAACCATTTTTTTTCATTATATATGAATTAAAATAAACCTGGAAGGAATCCTGTCTGTCTCTGATCGTTCCAGGGGCATTGTGGCCAGCATCTTGGTGTTCCTCTGTTTTGGGGTAACACAGGCCAAGGATGGACCCTTCACCCGACCCCATCCAGGTAGGACGAACAATTTGATCACATCTGTTCTCTGTTTGGCCAAAAAATATATATGCATCACATTTTTGGTTTTTAAATCAGGATTTTTTTTGCTTTGTTGTTTTGTTTTTCACCACTTTTAGTTACTGTAGATTGATCTCCGCCTGGACATAGTCGACCATTTTCTTTGACAAGGCTGTTTTACAGATTCTGTTTATTTGGATGTTGAATTCAGAATATTAGGGTCTGGCTATTAATATTTTAAATTAAAGTAACCAAAGTAATAATACAAGAACAGTCTTGGTTTTAGGAGAATAAAGTATCAGTTTTATGAGAAGTCAACAACAAAAAAAGTCATACCTCATATGACTTTGAAATAAAATCTTCCTTCACATTACAACACTAACAATAAACTAATCCAAACCCATTTATCAGATTACTATGAAAACTATTAAAATATCTCTAATATTCTGCAGTAGGTTTTCAGACTCTGATGCTGTTAAAGTGTCCAAACCTTCTCTGTTGACACTGACATCATGTCATTAAGCAACGGTTACACTGACCTTCATTGTGTTGTGAAAGGTCAAGGCCAGCTCGCCACACAGCCTCCTGTGCTCTGATTGGTCAGAGGAATTGGCCTGACAAATAGGCCCCTCCCTTCAAAACAAACCTTTTAGTGGCTGCATACAAAATTAGCTGCCAGCTCTCTATAGCTTTGACCTCCAATTACAAATGTATGTTGCTGGAAAGGCAGAGTATTCATTAGAAATGGCTAAAATGTCGTTTTATATTTGACATTTTGGTCAAATGTTGGTGTTGACATGACTTGTGTTTGAAGTCTTTTTAGAAATGAATCATTTATTAGTTTTTTTACTCTTTATCTTTGTCATTTTTGCAATAATTTTTGCAAAACCTGCTGGTTTCCAGACCATTTCAGTCCAATCCGTATTAAGCTCCATTTCTTTCTACGAATGAGCTCAGCTCCTCTCAGGGAAAGTGACACTTTTTTTTTTCTTTACTTGTTTTCCTTCACAGCTTCTATAGCAGGTGTCACTGAGGCCTGGTGTACAGAGGCCTCAGAGGGAAATTTAACATTCCTAGAAATCCAGAAAGCCTAATCTGGTTCGTTACTCAGAGCTCAACATCCGAGATGCTCTCTGACTAGAGAAGCCCCGAGAAATCAGACGCCGACCTCAAACTAAACGTTTTTGGCTTGGAGAAAAATAATCAGTTATTCAGACTTGTAATTTTTTTCTGAATGGTAAACGCACCATATTGAAACTTTGTGTTACTGTAGCAACAGCACTCTTCAATTTTGGACGTTGGTACTGACTGGAGCTGGTAACACCAGTCGACAGGGTGAGCATAAGACTGACATGACACGGTCATAAACGTGAAGGAGTCTTTATGAATGTTTATGACTGTTGTCATGAAGTTAATACAAAGTGACAATTTTGCATTCTTCAGTAAATATGCACAGTTTGCATTTTAAAAGTCCATTAAAATGGTCAACTTTGCATTATTAGTGTATTGTTATTTACCGAATGACACTTCATGACGACAGTCGTTCTTGAAGGTGTTGTGTCACGTTTATGACTGTCTCATGTCAGTCTTATGCACACGCCGTCAGGTAAAGTGTTGCCCTGAAGACTAAATACAAGCTGCTTTCAGTGAGTCGAGGAATAATCCTTTTCTTCACAGCATAATGTGTCCAAATCATTCAGGTTGCTTTCCTTTATCTTTTTCGGTTTTTGTAATGAATTTGAAAACGTTTGAAATCTGGGGAGTCAGAGTGAGCTCCACAGGAAACGGAGAGAGAGACTACTGTTCTCAAACGTCCATCAGTGCTAATCTCAGTCATAATGTGCCAAAGACTTGTGTTTTTAATAGTGGAACCTGTTTTACAGCAACTGTGACATCACCTCTGCTTTCTATGTAGGTAGGGATCAGCTCACCACAAGAAGGATAATTATTCTTAATGCTATTTTCTTCCATGCTAGCTCTCGCAGAGAATTTGGAATCGGCTAAAATGTGTTGAAAACTGATATTTGATATTCAGGATTTCTTTATTTTTTCCTGACGTCATTCATTCAAACGTGAACCATGTGCTTATAATCACGTTAAAAGCACAATTAGGAATTTTTTCTAACACCTCCAGACGTCTCTTAAGGATATTATCGTGCACATTGTGCACAGGACAGAGAAACCCAATCGGTTAACAAATACCACAGAAAATCGAATTTCACCGAAAGATTTCTTTGCATTTGTTCAGCTGTTGCCGTGACTACGGAGCTCAGTCATCGCGCCACTCCCCGAGACCTTCAGGTTGTAAATCTGAAAATCCTTCAATTTTTTTTTTTGTTTGTTTTTCCTCGAGGAAACAAATCATACAGAGTAGCAATAGAAATGCAGTGCTGGGATTAACAGCAGAAATGACTGGACTCGCTCAGCAGGTTGGGGAGTGTGCTTAACATGGTGTGATCTCAAACGCACCGGAACGTCAGCGCAGCACAAAGGCGTCGTGCAACAACCGTAACCTAACAACACGCCTGGCAACAACCGACAACAGCTGCATCCGTCCTCAGAAGCCTGTTATTTTCCTTCTATTCCTTTCTGCCTTTGTGTGTCCCTCTGGAGTTGTGAGATGAGGTTTGACTTCTGCATGAACGATCTGCCAGGCGGACGACTGCAACGGAGCCACCACTGATATAGCAGCGTTTCTTTTCCTTTTTAAGACTGCACAGTCTAGAAAACGAGTCTAGTCAAAGGTAATGATAGTAACAGCAGCATATAAGAAACCCAACACCTGACCTGGCGATCTCGTCACATCCAGACACGCAGACGTGAAAGCACTTCAGACGCCTCGACCAAAACAAAAGAACCTCAACAACAGCCCTCTGAGCGCTGTGGCTCCTCGTTTATTTGCATGTACAACAGGTAACAGACATGCACTCGCAGAGGAAGCAGGTTTCGCCACTAGAGGAGCTGATAAGAAGGCTGCCGGGCCGGTTCTGGGACCTGGGTTTGAACCTGGAGTCTTTAGGGAAACTAAAGAAGAGAAGAAACTTTTGAGCATCGACTCTGTCATCAGCAGCCGGAGAAACCCGTTCAGCTGCACATGTGTTGATGCTCAAGAAAACCAGCAGATTGAAGTATTTCTCTGTTCCCATGGAACCGAGGCTTCAACAGCAGCTGGTCCTGCTTAGTGACCAGTTTTGTCTGAACAGCTCCAGAAAAGACGTAGAAGTCTTTTCCGGAAACAACGTTTGTTACATTTTCACACTATGATCCAAACTTGTTTGAAAAATCCTCTGAAGAATACATGATTTCAGGTTTCTTCAAGAAAATGTAAACAAAAATGCAGTGACGTCAGATTTTAGTGATTGTAGGATTTTTCCTTCGTCTTTCATGATCCGTTTCTCGTATTTATTTTTGGTTGCATTTTCCCCACAGCGCCCTGCGCTGCAGTCCGCATCCTGCTTTTGGAGCGGTCTCCGGTCCGCTTGGCGTTCACATACACATAGGAACTGCATCAGAGTTCACATTAACCAACAGTAACCAAACCAATAGCTAACGCGTTAGGCGGACCGGAGTTTTCTGTTTTGGTCTGCGTCAGAGTTCGATTGCGCATCCACACCTCACCAAACGAACCAAACTTTCTGGACTTTTTGGAGTTGGATCGAAGAGGCCCAAACCGGGCCAGTGTGAATGCAACATTAGTAACTTTAACGAGCTGAATCTACAAACACGGTACCAAATATTTTTAAATGACTCGTGTTTGTTCTCCCTCTTCAGCTTACTGGCGGTTCTGGCTCTGCGTTAGTGTCGCCTATGAACTCTTCCTCATCTTCATCCTCTTTCAGGTGGGTATCCAATCATGTGAAGTGTTTCACAACTGGCTCTTTTGCAGGCTGTTTCTGACTGTAAAGCAGCAGAATGTCTCCACTGAAACACTTGATTTCATTGCCTTTAAATCTGAGCGGCGACTGCTCACAGACCTACCAGATGGAAGCCGTTAAGACATCCTAAATACCGGCCAAATTGTCTGATTTTTTTTATTTTTACTGATTTTTGCTTCAGTTCCTGGTCTATAGTCTATAGTGGTCCCTGGGAGCCTCTTTTCTCTCTCCCAGTTTAATTAAAATGTCAAGAAGCCAGTCCTGATTTGTAGTTTAGAGATCAGCCAGCTGGCCAGCAGCTCCACTAAAAGCTAAAACGTGATGAAAGCACTAAAGGTTGTATGTTTGATGCCCTAATGAGATTGCCATGTTCTGTACGGAAGACCGATCCTGCCAAAAATTTTTAATACATATAGAAATAAATTGCTTATTAAAGTAATTAATGTGCCAAATATTGCATCCAAAAAGGATAACTTCTCCAGATTATTACAATATGCAGTGTGACACTATCATTTTCAATATTATTAATATTTTGAATTTTATTTCCAATCAAATTTTTTTCATTTTCTGCATTGAAGGCGTTTTTAAATCTACTGCCATTTATTCATCCCACATTGATATAGTTTCGCTAATATCAATGTAGCAAAACTTCACTTCTGTGACAAACAATTAAGTAAATAAAAAATCCAAAAGATAAAAGGTCACTAATTTCAAAGTAAAACGTATTAATTGACAATATTTGGCACAATAATTACTTTACCAGGCCATTTATTTTCTTTGTATGTTGACAATTTTGTCATGAACAGTCCTCCGTAGATCTGCAAAAAGAGCATCTTCTCGAGTAACATTAGTGTTTTTCTTCACGACAATGTTACGAAACAGACGGTGCATGATGGCCGACAGTTCATGAAGTACATCGACCCTAAACTAGGGGTCGCTCTGCCGGAGCGCGACTATGGAGGAAACTGCCTCATCTACGACCCGGGGAACACCACGGATCCTTTTCACAACCTCTGGGTGAGAGTCTGACTTGTTTCAGTGAATTTCATGTTGGAAAGCCTTAAAAAAGAAAGAAAAAGCTTTTGTCGTGTTTCCAATGTTAAGTTTCAATGTGATTTTCAAATCTAAGCACAAAATTTCCACTGGATTTGACTGGACCGTTCTAAGACCGGTTTTGATCTGAGATCGTAATCTGCAGTATGTTGCAGCTTTTGGAATAGGGGTCTGAAGCTTTTACAACTGGAAGAAATTTTAACTTTCAGGCCTGCAAAATAAAACTCGTCTTTTGAGAAACAGGACGAGTTACAATTCTAGACGAAACATCTACTGAATGAAATTTGTTCCATTTAAAAAAAACACTATTTTATTTGTAGGGTTGAAAATTAAGCCTTCACATAACATTTGGAAAAAAGAGGAGGGATCTTTCTTTTTTTTTTCTTGTTGGATGGCAAATTATATGAAATAAATAAAATACTAATATTAATAATAAAGAACAGAGGTTCCAACTTAATTGGAGGAAAAACAGATCTAACATCATAGTATACACATTCTTAAAGTCTCTTTTTGTGGAAATTAAATATAGTTTAGCAAGAATAAAAAGAAAAACTGTACAAAACAACTCGAGCTTGTTTAGAGCCATTTTGAAAGGTCCAAAGAGCCACTTGGAGCATCACTAATATTCTGCTCACAGTCGGCGCCTCAGACTGCGTTCATGTGACCGACTCTAAAAGCCCGAGTTTTTTCCAGACCTCCAGAAGAACCGGGACTTTTTTTCCGTTGGGATTGCATTCGGCATCTGTCGCAGTGACCCAGAACCCTCTCTATTTATCGCAGCCTCCGAGTGGGTCAGCCCACAACTTTCAACATGTCGAATTGGGGTCAGATATTTAAGAGAAGCGTCTCGTATTGTTTCTGCCTGACTTGAATCGGGCAGAAAAATCCAACAACTGCTAATTAAAAGACAAAATGGAAGAAAAGAAAGTAGCACTGAGCATCCATGACCCGCTTAGCCGCTGCATTTTCTCCTAGTTTTATAAATAGGTTAGCTCTGGCAGCCTCGTGGTTGATTTTTCTTGAAGATAAACCTGGTGCACAACGTCGCCGTTCAGCCATGTGGCGCCCATCAGATCAGTAGTTTCTGCTCCAGATCCTCCAGAGAGATGACGACCCAGAGAAGAAGTTGAAGAAAACATGGTTTTACAGACGGCTACTGACAGACTCGCAGCTCCATATGACTCTTTAGAAGTTATCAATAAGTACAAAGATTGTATTTGTTACCAAAGCAGCCGTAGATTCACAGACCTCTTATCCCGGTTGTGCATAATGTGGAAATCGGCTTGTTTGTTTCTGCAGGATAAGATGGATGGCTTCGTTCCGGCCCACTTCTTGGGATGGTACATAAAGGTAAACACCGACAGTTCATCTAACAATCGACTTAAGAAGCTGCAGTTCGGACTGCAAAAACACAACATCTAGCCAAGTATTTTTAATCTAGTTTATAGTGCAAATATCTTGGCACACTGGAAATAAGGCAAAACTGATTTATAAGTAACTTTTCTTGTTTTAAGACTATAATTCCTTTAAAAAAAATGTTACTAGTTCCATTGACAGATTATTTCACTTTCAGACATTTTTTTCTCCATAAGTGAAATAATCTGCCAATGGAACTAGTAAAAAAAAAAAAAAAACAATATTAAGGAATTATTGCAGAAAAGTTACTTGTAACTTAGTTTTGTTTAATTTCAAGTGTACTAAGATACTTTTTTTTTTTTTTGCACTAATAATTTGGAGTTTATTTACTTTTTTCTTTTACTAAACAGTTGCCTCAGCTTTAATTGATTTCAGATTATAGTCCATGATCTATACAGCGAGTAATAGAAAGTCACATTTACCATCATAAATAAGTGCAAATCTTGCAAATATTACCAAATTAGCACCACAAGTGCTTTGATTTTTATTGTGAAAAAAATCACAAAATCCTGGAGGGACTGAGATGTTCAATAATATTTAATTTTAAGAATTCATGAGTATTTTAACAGTTTGTGAACATGGTTTATCAATACATTCTTTAAGAGCCTTCATGATCTGGATTTGGCTCAAAATGAAATTGAGTTTGATACCCCTGACCTAGAAACTAGACCAAAAATACTAAGTAAGATTTTGGGTTCATTTTTGTTGCTTCTGTATATGACATCAGAATCTTAAATATGTTATTTTAATGGAAGAACTTATTTGCAGTTACTTGCTGTGAAGATCCAGACTAACATTTTGAAGATGCAGCTCTGCCGCTCTGATCAGCCTCACCTTTAACAGGTTTTCGTCTTGTTTCCCAACAGACGCTGATGATTCGGGATTGGTGGATGTGTATGATCATCAGTGTGATGTTTGAGTTCCTGGAATACAGCCTGGAGCACCAGCTACCAAACTTCTCAGAGTGCTGGTGGGACCATGTACGTACAACCACTGCTTACTTCTTCATCCCAACACACTTGGGATAAGAGCTGTAATTAAGACTACATGTCAGTAAATTAAAGATTGGTAGTTGTGCAAAACATCATTCTTTATCTATTTTAATATCTCAGTTCTGTTTGTCTTTCATTTTGCTGCTTAGTTTTAATTACACAGTCTGGGAAAATAAACGTAAGTAAAAATGGATGGAAGGGAGATTTAATGGCGTTTGATGCAAAAAGACAAAGATGAAGCTTTATTTTGAATTTCTCATTGTAACAAATAATGAAACTGCAAAATCAGGGAGTTATGACATCCATAACTCTCCTGCGATTTTTAAGAGACTGAGTCCCCACAAGCTATTTACCCCGTCAGGGTCGCATTGACTGTCCATGCATTTTTACAAGCTATTTTTTTGTGTGTGGTTTCGGGAACTGATGGTCTGACGGACCACCCGCTTCCCCACTGTCTGACCGTGTCATCTACCGCACTCCTCCAGAGTGTCGCTCTAAGACCTGAGGAGGGTTAAAAAAATCTTAGTCTTAACTCCATGAAGCTAACATTAAGGCTGCAAAATATCTTAATTTCATATAATAATCACAGGTCGGGGGGGGGAATCAGCAGATGTGGGTCTCTTCTTGGTCCTAATAAAAGTTGTAATCTAACAACGTGTGAGTGGATTACGCAGAGCTTTTTAACAAAACCTATTCCCTCCCTTCTCTCCCCAGTGGATCATGGATGTGTTGGTGTGCAACGGTTTGGGGATCTACTGCGGCATGAAGACGCTGGCCTGGCTGTCCATGAAGCCGTACCAGTGGCAGGGCCTCTGGAACATCCCCACGTACAAGTAAGGCTTCGAAATGATCGCTTCCTCTGAAGAGATTCGGTTCAATCTGCCAGAGATTTACACAAGTCCAGTATAATCTAAAAGTAGCTCTTTCTTTTAGTAGGAGTGTTTTATTTTAATTAAAGCAGCTGAAATGAAAAAAACTGTGGAAAAAGGCAGGATTCGATCAAATCCTTATTTTTAATCCACTGTACTTTTGTATTTATTCCCATTTCCAATGTTAATCACTTTACCTCCCAGGGGGAAGATAAAGCGCATAGCATTCCAGTTCACACCGTACAGCTGGGCCAAGTTCGAGTGGAGGCCGGCTTCGGACCTTCGGCGATGGCTCGCCGTGTTGGGGATTATCTTCATGGTAACGAAATCTCCCTTCTGATTTGAAAGGACATTGGGTTCTTCTGGGCCGTCGCCATATCGCGAAACGATTCCAGCGCTTGTGTACCGTTTCTTGCAGAACTAGTCATACCTCTTAATTCTTTTTTTATTTTTTATTTTATTTTGTCAAACCAAAATTGTAAGTTTCTGCCCCTTAAAGTGTTTTCTTTAGGCTCTTAAGGAGCAGCTGTGTTTATGCTGAGATTAGATTACACACGTGAAGCTTTAGGTTGTAGTGTGATCAAATGAGAAGAGGTTTTAAGTAGCTGAACCTTTAGAAGAGGGCTGTGTAGCTCCGGAGCTACAATAGCTGTGTTTTCATCACAAATGTGTTCAAAACTCTGTTGATATTTCACTAATGTAAAAAAAACAACAACACAATTTTGCAATTGCAGCTTTTCCATTAAATAAGAAACATAATTAAAATCATATGTGAATAAGTTTGTTCAGGAGGGGAGGGGGGGGGGGGGACACACGTCGCAACTTCATCCTCCTACCACTTCCTGTCATTGTTTTCGTCATTTCTGCCAGTGGCAACAACCGGTTGTTGATCGCACGACTTGTGATGCCAAAAGAAAACATGGTTTTCATTGCAGTTCAGTGAAATAAACACCTCAGTACAGCTGAAAAACAGCCTCATCCTGAAGCAAAAACCTCTTCGAAGTTGCTGTGTTTCCATTAAGTGAATTTATTTTTCTAATTACAATTCGCACAATTTTATGGTCAGTGGAAACACGGCTATTGGCTTTAGATCGTTTTCTAGAACAGCTTCAGTTTTCAGACATCTTGTTTTGGTGTTTATTTTCAAATGTAACAATAGAAATATAAAATGTCAGCTCTTTTGACTTACCAAAAATAAGAAACGTTTTTGTTTTTTAGCAGCACCAAAGGTGAAGCAAAAAAATGTCTGTGAACTCACTCTCTGTGCTTTAGAAGATATTTAAATCAATTTTCTGCCCATTTTTCCTCTATTTCTCTCACTTGTTTGCTCCTGAATTCTTATACGTTTTTATTTACTTTTATCGTTTTATTTTTCTGAACCTCCTCTCCTCGTAGTTCCTGCTGGCGGAGCTGAACACCTTCTACCTGAAGTTTGTGCTCTGGATGCCTCCTGAACACTACCTGGTGCTGCTGCGCCTCGTCTTCTTCGTCAACGTGGGCGGCGTGGCAATGAGGGAGATCTACGACTTCATGGACGACCCGTCAGTACCGGAGTTATCGCTCCGTCCGTCCAGGTCGGATCGGTCTGCCGTAACCGTGTGACTTCTCCCAACAGGAAGTTCCACAAAAAGCTGGGCCAGCAGGCGTGGCTGGTGTCGGCCATCACGGTGACGGAGTTCCTCATCGTGGTCAAGTACGACCCCCACACCCTCATGCTGCCCATCCCCTTCTCCGTCATGCAGTGCTGGTTCTTGGGCATCTTCCTCATCCTCATCTGGACCCTGTGGAGGTTCTTCATCCGGTGAGAAGAGAGTCCAGTTTGTTCTTGTCTCGCAATTCTTTTAAAGGTGTAAGCTTCATTTTATGAACTATTTTGTTTCAACCACTTAGAGGTGGTTGAAATTAATAATAGTAATGATAAATTGTCATATAGCAGTGAATTGAAACCCATTTTGTTTTCAGCTCTGTTTGTATCTTTTATTTTATCTCCAAAGAGTGGTTCTGGAAAGGCTTGAAAACTTATCTTGAAAATGCTTGAAAAGTCCTTGAATTTTCCTGTGGGAAACGTGTACGACAGCTGGATATTAGTTTGCCATTTACTTTTCAGGAATGCATCAAATTTTTTTTTGTTTTGGTCCCGTTTTCATGTTTTAGATTGTAAAACCAGACAGAAATGATGTATTTTTCCCCTCCACTTTTACATTTTCTCCCCCACATTGTTTCTTCACTCTTGGGACAAAACGCAGGGCCTAACTCCTCATTTCCTGTCCTTCCCAA
Organism: Phalloptychus januarius; assembly: GCA_902982915.1. NCBI lineage: Eukaryota > Metazoa > Chordata > Actinopteri > Cyprinodontiformes > Poeciliidae > Phalloptychus > Phalloptychus januarius. The sequence continues at coordinate 16,187,886 of CADWAE010000471.1, read as the reverse complement.
CTTCACAGTGACATCACGCTCCGCTACAAAGAGACGCGCCGACGCAAACAGGAAACGCCCGTGGACTGGGACCGCCAGCTGGGGAACGGCAGCCAGGCGGCGGCAGGGGCTGCGGGGGCGGCAGGGGCTGCGGGGGCGGCAGGGGCTGCGGGGGCAGCGTCGGGCCGCAGCAAACTGAACGGCAGCAACGACCCGCTGCGACAGAGGAAGTCCTGAGAGGAAACAGGGCGTTTGTGCAAAGACACACGGAGAAGCAACCAGGTAGACTTACTCTTGTGCCTACAGTAGCAACTCAAGAGAGGGGGGCGCCATGGAAACGGATGGCTTAGTTGCTTGAAAGGTGCAGTCAGTCACACTACAAGAAGTTACCTCATTCTGCTTCTTTTTTCTTTTTCTTTTTTAAACATTCGTGGAGCTTTACTCTAGGAAAGTCTTTGTTCCCGTCTTGAATGTTCAGACAACTGAATGCACTCTTTGAATCCGATCGGTTTCCATTTCTGCCGCAAACGAAACGCCTTCGCGCGTCGCCAACATTCCCTCCTCTGTAAATATTCCCGTTTTCTGTCGCAAAGGTGAGAGACGTCGGCGACTCCCTGCCAGCCGCTGCTATGCAATCGGAGAGTCTGGGATTTATTTATACGTTCAACAATCACAAAATGGAATTTGTTCCGCAAGTCCGAGTCATTTGTGACGGTTTAAAGCTGGTCCCAAGTACACAAGACTGGTTATATGCTGTAGGTATTATTATAGTTATTAATAGGATTTTTAGGTTGGTTTCCAGAATGTATGAGACTTTCAAATGGGTTTAGGGGTTCAGTAAGAACCCCTGAAAAAGTTCGTTTTGAGTTGAAGAAAAATCTTCATTTGTTGTATTCTAATGGTGATGTAATCATTTGGGGACGTATGGTTGATTATTAAGCTCCAGCTGGTGCTGAAGTTTCATTACGATTGTTGAAAATCAAGTTGTCGGTGCGGGAGGAGGGGGGGAAGAAAACAGAAAAAAAAAATCAGGTTGTCAAAAATAACACCGACATTTTGATACAAGATGAACAAAATCTTTGAAATTTCACACGCTAAACCTGATGTAAGCTTATTTTTCTCTGCCTAAATAAGGTTTCTTTGCAGCCTCGTCGTCCAGTAAGAAAACTCTTAAGCGTCTCCGTTCGGGGTCAAGTGAAAATGCTTCAAGATTAGAACTGAAAACCAAAGCTGGGAATTATTTAAGACGTTCCAAAACCGTAGACTCTGGGTTCATTTATGAAAACTTTTTTTTTTTTTTTAACAGCTTTACGTCATTCGTGATCGCTCTCAAAACAAGCTAAAAGGAAAGAAACTGTTACCAAAACTTGGTGTGTATTTTTTTTATGTGCTTCTTATTATGACAAAGATGCTGGCAAAAGCAGACGACGCCTGTGACTCACGGCTTCGGTCCTTCCTGCTGTCGCCTGTCGAGACTTCAGTAGTTAACGTTTGTGTACGTAATCGATTCGCAGCAGGAGAATTTAGAAAACCGACTTCATTTTTGCCAAACACTTGACAGAAACATGCCATTTCTTGTCTTTAATCGATACACTGATTTCTGTGCACAGTTAAATTATTTCTTAACATATATTCTATTTATCTGGACTTAATTTTTTCGTCATGTCCTTGAAGTGTTTTAAGGTTTCTCAGTTTTTCCCCCCTTAGATGGTATGTTGTCATTTAATTTATTTAAATATTTTACCATATTAAATAAAGGTCTCCAAATTACACTTGAAAAGTGAAAATAAGAAAAAAAAAATCAGGACAGGAAATTTAATAACCATTCCCTAAATAAGTTGCTTTTACATGTGGGAGTTTGCGAGCTGGTTATCATCTCTTTCTGCCACACGGGGGCGCTAGATATTGTCGTTTGAGCTCCGTGCAGGCATGTTTCAATGTGCTTTGAATAAATGTGAACATGTTAGGGATTATAAACAGGATTATGCTGCTGCTCAATATAATTTTGTAATTTTTAAAAAAAATAAAATTTATAAAACCTTAACTGTAATGTCTGGTTAATATTCCAAATACTTAAAAGTTGGTCTATTTTTTTTTGTAAAAATATAAAGAGGAAGAAGAAAAGGTTTGCAACTTCTTAAAATTAGAAGTACATCTTGTGTCATTTGGTTACCAAGGCGACAAGCCTGTTGCATTCATGCTGCATGCGTTAGGCTAACCGATGATGAGGCTAACTGGTTGGATGACATTTTTGTTGTTGACAGTCATGAGAGTTGGCCAATAACAGATTATAGCAAACACTCAAGTTTGGAAAAGAATGGATCATTTTGTTTTAGATACTTGATTCATCATACTTTTATGAACTACGATGAAACGATTCACTTTTGGCTACATCTCCCAGCGTGAGGTGAAATAATAACCGTATAGTTGAGAGTTTTATTTTAACCGAGCGATCTCTTTAGTAGATAAGCAGCTTGTTGAGCTGCTTTCTTTTGTTCCAGGAAACGTACGGGGTGGTTTCAGGAAATAAAGCAAAGTCATCACATGTGTTAAATACTACTATTCCACATTTTGTCACGTTGAAACCAAAACTTCATTGGACTTTAAGGGGCATATTGTTTTTTTTTTGTTTTACTAACACAAGGTAATTCGTAATTGAAAAATGAAAAGTCAAAAAACGCTTTAGTTTTTTTTTGTTTTTTTTTTTTTTTGCAAAGATCTGAAAAGTGTGGCATGTACATGTCCCACAGGACCATGGTCACACCAAGTTTCATCTTGGAAAGTGGGTGTTCAAGGTAATGAGCGACATTGCATTGTTTAGGACACAGTTACTTATGGAGTACCACAGGGTTTAGTCCTTGGTCCAATTCATTTTTACTAGAATATTTATATATCTGCCTGCCAAAAGGCACACGCCACATCTACTTGTAAAGACAAGCTTTGGTTTTTAACCTGCACTGTGTAATAAACTGATCAGGATTAATATCAAAGTACATCTTTCCACAATCTGTTCTAACATATAACTTTTAGCATTTTAACAGCTGATATGTCCTATTAAATAAAAGCCATTGAAGTTTACAATTGAAACGTGATTAAAATCCAAAAAGCTTTAAAGGATGTGAATACTTTTGCAAGAAAGAATCATTTGAAAGCAGTAAAATTCCACTTATTTTATTGCATAATGTAATCAATCTTTCACCTGTTTTCTCACCATTAATCACTTTCAAACATTTAATTGATTCTTTAAAAACACTTGCATAGCCTAATAAACTAATATTCATAAAGAATATTACGTCTTCCTTTGGTTTATTAGAAGTACTGCATCTCTCCTTCTAGTGCTACGTGAAGCAGCTGGAGTGCAATTAGGAAATTCCTGTTAAAAATAGTAGAAAACATTCTTAGGGACACAAAGCAGCAACCTGAGCATTTCAGAAGCTATAAGTATGAAAAAAATAAAACATCAAAAAGAAGAAGAATTTCTTTGAGCATAGCATTCGGTTAAAAACACATGTATGTATCCGAGTCAGTTTGGTTCAATATTAAAAAATAGCAAAGCACCGAGGTTCCCAAACTGTGGGGCGCGCCCCCTAGGGGTAGCGCAGTGCCATTGCAGGGTGAGCGCAGGATGGATGAATGAAAAAAAAAAACAAAGATGAATGCTGTATGTGCTGGGGGGTGTGGGGAGTATAATAGGGAGTCTCTAAGAGTCTGGACCCATACAGTATAGCATGGGGCCCCCGGGCACACACATAGTTTAAATCAGAAGACCAAAATCTAACTCTACCAATTGGAAGCCACTGGGGGGGCACAGGAGAAAAAGTTTGGGAACCACTGGCATAGCATGTCTTAGATTTTTTGTGTAAAAGGCAACATGTGAAGCAAAACAATCCAAGGCCGAGTCTGACACAACAGGAGAAAATGTGCAAAACGTAGAGCTCAGTCTGATCTGGTGAGCAACGAGTTCAATCTCTTTGACCGACTTTTTGTTCCAAAAATATATATTCATATTTTTAAAAATCTGACATTTAAAAGAATAAAGAATAAAAAAAAACTAAATGGCTAACATTCATTTTTCAGTAACTAACAGGGTGATGGTTTGGTGACGAGCAGCTGCCACATTAGTGAGATAAATAACAGCAGCCTCTGATTGGCCCCTATGATGTGACCAGTTTGAAGCCCTGCTGGGTGTCCAGGACAGCTGGTGGGAACCAGTTAAGCTTGATTCTCCTCAGGTAGCGCAGGCAGAAGCTGCAGACCCCCATCACCTTGTGGCCGCTGTACCACACCGCCAGCTGCACCACCGGGTAGGTCACCCGGGGGAAGTATATGCTCCAGTGGTTGGTGACGTCGCTTCCTGTCGGCAGGTGCAGAGTGTAGTCGCTCCAGTGCATGGAGACGCCATAGGCGGCCGAGATGGTCCTTCCCTTTTCGGACCAGCGGACGCTGCTGTCGGAGTTGCAGTTGTACTCCACCCACTGAGCGGTGAAGTCCCCGAGCTGCGGGGCCTCCCGCCGCTCCGCGTTGCCGGCCCATTTGAGCGACGCCCCCTGCACGGCTACGTGCAGCCCCTCCACGCGCCGGACCTCTTTCACCCAGGGCAGCGAATGGTCGCAGTCCAGCACGACGATGAGGCGGGAGCAGAACCCCCCGTTCTTCTCCCTCCACCATTCCAAGAGCTGATCCAGGCGGAGGACGTCTCCACCTAAAGCAAACACACAGAACCAGATTAGAAATCCATCGGAGATCTCAGAGCATCTGCAGGTTCGGAAAGTCAAACTTAAGAATTTCTAAGGCTTTAATAATTGGATGCAATTTAAGACCAAAGAACTACAGGGTGGGTGATCGTGCTGTAATAAAGCTTTTGCAGGTTTCACCAACTCAAATTTAAGACCTTAAAATCTTAAGACCATTTTGAATTAAATTTAAGAAGTGTATCATGACAAAAATACAAAAGATACATTTTGTGTTTGATACAGTAGTGCCAAGCTTTTTTGTCCAGAATCACTAGCATTGTACATTCTGGTTAATGTAGAATGCTAGTGTACATTAGCATTGTCTAATGCTAATACATATTAGCCGGTGGTGAACACAAAAGTCGTCCAGCCAACTGGCCATAAAATACACTGAAATAATAAATGCAAAAAAAGCTACCTAGTTAGCCTGCAAGAATATATTAGCTAGCAGCTGAGGCTAGTTAGCAGTAGCCTCAAGTCACAGTACTCAGTGAAGATGTCTGAATTTAAGATATTTTAAAGCCTTAATTTTAGATGCATTCATTTATGATTTTGTAAGGACGTGCAGACAAACTGCATCTTTCAAAAAGCAGATTGAGACAGTTTCAGTTTGACAGACGTCCCACCTGCCAGGGCCCACTCTCCGCTGCGGTGCGTGTGGCCGCTGTAGAAGAGCACGTAAGTGTCGTGGCGAGGCCCGTCTGTCGTGCGGAGCTCCAGGAAAGACTTGATCTTCGCCTGCAGGGTCTCGAGGGTGATGCCGCTTGTGGAGTAGTCGCAACCGTAGTTTTCGATCAAGTGATGGGCAAAGAAACGCTGCACGCTGCTCAGCATGCCTGTGGAGCGCTTGTTCAGCTCCTGCACCTGGTCTGGCGGCAGCAGCAGGGGCTGGCCGTCCGGACTGAGAGACCCAAACAGGAACATGTTAGAAATTTCGTGGCTCTTACCGTTAAAACGAAGCGGTTTGGTTCAACTACCTGCAGAAGTTGGTGGGGATGACCACAGCATAGCCCACACAGGTCCCACCCAGACTGTTCCCAAGCTCGTAGAAGAGTCCGTGAAGAAGACACTCCAGGGGCAGGATGAGCAGAAACGTGCTCATGAAGATACCGCTGGACTCCTGCCGACGGGTCAGGCAAAGCAAACGTGAACACTCAGCTTTGCCTTTCAGGATGTAAAGGTACAGGTGTGCAATACGGCATATTCTGGAATCGATCTGATACCATGTAAAAAACCTGTATCACCCATATGTATATACGATCATTTTTTTCTTATTATCATATCGATAATTTCAGACCTTTAGTTGTTTTTGTGATTTACCCTTTGAATTATTTTGTTTAAACCTAGGACAGAATTTGTACAAAGATTAACGGCATCTAAAAAATACCGTAATAATCTTAACTAGGGATTAAGATCATTGTAAAATTCTTATAAGAATTTTATTCATCATTCTCACGATAAATTCCAATTAATGTTTTGTTTTTTAAGAAAACAAAAAACTGTACAGCCACTGAAATGTTATTTTTACTATTGTCCCCAATTTTTGTACAATGAGTGCAGCAGTAAATAATTCAATTTGAAAATATGATGAAATGCAGTTGAGTGAAAGTCTCACTTTCTGTGACTGACAGCCTAAAGAAGAGTATTACAAATGGGATTTAAAGAGCAGTATGACTGCTGTGTCATAGGTCACCTTAAAAATAAGCAAATATCGTCACTTTTGTTATAATATCATCACAAAATATCGCAATAAAACTTGAATCCCTAATAATGCACATTTTTTTCTAAATAAAAATGCAATTTATTATTGAGCAAATTTTTAAAAACTGAGGTAGAGGCGAGAAACTAGAATACAAAAACTTAAGAAACTAAAGTATCAATCTTAGCATCGGCACACTAGTATCGATCGATACTGATGCCGACTTTATATCGATATTAATATTTTCTCTCAATGAATTATTGCTCCTACCTGCCAGCTGAAAACAGCCACAGTAACGGTGGACACCAGAGCGAAGAACACCAGGGCTGCGGAAATGAGGCAGAAGTGTCTCATGCCCTTAGAGGCCATGATCTTCTCCAGGCTGGCGTCCTCCGGGCCCTGCGTCCAACACAGTCTCAGACAGTCACTCAGCTTGTTGTGGAAACCCCACACAGTGATCACGAACACCGTGTGGCAGATGGCCCAGAAGAACACGCACACCACAAAGCCCGGGATCACCAGGTACCACTGGTCCGAGTCCCGGGACTTCTGAGCCGCCACGGCGACGAAGACCACCTCGATCGCCAGCAGAGGCAGGAGCGTCAGGCGGCGCCTCAGACCGCTGGACGTCAGGATGGGCCGCCAGCGCTCGATGACCGACAGCCCGCTGAAGTAGGCGTCCAGCAGAGGGTCGCAGATGAGCTGGCTGAAGAAGCAGACGAGCGCGAACGGGTTGACGTCGACGCTCAGGCACTTCAAGAAGAAAGTCCCGGTGATGCCCGTGAAGCAGACGAAGTTGGGGAGGGCCAGGAGAGCCTTGGTCCGCAGGGTGACCATGACCGCACCGAGAGCCACGACCAGCACCGTGACGCTCAGCGACTCCTGGACGAGGAGCACCGTGCTGGCTGCCGCGAAGCCGACCAGCTCCAGGCGCTCCGCGGAGGTGATGAAGGCGGGTCGGTACCGGGTGCAGCCCAGCAGCCGCTCCAGCAGCGACCACAACGTCCTCAGAGCCACGCTGGTCAGCAGCAGGTAGTTGGCCGCGCGCTCCTTCACGTCGGCCTCCAAGGCAGGCGGGGAGAAGAAGCTCAGGAGTCCCAACAGGAAGCCGAACCACAGGTGGAGGAGACCCAGGCTGAGCCGCTCCTTGTCGAAGAAGTAGTAAAGCACGCAGGCTGCTACGAGGACCAGCAGGGCCAGGATAAGCACTACAAGAACGATGGACTCCGCTGTTACGACCCAGCGCGTGTACAGACCCAAACTCAGGCCCAGGAGGAGGATCAGACCGGACAGGTAACCGAGCCACCGCACCGACGACCACATGCTCACCTCCCCATTGACCTCCTCCAGCCGGGTCATGGCTGCCTGGAGGCAATGGCTTAAACAGTACCGAAGAAAACGAAGCATTTTGATATATTTCCCCCCCGTTTTTAACGTAAAAACCCCCCGTAAATTTTACTATTTAAACTTTCTTCAAATCCCGCGAGAGCACAGACTCCAGATGAGCTGGAGGACCTGTTGAGGTAGAACACCAGCAGCAGAGCGGCTAACGCAAAGCCGTCACGCTCACGAGTTCACATTTCTAACTTAATGTTTCATTTCATCTGATGTCCAGTAAAGTCTGAAGAGCCACAACTCCGAGAGATAAGCCAAGAGGAGTGCGAGACGAATAGAAGTTGAAAAAGTTTGTCCCATCCAAACTTCAGTCAGATGACAGCCGCCATGATTTTTTTTTTTTTTGCTCAGTACGGCAAGCGCTAAGGGTAAAAAAAGGCGCATACGCCAACAGTTCAATTAAAAGGTGATTCAAGTGTTAAAGTTCGAGTTGAACATTATTTTTCGGTAATTTAACGATAGTAAATGTAGATTAAAACCTTGAAAACATTTAAAATGTCGTTGGGTTCAATAACTGGACTGCTTTACTACTGTGACTAAGTAGTTTCAGATTATATTCAGTTTCCTTTTGCCTTTTGTCACATTTGTCAAAAACAAACCTGTCAACCCTGCAAGAAGTAGAGAGTGTTTGTAGTGCAAATTGATGCATGGTTTTTAAAATGTGTTTAAAGAAATGTAAAAAATAAAAATGGTCAATTTATGGTTATATCGCTGTATTCAATACGTGACTATGGCGTTTCACCGCAAATATAATCGTTTTACCCATCATTCTGTTGCAGCACAGCTCAAACTCAAGCAGACTCGATGGAGTGTAGCTGCAAACATTATTTCCACTGGCAGGTGTTTGTTCTTCAGTCTGGGCCATTCTAATATTCTCATGAGCTTCCCAGTCTTTTTAAATGTTTACCTTATCCACTAACCTGTCTGATGTGTATCTGATGTGCTTATTTGATCACTAAATGTTCTCCAACAAACCTCCAAGGCACAAACTGTGCAAAAAAGTTTTGAATATTTCCAAGTAAACACACATACACTTGATTGTTTTTCAGTCATTTATAAAACAGTAATATAACCGTCCTCTAAGCTCACATTGTTCTGTATCATTGCAAGTGTTGATAATGACAACAAACCATGCAACTAGGCCAAAAGAAAACACTGGAAGACACTTCACAAACACACTTCAAAGTATATGTGCAGTCAATATGGGTTTTTTTTTTTTTCGTTTATTAAAATCTTGAAAAAGAAAAAATTGGACTGCAACAAAAAAAAAAAACTTGTTTTTTTGTTCCCTTAAAATTATAAAAACAAAAAAAAGAGAGAGACTAAATTGTTTTGTGTGCAGTTTGGCCAAAGAATCGTCACAATCAGCCCAAGGCACCTTAAGCTTAATGGTCGTGTTGTCTGGGCCTGTTGTTGCTTAGCAAACTCTCCTCCCGAGGAAAACGGTTACATTTCAGCACCTCGTGGGATGAATCTTAAAAGTGCCACTCACAACATTCACACTCACGAACCCACACGCACTCTCAGGATCGGACCCGTCCAGGGCCCAGAGGGAACACCCGCTAGCATTTCATCTGGTGGTGTCTTTAGCTAAAACCTCCCTGTGTGCAAACAGATTTATTGGCGCCGCAGTGACGACGACTTTCCCCCATCGCTGGCATAACGTCAGACTGAAAACCGAAAGAATCCAACCTTTACTTTGAGTGAACATCAACGGAAAACTTAAACTCCAACAAGTACTGGCTTCATTCACGAAGAATGTCAATATGTTTGCTAAAGTCTTCCGATACTTTAATTGGAAGAGTGTGAGCGACAACAGTCCAAAGGGATCATGGATGGTCAAGGATGCTCACTATATGGTACGATGGAGGATTTGTGATGTTGTAAACCTGGTAACTTTGTTAAAAGTGCGTGGCATCATTGGCTTATTGGAAATACCAATAGATTTGAAAAAAAAAAAAAAAAAAGAATACTACCAGAAAAATGAAAATGGGATCTTTAAGAAGGATAGTGGTCATGCAATTGTATGGCGTGCAGAACTTTTAAGAATTCTTTTTCTTAATATGTAATTTTATTTATCACTAAACATTTACAGACAACTCAAAGGTTGGTTTTCAGTGCGAGATTATGCAGCTTTTAGGGTGTTTTTTTTTTTTTTTTTTTTTTTTTAAGGGTACCAACGATGTTGTTCCCACATGTGCAAAATCTCTTGACTCATAGAGAAACGTCAGAAAGCGAGGAGTTCAGGTCCGGATAATCTAGATAACCCTTCTCACATCAATACTCCGGATAAGTCGGATTAAAATCACAGACGTGCGATGCCGGAATATTTTTCTTTCCGGCAAATTAAAGAAAAGGAACGGCGACGTTAACGTTCCGACACGGAGAGACGAGGAGGCGGCGACTGCAATGCCTCGAAGTCGTACCTTGTTTGTCAACAAGTAAACAGTCACATGTTCACCGAAGGAAAGTAACACTAAAAGTGTCTGAAATGCTACAATTAGAAGGGTATTGTAAAAGACACAGAAGTAATTCAGAAGATCTTGGATTAGAAATGGTGTCACCACACTTTACACTGGACGACACGGATGTTTAGTCAAGACCTCGGCTTTTTTTTTTTTGTTTGTTTTCTTTCTTTCATTTAGGTTGCGAAAACCAACAGTTTAGCTGCATGACTGTGACAGAAGCAAGCAGTCCTTCCCAGTCTTTTCAGTGCAAAAACATAAAGATAAAAATCAAGCTTCTGTCAGGCTATTAGAGTTGCTGGGGTTTGTTTTTTGTTTTTTTGCTTTAATACAAGCAGCCTGCAACATTAGCTTATTCAGATAGAGACCGAGTGCAGAATGTGAATGGGCTGAATTGTAATTACTGAGAGCTGATTGGTAGAGATGGATGTTAAAAACAAGGGGGGTCAGGAGTTGGGCTATCTGCAGGGCGTTCAAACTCTTATAAAAGTTTTTGTTGTTTTTTTTTTTTAATGAAAATATATCCATCTTAGTGTCTGTGTGTGGATATGTGAAAATAATCTGTAAACTCTCTTTCCCACTGTGCAAACTGCATTATTTTTCAGTAGAAGGTCTGGGGAAATGGGAGGAGAATGCAGCAGGTTTAGATTTGGCAGCGCTGTAGCCGAAAGGGAAGAAGACAGGAAGAGGAAGGCTGGTGGGGGAGTCGGGAGGTCATTAGGGGTCAGAGGTGGGGTGGCTGGGGGGTGGGGGGAGGGGGGGAGGTGCTGGTTCTGCCTAACTCTGAAGTAAGATGGGATCCTCGAACTCGTGAAACCCAGGAACCGAGCTGCTCTGGCTCTCGCCGGAGTCGGAGTCGTATGGCGCGTCCGGCAGCTCGGCGAAGCCCCAGGCCAGCTGGTCGTCCTCGAAGTCGGAGCGCAGCGCCTGCGGCGGCAACGCGGCAGCGCCGTGCTCCTCCTCCTCCTCGTTGGAGTTAAAGTCCTGCGGGATGTAGAGCATCTCCGGGTAGTTGCGGGACACCAGGTCGCTGGTGGTGGCCAGGGACGCCTTCCGGAAGGCGATGAGGTGCATGTGGGAGTACTTGACGTACTTGTAGCGCTTGAAGCCCAGCGATTCCACCGCCACCCGCCAGCTGCGCATCATGAGGGCGTGGCGGTTCTGGTGGGACGAGTCGGGCGTGATGATGAGCAGCAGGCCATGCAGCTCCAGCAGTTCGTGGGCCTTCTTGCAGCAGATCCAGCGCTGGTACGGCGAGGGGAAGTAGGAGAGGAGCAGCGAGAAGACGACCACGTGGAAGAGCTGCGCCGGCAGCGCGTCGATGGGGCTGCGCAGGTGGCGCAGGAAGGCGTCGACGGCGTCGCCCGCCAGCTGGAGGGGCTGCTGGAGCTGCAGGTTGAGGAAGTCGCATTTGTAGACGCTCTGAAAAGCGAGACGTAAATCAGAGAAGTTTGTTGTTGTGGAAGGTGCAGGTGCAGAATGGAAAGTCTTTGGCGCGTCGCTTTCTGGTGAATCAGAACCTGAAAACCAGGCAACCACAGGGATGGCGCCTCCTCTACACGAGTCATTTCTGCAGTTTCTGCTTCGTAATGCGAGCGGGAAAGCCTCATGCGGAGATGTAAACACATCCATCTACTTTTAGTGATCAGAAAATGAAAAAAATACCTCAACTGCTGGCACTATGTCGATACCGACGGTCAGAAAGTCATCAAACTTCAGGAAAGGGTTGAAGCAGCTTCCGACGTCCAGAAGACGAATCTTCCCCAGCTGAGATATTGAACTATGGAAGGAAAAAAAGATGCAAGAAGCATTAAACCTGAGAAATCAATGACTTAAAATATCCAACCTTCAGTTTGAGTCTAAAGTGGAAGGTGATTCACACCAGTCCTGTTAAGTCTGCGTTGAATAAACTCCGTTTGTCCAGAAAGTCCATTTCGTTTGCGGAGGAATGAATGTACGATCGAATTTTGACGCGGACCAAAAAGCAAACTCTGGTCCATCTAAAAACTTAAGTCTCATTGAATAGTGGTTTAGATGAATAGCAAGCGGACCAGAGATACACTCCAAAAACAGGAAGTGGACTACAGTGCATGGCATTCTGGGTAAATACGACAAATGTGAGAATCTACCAGGGGATGGCAGGAATGGCACCATGTTTTACCAAAGACAAGAGAGAAATCCTACAACCGCTAAAATCTGACGCTGCTCCGTTTTTTAAATTTTGTGAAAAAGGAATTTGCTGTCGGCGTCTTCTTCAAAAGATTTCATCTCGTTTCCTTCAGTAGTTTTTGCTGCAGCGCCGCCACAGGCGAGGGGTGGGGAGACAGCTTTTAAAAAGTTTTTTTTTTTTTTTTTATTTGACACAAATCAATGTGAAAATGTAACGAATGCTGCAACTTTGGTCTCCAATCCAGCCGAGTCCAACGGATTGTCAGGTGTGGAAAAAAAACTCTTAAAGACGTTATTTTTGATTTTGGTCAACCTGCTGTCAGTTCTTTGCACAGCCATCTTTTTCTAGTCGGACATCACCTAATCATCTCCTCCAAGATTAGTTGTTTTTTTTGTAGTTTTTTTTTTGCAATTACTATTTTTTTTTTTTTTTTTTTTTTCCTTGAACTTACCTGGGGATGGCACTGCATGCTTGGCCACTCAGACCCAAGGCATGTGCAGCACTCTTTTCATCCTTTTCTAACATCCGCTTCATTCCGCCGTCCAAGAAATATTCTTGACAGACACTGAGGAAGTGAAATCAAAAGCAGTAAATCAGGACCGTATAGTGCATGTTTGTGTGTGGAGGTTTGTGGTTTCAAACTGAAACGCACGCTCAGTCGCACCTGCGACACCACTCGATTCGGCCCTCTCCTTCGCACTTTTTGGTCCAGTGGTTGTCGGCGAGGTTCTTCATGGCGACGGCGTACTCGCTGAGCGTCCGCTCGTCCTCGCAGTGCTCGCGCCAGATCTTGTTGAAGTCGCCCACTGAAACGAAAACACGGCAAGCGATCAACTCGGACTGCCAAAGGCTCGGACGAAGCCGCGGTTTCAGCAGGATCTCACCAATTCAGATTTAAGAGCATTCTGAGGGAAATTATCGTGGCAGAAATGTACAAAACAAGATCACATACCTATGACATTCTTAATTTAAAATGAAGATATCGATTAATGCCGCTTTTAATCTTTTTTTCCTTATTTGTCTCTATAGCAGCATCTGTGGCTCTCTGGCCTCGACTCCTTTTTCCTGCTCTCCTCATTTTCAGCTGTATTTACAGGCTTGTGGAAATACAGCCGCATGTGAGCCCCAACCAGCTGTGCTACGTTCAGACGAATTAGCTCCATTTCAGAAAGTAGAAACCAAGAATAAACTGACAAAATCAACTTTAGCCGCTCAGTTCAACGCTCCCGATTCCCACCTCCAGGCAGTTGACATTTTTAAAATTAATTTCAAGGATGCGCTGACAAAGATCGACCATTCACAGCTTACCACTCGGTTTTTTGCTCATCAACTTTCAGAACTTGATTATTTCTTCCAAAATCTTTTTTCTTTTTTAAAGACGATTAAGCCACAAATAAAAGTTGTTTATCTAAGATTAAAATAAAAACAAAAAAACAAGTCCACAGAACTTCCCATCAGGAGAGCTTGACAGACAACAGGAGCTCGTGGCATCCAAGCCGACGAGGGGAGAAATCCCATGACCAGTGGAGGAGGGGCCTGGAGGGGGATACATCTGATTTGGAGGAGAGTGGAAGGAAGGGGGGGGGCGAGAAAAAACAGCAGGACAACAAGACGAGTGGTTGTAAACAGCAGCGCTCTAAAGCATGACTGCTACGAGTTGATGCCAAGCCTTCTGGATCATGCTTTACTTATTAACCAATCATGAGATCTCTTAGCAGGGCGATTTTTTTATTTTTTTATTTTTTATTTTTTTAAGCTATTGAAGTCTCCGAAACAAAACATGAAGCCAAACTAAAATCCTCAAGAAGCATTTAGGATTACGTTTTAACAAAAAAAAAAATATATACAACTTCAAACTCTTTGCATTGTTTACCAGACAGCTGCTGCAGACAGATTTCTGCTCCAAGTTTGCCTGCTAACTAATTTCCCCAACACATTGTTTTCTTTCTGCTTTGAGATTTAGTAGTAGTGAGAGGAGGACGCACATGTTTTCGATTTAAACGCAAACATTTAAAAAAAAAAAAACAACCAGTGTAGCTGGAGATTGTCTTATTTGTGATGTTTGCTGCTGCTTCTTAACAAACAGGAAAATGACAGTAAATCCTGGGTGCTGTTGCAAGCTGCTGCTGCTGCTGTTTGTCTACAGTTGCGAGATGACTACGAGTCTTTCTTTTCCATCTTCGCGAGGTATAAAGACTTTCCATCTGCCATTTTGATTTCTTTTCTGCTTCTCGCCCACGCAACATGTTCCTGGAAGGACGGCGCATTCCCTCGGAGAGATAAAGCGAGAGCTGGCGAAGCAGCAGCAGCAGCAGACTGCCATGTTAGGTGGCTGAAAGAGAAAGTTTGAAAAACGGGGAGTACTTAAAAACTGAAATTATTCAAGAAGATGCTGTTGAGCTGTCGGGCATGCAGAAGGCATTAGTCAGTGCAGCTGGGTTGGAGGAGGGTTTTTCCAAACTTCCCGTTTTTGGTTTTTTTTTTGCAACAGTGGGTTTTGCTACGAAGGCAGGCTGATGAAAAAAAAATGCAAACCTGTTTTTTTTGTACTTTTTTTGCACGCTCTTATGCACTTTCTGTGCAAAACAGCTAAATTTGAGCAAAGCCGATATGCAGTGATGCAGCTCCGAGTCACATTGAAACCTGTAGAAAATATCAAGTAGACGTGAAACTACTCAAATGTCTTGATTTAAAAATTTTTGTCACATTAATGTTTCAGCACTTTCTCCTCACTTTACACGTCAAAGCCGACAGAAAGTAGCAATTAACAGCGAGCTGAAAGAGAGAGATTGGTTTTCAAAATGTCTTGCAAAGAAAAATCTGAAAAGTGTGGAGTGTATTTGTGTCCAGCCTCCTTTCACTCTGATCCCTCGATCCCTCCCATCTCGAGAAGCGAATGCTTGCAGAACAGTAATTTTACCTCAGTAGAAACTCAGCTTGCACAATATCGGAATAAAACGGTCGTACTGCTGAACGTCGCCATGACGACTGCAATAATTTCTCCGAATCTCCTCTCTCTTTACCATGACACAATGTCCCCAACATTGTGTTTTACAATGCCTCAGTCAAAGTAAAGACCTGAATCCAATTTAGTATCAGAAGGTACGTCACACTTTGCTGAATTTTATTAATAAAAAATAAAATAAAAGACATTAAAACCATAATTTTTCTTCCACTTGCTGGCATCACAAGGTGTAATTTAATCTCTAGAAATTGCCGCAAGTAGGCAAAAAAATATATGTACTTATTGTTTGTTTTTTTGTTTTAAATTATTATTACGTGAAATTAGGTGAAAGTTTTATTAGCCCACAACTGCTAATCAACATTGTGATTTGCAGCAACTTTGCATGCAGACTAATTTACCTGCAGCAGTCTAATTTCACTGAAGCAGGAATTGTATATTTGACTGCAATAATAATAATGTTTGCACAAGCAACAACAACTTCTTGGCAAAGAAAATGAAATGACAAGATTTAGGACTCTTGGAAACAACACGCGTCTAGATAGGTTCATGCACAATCTGGCAATCTGCCTTGATTGTGCATATCTTGATCTGTGTGGGGAATTAATGAGACAACTTTGATAATCGGCCTCCGATAGATGGGAATCTTCATAAACAAATAAAAGTGCGCTGTAATAATTACACCAATGTTTACTCCGACTACACGGTTATCTTTTATTGGCGCTAGCAGCCATTCATCTTGGCTCCTTTAATGATTTTCATGAGTAATCCATTAAGTTTTATATGGACTGGGTTTACGCCGGTAAACGACGT
This sequence comes from Phalloptychus januarius, assembly GCA_902982915.1. Classification (NCBI taxonomy): domain Eukaryota; kingdom Metazoa; phylum Chordata; class Actinopteri; order Cyprinodontiformes; family Poeciliidae; genus Phalloptychus; species Phalloptychus januarius. Next base: position 16,171,670 of record CADWAE010000471.1, on the reverse strand, counting down.
ATTTATACTGAGACACATAGTGACGAAAACAACAATAACATGTTTTTCTATTCAAATTGCAAGAGATTTAAAACGGCCTTGCTTGTGTGGAGCAACCAGCCGGCTGTGCGTCGGCTGCAGTTTAACCCCCCGACCAGCTAGCAAACTCAACAGCGTTAAAACATGTTTACTCGCTCAGTTATAAGATCATTTAGGTTTTTTTTTATTAACTTAATAGCTCGCCTTCTGTGTTAGCGGCTACAGGCAGAGCCACAGTCCTCTTACCCTCTCTGTATTTCCTGCGCAGTTTCCTGTGGACGTTTTTAACCACCCCGGACAGCGTCTCCTGCACCTGCTTACAAGGCGCTCCTCTCGGAATGGGCACACAGAGCCTCCCCTGGAGGTTCTCCGTCTCCCCCGTCTCGACATTGTCCCCAGGGTTCATAGCTCGGCTCCTCCGACTCTGCCTCGGAAAGACGCCTTTCCCCCTAATGAGACTTGCAACCTGAGCCGGCGAAGCAGCCAAGCAACCAACAACGCGAGAGCGGATTGGTTGACTTTGACTGACGCGGTCCAGAACTGACAGCTTGTCGTCCAATCACAGAGCTCTAGATCCGCGCTGCGGACTGACGGTATGTCGTGAGGCATTTAAGTACGGCAGTAAATTTCATTGTTTCCACTAAGAAAGGAACAAGGCCATCAAAATAACGTAAAATATTTATGGATTAGCACTTTTTAATTCCTTTCTTTTGACAAATGTTTCTGATTTAGAGGAATTTAATTGTGAATAAAGTTTTTTTTTCTACCACAGATTAAAAATAACTTTTACTTGATTCACTCAGGCAAGTCAATGAATCACAGGGTAATAAACCTACTTGGGAAAAAAATGCTGCAAAACAAGTCCAGACAAGTGCTCAACATAGCCAGAGGCGGTCAGATGACCTTTTGCAGTCCAGCTTGTGATCAACTGGACTTAATGGACTTAACTTTTGCCAGGGATACAGTTTATTTCATGGTGCAACCTCAAACTTTAATGTGTTTTATTAGGGGTTTTTGTGATGGAGCAACACAAACTAGCACGTAATTATGGCCGCAGAATATTTAATACAAGGTTTTCATATTATCTTCCAAGAAAAATCTGTAAAACCCTTGAGTCACCTCATTATAAATCCCAACTCTAAAGATACAGCCAAGGTTACAATAAAATTATTTATAAAGGCGTATTCATGAACCAGAATGACTGAGTTAAAGTCTGGACCTAAGTGCAACTGAGAATCTGTTATCAATTTTATTTTCACAGATGTTCTCCATCCAGTGTGACTGAGCTTGAGATATTTTACAGATGAATCTGCAAACGTGCAAAGCAGGAACTGCAGCAACTACTGCTGCAAAAGTAGCTGGAGTGAAAGACGGTCCAATCCAAGTTCTAGCTTTCCAGATTTTAATTTGTGAAAGAATACTTAAAACCATGTACAATCTTTTCTGCCACTGATGTATTTGTGGATTTTGGTTTTATAAGTATGAAAAAGTTCTGGTTGGAATGAAAACTTTTGTAAGGCTCTGTGAATGACAATAAGAGCCAGAAATGAATTAGAAAAACAACAGGAAGTTACTTTTACTTCAATGCATCATTGTAAAAAATTATGTTCTAATCATACCCACAACTTACACCAAACCTCAGAAAAGGTTAAACAAGTTTTATTGATAAATATTAGGATGTGTAAGATCGGTAGCTTCTTCGATCGATTTTAAACGGGAAGGTGAGGAACTGGGAGGACAAATAGGAAGTAAAATGGAAACAGGAAGTGATGCATTATCCCAGGGGAAGTGGTTTCCAAAGAGATCCTTTATGGAGACTCAGACTTTGATGAAATTGAATCCTCGAAGATGTAACAGCGTGACAAACCAGGGATTGTTTCACCCACTGGACTGTATATAGAGAGCATCGCTCTATATTGAAAAACACATGAATTCAAAAGTAAAACATTTGTACAATAGTCTTCATGAGACAAGTACATTGCATTATGAACTAATTTTCATTACCATTCCTGAAAATGGCCATAAACAATAAGGACAAAATAGATTTATTTTTATTTTTCTGGAACAGAATACACCACTTTTCCACTTTCGTCCACATTCACATGTGATTTTGTGGACAGGAAGGGCGACTCTAGCTGCGTTTCAAAATGTCAACAGTCATAAATTCTTTTAAAATCCCCCTGACAGTTTGAAACTATTCCTCACCCTCAAAATAACTCTGAGCGCATGATGGCCGCAACGCTGTCTATTTAGCTGCGCATATAAGCTCTGAATCCAAATGGGCTCCCAGGGACAAAGCTGCTGTAGCTCTGCCTGTGTATTTTGGGTAAAGATGACCTGTTGGTTTTAATTTACTTTAATTTTGTTGGCTGGCATCAATAACTAAGAACCTTTTCATTGCTTTGACTGAAACTTGGGTTAAAATATTGCATATAATCAAGTTTTATGTATGTGTGCATGTTACATTTGGGGGGGGGAAAAAATGCCCCTTCTTGTCAAATACCAAATTGTATTTCATTGGCAGGTTTTATCTACGGTGTGAGTACAGTGGGTTTTATTTATTATCACTAATGGAGCAGTTGTAAGCAGACCAGACATCTGTCAATGGTATGCTGCCATTCAGTGAGCTGTTAACATTGTAGCTACCAGAACAGGTGCAGGGTGCAGAGCACTGTGCTCTGACTGTATGTACTCCACCTGTACCATTAACACAATTCTCCATCTTTTTTTTATTTGAGGGTCACGTTAAACCACCAAACAAGGTTTTTAAGAGGTACTGAGAAGTCTAAAATCATGCTTAGCAGGAGATATGCTGTGTTTGGATTCTATCACTGTACTTTATGGTCGAGTATCTCTTCTTTGGGCTCGTCTGTCTGGAGAACATTGCCCCAAATGTCTTTCATCCAGTTTTATATTTTCATTCAAGTGCAATATTGCAAACCTAACTTATGGTGACCACAGAGTCCCAGAAATTACCCATGGGTCTTTTATTTGTAATTTCTCTGAGCCTTACATTGTCTGATCTTGGGATGTATTTGCTAGAAACATCCAGTACTGTAAAGACCGTCGGGTTGTTTTCTGCTTGTGAATGATTTTCCTTAAGTGGAAGTACTTCGCGTTGTTTGGAGCCAGTGTTTTTTAGTCTTGATGGGCAGCAGCACTTGTTTCTCTAAGATCATCAATGACGTTTTTCCTTCCTGAGATACTGCCAACACACACCTGTATAGACCAGCAAGTCCAACACTACTGCTTTGTTCACAGTGATGAATAATTAACCAAGTTCAGTGTCACTTTCCCTCTTAAACACCAAAAATGCTGGTTTCCCATGACAGACTCAACAGCAATGGGAGTTTGATTTATCTTTTTCTTGACAGTATAACTGGTCAGTTTGGTCTTTTTCCATAACATTTAGGCCAGAAACTTTTAGTCTTATCTGATTGGGGCACCTGTAACCACAACCAATTTTCTCAAATTGGTTGTGGTTAACTTTAAACGAGATGAAATTGCCTCTTTAACCCTTTACAATATATATTTGCTGTCACTTTGGAAATGCTTACATATTTTCCAATGGATCCATGTGGACACCGGTGTCCTCGTGGCAGTTAAAGGGTTAAAAATGTCCACACAAACAGGTAGCGTTTAAGTCATTTATTACCCTCTTATTATTGTAGTTCTTGTTCCACAGCCCAACACAGCAAACATGTAACTTTTTATTTACACCCCAACATGCCGTTCAGAACTGACTAATAATCAATAAAAACAATCTGTTTGGGTTACACAAACATTTTGATCAGAGAAAATCATACAGCTAATTGTTTATACTCTTGACAACAGAGTCCTCACATCCTCCCATAGGGAAAACTCAGGAATTATTCTCATATCTAAGGTTTAATGCCCAGGAGTCTTTAAAACACACTCAAAACTGCTTTTTTTTTTTTTTTTACAGTGTAATTAATTTCTTTACTTGTTTTTAATGGGTTCTCTCTCTCTTTGACAGCACAGCCAAATGACTGATATCAAGTAAAGCAAAAAACAGGCAAGGAAATCATAATAATATGCCACAACTGTAAACACCACCATCAAGGAGGCATACAGCAATGTCTTGGAGACCTTGTCGCAAGAAAATAAGTCTTTCCACCTCCACTCAGTTTGGTGTATACTCTCCTGGGTATCGGCTCTTGCCTGAGCATCTGTTTTTACAACTTCATGAGTCTCCAGGGGGCTGCTGTGCTGCTGTTCTTCGTCCAGAGCTTCACTGATGGACGGCATGGATGTTGACGACACTTTGCCTCGGCTTATGGAGGGCCTTTTGGGTGTGGTCTTGATCTTGTCCGTGTGGACCTGCAGTGCCCTCAGGCAACGCACGTACAACCGCAGCTCTTCGTCTGAGTCCGACTCTGCCGAAGCGCTGTCAGGTTCCTCCGCTGAGTTGAACATACCTCCTCTGGAAGTAGGGTGATTGGTGTCCATGTCTGATTGGTCATCCTTCTTGCTTTGAGCCTCCTCCACCTCATTCTCATTGGACCAGAGGGTATCTGTCTGGATGGACGCGCAGTGCCTCTCATTTGGACAGTCCTTCGCTGATCTGCTCACTGGAGTAGATAAATCATCTTCCACCTTGTTTTGTGTAATGTCTGACCCTATTTTGAAAGACTGTGGTTCATCCTCGCTGTTTTGCAGTGTCATGTCTGAGTCTGCATCTGTAACCACAAGTTCTTCTGCTTCACTACGTGGGATTATTATATCCCGTTTCATGTCTGTTTCCATCTTTTCCTCTTCCTCTCTAACCCTTGCGTTTTTCAGACTCATCCATGGTCTCTCCGTCTCATTCTGCTGCTCTGCTACTTCTTGCCCTTCTCTTTTGTCTACTTCAGTACTTTCTATTCCATCTGTCTTTATGGCCTTAACCTGCTTGAATTCCTTTCCTAAGCATGCCTGACTCTCTAACGCCACAGCAATGTGCACCTTGACCTCTGTCGCTTCCTCTACTTTCCCCTCAGTTTCATTTAAAGTCTCTGTCTTTAAATGTAGCAGCTCCCTTTCTTCTTCATTTGGTAAAACACCGTTTTCCTCCTCTTCGACCATCTTCTCCCAGTTTTTCTCCTCTACAATGTCTATTAAAAGGAAACCCTCATCTTGTTTTAAGAAAGAGGACTCCATTTCACATTGGCCTGTCTCTTCCACAACATTTTGATGATTGTGTCTTCCGGACATGTCGGCATGACATTCATTGTTACTTCTAACGTCATTTATGATGGATTGAGTGACTTTATATTTTATTTCCTCGATCTCACCAGTGTTGCTTTCATTACCTTCAACGTTTGTTTCTTCTCGAATTTCCGAAGATGTAGCTAGCAATGTAAGATTCGTTCTCTCTGGTTCACAAAGATAGACAAGACTATTCAGACAATCTTTGCTGTCAGTCAGATTGGTATTCAATTCATCGAATATCTGCAGAAGTTTATCTTTCACCAAAGCAGTTTTCCTACTTTCATTTACCTCGCTGACCTCTGCGCTCTCACAATTCTTTTCTTGAACACCATTGACCAGTAGGGTGACCCCTTCGTCAACATGCTCTAGCATAGTCCGAAATGCTTTGAGATCCTCTTTCCTTTCATCCTTTGTGAGTGTTTCGTCCTCTGTGAGTGTTTCCTCTACCTTTGCTGAACTGAGGGAAGAATTTTGCTCAGTAGACGGACACTGTGGTGCTCTATAGGCCAGCATTTCCTGGACACTCTCAAACAGTATGTTATCTTCCACAGGACATTGTTGACCCAAAGATTGGTTAGATTTCTTTTCCACCTCAGTTGGATTCTCTACAATGTCCCACACGCTTTGGGATCTTATTCAAGGTCTTTTTTTCTCCAGAGATTGGACTGACCGGTTGGACAGACAAGCTTTCATCAGTTGATCCCTGACTGCTGGTGAGATCTCCCTGCACTTTGCCCATTCTACTTCTAGTGCTAACTGGAACAATGCCGGAGGTCTGTGTGGGTTCAGAGGGAAGACTGAAGTCTCCAGTATTTACAGGGTTTTCAGCTGACACCCTCTGAAATGCCTGACGGTACAGTGGAGCAATCACTGTGCCGAATGTGATACTTTCGCTCTGAGTAATGAGGGTTTCGCTCCTTGCTGTTGCTGAGTTGTTAGTGCACGCAAAACTCACATCTCTGTCCTGATTTGTGGTGACAGACTTGTTGATATTTTGCTGTTCTTCTGGAGCGGACTCACCGTCTGAATCCCGGGAGTTGTTTGAGACATCTGGAGCACTCTCGCCTAGAGCTAATACAGCCAGGTCAGATTTCACTTGCTTGGTGGATGTCTGGTCTTGTGTTTCTTCAAGAGCCTCAAAAACAAACTGAGGACATTCTGATTTAACTTGTCCCTCATTAAATGGCTGTGAACCGACTTCATTAGCTCCTGGGGTTTCTTCGCAAGTTACTTGCTTTGTGTCTAGGGGGGTTTCGTCTTTCTCTGGATCCTTTGCTCCTCCGTCTCTCTGGGTGTAGTAGTCCCTTAGTCTCGTCATCCGTGCTGCTCGTCTTTGCCTCCTTCTGCTGCTGTTCTGTTTGTTCTCCATCTGTCCATTAACATAACAGGGATAGATTGATTTTAGCGCTAGCCTACACATGCTTACACTAACTTGCAAATCTGGCATGAACATTTCTACATTTAGTACAAAGAAATGCATAACTCTGAAGTTGAAAAAAGGTTTTGCAGATACGATCTGAAAAGTGCATTTTGCTTTCCTAGTTGACCTACTGTATTCAGCTCCTTTTAAATAAAATCCATTGTAATCAAATGTCTTTAAGACATTGTTAAATGAGTCATTATTGATAACTCAAGTGGAGAAATTGAAGTGGGGATGGGTTATACATCATGGAAGAACCATCATGGAAAGAGGTATGTTGAAACTGTCAAGAAATGGAAGTCCACCTAACCTGACAGGATGAGCAAGGCTAATATCTACAATTAGCTATGCAGTCCTGAGAATATCTGCTGGCAGTTTGATACAAGCATGTAGGCGACGTAGCAAACATGCGAAAAACAAGATGCTCTGGTTAGACGAGATGAAAACATCTGCCCATGTGTGGCAGAAAATCATCTCCTTTAACACACATTTCCACAGAAGATCATGATGTTGGCCGCATCACATTGTGGTGATGCTTTTCTTCTGTTCGTACGGGAAAGACTACTCTGCGTGGTGTAATCACATAAGTTCAAGTTTTGCTATTCAGATGAAAAAGGTCGGCAATGTTCTAAACTGTCAGTTTACAGTAAAGAAAAGTTGGTATTTATTGCTACATGTTGTAGTGAAATGCTTGAGCCAAGTGACAAGTTATCAGCCGTGACAAAATGAGAAACGGATGAAGTGCAAACAGCAGGTACAAAGTGTCCCGAGGTGCATTATGTTACGCCAGTGGCATTCAAGATGGTGTCACGTGACATTCCCACAGAAAGAGCAACTGGGGTCAGGTTAAGGTCCTCATGTGCTCCCTTTCCTTCCTAAAAATACCTCAGAGCTTTAGAGATGTATTTGCTTTTAGACAGTGCAAAATTCCAAATAGATGTATATTTAAAAACATAAAGAAAATGTGACACTGACCAGTAGTTTCTGTCCCTCTCGGGTCGAACTTGTTGATTGTCCTTCAGAGGTTTTCTCGGCTTTCAAAGTTCCCACCTCCGGTCCCAGGACAGACTCATCTGGAGAACAGAGACAGTTTGTTCAATCGGTTCAAACGTTTGGTCCCACATTGAGGACGTTGTCCTTATTTTCACTCTCCGCAAAGTAAAAAAAATAAAATAAAATCACCTGCTGACATATTTTCCTGAGATGAAGCTGGCTTTGATGAAACGTTTTCCACAGTGGAGACACTCTGACTGCGAATCAACCAAATTTAAACCAGGTCACACTCGGGTTCGGGTCTTTCCTTCTGCTTCATGTCTTTTTTTGCATTGAAAATATCACCAATCAACACAATGGCTTTATGTAATTTTATCATTGTCCATTCATTTTATGGGGAGGATCTTTTTATTAAGGTTTAATATTAGCCGAAACCTTTTTTAACCAAGGGATTCTACATTGTGGAGATTGATGACTCTTTTTCAAGCCAATCACACTAACAAAATACTCACTAAAACAACACCAGTTTGGATTAAAATGGCTTGGTTACTCATCCTCAACTTCTAAAAGTGAAAAAAAAAATGACCAAGAGTGTGTAGTTAGAGTGATTAAATAAAGTTAATTACATTCAAAGTTGAACTTGTGCTCCTCTTAGTGAAAACCTAACCAACGATCCAAAGCATATCTTTTACCTGACGGTCTTCAGGCAGCTTTTCTTGTTTGCATTTTCCCTCTGTGGTTTCTCCATCCTCCCTTTAGTGCCGCGCTGGCAGGACAGCACGTAGTTCCTGTTGTTATTGTTAGCCCAGAATGTCCCCACGGGAGTTTCGTACCGCAGACAAAAGTCGACCCTGACCCCCTTATCCCCGAAAGGTGGCCCCAAGGTGAGCTTAAACGAGAAGCAGTCCGTCACCCCGTCGCTGGAGCCGGGGACATACTCTGCCAGGAGGTCAAAGTGGGTGACCCACCTGTCCAAAGAGGTTCTTACGTAGACAGACTTGTCGTAGGAGACGTTGAGAACACGGACGACTCCTTTAAGTATCGTGGTCCCTGGAAGTAACCCTATTGTTTCCAGCTCCACTTTCTGACTCAACACTTTGGCTAGCACCTCTTCCGAAGGCAGTGCGAGGGAGAACGTCACAGGCGAGAGGTGGTATCCCACTGAATCTTTGCCCTCCACAAGCATGGAGTCGCTTCCGGGCGGTTTGGGCGCGTGCCACGTGTCAAACTCCTTCACCTGCACCAGACTGAGGCCTTTGGCGTCGGCGAACGACACCCGGCGGGAGCTGCAGTACGGAGGCTCGGGGTCCGAGTCCGAGTCCGAGAACGAGCTCCTTCTGGACGGAATGGGAGAGGATTTGGGTCGGAAACCGACAACTAACTCGCCCTCATCTTCGTCGGGGTCCAAGCCGGCGAGGCCCGGCACTGCTAGGTAGTTGCAGGCCTCGGAAGGTCCGAGCCGCCCTGCAAATTCCATGGAGCTCCGCGGTGAGTGTCAGCAGGAAAATGCAATGTTGCTCCTTCTGCCAACTGACATTCGACATGCTCTGACTTAACAGACAGAGTCCGGTTACAGACGACATTGTTGCCAGGGCCAACACTATTAATAGGCCAGAAGGGACATAAAATATGTACAGTAAGTCTTCAGCTCAAAAGTTGGATCTGATGTCTGCTTCTGCCTCTCGTCCTAAGGGAAATAACAAACATAAATTGCTTTTAGTCATGTTTTGTTTTTTTTTTGGTATAACATCACCAGTGACTAAAGTTTGAGGTTTTTTTTTCTTATGTAACCACTGTAATTGCTCCCAGTGGAGTTAAACGACAGCGCGGGAATTACCACATCAGCTATTTTAGTGTTGTTGCCCTGGTGTGTCACTAGAAGTTTAGTATCTTTTTCCTCCAGCATAACTCGCCAATTTTAATCTGGCAAATATTACTGTGACCTTCAAGCTTGAAGGTGAAATTCTGCCATGGAGAGGCAGAGATTCTCACAGTTCAATATAGCTGTCATGTAAATAAGACGCACTGGTAGTTGGTAACAATTTGTCTCCCCCTTTGAGCATGTGCATGTCATTAAATCAGTCTCCCACACCATACTCTACAACCCCAGTCATTTAACAAGATGCTGCAGTCTGCTTGCATAACCTGTAAGGTGCAGTGTGGTTTTTAAAGGGGGATTGTATTTACTTTATTATCCATGAATTTTCACTGGTCCCATGTGAAAATGATTAACCTAATAAGGGGTTGTGCCACGCTTGGTGTGTCTCAAATAACAGTCAAGAAGTTACTTTGCATCACTATGGAGGAATTCTGGAACATTCCTTTTTGCAGAGATTCAGCCCAAGCATCTACAACCTGTTTCTGGGCACGCAATGCCATCGCAGTTTGGATTTAAGTCCGAACTTTATCTACGCCAGGAAGTCCCAGTGGCAAGTTCAGGATCAATGTCCAGGTTGAGTGACATTGATTTGTGACACTCAAGAGGTTTGTGACCTTCGGCTGTGCAAGAGCTGAAGGTCACAAACATTTGGGAGTGTACATTCATTTTGACAATATTCACGAAGCATAAATTAGTGTGAAGTAACGGATCATAATGTATAGTAGCATGACGTAAAGTAACGTGAAGTAGCGTAAAGTAACGTGAAGTAATGTGAAGTAAAGTAATGTAGCATAACATAACGTTAAGTAATGTAACATGAAGTAACATAATGTCAAGTAACAAAGTAAAATAATGATGTAACGTGACCAAACAGAATGTAAAGGAAAAAAGCATAAAGTAACTTAATGTAAAGTAGTGCAGTGTAATGTAATGTGGTGTATGGTAAAGTAACTTAAGATAACACAGTACAAATAAAGCATTGTAAAATAACATTAAGTAGTGTAAGGTTAAGTAAAGTAGTGTAAAGTATAGCAATAAAAGGTAAAGCATAATATGATAGAGTAGAGCTAACTTTCCTGAGGTTCCTAGTTTTTGTTCACACAAATTTAAAGGGAGGTCCAGATGCGGGAAATAGCACACTAAAACCAAAAGTTGTTTAAAAGTTAAGCTCCGTGAAGGACAAAAAAGACATAAAATGAATAATTAGATCCCTCTGTTTATGTTTGCTGCGGCCGCTGCAGACACACTGCGGGTTATTAAAGGTGCTGTCTGTCACAGAGAAACTGAAGATATACCATTTATCCACAATCTAAAACTAAACTATGGAGGTATGTTTGGTGCAAAACTGTTTGTGCCTTGCAAATGTGAACTTGAACCCTTTTTTTAGTCTTCATAGATGTACTTGATGCGCCGTTTCAAACGAGAGCAGTCACAGTTGTAAACAGGCCTTTGATAACATGTTGACAGCTGCTTTTTTATGGTGCCCTTGTTTTGTTTTTTTGTTTTGTTGTGTGTTTTTTTTTCTCTTTCTTTGCATAGTTTCCAGAAAATGAGCTGAGTAAAGTTACAAACAGCCCTACTGATCGGCACTAAAACGCTGATCATTCCCAGAAAAAAATCGGGCTGGGGGGAAACGTTATTACTTGCAAACAAGTTTTATTAGTGCAGATCAAGCAGCTGCAATGAGTAAAAATCATAACATGTAAACAGGTTGTTTCAATTCAATCCCCTCTCCGCTTGCGTCGGCCCGGATCGAATGAGCCGAGGAGGGAGAATTTAGAGAACCGGAACATTTTCCTCATCTGGTTCTGCGTCTCCTGTCGTCGCCGTGGCGTTCGGTGAGCGAGGCGGTGACTCCTCCCCGCCTCAGGTAGACTCCCAACTCCGCCAGATGTCTCCTTCCCTCAGTCCAAACCTGCATCATTTGGAGTCACCATCTCTGCCTGGATCCCACAGGAACGGTACGTAGCTTTTATTTCATATTTAATACTTACAAGAAAAAACAAGTTCAGAAGTTTTGTTCGGCATTTAGTTGAAGTGTTGAATTTAAATGAGTAATTTGTTGATGGAAATGCCAACCGGTTTGCCTCAGCTCTTATGTGTGCAGAAGAAAGAGAAGCAGAAACATCTGCAGGAGTTTATCACCTTCATGCCTGAAAGATGTGAATGGATTCCTTACACTGTGTGGGATTATTGGTAAAATGATCACATTTATACCATTCATTAAACACCACATAAATAGATATTTGGGTCAAAATATTTTTTTAAATCTATTAAACATGTCAATATTTTTTTTATTTGCTTATCCACGCTCTCTTTTAGGGCTATAAATTGCACTTTAAGCTTTAAATAAAGTCTGAGGCTTAAAGAGCCAGAGGCGATTTCTTCTTGAAAAATGACACTGCAGGTTCCTAAAATAAACATCTCTTCTTGTTCTCGGAACAAAGAAGTGATTCCACCGGGACTCTGAGTCTGAATCTTACAGCTTATTATTTACTGTTGATGGGGGGGGGGGAGCGTTTAATCTTTGATTTTTATTATTTTTTTAAGGACTTGTGCTGAGATGCCCGAGTCTCCTCTGAGTCCCTCAGCAGCCCGTCAAACTCCAGCCAGCAGCCTGCTCAGCCACACGGACGCCGGCGCCGGGGAGACGGCAGCTAATGGGGACTCCTGTAGCGGAGCGAGCCTCCTCCACAAGCAGGTATCCTCACAGAGACCGTTTTCAGTCAAACCCTCTCCTGATGAGGCAAAATAAAAAGATATAAATTTGATGGCAAATTTTAAGCCTTCCTCAGAAACTTTGTAATAAAATCCATCTTAAAGCGGCATATGATGTGCAACTTCATATGCCGAAGAGACGTGACGCGGTCTGGAGTTCTGCTGACAGATCAAAATTAGAACTAGATCACCTTTGCATATCGATCCAAAATATCGATACCAAGTGTAAGTTGGTATTGAGTCGATACTATCGCGGTAATGTCAATTCTTTTGCCTCAGATTTCCTCTTGAGACATTATTTTATTTTTGTAGAGTAGTTTTCTCAACTTTGCTTTAAACATTTCTCTTGTTTTGATTTGCTCTGAAATTATGTATTTTTTATTTATTTTTGCACAATCTTCAATGAGGAAGAAAAGATGCCCAAAATGTGTTTTGCTTTTCTGTTGTTTCCGTTTTTAATGCTAACATGTCATTCAAGTGTTTTGCAGACACCTATACATTTTGTACAAATTCTGTCAAAAAAGAAAATTAAAATCAAAAAACATAAAAACACTTAAAGGTCAGAAGTTTGTTAATGTATTAAAAAACATAAATAGCATAAAGTATCGGTATCAGTATCGATCGATACCAAAATTTGCAATTTCGCACTCATTTAGTGTAAAAGCCCCAAAAATCAAACTGATGTGAGCTAAATGCAAATAAGCATTATTTAAATATCATAAAGACAAAATAGAAACAAAAAAAAAAACAAAAGACACAGAAGAAACCCCAAAATTAAGAAAATTATAGTAGAAATGAAAAGGAAATAAACAGGATAGTTGATTTTATAGAGGAAAGCAAAATGCATATAAGGTTAAAAAGGTGTTTGGAATTGACACCAAATGTAACCGTCTGCAGTTCAGGAAGAGGAAAAAAACAACAGATTTACAGGATGAGAGAAAAAAACAAAAGCTGCTTTTTCCATCCTGCCATCTTTTTTTACTTTCTTCTGACGAAACGCCGAGTAGATCCGCAGAGCTCCATCTGCTCGTGTAAACGTGGTCAGCTTTGGCTTATTTTGTGTTCGTTTCATGTCATTTTGCTTCCTGACTCCAATGTGAAATAACTAGTACGACTTTTAGCATTTAGTAGGATGAAAATAAATGTGGCTTCTTTAAACTGCATCTTTGCTGTTGGAACAATTTGAACAATTGGTGAGAACCAATCGCACAATCTGACACTCGATTGTCGTAATCTGTTTAAACAATTTGTCTCATCCAAAAAGCTCAACTGTACGCTGAGTGGCTGAAAGTGTCCAGAGCATTCTTGCTTCTTCTGCTCTTGTTGATCAGTCGGTCATTTGTCTCCCAATCATCAAGTTCACAGGTCAGTTATTATTCCGGGGATGTTTGCGTTTATTAATAGCCATACACTTCTATTAGGAGCCACAACCAGCATGAAATTACGGCGCTAATTAGGTCGGCCCGTCTCCCGTCTCGTTCAGGGTCAGCGGCGCCGTCTGGCATCATGATGCTCCACGAAGCCGTTTGCGATCCTGTTGTGTAATTGGAAAGATTCCCGCTTGATTACGTCCATTACTGGAACTCCTGACTTCTCTCTGCATGCAGATCGTGGTTGTGTGTGTGTTTAAATCCTGTCTTTCTTCATCTTCCAGGTGTTCCTGGCCATGATGGCTCCTCACCAGCTGCAGCAGCTGCTGCCGCCCGGCCAGCTGCAGCAGCTGCAGGCTCTGATCCGCCACAAGCAGCAAGCCCTCCTGCTCCAGCAGGTACGTCAGCTTCGTCACGTCAAGCCACTTTCCAAACCGAGCGTGGAAGCTGCAGGGGGCATTCGTTCTATCGTAACGTTTGTGATCCAGATTGCCAGGAAAATAGACTGTGGATGTTGCAGCGGAGCCAGTTGGAGTCATTCCATGGAGACGTTTTATTAAAAGTTTTTAAATCTTTAAAAAAATTCGGGTTTTCCATGTAAATGAAATGAACTATGCATGTTAAAATGAAGGCCAATTAAATATTATCCAGCTAGAATGTTGATATATTGTGACACTTTAAAAACTAAATTACATAATTATAATTTTTTTAATATCTTTCTAATATATCCGGATAAACATCCATCAGTTTATGCCATGCAGTGATATGGCATACAAGAATAGTTTGCATTTGCAATGAAAATTAGTTAATAATTGGCCTAATAATGCTGATAAACGGCAAAGATAAAATAAATAAGCAAACGAAATAATTTAAGAAACATGCAACGGGATTTCTGCTCCTTTTCAAACAGGAAATTGGTCGTAAACAAATGGTTTTGTTCTTTGTTTTCTCACTGCTCGTTCACTTGTTTTTTGCAAAACCTGTTTGAAAGAAACGAATAAATGAATAAATAAATGCTTTTTACAAAATGACGTATCAGAAAGCTTGTTATGGAAGGACAGAAGACGTAACCGTCAGCGGGAATCAATCTGTTTAGGTTCTGAACCTGTTGGAGCGCGTTCGTAAAAAAACGTCTTCTCATTCTGTTGGTCTCTGGTCTTTAGGTACTTGGTGGGTTTCTATGTCTGAATTGTAGAAATAATAATAAATAATTTGCTCCTGTTTTAGCAACACCTGAAGGAATTTTACCAGCAGCAGCTGCAGCAGCAGACCAGCAGGAAAGTTAAAGAGGTAAAAGCTGCTTACTCATAAAAATGTTACACGTATCGACGCCTGCATGTGTGAGTGGTGAATGTGCAGCTCTGGAAAAAAATGAAAACCTCCTGGTTTTTCCATCAAATACTGATTTCTGAACTCTTCTTGAGTAAAAACATCAGTATTGATGAATATGAACTTGTTTTCTTCGCATTATTTGCATCTTTTTCCTTATTTCTGACAATTTTTATTTCACTTTCTGCTTCTAAATACTAAATGTTTGCTTGGAATTTCAGAGGCATGTTGTCAGCAGTTCATAGAATAAAAGCACAGCGTTCATTTTACTCAAACACAGACCTACAAAGAGTCAGATCAGAGAAAATGATCTCCTCATTTTTTCCAGAGCTGTATGTACCGGTGAAGTAAAGCCTTCTGGGAAATCTTCTGCTTTGACAATCCTGTTCATATTAATGTTTCTGAGTGGCAGAGAATCTGCAGAGAGAGCTAAAGATTAGGGTGATGGACAGGAGGCGTTCCCACCTCAAAGAGTTGGAGCTTAGCACCAAATACAATCTGTCAAAATAGCAGATTTTCTATTAATGATGACGGGGTTTTTTTTTCTTCATTTTTTGACAAATAAAATAGAAATGAAAAGTGATCAGTTTAGTTTTTTTTTTGTTTTTTTTTGTCCTTGGTTTGTTTGCTTTCACATTTTTACATCCTTCACATCGTTTTATTATATTTCAAGAGATGTCCTATCAGGAAGAAAATTCAAAATCTAAATCTGCCTGGAATGTGAATAAAAGAGCAAGATTAAACAAAGTTATTATTTTTTACACTTTTAACAAGTTTTTTTAAACAAATGCTCATTAACAGACAATATTATTCAAAATCAAATGAAATAAAATGTTATTTCTATAACTCATTTCAGCAACAAGGCATTTCAAAATGCTTCACATCACAAAAATACAAAGTCATCATTACTATTAATTTATGTGTTAAATTTACGAACTGTGTCTTTATTTTGTCTCTTATTTTTAATCAAGTATCTTCATAATTGCCATAATTATGGGGTTATTTGTGATCATTTTTGATAAGTCAGTACACAGACATTAAATAAAAAGTAAGTAAAGTAATCAATTTTTTTATACTTACTCAAATATTTAATAAAATTTACATGAAGTGCAGAAATCATGGTTTAACACTTGAATGCCTGGTGTTGGATGCATATTGATTTCAGCACTCATCTGTTTTATAGTCCCATCAGTCAGCAGGTGCAAAACGGCTGCGGATGATGTGATTGGTTTGCAGGTCGACCAATCAGAAGCCAGCCTCTGTTTGCTGTCGGTTTTAACATTTTCATGAATGGCTGTAGCGAGGAAAGATGAATTTACATTTTATCGATCGAGTTCCTAATGTAATTATTATTCAGCTGTGTACTTATTTATTGATTTAATTTTGTGTATTTTATGATATTATTTACATATTTATTGATCCGGGGAACTTTTATTTTTTGTCATTGTTTAGTTTTTTCCTCTTTGTAACTAACCATCCATCAGTCCCGAATGCTCTGATCTCTTGTTCTGAAGCGTTTAAGCAAAAACTTTCCTCCCTGACGTGAAATATGCTTGCTCAGCAGCTGATGTTCCAGCAGAACCCGGCCGCCTCTCCTCCCTGCCTCTCCTCCGGTTCAGGTCAGGAACACGCCGTCGTCCTGTGCTGGTCTTTCTCTCTTTCTTCTCCCTTCTATTGATCAGAAAGAAAAAACAAAATGATTTGTGCCTACTTAACAGGCTGTTTGGCTCCCACAGAGATGCAGAGGCTGTGGCAGGAACTCAGGTCGGCTCTTTCTGACGACGGGGCGGCGGCGAGCGGGAAGCAGAAAGCGTCCGTTCGAGCGGAACTGGCCGGGGATCGGCTGTCAGAGTCTCGTCCCACAGCGGATCGGTGAGGTCCTTCGTTCTGGAGCGGTTTGTCCTCTCTGTGTGACGGCGACGTTCGCTGTTTGATGACTCGGTTCCCGGGGGGCTGCTTTGTTCTGCTGTTGTTTGTCTCGCTTTCTATTCCTCCACCTGAGGTGGTTCAGCAGAAGAAGAAGAAGCAGAAGAAAGAAAGTTCACACGACAGGAGAACATGAGCGCGAATCAAAAGTGAAATAGTTTCCGTTTATTCGTCGCTTTGACCCGCCGCCTCTTCCTGTCACTTTGTGCCACTCAAAAAAAAAAAAAAAGAAAACTGACGTCTCCTGGCAGGAGTTTCTGCTTTGATTACTTATTTTCTTTTTTCTCTCGCTCTTACAGCAGCGGTCCAGACGGGGGCCAGGCTCTGGCCCTCTTCGGTCACGGCGTGTGTAACTGGCCCGGCTGTGAGTCTGTCTGTGAAAACATGGCCCAGTTCGTCAAGTGAGTTTTTTTTTTTTCCTCCTGTAGTTCCAAACGTGGTGTGAGAACGTTAGAGATCTTCACCTTTTGGCGCAAACTCAGCACTTTCTGGAAAAGAAAAAAAATCTACTGTGATGCTGAAATATACAGAACAGATTGTTTCCGAAAATGCAGACAAGTAGGAAAAAAAAGCTAAAAAGTCTAAAACGGGTGTGTTCAATTTTAGCATTTTAGTGAAAATGAATGCGTTTGTCTTTTTTAACGCAAAAAAGACTCAAATCAACACAAATATGTGTCATTTTTCACATCATCGATATAAAATGTGTTTTCATAGATTAGGTTGAATAAAAATTGACATTTCCACATGAGGCTGTCAGAGAAAACCTCTATTAAAATGAAATCGTGCGCGCGTCGCAACAGAAAAGCTGCAACATGTAGCAGTAAAACTTAAAAATTAAAATCACCAATTAATTCACCAGTCAACTTGTTTTTTTAACTAAAGCCAAGCTTACGAAAAACACATTTTTAAAAGTTTTTAACCGCACAGTTTTCTATAATTATATTACTGTTATTACATAATTATTATTTTTTTTTTACATTCTGTGAACAAGTACTAAAAACGAACGGCTATAAAATCCTTAAAAATCTAACTTAGAGGAATCCTCGTCTTGCCATGTTCAACATTCGTCCGTTTCGCTCTCAAATGACAAACATTATTTTATTTAAATCATCCAATTAACAGTTACAAACATTTAAAAATCAATTTTTTCCATTGAACACTAGTTGAGTAAAACACCTTGTCATTCTGACAGTGTGCGATCTTTAAATAAAATGTAAAATAGTCAAATCAAATAATTGTATTATAGAGGAAACTTATACGGATTGGTCACAATCCGTATAATCCGTTACCTGCAGAGAAGAGCGCTGTGGATTCCTGCTTCTCAGGATAAAGATGAAAACTTATTGAATGTTGTTATTTCTTTCAGGCACATGAGCAGCGAACACACTCTGGACGACAGGAGCACCGCTCAGTGTCGGGTCCAGATGCAGGTGGTGCAGCAGCTGGAGCTGCAGGTGAGCCATGTTGGATTTGACGTGAGTGAGTCCTATGGAAAAAGACTAATATGTTCTCTTCAGCTTCACTCACTTTGTAAAGAAAAAAAACAAAACAAAGTAAACTGTTCAGCGCTTCACTGTTTTTGTTTCTTTACATCCAGAACTTTGTTTCACATTTAGTTCTTTTTTTACATTTATTTTCCTTAACAAACAACTTTTAAGTATCGTGCGCGCGCAAGTATTTAACTGTTCCGCTAAGAAAAAACAAAAAGGCACGAAAACAACCGTAATCTGATTCATTGTACTTGTTGTTTTCTTAGCTTCAGATCTGCATCGGTCAGCCAAATGCCAACTTTCAGCAAATGTTAAGACGCAGCGGGAAATTGTCTTGTTTTGGAAAATGGGTTTCGGATGAAAGGCTTCCATGCTAATTACTCAAATCAGCGTGTGTGTTTTTGTTTGTTTCTTTAACGCCACGACACCGTCTCGTGTCGTCGAACAGCTCTGCAAAGAACGGGAGCGTCTGCATCTGATGATGGCTCACCTGCAGCTGCCTTCCCAGCGCGCTCAGCCAGCAAAGCCCGACGCTGCCGCTGACCTCCGCAGCCCCCAGGTACGCCGTAAAACGTTTGAGCCGCAACTAGTTGCATCTGCTGTCTTCAAATTAAATTCAGCGGGTTTTAAATGTGCAAGTTTGTGGAAGATAAACTTAAGCTTTTATTCATTTTGTCCAGCCTGAGAGTTTGATAAAGCTCTCCAGTTTTTTTTTTCTATTTTCAGTTTTAAGAAACTGAATGTAGAAAAAGACAGGAGTGGGAACTATTTCCCAGAATGCTTAGCGGCCTGAGAGGGAGATGACTTGCATTGATCTGACTCTTTTGTCTTATTAAGGCAAATGTTTGTTTTAATGCTAAATGTTTTTGAGCAGAATTTCTTGTGATGTTTAATAAAATTTATTATCAGATCAGAAACTTTGAAAGAAGAATTTAATTTATTCTAAAATAAAACAAGTAGTTATTTTGATATTGTGAGTAAAAACAGTAGAGGAATCTGGGAATCTGTGCTTTTTAGTTACACAAGGGCAGCTTTTTCTTGCATATTGTGAAATAATTATCTGGTTTAAATTCCAGCATTGAGTTAAGACTCAATTCACGATTAATCGACTTAAAAAAAAACACTGATTGGCCAACTCGTCTCTTGTTGTCAAATCAACTTTGTGAGCTTTAATGTCTGAGTTAAAACCATTCTTTTTGTTGATTTTAGTTGCATTTTCAAAGGCAGCAGGTGGGCCGTCGTTTTCAAGTTAAGCCTCCTTCAGATGTTTTACAGTGTGGAGCTACTAAGGCTAAAGCAGTAGAAACATTTCAGGAAAAACCCTGGACATATTGTGGATGAGGAGATAAAACTTCAGATTCTCCTGCCGTGTTTTGACAAAGAAACAAACATAAAAAACACGTTACAATAAGCCTCCCCTTATAGATATGTTATAAACACTTTATAAACCATTAATAACTCCTTATTATGCATTAAGCAAGGGGGAGAAGGAGACTGTAGGCTAAAAAAAAATTATGTTTACAAATGTTTATTGTGCTTACAAGATTGTCTGATAACAAGTCAGTTTAAAATATATGTGGGAAAAGATTTGGCTCATTATTTGGCAGGAAACTGGCAGATTTTGTCTCCTTCCAATCCTTACTTCATGCATAATAAACAGTTGTTAGTGATTTTTAAAAAGTGTGGAATGAATTAATAACAAATCTATGTTATATTTATAAGTGGAGCATTATTGTAAAGTGATTCTTAGATGAGACAAAGCTGAATATCTTGATGCATTCTTCCTGTCTTTCTTCCCCTCTCTCTCTCTCTCTCTTTTGTAGCTTTGTCTCGCAGCTGTCGGCACCAGGTGGGCCGACAGTCTGCTTCCAGACGACGGATATGCTCCGATAACGCGGAAACTAATCATTTGTTAATCTCGCAAACACTGAGCCCTAATCACAACACTCACCAAACAATTTCACCCCGTAATTAACAATAATTGGCTTCATTCTCACGGCGGCGTTAGCCGGAGCGGGTCGGAGGAGGCGAATCCAATCGCTCCGTCACGCTCGGTTAGGAAACGTCTCACTTCTTTTTCTTGTTTTGTTTCCCTTGTCCGTCCTTCCAGCTCCGTCCGGCGTCGCTGGCCGGCAAAGCGTCTCTCTCCCTGAGTCACCAGAGGCCTCTGAGAGTCTGCGGCTTGCCGCCGCGGGGCCACGAGGAAGACGAAGAGCTCCCGTTCGTCGGAGCCTCCGTGGCGACCGCGGGACATCGTCATCACCCTCTGGCGTTCTCTCTGTCTTCAGGTAAACGGCGGACGCGGTTTTCACTCGACACGTCAGGAAAGCAGCTGATTTCAAATCTTCCATCTGCTTTTCTTCATTCGGTTTTGTCCTCCTTCTGCAGAGAATGAATATGAACTTTACCAGAACGCTGACATCAGACCACCGTTTACCTACGCAGCCCTGATCCGACAGGTATGAGCAGAGAGAATGTTTGACTTTTCACGTCTTTAGTACTTTATGTCAAGTTTATTTGTGCAGCACGTTTCAGAAACGAGGCAGTTCAAGTTGCCTTACGCCATAAAAACGTCATGCCAGCGATAA
Source organism: Phalloptychus januarius (assembly GCA_902982915.1). Taxonomy (NCBI): domain Eukaryota; kingdom Metazoa; phylum Chordata; class Actinopteri; order Cyprinodontiformes; family Poeciliidae; genus Phalloptychus; species Phalloptychus januarius. The sequence continues at coordinate 16,150,728 of CADWAE010000471.1, read as the reverse complement.
ACATTGCGTTTTGTCCACTGTCTCCATTAAGCACATACACATCCAATGTGTTGATCAATTTGTGGTGCATAGAAGCTGAATGCTGCTTCTCAATGTGTGGTACTGGTTAGGAGAACCAGTACTGGTTCTGTGAACTGGTACTGTTCAGAGAACAGAACCAGTGCAGGGACTTTAGAACTGGGCGATGTGCTCTGTCTTTCTGGTTTTAGTCAGAACATGAGCAGCAGCGTTCTGGATCAGCTGCAGCTGAAGGATTTAATTATTTTTTTTAGGCTGACCTGTGAGGAAACTGCTTCAGTAATCGAGGAGACACATGAACGAGTATTTCTAATGGGAAGTTAGTCTTTTAATCCTAGAAATTTTCTTCAGGCGACAGAAGGCCGGCTTTGGAACTGTCTTTATGTGACACTGAAGGTTCAGGTCTGATTTAGAGTCCGATCATTAGCTTCCAGCTGTCATAGGGGACAAGGCATGGAATGACATACTAAGATGAGACTCAAACTGAACTTTTTCTGAAGTTTTCTATCACTGTGTGGAAAAAGTCTAGCCTGACCATTGCCTTCTCATGCATTTGCACTCAATTTTCATCTTTCAGGGATTTCTCCCATTGCCTTGGATTCTCTCCAATAGAATTCCAACCTGGCCAATCAGGAAACAGAAGGAGAAGTTGTGAACAATTATGTTGATTTCCTGTGCTGTTTTAGTGTAGTAGTCAGCCAATGGGAGCAGAGGAAGTGAACAAAGCCGTCCAGTCCGCGTTAGCCACGCTTCCAAATATCGAATTACGGCCATTTTTTTCGGTTAGGCTCTTCTGTCTTTGTAGTGGAGCAAGGTTGTTTACAGCAGCAGGCGATTTCCGGTAAGCTTCATAGCGTAAAACTGGCACATTACATTCTTCACAGCCAGACATTAGCGACTGGGTAAAATTTCGAACAACAGAGTCCACGACTCCAGGAAGCAATCGTTTCTCACCAGCCAAGGGTCTGGGTTCTCTGTACGAAGCCAAACCAGGCTATCAGAAAACTAACACTGCAGAAGCCCCTGAAAACGCCTGCATGCTGCTGTAAATTAAGAAAAGCTGTCAGCGATGGCAAAAGTCATAAAACTGGAGCAGAGCTTCACCTTGGAACAGGAAAAGAACCGAAAACAAACAACCAGAACTGCAACTGAATGGTTTAGATCAACATTTTCCATCTGTTAAATATGTCCTTGTCAAAGTATGACTCAGCTGGAGACATTTTGCAGAGATTGTGCAACTGCTTTTGTCAAAACAGAAGGAGACATAATCCGAAACACACATCACTCTAATCGAAGCAAGCGGCGGTTCCACCACATCTTAACTCAGGAGGGCTGAACACAGACGGACACGGCGCTTTTTCAGACATATATATGACCAAAAATGTGAAACCAGACATCGTTATTCTTCCACTTTACAATTATACACTACTTTGTTTTGATCTATTACTTTAAGAAAATGCATTTAAAGTAGTGTGAAACCATTTGCAGGATGGAGTCATGCTGATTCGTTAATGCAAAATGCATGTGAAAACAAAGGTTGAGTGGAAAACAAGAAAAGGTATTATGAGATTTCATGACACACTGCATCCTATTTTCACTTTATGACGACCTAAAACGCTTGTTTCTGCCCATCTGCAGGCCATCACAGAAGCCTCAGACATGCAGCTAACGCTCAACGAGATCTACAACTGGTTCACCAGGACCTTCGCGTATTTCAGGCGGAACGCCGCCACCTGGAAGGTGAGCAGAATAGTTGGCCCCCGCTGTTTGTGTCTCGGCCGACCCGCTTCAGCAGAACCGTTCTCCGTCACTCTGAACCAGAACGCGGTCCGCCACAACCTGAGCCTGCACAAGTGCTTCGTGCGCGTGGAGAACGTGAAAGGCGCCGTGTGGACGGTGGATGAGCAGGAGTACCAGAGGAGGAGGTCTCAGAAGATCGCAGGGTACAGTAACTCCCAACGACCGATCACATGAACCTGAAGACGAGGTCAAATAAGACGATGTCTGATTATTACTTTCTGGCATAGCAACAAAAGTAATTATGTTTTGAATTACAGTAATTATGTAAGAACAGCAATTCTATTCTTTCACAGAATAGCAGAATTACTTGTAGTAGAAGTGATTGCAGAATTACTTTCACTATAGTAGCTCTATAGGGAAAGTGATATATTGCTTTCATTAAATATCGCTTTGTGGAAAAAAGCGATAATATCGAGACAATATATTGCTAAATATCACTTTATTAGCTAGATATTTTCTAAGTATTGCTCAGTGAAAGCAAAATTTTGTCAAATATCACTAAAACGATATTTAGCAAAATATCGTCTTTCACCAAATATCGCTTGGTGAAAGCGATATTATGTAGTAGTAGTAGGAGTGATATTTCACTAGTACATACATTCTTAGTATTAAATAGAGCAAAATAAGGAGTGATAAAACGGCACCTTTCAGTCTTGCATTGATTATTGTTCTGATAGAAAACAAAACAAGGTCTACATCAAATACATGCACACAGTATGCAATAAATTCAGAATTGATGCACTGCCTTTCTTATTTAATGAAAACGCTGTGATTTGCTTGTTTTTTCTTTGTGGAATATGGACAAAGTTTTGCACATATTTGTAATGCGCAGCTGTTGTCTGCTTCGCTCAGTAACGGCATCAACACCACGGAGGGTTGCTGTCAGCGTAAACTGCTGGCATTTAGGTGCGGTGCGTTCACAGATCAGAAAATGTACCCAGTTATTGAGTTTATTTTATTCAACATTAAAATTATTAGCATATTGCAAAAACTACATCATTGAACACATAGATGGGAAAAGATAAAGCTAAAAGATGAAGACAGTGATTGGTTGTTTGCAAGACTGTCTAGAGAAAAATCAGCAGATTATATTCAACAGGTGTTTTTGGGTTTTTTTGGTGGGTCTCTATCCTGTCCTATGCTGAGCCTTTAACTTCTTATATATTGCTTATTTTTAATGCCTGTAGATGTGTTAAAACACATACCATGGATCGTATTGGAAGCACTCTGCCACCATCTAGTGGTCATACTTATGTCCCATCTGGGCATAAGTTGCTAATGTTGTTAAATACATTTAAATGTGCTTTTTGTACTATGTTTAAAGTAAAAATCTCAATTTGAATTAGAATCTCTTTGAAAACTAAAACAATTTTAACTGATTGTAAAAAAGTTAAAGTTGGTGCAGTAGCCGTTTGTTTCATTATCAAAGCAGAAGTTATTATATATTTATAAAGCTTCCCAGGGTCCAAAAACTAACCACATTACTAAAAATCTAATTTTATTTTTTACATATGTGTTTACCTTACAATAAATAACATCTAGCTCTACTTTAGGAGTCCATCACTGATAAAAAATATCTGCTCCAGCCTGTCGTTGGGCACCGCTCTGCACTCCACCTTCCAGGTGAGACGTTGATGTTTCTGGAAACATTTTATTGAATTAGCAGCTCTCTGAAAACGGGGAGCTTGAACTTCTCAGTTTGGATTTTCAAATATGTGTTTTTAGGCTGCGCTGGCAGAGGCCTCGCAGCCGGGCCTCCAGAGGGAGCGTACGAGCCGAAACTTCCGAGGAATCGACAAAGTGGCCAACGGCAGCAGCCGAAAGCGAAACCTCTCTCCTCCCGTCCAGCAGTGAGTCGCTCTTAACAAGAAACTTCATGCAAACCGAAAACAACCACGAACCAAAATATCAAAATATCTTTTTTTTCTTGTTTCGCTCAGGCCACTTTACTTCGAGAACGTAAACGGCGACGATGAAGGTCAGCTGCCGACACTCAAACCAGTCAGTCTGCAGCCTCTGATCCACGGAAACGGCGAGGAGCTTTTGTTTGATCTCGACTGACCTGCTACCTTTACGATTCAGCACCGCCAGTCCAAGCTTTCATTCAGCATCCAAAGATGTTGGAGATGGTACTGCAACTTTATGGAGGTGTTTGATTTGAAGAGCGTTTGAAATTAAATGCAGACACTTTTCCTAAGCGTCTGCTTTTTGGTTTTCTCCACTGTCTGCAGCCTTGAGGGGATTTCTTGCAAAATACAAGATTGCAAACGATTAATCAAATTAATCGTGATGAATCAATTGTTTAATTAATCGTCAACTAATTTAGTAATTGATTGGTCATTAACTGGAGTGTACAGACTCAGAAAAAGGGGTAATTTGCTGAAAGAACAACATATTAAGAGCAGCAATTAAGACAAAACTGGTAAAAAAAAAAAAAAAATGCATTTAAGAATAAGAGGGAAAAAAACATCTTTGTCCTCATGTTACATTTTTAGCTTCACCTCCTAATTCTATAAACATTGTGTATTATTTATGTTTTGTAATGTATCTCTAACATTGGATAAAATAAGGCTTACGTGGTCAAAGAAAAAATCTGCTGAATATGACTATTTCTTTCATCCGATGAATCGATCAATTGTTGAATTAATCGATTAATTACATTTCTTAAAACGATCGGTTAATTCAATTTCAGAATTAAAATTCTGAAATTTTAATTTTAGATTGATTTCTAAAAGAATCGTTAGTTGTCTTAAGTCCAGCCGCCTTCCTCTCAACTCTGATCAGCCTCCGTGTTCCTGCTGATGAAAAGCAAACCCCCCACAGTATGATGCTGCTGCCACCGTGTTTCACAATGGATGGGCAGGATTTGGTCAGGTGTGAAGTGTAGCTTTTAGATTCTCCTGCTGTGTCCACTATAAGACAAATCTTTCTTTCACCAGTCAGATTCTTTTCACTTGGACAGCTCTACCAGTTGCTCTCTCACAGAAACTAAACATTAGACTTTGTGTTTGTATCCTGACAAAATATGAAGTTCAGAGGTCACAGATACTTTTGTAAAGCTGTTTAACAGTACCGGATCAGAGAAATTTACTCTTTTGGAAGCTGTTTTATATGTACCGTATTTTCCGGACTATAAGTCGCGTTTTTTTTCATAGTTTGGCCGGGGGTGCGACTTGTACTCTGGAGCGACTTATGTGTGAAATTATTTACACATTATTACCGGTATATCATTTGACATGCTATTTTCACACTAAACCGCAAGAGGGCGCTGGGGGAATTCAGGAAGGCTGGAATAATTGGAACTGCCACTGACGAAGAGTCTGACGTAAGCGACGTAAAAGAGAGAGCCCCATCTTCTACATCCGGAGTTAGCGGAGTTGTTTAAAAGCGACACCGAGGATGACGATTTCATTGAATTGTTATTTGGAGTGACACGGATGGTTTGGTAAACGTCTTAGCATGTTATTTATGCTATAATTATCTGAATAACTCTTAATATGTTATGTTAACACACCAGCACGTTCTCAGTTGCGTCATGTAACGTAAGCATATCGTGCAATTATTCAGTCTGTTGTTGCCTCTATTCTATTTTTATTTTAAATTGCCTTTCAAGATGACACATGTGTTGTTGGTGTTGGATTTTATCAAATAAATTTCCCCCAAAAATGCGACTTATACTCCAGTGCAACTTATATATGTTTTTTTCGTTCTTTATTATGCATTTTATGGCTGGTGCGACTTGTACTCCGGAGCGGCTTGTAGTCCAGAAAATACGGTAATTGTATGGATGACGCAGTAATTGAATCTTACGTCTGGGTTCGGTCAGTTTGTGACAAACGTTTAGCCACATCACTTTTTCAGAGGGCCTGTGCAGGAAGAGGCCATTATTATGGGATGTTGTCACATTGATAACTCAAACAGTACTCGGTCAATTACATGTTTTAAGTCCTGTTTATCCATTTTGGCGTTACGCAACATTTCTCCCTACCTGTGAAAATCCGCATTCCTCATCCAGTTCCTGAGATAAATAGCAATCAAGACAAAAATGCGGCTGGTTGTACGTTTAACGGCTGTTTAACGGTTTTTTCCCGTTATTGTCGCCGTGGGGTTTACAGTAACCTTGCCAGACTTGTTACATGTAACTTTTCATTTTCAGGTTAAGTCTTTTTTTTTCTTTTCTTTGTAAAAGCTTACTGGGACAGATGCATCAACAAAGCACATATCTGAAAGGAATAATAAAAAAAAAAACAACTGTGTCAAAATGGCAACTCCTGTAAGAACAAACAAGTAAAACTCTCACCTGTGCAGTAAAGACGTTGCCAGTTAAATCCAGATTTATTGGATTGTTTGTCGTCCGTGTTCGTGTGCCATTAAAAAGTAGTAGCTAACGTGTAGCTGTAGTAGCTACAGCTACTACAACTACACGTGTAGTTAGTACACGTCAGCTACTACACGTTAGCTGTGGTATCTACACGTTAGCTACTACAGCCAACGTGTAGCTACTACAGGTTACCTGTAGCTAATGTTAGCTACTACACGTTAGCTGTGGTAGCTACACGTTAGCTAGTACAGTTAACATGTAGTAGCTAAATTCACTCAGGAGTTTTTCCTGAATCTTTCTCCAAACAACAGAAACGTGACCTTTCTGTACCGAGGTCATGCTCCCTGTGGTGGATTTGTACATAGAGATGTCTTCTTTGTTTATTTATTTTCGGCGGAATGTTCAGGTAACCCCGATGTTTATTTTCCACCACGGCAACTTGTCCAACTTGGTCAACTCTTAGCACGTTATCGTTTGTACTGGAAGTTTCTGTCTGCAAGTGTGAGTCAGATGTGTGTCACTGAATAAAATATGTCGGCTTCTTGTACAAAACAATACGTTGCGTAGTGGTTTTTTAAAATTATTATTAATATGGCTTTTAGCGCACCCTATTACCTCCCACAAAAGTATTCACAGCCCCTAAATATAACCCCTATATAAAAACTCAGTTCAAATCGTTTCCCATTCTTGTTTTGTTCATTTTGACGTTCCACAGGGCTCTGCTTTGGGGACCATTGTCATTTCTGCTCTACTTTCTCCAATTCTGTCATCTTTTTAAGGATATTTCCTATAATTTTTACTCTGATGACATCCTGTTGTTTATCACTTATCTTCCAAATGAAGTTTTGAAACTTCTCATTTTACTAAAATGTCTGGATTCAACTAGAAGTTGGATGACTGAAGGTTTTCTTCAGCTGAATGAAGAAAAAACCTGAGTCTTTTCACCAGAAAAAAACAAAACTGCAAAGACAAAGCAGACCCTTTGTCGTCTTGGATACCCCTGGGATAACCTTTGACTCAGGTTTTATTCTGGAAAATCCTGTCCAATCTTTGGTTCCTTGCTGTTGTCCAAATGTCTGAAGTTCAGAATTTTAATTCTTTTTCTTAAGTCACCAAAATAAGAGTCCATATACGTCCAGATGGATTTCACAATAAGCCCAAATATTACATTAGTAAACAACTGAACACAGAAGACATGTAGTCATAAATATCCAGACAAAATTGATGATAGAAAAAAATAAAAAATGACTTATTTGTTTTAGATTTGGCAACTCCTGAACATTCTGCTGCTCAACTCAGTTTTCTTTCATAAGTTGCACTATTTCCAATAAAGAAAAAAAAACCCTGACTAAACAAATGTCCTGATCTTTTGTGCTTCGTGTTTGTAATAAAGCACAATAAATCTGCTCAGAAAAGCCTTTAAAGACATGATTTTACATGAAAAACCAAAATGATTTTAATATAAACAGCTTTGAGTAAATTTAGCTAATAAACAGATTTACTCAGATCGCAGCTTCAGTTGTGTCTGTTTGCCTCTCAAGATGCTTTGTTTTTTTTGGCTGACGCCTCTGCAAAACAGATGAATAAAAAATAAAAATGATGAACAGACAGTCCAAAGTCCATCGCACTGTCTCGCAGAGACGAGGTGAAGTCTGTTCGCTTTCGGAACAAAAGACTTCTCGGCTGCCTGTCTCGACTGATGCCAGTAATTGTCTGTGCGGATAACACGTGTGCGTTTGGTTTGCTGTTTGCCTCTCAGGGCTGCCTTTGATTCGCCGCCTGACATCCTCCATGCTGACTGGGAGTTAGCATGGTGCTCGACAACTTCGCTTCATTTGTGTGCTGCTTTGATGCGCACGACCAACACGTTGTCAAGTACAGCACTTTTGACGGCATGTTTTTCTTCACCTGCCCCGTCGCTCATCAACATAAAGAACAACAACAATGCCGTCCTTCACGGGGGCCAGTCGGCTCAACAAGGACTCGTCATCCGCAGGAAGAACATGGTGGATTGCGGGCCTGTAATGTTTTAGTGGTTTGGGGGAAGAAATGGACCGTGCTGAACACTCTGTCTCCACTGTGGAAATTGGTGGGTGAATCGTGGTGTGGGGAAAGAGGAACAGGGGAGCAGTGGCGGAGCTAGACTTTTAAAGTTCAGGGGGAAAGGGGGAGATAGGAGGGGGGCACAAAAAATTAAAAATGATGTGTGTGTATACATCTATATATAGATCTATCTAGTTAATAGATCAGTATGTATATATATATATGCATATAAGTATGCATATATATACATGTTTTGTTAACAGAATATTTGGTTATTTTTTTTAAAACGACTGGAAAATTTTAAGCCCCTCCGTCATTTGATAGTTTATAATTAACACCCTGGACTGGAGCACATGGGCATTTAATCAAATCCTAATGAATCAAATTAAAAGTGTAATGGAGTCACTGAAGAGCCTCATGACTTTAACACTGACATGAAAAATTATATTGAAGAAATAAATATATCAAATCTAATTAAGAACATAAATAATTCTTAAGTTCCTTACTGTTATCATCTGTAATATATATTTCTTCTTAGTACTAAATATGATCTCAGTCAGCCAGGAGACCAACAGGACTCGCAACAGGACTCGGTTCCCTGTTCAGATGGCTGCTGGTTCTGCTGCTCCTCATTGTCCCTCAGCCTTTTGTTCAGCTGTTCCACTTCAAGTTGCAGGTCGGTGTTTATATGCTCCATCATGGTGTTTTACCGCTCCAAGGCGGTGCTTTTCTATTGAGTAAAAATAGTCTCAAATATTTGTGCGTGAAAAATGGATTTGTAACTCGTGTAAGCATCTTTGTGTGTAAGTTTCTACAGTTGTATCTGTGAAACATGATTTGTAAGCCGTAAAAAGAAAATAAACCTTTTCCTATGCCTACAAATGTTGAAAAAGTGCATGAGTCGCCAGATACACACACACAAAACTGCAGTTACGTACAGATCCAGTTATGAGAGCACAACTACTTTTGAGACTCATTTCACGCCTCCCTGATTTGTGTGTAGTTGGTGCGTTTACATGCTAGTAAAAGCTCAGTCATCTGATTTTCCGCCACCTAGTGGTGGAATCTTTTACCCATGTAATTTCAGTTGTACACGTCACAAACGTGGATTCAGATATAAACAATATTAAATATTAAAAAGTAGATGTGGGTCTAATGACATATACATTTTTCACTAAAATATGTCTTAGCCACGAGACGAGACAAGCAGAGAGGGAAATATGTGTTGAACTATGGAAAAAAAAAAACTTCCAAAGTAAACTCAGATGACCGAGCTTTTACTAGCATGTAAACGCACCAACTACACACAAATCAGGGAGGCGTGAAATGAGTCTCAAAAGTAGTTGTGCTCTCATAACTGGATCTGTATGTAACTGCAGTTTTGTGTGTGTGTATCTGGCGACTCGTGCACTTTTTCAACATTTGTAGGCATAGGAAAAGGTTTATTTTCTTTTTACGGCTTACAAATCATGTTTCAAAGATACAACTATACAAACTTACACACAAAGATGCTTACAAGAGTTACAAATCCTTTTTTCACACACAAATCTTTTGAGACTATTTTCACTTCATACTATTCTGCCCCAGGGTGGTGTTCTTCTACTCCAGATTAGCATTTATCTGTTCCAGGATGATCTTGTTCTGCTTCAAGGCAGTGCTCTTCTGCTCGAGAGAGCACTGCCTCTGCAACAGAGGCAGTGCTCTCAGGGAGGCGATTTCCTGCTCCAATGTTGTTTTTTCCTCTTCCAAGATGGCGTTCCGCATCAGGACAGTATTTTCATTTACCAGCGCAGTGTTTTTCTGCCCCAGGACAATTTCTACTCCCTCCAAGAGAGTGTATTTATTTTCCATTAAGGCGCATCTGTTCTCCAAGGAGGTGATTTTCTGCTCCATACTGTTTTTTTTCCTCCACCAAGGAGGTGACATTCTGCTCCAGGGCAGTCATTTACCCCTCAAAATATGCAACTCTGTTCTGCAGTGTGGCAATTCTCTCTTCCTGGTCGGTGTTTACATTCTCCAGGCAAAAGATTTCCTCCTGCAGGGCGACGATTTTATATCTTAAAGCGTGGTTTCCCTGCTCCTGGTTATTGTTTCTTCTCTCCAATGTGACGTATCTCTGCCTCAGAGAACCATTTTTTTTCGTCTCTGTTGTAAGACAGAGTACTTGTTCTGCAAGTCAGTGTTTTTCTTGTTCAGAGCTGTGATTTTCTTTTCCATGGTGTTTTTCTCCTCCTTCAAGGTCATGTTCTCATCCAACAGTTTTTTAAACCCTTCATTTTTTTCCTCAAGCAGCTTGTTGACAATATTCAAGACACGTCGGAGTCGCTCTATCTCGTTACTCAAATTTTGCTCCATTTTCTTCTACTATTCGGAGACGATCGGTCTACTTGCTCTCTGACTTCTGCAATGTTACAACTGTAGAAGTTAAGAGAGAACAAACTTTATGGCTGAGTTGATGGACATTGGAGACAGTTTGGCTGGTAAAACATCACCAAAGCTGAAATCTGAATTTGGGAGACAGTCCGTTTTGGAGACGCAAAACCACGCAAAAATAAAATAAATATATAAAAGAAAAATCCTCGTTAAAGCACACACCCGAACCGCGCACAGGGTAAAAAACTCGCAGAGTTCAATTGATCGATTTGGATCAGATCCACCTGACCGATGAACCAGCGCAGATTCTCTGCAGAAGCGACCAGGAAGAATTAGTGAGTCTGTGTGTTCAGACCCCAGCAGGTGAAGTGCTGCTAATTTAAGTGGAGTCGTTTAATTTCTTTTATTAGAGTTATCTGTCCGTTAGACAGAAACAAGCGCAATGCACTGGAGAAGAAATGCGCAGAAATGCTCCACCTTTACGCTCCAATTAGTCACACATCAGATGACAAAGCCCAGATATATAATATATATAGTTACCTCCAGCAGATCAGTATCAGCTTGTTTTTATGAGTATTAGCATAATGGAGGCTGGTATTGTTACGCCCCTGTGAAGGGGAATAATAAAACTTTGTGGATACAATGTTTCAACTGTCGTCTCCACTTTTATAATAATATTTCAAACATTACACTTCAACAAACATTCCACACAGTATAACAAACACACAGGATGCAGCTAGTTAAAAAGCTAAAGCGAGTGTTATAGCTACAGCCGGCTATAACAACGGCTACAACCGTTGCCCAAAACAACGGCTATAACGGCTAACACAAACGTTCCCTGTGGACTAAACAAACATAATAAACTTAAAACACATCTTTAAAGTAACACTTTATAAATACAAACGTTACCTGTGAAGGGGAATAATGAAACTTTGTGGATACAATGTTTCAAATGTCGTCTCCACTTTTATAATGGAGAGCAGAAACACCGCGTTCCTCTTCACCCACTCAGACAAAACCAATCGATGCATGAACGATAAACAAACTCTCAAAACTTAATATCTAAGGAGGTTGAACTCTTCGAGAATTATACACAAACACAACCGGACAATTAACATTAAAGAAAATACATTTTAAGATCAATTAAACTTAGGCAACTCTTTATTATATCGATCTGCAGTACTGAACTTGAAAGCCCAAAACAATCGATCGCAGATCACTAGATCTTCCAATCACTGCTGCTTAGTTTTATAACCACTACAGTATCGCGCCTGATATAAATCTATTTATGTATGTCATTACATGGACTTATATAAAGTTTTATACATTATCTTTTCATATATTTATTATTGTTTTTCTTGTTGAGATATTAGGTTGGCTTAAATGATTCCAAATAATGTATAGGAATGACTGAGCGCTTTTACATGTCAGTCTTCAGAGGGGAGAGCTGGGGGTCAATCAGATGTCAGGGGGGCACTGGCCCCCTTCTTGCTCTGCCACTGTCCCGGAGGAAACCCTGTCAGAGGCGGTTCATTTTCCATTGACTAAAACACATTTCACTTCACAATGATGCGCTACGTTTTGTTGGCTCATCTCATAAAATCCTGCCACCAACAAATCCTGCCACCCCCCAAAAAAATCAAAACAGTGATTCAACAATTCGGTATGTAGACCTATAAAGTTGGCATGGACGTTTGTTTATTTGGATCCCCATGGTTAAACACTCTATGGTCACCAAAGTGTTTGGGTAACAGTGACATTTAAGGACACACCGCTTGCAGTTTTCTTTAAAAAGTTAGACCTGCTGATTCCGATTTTGGCTGACACTAAGTTGACAACAGAGGGGTCACTGTTGTTAATCACACATGTGCATCTATGACAAGGTGGTAATAAGTTGTAGTAAGTTATAAGGTTAGCTAGCTTTCACTCTCTTACGTTGCCAAAGTTTAACCTTAACATGAGAGATCAGTTGAAATGCTAAGGTTAGCTTAGCTGAAGCATGTTGAGTGACACTGACTTAGATCTTTTAGCATACAAACATTATTGTATGAGGTATAATTTGCTAACATGCTAAGGTTAGCAGTAGTATTTAGCACATAAACATTATATTGTATGAGCTATAGTTAGCTAACATGCTAAGGTTAGCGAGACAGTAGTATTTTAGACTGGTTTCACATAATTATTAGTCATTCTCTGATTTTCCGAAACGAAGAAAATCTGGGCCAATTTATGTTGGTTGCTTAAGATGCTTTTTCCTCTCTTATATGTGTTATTACTGCATCCCCAGTTGCCATTAGTGCTTGTTGTTAATTACCACACTTGTGCGGCATGTGCCTCCGTCGTGTTAGGCGACCGAAAGCAGAAATGAGGAGACGACCTCTCTGGTCAGCCCGCTCACAACAGGGTCTGCAGGGAAGGGGAGTGTTGTTAAGGCGCCGAACAATAACAAAACAAACCAACACAGAGCGGCTCACACAGGCGGTGACTCATGTCAGCGTGCTGGGTGTTGCTGTGGGGGCTTCCTGACCCTTTGCTCTCCAGACAAAAGGCTGGAGAAGGTCCTGCAACAGCAGGCGAGAAACATGAGAGTCCAACATGCCACTGGGAGAAAACACGTCTGTGGAAACGAGGGCGACTGAAGGCAAGTACTGGTGGTCTGACCTGACACAAGTGAGAACAGGCTGTGTGATCTGTTGTCTTTATAGATTCAAAAAATGTTTGTTCTGAAGGAAAATGGCGGACTTTGTTTGCTTGTTATTACAGTTTTTGTTTTTATCTAAATTCACTGAAACGTTTGTGGCTGTTATAATGGAGACATCTAACCGTAGTTTCAATCTGTCAGCACCTTCGTTTAGTTAATAGGATTCTAACAATTTGTTTCATACAAATATATATTTAACTTGTGCTTTCACAGATAAAATGTACCCCTATCCCATCTTTTGGGGCTTTTTAAACCTAATTTATGACAGTAACGAACAAACTTCACCATCCATATTGTAAAACTAAAAATAGTCAAATTTTTTTTATATTGATTAAAGGGTCCAATTCTGAAATACTTACAGCAAATTGCTCTCCATCTCTTTCAAAGCATATTAAAGATCGACCTAAAACATCTTTTAAATGAGTCATTGTTGTGAGAATTGTTTCTATTTAGGGTTTATGTGGTTTCTATTACATTTCTATCACTTTTATTTATTTGTCATGTAACTTTATCATTAGTTTTTATGTGTTTATTCCTTATCTGAGATTTCTGAGACTTAATTTTTACACAATTCACTGATCCTGTATGGAGGGTAAGGAGTGCCAAATGTTAATAAACAAATAAATAACTCATGAAATCATTGAAATCTGCCATTGGCTAAATAAAACTCTGGTTACATTCTGTGTGAATCAGATAATCTGTCATTATTTTATCAAACACATTAGAGATAATAGACTTAATAACTCGTGTAAAACTAGTTTTTTATATTGCAAACATCAAGCGCAAAGCAATACAAAGTGCTTCCCCCTCATGTGTTGGACTTGAAAATTGTTTCTGATTTCCATTATTGATTGATTGAAACATTATTCATTTTAGAAAACAAAATAGGGACCCCTCCTCTACCCCCCCAAAAGAAAACAACTATTATCTTCTTTTTGTGAAAATCTGCAAAATACAAACATGAAATTCAGTCCAGTTTTCACTAAATCTCTTCAGTGAAGGAGAGCAGAGACATTTTCAAAAGCGGGTCAGCCGAGTCGGAGGACGACGTTTTCAGATTTTTGTGGTCAACACGCTCCCTCTCTGGCTGAGCTTCACCTCCAGCACGAGTGCAAATGCGATCAGCTGACTGAGCTTTCAGCCGAGGATTTCCTTTGAGCGAGCGACTCCATTAGCGGAGGAAATACCTTGAGCGCTGACCTCATGGGCAGCGGCACACATTGAAACCGAGGCGCCGCAGTGAAAAGTTCTCGCCGTCACGCTGCACGTTCTGGTTTGTTAAACGTAAGATATTTGTTACTTTTTGTTGCTGGTTTTTTTTTTTGGAATAACAAATAAAAAAATCTGTCATGTTTTTAGATGAACATGCTGCGTTTTCAGATTACCCTGATCATCCTCATCGGCGCCGCGGCCCGGCCGAATATTTACCTACTTTACTGCTGTCGTTAGGGAACAGCAAGTTACAAAATTACTCTCAGGTTAATACAAGGTTACCTTCTGAAAATGAACTAATTACACTGCTAAAAAAAGGTATTCACAACCCTTGATCTTCTTCTTGTTTTGTTTTCTTGTGATTGTAGACCCAACACGTCCATAATGAGCTGCACTAAAAACCTTACTCAGCAAAGTGTGTTTTTAGTATCACAGAAGAAGAAGAAGAAGAAGAAGAAGAAGTTTACTCTTTTTCAAGACAAACTAATAAATGAAGAGCATCTCCATCTCCTCTTGTTGACCTGTGTCTGTGTGCCTCAGCCCAGCCCCTGCCGGCTCCGGCCCCCCAGACGGAGGCCTTACAGGACTGCTGCGTATCGGAGAGGCCTCGGCGTGACCTCCAGAGGCCGACGTGTCCCCGGTGCGACCTCCCTGTCACAGAGAGCGGCCCCAGACCTTCCCCGCGGCCCCAGAGCCGACCGCAGGGCTCAGCGGCGTCGGTACGCGGCAACAGGAGCCGGAGCAAGAGAACCGGGCCCGGACCCGACCGACCTGCTCCTGAATGTGCAGGTAGACCGCACAGATCTACATTTAAAAAAAACAACAAAAAGTTAAATTATCAATAAGAATTTAGGAGTTGATTGAAATTTGAGAAGATATGGACGGACTCGTCTACGCCCGTCTAAATCGAATGGCCTAGTCAAAGTAGCTACCTTAATCCACCCAAGCTTAACAAAGGGGCCTGATCATGGATGCATCAGCTTGTTACAGGAAAAATATTTGACCTGAGTGAAGTTGGCCCCCCCACCTTCTCCAAATCAGACAGAATTGATGTCAAACGTTTGTGCAGCAAACATTTTGAAGATATTAAGAAATGTTTCCAGAGGTCATGAAAGGTCAACCACCTCCTCCCCCCACCATCTTTTCATCAGACAAATTTGGTGTCAATCAACTCGACTATGTTTGTGCTGCTTTGGCTTTGAAGATGTTAATGACAGTTTAAAGATCAAAAGGTCAAACAGTCCCACACGTTTACTAAATCAAAATGACCTTTAAACTTTGATTAATATCTTCAAAGCCAAAGCAACACAAACAAAAAAAAAATGTTGCTGCAAAAACGCGAGTTGAGTTCATTGACAACAATTTTGTCTGATTTGTAGACGGTAGGGGTTGACCTTTCATGACCTCTGGAAACATTCCTTAATAGCTTTAAAATGATAGCGGCACAAACGAAAATTTCTGCTGCACAAACGTTTGACACCAATTCTGTCTGATTTGAAGAAGGTGTGTGTGTGTGGGGGGGGGGGGGTTAGGGAACTTCATCCATGTCAAAATCTGAGACCACACACAGCATAAACACTTTCCACCGTTCTCCTTCCTGTTGTCCTGCCACGTAAAAATCCCCATTAAAAATGACCAAATATTCCCAGCTGCCAAAAATGCAAAACAAAATAACTGATTCATTCTCTGAACCCTGCAGTAAAATCTTCAGAGTCGGCCTCTCTGATTCGTTCAGTCGAATTTCAGCCAAACGCGAAACTTTGCAGACAAAAAGCTTCCCTGTACACAAAGTCCATTTGCTTCACTTCTGCCTGCTGCTTGTCTCCCGGTGGCTTCATGCTGTTATCTCTCTGAAGCTCTACATCAAATCAACTCTGGAGCCACACACAACGCCTGCCTTTCATCTACACACGGACATTAGCACGAGTTATATGTGTGGTGTGTATAAATCAGTGGAAGAAGCAGGAAAATGTTGAGCCCTGCTCCGCAGGGAATTCTGCACCTCCCTTTTTGTCTTTTCCTTCAGTAAACAGGATAAAACAGCTGGATTTGCATCAGCTCGCTCTCATCTGGGCCTCGTGCAGATGAAAAATAATAAATAACTAAAACAAACGAATGCAGGAGCAGGTAGGAACCCAAGACACGCACCGCAGCACACCGACGAGGTCAACGCATGCAATTTGGTCTGCGCCTAATTTGGGCAGCAGAGCAATTATCATGTGACAGCTTCCTCCTGATTGTTTTGTTTTGTTGTTTTTTTTATCCCTGAAAGCCTCTGTGGGCTTTTTTCCATTTTCCCTGGAGGACTGAAAAAAGCTGTGATTAAGTAAACACCAGATTTTCCTCTTTGAAGTTTCGCTTGACACCACAAACAAGCAAAGGCGGGAGATTAATTTGGGTTAATAAGAGTTGCTAATGCCTTGTTTTTGAGAACACACACACACACACATAAAGAATAAACAAATAAAACAGCCTTTTATGGAACATCAGACTCAAGTCGTGTCGTGTCGCCCGCAGACTCGTGCTTGGGGCTGCTGCTGGCGTGCCTGTGGTGCCAGTTCTCCATGGTGCTGCTGGGCCTGCTGGAGGCCTGCTCCTCCTGCTGCCTGCAGGGCCTCTGCTCCTCCTGCTGCTGCGCCCACTGCTGCGCCATCCAGGACACGCCCGACGAGGAGCTGGGATGCCCCGCCCACTGCCACTCGGTGCTGTTCCAGTCCTGCTGCGAGCCCATCGAGTTCCTGGAGTTCTGCTTGGACTGCTGCGAGATCTGTCACCGCAGCTGAGCCCGTCGGGACGGGCGGACGTGTCCGAACTCACCCACCGATGAGCGGAAAGTCTCTCTTGTTGTCTAATCAAGAACTGAAATGGCGAGAATTATTGGAGCTGAGACGATTAATCGTGATTAGTCGTGATTAAATCATTTGTTGAAATAATCGTGAACTAATTTAACTATTGATTAATTGCTAATTCGACAATACCGATTCAAAAAATGGCTATTTGGAAAAGAGATAGTAATTGGGCAAATCTGCACAAAAAATATACAAACAAAAAATGAGTTAAATTCTACTCAGAATTCCTCAAGTGGCAAAATTTTAGCGTCACTCAGATCAAATTCTCTAAAACAACTACAAAAAAAATCTCCTATTAAGCACTTTTTGCTTTCTAATTATTAATCTGTTAATCCAAAAACTATCCAATAGATGAGTTCTGCACTGTATTGACGTTAAGTCGAGCAGAAAGGGCTGAGCTTTTCACATGTTGATATTAGCAGTTTTGTTCTTTGGCAGCTTTTCTGCCATGTTGTTGCATTTCAAGCAGTAAAAAGTTTTAAAAAGCAATTAAATTATTTTTATTTCCATCCATCCATCCATCTATCCATTTTCCTACACCCTTTTCACTTACTGGGGTCAGGAGGTGCTGGTGCCTATCCCAAGCCAACGTTCCGGGTGAGAGGCGGGGTCATCCTGGACAGGTTGCCAGTCTGTTGCAGGGCAACACAGAGACATACAGGACAAACAAACAAGCACACACACACTCACACCTAGGGACAATTTAGAGAGGCCAATTAACCTGACAGTCATGTTTTTGGACTGTGGGAGGAAGCCGGAGTACCCGGAGAGAACCCACGCATGCACAGGGAGAACATGCAAAAACTCCATGCAGAAAGACCGGGGCTGGGAATCGAACCCAGAACCTTCTTGCTGCAAGGCAACAACTCTACCAGCTGCGCCACTGGGCAGCCTATTATTTTTATTTGTTGTATCTTTCAATATATTTCAAATATTGTATAAATAAAAAGTCTTAAGTGGTTAATAGGACATCTGCTGTTATTTGATTAATTGATTAATCAATTAATCGTCCACGCAATCAGTAGGATACTTGATTGTTAACATAACTGTCTGTTGCAGCCCTAACGATTACACAGGTCATGTCTATATTTGGACGTATATGTGGCATGAGTGTGTTGTGCTGTCACTTAAAATCCCAACAAAATGGCTGGACTTTTATGGTTGAAACATGAAAAAGCAAACAAAAAAGACCTGAAATGATTCAAGTTTTTTTGCGAGGAAACGCACCGCAGACTCGCGGCCACGTGTTTCCTGCCGCATCTGTTGCAGTGCAGTAGCTGCGCTGCTGTGGGCAGAAAGGTCAGAGCAAATCCAGGCTGACAAGTGGAACAAACCTGAGCGCTTACTTCACGCCGCCTGTCCGCCATGCTCCAAATTAGATATCTGTCACCCAAATGCAGAACCCAAATGCATTGTGGGGCCACAGAGACGCCTGAATCTGATTCACTTGCTCTAACGTGATTTAAACGAGCCTCTTTGCTCCATCGCGCAGACTTGACAGCGTTGTCTTTATCGGCATTTAGGATTTATTTTTGGCTGTTTACTCCGCGTCTTTCTAATGACGCTCGCTCAGATCCTTCTGAGATCTGGAGACAATAAGCGTCTTCTTTATGTTTAAAAGTGCCTTATTTGACACACGTGAAAGCGGATTAAAGCGAGAGATGACAAGTTTAGTGTTTGTCCTGTTCTTTAGCTGTAAAAACAAAAGAAGAAGAAGACACACAGGAAGAAGTCAAACCTGTAATCTTGCAACACTGGAAGTGTTATAACTTTGATTTAAAGTAGTAGACCTTCAGCTTGAGGTCAGTGATTGAAACTTTATGCACATCTAAGCCATTTGTGTTCATATACATATATATATATGTGAAAGCAGCAAAAGGTGGAAATGGGACTGCATGCGACACATAGGGGCGCCATGCCAGAAGGGGCGCCAAAAACAAGGGTAGAGTAATTTTATAATTTTTTAAGCAACATTAAAAAAAATGATGGATATAATCTAATAATAGATCATTCTGCCGTAATGACAATCTCACCATACGTTATTGAGGTTTCAAACAGACGTCTTGTTGGACAGGAAGTCTGAGACGACCTAATGAAGAGCAGATTGCTTTCAACCTGAGCCATCTAAAACAATAATAAATATATAAAACATGCTCCTCTTTATTCAGTTTCTGCTTATTTGTATTCGCGCCTGCCTCCAAAGCTGCGTGACAACGACGGTAACCTCTTCAATCAAAGCGAGGTTTATATGTGCGGCGCCAAGTGGCGTCTGCATAAAAAAATAAAATAAAATAAAACGGGTGGGGAGGGGGAAATACAAACACCTGATAGTCAGTCTGTCAGATGTGCCCGTCTGCTATAAAGGAAACAAAAATAAACGTAACAAGATTTGAATATCTTACATTTGGAGGCTGACGGATCAAAGCCTGGAGAGACGCACCAGAGGGGGGCAAATCATAAACACGCCGTCTCGTCTTAATAGGAGAGGAAAATTGTTTCCAAGGCGGCGCGTAGCATCAGGCCTCATGTGTTTGTGAGCGTGGGAGGAGAAGAGGAGAGAGAGAGGGGGAGTTTTAAAGAACATCAAAACGCAGATAATGAGAGTTAAGGTTGAAGATGATGGAGCATCGAGGCTCGATGGCGAGCGGCGTCTTTCATTGAAATGACACCAACCCGGGACGTTTCTGCAGATGTTTTGCACGCAGCTGCTGCGGAGGAATTCTCAGGAATTAAGAAAACAAATTGAAAACCAAGAATTTGTTCTTGCTTTTTGATTATTTGAACGTGTATTTTCATTGAATACGACATAAGTATCTACAGTAATATTAGTACAGAATTACATGTACGTTACGCATAAAAAAAACTAATCAAATATTACGATACCGTGTGTGTTTTTAACGTCTAAAAAGTTTGGAGTCATTTAAAAAGCAGCTGAGGACAATCTTTTCCCAAAGATCTTTTTAAATATTCTATTTTCTTTTTAGGTTATCTTTAGCATTTTTTTTTTGCTATAATTTTTTTTTAAATATGTGGTGTCTGGAGAATTATGTAAAAATTTTTTATCTGTTAAAGGTGCCATAACAATGAAAACATTCAGACAAAACGTTTGCCCATGAGGACTTCAGGAATTCTGAAATAACATTCTTGTGTCCAAAACAGCTGATTGGACAACATAACAGAGTGCATGTTTGGTACAAACCAGAGGCTGTGTTCCAAGAAAAGAAAAGACAAAGCAAAAAAACTAATCCCGACGGTGAAGCAGAGAGCTGGAAGTGTTACAAGGTAGAGGTAGATGGAAGTTTTAGCAAGTCAAATTGAAAACGTTTTAATGCCAGCTTGAAAACAAATAAAACCACACACAAGGAGGTGGGAAAAGCTGGCTAGCAAGAGTGTATGAGCAGCTGATTACAGAGGAATGTAATGAAGAAACCTTCACTTGACAGAAAATATTTCAGAATAAAAAACTAAATTTAAGATGTATTTAAGGCCTTAATTTTAGAATAATGAATTGAAGACATTTTAAGGCCTTAATTTTAGAATAATGAATTGAAGACATTTTAAGGCTGCACTGGCACTCTGTGTCACGGTTTGGGAATTCTTTGCTGTGCGATCTGAGGAGCTCGGACCATTTTTCACATGGATTTGCTGTCATCCACATTCCATCGTCATTCTATATCTTCTCCTTCCCTGTAAACACACGTCAAGTGAAACCCGTTCTGCAATAGATTACATTGAAACAAACTTCGTATTTAGGTAAAAAAAAAAAAAAAGTCAAACAAATCCTTTATGTAGCTTCTCATTTATTCAATTTTACGTACTAATGTATTCAGAATACAAACTTTTAATTCCACTGTAGTTGCAGCGAATGAAGTTTTACCTTAAAATCTTTCTGAGTATTTATACATATACGTGTATTTTTTTTCTTACAGTATTTTAAGATAATATAAAACAACAAAAAATAATGGAACAAGATAGAAACCGGCTGTCCCTGTCATCAAACCAGCAACAAGCTGGGATGTAAAACTGTGGTCACCCTGTTTTTATAGCTGGAGAGTATCCCAGCTCGTCATGTTCAAGTACATAGAGTTCATAACATAAAAGAACAAATAAACACAACTCTACGTTAATACTACCACAGATATTGCACCATTGGATGGCATGTACCAAATGTCATAAATTGGCAAAAAGGCTGATAAATACAAATACTTAAAAGCGGCAATTCAAAAATTCACAAGTCAAAACTAGAGTTTCAGCCGGCAAAACAAACACTTCTGAGGTCGTCTTTAGGTCAGAGTCTCGTCTGTCCCTCACTCCGTGCGGGGGGTGAGGAGGGGTAAGTGCAACGTGCGGTCAAGTTTATTTCTTTCGTGACAACAGGATTTAAGCGTCAGCTTCTTGGGTCTTGGCTTCAGAATTTTCCTGTGGCGAGCGGAAACGTGCGGTCAGATCCTGCGGTTCTTCTTCAGCACCTCCAAATACTGCTGCGTGGCCCAGCTGAGGGGGTCCAGCTCCACTCTGGAGGCGGAGCCCACCGGGGACAGGCGGGCCGAGGCGGCGTCCAGCTCCGCTGTGGCTGAGAGAGGCCCACGATTAGCACCTGCCCAGGCTTAAAAATGGAGAAGAGGAAGAAGACGGAGCTACGCTCACCGTGTCTCAGTTCTTTCGATATGTTTTTGTCCAGCTCTCTCTGCATCTGGGGAAAACACAGCAGCGTCTCCGGTGAACAAAAACCAAACGAGAAGAGACGCTGAGGAGACGTTTAACACCACTGGAGAAAACACACCACCGGGGGGAAAAAGCTGGAGAAAATCTGTTGGGTTTTTTTTGGACATGAAACACAGAAGGTCACGCAAAATTTTCAAGCTCCTCGCAGATCTGAAAGCTATGGTGTACGAAGAGCTCCTCAATGGTTGAAACACAAATTTGCAGAAATAATTTTTGAGTAAAATCTCAATAAATTAATCTCCCTTCCTCAGACGGCGACCAGTTCAAACTAATATGACTTTGTTCTGTGTTGGATAGAAGGGAAGCGCATAAACTCAATTTCTGGCTTTTATAATAAAAATTATCTTGATAAGGATTTAATTCACATCGGTTCCACTTTACCACTGCTTTATTCAAACTCATAAAACAGGGCTTTCTTGTTTGTGTCTTTTATGTTTGCTAAGGTAACACTAAAATCAAAACGTTGATTTTGTTTTTTTTCAGTGTTTCAGTTCAAAAAGTGAAACTCAGTACATTTTAGTAGATTTATTGAACTGATTGATAGAATTCAATCGTTTATTTCTATTTGATTGATGGCTTACAGCTAACAGAAACACAAATGTTCTTCCTTCCAGATACCAGAACATTACGTAACGATTTAAAACGCATGTGCAGTTTTAGTGCAGTGTTGATAAGCTGCGTCCACTTGGACGGCTACTTACTGTGTGGTTCTCCAGCAAAACAATCACAGAGTCTGTAAAAATGTTACATCGCAAATGTACGCAAAACTTAGTAAATATTCCGTTAATGTCTGAAAAACACAATTGCGGAAAATCGCGGCGTTTCCGTTAAATAAGAAACGCAATTAAAATCATAGGTGAGTAAGTTTGCTCGCGCGGCGAATCGTTAAAAAACACCCGGCGCCACGATCCTCCAACTATTTCCTGTTGTCTTCTTCTTCGTGGTTTGTGCCAATGAAGACTTCCGGTTGTTGATCATGTGACTCAGGTAATGCGGAAAACGTGTTTTCAATGCATTTTTGCCAAATACACTAATTTTAATACGGCCAAACAGGAAATAAAAGCCCACCTCATCATACTGTTGATCACAAATGACAGTTTTTCACCTCCGAAATTGAGGTTTTATTATGCAAATTTATTCCCGAAATGTCAACGCAAATATATGCTCACGAGCCAGTCGTATCCATTACTTCAAGTGTGAGTTTCTGTTGCTATGCAGCTGTAGGACCAATGACAACTTTAGGAGCGTCTTACCTGAACTAAGGAGAAAAAGAGCTGGACTGCTGCTTGGTCAAACGGTAGCAATAAACAAGCTTCAGAGTGCTGTCAGTGGAAGACTGTAGACCTACACTGTCACCGAACCACAAACCAACAACATGAACAATGGGCCAACACTGCACTCAGATCCACTTCCTTTTTTTTAAATGGTGCAGTCTCAGAGCTAATGAGGCGTCAACAAACCCTCTGGGGGAATGTTTTGTCTGCGCACACCTGCTGTCAGGATGGAAAATGGCAGAGGTGAGAATTTACAAAAACCTCCCACTATGACCTGTCTTGTTTTATTTAGTTCCTTAAACCTGTGTAGTAATGCAGTTCAAACCGCCATCCATTGAAAGAAATTACTGTTGGGCATTTACCTTTTCACAGCAGGAATACCAAAATCACTGAAGACAGACACACATTCGAAATAACCAAAATAAACCAGCTGGAAACCTAGTTGCCGTATTGTTGTTTACCTGTATGCGCTTTCATTAAAATAAATAGCTGAAATATAAATGTAACAAAGACAATGTGACAGTAAAAGTGTTATGTATCAGTGTCATATCCCTAGCAAATTAATTAAAAGTTTTATTCTACAAGTCATTAAATTTAATACATGCAAACAGAGATTGTGGATTATATATGACACCGCAACATACTTTGTAAATACTTGGCACTATATAGTTTTGATTTTATATTTTAAATAAAATTATTTTTACTTTTAAAAATAAAGAGTTTGTTAATGAAAGGAAATGATGAAAATCATTGTTTTGGAGGATCTACCATCTAGGCTCAGATGAATCTTTCTCTGTATTCCCTTGACGTTTATAATGTGATAATGTGAACATTATCACCACCTACTGGCCAGGCATGAGCATACAACCATTTTGCGTTTGATAAATGTCTGAATTGTTTTTTCTTTTGTTTTTTTTTGGATGTAGCTTAATGCAGGCCAATTTTTTTTCTTTAGCAAAATGTGTGTGCTTAGGATAATTTAGAGTACATTTTATAATTTGTTTTTGCATTAAGTTGCGTAACATTAACTTTTCTCTTGAAGATGCAACACTTGAAAGCCTCAGTGTTCGTTTGCAGAGGTTCCAGCAAACCTTTGAAAGCAAAACAGAAGCACGTTTCCATGCAAAAAAAAAAAAGCTCCAAGATGAAAACTGTTCTGTACCTGATCCTGTGACCAATGTGACATTCAAGGTGAACTCTTTGCAGAAAAAAGAGAAAAGCTGCAGAGCTTTTCTTTAAATACGACTGTGGAAGACTGAGATTAACTTTATACTGAGGGACAAACTGTTTAGACCTGAGATAGAATCAAACTAAACTGATTTTTGAGTGAAATAATTTTAACTCTAAAGTTACTGGTAAAAAAGGGGCAGAACGTAAAAGAAGAGAGAAAACCAGAAACAGTGGCCTCCAGCTGCCTTTCAGGGAGCGCCACCTGATGGTGTTTTAGCTCAACGGGCAGAGCAGAGTTGCCTTTACAAAATTAAGCCTAACATATTCACAAGGCTTTAAATTCAAAAGATTCCTTCGTGATGTAGCTATATTATTACTATTTTTTTTATAATTTAAACCTAGTTTAGTTTAGTTTAAACATGGTTTTCCGTGTTTAAACGGTTGCAATAGACGACAGAGATCATTCTCTCCAGTGGCTGGCAGAAATGAGATGGGGCAGACAAAATGTTAAAAAAAAACAAACAAATAAAAGCCCCTGCACTCATTAACCACTGGGGGTTTTTCTGCAAGCCTTCGGAGTTGAGCAGCTTTCTACAAAGTTGTTGTTGCTTCGTCTGTTGCTCAGGTAAACCTTAGTTAATTAAGGCACAGCGCTTTGCAAATGTTTTCTCTTTTTGTACATTTTGTCGTGTTACAACCACAAACAGGGGCTCCATTTGCAGACAAACTTTTCATTTATTTATTTTATCCTTAATGGAAAATGTAGATTTTGTTGTGCAGCTTTGGCTTAATTATTTCCCTGATTATGTTTTTTTTTTATTTTTCCAGCGAGAAAACCCCTGAAGTTTGAGGCTGTAACATTGCAAAATGTATGAAAATTCATGCATTAACCTGCAAGCTGTTATGGTATTTTTCAAAACAAAGTGCAAATTTTTTGTTGCTTTGTCTGGCAGCGTTTCCTCCACTGAAGCCGCGAGCAACGCAATGGAACAGCAACCAGTCAGACACTCAGCTGAAAACAGCAACACACCTGGTTATGAGTCTGGCTGAAGAGAGAAGTGAGAAAAAGAAGCTAAAAGAGTGAGAAATACAAGACAAGTTAGAGGTACTGGCGAAAAGAGGAAAAAATAATAAACAGAGCGAAGGAAGAAACAAACAAAAAAAAGTCTCCAAAGCCTGAGGAGTTTGTTGGGTGAGCCGATGCCAAACACGCGTCTCTGACTGACTATGAGGTGAAACTGCAGAGAGGTCCCCATTTACAACCAACATCTCTGCAGTTACATGAACTTGTTCTTAAAAAAATAATGAAATCAGGAATATACGAGAGAACACAGATTTTCCTCTTTAATCTCTGTAAGTGAGTGAGAGATGAACGACTGGGCAGACCTTAGACAGGTAGTCCTCCACCTTTTGGTTCTGCTCGTCTGACTCAGTACTAGGCAGGGAATACCCCACGCTCTGCTTCCTGTTGAGGGTCCCCACCGAGGTCCCGGGGTTCGCTGGCGTAGCCAAGGCGCTCATGTCCAGAGAAGGCCCCATCAGGCCCCCGTTTCCAATGTTTCCCATCATGAGACTCCTGCTGCGCTCACTTAGCAACTTGGAGTTGGCTTCGGAGAGGCGGCTGTTGGCCCTGTTGGCGGGGAAACAAGAAAACTCTAATCACCGCCATCTTTTCAGCAGCTCGGGATTTGTTAACCAGTTTACCAAACCTATTTTTTTTTTTATTTACAAAGCGAAAGCGTTTTACCTCTCCAGTTTGGCAGCGAGGGACATCCGCAGGCGCATCTCTTCGTTGTAGAGGTGTCGGTAGCGCTCCAGCTCGACGCGCGTGGTCTCTTTTTGGCTGAACGTCTCCTGCTGGCTGGAGCGGGCTCGGTTCAGCTCCACTTCCAGCTCCCGGATCTTCTGTTCCAGCTGGGAGCGCAGGTTGGCCTCGTTGGCGGCTTTGATCTCGTCCAGTGCTTCCTGAGACGCCGCCTGGGACTGAGAGACGCACAAATTGTTGTCAATCCCACCAGCGGGCGATGTCGAAGGTGCGACATCAGCCTTCTGCTGTTGTGAACCGGTTGGGGCTTTTCTCGGCCGTTTACCTGGAGGAAGAGGTTGACCTGTTCTAGTTTCTGTTGCATCTCCTGGCGGGCTTTTTCCTCCGCGTCACGTCGGTACTGATCCAGCACGCTCTGGTCGGGCTGGAGGTTCTCCAACTGGCGTCTCAGTTCCAGCAGCTCGTCCTCCAGCTGCCTCTTGGTTCTCTCCAGCTCGCCGTGTTTACGGCCCTTGCCTTTCTGGGAGGACAGCTGGTCCTGAAGCTCCTCGTTGATCTGCTCCAGCTGGTAGCGACGAGATGTTTCCTTATCCAACTCTGCCTGCAACTCCTCCACCTGAAGACGGTTTGAAGACCAAGAAGCAAGGGGATTGTAGGCGATGCACTGCACGGGTGTTCATTTAAAATTCGGTACTAACTAGTTGCCTCTTTAGGGCAGCATATTGCTGTAAAACTCTTTGGAGTGTGGATACAACTATAAATATTAGCACGCTCGCTCCTCAGGGCGTTCGTTTGTCCTATGGCCCATTAGCCACCTCAGGATGACGGCTGTTTTTCAGCCATTCAAGGAAATTATTGTTATCATTTTAGTGTTAGCTTCTTCTACTTTTTGTGCTCAGTAGTTTAGCGTCAGCTTCTGCTTATTTACTTTTTTTTTTTTCTCACAGTTTAGTGTTAGCTTCTTCTATTTTTTCGTGCTTAGCAGTTTAGCATCAGCTTCCACTAATTCTTTATGTTTAGCAAAAGCAGAGCTAATATTTTTGTGTTAAGTTGTTTAACATTAGCTTCTGCTAATTTGTTAAATACTTTAGAACCCAGGTTTAGAACTCAGGTTTAGAATGCTGGCGTAAACTGAGTCAAAGAAAATCTGTGAAATGGTCTTGTTTGATTTTTGAATCCAAAAACCAAAATGTAATGCATAAGCAGCCCATCAGGTCGCGTTGAAGCCAGCATCAAACCCACGAACCTTCTCCTTCATCCACTCGTCAGCCTGACCCGGTCGCCTCTTCTCTGGGGAAGAAGTTCCTCCGTTTTCTTGACCCTGTAGCTTCTTCTTTGCAGTTTTTAATAAAGCCCGTTGCCTTAAACATAAACGCACAGAGAGAATATCTGAAACTTCAAGTAAAATATCCTAAACTTGATAACAGTGGCCTGCTAGAATGTACAAAATAATTGAGTGGGGACTTAACAAGGATACAGACACTGCTGGACCACAAAGCCAAGAAGTTGGTTCTAGTGGATCCTCGCTGGCTCTAAAACAGCAGGATCAGCCCAATGTCAGAGTCCAAAAGTCACCTGTGCATTTCTTTTTGGAGCTCCATATTTCTCTTCATCTCTTCATCGAGGCGAGTGTCAACAACCTTCTTTTGCTCTGCAATTTTCTTGGCTTTCTTCTTTTCAATCTCCATCTAGACCAGAACGAACAACTCAGTGACTCTTCACACACTGAGGAGTGACGTTTAACCATCATATTACTCATAGATTATGATCACAGTGTGAACACCTGGTTCGTCAGCTCTGCTTTTTCTCTCTCGAGTTCTGTCAGGCGCAGTCCTAACTTTGAGCGGTTCTTCGTCTCTTCCTCCCACAGGGCCTGAGAGTCTTGCATGGTGATAGACAGCAAGCTCTGTTTGTGCATCTGTAGAAGAAAAACACACAAGCTCAAAGTACGGTTCTGGTCAGATATTTATATTTTCGGAATTGATGTTGCTCACTTTAAATCGTTTCAATTTAAAGTGAATGAAACCTTAAACCGTTAAACCTCGTGCATGCGCTTGCTCACACCCTCACAATCGCTCCCTGCTCTGCTAGAGCTACTTCCTTCCCTACACCGGCGTCTGCCGTGAATGCTAAAGCTACTCAGCATGGCCGCATTGAATTGGACATGCACGAGCCTGATTGACAGCGCTAAGAAACTCCCCCTGGCTCTGATTTGAGCATATGCAAACCTATGACTTCAACTAAAGAATTAGTGTGAGAATTTTATCGGTCCTAAACTTTTCATTTTCATCATATATAAAAACAAATAAACGTATGAAGAACTGACAGCGCAAGCCACCCACCTCTTTAGTGAGCTGGTCTTCCAAAGAAATCTTGTTGCTTTGGAGGCTCGATACCACCTCCTCCAAATGTGCACGAACCTAAAGAAAGAACATGATTTAAAAGCAAAACAAAACAAAAAATGAAATAGTCTTTGCGTTTCTGCTACTGCTGCTGCAAAAAATCAGATTAGGATTTTAGAAAGTTGAAACTAAACTAAAGGAAGTAACATGCATTAATCAGGAATATAGTCACAACTGAAAGAAAGACACCACAGACAAAGATTAAAAAAAAAAAAGACTGGGAGAGGAAAAACGTTTCTCCATCACCAAGATACTTATTCCCACATATGCTTGGAGTTCTGACACCAAAAACATGTTTTATTCCACTTCATTAAGAGGATTATTTTATCTCTAGTTCAAAATAATAATAGATAAAAAGATTAAATTAATCAGCGTACAAAGAGGAAGAACCCAACAAAGAGAAACTACGCCTACAGTCACAATACTGACCCCTCTTCCAGGTGAGCAGTCAGCTAGCTGAAAAAAGATTGTATGTCCTTTAAGTTTAAAACGGACTTAAATACATGAACTCAGACAGTTGAGTTAACAGAACGGCATGACACCGTTTAGCTCCAAAGAGACGTGGCGCATTGAGACCGTGTGTGAGCAGGTGAACGGGTTACTCACCATGGCAGCTTCCTGAACACTTTTCTCAAGAGCCTCGATTTTATCGGCCTGTTGCTTCGTAGTGTTTTCCAGTGTGGCGTTCTCGATCTCCAGCCTGGGCGACATTGACACTTTCTATTAATCAGGCCCAAATATTGGCCTTGTGTACCTCTGACTGTATGGATTTTATATATATATATATATATATATATATATATATATATATGTATTAATCAGATTAATCGTGATTAATTGTTTATTGAAATAATCGTCAACTAATTTAGCAACCGATTAATCGCTGCCTCACAAACAGCCATTTGGTGAAAAACCAACATACTCAGCAGTAATAAGGCCAAAACTGCAAAAAGTATATGCAGTTTGCATTTAAGATAAAAACACCCTTCTTTTTAAAAACTATGTTTTAGCCAAAACTCTTAAAGTGGCTTAATTTTAGCTTCAGGTTTACAACAGGAATGCTACGTGACTACGTTTTAGGCAATAAAGCATTTATTTTATTTGGAAAAGGAAATTCATTATTTTAATGAATTCCTAATGCATAAAAAAAGGCTTAAGTAGTTAAATGAAAAACCATTAATCGTCAGCATAAACCATAGATTAATCGATTGCTAAAATACTTGTTAGTTGCAGCCCTAACATTATAGAAGAAAATCTGCATGTAGTATCTAATTGCATGGTTTGTAGACTTTAAGTCAAAACTGCAAATACGCTGTTCTCTAAGAATAAATACGAAGGATCATTTTGAATCAGTGCCTGTCTTGAAGCCGTGTGTCTGCACCTACCTTTGCATCGCCTCCTCCAACTGTTTGGTGGTGATTTCAGAGGCCACGATGGCAGCCACCGACTCCTGGAGTTTCTGAATGGTAGTGTTAAGTTCCTTTTCCAGTTCCTCTATTTTGGCTTTCAAACTGCTGATGCGTCGCTCTGCCTGGAGGTACTTATCTTCGGTTTCCTCAAGCTAAGTAATACAGACAAAACAAAATACTCAAGAGCAAAGATAAAAAGTGTACTTCAGCTATTAAGCAGCTATTAATCCTCTGACCAACTCAATATGTCATAAACAGAGTCGTAAAAATCTTGAAGTTTTTGTCACATCCTAATATGAAACTATGATTTTTGTTGTGGCAACTCACCAAATGGAAGTAATTAATTCTTCGGTAGAAGAAAAAATTTGGATTTAGTTTATGAAATCTTTTACAAATATGTTGGGTGGTGGGAAATAAAGACCAAAGTTAAAATCTACTTTCAAAAACCCAAAACGGCCCCATGAAATACACTATTCTAGTGATGGTGGTATCATGCTGAAGGAAATCTTGTCTGGAGCTAAATACACAGTAAAACTGAAAAAAAAAAAAGAAAAGAAAACACAAGCTAGAGGCTAAAAAAGTCCTAAAACTAGTTTGGGGGTTCACTTCACAAAGGACAGGCCAGAAACAGACTATAATTTCAATTTTACTGAAATTCACTATAATTTCAGCAAAAGGTTTTTCTCTGAACTCCTTTCTGACTCAGGTGGGCTGAGTAGAAATGTGTTACTTTTAAATATTGTTTTTTTTTAAACTTTTTTTATACAAAATTTAAAAAACCACGTTTTGCCTCTGTTACTTAAATCGCTGTAATGACACCGTCACAAGACCTAAAATAGAAAAAAAAAAAGATTCAACCCGCTTGAACATTTGCCAGGCCCTGATCACATAATAAACGTCAACTTAGTGATTACATCATATTCCAGCAGAAGATTTATTAACCGATCGCCTCGTAATAAATCACGTTTCAGAGAAGAGAGCTGCCTCCTGCAGTCACCTTTTCTCTGAGTCTCTCGATGTCTTTGAGAAGCCGAGTTTTCTCCTTCTCCAGGTCGTTGCGATGGCGTGTGAGGACCTCCAGGGAAGCTTCGCACATCGATAACTTCTTGAGGGAGTCGGCCAGCTCCTGCTGCAGCTTCCTCACAGAGTTCTGTGCAGAAAGAAATAAGACCGGATGTAGAGAAGCTTCTTAACAGTCCTACGGGGCGCAATACGAGATGTTCCGGGGAACTCAAAGTCAGCCCGCGCTGCCCCAGCCTCACCTCTCGCTCGTTCTTCTCTTCCTCTAACTTGAGGGTCAGGTCACGAAGTTCAGCAACCTTGCTGGTGAGCTCCTTGTTTCTCTCCTCGACCAGCTGAACTCTTTCTTCACAGTCGGAGCGCAGCTTGGTCAGCATGTCGCTGAAGCGCTGCTGGGCTTCGGTCATGGCGCGCTCCTTCGCGGCGACTTGGTTCTCTTCCAGCTTTGGGGGGGCGCTCGCTGCGCGCGCTATGTTGCGACTGGTCTGCTCCTTCTCTGCTTGCAGAGTGCTTTCAAGCTCCTTGGCGCGTGTCATCCCAAAGTCCTTCTCTTTCAGCAGGGCGTCCAGCAGCAGATTCTTCTCCGCCAGTTGCGCAGCGACCCGATGGATCTCGTTCTCCTTGGTGTTTGTGTTGGCTTCGGCCTTGGCCACCTTCTGCCTCAGGTTGCTGAGTGCCTGGCGCTGAGCGACTATTTCGTCTAAACACAAATAAATAAGTGATAAAAATGCATCAGTGTTTACAAACAGAGAGAAGAGATGTAGAGTGGAGTCGGAGGAGAAACAGGCCAAACGATAATTGTAAAATGCACACTGCAGGCATGTAAATAAAAAGCAGTATTATATGCATAGAGTACAAATTGTACTGAAGCAATTGATTAATCGTGATTAATGGAAACAAAATTTGAGATTAGGAGTGTATGAGTCGATTAATAATACAATTATGGACTAATTTAGCAATGGAATAATCGCGATTAATCAATTAAGTGGAACATATGTCAACTAATTTTTCCTCCAGGAAAAAGTCTCAGGAGTTCCAGTTAACGATTAATCGTTAACAATACGGACTTAAAAAGGTTATTTGCTGAAAGAACAACACATTCGCAGGAGTAATTAAGTCAAAAATGTACAAAAAATAGGTACAATTTGCATTTAAGATTAAAAAAAGTCCTTCTTTGTCTGTAAATATATTGCTCTCAGAAAGCGCCAATTTCATTTTATCCGATTAATCGACAGAATAATCGATGATGAAAATAACTGTCAGCTGCAGCTCTGCAACATTGTAC
Organism: Phalloptychus januarius; assembly: GCA_902982915.1. NCBI lineage: Eukaryota > Metazoa > Chordata > Actinopteri > Cyprinodontiformes > Poeciliidae > Phalloptychus > Phalloptychus januarius. The sequence continues at coordinate 16,118,361 of CADWAE010000471.1, read as the reverse complement.
ATGCAGACCGGAAGACTTCTTGACTCACTTGTGAGTCGGTCTTTGTGTCTCTGGTGTTCTTCCTTCTCTCTGAGCAGAGCTTTCTCGGTGTCTGCGTGATTCGCCAGGCGAAGTTCGATCTCCTTCACGGCTGCGGCCAAGCGGGACCGAGTCGCCTCGGCCTCGGCCTCCAGCGTCTCGCGAGCTTGTCGTTCTTGTTCCAGCTGGGTCGTTGTTTTCACCATCTCGGTCTTCATGGCCGACAGCTGGTTGTTGCAAGCGTACACGGTCTGCGTCACTGTCTCGTTGCTGTGTTTGAGGTCTTGACGGAGGTCCTCGAGCTGTTCCTTGAGGGCCTCCTTCTCCTCCGAGAGGGTGGTCTCTTTGAGACCGCTGTCTGCCTGGTAATGTTCGAAGTCTCTCTTTAGCATGGTCAGCTGCTCATGCAGCGAATTAATCTGATGAAGCAGCTCTCTTTCCCTGTCGCCGGCCTCGGTGAGCTGAGACAAAGCCTACCACGCATCACAACAAAAACATCACCGTAAGTCTGTCTGGATTTTGTGTTTAAAAAAGCGCAACAAATAACAGTGGTGGGGAACAAGAAAAAAAAACAATTCTGAGATGGTCGGATTGAAAGTTGGAGAATCACCTCGTTGCTTCTGGTGATGCTTTTCCTGTTCTCCTCCTCCATCTCCTTCTGCTTTCGGAGGTGATTGTTGAGCAGATTTTCCTGCAGGGCCCGGGAGGTGCGTTCCTGAGCCAGCATCTTCTGAGTCTCGTGTTGCTCTTCTTCAAGCTGAGCGTTAAACATATCACAGACAAGCGTTAGAATCACACACACACACCCGTAAGCGAGGTAACACAAATACCGACATAATATATCTAACGAGGGATGCAGCCAGCGATTATGTTAGTAATCGAATATGGTGACAATTAATCGATTCATCGAGAAAAAAACCTTGCAATTTTTGCTGATTTTTCAGCCAGGAATTAACAACAGGCAACATGTTTTTAACAAGGGATGCAACAGGGTTGCAACTAACAATTATTTTAGCAATCAGTTATTGTGTTGATTATGCTGACAATTAATCAGATAAAAAAATCTGCAATTTCTGCCGATTTTTCAGTCAGTATTTAACACAGCTGACACAAAAAGTTAAGAAAATCTAGAGATGTACTTTTTTACATTCCGCATAAAGAATATAGATGGCCATCCCTTTTGATACGAGAAAAACGAAAATGGCTGCTCACCAATTAATCGATAGTCAATCGATGCGACCAATCACCTTCCGATTAACTTATTAATCGATAACACAAACATCCATTTCTAACTAACAACTTAATAAACAGTCGCCGTGCAGGGCAGATAAAAACAACGTGCCTGTTTCAGGTTGCTGTTGAGCGTTCTCATCTCCAGCTCCATGTTCCTCAGCGACAGCTCCACTTTCTGCTTGTCATGGACCTCGAACTGATGCTGCTCCTCCATCCGCCTCAGCTTATCTTTGGTGGTGTCGTACATCATGGAGGCATTCTGGCGATTCTCCTGCTCTTGTTTCAGTTGAAATCTTCACACCAAGTGCAACACAAAGAGATCAAGTAAACAAATGTAAAAAAAAAAAAGAGAGACCAGAGGAAACAATTTCAAAGTTAGCCTAAAAGACAACATTCTTACTTGACGTTTGTGAGCTCGGTCTGTATTTCCAGCTGGTTGCGCTCCAGAAGAGCCCTGGCGTCCCTGACTTCCTCCAGTAAGGCCTTCAGCGACGTTCTTTCCACATCCAGCTGTTTCACCTTCTCTGACAGATGCCCGTGGCGACTTCGCAGCTTTTGAATGGTGCGCTCGTACTCATGGAAAATGTTCTCTATCTTTGTCAGAGTCGTGGCGTCTGAGGGATGAAAGACAGCGAGACGGTCATGGAGGAAGGCCAATTCAGTGTCTGGCGAATGTTCGTTGATTCGGCCGTGTGTTTTGGATGAGCCGTTTTCCACTTTTCGGACACAAACGGATCCAAATGACCCTACGGTGAACAGCTAAAAGAAAGAGTTGATGTTAAAAAGCTCAAATATAGTTACATCCGTCAAAAATGACTGTCAGAATTACCAGCCTCAGTGCCACATGTGAACTGATTAAAAACAGCACGTCATTAACAGACATTAAAAGTGTTCAGATTTAACATCGACATCGTTCAGTTCAATTCCGCTCCGGTAAAAGATCGCACTTGTTCTTAGACACGGCTTCTCCACGGGTGCCGACAAATCCGTCTGTCTGCAAAACCAGATTATCTATTTTTCATTTTGCAACAAAAACAAATAAAAGTAAGTCACTCCTTATGTGTTGCGAGAGCTTATTACCCAAAGCGAATGAGTCCAGCTTCAGAATGCAGGCAGCTGCGTGGCGGTAGCCGGCCGAGTCCGCGTCGTCCGAATCGGACGACTGGGTGAGTTCTTCCAGGTCGTCGGGCACACTCATGTCGAGACTCTGGACCTGGAAAGAAAAGAAAAACGACGATAAAATTATCCCCGCATCTGTGTCAAATCCAACACTCGTTTATGTCGTCGATCCGGTTGTCCGTACCTTGCTTTTCCGTCGATCTGTAGCTGGAGACCTTTTTGTGTTGGAGACCAAACACAAAAACAAGAAAAGAAAAAAAAGTCATTCCAAAGTAATTGCACGAGCAGAGAGATGGAGGAAAGTGGCGTCCTGCATATATATATATATATATGTATATATATACCTGACTACTTCTTCATCGTCCGATATGTCACTCAAAGTGCTTCCCTCGACCTCAGGTTGATCGTTGGCCTGAGGGCCTCCACTTTGCCGGGCCCAATGGACCATCAGCTCCAGCTGTAATTTCCCTTCTGCGTTTTGCTTTATGCCACTGCAGCTCTGCACGATTGGAGTTCTGTTGGTGTCATGGAGAACAATAAACCTGATAGTCATTGAACTGCGACAAACTGAGGCCTTTGGTTGACATGAAACAGAAAGAGCACACTGAAACCAGCACACGAAAAAACAAAAAAAAAAACCCTTAAAGGGCCAGGCACTCTTGGCAAACCTTGTGTACAAAGTACTGAAAATACAGAACAAATGAAGCTTCATCCTATCATCTAACCAAAGCTTCAGTAGATTTTTTTTTTAAATTGAACATGTTTATTTTTGAGTCAGTAGCACACAAAATAGTTCTTTCCAAACTTTATCTTGACTCAACGGTTGTTATGGAAACTGGGCGAACCCAAGCAATGCATTTATAGTTGCTCAGTGCGAGCGCCGGAAGTCAAAGTGACAAATCCACTTTCAGGCTTTTTCCTTACACACCTTTACCACGGGTGCAAAGAAATGTGGCAGCTCCTGCCACATTTCACCGAAAAACAGTCGAAAAACTAATGTTAAATCACACAGAATTTAAAAAAAAACAACCAGACGTAGATGACCAATTCCTCATGGCTACTTCCAATTAGGATTTTTGCTGTGAAGCGACATGCATACCCTGGGGTGACATCAATCTGTTGTTCCTGGCTAGATCTTCCAGCTTGAACCAAACTTAAGCACACACTGGTCCCAGGCCTCTCCGAACCAGTCGCTTCACTGTCAATGCAGGAAATGCACGACTTTCGATGCGGCACCATGGCTCCTGTTGATTTGTCGGCCATCTGAAAAACAACAACAACAAAAAAACATACAAAATTTATTAACTTGCCAGGAGAGAACGGTCCAGCTGAGAAAGGCCGAGGCAATTCGGATCCACGTTGGTGCTCCTTATCATACATAATTCAGCGCCGCCCCGCCCACTGGAGACCTAATACCTTAGAGCTGTTTCTACTGAAGAGTCTATTGGAACTGCATTACTTTAGGAAAAGTAATTGCACCCCTTTAGCCTTTTTCACATGACACATTAAACTTTGGCGCATTTTATTACGATTTTAAGAGCCAGACCAAAAATCGACCAGTGAATAATTAAGAAATGGAACGAAAGAAGAATTTTGTAAGAAGCTCGGAACTGAACAACGATGCAAATTTGAGGCCGTTGATGCAGATGAAAACTTTTTCATACATTTTAAAAGGCCAACAAAAAAAATGTGATAAATGCTAGTCTTTTTTTTTTTTTTAAAGATGAATACAGACAAACTAAAATATTAGGGATCACAGAGTTAAAGTTTATCAGTGTCTGAGAGCACAAACCTGTACAGATACATGAAATAAAACAAAGAAATTTATTCATTTACTTTTTTCTTGCGGCGTGGAGGATTTTCAACTGGATGATTCTGATCAGTGTGGCAAAAAAATAAATAAAAGTGACCGTCACCACTGTGAGGCCTTCAAAAATAGCCAGTAATGAAAAAGGCTACTAAATTATTGCCCCACTTTTTCTTCACAATATAAAATACGCTGAAGTTTGCGGTTGGTTTAGAACAAAATGCAAAAAAGCTCAAGAGATGTGATTAAGTCCGTACTACTTAAGAATATAGCGGTATAACTAACCCAAGACGTTTGAATAACCCGAAACAAGTTAAATTAAGAATTTAACCTACAATATCCACTCTGCTATTGCTCAATTCTCTAATGATTTACATTTAAGTGTTACCGCGGTTGTCATTGTCTTTAAAAACAATATGATGACAACACAAAGAGTAGATTAATGTCTGTTCTTTTCTTATTCGATACACCAAAAATACTTGGATAATAAAAACTCTTCTCAGGAATAACTGTAAAAACTAACACACAGCATGCATGATAAGGGGAACAAAAACACCCATTTCATGCATTAAAGAGAACTATTGTTCATGCAATCTTCACACATTTTCACTGCAAACCATACACGCAAAGCACATGTTTGACACAGGACTACAAAGAAAAGGCACGCAAAATGTGGACCACTGGTAGTCTTAGATTAGCTGGCCAGCCACTAGCATATTTTGTAGCATATGCAGATATTTTGTTGTACATTATATGGAAGTATCTGATTTTGCATTTTGAAAAATCTGCGATTATCTTATTTAAGGCCAACTGAACTTTTTTAGGCCTTAATTTCAGACACATGGATTTAGACTCACAAATTCAAGATTTTTTTAAGGATGTGCGGACACTCTGCATGAATCTAATCATAAGAATAGCAGTTTTGGACTTTTGCAAATGACTGTCCACACAGAAAACACTCAAGGGTCCACAGCTGGTCGGTTAGAATGGCGAGGAGTTAAGATGAGCAAAAGTGAACCAAGCAGATCTACGTGAAACGAAACACGCGACGAGAAACAAACACGTAACTGCGACAATAAGGTCATGATGTTATGAGCCTTAACTGAAAGAAGGAAGAGACACATATTGAGGTATTGAGTAAACTGATGAAGAGAGAGAAAGACGAAGTCCAGAAGCAACTGCGTCAGAAGCAGCAATCCTACATGGCCTTCTTGGGCTGGGCCTTTGCTTTGAATACAACGCCCAGCCTTCCTACCTCAGGGTTAAACCTCATCATGTCCTCTTCTTCCGGCCCTTCTCCGTTAGAGACACCCGGACATCTGTGCTGCAAGGCCGGTTCAGACGTCTGACTCTCTTCCGAGCCTGTGTTGGACCAGCCAGCTTCATGCAGACTCCCAGCAGAGTCAGCAGCAAGCAGAGCTACGCCATTATCCTGTGAAGCAGGTTTGCTATATCGATCGGTATCGCCTTCGTCCTGTTTGACGGTAAGCTGCGATGTAGCATTCGCCTCGACATCAGCTGTGAGCAGAGCTGACTTGCGATGGGTGAAGCTATCGTTGACATCCTGATCACAGTCTGGTGGCGTTTCCTCACGCAAGGAGCTGCCAAGTGACTCTGCCACGGACTCCTCCTGTCCCGACTCTCTCTGCTCGGGGATGGTGAGAAGAACAGTGCTTCTTGCTCTGGCCGTGGGGCGAACGACGTCCTCTTCTTCCTCGTCGCTTGAACCTTCACCCGCAGAGCTGGACGCAGGACAACCGTCTTCTGTGTGGGTTTTCGCCGGACGCCCTGATTCAAAAAGTTCGCCAAACCTCTCTTTTAATTCCCCAGCGACGTTCTTAAAGGTGGATTTTACCTCCCGTTTCTCCACCTCTACCCAGAGTTTCTCGTAACGCTTCTCCCATGGTGGGTCCCCGTCTACCTTTGCTTCCGTGTCAGAGTCTGCATGGCCTAAGCTGTGCAAACTGAACTCACATCCATCTAATGCATCACCTTTCTCCTTTGATGATGTGATTTGACAAGGAAGAACAAACAAACAAACAACAAAAAAAACACAAATGCAAAAAAAAAAAAAGTTTTGATATAATATTCAGGATACAACGTAGACATAGAATCCACTTGAGATGGTCAAACTAGGGGCGAAACGATTGCAGGTATTTTTTTTTGGCCTATCACCGATCTTTAAAAAGTTTGACCTGGCGAATTTATCGGTACGCCCCTAGTTCAAACTGTCTATTTTGAAATGAAAACTGGGTCAAACCTTCCATCTCTAAAATTGCAAAACTGGTAGAGACATAACTCATTTTTCGTACAATGAGTAATTTAGGTAATACACTTTCTTGGTCTATCACATCACACATTTTTGACTGCATTGTGACAAAGCGGGAAAGTTCAAAGTACTTTTACAAGTTCATTTGTGGCTTCTTGCCAGCAACACGTTAGGACAGTTAAGTAGCTAGATATACCTTGTAAAAAAACTGCGATATTCTGCTCTTGCTAAAAATGTTCCAAGATATTCCAAAGTAGAAGTAATCAGGATCGTGCATCCAAAGAGCGTGATAACATTTCTCTCGAATATGACTCGCTCGTGTATTTTTAGAAAGACGCTTTGACTGGAGACGACGTTGCTAAAAAGGAGAACTGATTCAGGAGGCAGAGACAACTCCGTGTCAACATTTCTCACCTTCTCCTGCTGCTCTTCAAGATCCGAACTTTCTTGAGTGTTGTCTGCCATCTTTGACTGGTCAACAGTAGCTGGAGAGAACATGGAGTCAGTACCCAGGACACTGGGCATGTGCAGGCATAAAGGTAATCTCGAAAAGGACTACTAAATTGTACCGAGCGTCGACCGTCGCCGCTTGCCAGTTGGGGAATTTTCTCGAGAGCCTCTGGTTTTTTCGATCTCACTATCTGAATCTGGTTGCGGGACAAAAAAAACAGATAAAAACTCTTATCATGTTGCATGTGTAGCACTTTGGATACACAAGATAGTAGAACAAGTCGCCAACTTACCTTCTTCGTCGTCTGCCGTCTGAAAACTTGGACGAGGTTGGGGCGGCAGAGCGAAGCTGGAGGGTGTGCTGGGTAGACTCTTCCCGAAGCTGCTGCTCCTCTTAGGTGTTGAGGTTCTGGGAAGACCACGATCTTCTTTCTGTCCACCACCAGAAGAACTACCGTCTTTCTGAAACTCCTCGAGGCCAGAAGAGGGAAACTTCAACCCAGGTGGGGTTCTTTTACTGATAGTGCTGGCAGAATCCCAGTCTGATTCATCTGCACCACGAACATAAGATACTTTAAGTCAACGGGGAAAAAAAGATTAGTTTGTGGAGCCATGTCAAGTTAAACATTACACCCCCCTTTCTCTTCTGCTCTCAAAATACGCTAAATACGCAAATGCTTATTTAAAGCATTTGCTAAAGCAAAATAAAATACGCAAATGCTATTTTTCGATCTGAATTCATTCAAACTCCTTTGCTGTTACTGACCTGCATCTTTCGCTTCAAAACGGGTCGGGACAGAAACACAAATCAATGCAAAAGTCAGGCTTTTGAATCAGTTACAACACATGTTTGCTCATCAGCAGGTGTTTTCCTTTACGTTAAAACTTTGGTTGAAGTCAACAATAACTCACACTAATGCAAAACGAACGTCAACAATGACGTTTTCTCAGATGAATGCTATTGATTCATGGGAAGGAGAACAAAATCCTGCAACAAATCCAAAACAAACACCGTCGTGCTTTGAAGGAGAGGTTAGAAGAGTGAACTTTGTGCGATCATCTTTCAAAAGTACCTCGGATTATAGATTTGATGAGTAATTGTCCAACTCTTCTGCCAAAACCATTGCACGTTGTCGCTTGTTTAACGGAAATCAATCAAAAAAATAGACTAAAAGTCTTTCGTTGGACAAAAAAAAAAAACATTACCTTCAAGATCATCTATATCGCCGACACCAAGCTCGTCCAATATGTTGACATTTCCTTTGCTCAAAACACTGAGCGCTTCAGAACTTTCTTTCTATTGAAAATAAAAGACACAGCTCTGTAAATTGTAGTGCACAGCAGGAACGTTCTGTGTCTCCATCTGTTGAATGTACCTTTTTCTGTATACGATTGTCTTCTTCCGGGAGCTCCCTTTGATCGTCCTTACTGTCACTTCCAGCTGAAAAAGTCAGGAGGTGATTTTAACTGACAGCTAAGGAGTTCTCCAGAAAGCATACAGAAAACCTAGATGTTGCAGGCAGTTAGGAGACTGTTAGAAGCATCCCCATGCAAATGAGCTGGAGGTTAGCATGTTTCTGCGTCGCCATGCAAACTGATTTATTTGAATGGAGCACAACGATGGTTGAGAGTAGTCGAGTTTGAATCACAACATTCCTTTAAAACAGAAAAAGCTACCTTAAGTTACCTCATATTTTGTTTTTGTTTTGTTTTGACCACAAACTTCAGTGTATTTTATTGGGAATTCTGTAGCTGCTTAAGTAGAGGCAGTTGGACGTCTTCCAATTTTTCATAATTTCTCGTCCACTTCTAAGCATGGCTTGAAAGTGTGAGGCGAATACATTTTAGCGCAAACAACAATCATTAATAGGGGTGGCTGTCAAGGCAGAAAAGTGGTTGAAGACAAGAGTGAAAGTAACTATGTATGTCTGACCTTAACAGATTTATTAGTGTGATCATTCAAATATAAGTGATACTTCCAATCTATGTTTAGACACTATTGTAATTGTAATTTTTACCCTTAATCCTTTGCAAAATGTCTCAATCAGTCTCTGAACATCCGTTTTCAAGTTCTGGAGCAGATCCTCAGTTGGTTTTAAGTCTAGATTTTGACAGGGCCTTTGTAACATTTACATGCTTTGAAATAAACGCTTCTACTGTAACTCTGTCTTTTTGCTCTATGGAAGTCTCAAGCTTTTGTGTTTGTAGGTTTAAAATTTTGCTGTTAAAAAAAACAAAAGAGAAACAATATATTTCGTGCTGGTCTGCCATGCAAAATCCCAATAAAATCCAACGAAGGTTGTTCTTGTAATGTAGCAAAAGGCAAGAAAGTTCAAAACGTCTCCAACTTCTGAACTTTTGTACTTTTTGTTTGTTCTGCAAGGCACTCTAAGGTCTGAAAAAGCTCAGAGTGCCTTGCACTTCATAGCCAGTTGACAGGATGAAGCAGGTGCAGTGAGTGCTGCATGCATCCTTTTATGCGACAATGACGTGTGATGGTGAGTTTTCTGATTAGCAGGGAGTGAAGACAGGCGTACCCTCTCCCTGGCTGCCTTGTGGCAGGCCTACATTCTTGCGAGGCTCTATCTCTGCCATCCTACTGCCTCCTTCCCCTCTTAAAAAAGAAGGAACGTAAAACACGTCTACAAAAAGAGAAGTAACAAACTGTTGGGACGGTTTTGTTCAAAGGGACACACTTTACATTCTGCATTTTATAACTTTTTAAGAGTCGGACACAAGGCAAACATAACAGAACGATAAAAGCCGTTCATTAAATTTGCAAGTTTCTGTAACAATAAATAGGTAAAGTCACACGATTTCTGCTGCATGGAATGTTGCCTGGAATGACTTGATTGCTTCTAGAAGCCAAAAACACTGAAACCATTAAAAAAAAAAAAGTGAAAAAAATAATAAAATATACATTTACTTTCTTTGAGTGAATCTTCCACAGGAGCTTTTCCCTCTTTATTTGGGTTGTGCAGATGTGGCTCTTCCTTATGGGGTACATTGGAAAGTTCAGAGTTTGGCTGAAATTTACAGATAAATTTGAATACTTAAGGCCGACAGAAACAAGAATCTGATCGGGAGCAGTGCAGCAACATATTTGTTTGTACCTCCGAGTCCCATGAACTCTCGTCTCCTTCCCCTTTCGTCAGACCCAGTTCTAACCGGAAGTCTACATAGAAATTTTAATAAATTTAGTATAGGGTTTTTTTTTATAAATACATAAAGAAAGATGTTGTTAATTGCCACAAAGTATACAATTTCTGCATCTAATCACATTCCAAATATGATATGTACTGATGCTCTCGGATTGCTGAAACAATTGCAACAATACTGTGATTACTGAGAATCTACGGCATAAAAAGAAGTCATGACTCTTCTTAAGCAAAAAGAAATATATAAGCAAACATTTAGCGAACTTAGCTTCCTCTAAGTTCATTTTTACAGATAAATTCTAAAGAACTAATTTACTTGAACTTTCAGTTGAATCAAGTTTGACATCCAAGTTGAACTTTGTTAGGAGTTCATCGACCGTTAGGAATTCTCCAAGTCGTTCCGTGTTAGCATTCATACCTCTTTTTATATCTTTACTAACTTCTACTTTGTGTACAGTCGGAACTCCATTATGGACGTCCCCACTGTCTTGAGGTTTACTGTCAGCATTCGACGAGTCTTTTTCATCCTTTTCTTTCCTGTCTTTTTCACCTTCAGTAAAATTTTGTTTCTAAGGACAAAAAAAAGATAAATGTGTTTAAAACCACATTTCATTGACATTTGAATTTACAACTATAAAACAAATAGGCACAAATCAAGAATCAGGCTTTGCAAACTTAGCCAGCTATTTAAAGGTCTTGGCAGAAGTAATGTGAATACAAACCATCCTATCTGACACCCAATAACCAAACATTCCTGTTTTACCTGAATACCAGGCTCTTCAGTGCTATTTAGCTCGTGCCATCTCAGGCTCGTGTTCTCGGATCGATCGGGTGAGCTTAGGTCAACATCATCAATGTCAGTCTGTGGTAACGCTTCATCAGAGACCTCTGAAAGATGGTGTTGTCCACTGGTATAATCATCCTTGATGGGTGAGTTGGAAAAGACCACTTCCCCTCTCTGATCTTCGTCATAACACTGTCTTGTTCCGGTTTCAGTTTCGAGTGGAGCGTACGATGTTAGTCTAGCTTCACCTTCATCGGCTGACTTTTCACATAAGCCACCAGAATCACCTCCAACATCAAGCAGTTTGACTGTAGCACTGGCAAAGTCGTACTGGAGTTTTTGATGCCTGCTATCAGAATCCTCACTCGACTCAACGTCTTTACTTTGATCTTCATCGACAACCAGCGCTTCTCCCCGAGCTTTGGCTTCGTCTTCAGCTTCATAGTTTCCGTCGATGTAGGAATATGGAATCTCTTCAGTATCATGTTCGGTTTGAATGTTGTCCGTTTTTGCTTTTTCTGCTTCTTCCTTGTCTGATTCGTCACTTTCCTCTTCATAATCATCATCCCAACTGCTACTGTTCCCTTCCTCGTTTTCAGAATCGGACTTTTCTTCCTTCAGTGGATCAGATCCTGCTGGCTCGTCATCATCACGGAGTATTGGGTCTTTTGCGTCTTCACACTCAACCGGTACTGACACCATAGGACAGGTGTCGGTAGAGGTCTTTTTCTCTTCTTGCAAGGAGCATTTGTGCGTTTCTCTCATCTCGTTGTCTGCTTTGTTTAAATCTAGTGATGTAATCTCAGATTGAGCACCAGTGTCATTTTCGTTTTTGACTTCAGAGGAATCCCAATCCGATTCAACTGCAGTTGCTACAATTGGTTTGTTTTTGGCCTGGGGAGAACTTGGTAAACCCGGGTCATCGATAACTTGCTCTGGTAAGACGCATTGTGTTGAAGAATCCCATGAAGTATCAGGCTGCTCCTCCTTCTCTTCCAGCTGCATATCTAGAGGTTGTACATCCTTTTTTTGTTCAAGAACCTCAATGTTTGCCTCGCTCTCTTTGGGTAAGTCAGCATCACTTCCTTCTACTGAAGAGCCCCATGAGGACTTACGTCTACCTTCCTCAACAGGTTCCCTGCTTGACAAAGCATCGTCTTCCACGTCAGACTTGACCTTCTTTACTTTCCCCAAACCCCGATTTCGTCTCCTCTCTCCCTCATCGTCACTGTCATTCCAAACTTTATCGACACCATTTGTCTCGTCGCTCAAGGAATCCTTGTCATCATTTTCTGTCTCTCTGTCTGACTCCACTTCTTCAACTTTACCAGGTGACTGAGTCGCTTCAGGTGGGATTGGGACTTCTACTGAACTTTGATTTGAATTTAATGTTTGGGCTGATGACCTCATACATTCCTTAGCAACGCTCTCTTCTTCATCGGACAGCTTCGATTCCACCCTAATGGCAGACACGATGCAATCACCTGCCACATCTAAAGTTGCTGGCACTGCAGAGGTTTTTGCACCGGCAGGACTGTTGACGTCCATGTTTTCCGTCTCCGCTTTGTCGATCTCATGTTTCACTTTAGCAGGAGTCCCAGCGTTCAGAGAGGATTTACTGTGGGCCGTGTTTTGAGTATCAGCTCTGATATCAGTTGCAGAGCAGTTCTGATTGTGACTTTCCTCCTCCTCCTCAGATCCATCTTCTTCTTCATTTTCATCACTTTCTTCATCATCCTCTTCACCTTCTTCCTCCTCATCATCTTCGTCTTCTTCCTCCTCCTCCTCTTCCTCATCTTCTTCCTCTACTTCTTCTCCAGAGTCCTCTCCATCAGAACCTTCCTCCTGAGAATTATTAGCACTTAAATTTTGCTCTAAATCTTTTCCTTTCCCCCTTTCAGATGAATTGTCTCCTTGTTTTTTGGCATTTGGAAAAAAACAACAAAAAAACAGAAAGCTGTTACAAAAAAGCACACAGCAAAGCTTTACTACTACAGTTTTACCTTTCTGGAGATATGGAGAGGCGATTTGGAAAAGGTGGGAACTGTAGAAGAATCTACTGGGACACTAGTTTTACATAGTGGCTCTGATTCTGTGTCACTCAGGGAAGTGTCGGGTAGAACAGGAGCTACGGCGCAAACGGGGATAACAGATTACGCTCACAAACTACGATGATTAGTAACAAATGACTAAAAGATTCTCGGTACCTTCTCCCATTTTAGATCCCAAAATCCGGCTCAGGTTCACTTTCAGTGGTTTCTAAAGTTAAAAAACATTACATGGATGTTAGATTTAAAAAAATAAAAAATAAATAAGGCCGATGTGCGTCAAATATAAGCCTCACCAACCTTTCCCACAGAGGAGTCATCCTCATCTTCTGTTGAGGGCCATTCATCATTAGCACTTTTAGAAGCTCTAAAGTAGGAAGAACGATTACACTCTGAAAAATCGAGTCGCAAGATGGAATTGTCGAATGCAACAAGAAAACTCTGCTTACCGACTTACTGACTCTGACAATGAATTGTCTTCCAATTCTGCAAAAAGGGAGAAATACAGTTTTTATTAACTTATTATCTGAAGAAACTTTACCAAGGCATTCCTCCAACATGTGGAAGAGGTTCAAAGCATTTAAGGCGCCCTATAGAAGTTCGTACAACTTCATACGTTCTCACATTTTGTCACAATACAACTTTTAACTGTGATTTTATGTGATATACAGACCAACAACACACAGAACTACATAATAAAAGTCGTGAAGTGAAAGATATTTACTAGGTTTTGTTCTGCAAATACAAATGTAAAAAGTGTTTTGTTTCCAAATAGAATCAGCCTCCTTGACACATTACTTGTTGACTAGCATCTAGAGAGTGAACGTGAGCCAACGTGTTTAGCTCTGCATTTCGTACCATGTATGAAGGAGCCCGATCTTAATCCATTACTAAAATCTGGCCACTACAACGGAAAGGAAACAAATTCTGACAACTTTCTAACAAAAGTTCATCTAAGCGTAGTACCTCCCCCTGCTTCATTTGTCCCAAGCTCTAGATCCAGGCAAGAGGTTATGCGTGAGGAATAAATAAAATGATTAGTCAGTCATACAAGGAGTCAGTCAAACTTGCTTATTCGCTATCTAACTAAAATAGATGTGTACCACCTTTATCAGTGGCTGGTCCTCCCAAAGAAAAGCCTGGTTCAGGATCATGGAAGGGAATGCCTGGTGGTTTTTTCTTCTTGTATGGACCTGGACGTGATACCGAGGCCTTGTGAGTCCTCTTGGTACCATACTCTGTGATTAGGAGGCAACAACTGAAAAGGGGAGAAGAAAAAAAAAAGAAACTCAAAATGCCTCGGTGGCTTGACTGCAAATATGTTTAACCCAAAACTTCTCACGTGGCACAGATTTAGTTCCATTAATTCCAAGTTCACTAGACTGCATTAGGCAATCAAATTTTTATTTTATGTTATCATAATAAAGGAATTGGAAATACATCAAAAAAGAATATTCAACACTGTACATTGTAATGGATTCAGTGATTAAATGTAAAATCTGTACAAGTTTTTCATCACATCAACCGATTAATCGCCATAATTGACAGATTAGCAGAAAACTAAAACTAATTGTTCGCTGCAGCCCTAAAGACAGAAACAGCTTTTTTGTTGCTGCCATGAATATGCATTCATTTGCGAGTTGACCTTACCTATGATGGCCATTTTTTTGTGCATAGTCATCGGCTGTCCACCCTTTTTTGTCCCGAAGGGTGATGTCTGGATCGAACTGCAAGAGAAGCCTTACCATACTGTGCTGACCGTTGCTGGCAGCTAGCATCAACGGGGACCTGAAAGTGAAATCAGCGTCAGCAGAAGACCTCTCAACAGTTCCACACATACCGCTCTCGTCGACAGTTACTGACGAACGGTTTCTCGTTCGGTACTGGCCTTTGTTCATGGTCAAGAGAATTCACGTCAGCTGTCTCTTTCAGGAGAAACTCGGCCATGTCAATACGGTCTTCACGGATCGCAACGGTCAATGGGGTGAACCCCTCCTGGATCACGGATCAAACCACATAGACGAAATGTTTACATTTGGCGTGAATGTGAACAAAATCTCAAGAGACTGTGACTAAAACACACTTTTCTGAAAAAAAACCCCCAAAAACAACAACTTGTTTTTGACAAAAAGCATAAACTGATATGGTAAATCACCTTGTTTGGCGCGTTAATGTCCGCGCCGTGCTCCAGCAAACGTTTCGCTGTGGGAATGGAGGGGATGTTGGCTGCTAAATGGAGGGCCGTATTTCCGTTGACGTCCCCAAGATTTGGATCGGCGTGATTTTCCAGCAGTATGGCCACGCTGCGTTCATGCTGGCATTCTACTGCCTGTTAACCAAACAAAACAAAAATTTTTTTTACATACATTAAGAACTGAAACAATAGACGGTATGACAAAGGAGGTGGCAAAATGTCAGAGTGCTTCAACTGACAAGGTATAAAAAGCCTTAATAATGAATTCATCTTGCAGTGCAGTCGCATAATCTCATACTGAGGCAGCCAACCTTTAATTTCAGTGCATGTTACTGCAGCTAAAGCACCAGAGACACAAAAACTGTTCTAAAAACAATGAAAAAAACACACAAAAACCCAGCGTTAGACTATCTAAAAGATCATTTTATCTTAAGGCTTTTTACACATATTCAGCAGGGGGTGCAATAAATAAATCCAATTATTCAACAAAAAAAAAAAAAAAGATTCACGGTGTCCTAGAGTGTCATCATGCAGGATTACCTTCATTAGGGCGGATCTGTTCTGATTGTCACGCAGGTTGAGTTTGGCCTTGCTATCAACGAGGAACTGAACCACTTCATCATGACCGGTAGCACACGCAATGTGAAGCGGAGTTCTGTTAAAGAGAAGGAGAGTTCAGAATCATGCAAATGTCAAACACCAAACATTTGACAAAACCTTTATAGAATCTTTAGAAAGTCAAAAATAGAGACGGGTAAAGTAATCAAACCAGGGATCTAATTTTGTTCCATTACTAATCAAAACTTAAAAAAATAAAATAAATCAAACTTCTCCTTTTACTTCAATTAAAACCATCTGTTGACGCATAAGTGAAAATAATCTTATTATTTCCAAATTTTTTGCTGCTCATTTAGCTTAGAAATTAAATGGGAAGTGGGAAATAAGTAGAGATCAGGGAACCTTTGCACATGATTCATACATTTTTTTAAAGATCTAAATCAAAAAATGATCTCATTTGCTCTGCATTACACTAACAGATCACTCTAACTGTTGTTTTCCATGTAAAAATCTTGGGGTACATGTATCATTTACTTATATAAACAGCACACTGGCCAGGTTAGATGACGACAGCACAAACTGACAAAAGGTACAAAGGCTTTAGCTTCACTTTAATCTAACAGACAGCTCGTGCACGGTTATACTTTACAGGATACTTGTGAGGATTACCTGTTCTCCTTGTCAAGTTGATTGATATCACTCTTCTTAGCCAGCGGCTTGAGCTTGTCCAAATCACCCTGGGAGACAGCCTTGTGAATCTTCCCCAGATCCTTGTCTTTCAGGTCGTAGCCATCAGAAAGTGCACTGACATTGTCTGAGGTGCCACAGTTCTTCTTCTTCTTAGTAAAGCTCAGTAACTTCTTCATTGCATACGGCAGTTCAACCTCGCTCCTTCAACCGTCTCTACCTTCCTCTCGTTAGCTGCTGAGGGGTCACCACAGGCGTCTTTCCCATCCCTAGGAATAAGACGCAGAAAAGCCGATTAGAAGTGCCGCAAGCCTTTTTTTTTTTTTTTTGTTTGCCTTGACGATGAAGCTAATGCTGGTTGGTCCCCCCGCGCGAATTTAAGGCAGGCGAAGTAGTTTCTGTGCCTTTACAGACTTGTAACCGACTCCCGTGTAGAGAGGCCGCGATGCCCGTTAGGTGTCGTGTCTCATTACTGGAAGACCGTGTTGGGTGACGGGGAAAAAAAAAGCATACCAGCTATGCTAACGGCAGGTTTCAGAGGTACTAACTGCAGTTCATCTCCCGACACGGTGTCCTCTAACAGTCTATAACGATAACAAATGAGCTTAATAAAAAAAGAAAAGAAAAAAGCAAACGTTAATATTCCGTTAGTGCTTGTGTTCCGAAGCGTTTAAAATGAAAAAACTGCCGGTTATCACGTTAGCTAATGTCAGCTCTGATCGCAGTTGTCGTTATGGCTTCGTGGTTGTTACCATGGCAACATACTGTATAAAAATATCGCTATGAGGCGCTCATAGCCATCGAGCTAGAGCTAACACACATGAAAAATATTCGAATTAGCTTAAAAATAAACATTATTCACCCTTGTTGTTTATGAAGTCGTGCTTAACATCATATTGAGGATTAATGTTGCGCCTCCCACGTCGTCACTTCACTAATGATGTAAACCGCCACATTTAAAACGAGTTTGCGGTGAGGCGCAGCACAGCAGAGACTTAACTACGACTAGGGAACTGCAGCGCTAGGGAACGGCATTTTTTTTTTGCTCATTCGGTAGAAAAGTATTCTAAAGAGATTGTAAGTGCAAAAATCGAAACATTGCTAACTAAATGCTAACTAGAACTCGCTAAAACCGTTTACAATATTATATATTAATACGTATACAAGCCTTAAATGCAAAAATGTCCAATAGTTTACGAAGTGCTAATTGTAATAACAACATTAGACGAAAGTTACTAACCTGTTGATTGTCGAATTGCAGTTACTATCCTCGAGCTAACGAAAATACGCTCACATAAACATGCTTCCACTGTTAGTGTCAAGGAGCCAATCAGAGATAAGTAGGGGGCGTTACTACTTCGATTAACCAATAGGAAACTTCAATTTATTTTAGAAAGGTTGGTTTACAACCCATTGGAGACTTTGTTGTGTAATAGCAGACGTTTACCACACGGTGGTGCCATTATTTTAAAGATTGACTACTTTTGGCATCTCAGCAAATCACGGTAAGTTCAGTAAGAGCTGAAATAAATAAATATTATGTATTTTCTTCTTGCATGAGAAAATATTTAATTGAATTTCATATTAGAACATTATTAAAGTCTTAACAGACCTGCCCTGTTTTTCTTTATAGAGCAGTCCTTTGTTTAGAATGGCTTTTCCTATTAGAGAACTTGTATTTTTCTGAAAACAAAATAAAATAAATTGAGTCACATTCGTTGCCTTGGTGCATAATTTCACAGTGCAAGAGTGCATAGATTACATGGATGTGATGTCATGGCATTAGGCATAAAACTAAGCTGTAAAAACCCATTCTCTGCCTTAAAGCTCTGAAGAAGTAGGCTACAGACTTTTGTTATCACTGTGCGCTATACCAAACTATACAACACACCAGAAACACTGAAATCTTTCAGATTCTTTCCAGTAATACTATTCAGATCACATGCCAAAAATGAGCTGCCTCTGATGTCACAGAGAGAAGATGAGCGCAACAGTAAATTCCCCTGAAATCCACCCTTAAATCATGTTGCATTGCTCTGAGGTCAGCATTAAATATTTATTCACCTTGAAAGAAAACTATGACAGACCCCGGCTCTAAAAGTATGCTTCTCATAAAATGAACAATGCTGAAGATACGTGTTGGGTAACCCAAAAACCTGATTTGCGTTGTGTGTTTTGTCCCGGCTTGACCTCTTTTTGTCTCCAAAAAATTATTTTTGAAAGGTAAGCGAAAAGAAAAAAAAGAGACTAACAAGTTAAGAAGCCGAAGATAAGCCACGGTGCGAACAAGACACTTGGGTTCCGTTTGTCTCTTTGTCTGCTGGAACCAATTATCTTTCTCACAGCTCTGCAGGTGCAGAGGAAATCCAGGAGACACAAAAGTCATACTGCTGTTTTTTGCTGCTTCCTGCACAAGTTTTTATTATTCCTGACATGTCTCTGCTTTACTTCCATCTCCCCTTTTTCTATCACCTCTTAACTGAGGTGCTCATTAATCCACGTCAACTACAAATCTTCCCACACTGCATGAGCCCAACGATCTTTGTTCTCACCATTTAACGCAGCTGATGCTTTCAGATTTTGTTGGCTGGAAAACCAAAGTCAAGTTCCTTATTAACGAACACGCTTGGACAACAGAGCTGATCCTCTTGGTTGTTCAACTCTACACAAGACAACAAGAATGCGTCATATTAAACTTTGTTATTGTGTCAGGAATCAGCATGAAAATAGCAAATCTTATTTGCTCGCAAAGTGTCGGTATTGATCCAAAGCTATTGATGCCAAGTCGATATCAGTATTGGATCAACGCAAGTTTGACAAGATCGATACTTTAGTTTCACATTCCCTCTTGAAATGTGGTTTTATGGTTGCATTGTAGTTTCTCAGCGCTACCATAACATTTCATTTTAAATTGTTTCAGTTCATCTTAAAAACATGCTTTTACAGTATTTTGCAGATTTTATGAGCACCTGGCTCCTTGATAACATTTAATAATTCACACAAAACAACACTTTTCTAAAACCTACCTGGATTTTTTTTTAAAGTTTCCTGCTTGTGCTTATTTTGGGGTATCAAAATAAAGAGGGTCGAATACAAATGAACGGCAAACTGTTTTGTAAAAAATAAATAAATAAACAAAAAAAATATATAAAAACTTTTCTTTCCACTTTACAAATATGCTTCACTTATATTGATCCCTCACAAAAAAAAATCCCAACAAAAGCTTCAAACTGTGAGAAAGTTCAACGTGTTTGAGAAATTTTCCAAGGTACAGTAAATGTCTGTCAAACGAAACACAGTTAAGCTCAGACTGAAGAGTCTCTGGAGACCCTGGAGGAGTTTTGGCTTCCAGCTCTGCATCCCTAACGCTCATCCTGGTAGCAGCTGCCTCCCAAACCTGAAACATGAAGTGAGACATGATAAATGGGGTGAGCACACACTGTTTAGTGTGGGGGAAATAATTAACTGCTCTCAAATGTACTATAATTATTTTTTAAAATGAGGTTGCAGCCCTGGTGTCAGCATCAGCAGAGCCCTCCATGTCAAACTCCCACAGCAGGTCAGGCAAGCAGTGAATAAAAGGTTTATCTTTGCTGTGTTTGGTTTTAAAGTTTAATAAGTTTCTCCGTGTCTCAGGAAGTGACAGTAAGTGAGTTTTTTGCTCGTCAACCGTCACCTCAGAGGTTTCTGCTGGAGCCTCAGACGTTCAGGTATCAGTGGAATATGAGCAACAAACAGAAACCATGTGTTTGTGCTTTCATGAAGCAAAGCTCACCTGTCGTTTGGTCTTAGTTTGAACCATGAAACTGGAGGGTTTTATCTCAGACACATACGGTGTGTGTGCCATCCGCCCCAGGTTCAAAGAGTCTTTTCAACTACGTCTAGTGAATGTTATGAGATTGAAAAAAACAAACAAACTGATGACATGTTTCCACCCTGGTAGGTTTGGTTGTGCCACTGGTGAATTCTACAGAAATATTGTTGCTGCATGGATTCACAAAATACATTTGCTGAATATGTCTCACAGTTCATTCACTAAAGGTGACATCCTGGAACTTTGCATTTTGTCAAATGCCATCGTCAAAAACATGGAGCAAATACACAGCCAACATATTGGTGGATGTTCTAGGTATTCTGAGTGAAAGTCAGTTCTGAACAGGTGTGTTTTTACCCCTGATTTAAAGGAAGTCAGTGTTTCAGCGGTTTTGCATTTTCCAGGAAGTTTATTCTGCATAAAAATGCTTGGTTCTGGTTCTGGGGATACAAAAACAACAACAAGAACAGGATTTTTAAATATTTTTTGCTGCTGAGTCATTCAGTGATTTATAAACTAACAGAAGCATTTTAAAGTCTATTCTCTGATCTTTATGGAGCCAGTGTAGGGACTTTAGTAGTGGGGTAATGTTGCTCCCTCTTCCTGGTTTTAGTGAGAAAGCCAGCAGTGGCGTTCTGGGCATCAGTCCTTTAATCCTGGAAATGTTCTTCAGGCAACGGAAGGCCGACTTTGCAATTGCCTTTGTGTGTCTGAAGGTTCAGGGCTGAGTCCATCGCTTCATCCAGATTTTGGGCCTGATTACTAGTTTCTATTTGTAATAGCTAATAAATACAGAACAATACAGGACAAATGAAAACTGTAGCAGAAAGAAATCATGACTTTGAGATTGATGGAAAGCACATTGTTGGAATGGCAGAAAGCTATAAAGCTAAGTGGCCATATGCCGCATCAATCTGCCGCCTATAGGTGATCTTTCACTTTTAACATCTTTTTTGTTTTAACACATCTTCTCTACTTACTAGAATTGAAGGGTGACCAAATTTAGCCATGTAGTTATATGCAGGAAACCTAAAAATCAGTTGTCCGACCATGGCGAGTAGATTATCTGCACACTTTTGGGTATAAATATTGCAGTGTTAGTCACCACAATGTAAACTATTTAATTCCTAACAAATAATTGTCGAAACAATTATTTGTTTCGACAATTAACACATCCCTGATAAATTTGGGTACAAGACTCAATACCTTGAACCTCACAAATTGTTCATGAAGGGCAGTTTATTTTTTGCACGAGAACATGGTAAAACGCCTCATCAAATCGGCTGACATTTTGGAAATGCTTCCTCTGCAGCAGCTGCAGAAGGTGATAGTTGGTAATGAGGTTGGGGTCCTGGACATGGACCTGGGTTATGGCCGCGGTTTCATAAACAGTAACCTTTCCAGTAATTTGCAGAGGGTTTTTGTGTGCTCTGTAAATATCAAACCTTCCAGGTGTTTCTTTGCAACATATTACAAAGGAGAATTTGCGTTGCTGTTTGTGTTGTGCAGCTGTCTATGGAAACATTTTCGATATTTTTATTTTAACGTATGCTCAAAGAGCAGTTTCAATCTAATGGCACTCACATTTTAACCGGAGGAATGTTTCACCGACTAATAATGCACGTCAAAGCAGGAGCTTTATGGTAATTAGTTACAGGTTGTTTAATGGTCACACCACCATTAAACGTCGAAGCTAATTCATCATAGCTTCGACGTCAGTTTAGTAATGAACTCTGGAGCTGATTGAATATTTTGCATTTGCATTTTAATGCTGTTGCTCTGAAATGTAGCAGCTGTGAAATGATTCCTCCTGGCTTAAAGAGCTCAAAGCGTAAAATCGAAGCTCTAGCGTCAGAGAGACTGTAGGAACACTGGGAGCCTACAGTTCAGAAAAGGCACAGGAAACTAAAACCACCGCATTTAGGACATGTGTAATAACTGGTATGGATATTCTCTTAGTACAGCTCAGTGAACCAAATAAACACTTTTACACATAAACACTATAAGCATGTGCCTCAGCTCCATTTTATAGGTGGATGTCTGGTGATTAATTAGGAAAAAAAACTGAAGTTTAGCTTACTTCATTTTTGACGAAGCAAATACAGAAGCGCTCTCTTCCAGATACGGTCTTCGAGGCGTACATATCACTTTAAATGGTTACCCCTCTGCATGAAAAGAGAATGTCTATATAATTACAAGGACACCATGACAGGCTGACATTGCGAACTTTGACAAGATGAATTCATTTTTGATGTTAAATTGTCTGAGGATATAAAATTTTCCCCCTAGAAAACAAAAAAAAAACCCATTTAACTTGAGTCTATGTTTGTCGGGAGAAACTGGTTTAGTTGCAAATGCAGTTCAAGGGTAAAGTCCCATCTGGTCTCAGTTGGCGTCCAAATTCTGATCCCTACACAGTCTCAAGCTTCCCTTGGGAACCTCCATTGAGAATTGTGAGACCGAATGGTAAAAATCTCCCATCAGCCAAAAAAGGCATCATTCAACGGCAACCAACAAGGACAGAATAAGAAACTTTGTATTTTGTGTCAGTTTTTTACTTTTTCCCTGCGATCGCTTGACTCTGAGGAACCTCAAGCTGTCAGATAATTATTAACCCAGCTAAAGACAAGACAGGTCTAACTGTCCTAATGCTGGAGCTACATGCCTTCAGCATGTCGAGGTTAGTGAACCTTCGTCAGCGCAGACTGAGCATCTGCATAGCGCGCCATGAGGAGAGAAAAAAGAAATATTGGCCAATTGATGAACAATTTTTGTTGTACTTGTCCTTTTTTTTTGCATTGGTGCACATGCAGGGAATACATGATATCTCTAAGTTGTAGAACTCATGACAGAGGCTGTGGTATTGAGGAATTTCTGATCAACACTCTGTAATTCATGACCTAAAACATGAAATGCATTTGAATTCATTTCCTTCCAAACAAACAAGAAACTTACCAGAGGGTTTCTTCTATCCTCTTTTGAACTCAAGCTTCCCCAGTATGTTACGTATTCAGGACACATCGGGTGTGAAGGTGTGCAGGGTTGAGGATTTGTAATTAGCAGATTTCACATTCAAACTTGTCCCAGGAAATAATACTGACACTGCGCTGCCATGATAAGTCCTATTAAGTCCTGGAAAACTCATCACAGCAAAACAAACTGAGGGTTGGGTTTTTTTTCCGAATTAAACAAACTGTTTAAGATTGATTGGGAATGGAGTTTGAGGAAAGGGAAATGACTAAAACTACAGCTGGGAATATTTCAGTGTGAAATAGTTTAAAAAAAAAACTCAACTGGATTTTATCCGGGAGGTTAAACCAAAGGAGAATGACCAAGAACTTTTAGAAATTTTAAGTTGCTTTTTAAAAAAATTTTTTGAATAACAATATAACTTGGGCTGCTCAGTTGCGTAGTTGGTAAAGCTGCTGCTTTGCAGCAAGAAGGTTCTGGGTTCGATTCCTGGCCCCGGTCTTTCTGCATGGAGTTTGCATGTTCTCCCTGTACATGGGTGGGTTCTCTCTGGGTACTCCACCTTCCTCCCACAGTCCAAAAACATGACTGTCAGGTTAATTGGCCTCTCTAAATTGTCCCTAGGTGTGAGTGTGTGTGTGTATGGTTGTTTGTCCTGTGTGTCTCTGTGTTGCCCTGCGACAGACTGGCGATCTGTCCAGGGTGACCCCTCCTCTCGCCCGGAATGATAGCCGGAGAGAGGCACCAGCAACCCTCCCGACCCCTGTAAGGGACAAGGGTGCAGGAAAATGGATGGATGGACAATATAACTTTCTGTGGTGACTTGAAATCTGAACTTCCTTTGAAGTTGGATTATTGCATTTTGAAAATTTCTTTCAGTATTTTAAACCTGCTGCTGCTGCTCTTTCTCTTTTCATCTATTATGAGCAAAGCAAATGAGAAATGGAAAATCTGGTGATAAAATATTTGTTTTACACCAACTGGCTGATACATAATGTGTAAGGATTTCCTATCTTTGTTATTAATGTTCCCTAAAATACATGGACAGTTGTATCCTCCTCATCAATCATTAAGTGATTTAATCTCCAATTTAACTGGTTGACCTTTCTGACATCCAGTCATAAATGCAGATGTGGGATATGCAGGTAAGCCCAGAATTAATGATACCACTTGAAAATGTTATTTCATTTCATTTTATCCAAACTAGAAAGCTTGTTTCTGACAAAATGACAAAGGCTAATAAAAACAATAATGAATTTTATTGGTGGTACATTTTACATTTTAAGAATCTCGTTAAGGTAATCGAATAAGAATGAAATCTCCTGTGAGAAAGAGAATATTTTTAAGTTGGTCTGTAGTCAGGGAATTGCTGCAGTCTGGTTTTAATCCTTCAAAAAGAATACATTTATTTAAATTACAGGAATCAAACTCTTCATTCAGTTCCCAATCAGCTTTTTGCAGTTATTTTGGTTATTACTTTTTTTTCAACAATCTGCAAATAGCTGACAAATCTTCTCTGCAGTCCCGGTTTTCAGGGATAGAGGATCCGTGTGGCGAAGAGACACAAATAAACCCAACAGAATTATCTTGGTAGATGTCTCCAGACTTTTGACAGTAAGACTGGAAATCATGACACGCTCCGGGTCAAAGAGTTCAGTCGACAGACTCTGCGGTTGAAATAAAGGACGTGCTGAGCTGTTGTCATGTGGTGATGAACGACGAATGTTTACGGGATGTGTTGCTAAGATACCTCTCAGCGAGCTTCAGACTGTTGTTCTAGAGTTGATGGGAGCTGGTAGCAGCCGAGGGGGATGAAACATTGCCTGACAAAAAAAATGAGACCACGCGTTCATTTAGCTTGAGCCTCGTCCAGGCAACTCTGCTCTGGAACATCATGATTTCTGCTCAGACTGGGATTTCTGTCTCACACAGTGTTGAATTTTTTTTTCTGAGCTCTGTGTTTGAAAACTTCTAATTTTTTCCAAGCTATATTGCAGTTCTGTCACTCGAGATCAAATATAAGCAACCGGATACTTCGGACACTAGGTGGTGCTGGAGCAGCTGCTCTTTTTTTCTCTGGAGAAAAGAAAACGTGCCCTTTTGAAATTGTGCTGATTATGTTTTTAGCAATGTATTACGTGTGGCTCATGGTAGCATTTCTGGGCTTATATTACCAGTACTCCACATTCCTTTTGTAATTTTACCAGACGTAACAGTTTTACCTTTTCATCATCAATCCATAATAATTTTGTCATTTTATAAATTCTAAGAATGACGTAAAAAAAAAACAACCTTTGCAGGCAGTCATGTCACTGCGCCATGCAGGATCGGTTGCTTTGTAGTTGTGTTCACTAATACATGTAGATTCAGATTAGCTTTACTTTGATACATTTACAATATCACAATAACAATAATAATAATAATATCAGAACAACAACTAATAAAATAAAACACAATAATTTACCAAAAAAGGAACAGGCTGAAGCAAAGACCTATACTTTACCCTGAACATGTAAGCAAATACAGGTATGATCAGGTTTTCTGTTTCAAATTCATCAAATCTGTTTTTTTTATGTCAGATAAATATAAATACTTTATAACGTATTTATTTTCTTGTGAGTGTGTGGAAATTAAAAACCTGCTAGCAATTCCATGTGACTTTTCTTTTTTTTTTTGCACTTGAGCCCCCACCCCTCAAAATGTCTGTGTACAGCCCTGAGGGACACCTTCGACTGTTGGCCTGATTAATGTGAATCATGGAAAACCTTCCGTGTGCCGCTGGATTTGTGTTTAATTTTCAAGCGATATCATTTGCCACAAAACTGTAGTTCATTCTCAGATTAAACACGTGAGAATAAACATGCTTAATTCAATTCACCTCGCAGGCTGCTGTTCTGAGATCTTGATCCCACTGCCTCAGTTATCCCAAACGGCATGATTTTCAAGTTTCTCTTTCTAAATAAACAGCCACATTATTGAATCCACACCCCCAGTTACACAGCTCTGTACAAGTCATCCGTCATTAGCATACAAATAGAATCACAGCAGCCGGCTTGTTTGAGGGAAGAGGCAGATCTTAAATCCGACGGTCAGATCTCAGCCGAGGCAGTTTGTCAGAAAAAAGAAGCATTTCGAGACAGTGACAGTGATGGAGTTGTTGTAATGCGCTTTACGTGGGGATGTGGTGGAAAATCTCTCTGCTTGTGCAAAATAAGTGGCGACAGTCAGCATGGCGATATGACCTCCTAACGTGTTTTAGATGACTCTGAATGAATGGATGGAGCATGCAAAGAGGAAGTTGCTAATGCAACTGTTCAGTTCGTGTTTATAAGACGGGACAGAATTGAGTTTTAGTCGCTTAAGGGTTGTGAGTTTCCAAAATGTTTTACGTCAATGTGTCTTGAGGATTGCTTGACTTTGTGGATGTGTTTATGTGACTTACAAAAAAAAAACCCTGTGAAGCTTGAGTGCAGATGCAGAATTGCATATTTAGACAGGAATGCTTCCTGTATGCCTTTTTGTTTTATTTCTTTCATATTGATTTGTGTGCTTTATTAACTGACTTATTTTTCTGTACAGCGCCTTGGTTCTTGTTGGTAGAACATGGATGTTAATAAAGCTGGACTGACGGTTTAATAAGACATAGCTCTGGAGACGTTAGCAGTGTCGCTATGTGCTTTCAAAAAGAAAGAAGAATTTATTTATTTTATTTTTTTAGTTGAACGCACTTTGCTTTTAAGTATCTTCCTGACATGAACGCCTCATAAAGCCAACCCTTGTAGAGATGTAGCCATTTTAATATTGCACCGACTCAGATATTAGCTCCAGTTGCAAAAAGTAAAAGTCTTTTCTCGTCACCCCTCCTCCTCACATTGACAAGTCGAGGGAAATCATCGGAAACACAACGACTCTGGAGGAGCTGCCGGGATCCGCAGCTCAGTTGTGATAGATCTGTCAACAAACGACTCGAGTAAGCCTGCAGGGGAAAGAAGACGTCAGACACACGGAAAAAGGTCCTTTGGGGAAATGAGAGCAAAATGATACTTTTTGCACAACTCCATCGTCTGCAGCAAAACCTGGAAGTGGAAGTTTGCAGATGCCCTCCGTCTAGCCTGACTGAGCACTTTTTATGTTTTTGTTTTGTCTGCAGCATACATCTGGTATGTATCAGTACTTATAAAAGATTTATATGAGCAACAGGTCATAAAATATGAGCAGATGAATGTTGTGTTTTTTCACCAGCAGGAGTCACATCGGTTCCTCCATGCGGCATCGTGTGAAACAGAACAGTCAGGACAGCCAGACGATTTCTCTGCCTGCTGTCGATGTGAGAGGGAGCTGGTGGCTCGTGGCAAGGAGTCTAAATGCACCAAAGCATGTGAGGGAGGCAAGAAATATGCATTTAGAAATGCTTAAAAAAAAAAGTTAAACAGTTGTTTTTTTTCCTCCTAAATGTGTGGAGTTTGCAGAATTGTAAACGGTTAGAAAGTATGATATTAACTTATTCTGGAGTTACTCACAAACACAAATGGAGTTTTTCTCATGATTTAAGGAGATGTATGAAAGTTAATGCGTACTCAATAAATAAATAAAAAAATTATTTTTAAAATTTATGGTGAAAAACCCCCCAAAAAACAGTAGCATACCAACATTTACTGACAATAAAATCCTAAACATCTTAAAAGTCCCATAATTCAAGACATATACATTTCAAATAATTTTATTTTTACAGTTACTGTTGAAATGACAGTTTGCCAGAAATATTATACCATAATGTCTCGTACACTAATGATGTATTTACTGTGGGAAAATTTTGTCATTTTACAATAAAATGTCCATAATTTATCGTACAGTCATTCTATATGCTTCTCCACTCATTTAGACTAATTAGTAATTTTCCATAAACAGTTTCCACTTCCCAATTATGCACTTTTTTTAAATACAAAATTAAAGTTTTATTTTGAATCGCACCATTTGGGATTAAAGTTTTGATTTCAAATCAACACAAGCTAGAAATGAAACAGCCTGTTGTTGTTTTTTAAATACTAAACATGTGAATAACCTCACGCACCATGACAATGGTTGCCATGGGGCCAGGCGTCATGCATGGTCCTTTTTTCACCATAAGTAAGGAACATCAGGGAACAGTCGCCTTGCTTAAGTAGAAGACGAGATCACCATTTTCTTTTTTGGCTTTTTTCGCTTTATGACTCCTAAGTCGATAAACGAGGGTCTATCGGCTGGAACATCTGGAAAGAATTTGCCTGTTTCTCATCACTTACACGGCTGGGAAGCTTGGCTTCCAGACAGGAAAGCGCAGCAAACAGCCCACATCGCATCAGCTGGAAAATCAAAGAAGTGGGAGGGAGCAGCAGAAGGGCACGCAATTACTCAACGGAACCATTAATGCCTAATGAGTCAACATGAGAAAACAAATGACAGGCAAACAGGACAGAGGTTTCCCACTTGTTGTTATTATTATTTTTGAGTAACACAAACGAGGCAGAAGGAAAGACGCTTCCAAAGTTTGGCTGCTGCAGCTGCAGAGTTCCAGGATTTTTCTTGGCACATAATATAATAGTGATGAAGTGATGAAAGAGAAAAAGGAATGCGATATGTAGATATATGTCACGTTCTTCATTTAATGCAGTCTTTAAAATTATAAACAAGAGTGAGAAACAGACGAATTGGCACAAAAATGGAGCAAAGTGTTGACAAATGTGCATATTCAAAACCTCACTTTGGCGTGACTTACTGACAGATTTCAAGGAACAAACATGAACGCATCTAATGTCCTCACAGGGTACAGACGTTTGACCACGTCCGACTCTTTCCACCTGCTGCATGGGGCGTTTGGGGACCAGTTCGCTGGAGGAATCCCGTCCCAGCAAAGACTCTGCTCTGTCACTTTTTAGTTTTTTTTTGTCTTTTTTTCTTTGGAGGCCACTTGGACCTCTTGCGTGTGTGTCTTCTGGCTAAAGCAGGGCTTATGGGAAAAGGAGAAAAACAAATTAATAATAAATTAACACATGGGACCTAAGTAAAATCTCATGGAGCTTTTACGATGAAGATGCCCAGTTGCACGAGTTAAAACAACATGCCTGGTAGTGAAGTTCTACTCGCTTTTTCGAGTAGAACGTGTTGGTGTCAAATAAAGCTGTTGCAGGTTCCCTGATCTTGACGGTCCGGTGTGACTTCAGGAACGCTGAGACGAGTTATGATCCTACCTGCGTTTCTGTTGGAATCCTCATTTATATTCTCAAAATACAAATGAAGATGTACATCGGGGATGTCGGGAATTTTCCTACTCCGAAAAGTATTGAATTACGTTACGTCCTAGTCCAATTCTTCATTAAATTGAATAAGTGCCGTGGTGAAGCTCTCAGTAGTTCAATCAGTATTATAGCAGTAAGTAATTATTTTACTCTCTTACCGATGTTGTGAACAAATATGTAGCATTGTGTTGTGTTGTTCAAATACAAAAACTTAAATCATTTTTTGTCAAATTAAAGCCACAGAATGTAACATCTACAAAAATATGTATTTTTTTTATATATATTTGTATGTTATGAGAGATAATCTGTGAAAAGATCAATCTCCTCCACCTTCACCCCAAAACCAACCAATCAGAGCCAGGAGGAGGGCCTTAGAGCTGTCAATCAGGCTAGTGAACGCGCTGCTAAATGTGCTAACGGGGAGAAATAACTAATCATTTTTGAAAATTTTGTTTATCCACCGTCAAAAGTGGCCATGCTAAGTAGCTTTAGCATTCATGGCAGGCTCCATCGTAGCAGAATGAATCAGAGATAAACACATGAATGATTGACAGCGCTAAGATCCTCCCCTGTCTTTGATTGGTCGAATCTGACGGAGTCACGTATTTGTGCGGGTGCATGAACAGGAACATAGGATGAAGTACTCAAATAATCAGACTCATATTACAGTGTCACAACATTGTGACAGTTTTCACAGATATGCAAAAAACATACTCGTTTTTAAATTAAAGTTACCACTTGAAACGTACGATTGACTGGACACAATCAGTTTAATTCCTCAGGAACATCATGTTCTGCCCCCCGCTGACAATGTTTTCTTGCTGAGCAGCTTGCTGAGGTTCTGCTAATATGGATATGTCTTGCTCAAAAATTTCGGTGTGAGCGCATGAATACATTCAGATGAAAACAATCAGGTCTGGAGCACCACTCTGGGATTTTGAACAGAACAATTCATGTTCACATGATGAACATGAAGTGAGCGCACCGAGTCTTTCCGGGGGGCAAATTTTGAGCATTTGGCGCAGGGAGAGAGGTTTTAGCAACATTTTCCCTCGAAGTGAGCACCGAGTGAGTGTTGTGTGTCTGTGTCACGCAGAAGGGACAAATTTCAGCAGTCGCAGTTTTTGCCATCTTTGTCGCTCCATACATTCACAACAATGCAAAACACTCCAAAACAACAGAACTTAAAAACATCGACAGCTAATTAATTGATTGCAAACGCTTTATTGTGAGTTCTGCAGTTTACCCTGCTCTGTATTTTTTCCGCTTTTTTTTTTTTGTTTTTTCCTGCAGCGGAACAAAAATATTTCCAGGTAACATAAATTGATATGTGAGATGTATTTATATCTCAGTGATTCGAGAAAGCCCACAGGAACATAAAAACACTTTGATTTACAAATGATTTCCATCTCCAGAGACTTTAAGCTGCAATGCTCTTGTGTGGTCCGTCGAAGCAAAATCCTAAGTTAAGCTCGAGTTTTCAAGTCTGGAACAATCTCTGAGAGCCGGCGTGAGTCATGAAATAAAACGGGTTTTTGTGATTATTATATTATTATCCTTAGTAAGCGTTTATCAAGTCAAAGTAAGCAAATCCAAAGTATTTACCCCCCCCCCACAAGATGCCTTTGGATTTACTTTTATACACGTCACAGATAGTTTAGTCATTTAAATTTATAAATCTAACGATCCAAAAGAGTTGATTTTTTTTTTTTTTTTTACTTTTTCTCAGGTAGTTTTAAAAACCTCTTGAGGTTTCCAGCTCAAAAAATGGAAACCTGGCAACTTTTGCTAACAAAAATTGCCATTTTGTTAGCAACTTGAGAAATCTAAGAATTACATCACCATTAAATATCTTCAGAAAGGATTTGATATCATTTCCTAGCAGTCTGTTGGTTAGAACAAACCCTGACCAAAGAAAACCCCAAATAACAACCCTTTCCTTTTCTTTCTTTCCTCGCGTGTACTTTTAACCGATTAAACACGAAAAAGTGACCATATGCAACATTCCCATAAAATTGGTCGAAACGGTACCTTTCTTCTCTCGCTCTGCTGTGTCTGTTCCCCCCCTTTACCTTCGCTGAAAGCCTCACATAAGGCGCCTCCTTCTCGCCGCTGAAAAACAAAGCGCTGCGGATCGCTAGCAGCGAGAGTCAACTAGTTAGAGGCTTTCACGCGGCGGCCGCACAAGAGCTCGAGCGCAATGAAAGCAAAAGATGCTAATGGAAGCGTGCGATTGAACAAGAGGACGTGCTCAATGGGCCACTGTTAATGGAGCCCACTAATATTTGATTTCATAAAAAAAATGAAGAAGAAGGAAAAACATCCAGAGTTCATTCCCACCAGATATTTCCTCTCACGCGTTTCACTGGTGGTCTGGCTTCACGAAGGCCTCGCACGGATGATTTCTTTCGTTTTTCTTTTTTTTTCTTCCTCCTCTCTCCATCCCTCCCCGCATTAGGTTACACGTCGGTTTCATGACTTCAATGTAAATATCTTTGAGAGCAGGGGTCTAATCTCTAGGAGGTTCAGTTGCAAAGCCGGGAGAAAAGCAAACAGCTCAAGATCGTACTTCACATGAGGCCACTCTTCTGGAAAAGTTCTGAGTTTCATGTCACTGAAGGATGAAGATAGGAAGTGGCAGAGCAGAAGAAGAAATTCACCTCAGCCATTTGACTTCACCTTTAGACTGTCATGACTAATGGGATAAAATAAGATTTCCTCTGTTGCTTAAGGGATTTTTAAGAATTTATTTTAATGAGTTTACCAAATTAAACCGCTGCAGCGTCTACATTGTTTTTTCCCCTCCTTAGCAGTAGAGCTAGTTTGGCAGAGGGCCCTGGAACCGCTTTTTCAGACGCACTGGGGTAATAGTGTGTTTGACTTGGAGGCAGTTTCTGGCTTAATTATATGACTCTTTCATTTCACTCAAAAAGAAGTGCGGATTAACAAGATGGGCACCCTGTCGCCTTCCTCTGATTTTCTTCTAGTTCAGCTCATTCCCTTCACCGCCGTCTAAACCGTCCTTTGAAAAAAAATAAAGCTAGTTTCTGCAAAGATGTTCCCCCAAAAAAATGTTAGAGAATACACTCAGTCTTTATCCGATGCCGCTTTTACCGCGAATAAATAACACTGCCCGGTCAAAAGTTAGACCAAAGTTATAGAGTGAAAAGAATATTACTTCATTGCTGAGGACATGGAATAATATCTCTGTCATTTTAGGTGCAAACGATTGCCCACTACGAACCCTCGTCTTTAGTCCAATGTAGACGTTATCCTGCAAAGTTTCCAGAGAAACTTTCAGAGTGGATAGCAAACAATCCAAACCGCCGATAATATCGATCCCAAGTTGCTATTGGTATCAGATCGACACTTTAGTTTCAGATTCCCCCTTGACATTGTATTTTAGTTTCTCAATTCTATGGTAAAAATTCAACTTTTACTCTGCTTTGATTTGCTCTTTGGCAAATCAATAATACATTTTACTGGCCGATAAATTGTCCCAATAAATGTCGCGATAAACGATAATATTGTCCTAGCGAGACCGTCCTCAAGGAGTGTATTGATAATAGCGTCACAATTCAAGTTCGCCCTCTCAGAGACCAATAGACTGATCATTTAACACTGGAACTGGAAGATGTGTTAAATATCCCAAACAAACAATATCCACAACCAAAAATAAAATGGATTCTGAAGTCTCCTTGTGGAAAATTGTCTTTCAGAAAAAAATCATCAGAATGGGAATTTACGCGATGATTAATTTTAAGCTGCGATGCTCTTGTGACAGACTAATTTGCTCTCAAATAATAAGTATTTGCACTTTATTTTGAAAATATCATATTCTGCATGTCATATAAATATATTATTAAAGTATTTTGAAGACATCTATAAAGTTGATCTAAATTTTCTTCAAGATTTTAACAAGATAATTCAAAGGTAAAATCACAAAAAAAATGACCGCGGGTCAGACGTTTGACGATATATCAAACTTAAATAATAAGCATTGGTATTGATGTCAGCAGTATTGGCTCTCTCTTTTCTTGGTATTCAAACAATACCAAGATAAATATCACACCTCTACTAGATAGCGATAATATTGAAATAGATTGTAAATAATACATTATTGACAAAATTCGATTAACTTTATCTGTGTACAGTGACAAACAACAATAAATTCAATAAAAAAAACTAAAAATTGCAAGCTATTTCAATGACCTGTTTTTAATTTCCTTCATGTTTTTAATCTGTTCTTCTCGGATCAAGTTAAGACTTTTAGTGTTGTAAATGTTGCCTTCCAAGTCAACTTTTTGTTGTTTAATCCACATGTTAGATTTCTAACCCGCAGACGTCCCACGTCAGATAATCAAGTGTTCCCGGAGCTGATTGCTGCTTGGATCCTGCAAAGTTACACTTGTGGTCTCCCTTTGCGCCAACGATGACTTATCACTGAAAAGAAAGCTTTCTTCCTCTACAGAATACGTCCAAGCGACCTCACGGTATTAGCTCCTTTCCAGCCTAGTTCAAGCCGATAGAGATCCTGCAATAAAGGGTCCATTACTGCAATGTGAAAGCATTAAAATCTGTAAAAACGTGGGTGAGTTACAGCTGTTTAAGGATCCATAATCTCTAAAATGCAGAGTTCCATATGGTGGCTCAACGCTGGCACAAAATAAATTTCTAAAAGCACATCCATCTGGAATGCAAGAATCTGAGGTTCCCAGCAGAGAAGTGCTGCAGCCGGGCCAAAACCTGCATCAGTTTTTGTTTGGAAAAGTAAAAAAAAAAAAGTGTTGGCACATTTGCTCAGCTGGAAGGAGTACAATAAACGTTTTATTGGAGCAAAATGTGTAATCATCGTTTTGGCAGAGTCATTGCTACTTACCTATAAAGGAAATGTTTATTAGAGCAATTTAACGTGGCGATTACGAATTCATAAGCGCAGCGGAACAAAAGGTCAACAGCAGAACACATGTCTGAAGTGAAGCAGCTGGATGCGAAGGTGAGACTTTTAGCGACTGCGCAATACTTCTTGAATCGTCTCTTCCCCCCCCCCGCAACCCAAAAGCCTCAGGATGTCAGCAGATCCCGTTGGCTGAGAGAGTCTCAGAAAGCAAGAGGCATTTAAGTGCCTCTTCCACATTCTTCTGTCTCAGCTGCTCCTACAGCTGGTGAAATGTAAATGCCTCACATATTGTTTTAATCCGTTCGCTGAACTAATATTTACAGAAAAAGATGGAGGTTACACTGTGGGAATGACGTTAGCGGCAGAATCGGTGTGCTAACCCGTCGAAGGTTTGGGATAAATATACTTTAAATATCGATTAAAACACAATTAGGTGTAGCACAGAAATAAACAAGCCGGGAGTTTTGGATCAGGTTAAGGGAAACCAGATGCAGTCGAGCGATCTACATAGCTGGAGATAGTTAAAAATATCAATTTTCTTTTCTTTGAAAATATCCACAACTTCTGTGATGGACTGGTGACCTGTGCAGGGTTGTACTCCGCCTCTTGGGCACTGGCACCCCTCACATCCTTTCATAGGTAAGCGAGTTAGATGATGAAGAGATCAATGGAAAATCCACAGATTTCTTTATATTTTCAACCCATGTTTCAACCCAAGGACAGTCCTCCTTGGGTGTCGGTAGCACACTTCAGGCTGGTGTCCATCAAGGTGTCCATCCATCCATTTTCTATTCCCTTGTCCCTTAGTGGGGTCAGGAGGTGCTGGTGCCTATCTCCAGCTATGTTTTTGGAAACCGGAGTACCCGGAGAGAACCCACGCATGCACAGGGAGAACATGCAAACTCCATGCAGAAAGACCCGGGCCGGGAATTGAACCCAGAACCTTCTTGCTGCAAGGCAACAGCTCTACCAACTGCGCCACTGTGCAGCCTTTGCTTCAAGGTGTCTCTTCCACAGAAGCTGCGTTTTGTTTTTTTCTCTGTAACCTTACAGTCCATCCCAGCATAGAGCTCCAGTGATTTGTGGAGACGTCCCTCGGTAGTTTTCGTTCTGTGGTATTTTGCTTGCTCTCCTTGGCAGGGTTGTTCGCATGTGTACGTGTGTGTGGGTGTGTGTGTGGCCCGCTTTGAATTTCTTGATGTCTCTCCTTGCACCAGTTCTTGACACTTGGCAAGCCTTGTTTATCCTTCTCTTGTTTTCATGAGCATCAACTATATCTGCCAGTCCAAACTGATCTCTGCTGTTTTTGGCGCAACGCTTTCTCGGGTGACAGCTCAAACCTCTCAGAACCCCTTGGTTTTAACTTGGCTGCACAAGCTTTGAAAGTTAAAGGAAATCCATCAAAAAGTCACTTCTTTAAGTAGAGGTAATCATTTTGACCCTTCAGATGAAAATATGAAAGCCTCTAAAACAACACAAATATTTTCAACCCCATAAAAATGTCATGCTGACTTCATTCCCAACGACATACATTCAAAAAATTAAGACTGAGGTTGCCTTTTGCTCACGAAGGTCTAAAATAGGAAAAAAAGGCAGATCTGATTCCAATACCTTCCCACATCGCGACGAGTTTGATAAACAGATTAAAACTCAGCCAGCAGGCAAAAATAACATGTGCCCTGCTAAACGCTGCAGGGCAGGCAAACGTAACATATGATCTTTTGTTGCCTAATACTGTAGATTGGAGGATGATACCAGAAAGTTGGCAACATCGTTGTTTCTTATTGCAGCTATGAATGAGAAATACTCCCCTTTCCTAATATCAATTTTCTCCCAGTTGGAAAAAAAAAGACGAAGAAAGAAATGGGAACATCTGCTAAGAAATATGATTTGGACAGTTGTAAGTAAGCATGATGCGCATTGTTTCCTCTTCGTGACCCTGCTCAGATTGAGCGGAGGCAGATCTTCGCAAACTGTTTCAGAAAGCAGGTCGGTGTAATAAGCTGGCGACTCTTCCTGACAGCTCATCTGAAATGATGCTGGATGCAAGGAGGCCGGGATGAGGAGGGATTATAGGTGAAAAGGATGACATGCCAGACCGATATCCACTTCATCATCTGAGGCGTGTTTCCAGTTAAACTCTTCTTCTATCAGACAGAGAGAGAGAGCAGATCGCCCGTCTGCCCACACGCACATGCAGCCGTCACGCGTCGCCGAACCCAGTGATCTGGGGGTCAGCACCGCGTTTTCACATTTTGTCTTTCACTTTTCGCATCAGACACAAACTTTTGGGCTCAATAATAATAATAATAATAATAATAATAATAATAATCCTCCACAATAAATAATGTGTAAGACTACAACAGAATATTGAAGTCATATTAAGAAAGAAATTCAATAAAAACACGAGAATAAAGTCATAGATTAAAATCATAATATTCAGAGAATAAAGTTGTAATAACATGAGAGTAAGGTCATAATATTTTGAGAATAAAGTCAAAATACTATGACGTTGAAATAATGAGAATAAAGTCATAATAATTCGAGAATAAAGCCGTAATAATGACTTTATTCTCATAATATTCAGACATCATCCTCACACAAATTTATTCTTGTAATATTATGAGTTTATTTGAAATATTTTATGACTTTGTCGTAATTTTATAATTTTTTTTTTGTCTTAGCGTGGCTCTTGTACTCCATCATAAAGAGACAACAGAAAAACAGGGAAAAAAAAACTTAGCTCAAGGTGAGTATTCAAGCTGTTGGATCGTGGGGTATACTTAGTTTTTCTGTTTACCTGTTTTAGGTGGGTCCAAGACTTACATAAGGGATGGGAGGGTGAAAGCCTAATCCCAACAGCTGACAAGAAAATTTGAGGGGGGGAATAATATTAGGATTTATGTGTTTTTGCAACAGGAATAGATAAAACAAGGATAAGATAAGTTGGAAAATCAAAATGGACCTTAACCCTGGAAGAGCCGGACATAGAAAAACACACAAAAAAACAACAACTTTTTACATTGTTTTGTAGGAGTATTTTGTTTTCAGTTTATATTGTAAGGAATTAGACATTTTTTTTAGAATATTAAATATAATGTAAAACATCTTGCGCAAACTGCAACGATCAACTTACATCCAACTTTTCTATCCAAGACTGAAAAATAAGAGTTCGATCTCTATGTTTGGGTAAAAAAAAACCCCAAAATAAAACAAACAAAAAAGAGAAGAAAAGTAATTTATACTTTTATTTGTTTGAAATAGACACTCTGTAATATTACAACACTGGGACAAGGTCAAACAGTTTGCTACTTAATACTTTCAAGGTTTTCTGATTTGTTTCCTTTGACTTCTCGCTGCAAGTAAGTCTGATAATGTTTCACGATGTCCGTGTGGTCCATCATGAAGTTCTTGATCTGAGGAGGAAACACACACACACACGTCCATCAGTTCTTTTTCTTTCTTCCTCCGGCTGGCTTACGCTCCTTCCCTCGGGGTACCTACCGCCTCCAGTTGTTTCTCCGTGTCGTGTATGTGCAAACCGCCTACTCCAATCACCCCGCCGGCCATTTCGAAGAGGTTAAGGGTCGCGTACGTAATCTGGCCCAGCTCCAGCGTTTTCTTTGCAGCCGTCTCCTGAATTTGGTTCCACTGCCTTTCCTGTAGAAACACACGCGACACCTGAGCTTCTCCCGGAACGCCTTTTTGCATCTTGGCTCGGATGAGGACCCGTCTCTCATACCCATATCAGAGCTTTGGAGCGGGCCTTTTCCAGCTTCGTCTGGAGCTGCGACAGGTGGTTGTTCTTTTGCAGCCACAGCAGGTTGTGCTGTTCCTTCAGGATCTGGAGGGCTTTCTTCTGCTGCTCCATGTGTTCCTGAACCTGAGTCTCCCTCTGGTACAGCTGGTCCCTGATGTAGAGGAGGCTCTCGAAGTAGCCTGCGAGCGCGTCCACGTTGGTGAACTGCGAGACACAGAGTTATAGTCGCCGGATGGCAAATGGGAGCGAGAACAGATGTGAAGTTTCAAAATAAACTTAAGGGTGCGTTCACACCAGCTCCCTGGTTAGTCCGCTTTAATTGGAATCCGGTTCGTTTGCCCAGAAAGTCTGGCGTGAGTGTGCAATCGACCCGGAAAGCAAACTCTGGTCCGCCTAAAAGCCTTGATCTCAGTTCAGTTGAAGTGAACTGTGGCGCGGTTTGAATGCATGTCTGAGCGTCAAGCGGGACCGGAGACTGCTGGGCTCTAGCGCAGGGCGTCATGTGTGTAGGAGAAGGACAGATGAAATACCCCCACCATCATGTACAGATGGAAAAGTGAAAATAAAAATAATTAAAAAAAACGAGCCCTGGTTTTAGATTTTTCAAATTTCCAGAGTGCAAGTAGTGATCAGAGTTGGGCAGAGCACCCAAAAGCTTTGCTCAAGTAAAAGTAAAAAGATATCTGAAATAATATAAATGATGGAATAAGACAGACAAGAATAAACTCATGTACTGGGATATTTCAAAGACTAACATGAAAAGATGCAAATCATTGCACCTATTCACTAATTTTTTCTGTGTGAATAGAAACTATTTGCAAAAAACCTGCTTTTTCACAGATTTTTATAATTTAAAATGCTACCTGACACGCTACTAGCTGGCATGTGCAAAGCAGCCAATCCAAGAGTGCCGTTCGCATTACTTGCGGCTGATTGGCTGTACCTCCAGATATTGAAGACTGTAGATATTAGCTCCTGCAGTAATGCCAGGATGGTTTCCGCCAAACGTATTAATCAAAAATAAGAAATTCAGGCAAAGGAAACACTTTTTCCAACTATTCTAACATAAAGCTTACTAATCTAATCCTTACACTAAGTAATGTACAGTGTACTTGTTAGAGGATGGTAAAGCACTTCCAATGATGACATGAGATGTTAACTGAACCGTCACTTAATCTTCAAATGTCTCAGCATGTAGAAAACAGCATCAGGACCGCAGAGACATGGTGTCTGACTTCAGGATAAATTGCTTCTGTGTGTTTCTATCTAATGCATTTTTGGTTAAAGCGTGTTTGTTTTCTTTTCTGATCAGTCCTAGCTTTTAGGACTAGCATTTTGAAAATATGGAAGATGTACTCATTGGCTGAACATGTGGAGGATTCAACAGAGTTACCAGATGAAGGGACAATCTTGGATATGTTGGCGAAAACCAACGAGATGCTGTAATGTCTCAGGTGTCTTTATTTAAACTGCTGCAACTGAACTCATGTCCCAATGTGTAATTTCTATCAATGAATTAGAAGAAAACTGCGCCACACGTCGGATCACTTCCGTACCTTTGTCAGTTTGAGCACGCGCTCCAAGAACTGCCTGTAGTGTATGTATTTGAGGGTCTGGAGCTGCATGTCCCGCTTCCCCTTCTTCAGCTTAACACACTCCTCCTTCAGCCTATGTATTTCCGCCTCCTTCTCCATCGCCTCCTTCATCTCTTTCTCAGCCATCAACCTGTCGGATTCCGTCTCTTCGTCCTGGAGCAGAATGACGGATTTACTCAGTGCCGCAGACACGTTGCGTAAACAATTTGCGTGTTTTTTGGACATCAGCATGAAACATACTCAGAAATGGAAGTAGTATAATCCAAAACTTAAAGCCGCAGACGTAGTTTGAAAAAATGATTTCTGGTCAGGAAGATTTAAGGACGTCCCAACATTTATTCCCCCCTAGGCGTTTTGAGGACGGCTTGTTTCAAATGCAGACATTGAGTTGGGTGTGGTGCTGACGGTTGCACACCACAGTGAGATGGAAAGGGTAGTCAGTGGTCTTCAGACATAAAGCTGTAGGCAGTAATGGGTTTAAAGAGGTCTCAAGGAACTGGAGATAAACCAGTCCACTGTAGAGAAGATAGTCTACAAGTGGAGGAGATTCAATTCAACTGGTCTGGTTCACCAAAGAGTAGGATGCGAGACGCTAAAGGAAGAACTGTCTAATGGCGCATTCATGCCAATTGATTGGAGGCATGTCGAGGGACATTTAGCGTAGGAAGCATTTGGAGCATCAGACATGTCAAGCGCATCCAACGCCTTCGACAAATAGACCAGCATTGGAAAACAACGGCAAGAACGACTTTGACGCGTCTGATGAGCTCTTGACGCGCCTGAACATAGACTTTGAATGTAAACCCAATGCGCCCGATGCGTGAAACACTAAGGTGTACAACAAAATGTCAATGTCAAAGGGCACACACGTCAAACTTTAAGCGTCAAACGCGTTTCTGACGCGCACAACGCGTTTGATGTGAACGCAAACGCAAATTTTGGGTTTTAATAAAATGCAAAGACAAGCAATTTTTGTATTTTTTACCTGTGAATATGCAGGCTATGCACATGCCTCTTTTAGGCAGTCTGTAGTCACGTGACTTCACCCCATCCAGACTTCACAAGAAGAGAAAGAGACGGTGAGGGCAAGAAAAACGGAAGAAGCTTCAAATGTTGTTTGGCAACATTTTGTAGGACTGCCTGGCTGAAGTTTGGAGAACCCTGCCGTTACGTAGCGCTCGTCTCACGGGGCTACCCAACGCGGCCATTGGTGGAATATACTGAGTAAGAATACTAACAATACTGCATTTATTGTTATTGAGGTGAAAGGCTCAACACATCATGATAGAGATTTTACACTGTATCGCCGAGCCCAACACGAAGTCCAAACTGAAAGTTCATCCAATCTTCATCTCACTGAGATGCTGATGGGTGAATTGAAACAAGCCGTACAAACAGGAAAAAAGATCCTATAGCTGAAAGTGAAGACTGGACTAACTATCCTCAAACAGATCTCAGAGACTGTAATAGGAAGTATCTTACATTAACTACTGTGGTAAAGAGGGAAAATGACTAGTTTTCCAAGGGGAAGCACGTCTTATTTTTACACCCCAGCTGGTAAGCAGATATTTATTGAAATCTTTCTTTTCAGAGAAAACATAGGATTAAACATTTACATGTGAGCACACTTTAATATAAAATATTTAGCAGTTTTAAATAATGATTTACAGAATGTCAAACTTGATAAACATGTTTGGGGTTTTGTGTGTGTGTGTGTGTGTGTGTGATTTTTGGAAGTACCCGAAAAAACATTTCCAGCTTGAAGCGTTGCTCACGCGCTTCCTTTGCGGTTTGCTGCAGCTCCTCATTACGCCGATGTAAATAAATCAAATACTGCCACAAACAACAACAAAACAGATACTCAGTTATAGCCATGTGAGCCACACTATATGACCTTTGACATGATATTCAATGAAAGCACCTTGATTCTGGGTAGAAAGAAGTAAATAAAGTGCTGGATGTATAAAAATGTATTTTTAGGATTACATCATGTTACATCATAAAATATAAACGGTTCTAACTGTTGGTGGCTACAATATCTAAGCCTAAAGGTACGTTTAAACCAAATGTTTTGTCTGCCATTAAAATCCATCCAACTGGAAGGTTTCATAAAGTACCAATTATGTTTTGCATAATCGCTGGCACAGCATAATCCTGCCCAGATTTGAGCTTCCTGTTGTGTTTTTTTTTTAACATAAACCTTTTAACATAAGCCTCTCCTTGCGATCTATTTTAACAATCAACTGAGCTGTGCAGATGTTTTAAAAATAGGATTCAAGGGAATGCATCTTTTCTCTTCATATAAAACTTTTGATCTTTTTTTTCCTGTATTCTAAAATCTAAAAGCAGCAAAAGAGGCTTGTTTGATGATTCAAGTAACACCGTACACATTTTTCGTTTGGCAAGACATAGAGAAACAGGGTCTTTGGATGATAAAGGTTTTTGGCTCCTGGTCTAGCTATCAAATCTGAAGCCACAACAAAAAACTATATATAAAAAAAAAATAATAATAAAATGCTCAATAATCCTGCCTGATGTAGTGAACAAGCAAAACAAACACAAAAACAATACAATTACCCTTAAGTGAACAGTGCAGAGTTTCCTGGAATCTGTAATTATTTTAGAAGTAATCCAGTTTTAGTTTGACCATTTCAGGTAGTTGCAGATTTCCGTGAATGTTAGTCAAATGCAGCAGAATTAAAACCAGCAGCTGGATCAGAACCGCTGGACAGACCGTCCCACACCTGTTTCTGCTCGTGGGACTTCTGCTTGAGCTCCTCCAGCTCTCGCTCCTTCTGCCTCAGCTCCATCTGCGCTACTATAAAGTCTCGTCCCGTCATCGCGTCTTTCACAGTGGGGTTCCTGTCCCTGCAAACACAAACACGGAGCAAACGTGTTGTCCACGATGGACCGGACCGGGCTCGGTTGGACTTCACGTGGGGTTCGGGGGAGAACTTACGGACAAATCGCCCGGTCGCTGGTCATCTTCGAAAACATGCTTGCTCTGTTTCCCGTCGGCCTCTATGTGTTTTTTTAAAATTCAATGCTACAGTAAACTCTCGAGAGCGTTTTCGTCGTTTCTATGGTAACGGGTTCGCTTTTTGATATACTGACGTTCGTTTTGAAGCGAAACAGTGTCAAGTATGGAAGCCCGAGAGTGCCATTTGTAGGAGTTTCAGCTTTTGAGATTAAATGTAATGCGACAAAGAGTTAGGGCTTCTGGAGAGTAAAAGAAAATAAAAATGTGGGCACAGAGGAGTATAATCCTGAATAATAATAAAAAAGATTCTCTCGTGGAAAAGTTGTACATTTGCAACACATTTAATTTTTTTTTTTCATGATTAATGTTACACACTTATAATTTTAGAGCTAGGATATTCTCTAACATTGTAAAGCCAGTTTACTAAGATTATAAAGTTAGACATTTGGTACAAAACATACCGTAGATCTTCTAACATTTAAGTGGTAAATTTTAGATATACACACATGAATATTTTCCCAGAGATGCT
Source organism: Phalloptychus januarius (assembly GCA_902982915.1). Lineage (NCBI taxonomy): Eukaryota > Metazoa > Chordata > Actinopteri > Cyprinodontiformes > Poeciliidae > Phalloptychus > Phalloptychus januarius. Next base: position 16,075,213 of record CADWAE010000471.1, on the reverse strand, counting down.
GGGAAAAAAGTACAAAAAAAGTACTTTTTTTGTACTTTTTTCCCAAGTACAAAAAAAGTACTTGGGGAAAAAAGTACACCCTTTTTTATACCCTGTATAGAGAAGAACTCAGGTATACCCTCTTACATTGTGGAAAACAACAAGACATTTATCTCCTGAAATTACCACCAAACCTTAGAGGACTTCTGGTATTTTTTGTCGCAAAAATGACTTTATAATGTACAGTAAGAGAATATCCAAGTTTTAATACAATTAATTTATTTGTTTAATTATGGACAAGTATAATTTTTTCTTGCAAATTTATGACTTTCTGACATCAGAGACTATCCAATTTTTTTTCTTGAATAGGTTTTTGAAAATCCTCTGTAGCCACATAATTTTTTCTTTTATCTACAGTGCAACTAGCACGCTGTTGCTAGTACTCCCTTGTTTTATCTCAAGATGTGCAAAGCCAGCAGAGACATACCAGCTATAAAGATTTAAATTAAGTGAAAGATGGTTCAAATATTAAGTCATTTTTTTATACTTTAGCAAGTATGAACTCACTTGCAAGGTATGCTGACTTAGACATTGTAAATAGTTCCCGGCATTGCTAAAACCTCCAACCACGTAACGTTTAGTTACTGAAAATAAACAACAGTCTCATTCTGGAGGACATAAGAGACAATGTCATTGTAGTCTCTAGCTGAAAATAAAACACAGCTCCTTTTGTCGTAAATAATTATCTTTAATGTGTTCTGGAAAGTTTGCCAACAACAGGACAGACAGAAAAACCGATTCACATACTTTCCCTGCTTTTCAGTGCTTTTACTGGGAATTTCTAAAGATCAGGAAACCCTTAAATTTTGTGCATGTAAGAAAAATCTGTTTTTGATGTGGCCTGTTGTCAGTCGGCATTCAGGCAGCAGACACTGAAACATTTTCTGCTTCCACGAAACAATGATAAATCTGTCAAACACAACCTCGGCTATTATAGTTTACGGAGCTTCTGCAAATCCAGCCCGGGTCATTTCAGGTTCAGTTATATAAAGATCAGAAAACTACCTCTCTAAGGTAAATACGTACAAGGTGGAAATCATAGAATCGGGGATCCGCGTGGCAAATAGACACAGAACGATCGCGACGACTTCATATGAATTTCAAAGACTAAACATTGCATTTCAAAGGGCTTTGAAAAACGTGAGCATATCGTGTGATGTGTGTTCGTCTCATTCATCAGTGGCGCAGAGAAAACCAGACGTCACTATTCAAATGGAAACCGATCTGGTCAAAGGCCTTTTGATTTTCATTGCACTGTGAACTGAAATTTTATATTTTCTTGATGAAATCCTATGTGCAAAACTCAAAAGAGGCAGTGTATAAAAACGCAACTTTATTGCCGTGTGTATATTTAAAAATGTAAAAGCATGATTTATTTACCCTGCTTGCTACAGAATGCCGTGGCAATGGATGCAGCTTGGAAACTTCAAGTTTACCTTATTGTCTGAAATTACAAATTCATCTTTAGATCTTTAATGTTGGCAAAGGGTGACCTGCCACTTGTGCCATCTTCGTCCACAAAGACCCCGCAAATACAAAAACAGGAAGACAATACAAAAAAAAGCAGCAATTTTTAAACATGACCAGTAAAAAGAAGGTCTGAATCAGTCAGTTACGTATATTAAAGTGACAGGTTAAAAGTAATCATAGAAATTTAACATATTTTATGTCCTTTAGTTGTCGACTTATAAAGAAATCAACAAAGAATCCTCTAAAAATTAAATGCGCCTCATTCTTTGGAGCGAAACTCTTGCACATTTGCACTGCTTGTGGGAAGAGTAAGATGGGCATCTCCCACGTGTAAGAGCCTCGCTGCATTTCATGCTGAAACAATCGCCGAGGGGAGTCAACATGGCCGCGCTGCGCCCACGAACATCACGCACTGCACGTAGGGCAGCGGCTGCCCAGAGGGGCGAGGGGCACGCAAGAACCAGGCTTGTGAAAACTCATTTAACAATCAGTATAGCAACACGTCAAGAATAAAAACATGTAAAGCATTTTTGATATATATACATATAATCTAACAACACAGGAATATTATTTTTGTCAAATAGAAAAATTTTAAATGAAAGTAATAAAAACACCTGAACAGAGAGAGGTTCGTACAAAGCTCAACTAATGTCTTACAGGAGTACCGCAGACTCGCCGCTTCACGTCAAAGTAGTGAACTAAAAGCTGAAAATATGGTTATCAGATGTTAAGCATCTGGTTGTAAAAACAGCTGGGGGTGGGGGGGGGGGTAAACCAAATCTACTCTTTTGCCAAGCGGAGTGAGCCAATCCAAAGGAGAAATTAGTAGCTGAACAAAGTTCCACAAAGTGATGTTGTGACTTGCCTTCACACACACACGAACTAAAGTCACAACCCTTTTTGTCCTTTTCGAAAAAAGGTTTCTTACACCAAAAAGTTTCAATATTATTTGGTATTTACTATTGTGACTAACATGGGCTAATTGTAACATTTCCCTCTTTGGGTTTTGAGATCATGCAACGCAATTACTATTTGTGCTGCAGAGAAAATAGTGGCGCCATTTAGTGGCAGACACGTGCAATTACTGTGCACCGCATTTTAAAAAAAGTAGGTTAAGAGCTCTCCAAGCTGCAGAAAAATAAGAAAATATCAGAAACGTTGCACCAATCCACAGTTTCCCCTGCAGATGTGATTTTCAGTTTGCGCTGAGTCTGAAACTTTACCATCCATGTTTCTTTTTACCAAAGAAATTGGCTCCACGCACACTATAGCCTCATAATCTGCTCTGGCTAGCGTTCCTAAAATATGACGACTGTGACTTTATGATTAAAAACAACTGTTCAGGAATGAAGAGACACCTCACAGTTGCTTTTTCTGTCGTTGGAAATGGTAATAAAAAGGGATTGGATCAGTTACAGCGCTGACTCTGAAGCGCCGGTCAAGTCTCATCTCTTATTCCTCGGTTGTTGTTCGGTGCTTTGTCATTAATAATACACCCGGGGGTGGGGTGGGACAAATGAATGCATGCTCTGCTTTAATGAGGACAAATGAGGTCCTGTCGAAGACCCGACTGCTTGTGTAACCCCCCGTCATTAGCGAACAAATGCGCCTGGAAACAAAGACAGATGAAAATTAAGAAGACTTCATAACTAAATGCTACACAAAGGTATTGGATTTTGAATAAAGATTGACTAACCTCGTGAGGGTTCGGTGCATCTGAGCAGTTTTGTTCTGTTTTGGTGGCTGCCTCCCTCTGGACATGAGGAAAATGCTATTTAACAAAAACATCAGTCTGGAAAGGTTGCATTTATTTGTTGTTTAATTATTTTAATTTTGTTTGCAATATATTTAGAAGTAGTCGTCTCAGAAACTCAACTGTACTCCATCCATACGATTGCAATACCATAGTTGATTTATGATTCTTCTTATCCTTGTGTCAGATGGTCATTTAGTAATAACTTTATCGTTTTCCGATGTGCTACAATGCAAAAGAAATAAGGAGATGAACAACGAAGGGCCAGTTTGCCACATCAGTGACCTCATCATTTTTGACTTTACCCCAATTTGTCCATCAGTAGACAATTTGGGGTAAAGTGCCTTGCTCAAGGGTACATTGGCACATGAAAGCTGGAATCGAACCTACAATCTTCCGATCACAAGACGACAACTCTACTCTACTCCAGACAGAACATTGTCAGAGTTTAACTTTATGCAAAAATAGTTGCCAAGCAGCAACAATAGAATCATGACGATATTTGCATTATTCTAAAGAAGTCCTTGAAATAGCAAAAAGCAAACAAACTTGCAAACTAATATATCTTTGGCTCCCATAGAAACTGTAATGTTCACAAAAAAATAAAATAATTGTGCAAGGTGTTTACATGAATATGTATTTACAACATATTGTTATGTTGTGCAATATGTTTCCATGGAGACTCATCATATATTCCTTGTTTGTGAAAAACTCAAAGCCTGATTAATGAAAGCCTTTCTTTTATTCACCCCCAGGTAATCCTGACATCCACTTGTTGCCTTTTAATAGTCTAGAGACCTGCTTAGTGTCCGGATTTATTGTGTTTACATTCCCCCCCTACCAGAGTAGCATTCCACTCAACAACATAGTTGAAAAGCAGAAACAACCAACAGGCATTAAATTTAATAAATAATAAATAAATAAATAAATATAATAATAAAATAAATAAATTTAACATTAAATTTACCCTCGTGAGTTTACACCGCACAGCTTTTAGAGACTGTTGGATCTAATAACATAACAGGCAAAATGTAGACTCAGATTCAGTAACACCTGAATACCAATGTCACATTTAGACAAAAACAAACCAAAGTCTTTAAATAGCTTCAACAATGAGTTCCACTTTAAAGAAAACAATGCAAAATACAAATTCAAAAGTGAATGTGTTTTTTTTGTTTCTGTTTAAATCAGCTGAGACTCTTCATGGGGTTCGCATGTTCTCCAAGTGCATTAGTGGGTTCTCTCCGGGTACTCAGGCTTCCTCCCAGAGTCCAAAAAGATGACTGTTGATTTATCTAGTTGACCTTTGCCCCCATGTCTTCTCCCCTCTCTTTTGCTTACAGTTGTTTAGCTGCGTTTCTCTCCTAGATGAAGAAAGAAGATGCTACTTTTCTTCAGCATAGAAAATACTGTTGAATCAGTGCCTTTGTGTTTTTTTTGTGTGTGTATGTTCTGTTTAGTCAAAAACCCAGTTTGAATATAAACCTACACAACGGAATTTATTTGGAAATTTTTGTAATCAGATGCTAGTTTTATTTCACACACACGGTTGCTCTGAGTGGGTAGAATAACACAGATGAGCTTCAGAGGCTGGTGGAGAATTTAGAGAGACCAATTAACCTGACAGTCATGTTTTTGGACTGTGGGAGGAAGCCAGAGTACCTGGAGAGAACCCACGCATGCACAGGGAGAACATGCAAACTTCATGCAGAAAGACCCCGAGCCGGGAATCGAACCCAGAACCTTCTTGTTGCAAGGCAACAGCTCTACCAACTGCTCCACTGCGTAGCCATTGAGATATTTTATTTCTTGTTTTTTTGTCCATCATTATCAGAACCAATAACTGGAAACGTTTCTTTGCTAAAAAAAATAAAAATCCCCATATTCAACTACCACACTCAGAGCACATGCCAGTGCTATTTTTACCTGAGACGTTCTCTTCTTTGAACTGTCATGTTTTGTATATCATAAAATATGGCATTTTGCTTTTACAGCACGCGGATGCTGCGTTCAGAGAGCCTTTATGAGATGGCGCGCTGTTGGACGTGTTTGTAAAACTTTCAGCTGACCCGTCGTATAAATCTATCCAAACAGCGCTCTCCTCTCTCCCCGGATTCGCCCGTCAACTCTAATCACGGAAACGTATGAGCGGACATTAAAAGTCAATGAGCGGAGTGGGAGAACAAACACTGAGCGGATTTATTCAGGCTTTCAAAATGGCTAACGATATTACAGTCACATTACTCATTTGGTTCTTGTTTTAATAAGATTTGTGGGATTTCGAACTATGTGTTTTCTTAATTTATGGTATTTACATTCATAGATACCAATTTGTGCCACTATCTGAAACAGGGTTCGTGTTTTCGATACGTATGCCCACTATTGTTTTTAATTCTGTGTTTTATTCAGATTGATGTGAAAGACCAACATAATGCAGTACATAACTGTGACATGGAAGAAAACAAATATACATGGTTTTTACAGTTTTGTTTGTTCAAAAATACAAAGTCCTGATTGTCAATGAGACCTCAATAGTTTTTGGCTGAATGAAGGAATGAAGCATGCATGATATGAAGGACTTTGTGTTGGTCTGTTCAAATAAATTCCTAATAAAACACACAAATGTTTCAAGCGCCTGATCCGAGCACTGGCGCCCCCAAGAGGGGTTCTTGAAAAAGGCCAGAGAATCATGTTGACGTCACTGATTCTCGTCAACAGGAGAATCAATGTTGACATTCTCATGTCAACATTGAGAATGTCAATCTAGTGCTAGTTTACGCTAGATTTTAAAATCTAGTTTATCTAGCGTAAACTAGATTTGAGTTTACGCTTCACCTCTAACCAAACCAAATATCTACTTCAGCTAAAATGATATTCCCATCGGCTTTAGGATCTGCACCACAGATTCATACAATGCAAAGCGTTGACAGCCTCTGTGGAGGAGACCTGATTCACTGATCAGGAAGGCCAGCTGTTTGCTGGGATGACCCAGTTCAGGCGCTGGGCGACAGAAGTATGCTAGCTACGCTGCGATCCCGTCTGGTTAACGAGTCACAATCCGTGGGGACTTCTCTGGAATCGCAACGTGAAGAGTTACTGCTCTTTATGGTTGGTGCTGCTTAACTAGTGATAGTATTTCTTTACTATCTATAGTAAAGAACTAGTAAAGAACTTTACTAACTATTTCTTTACTGTATGGTCACCATTCACTATTTTACCAGCCTTCTGTGGGTTATGTATGAGGCTATATGTTGTCATTCATTAGTTTCATTTGTGTCAAGTTACTTCAATGTGCGGCTCAACAAAAAAATGTATGACAGGAAAGTTTTATTTCAATAGTTTGAGGTGTCGCTTGTGCAGCTGGTGCTTTCCAGCTGCTGTTCCAGATGAAACACACTTTATTATGAATATATTGTAGTTAAAAAATCTAGAGTTATGTCAAAGTCCAACCTCGACCTGTACTTTTATATTTAAATCACAGCATTAAATGTGGCAGCATATCAAAGCCATGATAGCCTTTTCCAGTTAATGTCTTTTTACTGTTTGGTGGCTGGGATGGGATTCGAACTATACCAATCTTATTACTTCACATAATCACAATTCATCAGCTTTACAAAATGTTAATTTTGTCATTTTCAAAATGAAACATAGGCATCATTTGACAATATATTTTTATAAACCCTAAAATGTGTCCCAACTCAGAATATTTTTCTAAGCTTTTCTCACTTAATTTACAAACAAAAAACTTGAATGATTACAAATGGGCACATTTTTGCAGGTGAAGGAAATGCTGAAAACAAACTGCATGTTTTTCGTTTCCAACCTCAGTGTTCCTGTGTTTCCTTCTGTCTTTTTCTTCAATTCTCTGAAGCCTGAATGGAAATTTCAGCGTAGCTAAAGAGAGCGACACACACGGCTCTGCACAGAGATCCAGACGCGCGGTGAGGAGATAAATATCCGGTTGGCTAAAGACTTTCCTCTCTCATTCAAGACCTGCCATTGTGTTTTTTTGTTTTTTCCTTTGCGATAACGGCGCTGAAGTTTATTTCCACTCAAATGATTTAAAAAAGGTTCTTTATCAAGCTGAGCTTATTTAACTCATCTTATTTTTCATCAAGTCATCTGCTGACTTTGTGTAGTCGCTTAATTAAGTTCAGGCTTGCTTTTACCTCCATGCTGATTTGGCTTATATAATTTTCCCCCTTTTTCAGTAGATGTCGCTAAAATCTTGTCGTGTTTAAACTTAATTATTGCTCATAGCCTTATTTCCTGAAATCAACATTTTGCTGCACCCGTAGAAACTAAAGCTTTTAAAGATGTTTTTCCCCTTTATAAAAAAAAAAAAAAAAAGATTTTCTTTTTTCTTTAAAAAAATAACTCCTTTCAAACTCTGACCTTACCATGTAACTTATGCTAACCCCTAATACAATTAAAAATAAGTGTAACCTATAGATTTTCCTCATTTTTTTGCGAGTACAGCATCTGTCACTCAGTAGTTCTGCATTTTGGCAGAACAGGTCGCCACTATGCAACGCAAAGACTCCGAGAAGCTTTGTTCTATGATGGAAAAAACGAGGAAGGAGACGATTGTAACCGCCAAGGCTTCAAATTTATGACCCAAAGGTGGATGTGGTGATGAAACGAGGAAAGTCAAACCGCATTCATCACCCGGCCGTCACAGATACAGTAATAAGTAATCTTTGAAACGAACTTGGAGATGCGGATGCAAACACAAGTCAGGCATGGATACGTAATGTTCCACCGTCTCTTCCATCCTCTTATTGTCCATCCAGCTGTCCTCAAACTGTCACGGTCAATAAATTGTTTTAATATCTTTTTAGCAGCCAGTAATGACTTCTGCTGTGCAATCTCAGTTTTATGTGCTCGTGCAAATGGAAAGTATTTTATAAGTGTCGTCTGTGACGCGTTGGAAATCAGCGGGCTGTAACTTCCTTCAACACAAACAGGACAGCGAGACGGCCAGAGAGCTGTCGTTTTGGTGTCGTTTACGAGAAAGCAAATTCAATTTGTTGTTTCAAGATGGTATTTTTGATTAAAATGTCTCTTGCCATTTGTAAAAGGGGATGCTGTTTGGCTGTTGATGTTGGAGAAAGCTGGAGGTAAAGGCTTTGTTATTATGAGTATAGAACCTTACTTTACAGAAGCGAAAATGATCATAAAATAAATAAACTTCATAGACGGATCCAGAGGTATGAGATATTTCTGACGAGCCCAGAATCCATGAATATAGAAAACAGATTGTGGTTGCAGGTCCAGAGATGTGAAACCCTACCGCTGCAAATCAGACAGACTTCGTCTCTCTCTGCTTTAAGATCAACAATCTTCTTAAAACTCTTTGGCTTTCGACACCTGGAGATGGAAAGTTTCACTCTGTTTTGTTTTTGTAATATGATTGACGCTCTGATGATGTCATTATACGCATGTACCCAGTTTTCGGAACAAAGAACAACCTGCCAAGAGATGGGGCAACCCATCTGTAAGCTGTCTTCTGCCACAACTGTAAAAAAAAAAAAAAAAATGTTTGGACCTCAATGATTTGCAGCACGCCAATTACTTTGTGGATTGAAAATGGTGGTTGAGGTGTTGCGCAAGAAGTTTGCAGGTACTGCCTTCACCCATCCAACTACGGGCCAATCAACAAATGCAATCTGGTTCCCTTGGAATCATTTCCAAGTAATACCTGGACAAAGATCAGCTTCATGTGGAGTTCACAGTGGATTGATTGAGCTTTGTGACATGGTGCCATCAGTAGGTGGTAGTAAGCAGCTCAAATTGTGCTAACAACATATGCATCCTCTACACCAGCAGTGCCCAAAGTCGGTCCTCGAGGGCCAGCATCCTGCTTGTTTTAGTTCTCTCCCTGCTGGTAGTGACAACCTTTTCAGGTTATCAATGATCTTCTGAGGCCTTCTAATGAATCAGCATTTGATCCAGGTGCGTTAAACCAGGGAGAGAACTAAAACATGCAGGATGCCGGCCCATGAGGATACACTTTTGCACCAGTCTCCTCCATCGTCATACCTCCAGGCAGGATGGATCTAAGCTTTCATGCAAACAGTCTGAACCAAACTCACTTCAATGTTCTTCCACTCAGCTCAATCTTGGTGACGCTGTGTGAACTGTTGCCTCAGGAAGGCCTCCACCTTATTAAAGCCAATTCCAGATCATTTTAAAAAGACAAAACAAAAGGAACTAAACAGAGGGGACATTGAACAACCGAGAAAGGCCTTTGCTAGACTTGCTATGTGGTGAATGAATTCTTTCTCTCCGCCTCGATACACACACGGAGAGTTTCGTAACGTTTGACATTAAGTGGAGGATGTGAAAGCATCTATGGTCGTGTCCGTTCTTTGCTCTTTTGGTCCGGGGTTCACAAACAGACCATTAGACGCTGGTCAAGATTGCGGCCACGTTACATTGTTAGAGCTCTTGACCTGAGGCACTGGTTCAATTAAATCACTGAAAGATTACAAGTCCTCCCTATGTTTCTATCAAATCACTTTAGCTGGACCGTTGAGGAGGGGTGCTGGGGAAACAAATATGGTTTCCCTCCCTTAGGACAAGAAGATTCACATTCTCCATTTTGGTGCTGCTTCCACGATTTAAGAAATTAAATTTTTGAGGGAAAACTCGTAGAAATGAGCCTATCGCCTGCTTTTTTTTTCACTCCTAAAAATTGTTTTCAATGTCAACTCCGATCGGAAGGTTGCTCTTGATGAATGAAATTCTCCTCGGTTTTTTAATATCTCCGATATTAAATGGCCCTCGGGTCACTGACACACGCAGCTGCTGTTTACTGATGGTTATTGGGTCACTTTTCTTCAGCGTGGAGGACCTCTGACTCACTATTTTGACAGGAGAGTGTGATTCATTGATTTTCGTTTTATATAAGAAGTGCCGGGACTTTTTCCCAGAGACCCTCCGACAGATTTTTCAGCTCAGTTTACAAGCATGACATTAGGGAACAACAATAAGCCAAAGGAAGAACAAATTAACGCTCAAATTAAGGCTCTTTTAGCCTTTCCTGCTACAGCAAGTTGCTAGATTGCGTTCAGTATACACCCACGTTTGATGTTTAATTCCTGCTTGCAATGCGTTTTCTTTACATTTTTTACTTTGCTCGATTTATTTGATCATTTTATTAAAAGATACCCAGTGCAGCTTTCCAAAGTTGTCCCGTCCCCATCCATTTCTCAGTGACTCGAGAAGCAATTAACACGCGTTAACTGATGAAACGTATCACTGCGCTCCCGCTGCTGTTTCCCCTCTAAGCTCTCGTCACGCTGCTTTTGTGTACCTTGATAGGTGAGTGTCTAAAAACAAATTTTATCCGAGGACACCAAGTGCTTTATGTGGAACATCAAGAAAAGTGTGTGCTCTTTTCGTGATGAGCTCCAGTCACATGTACCGTGTCAGACGAAGGGTGTAAATTGTTAAACTGCTCTCTGTCGTTTTGTCCTACCTTGCATCCCTGCTGTCAGACTGAAAATATTATGATAGGTATTTCCTTTGTTTTAATTCTTAGCTAACTTTTTGCCTGTAAGCTGTAAAGTAAGCTGTGACTACAGTGTAGTGGTGAATGTGTGCGTGAATGAATGGACTAGATAACGCAACTTCTAATAGTCAGAGCTGCTCTGAAAACCATACACAAGTATAGAGCTGACCCTCTTCGTATTGACCTCAAGTTATTCTTTAGATAGTAGGGGAATCCCAGTTGATCACTCTCCCAATAGTGAAATAAAAGAACCTAAAAGTATGTTATCGTCACTAAATGTAGAATATGTAATCCAAATAAAAAGAAGGAGAGTCTTCGTGCTGTCAATCTCCCTCGTTTATGTGCTGCTCACACCTTTCCCCTTGCTCTCTGCTACGCTAGAGCTAGTTCACCACACTGGAGCCTGTCGTGAACGCTAAAGCTGGTTAGCATGGCCACAGGTGACACGTTTCCTGTCACGGTAATATTCATGTTTTCTATTAGTTTTAGAACATTTGTCAAGTGATGGATCTTCTGTCAGATTTGGATCATATTTCAGAGAAATCTTTTAGAAGAAAAATGAGGAGAATCGCTCTCTAAAACCCCCGCAGGCAGCTGCAGGTCAGACAAGCACAATGTTCTCTGGGCAAAAAGTGTACTAACCCATGTTTCTTAAAATTGCTTTGTAGAGTTTATTTATTTATTTGACGGGTTACTGCAGAGGGCATCATTCCAAGAGTATTTCATCCAGACATGCTGCCGCTAGAGAGACACTTTCCTCTTCACCAGGGACCATTAGCGACACCTGGGCACCGCAGGGAGCCTCTGGCAGCATCACGTTACAGGTTCAGAGAAGAAGAATCAAAAAGCACCAGCAACTGAGATACAACCAATATCTCAGTCAAATGAGGTTACTTGTAATTTCTGTCTATAATATATAAGGTTAAAGAAGGTTTTTCTTTCTGGACTATAAAAGCCAGCAGAATAAATACTGAACCACTGGCACAGGGTCTGGGTGCAGATCTGAGTTCTGTGGTGCATGACGTATTGCAAAGATGGAAAAAGCATGAAAAAACCCCCACAAATTAAATCCTTTAAAAAAAATATGTGGAAGAGTTACAGATTGAACAGATTTTGTAATTAAAATTAACTTGTGACAGGCATTGTTAGTGGTTTGCTTTGACTCCATCCTCATTTCAAATGTGTTATTTCCGTCTCAAATCAGAGTCGTCGCTCTTCCTCACGTGAGCGGCAGATCAGTCCTGGATTTATCTGCCGTATACGGGAATCTGGCCGGAGATGCAATTCGTTACTCTGTCTGGACACATCCTGACCATCGTCCTGTCGGGACTTTTCAGTAACTCGGCTTGATGTTTATTTGGTGCTGCTCATTGTTCGTTTATTATTGTTTGTCTGATTATGTGGTTGCTGCTGCCTGAGCAGCAATTTGGCCACTGGGAGCAATAAAGATCTCCGTGATCCTTGAATCCGGACGTGTATTAGCGTGTAATGAAAAGAGCTCGGGCTTGGTTTATGTGCCATAAACTCCACAGCCAGATGCTGTTCGCTCCATCACTCGGGGTTGAAGAAATACAATGAAATAAACAAGATGCAGCTGTGTTGTGGTTTAGATTGGGTTAGACTGAATGAAATAGTGGCGTTCAACTGGGTTGAAAGTATAACATGTAATTTAAATGAATAAACACAAGTAATAATAAATGAAATTACAAAAAGAATAAATGGATAAATGAACGTTTTTCATTCCTACTGTAAATAATGAGCCAAAATATCAACAAGTTAAATCACAACAGACAGGAAGTAAGCTAACAGTAGCACTTGTGCAAAGATCCTCACAGAGTGAGATGCTTGTTTACTAAGACTGTTTGCAGTGGGATGGGCCCTAAATCCATTTAGGCACGTTTAGAGCACCGTATTATTTTCTCAAGCTGTGTCGGTCTGTACGGAGCATCAGAGAGGACAAAATGTAGTTGATGTGAAAATGAAAATAAAAGTTCGCAATATGATAATAGGCGAGGGAGTTCAGTTGATTAAATTTACAAAACTTTTGCAGATCATGTGCAGTTGATAAATTCTTAATCTTGTCTTCTACAATTTCTTTTTTTAATTTATCTTTGTTATAAACAAATGCTGACATATTGTGTTACTTAAAAATACTTCTAGATGTACTGTGTGATCAGATTTTCTGTGATAAAAATGTCTAACAGATAAAAGAAGACAAAAAAGTTGATTTTATTAACGCCTTTCAGAACAATTTTTCACTCTAAATTGCTATTTATTCTGCCTTCTATTACGAGCCTCTGTTGTTTTAGTCTTTCAGTGTTTGTCAAAATGCAATTTATTGCGAACAATAAAAGAAAGGTGCTTGATTTGTTCAGGTATGAAACATAACTAGGTTCAAGTTGGAACCTACTCTAAAGTTGCAGTGCTCCTGACACGATTATTATCAACAATTCCTTTAATCTGCTCGTAAACAAAACTAAAAAAAAAAGGATTTGCTCACCAAAGACCTTTCAGATTATCTTCAAATCTGATTTGGAGCTTTGAAGATGAAGGTTGTAAAATCCCTGCAATAAGCTTTCAGGGCAATTATGAAGTTGATATTTTCAGAGATGTAACGAAATGTTTCTAACCAGTGCAGTTTGGGGATTATAACCATCTGAGGTGAAAAACAAACATTTTCTCATTTCTTATTAGGAGCAGAGATCAACCGGTGCGCGGCGCCACGAGGCGTGCAGGAGGATCAATATTTGCCGTACTTTATAGGACTCCTGTAACGGGATTCAGGATATGAAATGGAGACGTGACGCTGTTGCCCAGCGAAGGCTGCGTTGTGACAAACAAGCAGAGCAGCGCCGCTGTCAAGCCTCCCCGAGATTTGCCTATCAGCGACTCTCACGCTCAGGGTCACAGAGTACACGTTAAATTGTTGCTGACGAGAGATGGAAATGTGCTCTAACAGCAGCGGCGCCATCACGCCTTAATAAGGATGGATTATGCACACATGTAATAAGTGCACACAAAAAAAAGAAAGAGAAGCGTAATGCGGAGAGATATTCGCTGATCATTTTGTGATGACGGCTGTAGATTCAGTTCGGTTCACTCTGCCGCATCTCAAATAAATCTTCCCCCCCCTTTTTTTTTTAACCACCAAATTAAGCCCGTTGTGGTTTGAAATCGGCTGCCCTGAACTGCCACCTTTCCGCAGAGAACAGGAGGGCCGTGCTCAGCTGGAAGTCAATTGATCCACTTTACAGATGAGTCACTGGTGCGCCCTTTCATGGAGGCTCTTAAATCCATTTCCTGCAGCCGTGCGCTGGTCTGCTGTATAGGAGCGCGGTTGCCACAGTTACCCACTGACACAGGAAGAAAGAAAGAGAAAAAAAGCCTGGGGATGGAGCACCATCTCACACAAGTGTCTGGTTTTTTTTTTCTTTTATTAATTTAGCTGTTTTCCCCCCATAAATCCTAAAAATAAAATAAATAGCTCAGAGTTATTCGCTGTAACTCTGAGCTAAAGCTGGATTGAAAAATCTGCGACGGAGTACGTTCATAGAGCAACAGATAACGGCTTCATGATGTTTATCAAAACATTAAATTATCAGCCGGACGACATGTTCACTGAGGGAACATGAGTTGTACTTGGATTTCGTCCAACCCACACAGTCGCTGACACATTTCATATTTGAAGCCATCTTGTGCTGGAATGAAAATTGGCCATTTCTCGTTAAGGCTCATAAAACATGGATGGCTTTTCTGAGATCAAAAAAAGAAAAAGTTTGAGATATGAAAGAAGCGAAGCGGCTGAACAGACTGATCTTTAATCAAGCGTCTGTCTTGATTGATAAAGTTGGCCTGTTTTTATAAAGGCTGCCATAAATCACTAATGGGAAAATAGTTTTGTGATATGACAGTGCTCAGAGTTTTCTTTGGCACCGAAAAACGTTTGATTAGTGTCACTCCCACCCCCAACCCCAGCCTGCGCACTGGCGTAGCGGAGGCAGAGCAGCGGCGCTAAGTATGTGACAGGTGGGGGTTCATTGTTCTGGCTGAAATCATAGACTGCACTTGCGGAGGTGTGGAAGTCAATCTCAGCTTGTTTTGTCGAGAGACGCCACGACTCTTGCTGGAGCTCAGCGTGGTCCCGGCTGCCCTCCTTTGTTCCCTCACTTGCCCATTTGCTGTCCCTGTTTGGGCCCCTTCCAGCGCTCTGCGGGGGCCTTGGACCTCCACCAGCAACCAGGTACATGTCACCAGTTCATTAGTGTTTCAGAAACAAGTTCAGAACAAGTTGATTAAACTTGTGACCTAAGAATATGAGTGAATCATTTAAGTCATTGCCTTCCTACCCAATTCAGCTTGATTTTCATCTCCTTTCACTTCTCCATCTGGGCTTCCTCTCATCAACTTGGATTTCCTCTGGTAGAAATTGTAAACGATGGCATTGATTCTGTGCTGTTGTATGCTTGTAGTCTGCCTGTAGTTTTAGCAATGAAGAAGGTCAATTAAATTATTAAGTCCATGTTGTCCACGCTTCCAAATATCGAATTACCATTAATTCGGCACTTCTCTCTTCTCAGTAGGGTTGTTGTAAAATAATATTTTAGTAATCGAGTACTTTATATAATATTTTTATGATTATCCGAGGAATCTGATCTCTCTCTCTCTAGTAAGAACGTTGCCAACCACAAATAATCATCCATCGGAACACGGTGCGCTACATAATAAAACATAATTTAACGAAGCTTCAAGGCAGATAAGGAATTTTAATAATCGAGGTACTCGAATCACTCGAGGAATCGTTTCAGCCCTACTTCTCAGTGGAGGATGGTTGTTTACAGCGCAGGCGATTTCCAGTAAGCTTCATAGCGTCGAACTAGCGCATTACATACGTCACAGACAAACGTTACCGACTGGGTAAAATTTTAAACTTGGAGTCCATGCCTCGTTTCTCAACTGTCGGTGTCCAGACTATGTATGAAACAATCTGTGTTTGTTTAGAGATTAGACTGGACTTTTTAGTGGTCATGGGGTAACCACAGCTCCTATCCTTCTCATGATGATCCTAATTACTTAACCAGAAGGCATCTGATAGAAACCATGTGTTTCTTTCAGATGGTTAATCTGACGGCAATCTCTTCAGTTTTTATCATACAACCATAGGTTAGGAGTTTCAGCCTTTAGAGAAGTTTCCAGAAAGAGAGTGTAACCCCTGACTCACACTGAGAAGACTACAAATAGTACCTGGCTAATACATTCACAAAACACTGGTAAGTATGAAACATCATCAAATTCACTAAATGTTATGCAATTTGAGCAGACCTGATGGGGAAAAGAAAATCCCTTCAAGCACCATCAGCCCTGAAGCTGACCGTACAGTTAATCCAGTCCACCTGATGAAATGGGTTCCATGTTTACTCTTATAGACGCTTTCTGATTTTTAATCTTGTGCTTCATGAATTACTGGACTCCTCTGCTCCTGTTAAGAACCTGGAAAGTCTAAAAAAGAACCCCGTGTCCCGGCTAAATGAGGGACTCATGAATCTGTGGAGAGATTGTAGAACATCTCAACTACACTGGCAATGTTCTTGACTAGTTTCCACAGGCAAGGAAAGACACTTTGTCCTCTTCTCAACTACTAATGTACACAGCAAGAGCCACTTACTCCTCAAATCTCTTCATAAGTCATCAGCATAATTTGGAATTTGTATTTGTTACGGGAACACAACTCTCAGAGTTAATCCACCTTGTGCTGCTAAAGTTTGACAGTTCATGACCTTTTCGTGTTTTTTAGAGAGAGGGTTGAAATACTGGAAACTGTTGGGCAGAACAATTTTATGCCCATTAGTGAAATAAAGAAAGGATGATGATAATCAGCTAATGGTGAAGTGTTGAGAACTTTTGGTTGTTTAAATGCCTTTTGATTTCACTTGATAACTATTATATCCCTGAAAATATATAATTTTGCAAAAACTATAGAAAAAAATTTGCAGTGTATTAATGCCATGGGGACCAAAATAAATCCGTTCCGAAGCATTTTTGAACATAAACAAGGTTGTGACCTGCAGACCCGGAGCAGTGACCTACTTGATTAGCATCCACCTTCACATCCTGTCTCTTTGGTTGTTTTGCTCTCTCACAAAGACATGAAGGAGCACTTTGCATTTTCCTATAGGACTAATAAAGGAGGAGGAATAATAGCTTCTTGTATTATGTCAAACAATCAAAGACCTGGATAGACCAGAACATTGTGGTCCAACATAAAAAAAAGAAAAAGGAAGCATATCATGTTCACCTAAAGCATTCATAGAAAACACTACGAGCCTGAAAGTAAAGAAAGTGAAATTACAATGAAAGTGATTGGAGGGATTTTTGTTGTTTCTGTTGGGCTTAAGACAAAGAGCACAATGGCGGCTGATCAGCAGGTCAATGGTGTCTGGATAAATGGCAAAGTAACCATGTTATGTGCGAGGTTATGATGCAACACCTAAACTCTGTAGCAATACACCATCTGATGAAAGTCCATTCGAATTTAAAATGACCATGCTACCATTTGGAACTTAATGTTTGGTTTGACTAACTTGGCTCGAACGTTAAAAGAATTAAAATAGGAAAAAAAAAGGAAAACCATTCCCTTAGGACATGCACACTCAAAAATGCAGATACAGTCCCACACATTGCGTGCGTGCTTCCCCTTTTCACATTGTTTGAGGCTGGAACATCAGGACAAACACGATAAAAGGCCCCCTAAGGAAACAGGGGCCATGAGCTTAGATGAAAATAGGAACCTTTCCAATCTGACGTTGTGTTGAATTGACTGTGTTGACAAGGCAAGCAGAGAGGGAGATTAGCGTCTGGGCTCATCATTTTCAAATGACACGACGTTTGGCACGCTGACGCTGAAACCCTTGACTATAATCATTAGAATCCTTTTTTTTTTAACATCTTAAAAGCCTTATCCCCAAGCTGATGAGAAATAGCCTATGGAAGGCAGTAAATTACCCGGGTACACGCAGCGTCTAGGCTTTTGCTTTAATTCATCCCTGCCATGCCTACCAGGGTGACATAACTCTTAAATGACGCAATATGCACAGCGAGGCACTTGAGTCAACAACGTGAGGTAAAGACATCACCATACATCAGCCCTTAGTTTATCCAGTTCAGGTCTGACCACAAACCGACTTCCTGGGTAAATGCAGCCACTTTAAGGCACAAACAGTTTATCACCAGGCGACTCTGTTGTGGCACGAAAAAACAAAAACTAAGTGCGAATGCAGAAAGTGACATACTACAGTTCAAGATTACATGTTTTACGTTAATTGGTGTAATGTACGTGTTTGTCCCTAATTGATGGGTTTGTTTAATGATTTAATTAATGTTATGTATGGTTGGGCCCCTCCCATCCACGTTACTGGCCAGTGTGGCCGTGTTTGATTGGCTGCCGCCAATTTGCTGTTTCCGTGGCGATGATTGGTCCAGGAGTGGCGCAGGAGGGAATCCTGTTCCGGTTGGGCGCCACTCTTTTCTCGTCTTCTGGCGAACTGAGACACGAACGCTTCAACACCTGAAGAAAGGCAGTTTTATGTCCGAAACATTGTGTTTTTGTAAGTTTTGATTAAAATTGTTTTTTGAAAAAGAGTTCTGCGTCACGGAAGAGATTGTCTTTAGTTTATTTCTTAAATTTTTTTTTCGTCTGTCTTTGGATGTAGGTTTTTGTTTTGTAGTGAACGCTCTTATGATCTTTGTCAGGAGGAGTAGTTGAACAGCAGGAAAATGCAGGTTTTGTTTTCCTTCAGACTGTCAGTTTCTGAAAGCCAACAAACCAAAATAAATAAATAAATCTCACAAAAACCACAACAAACCAAAAACAAGAGGAGGAAATCGCCACCTAGTAGCCACAACGACACATTACAGTGGGACAGAGTTAGATAAATAAACAGAAATAAAGTGTATAACTGAAAATAAAAACACGTACCTGGGGAGAAGATTAAAAACAAATTAATATTCTCGTAACTTCCCTTTATTACAGCCCTAAACAAAAATAAAAAAGTCGACGTGCGCATGCGCATTACCACAAGGTAGGACGGATTTCCAGGTCGCACAGTTCTTCAGAACACCGGCACAGACCGGGGGACATTTTCCCGCCAAAAGAAAAATGACAATAAAACTGTCCAATAAACCCACAACGACGGTCAAAACAGCTCAACACTGCTACATAACACACTAACAAATAATAATAAACAAAATGTGCTCAACATGAACGACTACTTTCACACAGAAAACAAACATATTTCGCAGCAGCAAACTTTCCCTTGACTTACCCGCAGCAGCGCAGAACGATGCTGTGAGGGGGCGGGGGAGAAGAAGCTACGAGAACACCGGGAAGAACTACCGGAGCCGAGGAGGCACAACAAGGCAGAGTGCAGAAAGGCAAATAAAAATAACCAAATGAGATAAAATTCACAAATACTCAATAGAAGATGAAGTAGAAATAATAGCTCTGTCACATAAGTGTTAAGAATTCATATTCGTGTGACCTCATTTCCTGATGAGAGATTTCATTTCCCTTGGTTGAATAAAAACACATTTAAATCTCTAAGGGGTCTGGATAATTGTGGGGTGAGTTGGAGAGCGCATGGCCAACATGTGGAAGAATTTCCTCTGTTTTTTTCTGTCCTACTCTGTGAAACACGGTGGCGTCTTCCTACTGGGAAGATTTACGTCAGCAGGAACAGGGAAGCTGGTCAGTTTATGGGAATGTTTGAAATCTACGAAAGAGCTTGAAAAGTACCTTCAACTGGGATGGACTTTTTTCTTTTTTTCCAGTGGTGACGAGAGCTACAACGAAAAGAGTATTTATGGACTGACCCAGTTAAATCCTAACCTAAATCCATTTAACTAATTACATCTTCATCTAATATGGCATTAACCAAAATAAAAATGTAACCATAGCAACCACATGCAGACCTTTATATGACCCTAATGTTGATTATACAATGTTCCCTCATTTCATGTCGTTACCTAATGAAAACCTAAAAGAGGAAGGAAATATACACTGTGTATTATTAGTATGTTCCACCTACCTATTAATAAAACTCAATGGAAGCCCTCAAGCGTCTCGGGTTTCATTGTAAAAGTTGTTCTTTTGGTGGTTATTGGGCCTGTTTAAAGTGCTATTTGAGAAAGGCTAACTCGCAGACGTGGCACTTTCCTGGCAAACGGAAAGAAAAGCCGCATGGGGAGATAAGGCCCTCTGGTAATTGCATATGATTTTGAAAATATTTACACAGTAATCAAAATTTCATTAGAGAATGTTTTCCCACCCGTATCTTTTTGCCCTCGCTAACGACATGTCTGCTTAAGGTCGCGCTAAACAGACGTGGCGTAACGTGGGGCTCTTCAACTTTTTTATTACTAGACCCAATCTCCAGGAGAGCTTGCAGATTTCACTTTGGGTCTGACTTTGAATGAAGGTGAAAAGTCATTCCAGCTACACTCACGGTGAAAAAAGTAAAGCCAAGCAGCAGCTATGGACATGGCAGCTAGAACGGAGGAAGAAAATCAGCAATTCCTCGTGAAACAGCGAAGCTGCCCGGAGCGCGACACGGAGGAATTACAGAAGAGCTACTGACAGGTCTCAAGACTGTCAAGAGGTTAACGGGAATGGAATGGAAACAGGTTTTTTCCCTTGAGTCAGAGAGATGAAGTCTGTTTTGTATTTCGCCATGTCTTTCCTACGTTTGCTCTCGCACCGTTAATAACTAATTATGTCATCGTACGTGTGATACGGGGTGCTACTTCACCAGCTTTGTACGTAGAGGAAATTAAAAACTCAAAACTAGTAATTACTGCTCTTCTTTCATGAGCTGACTTCCTTCCAATGTAAATATTTAGATCATTTTCATGGAGTAATATTTGGTGATTCATATTCAAGTTTCATCTGACTGACATTGGACAGCATTTCTCGCGCTCTGCAGAATAAATCAAGCTTGCAGTAACAATTCAGACGGTGCATTTGGGTTGCCAAACCTCAAGCTGCATTCTACATTTCATGCACTATGGTTCTCTTCAGTCCCATTATCCTCTTCTCATCACATCCTGACATATTGACTCCGGGCAATGGATGGATGGATGCCTTTATAGTGAATGGGCAAAGTTACACCACAGGTAAAACAGAATCTACAGATTAATGAGCTGATTTGACAAAGACTAACAAACGCCTAGGAACCAGACGTCATGGCCGCCGGGGCTGAACACATGGAGGGATGCACAGTTTGGGTTGAAAGAAGGGAAATGAAGAACAGGCAGAGATGTGAAGTTTAACTGTCACCTCCCGGATTTGTCTTAAGAGGATAAAAACGCTCTCAAATTCAGCTGGGATGACTGCCTGGAATAACACATCCAAAGGAAAGATCTTTGGATGGAAAATTGATAATAAATCAAAAAGAATAAAAGATCAAAGGGAGGATCCAACTCCTCTTTGTCAATAAGTCCACTTCCAACGTGGCCGTTGTCCAATATTAATATTTCTTATTTTAGAGAGGCAAAAACAATGGCGTGTGCGCACATAAATCAAGATTTTTACAATGACCAGTTTGCCAAGAGATTTTGAATCACAGATTTTAAACCAGTTGAACCTCTTTGAGTGCACACAAACAAGGCAGCACAGACAGAGAGGTAACCTGACTGAGCTGCAGTTTTTTTGAGTTAGGAAGGTTTGAAATAAATAACTGTATTGTTCATGTTGGAAATGATAATTCAATTATGCTAGTTTTAACTTTAAGCACATGTTTAAATATTAGACAGATCAACATTATCTTGAGTAGGACTCAATTTTAAGTTAGATTTAGAGTCATGGCTTAATCAACATAATCTGATCAGTAGAGGATAATTGTACCAGTTCTTAGATCCAAATCAGCCCGTTTTGATATTCTACGTGAGAGGACGGCTCTGAGCCATCAGCCTCCTGCTGTGCTTGGAATGCAGCAGCATCTGTGCTGGGACAGCAGGAGGGGGTCTGCATAGAGATAACTGTTTCCTGAACCCATATAAGGATTGGGGCCTTTTGCTATGTGGACACCTGAAGAGAGATTGTAGGATCTCACACAAAAGTGTGGAATGTTGGTTGTCTCAGGACAATCAACATTCATCAGCCCAGCAAGGACAGTCATAAACATTTAGAGCATCTTCCCTTTGAAATTTGGAACTTATTCTAATTAGAGAGCAGGAACCTCCCAGACTGCATAAATTAGAGAAAAGAACACACCTTCCTTTTAAAAGTTTCGGACCTGAAAGAATTAATCAGATCGTTGGGGTGCGGTGGCACCGGCGCTCGTCTCCGTATTGGTCTCTGTATTTGTGCATTTTTCTGTTTCTTTCAGGTGCTTGATGTCTGTCTTGTGGTTTTGAGTTTCTGTTGATTCTGGTCTGTTATTGGTGTGATTTGATGCATTTGCTTGTCTGAATAAACTTTGGATATGTTTGAAGTAGAACCGTGAATGTTGTGAACTGCCCTTACACACGGAGGAACCCTCGACCCGGGAACTAGAGAGGAGACAACGAGCTACAGGTGTTAATCATTATCCTCTCAATATTCATTTACATTAAAAAACGGGATTGACTTGGACGTCAGCCCAAAATACTCAATACAGAAGAAATTGAGTATGGCAGCCATATGTAAGACCGAGTTGGAAAAAATAAGTAAGGGTCAAAAAGTCCGAAGTTAGAACTTGCACAGACTTAAAGAAAACATGACACATTTGAGGATTAGTCAAAACATGTTGCTGGGAGATGAGATGTTCAATTCGGTTTGTTTTTATAGTATCAATTCACGACAACAATCATCTTGAGGCAATTCACAAAACACAAAGAGCCATAAATTCAATCATATGCACAAGTTAGCTTCAACATTACATTAAACCTGTAGTTATTGTGCAATGCAGTCAAATTCAGCTTATAGTGCCGGTTGGTAAGAAGATATTGAAGGAAGCCTTGTTGGTTGCATCAAGTCACTCACTCTCCCTCGGCAACTGCAACAGAAACACTTGACGGTTTGTCGCTGTTTATGCCTTATAAGAAAACTTGATTTATTCTGAAGTGTGATTTTTATTTAGAGGCTATAAGCTGTTAACATCTGTGTAATAGTAACTCTCTCAGTGTCTAGTGCTAATGGCTAATCCAAAAGGAGCTAACACCAAAGTAGATTTCTATTATTTCAATCCAGCTCTGCTGTCTTAAACATCACAGTGGTTCATAAAAACACTATTTTATCAAACTTTAAACGGTCATCATGTTTGTTGGTTATCTTAACAGCGCGCTAGAAAAAATGTTCCTGAATGAAATGTCTACCAGGAACTAAAATTATAACGTGTTTTAAGTTGGTGTAATCTTGTAAAAAGCAGAAATATTATACTATAGTAGTTTAAGCGAACATTATTTTTGTTTATTTTTTACACTGCCTTGCTTTTATG
This sequence comes from Phalloptychus januarius, assembly GCA_902982915.1. NCBI lineage: Eukaryota > Metazoa > Chordata > Actinopteri > Cyprinodontiformes > Poeciliidae > Phalloptychus > Phalloptychus januarius. The sequence continues at coordinate 16,051,968 of CADWAE010000471.1, read as the reverse complement.
TTTTTAGTTACTCTGACCAAAATTGGTTTAAATGTTCTGATCTCACTGCATGTTTCTTATAGGAAGGTCATTGGTGATACACCGAGTCTAGCCCTCAGGTTAGTGTAAATATGCAGATATTAGTCTGCATTAAAAATTTACATTTTAATTTGAAAAAAATCCAGCATAATAGGCTAAACAGTACAGTTTTCATTAAGCAATATCACATCTTTGAGATTGACTGCAATTAGATATTCCCTGCTTTCAACTTTTAAGAAGAACCTAAATTAAAATGCTTAACTATTCAGTGAAGGCAGCGCTCTATCAAATTTAACAGTCTGCATTGCTGACTTTATTTATTTGAGTCATTTCTAGTGGTTAGGCTTAGCAACACAGTCCTTTTTTAAGAAACAAAAATCACGTAAAGGTAAATGTTTGTCTTCACTTTTTTTAAACCCTGTTTCATAGAGTTTACAAAAGCTTCTAACCAAATACCCCCTGAATTAATCAAAATTAACTTTATTGCTGATTGCTTAGTTTACACACTTTGAATTGTAGCTTTCACCAGAATGAGCATACTCCGTTTTACTGGCAGTCCTTCTAAAAGAATAGATGAAATTCCTTTACCCCCCTTCGTGCGTTTGCTGTGAAGCGGCGTCCTCTGTGAGCCGGACCGGGTGCTCGTCGTTGATGGAAGGCAAATCACCAGGGCACGTTAACTTTGACCAATCAAATACTTTGCTGTGAACATATTTTCCCACACATCCGAACCCCTTCAGCTGGAAAGGATGCAGATTATCAGAAAAATGAAGAAAAGGAAATCAATGGAGGTATCTTTAAAAACTCTTTAAGTCGATCTCAGTGATCTATATATGTATAGGAATAAAAAACAAAGTCAGCGTACTTTGGTACTGGATGGACCTCCCTCTTACACTTCAGATGCTCAGCAGATGTTGAAAAGTCAGAGCAACATGCCAGGTCAATGTTACTCGTTGGATTTCCTTTTCTTTTTCCCCTCGCATGAAATGAAAAGTAAGACACAACATTTTTGATCTGGAAAATCCAAATTCTGTCATGAAGGCAGGTTGACCTCTCAGCAGTAAAAAAATCACAGCCAAACAGACAAGTGCAGAAAACCAAAAAGAAACCGAAGCAAACGTGTTCGTACTCCTTCTTTTTTTATACATTATATAAAGTTACAACCAAATCTTCAATATATTTCATGAGACAGATCAACACTCAGTCGCACACGATTGTGAAGCGGATGAAAGAAAAGAACCGAATACAAAATGTTCTCACACAGACAAGAACAGAGAAGAAAAACAAAACGTTCAAAGAAAATCAGTACAAATAAACACACTAATGTGGAAAGATGTCGGTGACAATGGCAGGATGATAATAAAAGTGCCTAATCAAAAACACAAGCTCATACAGATCATGATGAAACGCACCACATCTGTACAACCTTCACCAAGATTTCCTTATAAGTGAAGGCCCTTGAAGCTGGTTTCACATCAAAATGTTTCAGGACTGGACCCAGTAAACAGAGCAGCCATTACGTAGCCAGAGGGACTTTAGCTCCTGATGCTTTCGCAGCAGGAGACCGGAGTCCCGACACGCCTCGGAGCAATGTTTACATTTTTATTAACTTTAAATAACATTTCCCCTTTAGACTCAGTCATTCTACTGTTGACATGCACACAGAATGAAAGGGATTTAGGAACATATGCAATGTTGAAGATGTAGGGGTTTTTTTGTGTGTGTTCTTGCAGTCTTGCACGTAGAAAGTTACGCCATCTGGGATCCATTTTTAAAGATTCTTTCATCTGTACTTTTATTTAATGCTGTAAAAAAATGCTTGTCCCCTAAACAGATTTAATCAGTTTTTCCTTTTGTCGTACTTAACTCTGCCTTTGTCTTAAGAGCCGGGGTCATTTGGACCCGATGAGCTATTTACTCTGTGCGCAGTCCAGTGGGGGTCGCACTGACGTGTGCGCTTTTACGAGGTACTTTTGTGAGTGTGGTTTTGGGAACTGACGATCTGATGGGACTATCCCCTATCCGTTTCTCCACTGTGCGACCGTGACATCTGCCATGCGCCTCCTGAGCGTCGCACTAAAACTATGGTAGTCAAATACTATATATCTCCAAGCTAATTTTAACATTGGATAAAGATAACTTGAGTAAATACAAAAAACAGTTTACAAATTGCCAAGAAATGTTTTATTTCAGCCACATTTGGGGCTTTTGAGTATGAACAGTACGTTTGAAGTCATTCTCAAGTATGACTCAAGTCCGGAATTTGAAACACTTTCCAAAATATTTTGTTCAGTCAGTCTACTAAATATTTTCCCAAAAGTCTTGTGGATCATCAAGATGCTTCTGGGTAAATCTGAGACAGGCGATATGTTCTTTTTGGTCAGCAGTGGTTTTGGCTTTGGAATGCTCTCATGGAGGCTATTTTTGCCCAGTCTCTCTATTTTATTGTCAAATCATGAACACTGAGGCGAATGAGGCCTGCAGGGCTTTAAATGTTGCTCTGCATTGTTTTGTGGCCTCGTTTTATGGTCTTCAAGTTTTATGATCTTCTGGTGTCCAAAAGTCTTAGAAATGGTTTTGGACACGTTTCCAAACTGATAAATGTCAAGTTTTTTATTTTTTTACTTCTTTTAAATGACATTTTTCTTTTCAGTTGTCAAATTTTTGGTTCAGTTTAACAGACTTTCCCTTTTATGAATGAAATCATTTCCATACAGCTTTTTTTCCCCCCCATTTGTCTGACATGAACATCTGGTTGATGACCTGAAACATATAATGTGACAAACGGGCAAAAACAAAAATTTTTTTTTAACCACTACACACAATTATGTTCTTTTATTGAAACAATTTTGTTGTTTTAATCTTTTTTCTGATTCAGCAAATTGTTCTCCGCAAGATCAGTAATTTATCTGAACAAAGGGACATGCATGGAGGGAAAAATGGGAGGATTTTAGAGACATATTATGCAAAATTCACATTTTGCATGTTTTTGTACTTCTATTTGGGTCTTAACTGCGTCTACAAACAGCGCAAGCACTTAAAAAAAAAAAGACACCATTTATTTTTGGCAATAAGTTTTTTTTTTTTTTTTGCTGCCTGGAAGATGAGCCATTTCAAAAACCTCCATTGTCATGATGGGTTTGATGTTTCAAGCCCACATGCAGAAACACTCGCAGAGAGACAAGAAATAAAAATATTTATTTACAACAAAAAGGAAACAGTCACTGGAGAGAGGCAGCTGCCTGGAATCCGGGATCAGCTTGGACAGAAAAGGAGAGAGGTGATTAGTTCAAGGAAGATGGGATTTGTGATACCTTAATCCTAAATAACAGGGTGCTTACTCGAGGTCTGTAGATGAAATCTTAAGGGGGGTCTTGACAGTTCCAGGGCATGGATTCAGTAGAGGTTGTCGGCAGGACAAGGAAGGAAGCGGCGTTGGCGGGCGGACAGGTAAGTCTTGGAGCGGCACAGAGGAGCAGCGAGACGGACTGCCAGCTGATGACTTGACGGAGGTAAGGGAAACGGAGAAGGATGTTTGTGGAGCTTGGATATCCGGTGGGTAACAAACCACAAAAAGATTCCACCAGCAGTCAAGTGGACACGAGGAACTCTCTGGTCGTCAAAGGGATCCTGAGGAGGATTCACAAGAAACAGATTAGCAAAAAAGCTCTCAGAGAAATCCACTAGCAAAACTTAGCAAAGCTACAAAGGGCTGGAGTACCAATACAGGCAAACACTATGGCAAAGAGGTGCTGGCAGTCAACTGCTCATATACTCCTCTGATGATGATAGGCCGTAGGTGTGTGGAACCAGCAACACCTAGAGAGGCCGCCACCTGGCACCCTCTGGTGGACGAATGGTGGTAACTGAAAAATAAAAACCTACTCCCACACCCTGGTACACAACATCCAGAATGTAACCCGAGGGAAGCCCAGCCTGTCACCTAGCAACCCAATCGGAGCTCCGGCATGTTTAGTCAGCTGGTTTTCCCGCTACATGCGATGTACAATGTCTGCCGGAAAAGACAAGTGTTTTGCTGTCGACCTACCATCCAGAAACACACTCGCTGTATTCTCGTTGGCTGTGTAGGAGGCTCCACTTCTGCTTTTCAAAGATGTATGGTTGAATAATTGCACATATGTTTGCAGCCATTTTCACGTGCGAGTGTGGCCAGCAGCAACTTATTTTGGATTTAAAGTGGTACGAGGCCCGAATGACATCACAGCCAGGACGGCATGCAATGTTCAGATTTAACACATAGTTAAGTTGTCTCGGAACAATCTTTCCCGTTTCAAGTAGCAACATTGATGTAACCGGTGCCACTCACTACATGTACATCTGTGCGTATAACTGCATCATAATCCCTAATTTCCATAACGCATTGTAACCAGCACATCCTCCCTTCCTCAGTTTGTAGCAATCATGACTACGTGGTACACTTTGTCCCAAACATCATTTTGGGATTGGTGATTCAGAAAATGGTGATGCCTCGATACCAATGCAGAGTGGTACTTCTCGCCCTGACGGTGGCTTTTTTTGAAAGCTCCATTAATGGTGTGCATTAGAGCGTTCCATCTGCGCCACGAACGGTCACTCTTAATTTTAAAAAAAGAAAGAAATAACAGAGAAAAAACCTTGGATGCGTACTATTCCGTTCCTAACTTTTCTTTCCCTGTTGATTTTAAGCAAAGTGTAGTCACATAATTGCTCCTGTTGCTTTTTGCTGCGGGGTAATTTCAGAGCATTTCATGCATGTGAGTAACAGTAAAAAGGTTTTCTGTGTGCAAAAGGGGGCAGGGTGAACCTTCTACACCGGCCCTTTTTGCAGCACAGAACAAACAGCCGTGCCCGAAATTTAGAGCAGCCAATTAACCCAACATGAATATTTTTGAACTGCGGGATAAATTTGGAGCGCTCAAGAGAAGAGAGCCCTCGCTGCGAACTCCACACAAACAAGCCTTGCTGCTTTGAGGCTGCAGTATTGCTGCCGGAAGGGCAAAAAGAATCTAAAAAAGTTAAAGTGACACATACGGAATAAGAATAAAGTTGGTAAGGGTAAAGTTGGAAGCATTTTAAACGTTCGCCACAAATCCAGGAGGAAGATGTTTAAGACAAACAAGGATCTAAACAGGAAAACAAGATAGCTGCATGGCTTCTAGGGAAGAAGCAGAAATGGCAAATTGCACACAGGAACTGAAGAGGAACAGGTGGCAACGATTTGAGCGTCGATGCCGCTGGTGGAGGGAGGAGGAAAGGAAGGAGGATTATAAAAGAACAGAACAAACAGCAAAGAAAGAAAAAAAAGGTCTGAAATAAAATATTAACTCCATGTGAAATATCGGGTGGCTTATACGCTAACTACATTATTCATCTCTTAGGTTTGTCCTGAAAGCAAAAAACAAATAGTGCCTATAAATACTGGTGAACATGAGCCTTATTTATTATGGGATTATAATTTCTTCTCTCCGCAAGCCAGAGGTCTCAGATTCAAGTGTGAAATCACACCTAGCTCTAATATTAGCTTGTTAGCAGAGCGCCATGAAGTTTGCATGTTCTCCCTGTGCATGCATGGGTTCTCTCTGGGTACTCTGGCTTCCTCCCACAGTCCAAAAACATCACTAGCAGGTTAATTGGGCTCTCCAAATTCTCCCTAGGTGTGAGTGTGTGTGTGCATGTTTGTTTGTCCTGTCTGTCTCTGTGTTGTCCTGCGACAGACTGGTGACCTCTCCAGAGTGTACCCCGCCTCTCGCCCGGAACGTTCGCTGGAGAGGCACCAGCACCTCCTGACCCCACTAAGGGAAAAGGGAGTATGGAAGATGGATGGATGAAGGGATAATAAATTCAGCATGCTGCACAGTTTGATGACGAGGATCAATTAGAATGTATGTATAAATTAATTGAAATTAATTTTGTTTTGTAAATGCCTCATAACAACCTTCATTGTGAATTGGCACAACATAAATAAATTTTTAAAAATTTACTGAATTGCTCCTTTATTATTATTTCTTACCAGATTTGTACGTGTGGTCTGGTCACTTCTACTCCCAATCTGACACTCAAGCAAATTAATTAATATCCATTAGACGCTGCAGTGTTTTTATTCAGGAAAACACACACACACGCACGTGCTGCGGCTGGGTTCCTGTGTGTACCATGATCGCGTGGGATGCACGGACTCATCATCTGCGTCCTGGAGATTAGCGAATGTGAGAACGTAAACAACGCTTTAAAAGGACATGATATAACATGTCGCTTACTTCAGCGCCGACCCTCTCTCCTTCGTTTCAAGAAGAAACACCGGCGCAGCCAGATCAACTTGGAGAAGAAAAACAAATAGTAGAGAGGAGTGGGAGAGAGAGATGAATCTTTAAATAGTTTTAATCAAACAAAGAGGGTTTTTCTTTTTTTTTCTTTAAAGAACTTTTTGCATCCGTGCCAATTGAAGAAGGAACGAGCCCTGGACTCTCTCCCTTCTCTCCCCTCCCAGAGGGTTGATGATATTGGGTCATAGAGTATGGATTCAAAGGAACAGCAGTGAGAACATTGCTGTCTTCTCTCCTGATAGATGATGAGCTGCGCCGATGCCTCCCGGTTTCCCATAAGCTCTAAGTACAGGATGCTTAGCCGAGCAGGAACAACCAGCTGCACGCATGTCACACACTCACCAAAAAAAACCACATTCGCTCACATGGACGCCCGTCCACCCGGCCCGTCCGTGTCCACATAAATAACTCGGTGAGATGTTTACGCTACGAGTTACTTTCTCAGCCGTCGCTAAAAGGCTTTCGCAGATGACTACTGGGGAACGATTTTTCAAACATCTGAAACAACAATGACCTGCACAGTGGCGCAGCTGGTAAAGCTGTTGCCTTGCAGCAAGAGTTTGCATGTAGTTTGCATGTTCTCCCTGTGCATGCATGGGTTCTCTCCGGGTACTTCGGCTTCCTCCCACAGTCCAAAAACATGACTGTCAGGTTAATTGGCCTCTCTAAATTGTCCCTAGGTGTGAGTGTGTGTGTGCATGGTTGTGTGTCTCTGTGTTGCCCTGTGACAGACTGGTGACATGTCCAGGGTGACCCCGCCTCTCACCCGGAATGTTAGCTGGAGATAGACACCAGCACCTCTGGACCCCAGTAAGGGACAAGGGAGTATAGAAAATGAATGGATGGATGGATGGATGGAACAACAATGGCTGGAAAACTAAAAAAAATAAAATAAATAAAGCGTCAAATCAGCGACGAGGGACCAGGCGTTTGCCGAACCGTCGAGTCTCAAGTAGTTTAGATTCGACTCGAGGGTCAAGAGGGATTCATCAGACAGTCGATTTAAAAAGCACAATTTAGATTTGCTGATTTGTCTTGTTCATAACTAAATTAGTTTAATAGGTTCCTCTTGTGGGTGGCATCCTTCTGAACTCTGTTTGACATCAGACGTACCTGGCGATAAGGGAAAACGCTTCCGTCTTATCAGCGCCCCTCTTTGTCATTCTCCTCCTGACGTCCAAACAAAACAAAGACTTGCAAATGCTGAATTTAATTTAGCGTTTTAAAAAGACATCCTCAGCTTAAATTAGTATTTTGTGAAGACATCTGTTCGGAGTTAACAGCCTCCTTATCGTCACACGGCGGGCGTGAGGCAGGCACCGCCGAGGACCAACACAAACAAGCAGCAAGCTACGAGGATAGATGGCAACAGCTGGATCTGTCAATGACTTGAAGCAGGCCAGCTGTGCAGATGCAGAGGATGGTGATTACTGGCAAAAAAAAAAAAAAAGGAACAGATGAGTTTAGAGAAGGTGCAAGAGGTACGGTGCAATAAATGCTGCGTCCTCATGCATTAGCAAGCAGGACGCAATACGCCTTCTCGTGAGAGATTCGATTGCACAATCGTGCAGCGAGATGTGAAAGTCTAAAAATGTGACTCGACTGGCCAAGGGATGTTGCATAAGAGGAGGCTCAGAATCCCATGTTCGTGCGAGAGCAGGACCTCAGGTCGTTACGCAGGACTAGCAAATGTCTGCGTTGGGCCAGAGGAAATGGTCTCCAGCATCTCGATGACTAATTGAGAATGCAGACACTGATGTACGTTCTGTTTGCCTTCGCACAAATAACCTGCGGCGCAAGGCGGGCGTATTACGGGGAAGAGGAGGAGAAAGAGGAGAAATTCCTGCGTTTGGATTTTTTCTCTGGGTGAAGGAGCAGGTTCATATCAAAGGAACTACATGGCTATTCATAATAACGTGATAAGAACGGATTAAGTGTTCCCGATGCTAAGTCGTAATTTCTCCTTTGTTGTTGGTTTTTGACAACCAAAGGTTGACGTCCAAGGCACTCAAAAAGTAAAACATCTTTTTAAAATGTTTTTTTATTTTTTTTACTCCACCCTGTCCTGATAACACACACACAAAAAAATAGATTGATTCTGCGCTCTGGGTAGCTGGTGGGAGGGAACTCTGAACCAGGATTGATGTCAGAGTTCTCGCCGAGAAGTCGGAATTCCAACATGGCGACGCCCGTTTGCGAACATCGACTTTAAACCTGTTCTTTTCATAAGCAAGCACCGTTTTGAATTAGTTCCATTTGGAGCTGCAGGCGTCAAACCGAACATCGTTCACTTACGTTGTGTGTCTTGTAAAATAAACACACTCCCTACACCTTTGGATTTCAGTTGTGTGCAGTTTTTACCAATAATACACGAGGAGGATCTTTAAAACCTGTGGAGCGCTTAACGACACCAATGGATTCAACACAATCACCTCACTGAGTTTCTCTCAAATGTCGAACTCCTCAAATGTTCACCTGTGGCGCATCAGGTCATAAAGATGACATCCATCATGGACTCTAGTCCTCCTCTGCTCGCTCTTTTCAAGGGTTTCGAAATTGCTGCCATGCATTACTCACCCTCTGCCGGTCTGTAGTTTCAGAGGAAGGGGATCACGTGCATTAATAATGACCGACAGAACCAGACGTTTGTCTCTAGCGTCTCGCCACAAGATTAAACTGACTGAATCAGTCGAATCTGGACAGAAACAGCTCATTTGATGACCAATCGGTTTTAATCGTGTCTTTATTAAACAGGGTTATGATTGGATTGCTTCACTCTTTCTCACATGTAGGAAGAACTCACATTTTCACGTTGTGTAACTGACTTTGCACAGGGCCAGACACTTTCACTGAAGCTGAGATTTGGCTGCGGGTCAGCGTGTTAGCACCTTTACCGTCGCCGTCACCTTTACATGCTTTGTTTGATGCAAGGTGTTCGGTTACCAGAGAGAGAAAATGATTTCAACAGAACTCTGTAAATCAGAAGTGTAGCATGTCTGTTTTTGTCCTGTTTTTTTGTTGTTTTTTTTTCTCCGCACCTGCGTCAGAGTCCAGGTGTAAATCCAGAAATTTCAGTCGCGCCGATGGTGTTCTGTAATCCATGCGTTGCTAAAGACACAAGCCAGGCGGCGCAGAAGGCCAACCCTGTCAGGAGCGGAGATTCTTCAGATGAATTAAAGTTTGTTAGATAAACATGACGTAGTGTGTACAGTAAGGTAGCGCGTTGCTCTGCTGAGCATCCTGGCTTTCTGTCTGGTCACAGGCAAAAAGCACAGATATGTTTGTTGGTGCCCTCGATGCCTCGTTTCCAAGTGCCAAGTGACTCGTTTCAGTGCGATTTGTTTTAGCATGTGATAAAGTGAAAACAAGTCACCTGTGGTTTGTTTGACAAACTTGTTGTTTGTATTTATTACAAACTAGAAGTTTGCCACTGCTGCCTGCACTTCTCCTGTCCACGATTCTGTTACTGTACAGGAAACTTCCCACCGTCTCGTGTTCACCAGCGCTGCCTCCGTTTCCAAGAGACGCGTCACATCAATTGCATGTCACAGTTTTCATCCCTAAAGCAAACAGATTGCCACCTGTGCTGCGATTTCCTGTCGATCCATGCGCCGATAGCGTGGATGGATTTCTACTTTTTTGTGCGTGGCTTTCATCCATCTTCAAGATCTGCTCTCTTCCATTTCCGGGGGTGTGGGGGGGTTCAAGGACAACGCAGCAGATGTCTTCCATCACGCTGGAAGGAGCCACTTTTAACCCCCGTCTCCTTTTTTTCCAGCATGTCCACTGATGACGTCCTGAGCTATTATTGCAGCTCCGGGCTTTATTTATTTATCTATTTATTTTAGCAACTGCAGAACACGAGCGCTCTGCTCTTTATCCTCCGCTGTGAGCCGGAAGATCCGGAAGATCTGGAGGATCCGCAAGATGAGGAATCACAGGAATTTATGTTGCATGTGCAGCAGCCTCGATCTTCGTTTTCACTCGCACGTCTAGGGCTCCAGTGGAGCCAGTCACAGATTGTGCAAAGAAATTTCTTCTTCTGCTAGGAAAAAAAAAAGTGTAAAATCCTCAATGCTGCAGTGTAAGAGTTAATACTTAAAATTGTCCAAATTACTAGAAAATTACCATATAAATTCAAACTTTAATGTGTTTTATTTGGGTTTATAAGACAGAAGGCACTTAATATGAAGCACTGTTGAAAACCTCCTGGTTGTTCCGCCACATATTGATTTCTGAACTCTCCCTGAGTTAAAAACATTAGCGTTGTTGTTTCTAAACGACCATGAGCTTTATATTATATTTGCATCTTTTCTGTCATTTTCTTAACCGTTTCTAACAAATACTAAATGCTTGCTTAGAATTTCGGAGACGTGTCATTCATACATTAAAAGAACAATTGCTCGTTGTGGGAGAAACGGATCATTTTACGTGCTCTCTTAATTCTGCTCCAGTTTCACATCACCTTCACACTGAAGCATGGCGGTGGCTGCGTTATGCTGTGGGGACTTTTTTTTTTTTTTTGTCTGCAGCAGGAACTGAGAGGCTCGTTAGCACCGATGGGAAGATGTGGACATAGCGAAACACGGGGGCGTGACTGATGAATGAAAATGCACCCCACACTTTTCAGATTTTCACTCATGGAAACGTTCCCAGAAACCGTGAACAGCGGTCATAGGCCTCGCCACGGAACATGAGCAGCTTTGATGCATTAAAAGTGAGTCGAATCGAGAACGGAAGGAGAATGAATTGAAAGGAAGACGCACCGCATCGTCTCCGTCTGTTCCGCCTCACGATCGGCCTCCTGATTTTGATATCTGAAACGTGAAACTCGAGCATTTCAAGTAGAATGTGGATCCCTTATCTCTTGGAAAACTAGAGGAAAGTTGACTGTGTTTCTCCTTTGGGGAGTTTTTAGCTAAAGAATGTAGTTTATTTATAGGGACTCCTACATCCTCATATCAAACTAAAGGAAGAAAAAAAGTTGCTGGCTTTACTAGGCAGCATTTCTCAGATTTGGGTCTGTGAAATAGCACACTGTGTGTTTTACATTACACTTTCAAATATATGTGTTCTCCAGGGGGAACTGCAAATGACCCGAAAGAAAGTGTCTGGCATGCGCAGTAGAGGGCGCAATAACACACAGAGAACACGCTCAGTGTTTTGCCAACCGCCGTAAAAAAGAAGAAGAAGAAGAAAAGGAAGTGCTCGGCGTTTGCTGACGTAAATGTGGATGCTAACAATGGAGCTTAGCATAGCACTTTAACAACAGCGTTCAGTCATTCCTATACATTATTTGGAATCATTTAAGCCAACCTAATATCTAAAGAAGGAAAACAATAATAAATATATGAAAAGATAATGTATAAAACTTTATATAAGTCCATGTAATGACATACATAAATAGATTTATATCAGACGTGATACCAGCCTCCATTATGCTAGTACTCATAAAAACAAGCTGATACTGATCTGCTGGAGGTAACTATATATATTATATATCTGGGCTTTGTCATCTGATGTGTGACTAATTGGAGCGTAAAGGTGGAGCATTTCTGCACATTTCTTCTCCAGTGCATTGCGCTTGTTTCTGTCTAACGGACAGATAACTCTAATAAAAGAAATTAAACGACTCCACTTAAATTAGCAGCACTTCACCTGCTGGGGTCTGAACACACAGACTCACTAATTCTTCCTGGTCGCTTCTGCAGAGAATCTGCGCTGGTTCATCGGTCAGGTGGATCTGATCCAAATCGATCAATTGAACTCTGCGAGTTTTTACCCTGTCGCGGTTCGGTGTGTGCTTTAACGAGGATTTTTCTTTTATATATTTATTTTATTTTTGCGTGGTTTTGCGTCTCCAAAACGGACTGTCTCCCAAATTCAGATTTCAGCTTTGGTGACGTTTTACCAGCCAAACTGTCTCCAATGTCCATCAACTCAGCCATAAAGTTTGTTCTCTCTTAACTTCTACAGTTGTAACATTGCAGAAGTCAGAGAGCAAGTAGAAGGATCGTCTCCGAATAGTAGAAGAAAATGGAGCAAAATTTGAGTAACGAGATAGAGCGACTCCGACGTGTCTTGAATATTGTCAACAAGCTGCTTGAGGAAAAAAATGAAGGGTTTAAAAAACTGTTGGATGAGAACATGACCTTGAAGGAGGAGAAAAACACCATGGAAAAGAAAATCACAGCTCTGAACAAGAAAAACACTGACTTGCAGAACAAGTACTCTGTCTTAGAGCAAATACAAATGATCCCGGGGCAGGAAAACAAAGCTCTAACAAAAGAAAATGGTTCTCTGAGGCAGAGATACGTCACATTGGAGAGAAGAAACAATAACCAGGAGCAGGGAAACCACGCTTTAAGATATAAAATCGTCGCCCTGCAGGAGGAAATCTTTGGCATGGAGAATGTAAACACCGACCAGGAAGAGAGAATTGCCACACTGCAGAACAGAGTTGCATATTTTGAGGGGTAAATGACTGCCCTGGAGCAGAATGTCACCTCCTTGGTGGAGGAAAAAAACAGTATGGAGCAGAAAATCACCTCCTTGGAGAACAAATGCTCCTTAATGGAAAATAAATACACTCTCTTGGAGGGAGTAGAAATTGTCCTGGGCAGAAAAACACTGCACGGAAATGAAAATGTTTCCTGATGCGGAACGCCATCTTGGAGGAGGAAAAAACAACATTGGAGCAGGAAATTGCCTCCCTGAGAGCACTGCCTCTGTTGCAGAGGCAGTGCTCTCTCGAGCAGAAGAGCACTGCCTTGAAGCAGAACAAGATCATCCTGGAACAGATAAATGCTAATCTGGAGTAGGAGAACACCACCCTGGGGCAGAATAGTATGGAGTGAAAATAGTCTCAAAAGATTTGTGCGTGAAAAAAGGATTTGTAACTCTTGTAAGCATCTTTGTGTGTAAGTTTGTATAGTTGTATCTTTGAAACATGATTTGTAAGCCATAAAAAGAAAATAAACCTTTTCCTATGCCTACAAATGTTGAAAAAGTGCACGAGTCGCCAGATACACACACATAAAACTGCAGTTACATACAGATCCAGTTATGAGAGCACAACTACTTTTGAGACTCATTTCACGCCTCCCTGATTTGTGTGGAGTTCCGGATGGCTCTTCCTGCAGCCGAGTTCTCCTGAGGTTCGGGACATGCGGTTCTGGAGGTGTAGCTGCAGGACGGCCCTGTTCCAGTATGAAACCCGTCAGTTCGGTCACCTCATCTCGGTTCCAAGACCTGATGGACCCATCCCTCAGAGTTTTACCTGCAGCCGAAATATCATCTTGGTTCTGATTAAGTCCGGATCACTCAGACCTGTAACCTGGACTCTCCAAAACCCATTTTTATCCTGTTTCCTTGTAAAATTACAGGTTCTGTTAGTGCGGTTCGGTGCTGACAGGTCCGTTCTGCCGCGGCAGATGGCAGAAGTAAGTGGATGTTAAAACTTGCAAGTTTTACCCTCAGAAGTAAGTAGCCTACCCTTCTGAGGGTAAACCACGACCACAATTACTGGGCCAACCCGACTCGCCATTATGGAATGTTTGACTGAACGCTTCTCCCAGCCAGAGCAGAATAAACTTCCGCCACCTAGTGGTGGAATCTTTTAGCCATGTAATTACAGTTGTACACGTCACAAACGTGGATTCAGATATAAACAATATTACGATATTAAAAAGTAGATGTGGGTCTAATGACATGTATATTTTTCACAAAAATATGTCTTAGCCACGAGACGAGACAAGCAGAGAGGGAAATATGTGTTGAACTATGGAAAAAAAATCTTCCAAAGTAAACTCAGATGACCGAGCTTTTACTAGCATGTGAACGCACCAACTACACACAAATCAGGGAGGCGTGAAATGAGTCTCAAAAGTAGTTGTGCTCTCATAACTGGATCTGTATGTAACTGCAGTTTTGTGTGTGTGTATCTGGCGACTCGTGCACTTTTTCAACATTTGTAGGCATAGGAAAAGGTTTATTTTCTTTTTACGGCTTACAAATCATGTTTCACAGATACAACTGTAGAAACTTACACACAAAGATGCTTACACGAGTTACAAATCCATTTTTCACGCACAAATATTTGAGACTATTTTTACTCCATAGAAAAGCACCGCCTTGGAGCAGTAAAACACCATGTTGGAGCATATAAACACCGACCTGCAACTTGAAGTGGAACAGCTGAACAAAAGGCTGAGGGACAATGAGGAGCAGCAGAACCAGCAGCCATCTGAACAGGGAACCGAGTCCTGTTGCGAGTCCTGTTGGTCTCCCGGCTGACTGAGATCATATTTAGTACTAAGAAGAAATATATATTACAGATGATAACAGTAAGGAACTTAAGAATTATTTATGCTCTTAATTAGATTTGATATATTTATTTCTTCAATATAATTTTTTCTGTCAGTGTTAAAGTCATGAGGCTCTTCAGTGACTCCATGACACTTTTAATTTGATTCATTAGGATTTGATTAAGAATCAGCTTTATTATTTGGAATTTCTATCCAGTAAAACTATTAATCTATAAATCAATAGACAGGTCAATATAAAGATATAATCCATGTTCCTGTTCCATACTTGTATGGCATTAAAAGGATCTGGAAGTTTTGTTTTTCCACTAAAAGCTCTGGTTTGCGCAGTAAATTCCATGAGGGTGAAATTTTATAGCTGATACTCTGATGTCCCATTCTCCTGAAGGCAGCACAGAGCTGCACCACAGAAACACTGAAGAGAAGAAGATTTGTGATTAATATAGTTGCAGTTCGATCCATGTTTTAATGTTGCAGAGCTCAGTCTTTTGCAAATAGTTCAAAGTTTAAACTGGTATTGTTGAACATCTTTTATTTGGTCATCTTGTGCAAGATTTAACAACATCATAAAATTACAGAGAACAAGAATATTTTATCCACTCTGATAAAATATTATCATATATATATATATATATATATATAGAGAGAGAGAGAGAGAGAGAGAGAGAGAGAGCGTGCTTGTTGTTGTCGTTTCACCATTTTGCACTATTTTTCTGGATCTAAGTAGACCACATCAGCACTGTTAGCTATTTTGCAGATTTCCATATTTATTTATTTATTTGATGGCATAAGCCTGACAATGATAAATGTGACAACAAACCAGTGTTATAATAGCTTGGGGGGGTTTTGTTGTGACTTTAGTTTTTAGAGCAAGTTTGCTTGTTTTTTTATTAGCTATTAGTTAAATATTGCTTAGTTTTAGTTTTTTAGTTTAGTTTGAGTGTTTTCATACTTTCAGTTCTAAATGTTAATAAATAGATTCATAAAACATAAAAACAAAAGAAATATCTATAATTTCAGTATGTTGTTGATTTTTTATAAACACATAGTTCCAGTTAGTTGCAGTTTCCTCCCATGAATTGCCATTTTTAAATTGATTTCAGTGATGGAAATCAATTTTCTCTACTTATATATAATAACCTTGTTACAGGCTGCTTATAGTGGGAAGCACAATGTACTAAAATAAAGCTGATGCTGCCAACAAGATGGGAGCTCACGAGTCCCACCAAAACAAAACAAAAAAAATCTCAATAAAAAAGACTTATTTTTCTACATAAAAAGGAATCAAAAAAAGTCAAAAACATGCAACAAAGAATTTCAATTTATTTATTAGTCCTGCAACTCCTGGCAAATTCCTTTGGAGGAATTTGCCATTCCAGATGTTACAGATAAAAAAAACCAATGCACTGCCAGACTCCAGTGCAGTTTTTGTCCAACATCCATCATCGCTGGACCGAATAAAAAACAGCTTCACAATCCTCCCCAAAAAAACAGGTGAATTTTTTGTTTTGTTTCGTTGTTGCTTTTTACATGGAGCTACGCTGAGCTGAATCGGTCTTGCTGAGGTTTCCTATGCGCTGCAAGTCACCGCAAACAAACCTAAGGAGACTTCAGAGGGACTAATTAAACTAACAGTCCCGTTTTATGCTGCAAGAGGAGGCAGGAGTACCCAGGGAGAGCATGCAAACGTCACGCAGAAAGGCTCCAGTATGGGATTCAAAGCGCCGCCCTTGAAGGAAAAACAACAAGGCATCTTTGTTTGTAGGAATAAAATGACAAATAGTTAATGTTATGGGGGATAACCAGGTTTGTGTCGCCTAATTTCCATGAGAAGTGATAAAATTAAACAAGACAACAGAAGAATCCAGTGGAAAAATGGCTGACAGAGGGTGGCTTGATTACTAATGGAAACTGCCCAGTCAGCATACGTAGGTGGGCCCCATATGGGGAAAAGGAGGGCAGACAATATGGGTCCCACATGGGTCTGTCCGTGGTTTCCATGGTGGCCCCACACGGGTTTGCCCATGTAGGGCCACCGCAAAACCCATGTGGGACCCATATTGCCTGCTCTCCCTTTCCCCATATGGGGCCCACCTCGGTTGCTGGCTGAGTGGCTGCAGGTGTGAAGGAAGAGCTGGGAGCAAACTGGCAGGTCGAGGGAAGAAACACGAAGGAAGATGGGGAAGTGTACAACAACTAAAGGAAGAAAGGCTTAACACTAATAACCTGAAAATAAAAGAAATGCAAAAAGAATGAAAAGAAACTAAATGCAAAAACTCAAACGCACCACCATCGTAAAACAAAGCAAAGCCTTTACTTTCAGTGCGTAATAACATCAGCATCACAGTTTGATTGATTGATTTGACAAAGGATCTGATTTTTGAAGCACTTCTGCGTTTCATCAGCAGAAACCGGGGGATTTAAGCGGATGTCGCGAATGCCATGAACCAAATTCTGCTCATCTCCTCCTTTATGGGCCAAACAAGATGATGGCGCAGGCATGGACGGAAATTCGGTTTCGTTGCTTTTGGCGAGGACAATAAACAGAAACATTTCTCCGGGGATAAAACGGGATGGAGGCGTCGCTTCGGATGAATTCTCATCATCTTGGGCTTTGTTGCTTCTGCTGTCACTTCAAGTCACCATGTTTTTTTTGTTTTTTTTTTTTGCTTTTTTCAATAAATTCTGTCTTTTAGCTCCTGTAGCTTTTATAGCCTTGCTAAGTTTTATGTGTGGATTTTTGATAATGGTAGACATCATAAAACGCTGCTGTTATAACATTATTCCTTTCTAAAGAAGTCTATTAAATCGTAAAAAAATCTCCAAAACCGAATTTATCGTGCCATCAGGACAGTTTGGGATTTAAAGAGATATTGCAATGGAATATAATTCATAACTAGTAAAAGACATTTTAGACATCATGAGTTTGTTACCTTTAATTTGTAACCAGGTCATGTCATGTTGCTTATGTATTTCTGAAACAAATCTCGTTAAAAATGGTCAAGCTTTTCTGAAAACATCCAATCATAAACTTGGACTTGTCCTGCATTGTGAGTATTGTGGGTGAGGAGGTGGTAACTTCCCACATGTGGATCACATAATCACATCATTCACATGTAAAAAGTGGTGTGAACCACATGTGATCACATGTAATAAGATGTGATCACCTGTGAACGACACATGTGAATTTCATGAGATTTTTTCGTAAGGGTATTCCTTTTTTGGTCATTTCTATGTCAGACAAAAGTTACTTTTACCCAATTTTCCAGTTGAAAGCACAACTCTGTTGTGTTAAATCCAGGTTTCACATTTGAGCTACAACTGGGCTACCAGGATTAACCAAAAAGTTTTTACAATGAATAACAGGAGGCATATTGGTGCACTTTCCTACTCCTGATATTTTATCTTGGATTATCACACGCTAAAGTTACATGTTGTCATTTTTCTCCGCAGTTTGAATCAAAAATTCTTAAAATTTATAACTGGCTTTACATCTCTGTCACCCAATTGTCCACGTCCAAACATCAAAACAAAACCAGTTGAGCATCTTATCAAAAAATTACTTTATTAACTTGTGAAATTACACACATTAGAGAGCTTTTTTTTTTTTTCTTCTTCTCCTGGATTACATGCAACACATGCCACATTTTCAACCACAAACAAAACCGGTGGCCATTAACCCCAATCCAAAGCTGAGCCTCATTATGGGGGAGGAATTAAAATTGCTGCAGTGTTGCACAGATTCACAAACAAAGAAACAATTCAGCTCATTTGAACATCATTAAAACTAACTGCTTGCAGACTGGGGGCTCTGTTCTGCTGCACGTTACAAGTGCTGCTGCTGCTCACTCAGGGTAAACAGTTTTAGCTTTGCACCAAGCCTTGCGTGAAACAACGCTAAATAAAACTTTAGGAGCTTATGGCAAATGGAACAAAACCTGCTGCCTCTTGGCTTTACATTTGAGGATCACAAATAATCACCGTCCAAATGGGTGGAGCCTGAACCAGTGGTGCAAAGGATGAAGACACGTAAAATACTAGCAACGATCAATTTGTCTGCTTGACCAGGTGGACGTGTTGTTTATTTTCTAAAACTCGGGCGTCCCCTGAGCCTTTTCTGAGGCCGCCCTGGGTAACTGCCCAACTCACAAAGCGCCTCGGCAGTCGGTCTAATATATTTCATGAATGTGCGTTGCTGCGTATTTGGTGAAAACGCAAAAGGTGAGGCGCTGTGCATTGGGAAGCTTTTGCGCAAAATGCCAAAAATTATTTGTGGCAGAATGATAGCAGAGCTTGTCAACTCAATGAGGCACGGTGGTGGCAGCATCATGTTGTGATGCCCTTGCTATACAGAGTAACTTCACTCTCTGTTTACTTCCTGGTTATGTCTTTGTCTAGCATACACACACACACACACAAATAAGACAATAAAACAAGAGAAAATGTGGACACAAAAACTTTCAGTGGGTGAATCCTGAGGTTATATATTTTTTAAATTATATTTCCATAATGTGCTCAGCGTTTTAAAGTAATACTGATATTTGACTGAGCACAATTAGATAAGCCATTCCAAACTCACCTATTTTAATCCTTAATGATAAATCTAATTTCAATCCAAATTATTGTAGTTTATGTAATCACCAGTTGAAGGAGGGCTCACTTCTCCCAAGTAGAGAGGATGTTGTTTTTTTTAAGGTCATGCTTTTTGTTTTCTTTTTTTTTTACGCACTGAAATTTGACGCGACTTTATAAAAGCCACCGCTGCGACCAGCAGCCACACAGTTCCGCGTTCCGCCCCCCCACCACGTGCGAGCAACAGGTAGCTCCATATACGGACCAGAGAGGCGCCGCGCGGCCCCTCTGGCACCGGATCTGCAGAGGGCGCACGGAGGGGCAGTGCCACCATGCGCACTCCATCCGACGCGCCTCTCCTGAGCCGAGGCAATCAGACCCTCCTGGCTTCCAGCCTCGCCGGCGACCCGACGATGGGAACCCCTTCGAACGGCACCCTGCACCCGAACGGATCCGACCCGTTCGCGCGCAACGAGGATGTGGCCCAGATCGAGATCATGGTCCTGAGCATCACCTTCGTCGTCGCCGTGATCGGGAACGTGAGCGTTTTGCTGGCCATGTACAACACCAAGAAGAAGATGTCCCGCATGCATCTCTTCATCAAGCACCTGAGCCTGGCCGACCTAGTGGTCGCCTTCTTCCAGGTGCTGCCGCAGCTCTGCTGGGAGATCACTTTCCGCTTCTACGGATCGGACTTCCTCTGCCGCGTGGTGAAGCACCTCCAGGTGATGGGCATGTTCGCCTCCACCTACATGATGGTGATGATGACCCTGGACCGCTACATCGCCATCTGCCACCCGCTCAAGACCCTCCAGCAGCCCACCAAGCGCTCCTACGTGATGATTGTCTCCACGTGGATGTGCAGCCTGGTGCTGAGCGTCCCGCAGTACTTCATCTTCTCCCTGAGCGAGATCAAGAACGGCTCCGAGGTGTACGACTGCTGGGCGCACTTTGTGGAGCCGTGGGGCTCCAAGGCGTATGTCACCTGGATGACCGTGGGCATCTTCCTGGTGCCGGTGCTCATCCTCATCCTGTGCTACGGCTTCATCTGCCGCACCATCTGGAGGAACATCAAGTACAAGAAGAAGAAGACGGTGGCCGGGGCGGCGGGCAAGAGCGGCTTGATCGGGAAGTCGTCGGTCAGCAGCGTCATGATGATCTCCAGGGCGAAGCTCAGGACGGTCAAGATGACCTTTGTGATCGTTCTGGCGTACATCGTCTGCTGGGCGCCGTTTTTCACGGTGCAGATGTGGTCGGTGTGGGACCGAAACTTCCAGTGGGACGGTGAGTCGAAATTCCGGGCGGAGGAATTTCTCGGCGGCGAATCTGTTCCGAACTGCGCTTGGAAAGTCCTTTTGCGCGCAGCTTTTTACGCACGGAATTACTCAGGAAAATAAAAATAAATACGAAAACGAATGCATGTGCATCATTCACGATGCGACACTCGATGATTATTGAGAACGAGCCACTTCACGTTCACGAAATATGACTAATAAATCTTCCAGGCCCACAATTGTGGGAGCTAAGTGTATTTTTATAATAATTTAATAATTATAATTAATAGATTTTCATATAACTAATGAGTTCGATCTTAAAGTTATTCGTAAAATGCACAATTTATCGATTAAATGTGGAAATAATTAATTCAAATCAGAATCATATGTCAAAGGCATAGTGTATTCAGTTATTGTAATCTTTTTAAAAATAATTTCATGATAAGCTGTTTGGAGCTTGTCATGATTTTGCCAATCAAAATGAGTGGGCGGGGACAAGCTGATGGGTCCGGAGTGAAGCTGCTGCGCAAACTAACTATTTTAGTCATAGTGGAGATTCTTTTTATTTTATGACATTTATGAGCGTAGGAAATATGAAATAGTTTGATAAATACTGAGTCAAAATTATATGACTACAATGCATAATAAAATCCCATTTTGAACGATAATTTATCATAAATAAAATATATTTATGATATTTATTTGTTTGTTTATTGATTGTATTGAAATTATCAAATGAGTTTAACACATAATAATGATAATAATCATTAGTATTTACTTACCCCAAAAACCCAATAAATTTAAACACCTCAGAGCCACTTGGGCTCCTGAGCCCCCTTCAGAAACTATTTAAAATGCAGCGTTCGCAAACATCCGTTTATTGTTTATGAGCCACTGCCAAGGAAAGTAATTGTGAAATCATGGCCTCAGAGGGAGGCTTTTGAAAGTTTGTCTGAGAGGCCAGATGGGAGCGCGGGGGGGATAGTGGGAGGTAATGACCATCAACTTCTGAAAAAAATAAAATAAAATTCAAGCAGTTTTATTCATGTATGATCTTGTGATGTAACTTCAAATTAGGGCCTGATAATAAAGTGGGGGGTGGGGGTTACATTAGAAGGTAAAATATGATAGTGTGAGTTAATGAATTCCAACTACATTTATGCCAAAAATCAGCTGATGTAGCAAATTTCACAACTCAGATGAACATTTCTTTTAATAAGAGAATACATTTGTAATTTTGCTCTCACTTTGCAGTCTCTTATTCTTATCTTATTCCTTATTCTTGTGTGAACAAACAGTTTTTGCACATAAATTTCCCCACTGAGTCAATAAACAATATTTCTATTCAAGTTGGACTTGATTCCCTCGGTATAAAATTATGTGATAATGTTTTTTTTAAAAAAAGCCTTTAACTCTAAGAAAAACAACTATAAATTTAACCGTATCATCACAATGTAAAGTGTTAGGAGCCATTCAATACAGAACGAAAAAGACATTTTCATGTATATCAATCTCATTAAAGCCTGTTGGTTTTATTACACGCCCTGCAACGTAGCATCAGATGAACTTCATCTACAGGCAGACTTCTGCATATTCCAGATGTTTCATGGATTAATCACTCCTTCCCTCCCTCCTCCTCCTCCTCGTTTTCCCCCTCGCTGTCTGTTCTGCAGATTCTGAGAACACAGCGGTGACTCTGTCTGCGCTCCTCGCCAGTCTCAACAGCTGCTGCAACCCGTGGATATACATGATCTTCAGCGGCCACCTCCTGCAGGATTTTGTGCACTGCTTCTCCTGCTGCTGCAAGCTGAGCACCGACTTCAAGGAGGACTCGGACAGCAGCATCCGCAGGACGACGCTGCTCACCAGGATCACCAACCGGAGCCCGACGGGCAGCTCCGGCAACTGGAGGGAGCTGGACAACTCCCCGAAAACATCAGCGCAGACAGAGTGAAACAGCCGGCGGCACCAAGAAACACATGCAGAGTGAGCTCATCTGCATGATTAGGACAAACAGTCACACATACTTAGAAATCCTAAGGGACAAGAAAGCATTCTGCATGGTGAAAAAGAAGCTAAACAATGTAAATTAATATATATATGTATATATATATGAGCTTTCTGCTCAGTCCCATGTGCATACTAAATCTTGCTTATATATGCTCTAATATGCATACATTAGAAGCACATTGTAAAAGGAGGGGATGTAGTTTTTGCGTCACCACGTCAACCCGCATGTGAACATTCTGGTGCAACAGATAATTTAATATTTCAGCTAAATCTTTTGCACGCTGGCGGGAGAACAGACATTCCTGAGGGAGCTTGATATATTGAAAAAAGAGAAAATGCTATCCACTGAAAAATTCAAGATGGCCGCCATGGTAGTGAAAGAAAATGTATTTTTGCACTAAAACTACCAGTATTTATTACAGTTGAATATTTTGCTGTAGCACCAAACTGCTGGACACATAAAAAAGAAAATAATTGCTGATGTTACCACTAAACCAAACACATGAAAAAATTGCAGAAGCTAATGTTGAACTGCTAAACACAACAAATTAGTGGTAGCTAATGCTAACCTTTAAGTCAGCTGTTACTCAGTCAGTGTTGCACATCTTTAGCTCCTTCCTGGTTTGAGATTCACAAACAGAAAAGTCCTCAGTTTTTTAAAAGGCTCAAATGGCCGCCATCTTGTAAAATTTCCTCCTGACGTTCAGGTGGCTAATTGGAAATATTAAAAACATACGGCCTGAGGGCCGAGCAAATAATTTTTTATGCTTGCGTCCAGACGTAGACAATTTTTACAGTAATATGTTGCCCTATTCTTAGTCTCTCCTCCCTCAAAAACATTCAGCTATCTCAATGCTGTTGCTGGTGTCTGGGTCTCCCAGCAGAGCTGCCCAACTCTCTTCCCTTTCTGAGTGTTCACAGAGATAAAAGTCACTGCAGCCTGAAGGTGTTCATGGGTAAAAACACCCCTCTGGTCTCTAAGTAACTGAGGCAGCCACCGCATCCTTTGTGTTTGAATTTCCATTTTGGTTTTGCTTTTTTTTTCTCTCTCTCTCTCTCTCTCTCTCTCTCTCTTTTCTTACAACCACATTTCAGTGGTTTATGTAAAAATGAGTATAAAACCAATCCTTTGACCGAACATAAAAGCATTTACAGGAAAAGAAAAGACAAAGATTTGAACAATCTTTTTTTTATATTTATGTAAATGCCTAAGGAGTTGTTTCATATTGCGGCAGGCTCTCTCAGTTCTGAGGCAGAAACCCACGGAGCCGGCGGGGACACGGACTGTAGGTGAGCCCGACCGCTCTCAGATGGTGACCCGCCCTTTGCGCACCGTTCCCATGACTTTCACAGAATGTCAAGGAGAAGCTCACACATTCCTCACAAAAGACGTCAGCTCACTTCCTGAGGGTTTTTTTTTTTCTTACATCCTGCGCCGTTGGGGGCTCTGTGTTTTTGGCTTTGTTTGCACACAAGACAAAAAAAATTTCCTGAACTTTTAATATGATTTACGGCATTTTAACGGCCGTCAGACCACAACCACAGAGTCCAAAAAACGTGTAATTAATCAAAGTTGTATATATATTATTTTGTGTGTGTGTGTGTGCCTTCAGAAAGTGTAGCCTAATGTATATTTGTACATAAAAGGCATTTGAATATCTGTAAATGGAAGTAATATATGTAAATCCGTCTGTAATGGCTTTGTGCTCATATCTTAAAAGAAGAGGTTTATGCTGAAATACACACATCGACGTAATGACCACTAATGACTTTGCTGTCTGTTTTCATTGTCACAACACTGGAGGTTTCTCTGTTTGTTTTATGCAGTTGCTGCACAACCACAGAAACCGTCTGCTGCTTATGTTGGAGTAACACGGTTTCTGAACTTCTATCTCGAGCCAATCTGAGTGCTTGCATCGTGCCAATATCTGGAGTTACGCAACGTTTCCATTGAAAATAGCGTGAATAGGAAACAGGCCTCATTTCAGAAAGCGGTGACAACAAAACCCTCCAAAAACTCCACGAGGGCAGATTTCGAAAAATGCCTCAATAACACTGTTAGCGTTTTGTGCAGCTGAAAGCCAGTTAAAGTCCAGATTTTGGCTGCTGACATTAAAAATATTCTTGCTTACCGAAGTACCGCGAAGCAGTGGAAGATTACATGACCAATAAATAAATGATTAAGATTTTAATGCTTTTTTAAATCCTCTTTTACTTGTAAAACTGAACAGTTCACATCACAAGTCGTAGTTTCTCACCGGCTAAGACGCTAGCATCGAGCTAACATCTTTTCCTGCCTGTGAAGTTGCTCAAATGAGGAGACGCTAGCGATTAGCTAGAAATTAGCTAGCAATTAGCCTAGTCAAAGCCGGGGAAAGGAGACAAAAGATAATGGGGTTTTACTTCCTAGATCTTATATTACGGTAGTTTGATAAGACAAAAATCCAAAGATAGTAGCCAAGCTAACACACATGCTGAGTTACGGTAAAATAAATCTTCTTGTGAACGTTTAAATCTCGAAAATGTCTTAAAAGATTATCTCCAAGAGAGTTTTCTTCCTCTTAATTTTTCTCTACATATGTTGTTTCAGACATTTAATGGCGTGCCACCCTAAAGTGTTTCCACTCCTACTGAAAGTTTCAGGGAGGCTATTTTGTGCCACAAATCACCAGCTAGGATGCTTTCCTGAAGGCTAACAGTGTTTTTTTTGTTTTGTTTTTAACTGGAGTGATTTAAACATCTAAAATCCTCTCAAAGAAATATTGATCAAAGCATGTCATCAAAAATATGCAGAGAACTCCATACCTGGTGATCTCCAGTACTTTTATTTATTGACGTACTGAGATGGCTTGCTTTCAATGTTTTGATAAATTTCTGTGAGCTCAATCACTAAGTGAGACAACGCCAAAGTGAATTTCATTATTTCTAATCAAAAGCTTCGTGAGACTGTTATCCAGTCAAATATTTCCGTTGGTCCAATTCTTGCTGGTGAAAATGTCCTCCACCTCTCTAAAATGGAATATGTATAATGACTTAATCCAGATAATTGCATTAGCTTCGTAGCATCCTTATCTGATTCAAAAAGCATTTTTCAGACTGTGAAGGAAAAAGTTGCTTCATCACCCACTTATTACGCTGATACTGGGTTTCAAAACAGTTTGTTCACATTGACTCTCTCCTCCCAACTTCCCTCAGAATACCTCATTTCACACTTCAGACTTTGTGGTTGTGACCCTCTAAAATGCAGCTCTGAGACTTTTTTCAAACAGGAAAATCCGGAAGTCCCTCAAATGCAGCACGTTGAGTGAAAACCTTCCACATACAATGATTGATTGTAATAAAACGTAGAATAAAACAAACGTCAGCAGAGATCAAACAGTGATCTGATCCATTCACAGCAGCACAGAAACAGAGAACCGCTGTAAAGTATGATGGACGTCTCTCAAGTCTCCAGCCCTTAGCATCACCACTAGAAGAACAGTTTGACTCTGGCGTCATGTCTTGATGATCTGGGCAAGTATGTGAGGAGCTGCAAGGTGGAAAATATATGTATCTTATCTTAAAACTCATAAACCCAGTAGTAAAGTTCCTTTTTTTTCTTAAAAATCTACATACCCCTGTTTTTTTCCATTCACAATGCCAACACTGTATTTTACTTTCTGTGAGAAATCAATAAAAAAAAAATCTATTAGCTTCTTTTCGGCAAGCAGTAATTCTACTGTTGCATCACTTTTCCATTTCAACTTGGCTCCTTTGGTACAAAGGATAAGAAAATCACTTTCACCCAAAAGTCTCTTGATCCTCCTGCGTGCTCTCGTAAATCAAGAGAGGCGAATCTGCCGAGACGAATCCAATCCTGCGATCAAAGGGCTTCCACTTCGTCCCGGCGGTGGCTTGTGCATTGGCACCTCAGGCAGAAACAGGAGTCAGCAGTCGGGTTCTGCATGCTGGGTCGTTGAATCAATCAGTCGAGCGTTCTGAACGCTTAACTGATTTATTTAGTGTTATGTGCCAACACAACGTAGCAAACGATAGTAAAGTGAGTACCCAGAGAGAACCCACAAATGCACAGGGAGAACATGCAAACTCCATGCAGAAAGACCCCAGGCTGGGAATCGAACCCAGAACCTTCTTGCTGCCAGCTCTACCGACTGCACCACTGGGCAGTCCGCATGCAAACCAAACTTGGCATTTTATTGCGTAGCTTTTACACAATAAAATGGCGTCTTGTGTAATTACGCGTCGTATTTAGAATGGCGCAAACTTTGTGAGGAGCTATGAGATGATTCTAATTGTTCCCATTCAAGGTCACCCCATTGAGTTTAGAACAGAAATGCATGACTTCCCAGTGTCTTATTGCGCTCAGGGCTCCATTATCTTTTTTTTTTTGCATCATTTAAGACAGGCACCACGAAGATCCACACTTCCTCTCTTTAATGCGTAAACAACTCCCGCAGGAAACAAATCTGCTTTTTCGGTTTTCATCCATACAATTAGTGTCCGCAGCAGGCTTAAACTGAAACTGAAGCAAGCAGGCGAGGAACCAAAGGAAGCATTCGGGAAGGCAGGTGAGCGTTTTTCAAAGCCGGTGAAAGAAAATGTCGCTCGCAACGCCTGGTCTTTCTTAGGAGACGACATGCGGCTCTCTCAGCGTCTTTACTACAAGCAGCTTCCTGGTCCATTGTTCTCCCTCTGTTGCCTTTGAAAATAACGCATACCTCAATCTGGTATTGTGACGGCTAATCGGCCCTGCGGGATCGCGCAGCCGATGCGAACGAGTCGATCTAAAAATACTATCATGCAAAAATTTTGTTTTTGATACTTCATCCATTACATAAAAGCAGCCGATCAGAAGGACGATTGAATAACAGCATTGATATATAAGTTGTTTTTGATTTTTTTAGATGGTTTGTAGATGAAAACCGACCGTCAGAAGCGGCTGATGCAATTTTTAGCAAGACCGAACTTCCATAAAACATCCGGTTTTGCTTTTCTTTAAAGTTGAAGATCCTCATGGTAATTTCTTCCTAGATTCCTTCAAAGACTCTTTTTCAGTGGCTATCAGTGATATTTCATAACAAAAGTTACTCTTTGCACGTTGCACAAATTTTTCTAAACATTTCCAGTGGATTAAGGAGACCAGTTAACACTGACCTTGGCATCATTTTGGTGATAAAGGGGTTTTAATTCAGACTATGATTCCGTTTTTGCATTAAAATATAAACAACTCAACTAAACTCAGTGTTGTGTACACATTGACTCTCCTCCAAACAGTTGAATACATGACATTCAACATCTAAATGTTGGACGTATCTATAGGAATATACTGAGCATTTATATGTGTGTGTCTTTAAGACTGCTAATTGTTATTTTTTGTATGTTTATTATAATTATTATTTCTTTTTGTAATTTTGTTGTGTGCTATTCTGGGACAAACACATTCCCCCTCTTCGGGGATCAATAAAATCTTGTCTTGTCTTGTCTTGTCTTGCAGACACTTCTCTTGCTCATGTTTCGGCTCACCTCAGTTTTACAGAACACATTGTCACAAAACAAGAACAAGACAAAGAAACTCCCGCAAAAACAGTAGTCAGACTCCAATCCATCATTACAGAAATATCAAACTTCTTGGAGGCAAAGTAGAAACAAATGCTGGACACCGGACCATATTTTATGACAAAACTGATTCGCATCCTGGAAACTGTGGATGTTATTGTCCGGTTTTGGCTTCGGCTGTCAGCATGTTTCCTATGTCAGCTCAGGGCCTGTAAGTTATTGTTTCCTAGCAGCAGGGGGTCTCATCATGGAGTTTGTTCATCAAAAGACGGAGCGGTGGGATTTTTAAAACCTGTAACCTGGCTCATGACCCTCCCCAGGAACCGTAGCGAAGCTGCACTTTACTGCTTCCCTTCGCTAATAGATCGGAGGAAGAACACAATCACCTCCTCAGCGAAGAAAGACGGAAAGAGGGATGAAATAAAACATGAAGCCGTCTTTTGATGTGAAACACATCAAAAGCCCTTCCGTCTGTGTGGCTGGGACTTGAAGTGAATGGTAATATCTCAACACCTCTTATAATAAATTACAAATATTAAAAAGAGTAAATCGTTAAATTACCGCAATATTTTTTTGCCACAACCAATTCTTGTGACATTTGATTTCAATGTAAGAAAAAAAATCTGCTGTGTGAAAATCTGAGAAGTTTGTCATTAAAAAAAATTTTGCTGGTCCTGCTTATAAAGTTAGGATTAAATAAAGTATTGGACACAACAAACATGACGACATCCGATAGAGGTGAAGGAATTGGTAGGCTGGTCAGAGGGAGTGAATGGAGCTAAATACTGTGTAATGTTGGTAGAAAACCTTCTAGAGCTGGCAAAAGATTTGAGACATGGACAAAGGTTTGGACTCTGTCCATGTCTCCATGTCTCTGGGGAAAAAAATATAAAATACCATAAACATGGGGCACTTTAATCTGCTAGAACGGTCCACGGTTCAGTCCGATTGAGGCAAGATCTCATGATCTTTGCCCACTTCCTGATTGCTCTGATTCTGGAGCGATCAGAGCTGGTAATTTACTTCCTCATGGTGAAATAGGACCATTATAATGTCGAGTGTAAAAAAGCTAACATGGCTACCAGGGAAACACAGAGACGCACAGGACAAACAACCATGCACACACACTCACACCTATGGAAAATTTGGAGAGGCCAATTAACCTGACAGTCATGTTTTTGGACTGTGGGAGGAAGCCGGAGTACCCGGAGAGAACCCACGCATGCACAGGGAGAACATGCAAACTCCATGCAGAAAGACTGGGGCCGGGAATCGAACCCAGAACCTTCTTGCTACAAGAATTCTACCAACTGCTACACTGAGCAGCCCACGCCTGGAACAATCTCCAGCAAATGGACTCTTTCCCTTCTCTATCAAAACCGCAGACAAGAAAGGTCAGAATCTCTGAAGAGAAACCTCTGGGAAACCTCCTCCGCCTGGTAAACAATCACTTCCTGGTTGTCTTCACATCATCTTCAGATGATGACAGGTCTTTTATGTAACAGGTTCCGATTTGATCCAGTCTGTCACATCGAGGTGAGACAGGCAAACAGCGAACAACCCGCTCAAAAGGTTCTGCGGTCGACAAAAAGCTCAAATCTTACCAGGAAGTGGTGAAGAGAAACGGATGCTTGTTGGTTTTAGGGATGAAGGAATGTGCATCATTGATTAAATGTGTTTTTATTTAGAAAACATGTCTGCAGATGAGAGCGAACAGGATTGTGGTTAAATAAGAGGCGGGGAGGTGGGCTGAGAGGCGGCCAGACAGACTGACCTTTTCCTCTGGATGTCATGGTAAAGGTGGGTGGTCACTGGGAACATACAAAGCAGGTGTCGGCCATGTTTGTGGGGCCTCTCTGAGTCAGTGGGCATCGTGATTGAAAGGATTTCGAATGAAAATTCAGTCAAAACATTTCGCCGAGTTGTTGATGCGACGACGGAGTAAAAACAAGCTGAGCGAGCGTGTCTCACTGAACACACTGAGAAAAACATTCAACAGCTTTCCAGACCTGCCGACTGGTTCAGTGTCAAATCCATCCACTCAACTGATGGAACTAGATTTTTCTCCGCCACACTTCTTAATTGCAAGCTAATGCTTTCACTCACTAAATGTTCACTAAATGATGTAATGTAATGTGTGTGTATAAGATGAAACACACATATTCTACACTCTATGCATAAAAAAGACCATGACTGTCGTTTTTTTATGCAAGGCGGCCATGTTGGATTGTGAGGTCACCTTCTGACTTTTTCTCTTAAAACTCCAACTTCATTGGAGCTTTTTGTATTTTTCTTTTTTTTTTTTCAAATTAAAAGCTGGGAACTGGGGGCTTCTGACTCCAGAAGTCATTAGTTAAAAAATAAAACAAACGTAATGCACATTTTTATTGTATTTTTTTATTTGTTTGTTTGAATTTAGTTCTTTAAATTGAATTTGCCTGATCACAGCTCTAAGTTAGCATTTAAGCTCATCAGTATTTTGCTCTGGAAAGATTTGTGAGTCCAAATTTTCCTTTTTTTTGGCTTCTAGCCATAAAGTCCAGACAAAATGCGTCGAAGCTTGCTACTGCGATATGATAAATTGTGAAAAGTCCCGAGAATATAAATAAAGGCACCTCCTTTCTGGATTGCTTTTCTTTTTTTTTCCTTCTTGGCAGGGAAGTGAAGCATTCAGTCATATAATGCATGTTTGGTCTGCATGTGTTGTGTTGTGCAAACTGAGACCAAAGTCCCCTAAGATTAAATTGTATTTTTTTTTTTATTTAATTTGGACAATTCAATCAGATCTTCTCAGATAAAAAAGTTACAACAAAGTAAAACAAAGATCTTTGGCGTGTCACAAAATGTCCAAAAAGGAATTGTGCTTTGATCACAGAGCATCTTCCTGCACTCTGCAAAAACATGTTTACAACCTGAACATTCCCCCCCCCCACCCCCCCCACCCCCCACCCCCCTTGTGCTTTCATGCTTTTCTCTGCCAGCAGACTCTGACCTCAGCTCAACAAAGGAAAACAGTTGTTTACCACAAAGTGAGGAAAGAAGCAACAGAGACAAGTGACCAGGGCAAGGGCTCTCTGCAGAGCGTCTGACCACCAGCTTAACCCTCCGATGGGGGAGAGCTTCACATTTGTGGCGGCGGCGGCAGTACCTCTGCCGGCTCTGTGGAGGGAAATTCAAGCTGATTGATGATTTTCTTCCTCAATCTTTCAGGAAATCTGTGCAACATTCTCATCCATAATAAGAACTCAAGGAAGATTTCACAGATTCAGTCTGAATTGGAGATTTTCAGATTGACAGTGCCATCTGCTGGTCAAAGAGCCAAACTACAAGGTTTGATTTAAAACGTTCACAGCTCCTGTTCCTCAATTGAGCCCTAAATTGATTAATTATAGACATAAACACTGGAGAAAGAATAAATAAAATTTCACAAAAAATAATAAAAAAAAATTTGTACATTGTTTTTGTTTTATTATGTACAATTTTCATTGATTTACTTTCTGATCTCTGTTTGGTGCAGCTGGTGGTTATGAACTGTGAACTTAAAACTGTGAACTGATCAGACTTAAATAATGTATTTGAAAGCTTTGCTAGGGCTCAAACAGTATTCTGTGAAAAGATAAAAATAATGTGAAAGTAAAAATACAGAGATGTGTCATCAAACCAAATGGTGGGAATTAAGTACTTTTGTATATTTGAACTTCCCTTGGATTTGGGATCACAGTTCAAGATTGTTAATTTTTTCTTTTTCTCTTTTAGTGTTTGAGATGCAATGCAGCTGCTCACAGTTGTAAAAACAATACCTTGTTGCCATGGATTCACATCATAACAACTGTCCAAAAGCAAAAAAAGAAAAAGAAAATCCTTCCAGCTGCACAGCACTCAAACTAGAGGGAATAGAAAAAAAACTGTACAAAAAATGGAGACAAATCAGCACTGATGTAACAAAGCTACACCAACACGCTGCCAAAGTGAAATGTAACTCTAACAGAAGTGATGCGAATGAGGCGAAAGATTTTCTTTCTGCTGTAACTTGAGGTGCAGCAGTTTGTCTTTGTGGCACCAATGTGTGAAATCATGAGCTGTAGCTCCTCTAGTGGCGACAGATGGCATTAGATTTCACTCCTGATGACACCTTGAGAAGAAAAACTGCAGAGAGAGTCATTATCACAATCTCCATCATAAACACGCACAAAACTGGCATAATCCACCCTGACGTGAAGTCTAATAAATCACCTCACTGTCTGTCTCACACATTTGCTACATTTGCGTACACACTGCGCTCCGCCGCCTCCAGGTTGTCTATCCTCCCCTGCAAGTGTGTGTGGGAGTCATCTGTGCGTCTGTGTGAGTCAGTCATCGGTCAGACAGGCCCGGTTTATTAAACCCACACACAGGCATCCATGCAAAAAAAACCAAACTGATTTTTATCTATTTTTGAAGTCAGCTTGACCCCGGTCATCAACATCGTAATCATATGAAGAAGAAGAAAAAGGCAGAGGTGAAGGGACGCGATGTGCATGAAGTGAACCAAAAATAGAAAATGATTGAATCCAGGGGAGTTAAATTAGATCTAATCGTAGCTGACTAACACTGCAACATTATGCAACGTGGTAGAGGCACAGAAACAACCCGCTGAATGTAATTTATGTTGGTTTTGTTTGCTTCGTTTTAAGTAGCAAGCAAAGATGTTAAGCTGTACTTTTTTTTATTTTTATTTATTTTTTACCAGAAGTAGAGTCTCTAAAACATCAGATGAGAATCTTCTGAAGCTGCAAAGTAAAGCAGAACTGGTGAAAGTGGAAGCTTCTGTTTTCTTCTCAAAGATAAATTCAGTTTGTTTTGCATTTGGTCTCTTGCAAAGAATCTGAATTCATTGCAGCTTTGCTTTTATTTAGTTCTTTTCAGGTATTTATGCTGCTGACTAAAATTTTCTATGCCGCCACAAAATGTACTCCTTTTGTTAGGATGTGTAACCATGGCAACACGGTGGTTTTACAACCAGGTGCTGCAAAAGCTCAAATAAACTTTATTGTGCCAACAAATCTAGTTGAAATTTAGCGAGAAAAAATCCGTAAGAAGAATCTGGTCAAACTTTCTAGAAAATATGAAAGCGGAGCTATTGTGCAAAATTCACATATTGCACATTTCTAATCTTCCATGTGGCTCTCAAAGAAACCCCCTCAAAGAAAGAACTTATTGCCTTTTTTGACAATGAGTTCATATTTTTTGGGTGTCTGGAAAATTACCTGTTTCAAAATCTTCCCCATTGTTAAGTCATATTCAACGGCCACTGCGCCATCATCTAGCAATCCCGGCCTGTCGCCTAGCAACTCAAGAGGAGCCCCAGCATGTTTGGTCGGCTAGTTTTACTGCTGTACAATGGCTGCTGAAAGAGACAAGTGTTTTGTTGTTGACTTACCATCTAGAAACCTCTTGCTGCTTTCTTGTGGGCTGTGCAGGAGGCTCCACTTATGCTTTTCAAAGATGTTCGACTGTATAATTGAGCATTTGTTTACGGCCATTTTTGTAAATGTCAAGTTCAGGACGAGTGGCCAGCAGCAGCTTATTTGGATTTAAAGCGAAAAGAGTCATTAAAGTCTCTTTGTAAAGGAAAAAACCGAACCATTGATATTTTTTACAAGTCATCTTTCTTCCTGTCCTGCTTTGTGTGAAGAAAACATTCCCGGATTTCCCCCATTCTCCACAGACCTCCATGTCTCTACAGAGACATGGAGGTCTGTGGAGTAGATTGGTATGCAACAAGCCAACATTCTTTCATAACAAAAAGTTTCATTTTGCAGAAATACCGAGCTCTGCTAATCTTCCAGGTCTCACGAGTTTGAACTTTTGGGAGTACGAATGCCATCACTGGAGACACATCTGAGTTACTGCGCAGCTCTTCGTGGGGTCAGTGATAACGATGCCCCTGCTTGAGCTGATCGTGGAGCATGAAGTGAAATCAGGTCAACCAGTCCAGACAGCACAGGTCAAACACTTAAACTCCATCAAGCAGAATTACTCTGGCTGTTGTTGATGACTGAACCGAGCGAACCGAGGGCTTAATTGTGCTGAAAACTCTTCATTGCAGTTGCTGTGGAAGCTGAAAAGCAACCACCAATCTGTCTCGGTTTTGATATGACGCAGATGAGTTCATTAACGGAGCAGCGCTCAGAGTCCTGCTACGCATTCATCAACCTCGACTCTGTGTCAGCCTGTGGGCGTAATCGGGTCAGTGGGACTCTGTGCAGACAAACTTTAAATTATTGATCAGCTGTTGTCTGCCAGCAGTCCATCATCAGACCACTCGCCGTCACTGGAAAGCCTCGGTTTAATGAGTGCACTCTCGGATTTAATGGCCGTGCTTCCTTCTATAGAGCGAAGATGATCATTGTTATTGAATGCAAACAAGAAGCTCGTCTAATGATCATTAGGAAGGTCATTAGGCAACGATCGTCATCCGCTCTGGTGGCTCCGGAGCAGAGATCGACTGAGTCAAGCAACCAGAAGAACTACTTCAACGTATTTTTACTCAAGTAAAAGTAAAAAGAAATAACAAAATCAGGCAAAGGAAATAAAAATTCTCATCCAAATCAGGTTTTTCGATAAGTGTAGCTGGCTACTATGCAACTCTGCTCCAGAGGAAGTGGAAAATCTGTTGAAAGGACGATCACCCTACTCATTCGCCAACAAACAAACAAATGTTAATGAATGTTAAAAGGAGAACTATCACAGGTCATGTTGTGCCCATGTTTATTAAATCATGTTTGCTTGTGAAAATCAACTCTATTGATCTCCCTCCACATCCGTCTGCAGTTTATCTAAGAGATATCAGTTGAAATGTATCAACAGCAGCATATGATTTTCAGCAAACAGCATAAAATACTTTTCATTTTCATTTTCTAAAACGTGAAATGTTTGGAAGACGCAGGGTTTTTGTGTCTCCAAATGTTTGAATGGTCCAGTCAAAGTCCAACGCTCTTAAGAAGAACCCAGCCGCTGACTGTGAATTCAGGGCCCTCTCTCCCTCTTAGCCCCTTGTCACAGCTACATTTTTGCAGTTTGTGTCACATTTACAAAGTCCCAGTTACATTCAGGTCAAATCAAATCACTCTGTGACATCACTGGATTGTTGATGCTCACATCGACCGATGTCAGCATCAAAGCACCGAACCGGCTAATCTGATCAAAATAGAGATGAGAGTTTCACTGAATATTTTCAAGCAGCAAAACTTTGAGTTGGGTTTGAATCATCTTGTTTCCAGAGCTTGCAGAGGGAAGTTTTTTTTAATGATAACAAAATAAAGTTTTTGTTTCTTTTTCCAGATCTGAGTGTCTTGCACTCCAGCTCTCCGCCGCGAATAGACAGAAACCTTGAGGCGCTCTGTGCGGCTCGGCTCGGCTGCTGACTGTGCATTGTACAACAAATCGAGGCGAACTTCTCCAAAATCCAGTTGGAACTGGAAGAGCGTGGCGCTGATAAGCAACAATAGGGATACCAGGGGCCACGTGATTTGATTAAACCGAAGTGTTGCCTTGGCTCTTGGGCCGTCACTTCGCTGGCCGAGGCCAGTGCACATGGCACACTGGATCCTCAGAAGTTGAATCTGTCGACTTGCTTTGAGGAAGATGAAGACGAGCGCGGCGAACTTAGAAACTGCGCAGAGAGAAACTCTTGAGTTTTGCTTCTGTTTTTGTTGCGTCTTTTTCTCTTTCTGACAGAGGATCCATGCTCTATCAGTTACTGCTTCTCAATGTCTTTTCTGTGTCTCCTTTAGAAATATGACTGTAGCTCAAATAAACACGCAATATCAGTTTAAAGATAGAATAGCATATCAAAGATCTCCAAGCTGTATTGATTTCTATGTACTCGAAAACTCAGAAATTTTTTTTCATAAGAAGCTTCAGCTCTAGAATAAGGTGGTTTCTCAGCTGTATCATAACAAAACTGCAATGGAAATTTACATATATATATATTTATTTTTTAATGTGATCAACAATTACATGTCACTACTGCCTGGAAAGATGAAGACGACAGGAAGTAGCATGTGGATGATGGCGTGCCATGTCTTTTAATGACATCATACGACTTCAATTGCGTTTCTAATTGAATGGAAATGCTGCAATTACGCAAATCTTTGCACAAATTTGTAATGGAGACTCAGCTAGTGATTGGTCGCGGCTCCTTTTGCGTGAATTACTTCGTCAGCGTAGTATTGAGGCAGTCAGCCTTTGCTTCTGCTGCCCAGTCTTGGGCTGCCCAGTGGCACAGCTGGTAGAGTTGTTGCCTTGCAGCAAGAAGGTTCTGGGTTCGATTCCCGGCCCCGGTCTTTCTGCATGGAGTTTGCATGTTCTCCCTGTGCATGGTGGGTTCTCTCTGGGTACTCCGGCTTCCTCCCACAGTCCAAAACATGACTGTCATTGTTAATTGAATTGGTCTCTCCAAATTCTCCCTAGGTGTGTGTGTGCATGGTTGTATGTCCTTTCTGTCTCTGTGTTGCCCGGCGACCTGTCCAGGTTGACGCCGCCTCTCGCCAGGAACGTTAGCTGGAGATAGGCACCAGCACCTCCTGACCCCAGTAAGGGACAAGGGCGTATAGAAGATGGATGGATCCCAGTCTTGAAAGATGGCAGTGGCAGAAGAGCTGTCATGATGTGGGGGAACAATTTTTTGCCAGCGGCGGACAAAAATTTTGGGAAAACAGATGAAGCAAAATGGTATAAGATCCTTAAAAAGCTTGATCGTTGATGCGAGTGGACATTATTGCATGGCAATGCATGTCCTAAATAAACTCTAAAGCTCATTCGCGGTTGCGCAAATAACCCCTCAAAGGAAGTCATAAAAAAAAAGTCCCTGGGCAGTGCAGAGTGCAGAACTTTAAAATAGAGAACTATTAACTCCAACAGGCTTGTTGTGTTCAGTGAAATCAAAGTGGGAAACAGCGCGGCTGCAGCAGTACTTATCAGATTTGTGCACAAGCTACGTTGCCTCGAGGTGATCGTCACTACCAGATTAAGCACCTTTGACCTCCAGCAGTAAGCGGCTCACCGACACACACACATACGCGCGCGCATACACACACAAGCAGCGACCGGTTTGTCACATGACCACCAGCGTGAAGCCCAGTCTGCCTGTGCGTGTTTGGCTCCTATTTCCGCGTTCACCCACAGCGACTGAATGAGTCTCCACCACCACCGCCTCCTCCTCCTCTACAGCAGCAGCAGCAGCAGCAGCAGCAGCTCTGTGTCTGCTGCCTGACGCAGAGAAACCGCGTCCCCGCGCGGGCATCGTCGCCCACCCGCATCGCTCCGTCGCCCGCAGCAACCATGCTCACGCGGGTGAAGACGGCGGTGGCCAGCCTAATGGGAGGCGTGATGGCCGGAGGATCTAACGGAGACCATCCCGGCGGCCCGGATCTGCCGCTCAAATTTCCGTACACCAGACCCGAGTTCCTGGGACTGTCTGCCGACGAGGTCGAGTGCTCGGCGGATCACATAGCGAGACCGATCCTGATCCTGAAGGAGACCAAGCGGCTGCCGTGGGCCACCGGCTATGCGGAGTGAGTAACCTGCGCGTCCATCTTTTTCTTGCATCCTTTGCAAAGTGAGATCACTCGGGCGGGTGTAAACACAAACACCAGCACGCTTTTTATCATCGGCCTGCTGTATGGTATCTATGCTGCGTGTTGTGCGCGTGCGTGTGCGCGTGCACTTAGACGTGCAGATAAAGCGCGGCGGCTCTTTCATAATCCACTGGGATCAAGATGTGACATCAGAAATGATTGTGTTGAATATAAAGGACTTTGCAGCGAAAGATGCTGGGTTATCTTTTCTCCATGCTTCAGATAAAAAAAATAATAATTTGATGTTCATCAGCACTTGACCTAATAACCTCCTTATTTCACACTTGGTTCTTTAAACAAACAAACAAACAAAGAAAAAAATGAATCCAGACTTTATCTTTCATCTTTTTCTGTTACTGGTATTTGATATATTCCATCTTTGTGCTGCAGGATAATGTCTGATGTGTTTACTTTGCCTCTAAGAAGCTCAAAATGAAGCAGGAATATTTGAATTGATAGAGGAGCAAGTTGCTTTTTTAACATTGTCTAACATATGCAGCTTGTGCTTCACTGATGGAGCTCGTACTTTTTAAAAGAGAAACTGGAAACGTGATAGAAATCTAATCATCAGTGGAAAGATCTGGCATTTTCTTAAGGTTTTAGTATCTAATTATTTATTTACATCTATTCATCCTTCTTTTCTCTCGGTCAGTGATCCATCCATCCATCATTTTTGAGACCTCATTTCATGCGAATTCTGGATTTCTCTGTAGCAAACGAGTTGTTCTTTCACTTTGGTTGATTTTCATCAGCTGGCAGAGTTTTATTTTTTTAGTTTTTTAGTTCACCTCATAAATGTAAATCAGTTCAGGGTTTGATTATCAGAAGTTTCAGAGGTGTGGTTTTGGTTAAAGCAGCGTCTGCAGACAATCCCCCCCCCAGTCTTTCTCTTGCTAATCTTTTTAAGTTGAGCCATCCAGGTGGGAGGCCTGTTGAGATGAACGTCATCAGAAGCCATCAAAGACGGCAGCGGAACAATGTCAAGAAAAAAAAAATAAGAAGTGCAAAATAACCTTAAGGCTCCAACTTGTCATCTTCATTGAATCTTTTTGATACTTTCTTGCTTAAGTGTCGAGCATCGGACGTGGAAACGGTTTCCAAAGTAACAGGGTTGCATGTTAAAGCTCGTTCTTCTCCAAACTAAAAAGGCCCAAATTCCTAATCCTCTCAATTGAGATGTTGGAACCGGAGGTAATTTGATATTCTTGCTTGCACAAATTTAAAAGGAGGGTTTATCAACGCCGACTGTGATTAAACTGACAAACTGATATGTAAAAGAAGACATATAAACACACGACCATCAAGACCATTACTTTTTTAATCAAGGACAAAAAAACTCTCTCCGTTATTCTGCGATGTGCGGTCCACGCTAGTTTGCAGCACCTGCATTTTGTTTATTACAGCTACGTGTGGCGTCAACATCTGATGACATCATGTGTTGCCTGGTTGATTTGCTCCAAGCCAATAGCTGGAATCACGACTACGGACAGCTTTTCCCCAGTTTTAAGTAAAATCCCCATTTGAAAGCTGCTTTTGTTTTTAGTCACTGGTCACCTTTGTCATTATAACATTTCTGATTACCTGAATCTGAAAACGTATGTAATTTTTTCATTTAAGTCTGTTTTTGCAAGTACGAATTTTGATAACTTTTGCTCTGAAACACAATTTTTTTTTTATCAAATTAGTTTTTATCTGTGAGAATTAAAATCAGAGTTGTTTTTTCTTCTTCATGAGTCAGGCCAGACTGCGAGGTTATTCCTGCACCAAGTCCCTGGAGACGCGGGAAGAGCAGCTCTGCTTTTACGAGGATGTTTGTGATGATTCGGATCTGGACCAGTGAGCAGGATCATTCAGATGGATCAGTGGTTATTGCTCACTCTTTTTCTCAAGTGTGCACACAACCCCCGCTTGCAACTTTTGCAGAGTGCTTGCTTCTTCTGCATGTCCTCTACCCCCGCAGTTGTTTTCCCACTCAAAAAAAATAAAAAATAAAAAAAAATCGACCTCTGCTGTTTTTTTTGTTTTTGTTCTTGTCAGAGCAGAGCGGGGAGTTGGGTTTATGCAAACAGAACAGGGCGACACACCTGAAACATCAGCTCAGTCCAACAGCAGGAGGTTCTGGTTCTGGTTGCACAAATCGGCGCTGAAGCACGATCCGTTGCGGTTTTAGAAATCTCCACTTCACCGATTGCTCGTCTGATCCGAGCCGATGGGAAAATAAAAAAAACGTTCATTGACGGAACGAGTTAAGACTTTGACAGATATCTCAAACTGTTGCTTTCTGAATTTTTTAATCTAATCTTTAAAAATGCTGATTTAAAAAAAATGCATGGGAATTATCTTAGTTTCCACAAGAGAAAAGAATATTACTTGCATTTAAATAGATATTTTATGGTAATGGTACTATTGTGATAATAATAAAAATGATAATGAATAAAAATTTTTGCTTTTTTTTAGGTTACTGTGTGGCACAGCATTCATGGTGCCATAAACACAAAAACTGTTCTTTAGGAGGCCACTTTCTTAAATAATGTGATATTCAACAATATTTTCCAATTTACTAATATTCAGTTAAGCTCTTATGGAAAAAATAACATTTCCGATATCACTGTCACCGTGTTTTAACATTAACAGAAATTGTATTAAGACAACGATAAACCAGAATTCTTATCATGATAAATTTGTCAAACTAAATGATATCGATAAGATGAATGCCCACCGCTATGTTAAAATAAACTATACAACTGTGGCTGTTCACATCAGCAGGAAAAATGAAAAAAATATGTAATGC
This sequence comes from Phalloptychus januarius, assembly GCA_902982915.1. NCBI lineage: Eukaryota > Metazoa > Chordata > Actinopteri > Cyprinodontiformes > Poeciliidae > Phalloptychus > Phalloptychus januarius. The sequence continues at coordinate 16,011,480 of CADWAE010000471.1, read as the reverse complement.
ATAAAATTATTAATATGCAGAATACAATTAATAATGTGTAATCTGCTTATCGGTATCAATTAGAAATTGAATTGTGACCCAAGGACTCAAAATTCAATTTAAATTTTAGGTTTTCGTCAATAGTATCTCTAACTCGGGATGCACCGATCTACTTCTTTCATTTTCGATACCGATACAGATATCTAAGGTTTCGTATCGGTCGATACCGATTCGATACAGAGAAATAGTGCTGAGTTTGTTTAAAATGTTCCTCTTTTGCTAAACATGGACATAAATTTGATAACAGCACCAATGTATAACATTTAAATACACCAACAGCTTCAGAAGGCCAAACAACTTTAATTTATGCAGTCAGTGCAATTAGGAGTACAACCAATGTGAAATAAATAGTAAAGAAACTTGGTCAAATGTAAAAAAAATAAAGTGCAGCAGACCTTTTAAATGGTTCAGAAAGTGCAATTAGGAATTCTACATATGATGTAAAATACGTAATAAAGCATGACAAAGAGTACAAAGCATAGAATTAGACTGAATAGATCAGGTTCATTACTACCAACGCTCGATCTGGATTTTTTCAATCCAATATTGGAACCGATACAAGTATTAATATCGGATCGATGCATCTCTACCTGCAATCCAAACATGTACTCTTTGTTCCTTCAATCTTTTAGTATTTTTAAAGTCATCTTGTAATCATTCAACACTTAATTTATCATACAAAAGTCTGCTAATGGTTGATTTTTATTATTTTAACTCCCTCAGATTTCACTCCATCAATTTTCCCACCAGCTGTCCGGCCTCCTTGTGTGAAGAAGAAAAGCCTGTCCACAGCGCCACCACCAGGGCTCACCATGGGTTACATGCAGCCTCCGTGTCCCTTGACGCACGGCATTTCCTTCTCGCATGCTGTGGTTGGACTGTTTGTCGTTCTGCTTCTTTAACCTCAGCCCAGATAGCTGCACAGTCCAGACCTCATCTCGTCTTTACCTCTTCTGGCAGAGCAGAGCAGCCGCATCGACGGAGCAAAGATCAGTTGTCACAAAGATTTTTTTCCTCCCACTGCTCCTGTATTTGTTTTTGGTTTTTTTTACCTACCGATCCACAACGGTTAATGCACAACCTCAGCAGCTGCGCGATCAATAACCGATCAATAGGTTTCTCTGCAACGTAAACACGAGGGCCAACTTTCCAGCTTCTGGTTTGGTAGCAGCAGCGTTTCTTGACTTTATTCTTCAGTTCTGACTGCAGTTTCCATCCATCTTGGTTCCTCGCCTTCTGTCTTTGTGGCGTTTTTTTACTTGTACATATTTTGCGTTCCCATCAAAAGAAGCAGCAAAGTGGAAGGGGCTAAGAGGAGGCACATGAACGGCATCGGTCACAAGACTCGGCACATGCTCACCGCCTGCATCAGCACGGCAAGGAGGAAGGAGAGATTGACCGATTTCACCCTGGAACCTAAAACATTTTAGGTTGATGCTTTCAGCAGAGCAAAATTAAAATGATGACTGTTGAAAATCCATTATAGGCAATTATTCAACAAGGATCTTTTTGTTTTTCATAACTAACCCCCAAAAGCCTATAATTATCAGCACTCATAGCCTCCAGGCTGTTCACCCCGGCTTATATTTGTGCAGCGAGTAGGAAAACAAAAGGTGATGCGGGACAGCCTGCAATTCATAACATCCGCCGCCAATTGATCCGCCTGCCATGTTTTTCAAGTTCGCAGCCTGCAAGATGTCAAACAAAGCTCCTACGTAGCTCCTACGGGCCAAACGCCTTCTGAGCACCACTGGAAAATTTCAAGGAAAATCAACCTGTGCGGATGAAGGGAATATGAGCAGCAAGTCCGCACACGGCTGAAACGCGGCTTTTGATATTTGAACAAACAGCGTTAAATAAGTCACTGCATGTCAAAGTATTTACCCCACGTTCAGTTACTCAGCGCGTTCCTGGTTGTATTCTTGGCAGTATTTGCACCCCTTCTAAGCTTTGCTACTTTGTCAGGTTGCAACCAAAAATGTGTTTGTTTTATTTTTTATTTTTTACTGGGATTTGATGTGATTCAGCAGCAAAACGAAGTGCAAAAGTTGTCGAGTCGATGCATGATTTTCGACGCTTTAGCAAATAAAAATCTGAAAAGTGTGGAAAACACCAGGCGTTCTTCCAAGTTTGCCTTGTGTTTAACTTCTTCCATCTGACTAACTTCCCCAGTCCTGCTCAAGAAAAATAATAATAACAGAAAAACCTCTCCTCTTCAGCTTGTGTAATATTTAGGAACGCACCGACATGATAATTCGGACCAGTATCAGCATCCGATATTGATACTGCTGTTACGACCAATAACCGATATTTATCGATATTCTATGCTATATGTATATATAGATTTTGCTACATTTTTACACCTTAAAAGAAAAAACTAACTACGCTGCTGACTTCAAATATTTGAATGTTGATTTTGCAAAATGTGAAATGTTGATGTTTGCACTTGACATAAATTGATTGGAGGACAAAAACCTCCTCTGTGCCGCATCAGCTGCACATCAGAGATGAAGATCAGACCGCTGGGGTTGCAGTCGGGGTCGAGGAAGCGGGGTAACCCAGTGACTGGCCGGCTACCATGGCGACGGCTCGTCTCCTCACGGCGGAGATGAAAGGCCGGTGCTGACCTTGTGACCCCGCGTGGTCAGCTGAGAATCGCACCCCGCGGAGGGTCGCTCTTACGCAACCCGCAAAAACGCGGCGCAGAGCCACAGGGTTCTGCTGGTTTTAATTGGCTGCCACACGGCTTTGTGTTTCTTATTGTTTTATAACTGCATGGTCTCAAGCCACTTAAAGGAATCATTCAGAATTTATCATTTGTTATTCATCCTGATCTTCATTCTTCACTTTAGAGACCGAGGTGGGAAGCACATATTTTCTTAAAGAAACATGGGTCTCTCTTAGACAAAACAATACAATGTGCATCGTAGCTTGTGTTTTTAGGTGTTGCGTTTTAGTTGTTAAAACGGAGGGAAATGAAGCATTTCTAAACTGCCGTTTGAAAAGCCACCCCAGCATATTTACAGTTCCAGCAGGAATGCAGAGTGAATGTGACCCAGTGCTTTTCCATGGCTGCAGCAGCAGATCCCAGCTGGAGTCAGCTGCAGCATCTGCCAGCTGTTTGCAGTCTGCAGTGTTTGACTTTTCTGTTCCCTTTGTCCTGCATGAGTGGGAATGTTTTGTAAGTGAATTTTTTTTTTTTTTCTAAGTTGTGTAATTTCTTGTGTGCAAAGAAAAGTAATAAAGGCTCAGATCATGTTTGGGTGAATTTTGTGAGTTGTAGGATATGACAAGGGGCCTCCTTAGACAGAAAATAGCATTTCTATCTAAATAAAATAAAATAAAATAAGAAAATAATAATTGATGCCATATTTGGTCATTAAAAGTTAGCATAACCCTTTTTCTGTCATTGTTGATCTTGGGAAAATCACAATTGTGTGAATTGTTTGATTGGGTATGATGGAAAGCAAAAGCATATTAATGTGGCTATATCTTGTCCAAATGTATCATATAAAATTACATCTTATGAATGTTTTATGGATAGGTTTTGTTCTGGCTAGTGGTGAACGATTCTGCAACAGTGAATGTTTTATGTAAAGGAGTTTTTATTGTTCATGTGTGTCTCGCCGTCATTGTTTTCTTGCGTCATATTGCTCTTTTTGTGTTACACTGGTGTCCTAAAGCGCTGTCTTCCCTTCCTTCTTTCTGTCTCCGTCTAGGGTGATTAATGCTGGGAAGAGCACCTTAAACGAGGACCAGGCCTGCTGCGAGGTGCTCATGCTCAAACGGAGGCCTCTGGAGAGCTCAGCGCCAAACCGAAACCCCGCCGCCCGCCGGAGGTCTTCTCTGCCCAACGGAGAGAGCCTGGGCCTCCGGGACAGCAGCGTAAGTGAGACAGAAAGAGATCTCTATTATATCACACTTTGTCTTGCCACTTTCGTGAATCTTATTTTGTACGTAATTATAGTGTTGCTCCTTATGTACCCCAGCTACATGTGGTATGAATTTATTTCAAGGGGTGGTGCAAAATGTACAGGCTGTCAAAGTTAACAATCTGGATAGAGTGAATCACTTGTGCAGTGGTGATAGTGTCTCGTTTTCTTTTAGACGACTGATTCAAGATTAAAGTTCAGAGTTCTGTAGTCTGTGAAAGGCCTCAAGTGGTCAAAAAGTTTGGAGTTAAGTTAATGTGTGAATAAATCTGGACCCAATGCCTCATCGGCCAGTCCAAGCTTTTAGCATGCTGAGGCGAGTGAGGTGAGTGACTCTTCATGAGCAGGAGATGGAGGGTCTGCATAGTGTAGAATGAGAACATCAGTCTTTTTTTAATCTGCTTTAATCAAGCTCTAGTTCACTTGCGTGCAAAGTCTGGTTCGTTTGGGGAGGTGTGAAAGCATAACTGGGCTCTGGTGCGGACCAAAAAAGGGAACTGGTCCAGCTAAAAACCTCGGTCTCGGTTCGGCTGAAGTAAACTCTGGCATGATTCGAATGCACATGTGAACGCCACGCGGACAGGAGACCGCTCCAACAGCAGGAAGTGGATTATAACGTAGGGAATTCTGGGTAAATGCAACCAAAACAAACATTCTAGCTCTTGCGGGTGATGAAGGTCATGGTTTTTTGCCGCAGACAAAACTGCTAAAATCTGACGCTACTCCATTTTTATTCACATTTTTCAAACAAGGAAGTTGCGCTCTTGTCTTCTTCTGAGGTTTTAATGTCGTTTCCTTCAGTGGTTCTTGGTGCAGCACCAGTACAGGTGAGGCGGGAGGGAACAGGTTTTACAAAGAGTTTGGATCATTTGCCTCAGTGCAATGTGGAAGAGATCCGCATCAGCTGAAAATGTAACAAATGTTGCAGTTTTGGTCCGCAGTGTAAATATCTCCGAGTCGTGACGCTCACGCCACAGAATCTGATAACATGTTCCAGAAATCTGTAGCGACTTGACTTAGATCAGATGCATACCAAGTCGATTCTGGCTATTGCAATGTGATAGGGTTGAAAACTACAGGAAGTACAGAAAAGAAGTGGCAGAATGACATCTATATATCAGTGAGAGTGAAACCGGTCTGCAGGCCCGACTGTCCCCTCAGTCCGTCCAACAAGCAGTTCATTGGAGCGTATACCAATGAACTATCCTTTCCTCGTCCCGTCGGCGGTCAGCAGCTCTTGCATGCTGAAGTCTGATCTTTTTGCAGTCAGAGGAGCATTGAGGGCAGTTCATCAAAAAAGATGTGTGTCATCCTGCACTAGAGGGTCATCGCTGTTTCATTCTGTGGAGCAACTTGGACAGATATTCAACAATGACTTGAGTTGACGCCGTCTCTGTTCTTCAGTTTGTCTGGCTTTGGTGGCAACAGAAAAGTAGCTCTGCATTACATTTTCTCTCAGTCTGTCCTCACTTCACACGAGATCACCAAAACCAAGAGCAAATACATGCAAGAGCCTCTCATGACTCACTCCTGCAGTGCCTGCGGACCAAAATGAGAACTGTAGAGCCTCTCTTTGCCTCCTGGAATCATGCTGTAGAATCTGCCTGTGCTATATTTAGACAACCCTGCTTTTTGCTCTGTGGATAAACACAAGCATAAAACTCAAACTACGGCCAGAGCACTCTGCGGTGCAGATCGGTTGTTCTGTCTTTGAGGCGGCGTAGGGCCAGGCGACTTCATCTCAGTGGCTGGTCTGTACCAGAACTGATCCGGAAACAGAAGAGTTTGTGTCAGAAGGATCTTAGATTTACTGTTTTCTGTGAAGACAGCCGACTCAAAGGGTAATTTGAGTGAGCCGTTTTGCACTGGAGACTCTGTTCAAACCTTATGTGGGAGGCAGAGTCTTTGAAAATCAACAGAGGACAGCATGCGCACGTGTGTTACATCATACTGGACTTGTTAAATCCTGCAAAATGAAAGAGAGGAACTAAAGCAAAGGGGTAGAACAGACAACACAAGGTTCTCACACTGGCGGTATGCATAGACACTGACCTATCGTCATTTATGCACACAAACAAAATATAAAGACTTCACACCTTTCTTTCTGCTTTTTCTATGTTTCCTTGTCTTCTGTACTGTATTTTCCCACAACTTTATTTAATTTACATGACGCGGCGTAAAATTATAACCCTAAGAGCTCTGGATGTATACCTTTACATACACAAAACCAGTGCATGTAAAGGTATATATTCTGACACCTTTTTGTCAGAATCGCCCTTTAATGTCTTCAGCTGTTTGAGTTGAGTTTCGGGGATTCTCTTGACTCGATCGTTTAGTCTTCACCATTTGGACCAAGCTTTCTCAAATTTATCCACTTGCCCAGTTTCCAGTGTTCCTTTAGGAAACTTTTCTTTAGGGTTGGACTGAGATGATGACCTTGGCCAACGTCAATGTCCAACAACTATAACTTGATTTGAAAAATCAGCCAAAATCCTGCCCAAAACTTCCAAAGCTCTCCAGTAGGTCTGTGGAATGAAAAATTGACGATTGTAAAATTTAAATGCAAAATTGACACTGATGTGACGATCATTGTTCTTCCTTGCATCCAGGATGGCTCAGAGGATCTCACCTTTCACTACTGGGCGCTGTTCGACGGCCACGCTGGTTCTGGAGCTGCCGTCATGGCGTCTCGTCTTCTCCATCATCACATTGCGCTGCACCTTCAAGAGGTGATGGAGATTCTGTGTGCACCCAACCTGCAGCCGCCCACTTGCTTGGACGAGGAGCCCGTCAATCACCTCCTGTCCGCAACGTCCAACCGCGCCCTGTCCAGGGCCGCATCGCTACGAGGAGCCGCGGGCGCCCCGGGTTCGCCCAGCGCCCCGCCAACGCGCTTCTTCACCGAGAAGAAAGTTTCGCAAGAAAGCCTGGTAATTGGAGCCATAGAGAACGCCTTCAAAGACATGGTGAGTTTACAGACTGATGATAGATCAGTGATACAGCAGGTGGAGTTTTCCTCCTTGTGAGTAGGAAATCGGGTATTTAATTCCCGATTAAATTACCCGATCAAAATGATCGAAATTGACCAGTTAGTTTTAGACCTGCAGATCTAGCTGGCGTTCTGCAGGTCAGATCTGGAAAAAGCAAAATTATTTTTCCCGTTCGGTGATCCATGAGGCGAGTCTGGGTTTTACTGCCTGTATCAAGGAAACTGCAGTGTTTGTTGCGCTGAATTGATGAATCAGGGCACTGTTTACAGTAAAGAGTTTTGGTTGTCAGGCAACAAAAGCCCGATTGTGCATTTCCACTAACTGTTTTCTGACTAGTATCTGGGGGTTTGAAAGTACTTTGACTGAAGATACAATAGTATCTTTTTTAGTAGAAAAATAAGAAAGCGTGGTTTCCTCCAAGAACATAAAATATTTACAGCAGAGTTGCTTATTTTCGTTACGGTGAGGTTCTGCCTTTGAAAAATACCCTGTCAATATTTTTTTGCCAGCTAATTTTACAAAACCACTTCAGGCGACTTTCACGTGCAAATCTGCACGTGAAAGTGTCTGCAGCCACTTAAACAACACACTGGAAGTTGCACATTGACGTCCGACACATGGCTTTCGGATGATTTTCTGTTACAGTGTAACGTTCAGGTGACATTTTGTTGCCTATGAATATAAAAATATCAATAAAAGTTTTTAGGTGCACCAACCCGAAGGGCAAATATTATATTTCAATATTCTAGTTGAACCTATAAGCCCTATAAGCAGCAGTAGATCCAGTTCTTCTGGCCTCCAGGAGGAAAAAAATGTGCTTCTTTGTCTTGGCCACTAGATGGCAGTGCACAGTAACGTTTTACCAAACCGGTAGGTCAGAACAAGATTGATTAGATGATTAATTAATTCTTTGTTTGTTGAAAATGCTAAAAAAAAAAAAAACTGGGTTGGTGGGGTTGTTTGTGTGTGTGATGATGATTTTGATATAATTAGCTCAAAATATATTAATCTGCAGTTCAGTAATGTTATATTTTAAAGTAAAGTCAAAGAAATGGGTATTTAGCATTTTCCCTCTTTCTTTCAGTTTCTGTCCCTTTGCTTGTTGACATTGGCCTGATTCTTCACTCGCTATTATTAGGTTTTAAATTTTAGTTTCCGTCAAAGAATTTTCACTTCAGTATTCAAAGAATATCTCAAAGAGGAAGTAAGTGTGTGGAAATATATCAGCAAAGTTTGGGGTTTTCTCAAGCTTCTGTGCAAGATTCACCCCAAACTCATACTGAAATATTTGTAATCTAATCAGATAAACTTTAAGAAAAGTAAACCTAAAAAGCAGAATGAAGACCATTTCTGGCCTTTCCACCAATCTGAGTTTTATCTCGAGTTTATGTGACTGACCGAAAAATAATATTTATTATTCTCCCTCCTTACAAAGTGGAGGAATAATGATACAGAGCCTTTAAATTTTTTCCCCCACAAATAAAACCACTGAAAAATTGGGTAAACTTGGAAAGCTGAGTGAAAAAGCAAACGTGTTAATTCAGCGGTCTGGCTCCAGACCCTGAGGTCGGATCCGATCTGATGTTATTTTAGCAGCTTTATATAATCTGCCGTTTGCCAGTTTCCCACCAGACTTTCCTCAGGGCCATCTGTCTGGCCTGTGTTATGTCTCAGCTTTGACTAATTAGTGAAAAAATGATTAATTCAGTTAATTACCTGCCACTCTGTCCGTCGCCTGGGTTTTCCATCATTTACTGACGGCCATTTCTCGCCGTTCCATGACTTATGTCTTTCCATTTCATGTTTTTGGGGCTCATAGCTTTTGGGTTTCTTTCAAAGTTTCAGACAGAAAGAAAGTGGTTTAAACGTTGCGTTGAGGGCACAAAATACCACCTGAATGTAGAAAAAACAAACTATTAAATATAAGATCAGCTCATGATTGAATTACTATGAAAATGTTCCATTTAACGTAGAAATGCTCCGATCAGCGTTTTGCCTCCTGATAAAACTTGTTGCATTTAATGAGCAGGAGAAAAAGAATCAAAATGCTCAGCTGCAAGAGCAAATCAGTAGAGAAAATGTGCAAACATCAGTCACTGGCTAACTAATGGGTAAAAATCATTCATTCAGTTCATAATCCTAAATGCTTTTTGCACACTTTTTGTCCATTCCTCAAACTCGAGGTCTTTTTTTGAGATGTTCTTCTTGATGTTTCTGCTCTCTAAATTAGAGTTCATCCTGACATTAATAAACAATGATGCAGGCAGGCTATGAGCCGGTAGATGGATAAAAGTGGAGTTTTCTGGGAGTAGTTCATGATCCGGAGCGTCTCCGTTGGATTTCTGCCTTCTTAAAGCGCAGTCAGCTTGTTTGGCCAGTAGGGGGTTTCTCACATCAGGATCTGGGGAAGTGCAACTCTTCGCACCTCCCACAGGGATACAGTTGTTTACAATGCCACAGAGAGACAGAAGAAAAAGCATTTCCGCAGTATGATGTTGCCACCACCGTGTCTAGCAGTGGGGATGCCGCGTTCAGAGTGATGTGCTTCTGTTGGATGTTTGCCACTTGACTTGTGATCTGCAGTTTCCAGACTATTTTTTTGTATAGTTCGGTTGGGAACAGCATAATAAATGCAGATAATAAATCGTATTTTGCCCATTTTATTTTTCACAGGAACAATTTGATACTTGAAGCAGGTTGAATATATGTAAAGCTGGACTTTGTTACCATCAGATGATTAATCGGTTAATCGATTGAAAATGTCCACATTCTGCAGAATTTTATTCGACCACTTTATCTTTTTCTTATTAGAAACACATTAAAACAGGCAAATAAATACTTTAAATTCTCTTTTTTACGTAACAAAATAAATCAACATTTTGCTCGAAGAGATTTGTTTTACAGAATCAGACTTGGGTAAAGCGAAAATCTGCCACTTGAGGCATTATAGATATAACAAATTTACAGACAGAGATGTTTTTTCCATATTAAATGCAAAATTTCCATATTGTTTGTGCACTTTTGCCTCATTTGCTGCTCTGAAGCTGTTATTCTTTCAGTACATTACCTTTTTTTTTAGAGCCTTTGCACATACATCTGTTAGTTGACGATTATTTTTAGAATAATCGATTCATCATGATTAATTCAATTAATTGTTTCAGCATTAAGCCGATTTGACATTTTTTTTGTTCAGAGATTCTGTTTTTCTTGGATTCTTGTTTTGTTTTCATTCATCTGCAGCAGTATTTTACATACTTATGTGTGAATTCTTCGTGAAGTTTTTGCTATTTTCGTCAATAAAGACATCTACATCAGTGTGCGTGCACCTGCATGCATGCACATGTGTGTGTGAGCTGTCCCTCTTGGTTATTTATCTACGTTGCGAGGAGAAAGGTGTGGATGTTTGTGCAGCCGTTTCCATTATGAAAGCCTCACCTGCAGCAACAGGCGCTGGGATACAGCGAAGATAAATATGCATGGCTCACTGTGGATTCATAATTCATCCGGGCTGAAGGACACACTCGTTCACCAAACCCCAACCCACCACCACCTCCTTCCGACCTGTAAGCCATCCCCTCCCTGTCCACAGGCAGTCGAGTTTTTGTCAGGAGTTCGATGGAACCAAAACACACAGACGGCCTCCATGTCGGCCACTCGCCGTCTACCAGAGGCAGTGCCCTCACATGTGCTGCAGAGCGTTTTCAGTCCCTTCCAATCTGCCGATCGTGACAGAGAGACGGGACAGAAACGCCCCTGGGGCTCAATTATATGCCTGGGATGTCTCCCTGCTTCTTTTTGGGAATGATTAAGGCGTCAGAGAGGGCTGACAAGGTAGCTGTGGCTCAGATATGTGCCGGTGCTTTGATTAGACCAATGGCAGGGCAATTGTTAACCTAATTAATGGATGGATGTGTGTTTTTAAAATTATTTTGGGGTTAATTAGCAGCATATAGATAAAGACTAATTAACTGCTGGAATAAGCAGCACTCCATGGGTTGCTACACAGTCTGGGAGAGGTCGGATTTCATCCATCCGTATTTCATCCATATTCCATCCATCCATCTTTTATCCATCCATCCATCTCATCCATCCATCCATCCATCCATCCATCTTTCATCCATCCATCCATCCATCCATCCATCCATCCATCCATCATCCATCCATCCATCATTAAGTTTTGACAGAAACTGTAGAAAAGCTGACAAACAAAATATTTATTGATTGTTCCGCTTTAATTCCAACTCTCTTTGCCTAAAAAAATTAATGTTTAGCGTAAAACAGTGAAACATGTTCAAATGTCATACTTACATCGTGCATGTGTGACGATGTGTCAGGACGTGCAGATCGAGAAGGAGAAGGCGTCCTTCAACATCTCAGGAGGATGCACCGCTCTAATGGTCGCCTGTCTGCAGGGGAAGCTGTACGTCGGCAACGCAGGGGACAGCAGGTGCGACTCACACATCTCCAACAAACCACAAGTTCTCCAGCGCGCGCCGCGAGCGCTCATGTTTGCTTGCACTTCGCCCAGTCGTGTCTCCGTGCGGCTGAACAGAATTTTTTTGTCTGTCTCTCTCCCTCAGAGCGATCATTGTGCGAGCCGGGGAAGTCATCCCCATGTCCTCAGAGTTCACGCCGGAGTCCGAGAGACAGCGGCTGCAGTTTCTGGTAAGAAAGAACCAACACAAGCTACTTCCTAGCAATTACACCACAAGTTCTTTATCTAAGAAAACCAAATGTACATCTACATGGACGAGCATGTAGCGTCAAGAGAGAATAATTTGCGTTGCTTTGTGGCCGTCTGCTACAACCGACTGGGGATTTGAGTGTCATCTGTAGAAGGAGAACGGGGCGCTGTTGCGTTAGCTAATCTTCAGGAAGGCGTCACAGGTAAACAGATGTTTGTTCTACGAAGAGTTCAAAACAAAAGGTTAAAATATGAGGGTGTTTTCACACCTGCAACACTGGAGACGAAAATGTCAACATTTGTTACATCTTCAGCTGGTGCGGTTCACTTTCACACCCACTGTGTAAAACAAACCAAGCCCTGCGCCTGTTCACCTCCTCGCCTGCGGTGGTGCTGCTGAGAGAAAGGACCAGGCAGCCTCTGAAGAAGACAAGAGCTCAACTTCCTTCTTCTCAAAATGTAAACAAAAATACAGAAGCGGCAGATTTTAGCGGTTGTTGGATTTCTTTTGGTTTTTTTTCGCCTTTGTTAAAAGATCCAAAGTCATTCCTCTTACCAGCGATAGGCTCTTGTTTTGGTTTTATTTACCCAGAATCCCCTGAGCTATCGTCCGCTTCTTGCTTTTTTGATCTGCACCCTGAAATAAGAGCAAAAATTTAAAAATAAAATTAGACAGTAGTAGGAGAATATAGAGGAGTCCGGAAAAGGAAATGGACCAAGCACTCACATCTGTGGTACTCCACAAGTAAATGTACATTTATCATTTACGAGAACAAAGTTGGACAAATACAATTTGCAGACAGCAAAGGAAGATTTTAATGTATTAAAACATCTTGATTGTGAGAAAGCCTTTCAGATAATGTTTCAATCAGAGCTTTGGCACGCATCTGTTTAGAAAAATCATATCTGAAATCGGAGATCTAACCAAAGCGATCGATCGTTTAGATCACACAGGCTGAAGGTTTAGGTGAAGCTACTCTCTCTGAAAGCTCGACTGAATAAAAACAATTCAAACAAATGAGGTTTGACAGTCACCCCCAACTCATCCTCATTCTCGAAAGTCCTTGTAATCATCTTCAAAGAGACGCTTTTAAAAGTTTAAAAGTTTTTCCTGTCCCCGGTGCGAGTCTGCCGCTCTCTAAAGCCTTTCTCTCCTCTCGTTTTGAAGGCGTACATGCAGCCGCACTTGCTGGGGAACGAGTTCACACACCTGGAGTTCCCACGCAGGGTGCAGAGGAAGGAGGTGGGGAAGAGGATGCTGTACCGGGATTTCACCATGTCAGGATGGTGGGTTTGGCTAAGGACTCCGTCGGTTTAATGACTGTTCCTCAGAAGAGCAACGTCCACAGCTGGCTTACACTTCGATGAGGACGTGCAGGACTTGAGTCCATTTGTTCAAATGCAAGATAAGGATTTGAACCATAAATTTAAATTAGTTTAAATTTATGGTTTTATTTTTCTTGGACCATTTAAGGCTGTGATCCGTTACTTCCTCTGCTTCTTATATATATATATATATAAAATTAGACGTGGGAATGGTTTCTGAGCCGCCCTTCGAAATAGGAAAGACAAGAAAACATCATTTCAAATAATAATTTTCTGGCCAAAACGCACAAAAAAGAGATGGAGGACGGCATAGACGCTCATTCCTCTGGCCTCCGTCCAGTCAGAAGGACGGCAGGGGAGCTGAAGGCATCCCGGGGTTTTCATAATAGATATTAGATGCTATTTTTATGCTGTGCCATCTGTTTTTTTTTTTTGTTTGTTTTTTATGGGAGGAAAAAGCCTCAGAGATGGATGTGAGGAGTCTAATCTCTCTACTTAATGCTGTCAGAAAAAACCTAGAATTAAAATGATTTCCAAGGCCTGGATAAGTTGGAGAGATGGTTTTATTTCTAGGTTTTCTTCCTTCTCTTCTGCAATCCTTCCTTCCATTCTCCCCTTCTTTCTGCCAGGTCTTTCCTTTTTTTTTCTTCTTCAGTGGTTATTTTTCTTCATTCCTTTTTTCTTTCCTTTTGCCCCTTTCATCCTTTGTTTCTTTGCTTAGTTTTTTTCTTCCTTCCCCACTTTTTCTTTTGTCTATTTTTCCGTTACTTCCTTCCTTCCTTCCTTTTCTTCTTCTTTCTGTTCCTTCTTTCTTTCCATCTTTTTCTTTCCATTCACATTGCTTTTCTTTAGTCCTGGTTTCTTCCGTGGTCATTTCTTTTTGCCTGTCCCCTTTTCTCTTTCACCTTTGACCTCAGCAGAAATACCTGCAGCGAATTCTCTGTGAACTTTGATGCTTTAAGAAACTGAACTGAGCGACTCCGTTTCTGGGAAGGTCAGAGTGTGCGTAGGAACTCTGACTGCCTGTAGGTCGATTGCAAAACATGTCTTGTCAGAAGAAACCGTGATGAAACTTTTCGGATATTGTGCAAAACAAAGGTTTTTCCATCCTGCTAAGTACAGTGGAGGACTTGTGATGCTGCGGGCCGGCTTCTTTCCCACTCGCGATTCATCCTAACAAGGCCTTTTATCTGCATTAGAATCGTGTCGTTAAACGCAGTAAAAATGTTTACACAGTATACGGTATTTTCAAGGTGAGGATGCGAGGAAGGAAAAAATTTCCCACACCTTTGCTCGCTTTTCTGGAGCAGCAAATAAAAAAAAAGATGGAGTACTTTCTGTAAAAAGCGAGACAGAGATGTGAAAATGCAGAGAAGCAAAGGCCGCGGCGTGTGCTACCCTCCGCAGGAACGCACACCGCAGCGGCGGCAGAACGGAGGAGACGACGGGAAATGAGCGGGATCGTTTCCGGCGCCTCCTCTCGCCTCATGTAGGTCAGCGTTGCCGGGGCCCGGAGCTCCCTGCCTGCTTGTCGTCTCCGCAGCGCAGACGCTTTGTGATGTATTTTTAATCAGGCTCTTCCCACAAGGTTCTTCGCTCAGTCTGGGTTTCGACTTTAAACCCCCCCCCCCCCCGTAAGCTGGCTTGGCTGATTGCTTTGATGTGTAAAAGCCTTCGCTGTTCATCCCCTGCCAGTTCAGTTCTTCCTAAAGACTGTGGAGCTTTTTGTCTCTGGATGTGCGCCGCTGTCCAGGTGTCCTCTAACGCCCCGACGGTCAAAGCTTCACTTTAGTGAAACCTCACCGACCTGCAGATGTCCTCGCTCGCTCTGCACGCCTCCTCCATCTCTGCCAGTCGGGCCGCAGGGGTAGAAATCTGCGTTGGAGACTTTTAAAGTCGGCACGGGAACCCTTCTGTCCATCGTTTGCACAGAACGATGGACGTTGACCAGTCGGCCGAGGCGTCAGGTGGAAAGAAAAGATGGGGAGGAGAGAGCGACGGAAACCAAAAGGCGAAGAAGTGAGTGGATTGGATCGATCTGCAAAGGCGGTCGAACATAAAGCCGGAGATCAAGGCGCTCAGAGAAAGGAGGAGAGTCGGAGATCGTTGGAGGAGATGGCGGGATTAGTCTGGAGTCCGAGTAGACCGGGGAGGCCTTAAAGTTTTCCAAAAAAACCCACAGAAAAGAAAGAGAAGTAGAGAAATGTCAGCAGAATGACGGATCAGGTGGAATCGAGCCGAGCTTCTGGTTCAAGACTGCAGAACCAGAACACGGAGAGGCAGCGTTCAGTTTTTACGCCCCACAAATCTGGAACAAACTTCCATAAAACTAGAGAACGCCGACTTCCTTTAACCCAAGACCCGTTCAGATGTGGATTATTAAAAACTAGAACATTACTCAGCAAATCTGATGATAATGAGTCTTTCTGTTATTGCTTGTTTCATGACTGGTTACCATCTTGTGATTTCATCACGTAAAGTGCTTTGAACTTCCTTGTGGCTGAAATGCGCTTTGTGAGTAAACTTGACTTGACTAGACTTTAAAAGGGGTCGCTTGAAAAAAAGTAATAACTGGAAACACAAATGATTGATGAAAGATTTCTCCCATTTTTGAGTTTTTAAATGATGATTTCATTCATAAAACGAGCAAGAAGCAATCCAAGCCAAGCTGACTTTGGGGGAGGAAAAAATATTCCCTTTGCTAAATCATGACTTTCCTGTGATTTTTGTACTCAATTTCCCTCAACGCAGCCGAGCCTGATTACTGCCAGATTCATAAAGTCAAGAAATCTTTCAAGTGCAGCTGGTCTGACAAAGTGATGGAGGCTAAAACAACTCAAAATGACCAAACAAATTCAAGAACCGATGAAAAAACAACATCGCTGATGTTAATCAGTCTGGAAAAGTCAACAAAAAGTCAATAGTTGACCTGATCTGATCTCTTGATCTCAGAGAGCATCTTTCGAAAGCTTTGTGTCGTATTCTGCCGCCAACTTGCCAACTGTGCATCGAATTTGTGCTTCTGAAGTGAAAACGATGAATAGACGAGGCTCAGTAATTACAATGGAGCATAAGCAGGTTTTAACTAGATATAGTCACCATCTAGTTAGTCGCCCACTGGGGAGACGGTCAGCCCTTCTCCCCACTCATCCCACCTCTTGGTTATTCACGCGCTGCTGTGGCTCGGCCTGCCAAACAGCCGTCGCGTGTGAAAGCGCTCGGTGTTGTGGTTGGACTCCCCAGCTGCTCAGCAACTTGCCGTTTTTGCGCTCGGCGAAGGGGTCAGGGTTCATCTCGCAGGACGCACGTCTGACACGGGACGCCGTCCTCAAAAGCTCTCCAGGGAGGCTCCTCGTCGTAGGAGACTGTATGAAACTGCATGGAAATGTGGTCCTTTTAAGGTAGATAATGTCAGTGTTGCATAATGTATACTTTTCTGCGTTTGAGGGTTGTGTTGGCCTTGATAGCCTGCGCCGCTCCAAGAACTGCTGAGTGCAGCGTTTTTAGCGCTCGCCTGAGGTGGAAACATATGGCCTCTCTGAGTGAAACCAGCAGTGATGTGAAAACCATCCTGGTCTTGTGTTTCAGAGCAGCTGAAATGCATTCGGTATGAGGGGGAAGAGGGCGAGGCTGTGGCACGGGATAGTTTATTTCTAACAGCGAGTCCCAAACTTTCCGGCTTCTCTTGACCCAAAACATAGGAACGACCCAGACTCTTGCTCAAGTGTAAAAGCATTTTTGCCGAGTCGGTTAAAAACTGGCACAACGGCAAGTAGATTATCATCAGCATGTTGCTTTTATGATGCGAATGCTGAGGCATCTGATTTTTCTGGTTGCTAATTTTTGGGCTTTTAGTGTTTTTGTCCTATATGCATTTCTGAAACGTTCTGCTCATTCAGAAAATTCTGGCTCTGACTTTTGGCATTGATGTCTGCTACGTTCTTTGAAATATTAAACTTTCCAGGATCATTTTTGGCCACCTTGAAATAAATGGAACCTCTCATAAATTCTGCCAGAGCTTTATGCTCTTTTTTTTTTTTTTTTTTTTACATTTCAGCTGCTTCCACATACTTTAAATTGGAAACAGCATTCAAAGTTTTTAATGTAGTCGTGCCCTTTGGCTACTCCTGCATGATTCAGATTTTTCAGTTTTCTCAACATCCCTCTTCAAGTTTTTGCTCACATTATGCTCATTTTTCAGAAAAAAAAAACGTGGGTTACTCCGGTTGCTAAGCAATTGAGCCACAGTCATCCACTCCAGCTTTTTGAGAATCCACAGGGTTCCCAAACAAATGATTCCTACTCACTCACATTTCAACATGTTCTTTTTGTATTTAATATGTGAAAGGGAAAGAATATGTTGTTACTGGCTTGTGTTGCTTATTATCTTTATGTTGTTTATGCATTTGTTTATGCAAAGCAGATGCTTTTATCCAAAGTGACTCAGAAAAGAGCATAACAATGCGCTTAATGTCAAAGCTAACATAAAGCTATTTCGACCGCTAGTCAGGTTCACTCAGGCGACGGGGCCTAGCTTAAGCTTTTAGCCGACATGCTTCACTCAGGCGACGGGGCCTAGCTTAAGCTTTTAGCCGACATGCTAATGTTATTATTTTAGCTAAAATTAGCATTTTAGCAAATGTTAGTATTGTTGTACATTTTAACATACTACGTTTTAGCCTGTTGTTAGCATAAGTAGATGAATAACTTTCTTGTGTTCCCAAATAATCCACCGTTAGCATGCTAGCTAGCATTATAATTTATTATAAAGAAGAAAAGTTGGTTATAATAGTTTCTTATCCACCTAGTCCTGCGTCCACCTTAGCAGAGTCGGAGCTGGAATCAACGTGTCCTCAGCTTAGAAGCACGCCGCCTGTCGTAAACCATAACAAAGCCATTAACGTGTCATCTTTCCCTTGCTCAGGGCCTATAAAACCATAGAGGACGATGACCTGAAGTTCCCTCTGATCTACGGAGAGGGGAAGAAGGTAAGTAAGCGTTGCTCGCCAGCCACTCGCTGACAGTTTTCGGATTTTATGCCATAATTCGGAAGTTAAAGGAAAAGAATAACTTCTTTTCAAAATCTCAAATCTTTATCGGAATATAACAGTGGTGGGCCCAAGAGGTGGATAAAAGGGGGCCATGGCCCCACTGGAAAAAAATTTGCCTACCCCACTGGCAATGTTAAGTTCATGCAAAGGCATAGGGAGTCACGTTCATCAATCAATCCATAAATATAAAAACAAAATATATTTAAAAACAATCCCTTAGCATTGATGGAAAAGTACTAGTTCTATCGGCAGGTTGTTTCACTTTAAATAAGACTTTTTTGCTATATTGATTAATTTTTTTTAACTTGTGTGAGCCTAAGATTTTTACTGGTCACCCCTAAGAAGACTTTTATTGTGGCGCTACTAGAACGCAAACATAAAATAACAAAAGTAATGAGCAATTTTATCATTTGTGAATACAGTGCAGTGTCATATTTGAGATGTACTGAAAAGCTCAAAACCAGACGAGACAGATGTGAATCTGCTCCTCCTTCTGGGAGGAGTTTAGCCGCTGCTTTGAAAGGCCGCAAAAAATAGCCATATGGTATATAACAAGTTTGTGTTTGCATTCTCGAAGAATTTGTTTAAAATTTCATATTCCTAAATAATAAATGACTACTGTTGACTCAGTTCCTAACTGTGTGTTCTGTTCTTTGTTTGCCAGATGTGCGTAATTTATCCTGACCGTCAAAAACCAGATCCAAAGTTTTGATAACCGAGTTCAAAGTTTGGAGCCGAGTTCACGAGTTAAAAAGTTTCCTGGAAGGCTGAACCTTTCTCTGACAGTAGACATTTTTTCCCTCAGAAAGAGGCCGTAAAATGAGGGGATTAAAGAAACATGGCCGAGTTTGCTGCGGATCTGCTTAACATACGTCTGATCTTTTTTCAGGCTAGAGTGTTGGCGACCATCGGGGTCACGAGAGGCTTCGGGGACCACAACCTGAGAGTTCACGACTCCAACATTTACATCAAGCCCTTCCTGTCCTGCTGCCCAGAGGTACGCCGATTATTTCCACGTCTCCTATGGAAATTTAGGACGCGTTAGCAACCCGTACAGTCAGGACGATGATTTTACCTATGTACGTGCAAACGGCTCATCGTTTTGTAACTACTGCTGTGATTGGGTAATATATTTATATTTTAAAAAAAGATGAACGATGGAATCAACTCACTGAAGGAACATGTTGGATTTTATTTTTTTGTGTGTGTGACAAATTCAAATCTGAATTTTCTTCTTGTAGCCCCAATCCTTTAAATCCGTTAAAAATGAAACTTGTGTCCAAAATTGTAACCAACAAGTCTCATAATGAAAACTGACTTTTTATTTTGATAATATTAACTTGCATAATATTATTAATACTGTTTATCATGTTGCTTCATGTCTTGGTACTTCAGCTGTTCTCTGAGAGGCTGTTATCAAATTCAACCTATTTCTCAGATTTTTGTGCACAAATGATTTTTTTCTTTGTCCAAATCGGATTTACAAGTGAAACAAAACTTTAAGCTTTACGCAGACTTTTTACAGAACTGAACTGTAATGAAAAACAGTGCAGTACTGACAGGATCTGCACGCATTTGATGAAACAAAATACCAAAGGTAACTATGGAGCTAAATTGAGACCAGAAAATTGGTTTAAAAAAAAGAACCAAAACTTGAATAATATGAAAAGTGTTTTTGGAACTGTAGTTTCAGTTTTTTGTTTAAAAAATGTTTCTCAATTTCAAATCATGTTGAACGTTTTTTTTTTTGTTTTTTTTTTTTACAAAATCTCTGGCCCCAATTTAGCTCCATATATACCAAATAAAAAGGCCCTTTTGTATTGAAGAGCACAATGTGGGAAGACGCGCTCTAACCCTCCTCACAGTCCTTTTCCCCTCGTAGCAACGACTGCACATGATTGCATTAGTCACCAAAGTCATGAACTCTCTCTGTCCTCGCTCTGCTGCTGCCGAGTTCAGGCGCAGGTCAAGCCTCGCTCATCTGAGTCGAGTCGAGACGCTTTAGTGAGAGACGGAGAATCAGAATAATGTTTTAATTGGCGCTGAAAAACAGTCAGCATAAAGTGTTCAGGTTGACCTTAAATTCTTATTAATATTAGTTTCTAAATTTGAGCATAAAGTTCAGTCTGACTCCTCCAGAGAGCGTTCTGCTCCCGTATTGAGAAATCCTGGAATTATTGGGTCATCTATGTGTTCTTCTGGGAAGCCTGACTGAAGTCATGAGGTTTACTGTGTAACCCAGACAGAGGGCCGTCAGATCTCTTTAATTATCTTCAGTGGTGGTGCGCTGAGCTCTTTTCCCAGCAGCCTCGGCTGCAAGGTCGTCTGTCTGCTGTGACCCTCCCTCTGTATCAGAGGAGTAAAGGCCGTGTGGGCAGAAAGTTTACAAAATTAAAATCCTTTTCTTTCTTTTTTTTTGTAAAGCTCCCATTATTTCCTGTACATGAATTCATAAACTGAAATATAAAGTGTTTATAAGCTGTGCGGCATGCTAAATACGATATTTATATGCAGTAGGAATCCCCAAAGGCCTTTCAGGTTTTATCAGTTTAAAATTGAAAAACACAGACATTTTAAAACTTTTACCAGAGATGTCCAAAGTGTGGCTCGTGGGCCCTTTCGCAGACCTTGGAATGATTTTGTGTGGCCTTCTGCAATTTAGGAAATTGTTTAACTTTTTTTTTTTTGGTGGGAGTATTGGAAATTTTCACAGACGAATAAAAATTTGGAAATTGAAAACGCAAAATATTTTTCACCTAATGTGTTAGCACAAACTTCCAGTGAATTATTTTATATTTTTACAATTTTTTTTCTCAAAAGCAACCTTTGGTGCAACTTTTGTTTATCTTGGCTGAACATAGCAACTGTTTCTAAAGACAATCTGACCTACAAGTCATTTTTCATGACTTAAATATGCATTTGTAGACATTAGAAGAATACAATGTCGTGTGGTTTGAGCCAAATTTAAGACAATATCTCTGTCAGACATGATATGGGAAGGAAATCCGCTCAGACTATGTTACTACTACGAGAAATAACATAATCTTGAGCTTGTTTAATGTATTTCTATTGAGTTTTATTATAAAACTGCTCAGTCTCCACTCTTGCCTTTTCCCCCTGTCCGCCTCCAGGTCAGAGTTTACCCCTTATCACAGTTTGAGCACGGAGCAGATGACGTTCTGATTCTGGGAACCGACGGCCTGTGGGACGTCCTCTCTAACCAGGAAGTGGCTGAAGCGGTCACCGGTTTCCTGGCGAACTGCGACCCAGACGACCAGCACAGGCACGTTCTTCCAACCCCAACCCAGCCCTCTCCACTCCCCTGCCCCGTCCCGTCCTGTCCCGGCCTGAGCGCAGCTTCAGCCAGTCAGGCCTGAACTTCTGCTCACCCCCGTCTCTCCTGACAGAGTTTATCTGGCTCAGATTATGCTAAACTTTCAAAACATTTAGATTCAGTATTACTCTGATGATGTGTCCTTTTAGACAACTCCTCTAAGCATAGCTTCACCCTTTTAACTTACCGTATTTTTCGGACTATAAGCCGCTACTTTTTTCCCACACTTTGAACCATGCGGTTTATGGCTGGGTGCGGCTTTTCTGTGGATTTTTCTTCATCCACCAGGGGGCTCTCTAGCAGGAAGTGGACCATTGGAAGCCAAAATTGGAAATCAAAGAAGAAAGCGCTCATTTTCATTTAGAACAAGCACATGCTATCAGCAGGCACGACGAAGAAATGTTTTCAAACTCATATCCCCTCATCATGGAAACTATGGAGCCCCTAAGGGGACATGGAGAAAAAAAAAGGAAAGAAATCCCGACTTTCTTTCTCGAGATCCCGAGAAACTAAGTCAAGATCTCGAGATCCCGACTTAGTTTCTCAAGATCCCGCGAAAAGAAAAAAAAAAGACGGGATCTCGAGATAAAAAGTCGGGATTTCTTTCCTTTTTTTTTTTCTCCATGTCCCCTTAGGGGCTCCGTAGGAAACCACACAAAGAAGTTCATATGATGCAGCTTTTAAGTTGAAGGCTATGATTTGGCAGTACGGATCGATAGCCGCTGTACGTAAACTTGGCGTGAACGAATCCATGGTTCGGCGTTGGAGACACAGGGCTGCGTCCTTGTGGAAAACCGAGAGCGGCGGAAATATCAGCGGCTTATAGTGAGGTGCGCTCTATAGTCCGGAAAATACGGTATTTCTTTAGTCTTCAGTTCAACAATGTGATTTTTTACTTATTTATTTTGTAAAACAATTGTATTATTGACAGAATCTCACCTTCGGTGTCAAACTCATTTTCATTTTTGGAAACATCAAGATCATGGATGTTCTTAAACGGCTGGTTTTGCTGGAGAGTATTGATAAAACCAACTAACAAATTGTTAAAATATTACTCACTGGACGTGTCTGCATTCGTACAATTAGATAGCATTGAACAATTTTTTTCGGTTCCTGCAAGATTTTGCGATTCTGATTTTTCGACAGTCAAAATCACTAATTTTGTGGCGGTAATTGCGCTAATGTATGGCGGTAGACGGGACTTTTTGTTACTCACCGGATCGATTGAATAAGGCTGAGACAGCAGAGTAGGAGAAGTAAGAAGTACCCTCGCGCCTCGAGTTTGACACATGTGCCTTTGCGGTTTTATTACGCAGCACTTCATTAATCTCGTCTGCTGACAGGTACACAATGGCCGCTCAGGACCTGGTCATGAGGGCGCGCGGGGAGCTGAGGGACCGCGGCTGGAGGATATCCAACGACAGATTGGGCTCCGGAGACGACATCTCCGTCTACATCATCCCCCTCATGTTCGGGAACAAGCAGAACTAGCAGAGGAACGAGAATGACAACCCAAAAGTTTTCCTCTTTTTCGTCTTTTTGTTGTTGTTTTTGTAAATGCGTGGATTTCCGGAAGGATCTGAGCCGTTTCTTCTCCGAACTTGGATTTCTCTTTGATGTGAAGAAGAAAACGAGAAACCAGACACTGAAAGGAACTGCCGATGACTTGAATTTAGTTTTTTTTTCTTTTTTAAGTCTCGAGGAAGCCATCTTTAACTTGGACTCTGTGGCGGACGGCGCGTTGACGTGCGTCTCAGGCTCGCCGTTACTCCACAGTGCACAATATTTATAAATGTGATAACGTGTAAATACCAGCACAGCGTTTGACAAAAGTGGGATTTGTGGAATATTTGTATGATGTACAAGGATTAAAAAAAAAAAAGGGGGTCTTGACACTGAAATGGAGAAAAATAAAATGTCAAATGATATGGACTCTGCAAGTCAGGCCTCAGTTAGCGTTTTGGTGAACTAGACTCGGCAGAACTACAATCCCCAGCCCAGGTTCGACTCTAATCGAAAAAGAAAGAACAAGAGGCCTCTTTCTGTTGCACTTTGAGAACTTTCTGTCTTCCTCTTTCCTTTGACTAGCAGGTGCCTCCGACATGAATTGATCAAAGGCTTTTTTTTTTTTTTTTCTCTCATAAAGTTCTCCTAAATGACGCCCATAGATGCTGACAGCTGAGTGGACAATCACCTTCCATGTCTCTACAATCACTACGTTGTTGTCAGATCCAGTGGTTTTTCCGTGTTTTTTTGAGTGTTGTCAGTGCGACGCCATACAGAGGAACTTCAGCTAAAGTGCCTTGCAAAAGTATTCACACCCCTTGCACCTTTGCGCGTTTTGTGATGTTACAATCACACAAACTTCAGTGGTGATTAGTTTTGTATGTGTATGCTAAATCAGTGTATGTGAACATAAATTTTCACCTCTTGCTACGTATCCCCACTAATATTTAGGTCTGGACTTTGACTAGGCTCTGCCAGCTCCAGTCTTAATTTTCACCTGTGCGTGTTGCCATTGTTGAGCATGTGGAATATTTTTGATTTATTTACGCTCACAGCAAATTGCTTCTGAAGTCAGTCGGTGGCTGCTTAGGTTTTATTTTGGTGCATCGGGAGTAAAACACGTCGAAAGACACGTTTGATATATTAAGTTTGTGTTTGAAATGTGACCAAATGTAGAGAAAAAAATGTTCAAAGGGTGTGAATAGTACTGTATTGCACAAGTGTTTTGTTTTTTCCCCCATATTTTAATCTTATTGTTCTTCATGTAGATTTCGTCTTGGTGTTGCTGCTGACGATAACACCAGTGGTGTAGAACATGGGAACGGAGTCGATTAATTAAAATCTGAATAAAAACTCCAGCGGACGCTCTTGTGTCAAAGAACCAAAACATGCAGTTTGTCAGATTTAAAAAATCAGAGAATAGTTTAAAACAAAAAGAGGTTAAATGAAATTTAAAACAATAAGAAATCTCAATAAGATAAAATAGTTCTGGTTCTTTGCTGTTTTCATAGTAAAATGTTACATTTTTTCCCTTCACAAAACAAGAATTTAGTTTAATCAATTCATTTATTTATTTTAATTTTTTGCAACCTCAATCATAGATTTTTGTCGAAAAAAGAAAAATGTTTTCAAAATGTTTTAATAATATTGGTTAAATGGTTTCTTTGTGTTTTGTCTCTTTAAACACTTCACTTAAAGGGACCGTATATGTTGGGTTGGTGGGGATTAAACCTCAACTTTGGCGTAATTTAAACAGTTCTGATTGCAGAAATGACTAGAAATAAAATTTGAAGTGCCTTCCAGCCTTCCAGGCTGCAGTCGCTCCGATTGGCCGTTCTGAGTGTGAATGAAAACGGATCAGGATGCAGGAGGCCTTGAAAGGATGGTTAAAGGTTTCATGCTGTCAGAAAAACATAAATAAGATACTCCAGGAGGAGCAGAATGAGACGCTATTTTGTGACTTTAAAACCTCTAATGTTTTGTGGATTTGAACAAATAAAATGGTGCATAATAAAAAAGAGGAAGGAAATGTCACGAGTCAAAAAAGAAAAAGTGAGAACGCACCTGTGCTGCAAACAAGACGAGTTGGTGGCGGACAGGAGCTTGTTAGGTTCTGTTGGCGTTTGGGTTCGCATTCGGCCCGCCTCGCTTAACTCACACGTTCCCAGCGTCTCTGCAGGATCACCAAGGACCATCTGGTCCCGTCAGAACCAGCGCCACATCCGCCTGCAGTCAGACCAGCACTGATTTGGCACTCTACGCCTACTCTCAACGTGTGTGTGTGTGTGTGTGTGTGTGTGTGTGTGTGTGGTCCAGATTGGATGACGGCAGCGATGACACAGTCACTGCAGTGGGTGGCTTGTTTTTTCCAAGGTCACAGCACTCCCACCCCACCCATAGATGCATCTGAAGTGAGATGGAGGGCCCCCGGAGTGAGATGCTTATTGATTTTACGTGGAGAAGCGAAGCATTACCTCACTGCATCTGTTTTTTTTTTCCAATCAGGAGGTCTTGCTCCTCCACTTTTTTCAACCCAGGATAAAATTTTTGTTTTTGCTCCTGACTATCTTAAGGGAATCTGCAGCCGCCTGTGTATGAGCGCACCTGATGAGTGATGAGAGAGGACGTAGGCGGGGCAGTAACCCAGGGTGCCAAGGTTTTTGGGGCGACTTTGTTTTTTTGTGCAAGTTCATAATTTGTGAGCAAACTCATAGAAAACTCGCAAAGCCATATGAAGTTTGGTGTTTTAAAATTGTTGGATTTTATGAATATAACATTAAAACAATAGAATTGGAAGATTAGAAAGTCAGTCCAGGGGCCCACGTCATTCTACGTCCGGCCCTGGACATGGGAACAGATGAATGCAGAATTGTTGAAGCGGAAGGAAACTGAGGTGTCAGTTTTTTCAAAACTGTTTTACAAATAATCAGAAAAGTGTAGCTCTCACCCGAGAAGCGGTGAACATCCTAATTTATTCACATTTAAATATTTAAGTTTAAATATTTGCCTTTCAATTTCAAATATCAGTAGCAGAAAAACATGCATCAGTCAACCTGAAAACTTTATTAGGTGACATCTGAAGAGAAATGACTGCAGACTAACTTAATAAATTAAAAATACGATTGAAAACCCCAATTTCTTAAATGAACTTTTATCACAAAGCGAAACATTACGCAGACTAATTACACACAGATGGCCGTTTAAAAGCCTCTATCTGTGTTATTTAATGAAAACATAACATTTAAAATGACATTGCATCAGACCGGCAAAAACTATTTTCATAAACAGAAATTTGGACTCATCTTTTCAAAAGTGCATGCATTCCACTTTAATGAATATGAAAGCCCTTTATTTTATTTAGTCGCGATAAAGGAGGCCCCGTATAAGAAACACACCCTTTATTTTTTTTTTGAGTTAGTTGCTGTAAAACATCCCTCCCCACTTAATCACATAAAATCTAAGTAAAGTACACGACATCTTAGATGTGTGATTCATCCGCAGCATGGCTCAGGTGCAGCTCGCTGATCCGTTGGCTGCATCGCTCCACAGCTGGAATATGACACCCACACCCAGAACGCCTGCTTTACTCACATGAGAGAAACCTGTTGGAGCTTTATGCAACATCACTCAGAGCATCCAGTCTTGTTCTTAAACTAGGGAGCTGCGATCATAAACAAACAAAAAAAGCAGAAAACTTGGCTCCAGCTTGCAGCAAGCATGAGCATCTTATAGCAGGATTTCTTGTGCAACGGAGCCCCTCCCGGGATCAACAGCCACCATGTCAAGTGTGAACTCATAAATATTTCACAGTCGCTCCTGTTGGAAGGTCAAAGCAAGGAATCATTCTTCCTCTGCGAGGGTCCGTTTTACTCAAGAAAGCAGGGGCCCCTCTTTCCAGGAATCGTCGACCAAGGCTTCCAGCCAATCAAAGCTCCTCACACGTCCCGCTCCCCACCCCCGTCCGCGGACCAATGAGCGGCTGGATGCTGCTGGGCAGCAAAGGGAGGGTCCCAGAGGTTAACAGCGGAGCTGCTTCCTGCTCAACTGAGGAGGAACAAATAGGTGGGGTCAGGTCACTTTACTGGAGCTGGTTTCTTTGTGGGGGGGGGTGAAGGGAGATCCACTGAGGCAAGACGCGTTCAGATCTTGCGTGGCGAGTCGGAGTGGGTTCAGTGAATGGGCGCCGCTCACTCTGCCCTGATGGTGATGGTATGCAGCAGCGCTGACAACAAAGGACACCCGGGGAGAGCAGATGTATTGTGGGACACCTCTGTGGGAAGCGCGAGCCACGTCACTGCTCCCCACATAGCAACAGCACTGCTGACCTACATGCCTCGTTCCCACACGGTGCAGCCGCCGCGCGTGCGGCTGGAAACCAGAGCAGATACTCCCCCCCCTCCCCCCCACCCCCCAACATTACATTTAACACAATTAGAAAAAAAAAACTTGAATTTACACGATGAAAAATGAAAAACTACACAAGACAGAGCTCTTGTTTTTTTTTTCCTTCGTACTTTTTTTTTTTATTAATAAACACGTGACACAGTGAGAAACACGACACAGTGCTGAGATTGTTTAGAGAAAAACACGCACACAAAAAACCCCCAGTTAGATTCCTTATTTCTACATGAATTAAAAATCCCCGTGAGTTTCAGCGGCGTGTGTTACCTGGGAGAGCCGCCGGCCGCGTGAGGAGATGCGGGGACTTTCTGTTCGTCCTTCGGCTGAAGCGGAGGCACCACCACTGGCAAGGCAGTAGCTTGCGCAGTCATCTCCATAGCGGGCAGTGTCTCAACCCAACCAACAGCACAAACTACTACCTCAGCCAGTAACGTGGCCTAAAGGCGGACAAAAAAGCAGGACGCCGTAAAAATTGAGGAAAAATAAAATAAAAGAAAGTCGAGCAGTGGAAGATGTCCGTGCACTCCTGCTTCTGTCCTCTACTGAGCCGCACACTTGAACTGGGAGGGAAACCCCGCCCAAGCAGACCTGCCCTCCTCCTCGTGCTCACTTCCCCTCATGTGACCTGTCGATGGGAGACCGAGCTCCGGCTCCCAGAGTTCAGAGGAGGCCACGGAGCTGCAAACGTGCTTCCTCTTCAAAATGTATGTTAATATCCCCCCCCCCCCATGCTTGTGTGGAGCAAAGGGGATGTGTACTGTACACAGCTTATTAGATACTCAGTGTATTGGTATAAATTAAACACCTGAAAAGATGAATGCTGTCTATCTTGTAATGCTAGCTACCTGAACCCTAAATGTGCTGGTTGCTATGGCTGCTAATTGGCGTTCCTCATTTGTTGTTTAGATTAGCGCGTTTGGTTTTAAATTCTTTTAGCCTACTTCATGCTTGTATTCAAGTGGTTCCTTGATTCTACAACTCCTTTTCGCAAAAATGTGGTTACATGAAAGCTAATTCGTAATTTTAACAATTGGATAATTATGTTTTCACATTGTACCCTGTTAGTTTGGATGCCTTGTTTCCCTTAATTTAAATTACCATAAAAGAAACAAAAAAAAACGTCATACCCACATGCCACTGATGATGACGTCACATCAGGCATGAAACACCTGACTAAGGTTCTTTTTTTACTCTATTTACCTTCTTTACTTGCACATTTTCAATCAAAACGGTAAGAGTTTAATATGAAAACACTCCATGGATTTCAGAAAAATGAAAATGTACAAAAAAGGAAAAAAAAAATGTATAGGTTAAATTTGTTTGAAAATTTGCTCATCGGGCACACGAATCCCCGCCGAGGAGCTTGATTCTTGTGCTTGTTGTGCTTCACATAGTAGAAATAGTGACTTATTCATTCTTTTTTAAACTTGCTATTTCACGAATATATCAACTGCGCGAAATACCTTCTGTGTGAAAAGTATCCACAACCATAAACAAAAGCTATGCACACCCCAAAAATATTTCTATCCCTAAATAAAAAGTATTCACATCCTCGTAAAATAAAGTATTAGCTGCCCTGCAGAAAAAGAAAATATTCAGATCCCTAGGGTAACACCTAGGGTTAGGGTTAGGGTCAATCCTGTATATTCATCCTTCCTTTACACATCATACTAAAAATATATATATAAGAAGAAATGTGTAGCAAACAAATGAACTGTTCCCATTGATCATGCCTTGTAATGATGCAGACAGCTGGTTGGAGAAATGTCCCGTTTATTTTACACAGTCATGTTCATCCCTTTTCAGATGGCTGGCTGAAGGCGACATGGAATGTTATTAAGATTTGGGGAAGTTTGTTTTTTTTGTTTATCTTTATTTGCATAAAATTTTGCAAGAACTTCATTGCTGGAAATGATGAAAAAAAAGAAAGAAAGAAATTGAGTTTTTCCTTTGTACGATCGGTTTCTGCCTTTCTTTTCCTTAATAACATAATCATTGTACGTCAATGCGGCCTCTTCGGAAGAACAAAACAAACCAAACCCAAGAGCAGCACTGCAACTCTCTCTTTTATTTTTGTGGTCGACAGGCAACTGCAGCCAGCCTGAAGGTGAATGGAGGTGGAGGGGTTTAAGTGTCATTAGCTCGTATGAAAAGCACACAATGATGCATATTACGTCTGGAGTCGTCCGGCCTTCTCTGCTGTGGGAGTGGGGGGTGGGCTGCTTCGCGTCATCGTAAATGGAGTTCATGTCCAAGCACTTGTGAATCCCCCCGGGATAAGAATCCAGACTCAAGATTTCTTCATTTTTTATAAAAACAGGGAGTGTGAGAGTAAGTCCGGTCAGGACTCTCCGTTCTGGACTTTGGAGACGGGTGGCTGCATAAAGTCTTTAAAGGGCCCCAGGGCCTCCTTCAGGGCTGCGCTCACCTCGGATGAAGAGCAGGTAATGCACTCTACTAGCGTGGGGTACAAAGCGATCACCTGAGCCCACGTGTTGCCATCCACTGCACGCAGGAAATAATAATAAAAAAAAAAGATTAATAAGCAGAAAGCGGAGGGATTTCTTCAGGTACGGCGCGGAACATACCGTTTTCTGGCTGAGTCTTTTTAAGCGAGTCCATCAAAGTGCTTATAGCCTTCAAAACGAAGATAATCTCCGTCACTTGCTGCCTGAAAAAAACAAGAAAGAGGAAAAAATAAAACGAGTAACACAGCAAAGTTCATTTATGGTATTCTTCTGTTGATGCCGTTTGCATAAAAGGGTAGAAATAGTCGCTGCTGGTCTGGTTGATAAATCCAAATAAAATACCCCGAAGTTTGTGTTTGGCTGCATGTTTTTGTTAAAAACGGGTGCTTCTCCGTTAAGCAAATGTATTTTTGTATTTCCGATTTGCGCAATTTTATGGTCGACAGAAAAGCGTCCGGACGTACCTCGGCAATGGACAGCGTCCGCTCAACCTCTCGTCCTCCACGTAGCGTCGGAGGACGTCCTGGGCCCTCTTGAGGAGCACAGAGAGCGCCATTCGAGAGATGTAGCCCTCCTGAGGGGTGGACACCTTGTTGCTGAAGGAAAACTGGAGCAGCGTCTCGAAGCACACCTTCGAAAACTCTTCCCGCATCCGCACATCTATCTCAGCCTCTGCAGAAAGAAAAGCCGCATCGGTGTCTGTAGAGTTAAACCGACCGCTATCCTTCAGCGGTTGCTGCTGCCACTTTCATTCAGCTCTAGTTCGTTTGTCTAGAAAGTCCGGTTTGTTTGCGGAGGTGTGAACGCGCAATCGAACTCGGATGGAGGCTAAAAAAGCTAACTCTGGTCCGCGTAAAATGCTAGGTCTCGGTTTGATTCAAGTGGACTCTGATGCATATCTGAAGACATAGAGGACCGAAGACTGCTCCAAAAGCAGGAAGTGGGCGATGGTGCAGGGCATTCTGGGTAAATACAACCAAATAGCGCTAGTGAGAGAAATGCCTCGTGGTCTTTTACCAAAGACAAAAGAGAAATACTACACCAGCTAAAATCTGACACCACTCCGTTTTTCATTGTGTCGTTTCCTTCAGTACCTCTTGAGGCAGCTACATCTGGTTTTTGAAAGTGCTTGGCTCATTTTACACAGTGCAGCGTGAACGCCAATCCCACCAGCTGAAAATTTAACGAATGTTGCACTTTTGGCCCCCAAACGAACCGAGTCTACCAGACTAGCAGGGTGTGAAAACAGCCTCAATTTTACCTGTGAACGAGGGAGCCTGGGAGTGAATGGAACCCTTGTTGAGCATAGTCATGATCTGACCAACAAAATCTTTGGGGATGAAATTGGCAAATGGTAAAATCTCTGTGCTGATCAACTGGACCACCTGAAAGGAAGGACACAATCATGATATAAGGGGACGGGGGCAAAAAAAAAGAAGCGAGATACGTCTCTGGACGCTTGAACGGACAAAATACCTGAACGTCGATCGATTCATTCTGGTGAAACTCCTGAATGGACAGATTATCAGGAGGGGAGCTGAAGAGAAAACAGAAACTGTTAGAGCATCCTGAAACCGGCCGTACACCTCAGCAAGGTTTGGGGGAAATGTACCTTTTGGTGAAAAGAAAGTCTTCGAAGGCGTTGGCCAACTCGGGCCACATGGTGTCAAACTTCCCAGACGAGGCATGCTGGCGCGCAACAGGCAACCCGATGGACAGCACCTTGAGCAGAGACAACACGGCGAGCTTCCAGGTGCTCTCCGACGGACAGGCGTACTTTAAACCCAACGGCATTCTTAAAGTCTTGAAAAGGAGAAAAGGAAAAAAACAAGAAAAGCAAAATTTTAATCTTATGAACATTATTTGAAGAAAATCTATAAAACTTTCTTATCCATGGAAATCCTAGAGCAGCTCTGCTGCTGTTTGTTCTGATGTTTGTTTGTTTTTTTTGGGTTGCTTTCATGGATTCTGGTTTCTGGATGTTGTTTGCTCTGACGTTTTTACTGGCAAGATATTTGAATATGATGCGTAACTGTGGCAACAAGGTATTGTTATTTTCACAACTGGCAGATGCTGATTAGCATCTCAAAAGTAGGTAGGATGTGAAAACAAGGACCGTTTATTTAATCATTCATTTACTCATCCATGGTTAGTTTTGCACGTAACATGTTTTTGCTAAATCAACAAAGAGGACAAGAAAGAAAAAAAAAAGAACTGACTTAATGATTTCATTAAACCGTCATACTGTAAGAAAATGACAAAGTGGCAGTGGATGAAAGTGCCTGTGGAAAAACTATTTTATGCAGAAATGACTGTTATTTCATGAATGGAGATTCATTCAAATCTTATTTTATGCTCGTCAAAGATCACATTTTAGCTCAGATTTATTTCGCATAAATACCTTGATGATATTCTGCAGAACCTTCTCATTGATGACGGCTTTGTGGCACGCCGTTTTGTGGTAAAGGTCCACCACCACCTCCAGGGAGCGCTCAGCAAAGGGCACGTAGTTTAAGGCAACCCACTCTGCCTGTGGAGGCAAAAAAACAAAACAAAACATTTTACATTAACCTGAAATGAGACAGAAAACATTCCCTCTTCGAAATCTGGCAACACTGAAAGCGGTATTTAAAGGCACACTTTAAGCAGGAAGGGAGAAACTTTACCGCTGCCGTTTAGATTGCTATTAGTTTTGCCCCATGATGTTAGAGTCAAACCATCAAAGTGTGCCTTTAAGAAACAAAGAGAGCCACGCTTGTGCGAAAAAAATAAAAAAGGATCACAAAAAAAAAAAAAAAATCACAAAGTCAACTGAAAAAATGAACTCCACACGGACGGTGCACACAGAGGCGC
The DNA here is from genome assembly GCA_902982915.1 of Phalloptychus januarius. NCBI lineage: Eukaryota > Metazoa > Chordata > Actinopteri > Cyprinodontiformes > Poeciliidae > Phalloptychus > Phalloptychus januarius. Next base: position 15,978,896 of record CADWAE010000471.1, on the reverse strand, counting down.
AACCACCGGTTAGTGGCAGGCAGAGAGGAGCGGAGGAGGTGGAGGGCGGGGGCGGCATGGAGTGAGTGTGAGACGCAGATGAGACACGAGAGAAACACGGTGCGGGCCGATTCCTCGTCTGCCGCAGAGGGGAGCTCGTCACCCCTCATCTGCCACTGTAGATGAGGGAGGGGGCGGGGCAGAGGAGGGTGGAGGGGGGCGGGGCTTAAGGCAGATAACAGAACTCACCGGTGCAAACAGCTGGATCTAAAATTGGTAATCCACGGTGAGTGGGTCCGAGAAACAGAATGAGAAAGAGACTGAAATTAACCGGCTGCTTTGAAGCAGAGGAGGTGACTTTGAAGAAAATTAACTGTAATGTTATTGTTTTGGTTTTTTCTCCGGTGGGGGCAGAATAAGTCAGGGATATTTCAGCCAATCAGACACGACTGTGAGGAATCACAAATAACGTCCAAAGTCTTTTCAAAATTTTGCTGCATTACAACCAAAACCATCAGAGTTATTTAGTTGGAGTTTTATGTGAGAAAGCAAAATATAGCAGGACTTTAGTCTAGACTTTGTGTATTTTTGTTTGAAACCTTTCATTTAGATCTAAGGGTAAAAATAAATTACATTAAGCACCAGGCATATTGCAACTCTGCAAGGATAAGCTGGTATGGACGATTTCACTGTACAAAAGTTTATCTTTCTCTCTTCAGATATAATAATAGATGTCATAAGTGTAAACATTAAAAAAAAAGTTCTTCAGTTTGCTTACACATCGATGCTGGAGCCAGCAAAGTTTGATACTTTACACACAAATGGAATTATTTCTGGGATTTGTAGTATTAGCAGCACTTCTGCCATCTGCTGGCTGGATGGTAGAATTTCATATTAAACCAGTGGACCAAATATATTTAGATAACGGGCCAAATTTGGCCCACGTGCCTCAGTTTGACAACTGTAATCCAAACTATTCATCGCAGCCCTGCCTGCTTGTTTGCTTGTGTATGTGTGTGTAAAATGTGAAAACGACATCGTGCACTGCTTTGCCATACTTAATCACAAAAAATCCGTGAAGGATTTGATCTTACTAGGACAAAATGTCGAAAAGATAATAGTGGCGTGAATACTTTTGCCGAACATAAGGTTGACAAAAGAGTTAGACATTTGAACATCTTTCATCAACATCCGAATTAAATCCAATCTGGATTAGAATTGAGTAAAACTGGCAGTCGCCCAGGGCCCAAGTTTTGGGGCGGCCCACAAAAAAAAAAAAAAAAAAGATCTCCCAGATGTTTCAAATCAGCCACCCATCAATACATAATATGTAGATTTGTACAAGTAAAATATTTTATTTATTTTTTTATTTTTTTGGGGGTTGTGGGGGATTAGGCACCAAAACTGGCTCCAACAGGGAGGGCCTTTATTCTTCTGAACTCTTTATTCTTCTGGCCTTTATTCTTCGTGAATCTCGTGGATAACACACAGCGCATTATTTTCTGCAAGCATTTTTCGCGACATATTGTTTGGGTTTTTAAATCACAGCGGTTTGACATCATTCTGTGCAGATAATGCGGGGCGTCCCTCAGGGTCTAAGAACTTGTTGACTCAAGGAATTGTTGTGTCCCAGTGTGCAAACAAAGATGCTGTAATTAGATGTTTTGTAACTACTGCAATCTCTCTCGCAATAATTCAAAGACTAAAGAAAAGCGGTAACACAAACTAAACCATGTGCATGTCAGGAGCTGAATCTATGCAGGATGGAGGAATGTTCAGAAAGAAATTGCTTACAGCTTCTAAAAATACTCTATAAGCACATGAGGAATAGTTTGATTGGATAGGAGTTTATGTAACAAACAAACAAACAAAAACTCCAGAACTACTGCGTGGAGGTGGCACGGTGAGTCGGAGGTCGTACCTGGTTGTATTTAGCGTTGGCCACGTGTTTGGTCTCCACCCGGCCGTACTGAGGAGGCTTGCAGGAAAACTCCACGAAAAGCAGCAGCTGCTCAAAGATGGCCGGGTACATGACCTGCAGGTTCTCGGGGCCCACACAGATGGCCTGCAGCGGGGAGGGAAGAGAGGAACAAACACCGCTGACATTCACCGCAGGGCTGCATATTAGATGATGCAAACAAACAATCTTTCCCTGAAGCGGCTCTGAGAACCTGTCCTGCTCAAACCATTGCTTCTCTGACTCAGAGAGCTTCTAACTATTGTTTTTTTTATCCTTGATATGAGAAGAAAAAAAAAATCATATAATAACCCGTAATTAGGGTTGCACAATTTCCAATATTGCAGTAACAATGGCCTGGTTGGATTCAATTAGGGATGCACTGATGGGAACATTTTGGGCCAATATCACTACTCAAATACTAATGGTGCTGTTATAGTTGATAACTGATTTTTACTGATATAATCAATAATTGTATACCCAAATTGAAACAAAAAAAAAACACAACTACTCTGCTTATATTGCCCCTCTAAATTGATTGGACATCCAATCAACGACTCAAAATCATTAAGTCGTTGATTGGATGTCCAAGCAAAAACAACATGGTCAACCCCAGTGGCGACCACAATTGGGGGGTTAAGGGGGACCATGGCTCCCTCATAAAAAATAGTGGCCACACTGACTTATCTTTTTCCATGTAGACATAAATGTACAATTACATAAATAAGCAAAATTATAAATTTTATTTACAAATTCTGCGTGCTCTGAGTATTTTTGGTGCTTTTGATACACATGGACTGCCCTACATTTCCAAACCAGATGTACGATACATTTATTGTATTGTTTATTATTCATTTTTATAAGAATTTTGATTTATCATTATAAATTTCAGTTACTGATGGAAGTAAAAAAAACAAAAAAAAACCTGAGTAAAATCCAAAATGTTGTTTTTACTATTTTCTCCACCGTTTGTTTCACAAAAGCTTCAATATCACGATTTAATGCACTTATTGTGTGCAGCAGTATTTATAAATCAGACTTTTTAAGTAAGTGCCACTGTAAATCAGAATAATATTCAAGAATTATACGTGTTTGTGGTGCTATGAATGTTGTGCCTGCAGTCACAACCACACAGTTATCTACAAAATACCTAATAAGTAGTTTGTTTTTTTTTAAATCACACTCTAGTGTTTTTTTACAATAGTGTCACAAAATATCACGATAAAATTCGAAATCCATTTCGCCCACCAATGATGTTCAGCGGCGGAGATGCTAAAGCTCAGTAAGTGTCATGGGGACATTTTGATGAAAGAACAGAAAAGATTCAAGAAAATTCGGATTTCACACCATTAACCCCATCGTTGCGATATTCCACAGCGTCTCAGCTGCCCTACCTTCTGCAACACATCCAGAGCCGTAAGCACAGCTTCCTGCAGGCTGGTGAGCGTGGCCTCTGTGTAGGAAGGCAGGATGAAGGGCGAGGCGTCGCTGCTTATAGGCACAGACACGGCGCCGTGCAGGATCACTCCCAGCTTCTTCAGGTCGTCCATGCTGAAGTTAGCTTTGATGTGCTGGTAGAGCGCCGGGAAAATCTGGATCAGTGCCGTCAGGAAGGGCTGGCTCGGGATGAAGGCCAGCTTCTCGGCCGGGCCGCTGGGGGGCCTGGTGCTCTCTGTTCCCGCTCGGTACCACGTGTTCCACGCGGACCACCACAGCGTCGAGTCCTCCAGCGCAGACTCCTCGCCCGGGGGCGGCGCCTGCAGCTCGGCGCCGTTGTACCTCGTCAGCCTCTCGACCAGCGAGTCTGAGCGCACCAGGGGTCTGCCGGGGCCGGAGGCGGAGAGCGGGTCGATGAGGACGGGGGGCACGCCCATGGCGGCGAGCGCGTCCCCTGCTTTGTCCGAGTCTTTGACCGGCGTGACGATCTGCAGGATTTCTTGGAAGCTCTTCAGAGCGGCTAGTGAGACCTCGTTGTTTTTGCTAAGGGCGGCCGACTGGATGTGGTTCAACAGAACCTCCCAGGCCTCGAAGAAATCCCCTGCAGAAACACGGTGAGACAATCAGACAGGAAGTGGCTGTGATTACGAGTCCCAATCTGATTATATCGGCCTGCGTCAAAAATCTCTGATGGAAGCACTCCGCTCCAGCATTTAGTTCGCCGCAGCACTTCTATCCTGCACACAGACCCATCGGTTAATAATAAATAGGTAATTTATTCTAAAACTATTGTTCTCCGTTTAAGCAACATCACTAGATTTCTAATGTTCCACACTATAAAATAAGTAACAAAAAATGTCTGATTTGTGTCGATATCGTATCAATATCACTATCGGTTGATAGCCTCAATATCAGTATCGTATCAGAAGTGAAAAAATCGTATCAAGACACCTCTGAAGATTGCCAATGCTTTCCTACGCGGTGTTTGCAAAACGTGTAGCATCTGTTGCAGGCTCACCTAGCTGCTGGAGGAGATACCGCCTGGTGTTGAAAATGCGAGCCACCCCGGCGAGCGACAGCACCCACGTCTCTGCCCACTGCTTTTCGGCAGTGTCACGAGAGTGGTGGATGAGGATGTTCCCGCCCCCAGACTCGATCTTCTCCTTGTCTGCTGTGGTGGACGACGTCCTTACACAGTCCAGCAGCTGGAACAAAACCTGTAATACCGAAGAAAGATGCCAAAGAGGAGGCAATTAAAGTGGGAAAAGAAATGCATCTGTTTGTTTCAAATTCATGATCAGATACTTCTTCAAGGCATAAATGAACTAAGAGAATATCAGTGCTATTAAATTGGATCTAATGGTTTCAGCATAGATACATTTTAAATTGTTCAGCATTTAAATGCAAGATTTTAATGAGCTAGCAAGTTTATCTGTAAAAGTTCAAGGAACAGTTGTTTTGTTATCATAGCGACAATCTGATGCTCTCAGTTAAATCTTTGAGTTTTAGCTGTTCATTAATGCATCTTTGTAAAAAACTTAACTAAGTCCCCTCTCCCAGATTTCACTAAATCCATGGTGAAAGACTATTAGTGGTGCTGATGTTTGCAGCAAGAGGGGCCCCTAAAACAAATTCTGCTCAAGGCCTCATTCAACATTGGACCGGCTCTGCATGATGAGCTAGACCCGCAGCACAGTGAATCTCGGCAGCTGGACGTACAGGGACAAAACGGGAGATTTAATTCATGAGGCTTTGGTCGCTCTTTCTGTTCGTGCCTATTGAGTTTTTAATAAGCGCCACAGAGACTGCTTTGGTTGCCTGAGCTTCATGGGACGAGTTGTTCTGATTGCTGTGCAGTGATTTGTTTTTCAATAAAAAGAAAAACCCACGACGCTTAGCCTGGCGGGGGCACATCAATAATACACTGGGGAAGAAACCCTGCGGCATGCTACCTTCCAGACTACGATGTGCCACGTCGGCTGCTGCAGCAGGGTCCCGTGGGCGGCGATGGTGGAGAATAGTGTCTGGCCTGCGCTTTTGCGTACGGCGGGCCGCGGGTCCACGCACAGCTCGCCTAGCTTGGCGTACAAACACAACCACAGGCAGTCGAAGGGAGGGGCGGGGTGGAACGGCCTGTTCAGGACCTCGCCCTTCTCCAGGGCCTGCTTCAGCAGAGCCTCCTCCTCTCTCTCCAGCTCGTGGGTGATGGCGTCCCCTCTTTGGAAGAAGTAGTCTGAAATGTTCCACTGTGAATGAAAGAGGAATGGAGGACATGAAGGGAGATTTATCTCCTTGTCGTGATGCAAGGAAGCGTATCGTTCACTGAACGTGGCTGTGGGAAATGAGGAGTTAAAGTTCACCAGCAGGCCGATGGAAGTAAGGCTGATGTTGAGCTCCTGGTTCTGAAGTCCAAAGCTGCCGGCCACGTCCACCACAATCTGGAGGCATGTGCAAGGCATCGTGGGGAGGAAGTCGGTCACCACCAACTGCAGGCACTGGAAGGCTGTTCTGATCAACGACTCGCTGAGAAAAGAACAGGAATCAAAGGTTGGTCTCAGCAAAACACCGGCTGCCACCGCCCCGTCTGCTGCTCTTACCCTTGATCGTTGCGGATGGCTCCGATGACGCCCAACACGAGGGGCCAGCCGGGGCCGAGGCTGTCGCCCTGACTCTGCAGGATCTGAAGGACGCACTCCAGCTGTTTCTGCCGAATGTCGGCGTGCAACACGTTGGACAGCTCCTTCAGGGGGTTCAGCAGCAGCAGCTGCAGCCGCTTTGAGAAGAGGAAGAACATGACTAGGGCTGAACCGATTGGCCGGATTAATTCATTATTCAAATAATCATTAACTTATTCAGTAATCGATTCATCTATAAATTGGATACAAAGACTCGAAAAAAGTCATTTGCAGGCAAAAACTAAATATTAAGGTGAATACTTAATGGGTCATATGGGAAATCTGCAGAATGAATGAAGATTATCACGCAAATAGTAACGATGAGATTTGGCTACTTGTATTAAAAGTAATGAATACATTTGAACAGCCTGCCTGAGGAATGTGACAAAGGTCCACCACAAGTTACATGAATGACCAGATAGCTGAACACTGGACAGCTACATAGCTTTAGTAGCTCTTTGCACCAAACTAAAGAAAATGACAGATTCAAAACGGAAAAATCTTTGTTCAGTTCATATGTCTTTTCAATAACTTTGCAGCAAAAGGTTTTTCAACTGAAAATCTTGCTTATTTTAGTCAAAATATAGTGAATTACAGACAACAAGGAGTGTTGACGTATTAGGTTTATAGAATAAATGTACAAAATCTCTACAGATTATGAAAAATCCACAAAAATTAGCCTAAAATATAGATACAATACATAGCTACGATGGTGAAATGTACCCCGTGCACATCGACTACTTATATTAACATGCTTTTCTCTGAGTTTTGCAGATCTGTTCTTTTGCACAGCTGTTCTGTCCCGCCTTTGTGGCATTGCCTGTATCTGCCACAGCGAGGTAAAGGTCACCGACTCTCAGCACAAGATGACGGTGACATTTCTTATCTCGTTTTCTTACAACTGGCACACGCGCGCTTGTCGTGGTTACTACGTGACAACGGAGACTTTCTAAAGGTCAGCATCACAATCAGACAATTTTGAAGGATAAAAGCAGGGGGAAAAAGTGCATTAGCACAGCCTAGGAAATTTTTTTTTTATTATTTCTCCACAAAGTTTGACATTATTTAGTATTAAAAACTTAAAAAGAAGAAAAAAAAGAGCATGTTTTTTTTTTTTGCATGTGTGATCAAGCCTACCTGATTTTGGGCGAGCGGAGGGTCATGTTTGTAGGAGAGCCCAGCTTTGATGAGCGCCGTCAGCGCCTCAGCCCCCCACTCTCTCATTCTGGAGTTTGGGTGCTGGCAGACCTACGAGAGACACGAACGCACCAGACGCATGAAAGATCGACCTGCGGCCGCAGATTAGGCTGCTGCAGACGAGGCAACGTCGGGATATGCGGATACACATGGAGAGGCCTGGATGAGGAGCGGGACAAATCCGCTGCTGGATCCACCTTTGCGATTGTAAAACTGTCAGACGCTTTTTGTTTTTTGCAAATTCAGAATCCAGAAGATCCATGTGTATCATTTTGTGTCCACGTAAAGCTCGACACTTTAATCACATTCTGCGTTTGGAAAATGAAAAGTACGGATCTGAGCAAAGTTTCGTCAAACTATGAAGGAATTTGAATAGGCGCGCCGGGAAAGATTTCAGGGAGGCAGACTTTAAAGGTGCAGATTTAGATTCTTGCTGTGTGTTGAATCAGATTAATGCTGTAAACAAACTGCGGACACATTGTGACATTCAGCAGCGCCGCCTCGGGTCTGACACGTTTATGTCAGACAGCGAGAGAGAGAGAGAGAAAAATAAATGAGAAAAAGAAGTGTTTGGAAAAAAAATCATAGCTTACCTTCTGCAAAACAAACGTGTGCAAAAGAGATGGGGGAGACAAGGAAGATGTAAAGAAACCTTTCAGAAATCTGAGACAGACGTCCAAATGTAGACATGTTACTCAACACTTCTGAGCTACTGCATGTTTCGTCACGGAACGACTACACACTGCAATGCAGTTTATTGGAACTTTATATGTTTACGTTAGCTGTGTTTTCTCCACAGACTTTGCAAAAAGGCAGCTTCAAAATATAAACAAAGAACAATTTTAAAACCATATTTCACCTTTGTTCCACTTCACAGGTCCGCTCTACTTTGTGCTGGTCTTTAACCCACGACAGTGTAGAAAAATTCAACGAGTATAAACACTTTTGTGCTATTTATTGACACTTCCCACATTATTCCACAGGGTGAAACATAAAGGGCATTCTGGGTTTACATTTTGGTTTGAAAATATTTGACTTTCTTTTTTTTTTTTTTTTTTTTTTTAAGATTTATTGATATACGAGTAGGGATGTAAAAATTTGGGCCAATACCAATATCCGATATTAATGTAGCGGTTATGGCCGATATCCAATATTTTATGTATCATGTATATTTAAATCACATTTCAATTTAAGAAAACAAAAAAACACTGCTCATGTTGCTAAAATGTCAACAATTCTGCACAACCACACAAAACAACTCCTAAATGAGCTTTTCAACATACACAAAAAAAAGGCAGAAACAATAGTTATTAATATCTGCCCAGGTGCAGAAAAAAATGACTGAAATCGTCCGATAACTATGTTGGTGCTGATGTCCTGCATACAGGTTCTAGCAGAGGGCGTTTAAAGTAAACGGGAACTGAGCTTTCTGCTTCTGTTGTTGCAGAATCACTTTCTCCTATCCGTTTGTGCAAACACACCAGAAAAGAATAATTTTATTTCAGCTGCTGTATTTGTAAGGGGAAATTCAGTCATACCAAATCTATTGCTCGGGTTTATAATGAAACGTTTCCAACAACCGGTTCCCACAAAGCGTCTCGACCTATTTTTAACCGTCGTTAGCGAGCGGGTTTAGCTAAAGGTTACCTCTAGCAGGTGTCCTGTCAGGGGTCTCCACAGGATCTCAATGCGGTCCATGTTGACGAGGCCGGTCTCCAGCAGCTTAGCGACGGCGAACAGAGACGGCTCCTGAACAACGGCCAGAAAACAAGACGTGTGACAAATGTCAGACGTAGCTCGAAACGAGATGCGAGGCAACGCAGATGTGAGTTTGTATTTTAACCGGTGGTGAGTTGGAAAACTTTTCTTACCTTGTTATTTCCATAAGCCATTTCCATGGCCTCCAGAGAGAGGGAACAGAGTGCGTTGATTAAGTGATGCAAAGACACGTCATCCAGGTACCTAATCAAAGAAATATATATATTTTAAAATTGTTTTACTTCAATAGTAAAAGGTAAACTGTAACTGTAAATGCAAGTGGGGTTGTGCATTTATTGTATCATTTATTATTCACCATTTATTGTGATAAATGAACTATGCTAAGAAATTTGTCTTATTGTTGTCACAATAAATTCCAATTAATTGTTTAAAACCCCAAAAAACTGTCCAAATTGTTCATTTTGCTATTTTTTCCACACTGTTTGTTCAATAAATGCCAATAAACTTTCAAACCTGAGTAAAAGCCGTTACGATATTAATCTGGTTGATTTAAACTGGTATCCTAAAGAAGCAGATGGGAACGTTTTTCAAGATCAGTGTTTGTGTTTTGTGGGGCTGGAATTGCTGTGACACGCAGTCGCAACCATACAACCTTTAAGTCCATATCGCCCACCTCTAAATGTGATGCTGAGCAGCTGAACAACATACTGAAATTTTACTAAGATCAATACTAAGTTTGATCAAGACAGCATTGAAGACTGAAAAATTCTTACTGTGAGCTTTCAAAGAGTCGGGACAAGATGTTGGAGATGACGGGCAGATCTGTCATGACTGCTGTGGTCAGCACCTGTTTCGAGTCACAGGCAGTTACCATAAAAGGTTGAGGAAAAGATGATGACACCTGCAAACAGAACCTCACCCAGCAGCAACAATAGTTCTCTGGGATCAACAGAGATGCATTTTGACTATGAATTCCTTAATGATTTAGAGCCAGATATGGATTCCACCAGGATCTTTTTATCTACTAGGCCACATTTCCAATATTTTCGGTCATTTATGTCGACTGCTCCTGACGTTAGCCTCTACGCCACCCACAGCTGTCACCCCCAGATAAAGCAGTAGAAGAGGAGAAAAAGAACAATGAAATCTCACCGTGCTCGGCCCCTCCACAGCTCGCCCCGGTTTCAGGGCTCCGCCCACCGCCGGTTTTAGCCCCAGAATCCAAACTAGATGCTGGAAGAGACAAAAAAAAAAGCTGTCAAAGTTGATCCGACAGCATCCATCACAAAACGGATTCATAAAATGAAACAATGAAGATGTGCGTCTCCATTGTTTTATTTGTACAAATATGAGGTATGTAAAGGGCTAAAATTCCTAGTCAAACCACACGAGTCTGAGCGACGAGGCGTCGTACCTGGAGAGTAGCCAGCACCAGTTGCCATGACGTCCCCAGCACGGCGCCATGGCAGTGAGCCAGGTTCAGCAGCGTTCGCATGCACTGGATGTTTTTGGCAGTCAGCTGAAATAAAAGCGAGATACGATTATTTACATCGTGACACGTTTAGCAGACACCTGAAACCGGCTAGGAATGATCCGAATGAATGACATGTCGGACAGACGGCGCGTGCTCCGTTTTCGCTGCTGTAGTTAGACGCGATAATATATTTTGCTGGACGATAAATTGCGATAAAACATAATGTTGTTTGAGAACTCGTTCTGAGTAATATATTGATAAATAGAAAAATAATGTAAGTTCGCCCTCTCAAAGACGGATTCAATTTTGTTTTGTAAAGATCACTTAGCACTGGAACTGGAAGACATTAAAATAAAACACAACAAAAAACAATACATAAAAATGGAAATGGAAAAAAAAAAGACATCTGAAACCATTAAAAAAATGTGGTGATGATGTTTCTGTAAACAAAATTTGCTCTTCAAAATTGTTAGTCATGAAAAAGAAATTTGAGCAACTGCCTTCCAGCTGTTAATGGTAAATAAATAATTATTTAACTTTTTAAAGATTAGGCGCCGTAAACAAGATTTTATTCTTAAACAACATGATTATTAGTTGCCATATTTACCATTTTATATTTCTAGTATTGGTGATAAAAGCAGAAAACAGCTCCTTTCATTAACTTAGGTTTCCAAGAGGCTGCCGACATTTCTTTATCCAGAACGTCCCATAAAACTTTGAAATTGCAAACTAATGAGCATAAAATTGAGCAACTTTGCAGGAATTTATATTTTGTTGGTATTTACTTTTTATTTTGTGGAATGGAAAAGATAAAAAATGTCTTCAGTGAAAGATAAATTAATATATAAAATTGTTTGCATAGGAGAAAAACAATTGCTAAGCATGATTGTTAAACTGAAAAATTAATTAATCGGTTAATAAAAAAAAAAAAAAAAAAAATTTTTTTAATCCTTTTTTGAACTTTTTAAAAATTTTATTCAAGTTGCAGAGAAATGGACTAGACCAGTTTTGTTCATTAGTTTTTGGAGAGAAATTCTTCATTGTTAACAGCAACTGCTGAACTTTTGGGAAATTTTCTTGGAGCCCAAGTGGTAAAATTCACTTTGATTTAAAGAAAAAAAAAAAAAAGGCCTTCTGCATAGATTTAAAATATCAAATATCAAACTTGTAAGTGCGTCCTCACCACCACGGTGCCTTGCGGCTGAGCGGTGAGCGGCTGCCCGACCGCCACCACCTGCTGATGAGACTCACTGGAGGGGCTGATGACCTGCACGCTCTGGCCCTGGATGGAGTAAGCTGTGGAGAACACACACACACACACCCCCACAGACACACACACACACACACACACACACACACACAGCAGTTAAGACTTCAGCGATAGTCTGCACATGCAGGCTTTCTAAGAAGCAAATAAAGAAAAACTTTCCAAAACAAGACTCCGATGTTTTTTTTTAGAAAGTTTGGATCCACTGAAAATCCAAACTTAATTCAAACGGCAGTCGGCTCCAGATCATCTTTTTGTGTGCGTTTAAAAAAAAAAAAAAAAAGGTTTGTGGGAACCTTTGCTGGAGAGGTTGGAGGTGTTGCTGCTCAGGACGGTGAGAGCGTAGTGGGGCGGCAGAGAGGCCTTGCAGATGGCCGTGATGAAGGCGTCGCGAGGCGTCACCAGGCCCAGGCGACCGCACAGCGACGCCATGGTCATCTCGGCCTTCAGGATGTTCTCCGTCGCCGCCTCGTCGGTGCTGGAAACGTTGCACCGGGAGAGCAAAAGGGAAGCATAAGCGTTTGCTACATGGTTATCACTCAGCAAAAAACAAAAATAAAAACACGCATCATGCAGAAAAAAAATGTGTAAGTTGCTCTGGACTACGAAACTATGAAAAACAAAAAAAAATTTGACTTGTAGTCCAGAAAATACGGTAATTCTAGACTAACGCTAACTTTTCCACATTTTGTGTTACAACCTCTAACTTCAAGTCATTTTATTTCCTTTTTTGGTGAAGGTCTGACATAATTATTTGATTCAACAGCGGTCAGGCAGGAAAGCGGGTCATCGATCATCGGGCCGGGACTCGAACCCGTGTCTATGACTATGACTGTGTTGTGCTGATATGGCACATTAAACCCCTTGATGCGCCCCCTTTGAATGTCAGGAAGCGTTCTGCATCTTATTTATTATCAGCCTATATAAATACTTAGCATGTGGGGATTATTTTCTGTTTTGATAACTACTAAATATGTTTTCTTACCTTGCATCTAGCAGCAGAGACAAGGCAGCCAGGAGTCCACACCAGCTGGCGTTGACCATCTCCTCCCAAACCAAGTGGGCCCCTGAAAAGAAAAACAAGACGCTGACTGGACTTTTAATTGCTTTGGGAAATTAGGAGATGTCTGTATTTCTATTTCATGTGTCACACAAAGTCGTACAAGCATATTACTGACAATCTGGGGTTACGGAAGCACTTTTAGCCAAAACTCTACCTGTCCACATTTAGTCGTAGCATTTAACACTAATATTACAGGAAGCTTTATTTTCCAGTGAGATTTCCCACCTGGCTCTGTTTTCCATTCCTGGTGAGTCTCCCTGAACTCTGCAGCTGCCTGCTCCTCTGCGGTCAGCTCTCTCTCGATCATGGAGGTGATGCCCCTCACCAGGTCCAGCAAGGCGCTGAAGGCCACCGACATGGCGTAGCCCTCTGGGATGGACGGAGGCTCCACCTTGTCCAACATCTCTAAGCTGGTTGTGGGAGAACGTCGAGACCCGATCAGATGTGAAAACGCTAAAACATTTAGCTTCACTCCAACATGAAGCGGATATGGGTTTGATTTGATTATAGCAAATGTGTTCATCTGCTGTGGTTAATTAGTAATTATAACAGCTCAGTGCAGAATAATACGGTAAAACACATTTTTTGAAAGTCTGGATACAAGCATAAAAATCTACATAGTCGCCCCCCTCAGGTCGCATGTTTTTAATATTTACCGTTAGCCACTTAAATTGTAAGGCAATGGCCTTTTTCCAAGATGGCTGCCGTTCACAAGACGTTTAAACCAATTGTTGCATTAAACGTTCCCCATTTTCATGACATCACATGTTTTTGATACCGTTTATCCTGTTCATGCAATTTTAAAGTAACAATATGTAGCAAAATCAGGAACTGAGAACGTGATGGTGATGTGCGACAGACTGAGACAGTCGACTTTATGGTTAGCATTAGCTTCTGAAAATTTTTTTATGTGCTTTTTGTTTTATTGCTTTAAAGTGTTAGCTTCTGCTTATTTTTAAAATGTGTTTAGCAGTCTAGCGTTAGCTTCTTTAATTTTTTTTTTATGTGTTTAATGGTTTAGCGTAAATGGAGCCAAGATTCTAAGTCAGCAAATTAGTGGGTAGCGAACCAAAATTTTTTTGGTCAGCTGTGCCCACAACTGGTAACAACTGCTGCCGATTTTAGGGCAAACATATATTCTTCAATACAACCATTTTGAAAAACGCCCACAAGAAACAGAGAAACAGGGTATCAAGAAGATATATCTAATATCTATGGTTCACAATATAAACAGCAATTTTAGAGCAAAGATTTATTTTTCATGACATCCAAGGTGACAATTATGAAAAATAAAAAAGTATCTGTAAATGTGATTTCTATGGGTCCTATTATGTATGACTTGACACAAAAAGTCTTCAACTGTGATGAATATTGCCAGTTTTAGTGCAAAAATAAAATTTCCTTGATGACCATGGCAGCCATTTTGAATTTCTCGGTGGCTAATATTTGTTTTTTCAAACAAGCAACATAAACTGGGAACATCTGTAGCTAGTTAGGTTCTAGCATCCACATGTGAAAGATTCTGCTGAAATATCCAATTGTCCGCCACACTACTAGTGGAGTACAGAGTTAATGATGTCTGCACAGAACATGTGTTGTCAGTTTCAAAAGAAAAGATTGCAAAGAATGAAAACCCTTACTAGGTGGCCTTGGCGCTGCCCTGGACACTAACAGTCATGAGGGGGATCCAGGTGCCGCGGTATTCAAACGCAGCCTGTGTAGTCAAGGTGCCGGTGCCCCCTCCTGTGCCAGGAACACCCTGAGCCGTGCCCTGGGCCCCTGAACCTGACCCGCCTAGAGGGGAAAAGTGAAGAAAATAGAAAAACATAATAAAAAAAAAAAAACATGTGTACTTCCTACAAAAGCAGTTTTATTTAAAGCGTTTCACTGTTTCAAAAAGACAGATTTTACTTTTGAAATGCACCTACATTTATTCTATAAGATCAAATTTCAAAGGCATTTAAAACACGTTTTCTTCCATTTAATATTCAGTAGTAAACTAAACCATGAAGGTAACTAACCAGCAGGCGCACTGACAGCAGCAGCGTTGCCAGCGTTTGGGACAATAAAAAGAGACTGAATGAAGGATCCCAGAGCGTTAACGATATCTCTGAACACCTTGGTGGAGTGCTGCTTCATGTCGTAAGACTGACAGAAAGAACTGGAAAAGAAACAAAGTGCCTTGTTAAAAACACACACAAAACAAGAAACTAGCGAAATGCGAACTCTCAATGAAATGAAAACGAGGTGATGTCTCAGTGCAGCGGCGCACCCGGAGAATTCCAATAAGGGTGGCCAGACCAATCCAGTAAAAATAAACATATTTTTATATGTATATTAATACATTTTTAGTGTTATTTTTAAATTAATACGTCCATTTACTCATCTATTGGGTTTTACATTAATGTTTTGATTGAAGAAAATGACTGTACTCTGTAAAAAAAAATTTCAAGATGGGTCCATGGCACCCTTTGGACTCCCCACTGATCCTCAGGTCAGAAAGACAGGGAGCAGAATCAATTTAAATGAAATAAATGGATGCGTACAGATAAACGCACGTTTACTTACCATAACAAATGCGGCTGCACACACAGCCTATGGACTGATTCTACAGCAACGGCTCGGAGCCACTGAGGCTTTTCCCCATCGAGAAACTTCACCAGCAGAGACAGGAAGATCTCACATTCAGTCACCTGTTGGAAACAGACACAAATAAACAGGAACATTTCACACACAATCACTGGCTTTAAAGGAATGAAAACATCAGTTCATCTGAGATCACCGATATTTACTTTGCGCAACCATCCCTTCATCCTCCATTGTATTCATTTTGGGCTTCTTATGCAGAACTGTTCTTTGTCAAGGTGGACAGATGCATAATTCTGACTGCATTTCGAGCTTTTAAATTAACATGTCCAAATTCTAGCTTTTTTGAAATAACTAATGTTGTACTTTGTATCAAAATCAAAGACATAAGTGAATAAGGATCATGACATGCACAGAAATACTCCATCTGGGATCAGGTTTGGTAGACTGAGTCCTTACTAGTAAGCTGTAGAAGTGTTTGATGAGGACTGAAACCACTCGCAGCAGCCTCATGCAAATGGGAAAGTAGGGTTTCTCCACAGGTGCCGGTGGAGCGGCGGCGCCGACACCCTGCCGGAACTTTATGTTGGGCGAGAAGAGCTTGATGACAAGAGGGCACACCCTCTCTTTCAGCAAGAAGCTGAACTCCTGGTGCTTTGGGAGACATTGAGCAAAACTAACATGAACACACAGGAAGGACGTCTTCATTTACCAAAGTAAGAGCGACTGCGTACCTGTAAGAAAACGCCGGGGAAATCGTTCAGAACCGACTCCAGCAGCTCCAGGCCAAACGTTCGGGTCATTTCCGTCATCCCCACCAGCCAGTAGGGGGCGTCAGCGTTCACCAACTGGCACAGGTCCTGCGGGCAGAAGCGTCCAGTACAATAGAGAGTTGTATCCAACTTGCAGAAACAGTGCACTGACTTAGCTGTGGTGGGAGGATAAAGACCCTCACACACAGAGAGGCATTGTGGGTAAGCAACAACAGGCAGAGCGTAAGAAAACAAGGAGCATTGAGGAAATTCTGACAAGACTAAGAGTTTTAAGATCCACATAATTATGATGATAAAATTAGACATTTTGATTTTCTTCTTCAGATTACAGATAATCTCAAACACTCATGATGGAGAGGTGGGTGGAGGACTGCTGCCTCCTGGTGGACTAACCTGAAACAGCATGTATGCGTCCTTGGCGCTGGGCCTCAGGGTGCTGACAGAGCGCCGGTTGGTGTTCCCCTGGACGGGAGGAGGCTGCTCCGCGATGCCTTCAGTCCAGATACAAAACATTGTTACAACATTAAAGCTGCCACAGCTTCTATATCCGAGCAGGAAAAACAAACTGTTAGAATTCAGAGCTGCGTCTCTTTAAAGCAACAACAGCAGCAAATCTGAAACTGTCTCTTTGTTGTGACTCTGTTTTTTTTGGGGGTTTTTTTACGCAGACCTTTGAATCGCTCATCTTCCGCGACCATCCTCTCAAAGACGACGGTGACGACTTGTCGGACGGTGGCGGCCGCCGTGTTGTTGGTGATGTTGTCCTTAGTGAAGTGGAGACGGAAGCACAACACGATGGCCTGAAAATGATGCGGGAGACTCTTCAGAGATGTGAAATATGCACTTTGATGCACACGCCTAATCAGAGCTACACCACGTTAGCACTTCCAGTACAAATCCAAGCAGCGTTTGTGGCGCTGCGCATCGAATTGAGGAACGTTTGTTTTTTCTGACTTTACACCAAACACCAAATAATCGTGTGTGTGTGTGAACCAGGATTTTAAATCCCTATGGGAGCCTGTCTACAATGTGGGTTATGGGGACCATTGCTCCTTGTGGGGACATTTTCTTGGTCTCCATGAGGGAAATTGTTACTTTTGGAATAGTGGTTAGGTCTCTGATGGGTAGGGTCAGCGTAAAGGTTAAGGTAAGGGTTAGGCTGTAGAAAGGAATGGAGGTCAATGTGAAGTCCCCACAAGTGATGAAAACACGACTGTGTGTGCGTGTGTCAGAGTGCAAGTTCTGGGGGAGATGATAATGTTTCAGTAGAAATTCATAGAAATTTTGATCAACTTAAAAAGTGAAGCAGATAAAAGTGCTTCGGTAACTGAAAGAAGATCAGAATGCAGGATAAAAGAAAGAAGAGATGGGTTAACAGATGGACAGATCAATGGATGGACAGACTACAGAAACGATGAATGAACTGACGGATGGATAGCTCCATAAAAGAAAAGATGGATGGACAGACTGACAGATAAAAAGAAAAGATGGACAGTGGATGGATGTCTTTAGCATGGCAGCTGATACTTGTAGCCAGCTCTGTGAATTTAAACTTCATGCTTAGATTAGATTTAGAGCCTAAATGAGATGGAGTACTTAAAGGGGCAGAGGCCAAAAATTCAAAAAGCTAAATTTATTCAATGAATCATCAAAATAGTTTTGGCTTCTGATGACTAAAAGCTGAGTATGAAAGTGAAAATTATTCACATCGGAAAAAATTAAAGTTAAAGTACGCCACCTTCACATCAGAGTAGGACAAACGAAGGACGCTTATGACATGACTGTGTTGACCTTTTACCTTTGAGAGGACTTCATCATGAACGACTGTGTTGGTGGTCAGCAGGACCAGCACCGTCTGCAAGAGCTTCAGCTCCTCCAAACCGTTCTCCATCAGCTGCCACAACATGTTGATGATGTTCCCTGCAGCCGCCTGGTGCACGCACAAAAAGAACCGGACAAACGTTAAACTTCGGTGCGAGCATGTCTGTACGTCAGCGCACGGACTGCGCGCTTCATGCAGAACCCGCCACGTTCAGCAGAGACGCGACAGTGGGAGCAGCTGGTTGCAGCTTCCTGACGTCGGCAACAAACCATCAGACACCGGATTTAGCTATCGGTAAAGGCTGATGCTGACACCAAGTGACACTGCATGTCCTTTTATTTGACACGCAATCTTTTTTTTGCGTTTTAAAAAAGTCTCCATAAAATATTGTGAGATTCAATTAAACAATCGACCTCAAAACCCAAATGAGAAACAAAGAAAGACCTGATTTTTTTTGTTTGCCTTTTGAAGCATTCTCTGTAAAAGGTTTAATCTATTGATTTAGATCAATAAATATCAGATCAAGATTTTTTTTTTTCATTTGTCGTGAGTGGGAATGAAAACGTATATTTCCATCAGAGAACTTGAAGCATCTCTACTATGAAAATATCAGCTTCCAGATAATTTGGCAGATTTTTAATCAGTCCAGATATTGAAAAGCATTCCAGATCAGGAGTCGTTGCAATGTGCCCAATCAATGAGGGCAGATCTATTTTGTCTAATTCTGCAATGTGTACTCTGTCATGCTTAATTATTTATTTTACATTATAGCTATGGTTCCTAAATTCACTTTATGAACCATTTGAAAGAAGGTTTGATTAAGTTTATTTTTAAATGTTTGACCAACCTTTTGTTTTTGTGTTTCAGTTTCCTTAGTATTTATTTTCCATTATTCTCCTAATGGCACCAATGGCATCAATTCAGATCTGTTTCTCTCTATCGGCCGATACTATAATTC
Organism: Phalloptychus januarius; assembly: GCA_902982915.1. Lineage (NCBI taxonomy): Eukaryota > Metazoa > Chordata > Actinopteri > Cyprinodontiformes > Poeciliidae > Phalloptychus > Phalloptychus januarius. The sequence goes on along the minus strand of CADWAE010000471.1, from coordinate 15,959,989 downwards.
AGATATCGGTATCGGAAGTGAAATCCGGAAGAGGATCGGTGCATCCCTACTTACAATATCTGCCTGCTTATTTTCAGAAGAAAACTTCAAGGTTTAACATTTTGCAACTCGCCTGACCTTTTTACCCCCCTCACGCCCCTCAGGGGTTTGTCATTCAAACTGTGACAGCCTGCTTTTCTGATACACGTTTCTCTCCGGATGAGACATGTTTGCTGTCTGGAGGCGGACGTCTCAACCTGACGACGATGGCAGTGCTGCTTCAGTCCCGTACCACCCAGATGCATCATTAGGTGTTGCCATTAAGAGCTCATTCAGAGCACCTGGTCCCCAATTACAGTGTTCTCTGTTTAGAAATTTCACCTGACTGCAGTTCTTCCCTCAAGACTGCCGCCACATTGTCTCTAAAATGTCAAAAGCAAGACTAAAACCTCCTAAGTGGCACCTTGAGACGTAGCTTGGCTCTGTCCCATGAGGCCCTGAACACTGACACTTATAAAGTGGAGAAACAGAACAAAATGTCTGTTTGGCATAAGGATTTAGTTTGCTCACTGTTAAAAAAAACCCCAGAATCTTCAAAATAAGTCTAGTATTTGGTAGTTGGAGAGGAAAAGTAGGCAAAACACTTATAAAAAGGTGAAGAGAAAAACTACAACTTCACAATGGACTTTGGTAGATGTTAACACGTCAATTCACTGAATAAAAATTAAATCGGCAAGTTTTTTTTGCTCTTTTGTCTTACTCTAAAGTCTGAACATAAAAAAAAGAAATTAAATTTCACATAAAGTCATGCTAACATGTAGTGTGTAAAAAATGACAAAACAAAAAAAAAGAAAAAAAAAAAAAAAGAGAACAAGGCTTGAATACTTTTGGAAGGCCCTGCATATCGCAAACTATTTGATTATCAATAAATAAATGATGAAACTACCGACTGTGTGTGTTTTGTTGCATATCAGTCAAAAAGCTTCGGGAACTGTTTCAGACTAATGAAATCAAGGCCTCACATCAGAATGTAGACCTCAGGAAGCTTTTAATAGCAGCTTTTTATGGTGTATTACCAAGTCAGATGTGAAGCTTCAGGGCACCAGCAAACCGGCAGCTCAGCTATTTAAAGATTCAGACCATCTTCACCCATCTGATAAGCCTGGGCTGAACTTCAAATTAATTTAAAACTTATTAAAGTCAAACCCCCCCTTTTTCCCTCCCATCTTACTCCACATGACTTCCTCTGTTTTTTTTTTTTTAACTGTGCCAGCATTCTCACACCATGTGAAGAGGCTCATGCGTTTTCTCAGCCAGTGGTTTCCGCGGCTACCGAGGAGGGTAAAAATGAAAATCACTGGGAAATTAAGAACTAGTGAGCCACTTCGTGATATGAAACATGTCTCTATTGATGAGCTGCATCAAAAATATCCTTAATGTATTTATTGTCAAAGATAATATGTTAAGCAACAAGAGGTTTTACTGGACTTGTAAGATTCTACTTTCTTTTTTTTTTTTTTTTGCTTAGTTTATTTGTTTATGCACATACGCACGTCAGCTGCTTAAGTCCTTGTGTTTGCTCTCCGTCCTTACCTCAGACACTACCTCATGAGACATGAGTCTCTGAATGGCAGCCAGACACAGCTGGGTGATCTTTGGCTCTTTGGTGCCGCAGCCCATCAGAAAAGGTTGCACCACCTCCGAGCTGTTCTCCTTCAGTGCTGCAGCAAAACACCAGAAATCAGCAATGTAGGGTTATAACAGAAGGGTACTGCTGTATGATTTAGTCTAGTAAAAAGCATCAAAATGTAAATATATATAAAAAAAAAAAATTCATAAAAGGACTAAGGACACAAACTTTTGTAGCACCTATTTTGAAAGAGGAAACACTCATGGAAATCGGATGGTAACGTGAATCGGGAACCTTTTTTTTCTTAGCTTCGTCGGTAATTTAGCTGTTCAGAAACTCAGCAATCCTTTCTTATTACAGATCACCATTACGGCAACACTCTTCTATGAGGACGCAATTACTGAGGGAAGACTCCAAGTTGCCCGATTTCAGATTTGGCGAAGAAAAGAAGCTATTTAACAGTAAGCTGAATTTGTAAAGACTCTGTGGTTTATTCGGGCTGCGAGAAAGTGAGAGAGAGCAAGACTTTAATCTGTTAAGCAGATAACAGGACGGCAGAACTGAGAATAGAAAGAGATTTTTTTAAAAGATTCTTTTGACTTTTCAAAAATAAAAGAATATTTGCATCACATCTCCTAAAAAGAAATAAAAAATGGAGCACATTTACATCAAGCAGGTCAAAGGCTGATGATAGAAAATGTTCTCCGAAATTCTGATCAGTGTGATTAATCTTTGAAACCGGATTACCGGTATTTACAAAATGAAGTTAACGCATGTCATATTTTTTGGTATTCTAACAGCCATCTGTTCAGTTTTAACTCTGGAATAAAAGACAACTCTCCCTAAATCCTATTTAAGATAACAGAACAGTAACTGTGTTTCAAATCCAAAGACTCACACAGATTCTGTAACAATCAGCTTGTAATGGTTGCACAGTGTACATTTACAGAGGGGCTGCTTTGTTCACTCAGAAAATGTCAGCTGCGCTTCGCTACTGGAAATCATAAAAAGCTGGATTTGTCGAGGAATGTACCAAAACAATTTCCTATTCATGAGGAGGGTGGGCGTGGATCAGCGAGGGAGAGGAGTTGTCTCGCAATTAGGTGACACCGTGACCCCACCCCCTCTGGTCTGCAGAAATAATGTGTGGATGTCACTCCAGCGCACTTTGAGGGGTTTGAAAATGTAGAAAAGCACAATGTAGCTAATTCTCCGGACATGAAAATGCTGCAAATCAGAGCAGTTTGGCAGCTAAAAAGACTTGAATGAAGGCTGCAAAAGATCAGAGCTGGAGCAGGGTTTCTGCAGGTTACACCAACTCCAACATAGGACTTTTATTTTTAAGATGATTATGAACGGGATTTAAGACCTATTTGTACAGAAATATACAAACTTTGTCCAGTAAACCGATGAGAAACTTGCACTTACCTATGATGGACGTAAAAAAGCTCGGTAGTTAGCTAGCAATTGTATGTGAACAGTGAGTTATTGGTAGCCTCAAGTCACAGAACCCAACGGTTGGTTAGCTGTTCAGGGTATGCAAGCAGCCAGTTAGCGGCGGCCTCAACTGCCTCAAGTCTCAAAACAGGATAATGACATCCGAGCGCAACTCAAAGTTTAGATTGAACAAAAAGCCTCGCAAGAAAAAAACAATATGCATAAGAGTAAATAAGCCTGTCAAGACAAAACTTAAAACAATTAATCTGATTGTCAATCAGACTAATCAAACTAAAACACTAACAGAAGTTTAATATGTCAACTGTAATGATTTTGCCTTCATCTGACAACAAAAATGAGTTTCTGTTCAAGTGGAAAGATGTAACAATTTACTTATGTTTTTATTTTCTCCTGAATATTTCATTTAACACAGCTGGAATTTCTGTTGAAATGTCACATAAAAAGGTAAATATCTTCTTGTAGGATGATGCACATTACCCTGAAGAAAATCTATTTTGTAAAAGAGAAAGAACTCGATACTCGATAGCCTGCACGGCACTTAAGGTCAGTCGAAGAGGGCATAAATCTGGATTACAACAACATGACCTTTTAGCCTTTGGTCTGGTGGCAACTACTCATTGCAAATTGAACCTCTTTTTAAAAATTTGTCTCCCAAAATGGTGTTCTTCAGCCTTTTGTTGACCTTTAATTCCTTTAGCAATCAAGTTTTTTCTTTAGTAACATCTATTTCATAAATAAAGTATGAATGATTCTTAGACCACAATCATCAATATAAATGATTTTTGACATCAGGTAACACGACGTGTCCCCCTCACCTTCCATGTAACACAGCTTACCTGCCAGTATGTCCGTTTTCCTGGCTGCGATGGTTTTAATCTTCACAATGCCAGACTCTGCAGCCTAGAGGAAAACAGAAAGTGAGACGTCAGGAAGTGTTGGTAAATACGCCCAGATGAGTCTTTAGCTTCAGTGAAATGTGGTACTGGGAACTGATTTCCCCTGTGGGACGTCTGTCAGCTACGGACGCAAAACAAGAGGATGGACACGAGGAGACGTAAAAGTGAGAGTGCTGACAGCTTTCAAATACAGATCTCCTTATCTTTATGCAACAGCCAAAATGCAAAGTTACCGACCGCTGTTTGTTTTCGTGCGACCTGACAGGAAAACATCTTCTTTAGGTAGCAGCTTCAGGATCATTTTAAGGTGTTTATCTTTCACCGTTACATGTTAAAGTGTTCCAGAATTTCACCAACCCAAATTTAAGACCTTTTTAAGGCCATTATGTATTCAAGACCTACGTCATAACAGACAAGTACAAAAGAAAATGGCGCATTTTCTGTAGTCGTGCCAAGCATTTTTGGGTTGGCAACAGACAACAGATAATTTACACTTACCCATTGTAGACGCAAAAAAGCTAGCTAGCAAGGGCTTATTAGCAGCCAATTAGCTGTAGCTTGAAACATCCCGAGTAACAGAACACAATGAAGATCTCTGCGCGCACTACTCACCTGTTACTAACGTATTTCAGACCAACTTACTTATTTTCTAACAAATCTAAGAAATTTTAAGGCTTTAATTTTAGATACATGAACTTAAGACATTTTAATTCGAATGCCCAGGCACCCTGATGTTCACATTTTGTCAGTTTACGACCAGAAACAATGCACTATTTTACTCTGTTTACTATTTATGTGACTTTGAATACAGTCAAAGTCGGTTGGACGGGATTTTATTTGGCGGCATCGGAGTAAGGGGGCCATCCCACGAGGCTGCTAGACAAATAGACTTTAATTGATAAATTTTATTGCAATATTTTGTGGTTTTATTGTGATAATAATAAAGATTATGCGGTGAAAAAGCTAGCTAGCATGATCTTATTTTTTTTAGGTTACTATTCACAGCTTTTAAGTATTATTCTTGAAAAACATTACCATTTGAAATCAGCTTTGTTGTGATGCCCCTTATTTAAAAAAAAAAAAAGTAAAAAAGTGTGATTCATACACACTGTAACTGCAGTCAATAATTATACTTTTAATTTTCCTCATATTTATTGATGATCTCATGGAGAAAAAATAACATCTGATCCTATAGTCAGTTTTGTCTATCTATTATCTAAGACTTATCAGAACAAAAAAATTATTATCGCGATAAGAAATGCTCACGATAAACGGTACGATAAATGTAAACCGTTACATCCAACACATCAAGATTTTTATTTATTAGACATTTAAAAAAAAAAACATTTATTATTTTCCTTCCACCTCACAGTTATGCACCACTTTTTGTGTGTCCGTGCCATCATGCACAAGGTTCAAGAGTTAAATACTTTTGAAAGTCGATTTAAATAACGCAAATAGAAGAAAACAAAACGTTGCTCGTAAAGTGAGCGAAGGCGCTTCGAAGCTAAGCTTTGACTCAGAGGTGACAACATGGCTGCCGTATCCCACCAACAACGTGCCACTTAAACAACCGCAAGATCAACTTATTGTGGAGAGCAGCTACTCATAATCTGCCAAGCTGCGTTTGTCACCAAGCAACGCCTGATCAGCAGGTTGGGCTTTTAACCCAAACCGAGGCCGGAGCTGCTGAAAGTTAATCTCTGGAGAAATCCTGCTCTCCTTCCTCACCAGCCTCCTCCTCCTCGGTACAGCGGTGTTGCAACAAGCTGTTAGTGTTAAGGCAAGTTCCTGAAGAGAAGAGAGGTAGAGTGCAGTCCAAGTTACAGCAGATGGCCACACAAAATTATAGCCCCTCTACCACACATTGGACCCTCCTGGTGTAGATCGCAACGTCACATTTCTGAAGGAAGAAACTTTATAAGGTTACAATGTGATATTGTCCTTTACCACGCAGCTGCAGTTTGGGTTTTATTAGCTGTATGCAATGTTAATCAAAGTGAGGAATAGTCTATATAAATATAGTGTTCATGAGTTTCCTTAGGCAAACGAACTTTTAAATTAATCTCTTTTTTTTGAGACGTCCCTGTACCAAAAAGCTTTGCTAAACTTTCTTTAGACATCTGAGTGCAATCAAGCAACGGTGCCTCTTTCACAAACAAGAAAATAAATCTGACATCCTAACTGGAACCTCATGTCGCCGGCATATTCTAAATATGCAGGGCGACGCAGCGCGGCGTGAAAAACAAATCAGGAAGCATCGATACTTTCAGTTCTCCTAAAGAGCCTTTTTAGAATGAAGACCCTTAAAGGGGAACCGACCCACATCTGCAGACCAGACGCATCACAAAAAGCAGCGGTGGCGCTCGGCGGGGCCGTCCTCTGCAGTGGTGCGCCCGTGCCGTCTGCACAGGTCAGCGATTTTCACCAGCTGACTTAGCAGGCGGCGAGAAATGTCAGGCCTTCAGAGTCGTGCTGTCAAATCCTGAAGCTGCAAAGAAAGTTGCTTGAAATGCGTTGATGAACTCCAAGTGCTCGCACTTTATACGTTCTTTAATTCTAAGGCAAAAGCTGTTTAACTTCCTGGAACGGGACATAACTCTAGAATTAAAAAATCGGTTCCTTTAAAAAACTCCTAGCCACTCACTGTGGCGCAATGTGATTGTGTTTGACAGATTGAGAAATCTGGAATATAAAACTACTGATGACTGGAAGATGAGGAGAAAAAAAATCTCAGGGCCTCACAAACAAAATCTGCTCCAGAGAAAACATTTAAAATGGGCTCCTTCAGGACTCCAGTCACATGAAGAAGATCGGTTGGTATCACTGAGCTACACATGGAAATTTCATTTGATCAGATTTTCTAATTTATTGATACTGAAAACTGGAGGAAACAGGAACAAAAATAATTCTGAGAACGCAGACAGTTCTCTGGGTTTTTAAACATCATTAATGGAAATGATCGTCATGGTAAATCAAAATTTATTGTGATTTTTCAGAACTTTTGACGATGTTTTTTTTTTTTATGTTTTCATAATGATTAGAAAACCCATAAACTTCTTTATGCTTCTTTAACACATAATCTGTCAGAGGAGAGTATTTTTATATCTCGTTAAAACAAGGAATTCTCGCTGTGGCACCAGTCACATCCAAATAGCTTCAAAACAAACATGTTATAGAACGGCCTAGTCAAAGACCAGATCTAAATCCGACAGAATCTGTGGCAAGACGTGAAAATTGTTTTTCAGAGTTCGAGTGCCAAGACGTGCCACATTCTCATTTGACTTAAAATATATGTAAATATATGTTTTCTCCCTCCTACTGCACAATTGCGTTGCTTTTGAAGTAATATAAGCTTTAAATCTGTCGATAATTGGAAATGCTTCTCTTTTGCTTCTTTCAATGAAGAATGAAGTTAATTTAAAGCTTTAAACGGCTCGGACAAACAATGTGGTACCAATTTTGGAAATAAATCATAATTCATTTGTTAAATATCCACCACAACCACGTGGTGCTGAAAGAGCTTTCTCTGCTTGTTGCGCAACACTTCAATTATTTCAAATGAATAATATATGCGAGGACGGGTTTAAGAGAAAACCCAAGGCGATCTCCGGATTGCTGGCTTTTGCACGTGGGGGAAAGAAAGCTTGTAAGGACCAGAAAACGCCGAGGATTTAAAATAAATTGATATCTGAAGCAATGGCTTGGTAATGACCAGAGGCGAGGCCGCAGAGAGAACAGGAGATGTAAAACCAGCCGCTTGTTTGTGGTCCAGCTTGACCGCAGGAGCAATCCCTATTAGCATATCAATCTCTACTGTTCAGGCGCTGAACACGCAGCCGGAGAAATGTGTTTGCTGTCTCTTTTTTCCCCTCATTTGAATGTTATCTTTCTCCAAGGTTAAGCGACCGGAGAAAAGGACAAACTGACAAACTGAGCTGATAGACCAAGCATTTTCACGTCTGCCTTTCGCGGAACAGCCTGTCTGATCACTGAACTGCGTGCAGTTAAACTAAAATAACAGAGGAGGACGGCGTCATTTGAATTCGATCAGTTCAGGAAGCGACCGATTGTGCTCCAGAGAAACAGCAGAGCTTGTCTGCGCGGTCGGAAAATATTCAAATCGAAGCTAAGAGTGAACGGAGGGCGCTTCCTTTCCCAATACTTTGCACACCAACGGACGCAGACACAACATGTTTAGTGTGCCATTCAACTATTATTTTTGCTTAGAAGCAAATAAAAGCCAACAGTAGGGTTATAAAGGATGTGAAAGTAGGAGTTTTTAAGGATGGCCCGGTTTAGTGCGTTTTAATCAAACTCTAGTTTGTTTGTTTGTCTAGAAAGTCTGTTTGGTTTGTGAAGGTGTGAATGTGCAAGCAAACCCTCCTGTGGGCCAAAAAAGTGAACTTTAAAAAAAAAAAAAGAACCTAGGTATTGGTTCGGTTTGAAGGCATATGTGGATGCAAGCGGACCCAAATACAGGAAGCAGACTATAGCGCAGAGCATTCTGGGTAAATTCAACCCAAACAAAAATGAAAGGCCAACGCTATAGGGGAAAAAGGATTTGTGGCTTTGCACCAAACACAAAAAAAAATCCTACAACTGCTGAAATCTGGCACTTAGTGAAAAAGGTACTTGGTTTAGCGCCACCACAGGTAAGGAGGGAGAACAGGCACTTGGTTTGTAACACAGTTCAGTGTGAAATGAATCCCAGCAGCTGAAAATGAAACAAATGTATTTTGGTTCCCAAACTGGCTGAAAACAACCTTGGTGTTTCTCTACAAAGTTTCTCCTTGTAGAGAAACATTTTGAGTTTGTTTCAGATGCCTAACAAGTTGGGTTATCTCCACGTGTACCTCTGCAGATAACATGCTCAGAAATGGTCCCTCTGCTTATGGGGATGGGGGGAGAGTTTGTAAATTAGTAGAAAAGTGAGTAAATTTGGTCCATTTCTACATTGCTGTATTAGTGGATAATAATAAATGTCTCCACATTCAGGAGGAACAGAACGGTGCAGCTGACAGCTTTAGGGAACATCATCTTGTATAGCAACACGGAGATGGTTCCACTGAAAGAACAGCAGCTAAATTAACACCCATCTGGTGAAAGTGGAGGCGATTATGACTTTTTTTTTTACTAGTTTTACCTTGTTAACATATTACAGAGCTCAGTAGTGTCCGTAGGACTGAATCGCCTGAAGTCAAGGATCTCAAACTGTGGTACAAATAGCAGAGATGTTTTCTGGGTTGGGCAGTTATTTTGTCCCCAACTCTAAGATAAGCACAAAGCAATCAAACTATTTTGAATTGAACTGAAGATGAACTTCAATTCCGCTAGAGATAAATTATGCAAGCAAACTGATCTTCACTTCAACCGTGTATGACAAGAGGCTTACTTTGATGGTACAAATAAACAAATGTTCAAAACTGCTGAAATGATAACATCCTGGATTTTAACGTTGATATTGGATTATCCCAGCAATATCGCATTAATAAATTTAAATGAGCTCAATTATATTTTCCATTTTGATGATTAACACTTTTTTTAATAGTAATTTTGTCTACAAAGACTTCATAATCTATTTTTTTATGGTTGTGTCGAGGGTTTTTTATTTATTTATCATTTTCTGTTCCATTTATTGTTTTGGGTTGTTGCGTTGTATTTTGGACATTTCAAATATCTTCCAGTTCCAGTTCAGTGTTCTTTACAAAATGAAACTTTGAAAGTCTCTGAGAGAGTGAACTTGCATCATTTTACCTTTATCAATAAGTTACCTGAAACGCTGTCAAAACAGCAATATCACCGTTTATCGCAATAATTACAAGGGGAATTTATCACCCAGCAAAATTTATTGTGACAATAGAGTTAGTCTGGGACAGTGTTAAGTTACCACTCCAAAAATCTGACTTTTTTTTTTTTTTTTTACTTTTTAATTGAACACAATTAAACTTCATTCCCTTTTTCTAATAAAAAAAGACAAAGTAATTTTAGTAAAAGTAGAAAATATATAATTTTTAATTTTTTTTAATTTTTATTATTTCTTCCTGAAAACAGTTTTTCCTTTTTTTTTTTTCTTCAGCTCCTTTCTGCTCCAGCCCAGCGGACACCTCAGACTTTCCTTGGCTGAGGTCAGCTCCATGTGTGAATCACGACTCCAGGCCTCCTGTGATGTTTGCCCACAAAAATGCCACATCTACTCCAAAACGGCGAGGAAGAAAGCAACTAAATCAAGCGACCCAACTCTAAGCTATTTGTCTGTGAATTAACTGGCTTTTTTTCTACAGCCGCTGCAGATATTTTTTAAATGTTAATGATGGATAAAAATGTCCTGCATAAAGAGCGGAGTTTTAATCTTCAAAAAACTGTTGTTGCTGTGTCTCGCTATCTAAACTGGGCGCTGCTTCAAGGCGTTTTCCTTTGTTTTTAATGCGGAACTGGTTGAAAAATGCAATTTGCGACACAGGATCAAGACTTTTGGGAAAATATTCAGGTTTTGTAAAGATCTAGTCAAAGTCTAGATCTGAATTAAACTGAAATGTTATGGCATGAGCTAAAACAGACTATTCAAAATGTGTCTAAATGAAGTCAACGTGTCAGAAAATGGGACTGTGGTAAGCTATGGAGGACAAAATACCAGTTTCCGTCCAAATAAATAGAGTAGGGAGAAGTGGCTTCCTGATCGTCTTGGGTGAACGATTTAAGTAAAACACAGTTACATTTTCAAATCATAGCTCAAGACTTTACAATTTCGGGACCTTGATATTTCAATTCAACTTTATTTACTCCAAAGGGAAAATAAATGCTGCCATAAATCATATCTTAAAGACTGGATCTTGATGCTGTGGGCAGTAAGGCACTGCAGTAGAAGTCAGTCACGCAGTAAATCAAAAGAGGCCTCTGACTGAAGACTGTGGCAGTACAGCAGCATCATGGCAACTCAATTTCCGGGCAGCAGTGGCGATTAGCATGTCCCGGATGACAACGTCAGTTGTTGGTAAGAGACCAATTAACCTGACAGTCTTGTTTTTGGACTGTGGGAGGAAGCCGGAGTACCCGGAGAAATCCACGCATGCACAGGGAGAACATGCAAACTTCACGCAGAAAGACCGGGGCCGGGAATCGAACCCAAGAACCTTCTTGCTGCAAGGCAACAGCTCTGCCAACTGCGCCACTGTGCAGCCCATCGTTTTCTCTTGAAATACATTAATAATTTTTCTTCCCGGGCTTAATGAAAATTTTCATACCAAATACAGACATGAATGTGGAAGAAACTCCTTGTTTGGGCGAAGAGAACAAAAGCTAAATTCAAAGTGCTCCACTTGTGTGCCTGAGAGAGGAACTAGTAAATACCAACTTTTACTTCTACTGCACAGAAGCGTGTGAGCAGCTGTCAGTGGCCACAGCAGACATAACAAGGCCGTATGGTTGGTGGGGAGACAGACAAGCAACATTCAAGAGAAAACCAAAAAGCCACAATATTCCCGCACCAGACAAAGTTCCCGACATTTAGCGAGGCGTAGCCCTCGCCTGCGAACGCCAAACTAACCTCTTTGACAGGGGGGAATTTCTTCTTGCACTCCATGGAGAGAGACCGCAGGTCCGTCTGCATGTTCTCCAGCAATTTCTTCACCGCTTCGGGGCTGCTGGTCGACATCTTTGACGGCGTCTCTTTGACACAAATCCTCACAGGAACAGTTGACGTTTACGAGCGGCGTCGGAGCGCAGTCGCCCCCCACCCATTCACCGCGGGGATGTAACCCGTAGCTGCTTTATTCGCCTCCCTTGTTGTAGAAACTAAAACCGCCGCGGTCCATTGACACAGGATCCCACTGCTCCGCTTCGAGCGCCCGGTGCGCAGGACAGCAGCGATGACACCCGCATAGGCTCCCCCTCTGCGGAGCGCGCCGGCATTAGCTACGGGAAGAAGTCGTCCTCGCTACGACTTTTCCTCCGACGCAGAGGCAAGCCGAAATATATTCACTAAATGTATCTGTCTGCCATCAACGGCCGTGCCAGCTCTGCTTTCCTTCCCACAATGCTTTGGTGGACAGTGACACGTCACTAGGACTTCCGTAAACAGTAATGAGCAAAGAAACATTAACTGCAGCGACCCCTGCCGGACAAGTCCAAGGGGGAAAATCTTCTCGATTTTGTGGTTTTGAGATTTGAAAAACCAAAATGTAGAATAAGTAGGGAAATAATAATAAAAACATATTAATAGAAAAATGGCTCCACCAAGTCACAAACAAACAAACAAATTAAATTAAAAGAAATTCAGTTTAGAGTTGCCAACATTCTCAGTGTCAGTGGGCGGGTCAAACACGGTTCAAGGCAAGATAATTGGCCTGCGATTGAGTTGCTGTGCAGGTCAACCAATCACATTTTACCATCTGTCTGACGACCTATTGTGATTGTTTGGCCAACGAAATGTGAAAATAAATACAGGCTCTTATAAATAAAAGTGTTTTAAACAAACTGTATATAAAGTTTTATTTTATTTTAATATGTATTAATTTAAATGTGTGTTAATTTTCTCTTTTTTTAACCATAAAAATGTAAAATGAATATATGTTTGCATAAATAATTACGTTTAAATTGTTTACTATATATATATATATATATAAAATTGTATATATATAATTTAGCTAATGTAATGATAGGAAATACTATACAGCTACATATATAATAAATATGTAGTTAAAATGATTCATGGGGTTGTGCCATTTTTGTTCTAGAATAGCAATCAAACATATTTATGATTTACAGCATTAGAAATTAAATAGGGTTGAATTTTAAGGTGGAAATTCTCATAGTATTGATTATCAGACAGAAAATGGGAGCACCTACATTTTCCAAAAAAAAACATATATTTGTTGCTAATCAATCAACAGTATTCTAAAATGTGGGAAAAGAATAGTCAATAACTTAACCTTGTTTATACCCGTAAATCTTGTCAGACTCTTTCAAATATGTACACAGAGTGAAATCTTTTCCGCTTACTTTCCATGCAGGTATTTTTACGCGGCCTGTGACTCAGCAATAACTGTCAGCTGTTTTCACAACGTATTTACCCCCTCAAAATGCAGGTCTCTCGTAAAGCAGGCCCTTAAATGACACAGTTTCAAAACGTGACAGTTCAAATGAAATGCAGTGACAGGTGTTATAACACGCAGACATGAAGTTAAGAAAATTCCAACTACAACAACAGATTGTTTTATTATTTTAATTTTATACATATTTTATATATATATATATATGTACCAAGACAGTTATATGAAATCAGGTGAGATAAAATGAATAACATCCCACAAACTGAAAGCACTGTTTTAAAATTAAGGTGATATTAATCAGTCATAAAAACATATGCCACAATAGAAAAGCTGTATAAATTGTTCTCTATAGTAATCGGTTATTGTACATTCATTCCCACATGTGAACGAAACAAGTCTGAGGTTTCTCGTGTGCACCAGAAAGAGAAGTCAACTAAGGCTTTTTTTTTTCAGAACCATATCAACCAGCTTTCCCAGATCAACACCGTGTTTAAGAACCTTTGCATTTTAATAGCATAAAAAACCTGTATGTTAGATACAAGACGACCCCAGCAGAACTAAAACTGTGTCAATATCAAAAATAAAAGGAAACGGTAAAAAAAAAAAACAATATAAAAAAAATTATAAGAGACAAAAAAAAAAACATGCAACTTTTCAAAGTTCAGTAAAGCAGGTAAAAAATTAAATCGTAATCCCAAAGCATTACAACGGGATACAAAAACAAAACAGCTTATCTGATTGGTCCTTTGAGCTACATTCCTCACCTCAAGTTCTCTCAAGCAGCACTTATTAGTATACTTCGGTAAAAAAGAAAAACATAAAAGAGTGTGCATTATTCAGAGGGTTGAAATAAAGGGCTCCTACACAAGTTTCCACTTTTTCTGCTCAAATGTTTACATTTAGAACATTTTGGACATTGCAGTGCAATCCAATCATTTCAAAAACACCTCAACAGTAATCAGGTGGTTTTTTTTCCACAAAGCATAAAAAACCACAACACTGAGGTTTGCTCCCAATTTTTTTGCTTCGACACTTTAAAGGGCTGGTCCATTGTTTTTTATAACTACTGGACTAAGATCGGTTTTACTTCAAACTCAACACTTACTTGTGAATCAAGATTTACTCTTAAAATGTTTGACATCAAAACCGACTTGAATGAGAAGAACCCGCCTGCAAAGATGAGCAAAGATCGGCCGTGCATCTTTACATGTCATTTTTTCAATAAAATTGTAAAAACTTTTTTACTGTCCTGTATTATTTATTTAAATGGTCACATGCATAATTATTTGCAATATCTATTGTATCTAAGACTTAAATGTGACATTTTTGGCTTCAGTGCAGAAGCAGTGAAACGGCTGTCTTGTTTTTTATTTTCTTTTCTTAGCAAGTCGGTGATGGCGAACATCTTGAATTTAAAATCCGACGTAAAAAATCACAGACAAAACATGAAGTGTGATATTCAAATTATAAAACAGTATAAAAATCACGTTGGTTATAGAAATTTTCATCTGCTTAATAGCAAAAAGGTGTGATAAGAAATAAAGTCTGGAAACTTTAAACTATATTTTCCCCATAGTTCCAGGTTTCTAGACTTTTCAAACGTTTTCACACTAGTGTATGAACTCTATCCAGAACATACATATAAGATGCATTAATAATAACAACAACAAAAAAAAAAATTAAAAAGTCAACAATATTATTCAAGTTAGTTTTTCATGAGCGCTGCAGTGTCGGGACACTTCTTGTGCTCCTCCGTGTGCTGCAGGCCAGGCCGTTAAAAATGAACGAAAGTTACCGAAACGTCGCGTCAAACTAACTGAACATTACAGATGTCCATAACAGGAGAAAAGGCTTCCTTAGAAAGCAAATTTCTTTGCCACTGAGAACCTATAGTGGTCACATTTTCAAATGTACACGTTACTCTGCCATGGGCAAATGAGATGTTGACACGCTCTCCCAAAGAGGATGGAGAATGTTTTGTTCAAGGCACCAGGGGGGGACGAGGGAGGAAGGAATCCAGTAGCAAGAGGTGCAGTTACAGGTGCTCAAAGTCTTCACCTGAGGAAGAGAGAGAGAGAATGAGAGAGAGAGAGAAAAAGAGAGAGAGAGAAAGAGAGAATTTGACTCTCGAGCCTCTAGCAGTGAGACTCCTTTTCTTCTACGGGGAAGTAGCCGTCCCTGGTGGGAGGAGCTTTCTGGTGGGGCCTGTCGCCGTCTCCAGGTTGGACGCCCATCAGCCTCCCTTGTTCCTGCTTCGTCGTTGGTAAGTCAGTGGAAGGAGTGGTGAGAAGAATGAGGCGCTGGAAAGGTTGCAACACAAATCCGATCAGAACACGATAAAAAAAAATAAATAAATAAAAGATCAACTAACTGTTGAGATAAGATTGGTCTGTTAAAGGCGTAATATTATGCTTTCTAGGCACATAGTCCCATTTTATGACGTAGTCCAGTAACTATGTTACCTTCGGCTGTTGTATAAAATGCTGTGACTCAAAAGAATTTTTATTTCCCGATCTCACGCCTTGAAATTGGTCTCTTTAACAACTCCTGCTCTTTCTGAAACTTCGGTAAGTCATCTCAACAGCGCTCTTCTATTGACCGTTTTAAAAACGTTTTCACTAGCGTTTCACTGACAAGAAGCTCGCACAATGAGCTGAGCACATGCGCAGTTTCACCAGGTGTTTGCTAATTACTGCTGGCTAGTCTGAAGGAGCCGAGTGAGGTAGGAAAGTGGGAGGGGTGCCCTGCGAGACGCACACTCAGAAGCTTGGAAACTGCAGCTGTGAGGAGGAGCTGCGCCTTGAAGGCGGGGCTAGGTCCATCGAGGCGTTTCGCGCAGCAGAATGGTTGCCGCGGGAGATTGAAGGATTTCTTAAACATTCATAAAAGACTAAAGGCAGCAGTCCAGGTGTGTTTTTGAGATGGGAATAACATTATGACATCACGTAGGGCTCAAAAGAGTCGATTTTACATGATTCTGCCCTTTTAATAAGCCCATATTTAATTTTTATCACATCTAATCTCTATTTGTCTGGAGTCAATATTTTACTCTTGAAAGTATGAAAAATAGACAAATCACTACCAGCCTTTCTATTGCTTTTTAAAGCATGCTGACATGATTTTCTGAAACAAAAAAGAGCCTTTTGAGGTACAGGTCACCTCCATACTTGTATGGAAGATTGCAGCACCATCTTGATTATGATAGATTTTATGCTTGGTTTTTAAAAATGCTATTTTGACCAGAATAGGCACTTTGGTCACCAATATTTTTGAAGTGTGAATTAATATGTAAATGCAAGACAAAGTACACCCTGGGCAGGTCCCAAGTCCATCACAAGACAACACAGAGAGAAAACAAACTGCGGAACATTCAGAGCCGAAGTTGGGATTCGAACCCAGGACAGGAAACGAGATGAAACTTACTTCTTTAAGCGTTCCCGGAGTGCAGTAGATTTTCCCTGCTGCCCACAGAGGGATGCAGAGCATGGAGGACAGAGCGAGAACCCAGCCAATCCCGTCCCCCCATACTGGGTACACGTACTCATTGTTGTACTTCAGAGGCGAGTACTTGATCAACGCAAAGGCAAAGGTTCCCTGTGAAGTGAAAGCAAAAAGTCATGTTGGCTGTTCTGCTTGCAAGACTTTCACACAATAACTGAAATTTGTATTTCAACATCATGATGATGAAGACAGCTGTAGGCTGCTTTGAGAATTACTAAGCTGCAATTTTAATGTCGTCCTGAAGGGGCCGCTGTTGTTTCATCAGAGTGCTGTAAAAAACCACTGAAAATAAACATGAAACCTACAAAGCACGTCGCCGGAGTCAAGAAGAGCCAGCAGAATTTAATGACGGGGCCGGGACGGTACCCGATCATATCCTCTATGTTGTCATAGTAACGATCAGCACCTTGAGGGAAGACACAGTTTCACTTCCGTCAGCGCTTCGAAGTGACTCGTTTATGAAAGGAAAGACGCCCCAAAGCTAAATTCATTGACTCACCATAAACCCAGGCGATGCAAACAGTCTCAAAAATAGCCACGAAAAGAAGGCACATCCCGCTGGCTGCATAGTAGTCAAACAGCTGGAAGACGTACATGCCTCCCTGCAGGCACAAACAGGCAAGAGTTCAACTACATACAATCAGATATCTACATATGCCTTGCATGGTTTACAGTTTTTAGCTAGAATTAATTTCATCTTGACCTTTTTATTATTTTCTCTCACGTTTTATTCGTTTTTCCAGCATTTTCTTGAAGCTACAGGGTGTAACTTTTATTTAAAAAAATATATATATATACACGTATATTTTTACATATTTGTTAAAATGATCACCATGTTGTGACGGTAGAAGACAGATAATCTGTGGAAAAACATAGAGTTCCTTTGCCTTCTGCCAGTGCTAACTGCAGAAACACACCGCAACCAATAAAACCTACAAATAAAGCAATGAATGCTATCAATCATCCTCGTGTATGCTCGATTTTTCACAGATTATCCATTTCATATGAAACTGTAACAGATAGTTTTAACAAATGAGAAAAAGCATATTTTTGTAGAAATTGCATACTGCAGCTTTAAGCAGGGATTCCCCCATTATATTACAAGCCTGGCGGGCCACCAGGCTTTCCTTGTGCCCCCACCAGGCTTAGCATTGCTCTTTTTTTTTAAGTCTTTTTAAAATGTTTGCATTTTTTATTCTTTATAGTCGATGTTCAAGTATTAATCCTCCAATCTTTCAATAACACATAATTATCAAGTGATATTTTCAAATTTCCTGTCAACTTTAAACATTTTTTAATTCAAAAACACGACGGGCCGCTGGATCAATGACAGCCCTCGCACCCAACCACAGGGCTTTAGCAATGCTTTCTGGGGGAATATGCTCACTGGCATTTATGTGCACTCTGAAGTGTGTTTGCACCTCTGTCAGCATGATGAGTCCCAAAAGGAAGGACACCACAGCTACTGCCAGGATGAAGAGCTCCCTGCGGTTTTTGCGGCGGAAGACGGAGGGATACATGTCCACCATGGCTGTCACCAAACTCTCCACGCACACAAACTGACACAGTGAAGAAGTAAAAAATCAAAACATGACTCAGCATGAATCGAATAGCTTTGCCTGTGTGTTTTCTGATGTCGACTGTACCTGACTGTCCAGTCCCAGGAACACAATCATTACAAAGAAACAGCAGGCCCAGAGAGGGGAAACAGGCATCATGGTGACAGCACGAGGATACGCTATGAAGGCCAAACCGGGACCTGGATATGCACAAAAAAAAAAAGACCTCTTTGTTGGATGCTTAACATAAATAAATAAATATCTTTAAGCTTTCAGCGACTCTGTTGGAGTAAACACACACCAGATTCGGCCACTTCTGAGATTGGCACGTTTTGCTCAAAGGACATGAAACCCAAAATGGAGAAGATGGCAAAGCCGGCGAGAAAACTTGTGCCGCTGTTCAGGAAACAGAGACACACACAGTCCCTGGAAACGGCAAAAACGAGGCATAATGTTTAAAATTTGACACCGATCTAGACCACAGACTTGACTGAGGGGTTTGTAATAACAAAATGGCAACCGCTATGACGAGGTAATGATGCAAAATAAGGTGATGTAGGTAGAAAAACAGACTTTGTTTAGCCCTACCTGTAGCAGTTGTTGTTGTACTTGTTGTAGCTTCCTAAGGCTGTAAGGCAGCCCAGGCAGATGGCGTATGAGAAAAAGATCTGCGTTCCAGCATCCATCCAGACCTTGGCACAAATAAAGCATATACATATTAAAGTCCAGAGTGACTAACATTCATACATTTGCGTGGTTAAGATATATGCTTTAAGGCTGTACAGTCATCGAGCCAGAATTTCAAAGCGTGACTAGAAGACAGCCCTTTGAAAGCCTTTAGGAGGATGATCTGTGAAGACATGTTCGAGACCCCGTTCATCATCTCAGAGAACAAAGCTGTGCAGTTTGGCAGTCGCCAGTTGAAACTTGCTTCTCTCCTTTAGGTGATAGAAGATGAAACATTTTGTTCCTATTGCGGTTTGAGCAGCACCTGTGCTACCTCCGTGCTATGCGGCCACATGCAGGCCCGATGACCAAAGGGGCCACAAGTGTAAATTTCTTCTCCGCTTCCACTTTCCTGCATAACTGAGTGCTCAATTATACGAGCTATAAACGGCTAGCCACTCCTTTTGAGTCACAAAGACCAAAACACGTTGAGCACTCGCATTCTGAAATAAAAATGTACCACATTATATTTGAACTATAAGATCTGCTCTCCTGTGAAGTCCCTTCGTCATAACCACGCAGAATCATTGGTCTAGTCCAGCGTTTCCCAACCCTGGTCCTCAAGGCCCACCGTCCTACATGTTCTAGAGGTTTTCCTGATTTAATGTGCCTGATTCAACTGATTGCAGTTCAGGAAACGCCTGTTAATCAGTCATCGATTGAAATCAGCTGGGCAGAAGCAAGGAAATATCTAAAACATGCAGGGCCAGGTGCCTTGAGGACCAGGGTTAGGAAACACTGCTCTAGTCATTATGACCTCATTAGACATCTCATAACCACCAAAATATGTTTTTATAACCTTTCGACCAGGTTGAAGCTCAAAAAGGATTTCTCTCGACAAAAGCAAAGACACATAAAAGACATTTAAAAATCTTTAAATAATTAAGTACTAGTCCTGCTTTTGAGTTAGTATGATTCCGTGTAATTTATTTACTAATTTGGTTTGCCTTTCTTCCTGGTGCATACAGGCCTGAAAATCTGGCTGACTAAAGTTCCAGCCAACTGGAAACAAATACTGGAAATCACATTTAACAAAGACAGACACTTCCAAGATAGCGGCTCCACTAGCCTAGCTTGACTTGGCTAGCACTCTCGGGACTCTCCTATTCATTCCCTGAGACATGAGAGGAAAAGAAAAGGAGGGAGGGCCGTTTCTTGGATTGTTATGCTGGACCTGTAGGTCTTTAGATTGTAGCTCTCATAGAGACGGTAGAAGTGAACAAAACAATCAATTTGCATAGTAGAAATTCTCCAGCAGGACCTGAAAACTGATTGACATGACTCAATTAACTATTACGATTCGGTCAATTAGGGCTGCCCAGTGGCGCAGCTGGTAGAGCTGTTGCCTTGCAGCAAGAAGGTTCTGGGTTCGATTCCCAGCGATAGGCACCAGCAACCCTCCCGACCCCAATAAGGGAAAAAGGGTGCAGGAAAATGGATGGATTCGGTCAATGAAATTTCATCTAATTTTAATTTCCCGGCTGTTGAGAGCGTCTTAAGTCACAAGAGATCTGTTTGGGTTTTTTAATAGTTACTGGGTGTGATGATTTGAACTTTGAAGTCATTGTGAAGTCAATTTACACCATTTGTAGGAGGAATGAAAAGCTACTGACATAAATTTATAACCTATTTGAAAGCTAAAGACTTAATCTGTCTTTAACAATTGAAACCCGAAACTGTATAAAAGGAGACGTGTTTACTTCAGACCGTCTGACGTGAAATCAGAATAAACTTTTCCCATCAATTTTTTTCCCCATTTGCTAAAGAATGAGAGAGATCATATTTTTAAAAGCAGTTTTAAGTCAAAAGTTCAAATACGCCTTTAAACAATTTGGCACATTCGATGCCATGTCTTTGGAAGCTTCTGACAGGTTTATTGATAATACCCGAGTTAGAGACACATTTAATGATGGGTGTCAATAAAGGCACACCTGAAACACACTGCTTACCTGGAGTAACATCATGGGAAAGTCAAAAGAAACCAGTCAACATAGCAGGAAGAGAACTGTAGACTTGCACAAGCCTTAACATACCTGGGGGTCAGACAGTCGTCCCAAATCGGGGTAAAGGTAGAACTGGATTCCCCTCAAGGCTCCGGGCAAAGTGACCCCTCTGATCAGTAGGACCAACAGCATGATGTACGGGAAAGTAGCCGTGAAGTAAACCACCTGCAAGGAAACACAGCAACTATCAGTTCGCTTTGCATTGTTTTTCGCTCATATTCCTCAACCGATAGAGACTTTGTCACCTTCCCAGTCGATTTGACTCCCTTCCAGATGCAGAAGTAGCAGAGGACCCAGGCCACGGCCAAGCAGGCGACCAGGTCCCAGTTCAGCGCGCCAATGTGGTCAATGCCAGAGGAAATTCTCAGGACTCTACGCCTGTGGGACACAAGCAATCCCAGCATCACTCCGTCGTCCTTTTACAAACGAGCAACGCGATCTGAAGCGATTCTAGTTCTGAAAGAGGCTCCAAATCGCTTGTCGAGTGACGGATATCTGGTGAACTACCTTGAGGAGCCGGTCAAACAAAGGGACGAGAACAAGCAGAACTTACTCCCAAAACTCAATGACGGGAGAGGTGGCGTTCTCATGGTGATTGACGGAGCCGTTTCCCCTCTGAAATGCCATACAGGAATCTTGAATGAAGGACAGACAAAAAGGACATTCATTCCCGCATGGAAATCCAAGCTTTCTCAGAGGTTTCCAAGTTACACTCGGACTAGAGCGAAGCAATGCCGCCGCTGAGAGGGAACAGTGAAGTGGAGCGGGAACATTCAGTCTTAAGACAAGTAGCTATATGAATTAATGAAATGATGAGAGGAAAACCACTGAAAAACATCAAAGTTGTGACATTCAATTATGGCTCCTCGAAAAGGAGGAAAGAAAAGCCTCGAATTTTGAGGCTGCGGGTACATGCTAGCGAGCTGTTAGCGGCAAAGCTAACAGGTTAGCTTCATTACACGAACAGACGACGACAGGAGGTTTTGCTAGTCGTTACAAATATTCTTCTGCATTTAAATGTTACACATAGGCAGCTGCCAGATGGATATTCGGGTAGTTTAAAGTTTCTGAGTTGAGGTAAAAAAAGAAGTAATTTAGACTTTCTATTTTGTTTACTAATGAGTCTTTAAAGGTGGAAGCCCAGCTAGCTGCTCAGTTATGTTCCTATCTATCTTATCTTTGTTCACTATAACCCAGTCATTAGTCAACAAGTGTCTTTCTTTCTTTGTTACAATAAAATAATAACACAAAGAAGCAGGCTGCATACTCTAAAGGTGTGGAAAACAACACACGTTCTTGAATAACTCGGTGCATTTATTTAACATAGCACCTTGTCAGCGGCCCCACCTAGTGGCGTGGAGTAGTATTACACAACACACAACATAGCTGTAATCTCAAAACCACTAGAGTCTGAAAGGCTTCAGGGCATGGAAATGGCTTTTTACTTCATCCCACTTTTCAAATCTAACAATTACGTCACACATTACAGTATGTTGAGCCCATTCTAGTTGCAAGGCGAATAAAAGTAGGAGTGGCTAATCCTCCGTTACTCATGATGCGTTTGAAATTGTATTTAAGGTAGGATTTTTTTTTAGAAATCTCACATCTGAGGCAAATTGTGTAAAAAGAGTTACTAATTGTTGTGCCACGATTTTTGCGTCTAACTTATACCTGCAACTTTCACTGTGTTTTATACACTGCCGGCATTGATATTGAACTTCAGGGGATTTTTGTTTTTTGTTGTTGTTGCATTTCCAACTGGGAACTCAACTTATCCACCTCAAGTTCTGGGTATGCATAAAATCCAGCGTGAATCCGTAAAAAAAACTGTCCAAATTGAGAAACAACTGACCCTGCTGTAATGGAAAAACAGTGTTATTGTCCCATCGATCGCCTCACCTGTGTTCCACGTGTTGTTGCAAGACGCCCAGGGCAGATCCCAGGTGAAGGAGTTGAAGAGAAAGAATATGGCCCAGGCCAGCACAACAATGTAGTAGATGTTCAGGAGAGCGACTATCACCTGGGTGGCATAACCCACTCCTGATATGTAAAAAGAGAGAGAAGGGAGTCATTTAAAAAAAAAAAAACTAATTAAGTGAGAACAGTTTGTTTAGCATTCTTCCACTCAATCTAAGCTGAAGCTTTAGATTCACATGAAAGTCATTTTTGCACATTTATAATGACTCTCAGGCATCCGAGTTCTGGATGAAACCTTTGCTTCTGCACGTGTATGTGCGTCTTTCCCAGATGTCATTCCTCACGTTAGACACTCCAATTAAAAAAAAAAAAAAATTAATATATAGCCTCCTTTTGTTTCCACATCTATTCAACAGATTTCCGTATGGCATTTGTACTTATTCAAATAATCCACAACCACAAGCTTTTTGCACTGACATGTCTGGAATTTCTTTGTCAAGCCGCAGCATTGCACAGACATGTCTGCTTGTTTTTTTCCATGGTGACGCCCCGAGTTTCTTAAGGATCTTATATGGTCCATATAAGACTCAACTTCCCATGTTTTTCTGCACGGACCTACCAAACGATATTTATCTTCAACACATACAGACATGTTGCAAGGTGACACCGGTTCCCGGCTGTAGGCCGAAAAACTGCTCACCAACAAAGACCTGTGGTTTCAGCTCTGAATGCGCGAAATCTTAAATGTATGCGTGACATATAAAAGAGGAAGGGATGTGCTGCTTTGTCACTGACTTGTCAACACTATTACAACCAGATAACAGAAAAAAATTGGAATTAAACAAAAATAGCGAGGACGAGGGACATAGGTTAGCTAAGCTAGTTTGACTTTGACAACCTTAACATGTAGATGTGCTGTGGAATTCGGTTTTTCTGTTCATTTAAAAAAGATAATAAAAGGCAACCCACACACCAACTCTCTTACCAATCATCAGCCCAACAGGTGTTTAAATTAGCTAATCTATCGCCGCAATGTTCAGATGATCAATTATTAATAATCACAAAATAAACATAAAGCATGAAAACACAACGCTATAACAAACTGAATGTTCTCTTCTTTGTGTGGGAAATGTTTGCACGTCGTTTAGTGTTCAGTCCTGATACTTTAGTGACGTTGTCGGTTAGTCGCTATGGCAACGAGTTGTTTCTCCCTTTGTCGTGGCACAAAGCACTAAATTAAGAATAGCTACATGTCCGGGTTTCATTTTGTTAACAGAATTGTTCTACGACTGCAGCGCGGCTAAAGAAGAGGAATAAAAAATACTTTTTTAAATAAAGAGTATTTATTTACATATTCTTTATTTATCTTTTAAATAAAAAATAAAGACTTTTTTCCCTCCGTTGTTGCGCACATGATCGAAAGCTCTGGACGTAAACAATAACATGAAAATGTGCCTACAGAAGAGAACTAATCTCATAGTGTTTCAAGGCAGAATAATAAAATAATAATAATAATAATAATAAAAAAAGCACACATTACCTTCAAACAATGGACAAATTTTCCGCCAGCAAGTGATGCCGCCCTCACTGGTGTACTGCCCCAAAGAAGTCTCCAGGAGGAACACGGGAATGCCACAAGCAAACAGGAAGATGAGGTATGGAATAAAAAAAGCCCCTGTATACATTTAGGCAACAGTTCATAAACATGTTAAGACTAATACTTACAGCTGGGTAACCAAAAGCACAAGTGTCTTGTGCACATATCTATGCCCCGAAAGCCACTCCACATTTTTGTTGGATGCACAAACTTCAAATGACTTTGAATTTTGCAGAACCGCAAGCCTTTTGGGCAATGTCTCCACCAGATTTCGACATCAAGACACAGTTCCCATTCCTCTCCAAGCAAAGGCTTGATCAGACTGTCTAGTTAACATTTTGAAAATGACACTCTCTATTTATTGTTTAGGTGATTTCTGAAGGTTGTCAGTGGATTTTAGGTGGAGAGAAAAAGGGACTCAAAGGTATTTTTCTAAAACTGCGAATCATTTTTCCTTCCGTGTCAGATTATACACTAAATTGCGCTGGTCTCCCAAATACAGTCATAATAAAATCTATGAAAGTTCATGGTTCTAATATATCAAATTTTGAATTCTCCTTTGAAAAGGATAACACTATCTAAATACATTTTCTACGTAGAGCCTGGCGTCAACAACATTGGTCTCTTTTATTTATTTTCATAAGTGACATCTAGCTCTCGTTGTATGTATAAACTCTGTCCAAAATGTCTGTGTTTGCCAGTGAGGTTTAAAATCCTCGGATTTCACCTTTTCAAACGCTATCAATTATTCCTAACTCAACGTGGCTCCTGCTCCATATTAAATATGTGTAGATAACTGAGTACAGCACATGAACAGCGCTGGTGCCAGAATCGTTGGGCGTGACAATGAAAAGAGAAAAGAAAGTACATCGGGTTCAGCTGGGCTACAAATAAAAACATGTTTCAGTGAGGTCCCGGTTTCAGTGAGGTCCCGGTTTCCTTTCACATTCAAGGTACCACACCCTTGTTCTTGTTCTTGTTCTTGTTCTAAGAAGATGACGATTCTTAGAACTCACCTCCGCCGTTCTTGTAGCAAAGGTAGGGGAAACGCCAGACGTTGCCCAGGCCGATAATTTCTCCAGCGACAGAGAGGACAAACTCGATCTTGTTGCCCCACTGGCCCCTGTCCATCATCTTCTCGTCCGTGCTGGGGACGATGTCCAGAGGCCTGCCATGACCGTTGGACGGCTCCGCCTTGGACGCGTTTCCTGCATCTCGTTTTTCACCTACATCAAACGGAGCACAGAGGCTGACTTGAAAGGATGAATCGGACAAAGGTTTTCCCTAATTTTATGGAAAGATGCTGACATTTTCAAGTGTTTCCACACGTTGTTAATCTGAACACAAATGTGAGCCGCGTGCTTCATATCTGTTAATGTAATGCATTAATTTGAGTTGATCCATCCAATAAAACTACAGTAAAATGTATTCAGGTTTATGGTTGGTGTTGAGACTAAATGACGAAGGTTTCATCAAGTTCACAAACTTTTGCAAAGACCCGAAGACACACTCTGTAGTTTATAGCAAAAGCCAGAATATCTAATAGTTGCTCTAAGGTATTTAGCAACTTATAATAACCCTCTAAATTTGGCCTTAGGGACTCTGATGATACGCAGTCGCCATTTTGATATGGGTTGTACAGATTGTGCAGGGCTGCATAAGAAAATTCAGATTTTTTTGCTGAAATCCAATTCATTTTGTGCACGATTATTCATTCTACTAATTACATGCGATTGCAATCGCACTGCTGTGTGAACGGTCTGTGACCCGCAAGTGCAGAAGAACGTCAACTTCACGTTTATGGTGAAGTCGACGGCTCGGGGTTTATGGCTTTTAAAATTAAGCCATAGACCCCGACGTACACTATTATGTCTAACATAATAGACGTACACTATTATATCTAACATAATAGTGTACGTCGGGGTTTATGGCTTAATTTTAAAAGTTATTTAGCAACGGGAGTCAACATTATATTCACAAAATCATAACACGAAGGAAGGCAGTAGAAAGAGAGTGTAGAAGTATTTACCTGCCATTTAATACCACTTAGGGAAGCGCCGCAAATTAGATTTTTTGTGTGTGAAAAGACCAAAATTGGGCCTTTCAGATTGGGGTAAAGAAGTTGTATATGAGTCGCATTTGCATGTTGTGTGAAGATAACCTTATATGGAAGTTCACTTTAACATATATGTACAGTATATACTTTTTAAGTATGTAAGGTAAGATAAAACACAAAAGTATAAAACTACTACATATGTTGAAGAATATGTAGTGCGTAATTTATAACTAGCAGAAAGTTTAAGGAGTTAATACCCTCTGCTTGCCTCAAGTGAATTTTAAGACTTTTTAATGTGCATTGCAATGGATTGCAGCTCCTTTTATTGCGACCCTGAATTTTCAGGATTTTGACTGGGCCGATTAAGAAAACAAAGCAGAAAAATCAAGATCCCCAAAGCAGGAAGCATATTTTCAGTACCATGGCTAGTTCTTAAGAGTTATAATGCAATAATGTGTTCTTCGACGTCCGAATGGGCCCTTTCTTTTGGTTGAGGTCGCCACTGACGTAGAGTTCGGAGCTGGTCGAGCCCTGAGCCGGACCCAGTTCCTGGGCTGGTGCTGCTGAAATAAAAGTCCCACAGAGGAGGAAACAGGCGGCCCACTGACTGTGCTCATTCCTGTCAGGTTGCATTAACTGACTTCTGACCGGCCCCTCCGTCGCCCCTTTCCCCCTCCCACCATGTGGTCACAGCTACTGACCAAACTCAAACAAGCTGCTAATCAGTCTGCAGGAAACACGCTCACTCTAACTCAGCTACGAGAATCCATCAAACACATCCACACCTCCTGAATATTCAAATTATACCATGTGTGGCCAATCTAGCTGCAGCTTTTCTTTTTTTTTTTTTATGAAAAAGCAACACATGGGATGGGAATTCCATTTATTCGTCTGTTTTGTGCGAATCTACCTTTAGGAATGTGCTCCTGCTGTCAGAGCGCAGAGGTCGAGCACAAGCGTGACTCTGAGCGGTGTGTGCGCACGGGGCGTTTGGAAACGGGAGCCGCTCTGAGGGCCAAGGTCTGCGGCGACCGGGAGCCAAATTTTGACCGGGGTAAAAATAGAGTTCCTTGTCTTTGGAGGGCACTTTGCAAGAATGGAGGCTTAACGCAACAAAAGCGGAGTATCCCTCCTTTTGGCAAACGGCAGTCCTCACTGGCCTCACAGCCAGCTTCCTCCTTCCCTTCACTCTTCTTCCCGTTTCTCCCAAATCGAAAGATATGTTAGTGATTTATAAGGAGGTTGGCTGCAGATGACACTTTGGACACAACAGCATTTTTTGCACGCTGTATGAAAAGTATCACTAGGGAAGAACGTCGAGGGTGACAACAGATGCATTCGAAACGACATCGGCTGACTGAGCAACTAAGGGAGAGAGAGTGACAGACTGACTCACTGAAATTATGGGGCACCTCTTTTCCATTGTGGATCAGTTTGAGGAGGTGAGAATACACAACGAAACACTCAAAGCAAAGAACAAAACTCGAAGCTTTTTTTTTTTTTGGCTCAAATTTGGCAGAAGTCTGAAGATAGGCGACCAGCATCGTCACCAAGTTTCTGTACCCACTATATATATAGTAAAAGTAACCTTGAAGCATTTGTCTGTAGTCAATTTCGCTAAAGATATGTTTATAATTTAGTCTCGGACATCTGTGGATGTCCAAACTTATTCCACCTTCCGCAAGGCAAGGACACATGTAAAGCAGAGATAAAAATAGTAAAAAAGAGAAGAAATGCAACATATCGTGTGAGCTTTACTAATTGTAAAATTAGTATTGCTATGTAGCTCCATGCCAAAATATCTGCGGTTAGCAATACATTTCAAGTCTTTTAATTCGGTTTATGTCTGAACTTTAACTGGACCATTCCAACACGTGAATATTGGAATGTGTGATATATCGGCACTAACATCGGTATCGGCCGATTTTAGTCATTTTCAGCATTCCGATATCGGTAGATAAATACAACTGGGCCGATATTAACGACCGATATTTATTTCCACCTTGCTGTCATTTGTTTCTGGAAAGGAAAGCGGTTCATGACATGACATGCCGTTTGTTTGGTCATGTGGCAGTGATAGCGATGCAGCAAAGGATTGTGGGGAGTTTAACTCGTAGTTTACAATGTGTCGAAAAAGCGAGTGAAATATACATGATATTGATAAATATAAGTTATCGGCCATAGCAGCAAAATCAGTATCGGATATCGACATTTTTAATATAACAATTTTATCAAAATATAAAATTTTCATGCACAAAACAGAGATGTGCATCCCTACATCTCTGTCTTGGTTTATCCCATGTAACTTTTTTTTAATAAAACACACTAAAGTTTTTGGTCGCTACGGCAAACTGTAAAAATGTTTATGCGGCGTAAATACTTTTTCAAGACCTTGTACTTGACTGTCCACTGATAAAAGACAAAAACGTGGACATATCAAGAGAAGTTCAACTATTCTATTTTCCTACAAGTTTGAGTCAGTGTAATAATAAATAGTTAACCAAATATCAGATATTTAAGGCAGAAATCCTAACAATGACTCACACCAACAATTGTGGATAATTTTTTTTATTTGCCTTAATTTATATTTTGCATATTTCTGATTTTCCTTTTTCCTGCAAGTGTGTGCTGCTCATTTACACAGAAATCTAACATTTCATCCACAACATTGAAACCACATAATGTAACTTGTGTAAATGAGACCGCTGTTAAGATGATGTCAGCATGTGACGTCATCTTGACGAAGTTTATGCTACTATTAAAACCACACAACCTGATGTGACATCAGGTTGTATCTTTGTTTGAGAACATTTTTGAGAATTTTTTTTTTTAATGAGCCAGAAAAGGAACGAGTGGTGCTATCTGTTGATCCTAGCCATATGTGATTTATATCTGATATTTAGACAATCTGAAAAACAGCTCAACTCTGACTTTTCTCAAATCAGACCCGCACCACTTTCATCTCAGGTCCTCAATCAGATGATGTTTTTCAAACGGTCCTCTAAATATCTAGTCGCATGTCAGTGACAGAATTTTATGCAAGAGGAGGCAGAAAGTGATAAGATCAAACGTAAACAATGTCTGAAGCAAACATGGCGGATGCTGTAACTGCTGCAGGTTTCAGGTGAACTCATTTGTCCATAACTTTGTTCAGAGCAAAGTTGTTCACCTGCGTCAGGCTTCTTATACCAACATGCTACCGTAACAGATTGACAGACCTACCGGAGGTTAGGTCAGCATGACGCTACATGCAGAGTGACCTGCCTGCCCCGGAGCGGTCCGACAGCAGACAGTAGCAGGCCTGGAGGCGAGGGTCTTGAAACTGAAGTTTGGAGGAGATTTTCGTTGCGAAATTTGAAGTTGTTAGTGGGCGATCTGAACAACCAGCACTGCAAAAGCATGAAATCTTACCAAAGTGGAAATATCTTGGTGCACTTGACATGAGATGAAATTAACTTACAAAGTGCCTTTTCAGATAAGATATAGGAGCTTGTTTTAAGTGAATAATTTCTTGACGTTGATGGGAAAAGTACAACTTACAAATGAAGTGATCTGCTAGTCGAACCAGCACGTTTTCATCAATATTAAGAAACTACTGGCTAAAACTGTGTTTTATTTCAAGGGTACTATGATATCTGCCCTGGAAAAATGGACCAAAAACATTTGATAAGACTTCATGTTTTTGCAGTGCACATCCACACGGGGCAATTCCCATGTGCATAAAGCCTCCGCAGGAGTTTAACTATAAACACAAGAATATTTTCGATTGTTGTTCACCGGCCTCCTCTTCTCAATAAAATAGTTGTGCAGAAGATTTTCAGAAGTCGATTGATGAGGTTCCGTGGAGCACGACCACAAATATGCAGTTTGCAATTGTTGCTGTTACGATTGAGGCATTTGGGGGCATCGGTCAGGGTGGGAATCCACAGAGCAACCTCTGGTTTGGAAGTGATTAACGGATTAAGCGAACAATCTGCAAGGCTCAGAGCTGAGGCTGGACTAAAGGAAATCTTCGTCTTAGTTGTTTTGTGTTCGGGTTTAAACGCAATCAACATCTAATGTCTAAAGGAAAGCGATAAAGAGCGACCCAATAACTGATAACGGTTCGTGATTTGACGAGAGAAAGAATAAAACCGAGAGACTATTAGGCTGCTTAGTTGTAGGTAAGAACAGAAAGCATGCCGTCTTCAAGTGACATTGTGACATTTCTTGCATGAAGGCAATTATTGGGGTGCCAGAAGCTGCCACATCCATAATTGCCTGCGCCCAGAGGCTCTCTCATCTCAGCTGCTTCAACAGAGTCACAGACCGGAGAGATGCATGATCTGAACCGTCTTCACTTCATCAAGCTAATTGTTTTTTTCCCTACCGTCTGAGGCAAATATGACAAACAGCTGAAGAAATGAACTGCCACGCCTTCAGTGCTCAGCTTTGATGCTGATACTCTGTTTACCAGAAGGGATTTCGGAAATCGATCACAGATTCTATCGGAATCCGGCGTCACCTGCAGTCCGGGGATCGGATACAAACTTATTCTAAACACAGACGGGGATAATATCAGTTAGTATCTACCGTTATGTTCAAACTGTAACATGCAGTGCGAGACTAAGGGTGCTCACATTTTTTTTTTTTACCAAGAAATGAGAAAGCATCTGCTTTCTTTCACTTTCACTCGTCTCTCCAGTTCATTTCATTTCTTTTCTTTTCTCTTTTGTTGCCTGACTTTTTAAATCCCAGAGGATATTTATCAATTATTAATGTAAAATGTAATTGTTCAGCAGCTTATTTTAGACATTATTTAAATGACGATTTTTAAGCATGTAGCCCAAATTCCCTTTTCAATCCAAACATTAATGCCAAACAGATTATCTCAGATTTTGTAATTTTTTTCTTTGATGCACAAATGGCATCCGCAGCCAATATATCTGCTTCATCTCAACTGCAGATTCCCATAACCTTTTTGTAATAAATCTTAACTTATGCCTTATTGTTACCACTTTTTGCTGTTTTAGTTTGTTTTCTGGAAAAAACAAACATTTCAACATTCTCACACTTGTTAATTTGCAAGTTCCCAACATTTTGAACCACCGTTCACTGGTCAAATCAGCAGATTTTTCTTTACAGGTAGATAAAAAAAACTGAGATGGCTCAAGAGTTTGTTTGTATTTTTGATGGGCCCATCATTGTGACTATATGAAACTTGCTGTTTATTGTGTTATTAACAGCCTCGAGTTGCTAAATTTTCCATCAGTGTGTCCTTTTTTAAAATCGAATATTTTACAAAACCTCCAAATAAAACACACTCGGAAGCGTCACACGCAAATTATCATCATGAATCAGATCAACATGAAAAAAAAAAAGTAGCAGGACAACAACCGGTTAATCGATTGATAATTAGCTGACAGTTCTTCAATTTTTGGATGAATGCTAGGCAAACACTTTTTTTTTCTTTTCCTCGACGCATTCGTATGGAGTTCTGCTGCTTGGAAACAAACACCAAAACAACTTTGAAGATACCTACACATGGATCTATTGTTGCTTGTCAAACCCAGCCAGCTATGGGACAGTCGATTATAAACCTAAAACGCGATCGATAAGTAATTATGTGGCACTCACCTTTCATAATGTTGACAGACGGCAGCCTGCGAGGAGAGAGCGGGGCTGTCATATGCGGGCCAGCCGCGGGTTCAGGTTTCACTATATAACATGCGTGGAGGGGCGGAGACAGAGGAAACTCAAAGCTCTGGCGCTGCCTACAGTGAGATTTCCCCTCTGCTTTGCCTCTCGCTGCAGAAACGCCCCCTTTATCCATTCACACTCAAACACACACACCCCCCCTCTCATCTCCTGCAGCACACTGGAGGTCTGTGGTGCCTCAGTGTGGTGGGCTGATTGCGTAACCTTTTGACAGGCTCGCTCTCCCAGGGGTTCTGCATAGACTGCAAGGAATAAGAAAGAAGAAGAAGCTGGATAAGAAGAGTTGTCTGATTGTGTCATATGTATGCAAATGTGTTTCGCTGATGCAAATTGTTTAGCAGCTGAGGCTCGCCAGACAGCTATTTGTTGTTGTTTGTTTTAATGCACAACAGCATGTAATTTCGATAAAGAGTTATTGCCGACATTTCAGACTTCTGCGTCTTGCGGATGGCAATTAAAATGTCGCTCCATCTTGGTGAAGCTGCTTCTGCTGCTGCTTCCAAACACGATCCTTGATTCGGCCCCCGGAAAGCCGCCTTTATTCTCCGCAGCCAGATCTGCTCCTCACAAGGCCCTGCTGCCCATTCAGAACATTTTCCCACCGCAGGAGTCCAGAGAGCGGACCGGCCTGAAGCGTTTGTCTTATTTATTTATTTATTTGTTGGAGATTGGGAAGCAGAGTAGGGAAGGAGACGCGCTTCTAATTTTCCTTTCTAAAAACGCCAGGTTTTGCACGGTTTTCGACGTTTATTTTAGGAATAAAAATCTGAAAAGTGCGGTGTGCATTTAAATTTGGCTAGATTTTTTTTTTGACACCCCTAGAAAAAAAACAAAACAGGACAACCAGTTGCTTTCTGCAGCAAACCTAATGGGCCCGGTTGTAATTTGCTTTCAGTGACAGGTCAGTGAGAAAGTTTTGGAGAAATTTCAAACAGATGAAACCGTTATTTAACTCTCCTCTCGCCCCTCAAATGTTTTTCTCCAAAACACTTGAAAGTACGTGGAGCCTCACATCTCTGCAGGACTGCCCTGGACATACTACATTTGAATGGTTCACATTAAATGTAGCACATCTGTTAGAGCGTCCTAGTCAAAGTTCAGAGATAAATCTGATTGTTGAGAGTTGCTTCGCAGAAAGCTGGTAGATTTTTTTAAGAACTGACAAAAATGTAAAAAAAAAAAAAGAAAAAAAAAGGTGGAGTGAAAATAAATGTATGCCACACTTTTCCGATTTTTATCTGCTAAAACAAAAAAAGTTGAAACTCACGGCAAATGTTCCGTCTGAATGACAATTATGCACCTTCGAGATTTGTGGGGGCAACACGAACAGATTCAACATTTCATAAGGGGCATAAGTTTTTTTCTCATGGGTTTTAACTTTCTGATTGACCATTTTGTCGTTGTTGCGTCTCGTCCTGCTTTCTTCGATGCTACAGTTGAACATCGTGTGTTAAGTTGAAGATGCTCTGACTTTGTCTCCAAGTTGTGTTTGCTTGTATTTCCCTCATCAGATCCCTGCTTTATTCCCATTCGTCATGTTATTTATTTTTTTCCACTCCTTCTCCTCCCTTTCACGTCCTAGTCAAAGTTCTTTCTTCACACACGATCCTAATTTTCAAACCGTCACGCCCTCATCGGGTTGTTTACCTCCACACCACAGCACTACGTATAATTTCAGATTAAAAATTTTTTTCTCTCTCTTCATTCCTTATTATTTATTTTCCTCCTGCTACAGGCGCATCCGCACGATGATCACCAAATTGTAAGATCTTTCTCAGCAGGTTTCAGCACGGAGCGCAGCCGGCTCAACCTGCACGGCCGATACACAAATTCACACACACGCCAGGAACAATTTTCCAAGAACTCCCTGAGTCAATCTGTGTTCATATAAAACACAAGACTCCGCTTTGGCACGGTGTCTTCGTTTTGTTATGAGGGCGCGATTAATCCTGTCAGCTGCATCCCAGAGGAGCAACAACCGTGCCAACATGACTGTCTGCTGAAAGAGTGAAGGAAATTTCCAGGGATGGAAAGCATCGCATGCCTTTAAACTCCACAGCAAACACGGCGAGATTAGAAAATGCAAATAATATGGACAGTCACCCTCGGAGCACAGAACAGGAAAAACCAGTTCAAAAAGGTGTCATCTTTAAAAAAAAAAAAAAATCCTGACTGGTGTGACTTCTGTTGGCAGACAAACCTGATTTTTGATACTGTAAAGAACAGAGAAAAGAGGATAAAGTGCATCTCCTATTTCCTCTTGCATCTTTCCACCGACCTCTAGCTGCTCTGCCACAGGCCACTCCTCCAACTCCAAATCAGCAAAAGTAAAAAAAAAAAAACAATATGTAGCAAGATTGCAAGCATTGAGAATTGCACCTTTAATTTAGAAGCATCTGCAAGCATGCACTTGACTTTTGGCTGGAGTCGCGCAACCTTTCCAGTGTTTTTCCGCAGTCGACAAGTTTCAGCAAAGCTTGAATCAGTCCCACTTAAATGTACAATTATTCTTTTAACTCTGAGATAAAGTTGGAAAACAACAGTTCTTTGAGACCGATGTCTGCTGTTTCCCCTTTCTTTGTCTCATGTGGGGATTTATTTTTCTTTGATGTACTGACAGAAAGGTGACGATCTAAGCAGATGGCTGCAAAGTTTACACTTACCATAGGTGTTAAAGCTGCAATATGTGAGTTTTATACATTATATATTTGTTGAAACTGTCATTATGCCGAGACAGATAATCTGTGAAAAAATCTGCCGAAAAGTTTTACCAACAGCGAACAGAAAATTGTTTTCAGTATATCCGAACAGCCCAGGCTTAACCCTCCCGTGATCTTTATAGATTGTTTTTTCTATTCTGTGCGCGGTCCGGTAGGGTCACGATGACCCTGCGTGCGCTTTTACGACTTTTTTTGTGTGTGTGAAGTTTCAGGAACTGACGGTCTGATGGGACAACCCCACCCACTTCCTCGCCGTCGGGCTGTCATTTGCCGCATTCCTGCTGAGAGCTGCACTATGCTAAGGTTGCGGGAGGGTTAGGCTAGTCCACAATAGAGCAAGTTTTACGTCACTGGCTAAAATTTACAAAGCATAGACAAGGCAAAGGTCTAGAAGTTTCTTCCTCAGAAGAGATAAAGTCTGAGATATAGTGTGGTTTGTTCAACCAGCCAGGTGCAGAATTAAAAAACAAACATGACTTTGCAATAGGAAGGTGAGTTTTATCCTTTCGTTGTTGGCCAACATGATTGCTACACTGACCTTGTAAGGCCAATATAGCTTTTTTAAGAATGAGAAGACATCCATCCATCCATCCATCCATCCATCCATCCAAACTCCCTTGTCCCTTAATGGGGTCAGGAGGTGCTGGTGCCTATCTCCAGCTAATGTTTCGGGCGAGAGGCGGGGTCACCCTGGAAAGGTCGCCAGTCTGTCGCAGGGCAACACAGAGACAGACAACCATGCACACACACTCACACCTATGGAGAATTTGGAGAGACCAATAACCTGACAGTCATGTTTTTGGACTGTGGGAGGTAGCCGGGGTACCCGGAGAGAACCCACGCATGCAACCTTTCTGCATGGAGTTTCTGCATGCAAACTCCATGCAGAAAGGAATTGAACCCAGAACCTTCTTGCTGCCAGGCAACAGCTCTACCAACTGCGCCACTGTGCAGCCATTGAGAAGACTTACGCCGGAAAATTTCTGAGTGGTGCTGATGCCAGTTCCGCTCAAAGCCATCTGTCGTCCTGCATTCACAGTTGTCTGGGATACTGCCAACTCGTGATTCATAAACAACGAGATATGGATTATAGGTGACCAGTCTTTACAGGTTCTTCACAGAACTGTTTTGAGAAAGAAGCTGATAAAGACTGAATCATCTGGAAGTATCATTCTAAGGATCTGTTGTTTCACTGCTGGTGGCAGTGGAGGATTTCCACAATGGGACTGGAATAATGACATAACCTCATTATCTTTCAGCTTTACTCATAAAAAAATGGCTTTAGAGTAGACAATAAAGCAACCTAACACTAAACTTCTAGAACAATTGTGCAACAATTACTATGAAATAGAAAGCCACATTGTTCCTGGAAACCAAACGAACATCTTATTCTGGATTTATGTCATGAGTTCATTAAAAGATGAAACGTAGACTGTCTGGTTTCCTGAAAATTGATAAAGTAGATTTGAAAAAATATGTGGTAGATATGTGCTTATTTCGATATGTAAAAGAAACTTCATTATGAACCCTATTTTATTCACCTCATTTAAAACTTCATGTTATGTTACGATTGTTTAGTATTGCACGTCTCGTTAACTCCTGCCTGATGTTGGGTTCTGCTCAACCAGAATACACGTCAAATAAAACAACTGAAAAACTGATTAGTGAAGGGAAACAGCACATCTCTATTAAAAAACTGGTATAAAAGAAAACTGAAATGAACACGTTACACATATTTATATTAAAGTCAGTCACAGATCTGTGAGGCTATTACTGTATAGAAAAGGGGCAGACTTGCAAAGGTATTAGACTTAACTTTATAGTGCTTTAGTCATTTGACATTATTCAAAATAAAGCTCAGATTTTGTACGTTTAATGAAATATCAGAAAAGTAATTCCTCTAACTTAGTCTGGGCTTTATTATTTCAAAATGTGGCTAAAAAATGAAGCGATCAGAATAGTTTACAGCTTACTTTATAACATGCAAATACATGTTGGTACAGTGAAACACAATACCCCTAAAACTGGCTAAAACTGGTAAGTGCACATACAAGTCAGTGCAGTGGGGCTGATCATTTTGACAGTAAACAAGAATTTTCTGTCTTTGCCAAATTCCTGCCTAAATAATATTTAAATTTATGCTTATCCACACCTTCAGAGCATGTAGCAACACCTTTAGAGTCTATGTAGCAATAAAATCTTACTACTATCATTTACCTGGAAACAGGAGAGCGCAGTTGCTAAACAGCAGCAGTCAAACTAACTTTCTCCAATGAAATGCAATCCTCATCAGTCATGTGCAATAACAGCGCGTCACATCTGGCACAAAAAATTCATTTCTATTGCTCAACAGGAGCAGGATCTCAAAAAGTGCAAAAAAATAAATAAATCTTAACCTACATCCACAAACTGCAAAACCAACGTCGCCACCTTCTGGTAACAATAATATTCTCCCCCTTTTTTAAACCAGTTTACTAAAATATAACAAGCATTAGGCTGAAAATATTTTTCCTCCAGTCTGACTGAATGCACAAAGTACAGGAAGAATCGCATTTGTCTCTGTGTTGATAAGAGCCTGACGGTGTAATTTAAATATATATATATATATATATTTTACAAATAGCAACCTGTTCTCCACAAACTAAGCACATTACTTTAACTTCAAAGCAAAGCAGGGAAAAAAAAGTGAGTTGAACGCGTCACGGTAAAAACTGTAGGTTGTGCGTCGGTCTTACTGTTTTCAGGGTGAGCTGACATCTCTCTGGACAGAGTGCAGGAACTCTTTATCAGCTCTGAGCAGGCTTGGACTGCTCACACGTACAGATAGCGGGAGCTAACGGAATACAAGCGGCTCCTTTCAAAACAAAAGCTTTTCTTAGAACAATAAATGATCAGTCCAACATGACAGATAGTAACAGTGTACATGTAGGTATGATATAAAACTAGTATAAATATAGATTAGCGTGCCTGCACCTTTAAAAGTCATTCTGTGGATAAGTGAAGTGAAAACCCAGAGGTCATTTCCATTCTGTGACCCGAGGAACCGGTCAGATTAGATGTTTTGATCCCAGGTTTAGGTCGTCGGCCCTCTTATATTTGCTCTTTATAAATGATTACCAGAGCCGTTACACCGAGCAACACACTATTCAAAACTATTAGTTTTGAAAAGGATTCTGTTGTCACCGTCACTCAGTGGAAACACACAACGCGGCCTGGTAGCATGGAGATTATATGAAAGAAGTGTGTATCGATTTTAGGAAAAGGCCCCTCCTCCATCACTGCAGCAGAGAGATCGACAGCCAAACAGTCGAGTTGGTGCTACGACATAAACGTCTGGAAGTAGTTATTGTTAAATTGAGCTTTTGCCTCCAAGTAGAGACATTGGTAGAAAATAAAATCCACACACGAGAACATTGTCACTTTCCTCAAATTATGGTCCAAGTCATTTTTTGCCAAAAGTGATATTTTTTCTTTTTATTTGCTGAGCTCATCTTTTGGCAAGAGGTGATTATTTTTGCTAAACATCAACAACAGCAACAAAAGGAATACAAAAAAGATTGCTTTTGGCAAAAAAAACAACAAAAAAAGTGACTTGGGCCTTTATGTTTTACGTTAGGAAGGTGACAGAAGCTTCACACTTTTAATGTTAGTCCTGTTTTTTATGAAAGTGGTTTATTGAGTCCGTTCTTACATTTTCTCTTCTCTGTTGATGGGCATTTTTTTAAACTGCGTAAAAAGAACCACAGACAAACGTAATACGTTTTATAGCCGCTTTAGCAAAAGGAGAAAAAATCAGTAAAAAGGATCCTCCGATCCTCTTCACCAAAAACCCTCTCAGCTCCAGCAGGCCTTTTATTTAGGAAAAGGAAGAATATGAAAAGAGAACGAAAGCAACCTTTATCTGCACACAGGTCGTCCAGCTCAAGAGGAGGAGCAACCAGGAACACAGATATTTGGTGCCAAACGGTTTCACAAGGTTTAATGCAAATCACATCAATACTGATTAATGCTGATTAATAAATGCATGACATATATAAATGTATAAATGATAATAGCATAAAAAATCCCTAACATTCCCCCCTTTTTATCATTTATACAGGGTAAAGACCTCTACTCTAACATCTTAGTCGCTGCGTATCGATAAATTCCAGCATGCGAGAACATCTTGGGCCCCGTCCCCTTAATCGAAGCGTAAAGATTGTTGTCTTATGATGTTGTTCTATTCTTTTCCTTCTTTTTTCTTTAACAAAGATGACTGAGCAGCAAAATGCCCTGCAGGGAAAACAGCGTTCGATCGAGTTGAGGTCATGCATTCCTGATACAATCTGACAAAAATAATAAAAAAAAAACAGATAACAGACATCGTATGATAATGCCTTTGCAGCTGTAAGTGTAATACTTGCTTATGATAATGTGTCCACAGATCATGCCAGCTAAAGCTGCAGGAGCCAAGCCTTCCTGTCAATCAATCAAGCAAAAGATGCCTTGCATAACAAAAAGAAAAATAAAAATCCGTAAAAAAATACGTAAAGTCGACAACTGAGGAACCAGTGACAAACATTACATTTTGACATCTTCACAATCACCAATACACCCTTTGTTCCCCTTGCAGGAATTCCTTATCAGCACAGAGTGCGGTTGGACTGCGCAACCATGGAGATAGTGTCACCTGTCATGGGTTCATTTCAACAAGCTTGAAAAAACTACTTTGCTTTTTTTTTTCAAGCTTGTAAAAATGACTGAAAAGTAATCAGTCACTGTTATCCACTGAGAGACAGAGCCCTCTAGTGGTCAGGTTGAAAATGCAACAGAACGTTCTGGTGAATTCAAATTAATAATAATAAGAATATTGGATAGAATCAAGAGTCAAGGCGTTTTATTATTAAGCATTTTCCCATTTGACAAACGCACAGCAAAGGAAGACTGGAAAAGCTCAATATTCTTCATGGAAGGGGTACTCTGGATGATCGCTCCACCTGAAGAAGAATTAAGGAGAAGATGGTCCGTATATTTATGGTTATAAAAAAATAAACTTTTCTTTAACAAAGCATACATACATCAGCAGCTCAACGAAGCGGATGTTTTTGTTCAACGCTTCAATGGCCTTCATCTCTTCCTCCGTGAGGGAAAAATCAAATATCTGTAAATGGTAGTAATAATAATAATAGTAATAACAATAGATAAAACATATTGAGTATATCTAAGATCTTTCAAGAACTAAGTGACTTGAATTTGAGTTGCACGTATATCTTACAAAACACTTCAGACTTGACTTAGACTCTTGATCTAAAAACTCGGGGCTTGTCTTGGACTCGAGGTTCAGGAACAATTATCTCATCTTATCAGGCATAAAAGTGAGTTAATAAGGGTAGACAACTGAGTAAAGGACGAGTTACAAGTGTGACACTGTAATAATGAAGTGTCTTAGGCCATGTATCCAACAGTGGCATAAGATTTTTTGTCTTGGACAAGGAAAAAAGCACATGTGAATATCTCCACTGACACTCCTTATAATAATCCAAAGGCAAATATTTCTTCTTTACCTGAAAGTTATGTTTGATGCGCTCGGGGTTGAAGCTCTTTGGGATCACCACCACTCCTCTCTGAACGTTGAAGCGCAGCGCCACCTGAGCGCTGCTCTTGTTGTACTTTTTCCCAATAGACACCAGCAGCGCGTCCTCCAGCAGAGGAGGACACGTCAGATTTACCCTGGATGGGACATGGCCACAAGGAAAGCCAGTGGCTGGAATATTTTTGTCAAAGTAAGTTGCAAAAATAAACTTCAAAATATGCACATGGCGTACCAAGAAGCATCTCTGGAGGAACCGAGAGGGCAGTAGCCAACAACAACAATGTCATTTTGACGGCAGTACTCCAGGAGCTTCGGTTGGGTGAAATATGGATGGCATTCGATCTAAGAGGCAAGAGGAAAGAAACACGTTTGAATCCAAACCAAGCAAATTTTTTTTTTTTTGTCAAACTCTCAGCTTTTACAGCTGGATAACTATGTCTAGCTAATCTGTTTTCGATATAATATTTGTGCAATTTTATTACGTTTTAAAGCTTTTTCTACATTTTTCCCTTGGAAAAAATGTGTCAACAGCAAAGGTGAAGTTACTAAACATGACCTCTGAACGCTGAGGTCAGTGTGGAAGAGACTCGCTGACCTGGTTGGAGACAGGTTTGTGTTTGAGGCCAGGTTTTTTCAGCAGCAGCTCCAGCTGTCTGCGGTTGAAGTTGGAAACTCCCAGAGACTTCACCAGCCCGGCGTCCTTGCAAGCCTCCAAAGCCTGGCCCAGGAAATGAAACTCTCAATTTTCCACACGCTAATACCAGTCACAGTCGAAGACTTACTTGATCTCCCAAGACGTGGGAGTTACTGACTACACATGAGCCAGGTAAACCTTTTAAGGTCTTATTTTTTAAAAGCTTTTATTTGAGATCGTGGAGAAAAGTGCACACCGTCTGTCAGCTGGCTAAAGAAAGGCTCTTTCAGTTTTCCCTCAATAACAAGACGTGACTAAAGGAATGCCAGTTTTGTTCTACTGAAGCTAATTTAACCCTAAATGGTAAACTAAATGCACTACGTCTACATGACAAAACAGCTTGGCTAATTAACAAGCTAAAGTCTATTTGTGAGGGATATTATACTCGCACAATAAGTTGAAACTAGGGGTGCACCGATTGCAATTTTCTGGCTGATCACAGATTACCGATTTCGTAAAAATCCTGACCTGCCTATTCCGATTTTGGCCGATACCAATTTTTTTTTGTCTAAAATGTTGCTAAATGTAGCATGAAAGTTAATGAGTTGCCAACAAGTTGCCAGATAACTATTGTTAACTGCAAACACCTGATCTGGTGGGCCAGTCTGCTAGCCAAACCTCTCTCACAGCAGAGCAGAAGAAGATAGCAGTTGATTTAAATATCTTTGCCGAGGTCAATAAAATCGGTGATTAAGATCGGCTTCACATGTAAAAATCGATCGATAAATCGGGCAACCGATAAATAAATAAGTGCATTCCTAGTTGGAATTGTTACTTGTAATCGACTTTCTAAATTAGAGGAAGTCTGTACTATGTTTTTGCTTCTCTTTGCAGCGTCAATGTAGCAAGTAAACCTTAAAGATAAGGATTTCTAATCATGTAATGTGCTGTTTTTACCTAAATTGTTGTGTAAATACCAACAGTACTGT
Organism: Phalloptychus januarius; assembly: GCA_902982915.1. Lineage (NCBI taxonomy): Eukaryota > Metazoa > Chordata > Actinopteri > Cyprinodontiformes > Poeciliidae > Phalloptychus > Phalloptychus januarius. Next base: position 15,918,005 of record CADWAE010000471.1, on the reverse strand, counting down.
GAAACTAATGCTTTCAGTACAAACCAGCCCATGCCAAGTCCTCACATCGTTGAGTGTTGGCGACACTTTGAAAGGAAATGCAGAGTTCCCACAATATTTATGACAAATTTCACTCATTGGTACAAATGATGTGGATTAACCTCTGAAGTGTGGCCATTTCAATACATCTTTCCTAACAAGCGTGATTGTTAGTTCCAAGTCCTAGTTGTGTTAAATATGTCTCACTGACCTGGATTCATTTGTAAGACCTAATTAAAACCAGTGTTTACAATTATTAAGACACGTTTGTTTTTCTGATTGCAGTGCCATGTGATAACACAGTACAACAAAGATAACTCACCTCCCATGTTGCACAGAGATCAGTGTGGTGGTAGATACATTTCCCATTCTCATCTTTCGGATAAAATTCCTCGCCAGGCTGAAATGCAAAGCACGACTTATCATTTTTGCATAAATAGCTGATTCTAAACCTCATCTGCTCTATCCGGGCACAATCTGACCACCGTACCGAAGCTTGGACAATAGTCCATCTTCAACAGTGATGTAGCCTCGCACATATATTATCATCCTGCTAAGACAAGAGAGCCTAACATGTAATCTTTTGGTACCTTGAAGGCCATGGGAAGCTCCACAATGTAGAGATCTACATAGTCCAGTTTTAGGGTTTGCAGTGTTCTTTCCAAAGCAGGTCTCACCAGCTCAGGAGGATGGAAGGTATTCCAGAGCTGAAGACGGCAACACAATGCTTGTTAGAGCACCATAACAGAAACTTTAGACACAAAACATGAAATTAACTAACTTAATACATGGTGACAAATATCCTTGTGTCAAAGTCAGAAATCATTAACAAAAGCTGCTTAGAGTTGACACCAGCAGATGAATCTAGGTGTTACCTTGCCGCAGTAAAATATGTCCTCCCTTCGAACAGTGCCGTCAGTGATCTTCTCGCTGATGGCTTGGCCCACCTCATGCTCATTGAAATACACCAGCGCCCCATCAAAGTGCCTGTAGCCAACATCTATGGCCAGCTTGACACACTCAAGTGTCGTGCCTTTCGGTGTCTATGAAATGCAAACGTGTTTCAAGTTACAGACCATCCGAGCACGCGCGTTTTTTCTAATACACAGCATTTCAAAGAATCACAAGTTTTTTTTTTGGTTTTTATTTCTGCTTACCTTTTGAGGGTCTCCGTAGGTTCCCAATCCCAGAAGTGGGATTTGGTTGCCATCGCTAAGAGGAATGCTGTGGCTCTTTGCAGAAAGATTCATCTGTGCAGAAATGTGTACACAACTGAGCTTTCAATGACTGAGCTTTACTACATATACGATAACAGAGAGCGGCCTTGAACGTTGAACCTGGTCGATAAATTATCAACCAAGCATAATTTATGATGCTTGGTTAGAGAATGTTAGACTCTAACTGGGTCTAGCGTTTTCATCTTGGATGCTCCCCCCGAGCATCCAAGATGCTCGGGGGGAATTCACTGTGTAATAACCAGTGTAATGTTCTGCACTTCTCACATTCAAACCCCCCGTTTGAATGTGAGAAGTGCAGAACATTACACTGGTTATTACACAGTGAATTAGTGTCGGTCTCAAAACAAATGTAAAAATTATTTGGTCGAGTTGGAATTGAATTGTACATTAAGGCTGCTATCACATTGTTTTCTACCTTGCAATGTATTTTGTTAAGCCATTGCTTTAAATAGTGGCTGAATAAATGAAAGAAGGGTGTCCAACTGTGCAAGGTTGAAATACATTGCTTTCGTCATGACCAGCTCAAAAAAAATATTTTTTTAAAAATGTACATTCTACAAATAATAATTTTTTTTTAAATGGCATGTTAAAAATGATGTATACCTATTCCTGACGAGCTCAAAGACGTTGAGGTCTGATCTTTGGCCTCATGCACATACATTTATTTTTGTGCAAGAACACAAAGAACAAAGAACACATGCAAGAACATGTACAAGAACATGTTTTTTTTTCTGGCCAGGACATTTCAAACTTCAGGGAAGTCCTAATTGGTCTCTCCTACTGCAGTATTAGTCAGTCTTGACTATCTGTGCTACCTCGTCAGATTTTCCTACCGTAGCACGGATCGATAGCTAAGTCTATCTGCCGGTACTACTCGTCCAAAACTCCTACCGTCATGTTTACAAACAGAAAACTATAGCGGGTTGTGTTAATGTTAAATATCATCTGATAACATTATTTGAGTGACGGGACTGTAGTGGAAGCTTCGGAGTTATGCTTAGCTTAGCATTGGAACAATTTGTACGACGAAACCACAATTCAATAAAGCTTACCTTAATCTGCCATAAAATAAATAAATACATTCAAAGGTAGGACGTATTTGTAAGAAATCTGCTGCGTAAGTGCAAGAGCGGAAATACTATTTATGGAGTTGTTTTGCGAAAAACAACAACATAAGCAGCATGTGACGTAGCATCGACGTGCGCATGCGCAGTACCACAACAAGGTAAGAGATTTACGGGTAGCGCAGATCTTCAGAACACCTGTTTCACCTGAGCCTCTGCAGCCAAGAAGCTGCTGCCTCGTCTACACTCCAGCAAAAACGAAGCCACCAACCTTAATGCGCGAGACAAAAAAAAAGTAGTCAAAACGTTTTCAATCAATTTTACTAAGTCCAAGAAAATGAAGCCTACAGCTGTCATGAATTCCACACACACGCAGAATGTCCATCGTTTTTATAATTATTTTTATTATAATACATTGTGGATTGCACTTAACATTTATGTCAGACAGAAATGTGTACAGATTGTTTATGTGCTAAAAGGCTCCAGCAGCACCCTGGACGCGTCTGCTTTGTAATACTGTAATGGCAAACCCTCACCGCGCGGGGGCGCCCTTGCTTCTACTGTCAAGGCTGAAGGATTTCCATTTGTAAAACCTATTCGTCCGTGGGGGTCACAAACATTATAGCAAGCTGCTCCTTAGTTTTTGATGACACTTTTGCTGTGTGATAATAAAACATTTTATATAATACATTTTTGTAAAATGACTGGATATCAGCTCTCTGATTAAATGGTTCTGAATTATTAATTGTAGAGGACATAAAAATGAACAAACCTGAAGAAAACGATAGTGGTATTTTATCTGCAGGCTGTATGTCTGTATAGGACTAAAACTCACAAGTAATTACATTTTGTCTTTAATTTACACAACTATTCCAGTTATTTATAATTCTGTGTTTGCATATATATGTATACATATATAAAGTAACATGTCTGTTTTAAATAATTCCTTCTGTTTATGTAACTTCCACATTAATAGCTCTGTGTTATGTATCTACATTTATGTGCTAGAAGCTGTAAAATGTTCTTCTTCTGTCCCAGGGAACAGAAGAAGAAGAACATGGCTGAAATGATGGTGAACAATGAAGAGAACTTCAGCACCTGACTCCTGTTCATGAAAACAGTTGAGGTTATATAGCTAATGTTACTTCAGCCGTGTAAAAATAACAGTTCAGTTAAATTGTTTCAAGCCCCAACATTAAAATGCGAGAACCTTTGAGCAGAAATGCACAAACGGGACTAAAATGCTTCGGATGTCCCTGAACTTTTGGAATTACTTATTATACCTGGTGGTGGTTTTGGTCTATATGTTTCTGCTAAATTTAACACAAGTTACTTTATTATAACATCAAAGCAGCCACTTTGATACTCTCATGTTTGACTTCTTTTTTTTTTTTTAATGCAGAGATTCATCCATTCCACTAGATATACCTATAAACCTATTCTTTCATAAAATAACAAAATACACTTAGATCACACATAAAGTTAGTTGAAGTTGTGCTGCGGCAGGACGCGGGCGTGTGATGTTTTACTAGCGATTCAAACTGTTTAGTCTGGTTCAAGCTGTGTTTTGGTTCCCACATTGAAGTCGGGGATTTCTCTTTAAACAATGCTGATCTCTGAAGTCCATTCAGAAGTTGTGTAACGCTGACATGAACAAGCTGCTACAAGTGCAAAGTGAAACTCGGTCAAGAAGTATGACGACTTTCATATGTTTTCGAGTAAAGAAAACACATAAATTGTTGTTGAATTATACAACGTTGGTGTATGTCTTACTTTGTTTCTCGGGTGCTTCACAATAGCGTCACATTGTTTCTGAGGAAAGATTATAATTTTTTTGGGCACGTGGGCTGCAGAGTGCATGGTGGATTTGTCTCGTGGTGTCTAACTTGTGTGGTATACCAGGAATTATGAATTCATCCATCCATTTTCTATACACCAGCTAACGTTCTGGGCGAGAGGCGGGGTCACATGGACAGGTCGCCAGTCTGTCGCAGGGCAACAAACATGCACACACACACTCACAGCTATGGAGAATTTAGAGAGACCAATTAACCTGACAGTCATGTTTTTGGACTGTGGGAGGAAGGCGGAGTACCCGGAGAGAACTCACGCATGCACAGGGAGAACATGCAAACTCCATGCAGAAAGACCGGGGCCGGGAATCGAACCCAGAACCTTCTTACTGCAAGGCAACAGCTCTACCAGCTGCGCCACTGGGCAGCCTGGAATCACGAATCATTAAATAAATAAAACACTTTCATTACACCAGTGATTAACAACCATTTTAATGCAAAGAGCCATTTTGCCTTCACTTCTAGTAAGTACATTTCCCTAAAGCCCGTTGGAAAACATCAAGCTTAATATATAACTGCGATGTGAAAATGTGTTTGTTTTATGGCTAAATCAAATGACCAGAGTTGTATTTCTATCTTGGAGTTTTAGAATGATAAAAATTAAACTTTTACAACAACTAGATCTCCACAGAGCACCTGCCTCAAGCTGCTGTTAACACCTTGACTGTATTATTATATAAAATCTATTTTATACATGTATTCTAAAAATCGAGACCCGAGTGAAACCATGTTGTTTTGATGTATGTGCTGGACTGTAAAATATCAACATGTTTGTTTAAAAACAAAAGAAAAACCATCGTTAAAAAAGCATGAAGCTTCCCGACATAATTTGATAAATTATTCATATTTCTATTATCAGTCAGAAGGTTCTGAAGTTACAAAAACTTGAAAAAATAAAATGATTCCCTGGTAAACCAGTTGCCATAATTCCAGGGATTATTGAACCTTTATGACCTGGCAATGTGCAACCAGGGTAAGAGGATATTTACACAAGCAATAAATTTTACTTTTGTTAAAAACTTTGTTTTTATCCAGTCAGAGGACTCCAACGCTCTGAACGTTTCCCTTAACGTCAGCGATGCACTCTGAGATGCTACATATTAGCTTCTTCAGAACTAACCACAGGCACTTACTGGGGTTTAAAAATCTGGAAAGTTTTCTGCCCACAGGTCTAAAATTAAAATTATTATTACTATTTTTTTGAAAATCATGCCGCTCCCCCTTGATTTACCGGGATCTCCACAGATCATCACCAAACGGTGCCTGTTCCGCTGGAAGAAGTTGCTCTGGAGGACGTTTTGATCCCGCTTTATTTATTCGTGGCGGTGTTGTTCATGGGCAGAATTGTTCGAAAGCTCACTCCCCTCCACGAGAGACAACCGCTCATAAATTGCGTTAGAATGCGTCACTGTTGGAGCGACGCGAGGCCTGTGATTTCTCTCTCATCGTTTCTCAAAATGAAAGAAATAGTCTCCAGAGAAAATAACGTTTTACCAGTTGCGTCTGCTGTCCTTCTGCAGAGCTTCAGTTTGTCCTTGAGGTTTCTCTCCGGATGAACCAGCTTCTTTGTTCTCCTTCTCGGCCTAGAGTCTTGCTCCTGCCTCCTTCACTTGAACGTTCATTTTAGCGAACGGTCTACATGTTTCTGTAGACCTGCTCAGTCTGATAATTCATTCAAAATCTCAAAAGTGTGGCATATGTCTGGATTTAGCCCCACTGTGTGAAGCCTGGGCTGCACAGTGGTGCAGCTGGTAGAGCTGTTGCCTTGCAGGAAGAAGGTTCTGGGTTCGATTCCCGGCTCGGGGTCTTTCTGCATGGAGTTTGCGTGGGTTCTCTCCACTCTCTTCCAAGATTCCTCCCTCCAGCTCCTTCAGACTAGCCAGCAGCAATTAGCTAACACCTAGTGGAACTGCACATCGGCTGAGCTCGTTATACAAGCTGCTTCTCAGGGCAACGCTGGTAAAAATGTTCTTAAAGGATTAATATGGGAGCAATATTGTGATGCCTTTTTGAAGACAGAGTGTTGGAAAGAACAGGTCTTTCTTAAAGATACAGAGGCCCAATTCCAAGGCGTTAAATTATGAAGTCTAATTTCTTTTAAGTTGCATTTGATACATACAGGATTTTTATAGCAACTGAAGGTAACAGTTTCTTGATTGTGCTACAAAATGGCACTATGAGGTTGGAAAACACATAATACTGCCTGTTAAGACCGTTGATTTTATTGTTGATTTTATCTAGGTAACATGCTGCATTTTGTGAGCAAGCAGGCAGAAATAATTTCATCGTGAGCAACTATAGCAGTAAAGTATTCCTCTATTCTTCTCAGCTAATTTAACGATCCTCTGTCAATGTAGTGGTGGCCTTCAACAATAATTGAGGGTCTGCTTTCAATATAGTTTAGAGTTTGACATTCTTTATAATGCAAAAAAAAGAGGAGAAACATTTTGATTGCCAGAAATAGTGGAAGACTGGATTTTAGTACTTCCTGACTTCTCTCTGTCTGGTACAGCTCTTAAACTTTATACTGTGGTTAAATACTTACGGCGTTATATATTTGATGACCGGTCTGATGACATGGGCATTTAAAGACAATGCTGCGCAACAAGTTAACATGCCAAAATTTAAAGTTGCTGTGAGCTCTGTTCCAGTAAAGATTAGACTCCTTAAAGCTGCTGGTACTCTTATGCATGCTGCTCGTTTGTGGAGGACCTCCAGACAAGCCAGCATGTGGAAACTCACCATAACCTTTAATGATAGGATGAGGTTGCTGCTCAAGATGCCAGGATGGCAGTGCAAGCCAAATGTTCATTAGTGCTGAAGTGCCCACTTGTTATGCTATGTTGCAGAATCTCATGATTGTGTGTGTGCAGGTTAAAGGATAATTAGTACAGGCTACCTTTAGTACAGCTGGCAGTATGTAATTACCTAACAAGATAATATTTAATACTTTGTGGTGTTTCTGAAAAGGAAATAAGTAACAGCTTACTGTCTTTAAAGGAGCGATATTGGATTTTAGGCATGGAGTGCCATTTCATAGCAAGGTCAAGTAACTATGTTACCTTCAGTTGTTATAAAAATGCTACATATAGCTTAAGTGACTTAAATTTGAAAAAATGTTTTACAAGAAAAAAATTTTCCTTGTAAAAATTTGAGGACCCCAAGCCCTCAACTGGGACCTCCAGCCCAATTGAGTTGAAATTGGGCCTCTGTGTCTTTAAAAACTCCTGCTCTTTCTGAAACTCTCCAGGAAGTCATCACAACATGGCTCCTCCCTCTATTAGCCCGTTAACTTTTTTTTACCAGCTTTTCACTAAGAAGTAGCTCCTATAACATACTCAGCAGATGTGTAGTTCCAACAAGTGTTTGCTAAATGCTGCTGGCTAGTCTGAAGGAGCCGAGTGGGTGAGCCGCTGGCGAGGGATTCTCTGTGAAGCAGAAGTTTGGTAGCTTGGGAACTGAAACTCCGAGGAGGAGCTTCTTCTCGAAGGCGGGGCTAGGTCCACCCAGCTGAATGGTTGTCATGGGAGATTAAAGGATTTCTCAAACATGTATGAAAGAATCAAGACAACAATCCAGGTATGATTTGGACAAGGGAATAACATTATGACATGATATGAAGGGCAAAAAATGTTAACTTTACGTAATGCCGCCTGTTTTCAAATCAAACTTCGTATCATTGTGAAGTGATACAAAGTTTGGGATTTGTATCATTGCAGTTCTCAAAATGAACCATATATTGTACTGAGAATGGGCATAAGCAAAACTGTTAAAATATTTTTTTTGTAGCTGAATTAACTTGTTAAAACACCAAATAGTTAAAGAAAAGAAAAATATGTAGAACTTAGGGTGAAAAAAAATTGTCTTTCAATATTCCTCAAACATTTGCTGATAGAGGCTATCAGCAAATGGCCGTCTATCAGGCTCTAGACCTGCTCCACTTTGCACTTAGCAGAAGCCTGTCCACTTGAGGACATTCCACAGTTATTCATTTTCAAACCCTGATGTGTAGACCTTGGTCCAGATGGTTAACACTGATAACCTCTTCCCAAACATAAAATCCAACGTGATTTCATCAAGTCTTTAACTGTTCTGTAATTGTTAAACTTATTCTTAGATTTTCTGAGGGGAACAAGAATCAATTTATGAAACAAAAAGAATATTATGAATGGATTTCCTAAATTGGACATGCATTAAACATTAATGTCTATTAGTAGTTGTGTCAATTTGTCTCAACCACATCAACAGCATATCTTAGTATATTGCACCTGAAAGCTGTCATCGCTCCACAATATCTACTGCCACATATGTGATCCTGTGCTTAGACTGGGCATATATGAACAGAGAAAAAAAATTAGTTAAGCCACTGTCCATAATTAAAATTTGGATATCAAAAATGAGGAGTGTTGTTTCATGGCGCTCCACTTTGCTTTATACTGCGACGCTGCATTTAAGTACCGTAGAATTTGCCAGCAGCGGAGCAGCTCTGCACAAACAACATCGGAATTTCCTCTTTTTCTAGTAACATATTATAATTGACCTTTGCTTTATTGCCTGAGACATTTTCTTGGAAGTCTTGAGAAACACATCAACCTTGTGGATAAGCGGGTTCAGTTGTCAAGATGAGATAAACCTCTTCCTACGTCATTGCCATCAACAATGAGCCAAATGATGGGAGTAGTTACACAGAAAGTCAGTAAATTTAGTCCAATGAGTGTTCCATAGCAATCCTTATTCCTCAAGCCGGCTATGACCATGCTGAATTCTGACATGTAGTTATTTTTTATGGAACTAGAAGTGTATAACCTTACCATTTCTAAAAAATAAAAAAAAACCTCTTGGAGAGTGCCGATGTCTGGAAGACTTCTTTGCTTCTTATGTAAAAGGGAGATCCAAGTTGTGTGACTGACTTTGTTAAATCAAGAGTGTGTCTGGCATCAGAATATACAGGTCACATCAAAGAGATAAGTACTTCTATCTATATCCCACTCATCCAGTTGGGTGGTGTGTGAAGGGGCTGAATGCGAGAATTTGTCACCTGGATGTTGAAACTTTACAACACTCAGAACCTTAGAGCAGCACAAGACTTTCTTGTCTCATGAAGGCCTCAGTATCCTCAGGTAGACAGACACCAGGCACCCCACAGAAAAGCCATATGTAGAACACAGAAACGGGTCTCTAGCAAACTGTCTGGGCCAAAGAGGCAAAGCGAAAGATGCACAGTATCAAATCCCCATACCCAGCACCGTGAATATGTTCCTAGTCCTGGCCAAACCTGAAGCAAGACCGCCCAGGAAACCAGCCCAAAGTCCCCAATTCATCAGGCAAGCAGGAATGCACTGATGTGGCCTAAAATCAGAAAGACCAGTGGACAGTGGGCAAAGGGTCAGGTTCAGTAGCCCCACAGAGGCCAAGAGGAGGGGATTACCACCGGAGCCCAGCCCAGACCCTGAGGCTCACAACAGATCCTCTATAACGTCATAGGCTGCCAAGCAGTAGCCTGCCAAGCAACACCACAAGACGACCCCTTGCCACACCCTCTCCCGCAAGGGCACCACCAAGATGCTTCACACACCATCGGCCCCTGCTGAACCAGCACAGCTGCAGAGCACAAAAGCAAAAAGAGGCCTCTGGGAAATGTCGTGATTGCAGGTGTGTATGTCTAAAATGGACAAGTGCTGCGAGAACCCGCAGAGACTCCACAAATCCAAAACCCTGTGTATCTGCAATGTATTATAGTCTACAAGCAGAAGAAGCTGCAACAATTCAACCTCTTCAGACCGAGCAATAGCCTCAGACGAAAGACTGCCTAAAATACCTTTAAAGACAGCAAGAACTGCAGGATACGTTCGTCTTTACTGTCTTCATAGGTACAGTGGTGATTGGGGTGGGCGTCTATCCCCAGCAATTAATAGATAATGAAAGATTACAGCTTAAACAGAAACATATGGCAAACAATTGGCCACCTCACTCACTGTTATCTAAGGTGTTTATTTGTCCACATGTGGCACAACCTAATTTAAGTCGTCTAAACCATTGTTTACTCACTATGAGCTAACCAAATTTCATCATTCCACCATCTACATAAACCAGATATTCCAGTAAATGCAAATACATACATTTACAGTTTATAAAACTCATATTTTAACCATAGCATCTTAGCATCATTATGAAAACACCATAAACCCAGAGTTCAGAAATTCACCATCCTTTCTTAACCCATGTCCTCTCCTGAAACTCCTAAATAAATGGATTTCCTCTTGTCAATTAAAGACCTGAATAGCACAGATCCTAAAATCAGTAAAAAAAACAAAACAAAAAGAGAACGATGGTCCCGGCCCAATTAAAAGCTTAGACATAAAACGTCATGGGTTTTCACATCCTCAGAGCCGTCTCCTGGACCAGAATGAAACCAAAACTCCCAAACTTGCCCTTTTGTGCCAAAGACGTTGATTACATGAAGTAAGCTCTGTTGGACAAGGCAATGTTTCACTCTGGTGGAGAGTTGTTGCGCTGCCATAAGAGCTCAAGGTTTTATTTTTTTTCTCCCCATGTGCCATGTTCCAACTCTCCTTGGATCTCTGTCACGATGTGTTTACTGCTGGGTTCTGATGAAAACGCTCGTGTCTTTTTATTCCTATAATGGAATATAAGACGGAAACGATTCCTCGGATGATTCGAGTGCCTTGAATCTTAAAATTCGTCGAGGAAAATCAATCTGACTCGAAGCTTCGTTAAGCTGCGCGGTGGGTGGATTACGACAGATTTTGTCGGAATCGCGTCGTCATGGTTTTGGGGCGAACGAGAGAGAGAGAGAGAGAGACAATTCCCCGGATAATCGTAAAAATATTCTATAGAGTACTCGATTACTAAAATATACAACGTGTTGACCGCTTAGTTTCTGTCTTTTGTATCGATCCTTCTGGTTTTCAGCGTGGAGTGATTTGCCGTTTTTGCAAAGTCAGACCAAACTTATTTGTTTCTAAGTGTCACCAGCTGCATCTCCATTACAAATGTGTGCAAAACTTTAATATTCCGCTGGTGTCGAAAAAACAATTTTGCAATTGCGCTGTTTCTGTGTCATATTCCTGCCAATTCCTGTCGTCTTGTTCGTCTTTCCTGCCGACATCTACACGCGGTTGTTGATCACAAAACTTGTGTGATGCGAAAAACGTGTTTCCATTGCAGCTTTGCGAAGTGCAGTCGTTTCGATACGCCTGAAAAACAACCTCCTGCTGGCGATATGGCTGAAGCACATGTTAAATATCTGAAACAAACTGATAATCTGACCTTTTCTCTTTAGCCCACATTTTCACTTTATCCCTTCACTCCACACTGTTTTCTTTCTTAAAAGTATTTTGAAGCAGTTAAGAGACAAAATGGGAAAACCTGAAACTGCTGCTGCGCAGGGTTGCTCAACAAGTTGTTGCTAGGTAACCAAAGAGCGAGAAAGTCAGTTGATGCCACCGACCATGCTGAGTTTTTCCTCTGCCTACAGAAAGCTGTGCAGTTCTGCATCGAAGTTCAGTTAAATTACAGACGTATAATCTTCTGATATTGATCACATCTCTGCCACGCTATATATTATTGATTTATTGTCCTGCCCTATGCAAATATCAAAATTTTGACTGTATTTGGTAGAAGTGAGGTTTGAACTCTGCTAGTGTGGATAAAGTTTTTACCTTTTCTTGGTAAAGCTCCAGCATAATGAACAGCTTTGCTCTGCGTTTCTCTCCTGCCGGGCCAACCCTGCAGCTGCGCTGCAAACGTGGAAAACCGTTGAAACTCACGCCGGGCCTTAAGACGCATGAAGCTGCCTCACTGCAGAGGGTGCTAAAAAAAAAAAACAAGCAAACTGAGATCAAGAATATTTCAGCTTCTCTGGAAATTTTAACACAGTGCAAGCTTAATTCTCAACTGTACTCAGGCAAAATTTCTTTAAAACCATTTTAGTTGCCAGTGACAGTCCAGCACTTCTGGTCTGATTGCGCTGCAGCGGTGTGGAGGCGCAAACGGGGTCCTTTGAGAGCTTTCTGTCTGCCCAGCCATGTTGGTGGTGACACATACGTGGCAAGGCGAGCTTTATTGAGCTTCAAAGGACCTGACCTCCCCCCTCCCACCTCCACAACAAGATTAACACTGCTGGAGGACGACCTTTCAGGAACTCCAATTTCCTCCACGCATTAGCTCGGGGGTCAGTTCCCGCTGCTGTTTCTTGTTAAGACCCCCTGGGGGGTGGAGAGGAGGAGTAAGTGATTACATTCTGGTTGGGAGCATTGGAGGCTGCGCTCACATGTTCACCGAGCTGGACCTCTGGTATTCTGGGTGTTCCTCGTTCAGCCTCTTATCTCTAATCTACGGAAAGACAAGTGTAGGCGTCGGTCAGAAGCAACGAGGTGTAAAGACTCCTGCAGCTCAGAAGGATTTAGCTGCAAAATAATGAAAGCTAAAATTGAGAGAGCATTTTCGCTAAAAGTCATGCGTTTGTAAAACTAGCTAGAGCATACAAGTGAAATTTGCATTATTTTTTTTCCATACAAGCGGCTCACATTAGCTGCCGGCTAATTACAATACTCCATATTCCTCCTGGCAGGCGGCGCTCGCGCTAATCCGTGAAACAGCAACTGCAAAAGTTCATGAGAAAAAGTCAACAATAGTCGAATCATCTTGTTTTGGAAACTCATCTTCTGTTTAGTATTCATTATCCAATCGATGCATGCATGATCACAACGCGACCCGTCGACCATTTTGAATTCTGCATCCAAAAATTCATCAAAGGCCAAAATAAAAACTAAGACTGCTAAAACTAATGCAAACTAAAGTAAAACTCACAAATAATAACTAACAAAAACCAGCAAACACGGTCTAAAAACTAATTAACTGAAGTAAACAAATAAAAAGTCCAAACAAAATAAAGCTGAGCTTGAGTAAAAACCCCCAAAGTATCATAAACCTGTGTTATAAAACTAACACTGTTAATTTATTTATGTTTTTTTTTGTTTTAATCTTTATTAAACCTGGTAAGTTGATTGACAGCAAATTCCCATTTTCAACAACTTGTTTAGAAAACATTAAAGCATCAAACAAATAGTGAGTGAGTGAGTGAAGGTGCGGAGGTACTGATATAGTCTTATTCATGAATTTGTGCCAGTTTATTAATTTGTTAATGATTTTGTCATTCATTACAATAAAAAGTAATATTTTTCTGATTTGTCTTTCAGTTTGCCGAGGTGTTCACTGAACAGTCTAAAATACGAGCTTCTAGTTCCCACTGCGTGTACGCGTTTTTATTTTGAGAAAAAATTGAAGTGTGACCATTAAGGTGGATTTAAAACAACAAAAAAAACCACTGATTGACAGATTTGTTAATTCATGTAATGAATTTCCTGTTTATCCTTTGCAGCACCTCTGTGGTTCCAACAGCGTGGCTCGCTAAAACTAAGCAAGCTGAGAAATGTAATACATTTTAAATAGAGGAAACAAGTGACTTGTACAAGAATCCAGGGCTTTTGTCAGAAACTTTGACTCTAAGTTTTGCTTATAGTTACTTTAGTGCAATTTGGGCGTTTTAGTTTATTATGTTCTGGTTCACTCTTTTTTGTTGCACTGATTGCTCTCATCTGTTTCCTCATGTCACTGATTGCCTCCCGTAGACTCAAAAGACAGCTCAATTCTTCATGGCTTTGTCAGATCCTCCCACTATCCACTCAGTAGCAGTCACTGCTCTCAACAAACTTAATACAGTGTTTACATCCCTGCTGGTATCTGTACAAATTTTTTTTTTTTTTTACTGTCACTAATTGTAAATAGTTTGTATCTTAATGACGGGCAAATTTTGCACTATTTTAATTTAACCAACGCAGCGGCACATTTCTCTGGACTGGTGTATTTTTTTTTCTATAACTACACTTTATTTACTTTCTAAATCTTGCCTGTATTTTATTCTTTATTCTGCTTTTATTTAAATTTTATATTCTGTCTTTGTCTAAGTTTATTTCTTGTCACAAGTAATCAAATTAAGTTAACCAAGTCAATATATTCAGTTTATTAAGTTGTCGTGTTGAACTTAAACCAATAAAGTTTGTCACATCAAAAAAAATTTACTAAACTTTTATTGTTTTTTTTTCAGTGTAACAACCCGAGTTCCCCTATCCGGAGTAAAGAAGAGGTTTAGGTCACGCTTTAGAATGGCCCAGTCAAAGTCCAGATCTAAATCCGAATAAGAATCTATGGTAAGATTTGGAAAGAAGAACAAGCAAAGCCTCTACAGATATACTTCGAAAGGCAAAAAGGCAGGTGTCAAATATGTCACATTTTTATTTGTAAAAACCTTGAAAAACATTTATAATTTTTCTTCTCCTTCACATTTGTTCGGTGCATCATTTTGGTTATTCACATAAAGTCCCAGTAAAATAAATATATGAGTAGCTATGTTGTTAAAATACACTCCCAACGCCCCCCAAAAAAAATTTCAAAGCGATATATTTTTGGACAGCACTTTATAAAGTGTGGTCATGCTAAAAAGACTATTAACTGACTTTAATTATTAACTAAACCCAGACAGTAGCAGCAAGTGCAGCGGAGCCTTTTTCCTCTTTCACACTGCAGTTATCTATTTCTCGCTGTCATGTCGCTGCGGTTTTCCCCCCCCCCCGTGTCCCTGATGATACCGAGTCCACACTGATGTCTCTTGACCGACCAGACTGCTGGTGGAGGAGGAGGAGGAGGAGACATCTGGCTCTGATTAGAGGATCGTTTAACCTCCTCCTGTCAGCATGCCCAGAATCAGTAGACTGATTGAATTTGCAGAGGGCCTTAGCTGGTACAAAATATTTTGAATGCAGTCTAGCAATTATTTCTGCGCCTCTTGCCAAGTCTGGCAGGCGAGTGTGTGCGTGAGCAGCTTGTTTATATCCAGACCCTTCTCAGAGTCCATAATCACTTTGGCTGACAGACACCATTTCCCTCCAGCTGGTGGCACAGTTACAAAAAGCCTTAACTTATTAACTTTAATGGAGAAAAATAGGCTTAGTTGTGGGCCTGAAGGGAACCGTGAAACTACCGCGGAGATGCGTGGCGGGGGTTTGGGGGGGTGACAATGCAACGGGCACAAGGAAAGGCGTTCAGCCTCTTCACAATAATCTCTGATACGACGTCACTCGCAAAAGTATTCACACCTTTCCTGACAACCAGCGGGTTACGATTGGGGCTTTGACCTAACAGAAGAGAAAGCGGCGTACGACTGCGAAGTCGCGAAGAAACCGATGCATACAGTTTTCGCAGGTTTTTGCAAATAAAAGCGCAAAGGTGTGAAATGTGTTTGCACTCAAGACCCTTGGGTCGAAACGTTGCAGAGCTAAGTTTATCTGCCGCTGCAGCTGCAAGCGATTTGGGGGTTTGTCTCTTCACAGTTTTGCCCATTCGTTTCAAGCGCAGTCAGGTCGAACACAGAGCCTCTGTGAGTCGTGATTTTGAACCCTTCCTTCTGATTCTCTGTTTTGATTCCGCTCTGGACTTTAACTAGGCCAATCTGGCACACGAATATGCCTTTGATCTAAACCGTTCATCGTAGCTCTTTTCAAGTTTTATTGGTAAAACCAAAATTTCAACCATTCAATGTTTTCCTTTTGCTTCGCAGTGATGTGTTGATCTACATCCCATAGATTCTAAAATCGCAGCGCTCGCGTTGGCAGCATGTTGGAGTAACTGTTCATTAGTCTGCTCTGAATTGCTCTTTTCGTAGACTTTTTTTTTCTTTCAGAATTGTTATTTTTATGCTTCAAGTATTGCATGTCTGGACGATTATTCCGCCAGCTAGACGCTTTTGCTTCTTTACTTTCAGCCAGTTGTTACGGCGCGTAACCATGACAGTAAGGTGTTGTTTGTTCGTTTTGTTTTTACAAATGAGAGCATGATTAGTATCTCAAAGACTCAGGAATCTCATCCTCAACTCCAACGTCTTTCTAACCTTACAGCCAGACGGAGATTTATAGGGGAGCGGCAAAAGCAAATGAGGCGGAGTAGCAGGGTTTGGCAACATCTGATGGTGTCATCTGGAATGTCATCTGGAACGTTAAGGTGGAATTTCATCTCTGCAGCCCAGATATCGCGAGACTGTGACGTCTCAACAGCCTTCAGTCAGAGGCCTCTAAAGATTTGTCGCAAGACTGACTGCTACTGGAGATCCAGCGTCACCGTCCACAATGACTCGTCGAAGTTACTAGGATGGGAGTCATGATAACGTTTAATTTCAATTTTGGGATAAGTAAATAAAATATTTTTGAGCTAAATTAAAATACCAATCAAGCAGATGAAGGTTTGTGGCTGGAACGCGACAAAACGTGGGAAACCTCAAGTGGCGCGGATGCCTTTGGCAAGGCACGGCAGCGACAGGACCAACATCCGATACTGTTGACGTTTTAGGTCCCTGTCATCCGTACAGCTGATGCCGAAAACTTCCACCTTCTTTAAAAGGGCCAACTCCTGAACATGACCGCAACACACTTTTACAAAGCTCTCCAAAACCATCTCCAGATGTTTACTAATCTGTAGAGTCATTAGTCACAGACGGTCTCTGCTCTGCCACTGATGAGGAGACAATTTTCATGTGTGCAAGCCAGGACACAGCGAAGAGACACAAAAGAGACATTCGGACGGCATTCAGAGAAAAAAAATTATTTATAGTAATAATTATCTATTTTTCATCAACTACACGTTGTTAAATTATTATGGCTTCATCTGCATCCGGTGAGCACTTCTAAAAAATTGATATTTAAAAAAACCTCATTTGATTTGAGTGATAAAATAATATTTAAGCACACAACCTTCAACAGGAAGTTTTATTTCTTTGACTATAACGGGCCATGGGAATGGCTGTAACGGGCAGAATTTGGCTCGCGGGCCTTCACTTTGACGCTATGACGCAGTACAGCAATAAAAATGAAAAACTACAACAGCACGAGTGGCAACAAGCAATCGGACAAATATTACATTTAACGCAGAAATAAGATCTTCAAGGCACAACGAACGTGTTCGAATAACGTCGAAGCAAGCAGGGAACAAAGATTACCCTGTAGCTGATGAGCAACAAGTGGGTGTCAGTGGCCCCAGCCCGCCCCTCACGGTGCCATTAGACCCTCCAGTCACGCTGCAAGCTGCGACTTCCCAGCTCCATCACATCCACTTTAACCCCCACGCCCCCCCTTTCTTTTCCTCCACACACTCAGTCCTTTCTTTTTAAAAGAAGCGCTGCGGTTTATCCACAAAGGAAGGAACAAACAGTCTCGCGGGATCGATTACAATCGGGCGCCTTTCATTTATTTTTTTTAATCATTTTTATTTTAATTTATTTTTTACATTTTTTTAGAGCACTTATCTCTTACCATCCTGATATTCGAGTCCCCCGATGGCTCTGCGTGTGGTGCTGCTCTGCTCTCTGGTCGGGCTTCTCCTCGGACAAGGTAAAGGCACCTTTGTGGAGGACGCTGCGCGCGTGCGAGGACTTTTAATTAGGTCGGGGACAAAACCGCGCGAGATCATTGACGCGGATGTGTAAGAATATATAGATATATATTAAAGCGCTGCACGTGAAAAGTTTGAAGGTATTTAGAGACTGAAACAGAGGGGGGACTCGAGGAAGTGATGGTTGTGTGTAAGGACTAGTTGGGGCTTGTAATTAAAAGCTTCAAAGTACTTCAGGAAAACTCCCGGTTTTACTACCTTGATTCAACCATGCTACTGGCAGCTAATCAGCGTTAGCACCTTTGGTTTAAGTCATAGCCTACCTGATTCATAAAAGGTGTTCCTTCTGCCATGCAAGTCCAAAGGCAGTGTGTGTTTTGACAAAGTTAGTATCTTACTAGTACAGGGGTGTTAGTAGGATTTTAACACCAGGGGCGGAGGTGAGCCCCCCCCAAAAAGTTAATCAAGTCTTAAAATAGCAGCTTGGATTTGCTAAACATCTATTTACAACAGTTGTCTTGCATAAAGCTGCTGATACAGAGTGGCATTTTTCTGAGTTGTTTTACACTGAAATTAAATCTCAGAATAGAGTGGAAATATCTCTTACTGTCCCACAATGGGGAACTTGCTAAATGCATCAGTGATGTCTTCTTAGCTAATTCGTCTGTGTCCCTCCACCTACTCTGAGAGGTTTGCAGTCCTGATTAGCTTATCTAGCTGCTTCCTCTCAGCAGTAGATAAGCTGATGCTCCAACAAACTGCACCAGAGTTGATGACCAGCGCTATCACAGACTATCACAGACGTAGAGTCTGCACTGAGCCTTCCTGTAAAAAAGGCACAGAATCTTTAAGGAAAAAGTAAAAAGTATATCTAACTAGTTGCTGGCTTCAGCCACTCTAGCTCATGATTATATAACATCTTTTCACTGCAGTTACTATTATCTTTAATGACTTCCTAAATATTCTGAGCTAACCCTTAAAGAGCCTTCATTATAAATATTCACCGATCAGAAAATTGTGGCCCATTTCTGATTTCCGCTTATTGTAAATCTGTTTTGGCCTCTGAACAGAGGTTGAACGCTCAAAATGATAAACCAAGACAATCACTCTGTAATATGTTCAGCCTTCCTGTTAACTGCTTCAAGTCTTGCTCTCTCTCACTTTCTGGCAGCCTAAGCGAACCACAGACATGTCTCCTTATGCAGAAAGTATAGTTTAGTTTTTAAATATCTTGGTGCATCTCTGAATGTCCTCTGACTTCAGTACACTGATATTGAAAATAGCGATCTCTGAGGCGTCTTCCATACTGCAGAGTGTCGTATGGATTATTTAGTTCCTGATCAGTTTTCTTAATTGCGGAGAATTATTTATCAGGATGTGTTATTTAATGCAGTGGCTCTCACCTTTGACCTCTGCTCTGCTTGCTGTAAATGTTTCCATGCTTGAACGATATGGCTGAAAAACATATCACGATACCAGTTGACATCGATAATTATTGATTTGTTTTCTATTTATTATTTTTAATATTTGAAACACTGACACACTGGTGGTGGGACCTTTCATGTTTTACCCACATTTTCCACTTTACGCTGCTGTTTTTTATTTATTTATTTTTATTTTTAAGCAGTTAAGGGGCACAGCGGTGAAAACTTAAACTGCTGCGACTCAAGTTACTCAGGTCATTGCTAGGCAACCAAAGAGCGAGTGAATCAATTGATGCCACCAACCTTTCTTATCCAACTGTGACAGGTTGAGCTGCTAAAGCCTTTCCTCTTCCTACATCTCCCAGAATGCCGTGTTGCTCTGGATTGGAGGGCAGTGAAATTACTGACATGTTAGCTATTGATATCGATCACGTCTCTATCGCGATATATATTGTTGTTGATTTATTGCTCAGCCCTATCTGGGCATACCCGATTTAAATAAATTGATAATGAACAAGTTCGGACAAAATATAAATATAATACTCATTGTACTGTTACGATTATATAGGGGGTGAATCTGGACATTTTAAGGAAGATTCAGCTCCTTTATGACTGGACCAGTGATGCTATAAGTTGAATCCCACTGAGCAGCATAGGACGATCTCAAGAAATGAAATTGTGCTTAAAGTTTATTATCAGAATCCTAATTATTAACAGAAATAACACAGAGTCGTATGAAACGTATAAAAGCACTGTAATTGTGTTTTGGGGTTGCTTATGCTGCTTTTCTATGTCTCGGTTAACTTAACCAGTGATAGTTTAACAAGTAAATGTTAGTTATTTTGTGGAGAGGAAACGTAAAAGTTTCACATCACAACCGCGGTCTGGTGACGGGCGTGATTATCCCCTGACACACACAACAGGAGCACCGACGTGCAGGATGCTAAAGCACACGGGTTGATCTTTAAGCTTTTACTCAAAACGACGTCAGTAGCTTGACATTACTTTGAACAGTCGCTATTATGCTGTTATTTTGGAAGTGAGCTATTGAGCGAGTGAGTGCTGACCATCAGTCTTCTCTCTGTGCAAGACTTTTATGATCATCCAGGCAAAACAGAAAGCTCCCATTAAAAGCCCTTTGAGTGCGGCTTGGAAAGCGGTCCGGTCTTCTGTTGCAGTCTGGTTCCAGACAAGCTGCTCCTGCCTGGGCGGAGCTCCGCCAGTGGGCTCGCTAGGCTGTGTTTACATGAGAGCGTCTAGACTCAGGCAAAGCCACGTGCTGCTGCGCATGGACAGAATGGCCCTGGCTACCAGCAGCTCCGTCCAAAATGGAAATGAGCCCCTCTGCTGACAGACCGCGAGTCACAGAAACAGAGAAACGGGTCGCGGGACATCTGAGCCAGTGGGAGTACTGCTACCTATGATAGCAGGCGGCAGTGTTTGTGGATCTAAATGTGTGATATTTCAGTTTAGCTTTTCAAAATGGGTGAGATAGAACAGCTTAGCAAAAAGCTGTTAAGGAAATAGTGAAACATCGCCTTAATATGTAAATATCGGCTGCACAGTGGCACAGTTGGTAGAGCTGTTGCCTTGCAGCAAGAAGGTTCTGGGTTCGATTCCCAGCCCGGGTCTTTCTGCATGGAGTTTGCATGTTCTCCCTGTGCATGCGTGGGTTCTCTCTGGGTACTCCGGCTTCCTCCCACAGTCCAAAAACATGACTGTCAGGTTATTGGCCTCTCCACATTCTCCCTAATTGTGAGTGTGTGTGTGCATGGTTGCTCTGCGACAGACTGACAACCTGTCCAGGGTGACCCCGCCTCTCGCCCGAAACGATAGCTGGAGATAGGCACCAGCACCTCCTGACTCCACTAAGGGAAAAAGGGAGGATAGAAAATGGATGGATGGATATGTAAATATGTACTCTAGTCTCTAATTTCTTCAATAGCATTTTAAAAGGCCAACATTTCTGTTAACCTGCAGTATTACCCTGCTAGCTTAATAGTCTGAAATGTGACCGCAAATCTCGAAAAGCACTGCAAAGTTCACCAATGCATCCAGAGTTTATTTATCAAGCCTCACTTGCATAAATTCAGAACACTGTGATTCTGTTTCTATCACTTTCAAGGAGACGTCCTCAGCTCTAGTAGGTTGTTAATTAGCCTCCTTTGCTTCTTTAAGTTCAAAGGTCACCGAAACACTGAACCTCCTGTATGGAAAAGTGAAACCAGTGTTTTTGTGGGACAGTCTGGCTGGATGAAATCGGTTTTGTTATTATTATTATTATTATTATTATTGTTATTATTCAAGGAACGACATGTTTCTCTCGTCATCTAAAAAACACAAACCCACTGACATTTTAGTACATATATGTATGATAATATTATCAGACATATGTTATTTCTTGAATCAGTCAGAAAATAAGAAATAACACACATTCTGTATAAGGTTTCCTCCTACTCAGTATGAATATTGCAGCAAATAGGCTCAAATATGTACATACACTCCCACAAATGCACCTCAATCTCAGCCAAGAGTTGTAAGATTATGAATACGATTATTTTTTGTCAATACTAAGATAATGATCATTTAAAAAGATCCTTCATTGCACTAAAATAGCCCCGTCACCAACCTGCCTCACTGCTCCGTCACAGAGTTTCTAGGTTTGAAAGCCTGCATTGCATTCCACATCTTCACGTGGGCATCTGCACATTTTAATTCGGCAACATGTCGTTTGCAGAGCAGAATCCTCTTTTTGGGTCAGCTCCCTCTCAGTCATTGGCAGTGTAAAACTTACATTCTAACCACATTTCTTGTATCTGAAGATAAACGTAACGGCCCAGCGGGAGCTGCGGTGGCGCAGTGGCTAAGCACAACCCACACATGCAGGCCTTAGTCCTGGATGCGGCCGTCGCAGGTTCGATTCCCGGCCTGGCGACCTTTGCCGCATGTCTTTCCTGTCCATTCGCTATTAAATAAAGGCCACTAGAGCCAATAAAACCTTAAAAAAATCAAACATAATGACCCAGACAGTTAAAACATAAACATAATTTGGTATTGGAAAAAAAAAAGGACAAAGCAGACGCACATCAAAATGAGTTTAATAACAGACACTGTAGGCTAAATGTGACTATTCCTAAAATTAGGGGATTATGTTGATAGTCAGGTCCAAAAAAAACCAACAAAATAAAATGAGCTCTACCATTTTGAGTAAAACAGAGACTATTTAAAAGGAGCACTCATTCCAGGAAAACGTAGCAAGTGGCTCCAAGTTGAGTCATAAAAATTAAATTTAGCTGTTTTCAAAAATCAATGTTTTTTTTAAAGAAAATGTAAAAGTCCAAAAGTCCATGCCTACGATGATCTTACCGGCTCTGGACTACATTTGTCAGTCTTCAGTCTATTTGTCATAATGACTACCATTACTTGTACCTCCGTAAAACTGTTTGCATTTAGTGGTTGTTGTACACTTCCTCCTGCTCTTGTGGAAGAAGACAAACAACGTTGTAAAACCAGGCAGTGCTGGTCCAGACACTTGTCCTCCCAGCTCAATCTCTCACTATCTAAACTTGCTCGCTCCTGCCAGCCCTCTCTCAGCAGCCAGACAAAAGCAGCCATACAGCGCATTTCCCAATCACTCCTCAAAAAAAAAACCCACAGCCAAGGTTCTGTTACCAAGACTCAATAAAAACCCATCTCAGACTTAGCCGGTTTCATCCCCTTTTTTTTTGCCGTCTTGGGAGTCGTTTTTAAGAAAACGTTGTGGCATACTAATCCTGATTCCAGCCGTAGGCAAAATTCTTTTGACGAAGGCGGCTATCTGCCAGAGCTATCTGCACAAACCACAGGCAAGTGAATGTACTTGACGTGATTGAGACGGTTGATTGTTTACAGAGCTGAGGCATTCCATATTCTCTAATCCTCATGAATCAGCAGCCACAAAACTCCAGTCAAATGCCTCTTTTGTGTCTGCAACAACATATTTATCATCCTCTGCCTCAGACACAAAAAAGAAAACAACAAAAATCCCTAATGACTGTAAAAGATGTTGCAGTTCATCAATCTTACCAAGGATATTAAAGTAGAAGGATGAAGTCTTCTTTTATTTGGAGCAGACAGATAAATATGATCATCAAGACTCAATTAGGAATAACTGTGTCACAGGGAGTTTAGGAGGGAACTGAACTGTTCAGAAGAAGTATACATCATGACTGGTAGATGTCCCCATGTTGTAGGTTGCCGGACTCAGAGTTTCAGGTTCCTGCTATAGTTTTGCATAGTTAATTTTCTACCAGTGGTACACCAGAGCCAGAGCAACTTCAATTTGAAGAAATTGGCATAGGGGAGCCGAGTTATCTGCTACACAGGAGGGTGAAGTTCCACAATAAGCAGCTTAAACCTCAAAATATAAATTGAAGATCAAGTGAATGCATTGTTTACATCACGCATGTTGCACTGTTTTCTCTTTTGCACCAGAATAATGGCAAGAGTGAAGACCCTCCCCATTGAAACAACATCCAAGTTGCAAAAGGTCTTCCTGTATGCACAGCAACATTTGCGTGACATTGATAATAAGCGCTTCCAGTCTGTTTAAACTCTTCTGCAAACGTTAAGATCGGGTCACTCTCCGGTGCTCAATGGACTCCAGTGTTGTACCATGATAGCATGACTGCTGAAGTACAAAAACAAGAGGTTGCTAACTTTCTTGAGTCAGTAAGTTTATATGTGCTTTAGATTATAACATGATATTGAGAGGAGCTTAAGGGGTTACAATAGGCTTGCATTGGTTAGGTTCCCCCTAAGCCTTTACATCAACACCTAAATTCAACATATCAGTGGTGTAAAATATGCTGCTACTAGACTCCAAAGCAATGGAAATGTGTTCTTGGAGTGGCAAATTATGCCTCACTGTCTGGAAAGCCGACGGCAAGGTCTTAGTTTGACGATTGCCAAACAAACTGCTTCTATCTGACGGCATTGTGTGGGGCTGTTTTTTCAGGAATGAGGTTTTAAACTCTTAAAGCCTCAGCATGCAAAGACATTTTGGACAACGATATGCTCCCAACTCTGTAGGAACCACTTTGGAATGACACTTTCACTTTCTACATGACCAGTGGACAAAGCAAGGCCCACTGGTCTGCTTGGCCTGGCTCCGTCTTACTCACATTCTGTCCTACAAAGACGTAATAATGGCTGTTCTCGTCACTTCAACTACATTTTTCTTTTGTTTGCTCAGAGCGTTCATGCAAAAGACGCTCAGATATTTGTTTCTGCCCGCGAAACAAATATTCAGACCGCATCATCTGCAGTCTCAAGATATCGGACCTTATTGCTGAGTTCTAACCTCAGTCCATCCCATCCAACATCAGCGTCTGATCTCGTCAATGCCCTTCGAATCCGTCCCGAACCCAGTGTCCCCACCCGGCAGACATAAAGTCCCAGTCTTTCTGTGGAAATTTTGACAACACTTTTGCATTACCTATGTCATGTTTTTCCTAAAATTTGTTTAAGTGCAACATAGTTTCAAGAAGTTCTTACAGCTACCTACCACAAGGTCCTCACAAAGCATCTTTCATAATTCACAATGTGTTAGTCATTCACACCTCGCTTCTTTGGAAGGATTGAGCTGAACCCGTTCCAGCCAAGCTACCACCAAAAAAGTTGATTTCCACCCTTGGTAAGCATATTTTTTTGTTGTTGTTTTCACAGGAGAAAAGCACACCGCAGTAGACGACTGCTGCAAAGACGGCCTGAAGCATGCGAACGATAACAACGACTGTGCGTCCCTCCCCCTCATTTCCTCCTCAATGACTTGCAGGTAAGGAGGCTCTCATTTGATCCCAGTGACTCAGTTCATGTTAATCCTGTGGGGTCGTGAAAACCGTCACCATTTTTTCTTTCCCTTCCCGTCAGCGCTCCATCAGTTCCCTCCTTTGGATGTCGGCCTGTGCCGGGAAATTTCTCTCGCTCCCAATTCAAAACAACTTGACCGTACTCCCCCGTAAATCTCCAAACACATTATTCACCTCATATGAGAGCAGGAAACATTAATGGCGATGGGATAATAACAGTTCTCCCTGTAATCCTAGAAGGTGTCCTTCCGCAGGTCGAAGGCCTCCGAGGGCCGGAGAGCTTTGCCCGCGAACACGAATGGCAAATGCTTTTCTTATAGCCAGCGTGACTTATCTTACATTTCTCAAAATTATTGTGTGAGTGGAAGATCGGAAACGAGAAAATAAGAGTATCGGAGATAAGGAATGAAGGGTTATTAGGAGGACAGCTGCGGCTCCTGACAGGTTTTGTAGAAGCGGAGTGTGGCTTGACGTAAATTAGGGGGGTAGTGGCGAGCTCCCGCTTCTGTTCCTCCACTGCAGCCACTTAAAATTCAGGAAACTCTCAGATATCCTGAGTTTAAACTGCATCCGAAAAGCACGCAAGATCACACTGGGTCACCAAGTCCCCACAGACTTCACATGCAGAAAAAGTAATACGAACCTGGCGTTTGTGCGCCCGTCTTTTTCTAGAGTTTATACTTCTTATGAGAGAGATGCTCTATTAATTCTTCTGTGAGACAACTCAACATGATGAAATCTAATCTGAGTTTAAACTCCTTTTCATTGTTGGTAGAAACTCTTCAAAGTCCTGCTTTTGATGATAATTATAACGTCTGTATGAACTGACTGAGCTTTTGCAGTTTTCTAGGATGATGTCACGAATGTCTTAATAGTTGCTGATTCATGCAGTGCTGCTGATGCAATAAAACTGCATTTCCCAGCAACCATTAGTGGCCAGCCCTCCCTTTTCCTGACAGGAATCAGTAGGTCCATTATATATGAGTGGCTTTCTCTAATGATAGGATTCTTATTTGGAGTGCAGAAGTTAGTCAGACGCATTTTATCTGTGTCGAAGCGTTTTATCGAGATTTTATGTGTTTGACGAACCACGTAGTGGAGCGGGGAGGTTTTTTGGATTTCACGGGAAGTCGGCAAAATCTCAATACGGGGCGATTCTTGACGAAAAGAGGGAGAGAAACACTTGAGACAGCGGGACTTCACCGTCTAACCAGGTCGACGACCTCATACCTACAGCCAGTTCTACAGTGTAATAAAAGATGAGATTAAGGCATATTCATGTGTTTGAATGGCCTAGTCGAAGTGCAGTCTTAAATTCAACAAATTTAAGTGGCCCGGTGCTCTTTAAGGCAAGAGCACCGGGCCACTTTTAATCATGTCATATTTATATTTATTATGTATCCATGTCAAGTTTCCTGTCTGACAAGTAAGATGACTCAACTCACTGTAACCAAGTTGATTGATTGATTGATTGATTTTTCTGCCGTGAGTGCATCAAAAGTCTTGATCCAAGGGGTTGAAAAGATTTTTTTTTTAAACCCTCTGCAGCATTTGTCTTCTGCTCCACAATTATGCACTTTGTGTTCGTCTGTTACATGAAGCTCAGTAGAAACACATTACAGTCTGTGGTTTTACTGTTATAAATTTGAAAAACAAAGTGTTGAGAATATTCCGACAACAAAAAAAACCCCCCAAAACACTGCTGATCGTAAATTCTTTGTGTTTACCTTTTGAAACAACTGCATAAGCTGTTTGCTCCGTAGGGTTTGTTGACAGAGTTGAGTGTAAAAGCACCTCCCTGGGGTTCTGTGTATGCTTTTTTTTTATTTTTTTTTCTTCCTGCAGGATAGCGCAGGAGCAATGCTGTGTGTCAGTGCTGGAGGACAACATGTGTTCCACCGGCATCAACGTGGCAAAAGACCAGGGAGTCTGCGATTCTCTGCTTGCCGGCACCTGCGAGACCAAGACGACAAAGGTGTGTATGTGGAACTAAATGCCTTAAGATTTACAAGTTATTCCTCATAATCCAGAGAATATAAGTACAGTGCAAATAAGACAAGAACTAGAATCTGTGGCAAGACTTGAAAACTGACGTTCACAATCCATTCCGACTGATTTGAAGTGTTTTTTCTTTTTTCCAAAGAAGAATGGACAAAACGTTTCTGTAGACGTACAAAGCAGGTGGGGATTTTCATATTCCTGAGAAACTACTAAGGGTGCGCTTAGTTTTTACAAGTCCCTCAATTCGCTTTTAGCTTTTTTTTTACTTACCTTACAGAGTAGCCCTCTCTGACAATTTCCCCACTCAGCTCCTTCAGACTAGCCAGCAGCAATTAGCAAACATATGGTGGAACTCAGCTCTCTGTAGGAGCTACTTCTCAGTGTAAGGCTGGTAAAAACTCTGCTAGCAGGTTAACAGAGGAGCCATGTTGTGATGACTTCCTGAATGTGGAGTGTTGGAGTGAGCAGGACTTTCTTAAAGAGACAGAACCCAGATTTCAAGGCCTTAAATTCCAAAGTCAAACTTCTTTTAAGACATGTTTGATATTCACAGCATTTTTATAACAACTTACTTGATTGTGATATAATATCTGTCAACAAAATACATAAATACAAAATACATATTTCCCTTTTAAGACCGAAATTAGTTGGGTTTTTTTAATTTCTGAGCATGTATTTAGCTTATTTTTGTTATAAACAAACATCAAACAACAGGCTTTACATTGAACAGTCTTTTTTTCGTATCGTCTGCGTGTGCAAGACGAGGCATGCCGCTCCAGGGACGATCTGAGTTTGCTGCTGTCAGATGGATTATAAATTCAGATCTGACTCCAGATCTGTTCACAGGCTCGCAGCCAACCACTGTTTAGCTCTTCTGCATTCGCCACCGCAACACTCAGACCCAAACGTACCCATTCTGTTTTCACAATATTTCACCCATCAACACATCTGGAGAGGAAAAAAAAAAAGAAGAAAAAAGCAGGTTTGTACGTTTGCTCCTCAGATGATTGTCAGCAGAACGGCTTGTCTTTGCTTGTTCCCCCCCGTGCAGTTCAGGCTTGCACCTGAAATGCTCCCCACATGTTATGGATGACAGAGGGCGATCTGGGTAAGAGGTAACACTTTCTCCCTGCACCGACGTGATAAGATAATCTAAAGTCGTGTTTTTTTACGCACAGTTTGCCTCCTGTTTCACGCCGACCTCAAGAATTGAGGCGATCCAAACTTGCTCACTTTGCAAGTGAGCGTTTGACGGTTTCCACCTCAATTGTATCGCACACACTGCCTGATGAATCTGTGTTTCACCAACAGGCAATTGGCCAACAGTACAAAGTAATAAAAATTTGGTTGATTACATCTGTGTTGTAACAACGCCAGATGGCTATAAATTTTGTCTTCTTCATTTTGTTCTGCTTGAACAAAAAAGCAGAACAAAACGCATTTGTTTGGTAACTTTGGTAACCATTCATTTTTTTATACCCAGTTGTTGGTCTGGGGTGACTGGTGTTTATCTCCAGAGGTCCTTGGGAGAGACATCTGGACAGGTTGCTAGTCCAGATGTCTTTTAGGGCTTTACCTAAGTCAATACTCATGATTAAGGCAAACTTAAGGTAAACTGTTAACTTTTGGGTTTTTTTTGGTCCAGTTGCACTCTCTTATGAATCTCCGGCCTGAACCGATTGAGCGATTACTCTTCTTCCTGACGGACTGTCACAGTGATAGACTGAGGAGCACGCATCAGCCAGAGGGGGATGATGTCATCTCGTCATTGTCTTCTTGTTTTTCTTACCGGCTTCCTGTCCAGGATGTTTGTCTTTCTGAAGCACATCAGCTGGTGCATCCATCCGTTTTGAGCTCTACTATCTGGTCATCCGAAAGAGTTTAAACAAATTTAATCAAAGTCTAAACAGGCTGTCCCCTGTCACACTCCAACGACCTCCAGTCTATCCCTTTCCTGTTTTCATTCCTCGGCTTTCTTCTGCTGGAACATGGATTCCTGATAATCTGATTTTTATTTTTGTAGAATTACAGGATTGACTTGTGAATAATTCTCTCTCTCTCTCTCTCTGTTTATTTTTGTTCCGGTTTGCACAGATGTGCTGCGACTGTTGTCTTCTGGGGAAGGAGGCTCAGGAGCTGAACATACCCTGCGACCACAACCTGTCCGTGGGCTACCAGTGCAGCCTGGTGTCCCGGGCCTGCTGCCTGGATGGAGCCTCAGACAACCAGACGGCAGCACTGGGACAATCTGAATGTAGGTAAAAACTCTCAAATCGTGCGGAAATGTTTTGCATGCAGGATGAAGACAAACCAGAAGAGGGAAAACAAAGGAAAACAAAAATCTATACAAAACGGTCTGAGTGGTGACATTGTGCCACCTGGTGGACAAATATTCTTATTGTCTTGCATATGCAAGAAAAGGGGGAAAAAATGTTATGATCTTAGATCCTGTTTGTGCTTTTTGTGATTTCAACATGTATCGATTTTTACATACAGGCGCAATGCAGTAGTGTCTTTGGGTTGCTTTTCCTTGAAGTTAACCCTGGTTAATATTAGAACAATTTTAAGGGCAGAAATGAATTTAAAAAACGGCTTTTCTGTACAAATAACAACACTTTAAGTTGACAAATAAAGCTTTTTTGGGATTGTAACAATAATGAAAATTATCACAAAAAGGGAAGGACCGGCAAACCTCAGGTTATGAGTGCACATGCTTTCCGAAAGAATCATTTCATGCTTGTCTCACTGGTAAATTAAAAACCTTATGAAAGTGCATGTTTAAATTTCTTATCCTTCTCAGTAGAATGGCAGGAAATAAATAAAAATGGAATTAAGGAAAAACTTTTCTCACTGATTTGTTTTGTTTCCTGGACATATTCCTTACAGCTGATTTAAGAAACAGTGCTGCTGATATTAGCATAATAACATATTAAATTGTTGCAGATAAATATTTTTTTAATCCACTGCAGGATTTAAAGACGCGCGTTAAAGTAGCACTTATGCAACAGAAGGAGCGTGTAGGGAAATGTGGAAATTCTTCCACATTTTGTCCAAAAGTGGCCAAAACCGAATTTTCAGGCTTACATTCAAAATATTATGCATGGTGGCAAACTAATTCTGCATGACACCACCGACACACCAGCCTTGCATTAACTGTAACTGATTAACTGTGAATTATAGTCTATAGGAAGACGGAAAATCCTGACAAAAATACTCATTGAGGCTGAAAAAGACTCAAAGACTGCAGTGGAGGTTCAGCTTCCAGCAACCCAAAACGTGATGCACGACTTTCTGTTGGTCTGTCATGCAGAATCCCTCTGTCTTTTTTTGGTTTCCATAGCTGAGGAAACGGTTTTGTTTTCCAGACAAGAGCTATCAAGCATCTTTTCATTATGAATGTGTCAGAATGCAGAATGATGGGAGGTAGCATCACTTACACCCCATGCTTTTGACCATTTCTGCAGTAAACTCACAGTTAAGCATTAGTGCCAAAAAGTGTGGAAATTTGTTGTTTTTCCACGAGCACGTAAAGGAAAACTGTACTGAGACAAGAGGGCCACATAAGAAGCTTTTGTGGGCCAGCTTTGGCCCTCAGACCTTGAGTTTGAAACATATTTTAGGACGTCATTTGTTATCAACATGGATCTACTGTCTCAGGCAGGCTAAAGGTGCCATTTGTATTTAATGAATATGAACATGTACTCTCTGTGTGTCGTGCAGTACCCAACCGGGACGGCAGCTCTGGCGCAGCAGTGGGAGTCGATCCATGCAAAGGTAAAGGATGTGAAAATCAAACAGACGTGATTGCCTATTAGGCTTCGAACTAATCCTTCCTGCTCTGCGCTGTTTCTCAGGGAAGTGCGACCACGTCTGTGTCGGGAATGACTCCTGCGCCTGCATGAAGGGCTATAAACTCAAACCGGACGGGAGGAGCTGTGAGGGTAAATGACCCCGTCGGTCAATACTGAAAACGAAAACAGGAGGCGACCGGCGAGCGCGGTCCTGTCAGGAAGCGACGCCATAAAGATGTGCGTGTCTTCCTGGTTTCTCAGACGTCAACGAGTGCCTGCTGGGATCCAGCAACTGTCGGGGGGGAGAGCGTTGCATCAACACTGAGGGTTCATTCCGCTGCATGAGAGAGGTCAGCTGCGGGACCGGCTACGAACTCACCGAAAACAACGACTGCAAAGGTCGGCTGCACGCGTCCTCTTTGGTTTTCTTTTCTATTTTTTTTAGCTGGTGCTCATTCATACGCGATGTGTAAGTTAGCGTTTCTGTCTTGACTGCGTCCAGACATCGACGAATGTGAGACAGGTATCCACAATTGTGGCGAACAGTTCACGTGTCAAAACACCCAGGGGTCGTTCCGCTGCGCCCCGAAGAACACCTGCGGCACAGGCTTCATCCAGGACGCGCTTGGAAGCTGCATCGGTGAGATCTTTGTTTTGAGAAGATTTATTTTTTTTCTGCAGAGCTTTTGGGTGGTGCGGCGGCGTATCGGGCCAGAAAACAAACATCTTGAGATTAATCTAAGAAATTTTCCAAGAAAAAATAAGGACATTTCTGAGCACCAAAATTCAAAAAATTTGCCAGAAAATCAGAGGAATTTTGAGTTTATTCTCAGAAATTTCCAAAAGTTGAAATGTCCAACTTTTTTCAATTTTTTTGGTGGAAATGTACTCCCTTTTTTTATATTTACAATGGCTCTGATACGCCGTCGAAGATAGAGGCCAAATGTTCCAAGGAAACCAAAAAAAAAAAACATGTTAGCAATTTTAGTTGCACAGAAATGAATTGGTTAAACTTTGGCCAGTCAATATAAATTGAAGTTGATTTTATTTCTTATAACTGAGGAGTAAATGTTTTCTATTCATGTCTGACCAGGTTTTTATTATTTTTCATTGAGAGCCGAGGTGACGTCATGGCACCGTGTGTGATCGGTCACACAGACACTGAAAAAAGCTCATCTGTAATCTTCTTCATTCAGTAACAACATCTACACTGAAGAGTGTTTTCCTGTGTGATTAGATTTTTGAACAGCACCACCACACCAGTAGCAAAGCACTCAATTTCAGAAATGATCCAGTTGAGCTAGCTGAGGGAGGATTTACGTACAAACATCTTTTAACCTTTTTAATATTGCCGGCCGCCACTTAAGACTTCTACGACATTTGTCGAGGAAAAGCAAACGATGCTGTGTGTCTGTGTTTCCAGATATCAACGAATGTGTCTCCCAGTCGAGTCCGTGCCACCGAGGGCAGATCTGCGTGAACACGGTCGGCTCCTATGTGTGCCAGAGGAACTCTGTGAACTGCGGTCGGGGGTACCGCCTCAACGATGAGGGCACGCGCTGCGTCGGTACGGCAGCGAAACCGCGCCTCGCTTAAGGCACCGAACGAGTGTGGCTCTTGCTCCGCTGAGTGTGTGTGTGTGTGCGTCTCCGCAGACATCGACGAGTGCAAAGGAGCCGAACAGGTCTGCTCCGGCCACGCGTGCATCAACCAGCTGGGATCATACCGCTGCGAGTGTGAAACCGGGTACAACTTTAACAGCATCAACCGGCTCTGTGAAGGTGAGCTCTAACTAGATCTGTGACGAATTCTTCATTCGTCTTCTTTCTTACACTTTCTATTGTAATCTGTTTTCTTTTTTAAAATTTTTATCTTAGATATTAACGAGTGCAGGCACTACCCTGGGCGACTATGCGGTCACAAATGTGACAACACCCCTGGGTCATACAAGTGCAGCTGCACCACAGGCTTCCAACTGGCTCGGGATGGCCGGAACTGCGATGGTGAGAAAATACATATTAAGGTTTTGTTTTAATTGTCAATTATTCATTCTAAAAGTGACTTGATGTAATTTACACCTTAGGTCAGAACATTGTGACGCTTTAAATGGCAAAATAAGGCTCGATGACAACATGGTGGACAGTAAACACTCTGTCAACGCCATGTTTCAGAAAGGGCACATGGTGCTTTTCCACATATTCATCCTTCGCTACGTGACAGTGCGTGCTACTGATGAAAACCTCAATCTCAGACTCAGCCAACCAAAGCACACAGAGTTTAGTCAAGTCCACACAGACATTTCTTTCCCCTGGTATTTTGCTCTCAAACAAAATGTTGGCACAAACTGTAGGTTGCATCTGACGGTTACTATGGTGACGGGGTGACCATCTCCACAATAGACGGTTCTTATGGAGCAGTTGGGGAGATGGGAGGTCATGTCGAATTTATAACCTTAGGAAAACAGGAAGTAAATAATCAATAATTAGAAGTTCTCAGACACTCCGATCTACAGTTGCATTTATTTCATAGGGCTTCATTTAGAGCCATGTTTGCTCCTTTATAGATGTGAATGAGTGTGAGAGCAACCCGTGCAGCCAGGAATGTGCCAACGTGTACGGCTCCTACCAGTGTTACTGTCGCCGTGGCTACCAGCTCAATGACATCGACGCCATGACTTGTGAAGGTAAAATGAAAGACCTTCTGAGGAGATACTTCTGAATGAATATGTTTTCACAAAATGAATAAACATTTACATGAATGTTTGCCCTGTTCTGACTTGTTTCAATGGGTGTTTGTTTGTTCATGCAGATATCGATGAATGCGCCCTTCCCACTGGCGGCCATATTTGTTCCTATCGCTGCCACAACACACCGGGAAGCTTCCACTGCTCCTGCCCCACCAACGGCTACACCTTGGCAGTGAACGGGCGCAGCTGCCAGGGTAAGCAGCGGCGTCGTTTCTGGCCGTTGCTGTATTTTGTTTGTTGCAGATTAAATTTGCGAATGTTTTTTTTTTAAAATACTTTTTTCCACCTTTCCCCATTCCAGACGTTGACGAATGTGTAACGGGAAGACACACGTGCACGGAAAATGAGAGCTGCTTCAACATCCAGGGTGGGTACAGGTGCCTGTCCTTTGACTGTCCCAACAACTACAGGCGCGTTGGACAGACGTGAGTATATGACCATCGAGTCCAGAACTGCATCTAACAATTATATTTGTGATTGTTTATTCTAGTAATGATCTCTGATGATCAATCGGACTTTTAAAAAATGGACATTTTCTACATATTTTCATCTGAGCATTTTAGCCTCTTTTTTTATCTTAAATGCAAAAAGGTTTTATTTTTGGGTTAATTACTGCTCTGAATATGTTAGTGTTTCAGCAAATATCCCTTTTTGAGTCTATCCCCCATTTAGCAGTTAATTGATTACTTATTTAGTTGACATTTATTTGAATTAATCGATTAATCACGATTAATCTAGTAATTGTTTCAGCCCTGATTGAGTCTGCAGTTTGCAGTTTGGTTGTCTTATCACAAAGTTAATATTAGCAGGTCTTATGCGGATCACTTAGTGCTCTAATTAGGCCTTTTGTTTGTTTTTTTTAAATTTGGACCATATTCATAAGTGTAAATCATTGTCCTGCATGCTCAATCTACTTCATGTTGGAATGATTGTAGAATACATTTGACTGTAGCATGTTCTCTCTTGTTGAGATAGATGATGAAATGCACACTCGTATTTTTCTACCTTCCATTTTTGTCACTTTTCTGACTAAGACTAAGTAGCATTGTGTGAAAACAACAGTTTTAAGAACCTCTAGCATGTTCTCTCAGATGACACCATAACTGACAGTACTCTGTTAAAATTCATGTTTTCTTTTACTGCATGCAGTGCATGGTTATTAAAAATGAAACCCCTTCTCCCCTCCCTCTCCTGTCATCTTGCAGTCGATGCGAACGCTTGCTTTGCAACGACCCTGTCAATTGCCCGATCTTGCCCCTGAGAATAACCTACTACTACCTCACGTTCCCCACCAACATTCCCGTCTTCACCAATATCTTCCGCATGGGCCCCTCCCACACGATGCCTGGCGATGACATCCAGGTGGCGCTCACCGCCGGCAATGAGGGGGGGTTCTTCAAGGCTGAGCGCACAACCACCGGCGGGGTGATGTCGGTGGCGAGGCTCATCGACAAGCCGCAGGACTTCCAGCTGGACTTGGAGCTGAGGCTGCGCCGCTACGGCACGGTCTCCATTTACCTGGCTAAGGTTCTGGTGTTTGTCACCCAGGAGGAGCCCAAAGTACCGTACAACCCCTTACAGGAGTAAACCCAGGACTTGTTGGGGGATTAAACACATTAGTGTACTATTAAAAAAAGGAATGTTTCACACAGTATTGATGATACGTTGTAGATGTATATTCTTCGAGATACAGGCAAACTCGACAATTATTGGCACCCCTAGCAACAAGGTGTAAAAACTCTTAAATAAATTCATATCAAACTATATCTCACAGAATATTTTGTTATTACTTATTCATACTTTGAGCTAGGTCTGTCACAATAACACATTTTTCAGGAACA
Organism: Phalloptychus januarius; assembly: GCA_902982915.1. NCBI lineage: Eukaryota > Metazoa > Chordata > Actinopteri > Cyprinodontiformes > Poeciliidae > Phalloptychus > Phalloptychus januarius. Next base: position 15,882,719 of record CADWAE010000471.1, on the reverse strand, counting down.
ATGCATTTTCCCAGAAGATATATTGTGATAAACAATATAATTGTTGTTTTAAGACCCTTTTCAGGTATTATTATCATAATGCCATAAAAACACAAGAACACATCTCGAAGATCAATAAACTTTAATGGACTAGAAGGCACTTTAAATTTCCAAAATAAATGAATAGAACATGTAAAAAAGGGGCTGTTTGAGAACAATGCACCAAACGGAAGACTTTGGTCATCCAGTTTTTTGCCAGAAAGAGATTTTTTTTTAAAGAGAGAAAGATGATAAATTGTGCAAATGGAAATGATTGAGCTCGCTTTAATTTATAATGTGATTAATTGATTTATTGCTTATTGTGACAGACCTGTCTACCTGTCCCGTCGTGTTCCCATAATAACACGACGGGACGTAAATTTCCCGTCGTGTTATTATATCGTAAATAACTAAATTTTGTCGTAAATTTCCCATTTGATATCTTCTGTAGTCTCCGCCCGTCCCCCACCGCTCCAGACAGCGAGTCATTTTCCATATTTTCAAATCCATAATGCCGCAGGAATGATGCCTACTTGGAGCGGAAGTGACGTCAGACTGCGTGTGTGAGTGTCACTAATGTAAGAAATCGATTAGAACCGTGAAAGATGGACAAATTTGACATCCTTAGCATCAAATGTTAGCTAGTAGCATGAGTGGCGCAGTTAGCTTTACTGAACGTAAACGTTAGTCGCCGTACCTACTCTCTTGAAAATGTAGACTGTTTTTACTCTGGGATTTTCCACTGTAAAGACGAAATCCTAGAGAATGCTTTGGAACATACAACGGAGGATTAAATCTTAAAGGATTATTAGGTGGTTGCTACACCTGCTAACTTCCGGTAAGCTCCTGGAAATCAGAGCTTTCCCTGTTGCGTTTTTGTCTCCATCTTATTAACACAATTCTGCAAAACTCTTGTCTTTCTTGAGCTGCATACCGTCTCTCCTAGTTCAAATAATCATTTTTAGTGGAGTTGTCAGTGGTGCCAATAATTGCAGTGTTTTTATTACTTGTTTTTACAGTGACTAAATGTAATCAATGTAAAGTTTGAACATTTTTGATGCAACATTATGCTACTGCAGTGATAAGACTTTTTAGAAATTTTTATAAGAATAACCAATAAAACATGGATGGCATATTAAGCACTTTAAATCCAAGTTTAAAAAAAGAAAATCACTTAGTTACCAGTGTCTGTGGAAGTTTATGGAGACGTTATGTGTTTGGATAGCATCCTATGCAAGCTGAAACCATGAGCGTCATCGTTCTGGATTCTGATTGAGGTCTGAGTTGACGTGTTGTTGCTTTCCCATTTTAGTCGCTGCACTGTCACAGCCGCAACGGTAGGTGGCGGCCTCGGTCCGGGTAAACGGAGTGTAACTTGACGATGGTTGCATGATAAAGTCTGACATTCTGCAGGGTTTTATGGTTGCGGTGCTGGATGAACACTTTTCTGTTTAAACTGAGATAGAAATAACACATGTTCCAATCAAGTCCTGTTCCTGATAATGGGGCATTGTGGGGCTCTAATCAAATGCAGCGATGGGAGCAGTTAGGGTGGGAGGCCAAGTCGCAGTTGTAGGCATGGAGAGCTCCTTCGCATAGTTTCACATTTCTTGTATTCCAGTGGTTTCAGCAAAGAGGAAATGCAGCTGTGCATGCAAATTCTCCAGTATTCCACTCCGGTATATTGTTTTTTTTGTTTTTTTTTTTAAAGATCATTTTTAAAGTGACCAGGATCTGTGAAATTTGCAAACGGAAATCCTATAAAGTGTGCAAGAAACAACAAAAAACCCCAGAAAAACAGTCTGAATTAGCTTTAACACTGTTGCTATGCACAGCTTTATCAGTGCAAACACCTTATATTTACCACTTATAAGATCAAAGTGACCAGATTGCATCCGTAAACCAGATTGGGCCTAATCTATTGCTACTCCCACATCCCTCACTGTCAGGCACCACACGTACATCTCTCTGCAGCGGTTATTTTCCTGCACATCCTTTTGGCTTCCATCGCATATAATGTGAAATGCAAAGATATTTCCACTGCGGCTGCAGACCCCAAAGCAGACAGATAATCCAGAAGCATGCAAAGTAAGTGACATGCGATGGGATGCAGCGGCAAAAGAAGGAGCCGGGTGGAAGGGAGAGTCACGAGTATAAATACTTTGACATGGTGCGAGGCTGCGGCCCAAAGCCTGCGGCTTTTATTAACTGTAAATTCAGATGTCCCTGGGTTCCTACTGCACAGAGCCGCCAGGCCCGCGAGGATGCACTTGGTTCCTAGCAGGGATATCCTTAAAATGAGAGCCCGGCGGTGCACAGGTCCCCCCTTTTCACCTCCTCCCCACTCCCCCTTCTCCCCTCTTTGACATTGAGTTATGGGGCTTTGGGCTCTGGCCGGTGGTCTGAACAATTTGTGGTACGGCAACATCACCGCACACAAAATGAATGATGCCCTGCAGTGTTTGTGTTGGGGCGTTATCAATGTGCCGACTATAAATAATAATTACCAAAAAAACACAGGGCCCTAAGCTTGACCAGAGCACTTTTATCCAAAAAGTCTGTTTTTCTTTCTGGTCCGTAGGTATTGGTTTTTTGTTGGGGTTTTTTTCTCCCCTCGGCCGAGCCACGTGAGGCGGTAGAGTCCCGACGAAGATGTGCATGTGTTCATGTGGCTGGAAGCATGTTTGGATGGATGAATGTAAAACTGATCGGCCAATACGGACATTTTTTTTTTCTGTGTTTACCTTGAGCCACTTTCCCCTGGTTTTAAAGTGCCCACCTGCATGTTTGGCGCATTGCAAACGCATTCAGAACTTTGAACTTTCCTGCATTTTGTCACGTTGTAGCCACAAGTTTAAATGTGTTTTATTAGAAATCTACAATATAGGTCAGGCAGAAGTAAAATGACAGATGATTTTTGTTGTTTTAAAGGGGCGGTATTATTTAAAATTGACTTTTTTTTAATCTTTATATCATGTTCATCAAAAAACATGCCTGAGCTGGTAAAAACATTGTTCCAGGGTTAATAGAGGAGCGATGTGGTGACTTCCTGGAGGCGGAGTTTCAGAAAGAGCAGGAGTTTCTTAAAGAGACAGAAGCCCAATTTCAAGGCGTTAAATTGCCATCAAATTTCTTAAGTCATATTTGATATACGCAGCATTTTTTTTAAATACAACCGGATACTTGCTTGTACTATAAAATTATTCCATATGCCACCTCTTTAAATATAAAAATAACAAAGCTGCTTTTGCTTTCTCCATCTTTTCTCCAATAAAATCAAGTGCAACCAATTGTCTTCACAATCCAGCCGCTTTGTATGCAAATGTCTGTACAATTCCAGCTGTTCTGTGAAAGCGTTTGAGGCTTATTGGAGAATATTGGTGAACAAACGGCATTGTGAACAGCAAGGAACGCAGCCGACAGGTCCGGATTGAGGTTGTGGTGAAGTTCAAGGCAGATTAAGGCGATAAAATGGTAATCCAAGCTTGATTCACTCCAACATCTGAAAACGGAAACCATATGGCACAGCTGGAAACCAAGGCAGAGCATCAATGAGATAAGCAGAGAAGAGGGTTGAAGTTAGCTCCACTAGAAAAAAAACAAACCCTCTTATGATTAACATAAAAAAAATATTTGAAAGGATTTCCACTGTTGTTCCAACTTAAAGCACTTGTGTCGGTTCAACTTAATTTATTAAGTTTGACTATTCGCTATAGCCCAATTTAACATAATTGAGCCAATCCAATTAATTATCTTCATTGATTAGGTTGAACACAAATTTAGAGCTTTGTCAGAATATATTAGATCCAAGCATCTTTGTGTGTCAGAATGGTCCAGTCAAAGTCCGGTCCGAATCTGTGGCTAAACCTTGAAAAATGGCCCCTCACAGACAATTCCCATCCTGTCGGACAGAGTTTGAATTTACGCAGAAAGAATGGCCTCGGTATATACAAGGTTGGTAGAGATAAACTTCATAGTGCTTATAGACGTGATTGGTTCTGAAGTTGTATTTGTAAAGCATTTTGAAAATTGTGTATTGCTTTCCTTCCGCTTCACATTTGGTCAGTTTTTTTTTCTTTGTTGGACTAGCATGCAAAATCCTGATGAAATACACACAAATTTCAGTGTGAAGGGTTTAAAAAAACAAAACAAAAACTTTTCCGAATATTTTTGCGTGGCGCTGTGAGGAGTGGGGCGCGGTGGGGGTCCGTTCACGCTTTGCCGTCTCCTCATAAATCCACTCCCTACCTCAGCAGCTTTCACCTCGTCCTCCAGAGCCCCGCGCAGGCGGCGGTATTATAAACTAGTAGAACATTTTGTGGGTTTGGCCTGGACCAAAGCAAAACTTGGACCCGCCCGCTAATTGCTAATTACAAGCCCCTATAGAGCCGGCTTGACTTTCTGTCAGAGGGGCTCCTCTCCGCGCCGCAGGTCCAACTGGGCCCGGCCGTTTGGAGCTGCGGCGGGATGGGTCCCCCGAGGAGCACCGGAGATCCACAGCCCCGTGACTCACATGTGGCTGTGTGACCGCCCGTGCGCATTAAATTGACCCGTACATGGCAACTCTCATGTTTTTGTAACCCAATATAACCACAGACTGACATCTCTCCTCTGTGAAGGCCAGCCGTGAGCGGCCTAATTTAACATCAAGGCGACTGTTTTTTCTTTCTTTTAAAACTTCCTCGCTGTTTCATAGACAAAGTGTTGATTTATGAGGCCGTTAATGCGTCCAGAACATCTCATGAACTCCTTTTGCGGCAGACAGGAAGTGAAAAGCAATGTTCCAGGTGGCGTTGGTGTTGGGAGCCTCCAGTGTCTCCGATCTGTCACTGATTAGTCTGTGGAATAAACAAAGTCCTAAATAATAGGATGAGAGCGGCCCCAGGGGGAGAGGACGGGGAGTTGTCGAGTCATGTTGCTCACAATTTAGGAGTCTTTTAGAACATTCCCTTGCTACATAAATCCTCCTCAGGAGATTATCTGATGTGAAGCTGGGGATGCTCTGCAAATCCAAATATTTTCCCTGAGCAGGTTGTGGATCATTCTTTGTGAGCGCAGCAATTCATTTCCCACACAGCGTGACACGGGGCATCAGAAGAGCGTCGACGGCGGCGCAAGTCTCCACAAGCTATAAAGTCTGGCTGCAGCACGAGCTGTTGGCCATTCCTGGTTTATTATTCTTCCTAACCACACGGATTTTGATTATTCCTAATGCCGAGGGCTAAATCCAGCACCCTTGCCGTCTCGAACAGACAGTGTTTGTGTAGCAGCCACGGAGGGAATCCCACTGAGTTCTTGATTATGTAGTGGGCAGAACTCTTCAAGTAGCTTGTAATTGTGAGCTTTAGAGAGCAAAGGTATTTGACTCTGAAAACCAGAAATAGAAGGCACCTAAAAGTCCGAGGGCCTTCGGTGTTTGTGATTTTTGTCGGCGTGTGTGACTTATTCTCTCCTTTAGAACGCCGAGGCTGGAACGATCTGACACGGTCCGCTGTATAAAGTCCTGTCAGCCCAACGACATCGCCTGTGTTCTGGACCCCACACTCTCCGTGGCCCACACCTTCTTCTCCTTGCCCACTCTCAGAGAGTTCACAAGGCCGGAGGGTAGGTTCACGTTCACTTCTCTTTTTTTGCAGGACCCGACAAGTAAAACAAACACCAAAGTGCAAGAACTTGAGAAAAACGCTAAACTGAGATTAGCAGTTAGCATGGATCCCCGTGCGACATGCATCCGATGTCGTGTTTTTTTTATGTGACCAATCCTAGATAAAATTCATCTCAGTCCCCGTAAAGAAAAATCAAACAGGGTCAATTCAATACAAATTTGTTCTGTCCTATTCATTCTAATATAATCTATTTTAGTCCAGTTAGATCATAACTCCATAGACAGTCCAGATTAACACAACTCACTACAGTTAAGGATTGTCCAGCTCAATGCAATTGCACAGCGCTCTTCAAAATGCTTTTGTCACCTTTAAACGGCACTAATCAATAAACAATTTATAATGCATCCCAAAGATGGTCAGAGCAGATCCAAAATGCTGTTATCAAATGAGAATTTCTTTTATAAAAAGACTAAATTAAAAACCTACCTGACGTTGTGTGAAAAACTAATTGTTCCCCTTTGTTAAATAATAAAGAAACCATAATAAGAACATTGTTTCTTAGACATTTAGTTTAGAGTGCTGCTGATTGCTATTCACACCAACATTAGCTTTGTAGCTAATGGAGACTTAAAAACTAAAGTCACTTTACTGAATACATGAGGCAACATGATGATAACATTTAAGCTAACTTTAGCTTTTCAGCTAATTTTGTTTTACTAAAAATGAGCTAAAATAAGAGACACTGTGGTATGGTAAGTGACCTCAAACGAATTTGAAGTCAGCCAATCCACATTACAGAAATAGTCTACAAGTTGAAGACTTTCCAACTGCTAATATGTCAAGAACTGACTCACCATGTAAGCAGACTGCAAGATGCTAAACAAATCTCCAATATCAATAAAATGCCATCAGATAATCTGCAGCAGGTTTTTATTTCTCCTGATTTGAACATTCACGGCCCTTCAGTCACAAAGACACTGCACTTGTTTAATCATCAATTGAAATTTGCAAGAAGAAACCCTTGAAGGACTGATTGATGTAGGCCAGAGACGAGATAGTGGTCTGCAGCCTTTACAATCTAAAGACCCATTGTTGTCCTGAGTCCAGCTGAATAAATCTAATTTGGAACCACAAATGTTCGATGCCCTTTTGAATTATAGCTTGTAATTTGCAATAAATATCTAGTCAAATTTTGTGATAAAAAAAAACCACTCTTTTTTTTTTATTATTTTTAATTTAAAAAAAAAAAAAAACTCAACCTTTGCAAAAAATACTAACATTATTTTATTAAAAAAAAATGAAATTATGTAAAAAAAAAAAAACAACCCAAAACATATTCTTCCTAACATAATAATCAGAAAAACTGAAAAGTTATTGGTACTTTTAGTATCATGCTCTTGTAAAGCAATAACATAAAATACAAATGTACATTTCCAGCATAGAGCTGGAGCAAGATGTGGCTAGAACAACAAAAAAGTAACCAACAAAAATTGTTCTACTGTTCTAAATACTATCGAGGCACTACCCTAAACAAAAACATGTTCAATTTAGGTTCCTTGTCTTTTTCAGTTCATGACTCCATCTTCTCCAATAAAGAAAAGAGAAAAAAAAAACTCTGGCAGCCCTTGAGCTCAGAGTTAGTGTCATGCTGCCTGAATCGAAGTAACCACTGTAATCATTTGCAGACGGTGACAGCTGACAAGCATCTATTGGCCGGCATGCAGTGCTTGTCTAAGACATGCTCAGTGTCTCACAGAGTTGAGCTCTTGTCATCTTTCATAAGCTCCACGTTGGGGTGTAAAGGACTCAAAGCACTTTAGTTGAGCAGCGGTACTGAAAAGCTTCAAACTCTCTGTGACCCTCTCAGTGTACAACAAAACACAGACCGCAGCATCTTTCAGTATATCATGTGATACAAGTCTGGCAGAAGAATCCTTATGAGGATTTAGGTCCTAAAAGTTTTTATTTTTTTTGTCCTTGATTATCTTCCAACAGAAATCGTTTTCCTGAGAACGACAGTTCCGGCTTACGGATCGTACCACTTAGGTACTTATGACGTCAAGTTTGAAATCCTAGAGGGCAACATAGAGAACGCCTTTGACATCATCAAGCGAGTGGAGAATGGGGTGTATGTGGGTGAGTTGATTCACACAAAAGCAGTTTTGTTATGTAACATTTACCACCCTCTGGCGTCTGTGACCAGACAGAGCATTCTGGTTTTCTCAAGGGATGTAGTTTTTCTTATTAAAAGTAAAGTTACACTGCTTTGCGCAAGTATTCACAATGAACACTTGAACTTTTCAGCATCCTGTCATGACAGACTTCAAGCATTTTGTACATTTATATTTGGTCCCCTTATTTAAAAAGGGTGTGTTCAAACTAGAGAATGGGGACACATTGAAAGCTCCCTGGTACTGTTTATTCGGGAGTTCAGGGTCTGTTGGACAGTCAAACATGGGGTCCAGGAGACACAGTGGCTTTCGTTCTGGTCGTGAAACACTGAGGGAGTCTGCTGCGGAGGCTCAGGCAGCAGGAAGTCCAACTCGTTTCTGGTGAGAGTTGGCCTTTGACACCGATTCTGTTCCTAACTTTAATGGACAGAGTGTAGTTGCATCTTTGCTCTTTGCAGATGATATGCTGCTACTGACTTTATCAGGCCTGGATCTGCAGCTTTCGCTAGAGTGGTTCACAGCAGAGAGTGAAGTGACCTGGATGAGGATCGGTATCTCCAAAGCCAAGGGTCTTGAGCCGAAAAATGGCACAGTGGCTTCTCCAGTTTGGGGAAGAGGTCCTGCCTCAAGTGGAGAAGTTGAAGTATCTTGGAGTCTTGTTCACAAATGAGGGAAAATTTAGCGGGACATCAATTGGCGGATTGGCTCTGCATCTGCAGTGATGCAGAGGTGCTGCACAGGTCTTTTGTGGTGAAGAAAAAGTTGAGTGAAGAGGAAAAGCTCTTCATTTACTGGTCAATCTATGTTCCAATGTTCATCTATGGTCACGAGCTTTGGGTAGCGGCCAAAATGAGTTTCCTCCGCAAGATGTCTGGGCTCTTCCATAGAGATAGAGTGAGAAGCTCGGTCATCCGGGAGGCACTCAGTGTTGCTCCGCAGTTGATCCAATTGAGGTCTCCCTGGTGGAGGGCTTCCAGGCCTGTCTCCAAAATGAGACCCAAATGATGACCCAGGACGCGATAGAAGTACTATGTATCTCAGCTGGCCTGGGAACACCTTGGGATTCCCCCAAAGGAACAGGCCCTTTGGAGGAATTTGGCTGGAGAGAGGAAAGTCCAGGTCTCCCTGCTTAGGCTTCTGCCCCTGTGACCCAACCCCGGATGATCGGAAGACAAAGGATGGATGGATGTAGTTTTCATTTTTTACAGTCTATTGTTTCTCTGTTGAGATGCAGGGAGGAGTTGGTCATCCAATGAAAGTTCTTGTCTCTGTAACGGACAAAGAGATCGGCTGTCAGAAAGCACATCTGCCTTCATGGCGCGGGGTTATACGAGGAGAAAAAATGTGGCTGTCACGGGGTGAATGCTGGATTATGAGCGCACGCAATTCTTTCACACTTGTGAACTTGGAGAAACAGATGTGCGCTCATCAAACACGCCCAAATTTATAGAAAGAGGTGGGAGAAAAATAGCAATTGGGGGTAATAATTCATACAGATCTCTGCAGATTTTATAATTGTACGCACTTATTTCAAAAGGCATGCTTTGCTGGAATTTACAATGGTGTAATTCAGCGTCAGTAATCGGCTTATCTGTTTGGGTGTGTGTGTACAGAGAAGATCTTGCTTAATTCTCTGTTTATATTAGTGCTCAATTTCATAGACAATGTGTGTGCGTGTGTGTGTGTGTACAGTGGAAGGAATGCAAATAAAACAGCAGGGAGAGAAAGAGACACAAAGTGAGACAGTAAGACAATGAGAAAATAATAAAAAAGCAAGAAAATTCTGTGCAGAAGTAATCCTGTGACTCTTTGCTTCATGTGGTTGAATGCATTGTTCCATTTCTTCACGATAGGCCTCAGTGTCTCGCCGAGCATTAGAGCACTTAAACTGACAACCACATGAAAGGCCTGTTTTTTAGGAGCCGTTTTTCTCCCGAACCCATCGTCTTGCTTATTGGATGCAGCTTAGTCCGCGTTAGCAGCAGTTCGCTCATCGTACCTCTAAAACCAAAGGCACCCCGGTTCACTGGAACCTGAGGTCACTGACTTACTGTAATGTGTAGTGGTCATGGTGGGATGATGGCGCCTCTTTCTTTCTTTCTCTCTTTTTTTTTAATTTGTGCCGCTGGTACGCTGGCCTGCAGACGCTAGTGTTGCGTAACCATTGTATGAGCCTCGCTGATGTGTCACACAAGGAAGCTTAGTTTCCAGCGTCTACAGTGACTCCATCGGTTGTATAACGGTTTGGTGGGACGTGAACAGCAGCAGACATTCAGGCTCCAGTGATGAACGTGTGTCGGCTCAAACTACCGTCGCCCATTCATTTCCTCCCTCTTTTGAGATATTAAAAGCGCCAAACGAGCCAATTAGGAGTTCTAAATATGCGCCGCTGGCTTTTAAGAAAGGTTCTCGTTGGATAATGTGATTGGAAGGTACGACTTTTTCATGTTTTCGTTGCGTTGCACATGATCTGATAATTTTACTAGGATTTGGTGTGACAGAGGAGCACAAAGTAGTGCGTGAGTGTGTAGTAGAAAGAAAACGAGGGTTCATTCACACCAGTACCATCTACTTTGCTTTAAAGATGGAGTTTATGAAGTTTTTTAAACATGTTTATTAAAATTCTAAGTATGTTGAGACAGTATGATACGAGGTAGATAATCTGTGAAAAAAGACTAATGCTCCTCTACATCCTCCAATCTGAAGAAATGCACCAATCCCGGTAAAAATACAACCAATCAGAGCCATGAAGAGGCGCTGTCAATCACGCTCCTGTACGCGCCATTAAATGTGCTAACAACTTACTCATACTGGAAAACTGTTTATCTGCTGTCGTCGGTGGCCATGCTAACTAGCTTGAGCATTCATGACAGCCCCTGCATTAGGGTGATTGACAGCACTAACACCCTCCTCCTCCTGCTGCTGATTGGGTCTTTCTGATGGAGCTGTCTATTTCTGCAGTTAGCATGTGGAGACGGCGGATGAGCTTGATTTTATTCGGAAATAATTTGTCTCATACTGTCACGGCATAGTAACAGTTTTAGAAATTATGTTAAATGAAGTAGCTGGAAAACATTTAGCTTGTAAAATAGTTTACAAGTATATTAATGTGACAAAATGACCCACACAAATGGAGTATATTTTTTCTTATTTATGAAGTTATTTCTAAAGCCAACTGGTTGCTTTGATTTTTCTAGAGGCACCAGAGTAAAGGGGGCTGAATACAAATGTGTGCCACTTTTCTAGCAATATATTGCTGAAAGCCAGACATTTTTTTAAATTCCACTTCACGATTTTAAGCTGCCTCATGTCGGTCACGTCCTGATTACATATGCTGATGTTTGTGGTTGTGAAGTAAAAACACACAAAAAAAAAAAATCCAAGGGATAAGCACACTTCAGCAAGACGCTGTGCTCAAACGCACACACAAGTGTAGCTCTGGCCGAACGCAGCGGGAGAGCCACACTGTTATTTCTCAGTCCAGGGCCATCCATCTCCAGTTCATGTGGATGACGAGCTTCAAGGCCTCGCTCATCTGAGCAAACACAACGGTCTGTCAGGACTTGGCAGACACGATCGTAATCTGATCAAATGCCTACTATCCCCCCCTACATCACCAGACAGACCAAAATATTAAGTTATGTGGAAATGTTAATATTTTAATGGCCAAAATGGAAGTAATTAATGTAAATAATCACAAAATAACAAAATCTGTCAAAAATAAAAAAATTTTTCCAAATCAGCCTCTTTCAATATAAAACTGTCTCTGGTGAAGTTTTGGTTAAGACTTTACTCAAGTAAGAGTAGCGATACTTTTCTAAGAATGGTTACTCAGATACAACGTAACTAGTTACAACTCAACTCTGAAAATATGTAAGGAGAACCCATGGCAACTCAATAAATGATGAAATGCATTGGTCATGCTGGAGCACTTTTAATTGTCTGAACGGAGCTGATACTGGGGATGATTAAGTGTAGCAGTCAGTTGCCGGATTAATACACCGGCTCCCTGACAGCCTGATCGAATAAATCCTCATATCTCTCCGTTTTTACTGCCTTTCATTGAATTACACACATCTTCCTGTCTTTGCACGTTAAGGTCGACTCGATGAATCCGCCGAGTATCACCTGGGCTTAGGATTTATTCGATTTTCTTTATTATCTGTTTTGATGGCATATTGTGTTAACATCTTTCTTTTTTCGTTTTAACTGTACAAAACATACACATGGACACAGGTCCATGACTCGTGTCGGTGCGTGTAAACCCACTTTATAGACAATCAAGAGGCAACCGTGGAATCGTAGACGGCATGTTTAGTCATCCGCTGGATTTCTCTGAGTAACTCCTCTTCATGAGCGATTGTCACGGGAGGACTTTACTGTGTCGTTAATCTTTCCTGTGTGGGAAAATAACTGTTTTTATTGTGCTGTCTTTTTTTTTTTTTTTTTTTTTTGTATCTTACTGGAAACTGCACATAATACAGAGCCCCCGTTTTTTTTTTTTCTTCCATGCTACACATCCGTCATTTGAAGAAACTGTACGTTTTAAGACGGCAACGCTACATTCTGGTCATTTTTCATACGCCGGCGCAGATCCGCCTCTGCGGCTGATTTGACGGAGCGCTGATGAAAGCGAGCTTGATGAACAAAGAAGAAGAAGGAGCTCGGTCCAGGTAGTCATCGTCCACTGGCGCGTCCGGCAGCAGCGGGTTGGAATGTGAGCCGTCGGTGTGAGACGTGACTTACTTTCTGACCCTGCTGGAGCTTTTGGCTCCGAGACGGTCAGTTCCTCCGGTCTCGATGGCGGATGGATCCCAACAAGGCTGCGAGGGGCCCAGCAGAGAGCGCCAAGCCCATGAGGAATTACTTGCAGAGCAGATTTATGGAGCTAATCAGAACCAGGGTCTTCTCCACCCAAGCGATTCCAGTCACACACACGCTGCGCTCGCCCTAACCTCCCGCGGCCCTCGGGGTGGTCCGCCACAGTCGAACTTACCGATGAACAGATAAAGATGCCGAGACGTCGTCGTCGCAGGGACATTCCGCGTACGCAGCGCGAACACAAAGTACATGTTACTTGCAATAAAACTGTCTCCGTAAGTCATCCTGATCCATTCGTCTCCCCGGGGTTTGTGGGATCTGTTTAATTTAAATTCATTGTTAAGTTTCTGCTTTCAAACAAGGAGTTCTTAGAAAAATTCCGTCTTGTTTTGCTAACTATTAAATATAAATGTTTTCTCCCAGTGCTTTGGTGCATATTTCTCATGTGACACGCCAAAACTCAAAAGGAAAGTGCCTTGGCGGCTCTTCAGCTTTGTTGCTTTAGTCCATTTAGTTGAGAGTTCAGTAGAGTTTACTGATGAATCCTGAAATGTGGAGAATCAGTTTTTAGTCTAATCTCTATATTCAGGCAGCTTTATGTTCCCAATTTGTGACCCGCATGAAACACGGCAGTCCGGTGGTGGACGGTGACTTTCAGCTCCACTATAGTCCTAGGAAGCTTGTCATTACTCGTTCCTTTTGGCTCGCCGTGGCTTGGTAGTCCACCGGCGATGGTTTTTTTTACTCAAATGCAACTGGCCAAATGCAACTGGCCACACGCTGTGCTCCTCACCAGAGTGGGAGCTAATCAGAGTCGCCGCTCACACCTGGGATTTGTCATCCTCGTTAAGTGTGGCCTCCTGCTCCTGCTTTCGTTCGGACAAAACTCGGCAGTGGAGCCGGTTGGAGAAACTCAAGTGGAGAAACCAGCCGCTACTTCTCAGCTCGACTTTTGACTTTTTTAAGTGTCTGTGTTAAACCCGGTATTATAGTTACCATTACTTATGGATGTGAGGAGAAAAAAGTCTAGTTCTTTTTCTTTCTTTTTTTGAATGGTTTGATGTTTTAAGTAGTAACAAAATGAAGAAAATAGTGTCAAGTTTTTGATGGTGGTGTAGACGTCTTGTATCGGAGTGGTTCTACATGTCAATACATCATTAGGCGGTTTCAGTAAGTGGTGAGTGGTTCTGCACTCACAAAACTAATACAGCGATGTAATCATGTTAGGAAGCATAATTTGTACATCTGAATACTGGAGTATTTCCAAACTTTTGAGCGAGCAACTTTTACGTGCAATTGACAAAGATTTGGCCACAATTATCAATATTTTCACTCAAGAGTTAAGAGCTTCCTCCGTCTCTGGCAGTGACAGTATTACGGCAGTGAACATGTTCTCTTCTTATTAACAATAAAACTATTCACATAACTCGCCGTCATGCATTTCTTATCATTCTCTCCGTTCTCTCAGTGAAGCGAGGGGGAGATGATTTTCTTATTATTACCCGCAACAAAATTGTGCACATAATTCACATGGATGCATTTATCTCCCGAATATGAGCTCAAATGAATCAAATGAAAACATTAGTCAAACGCTTTCAAACAGCGTGTTCCTTTTGTTTAGATAGCCATTAAAGCTAGAACATTATTGGAGCTTACATGCATGCCTCATGTGTGACACACCAAAACTCGAAAAGACTGAGCCTCGGCAGCTCATCAGCAAGTTCATGCTTTGCTCCATTTACAACATTTTAGAAAACTCTATTAAAGCCGCTCAATTCAGAGTGCAGACAAAGCAAGTTTTTCTTCCCCCCTGCCATTTTTCATTTAGGCTATTTTATGCCTCCGAGCCGCGGCTTTGAAAAGGTTGCTTGTGTTGCTGCGGAAAGGTTGTGGTAAAGATAATGGTGCGTGTTATGTCATCTCAGCTGCTCTGACCCACAGCTGCTAAAAACCGAATACCCAAGAAAAGAACATATCCGTAGCCTTTAGGATACTGTTCACTGGTGATGTCACCAGTCACTGTCCAGCAACAACCCACGAGCCACCGAAAAGAGCGGTAACAATGACTCTCTGTTAATTGACCTTCAAATATCAAGCCACATGTGTTGGACTTACCGAGCTGGACTGCACACGCGTCCCACTTGCTCTCCACAGTGGTCAGCGCTGTGTTTGGATAGACTAACCTAACCGTCTATCTGCGTAGCAGCGAAAAGGTTGTAAGCACAAGATCTTACCCCAGAGAGGCATGAGCGCTCCGCCTGAACGTCAGCCTCAGCGAACGCTTATCAAAACTGGAAGTTGTCTGTTTCCTAAAGGGGGAAGGGATTCAAGATTAAAATAAAAACTTAATGGAGGCTGTCAGTGAGGCTGAACACAAACCGATGAATTACTGACCATTAGGCGATAACAAATTTTACTGGATGAAGAAGTTATCGCGATAAACGATAATATTGTTGCTTTGAGACAGTTTTCAAACAACATAATGGTAAAGGCATAATAATGCAAGAACACATTCTCAAAGATGAAGAAACTTATATTCAAACTTGTATAAATATCCACAAAAAAAAAACAATAGAAGAAAACAAATAAATTAATTATGACATTTATTTTCATAAAAAGTTCAGACCAAAAGATTAAAGATTCTTATCATCCAGTTTTTGGTAGAAAGAGAAAAATGATAAATTATGAAAATGATTGAACTTGTTTTAATTTATCATGCGATTAATTGATTTATTGTTTATTGTGACAGGCCCACTGACCATCTGACTTGTGTGACTGTTTGATCTCCAAAATCTGAAGGAAGACTGCTAGATCAATAACCTCTTGATAAAAGCTTGTTTTATTTCACTGTGTAATTTTTGGAAGAAATGAATGAGAGTAAAGCATTTGTTACATGTAGGGCGGGGCAGTAAAGCAACAGCGACACATATTGTAATGGGTACGTAATCATTATCAATTGAAAATACCTCCTTTAGAATGTTCAATAATTTCACGGAACTCTGATGCAGAGCCGCACAGCATTCTGGGGGATGTAGGCAGAGCAAAGGCTTTAGCAGCTCAACCTCTCACAGCCAGCTGAGCAAGGTCGGTGCCATCAACTCATTGTTTTCCTAGCAACAACAAAAAGTTAAGGTCACATCAATAGTTTGGCAGAATTTCAGATATTTAATACAAAAATCAGTAATAATCAATATCGACTGATATGAAACGCTTATATTGTGATTATTGCTCAGCCCTGTTAGACCACAGGCCACTTTATTGCGGATCTACCGTTCCAGCGCTGGTAGAACCTCTTCTGCCTTCTGAACTGCCTTAATTAAAGGCGCTAAAAGCTAAACATTCAGCAAGTCGTGTTTGCTAAACCCCACAAATAAATGAACTGAGTTGCTATTGTGTGATTGGCTGACCTACCGTTTGTGTGAATGATGAATTGAACTGTGGTGCCTAATAAAGAAGCCAGTCAGTGAAAGACGCTGGACGCATATCACTGCAGTGACGTTAAAGTAAACCATCCAAGCACTTCTCCACCAACTTGGCTGCCGTGGACACGCCGTCGCGTCGTAGCCAATGTGTCATTAAACAATACTGCGGCGAAGTCGGTGCATGCTTTTCATTTGTCTCTGGTGCGAAACCCATTCATTTTCGATTTTCCCGTCCACTTTCTCGCCGAGTTGTAGAAACCAAGAAACCCTGAAATTGTACTGTTTACATGTAAGCCTTCAATACTGCAGACCTTGTGGCTATAAAGGATGACAAATGCCTGCTGGCATTTGGGAGGTTGTCTCAGCTACTCACAGGCATTTATTTGATTTTTTTTTTCTTTTTTCTTCAAAGCGAACAGATGGATTGTACAGCTGTTCGATGG
The DNA here is from genome assembly GCA_902982915.1 of Phalloptychus januarius. Taxonomy (NCBI): domain Eukaryota; kingdom Metazoa; phylum Chordata; class Actinopteri; order Cyprinodontiformes; family Poeciliidae; genus Phalloptychus; species Phalloptychus januarius. Next base: position 15,866,238 of record CADWAE010000471.1, on the reverse strand, counting down.
TGGATGTTAGGACCAGTGGAGTCAACTTTGAACCCGGTGGTTGATATCTCAAACTTTTCCAGGACTTCAACTGTAGCTCAGACGGACCTGGCCTGAGGAGATTCATTGTTCGAGTTTTCATCTCCTCCACGGGTTTATTGGCTTAAATAAGGCCCCTGTTGTGTGCTGGCTAATCAAAGTTAACCTGTTGTGTGTGGCCTTTTGACTTTTCATCTGGATGAAATGTTCAGGATGGGAGTGCGGTTGTGGTTTCGCCTCAGGTTTGCTTTGAGCGCAGTGAGGCCCAGCTGTTAGCTGATGCTTTCCCCTCGTTGAGTACGCTGCTCTGCGTTTGATGGGGAAAGCGTACGGAAACACAGAACCATCAAGCCAGGAGTCGGTGAAAGGCTTCCAAAAGGTCACGCGCAATGACTTCAGCGTCAAAATCCCTCACGCTGAACGTTGCAAACGACCAAACACTTCTCACAATCAAAGCAAAAATGCTCAATGCACAAACCTCTGTATTGTTCCAATGCCACTCGACATTGCAATAACTGCGATCGCCGTTTATGCGTCGTGCTACGCCCTTCGGCAAACAAAATTCAAACAGTTTCGGGGTTTAAAAGTCTTTTAATTTCCCCCCACAGCCTCAGAGGAAATCTGGAGTAGTTAAGGGGCATTATAACAGACTTTTTGTTCATAGGAGAACACTTATTACGCTAATTAGACCACAAAACAAATTTACAAAACACTAATAGGCCTCAGACACATTCCACATATTGCTGTGTTTAGAAATCCTTAAGAAACATTTGTGTGGATATAATGTGTCCCTGTATTTTGCGAAGTGTTTTCTTATGTGGTTAGATTGTTTAGGATGTTTTCATAGAAACACTCGGCAGGAGTTTTGCAGGAAGACCTCGTTGACCCTCATTAACAAGTGCTCTGCCCTCATTAAGCGTCTGCCAAATTTACCCTCCGCGTCATTTAAAACATTTGAATCGATTCAACAAATAAATACTGAACTTTGCTAATAATTTGCCTGTGTCGACTCACGGTTGCGTGGCATCTCCGCTGGCTTCAGCCGGAAAACAACCTCCAGGTTTACAATCCTGCCATCCCCTGACGGTCGTTTTCAGCCGGTGCGTACAGAAACCTGAGACCTTTTCGATCACGTCGAAGATTCGGAAACGATAAAACCTCGAGCACGTGCCGTCTCCTGTCAATTGTCGCCATGCAACGGCGTTCCGAAACACCAAAGCAAGGGAGGCAACGTTGGTACCAGGGGGCCCCAGCTCCCGCTCTTCCCTACGCCTATCGCCACAATCAGCTGAATTTTCTTGCTTGCCCTCAGATCAAACTCTGAGAAGAAGGATGAGAAAGCGAAGTAAAATGAAGGAGAGAGAGAGACAGAGCGAGAAGAAGAAGAAAACAGTTCCAGTTCCGCAAGTTTATCCTTCCTCGAGTTTAAGAAGGATTCCTGGAGGAATGCCTTCATGGCTGTATTGCGTGACTGCGACTGCTCCTTTCCATCAGACACATGGGATTCATTTACCCGTGTGGGCCACAGTGATGGTGCCACAAACACCAGGCCCCCGCAGGAAGGGAAGAGAGCGAAGGCGAGAGAAGAAAGGCAGAATGAGTGGGTGGGGGATCCATCGTTTTACAATGCCAGAGTCCCAGAGGACGTCGTGGCTGGCGCGTTCCGGATCATTGTTCCCCGTTGTTGTGGATGACAACCAAATGTGTTTCGCTTCTAGTTTCAAAGTGTCACAGAAAGGAGCCTTGTAATTCTGATGAATGGAGACAAGGGATCGCTCGTCATTTTTTGCATCCAAGCCGAGTTGAGCTACGGCAACACTCATCTTGTAGTCTGAGTGATTCACTGACTCTGAATAAATGAAACAGAAACGACAGGAGGAAAAAGAAATAGGGTGTTGTAAGGTGCAGTGCAAGAACATGTGACTGGTTTTGTTCAAACAGGCCATAGCTGAAATGTCACAGACGCTGTGCAGGAAAAGGCCTGCTGACAGCCTGCATGAACACCGACACCCCATCCCGTAATCGCATGTTCACTCAAAAACAGTGAATTCCTGGGGAACTCGGTAATGCTCTGTAGCACTGTGTTTATTCTACCATCTATTTTACTTTTGACTTTAATGCATCTCTGATTTGTGAGGTTTTGTCATAACCATTTCTTAAAGATCATTAGGGACTCACTTTATTTCTTAGCTCATCAAAAAGAAGTAGAGTACACAATAGACTTGAAATTAATGTGATAAGGAAAAAAATTACTAGATATTTTTTTGGCTTTTAAATCTTATGAATCACCAGGTTCCAAGTGAACTGGCTAACAATTTATGGTCCTACGTCTACTTAGTTTTAAAAGGGGTATTATTCAAAAAGGTCTCTTAGGCCCCATCTCAAAATTTAATGTTTCCGCAAATCTTTTTTATCATTTAGGCTATGTGTCCACACAGATTCAGCATTTTGGGAAACCAGAAACGAGAACTTTATAGTTTTTTTAAACTATGCTGCACTTTTTTTATTGTGATATACACAAATCAAATATACATATATTTTAGAAAATAGGTCCCAGAGTGGAAACATTTCAAAATACTGGTTTTATTTTTCAGTGTGTAAATGTGTGTACATTTCTTTTTGTTAATCAAACAAAAACGTAGCACTCCCATATTATACATTATTCCTACAAAACCAATAGGAATAATTGGTTTTGTATCATGCACGATCTGGTGGGCTCTGGCACTGACCCCATGTGCACTATTATGAGGTTTTCTTTTATGAGCGGTTTCGGGAACTGACAATCTGATGGGACAAACACCCACTTTCCCACTGTCCGACCATGACATCTGCTGCACATCTTCTGAGTGTCGTGCCAATAACAATTTTTTGTATCACATATACAACAAGAAAGTCCTAGAAGGCCAGCAAAAAATACACTAAGTGTTCTGGCTTCCTATGTATGTGCTGGTCTCTCTGTTGGAACAACAGACCAGTTGGAGTACAGAGCACTCAACTCCAAATTGAGCATACAGGTTTGATCCTGGTAGATTAAAATAGATTGTATCCTTTGTATTGTGTTGTTCAAATACAAAATGTATCTATGATTCTGCCAAAATGTATCTATGATTCCTGGCATCCTATGCAGAGGCTCATAGAATATGATCTAGCATTAGTCAAATTATGACACATGAAAAGAAATAAAAACCTCAAACCTTCAGTGTGTCAGGGTAATCAGCTCAAAGTTGTAGTTAATTTCTTCTGATTCCACTGTGTGAGATTTGCACACACAATTGCATGTTCAGCAGTGCTCTGTATGGATAAACCTCTCACCTTCATCTTCTCGCCCTGCTAATAATCTGAATAAAGTTTTGATATTGTTATCTTTCCTATACAAAAGGCTAAAACTGATGGTTGAGGTACAGAAACTTTCAATGATTACAGAATGATTATTGGTAGTAAACTGCTGTGTGTGTTTGCTGACACAAACAGCAGTTGACGCAGCAACTGGAGGATGTTCCTAGATGGATTAGATAGTGACAGGAAAATTTATTTCTAACAACTAGATTAAATGGACAGTTTCTCTAAGCTAATGCAATAACTGAGATTGTGAGAACACATTGACACAATGCAGTTGCAAAACAAGTGCTTTTAGTATTTTGGTACGTTGTTTTTTTTTTTTTTTGTACACAATTAACAGGTTTAATATATTTTTAAAAAAAATTATAAGTCAACCAACAAAACCGATTTGTATGGCAAATTGTTCCAACAACACAAAGGCTTTTTGATTTGACTGTTCTCCAGGAACCTTTTCTTGAGCTCTTGTTTTACCTTCCCTTATCACAATTTAACACAGCAATAAATCCATACATTGGCCTTTCCCCTCTCTCTTTTATACAAATGATTTGGTCCCACACATGAACCGAAGCATATGCGGTTTCACATGTGAAACAAAATAAAATAAATTACCTGCTTAATGGTCAGGACATTAAAATGCCTATTTGGGTTAAGGAAAAATGCACGACTCTGTATTAAATACCATCCCAGTCGCCAGGAAATAAGGCATGTCGGCACACGTTCAGAAACCAGCGTGATGCTCACGAGTAGAACATACGTGTTGCGCATATTTCTGGTTTCCAGAAACGTAAAACGGAGACTTATTTCTCAGGAGGCTGGACCATATAATCCAACTTTTAGTTGACAGTGCTGACCTAGAACCAACCTTACTCACTTGTTGGTGAAGGACCCCAAACAATTTGTCAAAACCGTGTTGCCTAAAGGCACCAGTCTGTGTTTGGCATCACATCTGTGCTGCAAGAAAACATTTGTTCAAAATTGAAAATAACTGTAAATTAAGGATTGGATTTGGACCTCTGATGTTGTGGTAGTTTGCTGGTAAATATTCTTGCACTGATAGAGTTTGATCTACAATAAATCTGAAGACTCTATTAGTATGGATGACAGGGATTAACACTTGAAGGTACATTTAGAGTATACTCTGTCTGATGGTACACAGAAATCTTGTAATGCACCATGTGGTTTCTAGGACGGTGAAGTCAACTTTTTCTAAATTATTTTCAAAAAGTGACAAAGTAATATTTGTCTTCCCCCCAAAAAACGAACCTTTTTAAAGTCCTTGGAGTACCTTGGAGTAAGATCCATCCATCCATCCATTTTCCTGCACCATTGTCCCTTACTGGGGTCGGGAGGGTTGCTGGTTTGGAGTAAGATTTCAGACATAATTAGTTATAAAGTGTTTTAAGTACAACATAGCAAAAGGGATACACTATGGAAAAGTACTTAAGCGTCCAACTTTAAAGTTTAAGGCATTCTCTAAACACATATCTTCTGTTATTCTGAGATTTAAAAGTTGCAGATTTTCAGTCACATTTAACTTCAATTAATGACCAACTACGTGAAGCATAACAGCCCAAGATTGCATGACTGTGTTAAAAAAATCTGAAGAAAAAACAAAAAAAAACACAGTTGCCATTAGTATAATACATTGTTTTGCTCCCATAGGTGTCGTTCGCCTTGTAAAGCCTCTGATGGGTCCAAGGGAAACAGTACTGAAACTGTCCATGCGCAACCTGACAACCCAGGGTGAATCTGGCCAGAGCATCATCAACGTTCACATCTTTGTGTCAGAGTTCTGGTTCTGAGATGACCATAGAAGATTTCACATGTAACAACATCCGCTCTTCACATTGCACATGATGTATGTCGAAGGCATAACTCGGTGTCAAGGGGTTTAATTGTGTGTTTTGACAATGTCGATACTCGTGACTGTCGTGGAGATTAAAGGCCACTGCTTGCGTCTGATGAAAGCTCTGTATTTTGTGGATGACAAATTCAGAATAAAGTGCAGCATCGTTGACAAACCTTACACTATGCTGTCGGTATAAACACATGTCAGAGATACAGATACGCTATTTGTTTGAAGTGCCTGCATGTGAAGAACTAATCTAATAATAATAATCATTTTCTTACACTTCAACACTTTTTCTTTGTTTTTTTCTTCGTCTTGCTAAATGTATTTTTGTATTTAAGCATTTTCTACAGAATAAACACTATTTTATTTACAGTACTTTTTGCATTTCATTCCATTATCTCTTAAGGAACATTTGTTATACATTTCTTCCTGACAAGTTTGAGTATTTCAGGTTTTCTGGTTTTTAATAAAACACTGTCTCCAAACAGAGGATGAACTTTAAGACCAGCCTTCCAGGAACAGTCTTTCTAATCATAGCTTTCCCAAAAGGTTATATTCTCCCACTTCAACTTCAGTTCAGTTCTGCTTCATTATCTTGTTTGATAATGTTTATAGATCTTAGGCAGCTGCTTTCTTTAAAATTTAGACAAAGAATTTTAAATAGTTTGAACAGCAGACATCTGCTATTATTATAGAAAGAGGCAAAATGATCTCTTTCAAGACAGAAATCCGTAACTCCCCATAATGGATGCTGTTGTAACCGTAGCGCTATCATCCTTTCTTCTCAAAATCCACCCCTTTATAAGCTTCAGTGCTGTTAGCATAAAGTATTCCAGATAAAAGGGATAGTAGATCCTTCTGAAAATATTTCAATAGCTGACAAAACACTAGAGTATCCTATTTATTAAGTGTTTCAGCCAAGCTAGAGAAGTTAGCATTCAAAGTCATGCTACGCAGTTAGCTGAAAATATGGTACAGTTTTACAAATAAATGTTGGCTACTACAAATGCCAAATGGTCTTCGAATATGGTTGCCATGTTTTTGAAGTTAAAAAAATATTTAGGTAATTATGTGTTATTGGAAGACATTATTAACAAAACATAAACACCAACTATATAGTCCAAAGAAAAAGCCACACATTAAAAAAATAAAGCCTGGTGGCCCGCCAGGCTTATAATACACTGGGGGAAAGCTTGAATGTTTTCTGTTTTATAGCTCTGTATTTTTTTTTTATGTTTTGTCTAGTTTGGGCAAGAAGAACAAGATATGTTTCAGTCTTTCTTCAAAATCATGTTTTACCAAGTTTGAGTGCATGCACACAAATCCATTTTTGAGTAAAGGCTAAAGAATATGGAATCAAATGCTCCGTGTGAAAGTATTACAGGTAACATTACTGGTACGCAATAGTAGAGCAGAAGTAGGAATAACCACTGTTTTTCTGTCGTTAGCAGGAATACAATCAAGGTCTCCATTGTTTAGACCTTTAGATCTTATATTGTTAAATTATTAAATTAAATTATATATTTTTGTATATTTATATTTTTTATATTTATATTTTTCTTTCCATATATTAAATTAAATAATATTGTTAAATTATTGTATTTTTACAAAGTTTAATATGGCATCAGAATCCTGTAGTTTAGAACAGTAGGAGGAATACCCAGAAAAAAACACACGCATGCGCACGAAGACCATGCAAACTCCAGAAAGGTCGTGGCCTTGGATTTGAAGACCTTCTTGCTGCAACGGCAACAGACCTAAAAACTGCATGTGGCGGACCACAATCATGAAACCATAACTCCTTTTTTGCACAGGCCCTGACCACACTCATGACAGCCAACCTAATTTTGAAAGTTCAGACATGTCAATATTAGCGAACAAACAGAGATATATGAATCAAGCTGACTTGACCGTTTGGCTTTTGTTTGTGGCGCTTAGTGGAATTTCAGTTTCCATGGTGACGTCTAGAAAATGCCGTGTTTGTGTTTGCGCCCAACGATATCTGTCAAGAGACGGATAAGATATTATGCTGGTCCTCCAAAGGCCCTCGGGCGATTTGGTTAGACAGGACATTTCTGTTAGATTTTTAAAGAAAAAGTCCAGGTTTAGATAAGTATTTAAAGGAGCGGCAGTAAAAATGAAAGACCTCAGGCATGGCTGGTGAACCAGATTGTTTCTTTCCATAAGTCCTGGCTCCCCCCATGAAACAGTAAATGAGCTGGGAACATGTTAGTAATGGCCTGACTACTGCAATCATCGCTGTGGACGGGCAATGGCCAAAGCTTCCAGATGCTTCAAAGACAAATAAGGAGAGAACTAATACATCATAATCTCAATACACGCACTGTGATGGATTATAAACCCTCACAGTAAGGGGGATAAACTCTCTTCAGAGAAAATGCAGGGCAGCAGTTCAAACCAGTGGTTGGCATGAAAAGATGAATTAAAAAAAAGTGTTCTTCGGTGTTTGCATGTTTGTTTCAACTGCTGCACCCAGAAACCTTAACATCAATAAACACTGGTTGTCTTAGATGGTCGTATTCTTTCAATTTAGCTCTGCGTCAATCGGCTCATAAGAGCAAGAAGAAAGAAAACGGTAATTGTGGTGAGCTTAATAGCACAAAGGAGTAAATTAAGTGCATAGATGTATAATCATGACAGACTTGTGACATTTTCTGTACACAAACCTAAAGAAAAATAATGAAACACTAAAACAGTAGTTCATTTTTAACCACCATGTCATTCACATTAAAAGAAATTATTTCAGTTTGAGGTTTAAAAAAAGGCTTAAAAAGGTTTTTTAAAAAAAACCTGAATCTTTTTTTTTTTTTTTCTTGAATGTACAGTTAAAGCAAATCCGCAGGAGCACAGAGGAGGAACATAAAGAGCTTACATATGAACAATAAAAAAAAAAAGTCACACAGTCAGACTTGTATGGAAGGACAATGCCCAGTAAAAAAAAAAAAAAAAAGGTCCTTCTGGCTCCAGAGTCAGAAAGACTGGGGCAGCGGTCCCCGAGCAGCGTTAGCAAACCATGTACATGTGTGGGGACAAATGAGCAAATGTCTTCTGCCAGATTCTCCGTCCAATAAGCCGAGACGGAGTTGCGCGCGCGCGTTTCCGGAGTCGTCGACGTCACGGCGAGGGAAGCTGACCCCGTGAGTCTCTGCTTGTTTGTTTGCTCTCTCTAGCTGCGGCGTGACATGGGTCAGGCCTCTCGGTACGAGCGGCCGCGGCGGTGTCTGGGTCACGGCGGACCGGGTCCTGGGGGGTCGGGGTGAGGCTGACGGCAGTCTAGCCTTTCGGAGAGGCTGAGCCCAGACTGGGCCCGGAGGACCTCGGGGAGGCACGTGCTCGGCCGACTCCTGCACTCACCCACTCCTCCTTTTTTCCTGGCGTCTGTCGCTGGCTCCCACCGCAACACATGTTATAGGATATAAGTGAGTTCTTATAATACATTTGGGAATATTTATTTTTTTTCCTCCATTTCTCAAACCGCCGCTCCTCATTGCCATATGCAATTTCTGTCCAATGGGCACCGGCAGCTCACTCTGGTTTTGCTCTTCTCTCTTGGTAATTAAGAACATTTCATGCTCAGTAGGACAAAAATGATTACTTTAACCTTAGGATAAGAGCTGGTTACCAAAATGAACCAAAAGGCTTAAACTTTCTTTATTGATGTGTTGTGACACATGGAAATGTCCAGTGATGTTTTAAAAAGTCCAATAGATGGCAGACACATACAGCACAAAACCACAGTGCTAGAGGAGCTTTGACAATAGTCTCTGAATAATACCCGGCCTGTAAGGCAGTCACAAGTCAATATTTTTACCTCAAAGGGGGGAAAACATCCCTTTGCCACTGCAGCAGTTATGTTTTGCAATAACATCCAAGCTTCCTGAAACAATTGCAAGTCATTTTTATGTAAATTCTCCATGGAGCTGATTCCTGACTTCAGCCCTGCTAAGTGTTGGATTGCACTCAGACAAAGCAAGAAGCTGATGCGAGCGCTGCAGACAAGTCAGCTGGGACCTTCGCCCGAAATAGCTTCATGAATGAATGGTTCCACTACTGTGTATTTCATTGTCCTTGTAATATAAGACTGATATTATTGGCTTCTCATATCAATTAGGTCTGCTTAAGTTTAGTGAGATGGACAGCCCGCCAATTAGAAAAGCACTTCAGCCGTGACCGAGAGGAAAACACAACGAGTACAAGTGTGTCCTTCCATAACTTACGGATTTCGAACGCAGCGACTTTAACAACCGCTACTGAACTCGAACAGCGGCCAAGGCATACAGAGGATCAATCACAGCGGGGAATATAGACTAAGGCTCCTCTCATGAAAATTCATTGTGGAGTCTCTCCGTTGTTCCAAGCAGCCCTGAAACAGACTGTGACGTTCGCGCCGCTTACGTGGATGACTATCAAGGCCATGGAAAGGAAAGAAGTCTGGCCACATGTAACCACGGTGCGATGGCCGCCTAAAAATAGTCTCAACCTCACGGACATCTTTCCTCATACATGACAACGTTGTGACCTCTTGGTAAGTAGCTAATCTGTAAAAGTTTTGTTTTTCAGACAATCACATACAATTAAGTACAAGACGATAAGTAATCCAGTATAGTTGCATTACCACATGCATCCAGTCATCGAAATGAGCTGCGTGTGCTTTAAAAATAAGGCTGCTCTCGTGGGATTTCTCCTCTTTAAACAGTAGCTAGAACAAAAACTCATCCTCTTTCAGCTATAAACCAACAAAAAAGAAAAGAAATAACACTGTATTTACCTTTGAATAAAGTTCTAGGACTAACAATAGCTGCGTTTCCATTGATCTGCACAAAGTGGAATAACGAAAATAAATGTGTCATGTTAAAAGAAACGCTGCGATTTCAAAAAAAACCTTCGCTTTTCAATAAAAAATTTGCGTATTCCGCAAAACGCAACGGAAACACTTCACATCACACAGGTCACATGGTCATCAACAACTGGATGCTGGTACTGGCAGAAAAGGATGAGTGGCATGTTTTTTAACAACTTAGTGTGAACAAACTTACATCTGATCTGATTTTAATTGTTTCTTATTTAACGGAAACACTGCAATAACTGAATTGTGCATATTTGGCATTAGCTGAATATCGACAATGTTTTTCACACATTTTTAAAGGAAACTCGCTAATGAGGCTTTGTCATAACTTTATTGCATTGAACATTTTGGAATTTGGCTCACTGGCTTGATACCTATCAGTGTAACCAAAGTATTTTAATACTGTATATAAACAGCAGAGTTAGATGGAAGACTGTTTTGTATTGTATCCACATAGACATATTATAGAGTCTTTCTTCTTCTGTTGCTGCACACCTATTTCTTTTTTGTTGCTAGAGATGATCTCCCAAATTAAAAAGTAAGCAGGGAAGAAATACGAGAATTTCACACAAAAAAAAATGAAACAAAACAAAGCCATGTAGTGGGTACAACCAACATGGACAGAGCTGCTCTGGACCGATTCACTGATTCACTACACATACTACCAACACACTGTGTCCACAATGAACCATGTGATGGAACTTGTAAGAGTTGATGGGATGGAGGTAAGAAAACCTGTTGGAGCCTGCAGAAAACCTGAGGCTAGTGCAGAGGTTTGCCATCCAAGTAGGACAAAGACGATAAACATGCAGTCAGAGCTGCAGTGTGAATGGTTTTGATCAACGCATATCCCTGTGTTAGAAGATACCATCCGACGTCCAGACCTAAATCCAACGGAGAATGTGTTGGTTGAAAACTGATGTTCACACACCTGAATGAGCCAGAGTGATTTTCAAAGAAAAGCGGGGCAACAATTTGCGTCTTAAAATGTGCAGAGTAGTTAGAGGCAGGTCCCAGAACACCTGCAGCTGTAACTATAGTAAAGAGTTCATTGAAGTTTGTGGATACAATGGCACAACATATAAAACAAGAACTTTTCAAGGCACTCTTCAGATGTGATGGATCAGTTTTTACTTCTTAAAATAGGTATTGGACTTTTGCTAATGGCACTTCATCAACAATACACTTGGTGCACAACTACTCCACTTATTTTTGAGGATTATTTTTATTAATTGCCAACTACAGCTCTTTTGGTTAAACCAAAATGTTAATAAACCTAACATATAAATGTTTAAGAAAATCAACGTGAGGTTTTGTCTTAGGATATTTATATATGCATTATTACTGATCAAGTGTTGTAGTGCAAAATTATTGGACAGCCAATTAAAAAAAACATATTTTTCCCCATATCACTTTTTATTTTCATCTATTTAAATGATAATTATGAAGTAGAACTCAAGGTGTCATGTGTCTACAGACCTGGAAAGTTCAAATCCCATCATCCGTTCCTTTCCCTTATGTCTTTCCCCTACTCTGCCCCCTTCCTGTCATACAACTTTCAAATAAAGGCCACTAGTGCTGAGGAAAATCTTCAAAAGACAACAACTATAACATAAAACCTTTTAAAAACGGGTGAGAAAGGGAGCCAGGTCATACGTTTTCCACCTTTAGTTCTTTACTGGCTAGTTAGGTGCCAGAGGAATGCTTGGATGCAGGTGAAGTGGGATTGTCCTGCTTTAAAAATCATTCTTTGGGAAATTTGCATCTGTCAAAAAGATGCTGTTTTTTTGCTTTTAGAAAGCCCATCTTTAATAATGCTCACCTGCTAGCAAGGCTTTGCTAGCATCTGACTCAAAGTGGATCTCTGTGCCCGTTCCTGACCCATGGGCCAGGATGGAGTGAATCTGACCACCAGATTAACTCCATCTGGTGGTCAAGAATCCATCTTGTTTCATCAAATCTGTCTTTAGATTGTCCTTAGTCCAGTGTAATGCTTGGATGCAGGTAAACTCTTCAGCTAATGTGTCTTGAATATTTGTGTTCGGGTTTCATCCTTCCTTACCTTGACCAAGAGTTCTGAACGTCTTGTACCTTTAGGTCTGTCACACCTGTTTTATGTTATGATAAAACAGGTGGCTTCATGCTCGATTCTCCTCAGATCCTTGACAATTAATGTGTTTTTTTTCCTATAGATGTTTCATGTGTTGACTATTTGCAACAAAATGTTTGACGATTCCGTGATCATGCCCTGATAACTCAACAATTTCCAAGAGTGCTGCATCCATCTGAGAGACTTTTGGTTATTTTTGACTTTTCAGAGTTCAAGTTTGTCTGGCGTGGAGTTAGAAAACATCCCCAAAAATTATATTATTATGGTGAAAAAACTCACCTGTCTAATAATTGTGCTCAGTGTTAATATCCCCGAATGTTATTTCCCTAGCCAGGCATGTCACGCTTCTTCATGTCTTTTCTTTTTACTCTTATTCCGGCAAGAACTAAACAGATAAACTTGTCTCGATTCCTACATCTATTGGTGTAGCACTTAAAAAGCCACATCAATTCTGAGACAGCATATCCTATTAGTATGATGATGCTTTACATCGATCACCCGGCCACGACTTGTTGTGCGGTGAGGACAAAACAGATGCTTCAGGGTACAGACGAGCTTTGAGCAAAAACCGAAGGGAGAAGACTCTGGAAGCCACTGAGTCATTGGTCTCAAAGTGGATCTCTGTGCTGGTTCATTTCTGAGCCTGGGTTTGTTCTCTCTCCCCTCACCCTCCTTCCGTTTTTTGGCCCTTTGTTGTGGTCACTGGGACAATCGGTTACAGCCCGACGGAATGAAAACCACTCATTCAGAGCCCTGCAACAGCAAACTATTAAACAGAGGATCCAGTTACTTAGTCTGGGAGGGAAGTCGTCTTTAAAGCAAAAAGACCCCCCCACTGAAAACAAAAAACTTAATCGAACATTTTACTCACCAGGTGGACCCACTCAAGCTACAGACGAGCGAACGATTTGTCTTTAATATGTGATGTGTGATGTGGATAGGTTCAATATATTTTTGCGTTGCAGATTTCAGGCCATGCTGGATGTGGTTTTATTTCCACATCTATCACAGACAAACACAACAGTGATGGTGACGTGGATAAACAACATTCCCCCTGCAGAAACCTAATACAACTCATTCCTATGAATTAGCCTGTCTGTGTGTCTTGCTGAGGCAACAATGGTGATTTCTGTTTGAGTTTTGTGGCTTCCAAGCCCAGAACCAGTCTCCCAGTCGGGGCGACAAATGGAGGGTCGTGGTCACCGCGGATGCTTTGTTTTCCACAGTGCTGGCTCGTTGCTGTCCAGCCCGCAAAAGGACCATCTGCCTTTTCAATTAATAGCCCTGTTTGTGCTTCACATTTGTTTGCGCTCATAGATGATTTTTATAATAAAACTCAGACTTTCTGGTATTTCGCGAAATCCAGGGTGATGACATCATTTCTTGGGGTTTTTTTTTATGTCGGAGGGGGAGTTTGCAGCTTGTGGCCGTTTCCCGGAGAAAAGGCAGCTTGCAGAAACTGCTGCAGCTGTTTTCTGGTGTGTCTGTGTGATGAAATGATTCTTGCCGATGTTCGGCCTTTACCACAATTAAGAGCAGACCGACTCAGTGCCGGGGGAATACACAAGATGAGGGAGCAATTTTTGCCATCTCCTTTGAGACACGACAATGGGAACAAAGTATTTCAGCCCAGAAAATGTCATGGTAATACCAGGCTCTATTGTTCTATGGTTAAAGCAACTTATTCAATAATGGGAACAATGCAAAAGCAATTTCTTTGTCTGTTTTATTTGAATAGGACTCTTTGGTCCAAACCCTCAAATGTTATCCAAAATATTGACTGCTTATTTCAGATAAGTGGAAGAAAAGGAACAAGGAATGTACACAGCAAGCTAAAGAGTTTCAATTCACAGAAGGTTTGCTTTTTTCATTACTTATTTTCCAGAAGAAATATTATAAGAAGTGCCTAAAAAAGTGTCAACGTCGCTTACAGACCACATAGCAAGGAGCCTTAGCTGTTATCGGCTTGGTATCCATGTTGTATATGTCGTAATAGATAGTCACTCCCACTGTGGACGCTGACTTTTACAAAACGTTTAAACTTTAATAATATCTGTCTAATGCAAAACCTTGAACCACAACCGTAAACATTGGTCCCCAGCTTCAACCACGTCATTATTTGCTGCACACAGAATGGAGGTGCAACACGTAACGATCTGGTGTAGAACCAACTATTTATTTCTAAGTGTTGATAAAAGATGTGATTTCAGGAGGGAATGTTGACCATCAACTTCTTGGTGGAGATTGACCTGCCACAACACGGATATCCCTTAACTCACACACACGCTTCTTACTTCCTGGAAAAAGATTTCGTGCCATTCAGGCCTCCACTACCAAGAAGTAGAGTCAGCAACAGTGTTTGAGCCACATTTATAACCCATAAGTTACAGACCTATCCAACAATAACTGATCCACCAGTACATGCATATTAAACAAGAAGACTGTAGGAATTTGTGCAGCACTTGGCTACTTTTACAAGCTGCATATTATGCTGTTTGCCTCCCTGATCTCTGGTTGACAGGTGTGCATTTTACTCTTGCCATAACCATAGTTATGCATTTTAAACTTAGCTTAGTTTCAGTTTGAGCTTCAGCCTTGGCTTGGTTTAGTTTTGTGAACTGAAGATTGAAGGGTCTACAGATGTCCAGAAGATATGCAGCTCCAGTCTGTCTAATTAAACTAGTCAAAGTAAACATTTCAGAACTGCAATGAAATATGAAATCATACTATTTCAACTGTTTTGGTCATAGCTATCTAAAATAACACTGAATAAATATTATAGATGATGTATTTGTAACTGTAGTTTTCAATGATTCACAATGTTCGAAAAGCATTACGGATGATTGTTGTATTTCTTTATAAATTAAAAGCTCCTAGATCATGTAATACAAAAACTCCAAACATAACTCAGTGGCACAGGTATATCTTCTGATACTGTATGTATTTGCCGACATATGGAAATGAGACTAAATGCAAACATTTTATTTCTGTATTGTTATATCCAATATCAATACTGTTTTGTTTTTTTAGATTTCAGTGCTGCCTGGTTCTTTGCTAAGCCAGGATTGTGTACGTTATTTTGTGAAAAATGAACAAAATGTGTTTTGCTATGTAAAATATTTCCAGATGCAACATTTAATTTTTAACCGACTATTTGTGTGGCGACGGTTGACTTTGTACGAAGAAAATAATCTTTAGTTTGAACGCATTGTGGATTGTGAAAAGTTGTGTTATGGCTAAGCAGCAATGGCAGCGACTCCGGCTAAATCTCATGTGTACAATTGGGCTGCAAGGTGATGAAGTCACAACATTTCACACAAGGATTTGTCACTAAACCTTTCACCAATACCAGTCATCAAGTGGAAGCAGGGCTGGACGGATCACTCTCGAGGGAATTTCTTCATCGTTAGCATTGCATTAAAACCTGCGGCTTTTCGCTGGGTTCTCTCACGAGCGTCATGCTTGTAAGGTCTTCCTTTACACATGGACGGTTTGAGTCTCCTTTCCACCATTCGAATGAAGCATGGCACCATTTGGAGTGAGGAAATAAAATCATAATGTGATTTCGTTCCATTCTCGCTGGTCCGTCCGACCTCATTTTACACGTACCCCTACAATTCAAAACAGTCTGGTCTGCTTTTGGGAACGTCCAAAGCTGTCGTCGATCAGCGATCACTGAATGACTGGAGCGTTCAGAATAGTTGGCAGTTCTTCTCTCCACAATCGGAATATTTATTTAGTTACATTGTGCTGACACGGACTCTGAGGTTTGATGAAATCCTCCCTGGACAGGACAACTTTGTTTTTCTTCTGGCGAAACATAAACAGCCATTTTAGCACGAGGGCAGATCTTAAACTAGTAAAAAATAATTTTATGTCATTTGACGACTTTATTTATCATTATTTAATTGAAGACAACGTAATATCTTTATTTGCATAATGCACAAACATCATCCATTGCCCGCGCACCTTTAGATTTTCTAGCACAGCAAATCGTATTTCGACTTAACTTCACTGGCATGGATGGTACAATGAGCCTTAAACACCAGAAGCTCTGCTGTGCCATTGACAGAAACTCTACTTTCTGCTGCTACTGTGAAACATGGTGCACCTAATTGTACAGTGGTCACCCACTAGATCTAAATAGGGTTTCGGACCACACAGTGCGATGAAGGCCCACGAGGAGGAAACTCTCACACAGGCTAAAACTGAGCCACCGTCGCTGGCTGTTTTACTGGAGGTGAATCCGTCTGCATAACATCTCAAAAATACATCACTGTGCTTGGTTTTTAAATCTGTACTAAACAAGCTGTCAACTGAATGCACCGGCTTTCACTGAAAGGTACGGATGACTGGAGCAAAAATTGTTATGTTTTTGTTTAGGAATGCATTAAAAGTGTTTTTTTTTTTTTTTTTAAAATTCCAAATGTATAGTTTTGGATACATATAACCTTTGATAAATTGTGTCTTTTTTTGTGTGTTTTTCCAAAAGGACATTACGCAAATTCACAACTCTTCACTACAATAATATGCACAAGAACAAGGAAGGCAAAAGACGCACATTTTTGCACCACAATAATCCTAACTTGCTCGGAAAGGAGTAGGAAGGAGTAAGAAACTTATGAACTCCGACCCCATAAACTCATATTATATTTTCAGATGGACCCTCATTAATAAGTCAAATCAAAAAGAAAAATAAACAAGTTAATTAATTTTCCATTTTATCTGGGTTTGTCTAAGAATATGCATCCATACCCACACACTCGTATGCGTCAGCCTCAATTTACACATACACATTGGTGCTAACTCTCACCCATATTTCTACATCTTGTGACAATTGCCTCCTTATATTTCCCTTTTAATTGAAATATAAGGACGTCATTGAAATGCAAAAGCTCTTTTGCCAAGCATGTTATAGAGTGTGATGAAACTTTTCTTGCATTTTTCATCCTTTGCATAGATTATTTGCAGATGTGGTTTATGTACAGCATGTCCAGCCACAAGCAGAAGAAGCTCTTCTTTTGTTTTTTGACATTGATATGACAATCCCTACCAGTTTTGAGGTGAGTACAGTAGAGCTGGACTTTTTCAGACCAAGTCCTGCAGTGGAAAAAGCCTTTTTGTTACCATGCAGACTTTGAATGCTTAAGAGGATCTGCTGACCAAGGAATCACTAATTTCTGAGGAAAGAAATGTCATAATGTAACTCAAGTGCATTTATTTTCTCCAGAGAACTTCCTGAGTGCTACTAGCAGAGGCCACGGTAGAATGGTTTAATTTGCTCACTAGTTGTACGCTACAAGTTGTATTTTTTAAATAATCTGTTTGCAGTTTAACTCAATATTGTCTGTTCAGATGCTAATTTAGCCACAAACATCCTCTGAAACTGTAATACCTGTTGCGTTTTTCACGGTTGCACCTGTAGATGGATGAAACAGGTGAGCATTGATCACACACACACAAAGTAAAAGAAATAACATTGGGTTTACACTGAAATGTGCTGTACCAATAAACTCCATTGGCTAATTGATTGAACACATCACGAGTTATGGAATATAACATATATTTATGAACTAACATTTGATTTTTGGTTCTCTTTAGTGCATCTTTCTACAAAAACAAAGGAAAAGTACGGCAGACTGTGGACTTCACTCCTTCAACCCGTCCTCCTAGTGACAAATTCAAATTAGCAGTGGTCAGGTTTTTTTCCTCCAAATATACAGCTAGATTCAAACAAATTCTTCTCCCCACCTCACCTCTCTCTGGTCTGGCCTATGAAAACCACATGCCGGGGTCACTGCGCGCTGCTCAAGCCAAACCAGACCCATAATTTTGCTTTTGTTTCAGTTGTAGCCTCAAACCCTGAAATATAAAGACCAGGGAAGGTCAGCATGCAGAGGGAAAAGTGCGAGAGAGAAAGAGAGGATGAGGGAGGCTTAAAGGAAAGCGAGGAACGAAAGAAAGAATTAGATGAGAGACTGGATAAGGAGCAACCCAAGAACTGTTGTTGAGAGTGGAGTGGTTTTCCAATCTGTTGAGGAAGTTTTTATTATACACCATGTGTGTGGACAGGAAGAGCTGCGTAACAAGGCCCAGATCTCTCCAAACCACTGGCCATTACTGACCACCGCTGACCATTACACCCAAAGAGCTTTCACTATTTCTGGATTCAGGCTTTCCCCAGGTTAACGGAACACATTTACACCTCGGTATTTTGTCTACATATGACATCAGAGCATCTATTTTCTAACACGCAGCCCGTTTTATTTTCTGACCTCTGCTGCTTAAAGCAAACCTCACCCTCAAATCAACTTTTTTTTATTTTTATTTTTGCTGATAAACCAGTCTAGATGGACTATTTAGGGTTCCAGCTTTATGTTTCCATGTAAACTTTGACATTTTTGTGAATGCCTGCTCTACCACTGAGTCATGTGACGTCCCACATTTCAGAATCTTAAAACAGATGGTGAGCGGCCCAGTTTTAATGAAACGGACACTTTAGATGAAATAATAAAACTACATCCTGTTATCTCCTCAAAGTCTCGTCTTTTTTGCCCTCCTTGAGCCTGAATGAACACTTCAGTTCCCTTTAAACTCCCTCCCTCACCCAGGGACAATAAACATGGTTTTTCCTCTATGTTGCCAGTGACTTCTCTTTTATTTTTACCAAATCTTTCATTTGCACACACAAGTGAACAGTCAACCTAACCGTCGTGTTTTTGGACTGTGAGAGGAAGTCGGAGTACCCAGAGAGAACCTACAGGGATCATGCAAACTCCTTGCAGAAGGCTCACTTGCCCAGGATTCAAACCCAGGACCTTCTCGCTGCGACAGAGATAAACCTACTGCTTTTTTGTTTGTGTTTTTATTGAAACTGTGAAATTAACCCTCCTTTTCTTTAGCTGCTATTGATGCAACTTTCTGTCGGCATCGATGTAAAGGTAAGTTGAAGAAAATTGCGCATAAATGAAATCCCCAAATACATAGAATCAACATTGCATGTGTTCATAAACCTGAAGTTCTTTCAAACGTTTGGTCTGCATTTCACAAAGAAAAAGATTTTAATTCATTTGGTCACGAAGTTGTTTGCACAGCATTAAATGCTACTCAAAATGTGTTTATTTTAAGATGTAGGAATACGGCTAAGATTAACACGACTTTATTCACATTCAACCAACACAAGCCAGAGCTCCATTCTTAGTAAAACAGGTTGTTGTAAAATCTCTAAAAGGTCAAAACCCGAGAGTCATAAAGCTTCCATTGTGCAAACGGAGAATCGTGGAGTTGGTGCGGTACGAGGCTGATCGACTGAAACCCCAAAACCTCAACCGTTTTGTTTTCTTTTTTTAAAGAAAAACAAACCAGTTTTATTTGAGCGAGCCAGTACAGTACACTTCACTCCTCTGACCTCAGTAAGCTTTGTGTTTGGGTCCAGTTCTTGGCCCACTGCTCAGTCATCAGGACACCGGGCAGATCTATGACACATGCAAAGGCCAAAAGGAAATGTGGCCCAGGCCACAAATCTCGCGCAATTTGGCCGATGATTCCACGCTTCATGGGAAGTTGACGTTCTGATAGCAGATGGACAACAGCAATAGGTTTACCCTGGCAGGGGCCTGTATTTTGTAGATAATGTGATATACCAATTGGCTCAGCATCGCCCATTGTATAAACACACGGTCACCTCGTGGAGAGATTTTGAATAATGACAGAAAGGGAACAACACAAAGAGAAAAGAGGAAAGTGACATTTACACGAGCAATAAAAACATCACAACCGAGCATCTTTGCTGTAATTCTACTCCGTTGCTGGTTCTGGCAGCCCACCGTATCCCTTAATACTGAGGAAGGAGGATTTTATAATACTTGCCATAACATTGTAGTGAGGAAAGAATCTCTGGTTGATTTTGACATTTATACAAGTGTAAAATCTTAGATGAATGCAGTTTTGAGTTTATTATTTAAGCCCTGCTCACTTTCTAAGTTTTCTCACTAACAAAAAAAATGTAGAATTAAACATTTTCATTGTGGATAAACCACCAAAAAAAAAAAAAAAGATTTTGCAAAGTATGAGTGAACTTTTTGAGCCCCTACAATTAGGCGAGATTTTTTTTTTTAACTCAATCAACACCTAATCTTAGATCGCTGTGTACCCGACTGCAAAATACCTTAAATGCAATATGTTACCCAGCTCCCCTACTGTGAAACTAGTGATCTGTGTGACATAACATGCGTTTGCATGTCAGAAAAGCACTACCTCTTTTGCCTGTTTTATGTCTCTGTAGCGATTTGAGTTCTCTCTCTGTTTATTTAGATCTGTGTTCCTGTGACTCCCTGTATTGTCCTGTCTTGATTATTACCAGCCGTGTCTCACTTCTACAAAAAAGTTCAGATGCATGAAATGTAAATCAGTTCTTAGTTTTTATAATATTATGTTTTTCCACACCAAAAACCACCCATTAATTTTTATATAAAATTACTTCCCATCTGTACTTTAAAAAAAAAAAAAAAAAAAACTATCTTAATTCCAACACGCCTCTGATGAGTGGAAAGTCCAAGACATTATGGACTCTTCCATAATATCTAATTGAATCATTTTTGGTTTATTTTGATGATTCAATGTGTTGCAAGTCAAACAGAGCAGTAATTTTTGTTCTTCTTAAATGCATCAAAGCATATTTAAATCTTTTACCATGTGATTTCAGATGCCATACGGTCCATTTAAAAGGTCCTGCTACAGCAGCTGACTGCAAGAATTATGACACCAAACCAGAAAGTTATTGATGATGACTCCCATGAATATGAGCCACATATCTTAAACTATTTCATTGTTTTTGTTGACTATTGAGAGGATAATGATTAACACCTGTAGCTCGTTGTCTCCTCTCTCGTTCCCCGGGTCGAGGGTTTCCCGTGTGTAAGGGCAGTTCACAACATTTATGGTTCTACTTCAAACATATCCAGAGTTTATTCAGACAAACAAATGCATCAAAACACACCAATAACATACCAGAATCAATCAGAAACTCAAAACCACAAGACAGACATCAATCACCTGAAAGAAACAGAAAAATGCACAAATACAGAGACCAAGAGCGCCGGTGCCGCCGCACCCAACGATCTGACCAATTCTTTTAGCTCCGAAACTTAAATGTTTTATGACTGTCCTTGCTGGGCTGATGAGTCCTGAAAGAAGCAACATTTCACACCTCCGTGTGAGATCCTCTCTCTCTTCAGGTGTCCTCTCCCTCCAGCACATAGCAAAAGGCCCCAATCCTTATATGGGTTCAGGAAACAGTTATCTCTATGAAGACCCCCTCCTGCTGTCCCAGCACAGATGCTGCTGCATTCCAAGCACAGCAGGAGGCTGATGGCTCAGAGCCTCCTCTCACGTAGAATATCAAAACGGGCTGATTTGGATCTAAGAACTGGTACAATTCTCCTCTACTGATCAGATTATGTTGATTAAGCCATGACTCTAAATCTAACTTAAAATTGAGTCCTACTCAAGATAATGTTGATCTGTCTAATATTTAAACATGTGCTTAAAGCTAAAACTAGCATAATTGAATTATCATTTCCAACATGACACTGATTATTTTTTGCTTCATTTTTGTTTTGAATGTGTCCATTTGAATGTGTACCTCCTTGTTTTTTTTTTATTTGTGAGTTTGGTTATTTTTTTATTGCTGTCATACGTTCTATTTTCCTGTTAATTATTTTGTAGATCAATACCCCTTTTTGCTGTTTTGTCAATCTATAATGTTTGCTGCACATGGACTAATTGGTGAACTAAAAAAAAAGATTATTTTTCAAAATTGCCATGTTTCCATGAAGCAAATTGATTTTCAAAATTTCAACTTGTGCTATAAAAACGTCGCTATCAATGGCAGCTGAGTGCTGTTAGTCCGGAGCATGTGCAGCATTTCTGTCGAGTCTCCTCCAGCGGGTTGGCCTTGGGTGCCCTCTTCAAGCCCCCTTCAAGCCTCCTCTGTGGATCTGTGGTAAAGCAATACCAGGAAACATCCAGAACAAAAATACCAATGAAGGCGAGACAGCTGTTGTGCTTCCTCTCGCTTTTTCCGGTTCTCTCAGACGGCATGTTTTTCAAATCAGAGAGGAATCACTCTCAGGACTACAGATTCAAATCTGGAATTTCTCCAACTCCTCTAGGACCCAAAAGAAGACGAGCCACTTCTCCATTCTTCCCCAGTCCGTCCAGGTTTACTGTGTAGCCAAGCTGAAAGTCGGGGCCTTGTGTGGAGTAAGGGCTTCATGGCAGGGCTCTTACGGTTTACCTGAAGGACAACCACAGTGTAAATCCTCTCCCCTGAAGGAGGATATCCAGGATGTGGCTTTGAAGGAAAACAGAAACGTGCGTGAGTGTGTTTGAGAGAGGGAGACAAAACGGAGAGAAAGTGTGAGAAAGACGGAGCAATGGGGAGAGTGCATGAGGGTGGGATGGAGGCGGGTTCATCATGCATGCATGCATATGTGTTGGCGTGAGCGCGTCTGCGTGCAAATGTGTGTGGTCCTCTTTGTGAGGTGGAAAATTATTTTTAAATTCAAGTTAAAATATTTGCTTTTCCTTCAAGTTGCCAGCGATGCGCTTTTAGCACCACGGTGGGACTCGGTGCTTTGTGAGGTGTTAGTAGAAATGAATGGAATGGATGCCGCCACTGCGCCATCTCATGAATGAGTAAGGGGGATCTCCTGGCTGGCTCACCACAGCGCAGCGTGCTGCGAGCAATCATAATCTTGTTTATTTTCATCACAGTAGCCTTTGGAGCCTCTCCCCCTCCAGGATTTACATTGGGAAAATACACAGAGACAGCTACAGACATCACAAATGAGTAACTTGGCATCTGTGGCACTACAGCAAAACCCAAACAAAAACCCCACTTTGTTTAGCCGACCTGACCGATACCGGGGACTGTGGGCAACTATACTTGGCAGCGATTAGCCACAGTACAAGAGCTGATGTCATTTTCCATGCTGGTGGAGGCATTGTTCTAACTTTAACAAACATGAAAAATGTGGAGAAAAAATTAGACGCAGATCAGCGCAACATAAAGTAGAAATGCTAATCATAGCAGAAAGGGTAGACTAAATGACACTTTTTTTTTCATGGTATAGTTTTGTCAATTTTTCCTTTGGAAATATGCTAATATGCAACTTCTCCCGACTCTTTCCGATCCTCGCGAAGGCCGAACCCCAAGTGTGTTGTATGGTTGTGTTTGAAAAACTACTTGCGAGTAAAGATGTCAGAAAAAAAGAAGTGAAGTGAAGGAGTGGCTAATTGTCCCCCTGATGGGTATGAATCAACACGCGGTTGCTGTAGAAAATCCTGCTGTAGCCATGTTGGTTTTTTTTGTTTTTACCCAGAAGCAAGACATGAAAGCAAGTGCAGTATATTAAAAATATGGCTTTGTGAAAAAAAATCTTCACTCCAAGAAGCAGGTATAGAAATGCTATGTTTTTTTTATTTTTGTAGGCTCATCATGAACTAATTTTGAAACTTTTTAAAACTTAGATTTTTTTTTTTTATTTTGCTGCCGTAGGTTGCTGAAATATAATGGCTTTGACAGTTTAAAATTGGCCACATGCTGACAGACTCATTGAAAGCAAGACAACACCAGGTATCATAAGTTAATTTTTTTAAAATCATCACTTCTGAAACATATTCCAAAGCTAAAACACGGTTTAGTTGCTGACGCGTTTCCTTTAATTGTGGAAACACTTCATCTGGGAAACATTCCTCAGCTCGTCCCCACAGGTGTTGAGGTCTTCCTATATTTTCCAAGATGGTAATCAGTGACAGCCGGCAAGACCAACAACGACAAGCCTGTAGGTCACGAATGCGTGCCGTTTAAGAAAACAATTTTCCTGCGGCGAAAAATGTTTTCCTACCGCCCTTCACCGTTCAATGCCTGGTGTGAAACCTCCAGCTGCAGGCGAGAGAAAGAGAGAGGGAGCTACCTACATGATCCTCTCTTACCTGCTGCCAAAGACTCCCAGGCTCGTCATTCCTGCGCGTCTCTCAGCACCGAGGCTCTTACCCTCTTCTATACCCCTGCCAGAAAAGCACCTGGGGGTCTGCGCTCATCTGCTGGTATTTCTGCTGAAAGCTATAATAAATCATTTGCCTTTTGTCTCTCAGCCTTCTGCCTACTTTCCTAATGTGTTTTCTCTCCGTGATCCTGGTTTCGAGAGTTGAAAGAGGCCCGCTTCAAATGGGCGCAGGTTGTGCTAGGGCAGATTCAGCGGCGTCTTCGCATTCTCCGCGATTCTTGCTCCTTGTCATCACTCCGATGCCCCATTTCCCTCAGGTTGAATACCGCAGGAAGCAAAGCGTTGAAGGCGCACTGGGAGAAGTAGCAGGTAGAAAAGGTGAAGAGAAGAAGAGTTGGAGGGTGAGAGGAGGGGGAAGGATAAAGATGTCTTGTCAGAATGTAGAAATTAAACTGAAATAATTTACACTCTGCTGACTTTAATTTCTGGCCACGAGTGTTTCGAGCGAGCTCCTGCGCCGAATGCCTTTGTGGTGAAGCAACTTTTCCGGGGAGGAAGACGTGTTTATTCAAGGAGAGGAGAATTTCATTCTTGAACCAAGCCGACTTTGTGTAGAGAGCGCCTCAGCAGGCCGTGTAAATATCAGGAAGGTTTTTAATAAAAACCAGGGGCGATGACGGCTTCCAAAAAACATATTATGTATGGAGAGGTCACCGGTGGGAAAAGTGGCCAGACCCTTTTCAGTGGCTAGAGAGTCTGAGGAGATCACTGGAATTCCTTTGGTTGGAGTTTAGGTGTTTGAGCTCGAAGCGTCCTGACAGGCCCTTCCTCCCCGTGTCGTCTCCTCTGTGCGCACGGTCTGACGCAGACACTCACACAAACAGACACATGCACTCTTCTGCCGTCCAGCTTAGTGGCTTGGAGCTCTTGCAAAGATCCCTCCAGCCCCTCCTCTACCTGAGTCCTGAAAACAACAAACTAATTAGAAGAATTGCCAGTGGATTTGATAAGAGTCTGTGTTTCTCTGACCTCTAGTTAAGTAGAGTGGGAGGCCTGCCGTTGCCTCCCACTCTACTTGTTTTAGGACATGTAAGTATATAGAAGACGGGAATGGATTACCAAACGTGCTGTGTCCCTTATTAAACACTTTATGTTTCCACATGGATCTTCATGTTAATACAGAATATGTATTTTTCGTAATCTGGTTTAGCAATTATGAATGGTGTGTGTGCGAATAACGTGGTTTCACAATCAAAGTTACTTATTTTTCCCATATTGGTTACAGCAAATGCTCAGCTGTTATTGTTTATCCGTAGAATCAAACTTTCTGGAATCAAACTTACTAACACACTACATCTCCAATGTCACTGAAACATATTCAAGGTTTCTGAAAGGTCTTAAAATGGTTTCAAATGACTAAACTAAAGGTAAGGCTTTAATAAGTCCTTTCCAGGTACACTACTCACACTCACACACATTTGCATTTCTACCCATTCTAGGACTTGATTCACATTCATTTTAGCAACTGCATTTCTCCTCTTACCATTACAAGCTTAATCAAAGACTAATTCACACCTTACCAAGCTAATCCTTAACCCTAGATAAGGGGTCCACCATATTAGGTTCCCTAATATGGTGGGATCTAACTCGGGAATCTCACCTTATGGAGGGATGATCCATATTGAGAAACCAATTGATCACCTTTCCTTCATCTTCCTATGTCATCTCAGTCAGTTTGATGTAGGCTAAAGTTTAGTTTTGTTTGATAAAACCCATTGGTTCCTGGGCCAAAATGACCCAAAACAGGGCAGCTAAACAAGTACACAAACACACATTTTCACACACACACACACACATATATATATGTATACATATGTATTGTCTTTATTCTGTGCAGGTACAAGCTTTTCACGTTACTGAACGCTAAATGCAGGTGGTTAAAGTCCTTATTAAGTTACTTTTCATTTTTCATATACTGTAGTTATGTAATTGTTCTTACGGTCTTAAAAAGTAATTAAATTAACTTAATTTTAAAAAATCTGTTTTTCAGTATGCACTTCTTTCCCACTGCACTCGTCGTCTTCAAAGCATCTGTTTCTTTTCCTTAACATAATGCTATAATCCAAGTCTGTCTTTGCGTGATATGACCATCAAAATAAAGTCCTGGCTCTCCGCCGTAGGAGTCGGTTCTTCCTGTTCGTCCCTTACAAAGACTCACCTTTCAGACGCAGCTCATTCATGAACACATCACTAACATTCAGACAGTCATTGGCCTCCCTGAAAAGGTTCAGACGGATGAATCCCAACAGGAGTAGAAAGCATTGCTGTGTCGGGGTCCCAAGCCAAAGGTCAATCCTCAGAGGTCAGGCCGAGGTTAATAAGGTGTTTTGTCACTCGGAGAATATGTCTAATCCCCCTGAGACTGAAAAGGATGCATCTCTTCTTTAGCAAACTTCACAGCGCGGCCACTAACCCCATTTTTGATTCTCTCCGTAAGCCTCCTCTTTCAGGTCCCCTCCTCTTTGTCGTCCACCCTTTGTCGTTCGTGACAACAAAGGAAAATGATCAAAAGCCACGGTTAGTCCAGGGTTAATTTATGGCAACATTTCCGAAGCCCTACTCTTTCGACTCGCTCATCGCCTATAAAGCGGCGGCCTGCTTGATAGGGTTAATTACCTGATTCCCATGACACAATTAAAATTCCAGCCTTCAGCCTGGAACTCCGTGAGCTGTCTGGATGGATGAAACACTTTCTGGCTCAACAATGCTGACGTTAGCCCCACTTGATGAGGGTATTATTTTAATAGAAAAGAGTCGCCTATTCATTATCTGCATGTGGTCATCCATGAGACACAAGCGCAGAAAATGAGAGAAATCCTAAAGGCTGGCAGACTGCCAGCTCTTGCAAAAAAAAAACCATGGCCGTCTACATTGCCAGTGTCTCTACTACACAGCTGGAGACAATAAAGTGGAAAACTGGCTCCCTTCTTCCGCTTTGGTCTTTGCTCAACTCCCAAATATCCAGATTTGTATCCATATTCTGCCACTCATTGGACTTGTCATTTATTTGACTTTATAATAAAATAACATCCCCCCCCAAACCAGGAGCAATAACTGTTTTCACAGTCTGACTGTTTTCACAGTCTGACTGTTTTCACAGTCTTTCCAAAAATAGCTCCTGCGCTGAGGACAGAGTGGAGCTGAAACGGCAGACTGCATTTTCTTACGCCCATATTTCCTGTTTACTGCATTATATTCTGACGGGTTACTTCCGTACGTGAGAGTTTCTTTGCGTCTTCAAATGTGTTTAGGGATCACTTATAATTCTAACATACAACTTCTAACAACTTTTGGAAGAGCTTCACAAAACCACTGGTGGAGGAAGCATATCAGAGGCATCCGTGCTTGTGTGAAATGTGTGTTGTTTTTTTTCAAATATACGTGACTTATTCATTAAGGAAACCCGCAACATGAGGTCAAGGCCCTGTGGTGTGTTGTTCCACCGATGGCGGCGGATGTGCCATATAGAGGACAAACAGGCAATTCCACAAACAAAAATATGGGGAAAGCCCACAACTGTATTTTCCACTTGTTTGTGAAGTAACCACTCTGTTATTGTTTTGCTGCCAAAATGAATTACCGTGGTTGAAGTAGACACTCTGCCTTTGTCTGCTCGTGGGAATTTGCCTAAACATATGATGATACATGATGACTGAATTGTAAATCTGTTTCTAAAGGTACAATTGGCATGAAATGCAGTCCACCCGCTTTTTTTACATGTCCTGTCTCGGCACACTGTATGAAAAAAGTAGTTACCTACTTTTGTCTTGCCAAATTCTATGTAACAAAATAATATCTCAAGATAATTTCCTTATTGTGTCTTTCACTCTAATAAATCAGGGCTGTATCAAATTAGACTGACCACACTGATGGAAAAGCAACCTGCGCTTGTTTGACCTTAAGCCATTAGGATTATTGGGGCCATAATATTAGCCTCTATTATCTGTTGCTCTAAGGTCAGTGCACCGCCACAGGCGGTGCAAATAATATTAGCCCTTACTATCTTTTGGTCTCAGGTTAATGCACTGTCTTGTGCAGTAATAATAACTGAAGATTATTTATTTTGTAATAAAAATGTTTTTTATCGCCCTTAGAAATATTGGAACTGATTAAGTCCAGTAGAGGTGTATCTAAGTAGATAAAAATAATAAAAATAAAATAAAATAAAATAAAAATAAAAATAATTCAAATCAAAGTAAATGTTCACTTATGACTTACAGTTAATGAAAGAATACTACATGAATATAGAAATGAATGGCCTACTGAAAAGTATGTTGTATATGGACATAATTTGGCTTTAATTACTGAATCAAAGCTGTATGGTATATATGTGATAAGCCTGTGACTGCTGAGACGCTAAGGAAGTACACTTTTTCTTTCCATTCAACTTTCCATTAACATGCTTGGATACAGAACTGTGTGAACAGCTCATCTTTTGCAATGAGTCTAGTGGTTTACCCTAACTTCTTCAATTTTTTTTTTGCCGAACAACTGTTATTCTGTGTTTAAAAAGGCTTTTTTTATCATGTAATATTAGAGGAGCTATATTCTTGTTTTTTTTCAGTAACTGTAAGCCTTAAAAAATAACAAGCTCTTAATTCACCATCAATCTGTATTAAAAGTTGAACTTTTTGTATTAAATTGGTACTTTCTGTACTCCAATTTACAGAGA
Source organism: Phalloptychus januarius (assembly GCA_902982915.1). Lineage (NCBI taxonomy): Eukaryota > Metazoa > Chordata > Actinopteri > Cyprinodontiformes > Poeciliidae > Phalloptychus > Phalloptychus januarius. The sequence continues at coordinate 15,837,309 of CADWAE010000471.1, read as the reverse complement.
TGCTCCTGGATTTTAACAATAAACTACATGTTACAATTGAATGAAATAATGTTGAACAAAAATCAGTTTCAAAAGGGAAGTGAAAAACTGTTTATTTTCTCCTTTTTGCTCCCTTGATGTTCTCTTTTTCATGGCGCTTCTGCAGAGAGAACGTCATCATTTACCAGGTAGGATATCTGCTGTGAGCTCAATGCGGCAGCTGCATAAAACCTTCAGATTTGGAGCTCCTTTTGCCCTTCAAACTAACAAAAGTTTGAAATTTATAATCTGATGGAGGTAAAAACAAAGATTTAAAAATAAGTCAATCGATTTTTGTAGTTTTAAAATCAAAAATAGGTCAAGGCAGTGCTTACATTTGCATGCTGATTGAGTTATTAATTGTTTATCCATCCATCCATCCATCTTCTACCGCTTATCCGGGGTCGGGTCGCGGGGGCAGCAGCTTAAGGAGGGAGGCCCAGACTTCCCTCTCCCCAGCCACTTGGGCCAGCTCCTCCGGGGGAATCCCGAGGCGTTCCCAGGCCAGCCGAGAGACATAGTCTCTCCAGCGTGTCCTGGGTCTTCCCCGGGGCCTCCTCCCGGTGGGACGTGCCCGGAACACCTCACCAGGGAGGCGTCCAGGAGGCATCCTGACCAGATGCCCGAGCCACCTCAACTGGCTCCTCTCGATGCGGAGAAGCAGCGGCTCTACTCTGAGTCCCTCCCGGATGGCCGAGCTTCTCACCCTATCTCTAAGGGAGAGCCCAGCCACCCTGCGGAGAAAACCCATTTCGGCCGCTTGTATCCGGGACCTCGTTCTTTCGGTCATGACCCAAAGCTCATGACCATAGATTAATTGTTTAGTTAAACTTATTACATAAGTTATTTATTGTTATTTGACACTCTTCACTCTCCAGAAGAGTCAGTACATTACTGGAGCAGAAGTTTGGCATTAAGCTTTGAAAATATAAAACGTAAGTTTATCCCTCATAGTTTTAGGGTTAAAAACTATGAATATAGTTATATATATAAAAAATTATATAAATAAAAATTTTTGCTGTTTCTCTAAAACTGTATTAGTTTATTCTTAGAAAAATTTACATTTTGAAAACCTAAAAAGGAAAATCTTCAGTCCTACATTATAAAAATTAAATGTTAAATTTTGCTGCTTCTCTAAATTATTCTAAAAATATATTAAGGATAGGTCTTGAATAAAACATATTGTGCTTAACGTGAGTTTTATTATAGGTTTAGATTCGTACCGTTTCTTTGCAGTTGGGCAGGTTTTACACGTTTAGTTTTACAATGTTTGGACCGGAAAATACCAAATCTGGCAACAGTGGCGATTGGCGCCATTTTTGTTATTAATGAGCGTGACGCGCATGCGCCATGCTGGATAGAAATATGACGCAGGTGCGTTTAATTAAAAGATGCCGCTAGCACCCGGCCACATGGAGTCACGACGCCGTCGGTCTTGATATTTTCTGATCTCCCAAGACGCGGAATCCGAGTGGACGCCCAGCTTAATGACTGAAACTTTTGTGGATCCGATTGAAATCGTGTCGGTGTTCATCGAGGCCTAGTTTGGCGTCTTGTACTCGACCTGCGAGCAGGCCGTAGTGATGGCAATTAGGCCGCGGGAGCGCCATGTTTGAAGTCGCTGCGTTTGTTATTCGGTAAGTTATTTTTCCGAAACCTTCTAAGTTTTTGTCTTTTTCCACTAATGACGTTGGTGAAGTCATTTTTTCTGTGTCTAAACAGAGCAGTACAAGAGGAGAGACCCGACCATGGCCTCTCGGCGGCTGTTTGTTTGTTTGCTGGCGTCCTTGAAACATCCGAGGAGATATAATGACGTCTGGAGCGAGAAGTTGATCGATTATGGATTTACTACAATCAAGCTGAGGATTCCCTTCAATGAAGCTGAGGATCGCTTCCGTCAAGCTGAGGAAACGCTACAAGGTGCCTGGCGGATCCGCCCAACCCGTCAAAGGTTTGTTAAGTCAAAGAACTGTTCCAATGGCGGGTCCAGAAGACATCTCAGGGTAGGAGCTGTTGCGGGTTTTGCTACGCTGCGGATGCAAACGCTGTTTGTTGAAGGCCAACGCTAGGCCTCTCGCTTGCTGGTTTGGTTTGATTCTCCGTTGAGAGTCAATGAGCTGAGAAGGATTCTGCTGTTTTAAATCCTTCTATCTTTGGGGTTTTAGTGCTGTTTGAAGCTGTTTCTGTGGTCTTGTGACCTGTGGAGGTTTAGGTGTAACTATAATCTATCTGATATCTACAATCTGAAGTTCCTGGCTTAAAGTCAGTTGTCATGAAAGAGAGATGGCTGCCAAGGACATGGCAAATACAGTTTGGAGGTTGTAGGAAGTGATGAAGCTTAGGCTTTGTAAACATCACTATGAAAACATACATACCTATTAGTACTAATATAATGTGGCTTTGTTCACATTAGGATAATTATCTTTCCAATATGCTTTTGGGTGAAAATTAGGTCTTTATATTTCAACATGCATACATATTTTTTTATTTTTTGTACCTATATAATATTTAGTTTGAAATTTAGGGTCCATACTTTAATAACTCAAACAAATTCAATTTACGTTCAATTTAAAAGCGAAAACCGATAAATTTTTGGGCCAAAACAACGTGTGGCCTCGCGCAATTTCGTCATGCGACTTCATTTCTTCTGGATGACCATGAGGGACAACAGAGAGATCTCCTGGAGCCACAGACCAGAGCTGACAGAGGTAATGTTCACACTGTAACCCACCATTATGTGCAGGCTTTCAGCTGGACTCCATGCTTTCCTTCTGGAGAGGATCGACTAGAACCTGCACTTCAGTGTTTAAGTTTGTTTATAACGCATTTTCTCTCCCAGACTAAGCAACTGACGGACCTTTTGATGCAAATAACTTTTGTTTCTCATAGATAAAGCTACCAAAGGAGCTTCTACTGCGACTAACGCTCTTTTCTCCTGTAGAAACACTCCTGGAGCAGCTCTTTTTCTTTTTCTGCCTCTTTCTTCTGTCCTTTCAAATCCCCTGGGGGTAGATGGCCTTTCATACAGAGCCATCATCTGGTTCTGCTGGAGGACTCTTCCTGTTAAAGGGAAGTTTTTCCTCTCCACAGTCATGACTTGCATCCTCAGTAGAAGGCCTTGCTTAAGCTTACTTTACCTTTAATGAATTTAAATAATTGGTGCAGTTTTAATTAATATTTTTTGGAAAGTTTTCCTGTTAAAGGGAAGTTATTCCTCTCCACTATCACCGGAGTGCAAGCTATTGCTTTAGCTAAACTTTTAACCAATTTAAATAACTGGTCCAGTGTTAATCATATTTTGGAAAGTCTTCATGTTAAAGTGAAGTTTTTCCTATATGCTGTCACAGCATACATCTTTGGTATGAGTCTCCACTCAGCTTGCATAACTTTTAATGAATGTTTGATAACTGCAGTTTTTTTTTTTGGAAAATCTTCCTGTTAAAGGGAAGATTTTCCATTCTTGCTACCACGTGGATCCTCTGTAGGAGGCATTGCTTAAGCTTATTTTTAATGAATTTACATAATTGGTGCAGTGTTAGTCTTATTTTGGAAAGTCTTCCTGTTAAAGGGAAGTTATACTTTTTGGAAAGTTGTCCTGTTAAAGGGATGTTTTTCCTCTACACTGTTACCACATGCAGCCTCAACAAGAGGCATTGCTCCAGCTTTCATAGCTCTCAACCAATGTTTGATAACTGATGTCTCTGTCTTTTTTTTCTTTCTTTTTTTGGAAAGTCTTCCTGTTAAAGGGAAGCTTTTCCTTTCTACTGTCACTACATGCATGTTCATTATGAGGCATTGCCTAAGCTTACCTGTATACCTTAACAGATTTAAATTGGGGCAGTGTTAACTTCTTTTGGAAAGTCGTCCTGTTAAAGGGAAGTTTTTCCTCTCCACTGTCCCCAGGTAGGACCCTCAGTGCAAGCCACTGCTTTAGGTTAACTTTTAGCCAATTTAAATAATGCATGCATCCTCAGTGTGTATGTTGGGATATGATGGTTTTGAGGTTATGGTTGGTAAAGGCCTTGTCAATGCATGGTATATGGATGAAGAAGACATGGTATATGGACCGGGAAGATATAGAAGTTGATCAACAGATTTTGTTGAGATGGAACGACGTCACTGAAGATGCCAGATGGCCTCGGACTATGAAAGGTTGGAGTGTGAATCTAGCACCAAGAAATGTGGCATGCTACTTCTGGTAGCGACTCCTCAAGTCATTGGATGAGTTCAAGGAATGTAACAAATGTTGCATGGAGTGGAGCATTATCCACTACATGCATAATGCTCCTCAAAAGAAAAACACAGTAGGCTATTTGAAAGATAATTCTGATCTTGGTTACAAAAGGGTAAAGGTGTCAGAGAGAGCCCGGATAAAGGGCTTGGGCTATCCTTCGGTCGGGTTTGTGTGGAAACGAACCCTGCCGACGGGTATGGGGTAGGTTGCCATTCGGCCGGGTTTGTGTGGAAACGAACCCTGCCGACGGGTATGGGGTAGGTTGCCATTCGGCCGGGTTTGTGTGGAAACGAACCCTGCCGACGGGTATGGGGTCGGTTGCCCTTCGGTCGGGTTTGTGTGGAAACGAACCCTGCCGATGGGTATGGGGTCTGAAAACTAACCAACCAAACTTAGATTCTTCAGTCAAATATGTGTATGGAATCCATTGCAGTGGCAACAAAAACCAACGAGACCAATGACTCATTGGTGGGAAAGGTCCTCAAGTGACCCATCCACTCCCTGACTGCTCCTGACAGTGACAGACTGAGAAGGCCTTCATTGCCCCCTCTGCTGATGGATGACCTCAGTGATCACGCTATCCGGCTCAGAAATCTTCCTCAAGAAATGCTGCAGGTATTTTGCTGTCTGATATTTACAAGTGTGAGGTTTTGGAAACTGTACATTGAGTTGTTAAAGGGTTAGACCTGTGCCCGTCCTGTTGTCCTTCAGGAACCCTCCTGGATTATTGCCCCAATGACAACAGAAAAAAACCTCATCGCCACCCTGCTGATGGATGACCTCAGTGACCCTAACACTCTTCCTCAAGAAATGCTGCAGGTATTTTTGCTGTTATTTTACATGATAGTTGCATGTTTTTGTAAAGTAACAGTTTCATTCTTAAAGATTTGACCCTAAACTTGCACCTGTCCTGATGTCCTTCAGGAATCCTCCTGGATCATCTGGTTTTTCGTCTCGGATTTCATCCTTCATTGGATCCCCATCGAACAACATAAGAAGCCCCCGTCGGACAACGGAAGAATCCCCCGTCGGACAACGTAAGAATCCCCCGTCGGAACAACATAAGAAGCCCCCGTCGGACAACGGAAGAATCCCCCCGTCGGACAACGGAAGAATCCCCCGTCGGACAACGGAAGAATCCCCCGTCGGACAACGGAAGAATCCCCCGTCGGACAACGGAAGAACACGCGGCATCCCCGTCCCTTCCCTCTGCTGATGAATGACCTTAATTACTCGACCATCAGTCTTGGTAGTCTTCTTCAAGAATTGCTGCAGGTATTTTGCTGTTATTTAAGTGATAGTTGCGTGTTTTTGAAAATTTACAGTTTCATTCTGAGTTAAGGGTTTGACCTTAAACCTGCACTTGTCCTGTTGTCCTTCAGGAATCCTCCTGGATCATCTTGTTTTTGTTTCTACCAAAAACTGGATAAGTCTTCGGTCTGGTACTTTGGCCTCATCAAGCCATTTTTCTTTTTTTTTTTTTTTAAATGGACAATTTTGTTTAAAGACTTCATAATTAATTTTGTTTTTGTTTATTTTCAATATTTAAAATGTCTTCCAACTTCAGTGTCAATGTTAGAATTTAATGTTTATTTATTTATTTTTTTTGAGAATGTGTCTTTGCATCATTTTAGCGTTACCATGGTTATGGCATTGGTTATGAGAAGGCTTAGACTGGTTTATTGTGATCTGTCAGTATTTATGCTGCTGTTTTGTAATTTTCTGTTTTTACTACATTATTATTTAAACTGTTTTAGTTTTCTCAGTTATTTTTCTCCCCATAGAAGCAACACCTGGTCTGGAGCTGATCGGCTGTGGCTGCTTCCTGGAGGGCATTTGCTGACATGATGCTGCCATCACCTAACCGTTCTCCCTCTCCTTTTCATTTCCATGAACATGGAAATGTCTCCTGGATCAGTTGACTTGTTGTTGTGTCTGTGCTCTGTCTTCTCGCAGCTCCAGTCGGTTATGGCAAATGGCTGCTGGTACTGAGCCCAGTTCTGGTTCTGCTGGAGGCTTCTTTCTGGTAGAGGGGAGTTCTTCTTCTCCACTGTCGCTACTTGCATGCTCTGCATGAGGGACTGCTGGGAAGTCAATGACTCAACACAAGCAATTTGCTGTCGCCCCTGCAGGTCAGGAGCAGTGAAGGCTGTAAGTAGTGACTCCATACAAACTACTGGGTTTCATTTGGTACAAACTTTTAAATTACTTTAATAATCAACTGCAGCAATTGGAGTATATGTGGTTGAACTAAAATTATTTCAAAGTGCATTGAGATGACATTTGTTGTGAATTGGCAATACATAAAATTGAACTTTCAAACTAATAAATAAACCCCACCAATAAACAATATAAAAAAAAAATCCCAACAACCAATACATGAAAGTTCAAGTAGATTTCAAAACCCCAAAAGTAGATATTAAAATGTTCAAAACTACAAAAGTAGATTTCAAAAGTAGATATCAAAACGTTCAAAACTTATAATTATGTTAATTCACAACAATGTTGTTTTCAAGGCATTTTACAAAAGTCATTTCAATTTAGTGAGATTACTATTGATCCAAGTTATCAATTCATTAGGTCCACTTAATTTTAAAGTAGTTAAAAAGTTTGTGCCAAATGAAACCCAGTAGATTGTATGGAGTCATTACTTACAGCATTCACTCCTCCTGACCAGCAGGGGGCGACAGCAAATCGCTTGTGTTGAGTTGTTGACTTTACAGTAATCCCTCATACAGAGCATGCATGTTGTAACAGTGGAGAGGAAGAGCTTTCCTCTTACAGGAGCAAACCAATAGCAGAACCAGAACCGGGCTCAGTACCAGCAGCCATCTGCCATGACTGACTCGAGCTGAGAGGAGACCGCGGGGATACAACAGGTCGACTTATCAGGAGAACTTTCCATGTTCATGGAAGTGAAAAGGAGAGAGAACGGTTAGGTGATGGCAGCATCATGTCAGCAAATGTCCTCCAGGAAGCAGCCACAGCCAATCAGCTCCAGACCAGGTGTTGCTTCTATGGAGAGAAAAATAACTGAGAACACAAACAGTTTAGTTTCCAACTAAACTTTTTAGTTGAAAAAGGCTTGGTTTCTAACTAAACTGAGTGTTTGGCTAGAAACATCAGAGCGCCACCTTCTGGTCTCTCCCCAGATCAGTTCAGGTCAGAGAAGGGAACTGATTCTGCCTTTGTTTTTCCCCTCCATGGGCTGCCACCTTATCGTGGTGGAGGGGTTTGAGTGTCCCAGTGATCCTAGGGCTGTCGGAGGCTTCATGGCTCTATTTGGGTTGGGTCTGCTGTGGCAAACAGATCCTAGAAGAGGGATCGGACCAAGAGCAGCCCAAAGATCGCTTAGAAACATAAACACAGAAGGTTCCAGTTTGGAGATGCCGATATAGATGGGGTTCCCGCTTACAACCAGTGCTATAGACAGAAGTCAGAGTTTCTCCAAGCGTTTTATCAGCCTGGCGGGCCACCAGGCTTTATTTTCAGGGTTGTTATTTTAAATGGGACCATCCATCCAACTTGGTTCTCTCACTTTATTCACCTATTCTGTTTCCCTTCCATTCATGGAAATTATGTGACCATTTTAATGCCTTTACAAGGATGTTCTCACAATCTGTTAAAATAAAAATGAATAAAAGCAGAAAATCCTGGGAGTTTCTTTAAATGTGGAGATTCAACATGATTTATTTTGAGATGAGAGAAGAGACGATATTAATCATGGGGGACAATGTTAACGCCCATGTTTGAAGTTGTCCAGGATGTTTAACATTGTCCCCAATTTTTTATTTGATCTCCAGTGCTTAACATTGTCCTTGGCGTTTAAGGTTATAGTTGATGTTTACTGTGTATGCAATGTTTTCCTTTTTCTCCAATGTTTAACGCAAAAGGAAACTTTTCTGGAGATGAAGTTTGACATCTGATAAACATTGGCAATAATGCTAAACGTTAAGCATTATCCTTGATTAAATAAAGTCAGTGCAACGTTAAATATCCTGGATATTAAATGCTGAACATTGGAAATGAAGTTAAACAGCCACGATAACACTGAATGCTAAACATCAGACGTAACGACAACCATTGGTGGCCAAAGCTCAACATTCAGACAAATCTTTTCATGTGCCCTTTATGTAGTCTCACTTTCACCAAATCCCCTCTGAAATTCTTTGTGTGGTAAGGCATTTCAACAGTAGGTTGCAGCTGCTCTGTCTTTGCTTTTTCTCCTGGCTTCTCATGCGTTTTGCGGGTTAGTATCTGATGCATTTGGCTGCTGCGCTCTGGTGGCCAGCCCAGTGGTCACCTTCGGTTTGGGTTTCCGCTTCACGCTCAGATTAGCAGCTATCTCCACTGGGCCCTGGCCTTTCCTGGACGCTGACTCATTCTTTGAGTATTTGCTCATGTTTAAGTGTGAACTTGCCCAAGCGCCAGCATTCCAGATAAGCTCTTTTTGAATGGCTCCCGTTTCCCTGCCAGGGAGCTATTGTGTATTTCACTACGTTTTAAGCCATTGATTTACACATGAACCACTTTAGTTATCGACAAATTTCTAAGTGACGTAGCAAAGCATCAGATTAGTCCTACTACTTACTACCGGCATTGTCTCCCAAGATGTTCCTATCTGTCAGAGGGCGGTTTTATATTTGATTGACTGTCCTTTCTGATCCAGAACATTCCTTTCAGCACTCTATTACTTACTGTCTCTGGTATTTGTTGTGTCTGTGCAATTAGCAGAGGATGTATCCTGCTGTTTACATTTGAAAATCCTTCACATATCCAGGCAGAGTGAGAAAGGTTTAGCATGAGATGAAGCAATGCCAAAGGTGCTGCAGAACTTTAGTGATCCCACTCCGGAGGGGTTTCTCCCCACAACTCAAACAAGATTAATCCCAATCAATCTGTCACATTGAGCATTAAGATTTCCTTTCTTGCAGCCCCCCCTACCCGTCATCTTCCTAAAGCATTATGTCAAAGTTCGATGACATCTTTCCTTGGGATTTATTTAGCTGTGTTGCACGCTCTGTTTGCCGGGTTATTCTTTCTGAGATAATGAGTGTATGTGGTTGCCCCCGAACCTCAGCGAACAGCAGTGATTACACTGCCTTTTTGTGAGCTTTATCTGTAAATCTCTTGCTCCCATGCCTTAATTCACTCGCTCACTCCATGTCTCGCTGGCAGGAACACATCGCCGCCCCAGCAGCTTGCAGGCTTCATTCTCCCTTTAGCCGATAAGTAGAACCGCTGAGACGAGCCAAGTGCTGTTTCCCAGACATTCACTAAAGGGCAATGAAGCAGCTCTCTTACTTTCATTGGTCTCATTGCGCTGATTAGCATTCGGAATCAGTTTTAGCTCTTCTAATCGCATTCCTCCGGCATAAATCCGGTACCATTGTCAGTATTCTTATAGAAAATGCCTACGTTGATCTTAATTGGCCGGAGATCTGGCAAATTGAAACTGTTGCCGAACTTTTTATGACATGTTTGTGTCTCTGAAGGAGAGCCGATTTTAGATGAAGGAAACATCCCTATGGTTTATATTCGCAGGCCAGGTCAATAAGTCAGGGGACTCTTTTCAGAGGGGATGAGCATCTAATCTGAGTTTGATGGGGCTTCCTGACTGCTTGAGGACGTTGTCTCTATTGGTTAGTGTTGAACTTATTCGTGTTTGGGTCACAGAATCCTCTGCCAAGCAGTCATAAGAGGCAATTAGAGAAGAGAGATTGGTGACTTGCTTCAGATACATCTTTAGTCCTACAATAAATCATAATTCTTTTTCTTTTAAATTCAGTCCCACATTATTTTGCTACTTGGACATTTTTAAGAGATTTCTGTTTTATTTGGGTTTAGGTAATTACAGTTTCTCCCTTGTTTTTGTGGTTCTTCTGTAGTAACACTAAACAGAGAATCACACAATAACAGGGAACAGGTGAACCAGCTCTCCTAATTATATGATGTTATAGTAAATATGTAAGGGACATAAAACACGGCACTTCCTAACATGATATTTATCAGAGATTAGTCAAGAAAACCCAAAACATACAAACAGGCTATGATGCTTTGTTTCTAAAATCCTGGAAATTTTGTAAGGGTCACGATAAATGTATAAAGACAGAAAAGACATTTTTAGGTTTGGCCAAGTTTCTAAACATGGGTCAATACTGGCAATGTCCTACTAGGGGGTTTATATTAGACTGGAATAATAATTTTTTCCACAAGTAGGGAAATTTCAGTTTAACTTTTATATTTGTGCAAAAAAACAACAGCAACAAAAGCAGCCCATTTACGAGAATCTGTTGCATTTGGTGGGAGCAATGGTGGTTATACAGTCTAACAGCTGCCAGGAGGGACGACCAAAGAAATTGCTCCTTTTGTGCGCTGAGGACACAAAAGCCTGTCGCTGAAAGACTTCTCCAGTGCTGTAACAGTCCTGTGGGGGATGTTGTCTGACAGTGACGTTATATTCGCAAGCCTTCTCCCATTTCCTTCTGTCAATATATGGATCTGCGTCTGAGAATGGATGGCAACACCCGAATCATGTTCCGTACTTCGTTAAAATCAATTCCGTATATAATTGGAAACTCTGTGGTTTTAAAATGTTAGAAATTATTAGCTGAGCTTTCTTAACAGAGCGCAACTGAAACAGCATGATTTACACAGAGAGCTTTGAAAAAAGATAAAAATGAGAACAACAACAACATACCACACTACATTTCATCTCCATAAAGCCACTCACCAAATTTTTTCCAGTCACTGTTGCATCCGTCTCTCTTGACAGCGACAATAATTTCTCTGAACAAAATGTTCGGCAAAGCAGCTTTTTCTGTCCAAACGTGACTCATTTGGTACGAACAGACAGAATGTTGTTGTTCAAGGTGAAACACAGTAACTACGGAGGACACAGCCTGCCAAAAGTCGTAATGACTACAGAAATAAATTAATGGCTTGATAGAGTAATTAGTGTCAAATATTGCATCCAAAAGGTAATCAAAAAAAGAACTTTCCGTCTTGACACGTGACAGATTTATATTTGTTAATCTTTTCTATTAATTTGCTTCATTTTTTCCTCATTTTCTGCAGTTTTTTTTCTGTAGTTTTTTTCTTAATCAAACGTTGAATTACTTTCTCCTCTAATATTTCCTTGTTGCATTTTCTCGCCACCTTTTTCCTCCTTCATCCATTTAGTTACAGATTTCTTTTTTCTTTTCCTCATGTTCTATTGGTTTTTGTTCTGACATTTTGCAAGAGTTAAACTGGGAAAGTAGAACTGTAGGGGAGGATGACCTGGTGGGTGGGGTTTCAACGTCAGCTTCTCTCCAACCGGACAACGTCTAGAACGCACTAAACACATATTAATATATGTCACAGTGTATAATTAAAAGACGTTGGGAAAGTTTTTCTTTTCCGGACGCAGTTTTCAGCACAAGAACTGCTTTATGAAGCCATTTGTTTAAATATACATTCATCACCAATTTTGGCAGGATCCACCCTCCATAATTAAGAGCTAAGGAAAACCAGGATTCACTAGATCCACAATAAAAACAAAAATATTTTGATGAAAACCGTGTTCAGATTGAGAATTAATTAATAACCCAATAAGAATGACTATATCTGCATTATGTCATGCGTTGAACATCAATATAAAAATACACATGTAAGGAAAAGCATTGATAAAAATATTCACACTTTTTGTTTCATTCTATTATGTCATCTCAGAATCTCAAAAATATTTGGCAGTGCCACCCTTGACATAAAAATACATATTTTCTAAAAGACTGCTTTGTTTTTTGACTCTAAACAAAGCAGTCACTCCTGGTTCCACCTCAAGGTGTAGGGGCAGCACAATGCTAGCCTTACATGACAGGTGGAAGCTCCCCTGTAAGCAGCCTGCATGCGGCCATCCAACGGTGGATGAAAGGAAAGGGCTCACATTGAGGCAAGCAGAAGGCCTGACTCACTGCGTGTCCAGACAAATGCCTCCAGAGACCACAGCCAGATAAGTCTGCCATTCTGTCTGTCAGCCCCTGATGATGCAACACAAATCGGACCCCCATTAACCCTTGCTGCCACCCACCCTTCCTTTGCTTTGCTGCCTTTGTCAAATGCATGTTTCGCTGACAGCTTCATGGAGACCAAGTCAGCCGCAGGCCGTTTCCCTGCGGAGCTCTGCAGTTCCTCTCCTCTGTGCCACATGGTCACATCTTGGTCTAAACCAGCTGATTCCTGCTTGTGACTGCAATGCTAAAAAAGCTGCATTATGTGATTGCCATCTGCCAAGCCAGACATGAGCTGTATTCAATAAATCGTGCTCCTCTCTCTTCAGCATCCCAGACATCCGGCTTTAAGATGCAGATGTGGACTCGGGCTTATATTTGTCACAGACCATTTTCCCTCCGGCTAAGTGGGGCACACAGCGGCGGCGGCGGCCTGGGTAAGGTTCGTTTGCACTCACTCTATCTACATGCCAAACATCCATCTATCAGGTACGGAAAGGAATGCGTTCACAGCAGTCGTGGCTCATTGCACCCCAGACATCAAACCACCACCATGCCTACCAGCGAAAAACATTCAGGAGAGGGGGAAAACACGCTGCCGTAATTACCATGGGAGAAAGTGAAGGAAGAGAAGCCGCTCTCTGTGGCGTCTGTGGTCGTGTTGACCTCATGGAAAGTTTCGTATGTTGATCACGAACGGAAGAGGTCAGTTTGGTCATTCTAAGTCACCTCATCTCTGTAGGTGTACACTGACATATGTGACTACATGGGGGATGCTCTGTGCCCGACCTCGTAGCCTACCTCCCAGGACGTCCTCCAGCTGAAGTGACCACATGGGGTGATTGGATCTACAGCCCATCAAAGCGCTGCAGATTTTAAAATGGAAGACAACTTCAGCTCTTGGACTTGATCGGAGGAGTTAGCAGGAGAAAATGTTTGTACATTCTCATAATTTTGTAAAAAAAAAAAAAAAAAGTAGGTCAAAGTAGATTCAAAAATCAGCTTGGTTCTTTTCTATGGAGTCTTCATATTGCATATCTGCATGCTTGCGTTTTCTCAATTTAGTCCCACATTTGCGTAGCTATTTTGTTTGGTCTCCATGCTGCCTTTGATGCGCTGGCAACCATTACATCGTTTCAGTACATAACGTATGGTTTCCAGGATAATCTAGGGGGACTCCCAAGTTTTCTCGTAACCAGACCTCTTGTGTTGTTTAACCTCAGAACTTGGATCTATATTTAATATAAAGACTCTTATTTTGAAAGAACAAAGCATGTTGTTCTTGAGTTGGGTTGTGGTCTTTTTTGTGTGTTTATTTTTTTTTAAGCGTGTTGGTTATTGCATGACCTGCTGCGTGTTTGCCTGTTCATGTTATGAGGCAAAAAAGAAAGAGAAATACAGGATTTCTCTGTATGTGCTGTATACATAAGACTAGTAAAATGTGAATGTATTTACTCAGAGAACTTCAATAAATATATCTGTTCTTAAAAAGAGAAGTACTCTTCAGGCATGGAAAACTTTTTTTTTCTTGGCTTCTGTGAATTTTGAATGTTGGGCTCTCAGTAGAAAGAAAATAAACATTGACAGACAATTTACAGCACAAAGTTGTTTGAAAGTCCTGAGGCAACATTAAGCCATTAAGATCAGCCAAGTTAATATATGTTTCAGGCCTTCCTGTTGACTCAAATGTAAATGTCTGCTACACATATTTTTAATGAGTCTGAACTTCATTAGATCACCTCTCATACAAAATCAAAAATTGATTGAATATATTTGAGCACGGTTTTTTTTTACACTCTATTTAGAGGCCTTCGGTCATCATTATGTGTTTTCCAGCCACAGGTGCCATTTTACAGCATAGTCAAGTAACTATTCAGTTGTTAATTATACATACATAAAATATGACTTAAAAGAAATTTGACTTTGTTATTTAACCCCTTTGAAATTGGGTGTCTATCTCTTTAAGAAACTCCTGTTCTTTCTGAAACTCCGCCTTCAGGAAGTCATCACAACATCTTTAACCTTTAACAATGTTTTTACCAGCGTTTCACTGAGAAGTGGCTCCTTAATGAGCTCAGCAGATGTGCAGATCTACCAGGTGTTTGCTAATTGCTGCCGGCTAGTCTGAAGGAGCTGGATGGTTGCCCCGGGAGATTCAAGGATTTCTCAATCATGCACAGGAGAATCGAAGCAACACTCCAGGTATGTTTTTTGATGGAGGATGAAGGAATAAAATAACATGACGTAAAGCTAAAAAAAAGTTGATTTTACAAAATACTGCCTCTTTAAATCTGAACTTGGGTTTTCCACGCAGAATAGAAAATTTTAAAACATTCTTCAAAATCAACAAAACAAAAAAAAGGTTCCATCTGTGTTGAGAAAAAAAGACATTTGGAGACTCTTAACTTTTCCATAAACAGTGATAAAGTTTCGCCTCATGTGTCATTTGCTGAATATTTTTGCTGCACTCACTTATTGCTTCTCCTCATCTTTTAGGTCATAGAAATCAGAAATGTTTTCATTTTTTTGGAGCGTAACCAGACATGCGTGCTTGAAGCTTTTGCCAAAACCTTCAGCGATGCAGTGAAGGTGTCTGACACGGACCGGGAGCAGTGACAGGCAGCTGGTTGGATGTGGGTGAGCGTTACCAGCAGGACCAGGAGGACTCGGCTCTCAACACCAGTCAGCAGAGCGACTCTGAGGGACCCTGGAATTTACACGCATAATTATCACTCTCAGCCCTCCAGCTTTAAGAGGCTCAGTCTACTGTTGATCTGCCTTTCCATGTGAGGGGGTGTGTGCGTGCGTGTGTGTGTGTGGGTAAGAAGACGTACGCTGGAATGTTTATTTGTCTTTGTGTGGTTTTGGGTACAATGTCAAATTTAATTGTATCAGCATCGCACACCTCTGCCTAATTTATATTTTGGTTGAAGCCTCCCTTCTGTTTTCACAATTCAGCGTGGGAAAAACAAACATACAGTGAAGTGTTGCTTTTTTTTTTCAGTGTTTTGCATACCTACATGAATCTTCTCGCTCCGCAAAGCATCACTTGCAGGTACCGTCTTGCAAGAAAGTGTCTGTGTGTCGCCTCTGAGGCATGAGTTTCAGAGTTGTTTCGGTCAAACACTAGGGGTCAGTGTTGTGCGCATCTCTTAAAGGCGTTTGCTACTTTCTGACATTCCTTGAATATCTCACATTAAATACATCTTTAGAAGGGAGAGGGGTGAGGGGGGAATAAAGAAAAATTTTATTTTTGGCTTCTTGACAATCCAAGATGCCAAAATGTCAAATGTTATTTTTGCAGATGACATGTCATTCTTCTATGTATTTATTGCCCCAAATTGAAAAAAAATCCACCATACATAAACAGTGTGCAAGACAGCATTATGTAAACTCTCGCAAATAAAGTGTTTGAAGCTTGCCGATTAATCCATCCATCAAGCAGACATCTTTTTGTTTGTCTGAAGGTTTATGAAACACCCAATAAAAACCCTAGAACACATGTTAAAGCAAAAAAAACTAACCCCCCCCCACCCCCCTAATAAAGCTCATTTATAGATAATACGACTGGTTTGTAAGGCTTTCAAAGCTCATAAAACTGAGCCACATATTATAGCCTATTTGTCACTGTGCTGGTATTAAAAGAAAATTGTTAAGCAGGGAAGTGCCCGGCCCACGGAGCGAGTTATTTTTAACCACAACTGACATGCACACGAAACCATGGCGTTCACCCCCTACGTCACCACCTGGGAAACAAACGAAGACCTGCTTGTAGGTGAGACAACACCAGTACAGCAGTGACATCACAACAATTGGTACACTTTATGTAAAATGTATCTATTTTTTCTTTTCCACCATAGACACTCACATCACTACAGATGCCTCACGAGTCCATCTATCAATCTCCCAACACAAAATCACAACATTATTAGACTCACAAAAAAAAAAGAGAGAGAGCGCAAGCCCGATAAATGGTTATGAGTGATAAAGACAAAAGTATTCTAGATTACTGGAGAGGGTGACTCCACTCTCTAGCCAAATGGTGACCGACGGCCAAACACCGCATGCTTTGAACCCAAACGTTTTAATAAAGGACTGAAACCACGTAATCGTTACGTAGAAACACTTAAAACCACGTGGAGTTGAGGGAAAGATTAGTTACATGTAGTGTCACAGGGAAAGTCACACGCTGGCAGTTCTTTGCAAGCCTGACTTCACCTAGAAGTCAGGCTTATCCCGTCCGTTGCTAGTTACTCTTTTACAGAGATCATATTTGTCAATGGTGTATCTTGCATATTATTTCAGTGAGTGGTTCCTGGTTTAGAGGAATACCTTTCCAAATGTGTGCTGTTCATGCTACCATGCTGGAGGTTTGTGATGCTTGACCGTTTGGAATTGACCTTGAGGATCATGGAAAACAGAAAGTGCACCTGGCTCCACTTTGATAGACTGTGTTTGCTCTTCTTCTCAATATGCAGAGTTTACTTTTTCTCAGCTTATTGAAGGTTAATGATACGTAGTGTTGTACACTGACGTAGAGCAAGAACGTGTCGCGCAATTAACCCAAAACTTCACGCCGACTTTACTTCTCGCTAAATACAGGGCATTGGCTGGACGTCTGAAAAATCAAATATTTTAGCTCACTCTTGTTTCTTGTACAAGCTTGTGAAAGACAAAACAATGCCTGGTTGACTTGTGTTACACCGCGAGTCTATTTGTGTGCAGGCGTTCCACAGTGGTGCAGAAAGGTGTGTGACGCCAAAGAGGACGAAGGCAAATGTTCAGTTGCCATGGCCACAAGGAAATGAACCCACATAAAATGTGTTTGTTTTTGGAGCAGGAACACTCATGGTAATAGCTAATCCTTTATCTGCCGAATCTTAAGTACTGTGGAAAAGTGTTGAGTCGCCCCTCGGGTTCTTCATGTTTAAAGAGTAAATATAATTCTCAAGAGACGGAAAATTTTTAGATTTGGGCTAAATTTAAGATGGCCTGAATAAGCCTCATCCAGTCTTCACCCGTTTTTGTGGTGCCAAATGTGCGAAATGAAAAATAATGGGGTGAGAACTTTTACTTTCCAAACAGATCGTCATGGCAATTAAAGTGAGTGAGATTGTGAAAGTAAACAAGCTAGGAAGCCCCCAAACACTTTTTCACCCACTGAGCAGTTGAATTAAAAAAAGAACAACTCACTAATACAACAATGCTTAAGCCACAGTGGCAACAGATACCTCTAAGACCACTGAGACGACTGCAGCTCTCGTTTGTGAGCATAAAGTTTCTTAGGCAAAAAAAACGGAAGTGTTTTCAGTTTTGGAGTGTCTTTTGTAAGCATACGATATCTTCTGATGTTAGGGATCAGTTACTTAATCCAATAAGCAGAGTTGAACTGCTGTGATTTAGACTCTGGTGTAACTGCATTTTGGCTGCTGCTCTCCTCCGGTCAGTCACACCCTGATTATACAAAACAGAGCAGAAAGGTTTTAATCAACACGTCTACTAGGAAGAAAATGTTCTTTAGAAACTAACACTGAAGGTGTGCTAAGCTAATATTAGCTGTCAAATTAGCCTGGCTGTCGGCTTGGCTATAGTGAAGCTTCACAGCCAGAGAAACAGCCACTCAAGCAAAACTTTGTCAGGTACTTTTGAAAAGACTTAAAAACAAAATGAAGAGTTGTATGATAGAAAATCTTAGTTATTTTTTAAATTCAAACTCCTTACAATTGGGGGTAAAGCCTCAATTCTTAATTGTTTTGAGCTGCAATCATTTGCATGAGGAGCATTTACATATTTGAAGACTTTTCTAAAATCTTTTAAAATGACCCTGATCTGCAGGCCAAGCTTTTTTGTGTGGATTTCTTTGGTAACACCTTCTTTGAAGGGATGAGCATAAGACTGACATGACACAGTCATGAACATGAAGGAGTCTTTATGGCTGTTTACAACTGTTGTCATGAAGTGTCATTTGGTAAATGACGACACTGTTAAGGCAAAGTTGGATTTGATCTGCATATTGTAATAGAACTTTGCAAATTAAAAGTTTATAGGCTTCAAAAAGTCATTATTTACCAAATGGCACTTCATGACAGCAGTCATAAGCATCCCTGAAGACTGCTTCATGTTTATGACAGTGTCATGTCAGTCTTATGCTCACCACTTCAATAAAAGTGTTACCAATTTTTTTATTTTAATTGCTCAGCCACTTACTTCCTAGACCTTTGTTTTAACCAGGCATGAAAAGACTCCTAAACTCAGATAATAAATCTGTTTTCATATGGAAAAAGTTTAGTTTTCCTCCAATTTATTAAGCTGACATGCGAAGCAGCAAGATGCCCAAAGAGCCGTTACTTGAAGGGTCCTTATGAATTAAATCAAGGGTGATGACTGTCCCAGATCAGACCGACTGGATCATTTCCTGCTTAAGACATACAGGAAGCTTCAAATACTGTTCATCTGGCGCAGATACTTACATCATCCCTGTGATGTCTTCCACTTTTCCCACACGCCTGACTGCTCCCTTCAACCGTCAAATACAAGCTTAACAATTTGTAAAAAGCCACAGAAGAACGAGCTCTGAGGAAGCCTTCAAGAGCAATTAATTACAACAGCTGATCTCCCAAAACCCTTTCGCAGCACTTTGCGTTCCGAGTTATCAAAGAACATGGGGATCGGCGTGGAATTGGGTGCCTATGTGTATTTGCATGCTGTGCGTGTCCTAGAGGAAATTGCAAGATTATGCCCTAGGTCTGGCCAGTAGCAATTACAGAAGAAGTGGTCTATAATCTGTGGTTGCTTTGTGATGTGTGCGAGCATTACTGGGATGGCATTGTTTTTGCATACTTTCGCGACTCTCCCAAAAAGGGTTGGGTTTTTTTTTTTGCACATTTAGATGTATGTGACAGTGGAGTTTACACCTCAGTTTTGGGCGACGCCTGTGTTCGATTGCAAAGTTCGTCATCCATCCATTGCGTGTAAATCACTGGGCGAAGGGGTGAGGGACTCAAGAGGAAGGCGCAGACATCCCTCACCCAAGTAACACTCTCCAGCTTATTGCTAGTAAGAGAAAAAGTCAAATTCTGCCATGCGGTCTCTGGACAATGACCTCACCTCGGCAGAGTCTTTTACTGCAGGGAAGCAGTGGCTCAGACACGACTTTGTCACAAAGTGAAATGAGGGGTTTTATTTTCCCTTCAATAATAAAAAATTAAATAAAAAACCGAAGGGAGCGACATTTCACAGCAGCCGTCTGCTACGCAATGAAAAATCAAAGGCATCAACTGCATAGATTGAAGCTGTGACTATGACATAAAGTGAAATAAATAAGAGAAGCGCACATGTCGTCTGGGACAATAAAAGTCTTTTTTTTTGTTTTGTTTTTTTTTAAAGACATGCCGCTTTTGATCTCACAAAGACGGCTGACGCGTTTAATAAACCCTCTTGTTTTTCTTGGCTTTTTATATGTTTTGCTTTCGTCACTGTTTCTCTCGCCGCCCGTCTCAACACGAACGTTTCTCCAGAATTATTTAGGCACAATAAGGTGATATTAAGCGTCCCATTATGGTCTTTGAGTCATTACGGCTCGATAAAAGCCGTCTTTCGGGTGAGATGCTGTTGGGGGTAAACACCTGCCGTCAGCTCTTCATGAGCTCCACGCAGGTGCTGCCGTGGCTGGCCTGCCGATGGTTCACTTCTAGGCCCCCAAAGCCTTTTTACCGTCAACACTCACGCGGAGCGGATGCATTAACGCTGGTGACAAATGACCCCCGAGGTCAGAGCAAAGCACAACACCAGCCTTGAAGTAACGGCGGCTCACAGCAGCTCTGATCATCTTGTCCCGACCAAAGCTTTGATGTTCCCGACTCCTACTTATGTTGTTTGGGTGTGTGTGTATGTGTGTGTGTGTGTTTTGCAATCAGGAAATACCCCAGGTAAAAGGTGAAAGCCCTGAGGTAAAAAAAAAAAAAGAGTCTAAAATATAAGAAGAAAAAATGATGCGCGTTACATTTTGAATGGATTCACGCTAAAGACTTGGCAGTCGTTTAACTCGAAAGATTTGCTGTGTTTTTTATTGCAGTGAAAACCTATAAAAATCACCAAAATTAAGTGATTGTAAAATGATCAAATGTAATCCCAAGTTTGTTTGAAAATCTCCAGATTAAAAAAAAAAATCACTTTTGGCAAAAAAAGGATTTAGGCCATTTGTGTGTAGTTGTGAGAACAGCTGGGTATCTTTGCATCTAGAAGCTGAAGACTGACTGGTTTCTGCCAGAGACCTACAGTAGCTTAGACTAACTTAGCTAAATCCTTTAATTCACCTAAATTATTTAGTTTTTTTTATAAAGAATCCCATCAAGTCATTCCTGGTGAGCGCTGGGGGAAACGATGTCTCCACAGAGCTATGAGTCTGTGTAAGTCTGGTGACTGTACCTCTATTAATAATGAAAAAAATATGCTATTCTAGCCAGAATACCTGTACGACAGTGGGCTTTTTTTTCCAGATCAAGCGGATCTCCTCTCGATGTCTGAAGGGACATTTTCTCTCCGATTTCCTAGTGTTGTGCTTGAAAGTCAAACCAAGGATCCAACCTCACAATTACCTTCTTTTTACAGATGCCACATTGTCTAATGTCACACGAAACAAGGAAGTAACCCTAAGACCAGGACCGTCAATTTGTGACAAGCCAAAGATTACATTTCTGCCCTCTGAGATTTTCAGCAACACTAATAAAATTTTATAAATGCAACAGATTTTTTAAAGGTTGTCACAGAATTGTCTGGTAAAGATCAGAGCTCCGTTAAAAGTAACACAAAAGTCCGTTTTGAGTTCATGTCATTGTGTTGACACCCAATGCCGATCTCAGCACAAAGTTCGAAGTGCGACGCCAGGAGCGTGAAGGTCTGTGGGTTCTTACATTCAGGTTGCCACTTTCAGCGTCAACACGAATCGTAAAATGTTGACTTTGTTGGTATTTAACACTAAATCACATGAGAAAAAGTCTGAGATCTGATCTAAAAATTGAGAGTAGCGGCCTGGTGGATCACGGCTGAGGAGATTTAAGGGTCGGATGTTGAAGAGAACTGCAGCAACACATGGGGAGCGAGATCCAATTATAGTCTGTTGTTCTACATGTCCAGATATTGACCACCAACAACAGACTATCAAGAACAGATCTTCAGAGACTCCGATACTGATCAGCTTAAGAAGAATCCATGAATTGGGGCACTAACCTGCTAACATGGGATTTGATCTGGACGCAACCAAAACAATTCCCAGAGTCTCCATGACTAACAGGCTCCTGGTGTTAAAACTTATTCTAATGAAGATTTTGATAGTCGTCCAACTAAACAGACCCAAGACTGTAACCCTGTAAAGCAGCAAGATAAACAGTATTTTGTTTGCATATTCTCTTCTGTCTTTCCTCCAACACTGAATGTAAACTCTCCCAACTTTCAACCAGCCTCCAGGACAACGGCGACGGCAGCCAGGCGCGTCCGCCCACTGTGGATGAAGAGGATGCGTGCCTGCAGTCACGGCGTACTTCTCTATCAACACGTCCACTAAGGAATATTAGCATGCGCTCTTCTCATGGACTGTGACCCAGGATGTGACTGTATGTTCGTGACCTGTGTGCTTGTTGTCACAGGCCGCGATCTCCTGTTTACAAATGAACTGTGAATTTAACTTCTATCTGAAAGGAGGATGTTGGACCAGTGAGCAACAGTCCAGTTCTGTTCTTTTTTTCTTAAGATGTTTGTGGCCCATTTGTGTTTACATAGTGGGTGTGACTCCACGAGTTTCCAATATATTAACAGTTTTTCAGGCACTGGTGATCTTCATGATGACAAGAACTTCTTCACTAATGAATCTATTTTATATACAAGTTTCACTTTCTGAAAAGAGTGACAGAAAATATGGAGCTTTGCCCCAATAGTCTGATCCTTTCCGGTGTACCTGAGTTGTATACATCTTAATTAAAGTTTTTTATAAATATATATCCATATTCTGTTAATTTAAGTTGTGGAATATTGCAATCTATCCAAGCAGGAAATGCATTTTCCTGTAAGCCCCAGGTGGACAATTGTAGGTCACAAAGCGGCAGGAGTCACAGAAGACGTCACACAAAGAAAGCTTGATTGCTCCCACCAGTGTTGACATTCAGGCTTTGAGGAGAGTCCTTCACAAGCAGTGGCGTCATGAGGCGAGTAGACACAGGAGAATGCCGGTGCAGCAGCGAAAGTCGGCGGCACACGAACCAAAGCGCTCCGGGATCTCGGCGTGAGCGAGTAACTTGTTGAAAATGTTCAACTTTGCAAAGTAAACCAGTGAGACTGTGAATGCAGCTAAGTCAGGGGTGAAATGTGCTCAATTGCTTTTGGCAGCGTGAGTCAGACATACGTGGACGGTGTCTGTAACTGCGTAAAAATTTGTTCATTCAGCGAATGTCGATTTGCCAATTGCTGTGTTTCCATTCCAACGAGAAACGCAATTAAAATAAGTTTGTTCACGCAGAAAAGCGAACACGCCGCGCCGACTCATCCTCTTATTTGTCATTTCTGCCAGTAGTAACATGTTGATCGCATGACTTGTGCGATGCAAAAATACACTCATTTTGACGCGGCCAAAATAAAGATTCCCGCCTCATCCTAACTTTTTATTGAAGAACTTTCATCTTTTTCCAAATAGGCTCGTTTCCATTAAGCAAATATAGTTTCGCAATAATCTGCATAATTCTACGGTCAGCGGAAATGCAGCCGGTGTGATCATTTTCTTTCAGCAGTGTACAGAGCAGAGATAATCCGCAGCTGGTTCATGCACAGAGCAATGGGTTGTGTTTCTAAAAACAAGTGATGAAAAAAAAAAGTGAATAAGGAGAGACTTGGATGCCATTTTCCTTGAGTTTGCCTCTGCTTTGGCTTCACACGGGGCGCGTTTTTATGATGTTGGGGGAATTAATGTCTTTTTGTCATTCCTGCGGCCGAGCTCAGCACGCACCCTGCATTTTGTTTTCAATGTATGATTAGCAAATAAGTAAATGTTATTCTGTTGGCAAGCGGAAAACAACATTATCCCTTCTGAGAAGGGAGATTTACTTCGCCAGAAAAAGATGGCAAATTTCAGAAAAATAAGGCGGCACAAAAGACATCCTGACCGCATGATCTTAATTTTATAAGAATATGATTAAAACAAGGCGAGCTAATCAGGGACAGATGATTTGAATGCGCAGGCTGTGTTTTGTTAAAAGACTTGAGCTTAAAATCCAAAAAAAAAAAAAGAGAGCTGCAAAGCCTTTCAACTGTTAGGACACAGCATGATGTGAATTAGAGCCAAAATGCCAAACCGAGCCACAAAGTTGCCCGTCGTTGAACTCTGAACTCCACCGAGCCGAGGCTGATGCATTTTCCTCCACGCTTCCCCCTCGCATACGAGCGTGGGAGTTCATTCGTCTTCTTGTGGTTTCTCCGAAGACGTCGAAGGCTGTCGTGTGGATGTCCACGAGGGCGGCTTGTCGCGGCCGCGTCGAGGGCATTTATTTGTGGAAACACAGAGGAGACGCGTTTTTCACTTTGGGTTTTGCTAAGTCGCAGGGACCCGGAGGCCCTCAGCCAGACTTTGATTGGTAAACAAAGCCATTATCAAACCTTTATTTTTAGGATTGTTTCTTCAACTGTGAGAAAAAACCCCAACAACAGCTAATCAAAAGAAGCCCATAATTTGGGCAATAAATGCCACAACTATATAGTTTATGCTCGTTGTTCAAACGCCAGACGCAGTAAAGAAGCTAGTTTGTTGAATTAACTTGATGTAAAACGTTCAGGTTTGTTTGTCGTGCGACTGCAGGAACATTTAGTTTATATACTTCGGGAATTAGAACAAACTCAGAATCCAGAGGAACGACTCATTACATTCGATGGACCGTCTACTTTATGGAATCCAACATGGAGAACCAACATCTAGTTTCATGAAGTCATGAATCCAGAGAGAGGCTGCACAGTGGCGCAGCTGGTAGAGCTGTTGCCTTGCAGGAAGAAGGTTCTGGGTTCGATTCCCAGCCTGGGTTTTTCTGCATGGAGTTTGCATGCTCTTTCTGTGCATGGTGGGTTCTCTCTGGGTACTCCGGCTTCCTCCCATAGTCCAAAAACACGACTGCCAGGTTAATTGGTCTCTACCAATTCTCCCCAGGTGTGAGTGTGTGTGTGTGCATGGTTGTGTGTCTCTGTGTTGCCCTGCGACAGACTGGTGACCTGTCCAGGGTGACCCCGCCTCTCGCTCGAAATGTTAGCTGGAGAGGCACCAGCACCTCGTGACCCCATTAAGGTGTTAGAAGATGGATGGATGGATCCAGAGACATACCTTACTAGTTTTTACATTCTTATTCTTACTAAACATGGGGAACCGGTGAGTGCTGTGGTGGCGCAGGGGTTTAGCACAGCCCACATGAGGAGGCCTTCCTCCATGACGCGGCCTGATGACCTTTGACAGCCTGTCTTCCCCAACTTTCCTGTCATAGCACTCTCAAATAAAGGCCACTAAAAACATGGAGAACCATGTAGTTTTATCCCTTTATATTCCTCTTGCTTTTCTTTTCTTTTGTATTTCCTCTAACTCGTGTAAAGCACTTTGAATTGCCCTGGTGGTGAAAATGTGCTGTATAAATAAACTTACCTTACCTTGCTATTTGAGCTTTTTAAAGATCAACATGTTTCTATTCTTAATTAAAAACTTACATTTTATTCAACAACCTGGTGTTTGGAGCTTTGCTACTGTTTAACTAGCTGTTGTGGCTTTTTTTTTTTCTTAGCTGGAATAGGGGTCATGGGAAGGCACAAATTCAAGAGCTGGGAAGCACACCCCAACACACACACCTACACGCACACACACATGAATGCTCAGTGGTACTTGCGTTCCTCTGGCACACACAACCTTCACTCCAACAGCCGCGGGGGAATTAGTAATGGTCTCCTGGCTGTAAGCCGGGTTTCTAGCACCACTCATCATTGAGGGGGATTTAAAAAATTTTTTTTGCCTCACCTGGCTGCGTTTTCTCTTGTGTTTTCGTCTCGTGCTAAGAGAGGAGCGATCGCCGTAATTGTCGTAAAAAACATAGCGAGAGGGAGGGACGTGTGTTTGTCTAAGTGTGGTTTTAAATTGCACACGCCGGATTCCTTGATTTGTGCATTCGGGCTGCAAATCTCATGACAAGTCCGCTAATGGTTTTACAACTGCCTGTCGCCATGGCAGCATGGGAAGCCAGAAGAAGTGCACCCTTGGAGAACAATATGAGTGTGCTGAGTGTCTTCGGGATTAGGACCACAAGCCTATTTTTCATCTTGCCTACAGCTCACCAAGAAAAGGAGTAATGGGGAATCTAATCTCCCTTCAGCACTTTAGGCCAAGGACAAGAGTGGAAGGCCTGTGTGCATGCGTGTGTGTGTGTGTGTGTTCCCCTTTTTATTGGCGTTTTTAGGAGATTAGAGACTGGATGGTGCATGCTAACAAGTGCTGCCACAGAATATCAATCAGAGGCCTCGTCTTTGCCAGTGCTTAGGCTGAGGAGTGCATCAGCATTCATGACACGTTCCCACGGAAACAGCAACACACCAGCTAAGATCAGAATAAGCTGCTCCAGATATGTTGCTTTCCCCCAAAATGTTTCGTTCCTTACCAGCCAAAATTTCATCTTAAATATATATATTTTTTTGGAGTGATGTTTTGTACTTTTACCTCCTGCTAAAGAAGAGCTAGGATAAACAGGAACTGGAGTCAGGGGTTGGGGGGGAGATGCTCTTGCTGAAGCAGCATGACGCGGCCCTGAAAAAGGCTGACTCCCTTCACGCGCGCATGGTGTGTTTACATTTGTCTGACTTAGCCAGTTCTCTTTGGTTTACTTTATGTAAATTGAAGCAACCATGGAGGAGAAGCATGCTGAACTTCAGTTTCGCTGCAGTCACAGTGTGCTAGCTGCAGACGACAAAGCCAGTAGAATCTGCTGGACGTTTAAGGTTATGATACGATAGCACAATTTTATTTTTTATTTTTAGTCTTTTACCGTAAAGCATGATCGGTACTATGGGTGCAGCTGATGCAATGGCATACAAACTGATGTAATCAAAATATCTGTTTGATTTCATGCGTCCTAATGACTAAAAGAGATATACTTTATTAAACTTAGCACAAAAAGGTAAGGTAGTGTTTTGGATGATTGACAGCTTACTTGCTCATTTCACTTTGGAAATTTAAGAAAAAATAATTTTCTGACTGTTTTGTGGGGTAAAACTATGCAAAATCTTCCATAACAGCAGTAATTTAGTTCTGTGTGTATGGGGAGGAAAAATAAAAAATCCGTAGACAGCCTAAAGCCTCTTCATCACGCTGCTCACCTGCTTGGTCACACATCATCAAACAGCGTGTTGCATGTCAGCTGCAGGTCCTATAAAAAGTGTTCAACCCCTGCTGGCTGTTTTATCCTTTTATTGCTTTTACTAGTCAGTCATTATTTATTGGCACTGTAACAAGGTCGTGTCAGCCACGCTGTAACCAGCATGCCCAGTTTGACTCCACAGTAAATGGGATGGAGGCGAAGACTGCAGGCGGATCGCTCACTCCTCTCCACTCAGATTTTGTAGGTATATTTGTCAAGATAAGATTGTCACTCACATAGAATAAACAGTGAAATCTAAAGTTAGAGTATGCAACTTTTATTTTCTTTTTTAAAAAGCATGTTTTTGACTTGTTAGTCATGACAGCATCTTATGAGTCAGAATCTATGAAAAAACATTTATCTTTTCATTGAATGAAGAAAGGCACCGCTCCCAATTCGTCCCGGCCAAAAACAACCAATCAGAGCCAGGAGGAGGGATTTAGCGCTGTCAATCTGTTTATTGTTATCATTGGTTGCCATGCTAACTAGCATTAGCATTTTTGTCTCTCATACTCGGTGTCCTAAATCGTCACTCAATTGAATTAAATTTACTTTAAGTATTTAAGTATTAGACAAAAACAAAGCACTTAAACACCAATAGCCTGATGTCTGATGTTTGCACTTAGGATTTTGGTTACATGTAACCATGGAAACATGATGCAGGATTTGAAATAAATAAAAAGCATAAAACTCAATAAATGTAATTTAAAGCTTCGGTACACATAAGATCCAAAAACAAAAATCGTTGAGATTGTGATTGGTTTTTTTGGGGGGGTTTTTTTGCTTGTAAAAATAAATTACTACTCACTCCTTATTTCCATCCATCTACTCATCTTCGATGATTCTTGGTATGTTGCTATTCTTTAATTAAGAGCCTACACACACACACCCCCACACACACACACACAGCAGACAGATCACTGATTCATTGCAAGGCAGAGACAGACACATGGGATAAATTAGAGCGGCTTATTACCCAAACATGCAGCAAAAGGAAGGAACAAGCAACTTGCTAAATATTTAAACCACAGTCTGACGGTATTGGCCAAAATTTTCTAAACGGGCATAAATCTTGTTTTGAACAAACTTTACTACTTCAGTCACCCAAAACTTAGAAGAGAGACAAGTGAGAAAAAATGTCAAACAGTTTGAGACGTTTAGAAAACAGTCCGCTTGGAGAACAAAAGTTACATCCTGAGATGCTTCTTCACCAAATGGCCAACCTGCAAATGCTTTACTGTAACCAAGGTAACGGAAAGTGGCTCAGGAATTGAGTCGTTCAATTTTGGGGTCCTTAACCATGACACTCCCGTTGAGACCCTGTTGATTGTTTTTCCCAAACTTGAATGAGTTCTCTGAAAGCTACTGAATCATAAACTATTAAAAGTTCAGTTTTAATTCTCATAGAGACAAGTGACAAAAAACATCATTTCTGTCCATCTCAATCAATCTCATCAACTGTACTACACAACAATTTACAATATATATATGTGTACATATATGTATATGTATATAACATCATTTACGCAGCTATTCTCCCAAATGTTGCCCTGAGTTCTTCACATCCACACTCCAGCCCCAGAACCAGGACGCATAGGATTAATCCATACAACAAAGTGGCACATTGAGTGGTTTTGTAAGGAGCAGAGGAGGCAATGCCCCGTGTTTTCTAAATTGGAGAATGGAGGGCCTTTCAGACAGAAAACACGCTGATTACTGCATTGTAAAAGTGGCTTTCGATTCCCTTCCCCGCTTTAATCTACGGGACTCAACAGTGGCCCTTTCTCCCTCTAACGCCAATTGAGACTCCAAGAAGACTCATATCACCAGTAAGCGGGGTTTAATTGTGAATTCAGTCAGTTACTAAGGAAGCCAGGCCCCACTGAATTGGGGACTTGTGGGCCGGTCTTTCACTGCTTTTGGCCATCACGGCTCTTTCTTCCTCGACTGTTGTTGTTTGCGGTGCATAGATGTAGGATGAATGTGGACTCCCCACTATAGGGGTCTTTCTTTTCCCTCCTCCCTTTGCTTTTTATTAGCTTCTGTTCTCCTACTGGCTTCCAGGGAACACAATTACACAATTATTGTGAGGAATTTTACGGGAGGATGGAGCTGGGGCAGAGGATGGAGGGCGAGCAGGCCAGCGAGGCTATTATCTGTCCCATAGAGATGAATGGTTGCACCCTCCCAGAGTGAGCACAAAAGTGATGATCAGACCCGTTGGGAAGTGCAGCCCCACTGAGAGCAGCAGCTTGTGGCCTAATGTCTGAAGATGTTCGCGTCAGTAGGATTTGGCTACGTGCGAATCATTTCAATTCATGGTTGGCTTTATTTATGACCAGCTATAAGGGAGAAACAAATATGTTGTATAGGCAATGTTGAACATTTCCTGTTTTTTTTATAAAAAGGAACATCGGCGTTTGTTGTTTTGTAAGAAAGGGTGATCAGTGTTCCGACATGCCAACTGGTTCCCAGTGGCAAAAACAATAATCTACAGGTGAAGCCACCGTTTCACACTTTCCTTTTTTTTCTGTACTTCTGAGTACTTACCCAATAGCATAGGGTAAAAAAAACACTACTATTTTAGCAAGTGAAATATTTTCCCACATAGCCGATGTATTTAACTTTCTCTTTGTGTCTTACTCTTGACATTCACACCAAATTCCCACAGGTACAAATAAAACAGACATCAGGCCTATCGTGGTCAGACAGTCACTGGGAATTGCTTGCGGGGAATTGACTTGAACATGTTCTAACTGCTGCACATGTCATCCGACCAACAAATAATCATTTGATTCCTTTTGAGGACCTACAAGCACATTGGAAGGGAACTACAGGAAAGGGTGAAAGGTCAAACCTAGTGTGTTTTTTTCTGTACTGCCATTGTTAATATGAATAGGTGTACATAGGTTAAGGTTAGTATTTGAGATAACCAGTTTCCTTTTTGTCTTTCAACTTTTAACAGATGAAGTAAATTTGCTCTGTGAAAACTGAGCTACTCTGTGCAGTTTGTGCCTTGTGAGCCAGGATGGTGAACAGGGAGCCTTTAATTTCCAACGGGGGGGCCGAAGGGTGGGAGTGGGGTCAGCCTGTGGAGTGCACCAAACTGGCAGCCATGCAGTCCATTGTCGGTGTTTGTTAACAGGTGTGTCTGTTTAAATGGGAGCTTTTCAGCCGAGCTGCTACAAGAGCCCATGAGACCCGAGCACCTCTCACCCACTCACAGTGTTCTCATCAATGACACCTTTTCAGCTGCTTGGGGCTGCAGGGGTGGAGGAGGGTGGCGGAAAGGAGGGTGAAGAGGCTGGCTCGGAGATTAGGGCTGAGAGGAGAGACCCTACCACTGTGCAGCGGTAAATTTTTTGGCAGGTACATCAAGTCAGTGAGAATGCAGCTCAAGTTGAATGGAAATAACAGAACAGTAGTTAGCACTGTTGCCCCACAGCCAGAAGATGTCCTAGTTAAATCTTACTCTGGAGCCTTTTCTGTGTGGAGCCTGCATGATCTACTCCAGTCTCTTAAAGGGGCGGTACTATGTGTGTTCCAGGCACGTGTAATGACATTTTATAGCATAATCAAGTAACTATGTCACCTACAGTTGTTGCAAAATATACTGTTAAATATGTTAAGAATATTTAACACAGTAAAATTGAATCTCTGTCTCTTTAAAAATTCCTGCTCTTTCTGAAACTCGGCCTTCTGGAAATCATCGCAACATTCGTCCTCCATTAACCCTTTAACATAGTTTATACCACTGAGAAATAGCTCCTGTGATGAGCTCAGCAGTTGCACCAGGTATGTGCTAATTGCTGGTGGCTAGTCTGAAGGAGCTGAGTGGAGAAGTAGTGTGGGAGGGCTGCTCTGTAACACAGAAGCTTGAAAAATGCAGCTCTGAGGAGGAGTTTCGTCCTCGAAGGCGGGGCTATGTCCACCTGGGCGTTTTGCAGAGATGAACGGTTGCCAAGGGAGATTAAAGGATTTCTCATGAAAGAATCAAAGCAACACTCCAGGTATGTTTTTGATGAGGGAATAACATAGCATGATGTAAACCTCAAAAAGTAGATTTTACATATACCTGAATGATACATGATATTAGAGACATTCGAAAGTACAAAATGGTCTTATAGATTTGAGTTTTTTGTAGATGAAGTGTTGACCCTAAAAGCTCAAGTCCCTCCCACCCTGCCTCTCCTGAGCAGGACAAGCAATTATGGTAAATAATTTTATTATTTTGATTCTGGGTTGGAGTGTCCATTGATGCCTTAATCTCACTTTTTGAAAACTAAACTTTGTCAATATTCTGCTAATGCAAGAACTACAGGGAGCCGATGTAGGGGCTTTAAAACTGGGGCAATGTCTTCCTGGTTTTAGTCAGAACGTCAGCAGCAGCGTTCCGGATCAGCTCGATCTCCAATACCAAAGCAAGTTTACTTTGGTAAATAAAACAGAATTTCCATTATTTCACTGCCAATATTTATTTTTCCAAGCGTGCGATTCCAAAGCAAACTTTTTTTTAACATGGACACTTTGGTGAGATGCAAATGAGGCATTGATCCAAAGTGTCAGTCGCTCTACATTTTCATCTTCCAACTGCACAAAGTTTGCCAGCTCTCAAGGAAGACAACATGCATTATTATAAATTTGGTCACACATCATTTGTCAGGGAGCAGATCATTTAAAAACAATAACCCTGCGACTGAGATTTGTTGGACGGAGTAGTTGTACATTGGGATTGTGGGGGATCATAAAACCCCCTGAGCGACATGCGTGACTCATCTGCACATGGGTTACAATCTTTATCCGGGAAAAATTTGCTTGCTGATTGTGATTAGGGAAAATAAATATATTATTTGCTGTTCGGCTCATAGGGAAAACAAAACAAAGGTTTCCAAAAGAAATTAGCTGGGACAAAAACTGACACGCTGTGGTTTCTTGTGTCTTTTTTTTCAGAGCATTATTAGACTCTGTACTCGTGCCCAAAGACTTCAGCCAGTGGGAAGCTCGTCGCTCCTCTCCGAGGTCATGAATGTGGGGAGGAAGTCATCCTCTCGTTGCGTGAGACCGGGCGGTCGTTTGCCAGTCAGTGACTGCTCTCGTCAGCACGGCATTAATTAGGCATGAATACAAATCATAAACAATAAACACATGGCCACAAAAGCCGCAACTACCTCCCAAATCAATTCAGAGCCAAAGAGAGTAAATACAATAATCTGTTCAAGATTTTCGCCCCAAACTAGACCGACAGCTAAGTGTTAGAAGAAAGTAAAGTTTTGTTGGTTTTTATTCCCACAGAGAAAAGGATATAAAGACGGAAACATGGAGACAATAACTGGTTTATGCTTCACCAGGCATAGGCTGGTGGGAGATTTGTAAAGTACCGTATTTTTCGGACTATAAGCTTCTACTTTTTCCCACGCTTTGAACCATGCGGCTTATGGCCGGGTGCGGCTTTTCTGTGGATTTTTCTTCAACCACCAGGGGGCACCAGGAGGCTATATGTAGCTGGAAGTGAGTCATTGGAAGTCAAAATTGGGAATCAAAGAAGAAAGCGCCAACTTTCATTTAGCACATGCTAGCAAGATGGAGAAACATTTTCAAACTCAGACCCCCTCATCATGGAAACCACACGAAGAAGTTTATATGATGCTACTTTTAAGTTGAAGGCTGTCGATGTAGCAGTGCGGATCGATAGCCGCTGTAAGCTCTGCGTGAACGAATCCATGTTTCGGCGTTGTAGACGCAGGGCTGCATCCTTACTAGCAGATTTATGCGTCCTTGTGGAAAATTGAGAGTGGCGGCTTATATATGTAGGCTTCCACTTTATTTAAAAAACTTTGTGGGTGTGGCTTACAGGGAGGTGCGCTCCGGAAAATACGGTAGGACAAACTTAATACAACAGTTTTCACCCAAAAATGATTTTTTCTTGTCCTACTGCTGCTGAGGTCACACCAAACCAGGACTGTGCTGCTCCAAAACCTTTCGTTTGTTTTTTGCATCCTTTTACCCTGTTAGGCAGACATGGAGTTATGTTCTTCCAACCATAATCCTGATGGCCAAACTTTCTCCTACAGGATTTTCGTCTAGGGAGCAACACACATGGCAAGTTCTGGCTCTAGAGCAGCCCAGACCATCACACTATCACTGTAGGATTTAGTCAGAGCAAAGTAAGACTCAGCTGGCGTTGTGATGTTATTTATTTATATTTTCCTCTTCCAAGCTAGCAAAAGTACATTGTGCAAATGGTTATAGAAGGGGGAAAAAAGTTACAACAATTGAAGAAAATCTGTGAAGAAAAAAAGAAATCCACCTCCCAATGTCAAGAAGAAAAATATGATCTGTAGGGGGGGCATGACAGAAAGTAATTGAGAAACACTGGGTTAGAAGTTCCTCTGCAAACCTTTCCAGATTAGACTTTATTTCTCATGTTTCCCTGGAGTGTTTAGATCAGGGCATAATCTGTTGCTTCTTTAAAGTCTTCAAGCCTCTTGACGTTTGAGACTTCTTGATGCTGCAGATGGAGCTAGTGAGAGCGAACGAATGAACTGAATACAAAAGTCACTCGTCACAGTGGACCAGGTTGACTTAAACTTTCTTACCTCAATAAACAAAATAATAATTTGAAACCTGGTCATGTGATCTTTGATGTTAAAATTGATTTGATCTCTAACATTTAAATATGGCAAAGAAAAAACTGGAAAAAGGAAATCTGTAAGGAGAAAACTACCTGCTGTAGTATTATTGTATGAACATATTCAGTTTTCTGTGTTGGTGATAATCTCTCACTGAACTCTGAGGAGTTCGACTCTAACTTGGCGCACAGCGACACAACATCTGCTAACTACAGCTTACAAAATAGCTGCTTTGCACAGGTACACCTGTTAGTTGCAGCTAAAAGCAACGGTTGACATTAATCATTAAGTTCCTGCACACTGACCGCTCATGTGTTGTGTGATAAAACGAGTCCAACTAGCCAAATTTGACTTTCTCGCAAGCAAAAATGTTTGCATTCTTGTTGCAGCCTGTTGACTGGCAGTGAGCAGCACATTACAGTTGAAGCAACTCTGAAGCATCAAATGAGAAATCCTTCAAACTGAGGACTGCAAGACAAAAAACTGATTTGATTGTTGTTTTTTTCAAACAATGGCTATTCCTTTGCATCAGCAACTTCTCATGCCTGCATTGAGACTTAAAAGACCTTAAACATATTAAAGCAACTTCTTCTGGTTCCACATTTTAGCTTTAACAGTCCACTGTGGGAACTGATTTGGATATGTTTTCGGAGAACTGTGCTGCAGATAGTTAAGTCGATGTGGTTAAATTGAAGTAAGTAAGTCTGTGCAGAGATGGGGGGGGGGTGTAGTTTGAGGGGACAGCTGTAACAGAATCACTTCATAAGTGGAAAACCACTCCCTGTACAATAGCCAGCCACAAACCAGAACTATGGTGCAAATGTTTTTCCAACATGGCATAGATGTAGATGTAGATGTGTTTAAAAACGCATTCTTCTCTTCTTTCAGCCGAGAAACATGGAAAGGTTATTGTATGTGTCCGATATGGGAAGTCCGCCTTCGCCCATTTTGAGCTGTTTTGAAATATTTTGCTGCCTCTTGTCAGTGTTAAAACCCCGGGTTGCGTTTGACAGGGCATTGTTCTGATTGCAAAAAAAGGCCCTGAGCTGATATATGCCTTCCCTGCTGTTTCGCTGTTTCACTTTGGAGACGAGTTGAACGAGACAGCCTTTAGAGTTCCTGTTTAACCGAATGCAGACCACTGAAGGGCGTATAAAGGGCGGTAAAATGCATTCGTTCTACACAGCTTCACATGCTGAGAGCTGCTCTGCATCCGTCGGCCCCGAAGGGTTAAAATTCAATAGCCTCTCAACCTGAATTTGTCGAATGGCCTTCCCGAGAAGGCGGAGGGGATGAACTGCATTCCAGAGTCCGGCTGGGAGAGAACAAGATGGCCGCATGTGACATGTGGCTTTGTTGGAGGGCGAGGGATGTCTCTCATGGTCATCACGGTGTCAGGGTCGGTTACCTTTAAGCGCTGCTGATGGACAGCGAGGGCCCCGGCACAACGGTGGGGGGCCTCGTGATTCAAATCACAACTGCTTAGAGAGAAGGCACCGTGACCACACATTGACAGATTAACATTCCGCATGTTTAACTCATATCTCTGGAGGTGGGAATGAGAGGTGGTAAACTCCCTCCCGGATTCCACAATGGCATTGTTCGACCTTTTCCTCTCGAGCCGTTCACCACGCAGAGCTGCGGGGAGGCGGCTGGAATGGCCGACGCCGAATTCCTCCGAGTGGCTGTTTAACCTGTCGCTACTGAGTGTCAGCACAAGCAACGCCGTGGTCAACGACTGACCGTGAACCGGAGGGGTCGTTGGGGACCTTCTGGGCCAACAAACCCATTTCCAACTTCAGCATCAAGTTTTCTGTGATGCAACAAAAGCTTAGGCTGGTCTTTCGATTTAGTTTAATTGACTTGTAGCGTCGTGTCGTAGTGCAGTCGAATGGATTGTTTCAACCTCTTTGGGGATTCTAAAATCTCCAGATTTTTAAAAGAAGGTGCTATGAAATAACTCATAGTAGACTCATAGAATCCCTCAGACTCCAGTCGGGTGTTTAGAATCCAAAAAATCTACACAAAAAACCTTCGATTTACCGATGCGAGAGAGACAATGCTGGACATATGTGATAAAGTAAAAATCTTTAATCAGATACTGAAAGTCTGTACCGCCAAACACAAGTCCCCACAGTATTCCCTCTGTAGGTAGACTTGCATTTGTGTGTTCATGTCAGGTTTTTTTGTCATTTGATCACTTGTTGGTGTTATTGCTTATAGGTGAATTATTGATTCTGCATGGCAAGATCCAATATAATAATTCAAGGCCCAGTTCCAGTTCAGGAGGTGTGCAGTTCAGAACTGATTATAGACGATTTGTTTTAGAAATTACATATTATGTAAACGAGACTGATTGTTACGGCTGGTGGCCAATTGCCAGCTCCACCAATCCCGGATGAGGCCTCCCTTTTTAAACCAAGACTTCCTGGCAGAAGGCTGATTCTTTTGTTCAGACAGCTTGCCACTTTGTTTGACTGCTGCTAATAGCTTTTGTGAGCTTGTTGTAAACTTTGAAACCTTTTGTCACTGTGGGGTTTTTGCATCTCCCACTATAGATTTGTGTTTTTTAATTATATTTATAGTGATTAAACAGATTTGCATTTGTTGTTTTTATAAAGTGCAATACAATCATGAGTAGTTCTCTGGTGAAGCCGGACAGAGTTGTGCAGTCGGGTAAATGTTCGTCACAAAATGCTTGGCATGAATTCAGTGAGACGCCTAAGTCTGCAGCTGCAGTTGGAATAACACCTGATTGCCTGCAACGCGCCTGGCTGCCAAAAGCGGCAGGCCTCCCTCCTCATCCCTTTCACCACAAACAGCTAGCTCTCCTTTAGCTCATCTGGGGGGAAAACAAGCCTGAGCTTGCTTATTGTGATATACCGTATCTGGCCGAGTCCATGGCGTCCTCATGTGGATTTGGACCGATAGATGGCGAATTGTAAACATTTGACTCTTTCGGCAAGGCTTGTGGTGGTGCACCTGTTTACTGAAAGCACCCCCCCCCCCCAAAACAGAAAAAAATGTCAGATTTGCTGTGGTGCAGAGAAGACCCGCTCTTCTCAAATCAGAGTGTCTGAGACATCTCATTGCTTTCCCAAAATTGCAGAGCAGAGTTTTCCCCCTGCACACAAAAACATGCCACGTTGGTTTCATTTGATATCCGATCACAGATTATGTTCCCCTTTTGAGAATGAGGAAATATTTCTTTAGGATATTTTGTGCCAGAAATATTATATTATGGTTAAAGAAAAACCATTCATGCACTGTTGAGACAGCAGGGCTTAACAGAGGCAAGAAGAAGAAGAAAAAAGATGTTTTTTGAATAATGTCCTCTTGCTCAGTCTTATTGTAGGTCTTTTTTTTCCCCCCCCTTCCCTCTGAGCGCCCAAATAAGTTTAACCAACACTTGCTACCAGCCAAACCATCAAATAACTTAACATGCAACATATTTTAAAACCAAATGAGAGCAGGCTACCACAGCAACTCTGCGAAAACCAAGCTCCTCTCAGGCAGGGGGGCTGCAAATGAGTCCAAATAATGACACAACACGACCAAGAAACAGCTGTGTGGAAGCGATGGGAAAGAAAAGTGTTCTGTTGGGGCCGGGAGGACTCATGTGGGGTCCTTTTCAGGGCCGGGGAGGAGGAACCTGTGAAAGAGCCTGCCTGGTGGGGGTGGGGGTGCGGGGGGGGGAGAGGAACCTCTCATGGCCCATTGTGCAGGAATACACAAACCTCTAGACCTGCCAGGCTCCGAACCCGTTCTCATTACCCGGCCGGCTCTCGACCACTGGGAGTGTTTGTGTTTTGTGCACTGCTTTCACATTTCAAAGCCTCTTTTACAACAAGCTATGTTTTTTGTTTTTTAGTTGTTGTTTTAACTGAAAGAAGGTTGAAAACGTGCATAATTCAAATGAAATGTATTAAATAGTAGGAATTTTTAAAATTGAAATATCAACTCCATTCATTTTCTGCACACCTTTGTCCCTTAGTGGGGTCAGGATGAAATATCAACTATTTTATTGCTTACATCAACGAGCAAAGAAGAATATATAGGAAATGCGATGGGTTTGATGTTCTTTCTTTTTATCTGCTGAAACACATTATTCTATTTTTATTTACAGAAAATGGTTTAGGTGACTTACAAAACAATTCCTTCATCATGAAATTCAGAGGTCCGAGTGAGAGTATTATGTTTTCTGTCATTTTGACAGATTGTCAAAAAATCATCTATTTTTACCCTTCGATATTTTTTTTTATTGACGCTTAATTGCATTTTTTCTTTGTCTTGCGTAATATTCAACATTCAATATTCTGAAGAGATCATCCACATTTTGTCGTCAGACTCTTAACAGAAGTGTAAGTGTTAGTAATTTTCTTTACATGTAGCGTTTTATGAGTGTTATACTAACACTTTAAACACACCATTCACTCTGCGAAACACGAAGGCGACGATGACGATATTTTTGTGGTCAGAGTTGCTGAATAATATTTATGTATAATAATAATATTACGAGTCTATGCCGAAAGACAGTTTGTAGCAAGAAAGCCTGCATTAGTTTGTTTTGATCTATCAAGTCAAATCCAAGCAGAAATATATTAAAAAAAATGTTTACAACTGGACAAAATGGGAACAATTTCAAGGAGGCTGGATGCTTTTGCAACGTATTGTATATTCATAAAATGCATTTTAATAAGCAATCTAACACGACAACTTTAAAACTGCTTGTTCAAGGACTGGATGAAAGCTACGTCACTTTTTGTCTTTAGAAATCCAGAAATGTGACATCAAATAACTACCACTAACTTAGAAGTTTAGTTTTACCAAGTAGGTAGAAGTATTTCTTTTTGAAAGTAGAACAGATGGAATATTCTTCTGCATATTTATGTGGTCTCATTGGTTAGTTTTTTTTCTCCAAAACTTATAATAAAGTTGGATTGTTCTTTTAAAAGTGAACTCAGAAAAGTAAACAGCAAATATTAAACCTGATGTTTTGCTGTAGCGTAGAGAAGCCATGTTGTGACGACTTCCTGAAGGTGGAGTTTCAGAAAGAGCCAGAGTTTTTAAAGAGACAGAGACCCAATTTCAAGACATTAAGTTATGAAGTCAAATTTAATATGTAGCATTTCTACAAAAACTCAAGTTGACATAGTAACTTGATTATGTCATATTATTTCTGCCTGGAAAACACATGCTGTCCCTTTAATATTGACCGGGACGTTTCACAAAGCGAAGTAAAACAGCTTTGGTTTGGCGCTCGTGTCCAAACCCTTCAAATCTTCATTGCTACTTGGGCACCGGAGACCCTTTTTTTTTGAAAATACTAAATTTTTATTTTTGCCATATTTTTCATTCTTGAAGCAGAAAAATAAAGCATGAATTTAGGAGAATTTTCAGCCATATAAATGCAGTAAACTAATGTGGTTTAGGCCACAACATGTGTCAGTATTTTAATGTAACATGGAAAAAGTAAA
Source organism: Phalloptychus januarius (assembly GCA_902982915.1). NCBI lineage: Eukaryota > Metazoa > Chordata > Actinopteri > Cyprinodontiformes > Poeciliidae > Phalloptychus > Phalloptychus januarius. The sequence continues at coordinate 15,798,540 of CADWAE010000471.1, read as the reverse complement.
GATGGTGCTTTTGCTAAATTTGAACCTTCCTCTTTCTCCTCCCCCTCGGGGTATTTTATGAATCCACATTCATCAGCTCGACTTTCATGTTGCCTCGGTTTGAGCCGTGAGTATTTCATGCCACAGCTTCACATTAAGGGCCAGGCAGCTCTGCAATCACAAGGCCTCCAAGGTACTAAGTGTTGAGCTTGCAGATAGTGTGGCTGACTGCACAACCAACCTATAATCTACTGGATTTACTGCACACCTTATGGCCCACCTCTGTAATTAGAAAACTTCCTAATAAGTCACCTCTCACATTTTAAAAACATTCACCGCCCCGCCGCACAACGGGAGCCATTGATACCACCGACTGCAAACACGAGGACGTTGCCGTAGCGACGACGGTCACTGCTGCTAACAGAACTTCAAGCTGTGTTTCTTGTTTCCCCTACCAGGAGTTATCACTGCGGCAACGGTTTTGATAAACAACAGTAGCTTTTAATGTTCAGATCATAGAAAAAAGAAAAACGGTTGAAGCTGTAGATGAAGGTTTGTTTGGCTGTGAATGGATTCAATCAGGGGCTGCACAGTGGCGCAGCTGGTAGAGCTGTTGCCTTGCAGCAAGAAGGTTCTGGGTTCAATTCCCGGTCTTTCTGCATGGAGTTTGCATGTTCTCCCTGTGCATGCGTGGGTTCTCTCCGGGTACTCCGGCTTCCTCCCACAGTCCAAAAACATGACTGCCTCTCCAAATTCTCCCTAGGTGTGCAGGGAGAGAACTGCAGGCATGCTGTAACAGTAAAGTTTCTCCTGCAGATGTGATTGTCATATACAGAGTCCTAGCATTGTTTTCCCATGTTCTTTGTCTATTCTTATTTAAAACCTGCGCCTCATCAAGGAGGTAGTAACTGGCAATAACTGAGTCTGAGATCAAACAATTTTCTGGATAATAAAATGATCTAAATTTCTAGTTTATTAATAGTTTCTGCCAGCAACTATTTACAGACATTATTTGCCAAACCAGATCTTCTGTTGCAAACTAATTTTTTAATGTTTCTGCTGTTTTTACACATCGGTTTTTCTGCACTGATGTATTGTAAAATGGTCTGTATCTTTTTTGAAATGTACACAATATATATGTATTATTTTTGGAAAAGTGAGCCGACTTAGTCGCACATGCCTTGGATCTTCAGCTAGATGTGTCTGTTTTCTAAAAGTCTTATACTTAATATTATTATCGATTGCATATTTTTTTTTTTTACATATTCCTTCTTACACTTTAGCAGCTTTTTTGTGTGAACCTTTATGTCTGAAGATTCGTTTCTGTTCTATTCCATTCATTGTACTAAAGAAATAAGAGCTCTGATATGGGCAATTATGAACACGGAGAAGAATGATCAAGTCATTCAGAGTCCATGAAGCCAGAAAAGAAGACGAAGAAAAAAAAAACCTCAGCTACTTCAACATTTTCTCTGGCAGGATTCTAAACCAGATGAACGGCACGAAGGAAACTTTTTCTTTCAAACCTTTCAAAAAACCTCCGTATACCTTCAAAACAAGCGATCGGCCTCTTTCTAAAGCCGCCACCGATCCAGAAAAAAAACCAACCCACACCATGTGTCCCAGCAGTCTGACCGAGATGAGTCTAGCAGTCTGAGTCGGTCTTCGGGGTCAATCATTGCTCTGCGGCTACAAGCAGCGGGACAAGTGTCTGCTCGCTTGGGCCAACAACCGCCGTCTGACATCTGCTGCTGCCTTCTCATCGCACACAAATGGGAAAAGGACCAAAGAGTCCAGGCAGACAGCCGGCACTGGGCAGCGTAGGACAGGACGGTGGAGGTCTGCGTTCTCCATCACTCCGGCCGCCTCGGCTCCACGTGGAGCAGTTTGGGTTCTGCAACGGCCCGGGTGATGAGAGGTGTAACTGCAGGTTGTCGGGGCCCTGCTTTGAAATGGATTTCACCGCTGCTCCAGAAACATAACGGCTCTTCCCGCCCCCCCGGCAAAGTCTGATGCATTTATGCGTTTTTTTTCTTCTTCTTTTTGCCATTCACCTCAATAAAACGGTGACTATACGGGTAGAAGTTTTCTTTGGAGCGGTGAAACGTACGTCCATATGTCGAAACCATGACATTCAAAATTAGAAACATTAACTTTTCCTCTGCTTTCTGCCCAAACCGGCTAATTGATAGAACATATCCAGCGAGAAAGCAGCTGCTCTCTCAACCTCCGTTTCCGATTTGTAGGATGGCGAGTAAAAATCAACGCTAAGCAGATTAAAGGAAGATAGGTTATTTTTCTGAACATTCAGAGCACAAAACAGCAAGGGCAGAAATAATGCAGGGTTTTTTATGTGAAATCATAAATCTGATTTGTTGTGTTTACAGTATTCAAAGCAAGCGATCAAACTGTTCTAGACTTTAATGAGATTTACGGCACATGTGGCACTTCACAGCCATGGTTAGGATGAAAAATATGTTGTTCGCAGAAAGACTTCATGAACCAATTCAGAACTACTAAATAATTACAAACAAACAGGCTTGGCTTTGAGATCAATTTGTGCCAAACTCTAAAGATGTGTCTTTCATTTAAATGGCTTTGTTGCATCAAAGACGACCCCCCCAGATAAAAAATAAAAAAAACAGATGCGTAGATGTAAAGCTTGGATGCCAATTGAGTTGATCTTCTTTCACAAGTTATGTGAACTTGTGAGCCTGCGACTCGCTGTTAAAATCTACAAGAAGAAATATGGCGCTTTTAAACATATCCTATGTTTATATGGGATATCTAACTAAACATTTAGTCTGATGTGCTTCTAGTTTAGTTTGAATAGATATTCAGAAAATATCCTGTAGCAGCGCATGAGTCTGGTAAGAGTTCTTAAAATAATTTAGCATGAGCTATTCCACTGTACAGAGAGAATAGTCTACAAGTAGAAAATGTTCAAAACATATTAAAATCAGGCAAAGTGCTAAAAGAACTCCCCAAAATACCCTAAAATGTCGTCACACCTACAGCAGGCTTTTGGTAAAAAAGTTAGCATTTTGTGGGAGATGTGCAATTACTAAATGTTTGCTCTGTAAGAATATTAAAAGTCCTGATCTTAGGGTGTTTCCACACCAAAATTGAAACATTTGTTTCATTTTCAGCAGCTGCAGTTCACTTTCACACTGCAGTGTGTCAAACGAACCAAAACCTTCCTGCAACCTGTTCCCCTCCTCGCCTGTGGGGGGAGCTATATCAAGAACCACTGAAGGAAACGGCGTGAAAATCTCCAAAGAAGACAGGAGCACAGCTTCCTTCTTTACGAACTGAAAACAAATAAGGAGCGGTGTCAAGTTTTAGTGGTCTTTTGTCTTTGGTAACATGGATTTGTTTTGGATTTACCCAGAATGCTCTAATTCGCTTCATGCCTTTGGAGCGGTCTTCGGTCTGTCTGGCATTCACATACCTTCACATGCTCCAGAGTTCATTTCAACTGAACGGAGACCTAGCTTTTTGGAGTTTGCTTTTTGGAGTTTGCTTTTTGGACCGATCAGAGTTTGATTGCGCTTTCACACCTGCCAAAACAAACTGGACTTTCCAAGCAAACAAACTGGAGTTTGATTAAAGTGAACTAAACCAGAATGGTGTGAATTCACCCTTAATCTTCATTCTTCCTGGGAAATTTCAGTTTGGCTTTCATGTTTTTCTTTAAAAGCCAAAAATTAGAAGAAATCTAATCCAATCTGGGTGGCTGATCAATTAAAACAATTATTTTTGCACAGTTTGATATTAAAAAAAATAATAATCCTGTTTCCCCCCCTGAGAAATTTCAGATATGTTGTTTCAACTCCTTCAGCCAAAGTAAAATCAACTAAAGACTGGGTGTGTTGTACATTTAACACATAAATATCCATTTCAAAGAGTCGATGGCGCACTAAAATATCTTCTTCGTTTTGGTTAGCAGTGGACCAATCCCAGCCAGCATACCTAGGTGGGCCCCATATGGGGAAAAGGAGGGCAGACAATATGGGTCCCACATGGGTTTGTCCGCAGTTTCCATGGTGGCCCTACATGGGCAAACCTGTGTGGGGCCACCATGGAAATTGCGGACAAACCCATGTGGGACCCATATTGTCTGCCCTCCTTTTTCCCCATATGGGGCCCACCTAGGTACGCTGGCTGTGAATACAGCGAACAGATGACAGTTTTAGTAAAAATGTGTCCATTTTCTGGTGGGATCTGCTCCGTGTTAGCTTTGTTTGGGTCCTAAAGAAGCAGAAGAGATTGGAGGACTGTCAGTGCAAGAGCAGCATCTTAAACAAAGACATGTGTTACCAAAGAGCTGCAGTGCAACTCAATCCATATTCTAATGCACTGGATTGGCTCATAAAGAGACAGACAGAGAGAGTTAAAAGCGTTGATCACCGTCTCAATGAACCAGAGGAATATCAAAGTCACGTCCGTAACATCTATGTGACCCTCATCATCTGTCTGGATGTCAGGACCGTGATGGTGATGAGGCGAGGCCCAGTCGGTCGGTAGGAAGTGGAGGGGATGTGTTTGAAGGCCGGGGCCCTGATGGGCCGATGTGGTGCATGGGGAGCTTGTCGGGGGGGGCGGGGGAGATGAGACTCACAGAGCAGAAAAAAAGAGGGGAAAAACTTGGAGGAGCGTAGCTGGATTAAGGCCCCAACCAGCCTCTAACTTCTCCCAAACCACACAGAGCTGGTGTCCAATGCCCTACATATTAGCCGTGTACACATACCCACTTCCAGCTAACGACACAGATGGAGATAGAAATATACAAGAGCTAGGCAATCGCTTTTTTTTTTCTCCTGATGTTGCTCTCTCTGTGGTGAGGACGCTTTAGCTGTCAACTCTCAAGAATGGGAGCTGGACTAACGCAATTCGTTAAGTGAACTTTGTCAACTCGCCGCTTGCCGCTCGTCATTTGCCAAAATTACTTTGCTGGGTTTTGACCCAGCTGGAAAAGCCATTAAATGTAGATGAAGATGATTTTCTTGAACAATGAAGCCTTGTGTATCAGACTCGGGGGCAGACTCGAAACGTCAGGAGCTCGAACTGCGTGTTTGTGTGTTGTTCCGGTGACCCTCCGTTCCCCGATTGGAAAAGCAAAGAAGTTCAGCAGAATTTTCCACGTGTGTGTGTGTGTGTGTGTGTGACCCACATTGTGGAACCTTCCTCACCTCCTCGGCTGGTTTTTCCACAAGCTCGACGTGGAAGGGAGATTCAGTTTTCATCTGGATTTCACTCTCTATTTACAGAGTTCGGTTGGAGAGAATGAGGGAAGTAATTATGACATGAAGGCGTGTGCTTCCACTGTTAGTCCATCGTACCATCATCTAAACAAGGTTCCAGATACATTCCTCTTAGATTTTGGGTCATATTGACTCAGTGGCATCACTCAACTGCTGCTATGTTTTTCATGATGCACATTTCCCATACTGCAACCTGAAGGTTTTCTGTTGGATTAAAACCGTGATTGGATTGGACCGCAGTGGACTCATAGTCATGGTCAAGAAACAACCTTGACATGTGTTGAGGTTTGGGACATGGAGGCAGACTCTGGTGTTTTAACAATGCCCAACTGGTTCTATGGATGGCCACAGTGTACCAATAAAATCACACATACACCATCACACCACCACCAGGCCCTTGACCCCTGGATGGACCAATGGTTTCTCGTCGTTTACTCAAATTCCTGACCCTACCATCTCAATCCTGCAGCTTAAGTCTGGACTCATTGGACCAGGCAATGTATTTTATGAACTGTAGATTTAGTAGCTACAAGACTCGGGCCTGAACTGTTTAATTTTGCACTGAACAAAGATTCTTTAAAACATTTTCAGATTAATAAAACATTTATTTTAATTTGAACACAGACAAAGGGAACATTTTTCTTTCTTTTTTTTCTATGTTCTATCGGACCGCCTTAGAGTTGCACACGGATAAAAACTATATATATACACACATATATATATATATATATATATATATATATATATATATATATGTATGTATATATATATATATATTTTTTTTTTTTTTTTTTTAAAACCTCATGGTTGACTTACACTGATTACAGTTCCCTTAAACCACGTTTTAGGATTAGTGAAACTTTTTTTAAATCAAATAAAATAAAATAAAAATGGGAATTTTTACAAAAAAAAAAAAGGAGCAAAAATCTCATTTTTGTGATTCCGCCATTGTGTTGTGGTGAAACGTACTTTGAAGATCTGCAGTGAAGTCGATCAAAAAGCTATGAGCTGCTTCAGGGAATTTTCCCCCCCCTTCTATTAGTGTGGACAACATTTGATGCTGTGTGTAGCTTAACAAACCCGAAGACCAGAATTTTACAAATGGCAGCTGTGGAGTGTCAAGTTCTGCGGTCTCAGCTGCTCGCCATATTGATGTTGTTTTATCAGAAAGGATCATTTAGAGTGCAGAACTTGGAGCCTTTCTGAGGTTCTTTGGTTTTGACTGAGGTAATTCATCGTAATCTTAGCTTTCGCTTCAGCTTATTATTCGCTGCGTCTGAGCAATACGTGAAATTCAACTCAAGACGAAGTTAATCATGGATTGGAAAAGCGAATTGTTGAGCAATCAACTGTAAAATCCAGTGGACACCGTGGCTCGATCAGCGTGTTGCCAAAAAAGTTTTCACTCATCTGTTTGCATCACACCACTAGAAACTGTTGTTCCTCTTGATGTCGTTATTGCTAAGAAGAGCAAAGACTTCTGCGGGTTTTTTTCCAGAGTGGAGTTCACTTTCAGAAGCCCCAGAAACAAAATGGGGAGGGGAAAAATAACTTCCAAGGTGAAGCCGTGGCCTGGACGTTCGCAAATAGAAACACTTTGCACCTACAGAAATCTAGGCATTTAGACGGACGTGTGAAGCGAGCGAGTTTACCAGAGGACCGAAAAACGAGCCGAAGGCACAGAAAAACGACCGAGGTTAGCCCGTCCCATCGCCTCATACTGCTGATGCCGTTTTGCCCGGTAGCTGTGAGGCTTGCAGGCTCCACAAGAGCACTAACCTCATTTTACAAGTACAGCTCATTCTCCCAGTCCAACATAAACAGGTGGACATCCCAGTCTGAGCACTGTTAACGTGCAAGTGTGCGTAGCACGATAAATGCTCAGCTTCAGGTTATTTACAGCTCAGATGCAGAATGATTTGAATGTGCACAACTATACAGCCAGGTGTTAGACTTAAGGAAGACACGGCTGTGATTGGCCTCGGACGTTGGCTGCTCAATCTTAGTAGGTGAATTCAAAGGCGCAGGTGTTTACAGAATAAAACATGTTAAAATCAGGAGGAATTTTTTTCAGTTTCGAAAAACAAAACGCACGGAGACGGAAAGCCCTCGCCGCTGGTGCAATGTTTGAACAATCCAGTTGCAGACGGATGAATAAAGTCAGGTTGTGTTAACAGACCTCAGCCTGGGGTCTCCATGATCCCCACTTTGCCTTGTGGTCTATGATGTCACACAGGGTTTTTTTTTTCTTTTGCCTTTGAATGGCCATGTGTTCCTCACCACTAATATCAAACAGATGACGAGAAAACCTCCAAATGATGGTCTTTCAGAAAGACAAGCAGTCAAAACAAAGATATAGCAACACAGAGAAACAGTTCTGAGGCTGATCACATGACACGAAGAGACGATGCCGTTTTAATTGCTGCAGGCTGTGCTGCGGTCGCACTGCATTGTGCGTTCATCGGTGGCGGTTTTTATATCATCTCAGATTTTAGTTCGTTATCGTTATTTTAATTTTGTTTGTCTATCTTTAAATGTGCAAAAAAAACCATGAATGATTACAGATTTTTTTGCTTTTTTTACACAGTGGAATAAAAATCAGGACCAAAAGGGTTAAAACCAGATAGTTATTTTAGGACTAATTCCAGAGTCAGGAATATAAGTCTCTGTTCACACTGTTGCTTCAGTTTAACATACCAGAAAAAAATAGCATGTCAAAGACTTCTCAAGCTGAGATCATTGCTTCGCACTGCCAATCAGTTGGCTGAAAGTAAGTTTACAGAGAAGGAGCTAATTCCAATAAAATGTGATGAAGGAACAAAAAGTATGTGAAAACTAGAGCTGTAAACATTAATGTGTGTTTTTTTTTAGATTAAACGTGGGAATAATCTGAAAAGTTTACCTATTTTGAGGGCTACTTGGTTCACAGCAGTGTGGTCTTGTACTGCGGTCAAGTGAGAAAATGCAGCAAAAAATGCACCATTTAAAAGATGAGCGAGGAGAATCAGACAGCTGGTGTCAGAGGCAAATTTCACTTTAAAAAAAACACAGCAAGGACAGAACCAGGGTAATATTTCAAAAAGTCCACAGTTAACATTCCTAAATTAAGTTTGAAACGAATATGACTGTTTTTTTTCTTTTTTAACCTTTCTGAATTTGAGAACCTGGAGAAAATGAAATGTTTGGTTTGAGAGTAAAACGCTTTTTGAACATCTTTTGAAAATGTGAAAATATAAAAGCTAAGCATTGCGATTAACTGAATTTTTTTAGTCACTTGACAGCGCTAGAGATGACACGTGGACAAACCATGAGAAATATGAATTACAACCCCCAGTAACACCGTTTTAACGTAAAGATAACGTGGTAAACACAAACCCAACCCCAAGACATTGTCACTCAGTGACAAAATAGATAAATTTGGACCTAATCAACTCTTGAATTTAGAAAATTAGAATCCCAGAGTTGAATGATACTGCAGAGATGGTGTGCATCCCAGACGCTGGCTTTTATCCATCTAAAATATTTTCTAATCGCAAAACGTGAAACAAACTGATGTAGTTGTTCTCCACCACAGGGCACAAAGCGGGGGAGCTTATGGGGTTCCGGTCCCCTGGGCTTCAGACGACTAACAAAACACATCTTACTTCTGCTCTGCTGCCCACCCACAATGCTTTTCACACGCACATGGGGGGCAATGGATGGAGCTCTCACAGAATCACAGAAAGAGTTTAAAGACACAACAGAAACTTGGAATGGGAAATTAGGTGCCTTGTAAGTGACCAATAAAGTTTTGTTTGATTTCGAAAGGATCTAATTAAAGGAAGTTCCAAACTCTTTTAACTCCTTTGGCTGCCCAGGAGAGCGGCCTTAACACGGTAAATAACTTTAACGGCGCCCATAAATTTCTTTGAACTACTCTCTCGACCAGCAACCAAGTTGCCTCAACAGCTGCTCCTACTTACACAGTGTACCCACTCTTTCTCCGAAAAAAACCGCCCTCAATTAGCTCCTCTCTTAAATAACCGCTCTTTTCACTCGCAGTTTCCGGCTGCGCATGCACCTCCTTTCACCGAGCCGTCCCATCCGTCTCCGAAACACCCCCACAAAAGGTCTTACACTTCTCTCTGTGTGCCCCTGACATAAGGGCCACACTGAGCCACTTCCCATTCACATCGGATCATTTGCATAAAGGTCCTCTTCTTATTCCGAGTCGCCAGAGGAGCTCCGGTGCCTTAAACACGAGACTAGTGCTGAGCCAGAATGAAAAACCCTTTATTATCATTACTCTTATTATTATTTAGTTTTCATTCTTAAAAACTGAAGGATTTCTTATTTTGACAAAGACTGACATGGAATGTCTGTAGTTGCATAAAAAAGATTTTGAGGCTTTGACCACTCATGTTGAATACCTCCATCTTGAAATTATGTGCTAAAAAACAGAAATCATGCTATTTTCTTCACAGATCAGTTAGAGTCATCAAAACAATTGAATAAAGAAGATCCGAGTTAAATTAAGAAGAACTTGTCCATCTATTTTAAGGCACACCTGCTTACTTGCATGAAATGTGTGACATATATATATATATATATATATATATATACATAAAAAACCAGCCATTATTCTGTGCACTGACAGCAAGACAATAGCAAAAAGACTCCATACTGGTAGAACGAGCCGTTATCCACAGGGAAACGAGTTCAGTACCAACATGTGCTGAAAGGCCGCTCAGAGAGGAAGAAGCCATTGCTTCGAAAGCAACATGAGAAAAGGCAGAAGCCACTCACTCTGATGAAAGTAAAAAAAAATAACAAATTGTTTGGTCTCTTGATGTCCATTGTTAAGAGTTGAGGGGGGGAAAGGCCGGGGAACCTGCATTGTGACGTTTGGGTGGGGCTGCATCACGTTGTGCGTCGCAATGCAGGAGGGAACTGGTAAACTTTGCGGGAAAATAACATTATGAGGAAAATATTCAACGCATTTGGCCGGGAAGTTAAAGCTTAGGCACAAATGGATCCATTTCATTTTTGATCTATCCAGCCAAAAATTATTCTCAAGGTTGTTGAAGGATAGTTGAGTCAGTGGCCGTCGAAAATCTACAGTCTCAGTCACAAGGAGCATTTTGGGAAGGAGCTGAAAAGAGGCGTAAAAACCAGACGAAGTCACACCAGTTCTTCTGTAAGGAGGCGAACCGCTGCGAGAAAATGATCAACACTATCTAAGCATCTGAATCTGAAGAGAGGAATAACTTGTTTCATTATTATTCTGGCCAATAGGGGAACAAACTTTATTTCCAACCACGAGACAGCAAGTAAAAAAACATCAAGACGTCTTTTTTTTTCCAATTTGAAATTTTTGTTCAATATCAGTTTCTCATGAAAAAAATTGCAACAATCGGAGGAATTTACCCAGAGTCTGTTTCCACCGCTGCCTCGTTGACAGTTGGTTCCCATTATCTGTGCTTACTGTTAATCGTTATTGTGATTCTGATCACATTTCATAGAGATGAAGACCTTTCTACACGCGAGCACAGAGAGAGAGAGAGAAAGAAAAAAAATCACTACTTCTTCCACGCGGACCACAATCAGGACGTACGACCGCAGCATATTACGAACATATGCTGTGTACAAAATAACGTTGCTGTCAGCTGAATGCTTGATTTATTTAGGTTTAATTTTTAATGATTTATGCTTCCCCAAACCGTCTGCCAGCTGTGTGTGTGGGTATCTATGTGTGTGTGTTTTCCTTCAAAGAGGGAAAAATTTATGCAAATAATAGCTTGGGAAGCTTGTTGGAACAGTCGAAACTGGCAACTAAACGCCGAAGACAAAATGTCTTGTATGGACATGCAAAAGCAATAAATGAAGAATGTGGAGTTCTGACTCCACTGGGTTGCTGGATAATCCTGTGTATGTTTCATAAAGCACTTCATCATTAAACCAAAGGAACATCTTTTTTTTTTATATGTAGAAAAATAAAATAATCCCTTCTTTCAATAAGCATGGTTTCCTTTTAGTGTGCTGCCTGTGTAGCAATTTGAAAAGAAATGGGGATATGATTGATGTGGTGAATCAGTAAGTCATTTATAAAGTATATATATATATATATATATATATATATAAAATGTTATCATTTACATTTGAATTTATTTATCTGAGCTACACCTCAAATGTATGAACTCAACTTAAAATATTAAAATATCCCATACTATATCACACTAATCCTGTATAGCGCAACATCAGGCTAAATCAGTGTCAAAAACTCCACTATGTAAACATTTACAAATATTGAATCATAAAATAATTTAAATTCTGTTAAGTTAAAGTAATAAATTGTCTATTATTTGACTAGATGCAACATCTGAAGTGCATGTTCTGCACTGGTTTGCTATGTTTCGGTGTCCCGATGAGACCAAGAACGCTACCATAATAATAAAGGAAGAATTAGTTTCCTGAAACTAATACAATTGTCTGGATTAATAGGATTATATGACTCTGAAGGCTGTAAAAACATCAAGTCCAGAAAAACAGAATATAAGACCGATAAAAACCTTTTTTTGTGTGTTATTCAAAAACGTTGTCTCACTTAAAATGTATTCCTGTGTTTCTTGTAGTTTGCATTTCTCCTTATCCACTTTGGCTTGTATTGCTGTTGCCATGGAGGCTCTGATCCAGATTATTAAAATCTATTTCCATCTAAAGGACTTTTGACCATCTGAGCAGCAGTCCAGTCATTCTTATTTTTTCCTCAGCCAAAGTTACAGCCATTGGTCATCAAGTACAAATGACTCAGCATGTCATTTCTGCACCCAAAGTCTTGACCCGGCGTTGCTTTTACAATCTTTTTAAGGTTGCGGTCATCGCAAATCCCTTTGCTCTTTTTGATGCCACACTTTTTCCTACCACTCAACCTTCCAGCGTCCTGATCTGTTTTCCTCCCAGTGGAGGATGTCAAGCCACCGTCAGACTTTCTTCTTGTTGTCTAACATTTCTGTATTTAAGACATTTTACACATCGGTTCTACGTGACACTCAGATATTCCGATATAATCTTTAACATTTGCAAGAATGAACGTTTGAAATGCGCCACTCTGTGAGGAACAAAGAGTATGGGATTCACTTCATCACTGAAGGACTGCAATAAATTATTCTGATGTGATGCTTTATGTTGTTGTAATCCCACACCCACCATGTTTAAAATATAAAACCTTGCATGATTGTGCAGTTTCATTTATTTACCATGTTCTAGTGGCAATTCTGTTCTGCTCTGCTGCACCTCCCCCAGAATGAAAACGTGAATTTTCAGCGTAGAGATGAAAGAAAAAGAAACTTCTAACTATGAAGTCGGGAATTATGTATTTTGCTGTCAACACAACAGTAGCAATGAAAGCTTTTTTCTTTTCTCCCCCCTCTTTCCTTCTCTAAAAAATAATGTTTTAGAAACGACGTGGTCATCTCCTAATACTTTCTAAAAATGTATTTCTTATTACATTTAGTACAAAAAGGAAAAAAAAAGACATCTCTACCCGTTAGTGCTTTTGTTTTAAGATACTATAACATAAATAGACAATTTATTTTCAGTGTTCAGAACAGACAGTTCCAGTGTAACTGGAAAACTAACATTCTCCACCGTATTCCAGTTGGCAGCAAAGGGTTTAACAGAGTTCCCCACTCGAAACCTCGGTGCAACACATTGCACCGCGCTTTTACAAAATGTTCTTCATGTCTCGGCCTCTGACACCGGCCCCAGACAATCTGGGAGGGTGCGGGTCGAGATTCAGCTAAGCTCCCGTTTAGCGGAGATACAACAAGATCTATAAAAGTTCTTTTTTTTTTTTTGTATTTTTTTCTTTAAATCATAGATTTGACAGATCTCCCCCACTCCCCAGTCACCTCAAATCAGCCATGGCCATTTTTTGTCATTCCCGTCCGTCTCTGAGTTCTTCCCAAAAACCGACGCGCATATTTCCCCCATTCCTCCCGCCTCCAGCCTGCAACGCAGCGCAGTCCCCCTCCGAGGGCCCTCTTCTTCCTTACGGTCACTGTGGATACATCAGTACAAGAGCACAATCCCTATCTGACAGCAAAGTTCTGGGCTATGACCTACTGATACTTAGCAATTACTTTCTGAAAAGCAATTAGATAAGATTCTGCTGTGCAAAACGACGCCACGAAGAGCTGATAGTGTTAAATCCCGTTGGCTTAGCTATACAATCTCTCACTGCTCCAAGACGTGCGGACATCTCGCTCTGTCGGGTCCTTGTTCAACTAGTCCGTGGTGCTCCGCCCGGCCATGACGACATTCCTTGCGGCCTTTTTACTTGCAGGTAAAAACCTCCGTCCTCTCGCTGCACGTGTTGCACTTGACGAAGCAGCACCATTGGAACTTACAGTTGCACTGCCACACTTTGGTGTACTGGTGCGTGTTGTAGCCGCGGCCGCAGCACATGAGGTCGCAGCCGTCCGTGTGCGGCGACGTGCGGTTGCACAGGCGTCCCTGGGTGCCCACGCTCCCCGTGGCCGCGTCCTCCTCGCAGTAGTTGGGCGACCTCTCGATGTAAACGAGGTCCGTCTCCATGGGCTTGCGGTAGCCCTGAGTCTGCTTCACTTTGAGGTGGGTGGGCTGGCGAAGCCGGCTGGCCCGCACGACCTCCACGTGCACGGCGTCGTTATACTTTTCCTTGAGGATGTAGCCGATCTCGCGGAACTTCGGGAGCGTCGTCCAGCAGGTCTTGGTGGTGCAGGAGCCGGAAACGCCGTGGCACTTGCACTCCAGCTTCATCCTTTCTTCCAAGACCTGCAGAGTGGAGAGGGAAGACAAAAACGGCTGTAACTGGAGCAGACAGACACACGTCGCCTGGCGTTGCAGCCGTTTTGCGCGAGGATGAGGGCAGTTTCCCAGAACTAAATACGATGAAATTCAATTTAAGTCATTTTTTAAGTGCCGATTCACAACAGATGTCACTTCGAGGCTCAACAGTCCACCAAATAATCAACCAAGCAGCCTATAAAAGAAACTAACAATCCAACCAAACAACAAGTTAACTGAGTCATTCAACAACAAGCCCTTGCTATTCGTGGTTCAGTATTCACAGATTCACCTGCTCGCAATTTTTTCAAAGTAACTTCAAAATATAATAAATACACATTTGCCTATTTGTGGATGTTTTTCTAAGATATTTGAAAGAAAATGTTGCCTGGAAAGCTGGAACACCTTCTTATTATTATTGGCTGCTGTTTGTCAAGCACCCAATCTAGGAGTGCCGCTCCTTTTCCTTGACTGTTGGCTGTGCCAAATGTCAGGGAAACTGCAGACTCAGATGGTTTTCACTTGGTGTATTAATGCATATTAAGCATCTTTAGAGTCATCCTGAAGTTTTCATGAATTTTATCTACAGTCTCTAAGCACTGAATAATGGAGAGGCATTGTAAGAAACTAACAAATCAGGCAATTAACCAACCAACCAACCAATCAGTCATCCAAGTAGCCAGCTAGTAAATGTCTAATTATACAACCAACCAATAAATCAATTACTTATAGAATTAATTCTATAATAACATAACTACTTAGTCAACTATCGGCCAACTAAACAAATAATTAACTGATAGGTTAAGAACCTAATCAAGTGATTAAACAACAAAGTAACTAACCAAAGGCACTCTGACTATGAAAGACCGTATTCTGATGCCTCGACTGATTTTGTTTTTTGCAAACCTTTCATCTCGGAGAAAGGGTGTCGTTTACCGTAACGTTGTGTAACCTATGTGCACAATGCCTCTAAAATGTCCCCAGGTGGAAAAACCCCAGCATTAAATTACTTATACGTTTTGAGAGGGGGAAACTGAAACTGCTTCTTTAAAAAAACCCTGAACCAACAACAACAACAAAAAAAAAGAAGCACTTTATGTCTTTGCTGATATTTCCAGGAAGAGATGATGGCGCTGATTACTTGCAGCCACAGGCACTTCGTCAGACGCTGTCAGTCTAGATGACTGCTGATCTGGGCGAACAAATCCAAACACATCTTAAATCTCTCCTCTGCGTGTCGCAGCCTGTCCTGAAAGAAAGGTAAATTGTATGTACGAGTAATGTACCATCCTGTAATTTTCTCTATCTTCCCTAAACCACATCAGTCACGGGTGGAAAATAAGCCATCAGTCATCCTGAAAGGGTTAAATCAAGATTGTTTCAGGAAACGTGTTGCACATGCGAATCCTAACAAAGACCAGCTCAATTATAGGCTCACAGATTGAAGCGGAAGCCCTTGTGATAATATACATGTTAATAAATTAGCAAAGCACTCTATTACCAAAGAATTATTTTGATTTTCTTTTTTTTCTCTTTCGGTTTCAGGTTTAGATACTTCCCTCTTAAGGCCTGGTTTGTGTTTCTTTGTGGTCGTCTGCCACATATGGCAGCGAAGAAGAAGAAGAAAACCTCGTCTCTCAGGATATGGTGACCATTGTGTTCTGACACTTCAAAACTTAAAAACACTCACAATAAAAAATTGTACTTTGTTGAGGTCGAGCTGAATCATTCATAAAAGGCAATGGAACCCAGAAACAAGGGAGTGGAGTTCAAATGGCTCCTATTAACACATCTATAATAGTCTGACATGAGGCCTTTAACCCAATTAGGAGCCCTCAACTCGCACTGAACCAAACGTTTGACTTTTTTTTTTGTCTAAGACGTCGGTTGGTGGTGCAGCTTTTTCCTGGCGCCCAGCCTTTCCAGAGGCACAAGTCATCCCTTCTGTCCAACACTTCTGTGAACGTTCGCGAGTGACGTTCAGTATCTTTGTCGGTCTTGTCTGTGCACCAGTGCGGTCACAGTTTCCCAGTTTAAAGACGTTTGATTGAAAAAATATGAGTTCCCCGAGCTACATAAAAGCCAGGGTCAGCTGTCAGATTTGCCGCGGATGTTGATTCAGAGCAAGGATTTCCAAAAATGCGCAGCACAGAAACCCGCAAGGAATGCCTGGCATACGGGGCCTGACAGATGCATGGAAACATTTACTTAAAATACGTCGATCAAAGCCTCCGATCTGTTCCTGATTAGTCCGGCGCGGCCGAGAGTCCCATCTCCAGATTGCTTGTCAAACGCCCCGCAGCCCTCCCAACTCTGCACGATTTAAGCAGTGCGGTGTTTCACTGGGTGTTCTTTTACGTTTGGTTTGGTCACTGAATATAATCATGTAATTATAGTCTTCTGTTTTAATGATGCCCATATTAGTGTTTGGAAAAAAAAAATACAAAATCATCGTTCATCCTGCCTTGAGTTTTCTCTCCTCGGAATCGGGATTTCTTGAATGAGTTCACATATTGCAGATTTAAATGTTATAACAGCGGCATTTTCTGGGAAAGATGAGCAAATTATATTACAGGAGTTACGTCGATGTAGGAAGATAAAAGGCATCGGAAAGTTTCCGTTATCGATGTTTTGCAAAGTTTTCCTTCTTACTGTTCACACAGTTTAAAGGCCTAAATAGTTGGTAACTTTTCTTAATGTATGTTTTTTGTTTTTACATATTTGTTAAAATGATTATTATGTTGTGACAGTATAATGTACGACCAAAAAAATAGAAAATAAATTAAAAAATCGCGCCCCTCTGTCTTCTCCGTATGGAGCTACATTCCTGAAAAAAAATAAAAATACACAGCTCCATCTGAAACAACCAATCAGAGCCAGGAGAAGAGTCTTAGCGCTGCCAATCACAGTCGTGTACACACCATACATCCTGCTCTCTGCTGTGCTGCAGCTGCTTCACCACAACTGAGCCCATAGTGAATGCTAAGGCTAGTTAGCATGGAGACCAATTACGGTGGACAAACAGTTTTCCTCGAACATTAACTTCGCTTCGCCGCCATTAATCCACATTTAACAGTGAATACAAGGGTTTGACTGACAGCGCTAAGACACTCCTCCTGGCTCTGATTGGTTGTTTTTGACCAATCAGAGAGCCTTTCTCCAGATGGGAATAGTAGCACTGGGGGAAGTGGAGGAGCTCGACTTTTTCACAGATTACCTGTCTCATGTTACGCTGTAACAACATGGTGACGGTTTGAACAAATAAAGGAAAAAAGATTACATTTGTTTTAAATAAAAGGTTACATAATGATGCTTTAAATAAGATTCCAGAAAACGTAGGTGGAGTTTTCTTTGGATTTCTGGGAGCAGATTATCACACTCTTCCTCACCACTTTCTCAGCGGCGTCAGTCAAACATTCATGTCTTCCTTCTGTACAACAAAAACAAAGTCGCCAATTACTCTTACTAAGGTAAGACTGGCTGCAGACTGACTACCAGAGCAGGTAGCCCAACTAATACTGCCTAATTATTAACCATTATGACACTACGTAGCATTTTTAATTAGCACAATGCTAACACTACCTATTGCTATTTTACAGCTTTTTAGACTTTCAAACCTGAACTAGAGATGATAGACTAGTCTAGATGATTTAAAAATCAGAATAAAGCTGCAGCATAGACCACGTTTGATCATCTCTAGTTCTTAATCCAGAATATTGAACAGGTTACTTCTGCGCTGATGGAGAGTGTTTCAAGCAGCTTTGTTCTTTTTTTTTTATAAAAACACAAAACAATGGACGTTGTTGGTGTTTTTCAGTATCAGAAATGCCTCAGATTGAGACAGGAAAGAACATTTTACTCCGTTTCAGACTTCAAATTTGATTATTCCCTAACATTAACACTTCCGGTCTGTAGCAATGAAGACAATCTCTGCGAGTTGGGGAATAAAACCAGTGTCTAAATGTAAGCATGCTGTCAGAGTCCAGTTATAAAAATCGTCCACTCGAGTTATTTCCACCAAAAAAGTTTGAAAAGCTGCTATGAAACTCTGGAACTGGTGCTTCCAGGCTGCGTTTCTGGGTGAGACCAGAAACGGCGCCAACCCTGTCAGCCCAGCATGCTGCACCCACCGGCGCTGACCCGGATCAGTCTGCTCCGCTAACACCGCCATTGTGCCTGCTTTCACACCCTGAATAGACGCAGTCAGATGGGAGTGACATGTTTTGGTTTTGTGCAGACAACTGCAATAATATCCACTTCCTGACTTTCACACTTCATAATTCCGTGAGCAGAAATGGAAAGAAGGAAAGCCGGATCCTCCGTCTGTCAGCTGCCGGGCAGGCCGCTGCTTTCCAAACCAATTTATTCTGTTTGTTTACAATTTTCGGATTCAGAACAAGCAAACGCAAGATAATGATACATAAAAAAAAAAGAAAACATTCACGCCCCTTCAATAATTGCACATTTGTTCATAGTACAACTACAAACTTCAGTTTATTCGTAGCAGGGCGGGTGGATTTATCATTTCATTTCTCATTTATTGCAACAAATTTTATTTGATAAGAACTCTGACTGATGTTTAAAATCCCCTGTCCGTGTCGTTGGGATTGTTAATTTCACTAATCCCCCCCAACCCCCAAATAAATATCAAAACATTTGAAAATTGCAATCACTTAAATCAGAATATATTTGCATGTTTAAATGGTCCAGTCAAAGTCCAGATCTACATTACTGCAATATACTTCCACATCACTGTGCTTGCCTCACTTTTTCATCCGACCATTTCAGTTTTGCTGTACTGAGAAGCTTCTTAGTTATTTAATTTAAGGATCCTGTGGTTGAAGTTTCAGCCCTTTTCTATTTATTTATGGGTTTTTTAAGCTGGTAATGCATTGTTCTTGAGGAGCGTCCTTGTCAAAATAAAAGCTCCCTTACAAAAAAATCCCATGAAATTCACATGTGACCACATGTGATTCCCATTTCCCACAAGTGGGTCACATATTCACACATGTAAAAAGTGGTGTGAGCCACAAATGAAAGTCACATGGGATTTTTTTGTAAGGGTTGTCAAGACCTGAGGAGACGACACACGGATCAGAAAGTCCTAATGCTTTTTGAAGCATTTCTACATTTTCTCTGAAATACAAGAAAAGAGTTCAAGCTCAGCTGTGCTTTTTGCTAATTATTAAATCTAAAAGTGAGTGCAGAAAACCTGAATTGTTGATTCTTGTTTAAAAAAAGAAAGTACTTATTTATTTATTTTTTTTGGATTTGTTGTTCATCCCTTTTTGTCTTTTCAAGCACCGTGAGGTTCTGGACAAGCGGTTCCTCTTTACCTTTCTGCCTGCCTCATTGTTGTGCAAGTTCATCAGGCGGCGGGGCGTCTTTTTGATCTCCCTTGCGTCCACGAAGCGCCGCGAGAACTCGATGCCGTACTTGATGTCGGCCGAGCAGCCGCCCCACTTCCAGCCTTCCTCCTGGTTGTAGTAGCCCTGCTTCTCCCGGTCGCAGCCGCACTGGCTCAGGTTGCCCTGGCTGCAGGCGGCCGTGATGGCGTGGGCCACCCCCGCTGCCGTGATGGCGTATGTGAAAGCTGCTTCCCGACTGCCTGAGGGAAAGACAGTAGATTGTTTTTAGAAGAAACAAAAGGAGTCATTTTTCAAAGCAAACATCCTGGAGGTCAATGAAAAGTGAAACAAAGCGTGTATATAATTAGCCCTAACGCCTTTTCTTGTAGGTAATTCAAAGTAGAACAGATTCTAAATGTGCCATGTTGTCCTAATGAGTCGCCAGCGTCCCCCGTTTGCACCTCGGTACGAACACGGTTACATTCCTGACCGCAGCGTCCTCGGGCCTGGCCCGGAGAGAGCGCAGCGTCAGAATTCCAGAGCCGGGAGAGATTTTTCGGTGCTGTCCAAAGTGCTGAATTCCTCCACAAGAGCACCTTGTTCTGCTGCCCACACTGCACACGGCCCAGGGGCTGCGGGGCCCCGCTGCCTCACACACGCACGCGCGCCTCATTTACGGGGAGGAATCGCTCTGTCCCGTCCAACAAGGTGTTCATGTGATAATAGAGGCGGCTGGATCTGCTGGTGGTGGAAAAGTCGGGCTGATCCAGGTCTGCGTTTTGGCCTTGCTGCTGTCATAAAAAAAAAAAAAAAAAAGAAATATTTCCAGTCTTTCCAGGACAAAGGGAAAGTATGGAATTTGATTTAAGCAACTCTCATGTTCTGGATGAATGTAGAAAAGGGAAGCAGTGTGTTAAAATACACAAATTTTCAGGCTTAACGATTCTAATTCTTTAAAAGCTGCCATCTATCCATCTGTCCATCCTCTCGTCTGTGGTGTCCTGTATGAATCCAACTTCTGTAGAAAGGTCTAAGTATGTAGTTAAGTTTTAAACATTTAAAAATTCAACCAACGTTTAAAGGTTCAGAGCTGAGAGCCGAAAATGCTTCTCTGTTATGAATTAGCTGTCATTTTTTAAAGGGGCATTATTATTTATTTTTCCAAGCACAAAGTGCCATTTTATAGCACAATCAATTTCTTCTCCTTCAGTTGGTATAAAAATGTGGTTCATACCAAATAAGCCTTAATAGAAATTTGAACGCCTTGAAAATTGGGCTTCTGTCTCTTTAAGAAGCTCCGAACTGGAGCTTCGTCCTTGAGGGCGGGGCTAGTTCCACCAAGGTGTTTTGCACAGCTGAACGGTTGCCACGGGAGATTAAAAGATTTCTCAAACATGCATGAAAGAATCAAAACAACAATCCAGGCATGTTTTTGATGGGGTCATAACATCATGTAAAGCTCAACAAAGTTGATCTTACATGATACCGCCCATTTGGGGGAAAAAAATAATTGTGGTGATTCATTGTTTCAGCTCTGACTTATGTAATCTTGTTGTCATGACATCTTTTGACATATCTGTGGGACGTGAGGACAGATGCAGCCACAAGGAAGAAGATAATCAGCCCTCCACACAACAGCACGGGAAGGAACCAGAGACTTTGGTCCAGTTCCTCTTATTTATCTTTGGGGCTGAAACATTTAATTGGATTAATCATTAATCAATTATTGAAATAATTGTGAACTAATTTAGTGAACAATTAATCGTTTACTGGATTCAGAAAAAGGTCATTTGTTTAAAGAACAACACATTCAGAGCAGTAATTAAGATAAAACTGTATATAAATATAGGTTTATAGAAGACAAAAACAAATCTTTGTAAATATGTTCCACTCAGAACTCCTCAAGTGGTACAGCTTCAGCTTTACTTGGTTCAACGTAGTTTTTAACATCCGATTAATCGATTGATCATCAGAATACTTGATAAGAGTATTTGATAGAGTATAGAAACAATGTCAGCCCTGGCTGCTCCGTTGCAGCTGTTAGCATTAGCATTGGAAAACTGCTCTGTGACAATTTGCTTTTATTAAATGGTTTGCGAAATTTAAAAAACAAAGCAAACATGATGGATCCATTCCACCGCGGGAGCATTTACAAAGCAAAATCTAAACCTTGGGGTCTTAAAGCTACGCTTACCATAAGCAGAGACTAGAAGCAGGAAGTAGTTGAATACAAAGTGAGGAGTAACTGATTACTATCTAATATTACCGCTCGTTAATAATCCCTTTGAAAGACGTTCAAGCTTAGCGCTATAAAGCGTTGGCTTTCAACACAAATTTATCACCAAAAAAAGAAGAAAGGTATCCATGGAAACACAATATTCGTCATTCCCTGCAGCTGTAGAAAATTGATGAAACTTTAAAAAGAAAGGTAAGTAAGAGAGAAATGAAAAAAAAAGAAAAAACTGTGGCTGCATCGTTTTTTCCTCCCCCATATTTAAAAAAACTCTAAAAATATTAAGTTGGAGGAAGTTAATAAACATCACTGCAGTCTGATTTAACCCAAGGTTGAACGTTAACTTCTTTTTGGTGATTATTTTGCCTTTTGTACCATGTTTTATGAGACTCTTAAATAAAAAAACTAATTCATTTTTATGTACTGCTAATTATAGTGCATTTATGATGCTGTTTGCAGCTGTTTTACAGCTGATTTCCTCCGCAGATGGGCTTTTTACACCTCTCATTCGGGACTCGGGGGTAATTATTTTTTTTTCTTCTCAACTCTCCAACATGTTTTCACCCAAAGCTGCTGTTAATTTCCCATCCTGGGGCTGGCATTCTGCAGCTAATACTGTTGCCGCAGGTTTTGCCCAGAGGCGACTGACTCACCACCGCTTGCTTTTTTGGTTAGCAAGCTAGAGCCGAGCCCCACCAGCTTGTGGTAACGTTCTGCTGCCCCTACCTCACACACGCACACACACACACACGTATATGTACATGCACGCACCGCAAAGTGACTGGCCGCACAATAAAAATACACTACATGCTCACGCTGGCCTCCACCCTGACACACATCCACTGTTTAAAAGGCATTTTGTACATAGATGCACAAACAGAGTGACACTGTAATGTTTAAAACAGGACAAAGGTAGTTTCCAGAGACAGGGTGGTTCCCCCGGCACATTTCCGGGCCCGTCGGGCCCCACTGTTCACGGGGGGAAATGCATGATGATGAGGTTGTTGAGGTTTTTACTCCTTAACCCCCTCAATAACTCCCTGTCCTCCTCCGACGGATCTGGGGTTGAAAAAACCTTCCCGGTCAAAGAAAGTCCGTAACTTCACAAGTACAATTTGTTGTCAAATGAGTCAAGCATTAAGATTATCCATACTAATTACTCCCGTAAAGCCTATAGGAATTAGAAGCCGATGCCCGGATTGGCCGGAACTGCGCTAAACGCACCCATTAGGGCATCGCAAATCCCTAAAGAGCCTTAGCCCCAAACGTTCTGACAGTCCTCCAGCAGGAACCACCCTGGGATAGCCTCACTTGGCTGCCAGTGGAAAGTTGGCCTGACTGGAGAAACCTCAGTGCATTTGGAAACATCCAGGAGAGAAGAATGGGGGCTATATTAAACCAGATGCCTAATGGAGTTTAGTGGCAAGTGTCTGCTCCGGTAGCCAAGAAGGGAGGCGAAGCAGATCAGCATTACTTTTCCCCAAAACGTGGTGGAGGAGGTTATAAACAACCAAAACATATCCTGTTATATTCCACCATGTCAGTAGCAAAAAAAAAAAACAACAACCAAAAAACCCCAAAATGAACTGAAGGATACTGAGTCAGTCTGCTTTTGGCCTACACATTAAACTCCCACATCACTTTGGAAACCGGCCCCTGCTGAGATGCCCGACATGTTTTTTTTTTTTTTTTTGTTTTTTTACTGTCTGCCGGAACCAAGACACACACACACGAAGAAATATATTTATATATAAGGATGTAGCGGCAAGCCGCTAAAACGGCGATCTGTGTTTAGAGATGGAGGGAAGCATTGAATATGACACAGCATGGGAGATTTACAGCCAGCAATACTGCGCAGGCAGCGCTGGTGTAGCATAAACTGGATGATGTTAACACAGCCGCTGACCTCAACAGGCCTTGGTTTGTCCGCTGATCACAGACCGAGGCTGGGCTGTGCTGCTGACAGGAGAGGAAAAGGAAAAGAGATATACTGGTCGGATTTGGACAAAGGCTTGGCTGTGGAGAGGCAAACAAAACACACAGCGGTTTTTGTCGTGTCCGTACGCGACGACGCGGAGAGGCTTGAGAGAGAGAGAGCTTCCGGGCCGGCCGGAGTTTTTTTTTCCCGCATTCTGTGGCGTCACGAGCGCAAACGTTGAATTTTGTCGTGCTGGGATTTTTATGGGTGCATGATTGTAAAAAAAAAAAAAGAACTTGTGCCATCCGTTCTCATCCATCTGCTCCATCATCTCTGACCAGCCCTCTTCACACTGCTGAAGAGAAGCAAGGCGAAAACATGATGCTGCCACCACCATGCCTCAGGCTGGGTGGGGCGATACATAGTGTTGCTTTGTAGTTTCCACATGATGCTTCTGGTTACGAAAATCAACAAGGAGTATCAGTAAAAGAAAAAGAAAACCTATTTACTTACACAAACAAAACGGTCTGAAATTATTTTTGCATTTTTCCGCTGATGCAAGAAAATCAGCGGAAATACCATTGATACCACTGATCAATGGTATCACTGATCACCATTGATCAGTGAATGGTGATCCGATCAGTATCACCATTGATCGGAAGGCCTCTCTGCCATCACCCTGATCTTTAGCTTTCAGACTCTTGGTGAGAAACATGAACCTTTTCATCACTTCCACTCAGAATAAACCCACTTATTCACACATTGCTTTAAATGAATTAAAGCTGTTTGGAGTCTGCTACAATGTGTTAATACATCCAACTCTTTTGGTGCAATAGACAAATATGAAAAGCTGTGACTACTTTTGCACTGTAATACTGTGATATATATCAACAACACCATTTCGTTATTTTTTCTAAGTTATCACTTGCACCAGTAGATCCTTATTAGTGGATCTAGTAATCCATATGAATTACAGCCAGACCTAATCAGTGTGGAAAAGCGGTTAGAGAATACATAATTCTCTATTTTAATTGATTTTTATATATATATATATATATAGTGTGTTATGGTGTGCAGTATGTGCTTAGAAGTAGAAACAGTTTTTCCCCCCCTTCTCACCGCAGTTGGTCCTGAAATTTGACTCCAATTGTCACTATTCAGGTTGCGCGAGCACAAAGAAATGCGTGCAGCTCAAACAAACAGCACCGACACATGAACACTGTCGAGTTAAAGGAGTAAAAAAAACTATTGATCTGACTTTACAAGAAGCTACAGTGTATCCAATGTTCTCCACACTTTTTCACCAAAAACATAGACGTATTTTATTAGGATTTTAAGTAACAGACCAGGCAGCAAATCTAAACTTTTTGTTTTCTTTTTTTTTCCGATTAAAGTCATAGAAGTGTATAGTGTACTTCTTTCCAGTTAACTTCTTTTAATTCGACACCGTTAAGTAAGATCGAGCTCCACCTGCAAATCTTCAAAAGTTGCTCACGGAGCAAAACGAGTTCACCTGTGAGTAATTTATCCTGAGAGTCGATACGGCGGTTCTGCGGAGGCCCGAGGGGTTTTGTTAAGGAGCATCAGAGAAACAGAGACAGCAGACCGGGCAGAGAGAAAGACGCTGATGAGTTTAAAGGAGGGACAGATTATAAAACAATATATAAAAAAAGAAAATGTGGCGCTCAGCCTGCTGCAATAAATCCTCATTAATAGAATGATAAATGAAAACAAGGTTGATTATTTCCATTTGCTTGATTGTTTTTCTCGTGTCTCTCTTTCTACCAAAGACTGGATGACAAGAGACAGCAATCTGGTGAACTAGCTCCTTTGTTTTTGAAGGACAGTTTTGTGTTTGTGATGTGATACAAAAGTAAAAAAAAAAACTTTAAATCCGTGTCGCCCGGCCTTATAGTGGTTATAGTGGCGGTATCCTTAGCAACGGTTCAAAGCCCCATCAGAATAAGACAGGTTTCTCTTCACCGTGGATCCTGCAGATGGTCGTTGCTTTCAATAAACCTGGATTAAAACCTGGATTAAATAAATGACTGCTGACGAGGGAATTAAGCCCTTTGATTCGGGTGTGTAGGATCAGGAAATGGACAGCAGCTCTGAAGACTAGGGATGATCAAACACATGCACGTTTTAGACCGGCCTAGTCAAACTCCAACCCTAAATCCAAACGAGAATCTGTTATTTTTGCAGATTCACTGATTAATTTGCAAAGCTGTGAATTTCAGATTTACTGTCATTCAACACAAGAGATTGCACTGTAGAGCAAACTTACGATACATATTGGGTCACAAACAGAAACCACCTGGACAAACACTGAAAGAACATTAAAGGAACATAAAATAAGAAGCGGATAAAAAAATGGTGCAGAATGAATAAAATAGGTGCAAACCTTTGCACTTTGCACGAAAAATGTGTAAGAATATGTGCAAAACAGTCACAAACGGAACAATGAAATAGGTTAAACATCTAGTGGCGCATTACTGGGATGCTTCAAAACGTTACTGGATGTGGAAACACAACGCCTTTTTCAAGTTATAAAAAATATTATAATTTCCTTACAGCTCACAAGTAGGCAATGCTTTGTGTTTGTCTGTCACATTAAAATCCCCAAAGAATTTACATTAGATCCTACTTGTAAAGTGACCAAAAGTGTTGAAGTCCAAGGGGTGGGAATACTTTAACAAGACATCGTCCTGCATCAGAGAGGAACATCCAAATATACATATATATATATATATATATATATAAATATAGGTAAAAAAAAGAAAAGACTGAATGGAAGGGGAATACAGTTGAAAGCCTTGCAACAGAGAAACACACACACATGCGCGGAAAAACACAGAGTCTAGCAGTGCAGCTGAATGGCCTTTCCGCACAAGCCGGGCCTGTTTGTGGCGGGGCAGTGAAGGGGAAAGCTTTGTGAAGTCCACTCTTCCCAGACGTGCACTCGCACCCTGAGGACACAGGAGGCCCGGGTTGCGTAAGACTAAGACCTCTCAGCCGGACAGCGACACAGCCGGGCCTTTACGAAAAAGAAGATCCTGTCAGACAAACACCACCACAAAGGAGAATAAAGGGGAAAGTGTCACCTGCTGGTGGTCAAGAGTCTTTACACTGATTACGTCTGAATGAATCTCGGTCACGGACGCGGCCGCGTGTCCCAAATGAAAATGGAGATTGGTTTCTTCGCTTTTTGACTCGCATGCTTCCGGATCATCAGAGATGTTTTTGTATTGGAGAAACGTAAATAAATCTGACCTAAATAAATCTGAAACTCCACTTCTGAAGCCCAGATTCAAGACGCTGATGAGTTTAAAGGAGGGACACATGCATGAATCTGAAGCCCAGATTCATGCATGTGACAATGTTTGTGACAAACAATGTTTGTCACATGCATGGCAGAGGCGCGCTTCCTTGGATAACAGAAAGATAAAGAATGCCACTTAAAAACTTTTTTAAAAAGTCTAAAATGTGAAATAACCTCACAAATATATAAATTATCAACAATAAATTGTGTAAGTAAAGTAATGTAATATGCCAAAGCAACAAAATAAGAGGGATTTCTTGAAGATCCTAGTCAAAGACACACATCTGCTGAAGACGATGTGGCATTAATAAGGACTGATTAATGTATCACGATATAAACGTTTCATGTCCATAATGATAATTATTGATTAGCCATTTTTAAACGTCTGAAAAGCCTTTCCCATTTTATTAGTTTTCCCTCCACAATGTTGCTTTATCTATTTTTAAGCAGTTGAGGCTTAAAAAGCTGCGCAAGTTACTCAACAAGGCT
Source organism: Phalloptychus januarius (assembly GCA_902982915.1). Lineage (NCBI taxonomy): Eukaryota > Metazoa > Chordata > Actinopteri > Cyprinodontiformes > Poeciliidae > Phalloptychus > Phalloptychus januarius. The sequence goes on along the minus strand of CADWAE010000471.1, from coordinate 15,771,182 downwards.
GTTGCTAGGTAACCAAAGAACGAGTGAGTCAGTTGATGCTACCCAGCTAGCTTAGCTGACAGCCAGCTAACTCCTCAGAGTTAGCTGGCTGTGAGAGGTTGAGCAGCTAGAGCCTTTCCTCTGCCTACATCCCCCAGCATGCTGTGCGGTTCTGGATCGGAGGTCAGTAAAATGATTGAATCTTGTATCAGACAGCAGTTGTTGCTACTGAAGATGCTAGAACGCAGTTTTTCAGCTTGAGTCACCCTGAGCCTAGAGCTCCTTGTCTAAAACGTGAATATTTTGAAAAGTGCTCACTTTATGTTTGTCCAATATTAGAATTAGTTAAACAATCTGTCATATTTAGATGCGACAAAAAAATATAGACAGGAGAAATCTGTAAAGGGGAGGGGCCAGTGCTTTCGTCATTTTTTATTTCTTTCTTCATCCGGTCAGAATCAACTCAGCCATCTCCACCCCCAAGACAAAACAGCACACAGGAAACTCAAGCGAAACAGCTGAGTAAATATGAATACGATACTGAGCAGAAAATCCAGTCGACTCCATCAAAGGAAAAGAGGAGCTAGCGCATAAAGTTGTGACACCGAAAGCACCGAAAATAGTCTGTGACCAAAGCCAAGCCGATCCTGGAAGTGCGTCTCCGGGGCCCCGAGAAAGGGAAGGAAAGCTGGAGGAAAACCCAGAGCTTTGTATACCAATCACTGAACTGACTGCGGCCCGCTGCACTACTGTTTTCCGTTCCGCTTTATGTACCGTTGCTATGAACATATGCTCCCAGCAAATTATAGACACAGTTGTGGTCTGTGAGGTTTTTCAGCTCAAGGAATTAGCACAGCCATGTTCCTGTACAATAAAATAATATTGTTTTACCAGAACCGGGCTCCACATTCCCCCTCAGAACTCGCAACGCCTAGACGAGGAAGTGGCACGCTCTGGCGCGGCCGCTCACTGATGGGTCCCACCACCCCTTTTTGATTCATATAATGAAGAGGGCTTTAAGCAGTAAAGCTAACCCAATTATGAGAGTATTCAGCATTGGCGGTAGAGTATTAAAACGCTGAGAGTTTAAGTAAGCTGTCTCCCAGGCATAGAAAATTGTGCTGGCAGAAAACATTTTTCAAAAGCATCCTTTTTCTTCTCTGAGCTCCCCGAGGTGGATATAAATCCTTCTGACTGAACGCTCAGACTTGCTAAAACAAGCACAAATCCTTCTCCCCTCGCTCCCTCCCTGCTTTCATCCTAATAATGACACCGAATCAGGACCTCACCTGCTCGGATCTGAAAAAATGAGGGGCTATGCGGGCCAATTATCGGGTTCAAGTGAGGTGAATGTTGAGGATTTTTCTCCGTTTTGATCCCGCTTGACTTAATTTTGTCTTAGTCAAGAAACAAAACAAAGAAAAAAAACTCACTTACTAAGATATACAGCTGAAGATGCGTTTATCATTATCACTATAATCAGCCACTCAAATACCGCCGCTGATTACACGTTTCCTTTCTCATTACAAAACGGGTCTCCAGAGCTGAAATTTCCATATGCTCCACCAGAATGTGGTCGGACCTATTTTCTCACGCTCCCACTGCAAACGGCTATGTGTTTTATAGGGACTTTATGTGATAGTGTCATGTGTAAAGTCTGTTGAGGGCGCCGTTGGCAACGTGACAGCGTAGGGCAGGACGAAGGAGAGCAGAAAATTGGATTCGACAATGGAAAAAAAAAAAGAAAAAAGACTTGGGGAGCAGCAGAAGGCAGCCAAAGAAACCAGAGAGCCTGGCGGAGGTGTGGTTGTGGCGAGCGAGCCAGGTGAATGTAGTCAATCAGAAATGAATGGCGGCTCGAGTGGAGAGCAAGAGCGAGGTTCAGTGGAATAGTTGCAAACTCAACCGAAACACTGGGAAAAGAGAACTAAATTCATAAAATACAGACACAGCGTACGAAGCTAAGATGAAATCCACAGATATATGACAGGAAGTGGAACATAGTTGTGACGTCGAACGAAAATAAGACATTGATTTATGAGTAAAAATCTGAAAAGTGTGACAATCATTTGTATTCAGCTTCCCTTGCCTATTTGTTTTTGAACCGCCGTTTGCCATGTTAGCTTCTCAAAAACTCCAGGTGTCCAAGTCAAGTCTTCAAGAGCTTCCGTCCGCTAACTTTGGAATGTATCTGCTCTAGCACACCTGAATAAAATGGCTGGATTTCCTCATCAATGTGGACTAGTCTGCAGGTGGACTTTAATCCCAGTGGTGTTCCAGGAAGCAATGTATCAAAAAGTTGGTGGACTTTGGCATGTCTGGTTTACAGTAATCGTTGCAGTTCTGGCTACATGTCTGTCCCACAAACCTTCCCCATCACTTTGTCTCCTCAAGCACAATTCAGTTATAGTAATACCTAGTTTTTCCTTTTAGGCTAAAACATTCAGATTTGATCTAATCTGTTCAGAGCACCTTCTTCCGTAAGACCTCTTCATGGCTTTTGCTAAAGAAAATAGACTTTCAGGAATGACTTTCTTCTTGTTTCTCTTCCATAAAGACCAAATTGATATAGACTAGTTGCCTTGCTTACAGATTCTACCACCAGGTGTAGATCTCTGCAGCTCCTCCAGAGTTACTGTAAGTGTCTTGGGCCTGTACGGCTCGGACCATATAGAATGGTTTTAAGTCATTCCCTTCTTCTGCACATACACCTGACTTGAATAAGTGTGTGATTAACAGGCTTCTGAAGCACTTGATGGCATGCAGAGGAGTTCATGCAATCATTTGAATCAGGTGTTCTGGAACAGAGACACATCTAAACTATGCAGGCCAGGATCAATTGAGGTAAATAAGGATGGGAACTGAGAAACGCTGGTGTATATGAACCGCCCTGTCTTGGAGAGGCTGAATGTTGTGACTCCGGTGGGAAAACTGAATACTGATGAACGGAAAATTTTGAAAGCAACTTATCATCAAAACGATGCTCTACTTTCAGTTGCCGCATCACATAAAGTCCAAATAAAATACATTGAAGTTTGTGGTTACAGCAAGAAAACAAGGTACATTTCACAGTTCCTAAACCTATAACCAACAAATCAACTATCTCTGCAAAAAGACTCTCTCCATCCTGCAAGTGTCTCCTTTCCCCAGATCGGCTAACTCGTCCCCACTTGGCTAAAGAGGCTAGCATTGATGTGATTGTTGGCACATGCAAGTGTCCAGCATGCAGAGAACACACCAATCGGCCTGGGATTGTGCGAGACAAAGCGCACTGCGAGATTACGGCTGATCCTCTCGCATCCTGTTTCCTCCCGCGTCTGTCTGTGTCACCGGCAGACTCAGACGGACGTAGATTCCACCGATAACGCATCGCCCGCCGCGGGGTCGGGTAGGGCAGGGGCCAAAACGACGCATGCACTGACAGGAGAGAGATCTCCGCCCAAACCCCCAGAGGACCAGTGTCCACAAAGAGCGCCAGGGGGTGGGGAGTTGTAGAAAACGGTGGGTGGGTTTGAGAGAATTTAGTCAGATTCTTGGTCCAGACACACCCACACTAACAGGGGAAGAAGACAGAATTGATAAATGAGCAAGAGAAAGGGGCCACACCCCGGACACAAGCACATCAACAACATTTTGAAGGCCGTTCAAAATGCTTTACATCATGAAAACACAAAAATGCAAATAGACCTGATTGATCCTGGAGGAGGAGAAGATGTAGTGTCAGGGCTGAGCAACATGCATTTAAGTTTTTATCGTGATAGTTTGTGGTAATATGTGATAGCGATAAAAGTGACGGACTACAAAGTACCACTTCTTTAGTCAACTGTCTGGCTGTGACTGCATGACACAGAAATCATAACCCGAGAAGCACAAAGAACAGAGGACAATCCCAACAATACAGACAGTTTGGGGGGGGTTAAAAATCATTAAATGGAATTTATTTTAACAACGCCAAATGAAAATTCCTATCATGATGAGAAATTCATCACGATAAATGATAAACGATCTGATGAACCCCCACCCCTAGCGAGCGGTGACCTTTACTAAACCATGATTACCCTTACTGTATCTACAGTGGGGGAACCCTAACCTGACGCACACACACACACGCATCCATACCGTCACACTGTTTTCTCTGGACTCGCATGGAGGAGGGCAGGGAGGATTACCGCTACCCACATGACGATGAGCTGAAAAATGGACCTTTTATCCGCCACCGTTCCACCATAACACAATGCACGCGTCATTTCCACGCTGTTATCCGCCTGGTGTCAAGCACTTGGCAAGGCATGGGAGTGAATCTGCACTTTCAGCTGTAAACAAACGGGTCAGCGCGTATGCGAACGATCCGGCTCGCTACATCGTACGTTCGTGACAGTTTTTCTTGTTTTTCAACCCCAAAGTGGGGGGAATAACAGAATTGGGAGAATTATTACGTATCCCAACTGATAAGTGCAACTCGCCTGCAAGAGTGAAAGAAATTCCAGAAATGGAGGGAGGGAAAGAGGGAAACTCCCAGCAGTGGGAAGATTGATGGGATTTTAGGGAGTCGAGTCAGAATATCCACTTGTGCGTTCTTGAAACCGCCCTCCATTTGTGAAGAATGAGTCCTGGGCTGTCATTTTTAAGCTAACTCCTGCATATAACACTCACTGTCAACTGATTAGGCTCGTATGTCAAACACTGTATCTGTGTCATTTGTTAAAGAGAAACTCGACCGAGGAGCTTCCCCTTTCAAACAAGGTGAGACGAAACTGCACTTCCAGATTCATTTCATTTCTCAATCGATTCATCATTTGAATAATAATAGGTTTGATCACAGCCGCGGTTCCAGTTACACTGGCCGGCCAGCAGCGAGAGTTTACCCTTTTGATCATTTTCCACTCGCGTTTTTTTGCATTTCTTAAACACAGCTGATTTATAAGGAGAAAACGGTCGGGCTCCGAGTAAATATTTCAGCCCGGGAGTTTTTGTCTAAATGAGGGAACAAAGCACGCACGGAACCACACGGCCATTGGAGTGGGTTTTCTCGGCCGCTCATTATTAGCCTCTCGGCTGGACCGAGCTGTTGTGCTTTCTGCATTCTGCCGGGATACGGTTTCACCACAATGGACCGTGTGTCGATTCCGAGAAGTGGAAGGAGCTCGGCCAGCGCATTTATTATCTGCGAGGGCTTTTTGTCGTCCTCAGACCAAGAGCGTGTACCACGGCGCATATGGGCTTCCAACGCATTGTTCAGGTCAAACGTCTGTACTCCTCGAGCTCACTGTCCTAAAGTTCTCAGAACAAAAGTTTGCAACGGATGGATGGATGCTTTAGGCAATGAGATAGGGAATAAGTCATGCAAATACAAATATTACGCCACACATCTTCTTTGTCTATTCTCGACTTGGAAAGCACTTCAACCCAAGTTATTGGCTCTCTTTCTCAAACATGAGTAAGAGAGCTTTTCACTCATAATCACTGGAACATTGACCAACACATAAATGCATTGATCATTTTGATGATGGCACTGTGCAAAATGTAATGTTTGTTACTGGTTTCTCAAATTTTTGACTGCATGATGGGTTTTTTTTGGTGTATTTTCATAAAATATGCAATACAAATAAACTCGATTGACTGATTAAAATGTAAAAGAACTATTACTTATACATAATTTCAAGAAAATTTGTCCTTTCTCTTTCTTTCTGTCCTTTTTTTGTCTTTTCTTGAACCAATTCAGGGTCTAGTGAGGCTCGGTCTCGTCTCAACAGGCCGGACGTGGTGAACAGAACTTCCACATGCATTTTTGCAGCCAACGCCACAATCATGCATGCACACACTCACTCTTAAGGTCACTTTATTCCATCCAATCGCCCATAAACCTCATCTTATCCACTCATTAGAGGGGATCCCAAAGCATTCCTAGGTTGTCTCCTCCCATCGGGACGTGCTGCCCGAGGGAGAAAGTTAAAGCTCCAGCCACCTTAGAAGGTTGTACGAAGGTTTCATGCAACTGGTAAACTAAGAGCCATGATTCACGGCTGTTTCTTCATCCCGATAAACCTGACAACACACTAAAGTACTCAAACTCCTCTGCAGAGATGGGAAGAGAGCCTAAAACAATGTGCTCAAGTAAGAGTACAAGTAAAACTTCAAAAGAAAAAGAATCTTTAATACCTTGCGTGTAAATTTGGTATCCCAAAGCCATGTTACGGAGCAGAAACACCCTCACGCCTCTCTTAACCCCGTCGTCTGTCCAAGCATTCCCCTTCCGAAATTTGGAAACGAAAGCCAATCCTGATTTATGTCTGGCACTATCTGCCTAAGTTGACCTTTCCCCCCTGTTCCTTTGAGAGGCGGCTCTGCCTTGAGGAGCCTGTACTCTCCAGCGTCCCACCAAGTACGTGCCTGTCTGGGAGTTCTTTCCACACAAGTGGTTTTCAATGAGCCTGCTGACTTCAGCATCCTTCGTCTGACTAGGTGCCGCTTCGGCCCCCAGGAGCCCTGCGGTGCTGGCAGGTGAATTTGCCTCTGTCGTCACCAACGCTCTGAACTCCTGACGGGGGCGGGGGGAAATCAACAAGAGCAAGAAGACGGCGCTAAAGTGGATGATGGAAATGTTCAAATCTCTGTCCTAACCGTCTTCTTTTTTCTTCTTTAATGAACATAATTTGTACCTCAATGCTGATTTTGAGCGCTTAATGTTCGCCAAGTTGGCAGAAAGGACTCAGACGGAGAGGGTGTCATCCTTTAGCAGTCAGTGGAAACCTTTATGTTGCTATTATGTCATTTAGCTGTGAAATATCAACAAAAACAAGAAAATAAATGCATCTTTGAGTGCATAGAGGAGAGTTTCTTGTATACCTGTCTGTGCAGGAGGATGGAAAGACCTTTTGCTTTTGGGTGGGGCTTAACTTTGCTTGTGTGGTATTTTGTTTTGGAGTGTAGATCCAACAACAAAAAAAACCCACATAAATAGTTTGACATTTTATGTTAACATACAAGCAACTTTTTTTACTCCTCCTAACTTCTTTTCGTCATGCACAGTAGGACGAAATGAGCTTTTTATTTTCTTTACGCATCACTTCCTAAACTTTAGTAATGCCGTCTGCGAATCTGGATAAGAATCATTAATCCGCGAGGTATCGCATTTCGCTGGAGCCTCGCTGGCGACTGTATGATGAAAGATTTCGGGATTACAGCCTTTTGAAGTTTATACGTACAGGCGTTAATAATCCTAAGTGTCCGTTCAGAGGCTCCAAATGGCCACTGTGGAAAACACCTGGACGTACCAACAGAAGAACCTCTTCAGAAAAGTTACTTTTTCTGCTATTTTTAGTGAATTTAAACTAGGAACAGTTCGCTTTTCTACTTCAGGTCCAGTCCTTCAACTTTTAGACGTCTTTGCTTCAACAAGCCTGAGTCAAATAAGGGAGTCATTAGCTTAAGTTAATAACTTAGCATGTTTTTTTTTTATTTATCTTACAATGTTTTTGTTCAAGATACAAATAAAAACAAAGGAATGTTTGTCATTATAAATTTGTCCTCTTTTTGTTGGTTGATGTTCCATTGAGGACATGCAGTGAAAGTGAAAAGTTTGATTATTTCATACCTCCTTCTAGTGAAAAGTCATATTATTTTATGTTGTTTTATTTCTGAGGGGAATCACAGTAATATAAATTACGACTGTGAAACACCAGGTTGTGATTCTGACATCTCCTCTGCGTTTGACTCAAATTAAAAGAGTCAACACTGAAGTCGGTTTTAGCAAAATCCATTATGTTGGTTTTTTTTTAAGCTACACCTGAATAAAGAGATTCTACGTAAATTATAAAGTGTAATTCCTGTGGTTGTAGAATGATTGGTTATAACATTTTGGGTTTTTTCATTTCATGATTTTAGCTCCTGATCGAAATGACTTTGGAAAAACTTAATGCTTTTTGATAAAATATGTAATGCGCAGGATTAGGTTGTTTTTCAGCCATGTCAAAATTAGCGTATTTCGCAAAACTGCGACGGGAAAACTATTTCCACATCAAGCAAGTCACGTGATCAACAACAGGATGTTGCTACTGGCAGAAAAGAAACAACAGGAGGATGATGATGCTGCATGTTTTTAATGACTTATCACGACAACAAACTTTTCGCATTAGTGAAATGTCAACAGAGTTTTGCGCACATTTGTAATGAAAACGCAGCTGCTGAGGCAGGGAGAGAGAGTCAGTAGGTCTCAAATATGAAAACGATTACGTTTCGGGCCTATTTCACGCATCAACAGAGTCGTGCATCAATAGAGTTTTCCGGCTGCAGGTAAAATGTTGACAACACCGAAACTCACTTTCAAAACGGTAAACTTCCCCTTCAAGTTCTTTACTTGTGTGTTTTTTTTTTTAATTGCTCCATTCGTGTCCTTGCACACCGAGCAAGAAGCGGGATGATTTAACTGTTGTCATATTTCACTGCCAGCACAACAAGAAACTTCTTTCACATTAAAAACAAAAGAAGAAGAAGAAAGAGTCGGGATGGTGACAAACTGGCTGGAAAGTCAAACAGAGAGTAACTGGAGCAGGCCATTTTATGACAAGGGGTCCAGTGTTGGCCTTTGATGGTGAGTGTAGCCGTTGAAAGGTGTCCACTTTCAAGCCCTAATCGCCGACTTCAAGTGCGCTGAAAAGAGCCGTAAGGTGTTCAGAGGCAGGCCTTTTAAGTGAAGGGCATCTCTATTACAGGTGGTTAGCTGGAGGAATGTACCGCGGCACACAGGACGAGGCTTTCCCCGTCAGAACCAGGAAAACTAAACAAATCGCAAACACATCTAACAATTTGATAAAGTCACATAGAGCCAAAAAATGTTACATCCATGACTGGATTGTTCCGCAGACTCAAGTGAAACTTTAACAAAAATATCCCCACCAGCAAATAAAGGGAGACAGGACCTTTAGAAAGAATTAAAAATGACTCAGCTAGCGTGAGATTTACCCTGACTGGCTGATGGATTTGGCAATAATTCTATTAGTTTGTCACAGACTGCAAATCGCTAAGTAACACCAATCTCTTTTAGCGGCAGGATAATTCAATCAACATTTCCACGCCCCCCGTGGCAGAGCCCCGTTCATCTAGCGTGATTAAAACATTAAAACGATTAACCCCAATGATTCGTTTGATGTTTTTGTGCGACGTTATGCCGTACATGAAGGTGGTCAATAAATCTGAAGTGGAAGGGAGAACGTTCATGGCTCAATTCCCTTCTCCAAAACGAATGAAACTTTTGAAATGTGTGCTACGTATCTGTATGAATGTCATTTACTTTGATGTACCATGTCAAAAGAAAGCAGTGCAACCAATTGTGTTTAGAAGACACTTGACGCCTGAGGTCTGAGAGGAACGTTGGAGACCAAAAGCAGCAGACAAGTCAGGAAGAAAAAGTTAGGGACAGTTATACATCGGGGAGAGGTTACAAAATATTATTTGAAGCTTTGGAGAGAGATGCATATGGAAAACTAAAAAGACACGGCCATTCAACTAAACAGACAGGTGGAACGACTTGTTGACATGGCAACCGCTAGTCGTAAAGTCCACCCATGTGTCCTTTGTCAGAAACGTGGTGAGAAGAAAGCCGCTGATAAACTGAAGCAATCAGCAGTTCCACGCAGCGTTTGCAACAACGCCTGGAGCAGAAACGGCAAACATTTAGAAAGATCAGCTCTGGTCAGATGACTAAATGTGAATTTGATGGAAAAATTGATGGAGCTAAAAACAGGAGCAACAACTCCAAAATTAGTCCTCATGGATTAAGGTCTTGCACGTTTCACACGTTTCATCAGTTTATCTCATCTGAATCAAATGAACATGTGACTAGAAGCTCTTGGAAAACTGAATGACAACCATTTGAGTCTGCTGTGTTGGAGCAGTTAAAACATGAAGGGAACGTAATTACTAAAGTTGGAAGTTTCTTGTTTCAATAAGGAAAATGTTATTATGACCCATTACCGTCAAAGTTGAGACCGAAATCAAAGTTGAGAGTCTGACTCGAGATTTGATGCTTACAGAATCTCTGTCTTCTGTAAAGGCTGAGATAAATGATGTGCAAACTAATAAAAATCCATCGGTCATCTAATGCACAGCCTGTTGAGACAGACCCCGTAAAAACAAGCGCAATGGCAGAAACATGCAGCTCTACAAATTACTGACTGAGAGGGCCGAACACAGACGCGAGCCTCGCATTTCATTCTTTCAAATAATACGAAAACCATTTCTCCCGCTCAACAAATTGTGTTGGAAGATCCAATAAAATCCCAATGAAACACATAAAGGGCTTTGGTTATAATGTGACAAAATGTGGGAAAGTTTGAGGGTAATAAATGCTTTCATAAGGCACTGAAATTAATCTCTTCCTAATCAAAATACCTCGTATTACGCCAAATAACCCGGCTGTTAGTGCGTGCCTCCCTGTAACACTGTGGAGGGGCTCCAGAACCGCCTCGGAGAGCAGACGGCGCGCTCCGAGAATGCAAAACAGTTGTGGTCCGCTGGCCTCCCTCTTCCTCTCTTTCTCCACAAAAAAAGAAGAGAAAAATTCATCCTTAGAGTCCAGAGCTAAGCCTGGATCTCCGAAAACGGGAACGGCTTTTCACTCCAGAGCTTCGTTGTGATGACGATGCTCCCAGCTTCTGCAGACTTTAACGGAGGACCGTGTTCTGTAACCTCATACGCCACGGGGCTATGATATGTACGAACGCGGCTGCGGAAACCTGAGTGCATCTTCAGCCGCGCGCCACCGAAGATTAATATGCTAAAACACAACCAAGAACGCAGTCCATGCCTCCCGAGAAACGTGGGGCGCCTTGCAGAAAACGCTCATTTCATTTCTACTGATTGCATCCGCAACTACGCTGCAGCTCTGCAGCTGCTGCGGCTTACACAGTTTCCTATGATGACACACGAGAGCATTCGCCGACCTTTTTCCACAACCGCAAACTGCCATGTATTTTAATGAGATTTTTAGACCAACACAAAGTCAGCGCATCGCTTTGAAGTGGAAGAGAAAAAAAAAAACGATGCGTGATTTTCGAAATCGTTGCCAAATGATAATCCCTAGAAAGCATTAAAAAAAAAAGTATATATATCTCAAACTCAATTGCCGTCAATGTCAAACGGTTGCAGAGAGAAACAACACTAATCATTTAAACAACCGTATGAGGCATTTGTAACAAAGCGATGATAAATGTTAGAATAAAATGCACAGCATGAACTCAGAGTGGTTTATAAATTACTTCCTGGCAGAAAACCTCGCGAATGACTTATGGGAAATTTGGAAAAATATACCTAAAATCATCTAAATAAACACAAAAGTTAGGAAATTTGGAATCAAAGCCAGCAGACGCTCTAAGCAATAATAAGTTAGACTAAACTTTTCCTGTTTTATGCCAGTTAGGATAATTAAAATCACCTCTATTTGCACGGCAAGGTCGTGATGCAGCGACGGAGTTAAACGGAGGCCCGGATGTGGATGTATTTTAAGGCAATGCCTCAAACGCTCTGCTTTATTGTTTGACGTCATGGAAAAAACAAAAAAAAAATCCATAGAAATCAGTCAAGATATCAGGAGGAGAACTCTGGGTCATCCTTGAGTCCAATTTTTCAGATGCCTGTGAATGTGATCCGTTTTAAATCATTTTAAATAATTATAAGTCTAAACGCCACAGGAACGTCCAGCTATAATACTGATCAGGAAGGATGAAGGTGTTTTAATGCAAAATATGTGAATCGACCCAAAAACAAAGGCAAAACACCTTTTGGAGATTCACTGTTCACAACAAGGTGAGACCTGTACTGACTAAGGTTGAAAGGTCACCCATAGTAAAGAAAAGGTTTCATCTAAAACCAGCATAAAGAAAGACAAGTTACAGTTTGTAAATGCAAAAGCTTTAAATTTCAGAGCCATGAAACTAAAGTGGAAGTGCTTTGCCATAATGAGCCATTTTTGGGGGGGGTGGGGGGGGGGATTAAACTTACAACCCTGACAACACCATCCACATTGTGAAGTAAAACATAAGCATATCTAATTTACGGTAAAATACATGCAGATGTGGTTCTGGAATTTTATCATTTAAATATGCTAAAATTTCAATAAAATGTACCGAATTTTAACGTGTTTATACAAAAAAGTTCTGGCAACCACAGCTGCCGCTATTCCATCCATCCATCCATCCATTTTCTAACACCTATGTCCCTTAGTGGGGTCAGGAGGGGTGCTGGTGCCGATCTTCAGAGGTGGGGGTCACCCTGGACAGGCCGCCATTCTGTCGCAGCAGCTGCTGGTATTTTATCGTAAATTAGCGACGTTTTTTTGTTTTTTGACAGTGCAGGGACAACAGCATCCTATTGTGGGGGCAATAAGAGGGACTGGTGAACTCACCAGAATAATTGGCATTATGACAACAACAAAAACATTATAGCTACAGAAACAACTAATGCAAGACAGCAGAAAAGACCTTTGACCCATGTCACACAGTTTAAAGTAAGTATTTATATATTTTTTTAAAGACTCTCTCTCATTACCATCCAATCATACAGTCTGTCATGATCTAATGCAGGAAGATTTAGTGTGATTTCATGTTAGACAGTGGAATAAAACTTCTCTGTTTACAGTGTGAGTATTTATCAAACGTAAAGAGGAAAAAACTAAAGCAAAAAAAGAAAAATCAACACTTTTTATGTGTTCCAACTCTAACTCTAAATGTTTTCTTAAGGCACCAGGACACAACCTAAAAGAGGAGCAGCATCACTTACCCAAACGGGAAACTTAAAACACTGAATGCAGGTCATTTACTTTTGCTAAATGCACAAAAGAGAGTAAAAAAAAAAGCATAACATTTAACAATGCATCTGCACATGAGGTGTTCCAGAACAAAAAGCAAGTGCAGGGCTAACGCAGATAGCCTGCTGATTCTAACTTTAACCTGGTTCAGTTATAAAGAAAGCCCTAAAGAGAAAACCAGCTGAGTTATATGCACCGTTAAAACCAACAGGTCACCAGCAAAACAACATTAAATGGAAATCTGAAATACAAATAATCCGGACAACAAAATCACACTTAGACGTTTTACTACTTCCCAGCACTAAGCCGACGTTCCTGTATGCCAGTGCTTCTCAATTATTTTCTGTTACGCCCCCCCTAGCAAGAAGAAAACTATTCGCGCCCCCCACTCCCCACCGTGACTATCCATCTCTGCATGACATTTTATCCTTATTAACATTAAAGAAAAGAAAAGAAAGACATATGGTCAAACTTACAAAGAATAACTTTATTAAATCGTGTTTTAAGTCTGTTTTAAGACGTGTTTTAAACATGTTTAAACTGTAAACATGTTTGACCAACTAATTGCACCATTGCAAAATTAAATCAAATCAATAAATAATATTTAATAATTATAATAACTAAAAAAAAAAAAAAAAAGCCTGTTCCCCAGGGTCACACGTGCCCCCCTAAGGGGGCGCGCCCCACTATTTGAGAACCACTGCTGTATGCTGTGCAACCTTCTTCCCTCACAGAGCGGCCAGGAACGGACGCAACCAATTTAACTTGATTAGCAGCAGATGTGTCCGTCTAATTCCGGCTCAGCGCGACTCGTCTGCAATAACACCGTGAGCCGTCTCCTCGTTTGAGGTATTGTTTTTCAACCATACAATTTCTCCACGAGGATGAAACGCCGACAGGAGCAGAAACTCCGTCAACAGAAAGCAGCAGAGTACGCTGGAAGAGCGAGCCTCTCCTGACTCAGGCCGGCTCAAATCGGCAGTACGTGAAGCTCTTGGTGGAACAAAAAGTCAAAAAGATTGGGTGTTACTGGTTTAGGTTTGGCACCTTTTAAGACACATGTCATTGGGTTCAGTGGGTTGGGGATTGGTACCAAATGTTTCAGATTCTTCTTAAAATCAAGACAATATGATGGCATGCTTTATGCAGCTTTATTTTCTCTCTCTCTCTCTCTGTGTAAATAAGACAAGCGCATTTCAATTTTTCCACTACATTATTGGTAGCTGAAGCGGTTCAACCGATACCTAGAATTCATAAAAAGTATTTGTACCGCATAACAACCACAAGCTGCCGTTTCTTTTTATTGTAAGTTTGTTTAATACAACAACAACAATGTTGTGTGTCCTTGTAAAGCAGGACAGAACGTCATATTTTATTTGTTTTTAAAGACTGAAAACTGAAAAGTGTGGCTTACATTCCTCCAAAATCATCTGAATAGTAAGACAAACTCCCACCTGCATGTTTTGATCTCAAGCCCGACAAGTCAGGGGCTTAAGTACGAGGAGAAATTTAAAGCAGAGTTAGGTATTAAAGCAATTTCCCAACCTTTAAGCAAACCCGCAGAGATCCGTCCAATTAATCAGCTCAAAATGGAAACCCTGCGACTCGACCTCAAACCTACCCAGGCAAGAAAAATGTATTTGCGCAGCACATTTCAGCAGCGGGCAACTCAAGGTGCTTTACATGCCGCAAACATGAAACAACAAACTTATTTTATCAAATGATATCATCGCAATCATCAAAAATCATAAAATACTGCAGTAAAGACCATAAAAATTTGATGTATACTCCAGTTATTATTTATTGTTCGGGATTAGTGAAGCATAAAAACTAACTGCTGCTTCTCTGTGTTTGGATCCGGTTCTGAGTGCGCTGAGTAGACTCGAACCAGAAGATCCGAGCGGTCTGGAAAGTTGGTGTAACGACAACAGATATTTAATGTATTTCAGTGCCAAGTCATTCAGATTTATGAACCAGCAAAAGCATAAAAAAAAAAAAAGCTTCTATTCAAGGAGTCAGTGCAAGGACTTCAGAACCATGTGCTCTGTCTTCCTGGTTTCAGAGAGAATGTGAGCAGCGGCGGCGTTCTGGATCAGCTGCAGCTGGAGGATTTTCTTCTTTTTTTTTTGGGCCGACCTGCGAAGACGCTTTTTTCAATCAATGCAACTAAAGACAAACACATGCATGAGTTTCTCTAGATCCTGCTAAGTTATTCCTTTAACCAAGGAAATGTTCTCCAGGTGACAGAAGACTGACTTTGTAACTGTCTTTATGAGTCTCTGAAGGTTCAGGAGTGAATTGTCTGCTCAGTGCTTGAATAGGTTCATAGACCACTAGTGGTTATGGTAACTAATCATATTACTTGTTGCTTTCTGAGCCAGCTGGAGCAAGTAGGTAGTAAATAAGAGGAGCCCCAAGACGGAACCTTGGGGTACCTCAGCTCTGATGAGACGTTACCTGCACTTTATATAAGACTTAAACCAATCGAGTACTAAACTAGAAAGTCCAACTTAGCAGTCCACCTGAACGTGTTTCAAAGTCCCTTTTAAATTTAAATTGGATGTATCAGGAGTAGCACACAAAACTACTTTTGCACCCTTTTATGTGAAAATAGCATTATTCAGTGTTGGCTACCTAAGTGAGAGATCAATAAGGGTAATATCGAATGTCAGCACTCCAAATGGTAAGGTCTAGACGTGCATAAGCACAGACACAAGCGCACTGTGCCCTTTTCCCTGCGGTGAAAGAACTCAGACTGACCTACTCGAAGCTCCTGACCGAAGACCGTCCTCTCTCCGAGCGCCGAACAGTTCCAGCGTCCGTACCGGAACTGGTACTGGCACTCATTGATGCCCATTTGGGCGCCTTCGCCCACAACAATGATGGCGTCTGGGCGGCTCTGGCAGATGGCCCGCTGGCGAGGTGCCAGCCCCGGAATCTTGTTGCAGATGATGTTGGCACCCAGAGCCACAACCGAGGACAGGGCCCTGCCGGAGTGAGAGAGACACACGAATGAAACAGACGCACGAAAACAGGCTGGTGGATAAACCTTGAAAACATGTTCACGCCTCTCCTAAATATTAGTAAATAGCATTAAACTAAGTTCACCTCTCATCATAGATGTGTAATTTGACACTATAAGCCACATAGAATCAATTTATAGCACAATCAAGTCACTATGTTACATTCGGCTGTTATTGAAAAAGCCGAACATGTCAAATATGGGTGGGTGGGTTAAGACTCCTGCTTTTTAAAGAGCAGGAGTCTTTAAAAACTCCTGCTCTTTCTGAAACTCCGCCATCACAACATGGCTCCTCAATTAACCCTTTAACAACATTTTAACAGCACTGCGATTAGGAGTAGCTCCTATAATGAGATCAGCAAATGCACAGCTCCTCCAGGTGTTTGTTAATTCCTGCTGGCTAGTCTGAAGGAGCTGAGTGGGTAAGTTGTAGGAGAAGTAATGCTGAAGCTGGGAAACTGCAGCCCCAAGCTGCAGCTTTGTCCCTGAAGAGGCGGAGCTTGGTCCACCCAGCCGAATGGTTGCCATGGGAGATTAACGGATTTCTCAAACATGTATGAACGAATCAAGACAACACTCCAGATATACTTGTGATGATGGGATAACATAATAACATGATGTACAGCTAAAAGAAAAAAAAAAAAGAGTCAAATTTACAAAACACTTCCCCTTTAAACGGTTCCAAATTCCATGCAGTTTGACACGTTTCCAGCTTCCTTTGGGAGAAACATTGGCCCACAGCATCACACATCCTCCATACTTAGCACACGAGATGCTTTTGTACCTCCCCATCGGCCCTTTGTTTCACACAAAACCCACATAAAACTGCTAAGGGAGATGGAAACTTACAGAAAGTACCCAGAAAAAAAGAAAAAGAAAGAGAAAAGTAGGATGCATGTTTGACTACTGACAGCATTCAGTGCTGGCTCGGATGATGGGAGTCTGAGTAATGAGTTTGGGGTTTTATGCTAATTGTTTGGTACCATAGCACTGTGAAGGGCTTCCAGGCTCTTATGGAAACACATTGTACTCCATTGTGGTTTCTCTCGGTGTGGAAGCAGTGTCCCTCTTTCAAACAAATGTCACACCAAGTAATACATCTCAGGCTTTGCTTTAATTACACGTTTGACGGCGGACTCCTGAGGTAACGTGCCACCCTCGCTGTTCACAAGAGACCGTTTTATCTCCTACCACATCCCATAATTAATTTGTAATGAGTACATAAAACAAAAAAACAAAACAAAACAAAAAAAAAAGTTTTCAACACAAATTGCGGTAATTCGAGGTTATTACACCTTAGAGAAAATGACACACACCTCCTCCTCTTGTTCTACCGAGAGACAACACACATCCCGTGATCTGCTGTGAATACACAGAAAACACATTTAAAAGGTGGGCTGGCTCAGCTGCTGAGGAAGCCAAAGGCGGATCGGTGCCAAAAACAAAGTGCCGACTCCCTCCAGGGTTCTGCTTGCTGCCATCGAGGCCGTGTAGATACGTACTTTTTTTTTTTTTTTTTTTTAAAACATGTCGAGGACAGGCAGCCAGAAATGAGCTTGGAGGAACACTGCTCCTTTTGAAATACGACGTTGACCTCGAAAAGGATTAACCGCAAGATGGGGCGAACGAACTCAGGCAAGTTGTGTGTCAGTGAAAGCAGGATGGCGGAGCGCGAGGAAGGAGAGGCGGAGAGGTAGGGGGAGTTAGTGGAAGAATGGGTGAGGAGGAACAATGCTGAAGAATTATAGTCTCTTGGATTTAGATTGCAGTTTACAGAGCTTCTGGGAGAAGACCACAGGCTGAGAACTAATATATTTTTATTGGGTAAAAGTCACTCCCAGATAATCTCATCTGGAGAAGTACCTTTGCTCCACCTCACAAAAAAACAAAACAAAATGCTTCTACATTTTAGGCACGCACAAACTCCCACAAATTTTCAGGCTATTGGAGTGCGGCAGGCTCGGTTCGATCGGGGACAAATCTGCAGCGTTTGTTACGTTTTTGGCCGATGCGGTTCGCCGTCATGCTGCCGTGGCATACCTTTGAAAAGCCTGTTCCCCTCCTCGCCTGTGGTGGCGCTGCACCAAGCACTACAGGAGGAAATAACACAAAACCCAACTTCCTTCCGAAAATGCAAACAAAAATGGAGTGGCATCTGACTTTAGTGGTTGTTGGATTTCTCTTTTGAGGCACGTGTCTCCCGCTTGCACTGGATACCTTTAGTTCCTTTCCATTGTATTCATCCATAATGCTCTGTGCTACAGTCCACTTCCTGGTTTTGGAGTGGTCTCCGGTCCGGTCGGCATTCAGATATGTATTCAAACCACACTAGATTTCACTACAATCAAATCAACAACTGGCTTTTCAGGCAGACTAGAGTTTGCTTTTTTGGTTCGCATTACAGTTCGATTACGCTACTTGGAGAACTATTTCTCATGTATTTTATTTGGATTTTATATGATAGACAAGCACAAACTAGTGGATAATTGAAGTGAAAGGAAAAGGGTAATATATCTATATATACAACATAGGAAATATATAGGAATAAGAAAAAATTGTGGCACATGTTTGCATTTATACGATTTTCCTTTCCTCTAACTAGAATCTAGTCCAAAGAAATGCCATAAATAAAGTTCCCAAGAGACAAATGTAATAAAAAATTAAGAAACTGCTTCGACCAGCTAAGATGAAGATAGAAGTTTTTGACCGTGTTAAGAAGGTGACTCACACTGCGCATGATCCTGAACGCACCATGAGACCACATTGGTGGCAGCATCATGCTGAAGGCGTGACCAGCAGGACCAAGGAAGCACTGGATTTCCTTGCAGCAGAGTAAATGGGCTGGAATAAAAATGCACGCCACACTCTTCAGATGTTTCTTTTTTTTTTTTTTTACTTAATTACGTCGTGCACAATGTTCCCCCTACTTTCAAATAGTGTAAAAAATTTTCTTTTTTCCTTCCAAAAAAAAAGAAGTCAGAGTTTGATGTAGTAAAAAAAAAAAAATCTCAACAGGAGTGAATACTTTTGCAATGCGTTTTAAAAAAAAAAAAGAATGTTTATCAGCGTCCCCTGTTATATATTCCAAACCTTTCTCTGCTTGTTGCAGCCAAATATTGCAATACGGGATATTTAATGCAGTTGTAGCAAAGAAAAAGTAAAAATGAGATGTTATATCAAGGAAAGGAGGAAAAGCCTTCAGGCGGAGGCCGGCTGGGCCCGGAACAAGACATTTGTCAGGTGCACAGCAAACAGTGCAGCCTGCTGCTGCTTTCAGGCCCTCTTTGCTCTCTGTCGTAAAGAGATTTGAACTCCTCTGACCTTTTTTGACCCTCTCAGCTGTATACGTGGTTGTTCTTAGCAACGGTGATGTCCCGTCTGCACAAGCCGAAGGGGGCGTACTCGTTAAGCAAAAGCAATCTGCTGCTGGAGAACGGGGTTACTGGCATAACGGACGCTAGCATTGCCAACGCCTCTATACGCTCCAGATCCTTTCGTTTCTTTTATCATTTACGTCTCGTTGCTGAAAGCCCACGCAGACGTTTCACTGGCTCCTTCTCTCGAGCGGTTTTCCTCGCTCATCGCCCGGTGCTTCCTCTGAAACACACAGAGCTCCAACGGCGTCCCAAACCGTGGAACACCAAACAGGGAATTCCAGAGCTAAGCTTTTAAATCCCTGCATCATCGCGGTGCACAAATGCAATTCTGTTTGCTTTAGCCCTGTTCTCTGTTTGTGCCAGCAGCGGCTCGGCGGTGGAGGGTCAGGGGGGGGCACAGTCCGTCTCCCACGAGACAGGAAAACCGACGACCGAAAAGTGTCACTAAGTCGCAGCCGGGGCAGTTCGGCAGCCGCTGAAGTGATTGAGTACCGGCGAGGCATCCGCCTTTCTGCAGCATTACCCAACGTCAGTGGTTTAAAAGAAGAAGGGGGGAAGAAAAAAAAAAGCTTGAAGGTTTTATTACTAAGCAGGGTGGCCTGAAAAGAAACCATACCCTCATGGCATACAGCGTGCTTCCAGCCACCCACTCCATCACATGAAACACTATGAACCTGACTGAAACGCCGTTAAGCTCCGGGGGCATGCATCTTCCGCTGAGGAATGCACTTACCAAAAGGCCGGAGACACAACCGAGTCAAGTGAATAAAAGCGGGGGAATTGCTGTTGTGTTAGCGCCGAGAGCGCGCCGTTTCCTCTCTGGCTGCTCATTTACAAACTGCCTGATTATATAACGGGCGCAGTGCTGCCCGCTTCAAAAATGTCGAATAAACAAAAAAAAAAAAAGAAAAACTCCCCTGTTGATCATCAACCTCGGAACAAACAGTGACACGGTGCTGCCCCTTCCCGACCTGTTGCTGCGCAGCGCCGGGCAGTCGAATGATACGCTTGTAGCGAACATCTCACACTCTAAACGGTGTATTTGGATTGCAGGTCATCCTATGGACTAATTTGCATTAATATCACTCAATTTTCTTTTGGTTTAGTGAATACAACTTAACTTTTTCTACTTTGAATTAACTTAAAAGTTACACATTTTTAACTTAAAGGAAATTTTTACTTTGACTTTACTTGAAACAATTAAGTTTAATTAAGTATCCGACAGCTGATGCCAGCTTCACCAGGGACAGAACCTGGACCAACCAGGATGCTGTGGCGGCGCAGGGGTTTAGCACAGCCAACATAAAGAGGCCTTAGTCCTCAATGTGGCCGTCGCAGGTTTGATTCCCAGCCTGATGACCTTTGCCGCATGTCTTCCCTCTTTCATTTCCAGCGTTCCTGTCTATCTACTCTCAAATAAAGCCTTCCTGAACAAAAAAAAAGAAACTTTTTGTCTCATTAGTTTACTTCTTTATTTGATGTAAACTACATGATTTGAGTAAGACTGACTTGAATTTGTCAAGTTAAACCAACTTAAGCCTTTATCTCCGCCTGGATATTTTTTTTCAGTTGCACGGAGTCCTTTAAATGTACTGTAAGTAAATATATTTGCCCATTTATCCTTAACAGTAACTTTCAATATGCAGCTGTTATTTTTGCAATTTACCATCTATATAAACGCGCCCGTCAGATTAATTTCACTGTCTGCTACAGCGGGGGTGAAATTACCGTAATATTCCGATATTGGCTGGAAAGCGCAACGCCTCCCCTTTCAGAAACCGCTGGAAGTTTCCAGACAGCGCTACGTGTGGCGGAATTACGGTACTGCAGCCTGGAAGGGTTAAGAAACTGAGTTAGATTGGCTCAATTGAATTACTTGTTACCGACTGAAGCAATTCAACTAAAGCCAGTTCAACTATTTTCTTTTTTTCAGCGCACAAGCAGCAAAATCCACAAGAAGTGACCAAATGCAGCGCAGAAACACAAAACCTCACCAAATATTTTTGGTGCAGTTTCTAGAGCAAATGTCTTCATTCACTTGAAATTAGACAAAATTAACTTACAAGTAACTTTCCAACAAAATCATAGCAGCTCGTTTTACGTCAATAATTCTTAGATATTGACAAAAAACAAAGTTCCTCAGTGAATAGTTGCTACTTCACTTATAACAAGATATTTTTCTCATGTCATAAGTGAAATAATCCGCCGGTGGAACGAGTATGTTTTCATCATTAATGGCCTAAAACGAGCTGCTACATTTTGTCATTAGTTCAACTTGCAGAAACATGTAATAAGATGTTTGCACCAGGAGCTTGACCAAAAATACTTGATCAAGATTGATTTAGTGTTTTTGCAATGTGTTAAAACTTGGAGATTATAACATTATCTTAGCAGCAGGACGACTAAACGCTGCCTTCCCATTTTACATAAAGGCAATTAGAACATGCTGCATCGTTCTCTTTTCCTTTTTCTCCTAATCGCACTATTTCTTCCTCAGGGTGGGGGGCCATCTTTCATCTTTCAGTGACAGTCTCATACGGGCCCCGTGTCGAGTCGGAGAGCGTGTCGCATCTCAGCGTGGGGCTCCAGCTGCAAGCGAGGGGGAGCCTTGAGGACGGGGTCTGAAAAGGTGAAAAGGTCACCGGAGCATCCTGGATCTGTTTCAGAGCAACCAAAGGAACAGAAACACTCTGAAATGTCTCATCTCTGTATTCCCTACACAACTGTTCACTGGCTTTTCACGCTGCTCCAGAACAAATGCTCATTCAGATTAAAAATGAAATAAGAGGAAGTGGATAAAGACATATTTAAATTGTACATACAACATGTAGGATCCAAATGTCGGCCATAGCAGCACAGTTCCTCCAGAAAGTGGAGACTTTGCTATTGCCTTGCTTGCCACAGGCATTTTAAATAAACTCTACGAAAGAACATGT
The DNA here is from genome assembly GCA_902982915.1 of Phalloptychus januarius. Lineage (NCBI taxonomy): Eukaryota > Metazoa > Chordata > Actinopteri > Cyprinodontiformes > Poeciliidae > Phalloptychus > Phalloptychus januarius. The sequence goes on along the minus strand of CADWAE010000471.1, from coordinate 15,749,066 downwards.
CAAAATATATTTGGCGAAGACACGGGCATGTTACTTTTTACCCTTATTGAAACGGCTGGTTAGAGATTTGGGCATAAATTACGCCGGGAGAATTAAAACAGACTGCTCTGAGTGGCTTTGATGTGCAAGCCATCCCTATTCATAGTAGTGGAAACCACATCTATTTTGGACTCAGGTTTGGGGTCTCTGGGCAGCAAGAAAGAGAGAAGAGCGGGGATGGAGTGGACGGGGAATTATTTTTGGAAGAGCCGGTGTTCTGCTTCAGACAAATGAGGAAGAGAGGAGGAAGGAAAGTATGTCTGTAGCGCAATCGGCGTGTCGGAAATGGCGACGTTTAACGATTATGTCAGCGAGTCTCGGTGTCCCGGCGACACGCAGTCCAGGTGTTAGCGCTACGGTGACGCATGGCTGCGCACTGCAGCTGGCTGATACTGCCAGCATCTGATTCTGCTCTTTCAAAAAACAAGCACCAAAAAAAAAAAAACATGTTGTTTTAGTTCAGCTCTTTTAATGGAGTCTGGGTTGGATTTGATCACCTCTTGTTCAGCGTCTAGCGGATCAAGAGGTGATTTTAATGCTGAATTTAGATTTCTTAAAACACGATTTGGGATTTCTCAAGACATGATATTAGTTAAAAAAAAAATTAAAAATAAGATAATAATTCTCCTCTACTTTTTGTGGGAATTAGGAGCACCTTTCTTCATGACAAGCATAAAAACTACAATAACACATGAGAAAAGTGTCTGATGGGCCAAGGGGGGGCGCTCGTCCATTCATTCACCTCCACTGTCTGGAGACGCCTCTGCATCAATCACTTGTTGCCAGCAGGTCAAAAGGACGCAGGATCAAATGCTAACACTCACACACCAAGAACAAACCGAGGGTGATGTAACAGCACACAAACAAACGCACACCGTTACATTCCCCCCGCTCCCCTCAGAAAGAAAGCAAAATCTGAACATCCACATCCGAAATGTCTAGTACACCTCTGCCACTCAGTGGCCGAAACGAATCCGAGAACACGTTTCTGGAGGAAAATAATCATAAGAAAAAAAAAAGAAATGAACATATGATCAAAAAGATGTTGGCTGGAACATGCAAAAAAACCGTTTGAGGCGGCGACCGATTAATCAACAGCGCGGCTCGTTACGCACGGACATGACGCCGCGTTCAAGTGTAACTAATCAGCCCACGTGGATGGATTTCCTGACGATGTGCACTGTGATTGGAATCCCCCAACTTCATTTTACAATTAAAAAAACGATGAGTAGAAGAAGAAGTAGAAGAAAAAGAAAAAGCAGCATTGTGTTTGGCACTGAACAAACACCTCGTTGCGCATTACGCGCTCTCCAAAAAACAAACAAACCACAAAACCCTTTAACTTCATCTACAGCGAGAAACGTTCATGTATCTTCAGATGGATTGAATAAGTGGGATTAAAACACTCAAATGCGGCGTGGCTGTGGGTGTGGAGGAGCCGCGCGCGGACAGACTCCGGAGTTAATTAAGGAGCAGTTGCGTTAATTGGCTCTAACTTACAGGTAGCTTCCGCTCGTCAGGATCAGGAAGATCTGCGGGTAGTAGACTGACAGCAGTACACTGCGCGACGAGATGATGATCATGATGACATTGAGCGAATGGCCACGCTCGGACAGGAGTGAGACGACGCCGATACAAGTAGGCAAAAAAAAAAAATACAAATAAAAATATGTGTATATTCCTGCTTTTATGTCCGATCGAGATGGAGAGAGAGAGAGAGAGGAAGAGAGAGAGACACCAGAGGTTCTCCTTGCGCGGCGCTCCTACGCAGCTCCGAGCTCCCAGCAGGGCCGTGTGTGCGCCGAGGTTGGCTCTGACATCTCTCAGCAGCCGAGGCTCTTTAACGCGCACTGCTTTGGGCTCTCCGAGCCGAGCCGGAGCGATGATGGTTTTAGGGATTCTGCATGGCAGAAAAGTGCCTCTTCTGCGCTCTCATGAGGATCGCGGCTGCCATTGGGCAGGAGGAGACACTTCTATCCGCCCACTTTGCCACGGCGGGACAATGGGGTGACACTGATCCGAACCCCCCTCCCCCCCTCCTCCGCTGGATGTGAAGGAGGTTTTCATTCATGATCAGCCTCCATAACCACCATCGCCGCCGCCACCACTGCCGCTGCTACCCTAAACCCATCCAGCCAAAAATAAACAAACACTGACGAAAAGCTGCGTGAGCTTCAAATAAAACAGTCTGAGCGCACACGTCTCCCTCTGACGCGACCTCGCTTTAATTCAACAACTTGTTGCCATGGCAAAATGATTTTATAGTATTTTTTTTTTACGCAGATTTAAGATTGCACATTAAAATCGAATCTCTTACGCAAACTGACATGCGTAATAAATGATTAGGATCATTTGAAGTAAATTTAAAGTGCACTCATGAAACAAACTGTTCTTAAAGAAAAACGGTTACCATGGTGCAACAATTTGAACATTTGTATTTTAGCTGCTTAAGCAGTTTAGGATTCAAAATAAACTTTGTAGCATCCCATCTACTTTTTAATAGACGTATTTTAAACAGTTGCAGGTTCATACTGACTCAAATTTTATATATTTGAGTCAGTATTTGTTTTAATTTTATTAATGAAGTGAAATAAATCAGCGGTTTATGATGCACTTAGAAATTGCTCAGTGTCTTAAGTTTTCCTTAATATAGATTTAAATCCTACAAATTGAAAGGAAACAGTACTAAACATTTAATGTAGAGTTTTAGCAGCATTGGTCAAACACTTTTAAAATTGCAAGTAGTTTTGGTTGCACTTTGGTGTTTGTTTCAATTTTAATCTTAGTTGACTCTCTCTCTATATATATATATATATATATATTTTTTTTTTTTATTGTTGTTTTTGTCTTTGAGAATGACTGTTCTTTTTGTCGCGGAGTCTACATTTTTTTTCCCTGCAACATGCGGCCTCCGATTCTGTTCAAGAAGATTGAATCGTTTTTCAGCCTGGTCTGACCTTCGACCTCAATTAAAATAACACCTGATTGGACTTCAGCTGCTGTTGACGCTTTCATCTCTGTTTTATTTGTTGAGGAAAACGTCAGCCATTTCCGTCGTGGGTTTTTATTACTTTGTGAAAACAATTGGCTGTCAAAAACCGTGGCTGAGATTGGCTTCAAAACGAACACCGGTAAAAAAAAATATTAGCTTGCATACAGAATGAAAGCTAGTATATCTTTAGGCTACAGAGTTTGTGTTTATTTTTATTGCTTGAAATTCTGCACCTTTTCGTTGTGCTATTTCTGCGTCTTGGTTCAGTATTTTGATTTTCTGGTTGTGGTTTTGTCATCTGAGCGAATGCAGTGCGTGCCTCTGACTTGAACAAAAAGACCCATCTGAGTGTTTGTCTGTATTTACATGCAGTTTGTTAAGTTGCAAAGGCAAACAGAGAGCCGAGCACGAGTACAGAGCAGGTGAAGGTTTAAACAGACGCATAGCAAATGATTGTTTCTTCGTGCAGAAGCAGAGCAATAATCTCACTGCGTGCTCAGCTTTAGGAGCGCTCGTTGCAGTTCTTGAGCAAAGCTACAGGAAAGGTCAGGATTACATAGTGCGGGGTGCAACACCCACACCCGGGATCACAGCTGGTACCAGAAGTCTGTCGGCTAAGGGGTGGAGTCGCTGGTTGCGTCGCAAGAGTAACTACTTTACAGTAATCCCGAGCCGCCATTTGTAAAATCTCACAATAGCGACTGAGTCAGACAAAAGGCCACAAACTGAGCAGAATGTTCAACAAAGCTTCCACGTCCTCCGTTGTTGTGCTGCATGCAGATCCCATCGAGCTAATTTACACCCAACATGGCAACCCCACCCACTAGAGTTTGTAACGGAGAGCAGAGCAGAGTTGAGCCCAGTCGAGCCCTCTGCTAGGCGCTAGTGGAAAAGGGCCAAAATGTGACAAGCTAGCTAACTCGCATAGGTTACATGGTTTTCCACCATTTTAAAAAGAAACAAAAATAAAAATAGTTCCAGATGAAAGCATAAGATGCTAGTGAAGTAGCAGCAAATTTTCTTTTCCAACAAGGTGGCAAGTCATGATTGGATGTACTATTTATTTGCAGTGATTACCTTGGGGTTTAGAAGCTCAGCTTGCTAGCAAGTGTCGGTTTAGCACTCAGGCTATTGCTAAGCTACCTAAAGCTGGATACAAACTTATACTATTTTTTTTAGCAATGCAGCATGGAAAGCTTTGGCAGCCGCAGTTAAGCTGTTTATCGCCAACAACTTCCTAGAGTTAAGAAGCTAGCAAAGCTGACTTTAGCTTTAGCACTGCTGCTAAATTAGCTAAAGTAGGTTTAGAAATTTTATTGTGGGTCTTGACTTTTACAGTAAGTAGCTGTACTTACTGTTGTCTGTTGGACTCTGCAATGACGGGAGAATGGCTGACTGAACTGAACCGACATGTTCATGAAGTCATTTTCAAAATGAGGTAATATTGTTATAATTTAACCATTAATGTAGTTTACATTTACAAACTAATACACTTGAGTGAATTCTTATGTATAATTCCCTCCAAATTCCCTTTTTACAGCATAAAGTCTTAATACTTCTCCTAAAAAAGACAAAGGCATCAACAATCTGTCTGCCTGTTTCTTATTCCTTGAATTAGATTTCCATTGAGCCTGAAGATGACAGCTATAATTTTGCAACACAGTTTCAATCTGAAAAAAGGATTCCATCCATATTTCATCTGACATATCTATGCAAATAAGAGTATAACATTATGAGTGTCCAGTGGGATCCGAGCAAGGAAACAAAACACTGAAGATTTTGTTGCAGGGTTGTTGTTTTTTTTCCCTCTTTCTTTTTCTCTCTCTCTCTCTCTCTCTTTCTTTCGTTCTTTTGCCCCAGCATTGTGACTCTCACTCAACACCTGCACTGGAGGCAAAGAGGGTACCATGAAAGATTTTCAGCCGGAGTGAAAGGATGGAAGGAGTGAGCCAAGAGCTCCGGGATCAGTAAACATGAAGATGGGTTACTTTTACGTCATCGTGGAGCTTTTGTCATGCGATCGCCAGAGAAAGTTGGGAAGAGGCAGCCAGATGGTGAGCACCAATAGAGTCAGGGGTGGCACAGCAAAGCTCAGTGCCACGGTGGAAACGTTACGCCGGCTCATGCTCTTGAATCCATATGTTCACTGGAGCTGTTACGCGTCTGATCGCTTTGGTCGAAGGGGAAACGTTCGATTTCAGTTTCTGTCATGTTGCAGGGAGGTGGGTCGAGCAGGCGAGTGACTTACTCGAAAGTGGCTTGCTGCGAATGCTAAAATGTTGCATGAGTATCAATAAGTAAATAAATATATAATAGATACCAGTCACGGTATCCTCTCCGTCATTAAGCCTTTTTACTGAACAGCGGAAAAACAAACGGCATGCGAGGCCGTCTTGGGGTTTAACAACTGCCCACTCGGTTCTCCTCCACTGGTGCCACTGTTCATTAAGTCCTCAGAGCTTCACCAGACACTTTATGTCCCTTGTTTTTGTAAATGTGCAATCTATTTCTTTCTTTTCAAAAACAATGCGACACATGGCTTACCGCTGTCAAAAATTTCAGGATATATATTCATTGCAGAAAGCATAAGAAATATATACTTTTGGGATGAGTTGCAACGGAGAACACGCTTAAATTGATTTCTCAACATATTTATCCAGTGTGTCGCCACCTTTTGAAATCACATACAGAACGCATATCGGATTGGCCCAAGGTTAAAGGAAACCTTAAAAAAAAATTTAAAAATCCACTTCGACATTAACTTAAATTCACACAGTGCATGTAAACGCACCATCCATCCATCCTTTACCCATGCCTGCCAAAGCTTTTGTATTACAATCCACGGGATCTTCTGCCTGCAAGGTAGCAGTGCTAACCTCTGCGATATTTCGCACCCATGAAATGATTGTGTGTAAAAATCAATAAATCAACTACCTCCTAGTTGATTTATTTATGATGGGATTGTGGAGCAAAACGCCTCCTGATGCATCAACTTAATCCAAAGTTGATTAACGGGTTAACTTTAAAACAAGCCGGTTACTTTGCAGCATGCAAAGACAGTTTGCGCTGGAACTAAACAAAGGAGAGAATTTTATGCTTAAGAAACATAAAAAATAAAAATAAAATGTCTAAGTTGACAACAAACTGTTATGCTAAGGTTTGAGGTATGTAGCCTAACTGCAGGAAGGATTTAGGGACAGACATGAGAAACGGAGAAGTCACGATCTCTTGATCCAGAGCACGGACAGCATCGCTACAACCTGAGCTACACAACCAAAAACCAAAATATTACTCCAGGATGCTTTGACTGAGTGATTTCATTTTAAAGGTTCTGGGGTGTTGAAAATGATGAATTATAATGCAGTCATTTCGTTTTAACATAAATCTCTTGTACTTTCACAAAAACAAAAACTTTCTCCACTTTAATATTATTCCCACAACAAGTTAAAGTTACATTTCCATTTGTTTGTCTCTGGATGATTTATACTGTATGTGCTCCTTGGGAATTTTGTTATGGGGATATTTGAATTAAGCTGCAAACAAAATGAATGTAACCTTAATTTAGACACACACACACACACACAAAAAGAAATGCAATTCCTATATACACAATTCAAGCTGACTAAATTGAATATTAATGAATTAATTGAATATTTAAGTTGAAAACTTTGCCTTCTGCTCTGTGTGCAGTGGCCCTCATATATCCTTGGACCGGCTTTGAAAAAACAATACATTTACGTTACAGAGTTACAAGCAAAACACGCAGGAAACATCCAACAGTTTTTTAAAGGGCATGAAGACTTTGGATGATGTGTCATGGTGTCGTGTGTTTTTTGCTATTGCAAAACAAGTAAAGGAGTAAAAAAAAAAAAAAAAATCTCAGTCTAGGCGATGGAATGTGGAAATACAACTCAGTCTGCCGCTATTAATGAAGGTATGCAGGATCGGGAGCTGAGACACTGGCTGAAATGATCTTGTGCAACAACCAAAAAAAAAAAAAAAAAAAAGAGCAAATGAAGCAAATAAATCCTCTCCGTGCCCATTGCAACAAGCAAGTGGACGCTACTTTTTAATCACAATACTTTTTTTATTTTTATTTTTTTTTTTTTCAATGTGAGGTCAGAGGGCACTTTAATCGGCGTGCGCGTGTTTTTTTTTTTTGTCAATTTTACAAGTTCGCGCGTGCAAGGAAGCTATGAGAGAGAAGGGAAAAAAATAAAAAAAAAACTCACCCTAGTCTGAGGTATATGATGCCAAAACACAGGAACACGTAGAGACTCCACTTTCGGAGGGGTTTGTGCATGATCGGTAGCACTTTATCCAGAGGCCATGCACTGTTAACACAAAGTGGCGTTCACATCTGCAGCCTTCCTAGCCCCCCCACAGGCACGTATACCGCCTGGTTCCCGTCACGTCAAGCTGAAGCTCCTTGGGGATCCTCCACGGCGACAAACCCATCGTCCAAGAGCAGGTGAGATGCTGAGAAGGAGTCCGAAACGAAAGCTGGAAATGTGACCGCAATTGAAAAAAAAAAAAAAAAGGTGATGAGTTCTTGGGAGGAAGTGGCTCCTATTTGTCCTCGAAATAAACAAACAAACAAACAAAAAAGAAACGCTAAAATTCTAATTAACTTTTTCTCTCTCCCTCCTTCTTCACAACCTTCGGTGCGTTTTTAAAAGGTAGAAGAAGAAGAAAACAAGAAGGAGGGATGGGGGGGGGGGGGAGAAAAAAAAATAAAAACGCTGTCTTCACAAGATTGAAGTCCAAACTCTGTGAATCTGACTTGGAAGTATTTCCTCTGCAACCTCAAACTCGCAGCATGTTACCACCGTCCAACAGTCAGGTACGTCTCGTACAGGTAACAAAAGGGCTGTGCGCCTCCTCCTCCTCCTCCTCCTCCTCCTCCCCACTCCTCCCCTACCTGCACGAGATATGCAGTGAATGGGACGGGCTTCCAGCCTGAGCTCAACACGTGTAGTTGTTGTACAGAAAACTAACGAGGAACGAAACGGAATGGCCTTTTTATAAGGCTTAAGTGGGCGCTTGCAACATCACGACTTTGCCCCGGCAGTGTGGGCTCAGCCACCCCCTCCATCTACCCTCTGTGCTCTCTTAGCCCCCCGGATGGGCCACACCACAACAGTAAGCCCAGTAAAAAAAAAAAAACACACCAAATGGCTTTCCAGCTGTTTGCATTACAAGACAACACAGCACTGCATGACTAATAATGAGTAATTATGATGAACTGGCTTTTCTGATAAATATGTCGCTTTCGTGCCCTTTTCTATCAGACCCACTTGGGGGGGGGGAGTATAGAGAAAATAGTTTTTTATTTATTTATTGAGTTGTTAATTTTGTCCAGATGTATGAATAAATTCCTTGGGGCAGTCATCGCATAACTCCCTCTGGTGGCAGTGGGACGCTGATCTATGACACTTCAAGCTTTTTCACATTTCTAATTTAAATACAGCAGTTCCATTTTATTTATTTTTTTTGTTGTCCCACTTTATATATTCTAAGCCTTGTGGAAGGTTGTTTTTTTTTTTTTTTTTTTAAACTGCATCAAAACCAACCAGTGATGCTGGAGGCCAAGTAGCGGCAGTAGCGTGCAACTTATTGTAAAAGTGTTTAGACTCAACTGAGCTTTTCCACATTTTGTCACCACTGTGTGTTATTTAGAGTTTATGTGATAGACAAAAAAAAAATCAATAATAATAAAATGAATTGAGGAATTGTTTTGCATTGACCACCCTTTAATCCATTGCAGCTAAATAAAATCATGTGCAACTATAATTCTGTCAGTTTAGCCAGAAATCCTTTGAGAAAATTATATATTTTTCTAGTGCATCAAAGTTTTATTTAAAATGCATAAAAAAAAATTTCTCCTGTTTCATGTGCTGACATCCTTAAAACTATTTGTATTAGTACTGCTATTGCCACTGGCCTGATCAGTGCTTCTGTAGCTACATTGCAATATACACATGTGCGTGTGTGTGTGTGTTTTAAATATTCCCTAATGGTCTTGTCTTGCAAAAATGACAAGACCACTAAAAAAAAATAAAAAATACGTCCAGTGGCTTTAACATGTTTTAGGTATTTCCCATCTGCCACACATGTAACTAAAATGAATGGATGATTATTGAGAATGTATTGGAATCACTTGACTCATTTGTGCTGGAGCAGAGGTGCATCTAAAACCTGTTGGGCCAGGATTGGGGACCCCTGTGACGTAGGGAGACACAGCAAAAATGTGGGAGGGGTTGTTTTGGTCCGATGCGACCAATATGGAACTTTAGAAAACGTAACATTTCGCACCCCATCAGGGAAGCCTGGGGGTGGCATATAAATGCTGTGGGGATGTTTTTCTTTTCATCTTCCACCATGACAACCCAACTCCCAACTGAGACTCACAACCCGAAAACGAATGCTGACTCTTTTGCAAACAAGAGTCCACCTGCGTAAATACCTGTAAGAATATGCTCCAGTCAGGTGAGACCAAACTGAACTTTCTGGCTGACGTTTGTAACTAACTCCACACATCGTCTGAAATACATCGACCCCCTCCAGCGGCATTCTGCTGTGGTGATGCTTTCAAAGTCCCCGACATTAAACCCAAACAGGGGGAAATAGGTTTTGACAGACACACGCCGTCCAATCGGACTGGGCTCAAACCCTCTTTCCAATCCTTCCATCTCTCAACGGTATCGACGCATACAGTAAGTGGAGCGGGGTTAGCTTTTCAGACGCAGCAAAAGTCTGACTTTAACGTTTGCATTCTTTTCATTTTCATAGTCACAAACTTGGCTCCGTAAAACAACGCACGACACGACTCAACCTTTCCAACCATTAAAAAAAAAAAGACATGAACATTTGCTAACGTGTTGTAATAATGACAGCATAAACTAAAATTACAGACATGAGTTTCCTGAGTGCACAGACTGTGAGGCTGTTGTTCAGCATGAGAAACAGACAAAACCGCAAAGACCTTTTGTTTCAAGACATCCCCGCTTTTATTGTCTTGAGGCCTTGTTTCGTTCAAAACATGCCCATCAAAATTCCAGATGGATTTTCGAAATAATCAAAGTCAACTCCAGGGAACCAGGGTGACATAAAAAAAAAAAAAAGACGACATCCATTTGATGTCTACCCTGTAAAATGATGCTGTTGTTTGTCCTCGAACTTTTCTAAATCACAGGCCTGGGTGGAGATGGTCCCTTTTAGCTTAATTAAAATGTTCAAAGGCCCGGCTTCGTTTTTATGGTGGCTGGATGAAGACCGGGGACAGTGTGCGTCAGCGTTATTTGTCACCCCGCCGTTGTCACTGCAGACATGTCACACGCATCGACGCTATGCTCGTCGACGGCGTTCCCTGTGTGCACGGTCGTACACACTCCCTGGGGGCCCTTCCTGGTTGTTTTTTTTTTTTTTTTTTTGCACTCGCTGCGGCGACTGACGGGCCCACAAATCAAGCCGGAGACACAGGCACTGTTCGTACTTGCAGACTCTCTCACACGCCGTAGCACTTGGGTGGTATCTGGAGGATCCTATGACACACTGTTTATTCAACTTCAAAAAGCTGAGGCAGGGGATGAGAGCACTCGGGTTAGCGAGGACATCAATCTGAGGACGCCACATCACTGCGTGTGCTTCGCGCTGCACATACAGGCCGTTGCATGTGAAATATTTCCACTTAGAGGCTTCTGAAAGGAAATCATTGTCCTCCTCGGACTTTTTAAGTGTCCGCCAAGCTTCTTTTTTTTTTTCTCTTTAAGATTGCACTGCATTGTTATTAATCTGCTCCGAAAGCATTTTCTGCAAACTCTAAGAGATTCAGAGGCTCAGAAGACAGAGAGGAAGATCACATTTTTTGGCAAGCAGTGGGTACGCTACGTCGCTTCTGTCTTTTTGAATATTATTAAGTACTATTGACCGAAAACTAAATAAGAAAACCCACCGGTCGCCCATGTGTTTGCATGGGAGCTGGTTCAACTGGAAACAGTGAGAGGGCTGAAATGCAGAGCGTGCCAAACCACGGAGTGGCGTCTGGGGCTGGGTCCACCGCATCTACTCTGGGCCCCAGGCAGGAGGGGGAAAATAGCTGTACTTTGCTTCCAAAGTCCCCCTTTCCATCTCCATCAGACATCTCAGTAGAACTCTTAGCTCTTCTTGAGTCTAACACTTCCTCAAACTTTTTTTTTTTTTGTCTGAATATTGTGAGCTTTGTCACTTCAAACTTTGGAGTGCTTTGTAAAGAAGTGACCAGTGTGTCAAAGGTTAAACAAACCAACGGCAGTCTTCCTGTTCTTAACTGAGCTGAGATACGGAAACCCAGCGTCCTGTGATTGAATCCTGACTCACTCACTGGAGTAGCAGGTTTTTCGACGATTTCACTCCCGTGGTTGTGAAACAAGTAGCACCTCAGTAAATACCGCATTTTTAAAGTACCGCAATAATGACAGACTTTTTAAAACAAAGGTGCAGCTAAACTTGGGCTTTCTTTAAGGCTTTTTTATGGCTTTGACCTCAAACAAGAATTTCTATCCATCCCATTTTTGCCTCCCGCTCAAAGATGTGCAGTATTCACTACGACCTGGTAGGGGGTGGTAGTGTGCTCGTTTGTACTGTCTGTACTCGGAGGAGAAGAAGAAAATACCTGAAACAAAGGGCTAAATCGATTTCGCATCAAGAGAAAAATTATCCAAACTCAGAAACAGCAAATCTTCTCAGTCTATTTCTTTTTAAAATTTTGTTTTGCTTCTGATGAGACTCGTTCTTTTTTTTCCAACTGTTGAAGGTTTGGCGCCACCCTTTTACCACAACCTTTTTTGTTACCGATAGCAGTAAAAAAAGAAAAAAATGTAAAAAAAAAGGCTTATAAAGATAAAGCAATTTACGTCACAGAGAGTTTGCTGTAGAGTAGTACCGGACTGGGATATAACAATCTGGCTTTTTTTGTCATCAGTCATAAAAGCAAAAAGAAAAAAAACAAAACCATGAATTTTGTCCCTTTTGTAACTCAAAGTTTGATGCTAGAAAATTTTTTTCTAAATAAAAGATCACTGTAAGTTGTAAATCCAAGTAGGAGCTGAAGGCTTCTGACCAACCTTGACCTGAAAATCTAATATGGTGAACTTGGACATCCTCACCTTCCTAAAATAAATCCCCAAGTTGTCATGAGTTGTGGTTTGGGGTAAGAGGAAAAAGGTCGAGGAGTCCAGGAAGTCATGGTACAAAATAATAATTTAATTCAAAAAGTAAAGGAAATCCAGAGAACACAAAGAAACTGAGAACTAAACAAAGAGGGAAGCACAATGAAACTGAACGAGATAATGGGGAGTAAGACGGTGGAGTAAGACGGTGGATACGACAAGGACCTGACAACCAGACAAAGACAACAGGTGGACTTAAATACACAGGGAGGGTAATCAGGGAACGAGACACAGCTGGGAATAATTACGGGGAGCAGACAGGACAACACCGGGACTCACAGAAACACAAAAACAACCTAAACACAGAAATTCACAAACAAAACTACAGGGACAACTCAAATCACTACAAAAGTCATTTTTTTTACCCAATTCTTTTGTCTAAAAAATTTTTTGGCAGGAGCTTCGTTTGTTTTCCTGCGCAGTTTTGCCAATTTACTTCTCAAAAAATCTTTTTAAAGTACAAAACAATGAGGAACCCATTGTTAGTAGCTGAATTCTCATCGATTAGCAGCTATCTGGTTTTGCTTTGCAATAAAAGTCAGGTTTTAAAATAGGCTATGCACAGCGCCCAACACAACAAACAGAGCCTGTTCAAAGCCTGAACTTGTGCTCAGAGAGGGATTAGTGTTTTCTTCCCCAAGTTAAATCCTTCAAATAGTAATTTGCAATATTTTTTGTTTACATAAAGTCCCCTTTTTACCAAGCCTATGAGCCAAACTGTCGTGAGTGTTTTCTTGATCGGGCCAAAGCTCTGAGACAGAACAGGGAGGCTGGATAAATTTACCTAAATCTGACAGTATGGGACACTGTGCCAGAGCTGTAGCCTCTATTCAAGAGCCCACTCAGTAAACCAAGTTGAAGAAAAGAAAAGAGTACAGTTTCAAGTTAAGGAGGCCTTGGAATGAGCGAGATTAGGTTTCCACAGTGCCATGTGTGGAGAGCTGGCATATAAACGCTTCCAAGGGACACGTACAGTTTCGCAAAAAGCAAAGTAATAACCATTTGATAAATGTTGTATTTGCATGTGACAGTTCAGCAGGGAAATATCCCGATTCCACCATAGGGAACCTCTGTGAGACCGAAAACAACATAAGTTATGGTTTGTTTGTGTGACTTTATTTTGTCTGCACAAACACTTCTGATTTATTTGAAAATTATAAGGAGGCAAAAAGCAATGCCAGGAAGAAAATGTGTTTGTCGTTTTTGGTCCCAACACATCTACAATCTGAAATACACCAGTGAATGTTGTTTTTGAAAGTTGGATTTAACATTGATCTCTTTTTAATGTGGAAAAACAACAAAAATAAGATCATTAACGGGGCCATTTTGTGGGTTTTGTCGATAAACAGAAGGCATTGGACAGCTTTTCAGTGGTATGTTACTTTGCAGTCTTCACCATACTAAACTATAGAACTATGGGTTCCCAATACTAAAGCATTTATTATGGCAAGTATCTATTTCTGATAAAGGTTTGACGGGATATGACTCATTAAACTGAGTTCATCTACTGTCAGAGTTGACTCAAAAACTGACAATGACACTTGGCTACGAAAGCACAGAAGACGCCACCAACACTTTCAAGTTGTTTATCAGGCAGCACTGTAAAAAAAAAAGAAAGAAGGAGATGATTTGTGAGCATTGTGAGAGTACTGCAACTGGCTGACCATGAGTTACTAAAAGTGCTAAAGTAGTAGTTCAAAGTTTTTAAGAAAGAAAAGGAAGCCCAGTCAATGCAATCTTACAATTAGACAAGCATGAAAACCAAAATAGTTGGACGAATAGTACGTGGGTTAAATCAGTCTGCATGAAAAATACATTTTGGGATTTAAACCTTTAGTTTGTATGTTAAAACAAGGAAAGAAAGTGCAACCTTAGGACTTTGGTGGTAAACCGTAGCGTGCCATATCGTACCATAACGTACCGTATCGTATCGTAACGTACCGTATCATATCGTACCGTAACGTACCGTACTGCATTGTAATGTACCGTAATGTACCGTACCGTACTGCATTGTAATGTACCGTACCGTAACATACCATAACAAACCATGTCATACCGTACCAACCACTTTATTTCTAAAGCACCCAAAAATGCAAAACAGCTGTTGAGCAAAGTCTTGTACAACAAAAATATGTCGTCTAATTTTTAAAACTGTGACACATTGAGTTTGCCTTGGCTAACTTCAATCAAAAGAGTGATTATAAGCCAGGTCTGAGGTGATACATGAATGAATCAGTGTCTCAAAGTGGTGTCTAGACAGGAGGAGCTTATCCATAAATTTGTGATGCTGGATTTTTTTTGGGAAAAAGAAAAAGTCAAAGAAAGGGACACAAATGGAGCTACTGGATTTAAAAAAACACCTGACCTCAGATATCTTTTTGATAAAATTAAGAAATTCATTGCCATCCGTTCCTTGACAACACTGACAGTCAAAGGGAAGCTGAACAAAACCACTGTGTTTTAAAGGAAAATAGATTTGACAGTCATCTGCATATGTGTGAAATGGCACAAAATGCTAGAAAATAGCACCAGAGTTTTCCCCAGTGGACTATAAGCCTGGCAGACCAGTTGCTTATTTTAAATAGTTTTTTTTCTTTTTCAAAAAACCAGTAAAAGTGACAGTAAAGACAGATTAAGCTAGGTTTATAGTTAATCTGTCCCTGCACCTGCTGTCTGGACTCACGTGCCATTGTTTCAAAATCACGATGCCTGTTCGTGCACATCAAAAGTTTTGTAACTTTTAACATTTTTGAGCATAGAAACATGGTGTGTTACTGGATGACTGCCTTATTGCCCCGACTACCAGGCTTAGCAAGTTTTCAGGGGGAAATTGAGCACCAAGTAGGTTAAAAAGATAAAACAGAAAAGACCCAAGAAAGAAGCCATGCGGCACCCCAAAGGATGCCCACCCATTATTCCAATCTGAAAATGAAATTGCTATGGTGCACAGTGTCAAAAACAGCTATTGAATCTGCAAGCGTAACTAAAACACAGTTATCATAATCCGTTGCTAAAAATATCTAATTGAAAACAATTAAAATTGCGGATTCAGTGACAAAGAAGAAATGAGGAAAGATTTCTTCAACAACGGTTTGACCACAGCATGTTGAAAACTGTTCGGCACCACGCTAGAAGTCAAGCTACTCTTAATAACATTAAGGATAATTGGGACATAAGAAGACGTGGAGGAAAACTATTACAGAGGGAGCCAGATGGTTTTATGACAGTAACAAGTTTCCTTTTCATTTATTCAGAGATGAGATCAACTAAAGAGTCTTCTCTGGGTTGTATTTTTATTCGTTTCTATCCACCTTATTGACATTTCATTCAAATTCACCCTTTATCATTCTTTACTAGAATTCTAAATGTAAAGAGAAGGCAAATTTTTTGACTGAGTGGTTTTGACGTGTTGTTTTGGGAGCCTGCTGCAGACAGGAAGTTTAGCCATCTTTTAGGTTTGTAGGTACAACACAGTACACTATAATGGATTCTTCTTTTCTTTGATCTTTGTTAACTTGCATGTTGAAAGCATCACAACCCAGAAGTTGTTTTGAATTCATACACATATATTTTCACCTGGTGTATTCAAGCAATCAGGATTCCAATAAAGGGTAATGCCAGTCTTGTAAAAATGTCATGTTTTTCTAATTTGCTGCATAAGTTTCTTACATGAAAAAGATTAGAAAAGGTGTTGATTTGATGACTATGCTAACGGATCACAAGGAGACCGTATTTAAAAGCAAGACAGAACTCACCTCCAACAAGAAGAGTAAGAGGGGTGATAAAATTCTCAATTTATGGCATTTAATATGACAACTATGGAGTTCATCCACCATTACCGTATTAAGTATCCTCTTTCTATTATCATTATTATGTAGGAATGAAATGGGGAGACATCTGACACAGATTTTGGCAGTCGCTTACCACACCACAACTCCAATCATTTCACATACCCAAATGTATTTCTGAAGTCTGACGGCTGTGTGGGTTAACGCTGTTTCCGTTTGTGATTTATGAACAAAATCAAGTAGATACGAGGCTGCTTAGATTTACAGGTTTTAACAAAAAGAAAAAAGGATAAAAACTATGAAAGAGACTTAAGATGACGACACCTTTTAAACGATTTCGAAAAGCCCAGACAATTCCTTTGTCATGACTCTGGAAGCTTCTCATTGGGTAATTGGCAGGATTTGAATTCACAGGCAAACCTCTGGATGTGTCAAGTATTTAATATAGTATATCAAGTATTTAAATAAAGAAAAAAAAACAAGATTAGATTTGAAGTGCACCCCACCATACCCTCTAAAATGCTTAAAAACATCAATCTCTCATCTTGGATTTCAATATGTATTGGTTTTTGGTATCAGAAAAGGTTATGACTGCGTCTTGCCTGGCTTGGGGATAGAGCAGGTTAATGTTGAGGATAGCCTTGCTGAAAGGCATTAGGTATTAACTTTCCTCTCCTTTTGGGTAAACTTGACGGGTACATCAAATGCATGCTTTGGCACTGGAGTTTACATATCTGTGAAAGCTAAACAGAGTGGCATTGACTCAAGGTGTGGCGCTATATTTGTATCTGACCGTGGCTACGGACGAGCACAAGTGCACGGACAAAGACCGCACACAGACACACACGCACGCGCACCCGTGCGCGTGCAAATGCCTCGTACCGCCAAACAGCTGCGAGTGTTTGCAGTGTGAGGAGGCCGTTGGTTCTCCTCTCTGCCGTCTCACACAATGAGCCATGCGCTGTCTGTGTTTGCACTTCGCCCAAATCAAACAGCGTCCCCTCGCCATTCGAGCACGGCCCAAGGTTTGCTTTTTGTGCAGGCTCGCGCAAACCGGGGCAAGGCTTGGCCTCAGGTTGCACTCGCGGAGAAACCAAGGGCCAAGTTCATTGAGAAATAACCTAGAATTTGAAAGATGCGCCTGAGTCCGTTTGACTTTCGCTACCTCGGTATAGGGTTTCGACTCGCCAGTCGAGAGATAAGGCGGCGTTTCGCTCCACAAACAGCGGCACAATCACGAAGTCAAATAGAAGAAGAAGCTGGTACCAAAGGCTGCACTTTGGCTCTGTCGAAAAGTGGTTAGTGAAAATGTGGAAAAACAATCAGCTCCAGACTTTTGTTACAACATGAAAAAAAGACACTTTAAACCCACATTCTTTTATTATTGTCTTGAATTACATCATAAATTACTTGCATTCTGAAATGGCATTGAAGTTCGATCAGCCTAAAACAGAGCAGGCTTGCCTTTATTTATTCCATTGTTTCATTATTTTGCTGATGAACCCACACATGTAAATGATTCAGGATGAGCGCATCGGCTTAAAGCAATTATTTTCTTTTTCAAATGGTATGGCTAATCGTTGTCTGCTTAACGTTTGCGATGCACTTCTCCTTGGTGCATAAATAGTTTCAGTCAAAATGACTTTTTTGGAGTATACTGTAAATATGTAAATAACTTAGAGGTCCAGGAAACCGAGAGATCGTTTATATGCTCCCTGCTCCTTTTCAAATGAATTGTGTAAAATTGCATGTCATTTGACAAAATTATCTTGTTATTCTCTGTTTTTATCTTTTATTGCGGCTGCATAGTGGCACAGTTGGTAGAGCTGTTGCCTTGCAGCAAGAAGGTTCTGGGTTCGATTCCCGGCCCCGGTCTTTCTGCATGGAGTTTGCATGTTCTCCCGGTGCATGCGTGGGTTCTCTCCAGGCACTCCGGCTTCCTCCCACAGTCCAAAAACATGACTGTCAGGTTAATTGGTCTCTCTAAATTGTCCCTAGGTGTGAGTGAGTGTGTGCATGGTTGTGTGTCTCTGTGTTGCCCTGTGACAGACTGGCGACCTGTCCAGGGTGATCTCGCCTCTCGCCTGGAACGTTAGCTGGAGATAGACACCAGCACCTCCAGACCCCACTAAGGGACAATGGAGTTAGAAAATGGATGGATGGATCTTTTGTTGTCTGTTAAATAAGATCCAAAGATCAGATCCAAACTGTTGAAAAAAGCAACGATGTTCGGTAATCACCATGTTGACGATTGGAGGTAGTTCACCATCCGCATAGTTGACAAAAATCAATTCCTTAATAAATTGGTCTTTACTTTTTCTTTACCAACACACAGACAATCATCTTTACAATTAACGATTCCCCTGGCTGATATTCAATTCAGTTTGCCTATATACTGCCAAGTCACAGCACACCATCTCAAAGCACTTTGCAAATAATAAAATATTATCTAGTAATCTTATAATACATACATCTAATGCATGTATGTATTATAGTAGTCTGTATGTATCTATTGCATCGAGTCACCGACTTGAAACATTCAGTCCTCCTGGATGTGAACGTAGTGACAGCAGACGATCGCTGGCGTTGTGGTTTTGAGTCTGCAGCAATCCCTCAAACTGAGCATGCAGCCAGTGACTGCGGAAAGAAAAACTCCCCTTTAACAGGAAGCAACCTCCGGTAGAACGAGGTTCACAGTGACATTTAGAAACTGCGACATGACTTTTGTTGCAGTGGCTTCTTCCACTCTGAGTGACATTTCAACACATGCTGACACACGTGTCGAAATGTAACCCACTTTAAATAAATGATAATAAAAAAGATTCTGTTAAATGAAGTTTATCTTTTTTCCTTACCTTTTAAGCCTCCATCTCTATTATTCTGGAAAGAACTTCTCTTCTTGAAGTCATCCCCACAGGGTCGATGTTATCAAAAGAAGACGAGTTTTCATTTTCAGGTCAGGCTGTTCTTCCTCTAAAGTGAAACGCAGTAAATCAGCAACATTAAGAGGTTGGTAATTGGTAACATTTCTAGCTTTGTCAAGCGTCATCTCTAGTCCAACCTAAGATGGGTTCAGAGTGTCCCGGCCTTCCCCGGCGTCCTCGGAGCGGGCCTGGCATCAGCCCGCTCGTCAAACACAGGTTCTCTTTGTTGTGTCAGCTGCACATTGAACCTTGCAGGGGCCTCGCATACACAAAGGAATGTTTGGACGGATCCATTACACGGCCCCGCACACCGCTTGTTTGGCTGTTTTACCCCACAACAGTAATCGGACATTTTAAATAGATCCGGGAGCCTCTTGGAGGTCTCGGACACTCGATAGTCGGGGAGAGATAATGCTTTTGCGGACAATGCCGTCCTTCTTTTGAGGGTGACTTACAGGACTTACAGGATTGTCCCCACAATGGAATAACAAACCAAATGCGCGGTGCCTCGCAAAAGTATTCGTACCCGTTTGACTTTTTTTTTGCATTTTGTTGATTTACAGCCACACACTGGATGTTATTGGGGCGCAAAGTAATGCGCGGTAGGTAGTGAAGTGGAAGGAGAATTATACTTTTTGTCACACCGTTGTCTGGAAGGACCGGCAGAGCTATAGAGTGAGAAGGAGCCCGACTGTACCTCGTACACGCAGCACATTTGTTCAGAACTCATTCTCAGTGAAAGTTTGTCATGACTAGAGTAAAATACCAGAGACCATAAGAATGTCTCAGCCTTTTTAATCATTTTCTAATAACTTCAAATTATGGCTGCTAGACAATCAAATATGCATGCACTCACTGATGATGTGATTCTTACTGTTTGTTGTGGCGAACGTTTGTGCCACATGGCTTTTCGTTCTTTTTAAATTTGCCCTTACAAAAAAATCCCATGAAATTCACATATGATCACATGTGATTCCCATTTTCCACATGTGGGTCACATAATCACATCATTCGCACATGTAAAAAGTGGTGTGAACCACATGTGATCACATGTGGTTCACATGTGAAAGTCACATGTGGATTTCATGGGATTTTTTTTGTAGGGATGTAACCTGATATGGTTTTTATTTTTTTATTTTAAAAAGTGTGTTTTATTTATTTATTATTACATGGAAGAGGCTTATGCATTTGCCTGCCTGGCACTGTAAATGCACTGCGTATATATTAGAGTTCAAACAAGAAGTAATGTACAAATCACCAGATTAGTAAATAGTCGATGCATACAGGCCCGGCGGCCTCGGCAAGCTCTGCGGGACATTGTGGGGCATTGTCACTTTTTTTTCTCTGTTCTAGATAAATTTATACTGGCATTAGGTTATAAACTAAACTACTGTCCAGCAACAAAATGGGAAAGAGAATGATTCAGAGGAGCATCCAAGAGGCCTATAGTAAGTCTGGAGGAGCTGCAGAGATCCACAGCTCAGGTGGGTGACTGGACTGCCTTTGGTCGTGAGCGCCACAAATTCGTCTTTATCGGGAGATTGTGTGTGATTGTGGCGTGTGTGTGGGACAGGAGGGGTTTTGTACACGGACGTGTTAATATGTTTCACATTTATTCGTTTGTTTAAGAAGCTAAGCCTTTCAGGCTTATTCCACTTAGGGATAAAAGAAAATTGGCTGGCCAGTGGCGCAGTTGGTAGAGCTGTTGCCTTGCACCAGAAGGTTCTGGGTTTGATTCCCGGCCCGGGTCTTTCTGCCTGGAGTTTGCATGTTCTCCTTGTGCATGCATGGGTTCTCTCCGGGTACTCCGGCTTCCTTCCAGGCGACCTGTCCAGGTTGACCCCGCCTATCACCCGGAACGTTAGCTGGGGATAGGCACCAGCACCTTCTGACCCCATAAAGGGAAAAAGGGAGTATACAAAAGAGAATGCAAAAATATCAGTTTCTAGGTGTGCAAACTGCAGAAGAATGCCACACTCTTCAGATTTTTGTTTGTCATGAATGAAATATTTCTTCTTCTTCACTTTGACAGACTTTGCTGTTCCAAAATGCCAGTCTTGAAAAATTTCAAGCGGCACGAATACTTTTGCACCAGAAGAGTGGCGAAGCAGAGCTTGAGTTTTTCTTCAAAAAGTTTTATTCCACACATCCGTTATTCATCCGGTGCAATTTGCATTCGGCACACAATTTATTTCAGTTCTCAAGCTGCTCCTGGCCTCCGCTTAACCTCACACTTTTCTCCCTGCGTGTTTGTGTCTCCAGAAACCCACTTTGTTGTGTCTGAGCAGCGAAGCATCGCAGTGAGCAATGACTTCCTGTGAAATGTGACTGCTATTTCAACTCCGAGAGCGCAAAGGCTGCCTGCGGTTTGTCTGTCTGTTCGGTCTGTGCGTCTGCCCTCAAGTTTTCCCCCTTCGGGTTGCAGAGGAAGAAGACGTTTCCGCAGACGCAGGAAGAGTGACAGTCAGGGTTGCCAGAGCCTGTCGGCAGGCTCAGCTTGACTGCAGTTTGCCACAAGAGAGGATTCAGGGGTTGTTTGACAGCAGGAGGCCGCAAAGGGCACTTAAAGGTTCCAGTGGAGTACAACTGCGCGGAGGCTTCATCCTTTGCTTCTTCCTCCTCCTCCTTTTTTCGGTGTGTCTTCGTCTCCTGAGAGGCCTCCTTTGATCTGACTTTGGAGCTTTGGGTGAAAATTGTGACAAAACGGTTGAGAGAGGCCGTCCTTCCCCACAGAGTTTAGGGCCATTACCTCAGCACCCAACAGCATTATAGAGATATTTACAGTCATAACGTAAAACTCATCATAAACTAAACTTTGAAGCACATAAAAGCTACCACATCTGGTTTCATTAGAATGTGGTTCAGCCATTCTTTTATTGTAGCCTTCTCTATTTTGGGCTTTGTTTTAGCAATGACACCATCAAGCACAGAAACATTTGCATCTTGAAGTGATGCTGCCCTGAGTTTGGATTACCTCTAAGCAGGTATAAGTAAAAGTGTCCATCTGTAACATTCATGTTCAATAATTCATTTTTAATTGTTATGTCAATTTTGAGAATAAATCGAATATATTATTGAAAAACACACAAAAAAATTATGTGGATAGATTTTATTCAGAGGTCGTGGTTAAAAATTCTCTACGGATAAATGTCAAATCATTTATAAAAATGTATTTACTCAAATAAATCGATTACATTTTAATATATTTTCTCAACTTTAGCTGATCTGGTTTGTCCTACCATGCTGGGAAGACACAATGCAAAACTAGTTTGCGATTGTTAATGAGCTTGAGTTCTTGCATTATTAAAACATCAAATGAAGTCTGCCTTACTATAGTCAACGTGACTATTATTTTGATTATGATATAAAGCTTGTATCAAGATTCGTGACTTTTATTATGAAGAAAAAAGAAAGTACCTGCAACCGCACTCCGAACCACTGAGTGGCGATAATGCTTGCGTAGCGGTTTTTCCCAACCGCAAATAAAAACCACGAAGAAGAAGAAGCTGAGGATAAATTCCGACTTCGTTCTGCTGTGCGTACGGCGGATTCTCACGAACTGCTTACCAGGTAAAGCTACCGACAACATTCAATAACGACACCTATGAAGGAGCTTCCACCACTTTTAAATGTTTTTGTGTAGCAGGATTTGGGGAGTTTTCTAGATAAAGACAGAAGTGATTAGTGAACGCTGTGAAAATACCACAACTGGCTAGCTGCTAGCCGCTAACGAAGCTAACACTTGCCCCAAAGCTTGAGGATTCTTTAAAAATACAATTTACAATATGGTCAACCTCTACTCTATTTACTTAGACAAGAGAAGGTCATTTGTAGTTTTATGTTATGTTTTGGTAACTCCCTCTGCAGTCATGTTCACAGTGATGACGCGTTTGATTTTTGTCTGAAATCGCAACTAGCATATGGCTTCTACTTCCCACCCTAATTGAGTACATCTTAATTGGAATCCTGAAAACCAGCAGGACTTTTTTGTGCTACATGCTGCTGCAAGCTATAGCCTCAGCATTTAAACTCACAAATAAACATAAAATAGAAAAGAAATAAAGTTATGTTCTAGAAACAACGACGAATAACAAATCATGAGAAGTTCCACTACAGTATTTAACAACAATTTTCAATATGTTTTATATGTATGGCAAACATATTGGATACTGACATTAGGACTGCTTAATGACAACTTCCTCAGTCAAGACAAATATTAATTGGGAGCAACAATGTCCAGGGCCTAAGAAGCTCAACCTGCTAGCATTTTCATTACTGTACATTACGAGTACAGTGGATCCCCTCCTACTTGTGGTTCTGTCCTCGTGGGTTTTTCTGCAGAACTTAACTTCAAAATATTTGTGGAATCTCCACGTATTTGCACTTACAAAAATGATATGCTCTGGCATGTTTTTGATATGATGGAGCATATCAAAAATATTTAAAAGGACTGCGGTTTTTGAATCTGAAATATGTAGGCACAATTCTACTTGACATGCTTTTAGGTGGCGTTTGCAGACTGCAGATATTAGCTTCCATGCTAGTGAAAATGCGTGTTAATGAATATTAAAGTATATTTGGTGTTTGAATGGTTTACATAGCCAGCTAAGAGTGCTTTTATCGGGGTCTCAAGTATTAACTGATTTTTGCTATTCACAGCTTGTGTTTTGAACTGTTTTCTGCTGGACGCTACTTCAAATGAATGAGAAAAAAATGGTTGGATGAACCAAACTGTAATCAAAATCTTTAGATAGGACTTGCCGCCAAAATAACGTAGCTACTCTTATTGAACATTGGGTTTACAAAGTATACCTTTTGATGAAAACAAAATGTGAATATGTACTAACTTCTTTTTCTGTTGGGTCTTGCTGAACTGTGTTTCACTCTGCTCTGATTTTCATACCCACATTCTGTTGGGCCATCCGTGACGCATTCACAGATGACTAAAAGGAAACAGACCCAAATGTTATTTTGCTCCTCTTCTGCTCTGCTTCTGAGTATTTGTTTTATTCTTCACAGAATTTATTTGTTTTTGGTCAATTCGGCCACCTCCGTATCTCCCGGAGCCTATATTGCACCCGGGAGTGTTTAGCCTTTGAGCAGATTCGAGTTTTTCCATTGACCAGCGGTTTGCAGAGGTTATAATCTTGTACCCCAAAAGACAGATTTCCCGTTAAGGCCACGAGAGCTGTCTGCCACCGCTTACTGGAATCTGACGCGTTTTTTTGTAAGGAAATGCTTGTTGGCAGACGCCCTGTGCCCATAAAGCTCCCAGAAAACGGCAGATTGCAAATGTGGACAATGTGATTCCTCTTGTTCAATGAAAGGGACACAAGGGCAATAAATGTGTCCTTCCTTTATCTTCATTCGGCTCGTGCACAATAATGGCTCCCAAATGTAGGCAGAGCTGTTGTACAAATGAATCATTGACAACCAAGCAGTAAATACATCGAGGGATATATTGGCGGTTGATGTGTGGCTACATTCTGGCACACTTGAATGATATTCAGGCTTGACCACAGACGTCAGGAAGACATTTGCGTGACTATCAGTTTGGGAATGACTGCCCGTCTCAATATGGCATGCTGTACAAAACATAATCAGCTCAGTGTGGGCTAATTTACACATTAAAATGTGTTTGATTATCAACCTTTAACAGGCTCCTTGCAGTCTTAAAAAGAATATAATTTCATTTTTTTATCCCACTAGAGACAGAAACATCAGTCAAGCCTTAATATTTTGACTCGCTCATGTTTCACTCTTACCAGCAGATGGAGACAAAGTACAGAGCACAATATTCTGCACATGCATCACCTTCAAAGTGACTGTTTTATTTCTGCCCCATCTTAAAGTAAGGTGAATTCACAAAATGATATGAAATCTGTTGGGTTTTTTTTATTATTATTGTTTTCGGTCTTTCATTCTGATCTGAAAGATTTAAGCTTTCAGTTCAGAATGAAAAGGAAGCAAATACTATAAAGGATTGTTGACTCATCACAGACTTCCTGCTTGAAACAAACTATTGGAATGAATGAAAGCTCGATTTGACTGGCGTGCACAACCATCAGAGGGAGTAGTTGCACAAGTAATGATGCTGCAATGGGTAGGAGTTATCTTAATATAGCTGCAACTAATGATTATGTCAGGAATCAATGATTGTATTCTTTATTCTGACGGATAAAAAAAAATAGATTTTCATTTAACCTGTTAAGCTTTGTATACAATACTAGCAACACTTTAAAAGATCAAAATAATTCAGTTCCTTTTTTAAATAAGAGAATAAACAGTTTATGCTCTAACGTAGCACTCCTTTAGCGAATATGAAGCTAAAACTATGCAACATAAGGAGTTTTGGGTAAAACATATTAGTTTTAATATTAAAAGCATACATACATTTTGGACAGTTTGGGTTTAATTACTTCTCTGAATATCTGTTATTTCAGCAAATGGTTTCTTTAAATCTATGAATAATGGATTACTAAATTAGACGATTGTTTCACTACTCAATTCGTCATGATTAATCTGATTAATCGTTTCGGCGTTTATATACTTATATAAAGGCAAACTCAGCAGAGTTTCAGTTGCCATTTTAATCGCTACCATCTCTACATCCTTGCTGTCAAAGAAAAGTGAAATAGAGTTAATATGTTTGCACGTTTTTTTTTTTTTCTTTCTCCACCATCACCATATGCAAAAACTTGCTCAACAACTCGAAAGTCAAATCAAATTGATGGATAACAGACGGTAATGGACAGACTCCAAAGATCCATCGGGATATTGTTTTAGAGATTTGCCAGTAATCTTTTAATCACTTGCAGAAATCCCCACATTGATGAAGTGACCTTTCCTTTCCTCTCCCCAGCCTTCCCGTCTGTTTATCTTGGTCTGATGTGACGGGACTCCAGGGACATGTCTCTTCCTCTGTTTTCTTACCCACTTTATGAATCATTATGAGCCAAAGTTGAGACAGATCCACCAGCTGTCTTAACGCTGGCCCCCATCCCCACTCGCATGCCATTGCACACATGAATATCATTAATAACTTCATTAGCACTTCCTGGCCGCCGCAGCGGACTGAGAGGGAGGTTTGATTCTTGATTGCGGACCGCTTTCTAGACGCAGAACAACACGTCTCCGGTGATTCCAGGCCTCGGCCGTGTGATTGGAACAGTTTCTGGCTCGGACACCTTACCCTCCCAGTCCCAGCAGGGGTATAGCTGTACAGTAACAGAACCCCGGTTCCAATATAACGCAGGGATCTGCTTGAACGTATAGAACTCAAGAGCTCAAAGATCAAGCAAATGTAAACGCTGAATTGCACATTCTCTGGCAGATCTCGACTGGAATAAATTGCCACGCCTGTCTCCTCTCATGGTCTTTAGAGCGCTTTTTCAAAAATCTGGAAAGCACAGGGGATATGAAGCAAGCGGAATAATAACCACCATTTGGTGATCTGATTATTCCCGAGTGAGGAAATATCATTCATCCCTGAAACTGCAGGAAGAATTGGAGCTTTCAGAGCAACATGGTTTCTGTAACTGTGCTGCATTACAACCAGTCTGTAGGAAACCAGAGAGAGAGAAAAAAGTATTCACACCCACGTTTGATTTTCCACATTTCATTCATGTTTAAGTGACAAAATTTTTTTTATGTCATGGAGGTTGTATGCGTTAAACTACGGAGCCCCTAAGGGGACATGGAGAAAAAGAAAAAAGCAATCCCGACTTATTTTCTCGAGATCCCGCGAAATGAAAAAAAACAAAGTCGGGATCTCGAGGAAAAAAAAAGTCAGGAGAAAAACCAATATAAAGTAATGCTAATTGTGAAGTGAACAAGAAAGGACAGCTCTCTTTACTCTACTAAAAAAAATAATTGAAGGCTTGAAAATAGTAAATAGAACAAATTTACACATGCCAGACAGAAAGTTACGTTGCGTCTATACCAAACACATTACACGTGTCAAAAACGCTTCAAGAATGTAGACGCTTGACTTTTTGTTATACAACTAGTGTTTCGGCTGTCAGGAGCGCCAGGTTTATATTCAAAGTCTATGTAGAACCGCATAGGTTTTGAAACCACATGTGCCCGACACGTGAAATGCAGTTGGTATGAATGCATCACTAGAGAACCTTAGTGAACAAAGAGCATCATGAGGACCAGGAAACACAGGAGAGAGGTGAGGGGTAAAATAGTGAATACGTCTTCAGACATATTCTGATCTGTTGCAAAAAACTAACACTGCACATCATCCCGGACACACCATCCCCACTGTAAAACACGGCGATGGCTGAATCTTGGTTGTGGGGAGGCTTTTCGTCAGCCCGGACAGTGAAGCTGGTCAGAGTTAATGGAGCCAAAAGTAATCCTGGAAAACAAGTTGTTAAGAGCTGCAAGCTACTTTAGACCAGGACAGATTTTCACCTTCCAGCAGTTTAATGACCCTAAGCATAGAGAGCAGAAAGATCTTCATCATTCTTCACACACGGGCAATTTGAGCTCTACAGTCTGAGCAGACTGAATAAAACCTCTAATGCCACTTCTCAAATAGTGGGGGGCGTGGCGAAGTGTCAGGGGGGGTGCGAGAAGCAGAACTTTGTAATTGTCTTTATTCATGCATAACTGATAAACAGGCCTCCGGTCACTAGGTGGCAGCAGTGTTCTAACAAATCAACAGGCTGCCTGTTTAAGCCTGTAGAAGTAGCTACACAGCCCTGCTGTAAACGGAGCAGAGGGGGAAAGAAGATACAAATGCGGATGTTTTGAAATATATCTACCCTCATAGAGGAGAGATGGAGTTTGACAGTGAAAAGAAAAACGTCAGCACAGGTCAGTAAAGCAAGTATGACAGAGTTTTATGTCCAGGCTAAGAGATTTTCATTTTCAAATACAAGAATACAGTCATAGTACTACAAGAACCAAGTCCTATAAGCAGAATAGTTTAAATATTGGCAGAATAAAGACGCAATATTCCCGGAAGAAAGTCGTTAAATTAACAAGCTTAGATAGAATGATAAGCGGCTGCCCAGTGGCGCAGCTAGTAGAGCTGCTGCCTTGCAGCAAGAAGGTTCTGGGTTCGATTCCCGGCCCCGGTCTTTCTGCATGGAGTTTGCATGTTCTCCCTGTGCATGCGTGGGTTCTCTCCGGGTACTCCGGAGGGAAGTACCCTCCCACAGTCCAAAAACATGACTGTCAGGTTAATTGGCTTCTCTAAAAATTGTCCCTAGGTGTGAGTGTGTGTGCATGTTTGTTTGTCCTGTATGTCTCTGTGTTGCCCTGCGACAGACTGGCGACCTGTCCAGGGTGACCCCGCCTCTCGCCCGAAATGACAGCTGGAGATAGGCACCAGCAACCCTCCCGACCCAAGTAAGGGAAAAAGGGTGCAGGAAAATGGATGGATGGAGATAGAGTGATATGTAACGTGACCCGCTCAGCAAGTCTGGTTCTTTCTGTTAAATAAAAAGTTGCTTAAACAATCGTTTCTCTAATGCATGACTAAATGAGAAAGGATAAGATGTTAT
Organism: Phalloptychus januarius; assembly: GCA_902982915.1. Lineage (NCBI taxonomy): Eukaryota > Metazoa > Chordata > Actinopteri > Cyprinodontiformes > Poeciliidae > Phalloptychus > Phalloptychus januarius. Next base: position 15,720,596 of record CADWAE010000471.1, on the reverse strand, counting down.
AATGATGCTGTGAAATAATCTCCATATGTTATTTGACTTTAGGTCAATGTAGGCCTGTCACGATAAATTTTGCTGAACGATTAAAAAAATTTAAAAAAATTATTGCGATAAACGATAATATTGTCTGAAGACTTTTTACATTGATTTAATGGAAATGACATAATAATGCAAGCCATATCCTGCCAAAAATAGATCCATGTTATTTTCTAAAGAACATTTAACACTGGAACTGGTAAACAAAGAACCAAAAACAAAAATAAAAAAATGAACTCTCAGTCTACATTAACAAAAAAATGCACTTGAATAAAACTAAACATAAAACCAAAGTGAAAATAAAAACTACATTAACCAAAGAGTGCAGATTATGAAGTATGTATACTATATTGATGATATGTGGAAACAACATTAATGTTTATTCAACATTTGCTGCAAAGAATATCCACAGAAATGACCAGGAGAGGAGCTGGAGCCAAATTGCTATCACAGTTGATAAACCCGGTAACTTTTCAGCTGTTCATCATTCTGACATAAATGGCTTCTAATGATATTCATTCAGTCAGGACTTTACGCTGACACCAGCCACATGCATTGCAGGTAGATTGTAGTAAAACGTTGATTAATGCCTAGTTTTAAAATGACTTGTCGCCTTTAGTTTGTGCCCATTGTTGGACACCACCCGCCGCGATCGGCTAGTGTTGGTCTCTCAGGTTTTGAAAATGGGCCGACAATCGACAGTTCTGAGATTGTGTAGTGTGATCTGGGCATTACAAAGAAATGATGAAGGGAGGGTCAGCGGAGAGCAGGTCGATGAGCTTTCTCATCCAGTGTCATGGAAAAATGCAATGAGAAACGATAATGACGATAAATTAAACTTACTCGATAGCTTTTTTAAAATTGTCCGATTAATTGATTTATCGTTTATCGCGACAGGCCTAGGTCAATGAAACAGGCTTGTTTCTAACAATCCAACACGGGTTAGTATTTCATCTAAGATTATGCTAGCAAAACAACTACAATTTTTATCTCAGTTGAGTGAAATGCAAGTTAACTTGTGATTCTTTATGCATTGTTATGCATATACTTTTATTAGTATTAGATCACTCCTACAGTATTCATTTATCCTACAGTATTAATTTCAGCACTTATTATAAAGCATGGCTCAAGTTTACTCCATCTGCATCTTTGTCAGCAGGCCTCCTGCAGCCAATAGCAGAAAAATACTTCCACTAAGTATTTAGTGGAAACTAAATGTTTTTTTCCCTGAATGCTTCAAAGATTTTGAGAGATAAAAATCAAGATTCAGTGACCCAGTAAATTATACTGATGGAGTCTGCACTGAATTTCCTCTGCATATACAATCAGCCTTTGGTGTGTCTATACCAATTTGCACCTTTTAAACAGAGCAGACCCCAGAGCAATAAACTGCTTGACTCTCACGTACTTAACATCCTCTGCACTTGCAGCTGTCTAATCACACGGGTCAGATACAAGTTCAGTGAGTAATAATCACACATTTACCAGTTTACCCTCTTCTATTTCCTTTGCTTTTTTTTATAGATATAGCACAAGGTATTAATCTGCTTGTTGATCACGATGAAACCCTACAGCTAAAAAAAAAGTAAATGCAGACCTTATTTGAAAATGGCAAACTGAGAGCAGGAAAAGAAACGGATTACAGAGAAACTTCATCATGGCGTCCTGATTTATTGCGCCTGTTTCGCCTTCATTTTTTGTTAAGCAACACTTTTTTTAAGACAAAAGTGACTTTTGAGGTACGTCGGCTGGTTCAAATCTGTTTCCAGCTCATGCTGCTGTCTGTTAACTTTTTCTGGTGATGCATGGGCTTTATCGACTGAACGATACTGTAGTGATATCATTGCAAATCTACACCGGGAGGCCGAATGTACCGAGGGAGTGACACAAAGAGGTAAAAATGTCACTAACCAGTAATTCAAATGCGTCTGTGTGCACATTTTACCTGCAACACAAATATGTTTAAGGTAAAATCCACAATTAAACACCCGATAATTATCTTTCCTCCCAATTTTCGTTTCCGCATGTGTGCATTTTTTCAGTCCTGCAGCTCTAAAAGATCCATGAACTTACTAACCTCTGAGCATTCCAGCACAAAGAAAGGGATTGTTCTTTCCTCTTACAAGGACAATGCATGTTTGTCATCTCAGGGAGGGGTCTGTGTCTAGTGTGTCTGTTTGATATTTCTTGAGGTCAAAAACTCATAAGGGAGTAGGTTAAGTATTTCGATATGTAATAAATCCACCAGCTCATCCATTAGCTGAATTGATGCTCCTGAAGTTTTCACGGCTTTAATGGAGCAAAAATGGCACTTCACGAAGAAAAGCCATTCCTGCCTTTCCCTTAATCGTTGTGAATCTTTGCAAATGTGGATTTTCAAAATGACAATACGCAAATGTGCTCGTAGATGGGGAAGCAGTATTCGTCATGGCTGCCACCGACAACTCATGATGGATAACACATGCTATGTTCAGTTACAAAAAACTGCTACTCAGTTGTGTGCGCTAGCCAGCAGGCAGTCTTCAAAATCAACAATCTTCTCTGTCAGCCAGACGGATGAAACCCTGAAATGGAGACCATCCAAGCGTGCTGACGAGAATCAGATGCAGTTAGAGCTCTACCAAACTCTAAAAGATATTCAGGATGCTCGTAAGCTCCTTGGAGATGTAGATAACCCGGCAAAAGTATTCTTACCGTTTTCTATATCACACCAACTTAAATATTCAACTTATTTTTTGGAGGGGTGTTGATAGGGTATATTCTATGTGGTAAACCAATGTAAAGATACTGTCAAATGAATGTTTTCTGCAACCCAAAAGCCTGCCCCTGGGGCAAACGATTCACTTTCCAGCAAAACAACCCTAAACAAGCGTTTTCAATGCTCTTGTGAACATGTTTGAGCATCATGTTTTCTTTTAATACCACGTGGAGTTACAACAAGCAGTTAAATAATGCTCCTGTTGGATCCTGAATCCCTGACTCACTATTTATGATTTGCCCTGGCTGGGGTGAACGAGTCCACGGAGTCCCATGACCGAAAATAGAGAGCTCATCTGAGTGTGTTATCAAGGCCGTCCCCACGTCTTGTTAAGGCACGTCTGCCAGCCTGTCAAGGCCTATCACTGCGCTCCGGGGAAAAACAAACAAGACCCACATAAACCCACGTTCAAAAACACCTGGCAGCATGGGTACTCACATTTTCAGCCGTGTCCTCAGAGTGAAGGTCACAGGTAAACCGAGTGGGGTTGAAAGCTTTATTCGCTTCCCAGCAGTTCTGGCTGTGTCCCAGGGCTGGACTGACTTTCTAACACAGGCCAGATTTTGTGTTATCAAAAACAGTAGATAAAGTACCACACTTGAAGTACCTTGGGAGATCACATGATGACTTTACCTTAGGTGCTCCTTCCCAGGATGAGAATGACTCACTTTACTGGCACTGCTGAGATTTTCCTGAGTCCTATCACAATAAAACATTAACACCTCCTTCACATTAAACCCCATTCATGCCAATGATTCTTGCTGAGTGTTTGAGGTCTCTGTTAGAAACTGATTCAAAATACAGCTGCTTCTGTACATTGTGAAAGAATATTCACGATTATCTTCTTATGGATATGTCAGGTTTTGTCTGTGTTCAGCCCTGAAAACCCAAACAGAATTGTAGTTTTCAACCTATAATTCATGTTCAAATTCAGCCTAAACAAAGACCTTAAAAGTCTTTTCACATTTTCGTTCTGGTTTCCTGTTAATCATTTATGAGAACTGTTTCACATCTGTGTGTCGAGCAACTTCTGGCTCCTGTGAACAGGTTTTCCAGCCCAGGATTATTAAACTACATTCCACAATTCCTCTACATTTCTTGGTTTTGCCTCACCAAAACCATGCTTGAAGTCAACCTACACGTTTTCCATTGAGCTAAGGTCCAAGGATTCGTCATAGAACCACCATGAGATTGATCTTGTCGGTCTGAAACAATGATGCTCCTCACTTTCTGGTCTGTTTTATGTCATTGTCTTTTGCAAATTTGACAGTCATTTCCTCTTAAACATGATGATCTCTTCAAAATACTTGATGTTGTCAAAGGTGTTCCTTTATCTCGCGGTATGCGATAGTCATGCTTGACACAACGGTATGAAAAACAGTTCCTTATCACCATGCTTTATAGTGTACCATGGCTTGAATGTAGTATCTGAGGGAGGCATCTGACCAACTAAACTCGAAAACAACATTCGTACTTCCATCAGTCCATAACATCTAAAGTAGTCAGTGTGTCCTTTGACTAATTCAGCCCGTCCTTTCTTTGCAACAATGGGAGTTTATTGGAGCTTTTTGTCACACAGGTGTCTAGCAATCGTCTCAGTACTCCCTTGTTAGTGCACACCCTCTCTGATGATCCTAAAGTTTTTTTATTTAAAGCATTTTAGATCATTTTAGCTGAGAACTGTCAAAGAACACTGTACTTCCGAACGCCTTTTAGAGCCATTTTGATCAGACTTTCTGACAGGAATGAACTTTAGCCATCAGGTACAACATTTACTGCCTTCATCCTTATATAAGAGCCAGTTGTTTGAAGGCTTCACTGGCTTCATGCTACTTTCAGTTAATTATTTAATCAATCAGCAGCATGGACATCATGACAATTTGACTACTTCTATTACTTTACTACATCTACTAGGAAGGTATTTGCCATGGACAAATATAATTTCTGTCAAAACAGTGAGTGATGTGGGTTAGTGATGTTGGATTGCATTGTAACACAACTTTACCAAGATATTTTTGTTTTGCCTTGTATTTCTGATTAACTGTCTTTAAACTGGAGTCGTACCTTCTGAAACAAACTCCAAACTAAGCATTAGCACTAATGAATGGATTTGTGTCCGAATACTTTTCAACAATATCATGAATTATATCGCTTTACCAAGAGGGATTTACAATTTATACTTTCTTCAGTTAGCTTCAGTGGAGATTGTGACCGCGTTTCAGTATGATGAACAGATCAGATAACATTCAAAGAGATAAGATTAGCATACATATTGCCAACAAACCCTTTTCACGTTCCAAAAAGGCCTGCTGCTCCTTTTCACTTCTCCAGTTTCTCGGCATTAGCTGGTTGTATTCAACATAAATGGTATTAGCGTAGGCGCTTTTTAACATCGGCTCAACCAATGTTAATGCACTACTCTGTAAGGTATAGTGTTCCTCTCCAAACACTAGTGCTCATTTAATAAACACTCAGCTAAGTATGCAAGCCCCCAGAACAAGATATGCCCGATGAAAGATAAATTATTCAACTGGAAATGTTTTTGGAGTTCTAAGAAAATAGCTTCCTTGAGGGTTTGCAAGCCAATGTTCCCACAGAGCATTAAGATTTTAACTTGTACCAGCTTAGCAAGAGAGGGCTGATCATTTTACTTTCTGATAAAGTGAGTAAACGGCAGCGATATCCTATTCAATCCTTTAATCAAGTAAAGATTTGCAAATAAGTTTAAAAAAAAGGTTGGCAATTTATGCGACCCTTGCTGCACGATTTAAAAATTCAACAGTTCATTTGGCCAGCGATGGGGGTTAATCACCAACTTTCTCGGCGGAAGAGAGTTGGATTTCATCAAGCGGTTGAAAGGAGTTTTCAAAAACATCTTCTCGTCTGAGTAATTAACGAATTTCCTCTGTTGTAATTTGAGAGAAACTGTAAATAAACCAGGATTGGAACAAAGGGTTATGCTTCCTCACACAAAGTCCAAGATGGCTGCAACACAGTCACTGACGCTTCTAGGCAAATTAATATTCTTTCCACATCTTTGTTTTGCTACTCTCCAAGTTAAATAGTGCGTTTTAGCCTAGTCTTCTTTTTAAAGAAATAAAGTGATTTCACCCAACAATCCAAAGCCAGTCTTGCATACAGAATATCAATATTGCCAGAGGGCACTAACCCGGTCCACATCAGTTCTGCCTTTGTCTTTATCACCATTATCTTACTGAAAGACAGAGAAGAGAATAGAAATAGTTTTCATTTTGTCCTTCAGTGGGGAAATTCAGATGTAGCAACAGCAAAGTGACACAAAGGCAAAAACATAAAATGTAAGAATGACAGACTATGCAGTAGGGTCAAATCTATTCAGCGTAATAAAAAAATACTGTGCGGTTATTAAAATTTGCAGTCATCTTAAAATATAAGATGATTTTTGTTTAAATGCAACATGCGTGCATGTTTGTGCATAAAAGCAACAGACAATTTACAAGCAGTAGAAGAAAATGTGTAAAAAGTAGCAGGGATGTAAAGTCATGGAGTTTGTTGGGAGCAGAGATGATTATTAAATGGCAGCTGCTAAAAGGAAGGATGTATGATGACACTACTTTGTACATCTAGGATGCAGCCTGTCAGCTTCGTGAATGGTTATTTTAGAGTCCTTATGTTTCCACTGCACTGGGTCAAGGGGACGTCCATAGGGTCAAGCTGGCCTTTCTCGTGAGCTTATCTAACCACTTCCTCTGAGGTGTAGATAAGCTGCGGCTCCAATGAACTACGTCTTAGAAAAAGGTCAATTCCACAAAGTCAAAAAAGCTCAAGAGCACAACCTGCACTCCAAGAAATATATGTCCCAGGCTCTTTATTTAGCACAGCAGGTCCTCGAGGGCCGGCATACTGGATGTTTTAGTTCTCTCCCTGGTGGTAGTAACAACTTTTCCAGCATGTCAATGATCTTAGACTTTCTAATGAGCCATCATTTGATCCAGGTGCTTTAAACCAAATGCCTACATTTAATATTTAATTCCTTTGTATGTTTGTACATAATTGTTTGCTTATGATAAAACACTTAATGGGTTTTTCTGACCTTTTAGGTCGAGTTGTTTTTTTCCCCTGTTGGACCAGATCCTCCTCTAGCTAGAAAAAGGACAGTGGACTTTATGATTTTGAGTCAGCTATATAGTCTCTTATTGTGCTGTTGTAAGTGTCTTATGTTTTCATGCCAATCTTTAATATATATATACACCAAAAACTAAGAGCACTGCCTCCTGTTTTTCATTCACACTCAGGCTCTTTTAAAGAACAATCTTCTGATGCTACTTTTGTAGCCGCAGTTAGCTGCCTAGGCTTTAAGTGTTCCAGCTGCTTCTCTGATTAATCCTCACTGACCATGTCTTGGTGCAGTTTAGCCTTAAATTGTTTACACTGCTGGCAGATTAAAGTTGAATCATTTTCTATTATACCAATGCGTTACTTCTGACTGTGAGTGTTTTGGAGTGGCCTAGCTAAAGATGAGGGCGATGCCAAAAAGGCCTTCTAACTCCAAAGAGTTGGAGCTCATCACTAAAGATGCAGCATCTAAATACTTGTGGAAATATGCTAGTAGCTGATCAGCAACTACAAGAACAGTTTGACTTCTAAAACCATGATTTTTTTTTTTCATTAATCATTGAGAAGCATGCAAACATTTTTTTGTCATAGCAACAAATTTCTTTAATGGTTGAAATTGATTGAAAACCCATACATTACTTCTCTTTAAGTTTGCAAATGTTATATTTCTGTCACAGGAGTTTGCTGAAGGAACATGACAAATAAAATAATAAAAAATAAAAATACAAGATCTGTGAAAACGTCTGCCACATTACCGCAGTGTTTATGGCGAAAGGTAGCGGTGGCGTATTGTCGTGAACTGAACTAATTGAAGATTATGGAGCCATGCCACAGCCAGCAGATAATCCCTCATCTGCTGCTGTCTGCACTCCGAATGAGGAGTGCATTTCAAGAAAGGGCTCCCCCTGCGGGGCTGCAGAGACCGAGAGGCAGCCTTCATAATTACTTGCGCCACTAGCGACACTCAGAGACCCGGACAGCCTCACTGGGAGGATGGAGAGGCGAGAGAGACAGAGGGGGGATGCCCAGCTCCCACAGTCTAACTGTAGAGGAAAAAAAAAAATCGTGAACAATGGCATTTTGTTTAGGCTGAGGGCTCTGTAGCTTTGCCTCAGTTGCCATTGTCTCGGACTTTTTCCAAAGCCCCTTCGTAGGTTACAAATCCAGACGCATTGAGTCATTCGCATTGACAGGGCGAAGCCCAGGGAATCCTGCTGGGAACTTAATGAACATGTTTTCCTAAGGAGCTCCGAAAGTGAACAGACCAGCGCGGGCGAGAACAGGAGAAAACTGGTCACGGCCAAAAGTGTGAGACGAAATGCTAGTTTTTTTTTGTTTGTTTGTTTGTTTGCTTGGTTTGCAATCTTGTTGGATTTCATGCAGAATTTTACACCGCAATGTTTTGTTTGTGATGCTGGCGGTCTGGTTCCAAACATCACCTTGACGTTGTTTATCCACCACAGCTCATTCTGGTGCTTCGTGCAAAGCCAAGCGTTGTTTTCTGATCACATATTAAATGCAAGATCTTTTCCTCGAAGAATGGCGAAATGACAGGAAGGCTTGTGTAAATCAGGCTGACTTACAGACAGGCAGCGAGTGCAGGAGACCTTCAGAAAACATGTTTACAAATAAGTAAGGTCGTAGAGGGCAAAGTGCCTCGAGACAGTCAGAGGTCAAGGAGCGTTCAAGCCAAAATATCTCAGTGGAATCCCAGGGGCCTCCTCGCTCAGGCTTCTGGTGGGGTTTCGGCAAACTGGATCGATTTCAGGCTGAAGCGGCAAGATGGGGGAGTCGTAATCTTTTGCCTAAAATGTAAATTATTCCCAACCTGGAAAGTATGAATCTTGATGAAAATCAGAATCACACTATTATATAAAAACAACAAAAAATAAATAAAAAAAATCGCTGTAATTATGGTGGAAATTATTTCATTTTACGAGTTGATAAAACACAACTTTTCATAGTTACAATTCTGGGATTATTTAGAAGGTTAAAAAAAAAAGCAATGCATAAAGTTTTTACAGTTTAAGAATTCAGTATTCAGCTGATATTTACAGTGATTTAAATGTGCAAAAGTTTCTAAAGTTGTGAAAAGTTTGAAAACTGAAAGAAGAACCTTGAAATGGGTCAGAATTTGGTTGTGATTGGAGAAAAAGGTCTGAAAACTCAATGTTGTCATAAAATAAACTGACAAGGAAGAAAGGAAGGAAGGAAATTAAAAAATTGGAAAGAATTAAAAACATGGAAGGAAGAAAGGAAGGATATGGAGCATAAGAAAGGGGAGGAATGAATGTGGGACACTATCAAGGAAAAATAGGGAATCAAGGATAAGGAAAGAATGAATATACTTCCTTAAGTGACAAGGAAGGATGCAAAGAAAAAAGAAAGTAAGGTAGAGATTTAGCAAGAAAAGGCATAAGGGTAAAGGGGAGGGAAGGAAGAAATGACAGAAGGATGAGCCAAACAGAAGGCACAACATTTATTAAACATTGGAATAAGGACAATATAATGAAAATATGATACTTTTCCATTCTCATTTTCATTTCCAGTACTCATCCATACATGGAAATGCTGAAGATTTCCTCTCCTCTTCTTGTGTAGGAACCCGGCAGAAATCGCAGGGAATGATGCCCATTGATGGCACACGATGTGACAGTCCTGCTCTGGTGATTCATCACTGTCCTGATGGAAGTCTGGTCTGAACAGTTTCACACAGAAACTGACAGCAGTCGTTTGGTTTGACAGGCAGAATAATAGCCGTGTCTTTGTTTGCGTTCTCTTGTGACGCGTGGAGCCGCCAGATGGATGGCTGTTGAGAGAGAAAACTCTCATTTTTTTTAATCTTCTGAAGCCTGATTTGGTGGTCTGCGTAGGTTCGCCAGCCAGAAACCGATACGCACGACGACGTGTGATGGAGATCCAGGACGTCCTGGGAACGCATTCAACATTTTCTCGACTAAATGATCATTTAAAAGATCAATTTGTTGTCTGATACCTCTGAGGATGATTGATTAAACACAGTGTACAGAGTTAACAAACTAATTTGCTGTATTAAGGTGTAGCAAGGCTTGGAAATGCTTTCAAAATGGCGGAGTTAAGATCAACTACAGCTGGGTGAAAGAAGACTACGAGACTTTTGCCTTGAAAGACTAAATTAACTGTTTGAAAATATTTCCAGTGGTTTGGGAATATTGCGAAAACGCAATCAGTTCTTTTTAAATATCAAAGTTGAGAGGCCGGCTAGCGTAAAATGATCAAGCTAACATCAGCTTGTTGTACGATGCAACTGTACAAACGTATGACAAGAACATTTACTTGAAAATGACTTCTAACTCCAGAGCATTTGACGAGGCTTCGTCGGGTTACTTCAAATCCAAACCAGCAAACATTTTCATTATCGTGACGTTCCTACAACTTGAGCTGCCAGTTTTCTTCTGTTGTGTGGATGGCCCATCCCCAACCTGTTGCTTAACACTTTCTGGTCAGCTAGCTAAAAGTTGGCAGATCACATTATTAATACTGTAATAATCAATACCTCTCATTCTAGGAACTTTGTATGTCTCTTTGTTTGTTTTTATCTTTATTTTCTTCTTTTTGACTTGCTCTGACATTAATTACCCCATTGGATTCGAATAAACCCAAACCTGAACAGTATATCTTATTTTCATGGCATCAGGTGAAAAAAAAATTCTGACTGCAGTAAAAGCAATCGAGTTGTTCCAAATCTTAGAAATTTGATAACCTAACATCCAGCCGATATTTTTTCTTATATGCAGGTATAAAACTCCTAAATAATCCCAAATTTATGTTGTAGATGCCAATATTATAAATCCTACATTAAATAGGTTTAACTAATTTTGAGACATTATGGACAATTGGACAATCTTTTTTTTTTTTTTTTTTTACTGTGGAAACTTTAGCGTTGAACATGTGTGATTAAAGTTATTGTTTTCTATCCAATGCCACCTGGAGTAACAGTTGGGTTATGTGATCTGCAAGGCGAATCATCTTTCCGTGTTTTCGTCTCCAGGAACTAAGGAATAACTTCTACGGTCCAAGTTATGGAGTGAGGCTATTACGACTTGGTGCCAAGTGTGTATTTTAAAATTAAACTAACCAGGTATTCCTCCCAGTAATAGTTGGAAATTCTTGACATTTAATGTCATTTTCCTTTGGCACAAGTTCGTTGCGTTTTACTTTTTGCACCGAACAGACAGCTCAGTGTGAACCCGGTGACCCCCACCAGTAATCCTTCCACTCTTTAACTGCAGATATTGTCACATGAGCCTGCAGAGCCTGGAAGACTGCGGACACACACACACAATCTGGAGAGGGCACGTCACAAACAACGCTCACACTCATGCACAGATAATCTCATTACCCTTGTCTCTATGCAGCACGGGTTCAACGGGGTTGTGCCTTCCCAACGCAAAGGGAATCAAACTGATCAGAAAAGTCATTTCAATGAAAACGTGGTCTCTTAATTGCTATATGTTGTTGTTCATGTTTTGAAGACTGTTGACCTGCCTACAGAGGGGGGGGGAAATAAAAACTAGTGCTCGAGAAAAGCTGTACCCTACAGGGTAAGAAGTGCACCTCTGCCCATGTCCGTTCCCTCAAATTCAGGTATTTGAGACGAGCTCAGCCAACAGGTGGCTCTTAAGATGCAGCAAGAGGGAGGTGAGCAGAATGAAAGCTCAAATTCAAACATCTCTAAGGCCACTCAGTCTGTCTGAAGCACTGCAGGCTGAACTGCTTTCCCACTTAAGTGGATAACGCTGCACAGAGGCCGCGCCGCTGACAAATGACTCAGAGAGTTTTTTTACTTATTCCATTGGAAGTGAAAATCTGCTGAAAAGATTCATTTTGAGCGGAACTGTGGTAGGAGATGTACCTGCTGCCCTTGTCGAAGCGTTTCTCATGTCCGAGCGTGTCTGAGACCGGTTTCAGTTTTGCTCTGTCTAAATAGCTGCATCTCCATTTGGCATGGGATTGCACAAGTGGAAAGTCTGAAAGTAAATTTGCTTAATTTATTTTCAGAATTGAAAAAGAAAAAAAGTTTTCAATAAAAAGTTTTTGCTCTCGTGTTTCGCAAAAGCTGCAATGGAAACACTTTTTTCGCTTCCCATGAGTGATGTATTCAAGAGCTGGATGTTACTACTGGTGAAAACAACGAACAAGACAACAGGAAGTAGTAGTAGGAGGATGATGATTTGCTTTTTTTTTGTTTTTTGAACAATGTGCAGCTGGTTCCACCAGGGATCTCACAGCCTCACAAAGTTCATAAAAAGTGATGCGTCATTCAAATGTGTTGGATCTGTAACTCTTCCGTAAAATGGCCGACGGCAATTTTTCCAAAATATACGAATCCACTCCCACATATAAGTGACTTGTCGTTCCAACGCCTGAACAAGATGCCAATGTCTCCTCTGACGGCTGATGGATGATAAGCGCCGGCATCGTGGGCTGAATTATGAATATGTCTCATGCAAATGTTCACATCCGTCGCCGCCATGTTTGTTCGTGACGTATCTCTTGAACAAGCTTATTCACGCATGATTTTAATTTCTTATTTAATTGAAGCACCGCAATTATGAAATTGTGTGGGGGTTTTTTCATATGAACAGAATATCGACGATGATTTTGTCTCTTTTGACAGAGGCAGCCTAGATCGCGTGGGGCCCTCAGTGGAATATGATTAGGGGCCTCCTTTCTACTTAATCTGATTTGATAAATAAATAGCAGCAAATAAACTGTAGAGAAGAGAAACACTTTTGTAGGTTGTTTAAAATTGTAAATGATTGGGGTGCTGTGGTGGCGCAGGGGCAAAGCACAGCCCACATTAGGGGCCTTGGTCCTTGTGCCGGCGGTCGCAGGTTCGATTCCCAGCCTGGTGACATTTGCCGCATGTCTTCCCCCTCTCTCGTTTCCCCATTTCCTGTCTAGCTACTTTCAATAAGGGCCACTAGAGCCAAAAAAATCCTTTAAAAAAAAAAAAAAATTGTAAATGATTCCAACGTCAGTCTTTTTAATGCAACTACGATTTTAAACTTTTAAGGTCTATGCTTTGCCTGACAGGTGAATTTCTCCTGAAACTTCCCCTGCCAGCCTGGGGGGGAAACGTCCAGCACTCAAAGGTCATAAAGTTTCATTTGCATAGCAATCTTCATGAATTTGAATTTGTAAGACACTAGAAATAAGGTTTTAATATCCATCCACCACTTCTCTAATACTAAATTTTGTTATCGCTTTTGGTTCACCAGTCAGTCCTTCGAAATCTTTATGCTGGCCAGCAGCTGAGTTTGCATATGCTCAAGAAGAAATTACAACAGATTATTTTTTTCAGCTCACCTAAAGAACCACAATCGAAGGTTGCACTAGGACTTAAAGTTTTATTGTGATATTTTGTGGCACTACTGATAATAAGAACTATTTATTACTACGTTTTTAGGTAACTATACGGCTGTGACTGCATGACAGCAATGGTCGCTCCACAAACAGACTCTGCTCTTGAAAAAACATTTCCGTTTGCAAATCGCTTCTTTAGGACAGCAGTCACATAAGAACATGATTTCTATCACAAAAATACACACGGGACTGAATTTAATCATATTTTCAAATTTATTGACATTTATTGATGCAATTTTATTGAAGAAATGGCTCAATAAGGTAGTATATAAAACAGAGAGCAATGTTGGAAAATGGTAAAAATAACACCAGGTAGAGTTAATTTAAACCAAGAAATATGATTATGAGCTTAAATTAGAAGCAGCTGTTTCGGGCCCCACACCAGCAGGGGGCCCCCGAATCAATTAAAAGAGTCACATGTGTCTGGTTTACACATGTAAGTAACTCATCAGGATGGCTACAACAATATACCTGCAACAATGTAAAGAATATGCAGTGTACATGTCAGATGATTCGTTCATTTCACATAAATCAAGTAGCAGATTTAGTTTTACAGTTAATTGATCTGTTGTGTTATTGGCTAATTTTATTAATTTATTTTCGGTAACAAGTTACAATATTTGAAATGTACACTGCAAATGTGTTCAGAACAGTCAACTATTTAAAAATATCAGGGCACTTCCTGCTTCCCTCTGCTGACGATGTGCACAAAAATGAAGATTTCACTTTCCAATAGAACCAAAAGTTCAGGACTGTCTTCATCTTCCCTGTTGAAGACAGTCGCACAAGGTTTTTAGAGATTTGATGGATGACTGTCTTCGTTGTACCATGTTATATACAAAAAACTGAAGGCTGTAGAACTGACTGACATGTTCGTCCATTTTTATCCGGCGTGACCTTTCAGCTGAAGAGTTTAATTTTCTGCGTAGAAAAGTAGTTATGTACTTTTCTTGTGCAATTAATTTAATGGTTGGTTGCTATTATCTGTAAGCCACAATCATTAAACAGGTAACATAAATAAACCCTTGTAAAGTAACTAATATCTGTGTGCTAACTCTATGCAACATAAGAGTAAAATAGGTGTGTGTGCATCAGTGCTGTTTAACACACATCTCAATCTCTACTTGCATTGTGCTCACATAGCAAGGATAATCGATGCAGAGAGAGTGAAGCCAAATAAACATTTTTGCTCCCCACAAAACTAAGCAAAAAAAAAAGACAAAACAAACAAAAAAAAAGGAGTCCCTGCTCGGTTTTGATAATAAGTGGCAGTCCGGAGTTTTCCGCACAGCGGAGTGAGTCAGATCCGCCATGCATGCAGCCCTCCCTTTGGAGTCTCTCAGGACCTTGTGCGCAGCGGATGGAAACAGATGAGAAGCTTTCTTTCCCCGGGAGCTGCTCTAATCCCGTCCTCGCGACAGAGCCGTCACGCCATGGCGCAGGTTACCTGGAACCCGGAGGATCGCGCGCGCGCTGCTCACCTTTTTTTTTTTTTTTTTGGCTCTATCCAGGAAGAAAACTAATTTTTTATTTTTTTTTGGTAGTTACTTTCTGGATGGTCTGCGGGGACCAACAACAAAAAGAAAGAAAAGGGAGGAGGAAAAACGACACAGCACGCGTAGGAATTTAAATAGTTTTTTTCCCCTTTCTCTTTCTCTTTTTTTTTGTTGCTAGTTTTGTCTAATTTACGATTGTCAGCCATGTCTGACGCGTCGCGTGGACACTCAGCTGACGAGCAGCACATGGTTCCTTGTTATGGTGAGTCGCTTCCAACTTTTCCCTCCATTCACTTTTAACGCGGCGGTTTTACTCGGTTGGAAAAGTCCAGTAAAAAGTTTAATTGTCTCATAAATATCGTTTTTACAAGATAGGAGCTATTGCTGTGCAACGTTGTTGGAAAATTGGAGTTATTATGTAGCTTTGTGTTGTGGGCTATTAGGTCTTGTGTGGCTTTAAACATCCAAATATAAAATGGTCATAATTTTAAAAAAATAATAATTATTAAAATTTTGTCAGTTAGGAAGATAAAACTTGAAATATGCTTAATAGTGCATTTCAGTCCTGTGACTGGAAAAAATTGTGACCTTCCTGTGTGACCGTGCACCAGCAGCCTGCAGGGTTTCCACTGGAACCATGGATCACACAGCAACCTGAAGCTGTGACTAAAAATATAACATTCTGCTGATTAAAAAAAAAAAAAACTAAATAAGATGCACTGAGCACACTTTTCCTGGCTGAGGCTGAATTTTGAAAGATTTTGTGGCACTACTAACCTTTACTAACTGGAACCAGGTAAGAAAATTGCAGGCAGAGGGTTTAGGTAGAACATTCAGCAAATGTCCCAAGGTCAGGACCGGATTAACGCTGCATAACGTGCTGCCCTGATTTTTGATTTTCAATCAATTTAGATCGATTTCATTTTTTTAAAAACGTGTTTGTTCTCACATATCAATTTCTAAAGCTACAGTATTTTGAATTCAACACAAAATTGAGGAATTACAAGACTTTGCATATGAGCGTTATTCAAAAAACAAAAAAAAAGCATAAAGTGCATGTTATTGGTTGATTTGTTGTTGAACGAACATCCCTGGAACATCTAGGCTTGATGCATTTAGTGAATAAGAACAAACAAAACTCTTTTTTTGATCAGCTAATCTCAAACTGGAGCCATTCGAGAGAAAATCAACCTGATCTCTGGCCGATTGGTGCATCTCTAGACACAAATACAGACTTATTCATTTTTTTCTTTAGGGTACAATTTCACTCTGAACTTCTGTTTAGAGTGAAATAAACCCTCAAGTGAAATTCCAGTTCATTAGCTACGTGTTTTGTCCTAAATTTTGTCCTTTTGGCATCAAGCTGTTGCTGGAGTCGATAGAATTGCCTCTGTAATTTACCGCAGTGATTCGGTCGACGTGGATTTTCCTCCGGTGCTGAAACACACCTACCTCCAGGCACGCGCTCGTCGTTTTCTGCAGCGATTTGCGTTTGCTTTCCAAACTGCAACAAAAACCAGAGGCTCCAGCTCACCAAAGGAACGTAGTCAACTTTAATTACGTCCTAGCAACAAATATTTGTTTCTGACATTAGGCAGGAGACGGAAAAGCAAGGATACAAACACAGGCCTGATGATTTTTCTCTGAGAGTGAGATTACTTCACTCTGCCACGTCTTCGGAGGTCAGAGTCGGTGACCTCCTCCTCGTTTTAAGACAATTTCAAGACAATTATTTTTGCTCGGATAAAGCGACCTCTGAAAATTTCCGACAGCAGGCATTCTGCTGTCGTTACAAGCAGCGCAGTTACGGGTGCATTAAAGCCTCTGACCGTATCATGCAAATGGCTTTTATCCTTTCCATGTAACTTAATGCCTGATGTTAGCATGATCTAATTTTACTGCGAGTTCTACTTGGCGTTTACTTGCAAAGTGAGCTGCCCTGTCCTGAATTGAGAGAAATGTGCTTTGTAGGTTTATACTGTTTTATTTTAAAATTGGCTTTTATTTTTAATGTGTTATAATACAAGAAATTACTATTAGTGTATTTATTTAATGATACAGGACCTTTTAATGATTTTTTTTACCCCCTTTTTTTTTTTTTACATTACAGCCACAAGCTTCAGTGTATTGTGATTTTATGCAGTACAGTAATTGAAAGTGGTGCATAATGAGGACGTGAAAAATAATAAAAACACATTTTGCAGTTTTGAGGATATAATATTTCTCTTAGCTGTTATTTACATGTAGTCATGCATAATAACTTGGTCAGATTAAATGGAGTTTCTGTGAGCATCAATTTTTTTTAAGTCTTGACTTGTGTGTCGATTGGTTATTAGTCTGGACTTTGACTAGGCCATTCAAGCATGCTTTGATTCAAACTATTCAGTTGTAGATCTCCCTGTTTACATTTTCCAACACACATGAGGTAAAAAGTGTGATATTAGTCTTCATCTGGCAAGCTTGCCTTGTTCAACATGCTTTTCTTCTCTGTCCTCATCTGTGCTACAGTCTGCGACCGTTAGCATTTCGGGCAGTGTCATTTGTGCCCACAGTGAGAACATCCGCTCCCATAATGCTTTGTTTAGCCAGCTTTAATATTGCATAAGCATGTAACATACAAGTTCATGACTGGAATACACAGTATTAGCCAACTCCACTCCAGTCGTTTGCAGTATGGATATTGCACAAATTCACATTGCGTTGACAATAGAGGTGGACCTAAAGTTTTACCACAGTATTTTATAGTACTAAATAAGAACAATAAGAGTTATTCATTACTTAGGTGACAGCATTTATATCCACACAAACACAAAAACAGCTCTTAAAAAACATTCATATTTGTAATGGGCTTAATTTGGAATCATAAAGAAGTGTGATTTGTGTCATTATGCTGAGCGTAGTAACTGCATTTAATCCTGTTTTCAGATTTATTAACATTTATTGAAATTGTGGAGAAACTTAACAAATTTAACTAATGACAGTTTTTGTGTTTAAAAAAACATTAATTGGAATTTAATGAGAACAATAAATCAAAATTCTGATCATGATATGAAATTTTATCACGGTAAATGATTAACGATGCAATAAACAGCCACTCTTAGATGACAATACGTTTGCCATATATTTTGCAGCCCAAAATTAGACCTGCAATTTATGGCTTTTATGTAGCTTTACTTTTGCCCCCGGTTAAAAAAAAAAAAGCCAAAAAAACATACTTTTGAGGCGTCTAATATCTGTCCTGTCGTCACATGCTTCCACCTGAGCTTTGGATTTCAGCAGCTCCTCCTAAGTGGACATGCACCTCCTGTCTACTTCTTTCTTTAAGGCTCACTTGTCTCAGTGCTGTCCGTTTGGGTTCGACGGCCTGCACGATGCTCAAAGTTTGGTGATGTTGTTTCATAACCTGATCCTCACAACTGCAACTTTATCTGTGACCTCTCTGCCGAGTTCCTCGCTCTTCAAGCCGCTGGTTGTTCGTTAATGCTCCCCAATAAAACCTCTGAAGCCTGTAAAGAACAGCTGGATGCAGACTGAGATTAAATCGCACACAGAGACTCTGGTAGGAATCTTCCAAAGATAGTTTATGTGTTTTTCTAGCTTTTGCCTTGATCAAACCTGCGACAGAATTTGGACAAAAAAGTGCAAAAAAGCACTTTAATAGCATATTGTGATAAACGGACACAATAGAAAAGCAAAGCACATACTTTTTCCTCCAAAATATATAAAGTACAAACAATTATCAAGTGTGAATAAATCAAACCAAAATCTTTTCTTTTAATGTAAAGTTGAGTGGAAAGTTCAAGAAAGTATTAACTTTTACCGCACTAATGTCAATCGGATAACGCTACTGACTTGGCATCGATGTTATCTATTCTACGGCTGATGCACCAAACTGGGGGAAATTAGTTTTCTCATCACAAAAAATGACACTATAACTTTTTCTGATTGGGAAAAGTTACTTGGGAATCCCTTTTTTTTTTTTTTTTGTCGCCCGCGTGACGGTAAAATGTTTTTCGTTTTTTTCTTTTACAGTAGAGGCTGTTTGTGTGTTTGTTTGGGGTATTCGGTGGGCTTTTATGAACATTACCTAATTCCACAGTGGGCAAAGAATGCGCTCTAATGGCCATGTGGTCATGTGCGTGCGCGTACACACGCGTCTCTGTGCAGCCGAGCTCGCTCCAGTGTCGTCGCCCTCCTTCACCCCGCCCTCACCCGCCTCTCTCCACGGCTTCCGTGCAAAAAAAAAAAAAACCCAATGGAGAGCGCGCCGAGTTCATCCGAGGACAGGGCAGTGCTTTTTCTTTCCAGCATGAATCATTTTGGAAAAATGAGCCTCTGCACTGAATTGCCCTGGCAATTTGGCATGTTCCTCCATTCTGCTTTATTGTCTATTTTGGCTGAACTTGCACTCCTCCAGTTCCCTGCCAAGAAAACTTCAGGTCCTATACGGTGAAGCGAGCCAAATTCGGAGTCCTTGTCTGTGTGAGCAAATAAAATAAACCCCTTCGAAATACCGTGATCATTTCCTGTTTAGCTGTTGACTCCATAGCTGCAGCTAGAAAAGCACAGGCGAGTTCTTCCATTGGTGCTTTCAGTGAACTTCACATTGGTTTTAAAAAAAAAAACCCCAGTGTGAACCCAATTTTAATGCAATACTTCTAGATAACGACCACGAACGCCATCTTTTTTGTGAAAGCAATCACCAGAGGCTGGGCTTCTGCTCTTGTGCAGTTTTGAAGAAAGAAACTCCACCATGCAGTGAGAAGAAAGAAAGAAGCTGTGGGACTGGGGTGCTGGGGGAGAGGAAGGGGGGCAGTAATTATGTAGTCAGCCAGCCAGCTTCCCTTATAATTTCGCAGCCCCCTCCGCCCCCCTCCTCATCGCAGGGAGTGGCCTGCACCGGGGTCCGGGCCGAGCCGGCGGAGGGCTGTGGCGGGGCGGCAGCTGTGGGGTTTGGGAGGGTGGTGGGGGGGACGACCTTCGTCCTCCAGCTCCGGCCTGAAATATGAAGGCTTGGGAACGGCAGCGGGCCTAATTACAATGACTGATTGCCCCGTCTGTTGGCATTTCTCAAACAGTGATTGTCGTCGTGTGTGTAGGATATTAGTGGGGCGGTGTGGTGGTGGGGGGGCTGTAGGGGAGGGAAGGAAGGAGGAGGGCCATCCTCCATTGGTCTTCCCTTTTCCTTCTTTGCTTGAGAACAGCCAGCGATCGGGATCTGATTGGCTGCGGGGAAAGGAGATGTTTCATGATTTGGCGAGGCAGAGCCGGTGGGAGACCGGAGACAGGTGATGTTGCGCACGGTGTTGCCTTTTGGAGCCCGGTTGAGTCTCTGGCACATCTGAAAGGCTGCGCGTTTCACCGCAGTTTAGCCGAGCTGCTGTCGACCTTTCAGTCCCATTCGAAGTGTACGTGCAAAGCCAGGTAATGAGAATCTTCAACCTGTTGACTTACTTCTGGAGCGTTTTCTCCATCCAAACCCCTGGCACGGAAAAATCAGAACCTGGCAAATAAAGGAGTCGTCTTGAGCGGGGCGTCTGCACATCAGCACACCACTAAGAGGTGTGATGTGTGTGTTAAGTGGGAGCTGGTTTGAGTTGCTCTGCCTCGCTTTGTCCAGTGCCTTGGCTTTTGTTCCTCCAGTAATGAATTGTGGAAGCCTTGGCTTCAGCTTGAGTGTCTCATAGCAACTGAAAAGAGAGACGGAGAGCTGAAAAGGCCAGGAGGATATCATGTGCTTCCCTCGAAAAGGGCAAGACAGAGCTGAGCATTTCTTCTTCTTCTTCTTTTTTTGACATTTTTAGTTAGGAGAGATATTTTTTTGTTTTTTTTTTCTTATCAGTACATGGGTTAAGTTTTACATACAGGCTCAATAATATACATACACCCTGATAGTATTTGAATAAGTATCTTTTAATACATTATTTGTTGTCGTGATAAAGGTAATATCCAGAATTGTCTAGTAACTAGTTGCATGTACTGAAATACATTTACTTGTTCTAATGTTATTGTGTCTGTTGAACCTCTTGTGCCATTTTTAGATCAAATGAAGACAATATATTGTCACTGGACATTATTATTACATAAAGCAGTGACGTCAATCTCAGTTTCATTTTAGGCCATATCAAAAATCTGAACGATCTTAAAGGGCCAGTTGTGCCAGAATGTATTGATCAAATACATTCTGGCACAATAAGTCGCAGTGATTGGATTTTGTAATTTGTGTTTTTTGGATTTTTTTGTAATCAAAATCGTAGATTTTGTGGTGCTAATTTGGAAATATTTGTAAGGAACTTTTATATTTGCGCTAATGTTTGATGTTAAATGTGACTTTTTATTACTCTGCATATCAATCACAGACTTTAACAGTCAATTCAATCAACTTTGACAACAATTTGTAATAAAATCAGAAAAAAAACATGGGAAGTTGTTCATTTTGTGTGAATCTGCGAAAAAATAGAGGGACTTATTGATGTAATTTGCAGTCTAGAGGGCCACACAAACAACTACGGCGGGCCAGATTTGGCCCCCGGGCCTTGAGTTTGACACCAGTGATCTAAAGTGTAGACATAACCGACTAAGTGCTAGATCCAGAAGTTTTCTATTTGCCTTACTTGTTTTAATTTTGTAGTTATGTTATTTATTTGGATTAATGCTTTCACTTTAGTTATCAAAATATCAGCATGTGTGTATAATTGTATATTTTTAGTCTTTCTGATGAGGTTGTAAAATATTGAATCTGATTTTACGATCAATAACGTTCAAGCCGAATATTTTTTTATACCTTTTCGTGAATAATTGGATGCCTCTTTTTACCTTTGCTTGAGTAAAAACATGTTAAAACAGAGTTCTCTGGAGTACACTACTCCAAAATGATGCTAGGGTTTTTTCCAGGACTTGTACGTTGGCCTGCTCTGTCCATCCCAAAAGTTTGTCTTAAAGCACCAAGATGAGGGTTTCAAGCCTAAAAACTCTTTACCGTCTGTCTACCATGGTAGCGGCAGCAGGATGCTGAGGGACTGTTTTGCTGCGAGTGAAGCAAAAATAAGAAATATGGACTTCAGGACCTCACCTTGCCTGTAGTTTCTCTGTAGATTGTTGGGATGTTTATGCATTTTAGCCTGAATGTGTATTTTGGACCATGTGTGATTAAGTAGTATTGCTTTTTCCCATGAATATCTGTTCATGAAGGTAAGAAATTACGTCTTAAAATCAAGTTTATCGTCTTTTATCTGGCTGATGGACTGATAAGTGTTGGTTAGATAAAGCTGAGCCTCAAATTTTAGCCATGTGACGGCGTTTTGCATGCGAGGCTCCGTTTTTATAACTACGCATAAACGAATCGATGAAAATTTACTCCAGGTTGTTTGTTAGATCAGCACAGTCATTGCTGTAGTCATGCTTGCCCTGTGACCCAGACACTACCTGTCTGCTGCCATGGTTACAGGGGCGGAGCTGGTTTAGTGGACAGACTCCAGGGATTACTTTCCCTGATCTTTAGCAATCAGGCCTGCACCCAAGTGACTGTAAAATGGACCAGACTTCACCCTAACAGTTAGGGGAGCTCTGCAGTTTGCCCTTGTGGCCTTTAAAACCATCCTAAGTGCTATGTGAAGGATTATACTGGTGCAGCCTAATTATTCTGGTGTCACTGACTGTTCCTTTGTGATCAGGCTCACTTCAAGTGATTAGCTCTTGTAAGTGAAAGAGCATCCGACGCTCAAATGTTTCCTGGTTCTGATGGGCTTGGATTACCTTTACCTGTCAGAGGCGTCATTACAAAACTCATTCATATTAATAAAATAAAATAAAAACATTTATCCTGACTTAGTACAGGATGTTTTTGAATATCTAAAAAAGTTAAATGCAGTGACAATAAAGTATAAATTTGTTGCCAAATGATTTGGCAAGTGATCACATCATCAATTTTAAGCCTATTTCCTATCACCAATCTGTAAAAATGTGAATGTTAATTGGATTCAACACATCAGGAGGCGTGTATTTATTTACCTATATCTTATTTACCTGTTTTAAAGTTTATATTCCTTACATATAAGGAATATACATAAGGAATATGTACATTCTACTTCTCCAGAGAGAAGTAGAAATCTTGAAATTACGATGAAACGAGCAGTAAATAAGTTTTCAAGAAACTATTGAGGAAAAAATATGTAACTAAGTAACATGAAAAAATCTCATGCCTTTATCCTTATTGAGTTCTGAGTTATTATCCTCCTTTTAGATATAAATAGATAAGCAACATGAGAAAATCTTCCTTTTTTTAAATTTAGTTGCTTAATAAACATGTACACTAAAAGTTGTCCAATAACTTCATCTTTGACTTTATTTTAAAAACAAACAATGTACAGCTTGAACCAGATTATCAGGTCAAGAACATTGTTGCCATCACTACAATGCATAAGATAATCTGGTTCAGGTTCAGCCTCCCAAGTTGTTTTAGATGTTTAATTAGGAATAGTCAAATGTTCATTAGTTTAGAACGCCAAAGCATTTGCTTTCTTTAGCCTTGTTAACAACTTAAAATGAGCTAGTCTAGATAATCTTTTCTCTGTCGTGGTTTCTTATTTTTACTGAATAACCCAAAATGCACTCAAAATAAAACAAATAAGCGAAGGCTTCCTCAGCACTTATTGTAAGTGTTCTCAGCCAGTCAGATAGCATCTCTCCTAGCCGGATCTGTTTGGGCAACAAGTGAAGAAGAGGTACACCTAAAAAGCAGACGTCACTTTTCCTTCATCGTCTCTGTGTCGGAACCCCAACACTTCTTGGCAGGACTTCATTTGCAGCCCGTACGAAGAAACTGTTCCTGAGCTGAGCACAATTTATTACCATTTGTTGAATATTAGCCTTAATTTATGCCGGCTTTGCGTCCACTTCCGAGAGCTTAGGTTAAATACTTTACATGGCTCCGGAGCTCTTGATAAATGCCCCGTGGCTCACATTTTTTAGTGTCTCATCCGACTCCTGAAGCCTCCCATAAACCTTCCAAAGACTTGCAGTCTTGTAGGTGTCCACCAGATGCTGCAGGCAGCCTGCACTGTCCCGCGCATGTCTGCCAGTGCAGCTGAAGTATCCACTTTGAAGCAAAACGGGTCTGAGCTGTTTCCATGGCATTAGGATTAAGTATAATTTAGTTGTTCATCACAGAAAATGGGTCCCATTTCAAGCTATTAAGTGGCTTTGATAATGCATTTGTTGAATGTGTCTTTAATTTCAGTGATTTAGCTTGAGATTCTGGAAAGCTGAATAAAGCAGATAAAATCAAATCCATGAGGAAAGGAAAGGGTTTCTTTTTTTTTTTTTTTTCTTCAATTACAGCTTAAATTCTAGTAGAGCATCAAAAGCAGTCCGAGACTCTTTAATGAAAACCCAGCTAGAACAGGCGCAGAAAATGTAAATCTGCCAACAGAGCATCTAAGATAAAAGTGAGATCGCACACAGACAACATTTATCATCCAAAAACCTGCGTGAGCGCGAGGGTAGCAGGGCTTTGAGTCGGGCTCTGGAGGACAACCTTTCAGTTAACTTCGGGAACAAAGCTACCCCCTGCAATATGGCATGCTGGGAAATTTGGAAGCTGATGAGAGTGCCTTCCAAACATCCATAGAGTACCTCTGAAGATCTTTTCAAAAAGCTGAAAAATGAAGTTTGAAAGTGGACGTGAGAGGGCTCTCACAGCTGTGGGTTCCGGCCCTCTTTTAAAGAGATATCGCCAAAACCTTCCTCGCTCATGAATAAACTTGAGAAGCGACGACTGTATGCAGTGCACAGGATGAACGAAGGGTAATGTTGATCTTCAGTTCAAATGAAAAATGTTAAATAAGATTGTAGACATTTGGTAAGTTAAATAGCGCTCTGGTTTATCCTCAAGTGCATTTCAAGTAATTGTTGTGGACATAAAATCCCTTTCTTTAGATCTAAATGTGGACCTGCAAAGAGGCTAGTGATGCAAAATATCCACATATCAGAATAATCTTCCTCTTTCCTGCTGAATTCAAACCTATATCTTTGAAGTAACCATCTAAAATGCACTAGTTACAGTCTGGAGCATGAAAACAAAATTGGAATCGTCAGGTCAGACCTCAGTTTGGTATCAGCCTGTTTGGTGGATCTGTAAATGAGACTAAAGGCTAATAGCACAATCAAGTAACTTCAGTAATAGAATGCTGCATGTATCAAAAATAGCTTAAAAAAATTAAATCATAGTCAAGTCTGGCACTTTGAAATTAAACTTTTCTTTGCTTTACGTCACGTTATAAAGTTATTCTCTCTTCAAAAACGTATCTGGAGTGATTCTTTAATGCATGTTTGAGAAATCCTTGAATCTCCCCTGGCAACTATTCAGCTGTGCAAAACGCCTCTTTAGAGCTGCAGTTTCCAAGCTTTGGCTTCGCAGAGCATCCATCCCCCCATGACCCCTGCACTCAACTCCTTCAGACTAGCCAGCAGCAATTAGCAAACACCTGGTGGAACTGTGCATCAGCTGAGCTCTAAATGCAAACTACCTCTCAGTGAAATGCTGGTTAAAAATGTAGTTAAAGGGTAAATAGAGGAGCGACTTTCTACAGAAGAGAATCAGAAAGAGCAGGAGCTTCTTAAGAGACAGTTGCCCAATTTCTAGTCATATGACTGGAAAACATACAATACTGCCCCTTAAAGGATTTCTCATGCATGAATGAAAGAGTCAACATTATGTGACACTATCAGATGATGTAGAGCTCAAAAAAGTCAATTTTCCATAATCACCCCGCCTTCTTAAAAACAGCTGTATGGGCAAATTAATCTATAACGCTGGCTTTGAAAATACATGACATCTATTTTCATTAGCTATACACTACGTACACATTAAACATGAGTCCGTGTCGCTTTAAGTTTGTGTTTTCCAGTTACTGCGAGTTGTGGTGGTCAGCTTTGTTATTGAGTTGGCAGCCGATGCTCTGCTCAGTGGTAGGCAGCCGGAGGGCTCCCTGAGACTTCACTCCGCCGCTTCTCCCCTCGCGGCTCTCGCATTGTACCATTCAAGGCCCAGACCGTACATTCACCCCGCTCAGGGCACTACACCATTGTCAGAATAAGCTCACTATGAAAAGCCTTCAGGAGTTTTTTTTTTTTTTTGGGGGATGGGGGGGCGAGCAAGTCAGAGCTATTTGCATTTGTTCCAGTCTCAAAGATTTTACAGGTCAGTTGAGGCAGGCGGTTATCGAACATGATAGAGTTTTACCACCGACTGTCATCTCTATTATTCATTTGTCTGCTTTGCGTTTTCTATATCCCACGTCATTATTTTACAGTATGACAACTGAAAATAGTGTTTCCCAATGTTTCTACAGAAACTTACAAAATCATTCGCAGCAGTTGAGTGTCCCTGAAGATTGTCAAAAATCTTTTTGTTCCCCATGTTTTCAAGTTACATGTGTCCCTGACTGCAAACAGAGTTTTTTCTTTCAGCTATGGACTCAGAGTATGCTGTTGATAATTGTGTTGGTGATAGATTCTCCCACCTGAGCTCTTGATCTCTGCAGCACCTCTAGAGTAACCATGGGCCTCTTGGCTGCTTCTCTGATTAATGCTCACCTTTCCCAGTGTTGCTTTAGATCTCCAAAGCTTGAGATCTTATTTTTTGTTTCACCCTAATGCTGCTTTAAACATCTCTGAAACTTCATTTTATATTCATGCCCAACACTGTGACATAAAACCTCAGTAAGATACAAGAATGTTTGCAAAACATGAAGTGTTGTGACTACTTTTGCAAGGTGCCGCACAATGGGATTTCTCACATGGCCAGATGGACTCAAGTTTACGGACAATTCTTTCACAACCGAATGCCACATACCGCACTCGGGTCTCCATGGTGACCCACGAGAGCGTCAGCTGTCGACACCATTCTTCTTCTTGCAAGACGTTTATGTTGCGCGATCAGTAAGAATGTCATGATAACGATTAGCTGAATGAAGCACGATCTGCCAACCACAGACTTTCTTACATTTTTAAAGTTATTTTCTGATTTTTTTTTTTAAAGTGGGGTTTGGTTTAGTTTGAGGTTTTGTTTATCAAAAAAAAAAAAAAAGTAATCTTCATTCCTGCAAATTACAACTCTTCACCCCTGCCTCATTTTTAGAATACGCACTTATTAACCTACAAGTCAGTGAAAATTGCACTATTAGTCTGTGTTTACAATAATGAAAAGTGTGACATGACAGAGGGACGGTCTGATGTAACAGTAAAGCGGTGTATAATAAATAATTTCACAGACGTTTAAATAGATGCTGTTTAGGAATTTTATTTTTACTCGGCATTTATTTGCGTCGGATACTTTCTATGGTGTGTCATGTGCAACACTTTCTCTTTTGTGCAACATGTTTACAAAGAACATTACCAGCAGCAAACAGTCATCCAGCACCGACTTCAGTTTAAATAGCAATAAAAGTTAATGGGGGGGAAAAAGAAATATGGAATTCAAACACATTGATAGATAATTTGCATAGAACTGCCATGAAGCATAATCATGTGAGAACATGAAGACACTCTATTACAGCCTGAAGATATTTGGACGCATGGCAGTGAAATTAACAACAAAAACTGAAGAAATGAACCAAACTAATGCTTGTGAATGGATTAGTCTAAAACTAACTGCATAGAAACCAGAACAGAGACATGCCGGGAATAAACCGAGTACAACACTCAAAAAAATAAACCTGCGATGCATGGAGGTGAAAGGGCGATGGTGTGGGAATGCTCTGCTGCTGCAGGACCGGGCCAGGTGACCATCATCAGGTCCACGCTGGATTCTGTTGTGCTATAGAAGGTAATCATGGAAAACTTGAAAGCATCAAGCTAAACCGGACGATGAAACATGACAGAGAATCCAAAACAGTCCAGAGAATCCACCAGTGACAGGGCCTAGTCAAAACCCAAAGACTTCATCCATTTCCTGTGGGGTTTGAGTCAGGCAGAAATTCCCTCAAAAGGACAACGTCGATTAAGGGACTATATTTGTGATTTTATTTTGTTTTTTAAAATGACAGAAATGTGATTTTAACTTTTCAGCTCATTAGTTTTATTTGTTTTCTCCGCTTTGCCACACAGGTGACTCTCGGCAGCAACTACTGTAGGTAGTAGCGCTGATATCAGCTTCTAAGAAATCATTTTAAAACATCTCTTTAATCCGATTTGTAACAAAATAGCCCAGAATATCCGGACAATGCCAGTAAGACTGCGTTTCCTTCCTTGTATAGCAGGTCACACAGTAAAAAGGTTGTTTCTTTTCCAGGAAAGATAAGTTAAAAAAAAAAAAAAACCGCTGCACAAAGTTTTTCGTGGCTTGGACCACAAAAACGACTACCCATTAATGGTAGTTGTTTAAGCGAAAATAAAATCTGTCTTAAAATGTAACACAGATGTAAAGACATTTTAAAAATGTAGTTTAAGACACTGAAAATCCCAGAGGAGTTCAAATCAATACTTGGTGAAAAATGCCTGTCGCTGCGAATTTTTGTTAAGATGCAGTGTGAGTACAAAAAAATAAAGAAATCCTGTGTATTTTTCAGCAAAATTAAACCCAAAAACCACTGTGGAGTCTTTCAAACATCTTAAATGCATGGAAATTGTGAAATGGAGAACGGGAACGTAAGATTTTGTGATGATGTTTTTGTGGTATTTGTTATGATAGCAGTAAAAATGATGATTATTTACAACTTCTTTGCAGTGTTCTGTACATTCAAAGACCCGTAAACACAAATAAGTGTTTTAAAAAATCACCACATTTTGAAATGTCCTTCTTCAGGACACCAGTTGCATAAAGTTAAATGTATGTCAAATTTGGCGAATCGCTGAACTAAATCAGAACCACTTTCAATAGACGCAAAAACTACAGTTTAAGATGCCAGGCCCACATCACTTTTAAGCGTTTGAAATGCAAATCACGCAGTCACCTTTGCTTTTACTGTAATTAATGGAAGACCTCTCGTAGTCAAGCGAAGAGGAAGTTAAATCAGAACGGTCTATAATTAGAAACCTGAATGTTGCTGCTTGTGAATCATGTAGAATCAAACTCATCGTCACGTTTACATTCTCTCGGGACGCTGTCTGATGGCCGCCACCTGACATCCAGCTAGTCGAGACGATTCTGTTTCATCTCACTGGTTGTCGAGTGACAGCAGCATAAAGGTAAAGGCTGATTTTAATCAGAAGGCTTTAGCAGGGTGCAAGGTGTTGATTGAAAGACCAAATCTGATTGAACTAAAGTTCTCAACTGAACTTCAAAAATGGATAGATACAGCAGGACTTTTATGAATTTTTTTTTTGCTGTGTAGACTTTAAAAGATAATTTTTTTTTTATTATGGAATGCTATAGGGGACATTCGGCCTGCAGTTTTTAAGTGCAGTGTATATTGAGAGAATTGAATAAAATATGTTTATTCCTATAAACTACAAGGTAGCAAACCATGAAGTGAAAAAAAACAAATGGAATAGATTTAATATTGTAGTCATTTTTGTGTGACTAAAATGTTTTTATGCAAAGTATTAATTTCTGTAATCTAGGAGGCAGCTTTTTAGATCACAAGTATTCGCCTGTCACCTTAGAAATAACAAAAGGAAGTAATTGTTCAAGTGTTCTAAGGCTACAATTAACAATTATTTGAATCGATTATTCTTCTGATTAATCAACTTTATTTGATAGATTTATTGATCAGATTAAAAAAATTCACGTCCTGCAGATTTTTTTTGTTTCATCCGAAGTCTTTTGTTTTTTAAATACAATATTTGAAATGCATTAAAAGATACAAATAAAGAAATAATTACTTTGTTGTGTGATTTATCGTTTTTACCAAAGGATACATTTGTAGCCAAAACATCAGCATGTTATTGTGTTGTTACACTTTATGATTAATAAAGTGTAGGGCTAATTTGTTAATTATATATTTTTTTGATTAACCAATTAATAATTGCACAGCAAAATATGCTAAATAGAAGATGTGTATTATTTTTTTTATTTTTACAGAATGTGAACTAGGTGAGGCTAGAATTATGCCACTTGAGGAGTAATCAATCGATTGCTAAATTAGTTAGCAATTATTTCAGCAATTCATCGCAATTAATCCAATGAATTGTTTGTTGCTGCTTCAGTCTGTATTTTGTCTAAAATGTTTTCATGTAAGTAGAATTTTAAAATCACATTTGCTTCTTGTTTTAGTGATGCATTTGAACGTGTTAGCTGCAAACAAATAGTGCAGAAACCAATGTGACATGGGAGCAGTCTGGGGCTCCGTATTTTGCCCAAAGGCACTTCAAGCGTGTGGCCGAATGAAACCGGAGAAGCGACCGCGTCAGGATCCGGCGCTCTGTCTCGTGTTTGGTGAAGTTGTTATGACTTTGTGTCATTACATGGAAAACAACAGAAGACCTCTTTCTGCTTTCCTCTCGGTGACATTAATGAATTCGCTTTCTTTGATCTTTGATCTGATCATTAGGGTGGGACATGTTGCTATGGGAACTAATAAGTTGTGAGCATCTTCTAAATCAACTCCATATCTCACCGTAGCAAAGCTGCTGGTCCAGAAACATATTTCTAGGAAACCAGGAATTAGCGTGGAGCATGGCTTCTGTGTGTAATAGCATTTATAGAAAAGTAAGATGCTGCTTTCCGGAGTGGGATTTTTTACGTCTATATTACTGGGAGGGGACACCTTTTCTCAAAATATTTTCTTGTGTCTTGCTTGTGAGCTAAATAATGTCTTGTCTGATGGGCTGAACCACCAGTAATCAATGAGCTCAAGTAAATTTTGTGCGGTGCAAAGTTTCTGCCAAGCCAGGTGTCGAACCTGCGACACGAGGACTAAGGCCTCAATACGTGGGTTGTGCTTTGCCCCTGCGCCCGCACAGCACCCCCATCCACCGGATGACTGACTTCAGAAGCCGGCTGCAGTCCGCTCGATTTCGGTTAGCTGAAGAGGAATTGAGAAAGTTACCATTACTTGCAAATGTTCTTTTGGTGGCAGCATTTTGGGTTCTGCAGCTTCCTGTAAATTACTTGAATTTGTCAAAACGAAACCCTTATATACTCTTTGAAATTGGATTTATTCGTTTGCCATTTTATTTTAGCTTGAAAAAATTTATTCTAGCTTTTTTTCTTTTCTTTTTTTTACATAGTTGCTATAAAGTTGGTAGCTGAAGTTTAGCCTCCAATTCTGACTATCCTAGATGGAGCCCTGTTTGAAAACGTCAAACCCATCTTTAGTTACTCTCCAGTCGACACGGCTTAGCATTTTGTAAAACCTCTAATTTGGTTCTGCAAAGATGGTTAGTTTTCTATTTAAATTTTGTTGAACTCATCTTCTAAAGGTATTGCTGACTCCCTGATTTCTCAGTTTCACCGTTATATTCGGAGGTTTCTGTTAAGTGATCTCAAGCAGGATTAGAATCTCTTTCCTGAAGGTTGTGGCATCCTGGCCTCGAAGATGTCGCTGCTTCAAAGGGCGTGACATCTTGTTAGCACAGAGGAGTCTTTTAATGTGGAAAGGTCACCAGTGACAAACAGTTCACTAAATTCAAAGAATTAATAAATTCAAAGAATACAAGGATAACATATAGAACAATGATTCAACATAAAACGACTTGTGGCACAAACCGGGAACGTTCGAACTTGAACTTGACTTTTTTTTTCTCTTGCTTGCTAAACTATGGTACACATCTTTACTAATGTCAGGTTTTTGTGAGGTAAAAATTAGAATATTGAAGCCTTTATCTTAACATGCTGTTCTACGTGAGTGAGGGGAGGCATCTCTAATTGCCATCGAGCAAGAGGCGGGCAGGGGACACTCTAAACCAAAGTCGGTCCTCGAGGTCCAGCATCCTTCATGTTTTAGTTCTCTCCCTGGTTTAGCACACCTGCATCAAATGATGGCTCATTAGAAGGTCGAAGAAGATCATTGATATGCTGAGGAGGTTGTTGCTACCACTAGGGAGAGAACTAAAACATGCAGGATGCCGGCCCTTGAGGACCGACTTTGGGCACCCCTGATCTAAACAGATCACCAGTCTGTCTAAGGGAAACTCAGAGACAGTCAGGGAAACCAGATCTTTACTTACAGCCTTGGTAAAAGCACATTTCGATTCAGTTTCAGCATTTGGTTTTCTTTTTTTTCTGGCTTGGAGGCTGAAAAATTAAATCTTGATTTTTGTCTTCAGCTTTCCAGCAGAATGTGTTGGACTGAAGAAAACTGACATTTGAGACGACTCATAACTTGAAACTACCTAGATGAAGAAATCCATGTTACATAAAGTAACCACTGTTGCCAACTCAGAGACTTTCTCGCAACACGACAGCCCAAAGAAATTGGCACTGGCCAAAATCTGAAATGGCAGGTCAGATCGGTGACCAGTCAGAAAATTGCAATGGGTGCATCCCTACTTTATATGTAGAAAATGTTTTGAAATAATTTATCACCATCATCTTTTTATAGAATGATAACATTTTATGAGAGGTTTACTTTCGAGAGTTGCTGTATTTGGCCTTTTGAACTCCCTCACATTGTCAGCAATGAACCATGGTTTCCAAACCTGCCAAAATCGAACACCAGCAGCGATTACTCGCCAACAATGTCTGATCCCCGATCCACTTGTTAGAGGTCTGCGCCATTCCGCTATCAGGTTGCACGTTTCTGTATCCTCTCAGCAAGGCTCGAAGCCCCTCCTCCCAGCCGAACCTGGTCGGACCAGGACGGCTCGGTTCTGCTTTTCCATGCCCCATCCCCCACCAGACACAGTGATGGCACTCAGTGCCAGAGACACTCCTCCCTCCCCTCCCTTCTCCTCCCTTCACCAACACTCCTCTATCCTCTCCGCCCTCCCTTCTCTCTGCACCGCAGGCAGACCCAGGCATGGGATCTCCATCTGTGCACAAAGGAGCCTCCTCTATCTGCATACGCTGCACATAAAAGGCCCTTTTGTCATGAGCCTCTGCACACATGACCATCCGCCTTTCACCCCACTGGAAAAAAAAAAAGATCACTCTCTCCAGCAGTCCAACCCCACCCCCAACACTAGACTCAGCCCTGTCCCCTGACCCACACCCTGCCAGATTTCTCGTCTGCAGAGAGAGAGAGAGTTGCACACATTGACATTGAACTTTATGGAACAGAGACCGGCATCAGATCTTACTGCCACGAAATCCCCTGTTCTCTTTTTCATTTCCTCTTTATCGAAGGCCTGCTCTCAGTCTCTCTTTCGGGCTCCTTTCGCGCCCCTGCTTGCGAGGCACCGGTGTGCTGCAGCATCTGGCGTTCTGAAAAATGAATGCGCTCTCATTTTTTGCAGTCTCTCTTCCAATCTGTGGCATTTTGAGGGGGTTTGTCACCGGCAGGTTGTCGCCTTCACAGGCACCAACACAACCGAAGGCAGTCCAAGAGTAAAGGCTCTGCTTTTCGCCTTCCAACCTCTCAATCCCATGCAGCTCTGCAGAGCGACTAATATTTACGAGGTGCGGTGATGATGATAAAATATTGTCGAGTGCTACAAAAAGACGAGACGAGGTAGAATTCTCCTCTGTCAGAAGGGGGAGGTAAGTGGGCCGCCAGCCCTTTTGGCCCCGTCAGATGACAGATATTGGTGCGGAGGGATATTGAGTTGGGTCGAGACGGCCCAAAAGGCACAGCAGCAGGCAAGCACATACTCGGTCAAGTGCAGGGGTTGCTGGTGCAAAAAAAAAAAAAACCCGCTTTCCTCAGCACTTCCTTTGAAATTCACCCGGGCCGCGGTGCTTCGCTCCAGCCAAACGAGTGTGGATTTTGGAACGGCGTCCAGCTCATCTTGCCGTCGATGCACGCAGGCCTGCGGAGGAACGAAAGGATAGAATTCACTTCCCTCTTCTAACTCCATGTCCTCTGCCTGACCCTCTGCCTGTCTGCGCCAGTGTGAAAGGTCAGGGGTCGCCAGGCCGCAGCTTCCCGCGCTCTGTCAACACCTTTGGCTAGACAGTCGTCGGTATCACTCATCGTCTGGGGCGTTTAACTTAAAACATTTCAGTATTTCAACCACAACAAGGATGAAATACACATTTTAAAAGTTCATGAAGTTAATTTCCGGACACTTGATGGAGCACTGATAGCGTTGTTACTATTAATATAAGCAGCAACAACTTTATTTAAGAGCTGGACTAAGCTCTCAGACCTTTTATGCGGACGACAGGGGCTTCGTGGGGTCTAGACCAGGTTTTCCCAACCCTGGTCCTCAAGGCCCACCGTCCTACATGTTCTAGAGGGTTCCCTGATTTAATGTGCCTGATTCAACTGATTGCAGTTCAGCAAATGCCTGTCAATCAGTCATCGATTGAAATCAGCTGGGCAGAAGCAAGGAAATATCTCAAACATGCAGGGCCAGGTGCCTTGAGGACCAGGGTTAGGAAACACTGATTTAGACCACTTGAAATGAGGGGAAAAAATGAACTTGCAAATAACTTTTCAGCAAAATATAAGAGCCAGTTTTGAGTCAATAATTCAATCCATCCCTGAGCCTCCATCTGAATTCTCATCCGGGTCACGTGTCTGAAACCCAGCAATAGATGGTTCTTACTGACACTTTTATCATTATCACAATAGTACCACAACATATTGCAATAAAGCTTTCAGTCTGTTCCGGCCTCTCCTACTGAATGTGACTGACAACTAATTCATATTCACATTGTTGCTAAAACAAGAGATTATTAGACGTTAATTTGCTAAAATACAACCCAGTATTGTATTGGCCCACTTTCACCTTCTAGAAAAAAAGTTTTCACTCGATGTTTTATGATTTGCACCCCCCCCCCCACCCCCTCCCCCCCGAAGATTGAAAATTTGAGTTTAAACACGAGTTTTGGGGAAACGATCCACTGGTCTGATACACTGTGCCTTTAAAAAGTTGTCGTTTTACACCCACTAACTTATTCCGTCGTGCAACTCGGTCAAATTCGTCTTAACGAGGTGCCAGAAACCGTTAACAGAGTGAGGAGAAGCGTCTCCTGCTGTGCAGACAGCAGAGTCTCACACAGTGCTCCCACCTGGCGCTGCACACTGCCGGTAAGCTGGCAGAAAGAGGGACAACGCACGTCTCTCTCACACTGAACGCAGACACTGAAAGATTTGTTCTACTTAATGAACTCTTAAAATACTCGCAAATCTATGTGCTAGTTTTTAATTCCTACATGCACCAGATTTAGTGGTTGCATGTAGTGTTTGGGGTGCGAAATAATTGATCTTTTCAGATGTAATTTGCCCAGGATAACTATCTGACATCGAAATTGTAAAAATGAAATGCTTGTTTTTGTTTTTCTTTGCCGTAGGAGGAATAATTGTTGCCATTTTTAAATAAAAGCCATTAGACGACTGGATCTGTTGTTATAGTTCTAACTTTGTGTGTAATTACCACGACTCAATGAAACCACAGTATGTTTCCTCACAGACGGGCCCCTGCCCTCTTCACACACCCATTATGTTGGATT
This sequence comes from Phalloptychus januarius, assembly GCA_902982915.1. Classification (NCBI taxonomy): domain Eukaryota; kingdom Metazoa; phylum Chordata; class Actinopteri; order Cyprinodontiformes; family Poeciliidae; genus Phalloptychus; species Phalloptychus januarius. Next base: position 15,685,309 of record CADWAE010000471.1, on the reverse strand, counting down.
GACTGGCGAGGCAATTATAAAATGTATTTTAATGGTGCGTAGTCCAAAGGAGTGTCATCCATCACTCTTTGCAACTACAGTTGGGGAGGAAACTACAGGTAATTAGGTCTGTTAAGTGACCCCAGCTGATGCACTAGCGAATTAACCGGCTGCTATCAGCTTGTACTTGTGTCGCTCTGTGAAAAGCACAACAGCACAGTGGGTAAGATTCGCTTTGGGTGCATGTTTAAAGGCCGGGCCCTTTCTTTTTTTTTTTTTTTTTCTCCTCTCGTATTTTTAATCGGAAAAGAACCAAAATGATTAGAAATTAATTTCAAGAAATGAAATAATCTCCTACTAATTATATGTTGGTTTATTTTTGTTAAGGTCTGTGCATCAAAAGCAAAGTAATAGCGAAAAGACTATCATAGCTTTTAGAATAAATAGATATTTTAACAGCCCTGAGATCATTTTTGCTGCTCTGTTTCAAATAGATTATTATATAATTTCACTGGAAAACTCCTGCAGGCCGCTGCCTCATTCATGCAAAGTGCAGATATTCCACAATTACAGCCAGTATTTATGAGTATTTATTTTCAGTTAAAAATCTCCAATAGCTTTGCAGAATAAACTGTAGCTGTTGTAGCTAGCATGCAATATAAACTACCAACAATAAAGAGCCAAATGTTAATTTAGACAAAAAAAAAAAAAGAGTAGAAACACTTTGAACTTATGTAAGATTTAATTATTATATTTTTTTTTTTGGTTTTTGCAGCACTACTGAAATTGCTCTTGGAGTGCAGGCTCTGTTTTTGCAGCTGTCCTGTAAATGTGAGCTCTTCTCCCACGTGGATAAATATCCTCCTGGAAATAACATCACACCTATCAGCCTGTCAGCTCAGCCTGAACTCAGCCTAGTTCAGGGCTTTGCAGGTGACGACACTTTCACATCAGTGTCGCCTCCTGTAAGGGATCCTAATGCTTTTGCTTCTTTTTTTTATTGCAGTGCAGAAGTTTAGAAACACATTTCGGTCTTCGCTCTTTATTGCTCTCAGCAAAATACCGACTTTAATTGTTTGTTTTTTTCGGATGAAGCGTCGTGCTGGGGAAGGGAGCCGTGGAGGGATTCAGGTTCTGGAGGATAAAACCAAAAAGACAAGGTTGCTTAAAGTATCGTCTCTCCTTGTGAGTCCAGGTATGTGGAGTCCTGATGCTGTGAGTTAAGACGACTTAGAAAGAGCTTTTTATGCAGTTTTATTATAGGCCACTAAAACTTTACAACATTTTCTAAAGAAGTCACAGATTAAAAAAAAGAAAATGTATTCACAAAGTGGTTAATGGAAAGGAGAATATTCTCTTTCTGTCCATCTAGTCCATTTTGCCAAACGATAAATTTTCCAAGAAGTTGGTAAGAAAAATAAGATTGTTGGTTTGAGTTTTCAAGTAATATAAAGTTAAGGGCACAATAATGCAAGAACACATCCTTAAACAATAATAAACTTTAAATTCTAATCAACATTTAATACTGGAAGATATTTCATATACCCAAAATAAATCAATTAAACAACCGAAACACTGGAAAAAGGTTTAATTGAGACCAAAGCACCAGACTGAAGACGTTGGTAATCCAGTTTTTTAGTAGAACAAGAGAAAAGAGAAAAACAATTAATGATGCAAATGGAAATTATTGATTTTTATTAAATGTATCCTGCCATTAAATGGCTAATTGCTTATTGTGACAGACCTGTGTCTACCTTTTACAATGAAAAGTTAAAAGCTTGAAAGAAACTGCCAGGTAAATAATCGATTTCTTTAATAATTTCACACTGCAATTTTGTCAAATTGCCGTTTCTAGAAGATTATTATCTAAACACTTAAATACTCGTACCAGCAGAAAAATAGAAATATTTTAAACTATGAAAAATTACAGTACTGCTCGATAACTAGTATGAATTGGAATGTATGCATGACTGAAATAAGACAGGCTTGTTTGTAAAGTCCCATTTGTTGTGAATAGAATCAAATACATGATACGATCTTTATAGAGCTACCGTTTCTAGAATGTTCCTGTGGTTTAATGACATGAGAGGAAGTGACTGAGGTAAACAGACATATAATGATTGAATAATTAAACTTGCAGGTTATTTATCTATCTACATATATTTATATATACACCCAGCACTGGTTGCATTCCGTTTACTTCCGACACGATGTCTGTCTGAAGCTCTGAGACGTTTCTTTGTAAACGATTAAGAAAAAATGTGCGCTCACGCGACAGGATGTAGCTCCACAGAAAATGGAGTATTAATGGAGCCAGAGAGCAACACAAAAAACACCAAACTGCAGCAGAGCCAGGCTGTTGCCCACCGGGCTTCTTTTGAACACATTGGACTGGGAAAAAACAGTCTGTAAGGCTGCCTTTCACAACGTTTCACAGGTTTTCGGAAAGTGTGCTGGTGGATATTTGTTCAAAGTAGTTGTAATTGTGCAGCAGAAACGCATAAAACTTGTACATTTTGAAGTCTTTTGTTTGGAAATGTCAAGTTTATTTGCATAACTCATTTCACCGACGACGCAGTTCACAACGCAAACATAAAGCAGCCAGTTATGAAACAAGCAAAACCTGAAATACCATCTTCAAAATTATGAGAAAAAAATTTACATCAAATGTGTTGATCAATGTTCACTTTACTACTGATCGACTTGAAACAGGTGGGTTTTCTAGCCTTGATTTAAGGAATCTAGTGTTTCAGCGAGTTTGCAGTTTTCTGGAAGGTTGCTGCAGAAAACCGGATGTTGCTTCTCCATGTTTGGTTCTGGTTCTGCATAGTGGTATTGTAAAACTGAAATCCCAGTGTAACTTTGTTAAATAATGAGGCGATTAAAAGAAGAGCATAGTTCACTTCACCTCCCGTTATTAACGGGAGTTTTATTAGAGGTTCATATTTTGGGCTTTTTTAAAATTTATTTTTAATTCTTTATTCTGATTTCCCAAAATGCTGAATCTATGTGGACGCACAGCCTAAACAACACAAAAACACTTTCAAATCGCTTCGTCTTTCATGGGAACATCAGCGGGTTCTGGGCAACTTCACCTGGTCTGGTTACCATGCCAACCTGAACCAAGGTTTAACAAGTTTCCACTGGTCCTGTTGTTTAATGTCCATTTTAACCCGATGCCAGAGAAAGTCCAAAGTTTCCCCCGTCCATACGCCGTGTGGAGTAATTTAGCTCTGTCCCCCTCCCCCACCTGTTGCTGCTGTAGAAAGAAAGCCACTACACTGTCTCCTTGGATACAAAAACTGGCAAAGTTGTCAGCTTTGGAAAAATGTCTGGTGACAAAAAACACAGACTCACTCCTATTAAGGTAAAACCATTTCAACCCTGCAACTGACGACATGTGTTTTTGTTGGCTATGGAAATGAGATCTAAAAACTAAAAACCGATTATTGTTTTTGTGACCCCATACAGAGCAGAACATTAAAATGAGTGATTTTCTACATAGCAAGCATTTATTTAAGTTACCAAGAGTCAACATGCAAAATATTAAAGGAGCTTAATCCTTTTCACCTGTTTTATTTCACCAGCAGCAGGAATGTTATTGCTCTCCTGTTTTAAATTAAAACTACAGATTATGTTTTACATTTTTGTTTTAAATCTTTGCAGTAATTTGTTTAAAGTGTGCCATCCCCTTGCTGAGTCACAGTAAATAAATACATTTTCAGAAAAATCACCAAACTTTATGCTTGATTTTAAAAGCAATTATTGTGTGAAAAGTTTTCACCTTTTGCCTTCGTGCCCTAAAATCAACTAGATTTTAGGGCGTTCCTCCTGTGCTGGAGGAACGGGTTAATTCATGTTTTACGTGCCTTTATTAACACATCTAAACGTGACATTGCCGACACGCATGTGGATCTGCTGGCTGAACTGCGTCAGTTTGAGCATGTCTCATGAACGCAGCGTCGGTCCGGCACAATGTGGCCGACTCCTGAGGGGGGCCTGCCAAAAGTAGGCTCTGGCTTCAGCGAGGGCGCGTCCCTCTCAGGCGGGTTGTCCACTCTGAGCTCTGCTGTGGAGCAGCTCCATCGTCTCCTCTGCTCTTTTTCCTCCTCGTGTTATTTTGAAATCCTGTGAGGAAAGAAAAGACAGCAAAGTGAGTTAATTTCTGATTGCTCGCTTTGCCTCTCTTCTTCTTCTTTTTTTAGGATTAATTCATTTGCAAATTATCTAGTAATCAGAAAGCTTGGGAATGTGTTTTTTTGATATTTCTGGATTGTTAAAGTTGAAGCTAGCCAAGAGAATTACAGCACTTGTGCCAAAAATTGTTTTTTTTTTTCTGAATTTCCACTCTAGGCAAAAGCTTTTTTTTTTTAGCTGAAATTCTAGGAGAAAAATAAATGAAGTTTCTAAAGTCGTCACTGAGAATAAATGTGGCTAAATAAGTTTTAAATTAGGTCAAATTAAACAGTAGGAAGTAGAAAATGACTTATGTTGTAAACATGTAATAGAAACTTTTAACTAAAATTCTTCTGAAACGTAGAAATGCTGTTTGCTCTTTATTTAAATCAAAGATTGTCACTTAGATAAACAACATTTCCAACAATAATTATTGCATTTTTTTTGTCTTAAATAAAACAAATTAAATGTTATTTAACTAACCTTTTCTTTTGCAGACAAAGGAATAAATTATGTTTTTTAAAGGCTGAATTGTGCACTAAAAGGAACAAATTTTGCAATTTTTTTAAACAAAATTAGAATCTCGACTATCTGACACTTTTTACCTGATAATATTGTCTTACACAATCAAGTGTAGTTAATTAATGGGGAAAAGTGATTTTTGTGTGTCGTGGTGAAATAAAATTTTATATTTTGCATGTTTCTTTATCCTTTTTTGTTTTTTTATAAGGATACAGTATTAACTTGTCCTTTATTGTTTTTTTTATTATTCACTCAAAAACAAAAGAAAAATCCAAAGAGGATTATAGACAAAATCTAAAATTTTACTACTTTTTTTTTTTTTGGCTGTTTTGTAATTTTACATATCATGAATGACCTGTTTTAAAATAGGCACACAGGCTTATTACATTTTAATTTATGTTCTGGAAGTCCTTTTTCTCCACAGTTTACCCAAAACAAAAACTAGGAGATTTCACCAGAAGTAACATATATTTAAAAAAATAAATAAAAGTAAAAAATCATTCTTTTAAAACTCACAGCAGCATTAGCTGGGAAAGAGCTGCTCCGTCTGGACTCACAGGGTTACAGAATAATGTTCGAATGCGATCAGAAATCTGGTTCATGAAGAATCTCCTTTCACAGAGTGCAACATTACCGTTATCTAAATATGATATATATTTGGAATCCCCCTCCTGCGCATGCCTCGTCTCCTCCATTTTGTGCTTCGATAGCTTTTGCTGCACATGCAACCATTTCGTGGAGCCCGTGCACGATTCCTGCACGATTTGTATGACTTCTCCGACAGCATCGCCCCAAAAACTCGTGAGCGCAAGGAGGCAACCGGGTCGGAGATCCAAGCCGAAACCAGAGCGCGGGACCGATTCAGAGACAGAGCGGTGATGCCACCAAGCCCTCCACTCCCTCTGTGTTAACAGAAACCTGCAGTGTTGTTATTTAGTTACATTTTTTTTTAAAGTTTTCTTTTCCTCCGCTCGTTCGCCTCCCTGAATGTCGGACTCGGGAGAGCAGAAACTGACGGTCACAGTTGACTGCCTAAGGGTGACGAGCTGGGGTCAAAGGTCAGGCTGTGTTAATAGGATGTGATGTGCTGCCCTGGGACCTCGCTCCCATGAGGGATGGCCTCCCTCCCACCGGCTCCCTAATCGGTAATAGTTAATGTGTTCGTAATCTTTACCTTCTTAAAGCAAACAGCGGCGGAGAAGTGAATGGGCCCGCTTTGCCTCCCATGTAACACTTTTGACCCTGGGGTCACGGCCTTTGTTCCCCGCTCGATGGGGGAGTGCCCCTAAAGGTCTCAAGCGTAATAGAGAAGTTGTTTAGACACGTGCAGGGCTTAACCGAGACCACCTCACACACGCACACACACACACACACACAACGCGCTTCTGTTCCTAGAAAGTATATTGTGGACCCCGGCGTCAGATGGATGCTTGTGGTTAGCCTGAGTAAGTCGGTTAGGAGACGTTTCCCAATCGGCGTGTGACATCTAGACGCGTGTGGATGCTGACCACTTCCTGTTTCCCCTCCGGCGGCGTTTTGATGTTTCGTTTCAAATTAGAAATGCAGATGTTGTTGTTGTTGTGGATCGTTTATCGCTATCTGAAAGTTTCTTACCTTTGTCCGAAAAATATTGTTTATTTCACTTAAATTCGCGTTTGATGGAAAAGTGAGAAAAAAAAAAGAATAACAACAAGCTACGTTGTATTTTTTTGTACAAAAAGTATTTTTTTCTAAAAGTGATTATTTTAACATGCCTGTTTTTTTTAGTTTTTACATTTTCAATATTTATAATATTCTTTTCATCCATCTATAAAGATACATAAGGAATAATTAGATTTATGCAGATTTACTTTACTTTTTTGAGGGGAGCAAATTATATTTTTTACTAGAATATTGCTGATAAATTGCAAGTTATTTCACGGCTCTGTCTGCCATCTTGTTTTATGTTGCACAGTTAGGTAAATGTGATTGGTGGATTTTTTTTTCATTTATTTATTTATTTGTAAAAAAAAAAAAAAAAAGCAACTCCCATCCTTAGTTCTATGTTTTCTTTTTTGCTGAGTATTTTCATTTGTTTGACTTGTCCAAAAATGTCACTTGCGAGGCAAAAAAGTAAGAAAGTTGCAAAAAAAAAAAAAAGCTGCATCAGTCTTTAATACCTCTGAAAAGAAAACAGATCCAGATTCTGTGGGATTATGATAAATTAAAGATGCCTAAATTGGGCACAATAAATAAAATTGGAAGAAGATCAGAGAGGCGAGGTGAAGGGAGCGCCGCGGTGGGAGCTGGCAGCACACCAAAACCCAAAACCGTATCCTCAGATGAACTTTACGCCGCTGCAAAGTGCAAGCCTGCACACTGAGCAAAACCCCCACAAAGTTTCCCCCTGTGAGCCGCCATCATTTAATCCTGGAGTTTTTCAGGCATATTCTCTCTCATCATCCCTCTTTTTATTTTATTTCATTTATTTATTTTTCTCCTCTTTCAAATGAAGTTCCCCGAACATATACACACATGGCGGCTTCATACATCAAGGCCATAATGAAGTCTTTCAATTGGCTAAAACGGCATGGCAAGATGTGACGTGGAACCGGGGCTCCTCTTTCTAAAAGCCCGGTTAGAGCCGGTGCCGACGCCGGGAGTCCGAACCCGAAGGGGAGAGAGGACGGGGGGGAAAAAAAAGACCCCGCAAAAAAACAAATTGCAACGTTTTTTTTTTGTTTTTTTTCAAAAAATAAAACAGCCCATTCGCCTCCCGTTCCGCCCCGGTGTGCAATCACAGAAAGAGACGCAGCAAACAAGAAGTGTGAAGAGAGGCATCGGGATTTTTCAGAAAGGAGAACCAGAGGAAAACCAGAGGCGGTGGGTGTGCGCAGGAGCCAGCAACCCCCTCTTTTTTTTTTTTCTTTTTTTTTTTTGCAAAACGGTAGCAGCCATGTTTGAAAAACCTCCTGAAGCCCCTCCAAAGAGCTCGGCGTCCTCCAAACACCGACAGAGAAAGTTTTCACAGCGTAAAAAAAAAGAGTAAGAAAAAGTTGAACCCCCACCTCTTCTTTTTTTTTTCCTCCCATTGTCTCTGCCAGGCATGCAGTCCCCACTCGCCCTCCTCAACTCCCCAGCCAGCAGTTTGGAAAGCAGAAATGAAATCAGAATAGTTCCTCTGTAACGGACTCGCTCTCCGTTTTGTTTTGCTTTGTTTTACATGTCCTTTTTCCTCTACGTATAGAAGCTGCTGTGGTTCGAGGCTGAAGGGAAAGGAGAGAGGGGGGGGGGCAGAAAAAAAAAGAAGAAGAAGAAGAAGAAAGTTTGAGCCCACGATCTTTGCCCTTTTCACCGTGTTTTTAGAAGTGGAGCCAAAAGAGGCAGGAAGTTGTTGTACAATAGCGTTACAGTAATCTGCCGCAAAATGGGGAGAAAAAGCTGATTGAGGAGAGAAAAAGGTGGCAGGAAAAAGAAGAAGAAGAAGAGCGAGGGCGAGCATATGAGAGAGAGCAAAGAATAATCAATACAATCTAAGATGGTGGAAGCAGCCCGAGCGCCCCCTCCCCGCCCTGTTTCTGCTCCCTCCTGCGCCTCACCTACTCTTCATGTAAATCAGAACATGAAATCCATTTAAGCAAACCTGCTCTTCTGTTTCAGCAGGGACAGACCAGCGTCTCTTTCTCTAAAGAAAGAGAGAGAGAAACACGATTCGGTTCATTTTTTATCAACTTTTTAAGCTGCTTTTTAAGAGCAGCTGGGAAAAAATAAAAAGTATCAGCGGGAAATGAAGGAAAAATAAATCAAAACTATCAATGTCTTGTGCCAGAATAGGTTTCGAGGGTTCAAGCTTTGCGACGGTGTGTGTGTGTGTGTGTGTGTGTGTGTGTGTGTGTAGAGGGGGGGAGTGTTTATGAAAAGGAGGAGGCTCCTGGCCACGTTACTGAAATTAACACTCTCCTTGCTCGCTCTTCTGTTATTTTCTTTTTCTCTCCTTGCTTTTGTCCTCCATCCCGTCGATCCGTTTGTTCGTTCGCTCACTCGGTCTGCTTCACGTGTTTGTTTTTCCTGCCATAAAAAGTACGAGCTGGGCCCTCCCATCGGCGTGTGTGTGTGTGTTTTTGTTTCTTTTAAGCGACAAGAACTGCAACCTTGTAGCGAGACAGGAAGTTAATAATTTAACGAGCTCTCAGAAGAAGAAGCGTTGCATATTTCACAGATTTCCTTTCAGCTGTGCGTCTTTTTTTCTTTTCCCCCCTTCCCTCCCCTCCATTTATTTATGCTCCTCGTCTTTTTTTTTTCACCCCCCCCTTCACTAGTTGATGTACAGTAAGGCGGAGGTACTGTATGGAGGAGCCCAGTGGGAGCTGGAGCTGCTGCGCCTGCGCGCTGCTGGAGTTGTTTCTCCACCTCTACCCCTCCCACATTCAGATCTCTCTCTCTCTCTTTTCTCTCTCTCTCTCTGTCTCCCTCCCTCCCTTTCTATCTCCTCCTCAATTCAAATACAGTTCCTCGCCGTGTTGGACATGTGATGAAAAAGTGACGGCTTCGCGCGCTCCGCTACGCCTTCTATTTCATCATCAGCAACACCCCCCTCCCTCTTCACTACGCGTTCACTGTCTCCTCCTCTCCCTCTCTCTCTCTCTCTTTCTCTCTCTCTGTCTCTTTTTCACCCCCCCTCCCCACCGTCTTTCTTCTTCCCCGTTTCGTTTGCTCCCCTCTTTCTGCTCCAGCCTCACGCAAAGGGGGAGACTGAAGCTCTGGGAGGAGAAAAGAGAGAGAGGGAGGAAAAAAAGTGCTGCTATTTCTACAGTCAGGGCCTCCCCACTGCCCGCCCTTCCATAGACGGAGTTGCTTTTTCTTTCTCTTTTTTTTTTTCTTCACTCACTACTAGCTGGATTTTAACCCTCTGCTTCCAACTAGATGCACAGCAGCAGTTCTGCAAAACCTGGCAACAAGTTGATGATCCAGGGGCCTTTTCTCTCACTTTTGCCGCATAGCTTATTTTTTTTTCGCGTCTTTCTTCGGATTTTCTCGCCCTTTTAATGTTGATTCTCTTTTTCTTTTTTTTTTTTTACTTAAAAAGAACAAAATATTCTAACTTTGTTGGGGATTCCCCCCCACACGCACACCCACCTCTCCGCTTACGGGTTTTTGTGTCGAATTCATTCGCTTCTTCTGGTTTTCTTTTAGATGGATTTCTTTTTTTTTAAAAAAAAAATCTTTTTCCTTCTCGGCAGCCGGTTGCGTGGGGACAAGAAGGTAGGGAGGTGGGAGGGGGGGCACGAGGGATGAAATTTCTCCGCTGGATGGGAGAGCCGGGGCGCCATTTCGGGTAACCTGCTTGCGGTCTGGATGACCACACAGTGGACGGCAGCGAGGAGGATGCGGCCTGTGCGGCCGGAAGGCGGGCGTTGCACGTTTCAGGGTTCCTAAACACCCGTCCGCCATCGCCACTTTTGACCCGCATGAACTTCCGTACCGTGTTTGTTTTTTCACTCAGCTTTTTGCCCCCCCTTCTTGTTTCCTTCCCGTGTCTTGCCGTTCGTCTCTTCCTCTCTCTCTCTCTCTGTCCGTCTATCTCTCCCTCTCTCTCTCCCCGCTTCACGCTGACTGAAAGGGAACGAGTGGAGAGCTGAGCCGAAGCGCTTTCTGGGACAGGTGCCAACTCCAGACAAAAGAAAATTTTAAACTCAACAGCAGAGGGAAAATGTTCCGAGTCGGAAAACAATCTTTGAATAGTTGCATCGGAATATCTGCTGTTGAGAGGTGGGGGCACGTTGCGCCCCCTTGCATGTACAAATTGTTCCCCTGTGATTGTGTATTTCTCTGTGTGTGTGTGTGCGGTGTTGAAACTCAATGTTTCTGCAGCAAACTAAACACTTTGACACTTTTCTGATTCGAAGTGAAGGCATCTGATTCGGGTCGTGATGAGGGGAGCGCGGCGTTCGTAAAAGCTGCATTATTCATGCCGAGGCTGGGATTTGGAGCGCCCGTGCCATCTGCATGCATCAGACATCCCGTGTGCCTGTTTGCTAACATTCCTCGCCGAAAGACTTGTTAACCGGGGCGGACGGGGCCGAGCCGGAGCCCCGCGGACGCCGTGTGGCGGCCTCTCATCGTGCCGGGCCTCGCACGGCCGGCCCAGACCGGTCCATCCGTCCGGAGAGGAGACGGGCTAGCTGTCGCTAAGGTGGGTGGGTGAGGTAGGGGTGGCCGAGGCTGCGGCTCGAAGGTGCGTCTGACCCCGAGAGCTGCAGCCAGAACTGAAGCCCGCGGAAAGGAGTCTGATGTTAGGGGCGGCTGGGTAAGGGGGGTCACTTGGTACCTGAGGAGGCTCTGAACCGGAGCTCATGGTTTTCTCCTCTTCTTAACAGGAGGTACGGATCCACGACGAGGAGAGCTGGGCGGAAATTCATCCCCGGAACAAACATTCGCCTCCTCGCTGTCTGGAATCTGTGAGTATTTATTTTATTTCGATTTCACGCACGTATCCTGGCAGAATTTCGACACCCGTTTTTTGTGTTTCGGTCCAGTTTCTTTTTGTATAAGCGAACTTTAGATGCTTTTTTATTTTTATTCAATTCAAACTTTCTTAACTGTCGCGGGTCCGTTTCCGTCAGAAACGGTGCTTTAAAACACACAAAAAAAACAACATAGAACTGAGGAAATTTTCACTCTGAATTTTGTTTTGGGTTCTGAAACTAAATGACTGAATTTTTTTTTTTTTGGTGGGGAGTAAAAATAGCAGAGCGCAAATAAAAGTAATCAGAGGCTCTTGAATTGCAGTTGGTGGGAATCGGTGGATAAGCGGAGGGCCGTAGTTGTGGAGGAATTTCATTGGAGGGATGCGGTTCGAGCTTCAGATGCAGCGTACACAGAGCAGGACATAATGTACTGATCGGTTCGGCCCGTTTCCGGCTCTCTGGAGCGAAATGTTCACCAGAATATTTACTAAAATTTGCTCTGTGGTGAAAATATCTGTATATCGATCACATAAATACCAGATTTGTGTGTGTATTGGTGCATGTGTGTGTGGATAGGTAGGTTGGGTTTGGGTTGATCAGCAGATCCTTATCTGTATTTTTAAATGCCAGATTAAATTATATTTTGCGTCTCAGCATTAGCAAAGTCACGCTGAAACTGATTCCTCCATTTAAAAAAAATATTTATAAATGCAAATAGAGTCATAGATATTGCTAAGCAACAGCAGCGCAAAAACACATTTAAAATTTTAAAGATAATTTTGCGGATTTTTTTTTTTCTTGTAAGGTGCACATTATGCTAATTTGACAGTGACATATTTTTCGCTGAATTTTGTTTCGCAAGAACAAAAATCTAAATTGTAGCGATATTATCTTTTACCGCCTGGTTTGTAAGTCGATTAATGGATGTAAATGAACCAAAATGTCACATTCTTACACTTATTATTTTCCTTTTATGCCCCTGCGTCTTTCCTATTCACGTGACTCGTCTCTGTCCGCACATTTCTGCTCTGTGACTCTAACGAGCTCCCAAGTTGTCGTGCTGCCGAACAGAAGAGGGCATTCTTGAAGGACAAACCTGACTGTGACGTCACTCAGGGCTTTTTGGGGGGGATGATTGAAGCTCTTCGTACGTGCGGTCGATTTAAATGCAATTCGGTGCTAGCTCCTGCTGAAGTAGCTTGTGGGCAGATATCTCGGGCTGGCAGAGCATGGCGGCTCTCCACCCCTCGGGCCTGTTTTGGCAGCGGATGGCAGGACTCCAGACGAGGGTTGCATGCAGAGAGGCAGATGGCAGGGTGCTGATGCGCCTCTTTTGTCAGAGTCCACCTGAACACGAGGGCGGCTTCGACAGAGCCGGCGCAGACGCTTTTGTTTTTTTCTCTCTCACGAAAGCTAACTTCGGATTAATCACAGCTAGGAGTGACGCACGCGACGGCGGCGGCGCACGCACTAAACACAAGTTCACAGGCAAACTCTTATGTTCAACAGTGAGTATTTTCCCTTGATGGTTGTGTTGGTGGTAACTATTAGTTGGTTCTTTTAAAACAACTAGGTGCTTATTTTTTTTATAAAGAAAATAAAAATGTTCTTCTTTTTGCACCGTTTCAGGGTGTGAATCCAGAGCTTCATGTGTCGGCCATTTTACTTTGTGAAATCCGCAGAATGGCTTTCACAGATTGCAACAGATTCTTTCATGCTATTCGCATTATTATTTGAAAATTTTAAATGTTTTTTTTTATATGACGCAGCACACAAAATGCACATTTATTGTTGAACTTGGACTTGAGGTTGTCTTTAGCCTTGAACTTGAACATGGAGTTGGTTTGGATTTGTGGGTTTTTTAGAAGAAAAACAAACAATATGGAATAAAATAAAAAAACAAGAATTACTAACAATAATTATCCAAATGTAACAAAACGAACTGCGAAAAGAATTTAAAAAATTCTTTTAAGAAGTTGCTGAGAATCGACATGAACTAAAATTATTTATGTGCAGCTTCTTATCATTCACTTAAACCAAGTTACACTTCTGAGTCGCGCAACTTTCATTTTTTTTATTTTAACAAATTGTAACAGCTGGCAGATTCTTATTTAAATTTTTTTGTTTCCGTTTTTTTTTTTTTTATAATTTTTTTTTTTACAGTATATTTTTAAATGCAAAGATAGTTTTCTCCAGGTGCTGAAATTAAATGATTATTCTTGCTGAAATTCCTTTCGTCTTACTCACTTTAGAGACATTTGTTTGGGAGAGTGTGTGTCTTTTTGAGTGTGTGTGTGTGTGTGAGGGTCGACTGGATTGCAAAGTGATTGGAGACTCATTGCTGGGATTTTTTTTTTCTTTATACAAATAATTATGTACAATATGTACATATACAAACATATATATATACATATATATAAGATGAATATATTTCTGTTGTGACATTTTTTCAAATATTTATCTATCAGAGTGTGAAGGGTTTCATTTTATATCCTCACTTTGTTTAACCACCTAAATAATTTTTTGAAAGCAAAGAATGCAAAAAAGCCTCTTCAAACAGATATGGTCTCACAGCATGAGTAATTAATTAGACAATAGAGTTGATTCCAGATTGAAATGTGCTGAAACCAATGGGGAGGGGGACGAGTTTAATTTCCAGAAGCATCACCGCCTGGTGCATCTCTGAAAGGTCACATGTGGCGAAGCTGCCCTGCGTTTCTGCCTGCGTGTTCGATCCGGCGCCTCAGACAGGAACCAGCCGCCACTGCTTTGCTTTGCTCTGTTGGTTGAATGGATAAAGAGGGATGATTATTACTCATAAAGCAGCAAACTCCTTCATGAGTTCGCTGCCTTCAATTTGCTCCTGCCTAATATTAAATCCAGAGTGAAGTTGTGAACAGGGGGCCCAATCAACACGTTGTTTAAATGTGCGAATTTTGACATGCTAACAAAGCTCTTCTGGGTTTTATTGTAGCTTTGCTGTGCTACTTTAAATGCAGAACAAAAAGTAAGAAGCCGCACGTAGATGCAAGTTTCTGATTGGATTTTTATCGCTAGTTAATTCATTTGACTTTCAATGAAACACCTTTGCTGCAAACGATGAATAATTACCCCAAAGTAATTGGGGTAATTTTTGCATGCAGTTATTGAACTTGTGTAAAATAAGAATAAAATATGCATTTCAAAGATCCCATTTGTACATTTGTATTCAGAGAAAGAGAATACACAATTAAACTAGCAGAAGGGAAAAAAGCATAAAATAAAGGCCTAAAACCAGAACAGAAGGCCACTCTGTTCTGCAAAACTTTTTTTATACTTTTCTGTTTTGTTGCATAGAAGCATTTTTAAAAAATTAAATTGAAGATTGTTATACCCCACCGTGAAGCTAAAGTTCGAACGTCTCTCGCTCCAGTCCACTCTGACCGGGTCTGTATGGTGGAGACTAACCAGGCTCCTTCTCCCTTGCTTTCCCTCCTGCACTGGGAATGTGGGGAGAGCAGATGAGTGGATCTACAGTGGCCACTAAAGGCTCACACTCGCATGGGTCCGCTCCTGATGTAGCGCTGGCCCGGTCTGAATGGAGGGCCGGGAGGCAGGACAGCCAGGCCGAGGCGCTCCGCACGCCAGGGGACTAACAAAGCACTCCATGTTCGACTTTGCTTTTACGCTCCACGGCTGAGTTATTTCAGAGGATTTTAAACATTGGTTTAACTTCTTTCACAAATACTGGCTGTGCTGCTCTTTTTCTTTTTTTTTTTTTACCCATACATGGAAGCGATTAGCCCCGGTGGCTGCTGGGGGATTGGCTGTTTTATTCCCCTCGTGTTAATCAGGATGCCAGCTGGGAGTGTCACATATAATTTATCCTGAAAACCGCAGTAACTCCACAGAGATGGTCCGCGCGGTCATAATGACATAATATTGGACTGGGGGAGAGTTTCAGGGTGACGGATGATGTGGATTTTCCTTCCCCGTACCTATTCCTCTTTTCCTCCATGCGCTCTGAAACCAGACCTGTGTGACTTTCAAATGGCTGCTTTGCATCACGGCCTCCTAAACTTAAGAGAGGTCAAGGCTTTTTTTAAATTATTATTATTTCACCCCATCTCAAATTTATGCTGATTATGTGACCCACTGAATAAAAACAGCACATTTAAGCAATGTTTGGGACTTCTAATCAAGCTGCTTCTCTGCCCTTATGATGATTGCTTGTTTTCAGACGCGCATGATCTGTAGCGTCACAGTTCTGCGCCTCTCCTTGCTCGTCGCCTGGACAGATACTTGCTTTTCTGTACCTGCCAGGGAAAGTGATATTCCAGATAAAACCCGAGCTGCACCAGCTCAACTCCTCTCTCTTTCAGAGCTCGTGTATTCCCCCCAGCTTCTTGGCCTCCGTTGTCGCCAAGGCAATTTAGTTAGAGGGAGCAAAATTGCAAAATCAGCAACATATTTCCACATGAAGGTAAAATTGGAAGTGTTGAAAAGGCTCGCCTGCAACTCCTCAGCTATGAAAATACTGTTTAACGGCTGGCCCCCGCCCAGTTCATTTCGACTCCATCATTCTGTTACTAGTTCATCAGCGAAGAACTAAATGATCTTGGCTACTTTTGGAGAAATGCACAAGTTTTGGCTTTGCTATTGCAGCTCATTCTTGTAGTGGTTTTCCACTGATTTCTACTGTGTAAACGCAGTGCTCCAGTAGTTTTGGCTCCTTTGTTGGTCCTGCCATTGTAAGAAGGCATGACCAAAAAAATCTAGCTAGATAGGTTGCTATTTGTGTGTATTGCTGCCTATGTAGCTAACTATCTAGATAGTAGGCAGATATCTAGCTAGCGAAAGTTTTCTCCTTCTAAATAGCTGCCTAGCTATCTATCTATCTAGATAGCTATCTAGCTAGCTGTCTAACTAGCTAGCTAGTTGTAATTACAGTTTTTGCCATCTAACTATAGCGAGCTAATATTTTCGCCAGCTATATAAGTAGTATGCAACTAAAACTAGCTAGAATTTTCAGTTGAATTTAACTCCATGGACAATTCATAGATTTTTTTTTTTTGAAGAGCACATCTGAAATATTTGAAAGAAAATGCATCTTTGTCAGCTGGGAATACTTGACGTGCTATTGGCTGGCGTTTGCACAGCAGCCAATGCAGGAGCAGTATTAATTTCCGTTGCTGCTGATTGGCTGTAGCCCCAAGAGCAGAATTAAGGCAAACTGTGGTTGTTATCTTCTGCAGTGTGCTAAGGCAGTGTGTTTTAATGTTTCTACTGAGGAGTCATGAAAGTCTAAATCTGGAGTTTTGGGATCAGCATAAATTTGTAAAAAAAAACAACTATTATTACAATCTCACCATAAATGCTAAAATAATTAAAGTAGCCTCCCCTCCCTGCCAGTCTCACCACCATAGGAGTAATAGCTTAAAGTTGCTACCCTGCTGAAGACCAATCCACCACAAAAACATTGAAATTTGCTGTTTTACCCAAAGCTGCAATTTCCTCTTGGGAAGTCTTTATCGGTCCTTCTCACTGAACCCACCACCTTCATATTTCTCTGACACAAAACAAGAAACCCGTTCTTGTTCTGCTCAGAACGCGCAGGAAGAAAAAGCTGGAAGAACTCCAAAACCTGGGTTGTAGGAACTGGATGATGTAATTTTGTTTGTGCACCTCTGGGAAAGAAAACACATTTTCTGCTCTTGTGGAGCATTTGTAGGCTGTCCAGTACCCCAATTGTTGTTAATTGTTGGTCTTTTAGAAAGTTTTTATGTTTGTTTTTATAATTTGCAAGGTGACATTGACTCTCAAGTGTGTAACCAGGAACCCAGCTCTGCAGGGAACCAGGGAAGCTGGTCAGAGTTAATAAGATAGATGGCCTTTGATGCAAAGAATCAGTTGAAGAGGCTGCACAAGTCTTGAGGCTGGGACAGAGGACAGCCAGGGCTGTGATTGAATGGCTTAGGTCAGGGGTCAACAACCTTCACAATGCAAATAGCCATTTTTAAACTAATTCTCAAGTTTACTAGAGAAACAAAACCTGCATGATCTGTCAGAAATGGTTTTTCACCAACTTTGTTTTAAAAGTTAAATAATTCTGCAAGTGAATGAAAACATTAAAAAAACAAACATTTAAAATAAAGTTTTCAGCCTAATGACAAAAGGAAAAGCCAAAGCAACATTATTTCTTATTGGTGTTATTTTTACGCTATGTTATTTTTAAATGCTATTCAAAAATAGCATAAATATTCTGCTAATAGTGACATTTGTTATTATGCTTATGTTAAAAAACACTGCTCAGTTCTATTTCACTCTGGACAAATGTTAAGGCTGACCCACTGTGGAGGGCTCTGCAACCTGTGGCTCTTTGATTTTACACAATGGCTCTTAAAAACTTTGGCTGAAATGATTAAGAGCTTGTACATATAGCTATAATAACAAATACACTGATTTGTTATTAGCAGTTTTTAATGGTATCATTTCACATTTTTTTTGTAACAGAATTAAATTAAGAGCACCAGTAATATATATTTTTACATTATTTTCCACAGATTTGAACATCCCGTAGAAGGAAATGGATGGATTGAACATCTCTGAGCTAAACAGAAACATCAAGAACTGGTTTAGATCACATCCTCTTCATATGTTGGATAAATCCAAATGAATCTGTAGCTAAACTTGATGTTCCAAACATGTTCTTCATCCTGCTGACTACCTGAGTCATTTTGCAAAGACATGTGGTCAAAAAAGTCTGTGTGAACTGGTTAAGGTCTTGTTGTGGGAACGGGTTTTTTTTCTTCATAAACCCACACAAATTGAGATACAATTGAGCGTTGTAAACACATCACACCCATAGGGGCCGGTGGATTGCAAAGCTAAAACCTGTATCAGCCAATCAGATTCTTCAGTACAACAACTTCCTGCCAGGAATTAAACATAGCAACAGGAAGTTAATTTGTGTGAAGAGATAGACTTATAGGCTGAGCTATTTTTAAATTGCTTATTAGAATATGAAGTCAATAAAATACAAGGGTAAGCAATTGTGTGAATTATTTATCGCAGGCTGTAATGTGCGAGATCCTAAATCTCTGTTTTCCTGTGTTTTCTCACATCTCCACTTTGATCTGAGTTTTTATAAATAATCATTTTTAGTGAATTTAAACAGAGTTTTCATGTGGGTGAAAGGCCCAAATGCATAAAAATGTATTTGTTTTGTATCAAATATCCAGCTACGTGTGAACTTGATCTAAAACACACAAACAGAAAACTGGTTGACTCAATTTCTTTTGAAAGCCGTGAACTCTTCCCCTGCCGTTTTACAATTATGCGCTACTTTGTGTCAGCCTGTCACAAAACGTACCGTAAAAGTGCAGCAACTTGTGATTGTAATCGAGAACAGGGGTAATGGGGGTGCAAGTACTTTTGCAAGGTGCTGTAATTTATGCTTTTGTACAGCACTCTGTGATACATAAACCAAAAATACTGCAGATTATTCCCTTCGCTCATACGTAAACCAGGCTCCGTGAGTCACCAACATGCATGGACATAAAAACAGCACACCCACACTCAAAGCGAGCACACAGATCGGACATGAATCTCCCCTCCATGGGCTGGAGGAGTTGGGTTACTCATGAGCACACAAACATGTGCTGGCAGCGATCCAAGCCGGTGCCTGTAATTACAAATGTTAGAGACAAAATATAAAGGGACGAGTCCCCGGCAATGCCCCTTTGCAGAGATTAGCGTCCTTGTACAGAATTATCACCCCTTAGCAGCTGCCAAAAAAACAAGTGGAGTCTTTTAATTGGTGGGGGTGAGGGGGTTGTCCTCTTTGGGTCTGCAGGAGGATGGTACTAGTGTCTCGTTTTGTCCTCCATCACGCTCATTTTTTTTTTTGTGGTTGTTGTCTTCTGCAGCCTGAGATTGAGATGGATGACTAACCAGCTCTGCTGTTTCTCATGACGCTCCACCTCCACATGGCCGTGTTGGCTTCTCCGCGCACGAGATCGCCGTGTACATTGATGCCACGCAGGCCCGCACGTGGTCCGCGATGTGCAAACCGGGTCATGGTGTGCTGTATGTGCAGTGAGGCGGTTATTATGCTCACAAGTACACGCAGATGCTCCGCTTCGCCCACGCACATGACACCGCGGGCTTTCAGCAAACCGAGCGTGCCAGTTGCGCGTGCGCGTCCATCCAGTGAGTGGGTGATTCTGGGCAAGGCCAAGGCCACAGCCGGGGCCGGCGTGTTGGTGTCGGGTGAGCATACGGCGCCGACAGTGGTGCACCGGGGCCAGTTGAGAGAGTGCGGCGTGTTCGGCTAATGAGGTTCCACGGCCGGGCCAAGCTGTGGGGCGAGCTTATTAGTAAACAGACCATGAAGAAGAAGAAGAAGACCCCGCAGCCCCTCCGCTCCTGCCCGGAGGCTCTCTAACACATTGTTGTGCCGATCAGATTTCTGCTCATTCTTCTTGTTTTTTTTAGCATCTTTGTTTTTTGCACTGCGAGCTCTCATTTGATTTTTCTCTCTCCCTCTTGCAGGTTGTGGGATGGTATTCTAGCCTCTGGCGCTGATATTTTACCAACAAATGACGGTCTGGGGAGTCAAAGGCA
Source organism: Phalloptychus januarius (assembly GCA_902982915.1). NCBI lineage: Eukaryota > Metazoa > Chordata > Actinopteri > Cyprinodontiformes > Poeciliidae > Phalloptychus > Phalloptychus januarius. The sequence continues at coordinate 15,665,582 of CADWAE010000471.1, read as the reverse complement.
GCGTTGTAAGTACCTTTATGGCGCTATAAATTCGATTCTCTGTATAGTTTGGATTAGCGATGCACCATTCAGGCAGCTCCTGCCCAATACCAACTGTTTAGCTATTTATTTATATCTTATATGCCGAATCTCCCCGCCCCCAAAGGCCTGTAACACAAAACAGGAAATGTTTGGACTTCAGCACGAAATCAAAGAAATTCATCTGCATTGCCACGTCAAAGCATTTATCAGACTCTGGTGTATTGATAAGCATGTTACCCTTGTCTTAGCATGAGGAAAATTTTGTGGAATGTTAAATCTACATCTTTTGCTGCAGTCCTTCTCTGAATAGAGCATGTATATTGGGATAAAAGGCCTGGCGTTCAGCTGTGTTGCAGTGGAGCTTGCAACTTTTGCCTTGTCTTCAATGCATTTTTTTCCACATATATATTTAAGGATCAGTAGATCATCTGGGAGTTAAATTTCAGTAATTTACAAGAACCCCTAAAGGGACAGGAAGTTATTAGCCTAGTTATTCAGAAAGTAGGTCAGGCTGACAGTTTCAATTTTAGTTTCAAGCATCTGGCATGCCAAGGTGAGTGCAGCATCTGCATAAGCGATGTGTGAGATTAAGGGTCCATTCACACCAGCCCTGTTTAGTTCGCTTTAATTAAAGTCCAGGTTGTTTGCATGGAAATTCCGGTTTGTTTCATGAGGTGTGAACGTGCAATTGAACTCTGATTCGGACCAAAAACACAAACTCTCATCCGTCTAAAAGGCCGCGTTTCCATTCAGTGGACTCTGGTGTGGTTCAAATGCTTATGTGAAAGCCGAGACCCGCCCCAAAAGTAGGGAATGGATTATGATGCAAGGCATCCTGGGTAAAAACAACCAAAACGATTGCTTGTACAATATTTAGAGCAATTCTAAATCTGCTAAAATCCATTGGTACTTCATTTTTGTTTACGTTTTGCGAAGGATGAAGTGTCTTCTTCTGAGGTCTTTGTGGTGTTTCCTTCAGTGGGTTTTGGTGCAGCGCCACCACAGGTGAGGGGGCTGAACAGGTTTTTCAAAGGATTTGGTTCATGTGACATAGTGAAGTGTGAAAGCAAACCGCACCAGGTAATAATGAGTGTTGCAATTTTGATCCCCAATCGAACAAAGTTTAAAATCAAACCCAATCGACTATCAGGTGTGAAAGTATTCAAAGTAACACGATTTGACTGCTGATGTTTGAGTTGCAGCTTCTCCCCACCTCTAGTCAGGATAACATGACATTTATCCAAATGTATCCCTGTTGTTTTGTCTCATGTTTAATTTATTCAGATAATGCCAGCGATACGATTTTGTCTGTTTTTCATTTGTTATGCACACGGCGTCTCACAGCTTTGTTTACTCTTACTTCCTTTCTCTTTGTACGACTGTATTAGATTAAAATCAGAACGTCTGGATGTTGCGGCTTTATTCCATTTTAAAAACCCGAGCAGGTCCCAGTGGCTTATTAGTGGAGCACATTAAGAAACACAAACAAACATAATCTTCACGGTAAAACGCTTTTAGGCTAATCTTTACCGTCCGCCAGGCGTACAGTGGAAGTCCTCTCTCTATGTGCCCGGGCCCAGATCTGTGAGAAAATGGCTTCCACTCTTGTGCCTTCCAGCACTCGGCTCCCCTCACCGCCATTTTGTGCGATCGCTGCCAAAGTAGTCAGGTAGTTGGACGGGAGGGACGGAGAGGAGTGGAGGAAAAGAGGCTGCAACTGGACGCCGGGTTTAGGAGCGAATTAAAATAAACGGAGAGGAGGCGCAGGAAGGAGACGCAGCGTCAGAGTGTTAACCGTCTCCCTTTTTTTCTTTTTTGTTTGTTTCTTACGAGGAGTTGTTTCACTTCTGTTCTGGCTGACTAGAGGAAAAGAAGCAACTCTTTTTGTCCAAAAACCTGGCCCGGGGCAGACCTCCGTCAGCTGTTCTTTATCACATGAAGCTGTTTCGCACCGCTCCTCCCGCCGGGCGTTACTTGCCCGCGTTCTTCTTCAACCTATTTGCTCGTGGTTCTCTAAGTAAACGGGCATCGCCTGCCGTTGTACCTGTTTCCAGCCCGAGCGGCCTCTGCTGTTCCTGTGGCTGCGTTAGATGAAATCGGTAACCCTCCCGACCCCGGCGCCGCCTCGCAACCTCTAACTACATCAACTATCTGGAATCCTGTATGCGCCAGGCATTTGATTACATGTGCAGATGTTATGAAGATCCTCCTCTCATCTGACCCTGGCGACCACAGATACCAGATATCTAGACGTGGCTGATGAGGCTTTTTTTTTTTTTTTTACTTCTCATCGCTCATTTCATCATATAAAAGCAAATGAAATAGTACAGAAAGCGTCCAGATAAAGTCTTTATTGTTTTGGTCTTTTGAACTCTGTCATGTTCCCATAAGTCTGAATCGGTATAATTCAGATTTACACAAGCTGACTAAGCCTCCTATTGCCTTTGGTTAGTAAAAGTTGATTGCTTTGTTTTCACTTTTTACACTATTTAGAGCAAACAAGCTGCTCTCCACCCATCTGGAGGTTGAAACTTTTACCCATTTGCCTTTGCAGAGCAGCTTGAGCCAATCAGATCGGCTGCAGATCAATTTATGGATTTTTAAAATATTGTTTCAATCCAATCTGATTTGAAACTTCTTAGCAAAAAAGTAAAAAAAAAATCTTCAAAACCACAAAACCACAATGCTTCCTCCACAATTTCTCAGTGTTTTTTTTCCACAAATACAGTTTTCCATATATGCCAAAAATATTGGTTTAGTCCCATCTAAATAAAGCATATTTTCCCTCGTTATGGCAGCAGAATGTCTTCCGATGGCTTTCTTTTAACAATAGATATATTTATAAAACACAAGATCTTACCAAGTGGTTTTTTTTTCATCTAAGTGGAAAAAAACCTGCCTGTTAATTGATTTGATGTAATTATTTAACCCTTAAACCTTGCTCAAAATGTTCGTTTTCCTCTATTTCAAGATATCTGCACTAGAAAATATACAAAGTCAGAGTCTTCTTCACAAATTAGGCGATCAAAAGGCAACTGGTGGATTTTATCTCAGGACATCGGCGTAAAACGGGCTGAATCCATGCTGCACTTTTTGAGATTTTATTTTTTTACACGCCACAGCCATTAAACCTGTCGCATTTAAATTCCCAACCTAGTACGCCGAAACTGGCGGCTGCAACACAGCAAAGTTCATGGGGTGCGAATACATTTGTGAGGCTTGAAGTTATGCCACATGTATAAATACATCCACACTGTCTCAAATTTAGACTCTAATTTAGAGTCTAGCTGCAGAACATAGCCGACCGCCCCCCCCCCAATAAATCCCCCTCCTCAATTCTCCTTGTCAGTAATAGGCAGCCTATTTAGGCCTGTCACAGACGAGCTCTCATTGCGACAGGCAGCCAGTCAGTCAGGAGCTCCGTTAACAGTGCAGCATGCACTCTGTCCCCTTTGGCTGCTCCCTCCTTAATCTGCCCATGTGTTGTGTTTGCATATGGGACAGAGCGGCGTCCATATTGTGTTTGCGGAATGAATTATTAAATGCCGTTGCATAAGCATGGCCGGTTTCTGGGGCATATCGCTCCAGCATCTACCCAGAGACTAAAGCATGAATACATTTAGCCAGCCTAGACCTCTTGGAAGTGATACGGCGGAGCTGGCCAGCCCGCGTTTGTTTATGGTTATATAGAGCAGATGGCCGTGCAACATGGTCACATATCACACGCGTTGACTGCGGTGCGAGCGCCGCGGCGCACTCAAAGCGCTTTTAGGCAGAAATGTGGCCTCTGCTTTAAGAGGAGGATATTCGAAGTCACAGAAACGCATCACGGTTCGTTTGTTTTTTCCACGATTCCATGTCTCTTTATCGGAGAATATTACTGTACGTTCGCTTTCATTCTGGCAGCTATCACGAAAAACTGCACGGCCGCTGATAACCGCTGCCAAATCCGGGTTTTCGGTTCTAACTGTGGCTAACGGGGCTTAATTTACGGCTGCAGCTTTCAGCTAGAACTGCTGACTTAACTCTGCTGTTGCCTGGAAGAAACAGCCTCTCAAAGGTTACGGGTCTCTCCCTCCCATCTGTAAGTCGAAGTTCAAATCCATGTGTCCCGCTCTCTAAATATAGCTGGCAACAGATGCAGCCTGATGAGGCGCTGCTTAAGGTGAAGGGAGAGAGATGCCTGTAGGCCGGGTGAAGCAAAAGGACTGGAGACCTCTGGTAATGGCCGGAGACCCAACAGGCGGATTATGGCGCGCGGTTCTCCAACATCAGTGCTGAAATGTGCAAAAAAAAAATTTGATGATTGCTGACATGAAGACAATGGATGTTATAAATGTGGTGGAAAAGAGATACCTGGTTTTGTTTGTTCATCAATAGACTGAGATATTTGATCAAAACTTTAACAAAACGCATCTGTGAGCAGCAGTTTGAGTTTCCTCACAGGCCTTGGCTTTAGTTTAGATCTGGGCTTTGGCTAGGCCATTTCAACACATTGATTCCAAACCATTCCATTCAAGTTTGGCTGTATGTTCTTGGTTGTTGTCTTGGTAGAAGGTGAACCTCCACCTCAGTCAGGTATTTTGCATCCCGTGACAGGTTTTCCATGTCCTAGCAAAGAAAACTCCTTCCCTCTACTAGGTTTTACATTTGAGATGCTTTCAGGGTCCTGTGTGGCGTTAGGGTGTTTCCACACCTCCTAGTCCGGCAGACTCCGGTTGATCTGTGACCAAAGTTTCAACATTTGTTACATTTTCAGCTGCTGCAAACCGAACTCTTTGGAAAAACGTGTTCACCGTGTCGCCTGTGGTGGCGCCTCATTACAGAAGGAAACAGGACACAAACTCAGAAGAAGACATGAGCTAAACGTCTTTCCAAAATGTAAAAACAAAAGGAAGTAACGATTTTAAAGGTTGTAGGATTTCACTTTTGTCTTTGGTAAAACACCTTCAGCCGTTTTTTCCTCTAGTGCTAGATTTTCTTGTTTGTTGTCGTTGTTTTTACCCAGAATTCCCTTTACTCTGGTCCACTTCCTGTTCTCGAGCCACACCAGATTTCACGTTAATCAAACAGAGGCCTAAATTTTTCGGCGGATCAATGTTCGCTTTTGTGGTTCACAGAGTTCGATTGTGCATTCTCACTTCCTAAAACAAACTGGACTTCATGGACAACCGAACTAGAGTTCAGTTGCTAAGCTAACCAGGACTGGTGTGAATGCACCCGGTGTGTTAACTCAGAACACAAGAACCACAGCTTCCTTCTGCTTCTCGCACTGAAGGATGCAGTTCATAAAAATAAGTTTCTCCTGAAGCAACGCCTTCCCAAACGTGACGTCTAAACCTAAACAAAACCGCTTCTTTGCAGACCTGAGTCCCGCCTGTGTGCGTGCAAACCCCTCTGTGCTCCTCCACGCACATAATGTCAAATACTGCATGTGTGAGAAATGAGAGGCAGCTGGCAAAGTTGGACTGAGTGGTCTGAGCAACCCCTGCTGCGCACCCTGTCATTACAATGATTAGGGTCACATTTTTACACTAAAAGATGGGGCTGCAAGGCTGCAAGGCCGGGGATCAGCTAAGTCTGCCTAATCCCCGCCCTCTTCTCCCGGCATGTTTTTATGGCTCTGCCGGGGGCGGAGCAGAGAGCTAAATCACCAGGGGACAGTTTATCCTGACAGGCAAACACACAAACAGCATTACGAGCTCGCGTGCGTGCGCTATCTCACTCCGTCACACACCTCAGGACACATGTTGAACGGCAGCGATGAAATCGCAGGCGAAACCAGAGCTGAGGCGTGTAGGTGAGGCTGCGACGGACAATCGGACCGGCGCGCGTACTCCCGTTAAAAAAAAAACAAACTCTTGTTCTGTATATCACACACGCACACGCATGGTTTGCAAGCCTAATATCTGCCTCATGCAAAGGTGACAGGGAGGTCAGCCTGTCTGACTTTGAGCAGAATCCCCCTGCGGCTTGCCCCAGCCATTGCCCCTGGCATGTGAAACAGAACCTGCCCACACCCCCACACCACCCCTCCACCCCCCAGCTCCTATCCTGCCTCCTCCTGCTGCCTGCCCCTTGGCCCTGGTATAAATAGATGGGGGTCTGGGCAGAGGCAGGGGGTACCCAGTAGCCATGTTTCACGTTATAAATGCCCCTGCCATTGCTATCTGGATTCCTCCCATCCTTGCTCACACATCTTTTGTCTGAAGCAGACAGAAACCAAATCCCTTACATTATGAAAGGAGCATTGCTTATTTGCTTTCCAAATAAATAGAACTGTTCTAATACAGAAGTTGTTAAAAGCAACCACAAAGAACAGGCTTTAAGTGCCTAAAGTTACATGTAAGAGTGTTTCTCAGGTGTGGTTGGTAGTCCACTCGGTTTGATTGCAACATTATTTACGTTTCCAGCTGCTGGGGTTCGCTTTCACACTGCGTTGTGTCAAACGATCCAAACTAATTGAAAAACCTGTTTCCCTTCTCGCCTGTGGCGGTGCTGCACCAAGAACCACTGAAGGAAACAACATGAAAACCTCTGAAGAAGACATGAGCGCAACTTTCTTCTTCAAGAAACCTACATAAAAATGGAGCGCCGTCATATTTTAGTGGTTATTCCGAACACTAGTACTAAACTCGCTCATTTGTTTTGGTCACGTTTACCCATAATGCACTGCGTTATAGTCTGAAACACATATGCATCCAAGCCACACCGGAGTTGGACTGTGAGACCTTCACAGAACAGCTGGATTTATAGAGATTAAATTATACACCGATTTATTTTGCTTACTTTGTTCCAATTCAGTCTTTAATTTTCATGCAGTTCTGTGTGAATATTTGGAAATTAAACTTTCAGATGTAGATTTCAGATGTATGAAAGTTTGCAGAAGAACTTTTATTCTGGAGAAACAAGAAACCAAAAATATACATAGCCTATTGCAAAAGGCACTTGATTTGTGTAGGGGTCTCAGCAAGGGCATACAAAATTACAAAAAGTGGGTATAAAGTGTGCAAAATCTGCTGAACTTTGCACAATTTAGCAAATTTGCCCAAGAGCTACGACTCAATATGAACACAACTACAAATCTGCAGTTCAACTGAACATCTGATTTCATCAGGATGGATTAAATCATAACCAGACAGATGCAAAGAGTCGTCACAAATTGTACAATAACCTCCTTTTTTCCTGAACAGTCCTGACACGGACTGAGCACAGAGATTCGAGAGCAGATCAGGTTGCAGGGTTACAGCACTCCACCTCAACTGTCACTGCAGTCAAACTATGCTGGGGTATTGATTGATGGGCGCCGAGGCACTCAAGACTCAAGTGTGATTGAATTGCAGCGACTTTTTAGTCAGCATGCGCTTTTTTTCTTTTTTCTTTTTCTTTTTTTTTTTTGCTGCAAACGCCGTCGTGAAAATGAGATGACGTAAATGAAGATCATGTTGTGCCTGGCTCCCTCGAGGGTTTTGGGGGCCTCACCAAGTCGCTGCGAGTGGACGCCTGTCTTAAAACCGTGTCCTCGTTGAGCCCGTCTGTTGACTTTGTTTAGGTGCTCGCGCGTTCGTGTAACATTACGAGACGCTGATGTGTGGAAAGCAGGACTTTTTGCACCGCAGGACCTCAGAGGAGCTGTGTCGGTTCCTGCAATCGCAGCAATGCTTCGCCACTTCTGAGAAGGCTGAACTTTTAAGGTGGACGAAGTTCGGGAGTGAAGTGCGGGAGTGTGTGTCCTCTATAGTCTGTAGGTGTGAATGTCTCTCTGTCACTGCAAAATAAGAGCTGGCTTCACTTGAAAGCAGTAGCTTTCCTGAACATGCACTCAGCTGGCCCGGACCCCGCAGCCATAAACTATATTAGACTGAAGTATGTCCAGTCAGCAAACTGGAAGGAGTGCGCCTTGACCCAGCCTTATGAGGTCAGGGCCACATGTCGCTCAGCGTTTTACAAGACTTAAGCGTGATTTACATTTTTCTAGCAGAGATTCCTTACTTAGAGCCCATACCATTTATGCGTCGAGTAGCTCAATAGCTGAGAATAGTTGAAGCAGGCGACTCTCTTGGCGTCGTCATGGAGTGTGTAAGTCCAGAGAGGTTAAAGGTAATTCAAGAGGGTCTAACCCCAAAATCCCTAAACCTTTCAACTCAAAAACATGACAGCGGTTTTGTGAACCTGTAAGCAGTCATCACTTTCGCAGCGTCGATGATTATTTATACAGGAAATAAAGACAGGAGATAGTCCATCCATCCATTTTCTAACACCCTTGTTCCTAATGGAGTTGCAAACTGTTGCGTGTTCAGTCTTCAGCAGGTGTTTCCACACTGGAAGTTCGTTGGCGATACACCGCTTCCTGCTTCAGTGTCCTGTAAAAATAAGTGCAGTTGTGATTGTAGATGAGTAGAGGTGCACCAGGGGATAAATCAGCTCCGATCCCCTTTATTTTGAGAGATTGGTGATCGGCAGATAACTAAATGTGAAATCGATCTTATCCACTAATCCTATCTAATTTGGCAAAAGTGTAAAAATCCACCATCGACCTATTTTGTTCTGCTGTGACAGAGGGTTGACTGATGGACTGGTCCACCAGGTCATGTCTGCATGTTCGCAGTTAACAACTTGTTGCCAACTCAGAAACTTCTTGCTATATTTAGCAACTTTTCAGACAAAAAAAAATGTGGTACTGGCCAATATCGGAATCTGCAATGTCCAATGTTTAGTGGTGCACCTTTATAAAACTATAAAGATTTATAAAACTATAAAGGTGCACCTTTATAGTTGCACCTTTATAGTTGCAGCTATATAGTTGCACCTTTATAGTTTATAAAACTATAAAGGTGCACAAAATGCCGTCTGTTTTGAACTAATGTTTCATGCATTAGGTCAGAATTGTTTTAAGTTGGCGAAAGTCCGCTCTGGTCTTGGTCTTTTTTGGATTTGGCATTAGCGTTAGCACCAGAACAAATTATTCAGTTTTTATGCTTCAGCAAATGAAGGCACTATGAGTTATCTAGCAAAAGTTCCAGTCAGAATACAGTGAATGATTTTCTGCTAGTTCCAGTTTCTAAGAACATATGAAAACAGCACTGACAATATTGTTTTCTTGTTGCATACCCCTAACCCTAACCCTAGATTTATGGCCAGACCCAGGCCCAAAATCATTTGCTTAATTGTCATGTTGGGGAATTAATGAGCCTACAATACATACAACACATTCAAAACCAAGCAAGTATTCAAGATATGTGTAAGTTTACTTACTTGCTGTAAATAGAGGAGTTGATAGTTTAAGGAGGTGAGGTGCTAATGTCATTTGGACTGTAACAAGCATATTGCACAATAAGTGCATTATGCCCTTCTTGCTCCTTTCAGTCACACATCCCAGATGATGTGCACCTGACTCACCCTGTGGTTGCAACGAGCACCAAAATGGAGCCGGAAGACGCTAAACAGAAGCTAAAAACAGAAGAAGTCACACCGCTCAATCAATTTAAGCTCTACAATTGAAAGTTTAATTGACATAATATGTCCGGCTTACTTTGGCCGTCTAATTAAAGTTAATCAGTCAGGTCAGATCGGCTTCGGCTGCATGTTTTAGGCCCAATCTAAACTCTAAATAGAATTAGCAGCAAGATCTTGAAATGGATCCCCTTCTCTGGCTGACTTGCTTTTAAGTGTGCACGTACTTTGCGTTTCCATTCGTCCCCTGTCAGCTTATCTCCATCTGCAGAGTGTCAGCACGCTCATTTTGTGTCTCTACGGGTCTGTGCTTGTGCATACTTACAATCCACAATGCTATGGTGTAAGTAAGGCAGCGTTGAATAATGCAGGGAGGCTCAGGCTCGCCACTGAGCAGAGACAATGGGGCCTCTCAGCTCAAGACATACCGTTCCGTAACGTGCTGTGCTGTACATTTGTTCCCTCGCATATAGGTACTAGTTCTCCAGGAGTACGTGCCGGCCGAGGCCGCCCTCGCGTGACTTTTTGTTCAGCGGTGTGTGTGTGTGTAGAGTAAACACGGAGAACGACGCGGTGCTTGCCAAGCAGCGTGTAAGATATCAGCCATGCCTGATCCGGCTTAACCACAAAAAAATTAAAAAATAAAAATCAGTCGGGTTGTGAGGAAAGTTGAAAAGTATGTTCACTCCTAAGAAAGAAAGAAAGAAGGAAAGGAAGAAAGAAAAAACCGATCAAGCTTCCCCCTTCTAGCCCCCCTGTATGAGCTGACAACCTCTGGGGGGTTTGTAATTGATCTCACAGACGTCAAATCTAAAAGTCATCATGTTGAAATATTTTGCCATTTCCTTTGTTACAGAAGTAACAGATTTTCCCTCTTGGGTTTTTCTTTCTTTTTTTTTTGTAAGATGAAGACTACCTGATGTGCTGCTGAAACCGTGACGAGGTGGAGGGGAGGAGGCGGGAGGCCAGCCGACCCCGTTCGCCCCCATCGCCGCTCCCCGCTGCACGTTACGGAGCAGGTGAGAAGCATTAACAGAGGCAGCAGCTGTGGCCCCGCGCTCCACACATGTGGACCGGGATGAGAGCTTTTTTGGGTTCAGCCGCTCTCCCAGTAATGTTAACACTCTTCTTGACTTGGAAACAAAGAAAAAAACAGCTCTAAGAAACAAGAAACCCTGCAAAGCATTGTGGATGTTGCACCGCTCCCACAACGCCTCGCAGACGTGTTCAAACCTCCTGAGCTTTCGCTCGTTTCGTCATGTTACGAACACAAACTTCAATGTTTTTTTATGAGCCTTAATGTGATAGCAACTCCTGAAATGATATAAAAAAAAAACAACGCATGCATGACTTTTGGACCTCTTTACAAATAAAAATCTGAAAAGTGTGGTGTGCATTTTTGTTGAACCCCCTTTTCTGTTATACTCTTAAATAAAATTTAGTGCCACCAATTAGTGCCACTTAGTTTATAATAAATGGAGCCCAACAATTGCAGTCATTGTTGTTTGCAGTTTGCCACCTGCCCTGCAGGGGGCGCCGTGAAAACATTGTGCTCTGGTCAGGTGAACCAAATAGAGAGCTTATTTTTGTATCCAAAGTGGTAAATGAAAGTGTTAAATGAATCCTACACATCTCCCTGACCTCACCATCCCCACTTCAGAAACCACAAGGAAGTCAAAGTTGGTGTTAAGCTAGATGGAACTACAATGGAATGGTTTCCATGGTTGCATATTCATGTGAAGGGCCTAGTCAAAGGCCAGACCTAAATCCATATCAGAATCTGTGACAAGGCTTTCAAATCGCTCTCCATCAAACCTGGACTGAGGTTTTACTTCACACCGATGCATGACACTGCCTTAGGCCTGTTCTTGTTGGAGAGCTGGCTCCCCCACAGCATGATACCCCCACTGCTGTGTTTTACAGTGGGAAAAGTTCAGTTTTGGTCTCCTCTAATTAGAGCTTCTTGTGAACAAACAGCAATTCTTCTAGTTTTATTTGTTTCTACAGGTCGTCTCATTGAGATTAGTAAGACAGACCAGTTTCAGTTAAACAGAGCAAACGAAATTACAAACACATGAGCAGTTAATAAATGAACAAGCTAATAAGATATCCATTCAAAATCAAATTACAAACTAATAATTGTCCAGTCGGTAAATATTTAAATGGATTTTTTTCTTTTTTTTTTTTTAAGAAGTATCAGAGTAGAGTCACGCTAAACAAAATCCATATCACACCATTATGTTTTTTTATTTGTAAAAATCATGAATTATTTTCCTTAATTGTGCGCTACATTATGTCGATCTATCACACAAAATACCAACAAAGTCCATTGAGGTTTGTGTTTGCGACATGACAGCAGGTATAAATATATTTAAAGCATTCTCAATCACCTTGTGTTGATTTGATTTAACTATGATTTAAATCAGCTCCACCGACTTTTTATACTCAAAGTGGGACAGTCAGGAGATAATGCTTATTAAGTGTAACACCACATTGTTATACTTCTGTGGTTAAACCTGTTAGTCCCAATTATGCCTGCAGCATATAAGTTACCTACAGGTTGCATTTGAATGTGAAAATATCTTCACCCGCGCAATTTGTTTGGGAAATGGGTGCCCCAGTCAGATCATTTGAATTCCCCTTCAGCCTGAGCCATGAACTCGAAGACCCAGTTGTCACATTGTGCTCTCCACACACAGGCTCCTTTCACGGCGCGGCGTCCCAGAGGAGAGCGCCGCGCGTGTTTGTGTTTCTGTGAATCATAACTGCTGCTTTGCATTCAGCGAGGTGTGTCGAAGCGGATTACAGGCATGAACTCAGGCGGGAGCAGAGAGAGACAGAGAGAGAGAAAGCTGTGTTTTTTTTTTTTGTTTTTTTGTTTTTTGTTTTTACCTCAAGACTGTCCTTTGGGGTGAGGTAGTAGGTTGTATAGTTTTAGGGGTCACACCCTTTCTGTCAGATAACTATACAACTTACTGTCTTTCCTGAAGTGGCTGTAATGTCGTCAGACGCCAGCGCTGGAGAACTCTGAAACCGGCTCAACGGCAGAAATGACAAGCTTACGGACAGGCTGGACACAGGATCTAACCGGGACGCGGAATTTGAACGTTAGTTGCAAACGGTTTGTAGTAACTTTTGGTGGTTTTGCTCTCAAGTTTAAGTTCTTGTTTCAGACAATCCTTGCAATTTTACCCTTTGTCTTCCTCTGCAATGTGCAAAACTGTTTCTTTACCACGACTTTGTGATATGTGAAATATATAGAATTCAAAGCGTCACAAACAGACCGTATGAGGATGTCGGTTTCCTGCTGCTGCAAGAACGCACTTTTGTTAGAGATCGCAGGGTAACCGTGGCAAACGCGTAGGGCCGTTTCTGATGTTCGTACGGGGTGAGGTAGTAGGTTGTGTGGTTTCGGGGTAGTGATTTTGCCCAATCAGGAGATAACTATACAACCTACTGCCTTCCCCAAAGGGCAGCAATCCTACACCATACAGAAACCAACAGACCCAACCAGTTTGAGTTACTGCTCTTTTGCTCAGAGAGCGGCTTTTGGTTGTCAGCGGTGCAATAGTAGTGGCAGGTAAAAGCTTTTTTTCTTTTCAACTTTTTGTTACGAACCAAAATAAAAAGAAAATAGATCATAAATCTCAGATGCTCTGTGTGCTTATTTAATTTAGCATTCAGTGTTGCTTGTTGCTGGTGATGGTTTTTAAGCTAAAGCTGCATGGTGGAGCCGTTGGTAGCGCTGTTGCTTTGCAGCAAAAGGTCCTGGATTCAAATCTAGGCAGGAATATTTAGGTTAATTAATCTCTGTAAATTGATCTTTGGTTTGAGGGTGTGTGTGTGTGTGTGTGTGTGTGTTTGTGCATTGTTGCTCCCCTCTCACCCAATGGCAACAGATCCCATGTGACCCTACATGGACAAGTGTGTACAGGATGGATTTCAAAACTTGCTGACATTGAAACTCCTCTTGTCATGCATCATCCATAACATTCCTGAAATTGTCCACTAATCTGGAACAAACTACCGGAAAACTGATGAAACACCGAGTTCTCTTCAAATCAAGGCTAAAAACTATTTTGTTTGGAGCCGCCTTTGATCAATAATAACTGGAACGTCGTATACTCTGCTCTGTTTGACCCGTCATCGTTTTCCACTTACTATGCCATAGCGATGTAATATTTAAGCACTTTGAATTGCCTTAGTGTTGAAATTGTGCGTTGCAACTATAAATACATTGCCTGACGGCTAAGTTCAGGGTTTTTATGCGAGGTAACTTCCTAATTTCCTCTTAATTTGATATAAATCTGGAAAATCTGACAAGTGTCCATCCAGTTCTTAGTTCATTTTTAGCCTTTTTTATGAAGGAAATTTGCTCTCTTGTCCTAAGCCTTAAGTATAAAGTTAACATTGAAACCGAACCTTAAGCACATATTATGAAGAAGTTATACAGGATTCACTTCCTGAACCTGCAGCCTGAAGTTAACAACTAACTTAAAAAGTTAATGGTTGAAGAGATCATGTGAAAATGTATTTTTAAACCTTTCAAGCCTTTTCACATTTGCATTGGGCTGTTGATGTCAATTGGAGACGTTGCGCCACCGATGATCTTCCTGTGTCAAACAAACACTGAGACGTCTAAAACGTCTGGTCTGCTCAGAGTAAATTTCTAGTAAAAAGTAGGGTAAGTGTTGTTGTTTTTTTATAAAGACTTTGTGTTGTAGCGGGACGTCGTGTAGCAAATGCTCTCTGTCTCCATTTGCACCTGCTCTAATGTGGAGTCACCCGGCACTCCCGTTAGCTGAACCCAGAAACAAAACGGTTTGTGTTTCTAGTCACAGAAAATATGTAAATACAAGTAATATTGTCGTAGTATAAGTGGAGGCTATTTTATTTATTTTTACACTGCTTTGCCTTTTTTTGTAAAACTTGGCCTGGAAATGCTTCACATGTATTAATTACCCTAAGTACAAGACGTTTCTGATATTATTTGCATCAGAGAAAGCGAAGACGTTGTGGTTTCAGCAGAGGGAATTTAATTGAGTTTTAAGGTGAATAAAATTTTTAATATGCGACGACAAATGCTTCACGTATTCCTCTCTAATTTTTTTTTTCTACATAGGCAGATCATTGGTGGTGCAACACCTCCAACTTCAATTTCCTGTCAGTGATCGTCCCATCATTCCTTGTCAATAAACACCTACTGCAAATGTAATGGCGGTTAAAAAGTTTGTGAAATTGTGTTTGCCTTACGACATTATTCGGTCCAGTGGAAGTCTGCTTTCATCTTGGCCATTAGCTTCAGCCTCCAAAACTACCTGATCTGGATTTGTAGTAAATGAAGGTAAGTTATCACAACTTAGGTGGAAATCTTTTAACACGGCCTCACTTTAACACACCCTGAACTGTATAAACCTGTTGAGAAGATGCGGGGGTAAGTCGGGATACGACCCCGATCCAGTTTAGACACGAAGCAGTAGCCAAGTCATGTCCTAAAACCTTCTAACAGAGCAGATGGAAACATCAGCCTCGGCCCAGTCTCACCTCCCGGGCTCCAGCGTGATTCATACGACAGCAGATGAGGGTTACAGTGTTCGCTCTCCCTCTGGCCAGCGGCTCACATAAATATACTCTCTCTCTCTCTCGCACGCACAGATAGCGAGACGACTGCCAGACGGTGTTGGGCCAAGTTTGGCATCACACCTGCCTCACCGTCTGAGAGCGCAGCCCCGTATCTCGTATCAAGGTCGAGCCCTCGCTCACCCCCTCTACTTTCACTTATCGCTTAAATAACCTTTAAGTCAGAGATAAACATTTAAAAATACACTTTTTTTAAAAAAATTTTAAAAATTCCTCCTTCCCTTTGAGCTCATTTGTACGAGCTGAGAAAGTTACGCAATCTCCTTAAGCATCTGACGCAATGAGAGGATTTATTTAACACACGCCGCTGCTATTGGAGCGTGAAGTTTGGATTCTGCTTTTGTGTCTAGACCAGTCCTGGGTGTGTTTTGCGTGAGTGCTGGACCCTCTGAGTAGCTGTCCTCTTCCCCGCCCCTCATCACCAACCCACCAGCCACCATATTGAATCGATTTGAGTCTGAGCCACGACGATAGAGCGGAGGGAGCTGAAGCCGTGTAAAACAAAGAGTCTGTGTGCATCCTGCCTCTGGGGCTGCATCTCTAAAGGCCATCCTCCATCCATGACCTCCTCTCCTGCCTCGCTGCTTCGAGAAGTCCACCTTGGGATGTGCTTTTCTTCTGCTTGTTTTTTCTCTTCCCCTCTTTGTTCGGCGAGTGAACTAATGAAATGCACTCGATACTCAATATGAAAAACATGAGTCACGATTTAATAATGAGGCCGGGGTTTTTCTTCTTGCCTGGAAATCGAAGAGAGTTATTCCCACAGCAGTGGTGCTTCTTTTTCTTCTTTTTCTTCTTCCTCTTCTTCAACGCCTCTATGATGTCAGAGCTGTAGAAACAGAGAAGTGCTATTGATTGAATGTAAGTGGATAGGACTGAAGTCTCTGTGTGGGCAGGTCCCTCAAATAAACCAGCAGAGCAGAGAGAGAAGAGCGTGGTTTGACACGCTGCTCCCAGAAACATTCGGCCACAACAACATGCCAGTTAAAAACACAGAGCGCGTTTATACGAACCAGTTGATATATGCAAAGTATATCTTCAGTGCCATCCTCACCTTCCAAGGCCAGTTTACTTCCATACACATGGCAAGATCACCACCTAGTGGACAATCAGTTATTTAAAACCTTAAATGTATATATTAGGTATGAAACAATCTGATTTATCGTGATGAAACAATTATTCGTCATGATAAACAATTCATTACTAATTAGTAATCGATTAATTGGCTATTTGCTGAAAACGCAACACTATCAGAGCAGTAATTAAGCCAAAGTGGTGCAAAGAATCTATACATTTTGCACTTTATTTTGTCAGCAAATTCCTCATGTGTCATTGTTTTTGCTTCACCTCAGTTCTGTAAAATTCTCCTATTAAGCATCCTTTGCTGTCCATTTATTAACCATTTTAATAAAAAAAAATCAGCCCTACACTGTCCTGGTGTTAAGTGAAGCAGAAAGGGTTTAGTTAAATATATATTATATTATTATTATTATTAGCTGCAGGTGCATCCTTTGCTATAAATGATGAATCACACACTAAATTAATGCTCTGTTAATGCATGTTAGGGAATAAAATGCTGAGTTTTCTTAATTTGAAAAAAAAAAGTTAATTATTTGCATCTCTTGCATATTCTTAATAATATGTAAAATAAGCTAAGTGGTTAAGTTTAGCAGATTGTTGTAAGTAAAACAACCTACCAGTGCAACTTGAACTTTTTAAGGAATTATTGATTTGAAACAAGCTCCCACTTGTATGTCAGTTTTGATTTATTTTAAGTCCACTAAGATATTTGCACTAGAAACTGGACCAAACATACTTTTTTTTCTCTGCAGTGCTCTGTTGGAAATATTCTGTAATTCTAAGATTTTAGACTCTTTAATGCTCTGATTTCTTCAAATATGCAAATTTTCATATCCCTATGAAATGTGATAACCAAAACTAAAGAAAAATTAAATAATTACTGAACTTACTTTTTTTGCTATTTGAGTCAGTCATTGGGTTTTCTAGATTATTAACAAAGGTCTTGTTTTGTTTGAAAAAGCACTCAAATGCCTAAACTTATGCAGTCGGTAGCATTCCTTGGCACCACAAGGGGGCAGCAGACGCGTCTCTGCTGAACTCGGTTCTGGCAGTGACCTGCAGTGACCCTCCACATACTCCAAATAATTTTAGGATTAGACGTCCAAACAGCTGAAGCATTGACAGCTGTCCAATAACTTTATTAATTCTTTTGTTTGTTTGTTTTTTGCACATTTCTGTTTTTAACTCAGCGTGAATCAGAGAAACCCAGAGCGCCTCTGCGTGAGTCAGTCTGCTGCAGCAGTTTCTGGCAAATCCCTAAAGTTCGGCGATCTCTCCTTTCAAAACCAGTCATGACTTCTTCTCACTTGCTGCTTCTCCAGAATTGTATTTTTTTCCTTTTTTCCTGATTGCTGCCGGGTTCAGCTCGGGCAGAGAGACGTGTTGTAACCAACCCGAGTGGATGGAGGCGGTGGAGGGAGCGGAGGGGTGCAGCTGTCCCTGCATCATCTGGATGTGGAAAGCTCTCTGAGGTCTCCCTTAATTATGAAAGCAGCTGCTGTCCAGACAGTAAGTCTTGACCAGAGATTATTACTGCATGTGGACCGTCTGCCCTCGGCAGGAGTGGTGCAACAGGCTGTGTCCTGACAGAGCGATGTTTCTCCACACGCTGCAAAGGTTGAGACAATGGAGACGCTTGATGCAGTGCAGCTGAAGTCTCTGTTACCGTGCATTAAGAGTCGTATCTCTTTCTTGATGCAACACTTGAGAATGACTTTTCCCATCTGACGCTTTACATCTTAAAACTGCAAAATTCGTTTCCTGTGTAGAAGTCAATTTAAAAAAAACAACTTAAGGATATTTATTAGAATAACTTATTGAACCGACTCGGTTGCACATCCTGAGTAGGCTGATTTTATTTCTAATAACTGCTCTGCATTTTCTGTCATAGTCTTGCACAGCATGTCATTATTACTACTATTATTACACGTCCAAAAATAAAAATGTAATAAAATGGAGAAATATTAACCAGAAGAATAGAATATATTTCATAAATTATTACAATCGTCAGCAGGATTGTAATCAAAATGTATTGGAAAGGATTTACTGATGAGGCTGAATCTGTGAGGTATGACAGCTGGAAAGAGATGATGCACAGTTTCTCAGTTTCTGAGTCAGAAGTGATTGAAATCATCATCATCATCATCATGGACCAGGCTAACAGGGGACCTGTTCACAGGTCGAGTCGGCTCTTCATAAGCACAAAAACTCCCTGGAAACGCACAGCGAACCCTGAGATGGAGCCGAACTGAGGCGTTTATTCCCCCCGATGATGTTGCAAAATATTTCATCGCTGGCAAAAGAACAGGAAGAAAAGGTCTTTGAGTGCAGGAGGAGACAGAGCAAGTGTTTCCACAATAAATAAATAAATAAAATCCCTCCTTTTAGTGAGCAGAAATGAGAGATTAAAACCAGATGACGCCGTTTATCTCCCAGCTTTATCGTATGCTGGCTTTATTTCAACTAATTCTTCAAGTAATCTTGAGGAAGATCATAAGATAAACAGCAGCGCTCCCTCGAAGGCAGAAACTACGGAAACAGAATGGAAGAGCACTAAAATACAAGCTCCAACAGATAATTATGTTTTACTTCTCAGAGAGGAGGCCGTGCGGCGATTCGCTCCAAAACCTAAAACATCCATCGGCTGGGAAAATTAGTTGCGGCGCGTAAACGTGTTAATGCCTGACTGATAGTCGAAACCAGCCATAAAGTCTTTGAGTTCAAAAAACTCCATCTGTTCTGGAAGACTTTCATTTGTTGTTTATTCTGCTGTTTCTTTTCCTTCTGTGCAGCAAACATCCATCCATCCATTTTCTATACTGCCTTGTCCCTTAGTGGGGTCGGGAGGTGCTGGTGTCTATCCCCAGCTAATGATCTGGGCGAGAGGCGGAGTCACCCTGGACAGGTCGCCAGTCTGTCGCAGGGCAACACAGAGACAAACAGGACAAACAAACATGTACACACACACTCACACACACACCTAGGGACAATTTAGAGAGGCCAATTAACCTGACAGTCATGTTTTTGGACTGTGGGAGGAAGCCGGAGTACCCAGAGAGAACCCACGCATGCACTGGGAGAACATGCAAACTCCATGCAGAAAGACCGGGGCCAGGAATCGAACCCAGAACCTTCTTGCTGCAAGGCAACAGCTCTACCAACTGCGCCACTATGCAGCCCCATTGCAGCAAATAGGTACCTCAAAAATGAAGTGAACTGGATGACAAAAAGAAGTTCAAAGCATTGAAAAAAAAAACCCGTCACCAACTCTGAAAGCTATGTTTTGGGGTTCAAAGGAATAACCTGCGACAGAACCCAAGAGAAGCATCACATTTTGGAAATCACCATTTTATACAACAGCGTATTCAGTCAGAGGCTTTTTTTCGGCACCGTTGTGAAACAGACTGCTACAAGAGACACCGTCTCCCAACAGCCATCATCATCTACATCAGTTCATCGAGGGAAGCTGCGTAATGTAAGGTACAGTGTTTAAATTTCCCATTTGGTTTCATAAAGTGTCTTTGAACTTGAAATAAACATTGTGTTGAAATGCCGTTTTATTTCCTTCACACTACATCGCCTTCATTTGTTCATTTCACAAATATAAACCGATTGTGAGAAAAGTTGCACATTTCTTGAGCTTCGGAAGGGTTTTCTGATTCATTTTTATTTATATAACAGTTATGATTTAACACCTTAGCTCAGCAAAATGCAATCCTCTGCAAAATGATTCAGGATTTAAAATTATGGTCCACCAAAAGAAATATCTAGAAAATATGGATAAATGTAGACTTTTCCACAGTATTAAAAGTCTTGTTTGTTTTTTAGACTGAAAAAAAAAAGCTGGCCTGAGTAGTTCTGGGGTGTCCAGTGTGCGGAAGTAGCAGTAATGTCAGGGCAAGGGAGAGGGGTTCGAGCAATACAATACCAATGCTGATTGACAGCGTTAAGGCCCTCCTCCTGGCTCTGATTGGTTGTTTCTGACTGAGCTGAGTATTTCTGCAGATGGCAGTAAAACCACAGAGGACAGAGTCTCACAATAAACTGTAGTGGCAACTTTAACAAATATGTAACAAAAAACCCCATAAATACATATACATCACGTTAATAGAAGTGACATACTGCAGCTTTAAGAGCAGATTCTCCGTGTTCACTCTGAACAGTCAGTCCAATGGCTTCGTGCCAAACGTCAGACCAGCAGAGACGTCCAGCGCGGAGCTCAGAGAGGGGACGGAGTGAGGAAACACGGCCGGACACACGCGACTGACAGGCAGGGGCCCCGGCTGCACACTCAGCTCCTGGTCTGAGTTGAGAAATCAGGGCCGGTTCAGTAGGAGGCAGCTCATTGCAACAGTTTGACTGGAAGTCCTCATAATCTGGCTCTGCTGTCAGAGTGGAGAGGAATTAGCTCTCCGTCAATGACTTTGTCCAGATTTTTTTTTTTTGCACAAAAATAGCAGACATGCAGACTGATCGTCTCAACACACAGTGTCCTGTCAAGGCATCTGGAAAAGTGACGACACTTCCAGCTCTCTGGCCGAGCGCAGCGTGATTTCACATTTCTACAGTTCTGCGCTTCAGAGGCCTGAGTTTTCTGATGTTTGTTCTATATGGAGTGAAAACAGTCTCATAAGATCCACAAATGCAAAACCTAAGAGAGGAAAGGCGACCCACAACTAGAAGATCGGTTTTAGATTGTTTTATGTGTCCTTTTGCCACATCTGTAGCTGATACCTACAGCCGATACCTGGCGAATTTATCCCAGAGAGGAAGATGAATTTAAATGCAACAACTGAAAAGTATGCAGGGGTCAGGAGCCCTCTGTCCAGCTAAATAAAACACAAATGTTATATAATCTTTTTTTTGGGGAAAAAAATTTAGCTAATAATTTATGATGAATAACTACTGTAAAAATGTGTTCTTAAGTTTCAATCATCACTTTTTTAAAAAAAAAAAGAAAAGCCCAAAAATATTGCAATATATTTTCTTCTATGGATTTTTTTTTACATTTGTAGAAAATGCTATTAAAGTCCTTAATTTTCTCTAAGTTTGTATAATTATACTTTATGCTAGAAGTGCACATTCTTCTGTTTCTAGAAGAAGCACATCATTTCCAAACTAATGGGGGAAAAAAAGACATAAAAAAAGACATTGCTGGTTGTTTTGGAGTCATTTTTAGTGGATATTTCGTCCAATTATTCAATAAAAAAAATTCTTTTTTTTAACTGTTAAAGCTTCGATTTGATATTACATCTTTATTTAATTGGTTCTTTCATGTTTTTTTTTTTGTTTTTTTGCCAAAGTTAAGTTATGAAGCCACTTGACTTCCGGCTTCATCTTCCTCCACACAAACCCACGCAGTCAGACATAAACACGTCTCTCTAAAGTTGCTCCTGCGCCACCACTTTGACTCCTTCTGCAACTGGTTAGCCTGCTGTTGTGCAACCCTCCTTGCTAGCAGTGGACCAGGTCCTTGCAGAGGGGGCTTCACTGGTTCGTCTTTGTGGTTAGGGGGCGTCCTTCACAAAGGAAGCGGCTGCTCTCCTCCCATTCGCTGAAACTGTAGGTGTGTCGACGGAGGGGTGTGTGTGCGCGTGCTTTCTTGTCTTTCCCTGCCGCGCCGTCACTCATGACGCCACTTCCGGCGGGGTGGGAGCACCATGTCTCTGCTGCGCGTGGATGTGTTGGGGGGTCTTTGACAGGAGAGGCAGCGGCGGAGGCGGCGGCGGCGGCACAGCGGGGAGAAAGCGTGGACGTGACCGGCGTCAGGGACAGTGGCCCCCTTTACCCCCCTCTCTTCCTCTTCTTCTTCTTCTTCCTCCACTCAACGACCCCGCGTGAACCTAGCGAGGTTTCCCAACCAAGGAGATGGCTGCGTTGGACAGCGCTGTCCGCTCTAAGGTACGAATCTGCATTTTATTCCATCAGTCCGCGCTCCTCCTGCAGGAGCTACGACGCTTCCACCAACTTGGTGAATGTTTTGGTTGCACACCAAACAAATGCACTGATAAACTTGCAAGCTCGTCCGGGGCTCTGACTTCTGCCTGCACTTTGCCAAAAAACAAAACAAAGTAAATGCTGCAGGAATCTGGAAGTATTGGCATTCATTTTTGCAGCCCTAGAGTTGCTAAACAGGTTCTGCTTAGTACGCCTGCGCAGCCTGCTCATCAATAGGCACGACACTTTGTGATGTAAGCTATTCATTATATAGCCAAACACTCACAGCAAAGACTATTTGCAGGCTTATTGTTTATTGCTGGATGTCTGTTAAAACAGAGCAACTAAGTCTTGCAATTAAGTAACAGGGACTGTTAAATTCACAAATTCATATTGCAGAGGATGCACTTATAGATTGGCCAGGAAACAAAAGGGGCCATACCATTTGTTTTCCCTCCATCAGCTTTAATTAGCAACCAGTGGTTTTAAAATGTTGTTTCTCTTGATCAAAAGCTCAGAGTTTTTCTGTAATCAGCTCGTACTTTGATATACTTTTTGGTTTTAGTTTCAAAACAATCGGCTAACATGCTAGTGGCGTTTGATTTAACTTTATATCCTTAAAAAAAAAAGGAAAAAGAATGGTGTTTACCAGGAAAACAATGATCTGTGCATCACTAAAGTCGATGTTTAGCTAACTGCATGTGGAAGATGTCATTTTCAAAAATTGGTTTATTAACTCCTTAATAACCTGAAGACGGACCCATCTTTCTTTCTTCAGTCACTCCTGTTCATATTTGACACATTCAGGTGCATTACAATACATTTGGTCATCTTTTTGTAATTCAGTCTTTCAAGTGACTGAATTACAAATGTACATGCAGTTGCATATACGTTTGAGTATTTTAAATAAACACAAATATAGATTTCAGGGGATATTATTTGCTATCTTGCACCATAAAACCAAGAACTAAATTTCTCAGAAAAACGCAACACGGCCGAAGAGTAACAACAAAAGGATTTTTATTGCAGAATTGCTACGTTATATTTTGTCCACCAGACAGTTTCTGACACCCTGTACTGGCCTGTAAAGTTGAGTGGAAGGAAAACCCTTCTTGTGTTGGTCGCAAACGAGCAATTACACATAGTTTTGAGCACAGCCAACAAATGGGACCAACAAGAAGAAAACGAAAATAATTTCTAAAGACAATGTTTTTCACTCTTATGTCTGGATTACACATAATTAGTTTACAACCTTTCATAGAATTGAATGTTGCACAACCGGTTTTCCGCAGGTCATTAGCAAAGATGCAAACGTGTAAACAGCAGTCAGTAAGTCCCAACCATAGTGCAAAGATAGGATATAAAATTGAGCTCAATTTATGTTTACATTTAACATTAAATGAAAAATGAGAGAAGGGTCAAAGTAAAGACGAAGTCGGGAAACTTGCATGAAATTGAACAAATAGATAAACTAAATACTGGAATATAAGTAGAAATGAGACAGCAGTGCAGAAGTTGAAGATCAGCATCAGAAATGTTTTTTACATTTAATCTTACGAGGTCTGCTTAGTCTTAAAGTCAGACTCCATCCTGGCGTTGTGTCCGCCTGCAGTTCAAAGGTCACCTCATCGAAAACTGAGCATTGTTAGATTAGACAAGTACAAATGTATTTCTATCAAAGAGAGAGCGTCTTTTATTTGTTGTTTTTTTCTTCTTCTGTTCTCTACTGTTATAAAAACAAACACGTTTACAGTCCTGGAAATGTTACAGAATCTCCGAACCAAACCCTGATCAAGTACTAAGTTCAAATTCTGTTCATTTTTAACTAACAGGTGATAACCGAGTAGGTGCTACTGCAGAAGGCAAGAAGTTTTACCGGCAATTTTGAAAGATTTATTTTTTACTCGCGCTTTTGTGATTTCTGAAATTTTTTTGGGGGTGCTGCGGTTTTGTGTCTAAGCAACCATCAGACTTTACAGCGAGTCCTAACAGTATCAACCCAGAGCCCTCGACTATAAATAGTAGCAGGCATGAGCTAAAAATGTAGCCTCTCCTTTTGTTTTATTCAAGTGTGAGGCATTTAGATTTAACAGATTTAACATCTGCAGGGGCTCAAAAAAGAATGATGAATTAAACTGTTAGCCAAAAATACTTTGTCAAAGCACCTTCTGATTTATTTTCAGCATTCTGACTTTCTTATTTCCACTACGTTGAACTCTTTATTCTGAATTAGCTCAGCTTCGTTTAGCTAAAGTCGTAGTTTAGAGCGACACCCCAAACAAATCTAAATGAATCCTCTGTGATTTAGGGTCGTAGTTCAGGTACAATTTGAGTATTGGGGATGCCAATGAGCTGCATAGCAAACCCCCACCCCCCCGCGCCCAAAAAAAACCACTTGCCATGGTTACGAGAAAGCAGTACGCTCCTCTCACCTGTGGTGGCGCTGCACCAACAACCGCTGAAGGGAACGACAGAAAACCTCTGAAGAAGACACTGAACACAACTTTCCTCTTCACAAAATGTAAATCAAACTGAGGTAGCATGAGATTTTAGCAGTTGTAGGATTTTTCTTTTGTATTTGGCGAAAGCCATTTCTCATGAATTATTCTATTTAATAAAAACAAAAAAGTTTTACAAGTCTGTGATTTTGGCCCATATGGCAGTTCAGCATTTAACTCACCATATCTGAGTTTTTTATTTAGGAAATGTGTAGTAGTTTGTCGTGAATACTATTTTGTTTTTTTATTCGTACTTCTCATCAGGGTTCTCTCGGATGCCGGTTGTGCGCACATGAAGGTCGGAGCTCCAACGCAATCGTTGGCTGCTCCTTTTTGTCACAGAAGGAAGCGGCTCGGCCGGCGACTTTATTTTACGTCGACCCTTTATGACAAAAAAAATCCATCTGGCTTTCACAATCACTCCCTACCGGCCTGCAGAGCATTATTTATATACCATGGCACAAGAACCGGAGAATAAAGTTGGACAACAGCGACATTACATAAGCTTCCAAAGCAATCTTGCAAAAAGCTTTTAGGGAGGCTGTCATGAGCCACTGCTAAAGGAGGTGGATTGGGTTCTCCATGACACAACACTCTCCTGTCTTCTCCATATGTCTAGGTTAAGGGGTAAGGTTGCAATACAGAAGTCTTTTCTTCCAAGGAAAACACACAGGCTTGTATAAGGTCTCCCAGAACATGGAGAGAAGGAAAAAGTGTTGTGAACGGACGAAGCCGAACCGTAGCGTAAGTTTTAGTCGTGCGACTTCCTCGTCACTGAGAAATGATGGCGCCTCTTTAAAATGTATTTATTGCTGCACTGATTTATTTACTTATGCACTAAAACTGTCAGTGTGTCACAGTAGAACACTCTGCTAATGCTAAAACCGTGTAACTCGTACAATAATTCGCAGAAGCTGACGCTAAAACCCTAAATACATAAAACAATTTGCTGAAGCTAACGCTAAACTGCCAAACACTTAAAACAATTACTGGAAGCTAAGTGCATAAAACAGTCAGTGAAAGCTAACGCCAAACCGCTAAACAAATAAGCTAATTTGCAGATGCTAATGTTAAAACGCTAAGCAAAGAAAACAATTAGTTTAAGCTAGTGCTAACTGTTAAGACAACTGTCTCTCAGTCTGCGTCGCTCATCTTTGTCTTCTTCCAGTTGACGACGGGTTTGAAAATCACAAACAGCAAAGTCCTCAGTTTCTGATTTTGCTACATATTGTTACGTTAAAGTTGTATGAACAGGATGAGTTGAAAACACGTGATGTGACATAAAGTTCATGGAGGTTGTGAAAATGGAAAACATTTTATCGCAGTAGCTGAAGAGGTTTTCGTCCTGAAATTTAAGTGGCAAATGGTAAATATAATAAAACATACGACCTGAGGGGCGACCATACACATTTTTATGTGTGTATTCGGACTTTAAAAAAATTTTCACAGTACTCTGCTGCACCAATGGCAGCATTTTTAACTATTTTCCCTCAAATGTATGTCTTGTCAGTTGAATTCTGCAGTATACACGTCACATTGATGTGAAAAAAGAAAAAGGTCTCTCTTTTGCCTCTTTTTTTTTTTTTACTTTACCCCTCTGTTGAAAATAATTCAGAATAATTCTTGTTATTGTCAGATAACAAGAAGGGCAGAAAAATGTACGCGTCGTCTCAAAACGCTGCTCCTGCTCAGATGTTACCGCCTCGCTGTTTTCACTCTCTGTCGTCGCGTTTTTTTCCGCTGACAGCTTCTGCCGAACGTCTCCCGACGGCTTTGCCTTCAGGAACCTGAGACAGGTATTCAGCTCCGCCCCGGTACGCGGCTCCGAGAGTCGTAGACGAGAACACGGTGTAAAGCACAGCTGCCCCAGCTGGGCTCCTCAAACTGGACTTTCAGGTTCTCTACCCGGGGCGAACACATTCGAGGGTTCATCATCTGTCTCTGTTACAGAAACGTGAGCAGACTCAGTGACAGCAGCAGAAATTACTTGGAGGTTTTGACGCTGGAAGCTTTTGTTCATGTGAAAATTAAGTGTAAAGACAAAGTCCACGGACTTCTTGAAATTGGGATTTGCAAGACAGGAACATAATGCCAAAAATGTCAACTATTAGACGTTGCATATGTTAACTTGTTGTTTGATAAAGTGTAATATAAAAGATTCAAAGTAACAGTAGCCTCCGATCATGATGCTGCCACCACCTTGCTTCACTGTGGGTGTGATGATCCTGCGGCATTATTTATTGTTGTCATAGTCATGAACTTTTAGTTTCGGGATTTGTGAATCAAAGTTTAATTTGGGTTTGATTCGACGCCTCCAATGGTTTTTGGAGATGTTTTTTTTTTTTTGAAAGATGCAAATGAGCAAATGTCAGAAACACCATAGTCAAGTCTATTTGTTTTGCACTTTTTAGCTCCACCGTAGTTCAATTACCTGCCGTTTTCTACTTAAAACAAATTCTGTCTTTTCACCAGAGGTGTGTACACTTTGGAGAACCTGTGCTAACACACGGAAGCAGAGAACATTTTCTCTCTTACCAAGAGATCAGGCTGTTTGTGCTCACCTCTCTGATCCTTTTGTTTTCCAACTCGTGCCCGACATCAGCCAGATTTGACCTTCGTCTGACCCCCTTCCCGGCAATCCCAACCCCCCCCACCCCCAGCCTTTCTCATGGTAAAGTCCCTCTGAGTTGGATAGGATTGTGGCCCTGCAGCCAGACTTACAGTAAGCAGCTCTGGACAGGAGATTGTCTGGGTTAATAATCAGGAAGGGATGCGGTATGTAAGCTAAATTTCCAAGCGGGTTTTGCTTTAACTGATGTAATAGTTGAGTGGGAATCAGTTCAGGGGACCAATTATGTACTTTTTGAGGTGTATGTAATTACATTATATTCCGTCAGTACCCTGAAAAAAGCTGTTAAATATAGAAAATATTGAATAGAAATAATTTTCCCACCATCGTTTTGGCACCCCCGCTAACGCAGCACCCACATTTGTTGCATATAGTATATAGCCCACTGAATTAATCTTTGGAAGCCATCCTAGCTTGTACATTTTTTAAATAGTGCATATCAACTCTATGAGAACCTCGTAACAGCAGATCACACAATGAGAACATTAATCTGAGATGGTAACTCTGAAGGAGCTGCAGCCGCCGCTAAGAGGAAGTTCTTCCTCAATTGACGCACGTCACGTTTCACTATTGACACTCAACGTAGGACACATTGCAGGATTTTTTTGATCAGATATTAACTTTTTTCCTAAGCGCATTAGTTACTTGTCATATGTTGTTGACACGAAGGTTTACAAAAGTCGCTGTTTTCTGCAAAAATCAAACTACTTTTCTGATTATTTAAAATGTATATTTAGTTTATTGTCAAGCAGTCAAATAAATAAAAAAAATCACTGATTTCTTTTGCATTTTTGAGAACAAAAGTGAAATTTTGTCCTCCAAAAATTTGACTTTTATTTTTTAAAAGTACAATTTGAGTATTTTCAATTTGACGATTTTTTGTGTGACTAGTGACTACTAGGAGAAAAACTCCCCCAGGTCAGCAGGACCGCTGTGAAATATCAACATAATTCTGTGTAGTTCTTTAGCAAGCGCAGGGAAACTGGTCAGGGTTGCACAAATACAATTGCATTCCACACATTTCAGATTTTCTATCCATAAAAACCTAACCTATTTTTTTTTTCTCGACCTCAAAGATTTTGCACCACTTTGTGTTGGTCTGACGCATGAATCAGATCCGTTCCAGTCAGTGATGGGAATGCCAGAAATGTGCATAAGTTTGCAAAGCCTTAATAATTTAACTTTGACAATGATGTTACCATAAAAGGCAGACCAGCCATCGAGTGAAATGACGTTTCTGATATGAAATGTGAGTTATGCTTTCTAGCTGAGTCAGCAGATTTGTCCCTTTGGCCTGCAGCCACTTCGTGACAGAACATGCTAACGGCAGCTCCTGCTTCTGGGCCCTTTTTTTTAATTTATTTTTTATTTTTTTTGTAGTGCGCAGGAACATTTTGGTCTTTTGTTATACTCTGTGAGCTTAGCTGAGTGGCAAATTAGTGCTTTTCTGTCACCGAGCCCAAGTGCTGCATGCCTCTCCGCGAACACGTGGTTCGGTTTGGCAGCCCGACAGGGGGAACTCGGCGCTCCAGCGTCACGCTGGAAAATGAAACAAGATACACACAGCTGTCTTTGAAAAGACAAATCTCTCTCCCCGCTTCATGTTGTTCTTGTCTTTGTTTTAGAGATCGGACCAATCAGGCCACTTTGGGCTCTGTTGTTGTTCAGCGGTGCAGGAAATTCCTCACTGGTTTGTGAAATTTAGGAGCCTATTTTATTTATTTATCTTTTTACCTCTTTTGTCACCCAAAACACTCATTGATTTATTGTTGTGTCATTGTCTTTTTTTTTATATTGTTGTGTTTCATCTCTTCAACTTCAATAATTTTTACAGCTGTTTAAAGGTAATAGGAGATAAAATGTCACTTTTGTGAAATGCATGCAGTTCTTCCTTCCAATCTTGTTACTTTAGCTCCACATCTGTCAAGTGATAAACCTCGCAGCGATTTCTTCACTCAGACGTTTATAGCTTGGATGAACTTTGGGACTTTTTGTAATGGTGGTTTGCTTGATCCTCCGCACTGATTTGGAAATCAGTTGGAAAAAAACAAAAGTTGCGACAGGCAGCCAGCGCTCGGCTCAGAGCTAAAATTTGAGGCCTTTTTTTTAACTAAACATCTGGTCAAACATCTGCAAAGAACAGGGGAGAAAACTGGAGTCAAGTATGGAGTTTTTTATTGTGATAAATAGCAGCGACAGCCATGCTGGTTTTAATAATTAGAAAAAAGCATATTTTTAAGGGCACTTTTAACTACCTGAAACTTATCACGGCTTATGAGGGTAATTTTAGAAAAATGAGTATATTTCCACCAAAAGTTAAAATGCTTGACCTTTGAAACTCAGAAAGTTGGTTTCTAGAAAGATTTCTGCAATTAATCTAAAAATTTTAGGTTTTGTTTTTTTTAGCAGAAACTCTTACTTTTTTTTTGTCTAACCACTGCTAGACTTTTTAGTTTACAAAGTAACAGGTTTCCTAGTAAACCTGTTTCCAAGGTTTACTATGAAATGTTGGATTGTTGTTTTTGCACACATTTGTTTGCATTTGTTCCCATTTCCTCAATCAAACATGAGATTGCTATGCTGGCTAAATTACACTATTGCAACAGTAGCTTTCCATCTCTTCTGCCTAAACAAATTTTTTTCTTAATTTTCACAATTTTTTTTAATTAGATACGTATTTTGACATTGTTTTGTAATTGTTGTTCTGTAATCTTCCTGCAAGTAATTACACACAGTGAGTCGAGACATCGGGGGGTATAACATTTCTCTGTTTTGACCTTAAGAAAAAAATAATAATCATCTGTCATTCACGCCCCCAAAAAGTTTTGTATTGCTTGTAATATCTCCACTTAGTCTAAAGAAAAGGGATTTGATTTGAGTTTCCAAAATAGTGATAAGTGGAAAAACTTTTTAGAGACGGGAAACATTTCAGTCATCAAAAGATCATGAAAAAGTATTTGAAATACAATTTGAGGTTTATTAAATCTTGACTCTCATTTAAAAATGAGATTGTAATGATTGACATCTGTTATGATTAAGCTTGTCATGGTTACACATTTTGCTGGATGATAAATTTCCCACAGGTTATTGCAATACGCGATAATATTGCTGATTTGAAGCCAGTAATATAATGATAATGGCGTAATAACGCAAGAACACATTCTCAAAGATCGTTAAACTTTCAATTCTAATGAACATCAAGCAGTGGAGTTTAACGAAATTTTAAACATCCAGAGTAAATAAAACAACAGAAACGACAAATGAAATGAATTTGTGAAGTCTCTGCAAACAAATGTCTGTTGCTCTAAATCTGAACTGAGATTGTTATACAGACCAGCTCTGTCTTTCTGCAAGATTTCCCACTTTAGTTGCACTTTATTGAAACACCTTGCCCCCTTCCCCAAAAAGCAAATCTCTACGGACTGAGCCGCCCGCTGCTCCAAAACAATTTCCTACTCTTCCTAACGGTAATTAGAGATTTTCATTCGTCTGTTGTGAGTCCACAGCGGTGGCACACGCAGGCCAACTTTCCACCACGTAATGATGTGCTATAAACAGGCGGCGTTGGGGTGTAGGGGGGAAGAGGAGGGGAGAGACAGGCAGGTCACCTCAGACCCCCTCAGGTAACCTGACTCGGTCACACCGTGGCCTGTCCTCTGACAGCCCGGTCAGCTTGTACGCTCACCCCGCCTGTGAGAACATTTTGGGCAGTGAACACGTTGTCAGCGCAGAGGTCAGAGTCCACGGTGGAGGCGAGGTTGGTGGTGGGGGTAAGGGTGCGTTTATGTAACTCTGTTTATTTCTCCGCTGAGGGCGGCGGTTGATGCAAGTCATGTTGACAGGCAATAAGACCGCTAATCTTGGCTAGAAAACTTTCCTCTCATCATTTCAACCATCCAAGTTTTAAATGGTGGTCAATAAACTGGAATATTATTGCAAGGTGAATCAATTCCGTAATTTGGTAAAAGAATTCTTCGTTTTATTTCTGTTCGTCACTCACAGAGGGATGCATTTCTTTAATTTTTTTATGTTCATTGTGATAAGCTCGGTTTACAAGTCCTAAAAAGGCAAAAGAAAGCATGTGTTGGACAGCCTAAGCACATAATATTTGGTCCTTTTACATAAATTACAGCATCAGTGTGGTCTGTTGCAGTGCTAAGACTTTAACGAAGCTCAGGTTGGTTTTATGACAGACAGCCTTCAGTGGTTTGCATTGTCGGGTCTAGTGGCTCTAATCGTCCTGGAGTCGACACTGCATTGCTTCTCCAAAGGGTTTTCAATTAGGCGAGTGAGCTGGCCAATCAAGAACCAGAGCAGTGTTTTCACTAAAGCAGATATTGGCTCTTTTATCAGTGTGAACACGTTACAAGTTTTGCAGGAAAATAAAAAGAGCATTTCCACAAAGTGATTCAGCGATCGCTTTTTACCGAGGACACTTTTTCACTTCCCTCCAGACTCTGAGAACTTGATTTCAAAATGAAACCCACTGGTCAGCACTACTGTTATTTCTCTCATCAAACCAGGTGAGCAACGTCTGACCACTGTGAGTTAAGGAGCAGCTTAACACAAGAAATACAGCTCATGTTGTGAGTGGCGGTCCTTGAAGCCTGTTTCGCTAAACACCTCAAGACAGGAATAAGACACCGACTTGGCCAGGGGGGCGTTAAAGTCTACCCATCATCAAATAGCTTCCATTTTGAGTCCTTAAAAATAAAATGCATGTAGTTCATGTCAGCACTGACAAGCAGGCGGTCTTCAAGTGTAATACCAGCTCTTCTCCATGCGTTTATATATAACCCAATTGAAAGGATTATATCATCTCTTTTTGTTTGTAATGTGGCTTAATTGCCACAAAAAAAAAAACACCCCACACATAATAAAGCCAAGTGTCAATTACTCTGGCTGTACTTTGGTCAGTCTCCATAACGATAAAAGGGCCTGCTTGCCAGTATATCAAAGTCAAGTGATAAGGCATGGGTTGAGTGTTTACTGCCCAGACTGAACTCATTGTGTGGACTCTTCAGACACATGGACGCGCTAGCGGGACAGCCTATCGGCCCATGTTCCTTCTGTTTGATCCCTCGGGGTCCTTCCTCCCACAGGCTTGCTGGGACTCAGGCCACAAGATAGATGGATTAAATATTAACTTGCAGCCCCTTCATGCAGTCAGACATATGGACCGACAATTGAATGATTGTACAAGCTCTTCTAAGCAGGTAGATGTCATGCAGTCAGGGATTTAACGCTGGATAGAAAACGTCCAACTCTTTGATTAACTAAGGTAAGATTGTTGTACTTCCCAATCCGCCTTTTATCGCCTCTTGTTTGCCAAAATAGGTTGTTGTTGCCCATGGTGGGATGACGCCGTTCACGGGGCAAGCTTGCACTTTAAATATGCCGGTGTGCATTACATGCATGGACGTTTGTCTTTGAGTGACAGCTTTTGAGTAAATACTTTGATTCAACTCAAGTCGATGAATCAGGAAAGTAAAGAATCTGAAGGGTGCATCATCTTTCAGCAATCTACCTGAAGTGAGTAGATTCAACTTTATTTAAGTTGAATAGTTCTCATTTGGCAAGTTCTTAGATTTCGGGAAAAAATAAGATAAACGCCGGTGACAGAAGTTCAGAATTACGGAGTTTCCGAAGTGCCTTAAATTAATCAATTCTTGGAGATGATGAAATAATCTATAATCATCAACCTTTCTAGTCATATGGCCATCTGTAGAGATTTAAAGTAATCTACAATTACTCTTTAAACTGAGGGTGCAAGCTCCTCAGTGAATCCTTGTTGAAGACGTTTACCTTCCTAAAAGTCCACATTCACTTTCTGAGCTAGCTTGTGACTCGTTGTGCTGGGGAACCGAGCAGCTGTCTTCATGCCAATGTCAAGAGTTTAAAAGCTGTCCTGTCTGTCTGCAGATGAATATTGTATTGACTGGGTTATGAGTAGAAACCCATCAGACAAGTTGGGTTATTTAGCATTTGCTTGCATGGACCGCGATGTGATTATCGGCTGAGACTGCTAATGCAACCTGTTGTACAGTAAGCCATCCACAGGCCTTTGTGAGAATTGTTTTTCCAATGCTGATAATTGGTCAATTATACTTTAAATTTGCCAAATCAGGCCTGTCACCTCTGGTTTCGAACTCATTCGATAGTCTTGCCTACTCATACCCTTTTCAAGCGCTAATTCTAAGCTAACCAGGTAGCACTGCATCCCTTAGCAGTCTTGGTTTAGTTGACACAAACATGTGAATCTGTTAGGCAAAACCTTTATGCAACCATAACAAGTCGCTCACTGTCCTGCTACTAAATGACATTGGATGACATTCATGTCCGTGTGTGTCTGTCTTCACACCGCATCTACTAAACCTCTCCAGACTCCAGTAAATCTGCTCTGTGTGTGTTTACATTCCTTTGCATGTTGGTGGAAACATGAGGCTGGCTTGGTCCATTATCATGGGGTGGGAGGTGTCATGAGTTCAGTTATGAACTTGTGTTGTAAAATCTTCAGGGGAAAACGGTTATTATGACAAAGTTTTCATACCCCTTTAATTTTTCTTCACATTTCACATCATCGTGTGATAGCCCCTTACTTATTCCTTTGTTTACTTCCTATTTTATTTAGTTTTTTTGTTTTTAGGGCTTTGTCTCATCCAATCAGTTGATTATTAATAGACAGTTATATTTATAACTTTTATTTTTTATTTTAGTCTCATGTGTGACGGCGCCACCAGCACTCTCCTCCATCACAATGGTCGACATAGAGAGCCACTACCAGCCCCCGTCTCCCCTGGAGGACTCGGGTCTTGGTGGGCCCCTTTGTGGTCAGGACGATTTTATGGGCAACATGGAGGCACTTCAGGACATCCCCACGTCCATTGACGAGGACGCCCTCAGCTCCCTCGACGTCCCGGAATACCAGTCCTCCCACAATGGATCTGAAGGCTCCAGTATCCTAGGTAACTGTGCAAGCAGAAAAGTCCTCCACACATACGTTTTTGGATGATGGTCAAGAAGTTCAGTATTGCTCTCTTCTGACCTTGGCTTCTCTTTCACACCTACATGGGATGTGAAAAAATGCAAACAGGACTTTCTATCACTCCAACACCTTTTAGATTTTTATTTTTAAACTAAAAATAATAATAACCTGCATTCTTCTTTTTCACAACTGTGCACTACTTTGAGTTGGTGGTCAAATCCAATTAAAATACACAAAAAAACATGTAGTGGGTTTGTTCAGGGGGTATACGACGGACGACTGTGACAGGTAAAAGCCGTCGCCACTCATGTGACACAATAGCATCGACAGAGAAAGAAAACATTTCAACTTTCTTATGTCGCGTCGCTAGCCCGCGTGTTAGCATGTCTACGTACACAAGCTCGTTTTCAACACTGGCTCACTTCCGTTGTCAACCCATATGAGGATAGGTTCATTAAAAAAAATCTTTTAAACTTGGTGCTACATTGACTGAAGGATCCCTTATAAATCCCTTATTTTTAATAGTTTTTAAAAATGTCATTCAGTTGATTTACCGCGCGGAAAACACACCATGTCTTAACCTACATAAAGATTGCACTACAATACGTTCCCAGTGCGTTTTTTTTTTCTTGCTCAGCCTCTTCTACTGACCTACAACTTAATGCCTGTTGGCAAAAAGGGTTTAGATTAACTGTAGTCTTTTTCTGAATTACCCAGTGAGTCGCTCTCCTTGCCCAGTCTCCCTCGTTCCTGTTGGTTTTTCTCATGTATGGCCTTCCCTCTCCTGCGCTCACAGTTTCCTTTCTCATCCCTTCCTCCCCCTTCTTCGGTGAGGAATTCACACATTCCTCTGCCACCCTGCACAATCTCTCAGGAAACATCCGCTTTGCTGCTGCGTCTCCCTACGAAAAGGGAGACTCAGATCTGGCAAACCTGTTGAAAAGTTGCCGGCACACTGCAGGTGTAAGGTCGGCTCAGGCCAGTGAAAACGGTGGAAGCAATGGCAGAAATGCCGATGATGTCATGGAAGAGTCACCGGGAGGGGGTCTAGCAGCTCTTCCGATGCGTCTGTGGAGAGACGGTGAAGGATGGGAGCTGGTGTGTTCTCCATGTCCTCGCTCAGGTGAAGCATGTGGGTTTGCACGAGGCTGGAACGCAGGCCTCTGCCAAACGCTGCTTATCCCCTGCCTGGCAGCACTCACCTAAACTCATGTGGCTTGACTTAGAGCCACTGTTTTGCACCACTTTGCCGGTGCTTTATGGGCACCGCGGAGGCTCTGCTGCCAACCATGTTCCGCTCAGGCGGTGTAAATAGATGAGTGTTTTTTGGCAGCCCGCAGTAAAAGTCCTGTGACCTGATCGTCGCTGCTCCCTGTGTAACACTATAATGGCTGTTGCAGCTAGCAAGCTGAGATCTCAGTATAAATAGTTGCTATTATGGAACAAAGTGTCTTTGTTTGAGGGAAAGAGGTCAAAAATCTTTGAGTTTCACAGTTTTTTTTTTTGGTAGATCAGAACAGCAAATGCTTTCACTAAAGTGGACTTTTTGTTTTTATGTTCGCTTCAAAATATCTTGAGGTTATTACTAAATTAATGTGCTAGCCATAGTGACATTTGTTTGTGCAGTAAGGCATAAACATGATTGCAGTGTTAAATATTATTTCATATGGAGTTGCTTTGGGCAGTTTCGTGTTTTTTTTTTTATTTTTTTTATTTAATTTGCTGCGACCTGCTGATTCAGATTTAGCCGGTTTCTCTTTTAGAAGTACAAAATGAGAACATTTAGGAACATTAGTCAGTTGCAGTCGTAATGTAGAATAAATAATTACTCTAGCAATTGCTGTAATAATTGATTATTCTAATTGGATAAAAAATTGGTACGTAATGAACATTTTTAATTTAACCATTTAGTCACCTTTTTACACAATATTAGAAATTCATTAAATGATGCAACCAACAAATAGCTGAATTAGTTTTTCAAGAACGAAAATGAACATTTTATTGCCTAAAACCCAATAACCTATGAGATATTAGTATTTCTTCTGCTACATTTGAGTCACAAAAAAAAAAAATCGATGTCGGCATGCGAAAAGCTCAGCCTCTTCTGCTTTACTTAACATCAATACAGCGTAGGGCTAATCTGTGGAGTATTTTTCTGGATTAACTGATTAATATTTCAACATCAAAGTGTGCTTCATAGATTTATTTTCTTTACAGAATTTGAACTTGGTGAACTTTGTCACAGATAAAGATCTGTGTGGAACATATTTACAAAGAAGAGTTTTTATCTTGATTGCAAAATGTTTCTGTAATGTTTTGGCTTCATAGCTCATAGCTGCTCTGTTTGTCGTTCTTTTAGTAAGTTGTCTTTTTTTGAGCCTGTATTCCCTGGTTAACGATTAATCGATTATAAAAAAATTAGCTGACAATTATTTCAATAAAATCGAGATTAGCAATTAATCAGGATTAATCATGATTATTTGCTAATCACAATTAGCAATTAATCGTGATTAATTGCACGATTAGCAATTAATTGTGATTAATCATTATTAATTGCTAATCGCGATTAATACGATTAAACGTTTCAGCCCTATTTTATATTGGAAGCACAGTTGACATTGCACACTATAAAACACTGGTTCACCTGCTTCGAAATATATATAAAAAATGCAAATAAGCAAAAACTTCAGTTCTGTTTTGATTAAGAAAGTAAACATTTTATTGCCTGACATGCATTAACATAGCATTCCTACAGTGAATTTGAACCAAGTGGAGCTAAAACTACGCCACTAGAGGAGTTTTGGATAAAACCTATTTACAGACAAATGTGTTTTTGTTTGCACAATTTTAGCTTAATTTCTGCTATAAAGGTTTTTTTTTTGTTGTTTTTGTTTCGTTAGCAAATATCCTTTTTCCCCACCGAACGCTCTTGTTAAAGATTAATCAATCATGAAATTAGTTGATATCTACATCAGTAATCGATTCATCACAATGAATCGCCTTGGTCTAATTTTGTATGCATCATCTTCTAGGAATCTGTTTCTCTGTGACGTCATCCTTAAAAACATTTGTTGTCAAAGCTGCGGTGCGATGCGGCGCCACTGTCACCGTTTTTGTGTTTTGCAGACGCTTTGACACCGGCGTCCAGCCCGTCCTCCGTTGTTTGCGGGATGGCTCCCGCCCAGGAGGAGCTCTTATCTTCCTCCTCTTCGCTCAACCTGGAGTGCCGCGTGTGTTCTGACCGGGCCTCGGGTTACCACTACGGCGTTCACGCCTGCGAGGGCTGCAAGGTGAGTTTGCTGCATCGTTAGCGAAGATGTTGGTGTAACATTAGAAACTGAGTCCTGACTGAACAGCCTCTTGTACATTTTGGGTATATATATATATATATATGTGTATGAATTTGTTTTTGCTAAATGATTAAACCCAATGAAGCGACAAAGAACATTAGAAAAGCTGAATAGCTACGTTATTGACCGCTCCGCCTCCAGAAGCAGCGAGTCCTGTCCTGCGACTCGTGTGATGATGTAACTTCTACAATATCTTTCAGTTAATTGTTCACTACTCTCGCTGAAGGACGACCCCGGGCTATTTCTGAGAGAAAACAAAGGACAACGATAAGAAACCTTTCAATCTTTTTGAACATCAGTCACAGTCAGACGGCTCCTTCAATGTGAAATGTGTCGGCTAATGTGTCACAGGTCACTTTAACCTCTGCCTGTAGCAGAAAGTCACATGTAGGAAACACGTTGCGTGACGCTGCAGAAGCACACTGCACCTGCGCCTGTCTGAAGTAAACCCGACCTGATCAAAGCTAGCAGAGGCAGAAGTGCAGTTGATCTTAAC
Source organism: Phalloptychus januarius (assembly GCA_902982915.1). Classification (NCBI taxonomy): domain Eukaryota; kingdom Metazoa; phylum Chordata; class Actinopteri; order Cyprinodontiformes; family Poeciliidae; genus Phalloptychus; species Phalloptychus januarius. Next base: position 15,627,493 of record CADWAE010000471.1, on the reverse strand, counting down.
CAAACCGTCACTCTGTGGTTTGTTTGTGCACAGTAAACCTCCAGCGACGTCTAAAAATCATCAAGATGCAGCTCGTTTACATGACGTTTTGCTGCTAAACAAACCCACATGCCTTGTTTTTCCATCAGTCGATACCCCGGCAGAGTCAGATCAGTGTGAAAACCGTCTGGATTCAGGGTTTTAAATGTTTCCCACTTACAACTGCAGATCAATGACTTCATCTGACAGGCAGGTTTGATTAAAGCTCTGATTTCACAAAGGTTTTTGATAATAGGCAATAGAAAAGCATGTGTAAGCATCACAAATGTTAGTATTTTAACAGGATTTTTATCTCACAGACCAATGCAAGGTAATGTCTTACAGTGTGAGGCAAAGAATAACTTTTTTTTCTGCTAAAAAATCTTTTAAGTGTGGCATGCATCTATATTTACCCCCACGAGTCAACACTTTTCTAAAGTCACCCTTTTCTTACAAAAACAGCTTCAAATTGCTGCTTTTTTGTAAAATTGTTTAAACTCGGTCAGGTTGAATGGAGCGCGTTCATTGACGTTCAATTTCAAAACTCCCTGCAAATTGTCATTTGGATTCAGTTGTGGACTTTGACTGGGCCATTTCACACCACCTGCTTTTGCCTTCTAATGGAACAATCTCAACTGTCGTTTTGGGTCGATTGTGACAATAATGCAAAAAAAAAAAAAAGTTCAAGTGGTCCAAGAGATTTAGGCCTCCAACCTCTACCAGTGCTTCTGCACGTAGTCGATAGGTAGGTGAAAGTTTGGCGCCTTCAGGAAGAACATTCCTGTGTAAAACGAGCCGGTGGTCCTGCAAATAGACGCCCCTGGTTTGGATTTTTGACCGCAGCGGAGAAATGCGACCCCCTGTGATGCCAGCACACTGAGCGGTTATGACACCGGACACAAGCAGCGTTGGCTCACCCTCTGATAGGGGCGGGGCCGAAGCACTGTCCCGGCGCCTTTGTTTTGTGTCAGTCTGGGTTTGCATGTGACCCGTCAGGGTTAGTGGGGGGAGTCATTCAACATGGGCTGGACATGCTGGTCGAACATCCCGGTAACCCTGGGTAACGTCTTGCTTTCTGGCCATTCCTGGGCCTTAGCTGCAGCGCATTGGTGTCGCATCTGACTGAAATGGATTTAATGTGACCCACTGAATCAGTTCAATGCTGGTGTGTGAATATTGAGAACAAGATAACCATCCAGTTGGAGGCGATTTACCCCGTTTTGATTGGTTAGATTGGATTATTTTCCATTTTCCAAACAAAAATGTTTCATCGGTTTGGCACTGAGCAGAAGGTTGCTCTGTTCAAGGTTATGTAACTCAGGAAAACCTCACTTGGAAACATCGTTTTCTGATGTTACAGCTCACAAAAAAGCAATTCCTCGTTACAAAAGTGCTTCTTTCAAAACGTCGTGAGGAATTTGCTTTCTCGAGGTCTGCTTAATGTGTTTTTTCTCTCTCCAGTCCAAACATGAATTCCCTCTTTGAATTTAAAGACAAGACACACATCTATATTTCTTGTTTCTGCATTGGGTCCATTTTCCTGCAGGGTTTCTTTCGGCGGACCATCCGACTGAAGCTTGAGTACGACAGGTGTGAGCGCTGCTGCAAGATCCAAAAAAAGAACCGCAATAAGTGCCAATACTGCCGCTTCCAGAAGTGCCTGGCCGTGGGCATGTCCCACAACGGTGAGTCCTGCAGACGGTGCATGTTTGGGCGAAGCTAACTCTCTCATGCAGCAAACTAAACACACTAAGCCGGCAAAAGAAGTGAGCAGGCTGCTGCTGTTGTGCAGTTGCTAAGGGAGCTTGAACAGGCCTTTACAAGCATGAACAGCAGTTAAAAGCAGCTTAGTGTCATAGTTATAAAGCCTCAACCATCTTATAGTTTTATAACAGTTCAAATGAAACTCGTATATTATAAAAAAAAATTTAAAATACACAAGTGATACATTTCAGGACTTTATTTCTGTTAACTCTGATTATTATCGTTCACAGCTGCGCCTTCTACAAATTAAAAGAAATCTGTGTTAAACGTTGGTGTTACGTTTCTGCTGGTTTGTACAGGAAAAAGTTTTTGTTTGTGCTGCCATCATTTTAAAGATGTAACTAAATGTTTCTAGAGGTCTATCAGCTGCACAAACATACAAGAGTTAATTTATTATTATGTTTAATGGGGGTGCATAGGCGAGTTGACCTCTGGTGACCTCTTGACAAATCTTACAAATTTTAATGACGCAAACAAAAAACTTTACCGCACGGACGTAGCCTTTGATTTTGGAACGGTGTGGGGGCTGGTTGACCTTTGATGACCTCTGGAAACATTTATTAATATCTTTAAAATTATAGTGGCAAAGACTAACATTTCTGCTGAACAAACGTTTGATATTAATTTAAAAAGTCTGTCCTGCCATTTCCGATTTTGGCCAAATCTTTAGTCCGAAAAGTCACTAAATATAGCAACAAAGTTGCTGTGTTGTCGCACTCCAAACACACCACCTCACATTAATATTGCAATGATGATATATCTTTGCGACATATTGTGAATTCTCACTGTGGTATAGGTGTGATTAGTCTGTGGTTCTGATGAAGGCGCTCAGGAAGTTCAACATTCTTCTCTGCTTTGCCACAATGTTACCATGGCGATTAAGGCTTGTGTTGGTAATATGTGCAGCATATTCAGACGTAAAGTCCTGCAGGAAATTGAAATCACTACCAGGTTTGTCTGCAAAGGGAAGTGTGAAGCGCTTGCACGTCTTCTTGCACCACACTTTTTCTTTCCACTCAACTTTCCATGAAAATGCTTGTATGCTGAGCTGCCAGGCAGGATTTTTGAAGCTAAAAAAAAAAACAAATTACGTAAAATGCTTAAAAAAATAAAAACAATCATGAATGTAGACCTGCTATAACACTTGAATGTTAACATGGTAAGTTGCTGAATCCAACAATTTTAATAATCATTTCCATTTATCTCTTTAACCTTCGAGTAGAAAATAACATTTTGTGCAACATTTTGTGCAGCGTCCGAGTTTTTGGAAGCCGGAGTTCGGCCAGAGTTTATTAAAAGTGTGTCATCGTTGTAGCGACTTTGTAAAACATCATATCTGACTGAGCGCGAGGCGTTAAGTCGGAAAGTACAACAAACTGTATCTTTTCCCAGCATTTCACTGGTCATTCCTCGGCTCTCGTCCCTGTTGTCGCCTCCCGATGAATTGCCCTCTGCTGCTGATTACTCTTTTATAATTTTATTGTACACTTCCTTAGTGTTGGCACTGCGACAGAAACATAGTTTTAGAAACCCGGCTTATAAAAGTTAATTTTTATTCTCTGAAGGTGCAGTCAGTCATTCTTTAGGATTGGAAAAAAAGCAAATCAGGAGCCTCTGGTAAATGTTGTTGTGTGTGTGCAGGAGGCTGGCAACCACAAAACCGTGATCACCTGTTAAAAAATAAGGGACTTCGATGCAGATTGTAGAGGAAATAACTGACGTGTGTTTGTGTGAGTTTACATAGGAAGTTTGCATACTTCAATACAACAGTCCACGCTGTGTGGAGACTAAAAAAAAAGTTTATTTTTAATAAAGTTTCATGAACCTAAATGCAACCGGAGGGGAAAGACATTTCAGATGAGAGCAACTCGACGCTGTCCCCTGCAGCTAATTTTACATCGACTGCTGATCGATTCCACAGTCGAATCTCTGTGTTGCATGAAAACCCGACATCCCTCTGCATAATTAGGAATCCCTTCTAAATGATCATAACGAAAGAGTTCTTTAAAAGCAAACTATAGTTTTCTAATTCGGTCAGCGTTTTGAGAAAGTTCATGTATAAACCAAGACTTTTTGGGTTTTTTGGGATACCACAGGGCACTGTGCTCGCACCAGTACAAAACAAACTCATCATCAGCAAACTTTCTCGGACGACTCAACAACAGAGCGTCTTCGATCAGAGGCTTCTTCAAAACCGCTGTAATACAGACTGCTGTAGGAGATCCATCAGCAGCAACTCTCTCTTTGAAGAAAACTGTATAATAATTTAATTTCCTTATTCGATTAGTGAGGTCTTTTTTGGATTGAATTTAATTAAATATGTGACATGGAGTCCCATTTCTATTGGTGACTCCTCAAAATGGGAAAGACGGTAAAGTAAGTAAGTGCCGATATTCATAAATTAGTGAGGGGAAAAGCTGATTTGTTTTGGGTGAGATTGTGCCGATAGAATAAAATGGCATTTTATACCATAATGTTTTTTTCACATCAAAAACGTGGACAATAACAATACCCCATGTCTCGTCCATTGCAGAAATGGGTGATTGGACAGAACCAATGCGAACGTTTCCCCAACCGCGTTTAGCTTCCTTATCGGCTCCCGCTGCCCCCCCTCACGCTTCATCTGCTCATGTCGGCTCGTGTGGAGTGGGCTTAATACCGAGCCTAAAGCCAATCACTTCTCCACATCTTAATCAGACTCGGCTCCTGTCCAAGCCTCTTCATGATCTCGCTTTGTGAGCGGTAATATAACGAGACCTCCCCCCCCAATCCCGGTGTCATTAGTCGTTATCCGGGCCAGGAGTCACATCCCGGCTCGGTCCCACTCTGTGCTCGAACACGAGGCGGGTCAACGGAGAAATCAGGTCGTCCTTTATGGCTTAATGGCCCAATAAAGGCAGGGTGCAGCTGAATGCTGTGTGTTCTCAGGGAGATACGCATGTGTATGTGTGTGTTTATCCGTATGTGGTCAACAGCTTGGCCTCATCAAATGCATTAAAATCCGAGACGCCCGTCTTAACATGGGTAAAGAGAGATTTATATGCTGCATTAGGCTCTATAGGGTTAAACCACAGAGGTGGGGGTCAAAGACAGGTCACCTCTAATCACCATTATTAGCCAAATAGGATCAACCTGTCTGAGAGATGCCATCCCACTTTCATAAGGGATCAGTAGAAGTGCGTTTAGCTCAAAGGAAGCCCACTTTGGTTTGTCCTGCCTTTATTCGTTACTTCCTGAAAGGTTTAAAAGGATATTTTATTGTGTGAAAAGGATTTGACATCAATGCAGTGTTTAAGAGATAAGAAAGAGGATAAATAAAGTGATTTACTTAAGAACAACCCACTCTTACCACTACTGCTAAAATCTTCAATCATTTCTGGGATGAAGATTTTTGCATTTTCAACATGTTTTTTCTGCCTGGAAGCATTTTTTTTAAGGAGGCTCCTAAAGATTACGTTGAAACCAGAGACTTGTGTTCACTGAATAAAAAAACACAAACACATTTTTTTCTCACTGTCAGAAGTGAAATCAGACCAAACTTTTCTCCGTTTTGGAATAGTTCAAATTTCCAAAATAATTTCTATGTGCTACATGCCAAAAAACTGAGCAAGACCGTTTTTTAGAATTTTTTTTTTTATAATGTTCATTGAATTCAAAAGTTTACATGTATTTGGTCAGTATCCGGTATGTCTGTCTTTTAACGACTGCTTCAATTTCAAGTTTGAGACAATCATCAGCTGGGATGTAGCACTGACGTATTTGTACCGAAAGTATGCAGTACGTCTGTTCACTCCGAACGCATACCAGACAAATAAATCATTGTTTTACACCTGAAAACATGCAGAAAAGCGACAGTGAAACAAAACAGGCCGCTTTTATTTTGTCTCCTTAATTAGCATTCATAGTTCAAAGCCTCTGATTCTATGCTCTGTTATCAGATTCAAACTTCAGACCATCTATTGGGGTTTTTATTTTGCTTTGAATGCCAGCAAATTAATCTCCGTCTGCCTCTAAATCCACTCTCCGCAGCCATCCGGTTCGGCAGGATGCCCCAGTCGGAGAAGCTGAAGCTCAAGGCGGAGATGGTGACAGGGGAGCGGGAGGTGGTGAACCCCCAGCTCGCTGACCAGAAGACGCTGGCCAGGCAGATATACGAGGCCTACCTGAAGAACTTCAACATGAACAAGGCCAAGGCTCGGACCATACTCACCGGAAAGACCAGCAACCCTGTACGTTCATTTAAAGTGGTGGGTTGGTGAGTGAAAGGCGTTGACTGCACAGGAAACATCGATTAGCTTCTCCATAAAGAAATTCAATTGAACGTATTTTAAATTAAGGCCTTAAAGTAATTTTAGAAAAGTAAGTTTCGTATGTTAATCACAAGTCTTAAATGTTGTCTTTATTTCATATATAGCATGTTTTTTTCCCGGTTTTTTTCTCTGGACTTTTCTGTCTGGCAAAAGTTTGAGTCACTCTCAGACGCCTTCATTGCGTACGACTGCTAACTCACTGCTAACACACCCTTCCTAGCTAGCTGGCGTTTTTGCCCATCGTGGGCAAATGGAAATGTATTGCCAGATGGCTGGACGAAGTGTGTACATTTCTGTGTATAAATTTCTTTCATATTAGTCTTAAAAAGTCTTAAGTGTGAGTTTGTAAAACCCGTAGTATCTTTTATACCATTAGAAATGACAAAAAGGCCTTTCTCTCTGGGTGGTCTCTACAAACGTTCCCTTTTTTCCTTCTTTGTTCATTGAAGTGGGGAAAAAGTGGTTGAATTCGGGCCAGCAGCGAAAGCCCAGAGCTGGTTGAAAACGCCTCAGATGGATGTTTGTGGGCGTAAAATGGGTCGGGAAGGACAGGGCGAGTTTCCATCTGCGTTCAAACATACAGTCGATGTTACCCAGAGCCTATGGAGATCAAAGCGCCTGGTGAGAGCAGTAGCTGGAATGGACTCAGTTGGAAATGTGCGCATTTGTAGATTATTTTTTTCCAGTATACAGTTAATCTAATAAGGTTCTTACAAATGTTTCTCATTTCTTGTAAACTCATCAGCTTAAGTTTTAACAATCAATAGTTTTACTTTAAAAATCTTACATGTTGCTAGGAGTAAAAAATAAGGATTATGCTCATAATAAGCCCTAGAATTAACATGATTTATGATTTTTTTTTAACCTGGTGTCTGATTATCAGCCGCGTTCCTCAGAGAGCTGTGTGTCAGTAAGTCCTGTTTTCCACTTGCCGCTCTGGACAAAGTTCTCCTGCTACACACCTTGGTGATCCCCTGACTTTTCCCCTCATTTCAAAGGTGCACGTTGTTTTAAACTAGCATAATATGCTGGTACGCTAGCAGCCGACGCAAACAGCTGCAAAGCTTAAATAGAACCAAAAGAACACCTATTACGTCCTGGAACATCATTTCTGTAAATAGCGGTACTGGCCAAAGTTGTAGATGTCTTTCTACTCAGCTGTGGGCCTTTCGTTTCAGGTCTGTTGGAACTTTGTTGCGTTTTCTCCGTCTGCCTACATAGTAACCAGGGGATGGAGGTGTGTGCATACTTTCCCCTCATCTCCTTTGGCCTTCTGTTAAATCAGCCTTCGTCACCCCTTCTTCAGCAGCAGGTGTAGCCGCTCATCACCGCAGGACTTTTCCTCTCTGCTTCCAGTACTGGGCTCTCTCCTTCTTTACATCACGGTTTTTTTTTTTTAAACAACTGGCTACAATTTTACCCCCTAAGTTGATGTTTAGTTCTGCCTTCAAAGCTCCTCTGTTTGTTGTGAGGGCATTTAGACAATCGTAAATATAAATGAGTCCAGGACAGTCATTTTCAACGTGTCAATAAGGGCTCAGGGTTCTGACTTTTGCCTCACTAAGGATCGTGTATAAACAGTCCAGAGTTTGTGCCGAGTCAGCATTTTCCATGTTTTTCAGTTTCCCGTTGCCTCTGAAGCGAATGCAGTGTAAAAACGGCTGCATTTCAGCCAGAACGTATTATCAATAGGACTGCATCCTATTGCTTATTCTGACAATTACCCTATTAATCAGATAAAAGAATCGTCACATTCTGCAGATTTTTCACTTGGCCACTTTTTTACATATTAGAAATACAACAAAAACCCAAATACGCAAACAGTTCAATTGTTTGAATGAAAACAATGTCTATATTTTTTGTACAGTTTTGGCTTAATTACAGCTCTGACAGTGCTCTTCTGTCAGCAAATTACCATTTTTAGAGCTTATATGCTCCAGTTCATGATTAATCGATGACTACATTTCAACAATTGATTAATCACGATTAATCGATAATAATCAAGTGAACATTTGGCTCTCCCTCCGCAGCCATTTGTGATTCACGACATGGAGACGCTGCAGCTGGCGGAGCAGACGCTGGTGGCCAAGATGGTCGGCTCGGCGGGGGCCCTCAAGGACAGAGAGGCCGAGGTTCGGATTTTCCACTGCTGCCAGTGCACATCGGTGGAAACCGTCACGGAGCTCACCGAGTTCGCGAAGTCCGTTCCGGGCTTCTCGAGCCTGGACCTGAACGACCAGGTGACGCTGCTGAAGTACGGCGTGTATGAAGCGCTCTTCGCCATGCTGGCCTCCAGCATGAACAAAGACGGCCTCCTCGTGGCGTACGGCTCGGGGTTCATCACCCGGGAGTTCCTCAAGAGCCTGCGGCGGCCGTTCAGCGACATGATGGAGCCCAAGTTCCAGTTTGCCATGAAGTTCAACGCGATGGAGCTGGACGACAGCGACCTGGCGCTGTTTGTCGCTGCCATCATCTGCTGTGGAGGTGAGGCTCAAGGGAAATTTGTACAGTTGGGTTTGTTCTGCCCTTCATGACCGTACGGTACACAGATTATTTTCTGAGAAATGGAACCTTGGATTTTCTTTTTTTTTAATCGAAAGAGACAAACATGATGTCTCCTCTGACTTCCTCTGCCCTCAGACCGACCGGGCCTGGGGAACGTGTCGCACATCGAGGTGATGCAGGAGAGCATCGTCCACGTCCTCCAGCTCCACCTGCTGGCCAACCACCCCGACGACACCTTCCTGTTCCCCAAACTGCTGCAGAAACTGGCCGACCTCCGGCAGCTGGTCACGGAGCATGCACAGCTGGTGCAGGAGATCAAAAAGACAGAGGACACGTCCCTGCACCCGCTCCTACAGGAGATCTACAGAGACATGTACTGAGGGACCGCAGCAACCGGCCGACAGAAACGGAAACAAAACGGTTCAGAGAAGACACAGAGCTCTCTGTTAAGCTAGGGTTCCACCACTTTGAGCCGTGCCGTCTCCCGACGCGGCAGAATTCGCTTCTGGCTTCCGGTCAGCTTGAAAGAACTTTTCTCTGGCGGACGGTTCCTTTGGTTGGTCTGTCTTCTCACCACTCCATTGCTTGGAACCTTCTTTTGTCTGAGACAGACAGACAAAAAACAAAAAAAAACTCGATCAGATGTGAAAAACCGTCTGATTAAAGCCACGTTGTAGACATCTGTGTAGCATTTCTGACCAAACTCAGCTATTAACCTACGGTGAGCCCTGAAAGGGAGGGAAGACGGGGAACTCGATGATTGCCACTCCAGTTGTGCGTTTCGAAGAGAGATTTTTATACTTAAGTTAAAGAGCCATATAACATCAGCATCGATTAAACCACCTCGACCTGGCAGCGAGTAAAGAAGCCATTTGGTTTTAAAACGGTCTTGCTGCCTCTTCCAGCATGTTCTTCTTCATACAACCAGACACATCCGAGGAGTCGCCAAACGTTCGAACGCAATCACAAGCTGAGTTGTGATTACCAGGCTTTGACTTGAAATTGCATCTTGTTGCACAGCGTAAGCACAAACATGTCTGTGATTTGTTCACAAATTTCTGAGCCGTTTTCCCCTTGTTCCCAGCAAAAACACACGCTCAGATGTTTGACACTCCGTCCCGCGCTTTGTGCTCGTGGTTTATGGTCCGACTCCAACTTGAGCCGCACTGGAATCTCAACAGAAGCGCGCCTAAATACAGAAACTAATGTTTTGTTTTAGCTTGTGTCACATTGCCTCATCTATAGCACCTCCCTGCCCACGTTTTCTGTGTTTTCACAAAGAAACCCACAGCTTTTTTTTCCCTTAACGTCGTCTTTATACATGTTTCCAATCAGTTTATCAGCAGGTTTTCAGCAGTTTGTAGCCCATTTCATATCTTTGAAAACCTGCCAATAGCGATTGTTTTAAAAGTTTTTTTATTGTCAACTGTTTATAGATATGTTCATGGAAGAGATACCATCACATCAGTTTACTATTATTCTCAAAGAAGGACAAAATGATGACAGAGTTAACATTTTAACTTTGTTCTAGCCATTAGCGTGATTATTGTGGTTAGCATTAAGTGTAGTGATCTTTCTGCGTATTCCCTACGTAGCGTAGATCCTCACCTCTACTCTGAGATTTCCTAAACGCCGTTTTCTTTGGCTTCATTTCAAAGTGACGCTGAAAATAGTTAGCTTTTAGCCATATTACCTTAGCTTAAAGACTGTTAGCTCATCCTGGTTACGCTACGGTATGAGTTCACTGTTCGGAAAAAGACTTGAGCCTAACCAGCGGTGGTTTAGCCAAAAATGATCCAGTCCCAGTTGTAACCCAATGTCTTAATGCATGTGTATAAAAAGGCAACACTCGCATTTTCCTGCCATCCAACCATTTGTATAAGAAGAACATGCTAGCTTAGACACCAGAAGGAAGGGAAATATCTACTTGGATTTTGCAACATAAAAACTTACATGCGGAAGAATATGAGCAGCATATATTTGTTTAATATCCACCCATGAAAAACAAAACACCTCTATAAATAACTGTGAAGTTATTTGGTATACCTGGACTAAAAAAAAACTGAATTTTTAATGAGGATTGTGTGTCTTTTGACGCTGTAATTTTACTAAACAGGACAGGAAAAGTCACCTCCAGCTCTTCACAATTCAAATTTGTGTAAGTAGTTTTAATCTCTATTAGAGTCTGTCAGGTAAAGCAGTTCCAACAAGATTTTACATCAAAGTTTTCTTGGATGAAAACAACATATTTTTTTCTCTAAAGTGAATTTGGACTAACAGATTTGACTAAGAGACCTCCAACGATCAGAGCGGGTTCTCTTCAGTCCCATAAGAAACCTTCAAATGCATGGCGTATGGAAAGCAATTATGTACAAAAGTTTAACTCAAATCCTTTCACTTTTTACGGCTCTTTTCAACATGTGTGCAGCTCTACTACTCTTCATGATTATTTTGGTGCTTTAAAAGTAACATAAATTGGATTCATCTTGTGGAACCTTTTTCCTGACATCGTTGTTTTATTTTTGTTTTATCTTTTTTCATGCCCTAATGACATAGCATTGTGTTTGTACATAGCTAATTGCGTTACCATTTACCCCCTACTAAAAGCTAAATCTTGAAGTCACATTATGGTAATGGACTCTGCATAGTCCTAATTTTGCTAAAGACTTTTACGTTTAAAAAACAATGTGTACTGCTTGTTCGTGTTGCTTTAATGTTTGTGTTTTCACTTGAATTAGATCATATTTTTATACTAAAAAAAGTGTACGTACGACTATATATGATAAAGTTTTATTCATAAATGGCACGATTTGAAAGTGTAAATAGAATGAAGGTGAAACGGGGCGACCGGTGATCGGAATATCCACAAATCTGAACCCTGCTGGGGACATTCCTTTGGTTGAAACCATCAAAACTGTTGCTTCCAGCTGCTCGTCGTTTCGCAACAGAACTGAGTCCTTTTGATCTGAACCGAAGACGGCTTCGGACCGTTCGGGCTTGTAACGTTTCGTGATCGATAAAAACTTGACTCCATCGTCTCTGACTGTAGTTTAACGGTAAGGAGATGTCTCGTTACTGTTTAGCTGCGGTACAGCGTTGATCATCCGTTGAAATAGCGTGTCTTTTGATACTGTTTTCTCAGGTTGCACATCAGAATACAAATAGAGATAATATATGCACAGAGATTTTTATCAATATCAAATGCTCCTTAGCAGCCTCAACTGCAAAATGTTTCTTTTAATTTTTATTTGTTTTGACAGATTTAATCTCTGTTTGCTATCAGAGAATCTAAATGCACTCATAATTAGCCGTCACGTTATATATACTATCAGAGTGTAGAAGATGCAGTAAAGTGAATTTAGAACGGATTGCTTTCCGAGCTTGTTTCTGTCTGACTTTTCTCTCCAGACTTGCTGCTATATTGTACTAACTCAAACAGGAGCTCTGCCGTGGATAGATTACCAACCTCCAAGCTGCCTCTAACTCACTCACTTCGAGTTGAAACCAGATATTTGCATAAACCTTCAATATATATATACACATATATTTTGCCTCGTTGTTTTGACATTCCATCAAACTAATTTCACCAAACTAAACTCTTCTGTTTTACGTCGGTTAAGATTACTCAAGATTATTTCTGCTTGCTAAATTCCAGAATAATTATTCAAATTCTGTTTGCATACATTTTAGTACTTTTAGTCACATTTAAAACTGTATGAATTTTCGTATTTACCCACAAACTTTCTATAGGAGTAATAAAAGTAACTTTTTACATTTATTTTCTGGGTATGGTGAGATTGTCATTGTCCATATTTACTTCAGCTTCTCCCACAAAATGTTTTTATTTTCTCACTATGTCATCTTTTCTGTTAAAGCGCACCAGTCCCTCCTGAAGCAAAACAGTCACAGAAGATAATGCTGCCAATGCTGTGCTTCACAGTTGGGATGGTGTTCTCATCCCACTTTTGCCTCCAAATGTAGCAGTGATCAGTATGGTCAAACATTTCTATGTTTGTTTTCATCAGATCAACATGCCACCAGCAGGTATTTGTCCCTGACTTCATCTGCAAACTACTATCTGGCATTTTAAGTAATGGCTTCTTCGTTTCTGAGCGGCCTTTCAGCCCACGTTCGATTTGTTTCGCCGAACCAGCTTCAGCTAGCATCTTTCACGCCAAAACACGTTTGTCTCTGGGAAATACGTCTCCTTCCTTAACGATATCTGCTGGACGTTCCCATGTTGTTTATGCAGTCATATAATTATTTAAGCGGAGATTCTACCCAAGGATTTACCAGAAATGTTGGCAATCACAATCTTTATCCTGATTTTTTTTTTTTTTATTATCATTGAAAGATTTCACACAAGGAACAAGTGTGTTTGAGGTGTTGTCTTAAAATATATCCACAGGTAGGGCTTTACTTAAATATCAGAAGCTTACAAAACCAAAACAACCTCATCTTGGTCTTCTCTCGGTAGCATTTTAAGAAAGAAAAATACTTTTCTCAAATAAAAATATTTTACTCATTATTCTGCCGTTAAGAAAATGGAAATAATGTCGGTAATCTTAACTGATTTGCAACAGAAAGAAACTCTGATTTAATGTCAAACAGGGGAAATAAAAAATTGTCATGCAGAATATGTACATATCTGGCTTCAACTGTATATCTTGTCTCAGATTGCAAAGAATTCACTGAATGCAGCTCAGTTTTTCACCTCGCAGATCCTGCTTGGCAATTAGCCACCAACAACATGTGCCTTAGTGTGTGTGTGTGTGTGCGTGTGTGTGTGGTGTGTGGGGGGGGGGGGTGTACACGCGCCAATGTCAAAGACTCACGCAATTGGAAACCATTGACCCGTCCATGTGACCTAATGGAAACCTATAGAATGGTGCGTGATGTGATCAGATTTTTTAAGAGAAATCGATTGTCAGTCGAGGAAAATGAAGGATTTGCTCAAAAGGGGTTTTAAAAAGCGAAACTGAAAATGAATGAAACACTACAGAAACGGCCCGAGAGGTGAAGCTGGTTTACTCTTGGGGACGTTTTGTTTGTAGAAATTGACAAGGGACTTTTTAACTTGTATCAGGGATTCTCTTCCTCTGTTGCACTAGCTCAGGATATAGAAAGGTACTGTTTCTCCGTCCCTGTCTTTTTTATTCAATCTAATACAGTAAGTCTGTGCGGCTTTGCTTTAGAGCAGATAAACAGAAGCAACAACACAGGAAAACTTCAATATTTGCTTTTCTTTTCCAGTTCGGACAGATTATTATATTCCAAGGGCAGCAGTCATAGGAATTAGGTTTTTCTTTTTTTTTTGTGACCTTCAACTTGTTTATTTCTGTAGCTCGAGTCTATTTCAGAGACAGAAAGCATCTTTGGATGTGTTGTCTGTGTGTTTTGTGGCTTGGATAATAATACTGTAAATGTTTGAATGTTCTGAATATTTAGTCATGCATAGTTAGTCCTTTGCAAGAAGGCAAATTGACAATGAATAGATTTTAAAAAAAATAAAATGATTTTGAAGTTCTCTACCTTGTTTGTTGACATTTGAAAGAAAAACTTGAGTCTGTTGGAAAATATATTTTTTAAAGCTTTTATCTTTTTAAACAACAAATTTGAAATTTTACAGTTAAGATAAAGTAATGGTTTCTCTGACAAATAATTTCTTAGACTGAAACTCTGGTGGCAAACTGGGCTACAGTGTAGCTTGCTTATAATAAAGATATTTGTGTCTAGACTTTTATAGTTTTCTATCTGTAATAAAATTAATAATCTCAATGTGGAACCAGAAGAGACATTAATAACCGCTCTTATGCTGAAGACATGAACTTAAAACATTTGGAAATGCAAAAAGTTAACTTTGAAGATGAAACTTAAATATTTTTAAGACACAAATGCTTGATGCTCATCTCTATGAAAGTACAGTAATAAAAATGTAATTTTTTTTTTATTACTGTACTACTTTTAATGTTATCCCACTTCATTAATCCAGAACTTCATTTTTTAATTCAGTCGTTTAATTCAATCTGACCCACAAAATGACGATAGAAGTCTTGTGACCTTGACTCTAGGTTGACTAAATAAGCAGCCACTGCCATGTCTGCAGTTGCGCCAATTCAGAACCACGCCAGCAGGGGGCAGTCTACGTATATCTAATTACCTTACGTTCTTCCTCCTTCTCGTCACATTGTCCAACATGGCGGTGTCCATGCTCGGATTCTGCTGTGGTGTTCCGCGACACGCGTCCTGTAGCCTCCTGAAACGAGCGCGTCTCTTCCTCACACTCGGGTCTAAATTTCACCGCTCCGCTGCTGCGTCCAGCGGTCTGCTCCTGTCGCTACATAAGCGCGGCGTCCTGAAGGATTCCTTCCCAGAAAACGCAGCGCATGACCAGCTTCCCCGGCTGCTCCAGTCCGCTCCTCAGACTGTATACTGCGGCTTCGACCCCACGGCCGACAGCCTCCATGTGGGCAACCTGCTCGCCATTATCGGCCTGCTGCACTTCCGGAGCGCTGGGCACAACGTCGTCGCGCTGCTCGGAGAGGCCACGGCGCAAATCGGGGACCCGAGCGGGAAGACGAGCGAGCGCGAGCGGATGTCCCCGAATGTGGTGGAGGAGAACACCCGCGTCATCCGGGAGAGCATTCAGAGGATTTTCGTCAACCACGAGCTGCTTTTCCACGACCGCTCGAGGCCGCTGGGCACAGTGAACGTGGTGAACAACCGGAGCTGGTATAAGAACTGGGGGGTGGTGGACTTTCTGTCGGAGACCGGCAGGCACTTCCGGATGGGGACCATGCTCAGCCGCCACAGTGTGCAGTCCCGGCTGAGGAGCGCAGACGGTATGAGCCTGACAGAGTTCACCTACCAGGTGTTCCAAGCTTATGACTTCTACTACCTCCACCAAATATACGGCTGCAGGATTCAGCTCGGAGGCACCGACCAGCTGGGCAATTTGATGTCCGGACATGAGTACATTCACAAGTAAATTTCCTTCCCAGCTTTATTCCAGGCAGCATTTGGAAATCGGAATAAGAAATGAGTGGATATGCCTGGTTGTGTGTTTGATATCCAAAGATCTCCAAAGAATTAGTTGCAGATTTCACAAATGGAAATTTTAGGCGGTCTCATTAGGCTCTAAATTGGATTTAGCCCTTGACTTTGACTGGGCCATTCTAACGCAGACTTTGGCTACATTTTCAGGGTTTTTCTCCACCTGAGAAGTAAATTTCTATACTTTTCAGTATAGGATTATAGAAGTTTTTCATAGCCAAAAGCAGTTTTACCTGCCTGTGATTCATCCCACGTAGATATCCCAAACCACTGGCACCATTCAAACAGATCTCTCCATTTCTGCTCCAGTTCTGACCAGCATTATTACTCTGATGTACACAGGCAAGCTTTAACATGTTGAATCACCTACTTTAGACTACCTATTCAGCAGTTGATTCAGCCTCATATTAAAGAAAACTTGACATTTTAATCATGAGCTGCTTTAAAAAATGTTTAAGTACACTTAAGCATTCAAAACTGTAATTCCACCAGGTGAATTACCATGCTAAACATGTAGTTTAGTCCTAAAATGTTGTAATAAGCTAATGACGCATATGGTGGATGGAAGGGAAATCATACCTGAAGCTAATGATTTTAGCTGAATGTACAGAGGATAGTTTGGAGAGAAATCGATGGACGTCAGTGGATATTTTGTACTGACAGAGAGCAATAGTAAAAATCACTGTAAAAGAAAGCTATTTTTTAAAATATATTTTTGGTTGAGGGCTGCACGGTGTCGCAGTTGGTAGAGCTGTTGCCTTGCAGCAAGAGTTTGCATGGAGTTTGCATGTTCTCCCTGTGCATGGTGGGTTCTCTTCGGGTACTCCGGCTTCCTCCCACAGTACAGAAACATGACTGTCAGGTTAATTGGTTTCTCTAAATTCTCCTTAGATGTGAGTGTGTGCATGGTTGTTTGTCCTGTCTGTCTCTGTGTTGCCCTGCAACAGACTGGCGACCTGTCCAGGATGACCCCGCCTCTCACCCGGAACGTTGGCTTGGGATAGGCACCAGCACCTCCTGACCCACTAAGGGACAAGAGACTATAGAAATGGATGGATGGATGGATTTTTGATTGATAAACTTTATGCTCACAAACAACAACCGTAGTCCATTTCAATGTTTACTTCCTGACCAAACTCTCTACTATAGCATGAGCCAACCTCATTCGTCAAGTTTGGGTTGTTTGTTTGCTTCCAAACAAGATGGTAATTATTTCATTATTCAGGAGCAAAGCATGTTTGATTTTCTCTTCCACCTGTTTACTTCCACACAACTCATTGATGTTTCCTGCACTGTTATACTTTGTGGCAGATGTGCTGACTCGGTACATTTTGCTCTCGTATGCCAACAAGTGGCCACACCCACGTTACCATGAGATGTTTCCAGCTGCTACATCGTCTTCCATATTTACCAGTACTTACTGTTTTAGTAGGCATAATTTATTTTTTGAGGTTTTGTTGGCGCTAGTGGCCTTTATTTGAAAGTAGTCTGACAGGAAAGTGGGTAATGAGAGAAGGGGGAAGACATGCGACAAATTCTCCCATTTAAATCAATTTGCCCTTGTTTTTTGTTGTTTTTTTTTCTAAGAGTAAGCGGTGAGGAGGTGTATGGCCTGACCATCCCGCTGGTGACCAACACCACCGGTGACAAGCTGGGGAAAACCGCGGGCAACGCGGTGTGGCTCAACAGAGACAAGACGTCCCCCTTCGAGCTCTACCAGTTCTTCCTCCGACAGCCAGATGCCAGCGTGGAGCGGTACGCCGAGAAGAAAGCTCACCGGTTCTGTTGATACCTCAATCACAGTGACGAGGAAGCTGAAGTGTATTGTTTTGCAGATACTTGAAGCTGTTTACCTTTTTGCCCGTGGAGGAGGTGGAGAAGCTGATGCAGCAGCAGAGGGAGGATCCAAGCAAACGCCTCGCCCACAAACGACTGGCTGCAGAGGTGACCAAACTGGTGCATGGAAAGGAGGGCCTCGAGAGTGCCAAGAGGTCAGAATTGTTTTTTCTTTTTAAGCTTCACACCAAACTTTCCACAAAAATGGTCAGAAAACATTGAGCTAAAGTGACTTCTATCTCCCACCTGCAGGTGGCAGTATTTCTCACCAGTCGTATTAAGGGAACATTTTCTGTGTTTGACTAGACCTGTCACAATAACTAATTTTGCTCATAATTATTGTAACAAACAATAATGTTGTTTTGACACCATTTTCGAGGAATGTATTGTTTGTGGCAAAATAATACAAGTTCATCCTCTCAAAGACTTAAAAATGTGTAGGTTTGTACAGAACACTTCACCATGGAACTGAAATACATTTTACAAAACCCAAAATTAAAAAAACGCACACACAACCTGAAGTTATGAATAAATGGATTTTGAAGTCTCTGTAAACAAATTTGCTCTTCAAAACATCTTAATCATCCATATTTTTAGACGGTGACAGAAAAATTTGAAAGCCAGCCGTCGTAATGACGGTTCACACACCTGACCACTTGCTGCTGTTGCTCAGACATTTTCAACTTCATGCACAGAGCACTGGTTACTAAATCAGTCAAACGACTCCAATTGAAAATCTTTTCTGATTTCAAAACTTTGGCTTAAGTAGTTCTTGTAATTCCAGTGTGGCAGCAGATCCTCTGGATCAACATCAAAACCCTGATCACTGTCAAGATGTTGAGCACCTCAGGCCCACGCAGATTGGGAAGAAGCTGTATGCATTCGTTTTTTTGATGTGTGGCGGCATGATGTGGGTTCTCTGTTCAGCTTGATGAACATTAATTAAACAAAACTAAAACTAAACGCGACTGAACATGTTAAAATGAATGTTAACATAAAAAGGTGAACTGGTAAAAATCGATTATAAGGGAATTCTTTTACCTCATTGGTCAAAATGACGGACCGGGAAAAAGTCCAGCACAACCTCTGCTTCTGCTACGCTGCTCCCTCAACCTTTACCTGATGTTATAGTTTGTGGTCAATACATTTATATTTTTCTTCTTATACGTAGATTTTGAATTAGATTAAATGAGGAAATATTTCTAAAGTAGCCCCTCAGAATATGGGACTTTGATAACTGTAAATCACAAAAATGATTTCAAAATCCTGGAGGAACTGTCTCATAGCTGCATTGTTTGTCCCTACAGATGCACCAATGCATTGTACCACAGCAGCATTCAGGCGTTGGCGCATATGAGTGACGAGGAGCTTCAGGAACTCTTCAGGGAGGCTCCTTTCCAAGAAATGTTTTTGGAGCCGGGGACCACGGTAATAGACGCCTGCCGTAAAGCCAGCGCCATCCCTGATGGGCCCAGAGGGTAGGTTCCTCATGAGCACCTGCTGTAAGAGAGCTCTGCCATTGGTTGTGGGGTTGCTTTTTGCCAGCAGTTAGGGAAGCTGATCCACTGAAGGAAAACCTCTGAAGAAGAAAGTTGGTGCAACTTTCTTCTTCACGAAACACAACTGGAATGGCGTCGGATTTCAGTCGTAGGATCTCACTTTTGTCGTTTGTAAAAGATCACAAGTTATTTCTCCCACTGGTGCTAGACCTGCAGGTTTGTTTTGGTTGTATCTATCCAGAATTTTTTCATTAACCAAGTCCAAAGACTCATCCCGTGGTCTGTTTTAGAAGGGTCACTGGTGTGAAGTAGAGAAAACTCCAGAACTGATGGCATTTTCTTAAAAAATTTGGTCAAAACGTGCTCCATGATTTATTAAACACTGGAAGGACAGTGGGAAACCACTTCGCCTTCGAGGAAGAGACGTTGCTGGGGGGGTAAAGACGATCCTGAATGATCAGGTTTGGCAGTCACGTAATTGTTTGGTGAGAACAATGGGAAGAACAGTAGGACTCAGGGATGTGTTTAATGGTGAAAGTAAGACCTCTCTAGGAATTGGAACTAAACTGCTGTGTCTAGCCATAAGCAAACCTTTAATCAGTGAAGCTAACTGGGAAAAAAGGTTCCACTTTCCAAAAGAGCTAATGTCTACTGTAACACCCTTTAGGGGCAATGCAGTGACCGGGGTTGCTGGAGTTGATCAGGCCTAGTAGGTTCAGCAACATTTTGAGCCCAAAGAATGAGGTCTCCTGACTACCTGAATATACTGAATGATACAGGTTTTTTTTTTACCTGAATCTTACTGTGCGATTGCTTGTGTTCAGGTATCGGATGATTTCAGAAGGAGCAGTATGGATCAACCACAAAAGGGAAGACAAACCGGAGCAGGTCCTCATCCCCAACATCCACATATTGTCTAATGGACTCACCCTGCTCAGAGTGGGCAAGAAAAACTTTCATATTGTCAAGTGGCTCGGCCTCTGAGGCTGCCCCATTGACTTACAGGGAAGGTAGGAGGAAAAACTTGAGAAGAGACTGTAGGAGATGTTGATGGACTGATCAATGACTGGTCATTTAGTATTATGTATACGTACATATGTACGTGTGCTGTTTATCTAAAGATTTGCTATTAATTATTAAACGATTGGGTAAAGAGATCTTTTTCTGTTGACTTACCTCTGCAGCAGACTTTTGGGGCAGTGAACACTAGAGGGCGACATTGCCTGTGTGGCCATCCACGGAGAACCTAATGGGCCATTTATCCTACTGTAACCATTCAAGTAAACAGCTGCTCAACGCTGAACTAAATTGCATCATTTCTCCAAAAAAGCTTACGGTCCTATTTTAAGCAAATTATTATTTTTAAAAATTGTTTAATTATGGTGCATTTGTTTTGTTGCAGTTTCGATTCTTTTTTTTTTCTTCTTCTTTTGACTTCTGTAGAGTCTAACACAACTTACACACATTAGGAGACAACAATCTCATTTTGGGGGAAAGACGGTTTATGATGCAGTTTGAGTTCAAAAGTAGGTTTTACTTAAATACTATTTATGTAAGGTTTTTTTTTCCTGTCCAATATTGTTGTTTAAGAAGAAATTCTTTTCTGTAAATGTGATTGTTTTTTTATCTCTATTTTTGGGATTTGTTTTTGCAGATAATTTCAATTCTACATTTTATATTTAATAAGATCAAGTGCTTTCGAAGTGTTTTGCTGACAAAGAGCAAAAAATGGCAAGAATACACACATAATAATTAAAGAACAAAGATACCATCAAATATATGTGGGTTTTGTATAAATTGTCCAGTGTTTATCATATATAAAATGCAACCTAGATATATTAACTGCAATCATGGAATACATATGTGCCTTTCCCTGATTTAAAAAGAAATATTTTTTTAAGAAAAAATTTAAAACCTACTGTTACAGGCTAATAGTCAATCAGTGAGAGGAGCTGAAAAGGTCATTCAAATAACATCCAAAACAGAACCAAGTGACTACTACAAGCTGTAAAACTTTCAAGTTCTAAAATTACCAAAGAAGTTCAGTCCGTTGTCAAAACTCAAAGCTGCTAATTCACCTTTTAATTAATGTTGAAACATTAAAATTAATTTTGCAGTGTATGTAATACTCAATCTGCTCTGTAATTTATTTTAGGTTTTCATAACAATAACTTAAAACAACTTACTGTGAAATAAACGAACTTGGAAATGCATCTTTAAACATCAAATCTGAACAGCACGTTCATAAAACATACAGAGACTAGTTAACTGTCTTACAATTAAATATTTTTGGTTAATACCTCACGGCTGATCAAGATTGAAATTGTGTCGAAATGTAAGCTTATTTACAAAGTTGGCCCAGATTACTTAAAAGTGCTGGCCCTTTAAAAAAAAACATGGGCGTGGCCTCTGCGTTCAGCAAATGAACAGCCTCGCTCGGATTTAAATAGCTCTGTGTGTCAATCACATGCTCTGGCCCTCCTCCATCCGAGCCCAGCCTTCTCTCTCAGTCCCCACAACGCCTCTGAATCGCCATATTGGGTACTGAGGTTGCTCTGCAGTTTCTCTCAGTCCGGGACGGAATTGACAAGAGCTCCTTCGGTCCCTCTGCAGTTTGTTTTGATGATTCGCGGGGACTATCTTCGGCGTCAGAACACCGCAGAAGCCGTTTGTGCCTCCAGCTTGGCATACGCATGGCATAAGCCGTTTCACGCCTGTTTCGGATCTTTTCCCCCGTGACGAGGAGATACCAGTTGTTTTTTTTCTGTATCTTTTTTTCTTCTTCTTCTTCTCTCTTACTCTCCGGCGACGTGTGTGTGTTTTTTTTTTTCTCTTATGAAAACCGGACGCTCCTGGCTGCTCGAAGATTCAGCTTTTTTGGGGGGTAAAATGTCAGACGTTCGACTTTCAAACGGAAGCCCGACGTTGGAACGGACGGAGCCCCGGGTTACGGAACACCCGAAGCCGTCAGCCTGCCGAAGCCTCTTCGGCTCGGTGGACCGCGAAGAGTTGAAGAGGGATTTAAAGGGACATATGCGGGAGCTGCAGGAGGCTGCGTCCGCCAAGTGGGGCTTCGACTTTGCCAGTGACAAGCCGCTGCCTAACGCCAGGCTCACATGGGAACTAGTGGATCCCGCGGAGGTCCCGGATTTCTACGTGCGGCCCCCGCGGAGGGAGAAAGGCGTCTGCTCTGGGAATAACAATGTGGATCTAAACGGGAATCACAGCTGCGTTCTGGTGGTTCCGAGCGAAGACACGAGCATGTCTGACATACTGACGGAGTGTACGGAGCAGTGCACCGGGCCGAGGAAAAGACCGTGTCACGGTACTATTTATTTGATTTTATTTTTACATGTTTTCATCCCGAATTCGTTGCTGTGTAACAGATAGTCCTACGGCTTCACGGTGTTGGCATATTACTTTTAAAAATACATAAATATTTTACTACCAAAGTAGTAAAATGAACACATAAGTTTTTGTTTTTTTTTCGCAGACACCACGGCGCAAAGTAAGAGGTCACGCAGCAGCCCAGATGAAGTTAGTTGTCCAACCCTGAGCCGCGCTGTTGAACACACACCCAGAAAATCCAGTCCCAAGAGGCAAACGTGAGGACTAGCAAAACGGTAAGAAAATTAAATTATATGTTGCTCCACCTTTTTTTTTTATCACACACGATGTCAGAGAGACGAATATTAGGTATATGTGGTCAAAAAAAAGAAAAGAAAACACCGTGGCCATTTCTACCCTTGGCATAAAATACACGGTTTTTACTTTATAAATTTCGATTTTTTTATTTTTTTTTTTCGACAACCGAACGGAACATTTTGTCGACTCGTAGAGTTCGATCGATAAAAGTTCTGCCCCACTAACACCAGGCAGACAAACGTTGCGAGTGGAAAACAAGAAAAGGGAAAACAAAACTGAGCTGGACATTATTTTTAGCCCTTTAACTGCAGGTGTTTCGGTGCTGCTCGTTTCCTACTTAACTGTAAACAAGTGCTGAACAACAGTGTAGTAGTAACACGTCAGCAGCCACTGCCCTCGCAGCAGAGCAGGGACGGAAGGGGGCTGGTCTCTCCGAGAGCTGCAAAAACAGACACAAACGCGCGCACACGCTTTGCTCACATACTCCTGTTACAACACACACACACACACACCCACACACATATCTATCCCTGCAGGGGGAGAAGAGTGTGCAGGTTTGAAATCAAGTGGGTCACAGCAAAGAGAGGGTCTGGTTTAAATTATTTTTTTAACACGTTGCACAAAAGAGAGGGGAAAAAGTAAATGTATATATTAGTATGTTTTTTTAAATAAAAATATTTAATGAAGTCTAAACGGTAGAGGCAGTGTTTTGGAATTCCTTTAAATAAATAAGAAATTGTAAAAAATTTTTATAAATGTGGAAAGAAATTTAGAACTTTCACTGTGCATATTTTAATGCTAACTTAACATTTGGTGTATCTTTTTTTCCTTTTAGATTAATTTCTGATGTTATTTTTTTTTCTATATATTTTTAAAATAGGAAACTTAACCTGCATCTTAATTGTATAAGCTAATAAAAAACACTTGAAGGAGAGACTCACAAAATATGACTTAAAGTAGCTTCTAGAAATAAAAACTATAGAAAAAGAAAAAAAAAACATGCTTTCTGATTACAAAAATAATCATTTGTATTTCACATCGAGACTCTTTAAACAGTTTTTCCACATCAGGAAACGTGTCCTCGGGGAAAAACTCGACTCCTTTTTTTTGTTTGTTGTTGTTGCAGAAAATGTTACACAATGTTCTGTTATACTAACTTGCATGTTTTTCTTCTCCCTCTCTTCCTTGTTCTCGCCCCACAGAGAAGATGCGCCCTCCCCCTTGTTTTTCCCGAAACGTGGGAGACCTCAGTGTTGGCTTCTTTTTTTTTTTTTTTCTTTTTTTTTTTTTTTTTTTTCTCCCTTTTTGGACGAGGATCTACGCAGCATCAGAAACATATCAGCTCTCCTGAAGACTGGGGAGGACGCTGTTGAAGCACTGAATAGAAACACTAAAGTTTTTTTGGCACTCAGTTAAATGTTACTGCCTCTAACAGCAGTCGATGTAGCAGTGTGCAATTAGGTTGGATTTCCTTTTTTGCTCCTTATTTTTCTTTTTTTTTTTTACTACCTGTGTATATAAATTAATAAATAAATATATATTTCTCTTCATATGTAGCACATAAGAAACATTATGATTTTTAAAACAAATCCTTTATGTTAAAAGTGTGAAATTTGATTTGACTTGAAGAATTGCAGTGTAGTTTGACTTCTTTTTTTTTCTGGAAATGCTGTTCTGCTCGTGCAAAGTTGACACGGTCCCTAATTGCTACACTTTAAAAAAAAAACACAAATCATGGCTTCTTACTGTTTCCTTACAGCGTGACTTCACTCCGTCATTTCCCTAACTCGACATTGAAGAATGGTACAAATGTAGCTCATTTATTTTTAATTTAATTTAATTTTTTTGTTGTTGTTTTTTGGCCACAATCTTTAGCTCTTTTAAGAGGAGGAAACTTAAAAAAACAAATCAGTGAGGATATTCTATTTATTTTTTGATTTTTAGAGTTGCTTTTAAGCACCAGTTCGGGCCTTTTTCCCCTCTCCTCCCTGTTGTAGCTCTGCACTCCTCAGATGCGTTGGACTAGCTGAGATATTTACGGAAGGACATGCAAACTTATTGACTGTACCCCGATGTGCCTTACTGCTTTGCAGATGGAAGGGTTTTTACTTTTGAAAGCGGTTATATCTCCTACAATACCAAATACATGGTTGCCTTTATGTAGATGACTTCACATTGTATTTCTTTGTGATAACTTAGGTGCTTTTTTTTCTCCCTCCCCCTCTTCTCTTGCGTCCCTTCCTCCCCTCCCCCCAATATTTTAAACCTGCTGAGGATGCGAGTGTGAGGATCTCAAAGCTTCTCCTGTATTTGAAGAATAACGGCTCGTCCCACAAATGCAGTCGCCACGCCTGTGTAATTGTGTAGACATTTTTTTAAATTTTTTTTTTTGCAATGTACATCTGTACATATTTTGTAAAAAAAAAAAAGGAAAAAAATTAAAACAAAAAAACTGAGAAATTATACTAACTTATTTATGTCAATTTTTTTTTTTAATGTAGAGTTTTAAAAAAAAAAAAAGGGTTCTTGATTACGGTTATCCAAAGTGGCATTTACGTTACTATAATTGTTTTCATTTTATTTGGTAGATTTTTTTTTTCCTCCCCCTTATAAGGTTGCAGACTGAGCCTGATATTTGTTGTGCATTTTTGTAATGTGTGGATAAAAGATGTTGCAATCAATAAAAGAGAAAATTAGAGTTGGACTATATATATATTATTTTTTTTGACTTGTTACCCTGGGTGTAAACAGTCCATGCTTAGCATACGATAAATGCACCATGTTAGAAAAAGGAATTGAAGTCACAAGTACATTTTCATAAAATATTTGACCATTCAGACTTCTATTTGGTATTGTTTGGGTTCTTTTTTTTTTTTAGCAGCTCGGTAAAAAAATCAGTGAGGCGAGTCGAGGCTGAATGATTGAGGCTCGGTTCATCCAATGAGAGAAGAGTTTAGAACAGCCACCAGTAGTGCTCATAAACTTACACCTGGAGTAGTTACTGAAAAAAATAAGAATTTAAGTTTAGAAAACAATGTTTACCTGGACTGGAAAATACAGACAGGAAGCATTTTATCATATTTTATTTTATTTGCCACATTGGTATTAACAGTGTGTGTGTGTGTGTGTGTGTGTAGTTGTTAATAGTCCTTTTTTGGTTTAGTCATCAAACCCCCAGACCAAATGTGGTGTAATGTCACTTTTTAAGTTCAACAATCAATATTTATTCTGAGCATATTCATGGAAAAAAAAAAACAACTGAAAAATGTACGTCTAACTAAAATCCTAACAGCTGTTGCAGTGTAAATTACAAAATGTATAGTATATTCTATAATTTTTTTTATTATTTTATATAAAATGTCTGTATTTTAGCACTTAAACACATTTAAATATTTTTTCCCAATGTAAAATGTATGAAATACAATGCATATATATTAACATTTTACATGCAGTCTTGATTTCCTCTTGTTTTAATCTGCCGCGCCTTGCTGTCTGGTTCCAGACAGCTGAGGGTCTCAGTTTTAGTCTCTGCACATCTTTTGGCTGTAAAACCCAAATAAACGTTTTCATTGCGCAGAATTTCTCTGCCTCGTCCTCCTCATGCCTCCAGCGCAGGAGGACGGACACCTGCAGCAGCTTGTTTTTATTCATATTCCTTAGCGCCGGTGTGTTATGAGGGGTGGAAGTGGTCTCTGTGTGTGTGGGCGGGTGGGAAAGGTGGGGACGCTCCGGTTCTGAAGCGTGCAGGTGGACAACCTCAACCCAGCTGTTCCATCAAACCTTCCCCGACCCCCACCTCTGAGCTCGGGCCCCATTGTCCCAGTGTGTGGGCCTTTGTGCCGAAGGCCATTGTGTAGGGGCCGGGGCTGGCCACTGTTGTGTCTGGGGCTCCTCTGTTCAAACAAAGGGCCCGTCTACAATCCTCCACCCCACCCAAACAGCAGACTGCCTGACTGATTGACTGACTGACTGACCATCTGACTGACTGACTTCATGACTAGGTGAAAAAGCAATGGAGGGAAATATCGTGGCATTGTGCCTGACATCCTAAGTTCACATCAGTATGACCCACTTACAATGGGCAAAACATCAATTAGTTCAGTGATTCAATTAAAAAATTATGCATTTTACTCACATATGTACGTTACCCATGGTGTTGAACAAAAGACACAAAATACATTTTGTTACAACTGGTATTTCAATGTACTAGACAGATTTCAATGTACTAGACAGTACATTTCAATGTACTAGACAGTACATTTCAATGTACTAGACAGTACATTTCAATGTACTAGACAGTACATTTCAATGTACTAGACAGTACATTTCAATGTACTAGACAGTACATTTCAATGTACTAGACAGTACATTTCAATGTACTAGACAGTACATTTCAATGTACTAGACAGTACATTTCAATGTACTAGACAGTACATTTCAATGTACTAGACAGTACATTTCAATGTACTAGACAGTACATTTCAATGTACTAGACAGTACATTTCAATGTACTAGACAGTACATTTCAATGTACTAGACAGTACATTTCAATGTACTAGACAGTACATTTCAATGTACTAGACAGTACATTTCAATGTACTAGACAGTACATTTCAGTGTTTTGATTGTTGATTCGATGTTGCATGATTGTGTTTTTGTTTGTTTTGATGTAAAGCACTTTGAAATGCCTTGCTGCTGAAATGTGCTATACAAATAAAATTGGATTGATTGATTGATTGTACAGTATATGCACTTTGCCATCAGTCAGTCACAGTGATAAATAGGTCACTAAAGTAGATATTGGTATTTTTGACAGTGTTAGTGGTGTGGAGTCCTGCTGGAAAATGAAATCAGCATCTCAGTGAAGTTTGTCACTAAAGGCAGGCATAGAGTGCATAGAAATTTGACTTTGGCTTTGATAAAACACAGCGGGACAAACCGCCGGTAACATGGCGACTGCAATCACCTTCCACTTAACCTCAAGCAACGGGAATGCTTTGTCTCTGGTTGAGAAGTGGCTCAACATAAGGAATGCAAAAGTTGTACGCTATGCTCTCAATGCGTCTGTGTCTGGTTGGCTTTGGTTCACGATTTTATGTTAACCATTTTTCCTTCCACTTAACTTTACAGTAGCATATTTTGATACGGCACTCTTTCTTTCACGACTTATTTGGTTTTTGCTCTGGTTATGTTTGCCTTGTAAGAAGCGTGGTGAATCTTAGCAAAAAGCATTTCACAGTCCTTTCTGCTAGAGTTTTTCCTTCCGCTCAACTTTCTGTTAATATGTTTGGCTAAAGCACTTATGTGGCGCCCCGTCTTTGTGGAGGACATTGACGACTGCCTGCTGAACAGCTGTCAAGCTGGAACTCACCTCATAATTGTGCACGCCATAACACTTCTGTCTAAATGACGTCATTGGTCTTGCTTAACGGTATTACAATTTTCAGAGAAACAGTTTTTGTTTTTATTCATTTTAAGACATCATTGAAAAAGTTCACTTTGCAATTCACTTGAAATGTCACTCTGTAATAAGTTTCACGTTTAATTTAGCTAGTCAAATAAATTTACTTCATATTTGTATTTATTTTAAAGTAGGCATACAAGTGACACTATTTTTTTACTATAAATGTTTTAACCCCCTTCTGCCCGTTCAGTGAGCACAAATACGCGTGAGTCAACAACCTGTTATTTCATAAGCGCAAACAGGGCGTTGACTTGTGCATCTGGGCTAAAGGAGGTCGGCCTATAATCTCGCCCTACTGCAGGAATAATTACACCCTTACAAAACGTTGCATTGTTTGTGAAAGTCCGACCAATTTGCTCATGAATCATGACCCGTTTTCTGCAGCACATTTAGAGCCTCTCTCTCTCTCTCTCGCTTTTTCCCCCCTGCTCCTTGCTACACAGTTGGAATAACGATTACATAAACAACTTGATTTGCCTTGCAAATTCGTACAATCATCCTTTATCCCTTATTAGGATATTCCCCGGCCAATTCATTTTATGCAACTTCCTAAATTAAGCAGTTCACACAACTGCTGCCTAGTGGAGCCTGAACGCAGCCAGCCCACACCAAAGCCACACCGAAGTGAACTCTCGGAAATTCCAGCAAGACACTCGGTTTAAAGTCTTGCTACGTTTCCTCCGTGTGCCAAGAATTCACGCTTCCGTGCTACATCAACACAAACAGGTTATCTTTTCCTGTTAACCGCCCTGACACTTAATATAAAGCCACAAGTTCCTCCCTGAGTTTCCTGTCGAGCCACAACATACGTCATTGAACTAGTCCCATGGCACCTCGGCCTCCGAAAGAAGGGAAAGCACGAGACGGCAAGCACGAGACGGCAAGCACCTCACATCCCTTCCACTTTCCGCTTCTTCTTCTCATGCTGGGTCGTTTTACACGTCGGAGCGGCTCTTCGTTTAAAACCAGAACGTTTTTGTTGCAATCCTGTCAAACTGGCACTTTTTGCTGTAATTGTTATATTCATTTTTACTTTAAAAGTTACAAAACTACATTTAAAACACTTTTCGAAACCAGGTATCATAATGACACTTGTCTGTAACACCCTCTGCGGAGATGTAAAGTAGCTACTCCACAGGTGTGGAAGTGCACATGTGCAGAATGGTTTTATGCGCATAAATGCTCCACCTTTACGCTCCAATTAGTCACACATCAGATGACAAAGGCCAGATATACAATATATAGTTACACTGCGGTAAGTTAACGGTGGCCTAAACCAGTAAAAACGTAACTTAGTAATATGTTCTCACCCTCGTCTTGATAAGCACAGAGAGCAGTCCGCATGCGGGGAGCAGGCGGTGGGGACGCGGTGAGGGAGCGGTGGGGACGGTGAGGGAGCGGTGGGGACGCGGTGAGGGAGCGGTGGGGACGCGGTGAGGGAGCGGTGGGGACGGTGAGGGAGCGGTGGGGACGCGGTGGGCATGCTGGGAGCAGGCGGTGGGGACGCCGTAGTCACTAGGTGGGCATAAATCCCTGCAGGGCCGGATTTATGGACAAAAGCTCTTTCTTGAATGCAAATTACAGGTACAGGTAATGTACATAAAATATGTATAAGCGAATGATACCAATTGATGACGGTAGATTAATATTACCCTTGGCCAGTAGCTCCATGTTATCCCACCCCTCCCAAAAAGAAAATACTATAACGTCATTGTTTTCAAGTATTATTAAGTATTGTATGTATTAATAAATTTAAATTATTAAATAGGTATAATAAAATAATATAATAAAAAAAAGCATCTGTAGCCCTCCGGACTCCAAATAAATTGGGGCCCTAGGCTGCTGCCCCTGAAAGCCCTTTCTAAAATCTGGCCCAGGTCTCGTGTGCATTTTATCTATGCATCTGTGTGTGCGTGTGTGAGTTTCCCCCCACACTGGGAGGGAATTGGATTCGATTAATCGAGGAGCGAGTCGTATCTGCAGGAGTTGCAAGTTGCAGCGCCATGGTGCGGTGTGAGCTCAGGATTGAGGGGGGAAAGGAAGAGGTGAGAGATGCCGCAGAGCACTGAATGACAGATGTGCAGATGTGCTTCAGCGGCATGGCTGGGAGGGAAAAGAAAGGCAGGGAAAGCGGGGGGGGGGAAGGTGCCATGCCGGGGTTAGAGCTCATTAAAGTGGCACACCTGCAGCCTATCAAAGAGCCTTTATCTTCTATCAGCCCAAATCTGCTCAAGCACGCAGCTCAAGACATTGCAAAGCCAGCATGGGCCACGTTGCACGCTCACTCTGACTCGTCCGTCCTTTATCTCCCCTTTCTCTCCTGACCAGCGCCAGCGGACGGTACCTGGAGCAGAAATCCTGTCAGGAATGCTCAGGGATGCGTTCAGATGCATCTGGCTGAGAAGCGGAGGCAGAGTTCCCAAGTTTGGAACATCTGTGCTGTGGAGATAGAGAGGCTTTTTCTTCATGCTCAATTTCACATTGTTCTCTTCTGGTAAAGTTAATGCATGGATAAATCATCAATTATTTATTGATTTAGCTTCTTTTCTTCTGAAAAGAGCCCAAGAAAAGGTTCTGTGTATGATGAATGTAGCTGCTGCCGATTTTGGTCTGCAATATGTTTACGTAAATAGGTCTAGTCACACTTTTCACATACGACCTTGCACAAAAGAATATATCCTGTGTTTCAAAATCTCACAGATTTTCAAGTTTCATTTTATCTGTAGGTATTTAATGTTGAGTTGTTTATATTTTTTAGATACTTTTAAATTCAATGGACTATATTTTGTTTCTGTAACAAGTTAGTGGGATTAATACATTTGTATTCTATTCCCTAAACAATATAAATAATTAGAATGGTGAGAGTCAAAGCACTTCACATAACAGTTTAAAAAATCTTCACATTTCTTTTTTTTTTTCCTCTAGGAAAAAATTATTTTAACTTTTTTTTCTCTTATATATGAAACAAATTTTATCTTGTTATGAGTTATGCAAGGTTTTTATTTTCTAAGGGGTGGAAAGTCGCTGAATCTAGTCGAGTTACATCCACAAATTTCAATGTGTTTCATTAGGATTCTATGTGGTGGATTAACACAACACAGCACATAATTGAGCCGGGAAAGGAAAATGACGAATAGAAATCTGAAAAGTGCGGCATATTTGCTCGTTTGCCTTTACCGTGATACCCCTGAATAAGATCCTGTTTCTCCGACTGGCTTCAGAAGGCATGTAATTCAAATCGACTGCTTACCCAACCCAACAGGCCGAGCCTTTAATCAGAGAAGGTCTGGGGTAACTCTGGAGGAGCTGCAGAGATCCAGAGAGTCTCTGCAGCTAAACTATTATTAGTTGTGCACTTCACTAATCCGGACCTTATAGATGAATTCAAATGTTTACACACCTCAGCAATACTTTAGAGACTATGAACAAAAATGTAAAGCTTTTCACTTTACATTTCACAGTTAGCAGTTGGGTGAAATTGTTTATGACTCAATCGTGTTTGCTGCTTTTGAGTAAGTTTGAAATTGAAAAACACTTTATTGTCTCCAAAGAGAAATGAAATGTGGTAGCTAATATCTTCCAAAAGTTGTTTTGAACTTCTAAAGTTCAAAACTTCAAAAGTTTTGAAGTTTTTCTGTGTTTTTTTGTGACAGTCTCATAAAGAGGATGCTCAGAGTTGTTCATAATCTTCTGGCTCTTATGAAGAATCCTTCTTTGCACATCATCTTCAGTTCCCCAGAATGGAGCCAGCATTCCTTATCAGCTTGATGCTACCACAAACAGATAACCCAGACATTTAGAGAAGATCTGCAGCGTCTCGCTGGAAACGCTGAAGGACATAATCAGCTTCGTCAAGATGTAATGTGCAATCTGCTCATTCCTGTTGAGTCTCTTCCTGTTGAGTCTCCAGTTCAATCTGTCGTCCAGGTGACCACCAAATTATACGGCTCCACCATGATGGAATTAGTTTAAATGTGTTTCTCTTGAAATATGGAATCATTTCTTTTCTCCTGTTTACATTTAAGATAAAACTGTGAAAGAAATCTGTTGGACGTCCTATTGGCAGCTTCCCAACATGGCGGCACGCTGAAAAGACGCGGCGTAAAGCGAACTTTTAGATATAAAGTGAACAGTTAAACTCCCGGTAAAATACAATAAAGTTTGTGGAGATGACAACGTTTGGTGTATATGAATACCTTTGCCAGACAGCAAGTTCAAAAGTTGAACTTTTGAAACTATTTGTTGTTTGTGTGTGTTGGGGTCGAGGGTTAAGTGACCTCACACAGATAAATAGAAAAAGGGAAATATATAAAACTAAACGGCATTTGTCTTCAACGTCAAACCATCATTCTTTCTCCACATATTCAGTTCTGGTAATCGTCTGTCAGCGCGTTTAGCTTAGCTTAGCCGAAACAGCTCACATCAGAGTCACTTGTACGGCCGAGCCCAGCTTTCCATGTTTTCACTGGGTGTAAAATTAGCAGCAGGGCTTTTTCACTAAGCAGGATGATGACAGTCTGGGCGGCGTTAGGATGGATTTCATGTGACACCAAATATTTCCACATGATGCAACTCTGACCGCTGCATATATCCGATGACACTCCCAGCACGGGGAAGTTAACGCGTTGGTTCAAATGTAAAGAGGGGAAAATAGTCCTCATCGCCCGCTCTCCACACTGGTACCAGAAGTTTCCACTTTTTTAGAGTGGCAAATCCGACCACATTTCATGTGAATATACTTCCCTCGTAACCTTTCCTCTCTTTTCCTTCTTCATTTTTTCCCCCCCCCTTTTGCTTCTGCTGCCCTCATCAGGAGGCTCTCAGGGGCCCCGGCGCGGCACGGCAAAAGCACGGCCCTTGGTTCTGGTGTTGAAAAGCTTCCCGCCGTTAAGACTGAGCTGAGCATGTTCTCCTGGCCCGGCGCTTGATGAGAAAAGCAGATCGGCACCATATGAAAACCTACCTCCACTCACGGACAGCCGTGGATTTGGTCCATTGGCTCCATTTTTCACTCAGCTTTCAATTTTCACTCGCTGCGGAGAGTGATGTCGGTCTTTGGGGGGATATTCCGCTGCCTTGTGGTGTAAAAGTAACCGAGAGGAGACGTGCATAAAGCAGATAGATATTTATATACTTAGCAGCTCAACACACGTTTGACCAATTGTTCTCCCAGCTCAGTGGGCAGCAGCAAACCCGGTGAATGACTGATGAGAGCGAGGCTGATGTTGTAAAAGAAAGAAAAAAAAAAGACTCCAGCATCTTTTCATCATCTCGACGCATTTTTCTCCGTACATCATTTCTGAACAATGTGTGCTATGTGCTCTGAGACGCGTGTAATAATGAAACCCTCTTACACAGAAGAGCTCGGCAGGTTTTTCAAGGAAACTCTGCGTTGTTCTTCTTCTCTCGCTTCCTCTTTTTCACAGAAAATATCTTCTTTTTTTTCCTGATCTAAACTTACGACTGTGACATGTAGAGGTCAAGTTCTGCATCATCACTGAAGTCGATCCAGTTTTTTTTTAAATTATTTAGCCAAAACTTATCTCCCTGTGTGTGGGAGGGAAACTTTTTGTGTTGGTCATATTATGTTGAGAAAAAGCGTTTCTCTCCTAACAGATCGCTTCTGCTTTTCTTATCTTGTCAGACTTTAATGTTTCAGGTCATCAAAGATCAACATCAAGGATAAGCCAAGTGGCTCCTGCATGTGTGGCTCCTGTATGTCACCAAACGCAGTGTTTTGTGACAAAATTATAAAATCGGGGCATTAAAACATCATTAGAACCGCATTATGTAATAATTGATGCAAAATGTCCAAAATGTTGAAGTCATTTTGCCTTGAAGGTTCTGGGAACGGAATGACCGCCCCACAGAAAAAAATGTGCTAAATTTAAAATTTTTTAATTACAACAAATTTTCTAAATTAAATATTTATCTGAAATTTGCAAGTTGACCTTTTTCAGAAAGTCAACTGACATTTACGGCTCCTGCTTGACTTTCCTGAACATAGAAATGTCTCTTTGCATTGTAAACGTTGCTAATCTACATCTAGACGATTTCCTATGATTGATGGATCTATGACCTTCGCCCTTTATCTGAAAATCCTGAAGGACAACATGGTTTGCGACCTGAAACTCAAACCCTACGAAAACACGCATAAATGACTTAAAGAAGCAAGATCTTGAAGTGGCCTACTCAAAGTATGGGACCTGAATCTGACTGAGAAGCTGTGGTATGGCCAATTTAAAGAAATGTGTCAGGAACTGTAGATTCCTGCGTAGTGATGCAAAAGACTCACTGCCAGTTACTGCCAGTATTACTAATGGCAGACGGTGCTGCCAATCGTTTTGGATCGGTTTGGATAGCTTTCTCTGTTCTTAACTAAATAACATTGATTGAAAAGTGATTTGGGAACCGCCTTATATTTATTTAATACTTTGTGATTATCTAAAATATTCAAGAGTGACCAAGAAAACAGTCTGCGTTTTCTTCACGCCAATCGAAGTCCAACTCTACTAAAATATGCAGCAGTCAAAGCTTCGACCTGCTCACTGTCGCCACCTCCAGGTGGGGTTTGATCAGCCGGCAGGGTGTGAAGTTCAGTCATTGTGTTTTGGTCCACCGAAGGGCGTAGGTGGCTGGTAAACCACAGACAAATGGCTGAGGGAAACCTTGTAAGGCCAAAGGTCGCCGGGGGTCGAGCTAACCTCTCGACTTTCGGTTGATTTATTATTCCATAGGGTGATGCTGCCTCTCTCGGACCAAGCAGGCGAGAGGTCAAAGGGCACAAAATAACTGCCGCGACTGCAAGGAGCTGGAAAAGAAAATTGTTTTCTGAAACAGGTACTGTCTCAGAAAACATGGGCTTCCTGCAGGGGAGAGTCTCTGTGCTTTGCAAAAACAGATCATTGAAGTGCAAAACAGTAGCCGTGTGATGTTTTGTAAAACCCACCCAAGACGGGAAAATATTTACTACTTTCAAGAAAACTTAAAAAAAACAACTTTATTTTACATTTTTTTTAGATTTTTGCCACAAGCAACAAACTTGTGGCAAAAAAAAAATTCAGATTTTTTTTTAATCCGTTCAGACAGCGTTCAGCTATTCTCAATCTGCAGTATAACATTGACTATTTCCCAGTTGCTATTGCTATTGATTGCAGTGACTGTGATGTAGCTTAGCTACGCGCCTCCTTCAGAGTCCCCACAACGGCAACTGTGCTTATTGTTTGTCACTCTTTCGCTATTTATTATTCCATTTATTATTCCATGGTATCAATACGATACTAAATAAAT
Source organism: Phalloptychus januarius (assembly GCA_902982915.1). Lineage (NCBI taxonomy): Eukaryota > Metazoa > Chordata > Actinopteri > Cyprinodontiformes > Poeciliidae > Phalloptychus > Phalloptychus januarius. The sequence goes on along the minus strand of CADWAE010000471.1, from coordinate 15,592,109 downwards.
ACACGGCCAGTATCGCTGATACCAATACCAATACTAACAACGATACATTTTAATTAATCAAGTTTGATCTCTCATCAAACATCTGACCTTTAGGTGGTTTTGGCAGTTGTTTTTTTTTTTACCTATAAAATACTGTAATAACATATCAACATGAAAAACAGAAAAACTTTTTTTTTCCCTAAATAAAGTGTAATAAATTATCATTTGAAACCAAATCAAAACAATTTTTGCTAATGAATAGTTCAATTAAAAAAATTCAAGAGGGAATCTGAAACTAAAATCTCAGTTTTACCATGCTGATATTGACCCCAATACTGATATCGATTCAGTATCGATATTATATCGTCTGCTTCCACTGGAAACCCAAAATGCGTAGTACTTGGGGCATCATTCATCAATTGCTTTCTACAACTGGCTGACGTTTGTGACATAGCAGTCAGCTAAATGAAATATTGTGATGTTTTAATGTTGCCAGAGATCTTATTGCAGCCCTAAAACAATAGCGATATCTGGTTTTCTGAAGTGCACCACATCCTTAGGGTGGAACAGGCTTTCTTCAGGAGCAACAATGAAGTTGGTTAAAGTTAATACAGAACAGCCTTTGAGGGAAACCTTTTAAAGGGAGCAAAATAACTGAGACTGGGACAGAGGTTCACGTTCCAACAGCCACGCAAGACTGTGAAAAAAAAACCTAAAATATTATTTTCCTTCCGCTCCAAACCTTTAATCTATTTTATGTCGGTCAAACCTCAAAACCTCAATGTGCAAGGGGCGTGAAGACTTTAACGAGGCTCACTCTAACCAGGGAAAAAATGTTGACTTTTTCACTAAATTTTGTGCTTTTCAGTCATCTGTCGTTTTCACTACGTGGCATTTTAAATCTGGCACTTTTGACATTTTAATGAAACTAGTTGAGTGAACTCAGAGTGATCTTCCAATGAGAATGCCAACTATTTCTCAGCAGGGGGTGGGGCGGCACCTCGAAGCTCCAACAACTGTCCTCTCAGGCAACTGCTGGTTATTTAGGGACGACTCCTGGCATCAGCTGCTGCCCACATTGTTTGTCACCATGCAGAGTGATGCAGCACAAACACGTGTGCAAAAACAGGCCCACCTGTTGACACTTGTGTGTTTTTATACATAGACCGGCTGGGCCTCGACTCGCCTGGGCCTCTCTGGACAGGTGGCCCCTTGGCGCCCTTCCACCCCACCCCACCCGACCCCGCCCAGACGCTACGCAGCCACACCCATGCAGCGTGATGACACACTGGCTTCACGGTCCAGCAAGAACCATGTGGTCTGTGAAGTGATTGCTCATCCCCCAGTGCAGAGTGTCATTAATAAGCCTGGAAATATTACTTTACCCTACATCTGTTTCAGGGTGAGCGTCTGTCATTAATCATTTTGGCCAACAAAAGCCTGACCTTCATTGTCAGCTTCAGCTTAATTCAGGCAGGACTTCTGGACTAAAAAAAGTTTGATTTGTTAAATTCATTAAACCTGAATGGGTTCAAATATTAGCTTTTTTTTTTTTGTAAAATATCCACTTCGAGTTGAATGTATCATAATGATAATTCACACTTCTCTTCGATTGTATTTCCTCTTTATTTTTTGCTACTTTTACTCTTTTCGTCCTGTGACTCTGCAGTGTCGATTCTTATCATTGAATTGTTTCTGGACTGTTTGACACAGTTTCTCCTGGAGAATGCGTATCTGGTGCTCTGTCAGTGTTTTCGCTCGTCGGTCTCGGGGTGCTTCGCCGTTGGCACGACGCAGGACTCGTGGTAACGTTGAACTTTTCTTCCCTGGACTATCCTTCTTCCAGGAAATGTTAAAAATAACCCCACCAGAGCCCTCTGCTGAACATTCTTGATGCTTCTTGCAGAATCTGTCCTTGAAGATTTGATTTGCTCTGATTAGCTTTTTTTTTTCTTCCTCAGTGTATCTGCCTCGTGTCTGATGCAATTGTTGTGCAAGCTCTGAACCTGATCGCTTCGCTGACTCTGCTTTTAGACGGTGATTGAAATCCCTGCGGCTTTCTGTATCGCACCTAAATGCCTGTCCTTGAACTTCTTGGTGGATGCGATCGTTTTTGCGCCAAGGTTCTTGCCTGTTGCGCCATTTGTTGCAAATTGATGCTGACAGCTCATGTTTCTGTGGAGGAAACCGTGTTTGACAAGACAAGAGTGGTTCCGAGTGTTATTCTGTTCTTCTAACACAATCAGAAAGACAAATGGTCGGAGTTGTGTTTCGAGGTTTGGGTTTTGAGCTTAACTTTAGCTGCAAATGTCTACAAAATTTTGTCTATATTCCGCTAAGATTGAAATAAAAAACAACACAATTTCGCAATTGGTGTGTTTCCATTAAATAACAAATGCAATTAAAATTACGTGTGAGTAAGTCTGCTGTAAAAATATGCCGCTCCATAATCCATCAACTTCTTCCTGCAGGCGACTTCTTCACAGTTTGCGTCATTAGCATGTGACTCCGATGATGCGAAGTCTTTCCACTGCAGTTTTGTGAAAAAATATATTTTGATGTGGCAAAAAAACCAAACAAACAAAAAAAAAAAACACATCATGATAGTGCAAAAAACTTTTATCGAAACACCAAAAGTTTTTTTCCGAATGATTCAAATCCTTGTGGATTTGAATCATTATGCGATTCCATTATGCAAATTAATTTTCGAAATGTTCAAGCTGTGCGATTTTACGGAGCCCCTAATGGACATGGAGAAAAAAAAGTCGGGATCTCAAGAAAACAAGTTGGGAAGTCAGGATTTCTTTTTTTTTTCTTCTCCATGTCCCCTTAGGGGCTCCGTATGATTTTGTGGTCTGCGGAAATGCAGCTAATAAGATTACCTAAACTAATCTAACTGGTCATATTGTGCAAATTAGGTCAGCAAGTGAATTTCAATTAACTTATTTTTTTTCAACATTTCATCTCATCAGGCTTCATACTATTCCTGAATTTACTCAAACTGCCACCATGAAATATGAGGTCGAGACTCGATTCGCTCTTTAACATGTTGGGAACCTCAGTTTGCAAATTTCAACTTCAACGTCTGTAAAATGTTTAGTGTTTTTCTTTTTTTGTATTCATGATCTCGTTTTGTCTTGAAGCTACTTCCTCGTCAGAGCATTTTATGTTGCTAGCGGTTGTTGAGGCTCCAGCATGCATCCCTGTGCAGATCTCCTGTCAAAAGGTGACACACAGCAGCCGAAGGGGCGTGTCCCACTATTTACCTGAGTAATGTGCTACTGTTGTCACAGTCTTTATGCAGACTATCCTCCAACTGTTGAAAAAGTTTTGCTGAGCTAGAATCATTGTCAAATATTTTGGAGGTTAAGACGAAGCAAAAATAACAGGCAAAATATGATTAGTTCAAGCACATTGGTGTTTACTCCAAATAAAGGAGGGAAGTGCAGTGGAGGACATTCCTGGAACTGAAGCTGGAACAACAGCGAGCCAAGAGAAAGGGGCTGGTCGCTTCCTATTCAGCTGTGAATCTGAGACGGATCCGTGGCAGAGGTCACTGGGCGAGAGGCAGGATCCACCCCGGACAGGTTACCAGTCCGTTACCACGGCAACATGTAGACACACAGGACAAGCAATGGCCGTGGGAAGAAGCCGGAGTACCCAGAGACAGACCTGTCTATAAGCAATAAATGAACTGCGTGAAATGAAATCGAGTGCAATAATTTCCACTTGCATGAATCGTCGTTTTTCTCTTTTCTCTCTTTCCACAAAAAACTGGATAACAGCTCTGATTGTTGTTTAGATTATTTTTTTATTGTTTAGAGTATTTATATTGGATATTTAAAGCGTCTTCTAGATCCAGCGTCAAACGTTTTTTAGAATTGAAGGTTTATTGATCTTTGAGAGGATTTTCTGTGCCACTACCATTAAATCATTTGGTCTCAGTCACTTTTGGGACAATTTATTATCCAGCAACATTGGTTATAGTGACAGACCAAGTCCAGAGAGAACTCGCAGAGGAACATGCAACTCCATGCAACTCCATGCAGAAAAGTCCTGTGAGAACCCCCCGCCCCCACCAAAGCACATCACATAAGCGAGAAGACCTGCGCTTACTGTATTTAAGGCCTTAATTTCACCAATTTAAGTCTTTTCAAGGATGCCTGGACACCCTGACTAAAGAAATGTATTTAAACTGCTGAATTTGAAAAAAAAAAATCTGAATGATTAATTCAGATTATTCTGGCATTTTAGCACCTAGAATAATGCTGATAACCAAAGCTAACCCAGAAGAAAGATCAAATGGTGATGACGGTTGTTATCAGAGACAGAACCAGCAAACAATCCGACCTAGGGAGAATTTGGAGAGACCAATTAACCTGACAGTCATGTTTTTGGACTGTGGGAGGAAGCCGGAGTACCTGGAGAGAACCCACGCATGCCCAGGGAGAACATGCAAACTCCATGCAGAAAGACCGGGGCCGGGAATCGAACCCAGAACCTTCTTGCTGCAAGACAACAGCTCTACCAACTGCACCACTGGGCAGCCACATTAAGTATTAATTTATACATTTTACACGATTAAGTGTGTTTTCATTAATAGTTTCTGGCTTAAAGAGAATACGGAGGAAATCCAAACTAGTTACTTCACTAATTTGGGTGTAATAAAAGTGATAGGCTGAGGCAGGCAGCTTTTCACCAGCCCCCTGTTCTGTTCTCGGTGGGACAAAGCAGGCAGAATCAAAGAGGCTGAGGATGATCAACGAGGCTCAGAGACTCTGCCGTCTCATGATCCCACAGACTTCCTCCTCCAGACTGTACTTCCACGTCCCGCATCTGCGACACTGCGCCCCTTTATATTCCGCCTCTAAATGCTTCCTCAGATCCTCTTTTAGGTTGTGCTCTTCTGAGATCAAACTGTCTTTTGAAGTGGGAGTCTTTCTCTGTCTTCTCTGGAGATGAAAGGCGAACCACGGGCACGCAGAGCGCCGTCTTGCCATGGGGCCTCTCTTTCTCTCTCGCTGCCAAAATCCACTCGCAGTGGCCGAACGGGGGGACGAGAAGATGACCTCGTCTCGATACGTCTTTAAGACAGATCGTCCTTCCTCTCTCATCGGGGTGTTGCCACTTATCGTCACTCCTCTGCTTCATCTCGCCTTTCTCTCCAGTCAGTCTTGGGACATCCCCGGTATTCCTTAGCTTTTAAAGACGAATGTAATTGAGTCACAATGTGAGACAGATCCTCTACTTTTCTGCGTGTGAACTTATCAGTCTTTACTTTTATTTTTACTTTCACTCCCTTATGGTGGAAAAGTAGGATTGAGGTTTTTCTAGGTTTGTCGGCGATTTTAACCTGTAAAATCGATTAATCAAATTTTTGGGTTCTGAAGATAGAATCTTTGGAAAATTGTGATTTTTGTTGTTTGACAACAAGAACTCAGCTCAACAATACGACCGAATATTAGGATTTTTTAATTACCATAATAAAGTTGTAATACTAACAGAATGAAGTAGTGATATTATGAAAACTCCAATACAAAAAAATAACAAAATTAAAAGGAGGCATATTTTTACAAATCGTCACTTTCCTGATATAATGGCCTCAGTCATTTTTTTTTGCCAAAATAAGATTCAGGCTAAGAAATCAATTTTAGCCAAAGAAAAAAGAAAAGATTTTTCATTTTTTTAAAATAATAACAGACCTTATCTTTTAGCACATCAATAGCAAATTATTAGTAGCAGGACTTTTAAATGAGTTTATCGAAGAACAAATTACACTGACTGATCCTGATGACGCTTCTCTTCCTCAACACAAATTTTCTTTTCTCAATTTTAAGATATTTTTCTGGTAAAATTGCATCTTTATTCTGCTAATATTATCACTATGGTCTTGTAATTTAAACAAATATTCTCACAGAAGGAATGATTGAAATAAAAGCCACTTTTTGAAATATATTTCCAGTCGTGCCATTTTTTTTAGAAAAAATATTGATTGAAATTAGAAATGGTATGAAAAAAATATATTTTTGAATGATGGACTAAGCATTGCTCCACTTGTTTCTCAAAGCTTGGGATATTGTTTTTTTTTTTAAATAACCATTTCAGATTTCATTCAAAACATACTGCAACAAAGTTTTCTAACAAATTGACAATCAAACATTAATTTTAGTTTGGTGGTATTTGCCAAAACGTAAAAAAGTTCACCAAAGTATGAATACTTTTCCAAGCCGGTGTAACAGACGAGCCGAGAGCAACATTTATATTGAAAAGGATTTTTATTATTTACAGCAAAGCTACAATAAAGAGGGAACGTCTTAAATAGCATTTAAATAATTTTTACACATTTTGACTTCAGGAGTCTGACAGCGTTTCTTGTACCTCCAACAAGTGGACACATCCTGGGTTGATCTTTTCACGTGGTTATAAACACAGTGCAATAAGGCAATGTTTCTATTTACAACTCTTAGAAAACTGTACAGGAGAAGCAACGAGAGCTCCCTTCAGATCCAACCGCTTCATGTGATACGAGATAAATAACAGGTCATTTTAACCACCGCAAATATAAAAATACATACTAGTGCAGAGAATGTCGTCTTCTTCCTCTTCCGCTGCCCTTGTTCACCCCGCTTTTATGCACGTGTGTTTGTCCGTCTTTTTAGGAATGCGCACGCTATAATTACGAGAGGCCTTCCATTACAATGGCAACATAGTTGAGCCACTTTCTGTTTTCCCACCACTCACACGTCTCAGAAGCCTGCATGAAGAAATACAAAATAATAACCTTTTTTTTTTATCACAATAAAAAAAGCAACATTTGACTCAATTATGTGTCCAGATATATATATATATATATAAAAAGAATATTTATTCTGGCTCACAAAAGAAATGACAAAAATTGAAATTTGATGCTGCTGGATTTCAATTTTTATCACAATATTTTGTGGTATGATAACGATCAAATTGACTATAAGAATCTATTGTTACTTTTTTTAATGAATTGATGTTTATTGGTACTTTTATAGAACTAAAAAGTATCAGAGGTGGAGAAAAATAGTAAAAACAAACAATTCATTTGGAAACCTTTAAACACCATTAGAATTTATCGTGACAACGATTCATGACAATCCTTGTCGTGCTAAGCAAAGTATCACGATAAATTGACAAACGATAAATGCTGGATCTGAATCTGGTTATGTTAGTAGAGCTAAATCCAACATGAGTCAGGAGAACATGGAGAACAATCCAACATGAGGATGCCATTCTCCTGGTAGACGTCCTCTGTTAGATGCTACTGCTGTTGTTGTTCCATGTGTGGGAAGAGACGCTGACACACTGATTTTTATCGTACGGCGCTCCATGATTTTATATCTGTGAAAAGCTTAACAAATAAACTCTACTTACTTACCTACTATGTAGTTCTTAAAGCTGTTTTTAAAATCGTTTTAAGGTTTTCAGTCCCAAATCAGTAAGTGGCCTGACTTTGGACCTGTCAGTGTTTTTGTGTGGGATCCTTAGAGAAATTTGAGGGAGAGTAACCTCTCACTTTTTTGTACCACAAGATGTTTTAATAAGCACAAAATGGCCATCTCACTTTGTGTGTTGTCCCATGTCCAATGAGACGTCACATATAATTATCACATGTGACTGCAGGGCAGAAAATTTTTATAAAAGCCTGATTTTAAGCACTGATTTTTCCCTTTTAAGGCTAATTGTTTTCTGCATTATTTCTGCATTATTATTCGTCCCCCTAAAAATAGTTTCTTCTTAATATCAGCATGAAATGCCTCTATTTCCCACCTAGAACTTGGGCTGAGGCAGCAGTGATGCCTTGTTACCCAAAAGCTAACTAGCCAAAAGCTAACTAGCCAAAAGCAATCCCCACAAAAAGCGTGACCATAGTTTTCAGTTCTTGGTTGTGCTGCTTTCAATTTCTCTCAGAATTTGATGCAAACAAGTTTACCTTCACCTGTAAGTGTGTAGTACCCTTATCAGATCTGAGCTTTTAAATTTTTCAAACTCAGTTGTTCGGTTTGTGTTTCTGACTTGAAACTCAGAAATGGGCAGAAACGTAACGCACCACTGATACCCAAAGCAGTAGTGGAGATGTGCAAAATTAGGCTGTGGTGTCATTATTTGCCCAAAGGTTTGTGAAGTAAACATACATAAGAAAAAAAAAAAAGAGTCCTTAAAAAGTTTCACTTCAAAATCACTTAATAAAAATCTCGCCAACAACGTCAGATTTGGACAAGAGGTGCAATCACCGCAAGAAAAACAAAAACACAAAAACATTTGTTTTGATTTGCAGTATAATTATTAGTATGGAGTGCCTGAATCTTTTTTTAATTATTATTATTTTTTTTTTGTAAATTAATACTAAATATTTTTTGAAGTCAGATAAAGTTATCAGCAATAATTAATTTACCTGAAGCAGAAACATCGCATGGCAGTGAGTTTGTAGAGTGCTGGAAGGCTAACGGCTAAGTAGATGCTAGCTGGGACTAGCAACTTTAATCATAGGATATGATGGCATAGTTGGGAATATTAACCTTTCACACTTTTGACAAAGTGTGACTTTTAAGCTTGTTGCTGAGATTTTAACTGTAACACCCGCAATGCTACGCTAATGAAGCTAACATTGATGAAGCTAACTGAATTAACCTGGCTCACTAGCTTAAACCTCGGTTGTCTAAACCTTTAAAATAATGAAATTATTAATTAAAGTAATTCATATCTAGAATATTGAATATAATTATTTTTGAAAAGGCATCCATTTATCCACTTGGACTCCCGATTAGCCGACTGGACAGATTGATTCAGCTTGTAGCCTCAGGCCATGTATCTGAATGGAGTAATTCAGGTGTGTTTTTGGCAGGAAAGCAGCAACAGAACTAACCACGTTGTAAAACAACATCGTTTTTTAAAAAAAGCATCATTAATAGGAACGCCTTCGGTTTCAAGTTGCTGAAATTAGCGAAACAGCTGACAAGATGTTAGCTTTCCATCTTTTTTAGGATTTCCATAAATAAGAAACCAAAAATATGGGAACTCTAATTCTCAATAATAAAAAAAAAAAAATCTTATTTATGCATTTAAAAGCACAGGGTCCAGTTTAATTGCTCTGCTGCGGCAGCAAGTTGTCGCCATGCCGACCGCAGTCCAGTCCTGTCAGATCTCTTCTTCCAGAGCAGGGCAAAACCAGCAGGTAATCTTTCTTTCCCCGTGTTATCCAGTTTCCACAAACAAATGCTCGTTTCAATCTGAGCCCAGTTGGGATGGATGTGTGTCTGCGGCGCGGGGCGGTGCTGTGTAGGTGCCGGTTGAGCCAAGATAATCAGACGGATTTGAGGAATGCCTCGGCTCGGGGAGGATTTACAGCTTTTTCTCCCTTCGAGTGCCACTGAGAAACCGGAGCGCTTTGATTGCATTACGACTTCATTAAGGGGTTAGTTAGCTGTGGAATAATATTTGGAAGGGAGGAATGCTGCTCAGTGACAGGCCACACATAAATTACCGTCATGGAGTAGTAGTGCGCTTACGAGGCTAATGTGGTGAAGTGAATTCAGAGAGCGTGTTGCTGCCTGAGGATCGGGTGCTGCAGGGAAAGAGCCGTCGTTAGTCCGCAGAACAAGGTCGCTTGGGCTGATTTGCATAAAACAGCAGCATTTTCTTTTGAGTCTAAAGCCGATGGTAAAGAAGAAAAAGACTTTGTGGAAGACTGAGACCCCTTATGCTTTGTCAGACGAACTCCCCTTGAAGTGAAGTCCCAGTGTTTTAATGGCCGTCCGCGTGGGCGTGGTCATCTCCGCGCTCTCAGGGCGCCTCGTCGATGCTGGCGCCCATGCGCTTCTGGATGGTCACCCTGCGGATGGACGGCTTGGACGTCAGGTCCGGCTTCGGCGGGAATTGCTCCGTCAGAATCCGCAGGATGGAGTCCATCTTCCGGTCCATCTGGTGAATCTGAGATAAAGAGACAGAGATTTTAACCAGATAGTTCAACGCGAGCTAAACACGCTAAACCAAAGCGAGCCGGCGACTTTGTGCCGCTGCAAAGTGGCTGCCGTCACAATGACAGGGTAGCGAGAGACGTAATGACACGTCTCGCAGTTGTTGGCGTCTTACCTGGTAAAGCCACTCATTACAAAAAGCGGCTAAGGTGTATGATGTATGAGTGGGCTGACAGACAGACACACACACACGTGCCAGCCGCTGTTTACATGCTTGGTAAACCGTAAACACAGGTGTGTCACCTGGCACACACACCCCCACACACACACACACACACACACCCCCACACACACACACGTGGATGGCTGCAGATAACAGGCCGCGCCTCACCGGCTCCAGTAAACACCAGACAGGCTGGCAGAAAAATAAGGAATCCTGTAGGACTCAGAGATCAGAATTTATGAATGTTAAATAAGGTGACCTCGACCGTTTCTCCTTCCTGATGTAAAGGCTTAAGTCACTTTTTTGCCTAAATCATCTGATGGCAGAATATGACATTTTTTTAGGTAATTTTTTTAGGAAAGTGGCAATAAAATATGTTTATTATGTTTTTTTAATCTTTTGTTTTTTCAGAGTTTTGCCCAGTTGATGCAAAATTGAATGCAATATAAAAAAACAAAAGGCGCACCAACCAATACGTCAGATTTAAATCAAGTGATCAGATATTTTGGTGAATATATATATATATTAATTGTTTTGAGAATAAAAAACAATCTGAATCTGTCAAAATCTGAACTGGCATGTTGGGCCTCAAACGAAACCTAAAAGTTGGTGTCGGCACCAACTTGTTGCGTTTCTACATCAAAACCATGACAACTAAATCTGCTTGTTCTTCTAAGCTAGGGCCTTTAGCACAGTGCCCTTTTAGAATTAGCAATATGCTTTCATGAGTTCGTTTCCACCAATATAAATAACAGTTGTTTCCTGGTTACTCACCAGACTATTTCCTGCCTCCTTAAAGACAAATTTAGTGCAGGTCGAAGAGAAAAGAAACAGAAATCTCTCGAACGAAGAGTTGTGGAGCAGATTCTGAACAAAAACACCAACTAACCTCTAGAAATGAGATATTATGTAAAGAAATTTACGTGAAGTGACACCTGAGCCAAACAGACTCTGACGGAGACAGACTGTCGAATGCAAAGTCGGACTGGAACTCTCCAGCACCTGCACTTTAATTCCCACCTCACTATAGCTTTAGATTATAGTGATTACTGCAACTCAGAGGTAGGAAGCAGAAATGACTTCGCGTCGCCTTTCGTTCTGCCGTGAACCGCAAATTAAGTAATCCAGAACGATAAGGCCTCGGGTCGATCAAAGCGCTTCACGGTCTGGATTTCATCCGCCTCCCATGATCTGTAATTGCCTTCTGTGCAAAGTATGGAAAAGTATTCACACTTCTCTTGTTTTCACCCAGTGTTTTTGCATTTTGTTGAATTCAGCATCACACACGCATTAGGCTTCAAGAATTATCCTGAAGTGGAAGAAAAATCATGCATTTATGAAAACCTTTGAAAGCAAATTTATATAGTACAGAGCACCGTCTGAACTGAAGTCTACAGTTAGAATGTGAGTAATGAAAACAGTGTGAGGTGGTCTGATTAAGAGTTTATACAGATTTTTTCCCCCCTGTGTTTTGTAAAAGTATATTAACTGCTGAAAACATTGGTTCTCTGGAAAATATCACTTCTTTTCTAAATAAAAAGCAAACATTGTGTAGATAAGACCCATAAAAAGCACCAGCTGCCAAAGATGGCCTTTCCAAACTTACTAAAAACTAAGAGGAACGGCCGACTTTGAACGTGATGGACAATTTGAATTTGTCCAACCGACTGTGAACCATAAAGCACTAACCTCTAAATTTACGATAGCAGCTAAACCAAAAAGCTTTAAGTTTGAGATCAGACGTGATCAGAAATGCACACCCACCTTCAGCTATGAATAAAGACGTCCAAAGCGTCTAGTCCAAGCACGTTTCTAACTACAAAGAGCTTCAGAGCTGGAGAATTGCTTTGTACTCGTCGACTTATCCTCCAACAACTATTTACTGGTTCCAACCAAACAACCTGTGACGACTGAAATGGCTTCCAAAATCTGTGGAAAGTGATAAGAATCGCTCTTTGTGAACATTAAAGCACATCAAAGGAGCCCAAACATCTAAGGCACGGAGCTGGACGGACAGATTCAGACTCCTGTCTTTTTTTTACTAAACGCTGATAGCGGCTCCGGCCAAAGCGAGCGCTTCCTGGCAGCGCTCACTCAGACGGTTAACATCGATTTCATCGGGTACGCTTGTTCCTTCCCCTCATCTTTTACTGCGTGCGCGCCTGACGGCTCGGACGTTTTTATGGCGGGGGGAGACGTTTAGCAGCCGTCCTCCCCGTTGAGGTATGAGCTGTAAAAAGGAGGACGGCATAAATCACAAATATTGGGGATGGTCGCAAAACATGAGAGAAGGAATCAAGAGTTTAATTGAGATAGGAACTGGAGAACCTTTTGCTTTATGATATCAAAGACATGTTTGATATGGATTAGCAGCAAAATACATTAAATACATGTTGTTGTTGTTGTTCTGGACCACTCAGGCGTTCTGGTTCTGATTCTGGTCTGTTCAGAAAAGCAGCGCTCAGCTTCTACGCTGCATTCTGAAACAAACTTCCAGAAAACTGCAAAACTGCTGGAACACTGAGTTGCTTTAAATTAAGGTTAAAAACCCACCGGCTTAGAGTTTCCCTTTGATTTGTAGAACAGAGTATGAGGAAACAAAAATAACAAAGAAACTTAAAACAAAGACAATTAAGAAAATAACTGAGAAAACAAAAATATAGAAAATTACTAAAGTCAAAGTACTATTTGTTACTTTATGTAAACAAAGTAACAAAAATACAAAATGAAAGTCATACTATTACAAGAATAAAGATGCTATATGAGAATAAATTCATACTATTTCGAGCAGAGTTGTATGGGAATGAAGTAAAAATGATACAAGTCAGAATATTACCATATCATTCTCATATTATTATGGATAAAGCAATAAAAATACGACGACTTAATTCTTGTATTTTTATTACGTTATTCACGTAATACTGACTTATCCTCAAAATATTATGACTTTATTCTCATATTTTCAACTTTATTCTCACAATACTATAACTTTATTCTCCTAATGTTGTTTATTGTTAATTTTTTCTAAGTGTGGCCCTCATACTCTGTCGCAGTTGTAAGTGGAACGTTGATCGACGTATTTGACGAACTGTATGATGTTTTTGACATCTCTGTGCCATAAAACAGGAGAAAAAGCATCTCTGCTAGTCACTACCTCAATCTGCACAACGTGAGCAAGGACGGCCCCTTTTCTAGCTCTTTTAGCCAGAGGTTTGAATTTTCAGCTCGTACAGATTTGTTTCTTCCACCCCCGTCTGAGAACGAACTGTGACCTAAATAGTTGTGCAAAGCAGACAAAGCACGCGCCAGAGCCCAGATGAAGATTAGAGATAAATAAGAAATCATAAACATCTTGGGCACAACTCCACTGAGTTATCAGTCCTCTCACCGGGGCCTGAAATGGAGCAGGGAAGAAAAAAACAAAACAAAACAAAAAAACCCACTAAATTACACAACGGTGTTGCGATCACACGAGTTACAGATCAGTGGTAAGATTTACATCTGAGGCTTTGGCTGGTGACAAAACACTGAGGGAGCAGTGAGGGTGAAAGGTCGTGAACGTGTATCGACGCGTTGATTTTCACCCTGTGTGGTATATAATTAGATTTCCTTTCACTTTACCCCAGTGGCGGAAAACGAGAGAAGAGTAAGAGGGTGGACTTTTTTTTTTTTAGCTGGTTTCTGTTCTGTGCTGGTTTCTTCGATTAGTAAAATAAATAGCTGCTGCTCTAATTGAACTATATGAATGTGGCAAGCAACTTTGTTCCATTTGCTTTAAAGGAACCATCAGGGGCGTCAGAAACAACCAGACTTCTTCCTTTACATGTAACCGATTTCTCCAGTAAATGAATGAACTGAAGTCAAAGATTGGACGACATGTTTTTGGAAGTGATGCTACACTTTGCCCATATTTTCTCAATAAATTTTCCTCTGATGCGTCTGAGTGACCGGGGTGACGTACTGCGTTGACGTGCAACCTGGTGACAGGTGACGCTCCAGCTGCCCTCTGACCACAGGCAGCACATGTCCAAAACATGACCGCTCAGCTGCAGGGGGTTTCCCCGTCCGACAGCTCAGCTCCGCCAAATGCATGCAGGTGGATGTTCCTTTAAGGGCAACAAGTTGAAAGTCGGGCTGGTAGAGCTGTTGCCTTGCAGCAAGAAGGTTCTGGGTTCGATTCCTGGCCCCGGTCTTTCTGCATGGAGTTTGCATGTTCTCCCTGTGCATGGTGGGTTCTCTCCGGGTACTCCGGCTTCCTCCCACAGTCCAAAGACAAGACTGTCAGGTTAATTGGTCTCTCTAAATTGTCCCTAGGTGTGAGTGTGTGTGTGCATGGTTGTGTGTCTCTGCGACAGACTGGCGACCTGTCCAGGGTGACCCCGCCTCTCGCCCAGAACATTAGCTGGGGATAGACACCAGCACCTCGTGACCCACTAAGGGACAACGGAGTATAGAAGAGGGATGGATGGAAGTTGAAAGTCTTTGGTTTCAATCAGTGGAAGAGAGAGAACCATTGATCAGAGACCTCTCTTCTTCCTGTTGGCTTGGAGAAATTTGTAGTAAATATGGGTCTAAATGCTTAAATATGCCTATTTTGGTTTCCGTTCATGTAGTGTTTCTAATTCAATAAACAAACTTTAAAATAAGCTATGAGAAATAACATTTCCTTTGAATCCCCATAGATGTTTTCACATTTTTTCCCCCCACACCATAAACTGAAATTTCCAGTATGTTGCAGTGGGTGTTTGCAGGACAGAGCCACAGGAAATAGGACATAAATGTGAAATGGAAGGAAAACAGTAAATAGTTTTCCACATTTTCTCCCAATCTCTCGTAATTATGAGCTCGAAATTATGACTTTGAAACTCAAAATGACGACTTGGGAGTCTCGTAATTATGACTTGGAAAGCTGAAATTATAATTTTACATCTAAAACATTATGACTTCGAAAGTCCTTGCTGGCTTTTACTCTTTCCTTCATGGAAATGGGCTTCAATACAACATACAGCAGAAAATTTTCATTTGTCTTTTGCCTCTATTAAAATGATACCCCTAAATAAAATGTAGTGCAACCTGTTTTTTCATTAGGCAATGGTTTAATTCAATCCCCTTCTTAATATATTTCTGCTGTCGTACTCTAGTGGGTCTTTTGTTAGAAATCATTTATTTAAAACAAGCTCCATTATCTATCTGAAAAGCTATTTGTAGCTTTATTTTTGTTTTACTTCAAGCGTATTGAGATATGTGCAATAGAAATGAGCCAAAAAATAAATACTTAGTAAGATTTTATGGGTTTGCAGTGAAAAGTTGGTCCAGCGAAAGATTTACTGAAAACATTTAATAATATGCATAATTTTATTTCATTCCCCAAAATCGACTTTGAAGCGTTCGAGGTGAACGTTTTATTTTTTCAGTCAAAAAGCCGTGAAACGTGACCTGCAGCGTGGCAGGTTACCAAATAGGACGCGGATACTTCTAGAAAATGTCCAACATCTTTAGTAGTTTGATGTCTAATCAGGAATCCGCGCTTACCGGTCTCCATGAGGACTTGTGGAGACACGGAGACAAGCGGTGGGGACAACACAGAGCTCCTGTTCACACAGGAACTCCCTTCCTGAACCACCTTCCTGCTCTCCCCTGGGGACGCTCTGTCTGCTATCTGCTGCTGTACGAGCTCACAGGCAAACACGCAGATAAACAGGGAGCATGCAGCATGTAATACACCCACACAAACACTGCTGGCTCGGCCTCATCGCATTGTCACGTAGCAAACAGCAAACAAAGCCTGAGAGACAAAGACCCCCATTGGGGACTCCAACTACGGTCCAAGTTCTCAGACAGTCTGAAAGACCTGCATGCCCATACGCTCTGCACTGTAAACGGCTGAAATTGCTTTGACCAAAGCTGCAGCAGCCAGTCCGATTACACTGAGCATGTTGACCTGAACCTCACTCACGATAAGGTGCGATCTACCCAGGCTGCTGCTGCTTTTCTGAGACGTGGCGTTGCATCCAGAAAAAATAGGGATCTCTTGCAAAACATGGGAAAATTAAATACTGCGAATGTGTGCATTTTTATTTTATTCTAACACACACACTGCTATTATTTTGAGTACAACAACTCTCGGTGTGTCCTCACATAGCTCACTCGCTTTTGCTTTTTTGACATTTAAACATTTCAGGCCACCACAGCAAACAAATAGCATATATTTTGTTGGAAAAAAAATGCTACCCAAACCAACTTTGGTCCATGCGTTGGTGGGGTGAGCTACAGTTAGGATTAACATCGGTAATTTATAGTGATTCTCCTTCATAACTATGAAGCAAAGAGAAGTTTTCATGGTCCAATTAATTACGGCAACTCGTCCAAATCTTGAAGTAGCAGACCAGTCCAAGGTCATCACACTGCCACCACCGTACTTGACTATAGGTTATCATAGCGCCAGACTAAAGAATACATTTAAAAAATAAAATGCCCAGAATAAAGTTGAAATAATATGAGAATAAAATCATAGTATTGCAAAAAAAAAAAAAAAAAAAAAGTCAAAATAGTCTGACTTTATTCTTGTACAATTTTACTCTCATAACACTTTGGCTTTTTTTCTTGTACGAATTATTCTCATAATTCTGCTTTTTAATTTTCTTAGTGTGGCCCTTATGCTTCTCCTGATATGGTGTGTGTTAGGAACAGAGAAGAGGCTGTTTTGCAAAATTGTATTGTTTTTTGTGTAGATGCATTTGCACATCCAATGAACAACTTTGTTTTTTTTTTTTTAAATATAAACACTGACCTGACCCGAGGCTAGTGAACCCTGCAACACTTTCCGTGTTGTTTCGGGTTGTTTCATAACTTCCTGGATTAGGCGCTAATGCTCTCTTGGGGTAATTCTGGTAGTCCTAAACAAAAACAAATCCTGGGAAAGTTCGCCATTGTTCCTTGTTTATGATTACCGACTCTCATTGTGGTTTTGGTGTTTAACTTCTTTTCACCAGAGCTCGACTCGTTGGCTTTAACTTCATGTTGTCAGCGAGGTTCTGTCTGGATTTGCTCAAATCAGACCTGGCTGTGGCTAATCAGAGATAATACATATTGATCACAAAAGTGGACAAATACCTTTTTTTTTTTTTTTTTACCATAAAGTCACTTTGGCTTTATTACATTAGCAGATAAAATCAGATTTTAACAACATATTTGTTATATTGACCAATTTTTCCTTTGTATGAAAGTAATTAAGTAATTTAAATTAATCTGTAAAGGAAAAATATTTACAAGTTTTTCTTCTCCCCTGCTCGTCCTCCTCACTAAAGTTAAAAAGTCTTTGCTGAAGCGTTTCTGTGCTTCCCAAGCTGACCTTTCCACATTCAGCGACTCACACTGCCATCTGTTGGAGGCTCTGAAGGCTCTGGAGAAAGGCTCCAAAATCTGCAATCGCTGCATTCTTCCAACCGTGCCAAACGCTACCATCATATGATTCCTGACAAATGGAGACATGACACGCAAGAGGGATATGAGATACTGGATGGAGCAGAACGAGGGAGCGTGCGGTCGCACTGACAGCTGTAATTAGGTGTTGCAAAGCGATGCGGCTCTTTCGAGAAGCGAAAACAAGGCTTGGACACGGTGCACGGCGATGTCTTGACTGAATACAAAAACTTCCCCCCCCCCCCGCCCCCATGTACCACACAGGCAATAATAGAAACTGTAACTCATAATGTGATATTTGTCTCCTCCTCTTCTTGTTCTCTCTCTTTTCTCTCTTTCTGACAGCAGACTTGAAGGGATTCTGGGAACAACGTGGTGGAAAAAAACTAAAAAAAAAGAGGGATAAGGATTTGATAAAAACACAAGGACAGCAGAAGAGCCAAAAGAAAAGCGTACCAGCTTTAGCAGTGTGCTGCAAACTGTGCCTGTCCAGGTCATGACTTTTTTCAACAAAAACAAGATTCTCCCGACACTGAATCCTCTTGGTGGCACGAGACAATAGAGCTGGAGCGGGGGACAGAAACGGAGATAAGACAAGACAGAAGCCATTGTACAGTTCATGCTGTAATAAATCTGTAATGTGTTTTCCCACCACAGTAACCTTACAAGGCCTGTGGATTTAACTGTTTCATCACCGGATGCTTTTTTGTTCTGCCAAGCGTTAGCTTTTATTCTTTGAACTAACATCCATCCACCCATCCATTTTCTATACTCTCTTGTCCCTTTGTGGGGTCAGGTGGTGCTGGCGCCTCTCCAGCTAACGTTCCGGATGAGAGGCGGGGTCACCCTGGACAGGTCACCCATCTGTCACAAGGCAACACAGAGACAAACAACCATGCACACACACCTAGGGAGAATTTAGAGAGGCCAATTAACCTGACAGTCATGTTTTTGGACCTGGAGAAAACCCACCATGCACAGGGAGAACATGCAAACTCCATGCAGAAAGACCAGGGCCGGGAATCGAACCCAGAACCTTCTTGCTGCAAGGCAACAGCTCTGCCAACTGCACCACTGGGCAGCCCTCTTTTAACTAATTAAGTGACGAATCCAGACTGGCTCCTCAAGGGAACATTTTCCCAGCCTGTCGTCTAATTTTGTTGAGCAACTTGTGAATTGTAACCTCGGCTTCCTCTCCTTAGCTAACCAGAGTGCCAAAACGTTTTGTTGCTTGAAGGCTTGACGCCTGGTGAGATGGCATCTTCCTCTACTCTGGGTTGTAATGAGTAGCTATTTGCTCCATCATCTCTAATCAGTCTGCACACTCTCGTCTGTTATCTCTCCTCTGACATCAACGAGACATTTTCGTCCACACCTTTGCCACTCACTGGATGTTTTCTCTGAGAACCGAAGTGATGGTTATGAATGATGAACAGATTCAGCTGAATACACTGTTGAGAAAATTGAGAAAAACAAGAAATGGAAGCGATATGCCCATGAAATGCGAGTTGGTTGGTTGCTTGGTTAGTCTGTGGAGAACATAGAGAGTAAAGGTCTGAACCGAGCCACATGAATACGTTCATTCATAGTTTGCACCAGTGGCAACATCCACTTGTTGATTATGTGACTCGTGTGACGGGAAAAAATTGCCTCCATTGCAGTTTTGAGAAATAAATCACTTGCAATATGGCCAAACATCCAAATTCATTTTCGAAATGTCAAATTGCGCCATTAGATGGTCAATGACAATGCATTGATCCTTACCCTTAATTTTTAAACAACCTTTTAGGTTTTACTTCTACATTACATGAGTTACATTGAATTAAATGGTCGGAAGCTGCTCCGGTTCTTTGCTTCAACATAACCAACCACAACTTTTTATTATCTTGTATTGTAACCTGTTAAATAATGCGCTGTTTGCAAGGAGTTCTTGCTGGACTTCCAGTATCTCTGTCATCAGAAGTTGTAATCTCCATTGAATGAGTTATAATCATCTTTTAGTAAAACGGTTAGAAAGGTTGTGTTAAAAAAAACTACAGATGCTGACGGATCAGGATTGAGAACAACAGGCTGCAAACACATTTTACTCCAAGTAGCGAATAGTTTTAGGTCATATGATGCTGGATTTAGACTACCTAGCTGCCCTTTGTGACTCAAACACACACACACGCATGCTGGCTTTGGCAAGCAGAACCAGTACACACTGGCCTTTCTGGTGAGCGAACAACCGGCTAGCATTACACGCAGGTCATCACCCATCATTACTGCAACAGGCCTGCATAAAAAGAGGACGAATATAAAGATGATAAAACGGTGAAAAAATGCTGTTTATGACTGGAGAGGATATAACATTTATTAAATCAGGCAATGAGACAAAAGCCTCATAAAACTTGTGCGTATTTGCATGTCCATATTTACTTTTTATGGTCAACATTGGAATTCAAGATGAGTTTTTGTTCGCCCTGTACCACAGGTCTCAGGCCCAACCATGACAAAAATGGTGTTCAGCCAGCACTTCTATTCGTATCTCAGATGTTATCACTTCCTGGAACGCCGTGAAAAAAAAATGTTAATAACTTCTCCAGCACTTAGGAGTGTATGCCTATCATTTTTGTCCACGAAATGTTTTCTGTAAATTCCACAGAAGTCGCCTATCAGAACAGATTGTGCTTTTTCGCGAGAGGTGTGGCCATGTCTAGGTTTGTTATTATTTTTTTTTACAAGAAACAAATGGGCAGGAAAAGCAGAAGTCAATTTACTGCTTGAGATACGTTTTCTAGAAGTTTGAAACAAGTCAAGTATAGTATTATTTTTGTGTTTCTGTCACATGCACAAAAAAACCTCAAATCATTTGGAAAACTCACCGACTGAACCTTCACATGCTGTCAATAAAAAGTATAAAAACAATTTTTAAAGTAAACTGACAGCAGAGAAAAGGGGAACGGTTTGCTTATCTAGTTCATCCAATCACTACACCATATAAAACGCTTGCTGACTTTGTGAAAATAGATAATTCCCCATTCACGTGTATACATCTGGCTTGCCTTTTAACATTTCAGGAAGTTATGGCTATCTATGTGAAACTGGAGGATGCAAGTTGTGAATTCTAGACTGCTACAGATATTTTCAACAAATGGCTGTCAAAGCTTTAAAATTTAACATCTCACATCTAACTGAGGATGCCAGTTAAATGTACCAATAGTAACCCAACAATGACTGCAGTTATGGTAAAGTTTCACTCATCTCAGCATTTCGAGTGCTTGAAGTGGCTCCAATTGATGGCAGCTTGACATACTTTCTCATTAGCTGAGAAATTTATTACACTTGGGAGCAACTACAGACTGTTTTAGGATCGACAAGGTGATCATAAAGTAAGAAAAAAAGAAACAAATTGAACAGCAGTGGTCTTTCCCCTTTAACCTCTACCACGAACTTCACCAAAGCAAGAGAGGCCTGCAGTGTTTAGCTCTATCAAAAACTGGTTTACTGGAGTCCCAAACCCTTTCCCAAACAGTTTGGTGTCAGTTATCGTCTTTCTCATCTGCTTTTGAATTTCTTTCCATTGGGGCATAATGTGTTGCTGCAGGCCTGGCAATAATCAAGCCAAAATGTGGCGAGAGATATGTAAATGTGGTGAAACATGGTTGATTTGTAATTGACCAGAGGGGAGGATGTGGTTATCTTCACCCAGGTTATGTAATGAAACATTTAAATGTGAAAAAACCAAAAAGATAAAAAAATAAAAAAGCAAAACACTTTAACACTACAAAAAAAAATGTTGAGAGCTGATTATTTTACAAAAGGATTATTGGGTAGCACACTCAATCACAACAGTATTGCAGAGTAATCTGTTTGACTGATGCAGGTTTTCACGTTTTAATTTTCAACATCAAACATGGAGCTTTTCAACCAGAACAGCAGGAAACATCAAGAAGCTCGGATGAAAAATAAACAAACTTAGATCAGAAATGAAAAGGTTGCAAACATCCCAACATCAAAACTTGAGAAGTTTATTTTTGCTGATTTGTGAGTTAGTTGACTCTCTTTTCTTTTTTTTTCCCACTTCTGCGTTCGGTCCTGGGCCTAAACTGTGATTATGAAACGCGATAGCGTCTCATTACAAGCTGGGTTTCCCTTGTGTCCAACAGCGTAGTCTTTCATGTAAAAACCTTGGCAGAGTGTGTTGGGTTTTGAGTTTTCTTGAAAGTGTTTGCAAAGAAAACTGATTGTACTTTATGAGAGTCTGACTTGAGACTCAACGGTTTCAGTCTAAAGCATTGTTCAGCACGGCCAAGCTTGTTTGCATGCTCGTGTGCTTTTTATGCGCTTGAATTCAGGTTCCTAAAGACTCGACATTCTGGTTTGCATTTAGAAAAAAAAGAAGAAAAAAGAACAGAACACACCTAAAAACCACCGGATGTAAAAATGTTGACTTGATACTCTCCTGGAATTTGGCTAATGCCAACGAAGAAGGAATTTGCAAGACATGTGGGGAAAATAAACAACCTTAAAGATGCAAAGTTAAATCGATAGAATTCATGAATGAATCCCTAACCAACATGCCGGCTGTCCTCAAAGTGACCGACCCCGATGCGTGAACCGAACTGTACCACCGGCAGCCTCTGTGCCAGCTGGAGAACAGAGCTAGCCGGGCTCAGATTCACGGCGGGCTGGCATGCTGCCAGCGAGACCGGCTTCCCTTCACTTCAGCATCACAACGTACAAAGTGCTCTTTGTGTTTGCGAGAGCAGGAGAGAAAGATGGATGGAGAGAGGAGAGGGGTGGAAGCAGAGTGCGGAGGCAGGACGGTGGAGGCCTGAGGGAGGCTTTGCAAGGAGAGGAGAAGAGAGAGAGAAAAAAGAGAGAGAGAGAAAAAAATTGGACGGCGGTGAGGGTGTTGCACTTAAAACAACAGGAAGCTGAGCGAGAGCACCTGACGCTGAGCATCAAGGGCCGCGCCACGTGCCGCTAAACTGCAGCCAGAGCTTATTTCTGCGGCGGCGGTGCTGCTAGTAGCGATGTGCCGAGGGGTGTGTGTGAGCGCTGGCTAATCTCTCTTTAAAGTGGATATGCTGCTGAATGCTGCTTTTGTTTCTGAGGTCTGCTTTCACAAGGACATACAATCTCTTGTGTCCACTCGTCCCCTCCTCCTCTCTTTGTCCTACTTGGCGTTTTATCTCCATTGTTCACTGCACACGCCTCCTTTCATGAAACCCCTATTAGGTTTTTATGGGGTTTTAGTAACTTTGTTTTGACGTGTCTGTGCGACGCCGAAGGCCTGCGCGCGCTCGGAGCACGTCGAACACTTGCACTCATGTAGATGCGCTGAAAGGACACAGCAATGTACGTACATCTCACCTGGAAGCTGTAAATTAAAGCAACTATTGGAGAGAGGCTTTGCTGCTTGGCTTTGAAGAATATTCAGATTTACAAAATGATGTACAATATTAGCCAATACATTTTGTAATCACAAAAGCAGCAATTTTCCCAACTTCTGCTAGAATAACATCAATATCACATTTTTAATAATGTTATTTTAATTAAGAATGTGATACTAAATATTAAATGGGCAATATTTAATATTTTCCAGGGGCATAGTGACATTTTATAGCACAATCAAGTAACTATGTCACCCTCACATTTGCTATATCCACTTTTGAATTTGTTGGGAAGAAACATTCACATGTAACCAACAAAACATTTGCAATGTTCAAGTATTTTTTTGGCACTTTTAATACTTTTCAGTGTTATAAATAAAAATCTGTTGCCAGCTGCAGCTTCCAACTTTTCATTTATTTATTATGTTTATATATGCCATATAATTACTTCTGCAAAACAAAACTGAGAAAGAAAGAATCATTCTATTTCCAATGTTATAGATTTATCCACCGACAGCATAAAAATCAGACAGGTTAAAATCTTTAAATTTTATTAGCTGATAATTATGAGGCTGCTTGTTATCTTGCGGACTTAGTGAAGTATTGCTAAGAAAGGCTGGAACGAGGCCAAGGCTCAAACAAATGGGAAGAAAAATACAAAAACAAACTCGGCTACACATTACCATCCATTACAGATGAAAGGCGTAAACCAAAATGCCATCAATCCATAAACACTTTAACCTCCTCCAACCTTTGTCTAGGAGGCTGTCACCACATGTAGCTCCTCTGGTCCCGTTACCGAAGTGCTTGGAGCACTTAAGACGGTTTTTAGGATGTAAAGCCAAGTAAACAAACTGGGGTTAAGAGCGGTTGTGTGTGTGTGGGGGGGTGTAAGCATGTGTGTTGTGTTTGTGTGGGGGATGTAGGGGTGCATGTGTGTGTGTGGGGGGAGAGGGAGGTTGAACGAGTGAGAAGAATAAGCAGTTGCCTGAAGTAGCATTTGTCCTCAAAGACAGCTGGGCAAGTCCTGCTCCTGTAACTGGTCCCCGGTGCGAAGGGCCTCGCTCGCAGTCGCGTTTAACGCGTTTATGCATTAAACGTTTCTGCTCTCGTAAACAGTCTGTCGCTGCGTGACACTTGAGAATGTCTCCGGGTATCAGCAGACTTCGAACTTTAACATAAACATCCAAACAAACATCTGGGAGCTTGTGCGCGTTCAGACGTTTTGAGTTACCCAAAGCCTGAGCTCATTTTCAGGGAGGCTATTTCAGAGCAGCCAGTGACGCAAACACTAATATTTCCTTGGAGGCTCTAATGTGGGAACATGAACAAGCGTGACATGACTCAGCTGAGACACTCTGATTACAAACCCGAGCTACTTGAAACTAATAAACAGCTCAGGAAATGTGATGTTGGCTAGCAAGGCAGCAGCTAGCCAACATCAGCGACTTGCACAGCTGCGGATCAAACACTGGCATGCATGGAAACAAAAGCAAAATGACCAGAGTGCACCTCTTAGTGTGTGTAAAGGTGAACATACAAGGGTTCATGCTACTGCATGCATCCAGGGTGTGGCGTCGCATTGGCTTCACACAGGGGATTCTTTATAAAAGTGGAATTCCCAGCCCCCCAACTTTGCTTTCTTACCGCCAGCTGCCACAACCACCAAACGCCCACCCAACCCCTCAAACTCCAGCACTCACCCACACTCACACACATCCAGCCACCGCCCCTCCTGTGCCAGGCTGTGGTTGTAGCCAGCGTGGCATCGTCAGTCACCAGGGACGCGCCATGTTTCTACGGCCACCACAGTACGCCGGCCACACTGAGGCTTTGTTCTCACCATCAATAGGCCAGTCAGCCTGATATTATAAATGACAAGGGGCGTGCCAGCACTTTGCTCGAGGTTGAGGGTGACCACTGAAATGGATACTGTTGGCATTGTGGCGTATGCGCAGAAAAAACTTTGTCTGACACAGACAAGGCACTTTGTTTTAAAGATCTGAAGTTGGGATAGGATGGGGGTTTGCTAAAGGTATGAGATTGTGATGTTGATTGGAATTAAATGCTGAGGCAAGGAAAATCCACAAGTCAAACTAATAATGAAAAGTGATTCAAATTGTAAATCTCTGAGATTTCTCACCCATTCCAGTCAAACAAGGAGTGAATAGGTATTATCAAGGAAAGTAGAAGTTGCTTATTTCAATCCAACGGAAAAAGAAATAACACAGCAGCCAAAAGAAGTCAAATAATTAGAAATGTGCCAACATTTTTGATGACTTTCATCTTGACCAGGGTTGGAAACAAAAAAAAAAAATCTGATTATTATTTTTTTTTTTTACAATTTCTGAACGGCCCGTATCTGAACTCTACCAGCACACAGAACAGGGTTTCTACAGGTTTCACCAACTCAAATTTAAGACTGTTTAAGAAATTTAATTAGTGGTTCACCTTGTGATATTATTTATAGATGTCACTGATTACGGTCCCTTTTGATCTCTTACTATTTGTTTTCATCGCTGCATCTCTTTTGGTTCCATGCTCTACTCCTTTTCCTATGTCTCCACTTTCTCAGCTGTATTTCTCTCCATAGAAACAACTTTGTTGAAAGCACCAGTCTTTCCACAGGTCAGACTGGTGCTTAACTGCCGAGTTTAAAATCCAAAAAACTTCTGACTTCAGCCTTTGTGTCGCACCAAATGCTGCTTTTAGATCAGTGCTGGTAGTAGCAGCGCTGACCGTTTTCTGAGGTGCTTTAGACACGCCAGGGGAACAAAACTGACATTTCTAGGATCTGTTTGTGGCTCTTGGCAGCCGCTTGGTGCTTCTCACACTGCACATGGCTCTCTACAGTGTTATCCCCAGGAGCGCCAAGCGTTGCTGCACAGAATGCATCCAGCCAGTGGCGAAGACAAACGGACAGTCATCCAGCCAACTGGCAATAAATTTGCACTTACCCATGATAGCTGCAAAAAGCCAGCAAGCTAGCTAGCGAGTGTCTTTTAGCAGCTACTTAGCAGTAAAACGCACGACTGAAACGTTTGCCTGACATGAGAAACCCCCCAAAAAATATGTAGTATACGTGAGGCTAAGCCCAATAAAATACTTTAATTTCAGATGTTGCAGAAAGCAGAGTGAAAAAATCCAGCAAACAACCCAGTGCTACACCAATAGGTTGGCATTTCTGTCCACCAAAACCAATCCATGCATATCAACAAAAGTCTTTTATTTCCATATTGTTCTGGTGCCACAATAAAGCACAATACTGTTACATGTTTTGACCGGGAAACAGAATAATTTCCTCTACTAATGAACACGTAACACTTCAGCAAAGACTCGCCTTGGCACAGTGAAGGCAATAAAAGATGATGTGTGTGTTTGTGTGTATCCCAGACAGAGAACCCCCCCCCAATCCTCTTCCAGCTGTCCATCCAGCCCAGACACCGGCCCATGCCTGGTGCCGTGGCCTCAACAAAGTGTGCCAGCTGATCTTAAGGGCTGTGAGCCAGCTCTACCTCAGCCGAAGTCCTTTCCTATTTAACCGGGATTAGTCACCCTTAGTAACAATGGAAAGCCATATCACACATCTGTTTATTGTGTATTGATTGTTTAATATTTAGTATTTAAATTAGGGTGCTGCTTATTGTTTCCGGTTTCTGTTTCTTTGTAGTTTTTGGAGTGCATCGTGCCTTTATTCCCTGCCATTTGGCTCCAGCAATTGCCTCATTTTCCAAGTTCTCACACCTGTTCTGCATCAGCTAATGAGTACACCTGCCAGTCAGTCGGTAATCTCACACTCCAGCGTTCATCTCCTCTGGTTTCCTTGGGTTACCGCCTCCTTTGAGGCCCTGGGGTTTGCCTGTGGTGATTAGACATAATTGGACAATATCACTATTTCCAAGTTACAAGTATTTACATTAAACTGTTGATGCTGCTTAGGCTAAACAGGGCTATTCATTGTTATTTGTTTTTGTCCTATCAGTGGCTTTTTTGACTTTAAATAATTTGACACAGACTACAGTAGGTAGGGGATATGAAGCAAAGAGGAACAATAGTCTCTGTCTTAGGGTCAACAGCTCCACCGCTACATCAATTACACACTCTGACCACTAGAGGGTGACCAAGTGCTCCAATTTGAGCCTTCTGGTTAAAATATACAGCAATGTAGACCGGAAGCCGTTCAAATGAAAAAGCACGTTGTTTGAGAAGGAAAAGATTAATAGTTCTACTACTAATAATAATGATAAAACGGACTCCATAACTCTTCTTCATTATGCATAAGCAACTTTTTTGATCTTTATGTTTAATGTCCATCCCGCATCTAAAAGATACCCGGAGTATTACGTAAAGATTTAATTTAGAAAAACATGTTTTTGGACTGTAGAAAGAAGCCGAAGAATCCATACAATAATTGGGAGAAGATAAAAATACCTCACGCAGAAAGGTCCTCGATCACTTCCTACTGCAACAGCTCCAACAACGGCGTCACTGTGCAGCAAATTGTCATCAATCGAGACAGCAAATCTATCATCAATAAGTGCTTATAAATCATGGGTGGTAACCTACCTTCAACAAGAGGTGCTGTCAGAAAGTGTTGATAGGATATGCTCCTTTCATGATACGACATGTTGAAAGGAACCATATCAAACTCGAAAATTACAGATGGAGTTTCAAAACTGTTATCAATGGTTGGAATGTAAAAGAGAAAAATAGATTACACAAGGAGCAAGGCAAGAGGAGAATTTGTATTTACCGGTATTCAGATGAGAAATAACGTAGCAGGAAGTAAGAGAAACGTTTACTGTCATCACTGGCCCTCAGGAGGAGATACAACCAGTCATCTGCTGAACAAACTTTGGCAACAGTTTATTTGAAGGGGTGTGCATAAGACTGCCATGACACTGTCATAAACACGAAGGAGTCTTCATGACCGTTTGTCTGTTGTCATGAAGTGTCATTCGGTAAATAATGAGACTTTTAATTCAAAGTTGCATCAGAAGCTGCATTAGAAGTCCATTAAAAATGTTAACTTGGCATTAGTCAGCAAATAATGATATTTCTATGCAATGCTTCATTAAAACTTACATTAAAAGTGCAATGAAAAGCAGATTAGGGTTGCATCTGCCTGCTGTGTGAATGTAGACTGATTTGACTTTTTGGTGTCTTCTGGATTTTGTAATTCCCATCAGGCAGACAACACAGAAAGCTTTTTTTCTTTAGAACAAGATTAATACAATCATATTTACCCCAAGCTGGTGAAAAGGAGGAGTTGTTGCCTTGCAGCAAGAAGGTTCTGGGTTCGATTCCCGGCCCCGGTCTTTCTGCATGGAGTTTGCATGTTCTCCCTGTGCATGTGTGGGTTCTCTCTGGGTACTCCGGCTTCCTCCCACAGTCCAAAAACATGACTGTCAGGTTAATTGGCCTCTCTAAATTGTCCTTAGGTGTGAGTGTGTGTGTGCATGGTTGTTTGTCTCTGTGTTGCCCTGCGACAGACTGGCGACCTGTACAGAGTGACCCCGCCTCTTACCTGGAACGATAGCTGGAGATAGACACCAGCAACCCTCCTGACCCCAGTAAGGGACAAGGGTGTAGGAAAATGGATGGGTGGATGGTGAAAAGGACCTAGAACTGAACAGATTTTTCTTTTGGGTTGATCAAAGCAGAGGAATAAGAACTTAAATCATCCTTTTTTGCGTTTCATTTCAAGTAGGAGAAAATCTCAATGGAACTGCTGCCCTGCAGCGATGGAAGAAACTGCTGGGATGGCAGCTGGGTTGCTCGCTTCCCATTCACAGCGAGGAGGGATGCTTGGTGCTACTTCAGAACCAGATCTCAAAATAACTCCACTGGCTTTGCTTGATGACCCCGCATTCCTTCCCAAAGACCAACTCTGGGCCTGCCGGGCGAGGCAGACATAACAAAAAGCATGAAACTGATAAAGTCGGAAAGTATTTCACTCATGCAGGACCCTCGCTGGAGTCTGTGTGCACTCCCCCTGAAAAACCGCGCCGAAATACCGCTGCTCTGTTTTGTCTGCCTAAAACTAATAAATCACAAATTTTTGAAGGAGAACACAAAGCAACGCAATTAAAATCATTTATTTTGTCATAACCAACGTTGGCTTCTGGAGAGACTGCAGGGACACTGGGCAGAGCGCCTGGCTTATTTAGAGTGGAAACAGAAAGTCGACTCTCCCCCAACCCCAGGATCAGATGTCGGGTTTATGCGATGTAAAAACATTGAATTTATTGTGGCATAAATCCTGTAAAATTTAACTGAAAAACAAACTTGTTAGTAGAAAACATATGACAAATAAAAATCAAGACAAACATATGACAAATAAAGTTTCTGAAGGTTTGGGATCAAACTTGACTGGTACTTAGCCCTGTTCGCTGTGGGTTTGGAGTTCTTTAGATGATATGCAATGAGTCAAACCAATGCCCGTTTTTCTGTGAAATTGGCGAGGATTTCAGCCTGGACTAGATGTTTTGTTTGGAAGCATACACTTTTGTTGTTGTTTTTTTTTAACCCTACTTCATACTCCAGACAGAGAATACATGTAGCCCACAAACCAAACCAGCCGGAAACTCCTGCGACCCCTTTGGTGTTACGGTCAGCGTCCCTGACAAGTCAGTCTTGTATTTACATCAGCTTTTGAGAAATATCCACTTTGACAATATTCCATTCATTTAAAAAAAACAACCAAACAAAAAAACCCCACAATTTTACAATTGTGGTGTTTCCATTAAATAAGAAGTGGAATTAAAAAAATTTTTTTAATCAGTTTGAAATTTGAAAACAGAATCAATAAACGGAGATTTATTAAAGATACAAAGAGATTTCTACTGTTAGATGAAAACTGATCAGATCCAGATGGAGTTGCGTTCAGAAAGTCTCACTGCACTTAAAACCGCCAGCTTAAATCACACAACTACGTTGGAGTGAAATGTTCAATACTTCTGCGGTCATTACAGTGATTTTAGAGGAAATGTGACTGACTAATGCGCATGTAAAAATAAATAAAACAAAATAATGACAACCTTCTGGGTTAAAACCCTGACGACAGCGACAGGCGGTGATCACATGTGCAGCTGTCTGTCCTCTAACCTCGTCTCATTTAACAACATATTTCCTGGCTTCAGGTTTCAAGCGTTTTGTCTCACTATCTATAAGAATTGCTCTCCAAAACACAGTTCCAGCTTCTCTTACACAGTCAAGTCATAAAACACTCATTAAGTCAATCGTCTTACGGTCTCCCCACACCCAGCCAAACAGATGAGGCGTAGCCCGTATCTCGTATATCAATCTGCGACCAATTCATTTGTGCTCAGATATCTGATATTTACTCAGTCAAGCAGCAGTTCAGGCAGCACAGGCATTGCATTTCACAGTCTAATGGAATGCGATATTGTTTTCTGTAATTAAATGAGCAAATTAAGCATGTTAAATGAATGAGGAGAGGCATAGCAGGAGAGTTCTTGTCTGATGGAAGGCAGATTACTGATAAATGTGAGCAACGATTACCGATAAACATAAAAATGACATGATAAGCATAGCAATTACTGATAAACATGAGTAATGGTTGAGTTAATAACTTGGAAGCATTAGTTTTTGGACCTTTGGTTATTTACTAATGGATTATCTTGGACAAGACTTTATGTAAACAATGTATGATGCGTTTGGGTTTTGATTTTTGTAAAAATACACATGCCAGTGCAAACTCTCACCGCATACGGCTTTAGTAACAATTGCCAATTTTGCATTTACAGTGTTTATGATTCCCCTTGTTTTTACACAATTGAACTAAAATCCTGCTCTCTGAGCCCTTACAAAAAACATGTAATCAAGAAATCCGTTGTTTTATTTTTTACATTTTGGATCCTCTCGACAGAATGCGAAGGGGGAGGGGACCCGCAGCTGCCGTGGTACAGTCAGTCTCATAGCACCTAGTCTCTGTCATTTGAGAAGTCCAATTGCCTCTTGTATGGAGGGCAAAAACAAGCAGTGGGAAAAGACACGCACGTTAGCTGCCCAATGCACACACCCATAAAAATAGAGGCCTATTAAACAAGCCAATGCACTGCCCATACCAGAGCCTCAACATCAGCATCAACAACACAGTCATTACTTTTGATTCATAGCACTGCTGCAGTCGGAGATTTAAATAGGTTACAGAGCATGAATAAGACAATTCAGGCTCCAGTTTAGCTTCAGACACAGGCTCTGTGTGACACCAGGGCTTTTTCTTCCTTTTTTTTTTTTTTTTACAAGGCTACTAGTGTGCGAAACTCTTGTGGGTACATGTAAGGAAGGAGTTGTGCACACGCTCGCACGCTGATCCTGTCATGCACACTCGTGTCCTCGAGCCATTAGGCGTACTCAAACATATGTACAGCACAAGCACAGAGCCACCTACCCTCCCCACCTGTTGTTGCCCCAGCAGCAGCATGGGACCCTGTAGCCTCCAGCTGTTGGGTTTGACACTCTCACACGCACGCATAGACACAGCACACAAATATTCACGCAACTCCCCACATGCCACAAACCACACTGGCTATTATTTTTAGCTTGTAGTAAACAGAGAGCTTGGTTTTTAAGAAGCAGAGCACCCCCTGCCACTCCTCCCACCCTCTTCCCCTTGTTCTTCTTCTTCATTTTGCAGGACCTTCCAGTGTTTGTGCCCCTTCAGAGGAAGCAGTCTGTTTTCAAAGACTGCATACCAGAACCTCACAGCACCTTGGTACGCTGTGTTCTTTTTCAAACAACTAATGGACAAAGGGAAATTTCATGCAGGCGCCTTATAAAAGCACTCAAGCTGCTTGGACTCCTTTTTCTCTTACCTTTTGTCAAGTTACTATTAAAGTATTTTGCTTGCTTTGATTTTATTTGACTGACCAACACAAACTGCTGCATAACTGAAGTGGAGGGAAAGTTATATTAAATATTAGCGTGCTTTTGGATTCCCACTAAGTGGACAAGAGTTTTGGGGGACGTCTGTACCGGCCTTGCACGTCCAAAAATGTTGTTTCAAGCTAACGGTGCATTCCATTTGTACTCAAAACTCATAAATTCTGACTTCCCAGTCGGAAAAGAAAATCAACCAGAACACCCAACCCGAGGTCTAACTTCCCACTGAGGCCGATTTGAGTTTCGATGTGGCCGCGCCTCGCACCAACAGTCGGGAGTTGTGGTGAAAACATGTTTACACTTCAAAGAGTGCGTCTAAAATAATTGTTATATGTAGTGCCTGTAACTCAACTGAACAAATTGAAAGTGGTGTTTGTTTATGGAAAGTATCAGCTTATAAAGATGTTTGTAGGAGGTACTGTGAACAGTGTCTGATTGGGTGCCGCCATATTGGCATCCCAACTTCTCCGACTATGTTGTCTGGAGCCATGTTCATTCAGGTGTGAATTCAAACCCAGCTCTAACGTCCGACTTCGTAGGGAATCGGAGTGCACCTTGAAACTATGTTCACAAGCCAATATCTGATTTTTTTTTCATAGCACTTGACCCAATTCAGATCTTCCTGGAAGATTTGTGGCTCTTCCATATGTGGTTCTATATCGGACACATATCCAGTAGTTTTCAAAGCGTCTGTAGTCTGAACAGTCATGTTGGTTTTTACGTCACTACGTTGTTATTCTGCACCACATGAATCCAGGCACATTGAATCTGGATGTAGGAAATTACTGACAATTATAATTGTGGACATTGTGAAAGAGGTGTGTCAGCGAAGCGCCTCGCATCACAATCCCACCACTCCAGGTTCCGACTGCACATCCAAACAGAAGTTGCATTCGATGACCCACAAAAGGCCGTGACTGTTAGTTGTGCTTTCTTTTTCTGTATGCCTTCCTTTGTCCATTTGCAGCTCCTGTTGTCCTGTAAAATTAAAATACTCTTCTGCGCGTGTGTGGGTCATAAACCGTTCAACCAGAAGCCAAACCATCCATCCATCCATCCATCTTCTACCGCTTATCCGGGGTCGGGTCGCGGGGGTAGCAGCTTAAGGAGGGAGGCCCAGACTTCCCTCTCCCCAGCCACTTGGGCCAGCTCCTCCGGGGGAATCCCGAGGCGTTCCCAGGCCAGCCGAGAGACATAGTCCCTCCAGCGTGTCCTGGGTCTTCCCCGGGGCCTCCTCCCAGTGGGACGTGCCCGGAACACCTCACCAGGGAGGCGTCCAGGAGGCATCCTGACCAGATGCCCGAGCCACCTCAACTGGCTCCTCTCGATGCGGAGAAGCAGTGGCTCTACTCTGAGTCCCTCCCGGATGGCCGAGCTTCTCACCCTATCTCTAAGAGCCCAGCCACCCTGCGGAGAAAACCCATTTCGGCCGCTTGTATCCGGGACCTCGTTCTTTTGGTCATGACCCAAAGCTCATGACCATAGATGAGGGTAGGAACGTAGATCGACCGGTAAATCGAGAGCTTTGCTTTTTGGCTTAGCTCTCTCTTCACCACGACGGACCGGTACAGCGCCCGCTTCACTGCAGAGGCTGCACCAATCCGCCTGTCGATCTCCCGCTCCCTTCTTCCCTCATTCGTGAACAAGATCCCAAGATACTTAAACTCCTCCACTTGAGACAGGACACCCCCCACCCCCGACCCGGAGTAGGCACTCCACCCTTTTCCGGCTCAAGACCAAACCACGGTCACATTTTTTCAGTAGATCACACACACACAAAAAAATTGTATTTCAGCAAAAAATGACAAAAGGTAAGCTTTCATTCTACATCAAGACTTTGACAGTCTTTAACAAATTTAGTAGCAGGATTGCCAAGTACTTAGCTCCCACCATCAGCTGTGAGCATGACGTAGCTCCCATATTCCACTGAAGTCATTATGCATTTTGGACGTCTTTGGCTTTCTTCCAGCCAGTCTTGCATACATTGAGCAAATGTGACTGCCTTTCTTGACAGATTTGTAGTTTGCAATAGAAAGATGAGCTAAGATCACATGTCATCCCCATTGAGGTCATGTTATCGAGTGACCTGAGGCTAAACGACTGAGGCAGGAACAGCAGTGCGACCCTGCTGTTTTCCACTGTCGATCCTGGACAGAACGAACTGGTCCCCACAACATTTTGGCAAAGTTTTGTGCAAAAAAAGAATACCCCAAAATCAACAAATCAAATTGGGAAGAAAACGGTACAACACCACCTAACACTGACTGACCCTATAATTTCATAATGTCAAACTGTAGGCTTCTTCAAAAATTGCATATCCAGATGAGAAATCTTTTAATAATTCTCACAGTCTCAGAGAAAAGTCAGCAAAGAAAACGGAGTGACTCCAGTGTCTCTTGTGGGGAACTTATGCTTTCTCACCTCTCAGCATGGATAAGCGGCGATCCACTAACCCAGACTTCCTGAAAATACGCCCTGAGTCAGGAGAAGGCTAATGAGACTTGACCAGAGAAAAACTGCATGTGAGGGGATTCATGTGACTGAGTGCGCAGTTACGCTCGTGCGTCTTCCTGATTTCTGGAACCAGCAACTCTGACTGTCACGCACTCCAGGCCTCGTCTGGTGACATGGCCGTAATGACAGCGAGGATATATTGTGAAAACACAAAGCAGGATGCTTTGCTGGTCCTGAACAACAACAGAATGTCTTGGATGTGATCCTGATTAACCTCTCTTCTGCGAACCCCAAACATCCGGACCACTCCTCCCAACACACCACTGAACCACCAGCTGATGCCGGAGGGTTATAAATGTTCCTATTTAAGACGACGGCAAAAACAGTATCTCCTTAGTGGAGAACAGCTCATTTGAGAAACAAGTTACATGGATTTACAATGCCTTGTAAACATATTCGTACCAGCTCTTTCTCACTTTACCATGCTACAAACTTCAATCTTTAAGAAGATTAAATGTGACAGACCAATGGAAAGTCTTAACTTTGAGGTGAAAAATGGTTTCCAGTTTGTTATCTTTTAACAAGTCTGAAAAGTGAAGGCCTTCATGAAAACATTACTGAAGAAACAAACTGGTAGAAGACCAGAAAAGACCTCAAGATATCACCAGAACAGCAAGAGGAGAGATGTTATCAAAGCATATTTCTGTGACTTGTAGAATGGCCCAGTTAAGGTCCAGACTGAAATTTTTTGAAAATCTACAGCAGCGCCTAGAAATATACGTTCGCAGATGCTCTCGCAATTAACCTGTTTGGACTGGAGTAATTTTGCATAAAAGAACAAATAAATGTTCCTGCATGTAAAGTCATACCCCAGAAAATTTGCAGCTGTAAACATAGTGATAGAAGTATTGATTCGATGAGATGGAGCACAAAAGCATAGAAGCTGAATGCTGCTTCTCTGTGTTTGGTTCTGGTTCTGGGGACGGAGAGTGACACGAGAACCAAGAGACGCCTTTCAACGCTGTGATGTCTGATTGGTCTATAAAAATGTTGGGAGAAGTCCTGAAGTGACGTCAATTATAATTCCAGGATGAAGTCCAAAACGATACACCAGTTGTCACCAAATGAAGCACTGCTGTGACTTAAAGAAACGGCCTCCACCCCCCAGGCTGCCGACCAATGGCTTCCTTTAGCCAAATGGTTTACATCCAAAGAGGGGAAGGATGTCTATCCGGCTGCCGGCTCAGAAATATTTATAGGTCAAGAAACAAACTAGCATTGTCCAAACATGCACAAGGCTAAAAACAGAATATCATTTTTCTTTTGTAAAATAGCATGAAACAATCTAAATCAAAAGAGTAAACAAACTACGGTGCTGGTGGGAGGTGAAGAGTAAACAAACTCCGCAGGAAGGAAGACGCAGCAAAGCTTTTCCGTGACAAATCCGTGCCTATGCAGAAATGCTCATGAAGTTTGTTTGTCCCATTGACCTCTTGTCCTGTGTGTTCTGTGGAAACTCTGAGATTTGTCATTGATTCAGTGCGTTGGCAAACAGTGATGGCTTGACAGTGATGGCTTTCTGGAACATTTCAGGAGAAATGTTCAATTTAACCAATACCGTCTTCTTCTGCTTTCAGTATTTCCCATTTCAGGCCTTCCAGGGAACTGATTTGGAAGAAAGCACCCATCAAAAGAATCACCAAACAAATAGAATCTGATTTAAATAACGTGAAACCTACTGGTGTAAAGCCTTACATACTAAAAAAAAACAACACAAGGGAAAAATAAATATTTCTTTTCAGATCCAACTGGAAGGAAATGCAACCAACCAAATAATTCAGGGAAGCTCCAGCAGAGCAGCAACTACGACAGATTTTTTTCTGTCACTTCCACTTACTAACTCCACAAAGGAAAGACAATGCAACTGTCTGCTGACAGTTTACACTACTGCAGTTTTTCTCATTATAAAAGGCAGTGGACCTGGGCATTGCTTTGGTTATGAAAGATGTGGTCCAATGGCTACTGGAAAAGGGAGCCTTGCTTCATTAATTCGCGTTGAACCTTTTGACATTTTGTCAACTACATACTTGGATTAATTTTATCAGGATTTTATGTGACAGACCAACACAAAGTCATTCTGATGTAGAAGGAGAATCATCAGTGGTTTTAAAAGTTTTACACAAATAAGAACCTGAAGAGCTGAAATATTAATATATATCTATTGTCAGTGTTTACATCTGTCACTGACATGAATTTAAATGATTTATCATGTGAGCAAGCTTATTCACATGTGATTTTAATTGCATTTCCCATTTTATGGAAACACCACAATGGCAAAATTGTGTTTTTTTTTTACATTGGCAAAATATGGCCAAAAGGTTTGACTTGAAATCATTTCCATTTCCAATAATAATAAAACAAAAGATTAGCCAGTGAACATTTCTGAGAACTGATTATTTACTAGGTATACCTATTATTTTTTTTTAAATCACTGCAGATGCTGCACACAGTCTAAAATTAGACAAAAAAAAATACAACAGTGATAAGTGAAAAACAAAAACCGACAAAATAATCCACAGTAACCAGACAACTGTCATCCGACTCTTAAACTAAGTTGATTTAATGATCTAACTCGCCCACATAAACTCTTAAAACAGTTATTAGTAAGATTTAAGGTGTTGTTCCTCTAAATCACCTTTCTGTTCTCCAGCTTGAGAATCCATCAGGAAAGCTCTTCCTGGTTCGTACTGAGGCGCAGGGCTAATGAAATCCACACTGACACACAGACACGCACACAGCTGGTGTTTCACTTTCACTCTGGAAGGAAAGTGGCTGACTGGCCTAATATGAGGTGCCCTCTGTCCCTGCACATCTGGAGCGAGCTAAGCGGGAAGAGGAGAGGGGAGCGGTGGATGGTGGAAATGCGGAGACACGGTACCTGCATCTGTTGGTGGAGGTAGGCGTCACGGGAAGTGAGCGTTGTGGTTTCTATCTCTTTATTTTTGGAGGGTCATTGTGTATTTGTGAAGGGGAAAGGGGAATCAATGTAAAAGTAATTGACCACAGTAAAACCCACTAATATACAGTTGAATTCAGATACATACTATATTCATCATTAAATCTGATGAACGTTTGCTGTTAGGTTTACTAAAATGATTTCTGTTTTAAAACAATTGGAAAAAGCAGAGATAGTTGATGATTTGAGATGTCTGAACACTAATCTCGCTCTCGCTCTTCTGACTTTTAGCAAATACTCATATGTTGAACCACAGAAGAATATTCATATGTCTTTTTATACATGTATATAAATATCTGGTTCCAAATGGACATGTATTGAATTCCAGACTTTTCTTGCTGGGTCTGAACCAAATGAAGCTGTAGAACAAAAGTAATTTTACTGAAGCTTAAAATTACAATTTTTAATAACTCCTGTTACTGTGTGCTGATTTTAGGACAACAATAACGTTGCTAATGAGTTTGAAGATGCCTGTTGTTACTCTGTTTACTAAGCATGTGCTAGAAGTCTCCACTAAAGTTTCTATCTAGTCTGGCTAGCTTTGCTATAATATTTTGTAGAATGAAGCTAGCCAAAAAGCTACCAAAAAGAAAGTTTGTAAGTGCTGACAATGTATTTGCAATTAAAGAAACTTACTATTTAATACAATTTAAGTAATTAAAGAGGTGTTACTTTGTGAATCTTGGGCTAGAAACATTAGCTTATAGCTATCTGACTAGCTTTGTTCAGACACTTTCAGAACCAACATAGTCAAACAGCTAGAAAATACATGTCAAAAAGGTGTTTATATTCCAATTTGGCTCATTTTTATTATTTAAATCAGTAATATTATTCAAAATATTTGTAAAATGTATCATTTTAGGCGCAGTGCACACAAACATTGGTATATATTGAAAACCAAACTTCTTCTAATTGACTTAATTGTTAGGTAACAACAATTAGTTTGCTAGTAGCAACTAGCTAACTCTGCCACAAAACTAGGCAGTGCAGCTCGAGGAGTAACTAACTTCTCTCAATATTCTTTGTTTCTTATTAATGTTAACGCTGCCAGTGCCTAATGTGCTGCCATGGATATTTAGACGTTTCATTTGAAATGGAAAAATAGAAAATATCTCTTTCAAAAACTATCTGTAAACATTTTTCTTCGTTTTAATTGCGTTGCTGGAACGAGTCCCGGAGGGGAAGATCAAATAAACAAAGTGAATGTTGACAAAATCAAATGATACAAATTCATCAGAAATTTTGGCAGGAAGAAAAAGTAAAAAACAGGACTGTTTCGCGACAGACATGCTCCCATGCCGCTGTGCCTCCCACGGCTGCGGCTCTCGATGACAAATCAAACTCCATCTAAAAGTGAGCAAGATGTTTCCACTTACCTCATATTTCGTGAGCCGATCACCTGCGTGAGCAACAGTGTCTCCATCTGTGACTCAGTAACTGAGTCACATGTTTTTGCGGACCTCACGCACACACAGGCGAATTTAGAAACGTTGACAGAGGAGCGCATGCTTTCTGGACCCATCATCCTATGGGGTAAATGTGATATCAAAACAAACCTGAGTGAATGGAAAGATGTATCTGGTGACTCTTTTTGTCATCAGATACACATAAAATGTTCTTATTCACATCTTATGTGAATAAGCACATAAAATGAATTAATGCGAGAAGGAGGCAAGTAAAGCCTTTCAGATATTGCTTGTAGAGGTTCACGGTTGTTTTCCTTATATTTTCGCGTATTTTTTTATTTTCCCACAAAGTCACGCAAGGAAGCAGTGTGTTTTGGGGCCATATTATGTATTTTCCAGACACGCAGTGGCATTTTATTGAACAATTAAGTCTCGTGTTGTAATTAGAATACTGTGTGTGACTTCAAAGAAATTTGACTTTGTAATTTATTTTCTTGAACTTTGGCCTCTGTCACTTTAAAAACTTCTGTTCCTCCCAAAACTCCGTCTTCAGGATATCATCACGACGCTGTTCCTCTATTAACACTTTAACAACATTTTTCCCCTTCAGGTGGACTTTTCTCTAGGCGAAATACTGGAACTTTGACAAAATATTCAAGTTTAAGATGAGCCAACTTTTACCAGAAGCATGCAAATGAAAATCAACACGAAGCACCAAAAGCACACTCCATCTCCTGATGCTATTCATGCATTTTGATGTGTGCATGTTTCAACATTTTCCAACATTTGTGTCAAGTGAGCAGGATCAAAATGACAAATTTTCAAAAATGCAGTTTTTTATTTTAGCAACTAACACAGAGTTTTTTTTTTTTGTGCAAGCAATTTATTTATATTCCACTAAGCATCCACAGCTCTAATCAGCAAAAGACGAGCGAGTCATGAGACGTTTTGGCACGTCGGGATCCCCGTGGAGAAATTTCACACATTTGAAAATCAGACGTTGCGAGATGCTCGCACAGCGAGACGGCCTCATAAAAGGAGAAGATGATTTGTGGAAACCTTCGTCCGGAGGAATGTCTGAACACCTAGGCTGAGCAGCTCCATGGGAATGTTCTATTTTAGTGTCAGGCCTGTTCTGGGAATAGAAACAACGCTAGACATAACAATGGCACATTCGCAAAGTGGCTGAT
The DNA here is from genome assembly GCA_902982915.1 of Phalloptychus januarius. Lineage (NCBI taxonomy): Eukaryota > Metazoa > Chordata > Actinopteri > Cyprinodontiformes > Poeciliidae > Phalloptychus > Phalloptychus januarius. Next base: position 15,552,190 of record CADWAE010000471.1, on the reverse strand, counting down.
AAGATGCCAATTAGATGAGCTCAGTCTTGGATGTGTGTGTGTGGTTAGATGATAGAAAGGGAAGAGCGCACAAAGACAAAAAACAAAACACAGATGAGAGGAACAGAAAAAAAGCTGTTGCAAATTAAAGGTTTCCAGCAGGAAATGAAACAATGACACTGCTGACACAGAAAGAAGTATTGAGAGCAGGTTAAGTGAGTGAGGCTGATAACAAGCGAAGCCCCCCCCCCAACCCGCTGCAATGAACAGAGTATTAGATCCGGTCTTAATGCAGAGAAATGCACTCTCTCGCTTTCTGCTCCATGCAAAGAAGAGCAATGCTGACTAAGCTCCGCAGGCTTCAGGCTGCACCTATTAGCTTCACAGTCCTTACCGCACACACTCCTGAATGTGAGGAAGTAAAAGGAAAAGCCACGTCCTAAAAGGATAAGAGGTCCTTACTGACAAAGTACAGAGCCGCTAACTTCTTCCTGTGCTGATCATTTAAACAAGTGGGGAAAAAAAGGTCCTAATCAGGAAGTAGATGTTTGAAATGTAGCTAAAAATGGTAGAAAATTAAAGAATTTCACTGATTAAAAAAAACTGAACACTACAACCAATTACTTTAATTTGATATAAAAGCTTGTCCATGAAGATGGATCTTTCGTTTAAGCTCATTTGAGTTTAGATAACGTGTTTTAAATGTAAAGCTATCTATTGGGATTATTGGTTTTATTATTTATTAATCTACTTGCATATTTTATGCATTTAACCGCATTAGGCACACATCCCTAGAAGAAGTATGATGTTTTTTTTCTCTCCGTCACAGAGGAAGCAGAACTGTTAGTTACTTTGTTCCCTCACATCAACAAGTAACGTCTCGTTTTTTTTTTTTTACATCAAAAAATTACCATCGCTCGGCATGATAGGCTTTTAAAATAACCTTTAGATTTTGTATCGGCAGATTCAAAATTTACATTCCAATGTTTTCCTGATGTTGTGGTTTGAGAGTCTTTCAAATCTCACCAACACTTGATGTGGTGGATTGATGTCGCTCACATCTGACCGGCCTGTTAGCTTTCCCGCCAGAAAGCTCATGCGATTCATGATAGAATATCCATCTACTAACTACAGGTAAGGAGCATTTACCAATAGGAACGTATAGTAATAATTGAAAACTTTTTGCTCTGCAGTGATGAACATGTATATTTCGGCATCTGTCCTCTTAATGGAGTGGTGCCCTCGAGGGCCAGCATCCTGCACGTTTTAGTTCTCTCCCTGGTGGAGGCAACAACGTTTTCAGCAGGTCAATGTTCTTCTAACGAGTCATCATTTGATCCAGGTGCGTTCAACCGAGGAGAGAACTGAAACATGCAGGATGCCGGCCCTCCAGGTCCCACTTTGGGCACCACTGCCTTAATGCATGCAAGATTACACATTTGAATATAGCAAATTGCATCCATGCATAGGAAGAAGCTATTTGCTTACATTTTGAATGGCAGTTGTTACTGTTTGAGAGTCGGTGTGAAAAACCTTGTTGACTATGTTGAGTCCAAAACTTACTAAAACCACCAACTAATTTTCGAATCTTTCATTTCATGAATTTTGTGGCCCACCAGTAAATGCAAGATATGATTTTTTTTCCCCCCCTTAGGCACCAGTTTACCCACGTCTGCTGTGCTTTTTAATTTTTTTTATTTGGAAGGTGTTGTACTAAAATGTGATTTAATTGTGAAAGTTCATCTATAGATTCCTCCTTTTTAGGGCTAAAACAGGCTGAATTCATCTGAAGGCAGAAGAGCTCTGATAACGTCCGGTTAGGAGTCTCCACTCGTTCTTTACCTCATTTCATTCCTCCTATCCGTCCTCTCTTTCTTTGTTCTCCTTTTTTTATTGCAGATGTAACAAAACTATTCCTACAGTGAGCCATTCATCGGTTTCGTGTTGTTGTACAGGGACATAAATCAGGGGACAGAAATGTCCTATAAACTTTGGCAGCCATCTAGTGCCACAAACGGGCCCCGTTAAAAATTAGAGAATTTAATATAGCAGACTGCTTTGTCTCTTTGCAGCACTAAAAATAAAAATTGAATGTTAAGTCCATCTGGCAGCTGGAAAAAATACGAAAGAGTAAAGCAAACATGGAGGGAAAAACTCCAGGGAAATCTTCTCTGTTATTCCTTCATATTGTGGTCAAATATAACTCCACGTCTTCTTTATGACCAGTTTTTACGGCTGCAGAATCTCGCATGAGGAGCAGGATACAATGCTCACTTAAGGGAAAATCTCATGCCTGGGTTGGGCTAGTGTTAACACGAAGCTACTCCATCATGAGGAAACAGACGTTTGAATCGTGGAAGGAATGACCTGTTCGAACTGAGTGACCGCACTCCTGACATCACGCCGCCCCGTCGCCCGGCCGGTCCGTGTCAAGCCCTTCCCGTCGCTCCAAACTTGGCGTCGGCCAGCGGCCGTGTTTTCACGCCTCCGTGCCAAGGAGGTGTCCAAACACTCGGCGGGACAAAAGACACAAGAGGGGACTTAATCAGCCCCCATTTACACCTGCCAAGCTGAAAGAAATGATGGGCCACAGAGCGAGAGCCAAGAAACAGAGAGACGGGGGTTTCTAAAAGAAGAGAGTGAAACTCTTCAGATTTCAGGTCGTAGTTGGTTCCATCAGGGATGAATATTCACAGGAGGACGTGGAAAGTGGAACTGTTTGCAATTTATTCACTCCCCCGGTTGTTGTTATGGATTTGCGGCCATCTTTTAGATTTTTACTTGCTCTTATGTTGCGAAATACGATTGATAACTCAAATGTAAGCTGGAAAAGGAGTTTGATCTGTGGGAATGAAATGAACTGCAATCAGAGGAATAGTTGAAGGCTAAAAAAGAAATATTGATTGAGGCAAAATCTCATCTTTATGCAAAATAACAGCCCCAAACATGCACCCAGACCTGCACGAAAAAGCTCAGATCATCCAGTGGAATAACTGTCAAAATCCAGACATGACTTGCAATGTAGAATCTGCGGGAAGAGTTAAAGATGATGCTCAGAGACGATCTCAATCAAATCTGACTGATGGTTCTCCACTCCAGGAGGCCAAAACACAAAAGCACGACAAACCTTTTACAGTTTTACTTGTAAAAACATTTGAAAACACATCATGCTCTTCCTTCTCCTTCACAGTCGAGCTTTACTTTACTTTGTGTTAGTTTAACACATGAAATGCAAATTAATTTTATGATTGTAACATTGGAGCAGTGTGGACGTTTAGAAAGGCCCTGGAAGTCGGAGGTAGCACATTTGTTCAATTTAATTGCCTGTTTCCACGAGTGAAAACACCCTGGCAACACGTAATATGCAACAGGTGACTCTAGACCTCTGAATTAGAGTTTATGAATGAATGCTGTGGTTTAAAACAAGAATGTGTTAATCTTCTTATTACAGTCTAAGTAGAGGAGTAGGTACTTTGGCCAGTTGAAGGAAATAAAGTAAGTAGGGTGCCGAAGTTAATCAGACTGCAACAAGAACAGCAGCAATGCATCCCAGTCACACGTCCCAGATGATTTGCACTCGACTCACCCTGCGGTTACAACAAGCGACAAGATGGAGCTGGAAGGTCTTCAACTCAAGCTAAATATGGGAGAAGTTACACTGCCTACTTATGAGCCGTAGACTCTTAATTAAAATAATATGTCGGGTTTACTTCATGCTCGGCTGTGTAATTAAAGTTAATTAGTCAGATCGGAGGGCTGCCCAATGGCGCAGCTGGTAGAGCTGTTGCCTTGCAGCAAGAAGGTTCTGGGTTCGATTCCCGGCCCCAGCCTTTCTGCATGGAGTTTGCATGTTCTCCCTGTGCATGCGTGGGTTCTCTCCGGGTACTCCGGCTTCCTCCCACAGTCCAAAAACATGACTGTCAGGTTAATTGGCCTCTCTAAATTGTCCCTAGGTGTGAGTGTGTGTGTGCATGTTTGTTTGTCCTGTGTGTCTCTGTGTTGCCCTGCGACAGACTGGTGACCTGTCCAGGGTGACCCCGCCTCTCGCCCGAAATGATAGCTGGAGATAGACACCAGCAACCCTCCCGACCCCAGTAAGGGACAAGAGTGTAGGAAGATGGATGGATAGTTAGTCAGATCGGACAGCATTGCCCGGTCTAAAACTCTTTTCTGAGTTTCAGATCGGGTTGATGATGTAACAGACAGGTAGCTGGCGCATTTTATTCAACAACAAATAACAAATTTTACATGAAAGCAACCCTTTATGCTGGAAGAAAAAGAGCTTTTTCATTTCCATGTAAAATTTTAATGTGAAGAGTAAAATTAAAAATGCCAGTTTGCCTAACAATCAAAAGATACGATTTGTGTAAAATGACAGTGGACATTCGCAGCGCACTCGCAATGACAAGGTTCACCCTTGACCTCGGGTATATTCGACCGAGGTCAAGGGTGCCCCTCCCAACCCCTCCATCGTGCAGAATTATGATAAAGACATTACCAGATGCCACAACACATTCTGAGCAAGGACACTTGCGCGGGAGCATTGTCCCCGCTGCTACCTTGAAAGCTAGCCTGTGGTGAGTTCTGCTCATTCATCACAGGGGGCCCTTCTGCTGCTGCTGCGTTTTCATGCTTTCACTTCACATTAAACCTACAAAATAGGGGAACTGTGAAGGCCTCTCGGAGCCCGGCCATTGGAGACGTCGCTACTTTCAACCACAAAGATGTGCGCCCCGGCCTCACAAACAAACCCGAGGCGTGGAGGGTTTGGGGAGCGGGTAAGGGGATGATGGGCTCTTTGGCTGCCGTGTAATAAGTCCTGGCGTGCTAACCTTGTAATTGGCCATAATTAAAAGGAGGCAGAAGGAGACAAGGATCTTCCTCTCAGCTTCAGCTGCCAGGCTGCAGGAAGCAGTAAAGACACGCCGTCTCTTCCTTTACAAGGTGGCGCACCGTCTCTCCCTTTCTTCTTGTCACTCATAATCTTTGCGAGGGATATTTTTTTGGATCGTTTTTTTTAAGTGCCTCGAGAATGTAGAGGATGAGCGTGAGTGTGTAAAGTCGATCCCCCCTTTATCCTCAAATCCCCGCCGCGGTTAGCGTGCAATGGCGGTGTGTGTGTGTGTGTGTGGGTGCACACATCATTTTACCATCTTTTTTTTTTCTGTTTGGTCTGTAATTACCCCGTCTGCAGATGCTCCCCGTGTGTTTGTTGTTGTCTGTTCCCTGATTGCAGCCTCGTTGTGACGGCTTCACTCAGCGGGGCCGATTACAAACGCCATGATCATGAGATCTACACGTTTCACCATGATTTTTTTTATTTTTATTTTTTAAATAAAAGGGCTAGTAATTTATTTGTCTAAATCAGTAATTTTTTTTTAAAGTTTGCATTATGAGTTGGGTCAAGATGGAGGCAATCAGGATTCAGGCTGCAGCCTATTTTCAGGGCGTCCTCAGTTTATTAATAATTTAATTGCTGTTCACTGATGTAGCTTCTGTGAAATTCCCATACAGTTATATTCCATAAATTACAGTGAATGTCATTTGTTAGATCAAAAGTACGTTTTGAAAATAACAACCGTTAAGCGGGTATTAAAATATTCCTATTAAGCCCACCTTTCTGTTTTAAGGAATAGTTTTTCAGGTATCCAATCATCTCCTAAAAGCTCTTGATTTCCATAATCATCTCTAATTCACGACTGTTTCTGTTTCACTGCAGATGCTCCGTCTCTAAAACACGAAGGCCTCGGTGCCGTGTGCATCTGGCCCGAGCGCGGCGTCGCTATCCGAGCCGCAGCTAGCATCTGCTCCGCTGACAGACGAGAGAGTGCTGACGGGGCAGTGCTGGGCTTTTGTCACCTGAGCGTCAGTCACTGTAACCCAAAACCCAGACAGCTGCTTGACTTACCATCAAGCTGAAAGGAAACACCAACGAAGTGAGAAACGACGGGGAGGAGGTGGGACGTCAAGTTCATCTGGGTGCCAAGTTCATACAGGAGGTGTGTTTTATGTTGTAAGCTTAGCCCTCAGAAGAAATTACAATAGGTTTAATTTGAGGAAAATAAAAAAATCCCGGTGTATTTTCTTTAAAACGGATGATACTTCCCCAAACAAAGTGGAACAAAGCAAATAACTTTGCCCATCAATCCTGAAGGACCCTAAATAACCCCACGTTCCACTTATCTGTGTCCATATAAATCTTTAACCTTTGCTGAACTTTGTTTTGAACTTCAGTTTCATCTTTATTCTTGTCCTCTCCGCTGTCAATAGATGACAGAGCGAACCGAGGTCAGCCCTCGCCCACTGGCGGCCATATTTCCTCAGGCTGTGCCTGTGGTCCCCACAGCCAAAAACACACAGACAGACAGTGGGAGGACTCGGACCATGACCTTTCAACCCAGCTGGGCTCCCTTCGGGTTAGCAGAGGCCATGTTGCCATCTCTGCAGAGGCCAGCACCTGGATGGCTGGACCTACATGGACAACTGTGTGTTGTGCATGTGAGCGAGGAGGGGAAGGAGAGTCCCTGGGGAAATGAATTAACCACTTAGTCGAGCCACCCGCCCCCTCACTTACAGAGACCGTCTCTGCTGAACCTAAAGGTCAACTCTCGCCCTCTCTCGCATTTCGTGCTCATTTTTAATTTTTAATATGTGCAGCTCTGGAAAAAACCCCACTGAACCCATTGGTTATTCCACCAAATGTTGATTTCTGAGTTAAAACATTAGTATTGCCGTGTCTAAATGAATATGAACTTGTTTTCTTTGCTTTATTTGCATATTTTTAGTTATTTTGACCATTTCTCATTTTCTGCAAATACATACTAAATTTTTGTTTGGAATTTCTGAGCCATGTTGTCAGTAGTTCATAGACTGAAAGAACAATGTTCATTTTACTCAAACATTTACTATGAAGAGTAAGTTTAGAGAAACTGATCATTTTAAGTGGACTCAATTTATTTCCAACGCTGTATGTCTACTTTGCTGTGACTCATCACGCCTCCTTCAGGTTCAATCAGAGAAGTGAAATCAGAAACACAAATGAAGAAAATAAGCCTGCAGGTTGAGTGAGATGCTAAGAAAATTACAACTTAACGCCTAGAAAAAAAATCTAGAATATTTTTGTTTCCCAATTTTTTCCCCCCCACCTTGTTTTTATCCATCCATCCATTTTCTAACACCCTCATCCCGAGTGGGCCGATCTCCAGCTAACTGGGCGAGAGGCGGGGTCACCCTGGACAGGTCACCAGTCTGTCACAGACCTTATTTCTATGCTTAAAGAAAATCAAAAAAACTTTGGAAAAAAAAAAAAATTCTGACATAAAGGATCATAACATGCATGAAAGCATTATAGCAGTTTCCCCTTGTAAGTGGACAAAATATGAAAAACTTCAAACGGCCAAAATACTTTTGGAAGTTGATGTCGGTATGTGCATGCAGATGAAATGCTTTGGCTTGCTTCTGAGATGCGTGTGTGTGTGTGTGTGTGTGCTCTAAATGTCAGAGCAGAGTAATGAGCCTTTGTGTGCAGAGCCTCCACAAGCAGCAGCCAGGGCTATCTCTTACCTCGTCGCCCATTAAGAAAGCGGCGCTCGCTAGAGGCAACAGAGTGGCATTTCGTTTTCCACGTTTTGGGACATTCGCGCCAGATGCGCTCTGACGGAAAGTCTGGGTTGATCAAACATGTCGACACAGCCTGAATAACCTCAGACACACACGCAGAGGGAAACTGGAGGCTGACACACTGCTCGAGGGCAGACGGGAGTGAAAGGAGCCTGGTTGAGGTGAGAGAGACAGAGAGAAGATGATAAGTGAGTGCAGCGGGGCGGGTTGTTGTGGCTGACATCTGGCTGTAAGAGAATCTGCAGCAGCTTTAGATGCCCGGAGGCTGGATGCTGATGACAGCTCCCCTCCTGCGCCTCCTTCTGCCTGGTGACAAAGCTGGTAGCAACAGGCCCGAAGTGGCTCTGCGACTTGACAACAGAGTGCTAATGCAGCGCAGTGGCATGCGCTGCTGTGAAAATACACATCAACCCTTGTAACGATGGGTTTGTGTCATTTTAACATTTTGTCAAATAACTTTAGTTTCATATATTGGGATTTTATGTGATGGACCAAAACAAACTATGATCATTTTGCAGGAGCAGGTTAAAGGACACACAGACTCTGAAGCAACTAATTACCCTCAGAAGTAAGGGTGAACATTTATTGTGATAAAAAAAAAATTGTATTTATTGGTGTCACAATAAAATCCAATTAGATGTCTTTAAAAGCTCCCAAAACTGACCGCGGGATTGTTAGTTTTATTATTTTGTTAACTTTTTTATTTTAAGTAAGTATCAATAAATATCAGTCAATTTGAAAATGTGTGACTGACACAAATCACACTTCTTTCTGTTACTGGTGTCCTAAAATGGGAATGTTGTTCATGAGCAGTGATTATGTTGTGATTGCTGTCATGCAGTGACAACCGTACAGCTACCTTAAAAAAAAAAAAGAAAGTTCGTATTGTCACCTTTATTGTTATCGTAATTGTACCACAAAATATCATGATAAAAGTTTAGAAGAAGCCTGGACATTTTCTTTCTATGCAATTCCACTTTGATTCTCATCTCCCTTTACTGCTCCATCTGGGTTTTCTCCCACTGAAGTGTATTGTCTCCAGTAGAATAACATCTGGGCCGATCAGCAAACAGAAGGAATTGTGAACGATCGATTTTCTGCGATCGTTCACATCGCAGAAAATGTGATGTGAACACATCACATTTGAATACACACATGTGAAAATGTGCTTTAGCACATCCACATTGCTTTAGCACTAGCAATGGTAGCAGAGGAAGTGGACAAAGTAATTCTGTCCGCGTTTGCCATGCCTCCAAACATTGACGGTAACAACCGCATTTCTCTCCACACAGTGGGGGACGGTTGTTTACAGCGCAGGCAGTTTTTGGTAAGCTTCATAGCGTACGTCTTGGCCAAACCATACATATGTGATTTCGTTCAGTTTACAAACTTGAATCTTCAATCGCAGAGAGTCCAGACACTCCATACGAAGCAAAGTGAAGTGTAGAAAAATCGGCTGGTCTTTACCAGAGTGTTTACAGTATTTTATTGAAAAGGTCAAACTTTGTGTCGTTCAGTATCCATTTCAATTAAATCTGAAGGCTGACGCACTTTTTATACCCAGAACAGATTGTGCAAACCTTTATATCCTATTATTTGATTTATTTTGCAAATGTTAGCTCTTACTGACATCACAGACCATGTGCTCCTCCAATGTCTCAACACACAGGCAAACACACACACACCCACACAAGCAAGAGAAGGAAGGATACAGCACATTAACAAGTGAATCCATTTTGCAGAGTGCGCACCGAGGTGGAAGGAGATCTGTTGCATTACACAACAGAAAACCTGGAGATTTCATTGTGTGACTTCGTGGCATTTGGTTACCAACCCCTTCCATCGCCTTAGAGCCGTATGCCTGTGCAACCAGATCTGTCAGCCTGGTCCATCAGATAGGCCCGCTGACTGTGTCTAGCTCTGTCTACCTGTCAGTGCTGTGTGGCTGTCATCCAGCCAGTCAGGCAGCCATTGCCCGGCCACCGCCCCTGCCTTATCGGGATAATGAGCCGCATTTAGGTCCATTATGAGCTGACCCCAAGGACTTTCTCTGCTGCTAAGCAGAGGCCTTGTGCCAGTGATGGACAGGCCAGCAGGGAACCCGATACTTGGCTGGTTTGTGCCGCGAGAACCGGGCTGCAGGGGAGGAAAAATGAAGACAGGCTTCGCCTCGTGAGAGTTCGCAGGTTTAAAAGCAAAAGCTGATGGGAAAGGCGCGTTTCAACACAGACTCAGAAGAGTCAGGGCAGAAGATATGTCTAAACCTTCTGCATTTACCGGCATGCAAAAGCCTCGTAACTAATTCATCGTTTATTGCAGCAGCAGCAAAAAAAATAAATAAAAACAACAACCATTACTGTCATTACATTTAATTCAAGTTAAACTACTTTTTTTTCTTTTTTTAACCAAGTTATCACATGTATGCAACCCTGCATTGGTAATTGGGCAATACATATTCAGCCAACACGCTTCTGATACCCCTAAATAACATCTGTCATAATCAATTGTCTTCAAAAGTTTCCTTGGATGTAAATTAATGTCAGCAGCGGTGTGCATAAGTAATTTAAGAGGCTCAAATGTAAAGGAAAAAAATGCAACCAGCAGCTACCCTTAGTAGTGTGAGATTTATTACTGGACGCAGATTTTAAATCATTTAATATCAATAGACATTTGAGGTCTGAGGCAGTTATTTAATCGTTTTCAACACTCTTCAGGTTGGTTTCTTTAACAATCAAATTGGCGACAACAGAGGAAAGCAGAGCAATGCAACAGCACAGAATATGGCCATTTCTTTTTATTGTTTTGGTAAAAGTACAACAATTGGAGGCACTGGTGAGAAAGGCTTTTAAACCCAGAGGTTCTACCTTCTGAATTTAACAAACAGAACCTTGAAGATCTCAGCGGACAGATCGGGGATAAAGTTGTGGCGAGATGGGGATTAATTGGAGAAATACAACGCCAAAGGATCCTTGCTGAGAAACAGTAGCTAAGAGAAACAGACATGTACAGATAACTAGTTAGAAGTTTCTAGAAAGTGTGACAAACATGAAAAACACTGAAAAAAAACAAAAATTTTTTTATAGCATTTATGTTTGAATTGACTTCTAGGGGTACCAATAATTGTGACACCATTGATGATTTCTTAAGATGGGATGTCCCGCACTAAATGCACTTCAATAAAATCTCGAGAGATTTTAAGAGTAAGATTTTACTCATCACTACCAACACATTTGACCTTGTATGTGGAACCCAATTACAAAAAAAGCTGAATTTTGTATGCGTGCATATTTACACACACAGATAACAAAAAGAAAGAAAAAAAAAATCACCCGCAGACACATAATCTAACCCAGAATCTCTTGTTATCTTCGCCTCTCTGCTTCTCTCCCTTGTCTCTCAGTCAACAGGACTCTAATCTACTGATTGTGAACGCCTAACAAGCTCTTCTTTGTTTTTGCACCAGTAAATTCCACCACAGCAAAAAAAAAAAAAAAACGATAACCCACCAGTGGGTTTGGAGAAACCAACAAAGACTTGGCTAAAATGATGCACACTCATTACCATCATCACAGAGGATAATTAGTAAAGGAGGGTGAAAATAATGTTGCCATCAATCAAAACAAAGGCAGTGGGGGGAGACGCAACTGGTGAAAGGACAGAGGGGAGCAAAAGTGTCAGGACTCAGCAGAATAAGGGCCATGGGAACTCTGAGTCAGGCATAGTCATGCTCCAAGTGCAGCAATGTGTTTGGCTGTCTGATGAGATGTCTGAATGGATGTAGGCAAATTTCCCCCGTTTTATCTGAATGCTTAAGAAAGCTAAGCAGGTAAAAGTTCATGCTAAGGAGACTCTTGCTATTTTGAGTCTACTCAAACCCCAAGACGGGCTAAGTTTAGCTGTGGCTTTACACTTTTCGAAGAAAAGAGAAAAACAAACATGAGTGGGGTAAGTTGGCTAGATTTAAAACACATATTACCACAGTTGTAAATATATATATAATTTCTTTCTCCCCCCCCCCCCGTGTGTAAACAGTCTAGAGACAATCAAACGTTAACGCCAAGGCCTGAAATGACGACTGTTTGTTTGTTAGTCTGAACTCGTTTGGCTTGAACAGTGCACTCATTGGTCGGTTTCTTGGCTTTGTCTGCTGGAAAGAGTAATTGTACCAGCCTTGAGTGTTTTTACGAGGTGTATTGGTGTTTTCCATCAAGCCGCAATTACGGGGCTTTGTTGCACACGGCAAATCCTCCTGAGAGAGCCGTGAATGGAGCGAGGCCGCGCCGCTCAGCACTGGCAGAAACGGGCAATGCATTGATATGCAAAGCACATACGTGTTGGTATGCAAACATAGGTGGAGTCAACATCTATACAGGCTGGTCCAAAGGAAAAATAAAAGCCTGCAGATCTCATGCAAATAAGGGCTGGACTGTTGCAGCAAACGGGCAAAGTGAGATAAGGTTCTGTGAGAACGTTTCTGCGTGGCTTGCTGGTGTGCAGCTGGGCGCTCAAAACGGTTGGGTCATGAAGAAGGACTTGAAAGGGAGCTAGCAGTTAATTATTTTAGTGCCTGCTGGATAAGTGTCTGCAATGCTTATGGTTGTTGTCATCGCTACAGACCTACTAATTCCTCCCAAAACCATTACCAGACCAGGTTGGTTTTATGCTATCCACAAAATAGTGCCAGTTATTTTGGCTTTTTTATTTGGAATCTTACTATGTCCTCCATTCTTCAGTGTGCTACATAAAAAAAACATTAGAGGGGGAGTTTACTACACGGGGCGCAGTTGGTAGAGCTGTTGCCTTGCAGCAAGAAGGTTCTGGGTTCGATTCCCGGCCCCGGCCTTTCTGCATGGAGTTTGCATGTTCTCCCTGTGCATGCGTGGGTTCTCTCCGGGTACTCCGGCTTCCTCCCACAGTCCAAAAACATGACTGTCAGGTTAATTGGCCTCTCCAAATTCTCCCTAGGTGTGAGTGTGTGTGCATGGTTGTTTGTCCTGTCTGTCTCTCTCTTGCCCTGGCGCCTCTCGCCCGAAGCGTTAGCTGGAGATCGGCACCAGCACCTCCCGACCCCACAGAGGGACAAGGGTGTTAGAAAATGGATGGATGGAGTTTACTCCACCTTGCAGAATTATTCGTTTGAAAGTCAACAAAGTCTTTTTTTGGGTATTTTTTAGTTTCAAAATGGAAGCAAAAGCATACATTAGTTTCCATACATTTTTTCAAATGGAACTTTGAGAAAGCGTATTTTATGGTTCGGCTAGTTAATGCCAATACATATAAAAAACAAGCCAAAACTGTAATATTGGTTGCAGATTTTGGTTAAAAGGAGTTAATTTTGAAGTGTTTCTTTTGATAGGTCTACATGGAGGCACGTCAAGGGGTGCGTTTCGAGCATCTAGAGCAGCACGATTTGATGAACCGTTTAGAGCGTCGAGCGCATCCAACATGTCCGAGGCTCCACATAGACTTTAAATGTAAACCAGATGCACCTGATGCATATCAAAGTGAGATTGGTGTGAACGCACCAAAAGAACGGCTGTAAACAACTTCATGAAAAGCATCGTTGTGATGACGTGCAGGTGGCGTGTCGGAAAGAGTAGGAGCTTCTTAAAGAGACAGGTGCGTTAAATTCTTAAGTCAAATTTCTTTTAAGTCACCCCTTTAAATATGTTATCTTTATAAAGCTTTGAAGTTGATTAGATGATTTGAAAAACATAAATGCATCCGAAAAGAAAAAAATAGAAGAAATCTAAAGGGTGGGAAATGCTTTTTCGCAGCAAGGTACCGTGTTACCACTCAACTCCCTTTGACTCTGGACGAGGCATAAATTGCTTTGTTTTGATCAGCTGTTGTGATAAAGTGGAAGTAAAAAATGATAAACCGCTGAAGCAACAGGAAAACACCAAACAAATCTGAGAATGTGTTCAAATTGTTTGGATGTAAGAAGTACACAAACACAGTGTCTTTCGCTTTGCACACAAACTCAGACCGACTGAAAGAAGACTGCCAGATGGGAAGAGAGCAGACAGGAACATTCAGCAGAGACGGCTGATTCTTAGCTTCAGCCATTTAGAACTAAACCTTTCCAGTCGTATTAGATTTGGGACATTTGGCCCCAAGAAGATGGGCTGAACTATGGGAAAATCTTCAACTTCGAGTTCAAAAGCGTGGGAAAATGCAGTCCCGTGTTCCCACACTATTAATCTCCAATTTCATGCCGGTGGTTTAAAATGTCTTTAATTTTGATGCAGCATCTCAAGCAGCTTTAACTTCTGCTACAGAGGAGTAAACACTGAAGGTAGAGAGAATTAAAATCCTCCTCAGTGAAGCAGATTTATAAGGCAACTGGTTCAGAGCATAGATTTTTTTAAAAGCTGTTCTATGAGCAAAACTTGAGACAAATATTAACACATTTGTTTTGCAACCCTTTCTGTGGAAATTGTGTGAAAACAACTTCCCCAAAATGTGAAAAAAACCCCAAACAAAGTCTGTTATCAGACTACTATTGTGACATAAAGTTGTTCCTGTCGCTACATATGTCGTGCGAGAGACTGCATTCGCTATCTTTCCTCCTCGAGGTTGGTCAAACAGTATCTTGCGTGATTGCATGTCCAAATATAACAATGACTCACTCATCTTTTGACAGAGATTTAGCAGATCTGCTCCAACTGTGCTGCATGTGGATTCAATTTTAGGCTCCCAACATAGCACGAATTAAACACCATACTGTGAGCTGGATGAGGGGGTTTACATGAAGGCGTGTGTGTGTGTGTGTCTGCGTGTATGCGTACAGAAATTTGTGCGTGTCTAGCAGAGGAGACCACTAATAAGAGATTGGGCGAGTGACCCTGCGGGTTGATGAGAGAGCCAATGCGCTGTGCCTTGAAAGACACACGCATACACACATGGGTGTATGATTATTCAGTCACGGGTCTGTTTGAGTCCGTGAGTGTATCTTACAGTGTGTAAGTGCGTATCATGATAACCACCACCCCCTCATTAACTCCATCATAGCTGGAAACAATCAGCCACTCTGCCCATGTTGGAGGGCAGACTCAGGAATTGCAGACCTACAGACCTAAAATTAGAGAAGCCTCGATCACCACAGCCTGACTGGCCACAGATTATACCCAGCTTTCCAAACATGCAACATAATCTCAGAAACCAAAAACAAAATAGCTTTTTCACCACTTAAGCCATAATTGTTTAATGCCTGGAGGTTAAGTTGGTTGATTGGCATATATATATATGTATATAGGTCCAATGCAATGTACACAAGTTGGCGGTTTAAGACAAAGATCTTATAGGTTCCTATCGCAGAAGGGTGTCCACCGAATGCCTATCTGTGTGACTACTGTGAGGAGGGTACCAGATACCATAGACCCTCTGGTTGGCATAATCCTCACCTCTGAGAGGGGAGAGTCAGTAACTAGTAAAAAAGAAGAAGAAGGTGAAAAGGGACTGAAGAGAGAGCAACTGAAACCAGAAAACTAATTTGAAATTGTGTGTTAGGTCCATGCCTGCAGGGCATTGTATTTACTTTTAGCACAGAATGTGCTTTGAGGGAGTAGGGCTCATTGTACATGATGACATAATGACTTCTGACACGCAACAAATATTATCTGTCATCATGGGGCTGGGAAGATAAGTACGCAAAGCCAGCAAGTTGCCATCAAATCAAACGACAGTCAAGCAAGTCTTGATTAGTCTAAGGTTAAAGAACACAAAGTGTTCAAGACATCTACTCAAGACGTAGGTGACATAACAGATGTGGTGTTGTGTTGACGTGAATAAAGGAACCAAACCAGAAGTTAATTTTGAAGATTATTTCTTGTCAAGGTATCTGTGTTGAGGTATCCTGGCTGCAAGTATTTTTCATGTAATAATACTATCCATCCATCCATCCATCAATTTTTCTTCACCCTTGTCCCTTACTGGGGTCGGGAGGGTTGCTGGTGCCTATCTCCAGCTATCGTTTTGGGCGAGAGGCGGGGTCACCCTGGACAGATCGCCAGTCTGTCGCAGGGCAACACAGAGACAGACAGGACAAACAAACATGCACACACACACTCACACCTAGGGACAATTTAGAGAGGTCAATTAACCTGACAGTCATGTTTTTGGACTGTGGGAGGAAGCCTGAGTACCCAGAGAGAACCCACGCATGCACAGGGAGAACATGCAAACTCCATGCAGAAAGACCGGTGCCGGGAATCAAACCCAGAACCTTCTTGCTGCAAGGCAACAGCTCTACCAGCTGCGCCACTGTAAATAATAATACTACCAAGATGATATTTTAGGTATAGCATTAGCGTCGACCACTTCTTCAATCGTACAACTCAAGAAAAGGGTTGATACTGAGCAATTTTGAGTCTCGCTGAAGAATGCCAGACTCAAGGACATCACAAACACATTAATCATGGTATCGCCAAAACTGGTGCTTAGCTCAAGAGCCACAATTGCCAGGGTCTACCACACCAGAAAGGACCCAAGATTCAGACTGTGAAAAGATGATCCTGAAACAGTTCTGCACATAATAGCAGGGTGTAAGACACAGGCAGCTTACATGGGACACCATGACAAAGTGGCTGCAAAAGTGAATGTGAGAATTGCTCTGAGATTGAACCGGAATTCCCCTAGTCAAAGTTGGACCCTGCCATGGAGAATGACAGGACCTAAATGCTGTGGAGTGTGTAGATCGGTGGCCTCAAACTGCAGTCCTCCAGGGTGAGAGTCCTTCAGCTTTTAGATGCGTCACGTGTACACTTGAATTAAATGGGGAAACTGCCCCACAAGCATGCATCATGTAGAGCTATAGAGCTAATGAGCCAATATTGGAGCCAGGTGTGCTGAAGCAGAGACATCTCAAAGTAGCAGTAAAACCAGGCCTTGTGGACTGGAGTTTGAGACCACGGGTGCCGATCCAGACAGACGATCTGGACTTTTTTGTTTTTGAAAAAAAGCTACAGAAGAAGATGGCAGGGACTGACATCTGACTTTATTGATAGTGCTATTGAGTCGGTGAATTGACGTCACGTTGAGTGTTAATGAAACCAAGACGGCAATAATAGAAGTAGCATTAGTACACATACTTGGAAGTGAGTAACCTCTGAGCCATAAAACAAAACAGAACTTCCAGATAGGTCGACGTAGATTCTCAAACAATACATGGTAACTATGAGTGAACTTCTCTGGAGCCCAAAGTCGGTCCTCGTGGGCTGGCATCCTGCATGTTTTTGTTTTCTCTCTAGGTCTTTAGGTCTAAGAAGAACACTGACTTGCTGAGGAAGTTGTTACTACCACCAGGGACAAAACTAAAACATGCAGGATGCCAGGCCTCGAGGACTGACTTTGGCCACCCCTAGTATAAAGCTTCCTTAAGGAGTCTTAGACTCCTTAAGGGTGCTAGAGAGGTTTCTAAAAACACCCCACATCTAAGAGGTAATGTCAGTCATTGATATATTGAAAAATGTTTGCTTTCTGTGAGAAAGACTCAGACAATCTGACCTAAAAGCTCTTTAGAGTGTCAACCAAACACCCTAGAGTTAGTCAAGATTACTGTAAATTCATACAGATCTAAGAAGCTACTAAACTAACAAAGCTGAAGTTGAAGCATTTAAGCTTGAGACATTTCATCCTGCAGATGAATTAAATATTGTCCTTTAGAATATTCTTGTCATCTGAAGGTGATTTGAGGGTGTGTGTGATCTAACTTGGGTAGGCCCAACAAGTTTATTAGAGAATTAGTTTGGAAGCAATAAGGCAAAATGAGAAGTGTATTTTTTACTCAGCTTCCTTCGTTTTGAGTGTAAAATTTTGCAATTGACCCAAAAAATTATTGTTTGTGACATAAACCTTAGTGCTATTTGCCTTAGCATTTTTTTTTACAGGCAAACATAGAGATGGACTAAATGTGAGGCAAATTCGGCATATCATCGTGGATCTCAATTTCCTCTTATTTCACTTTGATCCATGTAGCCCTTTGTTTACAACCTTAACCCTAAACCTTCAATGTAATTTCCACCAAACGAGAAATAACTAAAATCTGTTTGGGGAGAAGAGAGTCTGTAATTTCTTTATGTACTGGTATCACTTGTGTTACTGGAATAAGAAAAACATTGGCTGATTCAAGAGAAAAGGGTAACTTGTTGGATTATTAATGGTGCTACAAACCTTTAAGTTTACTATGGCGATACTAGTTGTTCAGAAATCTACTTACTGTCTTTAGACACAATTGTTCACTCACTCAGCTTACGGCCTTAATACCTGTAGAACACTTTCTTTCCCTTATGAGGTTTGCACACTGTTCCAAAGAGACCATTGTTAAGACTTTAAACAGATGATCAAACATGATAGCTTGCCTCCTTTATCTGTGTGTTCGCTCAGATTCCGGTTTCAGTGCTGTAAAAGTTACATGTCAGCAGAAATTGCTGTGAATTTATGGCGTCTGTATGTTTTAGTGTGACGCTGTAAAAACTCAGGGCAGACTCAGAGGTTAGTGTTGCATACGACAGACTGCATTCTGGCTGACTGGATGGGGTTGGACAATCCCAAGGGCACCAATACACACACACACACCCCCGCACACACACGTAACCTCATTTAACACCTGCATTCCCACAGTAGTCAAAAGCGGCAGTCAAAACCCAACCCCCCTCTTGACTCTATCTGAAAAGGGAGGAAAGGAGTAAGTTTGTGTATGAGGTGGGGCGGGGAGAGAGAAGCTAGTGATTTAAACTCCTCTCCCATGGCGGGGAGTGAGCTGGAAGTGGGCCTGGAGAGGAGATGGGAATCCAGAGCAAGCTGGGGGGTTGAGTGATGGAGAAACAGGAAAAAAAGGGAGCAGAGTAATCTAGTCGAGGCGAGCAAAGTGTGCCGATACTAAGGTGCTCTTGACATAAAAATTCACATTCACAAAGTTTCCACAAACAAAATTAGGTGAGCAAGAACGCAGATACACAAAGGAAGTTTAATACGTTCTTAAGTGCCTCTCCTGCCCTCTTCTGTCCATGATGCTCTTCATCTTTTTCCCTGTTGTAACATCCTGCCGGGCGACGCGGGCTGTTGAGTAGTGACACGCGATGACCAAATTAATCCCTTTATGACCTAATGATGAAGCCAACTGAGACGATCTTAGACTTCAAGACAACGGATACTCTGTCCAGCAGTGACTTGAAAGAATGACCTCTTGGTCACGGATGAATGCGTTTCAACGTTTCAACCGCTTCTAGCCTGCTGGGCTTCAAACATTTGTGTTTGTTGGCTTTGCATGCACATGTTAAAGTTGTGAAACTTCATATCGTCAGAATTTCTGCTTCATTTCTCTTCACAAAGTTTACAACTTGATATACTAAGTATAGAGGTTAATCTGGCATAAAAAAAACTGCATGAATACAGAACGAGCGCTAAGGAAGCTGTGAGTAGGTAATCCCTCCTGACAGGATAGTGATGGACAGAGCTGATGTTGAGAGAGAGAGAGAGAGAGAGAGAGCTACAGAGGACAAAATGGGAGATAACAAGAGTAAAAGTCAGCAAAAAGCATAGTTTAGTCAGAATGTCACATCTTAAAAGCTCTCCAGTTGAAATCTGCTAAGACATTCAACATGAGGTCATCAGTGAACAGCATGGGAACAACATACATTGCCTGGCAAAGGGTCATTCTTGTTACCATTCTAAAATAATGGCCTCATTTTATTTGTCAAAAGTGATTTTGTCAAAAAAAAAAAAAAAGAAAATAAATAAATCACCACCTCCTTTTTTGTGAAAAGATGCTTTAGGTTAAAAAATATAAATACCTGGGCCATTATTTTAGGAATGTGACAATCCTTTAACTGGATTTAACTGGACTGCGTCATAAAACAGCCAAAACATTTGCACCCCTCACTGTGTCCGGCTCTCAGGTGTGCTCTCAAAAGTGAAAATGACATCGACGCTACAAAGGAAGCGAGGAGCAACAAGAGTCAATCCCGGGCATAAAGTGTGTCAAACAGAAAACATCCTACAGGGTAAAATGTGGAATGGCGTGAATCATTCTCAATTTATTTGTTATTCAAACATCAGTGGTACTTCAGAAAATCCAGTCATCTGTTCTGTCTCTGCGATGCCTATAATTGTGGCCAAAAAACCCCCAAAAAACACCATGAAGGCGTGCAAGTTCACACGGGAGGTAAAGCGATGACTTTAACTTGAAATGACCCGACAGAGTACGTCTATGTTTGAATTATGTAATTGCAGTTTCATAATGTTGCGGTCATTCTGATGAGGAACATCAGCGATGGTTCCTCTTTCTCTCAGCTCTCTTACTCTGAGGTTAAAGCCGAGTTTTGCTTGTGAGGTGAACAAATGAGACAAAGAGTATTCACTATGTTGGTGGGGAAACAAAAACAAAGAATTTTACCATCTGCTTTGTTGCCATCTTTCGACATACGAGTCACGATTTCTACTCAGGGGATGATGATTTAGCCGTCTAACTCTTGAATAAGAGTTTAACGAGTACCAGCCGAGCTTTTAGATAGTATTTGGGATGAATCCGAACCAGATAGGTCCCCATATTTAGGTAAGTCATACAAGTTCCTTTTGAAACTTAGGTGAATGGTAAAGCTTTCTGGCCCTATAAATTTACATTTCTTGACATGTTCAAGCAAAAAAAGCCTAAATTCCTGAGGTTTTATAAAGTTTAGGGCATTATACTTTCAAACCAACCATTACCATGCACAAAATAACAGTGGCATATGTCAAGATATGTAGCAAGCTTCATAAGTTGATTTGAAGACCTAATGCATTTATTTTTATGTGAATTTTTGACAATTGATGGCACTGGGAGCTTGGTAACCACCACATCTCATGACTTCAAATCAAGTGCCTGTCCTGAACTGTGGTTGACGCCGTAGGCCCAGGTAGAGAGATGAAAAGGTTGATTTTAATGAAAACAATCCACAATGGTTCCAAACACAGGCAGCACAGTTGGACGGAAGGTAAGCTCACACACTGGTAGCACTGAAAAAACGATGGAGCATAAGAAACGCGGACGAGGACTGATAGCGTGGAAACGTAGACTGGTAGCAACGTCAGAAGAGGAGCGTGAGTCAGATTAGACAAGGAACAAAGACCACAGGTGGGTTTAAATACACAGGGAGTAATCAGGAAACTAGGCACAGCTGGGATCAATCAAGGGGTAGACAGGACAACACGGACAACAGAAAACTACAGAAACGCACAGGAAACCCTCAATCCTAAGTGCCAATTTGTCTTTGTAATGTGATGTGGTATTTGTTGTGGTTAGCATGAATGTAGAAAAGAGGTTTTGGGCCTTTTTTAATTAATCTCATTCATTAGTAACTCAATTCTGTTGCTTCATCTCTGTGCAAACTTATGCCACAGCAGGGTATCATATCGTTTCGTTATCTCCCTGGCTTTGGTCGAGTCTGAGTCTTCTTTTGGTCTTTCGTTCTGGGTGTAAATGAAAAGAAATCGCCTTAGTCAGCATGGCCTTCTCCTTCATTCTTGTCCCTGTCTGAAGTTCACTGCAACCTTTTATCTCCTCTTCTTCTTATCAGGCCAGGTTTAGCTTGGAGCCTTTCAGCCTCCCTTATCCTTCTCAGTAACCGCGGAGACATACAGTATCATATCGAGACCTCCAGACTTTCATCTGTCTCTCATCCTATCGTTGTCTGCTTGTCTTTATCGGTCTTTGTCTAACAGAGTTCTGACCTGCTTTGGGAACGAGAGTTAGTGCATCATCGCAGCTGACCTTTTGGACACTCCTCGTTGTATTTTTCTTCCATAAAAATTTACTGGATTCTTTTTTTCCTTGCATGTGAAACTTGCAATTTTGAGGGAAAAGCTGATATAAATGTCATTTCTTCCACCATAGCAAGGCTGAAATTGATTATGGATGGGCAGAAACTTCCCACATGTAATAAGAAAATTCAGTCGATTGTGGGTAAATATCCTAGTAGAGATTTCTGTGTCTGTAGGTGTGTTTCCCATTAACCATAAAATTATGCAACTTGAAATAACAAAAAAATAAATTTGCATAATGGAAACATGGCATTTAAAAAAAATCACTTTCTTTGCAAGAAAAAAAAGTTTTGCGTAAAGAGGTGGTTTTTCTACCACTAATAAATGTATCTACTAGGACCGGTGAAAACCATGAGGAAGACAACAGGAAGTGGTAGAAGGATGATGGTTTGTTAATGTTTTTTTTCAGCTCTCACAGCAGTAAATAAAAAGTTACGTCATTCAAACATGTTGAATCCTGAGCTACGTGGCCACTTCCACGTATAATGGGTTTGTCACTCCAGCACCTGAATAAGACGCCGACGTCTCCTCTGATGGCTGATGGATGATGAGCGCCATTGCTGACGTATGAGTATATTTCATCCGTCACTGCCGTGATTTTTAATGACTTATTGTGTGAACAAGCTTATTCATATGTGACCTTAATTTCATTTCATACTTAATGGAAACACTGTGAGTTTTGTCAACATCACCAGAATATCAACAAATATTTGCACACATTGGCAATGAAAACGCAGCTGGTGCTGCTGTGCTGGAAAGGTCGAGACCATCTATAGGAGAAGTACAAAGAGGATAGAAAAGGGCGACTCTGCTGTAACAAAGGTGCTTTAGTGTATCAGTCATGAGTAATCAAACCCAATAATAAATCCCCTCCTCCACAGGAGCCAATTGGAAGAACTCAAACTTTTGCACAGCGGTTGCTTTGCCACAGAAGATATGTGACTGAACAAACAGGAGTAACTTAACCCCTGGTGGAGGCCCTCCGCTTTCTGGCACCTTATTTATGGCACGGGTAAATGATATCCCCATAAAGACGCAACTTGGGCGACCTTGTTCTTAATAGCTACCGTTCAATACAACTGTAAATATCCAGCTCCCGCGAGCGCAACGTCCATTCACAAATTAAGCGCCAAAATGGCAGCTCTCTGATTGCATGCGTCGCACCAAGCTCGACCAGGCGGGCCTTGTGCTCTGTTTGGATCACACAGTTAATTACCTACAACTGAAAGGTGTGCCGCTTTAATCGGACTTCAGGGAAGCACAAAGCCCACAGATTTAGAAAAGCACACATTTCCATAAAATGATTAGTCATTTACCAAGAATAAAAGCCCACTATGGAATACAGATAAGCCTATTAAATATCCTGCAAAACGCACAGGGTATTTAAGCAAACAGAAACTTGGCCTGGACAGATCAAGTTGGGTGAACGCGCATAGCATGATTTACCTTGGGTGCCATTAACCTCAACCGCTGCCTGAGGGATATGTCTGGGCATGGATTATCACAGGA
This sequence comes from Phalloptychus januarius, assembly GCA_902982915.1. Taxonomy (NCBI): domain Eukaryota; kingdom Metazoa; phylum Chordata; class Actinopteri; order Cyprinodontiformes; family Poeciliidae; genus Phalloptychus; species Phalloptychus januarius. The sequence goes on along the minus strand of CADWAE010000471.1, from coordinate 15,529,282 downwards.
CCAATATCTAAACCTTAAGATGCCCAATCAAATATTTACAGAGTCATAAACACGCCTGCATTAGTAACAGTTAGCTCAAATCATAATAAACCTAGGAGCTCGTCTGCTGTATCTCGACACCCTCAGTCCTAATAAAGCCTACAACGTTTTCTTTCTTCAATATAAAGGGAGTCAGTTGAACACAGAGAGGCCTGAGGTTTGAGAATAAGCGAAAATGTTCTGCTGATGCATGAAGAAAAGGTGAATCCAATGGACTTTGGTGATCCTTTGACTTTTCTCTTTGACGACTAATAAAGTTAGACTTTTACTGCCACCAAAACATAAAAAAAAAACTCTTCACTGAAATAACGTAGCTAGAACAAACCTTCACCCATGACAAGATTTGTCAAGGGCAACACTCTGAAAGGTTTCAAAACAACATTTCTTTTAAGTAAAGTTACGCACACCAGCTTTGACCAGCAGCTGTCTTTTAACATGTGATTGCATAATCAGACACCTTCATGCAGATGTTTTTCACTTTTTACTTGTCAAATACATTTACACGTACTTAGATGTCAATCGTCGTTTCTTTCAGAAAATTATCCCAGAGGTTTGTGGTGGATCATAGTTTTATCATATCGATTTCTTAAAAAGAAATATAAAAAACTGCAAGACCATTTGGACTTCAACGAGGATTAACCTTGAAGAGCCGGCCACTATGCGTAAACAAACCCGATATCCAGCTCTTACAAAAACAGCCGTATGTAAGACCACGCACACACACTTTTACACACCCATACACACACTGCCCATTACGAGTTCCCCGGGTACCAGCTTGGTTTAACAGTGGTGACATTTGCACTTGGGGCCCCGGGGGTAATTTAAACATGTTGGCATTGTTCACAGCCCTTTTATTGTTTCACGCAGTAGACTGAGATTGAGTAACACTTAAAAGTAAGGTGGCACCAGAGCCTTTTAGCACTGTGTAATACCAAGAATGTGGGTCCCAATAAAACACAGACTCCAGTTCCGTGAACTATACGCTGACCCCTGCCTAACCTGTTTAAGCACGCTTACGCCTCAGCGTTGATAATGAACTGGTTGATGAAGTAGTATATTAGTGGTGAGATCCAACTAAAAGTGGTTCGGGCATTTGGCCAAGACGGTAAAAAATATGACCTGAAATATCTCACAGGGCCCTGTGAAAAGTTGGGCAATTAAAATAAAAACGTAGCGGAGGCATTTACAGCCAAAGAGCTGGCCCGCTGTAGGAATTAGAGAGATGCCAGCAGAAACTGGGAGTGGGACTGATGACAAGAGACAGTGGCAAGGAGCTGGATGATTTAGATAATGTGAGTGAGACTACATGCCTGTAATCCTGCAGGCAGAGAAACAGACAGGAACAGAGGAAATAAGAAGGGCACCCTCGAGGAACGGCAGACCAACAGCCACAGAAGAAAAAGAGAGTGTAGCGTAGCAGGCCAATGAACAGAATGAGAGAGAGAGAAAAAGAGTGATAGAAAGTGACAAAAAAAAAAGCAAAAGAAGAAAAGCTAAGACCGAGGGATGGAAAGCAAGCAGCCAGACATGCAGGCAGACTGTCCGTCTCTAGTTTGTGGGAATGCGGTAAAGACACAGTAGAAGGCAGGGTCCCGGCTCTGAAATTAGAGAGTGGCGCTAAGAGAGGGGAGCCAGAGCCAAAGGCCGTCTGGGAGCTGCCAGGGGCTGCATCCCCAGCGCACTGCCGAAACATGATTTACTGCCGAGCTCCACTACAAACGGCGCCCTGCTTGTGGGCGCACTATCTAGCTCGTAGCGGCATGCCACGGCCCCGTTTTGCATGCTATCTGGTTCTTAAAGCTCCACAGTCACCACATCAATGGTGGGAAGTGTCGATGTGAGGAAGACCGAGTTTGGCCAAAAATAGTGCCTTAAGGGAACCACGAAGGGGATTGTGGCATTGGTATGTTTATGTTGCGACATTAAGAAGATCAAATACAAGCAGTAGGTGTCCGTCCGGCTGTAAATCACACAACACAGAGATGAGAAACATTTTTACTGCTGTGGAAATATTTCAAATTGCCTTTTCTTGTCTTAGTAAGGTACCTTTCATACAGGCAATATGCATGAAGCTGTGTGTGTGAATAAATAGCCTTTTTAAACATCTTAACTGTTTTAAAGATGACCTGTTGTGCTTCCTTGGACAGACATGTTTCTGAGCTAAACAAAACATGTTCATTTCAATTTTTACACAAAATCGTTTTGAGATAATAAGATTTTAGTCAGCTCAGTTTGATCTGTTTTAGGACCTCTTATCACTTTAAATCTAAATAAATTGCAAATGATCAAAGAACCCCATTTCAACATTTACACTAGCACATGAAAATGGCTGAAAACAGATGTGCTATTGTACAACTGTACATCTTTGAAGAGTGGAAGTGGAGCCTCCTGCACAACCAACAAGAATGCAGGAAGTGGTTTCTGGATTGTTGTAAGTCAACAACAAAACACTTGAATTTTCCAGCAGCCATTGTACAGCGCGTACATAACAAGCTGACCAAACTTGCTGGCGCGCCCATGGGGTTTGATATGAGATGGGTGTGCTTAACTATTGTTGCTAGGTAATGGCACAGTGCCCATTGAATATGTAATACAAATCAGGTGGTTTTTCAAACGCCCAAAAAAATATGAACTTATTGTCAAAAATTGTCTGGGTGTTTTTTTTAAGCACCTGGAGTGTTTTTTTTCTTTAAGAAGCAGGACAAAAATGTGCAACATGTAGATTTTGCAAAATGGGTCCAATTTAAGTTGATACTATTTGTGAAAACAAATGTGTCTTTGTCTTCTGATCACATAATGACTCGATAATGTGTAGGAATGTTTCAAGTCTGTATTTTTTATTCTGTTTGTTTTGGAGATGCTACATTCCAAAACATGATGAGGATAATTTCCAGTTAAGTGATTAGGATCAAAAACTAAGAATAAAACATGCAAACCTTATCCGACATTTCAGTTTCTCTATCTTTGCTCTTTTAAACCAAAATTTCACAACGATATCAAAGTATGTGCCGCTTGTATTCACAGTCTCCAGCCCTTGCAAAGAGATCACTATTGCAAAAAAGAAAAATGCAAAGAAATAGTCTTAATCAGCAAATGAGAACACAACCAGCTGCATGCTGGGTTACTGTGTCATTCAGCTACCCCCCGAGCCAGGCACAAAAATCCAGAGAGTTGTTTTTCCTACTACAAGTAAGAATATAGCCAAACCAGCCAAAGCATGGATAATCTGTGTTCCAGGATTTCTCTTTGTGAAAGTGTGCATGTGTGTGCTTCCTTTGCCAAGTTTCCTCTCTTTGTTTAGACCAGTCTGGTCATTCCAGCTCCCTGCTGAGCTCCTATTGGCCAAACACACATATATCAAAACACTGGAAAACAACAGAAAGGATTCTCTCAGGGACGAGGAGTGCTGGGAAGAGGAGTAAATGGGAGTTCAGGAAAGGACAAACAAGTGTCCAGACACAAAAGCAAGCACAGGGAATGGCAGGTGATGACATAATGATTGCTGGAGGAGCATCTGTAACCCAAAGCCGGGATGCATTAGGGCAAATGACGAAATTGGTAGTTTTCCTGTCAATTCTTGTGTTTTGCAAGTTGTTTTGAGAACAAAAAAAGAATTAGCTTCATTTGTCAAGCACTGACTCTTAAACAGCTACTTTTCTGACTTCCTATCACAGGTAGCTGTGCTGTAAACAGGAAGTGAAGGGTTGCTGTAAATTTCAGACTCTATAAGTCAAGCCGAGTTTTAATGCTTTAAATATGTTACATATGACTTTGTTCATTTGTGATTTTTGGAGCTGGTAAAGAAGTCGATGGCTATTACACACAAGTTACCAAACCTTAATGCCTTTAAACCACATAATCAGTGAGCTTTACAACTGTGATTAATTATATCCATGTACTGAAAGAAAACTCCAGTGAATATAAACTCTACCGTGACATGGAAGCTGGCAGATTTGATTTCGGTTCCACTGCTATATAAACTGGTTTCACGACCAGAATCATTTTTCCCCCCCTTTTTAACAGATTATATCCATGGCTGAATGTCAAGTGATAAATCACTTCCAATATGGCTTTGGTCACCTGAATCACGGGCCATGTAGTGCCGTCACACCCTAACAAAACATGAAAACCGGAGCCAGAACTGCAACACAAAGAAGTCATTTCTCAAAAACATGAAAAAACTGATTTCACAGATTGTCTCTGTGCAATCTGACTGAGCGCGGGTTATTTTTCAAAGATGAATGGGTTAATATTTCAGCCTCTAGATTTATGCAACTTCTGCAAGTCTTTTGCAGAAGTCCAAAAGACTCGCAGAACGGAAAGACTTGTAAATATGGCAGCTTCCACATAAACCAGGGGGTCAAACTCATTTTATTGTTTCATTTGATGAAGGTCATGAATGTCCTCAAAATGCCGGCAGTAAGAGAATGAACTGATAAAACCAATTAACAAACTGATTAAAATATTAATGTTGAACATCTGAAATATTTAAGGGATGCTGTCTTAAATATTTTAAAATTGAAAGTTCTCTTCAAATTACTTTTCAAAACCTGCCTACAGTTTTGGTAAAAAAAATATTCTGACTAATCTTTTATTCCGGTGCGTCAATTATTTCATTCTCTTTATGAGGAATGCACTTCCTGGACGTATTAAGAATTAGTAATGTATTTGTGCTGATCTTGCTGCAGCCAGCATTGAAATAAAAATTGAAAACAGAACTTATCTGGAGGCATTAAATCCCGATGCACAAAATTACGCATTAGTTAATTTTAAACCAGCTGGAGGAAGAAATGAGGAGCAGCCGTTCGGGCAGGTTAATGTCTGTGTGTGACGCCGTTACTGCTCTTAATATATTTACGCGAGCCTGGACATCCAGCTGTAAATCTTTATGCGTTCTTATGTTTAAATGTGTGTGTGTGCCTGGCTGTTTACAACACCAGACCCTTGTCTCGAAAGCTCTGCGCTGGCGCTACATCGGACCAGTCTAAACACACACACACACATCCACGCACGCGTGCGCACGCCGCCCCCCTCGAAGCCATGCTTTCAGAGACGAGGGGCCCTAAACGCCTTACAGACTCCTAACAAACACAACTCTCAATGTCGGCCCGCAAGTATTTGCAGTATTTGGCCTTGCTGTAATTTACAACATACTTACCTAATTGAGATGCTATTAAGGTCAGAGTGTGGATTGTTCTGCGTCTGCCTCATGGCTAATTCACATGATATAAGCGTGACATACACAGCGCAGCATAATTGTCCTAATATAGCAGAGTGGAGTTAACCACATAGCGAGAGTGATCTATGGTCAGCGCAGTGTACTTAGAGAAACATAAATAATGACTGATGTCTTGAGCCGAGACGTGCCTGCGCCGGCCTGGACGGCACGCTGCTGAATGTTTTTACGGAATTCTGCCGTCACACTCACACACACATACAAATGTATAGTATCTTGATGACGTAATCATGAAAACAAATATTGCATTAAGTATAGATGGATGAATGTTGTCCAGATTTTTTTTGGACGTAATTTTCCACACACACTTTTCAAATTTAACCCCGTGTGCAGCTGAAGACTGCAGGAGGTCAAGGAAGCAACTAAGAAGCCGGAGAGTCATCCACACAAACATCCCAAGTTGACATCCCATCTTGAAACTCCCAAGTTTCAAGGTTTTGATCGGCAAGTCCAAGTCGGGTCTCTTAAGACTGAAATATAATCATCTTTGCACTTTTGGTAAAAATGTGGCTGTTAAATAAGCGGATTTGTACTCACTATTGACAAGGGCATAGAAATTGTTTTGTGAATTGTTTGTTGGTTTGTTTGGTTTTAGTGAGATCTAATGAACTACTTCTCAAACATTTATGCAATTAATTCCTAAACTGGCTTTTTACCAAGTCATTATCTGCTAAATCACACTTTATTAAATCAACTTGTCCAGGGACTGCAGGTGGAAATTAGCCCTTTTTTTGCATATCTCCTTTAAAAGGTTAATCAAATGTTGTAAATAAATAAACAATATAACATCAGATTCATCCTGCAATGCTGACTTATAAATTCAAACCTTGTATTGTTTTATCTGTACGCCTACATGTAACAACGTACTTTGGGTTAAAAGATGCTATGTTTAAATGTCTTTAAAAAAAAAAAAGATCCAAACAGGAAAATATTTTAATTGAAATATCCACAAGTGTCTTTCTAATGTCTTAGTTACCGCCCATCAGTCCCTCTGTTCACATTGCTCACCAAATTGTCAAGAAGCATTTTTAAAACAAACAAAAACAAAGGATCTAAAGAATCAGTATATTTTTCACCGAGCGCGCCTGACAGAAAAGATAAGACGCTGTTGCGGGGCGCCATCCATCTTTGTTTCCAAGTTACTCTCGGAGAATTCAATCTCAAGAGTGTGGGGTTAGACGCACTGGTGATTAATCGACTCTGTGTTCATGCGTGTGTGAGTGTGTGTGTGCAGATCTTCACGGGTCTTTGTCTGCGAGTGATAAATCAATGTCCGAGCCCGAACAGGACGCAGAATGCCTTAACCCCTATCAGCCCGTACAAGATGAATTCATCCAGAGTTGTCTCGCGGACAATACTTTGACAGGATAGTTACGCTATCTCACTCAGCTGGAGCGGCAGGATGATGGCGAACCGGCAGGGTTATGAAGCAGAGAGTGAGTATTTGTCCTGAAGGAGAGAGGGGGAAACAAAAAAAGAAGAAGAAGAAGAAGAAAATAGCTGGCGGCTGACCAGGAACAAGACAGGCATGGGAACACGACTTGTGTGCACAGAGACGTCGGCTCACGGTTTATGAATAATTCCTCGGACCTCTGGGAGAAATCCTATTGAAAAGCGAATCGAATGTCACACTAAGGTTTTTCGGCAACTTGCAGAAGACGGTGTAGCTAAGAAAAGTGCAGAGCCATTTGAAGAATGCGCAGTCACAAAACGACAAAAGTGTCCCCTCCACGGGAGACTCTGGTGCAAACAGCGCGGGATAAAAGATGAAGATTGATGACACAACACGGCTCTGCTTTCATTATACCACTGTAGTTGCAATCAAATCGCTTTTAAATTAATTTAATTTCCTTATAATTTATCACCCCGTTCACTGCGTGCAATTTATCTTTTGATTGCTGTTGTTTTGACTGCTTAGAAAAAGTGCTGCCTCTGAAGGCTGGGATTTTAAACAAACGATGTTAAGAGTAAAGCAAACAGTGAGTGAAACCGGTGCTGATTCACGATCAGCTCCAGGCCTCTCACTGACGCAAGGCGATGTTTGAAACTTCACGCCTCTTCAGCTTTTTCTGAAATTTTATTTGACCGTCTTACAACTGTGGAAGTCTTATGATTCAGTGACACGCAAAGATACGCTGCCGGGTGCAAGCATTATCCCAGCGTCAACCGTTTTGTTGCATCTGATTCACAATTAGTGGAAAAACATTTTTGAGGGAAGGGATGATGTTTTGAAGTCAGGTTACCGCCGACGTTTAGGTCAATTACGAGAAAAAAGTAGTTTTAAAGAGAAAAAAGCTTGGATCATTTATTTTCTGATGCAATGTTAAGACTTATTTTAACATTATGATGTAAAAAAATGTCATTCTTAGTCTGACCGTCATCTTTTGTCAGACTGAATTCAAAGTCTGAGAAATGCGCTTGTCAAGCAAGATAGAGGGCTCTGGGGGTAACTATGGAAACCAAATGAGGGCTTTGGTGTAAGAAAAAAAAATCCAGATTTTCCAAAAAATTTGGTCAACCAAATTAAAAGCACTTCCTTTTAAAATTATTCACAAATGCAACAGTCTTGTGCATCAGTTCACTCCTGACTTACTACTCGCAGAATGCTTGACTTGAAAGTAGCATATTTAAACATTTTGACATTCTGCCAGCTATCCCAGCCAGAAATACTTTTAATCTGAGCAATCTAAATCAAATGTTACTCCTTTGTTTGAGTCGAATGATGGAGAAAACATGAGATCCCACAGGGTGCGGCTAGTCAGTCCTGCTGAACCGAGATTTCCCCTGCTAAAACAACTTGAGGCTTTAAGTTTCAAGTCTGGTCTGTTAACAACGTCCTGGTTTAGTCCACTTCTTTTTGACAGTGTAAATAGAAAAAAAGGGTCAATAGGTTCGTACACCTGCTGCCCAAAAGGGAAAAGGAAGCCCTTACTCCCCCCCTTGTCTGTGTAACAGGTGTGTCCACCCATAGGACCATCAAAACAAGAAATTCACATGAGCAGAAACGAAAGACGGGCAGTGGGTGGGCACTCCAGAGGAAAACAGTAATTATGAAGGATTTATGGCTGACACGGATTCTTGCAGCTGTTTCAGCGTTACACCTTGTGAAAGCTGGTTGTGGCACAAAAAAGAAATGAAGCTCTGATGAGAAGTGAGGTCTATTTAAAAAATAAAAAAAATAAAATTTCCTGAATGTACCCATTTGTTTTGAAATTATACCGGCTTCATGTCCAGATCGGAGGCGAAGCAGGAGGTGCAGCTTCTAAACACAGGTTTGTGTTCCCATCGGGAGGCAGTGATTACAACGCGACAGCCAACGTCAGTGGGCCGTAACACAGTCTGAGGGAGGTCTTTCAATGTACATCGGTTCAAGATCATTACTCCTCTCTCCAAAACAAAGACGTCTGAGAATGACTAACGCATGCAAACAGCCGTGGTAATGGGCGCATCGAGACGGTAAGGTAAATACCCAGGAAAGTGAGGGAAATCCTGAGCTGGCCGACTTGAATGGTTGCAGAATGCATTGTTCCATTGTATAGGAATTGTTTGCAGCTCAGAATAACCTCATACTGAGGTGAGCCTTACATTCAAAACATCAGAACCACAAGAGAAAACGGAATAAACAGCAACACAGCAGACTTGGAACAAACAGAAGGAATCAAATTAGTCAGCATACAGGTGAAAGGTCCGTCTCATGGAGACACAGAAGTCTTTATAGTAGCTTCAGACGCTCGCTCAGACACAGGAACATTAAACTTTCACTTACTGGAAAGATTAAATATGGGTGAAGAATGCACTCAAATACAGAATCTAATAATCATCGAATGTTTTATCTTTTTTATTGCTTTTACAAATTAATCATGAACAATCAAATTTGGCCTATTTGACAAAATTTTTTTTTTGAAAAAAAAACCTCTGATGTTAAAGTGAAAACTAACTTCTACAAATACAATGAATAAAAAAATGTGTGCCATAAAATACATGATTGCATAGATATTTACTCCATTTAAAGTGACTGACTTAATTCAACAAAGGTCCAGTCAAATGGTGCTACTAGTCTACTAGGATGGAGATCACCTGAGTGCAGTGGCTCTTTCTTAAGTGACTGGAACGTAGAGTAACATATAGAGGTTAATCAGTATTCCTGCATATCATTCAGCAAGAAAACAAAAGAACAAGAGCAAATCAGAGAAAATGTTACTAAAATATATAAGTCAGGGGATGGTTCTTATGTTGCATATTTTTATTTAACTGTCATTATTTTCTAGAAATCAGTTTTCACTTTAACATTAAGACATTTGTTTTGTTGCAAAAGCCTAATTTTGTTGTCTGAGACCGATTTGTAAAAACAGTAAAAAGGTACAGAGCTCATAAAAACATACCGGTTTGGCTGGATTTGGACCGACACCCAGGCACATTGTAAAACTGTAACTATTAAAATTATAGCCTTGAAAGTTTTGGTTGTTGTTGTTGTCATAAATAAGACAGCGCTCAATATAACCATCTGACGTTTCATCAAACGTTTGGCATGCAATCTAAACAAAGGTTGTCATCCAGCCAAATCCCCTGATATTTCTAGGGAAATGTTCTTGTTAGCTTCTCCTCCGCGTACAAATGCTATCCGGAGGAGCAACATTAATTTAGCTTTAGTGAAATTAAGAACAAGTATTAATTCAAATAGCGATGCCTGCTGGAGGCAATTAAAAGTTTATCACGTTTATCATACCTCAGAGCACAACCACATGAATAAAATACGACGGCGTCATCAGCATAAAGGCACGCTCAAGCTGAAGAGACACAGTGATCCCAATGTTCGTAATAAAGTAAAATAATACAAGCTTAAATAGAGCCTCAACGTTAATTACTCAACCAGTTATCAGTAAGTCTGTTTAAGAACAGCTCATGATCAAAATAATGATCACAATGCTGGTTGCTGATATGGTACAACGACCAGAGTTAAAGCCAGACTGATCTCCACTTAAGATATTATTGTCAACCAAATGTTGTTTCAGATGAATATTTATATTTATTTCAGGTTTTAGAGTCCTGAAAAAAAAAAAACACACACCGTGGTGTTCCTACCTTATCTTCCATTCGGATCAAGCGTGCTCCAATGGTTGGGTACTCTTTATCTTCTCCCTTTCCTAGTGAATTGGAAGAAAAGGGGAGAAAAAAACATTTAGAAAACACTTGATATCATAACTAACGTTACTTATGCTATCAAATCCCAAGATAGACCTTGGCATTTATCCATAAGAGATAAAAACAGATACGGAAGCAGAATGCATTTGCCATTGAACATATCATTTGCTTTTATGGAGCTCAGAAGGCTCCAAGCTGTAATTACCATAATCTGTTGGCACCAGTGAATGACATGTAAGGGCATGCGAAATGAGCAGGAGGACAGTAGGAGGAAGTACATTAAATAATTGATTGCTTACACGGGCTGTAACTGAATAGGACAGCTTGTTATTTCTGAAAAAGCTGTAGAAATTGGTGTATTGCATTCACTCATACAGATATTTTTACCTCACTTGTTATATAAGCTACTCTGACCGGAAAGATTTTGCATGTTCCTTCCTCCGTACATGTTTGCACTGGCTTCTGTTTTCATTTTCCATGTCAACACTCAATAAGCCCCCAGTATGAGCGTGTCAGCGGGGTCCGCCATATACCTGGCTGCTGGGATATTGAATAGGTCAGATAAATATGTTAGATAAATTCTAACTAATGGTCTTTTTCATTTGTTGCTATAATTTCACATCTGCAAACACATCTTTTCCAATCTCGGATTTTTGTTTTTAGAAACGGAGCCAAACTGGTAACACTTTATTTGACGGGGCGTTCATAAGACATAACACCGTCATAAACGTGACATAACACCTGTCATGAAGATAAGGTCTATGAATGTCTATGATTGTCGTCATGAAGCGTCATTCAGTAAATTATGACACTTTCAATGCAAGTTTGCATTAAAACTTGTATTAAAAGTCCATTAAAATGACCAACTTTGCATTAAAAGTGTCATAATTTACTGAAAAACATTTCATGACAACAGTCGTAAACATTCATGAAGACTCCATATTTATGACAGTGTCATGTCATTCTTATAAAACATCCCATCAAATAAAGTGTTACCAAAAAACTCAATGACGTTGTTTTATGATGTGAAATAAGCCAGTCTTTCTCTCTTTGACTGCATTCTCAATCTTCAACAGAAACTGACCACTTAAAATAGTCAGACAAAAATAATGAATATATATATAGATACACACACAGACACACACCCACCCCGCACACCCCCACCTCTGTCATTGGGGGTTCACAAGACAGATAAATATGCTGTCACAGGTTGATAAGGTCTCATAATTTCATTCTTTGGAGATTTAACCTTCATGATGGCAGCAGTCAGCTGTGGTCTTGGCTCCTCCCAGATTAGCTGTTAGCTCGTCATTTGTTTAGCTAATTTGGGTTTATACAAAAGGAAGACCAAGCAAGAGTTCGGCCTCACAGGTAACATACTAATTAACCTCACTTTAAAAATTCTGAACTCTCTCTTTAACTGTTGTTAGCTTTATTAGCATTGCATGTTTGGTTATATTAAATCGTTTCGTATTGTAACAAGAAGCTATCGTTTCATCGTTAGCTCGGCTCATCGTTAGCTTTGCTCGTCGTTAGCTCGGCTCATCGTTAGCTTTGCTCATCGTTAGCTTTGCTCCTGTTCAGTTTAGATACTGTTTTATCTGGTTAGTAGCGACGTTAGTCGCCAAAGAAGCTCCAATAGCAGTCGATGCAGCCAATGGGACCGCTTAGACAGTTTGAAAGTAACGTAACAAACGAGTGTTTGTAAATTGTCTGACAGGAATTTACGCAAAGGTGCCAATAAATGGCGGCACGCGGTGAACAAATTCAAGCGCTTATAAACACAAAAACACACATCCAAACAGAGCCGTGAGCACAAACATTATGGTCCTGTCATTCTCCTGTATTTAGTCTGCTGGTGCTTGAGCATGTGTGACTTATAAACACAGAGGTGGAGTGGAGAAGTGATGGCTGTCTGTCAGATCCAGCCTGTTTCCTTGCCCTTTACCTGGCAAAAACATTCCCGGCTTCCCGAGTGTGCCATCCAGCCTGACGGAGAACAGATAAAAAAAGAGAGAAGTTAAAAGCAGATACAGGAGAGATTAATCTGGCCGGACAGCTTGTTATGGTAACTGTTAAACAAGGAAGAAACACAAGACAAGCCGATTCATCTTTACACGAAAATACAGTAATGAAGTGCAGTAGAAATCCTGCCCGTCCTACAGGGGAGATCTGAAAATCTAAGGCAATAAATAACATATTATTTAGCAGCTTTTTTATTTCTGTTTATCCAAAACAAACTTGCTTCACTGTTTCAATTAAGCTAATTATTTTACCGTATTTTCCGGACCACAAGTTTTTTTAAAATAAACGGAAACGTACATATATAAGTCGCACCAGGCTATAAGCCGCTGGTATCTTCGCCACTCTGAAGGACGCAGCAGAGGGACCTTAATAATCTGCTATTAAAGACGCAGCCCTCGTCTCCAACGCCAAACCATGGATTCGTTCATGCCGAGTTTACATGCTGCTGGTAGCATGTGTTTGATCTAAATGGAATCAGCCCTTTCTTCTTTGATTTCCAATTTTGACGTCGAATGACTCACTTCCTGCTACAGAGCCCCCTGGCGGTTGAAGAAAAATCCACAGAAAAGCCGCACCGGACTAAAGCCGCAAGATTCAAAGCGTGGGGAAAAAGGTATCGGCGTATAGTCCGAAGAATACGGTAATTTAGGCGATTGTAATTAAATCAGTGTTAGTTTTTTTATGTACGTTTTAGGCCATTTAGAGTCGGTCTGACACTTAATGTAAAACATCAAAATAATTATTTTGAGCTCTACTCAAAGTATCAGCATTCTTCTGCCTTATTTATCATTGTTTTCTATTTGAAACTTAACATTTATGGGATCACTAACAAGTGATCCCATAGTGACATTGTCATTTATCAAAACATTAAAAATACAACAAAATATGTCAAAACCTATGAAGACATATTCAGTAAAGTTTTTAAATTTCTTACTACTCCTGTCATTGTTTATTTTTTTTATCTGTGTTTTCCAAATGTATTTTGTTGTTTTTTTTCTCTTCAATTGATATTATTATTCCATCCATTAATATTACGCTGAAACATCCTTCACCTTACAAATAAGATGAATAAGATGAAAAATGTAAACTTTAAATGGTGTTTATTGATTTAGCCATGGTTAAAAAATAACATGAGAAGTAACATTGCCATAATTATTGACCTCAAACCACTAAGCATTTTTTGATCATTCACTTTAAAGCTGCAGTATGTAACTTTTATTTTAAAAACTATGATTTTTTTTTTACATATTTGCTCAAATTTCACAGTGTAGTGACAGAGACAATTAATCCGTGAAAATATGGAGCTTCTCCATCTCCTCCCGGTTTGTCAGTGAGAAACAACCAATCAGAGTCAGGTGGAGGGTCTTAGGAGAGGACACGCTTTCCAAAGTTTCTCTATAGAGAATAATGATTGATGGTTTTGATGATCGCATTTGACAAAATGTAATATTTATTGTTTGTTTCATAACTGTGAAACACTTTGATCTGTTTGTTTCATTGTTCATTTCATTTCATTGTTGATGAAATGTGCTATAAAAATAAACTTGACTAAGTTCCCATAGCAACCTTTTTCCTTTTTTTACATTTTCATCACGAGTGCCGATATTGTGATTCTTGCTGTAAATAAACTTTACATTTTTCTTCCCAAAAAAGAGAACTTTACCACTCCGATTGGATACATTTACCAGAGCGACAGCAAGCTGTACTAACTACATATATTTTTTTATTGTTTACATGATTAAACTTTTTTTTTTAACTATAAAATGTCGGGGAAACATGCTAAAAATCCAAGCAGAGATTTATAAGTTATCAGAATAAGAAACTGAAGTCGAGGGGTCCACCTTCTCTGCAGCTCCTTGATGCGAACCATCATGTTAAGGTGACCCTGGGAATACTGCTCGATCACGTCTCGCACATCATAGGGCTTCCGAGCTTGCTGCGGATCCACACACACACACACAAGAAAAACACACATACACACGGTGGGACACAAAGCCATTGTCAATCACAACCTCTTGTTGCTCGGTCCCCTGAAAACATCCCCTAACCCCCGTCGGTGCAAAGAGTTCATTGTGAGCTCAACGTGTGTTTTGTGTGAGTATGCATGCGTGTGCATATATATATGTTTGCGTGTGTTTGTGTGCGTACAGAGAGGCGCACAGTCATGTAGAGAGCAATCGTGTTAAGGTCCTTTCACAGTTTTGTGTGTGTGACGTTGACACGGGGGGTATCAGAATGAACTCAGTGAACCCTTTAGGGTATCCCTGCTAGACACACTATAGTCTGTGCAGCTGAGATCACTTAGCCCGTAATTGGAAACATGCAGAACACCTGAAAAAAACACGGCCATAGAAACTGCGATAGGGAACTTTGACTAACTTTTACGACAAACAAATAAGTTTAATAGTACATGTTACTGCAGGTTTTCTTTAAAGATTTGAGAGAGATAACAACACATGCAGGGTCGTCGTTCGTATTATTAATGCATTATGACTATAAATACAGACAGGCAAATTTTTCACAAATTAGAGCTTTATGGGTGCTTTGGTGGCGCAGAGGTTTAGCACACCCACATACGGAGGCCTTAGTCCTCGACGCGGCCGTCCCAGGTTCGAGTCCTGGCCTGGCGACCTTTGCCGCATGTCTTCCCCCTCTCTCGTTTCCCTCATTCCTGTCCACTAACTATTAAATAAAGGCCACTAGAGCCAATAAAACCTTTTAAAAAAAAATTAGAGCTTTATGCTGAATTATTGAAGTGGAAAGCTTAGAGAAAATCCTGGAGGTTCATTTTATCTTGGCGTCACAATAACAAAGATTAAAATTAAAATATTGTAAATTGGAGATGCTTTATGTCATTTATAAGTTAGCTACCGGTTTACACAAGATGATTATATATAATACAGTTAATTAGATGTTTATATCACATTGAGATTTCTGTGCATGTTTCATTTATTTGGACATCAAAAGAGTGAATAGATTTCCTAAAGTGACGGTCACATTTTTCAGAAGACTTTCTGTTCCTGCAAGAAGAAAACTTTTACTGGATCTTTTTTTATTATTATTATTATTATTTCTCAAACGTCTCTAGTGGGGGTCATTATTTGGACACAAACACTCTTGTACAGCTTAGCAGCACTCCTCTTCTTCTGCAGCCACATGCATAACACGCTGCTTCCACTCAAAATCCGACCTTTTTCATCTGCCATTCCTCTAGCTCCCGTTTCCCCCTCTCAGGATTTCTTTTTCATATTACCTGAAATTTCCTCCTGGCCACGAAGTACTGCATTCTGCGCAGAACTTTCACAGCAGACCTCTGGGCATGGGATAACCTGGGATGAAAAAAACGAGACGGGATATGGTTACAAAACAAGAGACGGTCGCTCTGGTGTAAAATTAAGATGAAAAATAAATGGGTTCGACTTGAATGTATCTTGTTGCGTTTTAAGCCTCTGCAGGTGTCGCATGAGCCGTGCAACAGTGACACGCATCAAATGTGGGTCTAACGCGTGACAGAGCAACGTAAGGATAAGATAAAAATACTGCGTGCGCTGCAGCAACCGCCTCATCATCCCGCTCATTGAACCTGACCTGTAGGTCACAGCATTAAATCTGCAGCCTTATGCAGAGTGAAAGAGAAGCAAAACAGATTCCATCTGCACCGCAAAGGGTCCAAAAAACATAGGTCCCTCAGGTCAGAGCTGCACATCTGTGTCAACACGAAAGACAGCCCAATGCTGGGGTTCTGTGGAACACTGAAATTAAAACTGGTGGATGTAAACAACACACAGTCATACTTGCATGCCACGACGGCTTCCTTGCATGCAATTCAGTTTGTTTTTTCAACAGAGGGCCTTTTGGCTTACTGGTACAGAATCATTTGAATGTGCAATAAGCCGCACGCTGAACGGAAGGGAAAAAAGTCAAATATGATGTAAAGGACTGTAAAACACATGAGGTGTTAGAAAGCTGCACAGAGCTTCATAATAAATTCCAGCTTGATTTTCACCTGAAACTAGAGTATAAAATCTCCTTCAGGTCAGTCAGAACCAATGACCAGATAACAATGCTCTTCAGTGTTGACACATTTACTGAGTGAAGTTGGAAAATGTCAAGATGGTTCATTTATGTTGTGACAGAAAAGAAGAAGTGTTGCCAATTTTGAGATGACGTTGCTACAGTTAGCGGCAACAAAATCATCCTACGATCAAAAATGTGCAACTATTCTGCTGCTGTTATGAAAGACTTTCGGACCTGCTGGTGTGAAAATCTTGTCTCTATAACAAATTTTAATTGATGATGAATTTTCCAAGAAATCATTGGGTTAATACTGTTATTTTTGTAACCGTTTTCAAGTAATATAGTGGCACAATAACACGAGTTCGCCCTCTCAAAGACTAAGCAAGCTCTCATTCCGGACAGAACTCTCCACACTGGACCTGGAAATAATTTTGAGGCATGGAACATGCTGGAGTTACAGAAAAATATACAATCTCTAGGATATACACAAAGAGAGTGCACTTTCTGTAATGCTAACCATGCTAAACGCTAACATAAGATACTAAAGCCCAATCGTTTTGCCCTCACAGCTCACAACTCACAGCTATAGCCCTGAGAACGAAAAAATGCATGACATATTAAATATATATATATTGGTACACCTATTAAATGAGTGTGTTTGAGGTGCTTTTAGGTTTTCCTTGCGTCTGCAGGTGGAGTGACGCTCCGCTCCATTGAAAAGCACCTCCAGCTGTAAATGAATAACCTCATTCTTGTGCTAAAGCCTGTGCTTTGTATACATGTGCGTCTCCGTGCTGTCGTGCGCACCTCTCACGCTACGCGCCGGTCGCAGCAGACACACACGCACACGCAAGCCAAGCTGACACGAGGAAACACATGGCTTCCACCCTCCACCCCAAATAAGGTCTTCTGTGGAGTCAACAAGTCGCTTTGAGGTCTTAATTAGGGCAAAGGGGACGACAAAAAGACTCGAGAGACAATATGTTGACAGCGAAGCATAAAACGTGAACATCAAAGAGCGATGGGTTGCATGTTTTTTGTTTTTTTGGGGTGAAATACACTCAAACAATACCAAACATAAAGAGTGGGAGGCCCTAATTTGGAAAAAACAGAAAGGAAAAAAAGAAAGACGCTGACCACCCGCTCCTCGCTCTTTTCTGGGTCGACAGTGAGAGATGTGCGTGTTGTTTTCCTTGCTTTCTGTGTGACTTGGACATTCTGGTGTTATTGGTGGGGGTGGGGGGGTGAACCGGGGAGGAGGAGAACATGTGTAGGAAACAAAAAACATGTGGGGCTCTGATGCTTGTACAACTCCCTCCTCGCCTTCCTCCCATTTCCTGCATATCAAACAAATGCACACACATGCTTGGAGGACAAGTGTGATAAAACGAGAACGCCGAGCGGGTCTGGTCTACCGCGCCGACTCCAGCACACATTTGGCGCGCAGAGAAACCAAACGAGTCCCGCGTCTCTGTGCTGTCGTGCTGCAACAACTGCTGACTCGGCGTCTTTAGCTATCGCACTGAGCCTGTGGGTTGCAGAAGGTTTGATCCGCAGACGTGGGTTGGGGACTCTTCTCGAGCCGGCAGAGATTCAGACTTTCCCCTGCCCTCAATGACTCCAATGTACCTTCCATTGTTCTGGTTCAGGGTAGCGGTCTGCATTTTAATACACAGGATTAAACCACCTTCCTCAGCTCCCGTCTCCGTAGACACGCCATTTTTCATCTGGTCCAACGTGGAAGTCGTCTCCAAGCTAGGTAGCCGCTGCAGCTCTCAACTACCCCCAAAAAACCGTGACCAATTTACCCCCATGGCTTCTCCTGGACCCCCTGTTTTTAATAAGTTTTCTCCTTTTTCATTTTCAGATGGTCACTTTGGAGATCTCTGAGTTGTCAGTGGCAACTCTCTCCATTCCCTCAGCTCCCTCCCAAACACCCCCGGGGTCCTCTTTTTGGCAGGGGGACTGTCAAATATCCTGTGCTTTCATGGTGCACAGCAATAACCTTAAAAACAAGTAGCCGCAGACATCAGTGTGCAACGGTCAGGGCCCAGAAACACTGCCGAAGCGTGTTTGGCTTTGCGCTGATGTGTGCGTGACAGAGACGCCTGATAACTGGTGCTTTGGTCTGTCAGAAAGATGAGCTTTTTCTCTGTTCTTCACAAAATTAGACAGGTTTCCATCGTATCTTTAGGAGATAAGAACTGTTTGCTTTCAGTGAAGACATGCCAGAGGGTGACGTGGCAGGCACAAAGGCTGGAGACATTTCGTAACAGATCCATGGCAATGTGGATCTGGAATATAAGTAAAGTAGATGATATTATAGCCTGAAGGTGAATAATAATAAAGCGGGAAAAACAGCTTTGCACGTCTTGAGACTTTGTTTCCTTTTGTTCTTTGACCATTTATCTTTGCAAAGTAGTTCACGTTTGGTCAGACTTGATGGAGAGAACCTGTATAAAATGTCTCAAGTTAAAATTCTTAACTGGACTTGGGTGGGTACTTTGACTGGTCCACTTAAATATGCTTTGATATCGGGATGGTGGAGTAAGAGTAACAGATGGAAGCACTCCTTTGCTGCTTGTGTGCTTTGTTTGTTTTTAACGTTGTCTGTGAGTTTTTTTTTATTGTTTTTGTATGTTCGAAATGCCTAAATGCAAAACAAATCTCCCCCTGAAAGAGAATAAAGATACTGAAAGATACTGAACTAACAATATCAATACTTGTCGTGATAGATGATCAACGTCAATAGAAAATGCTCTAAATGTGCGAGTAGTGGAATCCTTTGGACTTGATAAAACGCTACATGTTTACAGGACAATTACCAGAACTTATTCACTCCTTGTGGTTACCTAGCAACAATCTGTTGTGCAAATGCGCAGTAGCAGTTTCATGTTGTAGCGGACGATTTCAATATGGCAAAAGGTCAAATAAAAGTTACAGATATACAATGTACAGTTGCTTTTTCTCTGCTTTTATTTTTTACTATCTCATTCGGATTGTAAAAAACAAAGAAAAAACAGAAAACAACTTTCATACAGGACGATGCTGCTGTTTAACAAAAGGCTTTCATGCAGTTTGCACTATTCAGCCATGAACAGCCTGATCGGGACATACGTGGAGCATTAGGAGTCACCACATCAAAGTCCAGAGCCCGCGTTTGATGCACACGACCGCAAACACACAAAAGACGAGAAATATTGTACACTCAGGATTAAATATGCTGCATTTTACTCTCGAATTTGCAAAAGATACGTCTGAACTTACAAAAGGACGACAGCAAACAAAATGGAATCTTATAAAACATCAACATCCAAAAACAAAAAATCTGTACAAATTCTGTTGTTTTAATGAGACAGAAAATCAAAACGCTGTCCTAACACACAGACAAAACACTGCAGAGGAGCACAACTAACAAAGAGCTATTTACTGCTGAGTTCCTCTCAACTCTGTGCTCCACGTTGTGTGAAATCAAGCGCGATGATGAGAGATCAAGATCTAAAACTATAAAGTCTCTGTTTTAACGCCTGCTTTACTAGAAGTGCCTGTTTTAATCAATAAAAATGACGCTAAAAATAAGAAGAAATAAATACTGTAGAGGGATTTGTTTACAAAACAGCTTTAAAAAGGTAAAAAGATCAGTGTGCGACAATGGTTTCCATGGAGATAAAAGTAGTAAAATATGAGGTTTAATGTTACAGAGACAGAGCTTAAAGAGAAGGGCGTGGAGTTAAGTTATCCTCTAAGTGGGACCTAATTAGAGAGATGGAGCGCTGGATAATTTGGTGGTTATTACCCCATGTTAGACTTTCTGGTTTAAATGTTATGCCTAGTCTGTGCCAGTAACTTCTTTTTTTTTTTTTACTACTTGGTGATAATATCACCCATTAATTTGGCTCCTTTTTACTCAGGTTGCTCAGTTGGTGGTCTGACGTTCCCTTCAGTCCTGATGTGAGGACATAAGATGCAGGTAGCCGTTAGACCACATCAAGGATTTAAAGCCAGTCAGACCCATCAACTGCAAATACACTCCCACACCTGACTCTTATTACAGATTAGAGATAATTAAGGCTCTGGAAGTACTTCATATGGACTGAAAAGAAGAAAAAAAAATGACTTCTGCAAACTGAAGTGGAAAACCGAACTAAACCGAAGTTAATTATAGCAACAACTAGAACGTGTCTCTTTTAACTTAATGTGTCTCATTATTCAGATGGATGCATGTTGACATTTGTGTATTTAAGGAGAAATTTAACAGTTGCAAACTGAAAAAAAACTGAAATTTTAAACTTTAGGATGCCAATCATCTGCTTCAGTTGTAAAAAAAACAAACCGTTGCCACGGTTATGCATTGTAATGACTATCTTAAAGTAAAAAAAAAAAAAAATAAGGGCAGCTGCAGAGCATCCAAAACCAGAGGGGATAATTGTCCAAAACAAAACAAAGTCAATCAAAAAAATGAGAAAAAAAAACTTCCACAAACAATCAGAAGCAACTGTAGAAGCAACGGACTTATATATTACCTTTTATATATAAAATTTATATAAATAAAAAAAAAAAAACTGTTGGTCGGTTTTGACGGGCTGCCCAGTGGCGCAGCTGGTAGAGCTGTTGCCTTGCAGCAAGGAGGTTCTGGGTTTGATTCCCGGCCCGGGGTCTTTCTGCATGGAGTTTGCATGTTCTCCCTGTGCATGCGTGGGTTCTCTCAGGGTACTCCGGCTTCCTCCCACAGTCCAGAGACATGACTATCAGGTTAATTGGCCTCTCTAAATTGTCCCCTAGGTGCGTGGTTATTTGTCCTGTCTGTCTCTGTGTTGCCCCGCAACAGACTGGCGACCTGTCCAGGGTGACCCCGCCTCTCACCCGGAAGGTCAACTGGAGATAGGAACCAGCATCTCCCAACCCCAGTAAGGGACAAGGGTGTTAGAATGGATGGTTTTTGACACTAGGATGAGGCGGGGTTTTTTTGGCTCTACTGAAATTGGTTTATTTCGCAACATTGCAATGGAAGCACTTTTTTTGCATGAGGAGTCACAAGACCAACGGGATGTTTCCACTGGTACAAACACGAAGACATCGACAGGAACTACTTGGAGGATCATGGTGCGGCATGTTTTTTAATGACTTATTATCACGTAAACAAACGTATTCATGCGTGATTTTAATTTGAATTCTTATTTGATGGAAACATCACAACTGCGACATTAGCGGAATATCGGCAAAGTTTTGAGCACGTTTGTAATGGAAACCCAACTAATGTCACACAGATTTCCAACGCGTTCAGTCAATCCACATTCGCCTCCAAAGCGTTATGATATGAGCGTGTATGTGGCTGAATCTTTACACGATTTGGAGGGAAACCAGCTTTCAGAGCTGGAGGTGGGGGTAAGGTGGCAAGGAAGGATTTATGATTCATGGCCTAATAGGATTTGTTGCTATTTAGCTGGATTAGACATGTTAGAGAAAGAATCTATTTATTGCCGCCTATCGGGGGGTCTCCCACGCCACGGGGGCGCGGGGGCCGTCTTCGGAGGTTAGGAAAAGCGAGGTGAGGTCAGGTGGTTTGCAAGGACCCTTGTTCTCCTTTCATCCGAGTGTTTTCGGGGATAACCCCTGGCATTAATGCCTCGGGAGCACCGAAGCCCTGCCCCCCACCCCACGTCCATTTTCAGTTCCACTACAACCACTGTGTTTGGATTAAACAGGTTTTCTTTCATAGTGTTCTGGTAATCCAAGCACATGAGCCCAGTGGTTGGTCATGCCAACACACATGGCTGTTCATGAGCGGTTTTTGTGCACGTCTGCATGTCGAGGCACAATTAGCACCACCTTGGACTTCTCGGAGCATGGGCCAGCGAGAGGCGATGGTCCCGGCTCTGCTTGCCTTAATCCTGCCAGTGGGAAGACTGGAAAGAAGAAGAGGAAGGAGAACACATGGAAAGAAAGCAAGACATGAAGGGTGACCTTAAGCAAACGGGCTTCCCCTTCATAAGCCAGTGGCTTTAGATTATAAAACTGAGCCCCTTGACAAAAGAGCATTATTCTCTCGTTCATGTGTGGCATACGGGGCTACAGTGGCACCAAAAACTGACATTTAAATGGGTTTTTCTACAGCAGTTTGTCTTTTGAAGTCGGACGAAAGTATAAAGGAAGAGGAAAAAAATAGCGCAATGAACAATATAATCAGTCAAACAGAATTTGAGTGAGTGAGGTCCGGAGAAGAAGCGACAGATTTATGGGTTTGTGGGATGTAAACGTTTGCTCTGTTTTTGATAAGAGTGCTCCTGAAAAGCAGATGTGTTTGTGTACTGGCGGCAGACTCAGACAGGAGAAACATCCTGGTTTCATAAATGTGGGCCCACAGGGTAAGTGCATCTTGTTTACAATGACAATAATATTCTATTCTATTACCTCAAACATAAGTAATGGTTCGACATGTATTCCATGTGTACTCCTATCAGTCAAGAGAAACAAAAGGCACTGTCCAGATGTGAGCTACTGGGATACAAATTATGCAAAACAAATATATTTGATACAACATGTGTTTAAAATGCCCTGTTTCTTCCCCATTTCATAATACATCTGCATAAGAAGAATAATAGAATATACCAAGACAATATCTCTATGTTATACTGTATAATATGTGTGGGGCGGTGAAGAGATTATAAAAAGTAAGTAGGTTTATTGTCACATAAGAGGCTGTGAATAACGTGGCAGAGTTGCTTTAATAGCCCCTTGTTCAACACTTCACTTTGAGGGTCAGGACCCTCGGCTACTGAGCAACAATTGGTTCCTGGAATCATGGACTCTGCTGAGTTTTTCGATTTTACCCAATCGATAACATTTGGCCTGATGTACGTAATGTGCTAATTTGACGCTATGAAGCTTACCAGAAATTGCCAGCGCTGTAAACAGCCATCTTCCACTGCAGAGAGAAGTGCCGAGCCAAACAACACGCCCATCAATATTCATTCAATATTTGCAGGCGTGTCCAACATAGACTGGACGGCTTTGTTCACGTCCTCCGCTGCCATTGCTAAAGCTATAGGCAGACTGCATTTCTAAAAACAGCCCAGAAAATTGACGTCATCGTGCACAACTTCTCCTGTTGTTCACTCACAGTCCTGGAACAAATTCTGCTGGAGAGATCCAAGCGAATGGGAGAAATTCCAGATGGGCGCACTGAAGAGTGATGAGAATCGAGCAGTACTGCGTAGCTGACCGAGATGCAGTGAGGCGTGGAGACGGGAAGCTCAAAAATGACCTAGCTAAATTTCAGAACAGATTATTTCTTATCAACTTTCCAGTCAAATCTCTTGAGTTATTTACTTTTACATTTTTTGTTTTAACATTTGAAGATGCCCAAAACATGTTTTAAGATTAACATGTATTCAAACAAGATCTTACAGCGCAAGTTTGAACAATTCAGAATTCTTATGTACATTTAGCAGCAAACAGATCCATGTTCATACTTTCACGTTTAGAGTAATACGTAGCCAAACTCCTTAAAAGATCTACTTGTAAACAAATTACAAGTCTTTTTACCATCGCCAGGTAGTTCCTGCAAACCGCCGGCTGAGGATTATAAGGAAGCCAATTAAATTGCACGATCCAATTTTCCTTTTTTTTTTTTCATTGCGTTAACTTTTTTTAAACCTCCAAAAAAAGACCACTTTGGATTTCGACAATACCAGTGAAGTTCTTATGTATGTCCACAGAAAGGACAGCCAGACTGTTTTTGCTGACTCCAGACTAAGATCATGTTTGTTTTGACAGTATAAACAGTCCAAGTCACTGGGGGCTGAAGGAGATCAGCGCGCTCATGGCCGTCTCCGTCTGGTCAGACTGACCTTCTTAATGTGAGTAGGGGAGTGTGCTGGGGGTCGGCTAAATCATAAGATCTTGTTGTGGCTTCAATATCTTCTAAAAATAAAATGCGCTCGGTTTAACGCCTCTCATCTAGAACTGCAATATTTAAGTGCTATTGGGCAGCTGTGTCAAAATTTAAAGTCTGTTTGAGGCCTTAGGGCAAGGCTGTTATCTAAAACGCAGTGTCACTGTAAAAGGCAAATATATGCGCTTGTCCCATTAAAAGCGATCATAGCTGCAGAAGGAAGTGCATCTGTCAAAAACGCCGCAGGTGATTCTGTTTGATTGACTCCTTTTGAGGCTGTGTTCCAAACAGACGTGTTTGGAACACAAGTAATGTTAGCTAACATTACCTGTGTTAGCTAACACAGGTAACAGCCAAGTTGGGCAGCAACTTTGAAGCAACAAGAACTCAAGTTTCCAGTTATGAAGCTCACAAAAGTTAAAACCGAAACAGCATCCAAAAGATGAATGAATCAAAAAATACCAAAAGATAAACATTAAGAACAAGAGAACGTGAAAATGTTTTTACATATATGGCAATAACGAAAATAGAAATATACACAAGAAGCCGCCACTACAAAAGAGTGACCTATATTGATTCATATATTGCAGTTTTATCATTCCTGGGACAAATTATCGTCCAGCAAAATTAGTTTTGACTAATTTTGCTGGCCTACTAACACAGCCTTGGGCCCCCGATGACAAAAGTCTAGCTCAGCCACTGCTTGACTCTCATAAAAATTAAAAAAAATTCAGAGGACATCAAATCTTTTGGAAGAAGCTGTAAAAAAAAGCCATCGCTTTCTTTCTTTCTTACCTTATAGTTGTAATATTATAACAACACCAGGGTCATTTATGCAGCATATTTTGGAGGGCAAAATGAATCTAAGTACCAATAATAATATTACTCAAGTAAAGGAAAAGGTACAATGCAGTAAAACTACTCTTCCCAAGTTACCCAAGTGAATGTAACCAGTACTACCCACTTTTGAACAAAGATAACTGATGTTATCTTTGTTACCTTTGTTAGCAAGTAGCCTGTAGGCAACAAACTTAACTGTATTGATATTAGCTGGTCATCATTTAGCTAACATTACCTGAATCCATCAGCATCAGTCTGTTAGTTTGGGGGGGAAACTGTGCAAAGTTCTTTGCGTTTTGCTGCCCTGATTCTAACACACCTGCGGATTAAAACAACGGATTAAAGTTTTAACTGCTGAAAAAAGCGACAGAAGGCACAGATATGGGAAGTGCAGTGATTGTATCAAATCGATGTAGGAATAACAGAGAGTTGGTCACTTTAAGGTAAAAACAACAAACAGCTTCCAGTCCAGGAGGGAGGTGGGGGTCATGGCTGACTCTGTGGGCGAGCAATGGTCCCCCAATGCCCTATGTCCTGAATTGGAGGCTTGTGTCCTCGGCCAATTTTTCAGGGTAAATTATCAACGCATGGGTTGGATTGCTGGAACCGAGCTGCGGGATCTCTGACTATGCAGCATCTGCATCTGCTGCCGCATTAAACCTGCTGACTCAGCACAGAGGCAGGTAGCGCGGACGGAGCGTGCCGCCATCTGCACGCGAAGCGTTTGCATGTGTGTGGCTTGCGCTGGAATCTGCGCAACACCCGGCGAAATGTGCAGGGTTATTAATCCCAGAGTGGGAGTGCGTGACGCTCTGACATCTTAGTGTGGGACCACCTCTCTGCCTAATACCCCCCAACTCTTCAGACGCAATCATGTCACTGGGCTCCAAAATAAAACAAAAAAAACACACAAAAAAAAGACAAATAAAAAAAGCTAAACATATATCACTCATGTGACGCTAACTTTAGAAACAAAATCATTTCAGGATTGTATTTGTTTTCATACAATGCTGCGCCGAGACGTCACTTCAAAGCCAGCGACTGCGGAGGAAACTGGAATAATTACAAAGCTGTTTGTTGCCATTGTCATTTGTGCAGCGCAGCAAGAATCTGCTGTTTATATTGTGCCAGCATGCGGCTGCCCGCAACTACAGAGCTGAAACCAGGAGGGAGCTATATTAGGGCTCCGAAATGAAATGTTTTCTGATGAACGACTGCCAAAAACAGAAGACAGTCCGGCATAAATCAACAGCACAGGAACATGACTTCAACAAAAGAAAAATCATTTCAGCACAAGAACTGTAATTAGAGATTTTATTACCAAAAAAAAACAAAAAAAAAAACATTAAGGTAATTAGAGCGCACAAGCCCACTTGTCAGTTATGGATTTTTTTTTAAGCTCCAAGTCATCATGAACTATCACAACCCATCTGTGTCTTTTCACCCCAATGTGCTGTGTGGGTCTCAACCAGGTATTAGGAAAACAGTCTAAGTTGCGCAACACATCTTGAGCCCATATGGTTCCCGCTTGTAATCAATAGTTGGTTTGGATCAAACTTAAATATGTAGTTACCACAGGGCCATAATCCATAAACAATCCAACGTGGGGTCCATTTTTTCAGCATTTGGTCATCTCCTTAAAAACATTAGGAGACGTTTTCCCATTTTCCCAACTGGTAAAAGGCTCAGCAAAATGAATTCTTGACCTTTCCTCTTTAAGAAACTCGTTAGGATTAACCAAAGTTGTATGTCTTCCATTAAATGCATTTCTCTTCAGCTCACCGCGCAGCTTTTCCATAGGATTCAGGTCCACAGAATGAAATAATCATTGAAGAATTGTGCTAAATTTCCCAGTGATGAAATGACTATCTATTGTCAGCTTCTTGGATTTTGGTTTAATATCTCCTGGAATTTGAAAGGTTGGTGTTCATGTACTTCAACACGCCCCCCGTGACCTTCGGATGAGAAACAGACCCACAGTAGATGATGTCTTACGATGTTTTCACACCTCGTAGTCCGGTAGATTCGGTTCGATTGGGGACCAAAATTGTAACATTTGTTACATTTTCAGCTGCTGCAGTTCGCTTTCACACTGCACTGTGTCAAAAGTTTTTCACGTTGAAAAACATTTTCACCCCCTCGCCTGTGGCGGCGCTGCAGCAAGGACCGCTTAGGAAACGACACAAAAACCCCTGAAGAAGACATGAGTGCTAGACTCGGGTTTATTTTGGTTGCATTTACCCAGAATGCCCTGTGCCACGATACGCTTCCTGCTTTTGGTCCACTTGGCATTCACATATCCGTTCAAATTGCGCCAGAATTCACTTCAACCTAACGGGGACCAGAGTTTGCTTTTTCTGGTCCCAATCAGAGTTTGATTGTGCGTTCACACCTCCTGAAACGGACCGGGCTTTGTAGACAAACGTACACGAATTGGGAGTACCCGGAAAACTGGACGCCATTAAATCTACAAAGGGTGATAAACCCTACGGATAAAGAATGGGATGTTACTGACGATGTGTGTACAGAGAGATCACTTAACACGTTCACCAATAAAGTCCTTATATCTCTGAGAAGGAGGGAGGAAGTCATGGTGTAACAATTAATTTAAATAAAAGATAAAATATGAATTCATCTTCAGGCTTTTCACACATCTTTACCACAGTTGTGGATTCCTGGAGTACAAAGAAAGAAAATCTGAAGCTTGAGAGAAAACTCTTTGGCCAGGTTTGGAAATGTTGCTTTGAACGTGACGCCCAAGTCCTCATTTGGATTTCAGCTGTTCATCAATCAGACCTCAGGGTCATTTTTTTTGTTGTACTTTGCTGTCTTGTCTTTAAAGGGGAAGAATGGTTTGGACTGCTAGTTTAGCCAGAAGTTAAAAAAAAAACCCAAAACAATAAAAGCAGCTGCTTTTGAGGAAAGCTGATGTGCGATGTACACACAGGGAGAAAAAGGCCTACAGCTCTCACCACATAATTACTTTGAAATTCAATCGCCCAATTACATCTGGTTTGATGTCTCCACAAACATGAAAAGTACTTTCATTCTGATTGTTTTAGTCGTTACGCCACAGTCTCAGTTTCACCGTGACTACTCGGCGTAACTGAGCCAGTCAAAGAGAAACCTGAAATCGAAATACGGATTTATTAAGCGAGTGATAAAGTCAGAGCTCAGTTAAAGGAGAGATGCATGAACGAACGGTGGAGCTGGCCAGATTCCAGTCCAGGGAGGGTGGAAATACCACAGAGAAAATCCTTTCTACGCAGGAGGTGAAGCAACACAGAGCTGTGAAGGATCTTGGAAAAATGTTTGTTTCATGATCGACTAAACAATGTGGGGTGCAGCCCAACGTTTCACAGATATCACGCTCACTCACTCTAAAGGTCCTTAAATGCTTGAGCTGACAGATGACGGAGTTGGCGGGAAAGAGGGAGGAAAGGGTAGCAAAAAAAAAAAAAAGAGTGGAAGAAGAGCTTCGTAAACAAAAGTGAAGTCAGTTACAGAGAGTGCAGAGGAGAGAGCGGGAAGAAGCGCTTTTCAGAATCTGAGTAGGTGGAGTAAAAAGGCAGAGAGAGAGAGAGAGAGAGACGGAGAGAAAAAAGAAACAAGGAGATATAGACAAGAAAAGAAAGAGAGAGGGAGAAGGAGAGTGTCAAGGCTAAGGGTGATTAAGCCCGGGGTCTCCTCTCTGCCGAGACACGTGCGCAGACTTAATCAAGTTGACGCCAGCCAGCCACATTTCCACATTATTCCCTGGCCGGCTGCCTGACAGGTCCGAGCGAGGGAAAGGGGAAGAGGAGCTGAAGGAGTTGGCCTGCACCCCCACACCCCGACCCATTCCTTCTCCTCCTCCTCCTCCTCCTTTTCTTCCTCCTCCACATCTCTCTTCAACCCCAGGCCTCACAGCAATGCCAGAACACATGTGAGCAGTCACTACTGGAGTGGATGTGTGTCAATAAGGTAGAGAACTGCCTTCACTGAATGAAATGGAGTGGCCATAAAGGACGAAACGCCACACCGACCTTCAGCGAAACCCTCACTGAAAACGCCTCTGCTTAAAAATGGAAGATGTTTATTGCAAACAGGCTCCGAATCAGATTCCGCCCGCTGACCAGTGGAGTCTGCAGTGGCTGTGCAGAAAGTGCTGCTAATCAATCTTAAAAAGTGCGGTTTTATAATGAACGCCAATATGTTGTAATTTCAGTCTGGCTCTGACTCGCAAGTAAGCAAACACTCATTCTGAAATTACAAAGCTAGCGTCTCCCTCTCAACCGCACTTTCGTTTCCATCGGTTCACTTCTGTATCATCGTCCTTGTGTCCTGCTTCTGAGCAGATATTCAAACACTTGGGGTTTCCTGTATTTCCTTCCAGCTTCCCCTGCTATAATTCAATCTAAACACAAATTAAGGCTTTAATGATGTCGACGTGACGGCTTCCTTGTTTCCATTGAGCTATTGATGTGAGGACCGGAGGTGAAGTATTTTATTTTATTTTGAAGTAACGTGAAGTTGTTCCTCAGTTGTGTTATTGTGAAGATGGATAAAGAGAAAATGACAGAAAAAGATAAGAACAATTTTGCTAGCTTGACTTGGCTAGCTAACTGTTAGCTGCTAATGAGGCTAAAGTTACGTCCGTTTTGTAGGTTCCTGTGGTGAATCGAACGTCCACAGTTTTCTGCCAAATCCGGACTAGATTTGATTATTTCTAGTTCAAAATACATGTAAAAATATGCATACAAATATATACATCAACAAGGCTAATCAAACATGAAATAGGTTATTATGCGCTCTTTAAATGCCCAATGCTCTCAGACTATATTGGAAGCTATAATGACACATTAATGCTACTGTCTCGCTTCTTGCTCTGCACTGCCA
The DNA here is from genome assembly GCA_902982915.1 of Phalloptychus januarius. Taxonomy (NCBI): domain Eukaryota; kingdom Metazoa; phylum Chordata; class Actinopteri; order Cyprinodontiformes; family Poeciliidae; genus Phalloptychus; species Phalloptychus januarius. The sequence continues at coordinate 15,499,211 of CADWAE010000471.1, read as the reverse complement.
GTCAGCTGGCTGAAAGAAGGTTTCTGCACTTATACATACTCCAAAGAAAAATATGGCTGTTTTGAAAAACAACATTGTGAAAACTTAATATTGCGCTATTTTAGTATTGCATGTTTTCTAATCAGCCATCAACGGGGCCAGAGCAGAGAGCCTGGCGAATAGGCTAGCTAACGTCTGGAAATCACCTGCAGAGGAAAAAAAAACAACAGATATTAGCGTCGGGTCACGAAGGCATCGGGGGATCAGAAAACGAATCCAAACACATGGCTATGAACTTGGGAGGTTTGAGCTTCCAGCTTTTCTACGCCTGGAGCCGCATCCTCCAGCAGTAAGCCAGCAGCATGAGGTAGTGTCAGCCTGTCAATGTAATGACAGGCTGACGCCGCCTCAGGAAACAACAGCTGATTTTGACACGTCACGCATGACTTAGTGACGCCTCTGATATGCCGTCGAAACATGTCTGGTATGTCTTGGCCTTCCCCTCGCACGCCAACAAAAGAACCTGGAGATTACATTGAATACAGGCACGTTGAACTTCATTGAGACGTATTGTACTTGTTGTGTGAATGAATATAAACAGCAATAAGCTCCAATGTTCCCTGCAATGGGCACTTGGAACTACAACCAAATTTAGAGACCATTTGTTCTATTGTTTTCTTTTTTTGTTTGTTTAAGTCTAAATATTAAACAAAAATAATATTTATTACATAACAAATTTTGAGTATTTTCAGGATCCAATATAAAAAACGTAGCAAGAAGAATCAAAATTACAGACAGTTGACCAAAAAAACGTGTAACAATGAAGTAATACCACGGATTATCGTGGGTTAATGCCCTGTAGCACAGCTCACTTTTAATGAGCGAATGGAGCAATGAAGACGACAGTCACAACAATCTGTTGCCTTGCCTCTTTTTTAAGCCTTTCTCTAAGGATGTACTTTGTAAAGACTTTATTATTTTCACCTGAATCCGGAAGCTAATTCAGAACTGCCCTCTAGAGGCCACAATGACTAACAACCAAGCTGACTTAATAAACATGGAAAGCATTAGACCTGCTACGCTTAATGTTAAATCAACTGTTATTATTTTCTAATTATTACTTTATTTAATTTCCTTCTGGGATCAATTACATATTTTTTCAATTGAATTTGAAGTGAAATAAATAAATCTTCACAACAATGAGGGATTAAATGACAAAGAGCGAATACAGACGATGCACTGGGATCAATGCAGCTAGCTGAGCATGAAAAACAGTAAAGGTGACTGGGAAGAATGAACTCAAATGCAAAATACAAGCGATAAAAATAATTACAAGTTCTAAGAATCAGCATGTAATATGTTCTCCTATTCAGAAATTTTCACTCAGAGTTATTGCATTACGAGAATCTCCTGGTGGCCCATGCCTAAACACAACCTGGACAGGAAAAAAAACAAGGATTGCATCCACACAAAAAAGCCTTTTGTGTATTTTTCTTAAAATGGGAGGGAGGCTGAGCTGTGCAGAAGAGATTAGTGTCATTTCACAATAACGAGGCCTGCTTGCAGCATTTCCAGTAATGGCTCGGCTTCTAATCTCTCAGAGTACAAAACCCCTGATAGGGACGGAAACAAAGAGTCATTTGGATGCCCTGTGCTGCTTCTCAACAACTACCAAGGTGTAATTTCGACACATCAGTGAAACAATACTCAGCCTGTGCCATTTTAATCTGCCTTGAAGTTATGTGTAGGTGGTTTGATGATAAGGTAAGGAGGAGTGGCTACGCGCAAACTCGAGGATGGATGGGTCCTGACGCCACGTCGAGCTTTAAGCCATGATTGTGTGTGCACAGGCGCTCCCGCGAGGCCCCTCAGCGCTCTTCAGCGCCTTGTGAGTGAGGGCTAAATAAGTGAGAGGAGATGACAATGAACTGGGAGCCTCAAAAGGCCAATCCATCACTCAAGCCCCCTGTAATGACCAGTCACCTGCAGGTGTGCCGATCCCTGCACAGAACTATTCACCGGCACAGAAAAAACAAATGTCTGCACCACTCATAATTCAGCAGTGAGGAGAAAAGCAGACGCTCGCTACATTTCCATTACAAATGTGCGCAAATCTTTGACGATATTCTGCCCATATTGAGAAAACAATCACAGTTATGGTATTTCAATTAAATAATATATGGACTTAAAATCACTTGTGAATAAGTTTCCTCACGTGATAAGTCATTAAAAATCCTGGCAGCGACGGATGTAAACAGTTACATGAGATATTTATAGCTCGGTCATGGCGCTCACCATCTGTCTCTCGATCAGAGGAGAAATTGGAACGACAAGCCCCCCTTATATGTTACATTTTGGGAAAATTTTAGTCGGCCATTTTGCAGAACAAGCTATGGATTCAACAGGTTTGAATGACACATATGAACCAATTTCCTTGTTGTCATAAATGTTTTGTTTTATTGTTCTGAAATATATAATTTACATTCAGGCAAATTTGACTGAAAATCTTTGCAACTATTTTTTTTTGGTCTTTAAATTAGTCTTAAAATATGAGGAAAAACAAAACAAAAACATTTTTCTGTTTTCCCTCAAACTGACATAAAGGATCTACATGTTAATATGTTAATCACTAGCTAACAAACATCATTAACATTATTCTCATCATCTCATGTCGATCATTCTTTTGTTGATCGTGTGACTTGTGCAATGCAAAAAAAGTGTTCCCATTGCAATTTTGCGACATACATCTATTTTCAACCACCTCGTCCTAGCGCGAAAACAAAAATACTTTTTATCAAAAAACTTATTTTTTTTTGTTTTTTTACTAATTGCTGTGTTTCAATTGAGAATTTATTTTCGTAATTTCAATTTGGACAACTTTATGCTAAGTGAAAGCACAGCTACAGTGAAATCAGACATGCAGAACCATTCAAGGTGTAACTTGTTAGCATTTTGTTATGATACAACCATAAATGTCTTATTTTTATCGAGACTTTTCAACCAAAATCATGACGTATGGTGTGCATTCTGTACTGCAGACTGTGGGTTAGGGGTCAACGTCTTGACAGGTTTCTTCAATGCTTTCCCTGTATTTAGATGCACTCATCTCCTCCAATTCGATTGTTTTACACCCCCTGTGGTGAAACATGATGATGTGCACCGTTACTTTTCCGGCACTAGTGACTTTTTGCACGAAAGCTCCAGAAGCTTCAACTTCTGCTTATTTTATTAATGTTTTATGGCCGGTAATGTGTTCGGAAACCATTTTCTGTCTGCATTTTATGTTCTTGTGTCTTTATAATGGCATTTGTAATTTTTTAAATGTTTTTATGTATTCTGTACAGCACTTTGGTCCCTCTGGTAATTTAAAGTGCTTCATAAATAAAGGTGGATTGGATTGGATCGAAAGCCAAAAGTTCATATTTAGTTTCATCTGACGAGAGCGCCTCCTTCCACGTGTTCTTCGTCACGCTAATGGTTCTCTAATGTCGTCCAACAAACCTCTGTGGCCTTCACAGAACAGCTGTATTTATACTGGTTATACTACACACAAGTGAACTCTTAATTCTTAAGATTGCACTGGATTTTATAGAAGTGCATTAAGAAAAAAATGGCGAAAACAGTTTTTTTTCTCCCCTTCAACTTCAACAAATATGCTCCACTCTGTGTTCGTCTATCAAGTAAAATCCCAGGCAGATTCAAACACATACAAATGATTTTTGCGACGAACTGTAAACTCACCAACTGTAAGTTGGTCTTCTCTCCTTATTGAGCAAGAATCTGGCATGAGTACGTCCCAACCCGGTCCAGAATATCCCAAGAACCCGCGCGACGTCCCAAAGCCAAATAAAATGTGCTTTTCCCACATTAGCGAACAACTTCCTGTGCCGCTGACTGCATATGTTTCACTTGTTGAGGGCTCACAGGAAACGGTAACCACATCTGCCCTTTACAGCTGACTCCTTCACTTAACATTTCAATTTGGAATAATCTGCTGCTTGAGTTATGTTACCAAGGCTCCCCTTCCTTCATGGCAAAGGAGAACTTAAACATACCTTCCCTACAGATTAAAACCAGGCTTCCCTTCCTGACTCTCTTTTTCCATTTCCACAAGACTGATGAAACCTCACCTTTCCATTTCCTAGAGACCTGCCAGGGAAAGCGCCGTGGCGATGCCCGGAGCCCAGTTTCTTTCTTGCGTTTTTATGGGCTTAATTAACAGACCCTAATTGCTTCTGAAAAGAAATAAATACGGTGACCAGCAGAGCACATCCTACAGTTAACGGATTATTTCCTCTATGGGAACAATAACAGAATGTTCTAGTTTTGTCCTCTGGGGCCCCGTTAACCACCCTCGGCCTCAAAATTCGTTACAGAGCGGTTACAAATCTCTACAGTCTTCCGAAGGCGTGTTTTCTGACAAATGACACCACAAATAGAGATGTAATGTCCCATGTCAAAGAAGTCGCCCATAAAATTTGCAAGAAGGAAAAGGAGGAGAAAAAACAAAACATTACTGAAATGTGTACCTCTCCGTATCTTTGATGTGTTCGGTTTTCAAACACAATCCCAACTGGCACGGTTTCTATTCTGCATGAAACGAGAGAGGCCTCTAGCCAAAACAAAGGCAGCCGATTCAAAAGAACATGTTTTTCTCTCCCTCCCCCCGCCCTGCTCTTTCTAGTACAATGACGACAGGAAATGAGTCTCGACATCAAAGTCTGAGAAGGAAGTGACTCTCTTCCCGTCCTTTCTGTGGAGCTGTCCACTGCACCTGCCACTCGGTGGGAGCACTCACACGTACATGTAAAAAACTCCGCTGCCAGGCTGTGTTTTTTCCCCCCCAGTTTTCATTTACACCCAATGACATCACCCTGCATCGTTGATGACAGGTCAAGGGATACCCAGAGGTTTCTCAAAGCACCGTTTCGTACGACAGGAGAGTTTGTTTTTTCAAGAGGGCGGGGTTTTTTGTCTTGTGGAGGAATGCAAATATTTAGCTTTCCTGGTATTAAGTGACAATTACACAGTACAAAAGGAATACCTGTGTTGCTACCCAGGTGACCGCCAGCCTGGCTCCATCCAGTGAGATGTAAATATAGTAATTACCAACAGGTTTCATGGACACAAAGGCGAGCCACTAAAAGAAGCTTACTGGTCGTTACCGGACAATGACTCCGGACAAAATGTGAAGTGCTGACTTGTTAGGATCAGAGGGGAATGACAACTGTCATGGCGGCTAAGAAGTTGCCCTGTGATACAGAGAAGGAGATTTGTTTGAGAGGGAGACACATCAGCCTCTCAAACTTTCCTGAAGGCAGCAGTACGCCTTCAGGAAAGAGATCCTCATCTCTGGGATTTCTCCCATTGAGCTGAATTCCTCCGTTAGAATTTCTGCCAGGCCAATCGACGAACAGAAGAAGACGTTAACAATGACATTGGTTTTTGCACTGTTTTAGAATTGTAATCTTCCTGTAGTTTTAGCGGAGGAAACGGAGGAAGTGAACAAAGTCGTTCAGTCCATGTTGGCCACGCTTCCAAATGTTGAATCAACACTAACGGCCATCTTGTTTGGCTCGGCACTTCTCTCTATGCAGGTGGTTTTTTACAGCACAGGCAATTTCTGGTAAACTTCATAGTATTACCCATGTCACAGGCAAACACTGGGTAAAATTTAAAACCTCACCATTGTCCATGCCTCCAGCAAGCTGTTTCTCAATAGCTGAGCACCCAGACCCTTTGTACTAAGCGAAACGCAGAACAAGGTGCTGGTTTTTACCTAAATCTGGTCCTTTTCTGATCAGTAGAAGCACTCACACAGAAGGAGAGCCAGAGAACTGAGTCTTATTATTGATTGCCAAGCACTACTAGGTCACACTAACAACACCCTTTAGAGAGTTACTGAGTAAAGGAGAATCAAAGTCCTGACATGCCTCACAAAACTACATCAATCAGATCTATCAGAAAATGATCCCAGGTAACGCAGGTATACTGCAACAGTGTGCAGAGAAAATACCAGGTGGTCAGAATGAGATGATATTACGTTGGACTAGCATCCATCATCTATTTCCCAACTATCCCCACTTATCCGCACAAGGTTGTGTGAACGCTAGTGTTCCTGTCTTGGGAGGTAACCAAAGTAAATCCTTGATGGGCCACCATCAAGGATTTACAGCCATTCGGCAATTACAAAATACAATATTTTCTAACTGGTGAACGCACCACTAATGGGTGAAAACAAATTAGTCTCTTGGTCTGGATCGTGTTATTGAAGGTAGAGACACATCAGCGGTTCAGTCGGGCTGTGAGACAGCACAACCATTTCAGCAGATAACAGAAATGCTGAGCAGAGTTTTGACTTTTATTCTTTGAAAAAGCTCGATTTGGACACTTTGGCACCTTGGACTCAAGGTTCAGGTAATGACCTGCATTCTCCAAAACATGAGACTACTGATTTAGTAATGCTAGCAATGCTAATCATCAATGTGAGAGCTGGAAGACACCTTGTGTCCATAATAAATCTGTAATAAGGCTGCCGGTCTTACAGCCTCTCCTCTTTCACACAAAACGGTGTGAGTTCTGCTCCTAACCAAAGTGATGAGGCTAGAACCATTTTTTTTCTCCTTAGTATGATTACATGTCCTTACGCTGTAGTTCAAACTTGAGCAAGTAAAACCAAAAACTGGGGATCAGAAATCAGTCTCAGTGCAAGTGTCAGGTTTATTTTGGGGATTAAATTGATGGAAAGTTGTAAATATGCAACGCCTTGTGCTTTATTTTATTTTTTAAAACATGCGTACCAGGCAGTGTACGCCGACTCACATCTGAGATGTGACTGAAAAAAAGAACCAAATGAGAGTGTGTTAAAGTCTAAGTGACACAGAAAAACAAAGGTGACGAAATGAAGCCAAGTCAAATAGAAAGAATTGAATCCAAAGAGAAAATGGGAAGGAGAGATAAAACAGTGCCCTCTACAGGCCATACAGAGTGAACTGCATTGGCTCGGACAAGCATCTGTTCTCAATGACGGACTAGAATTACTATACCGAGACCAAGAGTTATGTAAGCTGGCGCATTACATCTTTCAGTTCTGATTTTGTAGTTACTGGAGAGATATTAGGTGTGTCAAAAGTTAATTTAAATCAGAGTAAACACAAAGAGCAAATACATTTCACATGAATTTGAGAAAATCTTGCTTTTCCAACCTGTTCAGCCGTTGTGTGATTATTAGAGATGTAAGTCACCCTGCGTCCACATGTGCTCCCTTCTCTTCTGAACGTTTGTGTGTTTATCTGAACGTCTCAGTGTTTGGAGTCGGCATGTGTGTCAAGTCTGAGTGTGTGAGTGAATGTTTGGATGGATTTTCCATAGTCTTCTCTACCTCCCCTTCAAATTTCATATCCATGTGTGAGGTTTTTCCTTTGTATACTGATCATAACAACCCCCACCGTCCCTCAGAAAACGTCTGTACGGCCAAGCAACACCTGCTGCACCGCAGGTACACCTGCAATAAAACCATAGATGGGATTTTTTACACCAGAACAAAACGGATAATTTTCGTATGGAGTCAGATTGGATGGAGAACATCTGCGAACGTCAACTTTCTGAAATTCTCGTTTGGGTTTGGGTCTGTACTTTGTGGGGTCACTCTTGCACACATAAACATGCTTTGATCTGAGCGATCCCGATTTAGCTCTGGCTGTATGTTTAGGGCAACAACGTTCTGCTGTTTAGGGTGAAGCGTGGGGTTCATTTTCCACCACACATAGCGTTTCCCTTCAAGGCAACAAAAGAAGAAAAAAAACCCACTTTGTTCTTGTCAGATCAGAGCTCCTTCTTTCACATGTTTGCCATGTCTCCATCATGGATTGGTGGAAAACTTGTGGGGACTTCTGACAGTTTTCTTTCAACAATGACTTCCTGCAATTCTTCCATGAAGGCTGGATTTAGGGAGTGCACACGTAACGATTGTCAAGTCGTTGCTTTAGGTGGACAGCCATGTCCGGGAAGGTTAAATATATTTCTCTAATTTTGCATGATGGATACATTTCCATGCCATGCTCAAAGCTTGCAATATATATTTTTTAATCAACCAACCTCCATTGAAACTTTAATGAGGGTCAGATATGCAACCCATCTCCTGTGTTCCTTGGTTTTCATGATGCTAATTGTTTGGTATGCTCTCTAGCAAACAATTGATGGATCACAGGATCTCTTAATTACTAAAAGATAGACTCTGTTTACTCAAACCAAGTTCACACAACAGGTGAATGTGACCCAAATTTGCGATTTATTGTCCAAATACAACCCATATTTGAATTTCTCAATGCAGTCTGAACGGCCCGTTTCCGATCCGTGCCATTTTCACGTGCTAATTCGGATACATATGCAATTGAAAGTGTCTTCAGTCTGAACGGTCACGTTGAAATTCATCCAACTTTTACGTCGCTGACGTGAGACACGAATCATAATTCTGCACCGGGAGAATCCAGATGGGCTAAACCAGGACGTAAACGACGACACAAAATTTTGATAATGAACTGACAAAAGACGTCTGTCACTGAAGTGCAAAACATCACAATCCCACCCGTCTTGACTCTGACTGCATAGCTAAACAGACTCTATAAACTAGAGTCAATAGTCTAGAAAAAGTCATTGCTCCCAGCTTGCTTTCTTCTCATTCCTTCATGTTATTACGATCTTGTGACTCCTGGTTCATTGGTGAACAAACTATAAAACGGCTCCATCCGTTATCGCTTCTGTAAACTGCATGCTGCTGTGAGAGTCGCTTTCACACAAAAGTCTCATAGCGGTCGAGTTTAACAGCATAAACAACTATGCAGAAAAATTTTTGAATAATAATTGGATATAAGCAAAAGACCTGAACAAAGCCGGTTGCACAGAGCTTTAGAGTCTTTTAGAGCAGAGGAGGAAAAATACAAATATACAAATGCATGCCACACTTTCCAGATTACAAATCTGAAAAAAACTTCACAACAAGGCAGTACTATTTTGTGTTGGTCCATCACATAAAATCCCATAGAAATACATTTAAATTTTGAGTTGGAGCAAGTGAATACTTTTTAATGTCTCTTAATGGACGCCCATAGCACAAACTCGTTTTTTTTTTGTTTTTTTTTATGTATTATGTGTCGCAGTTTACAACAGTCTGCAAAATAAACACGTGTGTGTGTAATTATAATAACTGCAGGATATTTTCCATGCGTGCGAATCCAAACCCAGCGGTGAGTAACAGTGTAAAAGCCTAATGCAGAACCTTAAACGACAGCGACGCACCACACTGGACTTTTACACTCCGGATTGCAAGCCACACCCAGATCTTTGACAGATTACCACATGAGAACACGTGCACAGCTTAAGAAATGGAAAGAAATCCCACAGCTGCACAGTTGGTGATGTTTTTGCCTCTTTTCACAGTAAAAGCTGTCACTGCGAGAAAAGCCGAGGAATGATAGCTGCTGGGGTCGCTGGAAATGGTGCGATTAATTTTGGATGTTTATTTGAGATTGTCACTCTGATGGGGCGGGTGACAGGTGCTGAGAGTCGGTCCAAGTGCAGACACTGGATGATGCTTTGCAGATGAGGGGTTACTTTTTCCAGAACCCCTAGCAACTGGACTGAGCCCAGCTGGCTTCCCCAAGCCAGTAACCAGACTCTTCTCTCACACTCAGGTTATTTCTCTCTGTCTCTCTTCATTTTCTGTCTTCCTATTTTGCTTCCTCTCCTCCGCGCCGCTTCCACTGCCTCTCTCATCCACCTCTCTCTATCTTAGCTCCCTGTTTCAAGTTCTTTGGAAAAGCTTAATGGGACTCAAACATGGAAATGAAAATAATGGCCCAGAGAGAGAAAAAAGAAACTTCTGCTGATCTGATCTTGGAACAAATTTATAGCCTCCTAAACATCAGAACCTTGGCCAAAGTAATACTACCCACTCAGATCTTTAGAGATTTTAAAAAAGTATATAAGGAACAATTCCTGTCATGTATTCCTTTCAGCAAGAAAAGAAAAACATATTCCCACCCTTACTATATGAGTAATACTTAATAATATGTGTGTGTGTGTGTGTGTGTTGTATGTCTGGTGTTTAATTCAAGGATACATGTCCAAATGAGCCCAACTCAGACCTTCTCATGAGTGAGTGTTTTGTCCCGCCTCGCAGCACTGCAGTTCCTCCGTTTGGACCAGCAGGCCAGCCAGCCAGTTATTAGGAGCAGAGTTGTCACCGGCGAGACCGAGGGTCATTCATCACCCACCAGGCTCTCAGGACAGCAACGGGACGGCTTCCAACTTGCTAAACACACGCACACGCACACACCTACCCACCTACTGTGGCTGAATAGAAAAGGAAACGAGATGTTTCGATCTGAGAAGGCAACTTGAACTCTGACTTGATTAGTTTCTGTTCCCTCAATGAGTACTGAAAATTTTAACTATATTTTTTAATGCATGATGATGTTTTGCTTAATTAAAAACAACAAATTTTATCAGGAGATGGTTTTGTAAAGAGATATGTGGTCAACCGCGTTCGATTCTCATCTCCCTTCACTGATTCATATGGGCTTTCTCCCATTGAAGTGGATTCATCTGTAGAATTTCAACCGGGCCAATCAACAAACTGGAGGAGGCTGTTTTAGAATTGGAGAGGAAGTGTATGAAACCGTTCAGTCCGTGTAGGCCAACCTTCCAAATACTGAATTAACACCGACTGCCATCTTGTAAGTCTTGGCACTTCTTCTGGAGTGGGGTATGGTTGAAATTTCTGGTAAGCTTCATAGCTTACTGGCACATTGCATACATCATGGCTAAACGATTGAGTGGAGTTTTAAATTTTCACAGACCCTGTGCACAAAGTAAATAGCATAAGTAACTAGCATAGAAGTAACTAGCTTCTATGCTAGGTAACATAGAAGCTAACTATGCTAGTTAGCATAGTTAGCATAAGATCAGTACTGGTAAGAACAGTCTTACCAGGCTAAGTAGCATGTATGAAGTTTAACCCAAAAAGTGTGTAGTATCTACAGGTTAATCCAAAATTATTAATTCTCTGGCAGATTGACTTGTAAAACAATCTTTCAATTTTTCCAACTTTTTTCTTTGGACAGTAAAGTTGCACAAGCACCATCCTGAATATGGGTATGAATAATTTAAGTGAATATCAGAAACTTTTATTTTAAGATGATAAAAGTAGTTCTTTATTGAGTTGACTCAATTGGATTTGAAGTACTGCTCGTCTGGGTAGCTGATGGAACTAGGTTGCACTAGAATTGAAAAAGCCCCCAGCACTTTCACAGGACCGATCCTTAAGTCACAGCTAAAATCTCAACATGTTCTCAACCCGAGATTGTCTCATCTTGTGTGCTGGCCGTATCTTTACATCGCTAGTGGTTAGCGTTCAGAGCGTTTTCTAAAACTGCTCTGTGTCAGCCATCAGCCTATCGGTGGAAAGACTCTATCTTTAGCGTCATCTAACCTGCAGTGTTAGCAGTGACTTTATAGTATTTCAAACTTGGCCCAGATTAATCTATTTTAGGTTTAAGTCCAACACAAAACACCTTTTTCTCACTTCCTCCTCATTCTGGAGAGAGCCTTTGGTCTAAACTAAACAAAATACCAGGTTGAAAGTTCCCCCTGCGTGACTCGGGCTGGTGGGAGCTGAGATTTGAACGGAATATCACAAGTCTCTGATTTAATCTCGTAATAGTTAGCTTTAATGTCCAAATGCAAGACATATGTGGGCCTTCTTTGGTTCGCTCTCTTGGCCCACGTAGTCCTCTTTCTCAAGATAGGAACCGGTAGAGGGAATTGGCAATGCAACCAAAGCGTTCCTGCTAGTTTGGTTTGATGCTAATTAGCCAAGACACTGTAAGCATCCCTCAGCGAGTGGATTTAGAGGTTCTGCTGCTGAAGATGAACATTTGGAGTGTTTTATAATTTTTGATTAGCAAAGTAGGAAAAAGACCATAAAAACAATGACTGGGATGATTTAGGAGGATCTGAAAAGATTGAATTGCTACATTATAACACCCGGTGCACGCAAACATTACTGCGGTTTGTTTTGGCCTTCACCCATGTGAGCGCTGATCCTTCCGGAATCCTACTCACACTTGTATCATGTACTGTACATTCACTGAAGCTCTGCAGCAGAGGGAGTGTTGCTAGTGAGACAGGAAGGGCAGGATTTGCTTAAAGCAACAAGCCCAGCGGAGCCTCCCCTCATACACATACTGACATGGATCCCTCTATCATGACCCCCACATGGCAAGTCTCTCCTGTGACATCAACTCCGGCAACGTTACGCAGACAGAACATGAAACCCGTTTTATTTACTGTAAGCATGAGCAGAAGCTAGAGACGACACTGTGCTACGAGGGATTGCTTAATTAAATAACCTTCAACGAAGTAATACGGAGCGATTGTCATTTTCCCATTTTTACACGGAAACTGCCATGTCAGATAGACATTTTGTATTGTGGAACATTTAACAAAGGAAAAATATAAGGCATAAATTTTACAAATTCACTTCATCAAATCGACAAACTTCTAACTTATCATTAAAAATACATTTCTTCTCTGGTTTGGCCGGTAACTGGCAGCTAGAGTGAAGAAGCTCAAACTGCTAGCAAGTTTAGCATTAGCATCAGTGCAGTGTCTATTTATATTTTTTAATCTATTCAACAAAGAAGAGAAGAAAAGAGAAGAGAAGAGAAGCGTTGCCCCGACAACTACAGCTAAGACGTGCCCTTCGCTATAACAACTTCCTCAGCGCTAACTAGGTTAGCTTGCTAACAAGTTTAGCACTGGTTGCTAACTTAAACAACAAAGTAAGGCAGAGAAACACAAATATTACCGGTTTTTATGCCTATTTTTGTATAAAGATCTTTAAATGCATTTCAAATAGATACTTTCCTACTTACATTTGTAACATGATTATGAGTTTAAACTACAGAGCAGTTGTGCAATTTTCATAACTGCAATTTCTTCAGAAGAACCTTTTCGCCCTGTATGAACTACATTGTTTACAAATTGATACAAATATCGTAGTGTTAAAATGGCGCTCGTATATACAAATTTTCTTCTTCTTATTGTTATTATTGTGCATTTGTACAGTCTATTGCTTGCCACATCGGGGAATAACAGGGTCAGTGTATCGCTGGCTTTTTTCTGCAGGGATTATCCAGTGACAACAATCCAGCTCGGCCTCAGCGAGCAGCAATCCCCTCGACCTAACCGGGTAGCTTTGCACAGCGTGTGACCGGAAGGATTTCTTCTTGTCTCCACAACAGGAACGGGACGGAGCGAGGTCTGGGAACGAGAATGGGGAAGTCGGGGTTTCTGGTCCAAACCTACTGTTCCACTTCATTGGCTGTGGGAGAGTTATTGTAGCAGCAGCAACCTGCTGCAGATATGTTCGCTCCGGCAGGAAGATGGTTTAACAATGAGAGCGGGAATGAGAGCAGCAGCGATTCAGGCAACAATCGCATTATGCATGGGAGCAGATTCTGTGAATTTTCATGGTGGACAATTCACAGAGCAAACATTAATGTCACAAGAGACAATTGATTTTGAAAGATCACTTGGTCTGTTTTTGCAGCAACTTCTCTTTCAAATTCAAGATGTTTTGTTAAAAAAAAAAAAAAAAAAAAACTTTCCATTTGCGGTAAATTTGGTGCCAATATAGGAAACTGCACACAGGAAACCAGCTACAACATTAATCAAAGTATATCATTCTATAGTAGTGATTTTCCAAAAGGTAACACAGATCGTGACGGGAAGTTGTACGGGAAGCAAGGCCTGCCTCGTGCTCTGTGGCGAGGATCTTGTATTAAGACAAGCCGTGGGTTTTTTTTATTTTACTTTACTTCCTTCTTTCCATCCATTCAGTCTTTCCTTTCTTTGGCTTGCCTACCACTCCTCCTTCATTGAAAATACAGCATATTCAAATAGCACGTGTGACGCTTAGAAACAATGTAGGTCAGCCTTAACGGCACACATTCATTCAGAAAACCTAAGTGTCCTCCCTTTTTCACCCCATTGACAATACTGCTGACTCAGTGCTTCTCTGTTTGACCATGTGCCTCTCCCAGAGAAAACCACTAATGGACTTTCTGCTGATATTAACCTGGTGGTTAGTTCTTTTTTGTCATACAAATGTTATTACGTACCTGGTTTGTCTCTTTTTAACCTGCTGATTAAACTGAGGCTGGTCCTACTCAATGGTCCTTACTATTAAAAGTAAGTTTTTTTCTTTTCACTGTGGCCATGTGCTTGCTCAGGAGCCAAGATTGCTGAAAAGTCAGAGGATCAATGCCATTAAATAGACGATACGGGTTTTGAATGTGATTGTTGCGACGTTCAGACAAAGTTTTGTTTTTATAATTGAGGTTTTTCCATTCCAAAACTGTAGGGGGAGCTCAAGAGCAAACGCTTTCGACTCCTCCTTCTGGGTTCGGAGCCAGAAAAACAAAGTTATGACTTGGCAGGTTTCTAATATACATTTCAAAACCAATTTTCTCTACTTGAAAGGCTTTAGCCACATTTTGTGACGCTGTAGCGGTGAATCATTTTGAAGGTTGATGTAGGAACAGCTACATTTTAGACTGGAAGGTCTCAGGTGGTTTCTAATGCGAAACTTTACACCATCTTTTAAATGCAGCACTTTCTTTTGACAACTGTGCAATTTCTTTTTATTCCACTTTAAAGTTACGCACTACATGCTGTTGGTCTATCTCATAATTTGACTATAATAATATCGAAGTTTGCAGACGTTTAATGTAATGTAAAAAAAGACAGCGGAAAAACGTTGAATAGGAACAAATACATTTGCAGGGCATTGCCCCCTCTCTTTGATGCGATGACAGAAAAATGTATGCCAAAACATTGACAGGTTGACATTCTTAAGAGGAGACTACAACTCTTTTAACAGTCATTTTCAGCAGGTCAAAGGTTAAGCAAGAAAAATAGCCAATTTTGAACAAAAAAAAAAAAAAAAAGGAAACGCTGCGATTAGAGTAAAAAAAAAACAACAATATGGCGACTGTACTGAAGCAAAACCTGCTGACAAAGGAGAGGCTCATAGGTGTCGGGCCACAGCAACCTAATAACAACTCTCATTCTCTCAACCACTCGTCCTTGGAGACAGGTCACACCCTGCACACACATCCACAATCACACTTTATATATATATATATATATACACACACACACATGGGATTACAGATTCTTGTCTGCCTTTCTTTATGCACAAAACTGGACATTCATAGAGGATCTGCTCTAATGACAAACAGGAGAGGTTTTTGCTCTGGCAGCCAAGAGCCATTGGCTGCACTTCCTGTCTCTGTGCATTTGTTTTCTTAGGTGCCTTTTTTTTTTTCTAATTACACTTCATGTAAACTCTTTGTAGGACACTGCAAGGAGACGGGGAGAGAGAGAGTGAGAGTGTGTTTGTGCACGTCTATAAGAGCATTCTGGCTACAGAGGAGAGTTCAAATGAGGCTAGTGGGCCCCTGAAAATGCCAGTATGTCTGAGTGGGAAAACCCCAGCACAATGGGCAACGGGATCTGGGCCGGGACTGCAGCAGGCTATCTGCCAGCACTAACACAGCACTGAGTATGTTTGTGTGTGCATGCCTGTGTGGAGGAGAGATAGAGGAACTATAATTCTATCAATCAATCTCTGGTCAAGGGGATGTAAAATAATAATAAAAAAAAAACAAAAAACCTCTGGCCTCGAACTAAAAACACGTAAATCGAAGCTGCGCATCGGAATGGCAGCTGCCGAAAGGGATCCGAATCGAGTTGAGTTGTTGTGGTTATCCTTCAAAATTCAAAATGTATGCAAACGACAACCGACACGACCTGAGTTGCAAGTACTTAACAGCCCTTTGTTCTTCCTCTGCTATCTTTAACTGCTGCAGATAGAAAGCTGCAGCAGCAGTGATTTACATGACAAATTGCTGCTGGCGGAGCAACAGATGGTGGCAATATGGGCTTGTCACACTATCACAGAATCAATTGTGCATGAGACGGGCTACATGCTCTCTGAGCTTTAACGTCATTCGTGTTTACAGCTCATGTGTGTGTGTGGGGGTGTGTGTGGTCTGGTCATGTCTTTTTAGCAAGTTCCTATCGCTGGACACCTGCAGCAATTACGTTTTTTTCTTCTTCTTTTCTGCAGGGAGGTGTGGAGGGCGCATATAAAGGTCTACTTGTGAGTACGTATAAGCCCGGATTACCAGATGTGTGCTTTCTCTGTACATCTGAATCTTTAGGTGAGGAAGAAAACACGTGCTCGCTCCACCCCACCTCCTGCAGCCTGTTACTGTACGCCAGCTTTGGCTAAAGCAAACAAACGCTTTCCCACCTGCAGCGTTCGTCGCCCCGGGGGCAAGAAAGAATGAAACAAAGGTGAAAAAAAGAAAAGAAAAAAAAAATCACACTGGAGTTTCCTGCTGGTTGCAACAACAAAGCCAAAAAAATGAGACAAATTGACTATAAAGGTGCTTTTTCATAAATAGAAGTAATCTGTCCACAGCATGCAGTTTTGAAATTATGAATTTATTCATGAGATGAATGAAAGCCGTCCAAAGCAACCTGACCCTGTGTGAAGGTGGAGCTGCCACCTAAACTTTATGACGCACTGCGTTGGCATCAAGCGCTTGTGAAAACTGAGAATAAGTCGCTTACATCACTTTGAGCGAGTTCAAGCCCGCCCTCCTTTGCAGAAATTGTTTTTATTGAGCTGCATTGTAGGGTTAGCAAGCATGAAACAGTTGGAATTTATTCTAGACTTTGACTAGGCCACCCAAAGACTTTTATCTTGTTTAATTCTGAACCCGTCAGAGGTGGACATGCTGACATTGCTTTGAGTCATTTCCAGCTGCATAACTCATGAATGCTTGAGTTCATGCCAGAAACTGTTGACTCAGCAACACACTGGCTCAGAAAGTCTGAATAAAATGAAACCATAAACGTTTGTTACACAGATACCAAAGTTATTTTTATGCTCTTCTGGCACAAATATTGACATAAATGGCTGCCAGGTTGGAAAATTTTAATCTGAAGCTGGGACAAAAATAGCAAAACACTTTTAGAGGCCCCCGGTTTAGAAATAAAAACCCTTGGCTGTTGTTGTTGCATCAATAATCATACGAGGTGAGTCTTTGCTTCTGCTGCCTTCAACCCCAACTGCAGTTTGCTAAAATAACTTCCTCAAATCTCATGGCTTTGCATAGCTAAAGACAATGGCTACACGCAGGGTAACTTGCACCTCATTGAATATGAGCTCAGTGTGATTGACAACAAGCCGTCTTGATTTCCATCAACAACCAGAGGCGCCTACACCACACACAGGGAGCGGCTAAGCATCCATAAAAACAATTAAAAAGTTGAACTGATTCTGAATGTTATTGTGCAAATTCAATTTAACTGAATTTTTTATTTTTGTAACGTAGCACTTTTGCAGAATTTTTAAATATAAATCCAGTAATTATTCCTGCCTCCACAATTTATTCCTCACTCAGCCTTAGAAGCAATAATCTGGAAAACACCCGTAGAACTCGGAAAACATCCGCCAACTGTGAAAATAATGTTTTTATTACATATTCGTAACAATCTGAAACATTCTTGCGCCACACAATGACCTCATACTTTATGCTGCGCGCAGTAGCCTCAAGGTTACAGTGGCTCGTTCGTGATAAGTAGACCGGCGGTTAAAATCCCAAGACGGGCACAATTTTGGTCGAGGGAAAGTGAATGAGTAACACTTTCCCTCCTTTAGGCAAGGTGCTTAACCCGCAGCTGCTGCAGCGGAGTGGAGTAGTGGCAGGGAGAATAACTGCTGTGGTCGTCTTGGGCAGATTTTTAAAGTGTGAATGTGTGTTCAGTGAGTGAATGAGGAGAGCATGTGTGTTCCCGGCAAAAAGAACACTGGGTTGAGGTTTAAATAATAAGAACTAAAAAATAATAATGGTGCAATTGGAAATTTAAATGGGGGGAAAAATAAAAGAACAGCCGCGAATCGATAACTAAAAAATGCAAGAAAACACAGTCAAAGAGCGATCTGTGATAATGAGGATTATGACTCATATTGTGTACTGTCTTTGGCTTGCAGCGGGGTGTGTGCGTGTGTGTGTGAATATTTGAGCATTTGGGTAAGTGTGCTCGGATCTCTCTGCGTGTGCGCATGTGTGTCCCTCCATTCTGGTTGGTACTATTTGCCTCCCTGTTTTCCTCCCTTCCAAAAGATTAATCGCCCAGATGTTTCCTTGTTTTGCTGTTGGCTCTTTTTCGTATTATATATCAAACAGAAACATCTCCCTCACTCTCTCTCTCTCTCGCTCGCTCGCAATGAGTCAATGTGGTTTTTGTTAATGGTCATGTAGTGAGTGGAGGTAGAGCAACGAGAGCGGGATTTTTTATTTTTCCACTTGCGGTTTAATTTCTTACAGACATGTCCAATCCGATTCAATTGCAGCACATTTAAGAAGAGCTGTCCTCTCCGAGAGGTTTTTCTGTGCTACAAGGAAAGCCTCTTTATTGTCACCTCTACACTGCGGAAGATTTTATGCAAGAAAAAGAAAAACCCATCTGCTTTGCAGGTGTGTGATTATAGATTAATCGGCTGTCACATTGGGATGACAGAACTGCTGCTGAAATATGAATCCATGTCGTTCACACTCTGTAATTTTCAGTCCTGTACTCACTATCCACAATGAACTTCAGTCATTTGCTCTTCTCCTCAGATTTTAAAGCACTAACGTTTTGAGGGCAGTGACATCTTGTGGCACAATCTATGAATTGCAACCTATAACGTTTTTTTGAGCAGGTACAACAGCTTTACTCTCAAACGTTTGGTTTGCTTCTATCGCATCATGGTGGAGCAACAAAGGAGAGCGCTAGTTAGTGTCTGCTTGCAGCAATTTGGGGAAATGAAGGTTCTGAAGTAAAAGAAAGGCAATGATCAACATTCCTCCACAGGAAAAACAAGCAGAAAAAAATGTCGCTCATTTGCATATCTCGCAAATTCTTCTAAATTTGCAAGATATGTCGCACATATGCAAATGAGCGGCATGCAAATGAACAAATGTCGCTCAATTGCTTATCTTGCAAAATCTTCTAATGAGTTCCAATGAGTTCTGACTTCGCCTGCACTTTAGCAAGACATCAACTAGCGACTGGAATCAGTCAATTCTCAGCTCCATCTTTTCCAGTCAGAGACCCGCAAGTGCGAAAATCGGAATTCAGATTTTCTTTCCGATCAGTCAACACACCACGACTGACCTGCTATGGGGCGATGCTGTTACTGAGTCAAGATGGCTCAAAGTCAGCCATTTTCAGGGTTAGTGAGGTGTTCAAGATGGACGCATAGACATAAGAAGACATTTTAAATAGAAGTGTATTTTCTGATACCTCAAGAAATGTCAGTGGTTTATTCAGGAAAAAGCGAGACTTTCAGCAAATAGGAAGGCCTCATGCAGAGCAGGAAACTGGCTTCGTTTTCTCAGTTCGGAGACTTAAACTCCTGTCTGGTAAAAGTGTACATTCAATTAAATATAACCATGCTTTCTGTCAAGAAATATTGATGTCATGGACATCAGTGTAATGATACACATGAACTCAGTCAGTCCTTTCTCAGCAAAACTGACCAACAAAATGCCAATGTTTTTTTATTGTTTTTTTTTTTAGCATGACTCAGACTCATACTTGTGGCTTTTTGTCCGTGAATGTGAACCTTTTCCAGGTTTACATTGAGGGCAGATTTCTGTTAGCTCTTTAAAAAAACAAACTTCTATTTCCCTTTGTGTAATGCACTCTTTTCCCCCTACTACTGCAACTTAATTGTTTTGCCTCTTTCTACCCTGAACCTTCAGTGCCTAAAAAAGTATTCATCCTGTTGGACCATTTCTGTTGCTTTTACAATTAACTCATGAGCAATAAAATTATTTTGTTTTGAAATTTCATTTCCAACTTGAAACTTGATTTCTGCAAAAATAATGACAATTAAGTAATATGTGATATAAAATAAGTGGCTACATAAGTATTCACCCCTTCAAGTCAGTATTTAGATGATGTGTGGATGCCAAGAAGCGTCCACATAGCATGATGCTCACCCCACCGTGCTGCACAGGGAGGTGATATGCAATAAATGGTGTCGACCAAACATGGCTTGTTTGGTCCATTTTGGCACCATCAGAGAAAAGAACTTTATTTCACTTGACCATGGACTCTCCGATGTGCCTTTTGGGAAACTCGCGTGAAGCCTTGGTATGACTTTTCTTCAACAATGGCTTTTTTATGAAAAAAACTGAACCAAATGTTTAGGATCTTCATTCTCAAGAATCCTGTTTTGGTCTCTTTATTTAAAGGCAAAAACTGGTATTGGCAGATGAAAGGTTTGCAAAAACTGGAAATCTCAAATCAGTCACAAGCTCTCAAATCAATGTATCCAAATTCATTCATTCATTTTTTTTTATTTCAATATAGAAAAACTGCTAAGTCTGACTTCAACCACCAAGCAGCCTACATTAGACCAAAGTTCTCTAATTGAACTCAGACATCAAAATTACAATTTATTTAACTAAAAGAGTTTTCAAAGAGCAAATACAGTCAAGTGCAACTAAATATTGTAACACAATCCTGACCTTACGGAGTTCTGTAACACTAGCTTATGCTAGTGTGGCGCACACACACATACACACACTCCCTTTGCGCAGCATCTCTGCCAGCGAGCTCACGTCATATTAAAGGTCGGTGCGTTGAACTCTACGGGCTCCTTCCCCATACAACCACTGGCCATATGGTGCCCAGGGGCTGGCCTTAGTAATTGATGGTATCTGTCGGTCCGTCTGTAGATAGGGGCCCCCAGGGCCCCTGAGATGGCAAACCTAAAACATACAGCTATCCAGCATGGGGAATGGAGATGAGGAGGGGGATATGCTAGTGTTTCAGCCCTCCTCTATTCATTCATTCATCTATACAAAGAGTTAACTCCCCCAACTCCCACACTGCAAACCACAATTGTGCTCAGGCGTTTTGATAAAGGCCTTACTCTCTGTCTCTCTCTCTGGCTGTGGCTCTGGTTGGCTGGCCAAGACCCTCAGTCTTTGGGCTAGGGTGAGGGGCTTCAAAGCCCCCTGGCCTGGGTACGGTCTGGCTGCCCAAGTCTGCACCGCTCACTCTCCCACTGCTGCTGCTGCTGCTTAGTCAACCCTTAGAATGAGCTCTTTGACTGGGACACAGCCAGCCAGATGGCACCCACTGCATGGGGATCACTGAGCACTGGCAGATTGAGACTGGGAGAAAAGTACAACACTGAAAGATGGACACTGACGAGTCAAAGACGGCACGATATGAGACTCTTGCCAGATGCAGATAAGCACCACATCTTCACGATATCAGAGTAACATGATGTAGACAAAGTACTACATACACATTAAAGCAATTAAAGTAATGTTGCCTAGGAGATTTCTATATTGTTATTTGAATTTCTATGCATACATTAAAGAGAAACACAGGGAAGAAGCACTAAATTTAACTATAGCTTTAAACTGAGCATATTTTCATCCTTTTTCTCGTTATTCGTTTGCAGGGTAGCACTAGGAGCCTAACAAGTTAACATGAGCTGGTTCATTAGTTGGCTGCTTCTTCAGGAAACTAGTGGGCTGTACAGACATAGCTTAATGGTTGTACTTTTCTAGGTAAATACTATTAAATTTGACCAATTGGTTGGGCTCCCTTATGCCATGACTGTCTGTTTCTCACAATCAGAAACGCCTCAAAAGTCACCGTTTTTTTTTTCTTCGAAGAAAGAGGAATGAATGGTAGGCTTCTTTCAGCCATCTGATGGCCAGTGCACGGCAACTGGTGTGGGAGGGGCACTACTGAATTTATAGCTACTTTCTACCGTCGTGACGTCTCATTAAAAAGGACTACTAGGAACAATATGATGGGAAATATTTGTGTTTTTAACCAAAAAGCCGATATCTTGATGATAATAAACAGACCGTGCTTAAAAAGCATCGCAGAGTCCTTCCTCACTTTTAAATTGTCTATTTGGAAATGTGTTGGTTTGCCTACTTGATAGAAAAAAGAAAGCAAGATAGAAATAACAATAAAAGCAATAAAAAGAGAGAGAAGAAGCTGTAGAAACAATGTCTGCAACTACCAAAATCTGAAGCAACTTTTTTTCTCCCGCCTAACTGTGCAATCTATGTATAGCATATAGCGATTTTCTGTATTTGGCCCACTTAAAGTTGCGTGCAGCTCTATTTTCTCAGGGTCTGTTGACCCTTACACATGCGTGTGTGACTTTTTCCACAGCCATGTTCGCTGCACCCCACGTCCCCATCACCAGGGGCGAGGCAGACACACACAGGATGGGATGAGTGTGAAAGCGTGGGAGAGAGAGGAGAGGAGCTCAGCTCGTTCCCACAGGCCTCCGGCTCATGGTTCTACGCTTTCAACAAAGACCTCTGCACCGGGGCGCGGCACCCCGGCGTGTGAAGCTGACGTATACGCAAACACACATGAATGTGCGCGCATACGACGACGCGTTTAATCTAATCTAATTGCACAAACAGGGGGGGGGACAATGGCGGAGCATTCGCAACACAAAAAGCAGATTAAAAGCGTAAACAAAGCCACGATTTTTGGCAGCAACCTTGTTGCTGCTCGTCGAGGACAGCAGTTACAGTCATTTCAGAGACGTGACATCAACTAAATCAATAATTGGGGTGAAACAACACAATGCGCTTATTTTTACTATAAATATATGCTGCTCAAATAACACGGGCTCCACAAGAACGTCGGGGAAGTTTTGCGACATCCATCACGCAGAGAGCAGCTTGATGTTTCACTGGCACTTGGTCGTGACCTCACTGCATCTCGGGGATGACCTTGAACTTGAAAGGCCCTGCGGGTGGGTTCTCCATGGAAAACTCCGGCTCGTGTGACGCAATGTCTCAGGCCGTCCAGGCAAACAAACATCAACAAACGATGGATTGAAGAGGGAGCTTTAATCTCGCATGCGGCAAGCTGAGCGCCAGATGATGCTTCCCTTAATATCGAGCAGCTTGTTCCCATTTTATTACCATTATGGCAGCTGCCTTACTTAATCATTTCCCTGAAACAGCTCAAAGCTCAGAGTCAGAGCTATGAAAAAAATCTGATATTATTCATCTTTAACTGACAGGAGGAGGATTGTTAGGGTTGCTAATGTTTGGTTTCATTTTAAGGAAGATAAAGATTTTACTCTCCTCTCCAGTTGAGTGAAAGCTCTTAAAATTAAGATTTGTGGCCATGATTTTCTAATTTATTTTGACTGAACTCTTATAAGATGTGTGATTAATTTCACCAGACTGACAATCTAATTCTAAGCTAGAATTAGATTGAAAAAAAAAAAAAAAACTTACCAAGAATTTCTGGTCTAGTTTCTAGCACATATATCTTAAGTACATTTGAAATAGGACAAAACTAACTCACAAGTAACTTTTCAACAAGACATATAACCTTATTTTAAGTCAATAATTCCTTAATATTAACTTTAAAAAGTACTAGTTCCACTGGCAGATCATTTGACTTAAAACTAGACACGCTTCCCAGGTCTTAAGCAAAATAATCTAATACTGGAACTTGTATTTTTTCATTTTTTGTAGTTAACCCTCTAAAAGTACAGATAAAAAATAAAATAAAATCAGATCAATCTTCTTGAAGACATGTGACAGATGACGGTTTGCTTTTTGACTTGTGAAAGAAATGCTCTCGTCTTCCTGCGGAAAATAATACGACGGTTAGCTTAACGCAAGGGTGCCCAAAGTCGGACCTCTAGGGCCGGCATCCTGCATGTTCTAGTTTTCTCCCGGGTGGTAGTAACAATCTTCTCAGCATGTCAATGTTTATCTTAGGCCTTCTAATAAGCCAACATTGGATAAACCAGGGAGAGAACTAAAACATGCAGGATGCGGGCCCTCGAGGACCGACTTTGGACACCCCTGCCTTACCGCAACCTGTCCATGGCGAAGACAGCTTAAGGATGCCTGAAAAGAAAGAAGACCCCGCTCCGAAACCGATCCCTTAAAAGTAGACTGAAATTTTCAGCTGTCAACATCGACAACCCGAATACTTTCCAGGTTTTTTTACGGTCTGATGAGAAAGAATTGGCTGCTAAGCCACAACGACAAGAAAAAGGTTTCAGTGAATCAAAATGAAAGATTTTGTACCATCATGCTGACGGCTGCCATTAGTACTGCTGCTTTGCACAAAATGAGTTGAATATAAATATGAATCATTATACAGAAATTGGTATTTCTAACAGAAAGAGGATGCCAAGACATCAAAACTGTTGATTCAAGACAATCAAGCTGAATCAAATGTATTTGTATGGTACATTTCAGCAATAAAGCAATTCATAGAGCATTCAAACTAATTCAGACATTGTTGTTTTTTTTAACATCACTGTAGTTGTATGTTCAGATGAATGGTTCAAATAAAACATAAAAGACCCAAATTATCAAAAAATATTAGACTAACAACTGAACAAGCTAAATTGCAAGATGAAATGACCTCTGAGTAAAAATAAGACTTTTATTAATTTTATTAATTTATTAATGATTTCCAAACAGCTAATTTTTATTATTTGCGTACCTTTTTATTTTCCAACCCTTAAACAGAAATACTGCCTAATTTAGAAATTAGAAATATCACACATCTTTTTTTAAAAGTCCTCATCTCACATCCATTCGGTGCTGTTTCAGATGTCATTCAGCCGATTGCCTCTCAATAAAAAGTGCAAAAGCTGCTTTCCTAAAACCAGGCGAATCTGAATACGCAAAATCCTACATATATTCAACCAGGATTCCACTTTTTTTTTTTTGGAAAACACTACATAAAACTATCTGACATTAGCACCAGCAAAGGAACTAAAATAAAATTTAGGGTTGTTTATAATAAACCTGCAATTCTCATTTGTTACCTAAAATGTGAAATCTTTATAAAAGGTGAGGATATAACGTTTAACAGCTGTTCTCATTACACTGTGATTTGGTAAGACGCACTTTTGTGTCTAAAAATACATTTATGCGTCTAAAAATATCTAAAATGAAGAAATCCACAAAAAAAATGTTTAAATTAGCATAAAGCTCATCAGGTCTGATTGTAGTTTGGTGGCATTCAGATGGGCTGCGTGTAGCAGCTGACCCACATGCTAAAGACAACAGCCTCCTGTGTTCTGTGATCCATATGGCACCAGAGCAACTCTCTCTCTCTCTCTTTCATATGGTGTCTCCTTCACTCTGTCACCCCCCACACACCTTTTATTTATTGTGTTTTCTGTTGCCTGTACGAGCGCCAGGCCTCCCCACCCTCGTCTTTCTCTGTACATTACAGGTTCGTCTCTAGTCTGGGCAAACAATGGCGGCTATAGTCAATAGCTCGCTGCTCGCCTGAATGGTCCCTCTTATCTGCAGTGTGCAGGTTGCGCGGTGGCGGTGGCACATGTGCTGATGACAGCTTCGCGCTGAACAGACTGCGCCGCCGTACAATACCTTCCACTGTACACCTGTCCCCCGGCTTAGCAGTCTAGACTGGCTCACAATAAACCTGCGACGCTCCTTAAGCAGTCATTTGTTCGGTGTGTAGCATTGTTATGTTTTTTTCCCCTTTCTGAGTCACTTTAGCAAACTTTATAAATTATTTGCATTAGCTGCTGAGCTTTGAGATGACAGAGAAAATGTCAGCCACCTGCCCACATCCTCTCACCATGTCACTGCCTTTGTCGTGGCACTGTTTGCCCTGGTCTGACCTGGGCCAGGCCTGTTTGCTCTTTGGGACGGATAGACTGATAAAGAGGGAGCGACGTGGAGGAGCGAGGAGCCTCTTCATTGGTACAAGCTCTCTGGCACCATGCAAGACTGGAGGCTTTGACAAATGGAGGCAATAAAGGGGCGAGGCCTGGCAGGGGCTCAATTAACCACTAGTGGCATTGGAAGAAGAGGGGGACACGGACCAGGACCTTTGCCTCTATAGAGACGGAACAAGTGAACTACAGGGAGGGGGAGGCCTGGCAATTTGTTCAGCTGTCTGTCTGTCCCTCAGAACAGACCTGGAGCGTCTGTCTCAGTGTCTTTCAGCGCTTTCTTTGGAAGTATAAACCTTGCTCAAACACACGCATAGCAGCTAGAATTTTTTTTCTTACGGTGTACTTGCATTGACTACAAGACAAATGTCAAGCTGGCATTGCACAGGAGACAAATAAAATCCTATCCACACATCCTGAAGGATCTGCCGTTTAACTCCGAGGCTACTTCAGCCATACGTACATCAATATAGCGTTCATGCTAGTACAAACACGGCATTAGCTATGCAGAGCCAAAAAGCCAACAGTCCTTATTTAGGGGGACAAGTGCGCACAGTCCCTGTAGAGCTGCCATCCATTCCTGGTGACAGTCATTTGTGTACCTTACACTCTCGGCACCAGTGAGCCACTTCCATTCAAATTCAAATGGAAACCTATGAGGGGGGTTCACAGAGAGCAATTAGCAGTGCACTTCTCTAGTGTCTGGTGAAGACTTTTAGCCCGGTGGGTCCGTCACGCAGACACACTGACCCTTTTCAGATTGACGAAAAGAAAATAATAAAAAAAAGGGAGGGTATTGCCTAGCAACAGGAAGAATGACCGGCAGAGTTGGGACAGCGTGTTCGGATGTTACGCTAAGAGACGAGAGCCGGCGTGGGGGTTGAGCGAACGGTGATTGCAATTGTGGCGTTATGAGGATCAAACCAAGAGACACTTGGAAAGGGATTCAAGTTTTCAGGGTGTATGTACCCCCTTTAACAAATCAAACTTGCAGCTGACTAATGAGCAAATAAATCCAAAACCTTAAGTAACTCAAGAAAATATACTCTTAGTTTAAGGTCTTTTGTAAGTATCTTAATGGTTTGTTCAGGTGTGCTCAAAGAAGGTGTTCTTGAAGACTTTCTGAGGACAACCAAAACCACTTTGGTTTCTTTCTTTCCTTTTAGAAATACATAGTCATAAAAACAAACCGATTCCAAGAAATCTGGAAAATAAGCCAAATAACACGTAGAGCTGCCCTAGAAGTAGCTTCCAGTGAAAGAAATTGTTTTGATATCCCCTTTCTGCGAACAAGAAATCTGCAAAGGAGCGATAGCAATCTTATCTTGACAGCTGGCTCACACACACACACACACACACACACCCACCCCAGCACACCACATCAAACACCGCAGCACATGGTCGGACTATGAGCACATGTTCACCAAAATTGAACAGCGAGATCTGTACATAAAGACGCTCATATACAACCACATCCAAAGCACAGCTGTCTGTTTTAGTCCTGTTTGAAGAGAAGACACAATGACTTGCTACAGACGACGCAGAGAAAACATGTTAGTAACACAAAGAACAAAAAGAGGATGTCATACCACATACAAGAATGGTAAAACAGAGTGACTGCTTTGACTGTGCTCTAAGAGGAAGACAAAGACAATAAGGAAAAGTTAACCTGAAGTGGGAAACAGAGAGAAGAGCACAAAATGCATAAGACCTCAAACAAAGTCTGAAGACATGTAAGGCAGGCGCAGATCAAGTCGGCAACTGCGATAGTCAAAAAAGGTCAACTATCGCAACTATGCGCATAGAACCATCAATGCCTACATTAAAAATCCATCTTGCCTTCACCTTTATCTGAGTTGCAGTAATGTGAAAACATGTTAGCCCATTGCAGATTTCTTCAATTTCTTGCTCAAACATTTCAGATCCCCCCAAAAACCTTTTCAGTAAAAACTGCCATCAATCATTTGCAATAACTTGCTATGAGTTGTTTTGCTGAAAGCCTGTGCTGGTTTTACAATGCCAAATGCACTGTTGGCGTACGCCTCATGTTGGCCACCCTGGAGAAGGATTACCACTGTTCTATGTTTCCATATCGAGGAATGACTCTCACTGACGTTTACAAAGACCTAGAAATGGCGTTTTAACCTTCTCCGGAAAGATAGATGGCGATGGCTTTTTTTCTTTCTTGAAACATAACTGATGCTATCGTGGAAGCTACTGAAAACTTTTAGCTATGTTGTCAAACAGGTTCTGATTCAGAGATTTCTTCTTTTTTTTTTCCAGGTCTGGCAGTAATCAGATATGGGTGCGACTAGTGAAATCGATCTCAGCTGTCCAGAAAATGTAGATAATCACAGTCAATTAATGTGTTTAACTTTAACAGATCCTATGCTTTCCGTCATAGGATCGGGTTCAGCCGTAGAGATGGGTGTTTGTTTCTAAAGTTAAACTAAACTCCCAACTCTCTCTGCATCTTTATCGTTTGCCTAAGGTGTGGGAATTTATTGCAGCGACACTCCAGCCAGGGCTGCACAGTGGAGCAGTTGGTAGAGCTGTTGCCTTGCAGCAAGAAGGTTCTGGATTCGATTCCCGGCCCTGGTCTTTCTGCATGGAGTTTGCATGTTCTCCCTGTGCATGCGTGGGCTCTCTCTGGGTACTCCGGCTTCCTCCCACAGTCCAAAAACATGACTATCAGGTTAATTGGCCTCTCTAAATTCTCCCTAGGTGTGAGTGTGTGTGCATGGTTGTCTGCGACAGACTGGCGATCTGTCCAGGGTGACCCCGCCTCTCGCCCTGAACCTTAGCTGGGGATAGACACCAGCACCCCTCCAGACCCCACTAAGGACAAGGGTGTTAGAAAATGTTTAGATGGATGGATGAGGCTCCAGCCAACAGCCTGAGACAACTCATTGTCTATATAAGGACACTATATAATTGAAATTTCAGGAGAAGTTCAAGCATAATGGATTGAAATAGTTTGTAGGGAAGATAAATGTTCTCTATGCTCAACATACGGCACATTACAGAAATAAAGTGTTCTCCTTTGATTCCAGTTTATGAATTTTGAGCATGCATATTTGGTCACTATTTAAAAAGACAAACTACCTAGGCAATTTGCTATTTTGTCTTCAACACATCGTTCTTTTTTTTTTTTTTTACATATATATATATATATATATATATATATATAAAATCAACTCCCTCCCTAAAAAATATATTTTTAATCGGCATAAAGAAAAGCACTAGGTTTGCCTACCTACTGTGTAACATGCAGCACTTTTTTCAATTCTCTGTTTGGAGGACAGTAAAAGCTGTTGCGCAGGGGCACGTCTCTGCGTTGCCGGGGGTGTTTACTTAAACTTTGCCTGCCCAGCTCAGGCGGCGACCGTGAGGGGGGACAGACTGACATGACTCGAGATATTTCTAATATTGTCTGTCAGTCATCTCTGAGTTATCTGTGCTGTATACGTTTCAAGTTTTTTTTCCCTTGGCCTTCCCACTGATAAGCCTGATAGAAAGGCGCTGGCTCCTGTGACAGCCCTCGCGAAGAAGCCTCTTCAGCTGCATGTCTACCCTCCCTCGAGGTTAAACACCGGTCACGGTGTTTAAAGCTGAACTCCTGACACCTGTGCCAAAGAATAAGACGTTTCATTGTGCAGAAACAGATAGCTAGCACAAAAAGCACAAGGCCGACTCCCGGAGAAGATATTTCTTCTCCTGGTCGCGATGGTGGCGGCTTGAAGGAGTTTTTTCTCTCTTACGGTCGGCTGGTAACACCCAGGCATTTTAAACCGTTCGTCATATTTTCCTGCGAGTCTCACATTAGAGCAAATGAAGCTGGACAAGAATTCATCCTAACACACTTTGAGATGACAGGTTTTTCCTAAAGATGAGACTTGTTTACACGGCGAAGAGAGGCAAAACTCACTCCGGTATCTGCTAAAGGCATCAGCACAGTGCAGGGCTGCTCCGTTTTGCTCCCTCCCTGCACTATTTTTCCAAAGCAGCAGTAAGCCCACTTGAGAATACTTGAGGTTTGGAAGAGTCAGATTCTGGCAGCAGCTCCGAAAAAAGCTGGATGCCGTCCAGAAACAATATTTTTGATAAGAACGCATAAGACACAGTATCTACGCTTATAAAATACTCTGTGCTTTTCCCTCCATAAAGGAAAAAAAAAGCCTTTCATCTAATCAGGTTACAGTTATTGTTCTCATTTTTGACAAATTACAAAGAAGAAGCTTAAAGCACTTTTTTCTCTTCTGATAGATTTACAACCTGCCATTCAACATACAGTATTTAGGTATTTCTCACTAAATCTCTGTGAATCCCTATTATTTCCATTCCTCAATTCTTAAAGTAATATCTAAACAGTCTTCGCAGTGCATCGCAGAATAAGTTTTCTCAGTCAGTCATCTGTTGGAAGGCCCAAATTGAGTTCACTGAAGAATAAGATTCTTTCCTATGTGACGCTCATCAAGGAATCGGTCCTAAAAGACCAAGCTGAAGGACAGGGGGTTCTGTAGCTGAAGGAGCTTGGCCATGGTTCCTGATAAAAGCCAACCGTCCCGAGTTGCTAGCTTTAATAGCAGATTCTGCGTTTCAAAATCTACAAATATTGTTCAGCGGTATTGGTGTTTTCACAGATGGACATTTTTACTCGCGCCAAGCGCTCCTGCTCACAATCACCCATCCTGGTCTTTGTTCAGCCCCATAATAGTGGAGTTTTGGACCAGATTACAATTGAATACTTTGCAGCGAAGGTAACTTTTCCCCTCCGTTCTGAGGAATACCAAAAGTAGATGATTTCCTGTTCGCCAGAAGGTGGGAAAAACATTTTCAGTGACGGCAAACTAAAACAGATGAGAAGACGGGCAGAAAACTAAGGGATTCTCCCAAAAAAAGATGCTGTTTAGAAACATGGTAATAAAAGCTGTAAAAGCTTTATTTTTCATTAACCATTCTTTTACTCAGTAGAAATCCTATTCAAGAAACAACTCATTTAACTTTAATGCTTTGGGTTAATTTATCCCTTGGTTATAATTCATACCATTCTTCTTCTTTACCTTTTGTACGCAAAAACAAACCACTGTGAAGTAATCAGTTAATTTTACGTTTAAAGATCCATCCACTTATCCATTTTCTAACACCCTTGTCCATTAGTAGGGTCAGGAGGGTTGCTGGTGTCTATTCCCAGTTAACGTTCCGGGCGAGAGGCGGGGTCACCCTGGACAGGTCACCAGTCTGTCACAGGGCAACACAGAGACACACAACCATGCACACACACTCACACTTAGGGAGAATTTGGAGAGGCCAATTAACCTGACAGTCATGTTTTTGGACTGTGGCAGGAAGCCGGAGTACCCGGAGAGAACCCACGCATGCCCAGGGAGAACATGCAAACTCCATGCAGAAAGACCGGGGCCGGGAATTGAACCCAGAACCTTCTTGCTGCAAGGCAGCAGCTCTACCAGCTGCGCCACTGGGCAGCCACGTTTAAAGATAATGTGGATAAATAATCATAAGAATAATTTAAGCTTGGTGTTCCGGCTTAGTGGTCCTTGGACTGATTCATCACGGCCTCCAACTGTAATTATGATACAAATTTGACCCGTCCAACACGGGTTGATGCAGATGGAGACATTTTGTTTTTCCATCAGGAAGAATAATAAGACGTTATTTTCTTACAATGGAAAATGTTAAATGCGACACAAAGTATTCATCTTTTCTTAATGAGGTAGAATCGCATTTACCCAGAGACTTTTATTGAAAGGCCAACTCTGCTGCACCCAACTTTTCTTTCACCTAATTGTTCTAAATATGGCTAAATATTAGCAAGCGCTTTGAAAGAGCAGAGGAGTGATGTTGTCGTGAAAGTAGCATTTCAGAAAGAGCAGGAGTTTTTCAAGAGACAGAGGTCCAATTTCAAGGCATTAGTCATATTTGGTATATATAGCATTTTTACAACAACTGAAGTTAAAATAGTTACTTGATTGTGCTATAAAACGGCACTATGAGCACGGAAAATGCATAATACTGCCCCTTTAATCAAAAGCCCCCCCGAGGCTTCTTCCTCCGCCAAACCAGGTGGCTCTAATAAAACCAAAAACAACTTTGAATCAAATAGGGTCCATCCCCGTCCCTCCCATAAACACACACACACAGCTCATCATTTTTTGCCAGAAAAGAGGCCTCGCCAGCCCAGCTGTGGCTCTCGTCTTTACCATCTAATAGCCATGACCTTCACGCTCTCCCTGTCAGACCTTTATTACTGCCTGCCACAAGGAAAGCGCGAAACAAAAGAGAGACAGGAACGCAATAAAAGGCCACAGATGGGTGTGGGACTGCAGAGCTGACGGACGGGGTGAAAGCAAGCTTTTCACATACCGACGCTGCTGACGAGGATTTCAGTGGCCTGAGATGGCTGGCAGATGCCGATCCCCTCAGCAATTCAGGACAGCGTCTATAGAGTTTGCCGTCGTGCCACACAAGGTCGAAATGTGGACTTCTTTTAATACGTTATGGGTTAGCGTTTTAGCATGTGGGTGTGCGTGTGTGTGTGTGCAGCAGGCTTTCGGCTCACATTCCAAATCAACATCCACTCAGCCATCGCCGAGGGACTAAAAATAATATCTAGGTTACAATGCTGCGCCAAGGCCCAAACACAACAAAGACTCAGGAAGTAGTCATTTTCACCACATTGCCGTGGCAACCCACTACATGAGCAAGTCAGATAGGGGTGAGTGGTCAAAGTAGAAGTGAGACTGAGTTGTCTTCTTAACAATCATAGGTCTAAAATACAGCTTTCATTTGGCTCCTTGTGGTTGGCTAAACGACAGCTAGCTTACGATCGCAGGTCACGCGGACGGCGTCCGACGTTCCAAACTCCTACAAAAAGACACGTCCAGATCAAACACAAAGTCATTTTTAAAGCTTTGTAAAAGATGATTAAAATAGATCATTTTGAGGTTTCTTTTTCTTTTTTTTTTTTTTAGAAACTTCGAGACTGAAACTGTGGCGGCTATCTGTTGTGCTTCATGCTAATTTTTCCAAATAAGCACAGTTGAAAGATGGAGAGCTGCCTACCTAAGGTTCAGGTTAACCGAGGTCAGCGGATACAGTTTATGGAGGCAATGTCAGCAAACAGCCACTGAAGATTAATTCAGCGTTATCGTTTTTCATTGCTGTCAAGCTAATCCTTTAGGAATACCTGCTTATTAGGGGATACTGTTCCACATTAGTCATTTATATGGTCTTCTGAACTCTGTCATTGCCTTTTACGAACCAAAGCCGGAGTTCTGTACAAACCCATAAAAACCCATTTCAGCTAAAAGAAAAGTATAATGGAAACCATAACTTTGTAAAACCTCGAGTTCAGAAAACAGACAAAGCCAGTTTTCAGCTTTAGCATTTTTCGCTACCTGAGAAAACGAAGCTATGGCTTTAAAGAAAGTCATCCTTTCAAAACGAACCCACCGCCAAGTAACCTCTGTGATGCCGCAACTGACACTCCCGACTAAACTCCCATAGAAAAACACTCGCAGGTGCTGAAAACCTTGGAAAGTTAGACTCTGCAGCTACCTGGCGTGATATATGTAAAGAGTGAAACTGAGACGTAGGAGCCGCTGTGGAAGAGTGGGCCGATTGCGCCATCACATCTTTTAAGGGGTAAAGCAAATATACCTTTTACACTTTAGGCATGCTTGAAAAGCAGAGCAAAATGATGGATACGTACCATAGTGACGAGTGAAACTGTGCTGACCTGAAAAAACATTTGCAATGTCTTGGCGAGTATTGGCAGGAAGCCTGATGCTGCCTGCTACAAATGTTTCTGTCTTGTATGTGTTTAACTGTGTCTAACAGGACTTGGTTAGTAAAATGGAGTATGTGAATAAATATCCATTAATACTGCACAATATTTTTCATCTTAGGGAAGACTTTTTTGCAAATGTGTGTGACTTCGTCTGGGAAAGTAAATGCAAACTATTATCAATTCCACTTTAAGGTTTCTTGGTGCATTGCATGATTTGCAAGCATAAAAAAAACTCGGAATGTCAATTCCGACAAGACGAGAAAATAATTTAAATTTGAAGTATTTGCTCGGCCAACAAGATTGCTACGCTGAAATTTGGTCCTTATTGTTTTTAAAAGACGCGGCGAGCGTTCCAGCTCCAACGGGCGACGTTGACATCGATGTCACACAACACCTCTAGTCGTCCCGAACTGTCGGCTTAACTTTTTTTTCTCTTTAAAAGTCGCCGTGTGTCACCGTCTCCACTTGTGATTCATTAACAGCAAAGAGTAACTCAGATCAGGATTGTCTTTTGCGGATTTCGATAGAATTGTCTATGATGATCCCCAGATGTGAAGGAGTGATTCTCGGGCTTGACATCTAAAGTTTCTGCTAGTTTGTGACTGGTATTCTGATTTTTTTTTGTTTTGGGCCAATCAACCCTGCTTATATAAGCCTTAATAAACCTCCTTACTTTTATATTCTCTAGAAGCTTTTTAAGTGCTTGGAAACTTAAAGAGATTTTGCACAA
Organism: Phalloptychus januarius; assembly: GCA_902982915.1. Classification (NCBI taxonomy): domain Eukaryota; kingdom Metazoa; phylum Chordata; class Actinopteri; order Cyprinodontiformes; family Poeciliidae; genus Phalloptychus; species Phalloptychus januarius. The sequence goes on along the minus strand of CADWAE010000471.1, from coordinate 15,464,822 downwards.
ATTGCAAACTTTTAGCCACTAGCTTTACTAGGGGTAGTAATGTTATTCAAAACCTAGTCAGAACATTTTATTGTTCATCGCTGTGACCCTTGATCTGGCTGAATGTTTCACCCTCATTGCCTAAACTGTACACATGACCAAACACACAGCAAACCTTTAGCAAGAAACTACCTCTAAAGCTAGCATAGCATCATACTCTTGCAAGAAAAATAATAGGGTAGAAATAAGGAAAGAGCCGTTAGGCAATTAATACAATCCCTTCTGAAAGCGGGGGAAAAAAAACCTCTTGCAGTGAACTAAGTGTCAATAGCTTCAGCCTTGGAAACCACACTCCTTTCCAGGTGGAGAGTTGAGCCAAGGTTTAGCTTGACTGAAACCAAACAGGTTGGAACATATGGTCTCTTTTTAATGGTTTCGTGCAGCTGCACAGAAAACGGATTTCATTTGGAAATAATCACAGAGAAAAATTCCCAATGGCACATTCACATAAACTTTAAACAAAAAAACAAAAATGGCTGTCCGTTGAGTAATCCTTCTCTGTGGGCTGTTTGACTGAAAAGAACGAGAGCAGCAGCGGCGGCGGGGCGGAGAGCGGGGCAACAGAAGCAATTTTGTAAAACCATTGGGGCATATAGAGTCCAGTGAAAATGTATTTACCCCATGTCAAATTTCCGGTTTGTTCTTTTATTTTCCAGTTAAATGTTTTGGATCATTAAGCAAACTGTAAAATCAGACCAAGTTACAGAATATAAAAATCTGTTTTGTGAAGAAAAAAGCTGCAATAACTAACATTCAAGATTAATAACCTCATAAACCTCAAGACATGTTGTACCAACCTTGGCAACAACAATGTTTAGCACGTAATAGCATTAACTAGCACAAAGTATTTTACATGTTGGACATTTCGGCCCTCGACTCCCTTTAGAAACGGTTTTGATGAGTCACACTGAATGGTTCATTAGACTTAGGAAAAACCTAAATTTATAATTTTCCAATTAAAAAAAAAGTTTGAATAGTTAACTTTGGTTTGGCTCACAGTCAATTCCCCAAAAGTGCAGATATTTTTATAAATGCAATACTGATCTTGATGCTGTATTAAACCAGCAGATTGGATCTCTACCAACGTTTGACCTGGTCACTTTTTCAATGGCTTGACGTTCACTGAGTCCCAAAGACGTAAATATAACTTTGCAACTTTTCCAAACTAACAGATGTCAAAGATTCTGGTTTTTATCTACTCTTGAACCCCTTTAGATCAAGAGGTGATGTATTTCTTTTGGAAATCTTTGAGTCTTCGTCAACACCGTACTGTTGCCAGCAGTCTTGACAGAAGAGACCCACTCCAGTCCATGACAATAACATCTGAGAAGCTGAATATCATTATCGATCCATGCATGCCGTGGTTGCTATTCCAACTCCCGACTCGCCCCCAGGCGAATCTAAGAGGGACGGTTTTATACCCAAGTACCGGGCTGCATCAATGTAAGCCAATAGAAAAATTCAACTGCCTATGCCGGTCATACAAAAACAGAAACATAAAGATAGAACCCTAGACCCCCTATTAAGAATGATTATTCCAAAAATGGTATAATCATTTTTGATTATACCATTTCATTTGTTATATTCATTAACAAATAGTTCATGATTTAACGAGGGTCAGTCACTTCTTTGCATAGACCCAGGTATTTTCAGGTACACAATGTACTGTGCGCAGTCACTTAAGTGAGTAAGTCGGTGTGCGAGTCAACCATCAGGGAGGATTCGGAGTCAGGGGTTCCCCAGCAAGCTGTGCAGCTGTGCTACTGACAGATCTGTGCAGGGCAGCATGCAGCCGGCCGCTCCAGACCCTTGGCACATCAAAGCTCCAGGCCCCAAAGCAAGCCGCCCCCCCTTCGCCCCACTTTACTCTGCGGCTGGCCACTTCAAAAGCCTTTGAGGCGCATCACAGATCCCCATCAAAGGGCCCTGGACATAACCCACACAAGCAGGCCAGCCAAAAAGATATGATTAAAAGCATATTATAGAAGAAAGGTGGGAGGAAAAAGAAGAGATTTAGCAGGCATAGACAGTGATATCTTTTTTTAAAGATAATGCAGCTCAGCTTGTAAGGCCTTCAAAGCAGAATAAGACGACTCAGCAAAACTCAAGTGCTCATTCTGTTTGTTTCCCCATCTCCCCCCGCCTTGCACGAAAACGTTTCACCCTCCGAGGTCGCGTCTCAGGTCATTCAATATAAGCCGCTGGCCACACGGCCAATTCACACCTGGAATCGCTGGTCGGTTGCAGCAAACGGCCCCCTGAATGGCGGCATTGTTGTCCCCATGGGGGGGCGCTCAGACAGCAGCTCACCAGCAAGTGGCTACAATGGGATCCTTAATGCCTGGAATAATTTGACTAAACGCACAGGATTTGTGAACACGGATTATCACCGTTCAGCCACGCAACAAACCGACGAGGCAATTAACCTCCCACCAACTACTCCTCGGTTAAAGCGCCATTGTTTTCCCGATGCGACCGGACGCAGGTCGGCCGCGTCGTGCCGAGTTTTAAAGTTTTACTTTGGTGCAGTAGCAGCTGCTACGTGCAACACGGGTTATTGGTTTTCAGGCTGGAATCACCTTTTCTATCCCATAACATTGTGCGCATGACTCTTTCCAAGCATCTCCATTTCCATATGTCCCATGCCTTGCCCAATGCACTCTTGCAACTTCATCAATATTGCTGTCAAAAAACGCGTTGGGCGGCAAAGCCGGAGCTGCTGCGCCTTTCTTCCGGCGCTCATGATAGCTTCACTTCCATACGCCTCCTCGCGCCGCTGCATACGTCCAAAACGTCAAAAGAATGTGTTATGGACTGTTGAGAAATCACTCTCCAGCACAAGTCACCCAGTGTTCTGCCATCCATAAGAGAGGGAGGCAGAGGAGGAGATAAGGGGTTTATATTCTTAAGGGGTGGAGAGAAAAGAATGGAGGGGGCAGCCTGCCTTTGGAGGAGCTTACGGCCCAGTGTGGCGAATTAAACAAAATGCCCAGACAGAATTAGTTCCAAGGCAGACTGGGTCCCATTCTATGAAACTCAACCATTAGACGGATTAAACGTAATAACTCAGCCTGCAGCTGCATTACGGTTGCCCCCCGCGCGCCCTGCAGGGCCGCTGCTGCTGTGTGTGGGGAGGCGATTTATGCTCACATATGAAAAGTGACAACTTGGAGAGAGAATGCCGTAAACTTGGGGGGAGGAGGAAGGAGAGATAAACACAGTGCCAAGCTGTTAGAGATCGCGCTCGTCATGCGAAGGCAGTGTTTGACATCGTGTTGTGACTTTGGCTGCGTGTTGTGATTTGCCGCTGTGAAGTGCGGATGTAAAAGGCCACGCTTGGTGACGTTTCGCTCACAAAAAGTGTGCTGCGAACGCCCGGCTTTCGCGCCGATAGTAAACACCAACGTATCAGACGGTGTTTCTTAGGATTCTGTCGGAACATGGAAACGTCAAGTCGGACCCCCACAGATCCGGGGGCTACGCCGCGCGGTGCAGCTGACGTTTCTGTGGTGTGAGTGGCAGGTCAACTGATTAACTTACTGACTGGCTGCTTTGCTTTACCGGTTGGCTTCTGCACTACGTGGCCGACTGCAGCCCCCCCACCTCGCCCACCGTGCACCTGTGCATAAAAAGGCCCTTTGTCAGCGAGGCCTAATTTGATCTGACGCACCCTTCACATGTGGAACAGCTCAGCAGCTCCGCACAATCTGGTTATTGCACCATGCGTGTCAGTAACAGAGGACACAGCACGTAGAAGAGGAGATATCTGGCGAGAAAGATGTTAGCAAGGAAAACCACAGCAAAGGAATCAAGCTTTGGTTCATGTGACAGATAGCATTTATTTATTTATTGCTTGTCTCTTAAACAAATGTCAAATTTAGTTCCTCTTTCAAAATACTTTAGTTCATGTTGCTGTTTTTAGTACATTATTTCTGTAAGTCTTTTTTAAATTCACCATGGTTCGTCCAAACAGGTGGATGAATGGGGCCGGCCAAGCATTTCCTGTTTAAATTGGTTTGTTGTGTCACCGTCGGGGTCCAACCAAAAGGAGAGTTTTCTGTTTATGCTCTGACTTGTTCTGCATTAAATGTTTCATCTTGCAGACCATTGAGTCGTGTTGATGAGTTTGCAAATTAGATTAATAATCTCATTCCTGTTCCTTGGTTGAGATTTTATTGTTTGGTTTGACCCATTTTCTAATGGTACACACTTATGAAATGCATGTGTGTTTACCATGCTGTATAAAAAACCAGAAAGATTTTCGCTACTGGGAAGTTAAGCTGTCAGGAACCCGAGGCGTCAGAAATTAAAATCCACCAAGAAGAAACATGAACCGTTTCTGTCATTCCTTGACACTTTGACTACACGACTTCACAGTTCACCTTGCACAACATTTTTTCCCTGAGATGAAACACTGTTGTCCTATAGTAGTGCTCGCTCACACACACACACACACACACACCCACCCCCACACACCCCACCCCCCCACACACACACACCCACCCACACACAACCACACATATTTCTAGATTTTGTTGGTGCGTTTGAACCTCCCGTTTGCATTCAAATGAGGTTTTTATTTTTGTGCCAGAAACTGAGATTTTTAACAACTCTGTTTGTGTTGTGTCCATGTGGCCTGGATACACTAGGATTATTACAAAACAATGAAGTACATTTCCCTCTTCTCACAGGACCGTGATTGCTTTTGATGCCAACAAACCTCATCAACAATGGAAATGTTTATTTGTGGGTGGGGGTCGTTTTGCCCATTCTTCATTTAGCGACTCTGGACTTTTTGTCCCGTCATACGGTGAAATCTGCCGCTGGACATTTTGAACTCATACCTGCTGGAGGAAAACTCCTGACTCACTGACAACCAGTGATTAAAGTCTGCAATCCTCTCAATGATTACTAAAACAATATTCCATTTCTCAAACGTGACATGACAACTTCATGTAATTTAATTCAGATGTGGACCATCTGAACGAATGGCTGTGCTACCATTAGCGCCCTCATCACTATGAATTAACCAAGATGAAAATACTGAGCAGGAACAAGACTTGTCCAGATCTGGATGAAACTTACTCAGACTGATTGCGTTGAAGAGGATCAGGTCCACCCCACCAACCAGACCCCTCTATCCGGGCGGCTTTCAGCGCCGCTAACGCCGTTAGCATTTAGTAGCTAAATTAGCTACTAAAACGGCCTACAGCGGTTCAAGACGTCACAGAACTACTTGTCAATTCAAGATGAATTTATATTACCGTATTTTCCGCACAAAAGGCGCACCACATTATAAGGCGCACCTTCAATGAATGGAATGTCAACAAAACAGTCAGATAAGTCAGTCAAACCTTATTAATAGATTACAAACCAGCTTTCTGATAACTCCGTTCGCTCCCAAAATGAATAAACAGCTGTTTTATTCCCGTGTTCTTCTGCGTGTCTGATTGCATGTGTCTTAATAGGAACCATTCTGGGGTCTTTACACAAACACACGAATGGAAATGAAGCGGTACAATTCGCAGTCATATTTCCCAGCATGCACCGCGCTTCTTCTTCTACGGAAGAAAATGAAGTCGACGGCTGCTTACCGTAGTTACGAGACCTGTTGTGGCTCAATATTTGCCCATGTATAAGGCGCAACGTATTATAAGGCGCACTGTCGGCTTTTTAGAAAATTGAAGGTTTTTAGGTGCGCCTTATAGTGCAGAAAATATGGTACTTTCTCTCTATGAGTTACACCTTTCACTCATTACATACAGTCACTAAGTGTGGTATGGTGCAGAATTAGCTGGGGCTGCGCGTCTTTTCCCTCCCCACTTCACTTTTGCCTCCATCTCTGTTCCCTCCTCCTTCTGCCTCCCACCCTCCCACGGGTCAGCCTGGTCCTGCGCCTCTTCTGTGTATTTAAACTAATTGCTCATGGCAGTCTAGGTGTCTGCATAAGGGCCTGTCATAAGCAATCTGCTGGCATGAGTAGCAGCCTTGTGCATGAACTTAATCCAGTCAAAAGCCAAGCGGACGTCTGGAGGAGGGCAGAGGGGGGTGCAGGGACTGGCAGACGGTGAATTAGGAGGACTTTTTTTTTTTGCCAACTGCTTACTTAACAAAAAAAGAGGTTGTGAGAGTTTTTAACCTCTTCAAAGTACAAGACACGTTTTTTTTTTATTTTGAAAAAAAATGTTTAAATTAACTTGAGACTGTAATTACTAGAAGAAACTCAGTTGTTTTTGAATTATTATTTTTTTGGGGGGTGGTCATCCTTTTTCGTCCTTGTATCTAATGAGTGAAAAAAATCAGACTTAGTAATATATTTTTCTTTTAACAGCTCTCTACATTTGCCTCGACGGCGTGGAGACTGTGTGCCGGACACCTTTGACACACACTGAAATTCCTCACCCGCTGCTGCTCCAAGTGGCCTGACTGAGAGGCAGGAACAGGGAGGCAGAGACTGGACGTCGAGGCGCTCTGTGGCGTGGCGACTCCGGCCCGACACAGCAATAAGCAGCGGAGGCCCCGGCCCCTCTAGCCAGACTTAAGGTCCTATAAGTGTTTGGGAAACAGGCCCATCAATGTCAAAGCCTTTTATTGCTCTGGCTTCCTATTGCTTTTCCCTGCTTGGGGGCCAGTATGAATCAACTCCCAGCAAGGGCAGTGGGATGGGCTCACCTTTCATCACTTATAACTTTAGCAATTAGGTAAGCACACATGAGAAATGACTCAATATTAAAAGAGAAAGGTCATGGGTCGGTTCAAGTGGGGGTTTAGTAGAGGCTTGTTAAATTACTAAAACATTTTCAGCACCTTTCGAGTATTGAAGATGCAGTTTTGTTTGGGAATTATTCAAAAAAAGATTATGAACGAGAGAGAAAAGCACTTAGATAGATTTATTTTAAACAATATGAGAAATGAAATTAAAAAACAGCAACAAAAATTACATGGCTTTGATTTACATAAGAATTTACTATGAAAAATTTACATTATCTAAAGAAACTAACCTTTTCCAGGTTTTACAAGTTTTGTCTTTAAATGTCAACATGTAAATGTCAACATCAACTCTCTTTTTGTGTTTTTATAAATAACTAGGAACTAGGAACCACAGCTGCCCGTTAAAATAATCAAATACTTGAGACTCGCTCTAAAAAGACCAATAATGACCTATTTTAATAGTTTAAGACTAAATACACCTTAATGTGCCTAAATATGCACAGTGTAAGCCATCTTAACTAATGTACTATATTCTCTCGTGATTGGCTGTACTGCGAACACAAGCCAAATGCATGTCAAGTAGATCTGGTCGAGGCATTTTAGCTTCCAACGCAGCATTTTCTTTTGAGTATTTTAAATACTCAAAAGAAAAATTTTGCAAATAGGCGAATCCACGAAATCTGAACCATAAATATGTGGGAGTCCACTGTCGAGTAGATTAAAGGTTTTAGAAATCTCAGACTTCAAATATGGAAGCCCTTTAATCTCTGTGTAGTCAAACGAAACCAAACCCTTTGAAAGACCTGTTCGCCTCCTCACCTGTGGGGGCGCTGCACTGAGAACCTCAGAAGAAGACATTGAGCAAAACCTCCTTTTTAACAAGATGTAAAAAAAATGGAGGGGTGTCAGCTGTTCCACATGTGAAGGGTGTGTCAGATCAAATTAGGCCTCGCTGACAAAGGGCCTTTTTATACACAGGTGCACGGTGGGCGAGGTGGAGGTTGCAGTCGGCCACGTAGCGCAGAAGCCATTTTTCCCGCTAGCGCTAGACTTGTGTGTTTGTTTTGATGCATTTACCCAGTGTGCCCTGTGCTATAGTCCACTTCCTGCTCAGTGTTCATGGATCAGAGTTTACTTCAGAGACCGAGGTTTGTAGGTGGACCAAAGTTTGACGTTCTGGTCCGTATTAGAGCTCGGTTGCAAATGAAAATAGACTTTCAAGACAAGCAAACTACAGTTTGATCAAAGCGGACTAGGGCTGTTGTAAAAGAATATTTTAGTAATGGAGTTTCAGCCCTAAAGTGGATTAAACAGGACTGCAGTGAATGCAACCCAGTTTAGAGCCAATCATTAGCATTGTATTCTGAAAACCTGCGCAAACTGTACGAATCTTGGCAAAACGTGTTGCTCTAAGATGATCTTTTTACATTGACTGGTTAAGGGTTTAACTTTAGATATGATTAGCAACATGTGAGTTTTTCTTCATTCACCATGCAGAGTGAGAGCTTCAACATTTTAGCCGTAGCAAACTTGGAAACCGCACGCAAAGGTTTCACAAGAAAATACTGCCAGGCGACTGAATAGAAACTGGCCAGGAAGAACTTTGAAATTTTTAAACCAAAATCTTGTCTGGAAAATGGCGGATGAGTAGCTTTTGCTGTTTTATGTGGGTTTTATTGGTTTGCCAGTGGTTTTCCAGGAACGCACACAACTTAAACAGTTTTTTAAAAAATTCCAAAATTTTGACCAAAATGTTTAAATAAACTTTTAAATTAAACAAATGGCAAAAAAAATAATATTGTATTTATTTTAGAGCTGCTGAAAAGTGCAAGACTTGAATACAGAACAAAAAGGTGGAAACTGGTCCTGTCGATAAGGTCAGCGTTTTCTTCCAAACAGATTTAGTTTTGACACACAGTGACCTTTTTAGACTCCCTTTTTCTCTGTGTGTTTCGTCAGGATAAACCCCCAATTCCCGCTGAGGGTCACCGGGCCTCCGCAGGGTGCAGGATACGGAGCAAGTGGACGGGCGCCGCAGACGCTGGCGCTTGACAAACGGCCTATTTTAATGCTCCTGACAACCCTGTGAGATGAGCCTCTGCTTACTGCAGCACACACTGCACTCCTCTCACATGTGTTTCTCCTCTCCGAGCCTCAAACACCAGACAAATCTGTTCCACACACACACACACACTGAGCAACGTGCAAACATATTCTTTGGTCTTCCCCCTAATTACAACGCAGTTTGTTCATGAAAGATAAACTTTCAACGGGAGAAGCTCTGGTGGATACCAAAAGTTGTTTCCTATAAAAATAAGTGTAAGCATCAGCTGTACAAATCGGCCCTAAAGAGGGTTTTCCTTGAACGCAGGCCTGTCTCCTTCTTTAAATAACATCCCCGCAGTTGTTTTTTTTAAAAACTGGAAAAAAGGAATTTTTGTAGAGCTGACAGATCGACCAGATTACAGCCGGTCCGACTGAAGCCGCCAACTTCTGCCAAAGCCTGATGATAAGCAGGCGGAGCAATTTCAGAGGGAGCAAAACAAGTCGAAAACATTTACAAAGCGATTCTCTCTCTGCGCTCGACATCATCTGTCTTGGTGTAAATTATTTTGCGTTTGTTGTTATGTCATCGTTCCCGTCGCCGGAGCCCGCCGAGCCAAATGGCCCGAGGAAGAATCTGGGCTCCCGTGTACTACAATATCCTGTTTGCACTCAAAACTTCTCTCTCTCTCTCTCTCTCTCTCTCTCTGCTTTTCCACGCCGCATCCGAGCCCCCGAACCGCGGACGTCCAGCTTTGTTTTCATTACATGTTTGGTGCATTTAAACCCTGCAGGTGAGGAAGCGGCGCCTCCAGCTGCCAAACATTTCCTGAATGAAAACGGACGACTAAAAAAAGGGGTGCGTTTTTGATGGGGTCAAAGGTGAACGCCACACAAAATATAACGTGTTGCTCAGAAAGCTTAATCCTTTAAGTGATTCTCTTTGATATTATTCTTTCTTATGGGAGTAAGGACAAAAGAAAGGGAGGAGGAGAAGGTGTTGTGTTCCCGTAAGCAGTCGATAAAATGAAAAACAGTAAAAAAAAAAAAAAAAAGAAAAGAAATAGCTGGCCCAAAGGCAGATACCTCACTTCCCAACAGAGCACAGTGCATTTCCTGAAACTGACAACTGCTCCTACTTGTACTGAGGCCAGCCCGAATGTGAAAGAGAGAGAGAGACGAAGGGAGGGAGAGGGAAGGAAAGGGAGCAGGGCTTGACCTACAATATGGTGAAAAAAAGGTAATGGAGCTGCAGACAAAAGAAAAAAAATATGCACGTACACAGAGTACCTGTTATCAGTTGAGTCACTTTTTGAAAAAAAAAACAAAAAAAAACACCTCCTCTGATGAGGAATAAAGCACGTGGCAGGAAACACACCAATCTGACAGATGAAGGAACGTGCGGTTAATCGTTTTCATTTTCAGGCCCAAGAAAAAAAAAACCCAGAGAAGTTGAGCCGAAACGGTGACAGAAAAGGAGACTGAGAATCTGAGCTGGTCTTGCGTTGCTGTGAAGGTCACATCCCGATGCCGACGTCAAGCCAAACAACATTTCAGCAAAGCCCGATCTCTCTGGGTTTATTTTTCTGAGAGAAAATCCAGAAGTAAAGCAACTGATTAAATCTACATCGACAAAATAATATAAGAAAAGGACATTTTTATGCGTGCGTGCGTGCGTGCGTGCGTGCAGGGCTGTGGATAGGAGGGATGTTGCAACACCGCACCCTGCTGGTCACGAAGGGAAATTAATTTCCTCAGCCACCCTCCAGGCACCACACAGGCTTTTTCGTGTTTTTAACTCCGCTGCATTTTATTTGCTTCTTTCTGGATTATCGGTCCAGTCCACAAAAAGATAAAAATAAAGTACTATTGTCGCAGAAATTGTTGACTCCTTTAAATCCGGAATGAAAAAAAAATACTGTTCACCATGTTTGGTCCAATTCTTAAACTTTAATATAGTTTTTTAAAATATAATTTCTAGTGGATTTTTCTCTGCATTTCTGTTCCTGTTTTCCTCTTTAAAGCATCACATACCAATTCCTACAGGGCGTTTTTTGTGATTGCTGCACCTTCTCCAAAACATGGCAGTCAAAGTTGCAAATTTTTTACAGCTTTATTTTTGCCATTACATGGTCTCAGAAAAAAATTGAAACTGCTTCACATAGCCTTCCCTTTCCTTCTCTCTTCCTCATCGAGTTATAATCACTCCTTACCTGAGAACCCCCTGTACCATCGTCCTGCTGCTGGCTTTTAGCCTAAACTCTCGTCTCTGACTCTTTGCTCTTTCTATTGTGAGAATATAGAGCTTTATTTTAAATATGTGGCAAACAGTGAGTGCAACTTCTGCACAGAAATGAAAGAGATCTGAGCTAACTCCAGGCATTTACTAACTACCAGGATGTAAAATAGGTAACGCCACATTAGCATCCTTGTTAGCAAACTTAGTATATTGAAGCTAGGTATTTTAAATCAAAAGGCCTTTTGATTTAAAACAGTTTGCACCACCGACTTGACCTTTAGTGAATATTTCCACTCTTCATTCATTGTCTTTGATTTTGTTTTTTTCCAAACTGAGCCAAACAAATCTACTCATTCAGTCTGAGTTCTGCTTGAAATGCTGCAATATTGCTAGTCACACCATTACCAGTAACTTCTCTCTGTTTTTATAAACCTCTGTGTGGCTGATTCATTCAGCACGAATGGGAACGACTCACTTGAAACAGTTTGCACCACCGACTGACATCTGCTGATCATTTATATTAGCTTATCCACAACAGTGACCAAGAACAACACTAAATGGTCAGCCGAAATTTTTCTGAATAGGAAAAACATCGAATCAAAAAGTCATGTGAGTTCACATAACGGTCTCAGATCAGAATCCTACAACGCTGGACTGACGAACAATTCACAGAGGTGAAAATATAAGTAAATAAAGCCCAACATATGCCGTTTACCGGATACATTTTCTGACAAACATGTACTGGCACCGTCAGCACATGTGCTGGTTTTCAGCGGTTTAAGCTGGAAGGCCCGGCTGACGTTACCACACACTTTCTTCCTCATTTCTCTAAGTGGCTTTGATGAAAAATAATAAGGCTCAGGAAATGCAGCTGATCCCGTATAAATAGACCAACATGGGCTGAGGAGAATGACTAAGCAGGTTATTAGTCAGGTCTGTTTGTTGGTTGTGAACTCCAGGCTATGTTTGGATTTCACTCTTACCGCTCTAACGATGAGTCGCCGGCTTCTCTTTTCGGAAAATAACCCACTGGCTGCACTTTCAGCTCCTACCGAGCAGAGGAACTCAAAAGTCCGTTTCTCTCTTTACCTCGGTACGGCTGAGATGTGACAAGTTCAACTGGACTTCCAGATCAATGCCAAAACAGCGCTTCTGTGGTTGCCTTTTTTTTTTTTCTAAGCAAGAAAAAGTGAGTCAAATTCCTGCGTATTCTGCGGTGAAGCTGCAGATGTGTGGAAACGCGGTGACTGTCGACTGTAAGACGTGCAAAGTGCAACGGCAACGCCGCTGCGGTACGTCAGGGCAAGTAGATGGGTTGTTTTTTCTCTTTTTTTTCACAGTGGTCAGCGAGATAAAGAAAAACTCTTGAGGGATTGAATTTCAATTGAAAAAAAGGAACCGTCTTTCAGAGAAATCTCATTTAGTCTCTTGCAAGGAAGGAAGTAAAAAAAAAAAAAAAAAACAGATTCTCAGAAAAGCCTGCCGAGTTCTGCCAATATCTGTGGTGACATACAGTAGCTTCTTTTAATTGGTGATGTTTACTGGAAAATGCAGGTTCAGAAATTGGTTTAAAAGGAACCTTTCAGCACAGACCAAAAACAAAACACGCATCTAGACATATTTTGAATGGAAAAGATCCATTGCATCTGTAGAAAGACCTAACAGGTGCAAAACACCAGCAGGATGTTGTGGCTCTAAGTACAGTGCCTTGCAGAAATGTTGACTCTCCCCAACCTGCCACATCAGAACCACAAAACTCCAATTCAAAGATGGTGAGAGAAGGATGCACAAGCTTCAAAATATGAAATTCATACAGCCAACAGCTTGACGAGTACATTTCTACCAGCTTTTTATACAAACAGTTGGGGACATACTGAATCATTTACCATGATTCAGATTTCAAAAAATAAAAGAAATCTGATGTCTGTCGACCTCCGTTTTGTAACTACGCGCGGCGTTCTGGTGTTCTCACCCCTAAGAGATAAACTGATGTTTTTCCTCATTCTTCTTTGCAAAAAAAGCTCAGTCAGAATGGATGGAGTGTGTGAACATCAATTTTAAAGCGCTGCTACAGCTTCTCACTCGGCTTTAGTGCTGTGCTTTGACTGGACCATTCAAGAAGACGCTTTGATCTGAACTGATCCACTGCAGCTCTGGCTGAATGTTCAGGGTTGATTTCCTGTTCAAACCTGAATGTTTGTTCCCGTTTAGAGACCTTTTCAGCCTCAAACAGGATTTTTTTTTTCCCCAACTGCATCGTCGCGTGCATCGTCTTCCCCATCAACCCTGATCAGCTTCTCTGTCACTGCTAAAACCAAACACATTCCCACAGCATGACGCCGCCGCCACCACACGTTTTGCAAGTCAGCCAGAAAATTCAGTTCTGGTCTCAGCTGACCAGAATACCTTTTCCAAATCTTGTATTTTTTTGCCAATGGCTTTCATCTTTGTGGAGTGCCAAGCTACTATTTGTCTTGTTGACAGATTCTCCTCCTGACCACAATACGAACAAACATTTCTTTTTCTGACTTGAACACTGAAGAACATACTTAAACTCCACCACCCAAACATGAGTGAGTACATTCTTAAAAGGAAGAAAGGTGGCATATTTAAGCCGCAGAGGGATCTGCTTCCAGACGTAGAAAGGGGCTCATTTACACAGGTGGGGCAGCCACTTACCCAGGGTGGGCTCAGAGTGAGGAAGACACACGCACGCACAAAAACACGTATCATGACTTAAGCTCCTCTTTGGTGGGACCGGATGTTGCAGCTCCCCTTTTTGCCAACACCTCCTCCCGTGCAGCAGGTTGACGCCCTGCTCCGCCGTACCTTCCTGCTTCTGCTCGCGAGAGAGCAGAAACCACAGAGCACCGGCAGACGAGCTTCATCAATAAGCCCTCTATTCTCGCAACGCTCTGGAACAGTGGGCTCCCTGACAGCGCTCCAGCACCTGGATGCAGCGAGTCAAGAGACCCGGGCGTCTGCGAGCGCCGCGCCTCGAGAAAGAAGTGCCACACCTGAATAAACCCCTCCAACAAACCACATCAAATGACGGGAGGGAACCTGCGAGCTTCAGATCTGTGGGGAGTCCGACCCCCAAAAAAAACACACAGGGCCATGAAAGGCAAAAGAATCGGTTGTGCAAACAGGCCGCTCAGGTGCCGGATTACTGCTTTCATTAACAGGAGAGGAGGAGAAGAAACTGAGCCGTGTGCAGGAGATCGGGGAGGAGAGTATGGAGCAAAACGATAGAGGATATTTATACAGGTGCTTCCAAAGGAAACCGAGAGGGCAGCACCGCTGTAATAGAGGAGCATCTATAGCAAGTCGAAGGATTTGGTTGAGCAAGTTTAATTTTGCAGTATTTAAAAACAGATCTGCCAGGATTACAGGAAAGACTACAGAGACGTCTGCTGTGTTAAACACAAAGTCTCAGACTGATGATGACTGACGCGACCGAACTTTAAGGGCCGTTTGCAACAGGAAACATCAAAATACACATAATAAAACACCATCATTATCTTCATCACACGGACAATCAATCGCCGACTCGAATTGCGCCAACTAGAATTACAAAAATAAATTTACTTAATGGAAGCACAAAAATTTTGGAAAAACATGTTTTTCACACAAAAACGTTTTTGCGCAGTAGAGCGACCTGGCTTTTCTACGGTATTGCAATTAGTGTATTTCGCAAAACTGCAAAGGAAACTTTTTTACTGTTTTCACATCACACAAGTCAACAAACAAGTTAATGGGGGAATTTTTCTAATTCTGGAGCACAAGTTTTCAGTCTGAAAGAAGGGTTTCACGTTTTTCTTCTCAAAACTTTTAATACTTGTGCTTATGTTTTCAGTTTGAAAACGGGACTTCATGTCTTTTTTCTCTAATCTTGTAATACTTGTACTCCAAACTTCTCTCTTTCAAATATCCGCTGTGCTTTCTCAAACCTTTCTGCTCTCGCTCAAAACTCGACTGTGCCTGGATCAAATCTGTGCTCTATTCCAAATCATTTACTGCTTACAATTGGAACAGAGAAGTACAGTCGCCTGGCAACCTCTCAGCCAATAGAATGCTAGTGTTTCCTACTACTGGCAGAAAAGACGAAGAAGACGACAGGAGCAGGCAGGAAAATGACATGGGTTGTTTTTTAATCACGTACTGCGAGAACAAACTTAATTGTGTTTCTTATTTAGCGGAAACACTGAGTTATTATATTGCTTTAACGGAATATTGACAAAATTTTGTGCATATTGGTAATGAAAATGTAGCTGTTGAGACACTGAAGAATTATCAAGGAATTATACATCACAACAATACATTTGGAGAGCAAATATGTGACAATATAGACTTTTACATCTTAAATAACATAACATTGCCATGCTAGTCCATTTCTGTTTCAGAGACAGTTTGGATGGCCTCAAGAAATTGAGTGGGTTTTTGAGAGGATTTTCTTTATATTCAGTTCAGGAGTAAAATGAGGCACCTTAAGGTCACTCTAAATTTAGACTCTTCAGCCATATTTCTCCCGATTCCTCATCTGTTGAAAACTGACAGAAAATAATCCACCAATTGCAGGAATAATCCATCCTTAGCACGCACCATCTGGAGCCACAGGTTAGGCTTAGTCTGATTGAAGATAAAGCTATAACATGCAGGCAGGTTCATACGTGTCAGAGGTCAATGTGTGTGAGAATTTAGCTAAGAGAAATTTAGCTAAATTGCGAACAGTTCCTTCAAAAACGGACTTTGGCCCACTCTCCTTGGCAGAACTGTTTTCCACAGGCTGCTTGAGGTTATGCTGTAACATCTAATTTGAACCATGACTAGGCTTTGACTAGACCAGAACCATCATTAAAATTGTTCAGTCATCCTGTCATGGACTTAACAATTTTCTGGTAGCAAGAAAAAGAAAATTAATGGTTCCACCAAATACAGCAAATCCTCCAAGTGCCGAAGCAGCAAAGCAGCCCAAGATCATCACTGCACTGCCACCACTTTGTTTATCTTAACCTATGGTGTTCTTCTTAAATAACGTGTTAATTTTATGACACATGTGATGTTACACAAATAAAAAATAAAAAAAAGTTCAATTTGGTCTAAAGAGTCCACAAACTTTTCCAAAAGTCATCAAAGTGGTTTTTGGTAAATGTGAGGCAGCTCAATGTGCTGCTGGTTCATGATCACTGAGTCTGAGGTAAGTGGCGCCTGCAGGGTTGGAGATGTTTGCCTGGTTTTATTTGCGACCCCCTTGGCGAGTGATGGCCATGATTTAACACTTTCCAGTCCTGTCTTACTTTTTCACCTTGAATTTCTTTAAATCGAGGAGTAGCGTGTTGCTTTTTCAGATGTTTCGGCGCACTTTGTGTTCTGACTGGTCCAGTTTGAGTGATTTCTGAAGTTTGGATTTGCAGCAGATTTCTTCTCATTTTTAAACTTTTTAATGTTTCTTTACGAGGCAATAACCTTTTTTTTTAGTAATGTGGGATATATATGGCATCTTCTTTCATTTTAACTTCCCATGAAAGAATCTTTTTGCTTGCTGCTCTCCCAGAGGATGTGTGCAATTCAAATAAAAATAGTATATTGTGAAAAAGATGCTTAATTTAGTTTTCTCTTTTGTAGCAAAGTGAGAGAGAGGGAAGTAGCATGAACTAATAGAAATAATAAAATATCTCCAATCGGATAGGACTTTGGAACTATTTTATAAACAAAAAACAAGTGCTAAACCATCAAAAGCAACATCTGAGTAATAGTTTGATGGATTGTTATTTAGAAAGTAATCTAATTTAATGAAGGTCGTTCGGAAGTCGTCTACTGGTTGTCATGAATTTATCAATACACATGGTTGCAACTGGACGAAAATTTCCCCGAGTTATACCACGACTTCACTTTCATTCATAGAAACCCTAATAGTTTAATTTTCTCTAATTCAACTGGGTAATTACTTTAAATGACTATTTAACCTCAGCGTCACAGAGCTGCAGCCCATTAAGGCAAACATGATTAAAATTAAAATGAGCCAGCAGCACAGTAGAAGGAATAATAAATTATGAAGGCAGGTAAGAAAAACACTAATTGTCATTACATTAGTTCTGCAAGTGAATAATTGTTAACAGCACTCCAGTCATCAACCCACAGACTTTTTTTTTCTTCTTTTCCTAAATCCATCTCTGCCCTGGGCAGAGAAACAGAGCAGGGATGATGTCACCGAGAGACTCCATGATTCATGTTGCGAAAACAGCAATTTCCTGAGTTATTTTTACTTCCCTATTATCTGTGTTTTTATTTGCCTTTGTGGTGGTGCAAGTCTTTGTGGAGGGTTCTTCAAAACAGATGAACCCTGTTTTGATGTACGAAGCGGACAGATCGACGTTGCAGCGTATTTCGAATGCACGCTCCTGTGCTCACACATTAGCTCTGTTCATTACAATCAGAGCAAAAGAATCGACTTTTTGCACTGAAACGACGTCAGATCCCATCAAAAACTCGAGGTTATGAATCCAGCTCTTGTTGGTCTATTTCTCTCTCACTGCAGCTGTGAACGCCGGTCAGGCCGGCCTCATTCAGGAGTACTTGTTCATGCTGACTTTGGACTGGCGCCTGAAACGCTGCACACCGGGATGCTTACCAAACCGGCATGCATGCGCGATGGGGTTCACATCAGCCTATTAGTCTGCGCACTCTGGGCTCGTATTTGCTCGTGCTGACGGAGCCAGAAGTGCTGCTGAGACGAAACAAAGCCGCCGCCTGCCTCTGCAGCAGCAAATGTGGCGGCTGCAGCGCCTCGCAGGGTTATTCATACCCCCCTAATTTTTGTCTAGTTACAACCACAAACTTTAATGGATTTTATGGGGTTTTATGTGGACACACCAACACGAAGTAGTGCATAATTTTTAAGTGGAAGGAAAAGAATACTCGGCTTTAAAAATGTGCAGCATTAAGAATCCAAAATGTGGTCAGCGTTTGAAATCAGCCACTCTTCACTCATTTTAATTATGCCGATTTTTTTCTCTTTTTTTTGCTTGTGTGCAGCTTGGGAAAGGTGGGCAGAGTTAATAGGAATATAGTTTAGTCAGTCTTAAAAAAACCTTTAAGAGGAAGCGAATATCTGAGACTGATGTAGATTTTCAACGTCGAGCAGCACAAAAACTAAACATGCGAGCAGAGCCTAGTCAAAGTCCAGACTTGGCTTCGATTGAGAATATGTGAAAGGTTTTAATAAATATTTTTGAATAAGAAGGATGAGTAAAAATCTCTGTGTCGATTTGCAGAAATTGCAGTGGACGGTGTAATTATAGGGCTGAGTTAAAATACATTTCCAGTTTTTATTTTTGATGATTTCTTTAAATTTGTACATCACTTTCCTCCCAATTCAAAATAAATCCCTGTTTATGTGTTGGCATATCACAGAAAACCCCAATGAAATTATGTAAATACTTCATTTTTGTCAGATCTACATGAAGTTTTCCCATTTTTGTGTTCAATCTGCCATCATCTGAAGAAGATTAAATAACTGAATACAAAGAAGCCCCGCCACATTCACTTAGTGAAAATAACAGGATGCAATCACATGCAAATTTTCTTTTTTCTCTTCTTATTCTGGGAACATTTCCCAGATTTGTACAGCACATAGTTGCAAAGCCTGTGATAATTTGGCAATCTGAAACATTTTGAAATTCAATCCACGCTTTTTGATCTTCAAATGAAAGTGACCTGCAGCGGCGCATTAACACCGTCTTGATTTAAAACCTGCGATGCCTCTTGGACTGGGATCTTGTCAGGACCTTGCGCTGTCTGTTGAGATTTATTTATTTTTTTCTTCCTTCACGTCTTTGATCATGTTTGCACCTGCTGTGTTTGTGGCTGAAGAGAAGACAGCTGCAATCTGTCACAAAAGTAGGTGCAAATTGCTCCCATGTGTCGGAGCTGATGGGCATGTTTGCATCTGCATGTATTCAGCGCAATCTGCATCATAAATCTTGCGCAGAAATAAAGCAGATAGCAGTCTGTGGTGGGGGGGGAATTGCAAAAATGTGTATGCAAATTGTTTCACTCTTTGGTAAGCTACGCGAGCGAAGGTAGAAAAGGTTATTCTCTTTAACAAGTCCACCTCTTCATCATGTCTGAACCTCCCTTTTTTTTGCTGCAGGCCCAAAAACCTCTAGTTTCAAATCTATTTGTCTTTATCAAATATATTTATATTGGTGTAAACACAAAAATACTAAAAAGTAGACTACTAAATATTTAGCGACGACATAACTTCTGCTACTTGAAGTCGTGGAGTATAAAGTTGGGATGGAAATGGGGCGAGGAAGGAGGAGGAAGAGGTTAGGCTTGGGGTAAGTTCCTTCGAAATCATTTGTCAATGTGACATTTAAGGTTTACAAGAAAGACCCCGATTACAGCCGCTCCCTTTGACCGAATGCTGTTATTAAGGTCCGTCCGTGCCATTAGCGTTCGATTGCAGAGTACAAGACAAGCATTCCACCACAAACACAAAGTCAATTTGCTCAAAGCTTCCAACAAAAGGATGCCAGTTGTTCAGCGGCGAGCCTCCATCTCAAAGGAGAGCGGCCATGATGCATGTGTGTCCGCCTGGAAAGACTCCCGCGGTGTAGCAGTGGCTTTTCTTTGTTTGTGTCCTGTTGGCCTGAGAGAGGGGGAGCTAATTAAGAGAGGAGCCTGCAGGTGGAACATGCTGGTTTTTATGGGTCCAGGAGGACACGCAAAGGAGCAAAGGGCCAAAGAGGCTGACCACACCCAGCAGGAGACAAAGGGGGCGACCGCCGTGGGTCACAAGACGACACCCGTTACCGACCCGCTGCGGGAAGACACTGTAGTTAAGCAGGAGAGGAGGGTTTGGATGGCAGGGGGGTAATGATGCAAGGTACTGGACAGTTCAAAAGACAGGATTTTAACAGTGTTTTAGGTTCAGCTAAGATTTTCTTCACGAAAACTACCATGAGATGAATAATAAAAAAAATATTAGTGAACATTAGTTTCAAAAGACCTGGACATTTGCTGAGGTGATGTAGTTTTTCACATATCTTACAGTGACTCCGATTAAAAATATATATTTTTATCCCCTTTTCTGTACTCACAAACACAACAGAAGTTTCATGAACTTCACGCTGTGTTTTAAAGAGTTTCTGGTTAGTTTGATTTTGGTCAGTCAGAGGTTTTCATTGTTGCAAGAGTTTTCCAATAACACCATCCTGATGTGCATTTTAAAGAAGTATTGCTGCACAGCGTGCACTTTTGCAATTCATCACAAAAAAAAAAAGTTTTTATCCTTTTGCAATTGGCTCGATTGGTTCAAAGATATGGAATAATTATGCACTTCAGTTGTATTCAGGAATTGAATCTTTCGACTTTGTTTCACGTTGAAAACGATCAACAGATCTTTAGAAATGAGTAAAACAGCAAACAGCAAGAGACGACAAAAAAAGAATAAAACAGGACCAAAGAACAAAAACACTGCAATCAGCTAAACAAGGCCTTCCTCTGTTTACGGCCAGAGATGTGTGCTGGAAATATTTACTCACACTCCAAGAATGTTGATGTCAATAAACCTCTAAATGTTAGAAATTGACATGGTCGAAGTTCTGCATAAGCATACACACGCTGCATCAAACCAAACAAAACGCCAAACCACTTAGTTCTCACACACTCTGATGTATGCATACAATCAGGGGAAACCAGTGCTTGTCTGAACCGGACCAAGATCAACCCTCATTTGCGCAGGAGTAGGTAAACAAACGGCGGAGGAAGTGTTTATAATGAAAAAAAAAAAGGGAAGTACCATGTTGACAACTGTGTACTCTGTTTTTGTTATGTGTCTTTGTGTTTTGTTTTTTTTTATTCACATATTTTATAAAATTCAATAAATCTAAGCAAGATGATTCAAAATAAATGAGGAGGCAAGTAATGGAGACTTATTTTCTCAGGGGAAGATAAGCATACTTATGTGTGTGTTTTGAAATCAAAGTTTGCGTGTGGACGCTACCCAGCCCCACTTCCTCAGAGACATCACAGCCAGCTGTATGGATGCGTCTCTTGCTCGTGGGCTAACACACACACACACACGCACCCCCACACACGTACACACACATGGAAGTTTCTTCTTTTTCTCTTTTTTATCGTGGGGGACTGGGGTGGTGGGGGCGAAGCCAAACAAACAGTGGAATGTTCCGGCTTGTGTGCTGTCACGGATAAATTAAAGTGACAGAGATGCCAGCGGTGTCATCCGAAAGTCTGTTTTGAACATAACTAAATGTAGAAAGTTTTGAATATAAAATAACAGAAAAGTGATATGGAGGTGTGTGCATGCAAGGAGCCTCAGGCAGCATGGGTGGATCCGGGAGCTGTCTGCAGAGATCCAGATAAGGATGCCAAATAACAGCGCTGTCCTTAGTGGCGTGACACCAAGGGCAAAACATACCAGTTGTTATGGGAGTGCCCAGCGAGGCCTAAATCACAGGCTTTGGAGATTGGGGGCACAATAGCCCTGCAAAGCATACAAATATACATTGCCTGTCTTTCTAGCAATAGGAATCCCTAATAAAAGCCAAACGACATCAAAAGGGCCAAGTCTTCCTACTGTAACAAGTTCATGAAAATCTTTTCAACGCCCAAACTCAAAATCCTTACTCAAACCCCTGGGACGTAATTACCTTTAAAGGGGTAAGGAGCAGTAATTAAACATTCCCTTTCAAAATTGCCACACCTTTAACAAACGGATCATAAATCTTTCTCCATCTTGCTCATGATTTGTTTGACATAAACAGAAGTGAGACCAATACACCCACATAAGTTGTGCAAGCAGCTACAGAAGGCATGTTAAGAGAGACTGGCAATTACACCAAAAGTACTACAGCAGGATAGATTATGCTAAGGGTCTTAGTGTCAGTGCAATTTTTGTAATCTAGAAAGTACAGTTATGACATTTTGAGCCTTGAAGGTGTGCTGTGGTATCTGACATCAGGATGTTAGCGGCAGCTCCTTTAAGCTAACGAGGCAAAGGCTGTTGTAAGGGACTTGTTTGTCCTGCACACCCCACAAACGCTTGTCTTGGTTGAGATCTGGAAAGTCTGGATTACAAGATTCCTTAAAAGGGTCTAAATGGTTTCCAACAATGCTAAAGTAAGAGGCATGTCAACGTAACATCCCTGTAGATGGCAGGACTCAAAGTTTCCCTGCAGAATTTTGTCTGGACCATCACAGTGCCTGTACCTACGCAACGCGAAATGAGCTTCGTGAGACCATGACACACCTAAATGATTTACAGATGTCTGGGAAGTGACCGATGGTCATCCGAGGGCAAAGATTCCATATGGAAGTTTTTCTACTGGGAGAAGAAAAGGAAAAGAGGCAACCAGTGTTGGTAAAACCCAGTTACAGTACCTGGAAGAATTTAACTGATGTGTGGATAAAGAGTCCTGAACCAATGCCAGGGAGGGGCAGGTCAACCGACTGCAAGACAGAGAAAAGCCATCTTCCCACTCATGACCGCTTTACATTGTGCTTGGTTTTGTTAGTTGTTTTATTAGTTTGGTTAAGGGTTTGGTGTTAGCCTCTTTACCATGAAAAGTAGACATTTTGTTAGAATGCATGGAGCACTGACGATTGACGCAGAGGATGTTACTCGGATTGTCGCTGTCGTTTTTATTAGTCCTGAAAGATTAGTGGAAACTGAATTACAAAGAGTGATAAAGAATGAGTTACAGAGAGAGCTTTAGTGCTTTAGCGCAAATAATACTAAACAATCAGCATCAATGCAGAGATCAGCATCCACAAACAGCAAGAAAAGGCAAATAAAAGAGTATTTGATTGGTTTTCTGTCTATGCAGTTTGGACGTATTGGTTGCATAGTTGAACAAAAGGTTTATCCTGTAGTTATGTTGCAGTACAAATGGCCCCCAAGGATGAACAGACTGGTCAACAAATGGCATCAGAAATACAACGACAGACAATAAAAGTGAGCTTTTTTTCAAAATCACAAGTACTTTTATATTTATGAATTGTAGTTTAAAAAAATAATAGAGTAATTTACTGATATGTTTGAAAAAACACAAATCAGAACTGTGTTGTAATTCAACGTCTGTTCCTTTAAAGTTTAAATGCTTCACAAGGCTTCTAATTTTCCACAGTAAGGTACTACAGCTCTCCTTTTACCTGCTTTTTGTCAACCAAACTAGTTTTAGGTTGCACAAAAAGCCCCTTAATGGTCTTTGGCTTCTTTTACTGTAAAAAATATTTAAAGCTTAAATATTTTTTAAATTTCACAACAGCATTCACATCAAAGCCTGTTGTGAATGCTCTGTTGCCACGCAGCAGAGAGCAAGAGAGGGGGCGCTCAGGAGCAGCACTGCACAGAGGTTGATTGACAACCCTAAGACACGCCCCATGGCTCTGATTGGTTATCTCTACTTAGAACTGGGAGCGCTGGGAGAGGGCAGAAGAGCTTGACTCTTCAGGTTACCTGTCTCATACCATACTATTACAACACAGCAACAGTTTCAACCAATTTTTTTTTTTTTATTAAAAAGTGAACATATTGCAGCTTTAAAGAGCTTGTGCAAACCAAGACAGAAAAGCTTCTTTCAGGCCCATGATAGTCCAAATCAGGGAACAAGAATGGCTTCAGATTGAATTTCACACCTGTTCATCATTGTCGAAAAGTTTAAAAGCTGTCCTAATAATTAGAAACACTCCAATATGTAGCCATAATAAAGCTATGCATGTAGTCAGATTTATCAAACGTTGGATAAAAAGAGCTAGAAAAAAATTCAAGTTCTTTAGAAACAATTGTCTATAAATCACACTGCTTATGCAACATAGTGAAAGCATATTCATCTTTTAGCTGGTCTAAAATATACATTGAAAAAATTAAAGAGTTACAATTGTCAGTATTTGAAAAAAATGCTCAATTTTTGTCTGCTTGGTCTTCATTGTTGTATTATTTCTCGGGGGAAAAAATAATCAACTGAAAACAGTGACAGAATAGTTATATGCAAAAATATTTTTGGATGAAAAACACCTGCATCCAACGTTCCTCTACAACAAATCAGACAAATCTGTCGATTTGTGCTTGACTTGGTCCATTCATCCCTTCGCTAATTTCAAACAAGCGACAGTTTCTTTCTTTTTCTACACACCTTTTCAAGGTGCACAAAAAACAACAGAGATCCAGAGATTCCTACTGACCATCTGTCAACACCTGATCAGTGTTTGGTTGGTTATAAACCAAAGGCTTGATGGACTGGAACATTAAGATAAGGGTCTACAGAGAATACAAACAACTACCAGTCATGCTAGCTGTGCTGACTAATCACACTAATCATGCTTTTTGCTAAGATATGACACTAAACACTGTGCATAATCTTCTCCTCTCAAATAATTTGAAGGACATACATTTTTCAATGGATCTCTAAGAAAAACAGAACATTTCTTTCCATCCATCCATTCACAATGTTGATGTTCTGGTGTCAAAACCTCTGAAAAGATCGATGATGAGTGAATGACAGACTTGGTCACCAAAGTAGTCAGCATGCGACAACACAGGAGGCAAACCAAATCTAATTACGCAGAGGTTCGCCCCAGTGAAACCCATCTGAATGACCAGGTCAGAGGGAGGGAGGGCGAGCATCGGCATTCATTCTGCATTCACACAGCAAACAACAATGAGTTCAGTGAGGGCATGTGATGACAAGCCATCTGTACCATAACATGTTCTACAGCCCACTCACCGCTTCCCTCAGGAATGAAGGGATAATCCCCTTCACAGCCCTCTGTACCTGATATGGCCTTGGCCCCCTCGGGAGTCTCTTTAACCCTCAAGAGACTTCAACAAAACAGCTTCATTTAGAAAGCAGCTAAAGTGGCTCTCCGCTCTGACAAAGGAACTACGACCAGGAGGGAAATCAGACTAAAATGAATCAGATAATGGAGGTCAGCGGAGGGTGATGCTTTGGTGGGGGTGAACGTTTGGAGGCTTACTGGTTCTTGTTGGTGACCACCGGCAAGGGAATATCCTCACTCATGTCATCCAGGTCATCTGTTAGGCTGTTGGCGCGGGAGATGTCGATGGAGGCGCTTTTATTGCCACTCCCCTTTACTGTAAGGGACAAAGACACGAGATAAAGTTACCAGTCGGAACATGGAGAGGAAAGTGCTTACAAGGCTGAAACAGCGTCATGAGCCCAGGTGGGCAAATTGTTGAATAAAGACGACTTAAATGAAGTATCAAAAGAAACTGAGATAAGTAAACTGATGTTAGTTGTGATATAAATAAGAGAATTGGAAAAAGGCAGAGAGGTACCTGGGGAAGAAGGGCAGCTCAGAGTGAAAGATGACCAAGAGTGGTGAGGAGGGCCTAAAGTGAGGAACACATAAAGGAAGAAAAGTCGATTAGAAAATAGGTCTTTCAAAAGCATTCACACAAATTTAAGGCTCTTTCACATTATGTCACGTTACAACCACCAACTTCATTGTATTTTACTGGGATGTTGTGACAGACCAACACATAGCCATATGTAATTGTGAAAGAGCAGTTAGAAAAATACATGTTTTCCATATTTGTCCACTGAAATTTTGACCCATTCTTCATTGAGAAATGTCAAAAGCTCAGTCTGATTTAGTGAAAAGTGGGAATACGTTTTTTCACAGACTCTGTACTGGATTTATTTCGCGGCCTTGAATAAACAACACATCGATACTCTTTGATCTAAGCAATTCAGTTGTTCTTGTTGCTGTATGTTTAGGGTCAAGTTCAGTTCCAGCCACAGTATCAAGTCTTTGACAGTCTCTAGACAGGTTTTCTTCCGGGATTTATCTGCATTTACCTAAATGTCATTGTATGTTTGGATCAGCTGTTTGGTTTCTGCTGAAGTAAAACATTCCCACACAGCATGACACTGCCACCACCTTGTTGCATCTTGGGGACAGTGTGTTCAGGATGAGTGTTTATTTATGCAAGCAGGCCAAAGAAAACATTTTCCAAATGTGTCCATGTGTTCAAGATTTCTTCTATTGGTGAAAGAAAACTAGTGCATCTTGTAATTATTTCATTAAAGGGGAAATGTTATGAGTTTTCCAGGCACACAGTGCTTCAGTTGTTAAAAATGCTATGCAAGTATCAAACATGACTTGAAAGAAATTGTACTTTGACGTCTTGAAATTGGGCCTCTGTCTCTTTAAGGACCTCTTGCTCCGTCTGAAAGTCATCAACATGGCTCCTCTATTAACCCTAGTTTTTCTCATAATTTCTCTGAGAAGTAGCTCCTTGATGGGCTCAGCAGACGCACAGTTCCACCAGCTCTTTGCTAATTGCTGCTGGCTAGTCTGCAGGACCTGAGTGGAAAGTCGCAGAAAAGGGCTGTTCTGTGAGGCAGAAGCTGAGAAGGTTAGATCTGCAACTCAGAGTTGGAGCTATGCCTTGAAGGCAGAGCTAGGTCCACCCAGCTATGCCTTCTGTTTTGCACAGCTGAATGGTTGCCATGGGAGATTAAAGGATTCTTCAAACATGCATGAAAGAATCAAAGCAACACTCCAGGTGTGTTTTGACGAGGGACTAACATTGTAACATGATGTAAAGCTAAAAAAAAAAAGTTAATTTTACATGGTACTGGCCCTTTAAGGCCACATTTATGAAGTAGTCAGCAAAAGAGATTTGCCCACCTGAGCTCTGCAGCTCCCCCAGAGTTAGCTTTTTTTTGGCAATGTTCTATAAAACAAAGTTGAGGCTTTAGAAGAGCTGGATTTATACTGAGATTAAATTATTCACAGATTCGTTTAGGTGTTTTCGGGTAAAGGAGGGCTGGATGTAAATGCACACCACACTTTTCAGACTTTTATTTGTAAAACAAACAAACAAAAAACATAAATCATTTCCTTCATTTCCTCTACAATGAATCACTGTGCATTAGTGTATGACAGAAGATAAGAATCACATTAGGTGTTCACGTTCGCAATGCGACAAAAAGTGAAAAGTTCAGGTTTATTCAGAGAAGTCTGGACCCGACACAGCCAGAGAGACAGAGAGAGAGAGGAACTGCAGAGCTCCACTTCAGCAGTGCAGCTGGCTGGCCGACTGGGGCGGCTAAAAACAACAGCAAAGAACAACATGTGTAGCCGGGTCTTGACCTCCAGCCAGACTGTCAGCAGAGTTTGACGTGTCTCTCCTCCAAAGTACCAAGCCTCCATTGTGATGAAGAATGGCGAGGCAAATCTGCGTCCAAGTACTGAATGACCATTCCAATTCAAGTAAAAGCCTTTCAAAGCCACTTGTATTCCATCATCCGCTTTGCCCGACAATGTCAAATGTGGAGGTGGAGACGGGCAATGAAAGCGGAAGTGGAAGTAAGAGAATAGGTAGAATATCCAAATATAACCAGAGCTGCTTTTAGGGATCGTTTCATGTGGTTGTGAATTTGTTTTAAAAACGTCTGGAATTTGAATAAGTGGCTGATTTGACCGTCCAGTTAAAGAAAGATAAGGAGAGGAAAAATAAGTGGAGAAAAAAAGAAATAGAGAAACTGCACTGCGTTGAGTTATTCTCTCAGACAGGGGGAGCTGGGCTGAGCCAGACAGATAAGTGGAACGACTAAAATCAGACAATGAGCCGTTCATTTCAAACCGCTGTGGCTGCACAATGGCAGCTTATCAGCTCTACATCTCCTCTCGCTCCCCACCTCTCTACCTTTCTCTAGCGTCCCAGCCTGTGTGTGCGCCGTTTCCCCGAGGACTCGGTCCATATCTGGCCACGCTAGTCCCGTCGCTCACCCATTCTCTTAGCGGGGCACCCAGTAAAGAAAACAGGCCGGGTCAACGTGGGACCAGCGCTTGAGAGTGTCTCTGTTTGGCTCTGGTTTGGTCCAGCTGAGGACAAAGGCTCAGCCAGCCAGTAAGTCTAATTGAAATACAGTCTGGGCCACATTAAAGGGACAGGCTGGCTAATGATTAACACAGACGGGTTTTTAATAGCAAATAGAAGTACTTAGTGAAGTGGCCACTTGGACAACATTGAAAAAGTTTTGTGTCTGTTTTGACATGACAAGAAGTAGCAAAGAGAAGACATAAACAAGAACCTGAAGACCAGGTTACCTAGAGTATTAACTTCATGCAAGCAGTCGCATAAAACATGCGGTGCCTTGCAAAACAATTCAGACCCCACAGGATTTATTTTTTCTTTCACAAATTAAAAGGTTTTGCCCTTTACAGCAATTTCAACTGCAAGCATTTTAAGGTAGGTCTCCATCAACTTTGCACAGATATAAACGGTCAACTGTTTGCTTCACTAGCAAACAGTTGACTGTTTGCTAGTGAAGCAAACACTAGCAGGGGTTTGCTTCACTAGCAAAGTGAAGCTAAAGGGGTAGAAATACTTTTGCAAGGCACTGAGCTTTGTAGCAAATGTGTCTCGTTTAATGGTTGGTCGAAGAACTCACCTGCTTTCCTGAACATCCTGGTAATCCCTGCAAAAAACGGCAAATGTAAGGAAGATATAACAAGGCATGAGAAAAGGTAACTCCCCTGTTAAAAAACACAAACAAACCAGCTAGCTAGCTAACTAATATGGAATATTTTGAACATTTTATTGCTTCTAATACAAGACAAACACAATGAATATACAAATATCAATACAAGTCAGTGATTAGTTGTCTTCGTACTTAGTTAAATTTGTACACAGTTGTTGGAAAAAAAAATTGCTAGCTCCATGTACCATGTTTAAAAATTATTTTAGCTTCAGTGACTCATTCATTGATGTATCTGATACAAAATCCATGTTCTTCCACTCGTACATTATAATTACAGACTGCAGGCTGCAGACCATGGTATCTTCCCCTCGATTTGTCACATTCGCTTCTATACAGATGACTACGAGAAATATCCCGTACATCAAGACAGGATGTTATGTGCTGTCTAAGCGATTTGACATCTTTTGAATTTCATTGCTTCTTTCCCATGCAACCGCGCCGTCTCCTCATTTTCCAAGATCCACCCAATTAAGCAGAAAACTTCCTGGTGTTGGTAGTTGCTCCCATAGTGATGGTTTCCCTTTATGTCAGGTTTATGTCACTGCAGCTCTTTTTATGACAGTGCGCTTTGACAGGAAAAACTCATAAACTCTGTTTATTAACCTGGAATCTGGGTCAGTTAATTTGCTTGGGATGGCTTTTAACACAGGAAGCCAAACCACGTCCCCCAAGAAGCCCCCGCCATCCGCCGAACATTGTCTGCATGTACATTTTAAATCATTCCGAAATTAGACGCACGCAGATCAAACTGTTGATTTAATACTCTTTGATCAATCTTTGCCATGTGTGCTGTCATAAACATATCGGCTTTGATGTGACTGCCTTGGTAAACTGTAAACGGGATTACAAGAAATTCCCACTTGTAACTTTGACAAGCTGGGATTTTAAAGTAGTCTCCATTTAAGCCTGATGAGAGTGTCTGTGGCCAGCGAGGGGCGGCAGGGTGGGGGGACAGAAACCGTAAAGAGCTTGTAACTATGACCTCTAATCACCACTGAAGCAGTAATGGTTTCCATGTGGCTTAAGGGAGGCACCTGGTAGCCATCTTGGCTCCGAATGGAGGAGGACAGGGTTTCTGTTTACTGCGTGAAAATGAGGAGCCATCCCATAACAGCTTCTCCCATCATTGTGTAAAACACTGCAGAGAGGCTCAAAGTGCTCTCCATGTCTGCTTTCTCGCTCTCCAGTGGCGAGAAACCAGCTCAATCCATTATCGTTACTCTTTTACCGCCTGCAACTCCATTTCTAAGCTTTTGTTCCGACTCCACTGAAGACATAAACACACAGTAGCGGTCAAAAGATCGGACACACCTATCTATTCATTCAAAATGAATAGGTGTGTGCGAGGTTTTTCAAAAATAGTTTCGACAACACAAAAGCACAACCTGTGTGCAGAGCATTTCTGACGTGCCATAAAAACATGCCATTCACAATGAGGCTGGTTTGAACACTAAATTCCCCTCAGAGTGTCAAAAAAAATTTTTTTTGCTGTGATCGTGGATTTCCAAGGCCGTTAAGGACGTCATTTAATGTCTCAATGTGCCTCACAGAAGTACCCACTGAACTTGTCGTTTTACAGTCACAAACTTGAACTCACAAAAAGAAGTGTAAGGTCGTGTGGCGGATGGAAAATTAAACGCGGTTTTCAAAATGTTCAAAGGGTTTGGTGCAGATTTGTATTCAACCCCCTTTAATCTGATATCTCTCAGTAAACCCCTGTGCAACTAATTGCTTTTGGAGGTTGTCCAATTAGTAAATATAGTCCACCTGTGTGTAATTTAATCTTATCACACACACAGCTGTTCACTGAAAGCCTCAGAGGTTTGTTACAGGACATCTTTCAGCAGCCAGTCATTTTTGGAGGTCACTATTAACCCAGACACAATCTCTCCTCTTTACTGTGTCTCCCTTTAAAAATGTACACTCGCCACCTTTCTATGGATGCTCTAATGCCTCCAAACAAACTAGGAAGTGTATTTTCTGTGACATAATCATTGGTAGTAGTTTTATTAATTAGAAATTAAACCTAAACAAAAACTAAAAAAAACAAAGCCCAGACCTCAGTCAACGCTGAAGCAGGGGAATGTGTTATCTGCTTAGTATCTCAGGATGTTATGTTCCTATGTTGGACCCCACAGCAGGGACAGGGCAGGTGGGTCAGGATTTCCTTTCTGCTCTTTGCTGATGATCTGGTTCTGTTGGCTTCATCAGTTCTACGGCTTTCGCTGGAGAGATTCAATGATGATGATGACGATCAGTGCCTCTGAATCAGAGGCCATGATCTTGAGCTGGAAAAGGGTAGAGTGCCTCCTCCGGGCCCCAATTGGAGAAGTTTAATTGTCTTAAGGTCTTGTTGACGAATGAGGGAAAAATGCTAGTGATTGATAGGCAGATTGCTGCAGTGTTTGCAGCGATGTAGGTCATGTACCGGTCTGTCATGGTAAAGAGAGAACTGAGACAAAGAGCAAAGCTCTTGATTTTACCGGTTGATCTACGTTCCTATGGTCACTAGTTTTGTGTAATGACCAAAGAATGAGATTGCAGATACGGGTGCCCACAATGAACTTCCGCCGCAGGATCTCTGCATTGTGTGGGTGGGGGACTCAAGAGTAGAGCCGCTGCTTCTTCATGCCGAGAGGAGCCAGTTGAGGTGGCTGAGGCATCTGGTTGGTCAGGAAATCTCCTGGATGTCTCCCTGGCGTTCTAGGTATATCCCACCAGGAGGAGACCCAGAGGAAGACCCAGGATAATCTGGAGGGACTATGTTTGTCGGCTGGCCTGGGATCGCCTCAGGATTCCCCCGGAGGAGCTGGAACAAGTATCTGGGGAGAGGAAAGTCTGGGCCTCTTTACTTAGGCTGCCACCGCCATGACCTGACTCCGGACAAGCAGAAGTCAATGGATGGATGGATTTTGAAAATCATGTCACATTTTCCTTTCCATTGTTTCATTCCGCACTACTCTGCATTGGATCCAAAATTCCATCAAAATACATGGAAGTTGGCAGCTGTAACGTGACACAATGCGATAAAGGTCGAGGGGCGTATGGTGAATACCTCTGAAAGGCTCTGCATTCATCCAGCAAAGCTTTGTTTGCTAAAACAGCAAAGCTGATAGCACTGCCGTATAAGTTCCTGTTTCAAAACACTCTCCGAGAATCATTTTGAGGTGTCAAGTTTAAAAAACAAATCTCTTGTCAAGAGACCCAAAAGGACTGGGTTTAATCAAGCAGCAATAAAGTGGAATTTGGTGCTTTCATGCGTAATCTTGGCAAGTTCGTGCGCTTGGACTGATGGAAGAATTGCAATTTAAAAAAGGTTAGCAGGCTTCCTTTGAAACAGCTGCCAGAGTGAGGAGCTCAATCAGAGCATGCTACAAATAAGCACTTGATACGAGTTTGCAGCTCAAACTGTACAGCAAACTGATATCAGAGTAAGAATTTTTTTTTTCTCCAGTAGAGCTTTACCTTCAGTTGTCCCCCTTGGCTCTTCGATGAAAAATGAGATGTCCTTCTTTTCCACCGAGTCGTCAATGTGATCATAGGTGATTTGAGGGATCGACACGGCCCTCTCTGAGGCAACACCCAAAGAGCCAGTTCCTTTGGACTTCAGCCGTCTCTTAGTCCCCTTTTTCTGCCAGAAAGAGGAAACATCAGGTCACTGCTGTCATTATGACTAAACTGTAAATAACCCATTTATCACAGCAGTGTAATAAACCCAAGAGAGTCAACAGTTAAAAAAAAAAAAAAACAGCAGTTCCAAGATGAGGTCATGTTTGACGTTTTAATGATTTTCCCTGACTTTCTTCTCTTATTAAAGACACATCCACGTCATCGCAGACACTGAACTGATCCTGCCTGTGAACAGCAACAGATGGGGTCATTAACACTCTCATATGAAATCTATTTCTGGTTTGAAGGAGCATAAAATTCGAGTGAAGTAGTTTTACACTCAAAATGATCACCAGAACATCTGCGAAAGGTTGACGGAGGAGAAAAACATGAAAGTTGTACATTTCTGGAACAGTTGCAAGAAGGTCGTGGGCAAGAGGCGGGGTCACCCTGGACAGGTCGCTAGTCTGTCACAGAGCCACACAGAGACAGACAGGCAAACAACCAGGCACACACACACACCTAGGGAGAATTTAGAGACCAATTAACCTGACAGTCATGTTTTTGGACTGTGGGAGAAAGCCGGAGTACCCGGAGAGAACCCACGCATGCACAGGGAGAACATGCAAACTCCATGCAGAAAGACACGGGCCGGGAATCGAACCCATGACCTGCAAGGCAACAGCTCTACCAACTGTGCCACTGTGCAGCCCGCAGCCCAAACAGCACCAACAAATACCTTCCCCATAGTGTTACATCACCACCAGCCTGAGATGCTACTACACGTCAAGATGGACCTGTGTATTTTTTTTAGTTTTTATTGCCAGATTCAGGAGTGGTGTTCCGCCATCATTTCCCATTTGCTGTAAAAGCTGGTGTCCAGCAGCCAGCCCACTAAAATGCACAGTCCATTTGATTTGGATCTTTTGCAGGTGTTTGGAAAAGTGTTCGACAAGAATTTTCTCCGAATAATAGCTGAACCTGTTCAGCCACTCACCCTGGTGTAAAAAGCTCAGGCCATGCCAGCAACAATGATTTAGCACAAAGCGTTTCTTCCATTACACGTCCCAGTCTTACCAAATCATGAACTCAGGCTGTGATGATATAAGTGTTGCCTGTTTAATCTCTTGTTTAGTGGAGTGAAATCATCGCCGCGCACTGTGTGAGTCAGTGAGCGAATCAGTGAATCTCCAGGCAGATCCGCGAAGCAGTCAAAATTACAAAGGTGATTTTTTAACGAGTATTTAGACTGACTGAGGCCAGACTTGGGTATTTGCCAAATGTACATGCAGTTAAGCTTAAATGGACAAATGAGTCACTGATGGAAATTATAAAAGTGGCGAACGGTTCACAAGAAAACAAAACGATAAGACGACGTAGCAAAGGCAGTGGCACACTTTGTGAAAACTTGTGAATGAGGAAGAGAGCGAAGGAAAACCATTATCAATAAAAGTAACAACAGAAGAGAGAGGAGAGCGGCAGCGAGTCAGTTGCAGGGAAATCTGGGGAAGCATCTTGAAAGACTGACAAGAGGCAGAAGGGAGGAAAGACAGAGGAGAAAGTCACATGCTGAAACAGAAAAGAGCGGAAACAGCTTTCATTCTCTCCAATACGTGTGGGCCCAAGGCGACACAAAGATTTTTTTTTGTCGTTGTACTATTTGACAAAGGTTTACTTCCATGAGAAAGGCGGTGGTGACATCATCTCGACTGACTGGGTTTTTGTCCGGCGAAGACAAAGGCCTCGAGTCATCCTGCTGGAGTCGAGCCTTTTGGGGTAGGAGGAGCTGCAGTGTGTGAGTATTTGTGTTTTCTGGGCATTGTGTCCCTCGGCGTGTGTGTATGTTAGTGGGAACTTTGCTCGCCCTTTTACGCTTTATGGTCTTTATGGTCTTTATGGTCTCCGCACTGTATGTTTGCAAAAGGTGAACAGCACAAAAAGACAATGCAGTCAGTGTCACATGCAATATGAGGTAATGCAACCCAATAGCGTTTGACGTGTTTTAATGTGAAATCATTCGGCTTGGTTCTGAGCAACTCTCTGGCGAAATGCATGATGTGTCTTTTAATAAGCAGCTCGGCGAACTGAAGCGGGGAAGCAGTTACCGCGAGGTTCAGCTTCTTAATGCTTGGACTGCCGTTGTCTGCTTGCGCTGCGGCCACACCCTCTGGAGTCAAGACGTACATTTTCCACGTAGCGGCACAGCCGTTGGGTTTCTCCGCAGCGTAGCACCTCCAGAGTGTCTGGAAAACACACGTCGTCACAAACGACAAAAAGGAAAATTGAACAAACGCCACAAATCTAAACGGCACCACTTTGGCATTCTTGTACAGCAACATCTCCGACATTAATAAATATGGCGTGCAACACAATAGTAAACAGCCACTAGCTTCTTTTGCAGAGGAAACCAAAGAGAGGAAGCAAGGACCATGCGAGTGAATCTTAGTGACTGTGTACCAATCAGATTATGGTCTGTTCAGGTATCTGCTGACATAAGTTACTTTTAGAGTTATTAGGCTAATATCCATTGGAGCCCTGTATGGTTTGATCAGTAAGAGAGATAATAACTATGAGGTAAAGAAAACATGGATGAGGTAAGAAATGTAGACATTGTTTATAGCATGAAAGAAAATCCATGCTTTACATATTGATGCCAGCACTGGTTTAGCACTGTTCAAAGTTAGAGAACAATGCTTTATAAAAGCATCCTTTTTCACACATTTTGTGGAAGACGAGCAAAAAGCAGAGCATAGTAGTCAGGCAGGAGACAGACGAGTTTAGAGTTAACCCAAGTAGCCATTGTTCACACCTATTACAATATTTAAGCTGTACTTTTCGCATGGCATCTTTAATTTGCTCAATTTAGAGTTGCAGTCGCTGCACGTAGCGTTGATTTAGATGTGCTCTTACAAGGGTGTCTTGTAAAATAAACATGTTTTCACCACAGCATACAATTGTTGAGGCAAGGAGCTGCCATACTGGATCTCGAAGTCTGCGTTTTGAAAATTTCTCCCACTTTTCGTGTGTATAATCTGACTTTGGAGGGGGCATTACAGTCGATTTAGCTGACGGGAAGTAGATTTACTCATAATGAAGACAAAGGAACATAAACAGACCAATTATAAAGTTGTAAAAAAGTCTAACTGAACACAATATGCCTCATCTCAAAACTAAACTGTTGAAGTTATCCTTCTCACTTTATTAGTTAATTCATGGTTTTGTGTTGTTATGGCATTTTTCTTACTGCTTAATTTGTTTTTAATGTTATAAAGTGTTGTTGTCAAAATGCATTATTATTATTATTATTATTATTATTATTATTATTATTATTCAACACCTTCAATTTTCCACTTTGTATCATTTTTGTTTCACCTTTGGATTTAATTTCACTGCCAAAAAACTGTTGGTAAGACATCATATTGGACAACTTTATCAGGGATACATGTAAAATAAAAATGCTTCCACTTGTTTAAGGAGAAAGCAGCGCCGGTTTCCATGGCGATTACCTGTATGAGGCAGGCCGCAGCTGGGATCTGTCTGTTGAAGTGCTTCTGTCGCTGCTTCTGCTGGACTTTGAGGGCAAATCCTGAACCCAAAATTCCCTAGACGGGAAAAGTACAGTCCAACTTCATATTCAAATATTTGACTTTAAATTTAGAGGCTAGAAATAAGTACATTATACATCCAAATGCAAAACTGCATATGGTCCAGATAAAAAATGTATTTACAGCAGGCAGAGCAAAGAAAGAGATGGCGAAGACACTGAAACAGGAGGCAATGGCCTTCCCTATCCACGTCTGAGGAATTTTGTCTCCATATCCGATGGTGGTGACGGTCACCTGAGCCGGGAAAGAAAAAAAAGATTTGAGATTTTCTCATACCAACCACTGTTACCCAAAACAAAACCCCGATCCGACTCATGAAGTGTTCATGAGAGTGAAAGCTGGTGAATTATTACACATTTATTACAGAGATCTCATTTAAAATGAAACTTCAATGTCAAATAAAACACCTATATTAAATCCTCTTTCATTTTAATTAAATTGAAGCGCTATAAAACGGTCTTTCAAAGACCCTAAAACTTGATGTGGACAATAAAGAAGTTCATCGGCCATTGTCGAGTTGCCCCACAACTGTCTGAACGATTGAGGAGGCATTTGGGTTTCTTTCTTCTCCGGGGGGGGGAATGAGATTCCCATCCACTAATCCTCACTGAGTGCAGGAATTTGCAGGGCTGAGGAGGGAAAACAAATAGCTCTCGCGCTCGCATGTGCGCCCCGCTCTGAAAGCCGAGCCAGCCAGTTCTGACACATTCAGAGCGCGCTCGGCTTAGCCTGGGTGTCTGTGGGGCATCGGCGGGCGAGCCACCGCTGCGCCGCCGACACAAAGCGGCTGATGTAAGGTGAGATACTTTAAAGAGCTTTGAGGGTAAAAGAAAGAAAGAGGGGAGGCGGGAGAGGCGGACTGGTGTATGTCAGGGGTGGGCGGAGCTCCGGGGGGATTTAATCACTCATCCACAAATCCGATGACTAAACAATGCCCTCCTGACATAAGAGTGGAATGCTCTATTCACAAAACAGGTCCTTTCATTCAGATTGTAGAGTGTGGGGCCAAAACCGCTCCAAAGCCACACACACACACTCGTCAGAGGGCTGGTTTTTAAATTACGTACAGGGTTTTGTCCCTTAAAGCGTACAGACTTTAATGTAAATATTGGGTTGTAATGTGATGCTGACAGCCACTGCCATGGTTTCAGAGTGGGGATGTGATTCCTCCAACAGAAAAAATGAATGAGGAGACAAATAGTCAAGCCAGCTGACATGCAATTTTGCACAATTTGTTCAAAATGGAGCAGACAGAAAATAATTTTTAAAAAATCTTATGATTTGCTGTGCCTCTCATCAACATCAAAGCATTCAAGTCTCCACACCAGTTAAAAGACTCTTAGGCCTCACATTCTCATCATTTACTGCACCGTTACACATTGTTAGGGCTGAAACGATTCCTCGAGTGATTCGAGTACCTCGATTATTAAAATTCCTCGAGGAAAATTTACCTGCCTTGAAGCCTTCATTAATGTATGTTTTATTATTTAGCGCACCATGTTCCAAGCTCTCACTTCCGCCTCTGAGTTGTTGACGAAAGCTAAGTGTTCGCAGCATAACATAACATCCAATCTTCTAGTTCGGCCTATGGGGATTTTATTGATTGATGAAAATGCCCGGGTTTTCATCATTTTTGAGGACCAATAATTATCCTTAAAATTGACTGGCGCGATGCCTGGAGTACGGCAGCCTTTCTCCTCTGGGAGGTGCTGGTTCAAAGCGAACGGCGGGAAGAGCGAGCGCTGCAGGAGTATATATAAAGGTAAGCAGATAGACTGAACATGTGGGGTCAAACTTTTGACCAAGCAATTTTTATTTGTATTATAACCACAAGTGTTAATACTTTCACTCAAGTAGAGTCGAGCACTTTGCCCACCACTGATAACAACGGCAGTGTAACCCGCCGTATGAATCGAAATCTACTAACGCGCCCTGTTTCAACTGCAGAGTGTAAACAGAAATGAGAGCCATCATCTAACTATTGGCAACAGGAAACAAGCAAAAGGAAAAGACGGTCTGTGGGAGCAGAGCGAGGCTTTAGGGTAAGGAGTCTGGGATATGAATCATAGCATTGGCTCGTCCTCCAGCTGCGCGGTGCACCTGCACATCCGAACGTCCAGATTATGCCAACAGCAGGAATGCGCTGTGGAAAAGCTTAGCAGGCTCCCATCAGCACAGTGTCATTTCAACAAACACACACACACACAAAACCCCCTGCATTCCTTACCCCACCTATTGTAAGCGCATATCATGACTCTCGAGTTTACAGTTTCTGAAAACCACAAAGAAGTGCAAATCCCAGAGTGGGGTTCTTTTTCCCTGTGCTGTGAACAGAAAAGAAAAGAGAAGAAGAAAATAAAATCACAAATAACAGCCTCTGCATAGCGGGGGAGGAGCAACGTGACCCTTGTAACCCCGTGTTACATAAAGGTAGCAACCCCGCAATTAAAGTTTTAATTAAGGGAACTGACACTTTATATTGGTGCTCTAAAAGTTCTTTGAGGCAAAGATGCAAGAGGTGAATGGTTTATTACCGTCTTCTTTGTGTCGGGCTGATCCCCTGCACAAGGCTTGTCATAGGTTTCTCATTATTCTGCACTTTCAATTCAAAAGTTTAATTAACTCCTCTGGAAACCCGAGCCTCAGGGAAAGCATCGGCACGTTTGAGTTGTCTGTTTCTGTCTCGTTCCTGCAACATGAGGCAGAAAACAACTGAGAGTAAATACGAAGGGAAGATGATCACTCATCCAGTTACGGCGACCACGTTCAGTTTTTCAAATACAGCTCGAGCTAATTGTGCTTTTTAACTGTAATTTTGTTCTTTAACAACGGAGCAAATTCTGGTTTTGGTTTTGCGTTTTGGTTGTGGCCTTTCAGCTGACTTCAGTCGAATTATTCAGGATTCTGGCTACACTGTGCCATGAAAATGTATTTCTCCCATAGAGATTTCTTCTGATGTTGCTTTCAGCATCTCAGATCATTAAAAACTCACTTTAAAATCCAGACTAGCATAGCCTTAAATGACAAAAGCAGTTTTCAGACACATAGAATTAAGGAGCTGCTTTAACAGAATCTGTCCGATGACATTTAGTAACCTGAAGGATCTGGAAAAGCAACACCTCGTCAAATAGCAGTTCAATAACAGATGAGTCTAGAAAAGGTTTCAGAGGTGTTGCTAAGGCTCTGCAGTGACACGCAGTGAAAACCATTTCCCACAAAGTGACCATTTTCCGGTGAACCTTTCAGGAAGTGCTTGACCTACGAGGGTCATTCCCAGAGTGCATCAACTCTAAAGGCCTCACTTATAGCACCTGAGGTCATTGTTCGTGATTCAACAATAAAAAAGAGAGAGAGACTGGGCAACAAATGTTTAGGAGCTCCGAACCATTACTGACCAAAAATAACACAAATATCAGCAAAACGTTCTGTGAACTGATGAGTGAAAGGATTCTGGAAGTTTGTTCCAGATCAGAGGAGCATAAACACTGAACGTTGCTTCTCCATGTTTGGGTCTGGTTCTGTGATGTGGTTCAGTTCTTATGGAATCTTGGAGGATCTCAGAGGTGGTGGTGGTGCTGTAACAGACTGGACTCGCTTTACTGCTTCAGGATCTGGGTGATTTGCTGTAAATTATAGAACCATGCATTCAGCTCTCTAGCAGAAATTTCAAAACAGGAAATGCCCAGCTGTCAGCTTGTGACTTTAAGCTCAAGACCAAGAGGAATAATGAGCCAAAAGATCCCACAAAGTGAACAATTTAATGCCTAAAAAGAAGATGAAGAAGGATTTTGAGTGGCCTACTTAAAGTCTGGACATAAATGTAATTCAAATGCAGTGACTTGACTTTGAACACTTGAAAAGCCTCCAATATGGTTGAGATGAAATGATTCTGGGCCGCAGTGACCCACCGCTAACACTTGATGTAATTAGTTGCGACACAACTAGTCATTACACTTAGAGTGCAATTACTTGTGACATCAAGTCAAACTGGTTTGGATGGCTTTTCCTGCCTCATGAATGAAATAACTTTTCCATTTTAAAACTGTTAAATTTGCTAGATGATCTGAAACATTTTGGTGATCACTTTAAGAATCCCCTAAGACTCTCTGAGCAGTTCAGCCTGCTGCCTTACCACGCCCCACCACAGCGCGTCAGCGTAGCTGGAGAAGCCCGTCTTGCCCTCCTCGTCCACGGCGTCCTTCTCCGCCAAGTAGACGAAGTAGGAGGAGAAGATCAGACCCAGGAAGCCGATGTACAGGGTGGTGATCAGCTCCTGAGGGAAAACGACAATCAGGAAGAGAAGAAACAGTGAAATAAAGTACAGAATGGAGGCTCACGCTTTGACATGGTTCTAACGCTTGGCTTTAGTCACATATTGTTAATTCATGTCACATCGGAAGAGATGTTTGAACAGACAGGCCAGTTTAATGCACAGCTCTAAAGAATTGAGAATCGAGTTGAATTCTCTTTAGATTGTTTCAATTAAACAACAATCCAGTACAATCATGATGTCAGACAGACGGCTGGTTGTGTGAAAGAGGGAAGATCGACTTGGGATTTCATGCTGCAAGTGAACGCACCATCCCTCTGTCTGCGACAGAAACTAAGAAACACATTTGATTTCTAAGGTGAAATAAATGAGATGTGATATCAATCAAGAAAACAAATTTATTATGGATTCTTTTACTTTATTCGTTGCTTTTTAGGTTTGTGGGAAACAATTAAGAGAATAAATTATATGTTTTTTTGTTTTTTTAAATTGCAGGTGCACAAGAGCAAACATCTCAGGGTTTCCCCCGGTGTATTATAAGCCTGGCGGGCCACCAGGCTTTACTTGTGCCCCCACCAGGCTTAGCATTGCTCACTTACTGTAAGTCTTCTTAAAATGTTTGCATGTTTTAAGACTTTATAGTTGGTGTTCAGGTAGTAATCTTCCAATCTTTCAATAATACCTATTTATCAAGAGATGTTATCAAATTTCCTGTCAACTTTAAACATGTTTTAACTCAAAAACACAATGAGCTGCTGGATGAACGACTGCCTTAGCAAGTTTTCTGGGGGAAACCAGGCACCTACGTTGTCTCCTTATGCCTCCCATGAGACTTTTCTCTTTCTTTCATTCACTTTTGTACCAAATTGAGTATTTTGTTTGTTGTTTTGTTTTTTTGGCAGTCACATTTTAAAGATAGAAATAAGGAAACATAATGACCTGATGCAAAAATGGTAAAAGGGCCCACTAAAAGCGCTTTACATCGAAATGTTCAACTTTCATTGAAATCTTAGACATTCAGACACAGATAGCTAGGCAACTTGAAATTAGGTGCCTTACCCAAGGGTACATAAACATATGGCATGAGGAAG
The DNA here is from genome assembly GCA_902982915.1 of Phalloptychus januarius. Lineage (NCBI taxonomy): Eukaryota > Metazoa > Chordata > Actinopteri > Cyprinodontiformes > Poeciliidae > Phalloptychus > Phalloptychus januarius. The sequence continues at coordinate 15,423,675 of CADWAE010000471.1, read as the reverse complement.
ATGAAATCAAACCCACAACATTCACATCCCAAGACAGTTTCCCACTGAGCCGCCGCCACATGTCCGCACTCGCTGCACCGGTAAACCATTAGCGCTATCTGCTTTGTAAATTAGACACTAGAAGAGAAAATAGTTTGCGTGAATGATGTGGAGAGCAACAGTGAAGATCTGAAGGCGCTCCTCCTCTATCTGCTTCTTTAACGAGCAACGCATTTCGACTAAACGGAGCATATCAGCCAACAACACAGAAAAGGCAAAGAATCACACCAGACTCACTCTTACAAGCAGGTTAATGACCCTCTCCACTTAAGCCTCGATGCCAGGTTCCACACCTCTTTGTGTGTCAGACGTGAATGCCAGGTTTGACCCGACAAAAGGAACACAGCGTTCTCCAGGGATTAAAGAAACGAGCGTTGCTCTGACGCCATTGTGTACCAACAAGAGAGAAATCTAAAACAAGTGTACGAAAATAAAGAGGAGGAAAAAAAACAGCGGGCAAGGTTGATTGCTCCTTTTCTTCTCCTTATAAAGCCAGATCTGCTGCAGATTTTTGCTCATGCACGCACACTGCCATGTCACAAGGAGGAAGTTTAATGGGGATTTTAACTCGGTGTACAAACGATTTTTGTTCCCCACAGAAAAAACCCACTTAAACTTCTTTATGCTACAACCTTATTGGATTTTATTGGGATTGTATGTGATACAAAAAATAGAGTGTGATATTAAACTATTTTTACTGAAGAAAACATTTAAATGTACTGCATTTGGAGTTTGCTACAAAAACCAAACAACTTTTTGCTCCCTACATGAAACATGGTGGAAGCAGAATCATGCTAAGGGGATTTTTTTTTGGTTCAGGTGGTCATGTGGACGGCGCTAAATACAAGGATGTGGAAGACAAACACTGGAAAAACTTAAGACTAAAGCCTCACTTTCCACCTGAATAACCATCCTAGAATGGCCAAGTCAAAGTCAAGACCTAAAACCCAAAGCTTGTCTAACTATTCTGGCTGTGAGGTGAAAAAGATTGGGCAAAAGTTTAGGCGTTAGCTGAAGTAAGTTGAACTCGGGCAAAATTAAGTTAGCTTCACTGCCTGGCTTTTTCTTATTACACGATTAGTCGTAATAATAGGTTAAAATAAAGTAATACACTATAGAATAATTTTTCTGCACCTCTACACACCACAGTGTTCAGATTTTCATTTGTAAGAAATTGTAATCGTTCTGTGCTACCTAAGTTGATATAGCATACAATTCCAATGAAATATCTGCAAATTGGTAAAAGTTCAAGGGTCAGGAACTGTAAATGTGACAGAACAGCTGTGTAAGACTTGAATCGCGGCTTCATCTTCTTCTTTTGGCGTTTCTCCTCACCCACCTGTCGATGAATAAAGACGACGGATCCCAGCAGCCTCCATGTTCCTCCCTGTCGATCCACATGCAGCATGCGCAGGATCTGCAGAAAGCGGATGCCCCTGGAACAACACGGCGCCACCTTATCTTCAGTCACATTCATCCGAGTCCATTTCACTTAGTGAATCAGCTTCTAAAACCGCTACGCTACCTGATGGCGGACGTAGCGAACACCTGTCCATTTGACCCCACACCGAGCACAATGATGGAGGCAATCACAACTATTAAATCTGTGAGAGAAAGAAACAGGAAAACAAGCAAAAATTCCACTTTGAGACTGAATAAATTGGTGCGAGGCAGAAAACCTAAATTAGCACTGGAATCATCCAATTATGTGATTTGTATATACATATAAAAACCACTTTTCACAGTAACTTAATGAGAACAAAGGAGAAAGGCCAGGTGCACCTATGATTGATATGGGCTTCCTGACAAAGCGGAGGCGTCCCTTGATGCCCGCATATTTGCTGCGGCAGCCGGCCGACCACAACCGGACCACATACTCGGTGCCAAAGAACAAAACCAGCACGATCTCCTGTGGAGCACAATGCAAAAAAGGGTTACCTCAATCCACAGGCACAGAGACAAAACAGCCAGACGTACACAAAGGACGACGGGATGTAGACACAGACGGCATGTCCGCCCTGAAAGCAGCGGTAACAGCGCTGAGCATTAAGGCTAATTTAAAGCTATTATTATCAATCACCAAGATTTACAATGAGATACGGAGGGAGCAGTGACAGGTGTGAGGCAGAAGAAGAAGAGAGGCCACCCATCCACCCTCCAAGCCAGATGGAGCGTGGTAACATGCTTGATGACAGCTTGTATTGAGACGGGGCCAATGGCGAAGTGATTGAGGCCTCAGGAAAACGTGGCATCTGACCGGCTGAAGGGGTGAAGGTTTACCTCAGGTGACAAAAGAAGTGAATGCAATGCAAACACATTAAATCTTACCCAGTGCCTTTGTAAGGCTCTTGTGCAAGTACCTTACACTGCAAAAACACAAGATTTTACTTTGGTTTATTTTCTAGTGCAAATATCTTAGCTTACTTAAAAATAAAGCAAAACTATCTGAAAATTTACTTTCCAGCAAGATATAGATGCTTATTTTAAGTGAATAATTCCTTAATATTGATGAGAAAGTACCAGTTCCATCTGCTATAATGGAACTGGTACATTCATCTGCCAACAGAACAAGTTATTTTTTAACAATATCAATTCTGAACCATCCAGGATTGTTTCAAACCTGGTTCAGGGTTGAACCAATTGGGATCCTGGTTCAGGGATCTGACCTATTCTTTCTGTAGACCTTTAAGTTCATTCATTAATATTCATGAGAAGTTATAAGTGAAATAATCTGACACTAGATCTAGTACTTTTTTAAAAACAATTTTAAGGAATTACTGACTTAAAACAAGCTCCAATTTCTTGCTGAAGTAACTTGTAAGTTAGTTTTGTCTTATGTCAAACGTACTAAGATATTTGCACTAGAAACTAGACCAAAATGACTTGGTAAGATTTTGTATTTTTGCTGTGCGCTCGCTATTGGGCAGATCTTTTAAAAAACTTAAGTATCACTGTCTGGTGGAGATCGTTTTCCTGGACACTGTCTTTCCATAATATTTAGCCGCCATAGCGCCTGTTGGAGCCATTGGCCACGTGGGTGGCCTCCTTTTTGACTGCACTTTCCTGAGCTGCCCGCTCCCTGACCACCCCTCGTATGAAACGTAATACCGACGGCCCTGCTGCAATAACACAGCGGCACCGGGCTGCAAAACAATGACCTGTCCGTCAAAAGTCTTCCTCCTGAAGGAGACGTCTTACGTTACAGTCCAGGACAAAAGATTTCTGGTTGGCCTAACCTTGCTAAAGTACCGATACAACTTTGCAATGTGATAATTAACTTTTCTACAAATATAAATCTGAGAACTGTTTTTGTTACCCTGTGGTGGACTGGATATATGCAGAGAATGTACAGGATTAAATAGTTCTGTCAAAATTTAAGACCTGTGATTAACAAATTAAGACCAACTTATTTTTTTCTAAATGAATTTAAGACTTTTTAAGGATGTGTGAACATCTTGCTGTAGGTTGCCATTGCAGCCGTCTCAGGTTTAAGTCATGAGTCTGGTACAGACTCTAATCTTCCCTGTTCCTGCAGGCAGCATGAGGCTGCTACCTCCAAATCTCACAGCGGGGATGGTGAATTAGACGCATTGTGAATTGTTAGTTTTCTGTCACACATTGCTTTTGGAGTGGAGGCTAAAAAGTTCAGCTTTGGTCTCATTTGATCAGATTAACATCTTCCACATTCGTAATATTTTCCTCTTAGAAAACAGATTTCCTTGCTTGTTGCGTCAGCACAAATGCACAAATGCAAAGTCACCAATTTTTTACTTTTATTTGCAAAAGAATTGGAAAACAATGCCCCATTTACCTCCAATTTTACCATTATGCACCACTTTTGTTTTCACATTAAATTCTACAAAAAAAAAAAAAGTGTGTTGAAGCCTGTGGTTGTAATGTGATAATTTATCAAAATGGGGTGTGAATTCAAAATAATTTGCAACTGCATATGTATTTTTGATAACAATGTGCTCCTTATTGGTGATAAAGTAGGGTAGTTTCATACTGAGACAGTAACTCAACCCCACACAAAGATGCACACACACATTTTAAAAAAAGAAACACACACACTGACCCATTCAGCTTTATGACAGATGGATGAAATCCAAAAGTCAAAAGGTACACATGAATTTGGGAAATTTGAAGAGATTAGTCATAATAATTCCATAAAATGGGTCACCCAGATGTTAGGGGGGTTTGTAGCTGAAACCGGCAACTATGTGTTTACTGGAAACAGCTGTTCGATTCTGAGGTTGTAATCTCATCAAGCAGGACGGACCATGAAGCACATCAGAAGAGCATCATGTGAAAATGTGATTAGATTGCAGAGTGTCTCACTAGAGAGAGGAGGGGGAAAAAAAACACACACACACACGTTGCACACAGAAAGCCACCTGGACTGTGTGACGACGCTTCCTATTAATGCTTCCAAACCCAGTGAAACTTTATCTGAATTTTTTAAATGCTGCACCGATTAAAAACAGATTCACCTGGAGAGTTTTCTTCGGATACAATTTTATCTGAATGATTTAGTTGACAAGTTTAAATGACGGTTCGTCTTTGCACAAAGGTGGCCACACGAAGTGCTTCGCAATAAAAATCTAATTTAAATTTAATTTAAAGACAAATGCATGTCAGAGAACAAAAGGGTAAAAATTACAAACAAATAATAAACTTTGTTTTTTATTGTTTTTGCCAACTTTTTTTAAAGTTGGCAAAATTTGAACTGCAAAATTTAGTGTTAGAAATAGAAGTTACATTTATCCTTTTAGCTTTTTTCACACATCTCAACTTTAGTCAGCTTAAAATTAAAAGTCTACTTACTTTTAATTATTTTTATTAAATATGTGTGAATCTGACCTATAGCAAACACTTTTTAAAACACCACTAATGCCTCTAAAAACCATTCACTTCTTGTCTTGCCGTAGCTTTACAATAATATGTGGTAATATAAGCAATTATGTTTATTGAAGTTGCCATTTCAAAAAAAGTGAAAAGGTTGCAAAAGTCAGCAGAACCAGATCTCCTGTATCTTATTTTATTTTTTTACAAATATAAGTGCAGAAGAAAAAGGCAAACAAGATAATACATTGGAAGTTTGTATGACAGCGTGTGTGTGTGTGTGCGTCGTGCTGCCCAGCCTGACTAGATTGACTTTGGCAGCTGCCCCGAAGGCCAAATATCCTCAAGGACTAATGTCCTCTGTGCCATCCAAAACAAGCAGCTTGTGAATCAGCGATGTGAGCTGACCCTGAACTTTCTAAGTTTAGTTACTATCACCAGCTTTCTCCATCGGGACACACCGGCCCCTAAAAACACACCGGCACAAATTGCACACGATAATAAAAAATTTAAAAAAAAAAGCAGATAATATCTTAATTTACCATTAATATTAAGCCTAAACCAATTATTTACAATCCTGCAAACATAAACATGCAGTCAGATGTGCAAACGTTGCATCCATACGACGATTTTTCAACAGAAAATGTTCATTTTTAAAAAGTTTCAAACTACCTGACAGTTTAGGGGAGACCAAACCAAAAAAAAAAAGTGTGATAGTAGGTCATTAAAGTGCACTGACCAAAAGTTTACAGAACACGGTGTCCTCTCTGGGCTCTGGCTGGAGGTACTACGTGTGTGTTTGTGCAGCTTTTGTATGAGTGTGTGCACTGTGTGCATGCATTCAGGAGCTACATGTGTATTTATATATTCCCTCTGTGCTGGCAGGAGACGGATGATGCGAGCTCTTTGTAGGGTTTCCAAACGGCGGCCATAATTTCTCTCAACCTGTTGTAAGATCTCGATTTATTGCATCACTTAGCGGCCCTAATAGACAAATAAGCCACAAAGAAGTCAATCTAACCTGCGAGAATCAGCAGGCGCAGTCTGTGCAGAGCCAAGTGGTTCTATATGAGTGTGATCATGAAAGCCTTAAAAGACATGCAACTATTAAGAGCTTTGGCTAAGTGCAGTGTAAGCAGTGTGTGTCAGATTGTTTGTGCTAGCTAAAAGTCATTAGTCTCCTAAGTTTAGTAATATCTTTAGAAGGATCAAGATGGCCGGCAGGTTCAATCTTCAAACTAAAATCTTACATCTCCATCCTGTGGCCAAAAATGGGTACTGCACGGCAAGCTCCTATTTCTGTTGCCCTGAATTGCTTTAAAATTCATTGCACGGCAAATATACTGTCCACCAATACAACTACTATTAATTCAGTTTATGCATGTAAGTGAACAGAAACCTAGATTGAGTTTTATTTAGTTTGTTTTGAGCCTTGGTGAAACCTGCACAGAGTACATTCAGCTTCTTTCCAGATGATTGCTCTGAGGGGTTGTTAAATGTTAAAATCTCATTTAGTGAATTAGATTAAAAGCAGTTATATTTTTTTAATCAAAACAGAAAACATTTTAAAAGTATCATCAGCTTAGAATTAGGAACTTTTAGTAAAATTCACGCATATTCCAACGAGACATGTCAGAGTTTTTAATTAGCTAATCTGAATTTGTTTAATTGTTTCTCCAATTCATTGAATTGATCAAAACTAAAACCTCCCCAAACCTAAGTGTATAATGTTTTAACCATCTGGACTTTGCAAATTTCAGAAATGTTCTAGAAAGAAATATGAAAAATTCTGTGCTTGAAAATTAGAAAATTTGACATTTTTATGTATTTTTTTCATGGTTTTTTTGTATGTCTGTATAACAGAAAACTAATAAATATATTTGGGGGGAAAAAGTGGAAAATTTGCTAATTTGCAGAACTTTCTACTTTTTTCTACAAAATTTCTGAGATTAATCCCAAAGTTTCCGAGTTTTTATAGAATATTTTTGACTTTTTGAAGCTGAGAAACTTCCAAAAATGGTCTAGAAAACTTTTCATATTAATTAAAACATTTCTGAGGTTTTGGCATAAATTTACCCATTTTTCTCTATCTACAATGACACTAGCAGGCCATTACACTTTGTTCCACATTCCTCAGTTTGATAAATAAAAAAAAATCTGATAAGGTCTGCTAGGCACTGTTTGTCACTCTGGGCAAATTTAAAGGAACAAACATACTTCTAATTCAAAGATGCATTTTTAATCTCACTTATAATTAAGAATTTCTTCAGAAGCAAAGTAAATGTTGCTTCTGAAGAAATGTAGGACCTAAAATGAACATGCAAAAAATTCTCTTTGTGATTACATGAAATTACTTAAACTCCATGTGTTGTTCTGTATAAAGATCTACATAGAAAATACTCACCATCCAAAAGAGGGTTCCTGTAGCAAAGTCTGCATATTGTTCTATTGTGGACAGAACACTGAAGATAAGACACACCAAGACCATGAGGAAGCTGCAGGGAGAGAGACAGAGAAGCCAATTATTACACTGAACCAAAGTTTAAGAGGCACAAAATATTAACATTTCAGAATCAGCTGTTTTCACCAATTTTGTACACATAAAAAGGCAATCAGACTTTAGTTCCATTTTACTGTCCATGAAGACATTTTAAATATAAATGTACAAAAAGACTTGTTGAGAAATAAAAAGTTTTTTTTTTATATTTGTAAAGAGTTTCTAGTAAAGAGGAACACAAGGTGGAATTAGTGCAAATCGCATGGCAAACATTTTGTGACCAGGATGTGTGTAGTCTGCAGAAATGTTAGCTGCTGTTTCCCCTTGCAGTTTAGCTTTCAAAATTCTGTATTTTGACATGCATAAAAGAGATAAGGATGAGTATAACTTATTTGGTGTGAATTCAGATTGAAGCTCGTGACGCATCTTTGCAGAAACTAGCAATCTAATATTTTTTAAAAAGAGACTCTAGATTGTGAAAAAACAAAGAATGGAAAACTTCACACACCATAAAAACTCCTGGCAGGCCAAGATATGAATTTAAGCAAAATGCCTCCAACCAAAGGACAGAATAAATCCTTCAACAGCCCGCAGTTTGAAGTTTGAGGTACTTCGTCTCAGTTTTGCTCTGTTTTCATCAACCCGCCTGTATTATTAGCTGACAGGGTGTTTCCACATCGCCTAGCAACGGTGAAACATTCCGACGAGACGCTCCATCGGTCAGTGTACATACATCGTCTACAAATACGGCCTCCTGAGCTAAACATACACTGCCGGCTCACCTAAATGAGGATTGGAGGAGAAGAAGAGCATGCAAGAGGAAGGTAGGGAGGAGAGACTGGACTAACGAGTAAAGGAAAAGAGAAGGCAAAAAGGGGAATAAAGTCACGGCTAAAGGTTTTTTTGGTGTTTGCATTCATTGCAGACTGTTGTGGAGACTGATCACAACAGTGCATGTCAAGGTGTGCATGCACTGTGTTCTTAAAAATCTACTGATCTATTTAGCAGGATGACTACACATATGTCTGCAATCTATTTCTACAAGCAATGAAAAATTTTGCAGCCATTTTGTGATCAAAACAGCTTCCTTTACAAGAAATATGCTGCTAAAAATCCTCCAGCTAAAGCTGCGGTCACCGTTTTGTCTCGTCTGGACACGTATGTCTGTGTACCTGCAAGTGTTTGTAACATGGGTCAAAATGTTACGTACAAATATTACATGGCTCATCAACTCAGCTTGAGTTGAGTTGATGAGCTACTTTCTCTCTGTTTTCTATAGTGCATGCTTATTGGGATGAATGGTGTAAAATTCTGTGAATTCTACGGTGGAGAAAGTTAACGGCTACTGTGGCGTCACCGTCTGTTTTTATTATTTGTTATTTTTGCTCATGCTGCACAATTACTTTGCCGCCAGTGCAGGCGCAACATAAGGCGTTAGGATGGCAGCAAAGTCTGTTGAAAAATATCAAAAATCCTGAAAATCGTACAAAGATGAACAGCAGAAAACTGCAACAAAGTGACTTTCTTTGATGACTCCTTCTTGGGGTGAGTGAATCTCTTATGCATGTTGAATAAAAGTGAAAAAATTTGAACAATTTGAAATGGTTTACTTTCAAAATGGCAAAAATTACAAATGCAAATGGAAAAATTGCATCTTTACCAACAGCGTTTCACACTCGCATGACTTTATAACAATATAATAAGGCAATTGTGACCTGCAGCGCTTCAATAGTTTTTACTTTTGCTTCCTAGAAGTCATTTATCACCATGTTTAAAAAAAAAAAAAAAAAGACATAACCGCTACATAGCAGAGGTATTTTTTTTTTTAGGTTTTTACAACTCATTTAACCGATTTTACAGATTCTGCAGAAGCTCTCAGCTGCCTGCGTTTCAGCTTTCTTAACACAACTTTCTTGGCACAGCAAGGATTAACAGTAATCCCAGTTAGGAGCATTTTCACTGCGCGAGGGGGATAATCCTTGAAACTTTTTTAAAAGCTTCTCAGTAACATGACTGGCAGTATTTGCATGCACCATCATGAAGAGGAGAGTCACTTTAACACACACACACACTCCCCCACCCCCACACGCACACACGTCACACGATGCATTACGAATCTGTGTCACATGTCAGGAGGGTTAAGTGAGAGTTTTCACTTTTCCTGCCCTAGACATGATAATGCAAGCAGCTGAAATCAGATATGTACACAGACTGCAATAAAAACTATAGGTATTTTCATCCCTCTTTCTCTGAAATTAAGTCTGACTAAATGCTTTAGTGTATTTTAGGCAATGAAAAGTGACACAATTACCAAAATAATGACAAGAAATCCTCATAATTTTGCCTTTAGACAGGTTTGGGGTTGCCCAGTTGACGGTGGGTTAACTCACAACATTTGAGTCAATCTGAGGAACACTTCAAATTCACTACTGCAATGTGGAACATCAGGCAGAAAAAAAATATGCAAGCAAAATCAGACAAAATTAGCAGTAAAATTGCTGGAAGGATTTATAATTCAAGGTCCTTAAATAAAGCCGGGATAATTTGTCACTAATCCCAGCAACATCCTGCTCAGCTGAAGCCTAAGCTGGTGAGAAATTCATTATCTGCAGCGACACAGTCGATGACATGAGCTGAAAGGCCGCTCAGGGAGGAAGAAGCCATTACTCCGAAAACAAGCAGCCAAATACGAGTTTGCAAATCAACACAGAGGAGGCTCTTAATTTTAACAGGCATGTCTTCTGCTGTGATGAAACTAAAATTAACTGTTTGGTAAAAATGATCAAGGGAAACAATTGCAAGTCTGGCGGCATCATGTTGTGTCGAGTAATTTCACTGCACTTCACACGATTGATGGCGTCATACGGAAAGGACAGTATGAGGAAATATTAACGCAACATCAGCCAGGAAGTTAGTTTGGATGCAAATGGATTTCCAAATGGATAATGACCCAAAGCGTGCCACAAGATTACTTACAAAGTGGCTTACGGAAACGGAGACGTTGTTTTGGAATGGCTTGATCTCAGTCCCACGCAAAATGCTGCGTTTGTAAGCAGAGTTTTGTACGAGCAACAAATCTGACTCGCTGACGCCAATTGAGTCAGGAGCAATGGGCCAAAACTCCAGCAACAGATGGTGAGAAAAACCCCAAAAAGCTTGACCCAAGTCTTACAGATTAGAGGGGAATTCAATTTAGTATGAAGGAATTCTACTTAAACTTCTGAATTTGAAGAAAAAAATTTTTTTTAAAAACTCCACTTTTGGCCCTAAGTTACCTAAAACATAAAATATTTTTGATTAAATGTCAGAGTGTGAGGGAAAAAAGCGGTGTGTAGACAGTGCAGTGAATATCAGGTTACAGACTGAGTTTTTCTTTTCTCCTGAAAGAGAAACATCCCTGGATCTGGATTCTCAGATGATCCAGTTGGGAAGCAAAAGATGTGGTTTGCTTGGCAGATTACTTTCCACAATTTCATGCCATGCGAGGTTAACGCAAACTGAAGTGATGAAGAGGAAGACTTGGAGAAGGAGGATTCCCCTCTCTCACACCCACGCACACACACACAGCCTGCTGGCCAGATGGGACAATGATTTAACTCTGTAGGGATTACACAGAGACACACACTCAAAACCACACTTCTTACTCCCTCTCATCCTCCTCCGACGTCAGCTCAAAGCAAAAAACTGAACAAAAGAAAATAAAATCCAAAGCACTTTCTACAGATTTGGGTAAATGTAGAGGAAAGACGTATAGCTTTGGGCCTATGGTGAGCATCGGCCAGTCATGTTTTTGGAAAGGGAGGCTTTAATGAAACATCTGCTTGAGCAACATCTGGTTGGCAGGTACAAAAACGGGGGCAAACATGGTGGCACACGCAAACCTGACAGGATCGCATCAGCAAAATGAGAAGACTAGCAAGACCAAGAAATGTAGCATTTCTGTCTTCATTTGTAGCAAAGGATGTGTCTGCAGCTACAAGAAAAAAAAAAACTTAAGTCCCATCTGCTTCAGTTATCGGTACAGGCTGATCTGTTGACTATTTTTTCAATTAACTAATAATTGGATAGCAAATTATATTTAATATGAGATTTTCTTTACAGGATTTGAACTAGGTGAAGATAAAACTATGCTACTGGAGTTCTGGATAGAACATATTTACACACCAAATGGGTTTTAATGTTTGTTTTTTTGTCCAGTTTTGGTTGAATTGCTGCTCTCATTGTGTTGTTTTTTCAGCAAAGGGAATGTTTTTGAGTCTGCTAGCAATTAACTGACTGCTAACTTAATTGATGACTATTTCAATAATTGATTAATTGCGATTAATCGGACTGTTTCAGCCTTAGATTCTTGACAGAAAACATTTACCAATACCATAAATAAAACTCAGAACTCTTATTTTTACGCATGACAACAGTGTTGTAAATCCTGACATGTTTCTAAAGTGGTGATATTTTCTAGTAAGGAGTTGGACACACAGATTTCACCACTGACACCACAGACATGTGGGTTTTTTTGTTGACACGACTGAGTCACTCACTGCCATTAGCTAACCTTGTTTCGCCAGGCCAAAACCTCTGGGATCTGATTAAAACAAAACAGCTGGGGTTTTAGCGAGTATTATTGACTGCAAATCTGTCTAGCTGCACTAAAATAGAGCGCGGAGCCGCACCGAAGCTTCCACTCAGTCAGCAGCGACACTCAGGCTGTGTAAGCTTTAAAAATGTCAAATACCAGGGACGGTGACCTCACTGTGCGCAGAAAGAAAATACGCAGCATGTAAAGAGAATCAGAGCTTTTTATTATTATCATCATCAAAGATGGATTCCAATGGAGGTAAGAAGAATCAAATATACATTGAAATTCAAGCTAATATAAACGAGTGAGAACCGTATTGGGCAGCAGAAGCGTTTAGTGCAAACCACCTTAGCTTTACAAATGAGCAGAAAGGCCTTTTGGTTTTAAACCTGGATGATTCGATGGATCAGCAACTTCCTTTAAAGTTTGTTTTCAGATTGCTGTAGTTAGGAATGACTAGTATAGGAAAAAGAAGACACTCGCCACCAGCAAAGAAAGTATTCTAACCATTAAACATTTATCCATCCTTAAAAATAAAAAAGGGTCACACTGCTTGTTAAAGATGAGACCTGAAAAAGCAAAAGGGTTTATAAAATGTATCACGTCTTGCAAAAAGGATGGAGTGCTGGAAAAGTTTTTGTCATGTTAGGAGCAGATCCCACAGTGTACCTTATTGGGACATTTCATCAGACACCAACATACTAAAGTGGGAATGGCATGAAAATTAAACATGATTTTCAAATGTGGTTTACATTTGTGTAGCCAATACTCTGTAGAACCCAAAGTTATAATTTGGAGTATGTCTCTACTTGCGCCACAAAGCTAGAAAGTGAATTCAGCTAGGCCCCAGCTGAGATGTGAACTGGACATTTGAGCAAACCAGAGTAACGTCACAGCCCGGAGCACGATCAAGCCACAGACACTCTTCCAAACAGCATGGCTAAAGGCACAGCAGACCTCCACAGCCTTCTTCCCCATTTAAACGCAAAGAGGAGCTTAGGGTGGATTACACTGCATCAGAGTCCAGCCACAAACGCGGTTATTCCATCTGAGCTGAGCCTTCAGATTGGTCACCATGTTCTATGGCCAAGGCAGCAAAGTAACGAGTGCTTGATCTTGTTCAGACTCAGAATTTCTCTTGGGGTTAAAGAGGTCAGACTGCTGGAAAGAAAAAACGGAAAAAGCCAGTTAATTATTTCTCTTAAAAAGTATTCCTTTAAAAAGTGATCCGGTGTTTTACTTGTTAATTTTGTCAGATACACTCAAGGAGTAATAAGCAATTTATTTGCCATTTTATATGTAAAGAGTTGAAATACAGTCACTGCTTAAGATTTTACCTTTGCTATGTTAATGATGATTAACATAATTATTTCTATTGCCTAAATATCAGAATAACGAAAGATTTGAAAGACAATTTAATGCAACTATATTCAAGTCAGAAGTTTAGATATACATTTAGTATTTATTTAGTGGCATTGCCTCTTTTATGTTTGACTTGGGGTCAAACATTTTGGGTTTCCTTCAACAAGTTTCTCAAATTAGTTTTCTGGTATGCGCACCGTCCATTTTTGAGACCCAAACAAGAGAGTGAAATTCCATGGCTGTGAAAGTTAACCCAATATTTGGAAGTGTGGCCAATGCGGACTGAACGGCTTTGTTCAGTTCCTCCACTGATATTGCTAAAAGTACAGCCAGACTACTAAAAGTCTAAAAACTGCACAGAAATTTAACATCATCCTCAAACCTTCTCCTTCTGTTCACTGATTGGCCCGTTTGAAATTTTACTGGAGAAATCCAAGTCAATGGGAGAAAGCCCAGACGGAGCATAAAGGGAGATGACAATCAAGAGGAATTGGGATGGAAGATAATGGTCAGGATCAAAATAACCCTAAATTAGATGATAATAATCAATTTTATCTTTTGTTAAAAAAGAAACCGGATCAACCAGCAGCTCTATCTAACTTGTGTAGGAGCTTTCAAAGATGTAACGTTTTCTGCACTGTAAAAGAAAGGAAAAAAGGCCAGATTTTCCAGCCACGCACATACTAGTGTAAACAGAGAGTGCCGTTTGCAGTTTGCTTCACTCAGACGGTAAATTTAAAAAGAGGTTTTCATTTTCACTTACAGAGGGGGAAGGGGGCATAGAAAAGTGAGGATTCACTGTAGTTATTTCAGTAATCTGTCCAGACGTGAAAACACATACAGGCCTTTCAGACGGCATCTGGCCGGCAGCGTTTTCACGAGGAAAAGCAGGTGCCATGCATCCTCTACTCCAAACCAGTGAGGCTACAACAGGACAACAAACAACAACAAAAAAAGAAATCTGAATCTGCAACGCCATGTGACGCACTCAATGTCGGGAACCGGGTTGTTTTTAAAAATAGTGCAAAGGTCAGGTGTTTACATTGTGCAGATTTAACTTCTTCAGAGGATTTTCAGCTCATGCGTCTTTGCTTAAAACGTGCTTCCCCCCTGTATCACATTGCATTTAGGTGTCAGTATGAACTGACTGCAGCCTGGAAGGTCATGATGGAGTCATGGAGGGCAGCATCTTTATTTCTTTTTGGTTATGTAAACGACAGAGAGGGAGTGGTCCAAATCTGCGCGTGTGGGTGTGTGTGTGCGGTGGGTGATCACCCCCACAGGTTGTGTGTGTGTGCTGGCGATGCTCAACTCCATTGCGTAAGACTCTTTCTGGACACATGGCTACATATGCTGACCCAAGTCCAAAGGTTTTCAACTGAGCCTGACTCACTCAGACATCAATACAATAGTATTTCTGCATGTTTGTATTTCTGTGCGTTGCAGTTGCACAGGAAGTGACCCCCCTTGTTCAATTCTGTGATCTGTTATGAATTATGCTGCTGTCTGCCTACAAGAAGCTGGAGCAAACTGATTAACAAGCCCTCAAAAGAGCTTTAAGCTGCAACCGAAACGGTTCTTAAATTCCCCTTAATTATTCACCTTCGTTAGACTTAGGGTATTAGTTCATTAAATAATGATGAAGCACTTAACATGTAAATAGATTTGTACAAAATAATTATCCAGAGTCCTTTTCTTTATTCCAGACAGCTAACACTGCCGTAGCTGCAGCAACAGAAGACTCTCATATGTGCAGCACCTTGCAAGAGTATCCACACTGCATACATTTTATGATGTTAAACTGCAAACTTTAGTGTTTTCTTATCTTAATTTATCAAGACAGATTAGCAAATTGAAAGAAGTAGTGTTTATTGCAAAGTGGAACAATGTTTTCATTTTTTTTTTACCAACTAAAAGGGAATCACTTGAAAATTAAATGGTGAAAAAACGACAAAATGCTTTTGAACGATAAAAACAACTAAATTAGATCATGATTTTTGTTTAGTTGAGTTACTGGCCTTGAGAGATTAGCTAAGTAAAGCTTTTCTTCTGCCTACAGCGGAAGTTCAATAGAATCATCCTATATTCTATCACCTTTTGATATTGATCACATGTCAAT
Organism: Phalloptychus januarius; assembly: GCA_902982915.1. Classification (NCBI taxonomy): domain Eukaryota; kingdom Metazoa; phylum Chordata; class Actinopteri; order Cyprinodontiformes; family Poeciliidae; genus Phalloptychus; species Phalloptychus januarius. Next base: position 15,408,240 of record CADWAE010000471.1, on the reverse strand, counting down.
GTCTTGTTACTGATATATTGTCCAATTCTGACAAATAATTTAAAGAAATAAACTGTAAAATTAAATACAAAGGAAAATATATACACAAAAAGAGCAAAACTAATTAAACTAAATTTGGCAATAACTGATACAGGAAAATAAATTATACCCAAAACTCAAACATCCAGGTATCGTGACACTGAATTAGGCCAGAACTACAACAGAGTAAGGATTTCTTGAAATAAAAAAAAAAAAAAAAAAAGACTCATGATAAAAATTCTGACCTATTAGAGTGTTTAAGGCCTAAAAACATGATCAATGTTCACAATGCTGCAGAAACTGAAAGAGGCAAAATGTTTCTGAATCATGCTGGATGTTTCATAGGTTGGCAGCTAATATCTGCTGTTGACTTAAGAGGCTGTCTGAGAAAACTTCACAAACCAGATTTGGGTAAATCTCAGTGTATTTATCAGAAAAAACATGGATCACTACAGTCAACCAAAATGAATTAGTCATCGACCCTGTGTGTGTGTGTGTGTGTGTGTGTGTGTTATTTATTGTGTGCCATAAAGAGCTGGCCCTTTAGAGATGCCCTGTCATTGGTCTTTATTCTCCTGTTCTCCACTGATCACCACAGAGAACAGGGGAATGAATGGCCACCAGCCATGACCATTAAGAGCCACCTAAAGGAGTGTTAGTGAAGAACGGTCAGAGGGGCTTCATTTTAAATGAAGGTGAGGCTCATGTTCCTGCTCCTTTATGAGGGATGAAAAACTGGAGCTTCAGTTACTCCTGGTAGGAATTACTTTTGCTGCAGAGCAAAGGAAGCATCATTGTGAAGCAAAGAGGATCTCTTTTTTTCTTTTTTTTTTTTGCTGAAATGTTTTATTTGATTGGATTTGATTTGGTTGAGCAAAATTAGAAAAAAAAGGTGGATGGTTTTAGTTGAAACTTTCTTTTACAGTTTGAGTTGAATGGATGTAAGCAATCAGGCAGACTAAAGGCAACTAAATCAACATAACAAAGCGCTTGACAAGCTGAAAGCTAATAAATAATTACACAGCAGCCAGAACCACGGGCTATTCATGACCACGGACCTCATTTCTAAGTCATGTAACATAAATGTGGAATTAAAAAAAACTCCACAGTAATCATGCTAAACGGCTGACCTTATAAATTCATTCAGTATATTTTCTTGACAGGACACTTTTTTTTGTTGATGAACAAATTTGCATGGAAACTAGGTATAACAGAATATTTTACATTCTGTCTATTTGACTGGATATAACCATTGTTTCTTGTTTCTATTGTTTGGTGTTCTGTTTTCTTTTTTTATTCCATTTCAGGAAAAAAAAACTGTTTGCAAAAAGTATTGTTGTCTCACTTTGTTGCATTAACACCACACACTTCAATGTAATTTTTATTAGAGTTTTTTGTGACAGAACACATAAGTGTGTCACAAATATATACAAATCAGATAATGAAACGAATGGCCGCATTTGTATTTTTGTATTAGTTCGTTTTTACTCGCGTACGCCTAAATAAATCCAATTCAGCCACCTAGATGGTGAACAGATCTGTGAAGGTCTTAGACGTTTACACTGCAAAAACCCAAAATCTCACCAAGAATGTTTGGTCTAGTTTGTAGTTCAGACATATTAGTACACATGAAATAAGACAAAACTAACTTGCAAGTCACTTTTTTCCCATATTGTAAAAGAAAAAAATCTTTTGAAAATCCTCCATCAATATTAAGGAATTATTGCCATGAAACAAGCTCCTATATCTCGCTGAAAAGCTACTTGAAAGTTGATTTTGTCTTATTTCAAGTGTATTAAGATACTTGCACTAAAGACTAGACCAAAAATACTTGGTAAGATTTCGTGTTTTTGTAGTGCAAAGGACATTAGAGAAGAAAGTGAGTCAGGAAGACGAAGCAACACAGACGCAGGTCAATGTTTTAACTGGAGAGAAATCTGAAGCAGGTTCTAAAACAAGATACGGAGCCTTGAACATTTCATGGACACAGTTCAGTTCATCAATCAAAAATGAAAGAAGTCATGATTTATTTAGAGATGGTGTCAGCACTCTGACAAACTGCATTGACATATTTTTGTATTAAAAAAAATAAATAAAATTTAAAAACATGTTTGTGAGTTTCTGACAAGCCAGAAAATCCACAACTCCAGGGACCAGCCTGAATCTCTAAACCACTGAAGGATTATCATATCTTTATGTACTTATCTTCTGAAGGCCCAAAGGCCAAATTTAAAAAAGCATTTGATTCAGGCTCGACTGTTTAAATGCGCCACTTCTTAATAATATCTCCAACAATTACAAAGGTTAAACCCACCGAACCTCTGCAGAGAGAACTAGGAGAAACAAAATGGCTTTATTTGATCTGAATGAAGGACACTCAATGACATGTCACAATGCAGCCATGTTTGTTTATATGAGTTTAAAATAAAATGTTTTTCTCTAATTTTCACAAATTGGGATTTTTTTCTAGAAAATAATGTTGCACATCCATCCATCCATCCATCCGTCCGTCCGTCCGTCCAAATAGAACAAAGGAATAAAACAGAAGGGACATCAAATCATGCATATTTACACCTGCGTCCTGTTTAAAATCACTATTTAACCTTATTTGCACGTCTGCCGATCGTGTGAAATAATGACAGCCTCTGATTTAAATCTAGGCTTCCACAGGAAGAACATAGGAACTTTATATTAGCAGAAGAGTGAAGCCTCTTTTCGTTGGGATTTGACAGTACACTGAGCCACAGCAGCTGCTCCTGCAGCTTTGCTCTCAAAATGAGGAAAAATGAAAACTACAAATGGATTGAAACTGCATTTTGCAAGTATTACTCACAAAAAAACATGCAAGTAGTTCTGCAGAGTGAAGATTGGCTTTACTTATTTTAAACTAGAAAAATAAAATAAAAAATAGAGCAAAATTAGATAGAGAAAAAAAAACAAGACATTTGCCTTTATTTTGGACTTTTTAAGAGATTTTATGATTCTTGTACACTCTTTTAGAGTCTAATGTGACCTGATGTAAGAAGATCTACCCACACATCACTATATTGCTTCCATATGGCTGATAAATGGGCCAAAATAATCACATTTAAAAAAAAAGTAGTTTTTAAAAAGTATTTCAAAGTTTTGTGAAATTACTAAATTCATTTTTTTTTTTTTAATTAGGACTTTATGTTATAAGACAGCATGAAAAGCTGTAGCGGGACTTGAAAAATTACCTGATATTTTTGGGGAAAGATGAATGGAAAATAAAACTTCTGTGTCTTTGTTTAAAGTATTTACTCAGGCAGGTTGAATGTAAATGCACAACGCAACACAACATTGGCTAAGTCGGTGGTAAAGTTTAGCCAGGCTTCGTATGTGTAGAAATGAATGTAAATATTGTGTAGTGGGGGCATTTCAGTTGAACTTCTATGATGAATATTGTTCATATTTTCCATCTAATCTGACCTAAATCCTCATGCTTCAGGCTTACGACGGCTAAACTGTGGAATACTTATGAGATCATAAAAGCTCGTTCTCTTACATATTACCAGGGCACTCTCGGATTTCTGATAGTAGCATTTTTATTTTTTATAAAATGCCCAAACTACTAAATGCTTCCCAATGTAAGTTGAGAAAAATTATATTTTTACTTTTGCTATTTTGGTCCTGCATCTATTTCATTTTTATTGTTAAAGCAATCACTTCTTCAACTTATTATTAAGTTTATGCTTAAACTTTAATAATTGTGACTTAATATGAGTAACTACAATATTTAACTTCCCTTTTGGGATCAATAAAGCATTCTTCAATTAATCAGATTTTTTATTTGTTTTTTTGAACATTTGAAAAGTTTGAAATATAGACCGTGTGCAAAGTTGCTTCATTTAAAGTGAAGCGTTGCAGAACAAAAGGATAGCGCATCTTCTTCTGTTATTGGGAATAGAATCCTAAAACTGGAAGAAACCTTAAATGTGCGAAACACAGAGACGTTTCGTTCTGAACGCCAACATTAAGTGCCTAACGCTTTAGTAGAGTTGCATTTATTGATCAGTATTAATTTTATGTAGGTTTAACTTGCAGATTTAACTCAGTTTTTTTATCAGTTAATTGTTTGCTTGCTTAGTTTAGTTTTGCTTTTTTTTTTAAAAAAAAAAAAAACATTTAGTTTCAGTTTAGTTTTTATTGGTTGCAGTTATAGTTTTAGTTTTTTTTTAAACTATGAATTATATACCGGGGCAAGTCGGAAAATGTAATATAGAAATAGTTTGTGTAGTAAAATCTAGAAAAGCTGGAACAGTTTAAAAAAAAAAAACTTGTTAGTTTGTCGCAAATGTTTTTAAGATATATGGCTGAAGAAAACGTTTAAATTTGTGAGATTTTTTTTCCTCCTTTAACAACAATGTTTTATCTTGTTCAACTTCAAGACACTCAGACAAATTTATATTCAAGGTAATCCCAAACTGGACTGCAGTAGCGCTGTATTGCATCAGCAAATATGACGCAGCACAGCAAGAAAAAAAGCTACAACTTCATACTAATGAAAAGTAGTATGATTTTCTCTACAAATGCAGCTAATTTTAGCAAGTCATGTGAGCGGACATTAATGTTTTAGTTAGTTTTCCTTTCTTGAAGTCTCATTGTTATTACTATTTTCGTTAACAAAAAATAAATAAATGTATTTCTAGTTTTTGTCATTTCATTAACAATAACTAGAGACCAAAAAGGGAAGATCTATTCAGTCTAATTCTATGAATCGTGTTCTGAGTGATGTCAAGCTTTATTACTTATTTTACATTATATTTAGACAATTGCACTTTCTGAGCCATTTGACATATTTTCACATGTCTGACCAAAGTAGTAAATCTTTTTTCAGTTTTTTATTGTGTACTTTACATCGACTGTTTTACTTCTAATTGCACTAACAATTAGGAGTAAAACAGCATGTAAAAGTGTTTGTTTTTACATATTTTATCAAGCTTGTGAAGCTTTTGGTGGATTTAAGCATACTGTACTGGAGCAGAGTTTTCAAAGATTGTGTAATTCAGCACATTTACATCTGTGTTTAAATAAAAGAAACATTTCAAGGTAATTCAGCACTGATTTTCTGTATCATATCGGTATTAACCGATTCTCAACATCAGATATCAGATACCTAGAACCTTTTCTTTATATTAAACTCTTTGCAGTTCAGTTCACAAACTTTTCAATTCAAACCATCATCAAGTTAATCTGAAGTTCGCAACCAAACAGGTGAAGAACAAAAGCAGGCAGGTACTCACACTAGAAAGTGGTAGAGGAAGCATTTCAACCCCGCGGGTCTTTCTAGGAAGTTGTAAACATCCCCCTGCATGCTAGTCTTAATGTAAGGACTCTGGAACTCCTTCTGATGATTGCGCAGCCAACTGGAGCGAGGGAGAGGCGGCGGGACAGGGGTGACGGACGGCTGGCTGTGTGCGATCTGCAGCTCCGGATCCTTTGTGTCAGCGGAAGGTAAGCAGGGGAAGCCTGATCCATTATTCACCGCCGGGGGGTCCATCTCCAGCGAAACCGGCGAATAGTGGCCAACGTCAGGCACGGGGACCCGCAAGGCACTGCAGCCGGCGGTGGGACCGGTGGAGGCGGCCAGGTCCATCTCCTGGTCCAGGCTGAGGCTGATGCTTGTGCCGGCACATCCGTTGGGGCTGCAGCGTATGAAGGAGCTCCGCATCCTGCTGCCGTAGTCTCGCTGCACATGGCAGGTCATGTGAAAGGAGCGTGCTCGTCTTTCCCCCATTGTGCGCCTTCGAGGTGGGCAGAGGGGCGCTGATGAGGACTTTTAAAATCCCGGTGGTTCTGACCGAGGTTTGCGCAGGAGGGAGCAGCCCAGCAGCAGGTGAGACCTAGCTACCTGCAGCGGAGAAGTGTGCTCCTTGTAGGGCCGCATGGGTCTCCATACCTAAAAAAAAGAAAAGATGACAGGACTCACGAGGATGCACATCAATAAAGTTTCAATCATCAAGTTTCAATCAAGTTCGTCTGTATGGCACATTTCAAAAACACAAAAATTCACAATTGAAGCATGACATGTCACCAAGTGCCGTCATTACACATCAAAATATCAGTTAGCGTTTCATTTATTATGGTACAAAAGCAACTCTAGCCTGGTGAGTCTTTAGTCTAGATTTAAAATGCCATTTGTTATACAATTTTCTGGGTGTTTGTTCCAGATTTGCAGTGCATAGAAGCTGAATGTTGCTTCTCCATTTCTGGTTCTGTGGATGCAGAGCATCATGAATTGGAATTAACTTTGCCTGTCGTGCTACCTTTTATTCAATATCTTGAAATACTTCTGTATAGTGGTGAACTTCTCTCCTCTGACTTTCCCCTTGATTATTTTCTTAGATTTTATATATTGTTTAGGGAACTTTGTGATAAGCATTTGTTATCTATGCTGACCTCTGACCTGGGGCCAGCGAGGTCAACAGCTGTGATACGATTCTTCTGCTTGGAAAAATAATGGTCATACATTGGATTTCTTAAGCCTCGCAGAATCTTCATCTCCAACTCAGTCAATAGTAAAGTTTTAAACTGCAGTCACATGCGACTCAGAAACACGCAGTGCGCAGGATGTTGGTAAGAGCCTTCTGTCGTCGATTCCTGTCAAGTTTCAAACGTCTCGTCTGCGTCTGAAGCAGAAAGCAGGGATTTTCATTCATAAAAATAGTCTTCGTCAGTTGCTAAAGTTAGAGGCTGCATTCTTGTGCCCTTTGTGAACATAATAACATTAAGAGGTAATGTTTTGCTTTTATGTAATATTTTGCAATGTTCCCTTTCTACACACTTTCTCTCTCTGAGGATTTTCTTTTGTGAAACCGCCATCCAGCTGGATTGCCCTGGATGGACGTCAAACACCCCTCCCACCTCCCCAACCCTCCACGCCTCTTCCATCTGGAAAGGAAAAACAGATGCACCACATGGACTCTGAATATATTTAGAGAAAATAATTCAGCTGTCCACACCAAAGTGTAAGCCCGGAAATTTGACCTTTTGTCTAACGGTTAAGCAAAACATGTCATGTTAAAAAATGCGACATGTTTTTTGCAGCTGAATAAAAAAAAAAAAAAAATGAGACTGATAAGTGACGGAGGTAGCGGTGGCCATGTGCATTACTCTATGCTGACCTCTCTTTCTTGGCTTTTATATTTCCAGTCACATTTGCATCAGGCGGATACGGTACAAAGCAGAAGCACATGATGCAAAACCTGCTAGGACACTGGTGATATCTTTTGAACTTTTCCACATCTTGTGACATTGCAACCAAAAAAAGCCACTTTTTTTTAGTACCAAATTGTGGAATAGAAGGAAATGTATTTATTGTTTGCGATTACAAATCTGGAAAGTGTGGGTGAATTTGTATTTGTACAAAGATCTGTGACATGTGGCTTCACAACGATTCTTAACTTTGCCTACAAATAATAATAAATAAAAGGAAAAAGAAAGTTTTTAAACCATACAATAAATTCAGGATATAGCAGTTTTTCTTTTTCTTTTTTCTTATTTAAATGTGTTGTAATTGAAGGCACCAGTAATATTTAGTGTTTATTTGGATCTATATTTCCTGTCTTTTCTTTTTACATCATTTAAAACAAACATTGACGTCCTGTAGAAGGTAATCTATCCTTTTCTGACACATTCTAATGTTTTTTTCTGTATTTTAAAATTTAAAAGTAGAAATATTTTTTCTAATTTCTAATTATAAATATTTATTTAAACAATAAATTTGTAGCTCATGTAAGCCTTGCTGCACTAAGCAAGTGTTATTTAGCTGAACTGATTGAAAAATTGACTCTGGTTGCTGAAATTTCTCATGCTCAGTCAGTCTGGATGGAGCAGATTATTTACATCTTTGAAAAAGATAAGAAAACCCATTATACAAGGGACTTGTGCAAGGGCAGGTTGACAACGCAACAAAACGCCACGCTTCATTCATAAAAGCCTTCAGTTGCAGGTTGAGAGGGCAGCTCGTTGCATTACCAGGAGGGAAACTGAACCAGGTGATGACATGCTCGTGCTTAATGATCGGAAAATGTCTCCCGGGGCAACAGAGGGTGGCAATTAGGAGCAGGTACCCCGTCCTCAACTCTAGATGAGCCGATGACAGGACGGTGTCAGAGTTTCTGCATTTAAAACCTGCATTCTCATGTCTCACCCAATGAACTGTCAGACAGGACTCCAACTACCGGGTACTCTTGTCTAACTTTACTTTAAGCATATGCCACCAAAACAAAAAAAAAAAATCGGATTTACCTTGAACTCCAAGTTGTAATCTGCAAGTGATGCAAGTTCCAACTGAGACGAGCAGAAATCCCTTCTTCTGAGCTTTTCATTAAAGCAAACTCCAGTCATGCGCAGCGCATAATCAATAAATCATCCAGCAGCGTTCAGAAACAAAGGCAATATCGCAAATGCAATCAAAGCACCAGTCTTCAGTCGGTTGCTGCCCTCAGGACCCGTCTCCTTGAAGTGCATCGCAGCTGCGCCTGGCCGCGTGATGCATTCAAAGGTTATTGGAAATTACGGCACTGATAGTCAAAGTAAATGCAATCGTCGCTGAGTGTCCAAGCAAACTAAAGTTGACATGTTGAAAAAAAAATTCTATATATATGTAGTGTTTTTTTTAAGCAGTATCTGTTTGGGAAACTGAAAAATTGCAAATAAACACAGGCCAAGCAGCTTTGTGTTGTTTTAGTTTGCGATATAAAATAAAATGACTTTGTTAGGACACTCGATGCTTTACAATGCAATCAGACATTCCCTTTCTCTTGATAAAGGCAAAGCTACAGGACTGTAGCCACATCAGCCCTGGGCAGATCAATATTAATATCAATATGAATGATGTGATAGGTTAATATTCTGCTTGGATATCAATTTTGTTGTATGTCGCCCTTTTTTAATCACCTTGACACTATAACTTCAGATTTAAATTTTTAAAAAGTTTTCTACTTGCATTGTGTCTATTTGTTAAATTAGATTTTGGTCTACTATTTAAGCCGCTTCAATGTGAAGTTTAAAACCCAGGGTTGAAGATAAAGACTTTGTACACGTCCTACTTAAATATGTACATAAGTCTGTTTGGATCACATAAAAATAATTTCAAGGATGGGACATCACAAGTAACAATTAAACTCATAGTTTTAAAATGAAAGTCATTGCTTAAATTTAAAAGCAAAGACCAAATTATGAAATACAAAGTCAGAGTATGAAGGTCAATGGCAAGATGATTTCAACTTTTAATGTCATAGTTTAGATACAAAGTCAGAATTAAGAAGATTATCATTTTTTACCTCACATTCTGACTTTGAAAATGAAAATAATCTCATAGTTATATCTCACAATTAACATGTGGAAAACTGAAATGATGAGCCACGTGACGCTAAAAATTTAAACCATTATCCTCTACCTCATAATTGCGAATTTGTATGTAATATGACAAAAAGTTTAACATTTTGTCTTTGTAGCTCACAACTATGACTTTATATCTCGTAGACTTGAAATACTGTGCATCATTTCCCCCTTTAAGTGGAGGAAATGGGTTCCTATTAATAATGGAGCACAGTATTGGGGAAGTATTTATGGCTTGTGGCTATTTTACGGGTGGTCACTGAACGCAGCAGCTGTTTGGAAAGCAGTAGCTGGCAGAGGGAGAGTCAACAGCTGGTCAAGCGCGTTCATGGAAAATAACTAAGAAGATAAATAAGGGGAGGATACCATCTGTAATTGTTATAACATCCTTACCTGAGCCGCTGTGTGGAGGAACTGTCACTACCTTACAGTAAACGAGAGCTTGAAAATCTCTTTTCATCTGCAGGAGGCGCTGAAACGCTCACGAGTCAACTTGGTCGTTTCGCGGTTACAACATATTGTCTCTCGTCGGTGTCCGTAGACAACGAAGCGGGTGAAAAAACATGGCGTCCTTCGGTAGCAAGGTTTTTCTGTCCTTAGGTCGAAGTAATGTCTGTGGTGTGGGTTTAAGGGAGACGGCAAACAGAGCCACATATGCTACGGCATTGACAGTAAACTCTTCTTCTGCAAATAAAGGTGAGTTCGTCTCTGGAAATGCAGATTATGCTAAAAGAAATAAAGAGCTACTGATGCCGGCTAAGCTAACCATATAAAACTGTTAGCAAAGTCAAGTTCCCTGATCTCTTGAGATGATGCAGAGTTAATGGTGATGATTAGACTTGAAAGCGATCTGGTCAGATTAAAAATGCTTTGTCTTTGCCTAAATGTGGACCGATCAGAGTTACTGTTAGTGATCCACACCGCCTTCTCATCTAAAGTCTATACTGTTTATGAATGCGATTGCAAACTAATTTTGCTGTGATGCGAGACAAATTTCAGACATACTCTGACCAATGTGTTGTACCAAATCATTTTTGCGAGTGAAAACTCTAAAAAAAATAAATACAGCTTGATTTTGTATTCAGAAAACTTTACTTGCATACCTCTAAATTAAATGTCAAATAAGACCAAAATAATAAGTTTTTGAGTTACATGCAAAACATGGCAAGTCAAGGTCACTTAGTATGACAGCCTCAATCTGTGGGTCTGGTTTGTTTTCCTCCTGCCAGGGAAGATGGAGGGATATAAATACAGCCGACAAAAGGCTTCAAAAGTCTTGAGACTGCAGATAAGGTTAACCTTTCATTATAACGGCCAGAATGGCAATAAAATTATTTGAAGTCAAAGCATTTTTATGTGCGCGAAAGGCCTAGTCAAAGTTTAACACTAAATTTAATTGTGATTCTGTGGTGAAATCTAAAGCTGTTGAAGCTGAACTAATTTGGAAAGATGAAATGGTAAAAATTTCGGTCGTTAGACATGCACAGTTTGTTTTTTTTATGAATGAATATACGCTGCAGCTTTTTGCCTTTTCTTATAAATCGAAACGGATCATACCAGGTAAGGTACAGTAATTCATCTTTGATAAAACTAGAAATCCTGTCAATTTCTGATCCTCCAGAGGGAGACGGGAGAGAATTCATCAGCAAAAGACCAAGGAGAGCTGTAAGTTAACGCTTTTTTTAATCACGCTTATAAAAAAGCAAGACCTACCAGCAATATTATTTTACAACTTTCAAAATTGTCTTCATTCTGTTTTTTTTTTTGTTTTTTTTTGGTACATTAGCCTGGCCAGCCTAGAACTGAAAAGATGGTGCCGGATCAGGACTGGACCTCAGTTTATCCTGCAGCGACCCCCTTCAGGTTCGACGCCGTCCCATTTCCTGTGCGGATGGGCTACCCTGTGAAGGGAGGAGTTCCACCAGAGAAGAAGGGCAACTTGGAATTATAAAGGTTAGATTTCATGACCCTGAAGAACCACAGCAAGAAAAAGCATTGCAAATTTTCTCTGAAACATAAGCTTTATTTCTTCTGAGTAGCCAACTCAGTGCTGCTGCTGCTGCTGCTGTGCTAGTGGAGCTCTTCTTGCTGTGTTGCTCTCCCCTCAAGGCTGGGTCTCTCTGTAAGGATTAGCAAGCAGCAGCTGCCCCATCTGGACTCCAGCCACTCACTGATTCACTGCTTACATTCGTCACAGATGGACGTCAGCCGGGCGGCCTCACAATACTCATTTCCTTCTGCCTGTAGGAGCTGAAGTGCTGTTTGTTATTTGGCTTGAGTACTTGAAACATCACACCTTAGAGATTATTATTATTACCTACACTCGTTTTGACATTACATTAGGATATTTTATATAATTGTGTGTTATATGTAATATTCTTTACTCAAAGTACAGGAAAACAGCGGTGGCTTGTTTTCCTGTTTTGTCCATCATTCCTTTGTAAAACAGGTATCGGTGCATATTAATAAATTCAACCAGTATTGAAGAGTTTATTTAGTTTATTCCAGCAACTTTAACCCTTTCTACATTATAAATCAAGCTTTACTGATGACCGCTAATGGTGATCCAAAATTTTAGTTTCTTAGAAAATTTGAATAATTGATTATTTCTTTTTTCTTAAGTCTGTTTGACAATTGTCCAAGTTGTAAACCGAGTGCTTTGTTTAAGCACATTGACGGAAAGTTTAGTGAAAGGAAAAATACTTAGCTATTTAACCCAAACTAATGCAACGAGCGGCTTCTCATTCATCCCAACAAAAAAATCCATCTTTAACTCTGCCTAACAATTTTTAGTAGCAACTCAAAAGTCATTTTCAGCAGATCACATCTAGTTTTAAATATAGAAAACTAGATGTTTTCTAGATAGTAGCATTAAAAATGCCTTTCATGGTAAAGCAGTTTATTTTCCAGCTACTAAGCCGTTACTTGTTCCGGTGTAAGTGTATATATCTATTACTAACAAACACGTGAAAGGTTAGTGAGCAGATTAAAATATGGAGGGATAAAGGCTGGACAGAATTATTATATCCATCATTACATTAAAAGGGCCATTAAAGGATTCCACATTTTATTTTTTTATATAATCTGCTTATACTCATTTATTCAATGAATGTGGTTTTTCCTGATGTTTTTCCTAATGTTGCTGCAAGTACATCTGGGGTCATCCCACATGTGTGTGTGTGTGTGTGTGTGTGCACAACATGAAACAGAGGAATTTTATGAATAAGAATTGGATGCTACATATTTTATATTTATTATAGAATTGTATATATAGATTAAAACATAAACAATGCAACCCCATTATTATTTGGATTACCGTCAAGTTTCCAAATCCTAACGTTTATCAACTTTTCAAACTCCCGAAGCAATATTGATGCGTTTGAGAACATCACCTTGTTGGGAAAACCCAGAACGGTTTTGCCTTTTCACCATCTAGCTGTTGATTGGAAGAGGTGGAGAAGTTGTTTTTGGTAAAATGTTTAAATTCCTTCTTATATCAAAATCGTTGCATGATCTTTTTGACTTTGTTTCAGATACCAAACTTTTTGCATCTGACACCAGGAGCCATCAAGAAACACTGTGAAGCTCTGAAACGTAAGCACTCAGTCTGGGATAATGTTATTTGCCCAGTTTAAAGGTATTTTCTTCTTGATTTTCAGGAGTTTTAATGTGATAATTATATTTTCTCCGCTGCCAGCTTTCTGCACAGAGTGGCCCTCAGCCTTGGACACCGACGCCAAATGCGACGAGCACTTTCCAGTTAAAACCGAGAGCACAGACTACGTCTCTGCTGGGCCCTCCATCAGGAATCCTTCCGCTCGCATCGTTCACATGAAAGTGAGTTTCCACGACGATCGCACTGAAAAAGTCCCAGCTGCTGTTTTTACCCGACTTCAATTGTTCCTCGAGATTACAGATTTACACAGAGACACACTGACACAGACATTCGTTCACAAACTAAACACTTTGCATTACTAAATTGACAGATTTGCCCTGGACTTAGTTGGTATCGTCTTTTACTTATTTGCCCCACTGCTTCCAAACAGCTTTCACAGCAGGGGGAAAAAAAAAAAAGTGAGAAAGCAGTTTGCCATCGACATATTTTCGGAGACATTTTAATATTCCACTTAATCCCCGCACTACCACTAATCCATCAATACCCAATCCTTCTGTCAGACTGAAGCCATACATGCAAATGCATGCAGAAAACCAAGAACAAGATCGCTTAAACCAAATTGTACAAACTAATAAATGACATAAGCGTGTGCTGAATATAAACGACAGAGTTGAGAAATGCAGTTTGCACTGCTCCAGTTAAATCTAGTCAGAAAATGCAACAAAATCGACTCTTCAGAAATGTGGAAACGTTTGGAAAAACATGACGAAAACAGGAGCTTCTGCATCCATGTAAATGGAGGCAAATGGCCAAACAATAGCTGGATGCTGACGTCAGTGACGATACGACACTTTAATAGTTTTCTCTGGTGGAAGAGTATCATATTTGCTGTTAATCACCAACCACCTGCTCTCCTGACACATTGCCTTAGATTATCGCAGCAAGGTAGGAATTAGAAATTAATCCAGGTGGATTAGGCTCCAGGATAGATTGGAGAGCAAATCTCTCAAAGAGGAATCGCAAATCTAGAACAAATTCAGCATGCCTGACCCGTATTTCTGCAGGTAAAAGAATGTTTTATTCTCTTGCCATAACAGATGAGTTGCTGGTTTAGGCTGCAGATATTTCACTATATCGTGTTTGCAAAACTGATGCTTCGAACTTGAATTGCAACAGGCATATTTCGAAAAATTAAATGGAATCGGAATGTTATTTTATGACATTCTATACATTCGAACGGCGATGATATTTCAATCACTTAATTAATGAATTTCACTTTTGGAGTGAAATTGCAGCAGAAAAATCATAATATTCGAATTATTTGAGACGCAGCTGTAGGCTGTGAAGGAGACGCAAGATAAAAAAATCAACCAGTTTGTCTGCTTTCCTGCCAAGCAATTTAGAAATGACTCGAAGCTGAAGCGTCTACAGTTGCATGAAGGCTTTCTGTAATGGTTTAACGTGATGTAGCCTGTCCTGCCCTCCAGGTGAAGTTGTCCAGTTTGAACCTGGATGACCACGCTCGCAAGAAGATGCTCAAACTTGTAGGGGACAGATACTGCAAAGCCTCAGACATCCTCACCATCAAAACAGAAAGGTAAACCCCACCTCGTCCTAAAAAAGACAATCTTAACACAAATCAAACATGCCCTTAAATCTTTTCTCTTTCTTTCCCCAGCTGCCCTCTGAGGCAGCAGAACTATGAATACGCCTTGTACCTGCTGACTGTCCTCTACCACGAATCCTGGGTGAGTCGAGCAGTTTGTCTTTGTGTTTTGTTCGCTCCGTCGCGTCAGGATGTACCCGCGCCTCGCTCGTTGGTTTTTAGGCGTTTACCTGAATTGTTTGTGACTCTTCAGGATCCCCCGTAAGTGTCTGACCTTTACTTTGCTGACCTTTTTTCTTGTGCGTTTTCTTTCAACCATCGTCCGCTCATTTAAAGGCCAGCTGTTCGGTTAAAGACCCGCCGTCGCGTTCGGTTTGTTCTCAGTTCGGCTTGAGATGAGATGTTTCTGAACGCCCTCCTCACGCCGCAGCGTTAAAGAGCCTCTCGGGTTTCTACTTACGTAATCTGCAACACGTAAATGTTTCGGATTATCAAAGATATGTTAGTGAGTGGGAAGAGTAAACGTAAATTTTAAAAAGCAGTACTCAGGTTGATTAAAGGAAAACATTGTCCAAACCAGCCTGATCCTGTGTTAAAAGTATAATTAATGCTAGATGTAAAATCCTGGATCAGTCACATATTTTGACAAGTGGGAAACTAAACAGCTTTAAAAAAAAAACACTCCATCTACTAGTGTGAAGAAAACTAGAGAACAAGTGAGGATCAAAACTAATATCTAAGGTTTGAGTCGTCCAGCTCTTTCCTCTGTAAATATTAGTGTTAGTGATTCAGTTTTTAAAAAAAATGTAAAAATGTATTTATATTTTGAAATAAACTTAAATTTGGCGTCTTTAAATCTGCATGTTTCTTTCATACAATGCTTTTAAGTGGTTGACATGTTAAGCACTCTGGTGTGAACGCACCTTAAGGATGGTCCAAACTGTTATGTTTAGGGGGAAATTTTTATCAGTGCCAAGTTGTTTCGGATGGTTTTCCATTCTATGAATGTTTAGGAAACTTTTGTTTTTATCATTTAATCCATTTTTTTTATATTACACTTGGTTTGATCAGAAACATTTGGTATCTGTAGTAAACAACCAGTTTGTGCTGCATTTTCTACACTTTATTCTCAGGATTTTTAAATCCTTCAGCTTCATATATTCTTATCGGATGAGTCGGCGTTTCTCTTCAGGTGAGAGAGAAATCTTGTCCGCTTTTCTTGGGAGTGCTAACCCCATTAGGGAAGCGTCGGAGCTAAATAGGCAGGAGGATGGCAAACGGCAGCATTGTCCAGTTGACATTTTCTCCCTGATGAGTAAAAAAAAGAAAACAGACGCCCCTATCAGGTGTTGGACCACACCGCATCAGCCTCAGCACTGTCCCTACGCATTTGGAGCCAGGCATATAAAAAGAAAATGACTCCCTTTGTTGTCCAACCTCTGCTTTCAGGAGCTCTTCCTGTCACGGCTCGGTCACATTAAGAGGGGAAGAAGAAAAAATAAATCTCCCAGTCAAGAAAAGGTGTTTGAGTCAGGAAGCAGAACATTGTCCGCTGCCCTTTCGGACACACAATGGAAGGCACAGTGCTTGTCCAGCGGGCTTTTGGACGACTTTAGAGTGGAGCGGTGATCGGGTTGTAACGCTAGCCCACAAAGGAGCCAATTGTTAGAAGCCACTGAGGTGATAATATCTCCCCATTTGGAGAGGAAGACCTCGGCTGCTAATTCCAACGGGTTCTAATCCAAATCAGCTCCGGAGCCGACGGCAAGAAACCTTTCAGTAGCATGAGGGGAGACTTCCTCCCCCCACCCACCCAGTGCACAACACCTGTCGTCTTCCCAAAACGGATTTGTTTGAAGGTACACAAACGCAATCGGGAAGAACAGGTGACCTTTTGTCTGCGAACGGCCTGGAAAGTAAGCTGCATGCGTGCTGAACAATCTACTCTTTGACGGATGCTTAAACAGCCATTGGAAACACATATTTTTGCTTTTTTCTTTATAAAAGAAGAAATATGTCTACATTTCCAGTCGAAGGAAAACGCCGTGCAGCCTGTTTTTTATGCTAAATAATTGAATGTTTTGACGTTAAACTTCCTGTTTGTGGTTTTCTGGGGCAGTTTCTGGTCTATGAGGTAGCCGACGCTTCGCACTCTGCTCCTGGATCCAGACAGGATTTTATGAGGAATCAGATGAGTATCGCAGTAAATGACGGTCATCAACCCCAAACACCTGGATCGAAGCGCCACTGACGCCCAGTTGCCGCTCCGCTTTAAGATAATGGTTCTTGTTGTTCTCCAGGGAATCCAATGACGACTGAACAGGCAGCAGCACGCAGAGCAGGAGAAATAACTTTGTTAGAAGATGAGACAAGAGATATTTAGCCCTTGTTGCCAAAAAGTTGTTAAAAAAGCCCTATTGGTGGTGGCAGTATCATTCTGTGGGGATGCTTTTGTTCAGCAAGGGAAAATAAATGTAGCTAAATATAGGACGATACAAGAAGAAAACCTGTTGGTGGCCACAAAAGACACTAGTGCAAAAAACGGTCTAGTTAAAGTCCAAACTAAAACTAAAGACTGGATGGTTGATGCTTACTAATACTGCATTGTGATTTCATATTTTTCTGACGGTGTGAAGCCGTAGTTCCGGATATATACATATATTCTTTTTCCTTTTTCAGAAAACCGAGCCGTGGGAGGCAGAGAAAACCCGCGCAGACATGGAGGAGTACAGCTGGGAGGACAGCACGTCCCAGCAGAACATCCTGGACACGCTGCTGCGCATCAACGCGGCAGGAGAAGAAGAGGAAGCTGAAGTGCGAAAGCAGCTGCTGGGAAGAGAGGAGGTGCAGGAATACAAGGACTCAGTCGAGAGGCTAAAGAACGAAGAGGCGAGTGAGAGCAACATGCTGCGGTACAAGGAGGCGGTCAGGAAGGTCCTGAAGGTGTGAAATCGTTAAAGCTGCTAACATTTACAGGACAACTGCAGAGCGACGAGGACCGGGGATGAAAACATGTTAAGCAGAATGATTCTGTTCAGTGTCTGAGCGTGTCAGCAGTATTTATTTTCTCAAATAAATATGCTGTAATATCCAGCATGCGATGTTTTTAATACAAAAATAAAAGTATACCATAAGCAACTGTTTGAGTTTTCTCTTTAAAGCAGGAAAGATTTCATAACAAGAGCTCCATTGAGACAGTTCCAGAATCAGCTTTAAAATGTATCATACTGATCAGCAAAGAGGCTTCCTGAAACAGTCTGTCCCTCTTGGAAGACATTCTGTCTGTAATCTGTGTTTTCTTTTTTTTTTTAAGGTTAGACATTAAACTGAGAAAACGTCCATCAGTCAGTCTGGAGGATGTACAGCAAAGTTTCAACATATCACAGGCTGTCAACTATGAAAGCAAAAATATGGCAGCCTCTTTTCTACTTAGGAATCTTCACATTTTGTTCCTGCATGTCATTCTCTACAACAGAATAAATAAAAAGCTGATGCATTTTACATTAAACATCTCCTTGAAAACTACAACTGTTACAAGGCAAAGTGTACATATGTATGCGTAGACATACAATTCTCACGGCATGTGAGAATTGAAGAAAACGTTCACATCTTGTTAAATTGTAGCAGTTTGGTAATTTTTTAAGTATGGCATACTTTGATACTAGTAGGAGGCCCATGCCTACTGCGGTAAAGCATCACCTCATTTCTTCCTGCAAAACAACAACAGGAAGTGCCAGTTTTGTGTTTCAATAATTCTCCTTCACCAGCACATACTTAATCAGACGCATGGAAGCTCGCTTCCCTCTCCACGATGTGCGATAGCGGCCCATCCTCTTCCTCTGGCCCCTCCAGCTCACCACCAGCAGCACAGAGCAGCAGCAGCTGAGCAGCAGTGTGACGCAGATGGCCACAGCAACGAGTAGAGTGTGCGCAGCCACATGCCACCCAGACCCCGGCTTTTCCACAGTGTCATCCTCACCAACTTCCTGACCTTCATCGCCGCCTGAGGTGTAGTTCCCCCTGGCGGTGACGTCTATGCTGCTGTTGCTGCTGCGCTCTGTCTCACTTGTGAGAGTTGTGGTTGCTGAAGCGCTGCTGGTCACTTTGTGAACGATGGTGGCTGGGATGGATGTAAAGGGTTTTGCAGTTGTGGTAGATAACCCCACAGGCGTCTCCAGGTCAACGGAGGTTGGAGATGTAATGGAGTTTGATGTGGTGATGCTCGACTCAGCAGATGCTGCAGCAGTCGTCAGGATTGTTGTTTGGACATGATTGTCGGAGGATGGGGAGGTTTGTTCGGTGAAGACTGATTTAGTTGTAGAGTCGGTTGTGAGTTGATGGGTGCTCTGCTGCGCTGTAGTGGTGTCCGCTTCAGTCAGTGGAATGGATGGCTTCACAGAGGGTGCAGCGGTGGGAGGCCGCACAGGATGAAGAGGCGGATGGACGAAGTTTCGCTTGTCTGAGGGCAGCGGATCTGAGGCGTTCTCCCTGCTGTAATGGTGGGGTAGCACGCGGACGTTGGAGGTAAAGTGTTTCCCAAACACTAACAGATCAGGATCCACACCTGGAACAGGAAGAGATGTATTTCATATCTTACATCCTATGACCCATAGACTCTCTCTTCATTACTTTTTAGTAATGAGCTAAAACGGAATACAAATATCTGCTGGCTGGGTTTTTAAAATATCCCATAAGTAATCTGTTAAGGGCATTGGGAAGGTTGTTGTTCCCTTTTACCCTCAAAGTTCAATTTATTTAAATGGGATTGTATGCAATGGACCTGAAATTGGAAAGAAAACTGCACAGCAACAAACCTACCCAGATGTGGCCGTTTTCCTAAACTGATAGACTAAACAAGTACAGAATTAACCAGGAAAACATCCAGGTTGTCACAGGTTGGACCTTTGACAAAACCTGTTAGAGGCTGCCAAACACTTGAGACAGCAGTACAATGAGCCCAAATATACAACGAAGCCTGCGCAGGATTTAGAATGGCCTAGTTAAAGTCCAGATTAACTCCACTGACACTTTTAATGGCCAAAATTTACATTGAATAAAAGCATCTGAAAGTCTTTCATTAGCCAGACGTTTGATATCATCTACACTTAATCATAACCTTTAATGAATGGAATATTTATTAAAAAAAGATGGATAATAAATGTAACTAAATTAGTATATTGTGGACAAGTACAGTTTTGGTCCTCAAACTCAAAACAGAAAGGTTGGGCACCTCTGCCCTCCACTCAACCTGATAGAGCCTGAGCTAAAATGTCAAGCAAAAGACGGTTCTGCAAAGTATTACGTCTTTAAACAAATTTATATTTTTTCATCCACTAAACAATAATGGGCTGCTTTGTGTTGCTTTATCACATAATTGAGATAAAATGCATTGAAGTTGTTGATTTGTGAATGTGAGCAAATGTGAAAAATGTTTAAGATGAATTACAGTCATTGTCAATAAATTAGAATATAAATCCAAAATGAATCTCGTTTGTCAGATTAAAAGTACCTTATAATCGTCTTTAAGTATTAAACATAATTTTCATGACAAATAGATTTTAACATTCTAATTTTAATTGTAAATTTTTTAAATAAGCTGTTAGCAGAAAATCACTGATTAAGAGAAATAAATGTGTTAAAAAATCTCTCTTTGTCTAATTAAGACTTGGCGATTAAGTTACTGAAATAAATTGGCTTTTGTATTATTATTTTATATTCTAATTTATGCAGCTATGTTATTAATATTTTTTTTTTGGTCTTTGGGTGCGTTGTGGACTCTAGGGGAGCTTAATGCAAATGCTAAAATAAAGACCTTGACCTACTGAGACTAGAGATCCAAATTTTTTTTTACATTCAATTAAAAAAGTTAATTTAAGAGAGAGAAAAACTTCCTCCCAGTGTCTCTCCTTACCCTTTGTGATGTTGTAGAGGACAACGTTCTCCCTGTGACTCAGAATGCAACTCTCCAGAGTTGGACAGTGCAGATGGACGCAGTTCACATTCTCTTGTGTGGTATCAAAGTGAAATATGGCCAGATTGCAGGAAACTGTAAGAAGAGCATAATAAATGTAATTAAATTAGCGAAGTTACCAGGCAACCCAAAAAGGACAATTGCAGAAACGCTACTCACAGTTTCTGGTGAGGCAGCAGCTGCGGCTGCATTTCAGCGCTGTCTCCTCCGGGTAGGACCTCAGCAGCTGCGCGCCTCTTCTCTGAGACTCCTCGATGTCGATGAAGATCCCCGGGAACCGACGGATCCAGCAGTTCTTGTAGTAGGAGGTCGGTGAGCACATGGACTCAGTGTGGCACACCAGACTCAAAACCGTCAGGAGACCCCATGTGGCATTCATCGCGCATAGTGTCAGTCAAACCATGTTTCAACCCGGGTTTGGACAAAGGGCGCACATATCCAGGAGAGGCGTGGCGCATGCAGCGGTCTGCGTTTACAGGTGGGAGTTGGTCTCCAGGTGAATCCCAGAGAAGGAGGAGACCCAGCCCAGTCGGAAAAGAGCTGCGTTCATGTTTGTTTTCTTGTTGGTTGTTGTTATTTTATTTTTGAAAATTTTAAATATCTTCCAGTTCCACTGTTAATTGATCTTTACAAAATTAAAGGGTTTTTTTATGCTTGGGTGGACGAAGCTGTATTACTATGCCAATATCAATATATAAACTTGAAAATAGTCCAAAAACAACAATATTATCGCTTTTCGCGATAATCATGGGGAACGATTTATTGTCCAGCAAAAAAAGTTGTTGTTACAGGCCTGTACCGCACAACAACGTACCAGACACATTGAAACACAACGAACTGAATTAAGAACTGATCAACATAAAGGCTGATGCCATGACATTACAACACAACAGTTGCAATAGTGAAGCTAAAACTATTCCACTTGATGAGTTCTGGGTAGAAAATATGTTCAAACAAAAAAGTTTTTTGTCTTAAGACACTGAATTTTGTCGATTAAAGTGTAATGACATATTTATGCCACCAGATGGAGACAGTTTCCTAACTCAGAAGATTTGGTGCGATTTCATCCCCTGTTCTAGATATTGTGAAGTAGAATTATTAATTGATTGAATGGCTCTTCTTAGGGTAATTTAAGCATATTTTTGGTTTGTCTCTTGCCTTTTTGTGTAATTAATAAGAAATTATTACAATACCACATTTTGTCTTGTACAAAATCTTTCTCTCTATCTTTATTCAGCCCCACTGAGTCAATTTTGTAGACCCACTGTTTTGTCTGAGATTATTACCCGCTCCTTCATGTAAAATAGCTCCAGCTTACTCTAGTCGCTCTGATGACAATTCAAATACATAAATATGATTTTCTCTAAACACTTTAACTGTGCCTCTGTGTGTGTAAGGTCATTGTCCTGCTGGAATGGAAACCTTAATCTAGCATAAATTCATCAAGTCATACAGAAAGCAAAACAGCATGGATTATGTGCAGAAGTCATGATCTTTCTCAAAATCTTTGGCTCCTCTCTCAAAAGCAAATATCTTTGAGACATGTGACAATTATTTTAAGCTGTAATTGTTGGAGATTATGTGATGACAGGATTCAAACATTTTGTTTATACTGTAATTTGCTGACGGTCCATGTCATTGCAAAGGAAAAGACAAGATTGCAGAGCTTAAGAAAGAAAAAGTAGAAATGAGAACATAGGACAATCTCCTTAAGGAAATTTGTGCAGTTTTGTAGGAATTACAGTGACATCTTCCTATACCTGCCACACGACCTTATTGGCTTTTGGGCCACAAATTCTCAGAATATCTTCTCTTGCAGTGAAGCAAGGAAATAATCTTCTAGTGCTTTATCCAGCCTCTGTCATCACGCACTGCGTCCACAGCAGCCAGAAGGATCATCTGTGTATGTGGCTGGCAAACATATACTTTCCGTCTCCATGCTGAGAAAAATTCCTGAATGGGATAAAGAAATGAAGAGAAGTGTCAGAAGAACTTGGTCAGTATCTTCTTGTCGATTGCAAACCATTACCTGATGTTAGAGCGATGAAAACTAGAATATGTCCTCAGCCTCACTCTTCTCCCTCTTCTTCTTCTCTCTGGCTGTTTACCCCATCCAAATCCTTGTCCTTCCATTGCCAAAAATGTAGCATTTTGTTGTGGTCTGGCTATGTAAACCGTTTATTTGCCAGTTCACGTGATGTACTTTCAAGCTACGTCAGAAACCTGTTTGATCGTTGGTTGATCTAATGCTTCAGACATTTACTCTGAGAAACTCAGGATTCACCTGGGAGCAACTTCCCAATTAAGGACAAATTTAGGACGCATTATGACAAGTTGTTGAAGCATCTTGCACGTTAACACTGACATGATTAACTTACGTTGTGCAGGTTGACAGTATTGAACAGAAGCCTCTATACTACATTTTGATCAACATGACATTAGCAATTAAAATGGTGAATCAACAGAGAACTGTACATAATCTCTTGCATGGATGTTCTAAAGCATTTGCAACTTGTTCAAAGAAACGAGAAACTGCTTCTTTGATGTGGACAAGAGACACACTGATCTGAGAACTGATCAGTGTGATCAGTTTCTGATCTGAGAACTGCACAAGACACGATGTTCAGCCAAAATATTTTGCATGTAGTTAAACACATTCTAGTCTTATCTGACCAGAGCACCTTCTACTTCCTTAGGCAATACATCTTTCTTATTACCACTCTCTGATGAAGAGTTTTGAAGGACAAACCAATTGTAACATATTCTTCCACCTGAGCAGTGGATCTCCAGCGATACCCAAGAATTACTGTTGTCTTCCTGGCTGTTGCTCTTTGCAACCCGTCAGCTTAGGTGGACCGAGATGATTTGGTGGATCTGAATATATCTTATTTCTTCCACTTTGAAATTATGCCCTTCTTAGTATTAATCTCTGCAAAATACACTTTTGTAGTTTGTGGTTGTAACATGACAAAAAAAAAACTCAGAGTATGTATACTTTTGCAAAGCACTGTACATGAAGTTTTTCCCAAATGTACTCATTAAATTGCAGCTTCATTGGGAGAAATCCTATCTTTAATTATATATGTCATTAAATTCATACCACACTTTACAAAAACCCAGCAACAGAAGGAGTTGTGTGTGAAACCCATGTCTTTCAATCTGACACAGGCCAACTTACATATGCAGACAACCTCCGCTTACATATCCCATTTAGTTCTGGTTAGCAGTGTTACAATGTGCCTTCAGTTGGAGTCAGACTGCTGTCAATTGAGGACAAGAAGACAACACGAGACGCATTCGACAATCGACGTCACACAAAGTGAATACAACACTTTTCAGCTCCTCCTAACTTTGTTAAGAAGAGACGAATGTGATTCTGTGCATGATCGCTGACATGCTGTAAAATATTGGCACCATCGGTTATGATCCGTGGATGTGCAAAGAGAGGGATCTTGAATCTTCTTTTTCTTTTTTGCTATATTAATTCAAGTCATTAGATGGCACCCTGAGGCAGTCCAACTCGACACCCCCCTCCACATGCATGTCGGTAAAAGAATCTACATTTAAAACAAGCTCTAGTTAAACACGATGAAGAATACCACCAACGTCAACTCTCTCATGCAGCTTCTTTTGGCCGTGTTTGGCTCCTTTGGTGTCGAGACCACAGTGTAGGATGGTCTTCCTTCTCACTTTTTCACAGCCTTTCAGTTTCCGCAGTTCATCTTCTTCAGCGGTAGTAGTGTCCCTGCGCACGCTGACTCAGCCAGTGTTTCTCCGAATTCCCAACCAATTTGTCAGATTCCAGCTTTAAGCTCTGTGGCGTCTGCAGTCTTTTGTGTTTTTGGTGCGTTGTTGTTTAACTCTCGCTACAAAAGGGTCTAAGAGTTGGCAAGTTCCAACAATGCGACTCTTGTCAGTCTTTGACTAGCCTGTAAATATGATGCTGCGCGCCATGCTCGCTGGTGGACACCTCAAAGACGTAAGCTATGCACAGCAGGGTCTCCAGAGTGTCCCTGTTTGTCACCACCTGAAAGAAAAACACACACAGGTCCAGATATCAAGGGTTTTTTCTCGCATACCTGGGAAATTCTGCATTCCCATTCATCCATAACATTACATTGACATTCCTTTATTTCTGCTTATGAATTACCTTTAGATGTGAAAGGTCATACATCATTAAGTGGGAATGAATTCTTCCTCTGTTATTCAGTGGGGTAGGGACGTGAACATACAATACAAATCATGTACTTTTACGAAGTTTACAATGAAAAATTAAGAAAGATTAAATGAAAATTTCATAACAATTCAAAACTTTTCCAGCAGTTTTTATAACCTTCTGAATATTAGAAAGCAAAATATTTACCTGAGACTCCACAAATGACTAAATAACATGATGGTGATGTTGACCTTAAAATTTGTACTTGAAAGGTCAGGACTGTGATATCTTACACAAATTCCAGATTTTTTATTATGCAGTTTGTGATCAATGATATACTTGTATTGTTAGTAAATTGATTTTCAGTGCTTAGTTTGTTTAGCAAATCTTCACCAGACCCTTTCAGGCATATGCCTTGAGGTTGCAATTTGTAATCTAGCAAATCAAATAAAAGAAAATAATTTACATATTAATCAATGCCAAAAAGATATTCATTAATTTAGATGTTTATCTTTTAATGAAATACAAAAAGCGACCAGCAAACTGTCTTCTGGCTCAACAATCCACTTTTTTTCCAGTCATTGAATGCAACGTACTAAGCACCGTCAGGTCATGTGTTTAGCAACACTTGTTGGCGAAAAGATGAAAGCGAGATGCACGAAACTAGTCAAAAGTAAGCTTTTTTATCTGCTGTTCATTAAGGCTGTGAGAGAGCAAGACTCTCAGGAGAGAACAGGAAGGCTGAATGGAGTAAAGAAAAGCTGGTTTATTCTTCAAATCTTTCAGCACTATTATCAAACGTGCAAGATTAAGAAACATTGTCCGCCTTTTGGAAATCTCAGTTAAGGGGGAATATAAGTTCTCCAAACAACATGGAGTGTTTCAGTAATGCACTAACTGCACATACGACTAATATGAAGTGGCAAACAGTTTAAAATGACAGCTCTGTCTTCATTTTGTCTTGTGTGACGTTACCTGTTCTCGAATGTCCACACACTGCAGGAAGATTTTTAAAAAGTCATAGTTTTATGCTTTCTTGTGTCAAACAGTAGTTGTTCCTAAAAAATCAGACTTATCCTATAAAAACGGAACAGAAATTGATCACAGAATTCTAGTTGGTTTCAACTTAAAAATTATTCAAATTAAGTTGTACACATTCCGGACTTTTTTTAATATGGTACAGAAATCTTGTGTTTTTATATGTGTATATATGAAGCTAATATTTACCAATAGCATATCAGAGAACCATAGCAATGCCATGGCAATGCTGCAAGCACAACACAGGCGCACAGCTTGAGCCACTCATTGTTTTCTGTTGACTTGTGAATGCAACACTTGTCACAAGAGCCACTATGCATTGTGCTGCATGTATCTGCTGTCTTTATGGGATTATGAGCTGTTGGTTAAACTGCACTAAATCAGCCCATTCAGACATATAATGTCACAATGCTGCCTTGTGGTCGTCGGCGTGGGCTCAATATGGCTATTGTCCGTGGGCTCGTTTGTCAGGAATGCGGTTGTCAACAGAAGGAACACAAAATTCTTTGAACGTTGTTGCTGATATCTGTTGTCGCGGTGATACACTCCACTCGGCGCACTTTCCCCTCAGTGTGTGTTGTCTGAGGAGCACAGCGGCTCATTCAGGACAGTCAAGCTGACTCCAGTGTGAATGAAATGATCAGCAAACGGTGGAGGGGGGCTGCAAAATGCATGCCACGCTTTTTCAAATAAAATCCAATTGAAATATGTAGAAGTTTTGCGTTTGGGTGTGAATGCTTTTATATGCTTTTGGGGTTCAGAAACAGTGATAATATTTTTTGTTGTGAGTCTCGTAAAAAAAGAAGAAAAAAACAAAACAAAAAGCAACGCAATAAAGCTGGAGAAAATGATGATTTGATGCAATTGTATGTTGGTAACGTGCCTGGAGACATGCATGTTTTTAAAAACAAATATTTCCGCCACATAGTTAAAAAAAGAAATAATTTTGTACACATGGGGTTGGTTTCAGAAATGTCTTCACCCATATGAATGCACAAATCCGCCCCTATGTGTTGTGTTGAATATGCCAGACCCATAGGGGGCAGTGTAGATCAACGCTGAAACCTGTCAGCCAATCAAAACGCGTCAAAATAATTACGACTTCCTGTTAGGAATTAAACATGGCCCCAGGAGGTTTATTTGCGTAGACAGACAGAAAGGTTGAACTACTTTTAAATAGCAAATTAGAATATAAAGTTAATAACACACTAGACAATGTTGATTGAGAATCGTGTGAAAACAAGTATGTGGATATACCGGCACGCACAGTGTTTGTCCCAGGATGTAAGGCACGGGACGCTAAATCTCCATTTTCCCATTTACACACGCAAACACACATCAAGAGTTTTCTCATGTCTCCACTTTGGTCCGAGTTTTCACAAAGAACCGTTTTTGTGTGAATGAAAGGCCAAAACGCAATGAGTCTCAGACTCAACCACACATTCCTAATGTACCTGCAGGATAGTGAAGTTTTCCAGTACGCTGTTCATCATGTATTTCTCAGGCAAGTGTTTGAGCTTGTGGATGAAATTGATCATGTATTCACACAGCGGGGATCGGTGGATCCGAAACACGTATCGTCCGTTCTCAAAGCGAGCGTACTCCGTCTATGAAGATAAACAAGGAAATGTGAAATTAGATTCCACCTTTAAGAGAAACTAAAAAACCCAGGAAAGGGTTAAAAATGTCCCCACCTATGAAAGAAAAATAAATGTAAACCACAAGGATATATGCTCCTCTGGCACTTAAATGGATACAGTGGATGTATGGGATAAGCTGTAATGTGAGTAATGCAATATATCTAATGCAGCACATGGCATGCCAGATTTGACATTAAACACATTTCTCGTGACAACTGTAATCAAATAATGAAACCATTAAATATAACCACGTGAGGCCTGCTGAGGCAGATGTCTCAACCAGAAAATATGGAGTATGTATGTGCGTGTGTTAATATTGTACAATCCATCAGCACCGCATGGGGGCGGAGCACCGACTTTGTTTGGCTAACTGGAAATATAGAAATTAGTCAGATTGGGGAGATTTTATGAGTCGGTTTCCAGACCACAGATCAGAGGTAACCCGAACCAGCAGCGGTTATTCACTCAGGACAGTAGGTTACGGCACAGCCATGTCCATAAAAGAGAGATTCTTGATGTTTTTCCACTGTCTTACCTCCACTTTCTCCACCACCTGCTTGCCAAAAGAGCAGACCTTGGTGGACGAGGTGATAATCATGTTCTCAGAGCTTTCATACTGGCTGGACACACCGTAGAAGAAGCTGCTGTCATCCTGCAGGTTTACACTGAGGTCCGCCTTGAGGGAAGACACACGAAAACACACTTCAATAAATGAATCCACAGCCTAACCCGTAGTGCATCGACCCTGCCAACAGCTCAAATTTGTCTGTCTAAAATTAACTTTTATTTACTGTAAATTCTGCAGCAACGGCAGCAAGTTATTGTCTTTATTGCACTTATCTTTTTTTGTCTCAAAATGCTAATTTTAAAGTTTTCTCTCACTGATGTGCACGCCAGACAAACCGGACGAACTTTTGAAGCAAAATATGGCCCAAAGATCCACAACAAACTAAAAAGGTGCCATGTAGTGCCTTGTAATTTGTCAAAATAATATCAGAAATTTAAATGTATTTTTGGGGTGATTTTATCTGATCAGCCAATACATAGTTGCAGTTAGCTATGAAGAGAAAGGGAAATGAAAGAAATAAAGTCAAAGTCTTGATTGGGATGTTAACTGAAGCAGAGACAGTGAAGTCAGCGATGTGGTGGTTTCTGTCGAAGTGGAAGTGAAATATATTTAACATATCTATGTTATCTGTAATCACTGGTTATTAACCGCAGCAATATCAATACTAAATGTCGATATCAGCTCATATTCTTTGGTCCATCCCTACTTTATGGTAAACTTAGCTATTTTTCCCCCATGTGTAGCTAGATAGATAATCTACATAATATGTGTGATTTGACTGGACCAATTCCTTGCTTAGAAAAAGACCCAACCTGTAGCGTCAGATGTAAAAGTAACGGTACTTGTTAACTTTTCTTTTAGTAAATGCATACACTATATTCCTCCCTTCGTGTTTACAATTCATGATCTTCTGGGACAAAATGTCCCCTTGAGTTGAGCTCAAAGGAAGAAGACGGTCGTGTTCCCTGCTGCTCGGGTCGAAGCAGATTGGCCCGGTGGTGCAGCTTTGAAATGAGGCAGGTATAATCAGATTACAGATCAGACGGAGGTGCCATCTCCTCTGTCAGACAGCCGGCCTGTTTTACCTTTTCCCCCTGACAGGCTCTTGTCCTCTAATGGGCCATTGAGACAGCGCTCAGCCTCCCCTCATCTCTTCATCACCCCGTTTGTCTTCATCCCTAGCTCATGTAATT
Organism: Phalloptychus januarius; assembly: GCA_902982915.1. Lineage (NCBI taxonomy): Eukaryota > Metazoa > Chordata > Actinopteri > Cyprinodontiformes > Poeciliidae > Phalloptychus > Phalloptychus januarius. The sequence goes on along the minus strand of CADWAE010000471.1, from coordinate 15,379,068 downwards.
TCTCTATTTGTCTTCATCCCTAGGGCCCAGTGGCCCTCCCCAAACCGCCGTCCTCTGCTTCCCTAACAGCCAGCGAGGGAATTCATCCAATTACAATCATCAGCGTGCAATTGGCTGATTAGATCACGGTGGGCTGACTGGCTGTGTAACAATTTAGCCGAGCCGGTTCAAATCAGATTCCCCCTGCACTTCAAAGGCGTGAGACAATCCGTTAGGACAGGGCCACGGGCGCTGAAGGGGAGAGGAGCCGGGCAGCCAGTGGCCGACAACAGGGTCTGCAGGAAATTCAATCTAGAATACCGTAGCTTTGGAGGTGGGTCAGTCGCCTGTCACTGTCCCCATGCCAACCTGCGCCTCGGCACACCCCCACCCTCACAGCCCCACAGTCATGACCTGCCTCCTGGCAGCGGCATAATGAAAAAGGTTTTCACATCTTTTATAATGTTTTTTTGTTTTAATCACATTTTTGGGGTGTGTCAGGGATTTCAGGAAGACAAGTGGATCTGCTGCTTTTCTTTCCCCCCACAGCTGCTTTGTTGTATTTGTGTGTTTCTGTCATGGATGCCTCGAGGACCGGACGATCACCTTGGGATGCGACGAGCTGAGCAAACTGAGGGCGCCAAGTGTTACGCGCCTGTTTTCATCTCGCGCCGAGCTGCAGATGTCGCGACCATCGACTCCACCAGGCTCTGACACGGACCGAGAGAGTAATATTTCATGGACGGATGTCTTGTTGGTTACGCGCCACCCAGAATTTCTGCTGCGATCCCCAACTCTTGTTCGCGCCGTCTGCATCCCTATTTGTATCTCTTCTTTATTGCTGTCTTGCTCTGCTTTTCGTTATGATATATGGCGCGGTTAGTCATACCCTTCCTCCCGTAACCCCCAAATCAAATGCCATGGGTCCACCAGCTGCTCGTTCCAAGGAATGGAGAGAGCTGATCCAAACACAGCGCCACTCACCAACGTCTTTTATCTCTTTACAATAAATAATGTGGATGTAAAGCATGCCAGAGGAGCAACGCCACAAATACACTCCTATCTGCTGGAGTGAGAAGCGAGGCGGCACTTTGAACTTGACCTTTTCGGTGTCCTGCACACTGAACGTTAGCCACCGACTAGCAGGTCCATGTGTTTTTTCAGCCAGTAATGGACCTCAAATTTAAAACAACCTATAATTTATAGAGAAACCACATTATTGTCTCTCCCTCTAATCTGCCAGGACTTCCAACTATTAAGATAAAACCACAGAGAATTGGTTTTCCTACGGAGATGCAACGATCTATGCTAGCGGTCAAAATTAGCCCATTTTCCGCTTGACTGGACTTGACCAGTGATTGGTGATTCAGAAAATTTTTAAATCTGATTTATTATGTGATTAGTAATAACACACGTTGTTAAGCTGCACCTGGTTGTGCTACACTCTGAAAGTTGGTCCCAAATTTTGATCTGCGTATCTCTGAGTTTCTCCCACATATTTCTGAGTACCTTATAAAGCAACTCGTGCATTTGAGTAAATGTTGTTAAGCATGTTGACTCACCAAAGACACTCATGAGTCTCATTACTTTGACGCTGAACACATATACACACACCACTCTTCTTCTGTGCTTGAAAAAATATTTTGCACTTCAGGGACACAGATTAATGCTCTGGCCTAAACAAATATGCAGGATGTACATATTTTCAGAAAAAACATGCACTGGTCAATCTGAACAGGTGCATTGTTTTACACATAGAACCTGATTCATTAAAATTTGCACATGTAAAATTCATTAGAGTATTTCTCTAATTGCACTGCCAAGCTAAACATAAATAAGGATTGAATACGTGAAAAAGCACCTCAGGACCCATGTTAAGGAAAGTGGAGGACGTGTGATGCTGTGGGATTATAGCAAGTCTCTGGAAGCCTTGCTGCAGTCCAGGGCATTTTAAACCAATCGAGGTTCAAGGAGATTTTTATTTAAAATCTCCTTGGTGGATATGAACAGAAAACAGATCATGGATCATCTTCTGTGACTGAGTTGGAAAAGGATTCGAAACATATGTACAGAAAAGTGATTAAGATGAGAATTAATTTTTCATTATTTATTCACTATTCTGAGTACAAATAGTAAATGAAATGCCATAAAGATGCAAACACATCAGTGGACATCAGAATTGGACATTGTTCACCTTGCCTTGCTGGATTGTCTGCCATCTCTCTGTCTCCCTCATATTGTCATCATTCTTTACTCTCTTAACACTTTCAAAGTGTCACTGTCTCTAGCCGTTGCATGGACATCTGTGCATGGTTGCGTGCGCATGTGTGTGTAAGGGGAGTATCTATAAATAAGGGTCTTGGGGGTAGGAGTGTAGGGGGTCACGAGCATTGGATTCGGGCTAATAGTGCAGAGACAGGTGTCTGGGTTCACATTTCTCCTGCTGAAAGATCAGACCTGCCACTCTCGCCAAGGCTGCTGTCACACACACACACATCACAGACATATACAAATACAGTAATGGAAGACGCTCTCTGCACAGCAATGCTCGCTCTAATGGTAGATAACCCACCGATAAGGTCACAGGAGCGGTGACTTTCCATGCTTTCTGGGCCTAAATCAAACTTAAGAGCCTTTAACTCCAATGCTTAAGCTGCCTCAACACAGTTAACACCACAAGGCCATTAGCGGCCAACAGGTGCTACAAAACATTAACAAGAGTATGCTCACTTTACCCCCACGACTTGGGGAGGATTAGATGATGCTGTAGGAAATTTTCAACTTCTTCTACACAACTGAGGACGCAGCGTTTAAGATCGAAACGGACTTTGTCTGAAGTTGAAATGGACATCAGAAAGGGATTTACCCAGAATTTGACGAGAAAGAAAGCGTTGTGCGGCCCTTTGTCAAACAGCTCTTTCAGGCCCCCTTTCTTCTCGGGGAACTTGTCGTAGATCTGCCGGATGTCCACGGACTCCAGATAGGCATCGCTGTAGCTCGGGTTGGACTGTCCGATGTGCACAAACAAGTGCTTGTTGAACTGGAGAGAAAAGAAACATGTTAGAGATCCCAAAGCGGTGGATTCCCGGTTCTCTGAACAACAGCCATGTTCTAAATGACCAATTTTTTTGGACTGTAATGCAATTTGTCTTCGGTAAAGGAAGTAATGTCTATTCTGCTGATTCATCTCCTTCCTTAAAGCATCATCACATATCGCAACACCATAATTTAACAGAAAAAGAACAACTCATGTTTACTTACTTCATTTATTATCCATATATATGCTAGACTCATTGCCTTCTTTGCATAATCCTTCTCATGTGTTTAACATTTCACAAGGATGGAGCATGTCTGTTTTAGTCTTTTTATGCAATTTTACCAGGGGTTACATTAAGAGTGGAGTGTGTCTAGTTTTTATTAAAGAAATGAGACAATTTGACTTTCAGAATTTACTTTAAATAGAAAAAGCTCTAGAGTGAGAATCGTAGAATGGTATAAAAAGAAAAAGGTGATACACCGGCAAAACAAGGTTTGTTTTTGCATACCATCATATATTAAAAACTACCCTACTTAATTAAAATTCAGATTTTAATTAAAATCTGAGCACTAAAAATACACTAATATATTAGTAAAACCTTACTCAGTTCAGTTTTTCAAAATTATTTTAATCACTTTTTGCCTTAAAACACCTGAGATTCTCTCCACAAAGTCGCAGACTGAAGGCAGCTGAACTCACAGTCTCCGAGTCCTGAGGTTGCTCCAGGAAGGCGGAAAACTCCAGCATCCGCAGCTTGGAGCTGGCAATACTTCTGCCTTGCCAAGGGGGGGCGCCGGGAGACATGGACAGTCCTGCTGTGCTTTCATAACCTGCAAAACAGTGAGTGTGCAAACGTGCTGCTTGAATGGGACGCAGCCAAAACTTGCTAAGACATAAAAACTGGAGGCATTTCCCGGAGCTTTGCACAAACGGTGTCGAGTCGTCCTGTTTCTGGTGACATGACGGGCATCTTTCAACGCAGCGGAGGAGAGAAGGAGCACCCACCTGTTATCGGGGTCGGGCCTGACGCCTGCATGGCATAACTCTGCTGGGAGAAGGGCTTAATGCTGGGAGGGAGAGACAGATAAGAGAGGGAGAGGCATGTTATGCTGCTTCTCGGCCCCACGACCCCATCTCATGCATTCACTAATTGGACTGAGCGACCGCAAAGAGCGGCCTGGTATACTGACCGCCACGCGGCCGAGGGCCTCTCTTTCTAATTGCACTGATGCGTTTTGATTTGCTCAGAAATTCTTATTCCTGACTGAAATCTATCTGATGACTGTTAAGTTAATGATGAATCACTGACACACAGTAAAAAACAAATACTTACTCCTCATGGCCTACTGTCTGAGCTGGAATTGCCCCAGGCCAGAACTAGGAAATAATAAAAAATAAAATAATTGAAGCTTCAAAAGTGATTATTCTGCAGTCATTGTGATTAATCTGCTTTTTACTGTCATGAAAATTACATTGTTATATTTAACAAGTGTGTTAAATGTAGACATGTTTGATGTATAGTTGAGAAAATGTAATGTTTATTGCTTTTTTTGCACAATCGTTTACCATATGATGTTTTTATGGTGTAAAGCACTTTGAGCTGCCATGTTGCTGCCATGCGCTGTGCAAATAAGCTCGACTTGACTTTACTATAATGCAGTCAAGTCTATTTGTGTGTGTATGTTTATAGGCCCACAGCATGATGATGCCCACACCATGTTTTACAAAGGGAACGTTGTGTCGGGGTTTTGTTGTAGAGTTTAAATTCTGCACAGGTGGACTTTTTACTAATTGGGCAACTTCAGAAAGCAGTAAGTTGCATTGGATTTTAATGAGTGCTTTTCAGAGTAAAAGCCTCTGAAGGCACACTTTTAAGATTTTAGCAGATGCTGAACCATGTACTCCCACTTCACAGTTATAAGCTTCTTTATGATTTGATAAGTTTCAAATCTCCGCCTGGATATTTTTGATTACTTTAATTGTATGCAGTTCTTTAAATGTCCTGGGAGTAAATATATATTTCCCCAATTGTCCATAAGAACTGGACCTTTCAACATCTAGCAAGTTATTTTAGCAATTTAAAGTCTATTAAAAGAGCGCTCCGCAGATTAGTTTCACTCTCTGCTACAACAGGACTGAAATTACTGTAATAACCCAATATTATCTGGAAAGCGCAACGCTTCCCCTTTCAGAAACTGGAATTTTTCAGACAGCGCAACGTGTGGAGAAATTACGGTACTGGAAATTTGGCTGGAGGTTTGTTGATAAGCCACAATAAAATACACCGTAGCATGTATTGTGACAAAGTGTAGAAATGTCCAAAGGATGCACACCTTTGCGTTAAAAAAATTCCCACAAAAGCATGTTTGCATTAAAAAAATAAATAAATCTGAAAATATCCCAAGATAGGAAGTGTCATCTGGATGAAAACATTTACTCAGAACACTTCAGATAACTAAAATGAATTTATTTAATGTCCAAAAATAAATAAATCCAACTTCTCTGTGTGATTTAAGACTTACTCCCCCAGCAGTAGGATAAGCTGGTCTGGAGAGACCCTGGAGAGCCATCTTGTTCTGGAAGGCTGTGGGTGAGATGATCTGAGCAGAGGACATGGTGGCCATGCTCTGGAGGGCTTTGTCTTTGGCAGCCTGATCCTGTAGCGATGGACAAACAGGTCAGCATAAGATAAACAGACTAAAGAAACAGCTCTCATCAGCCGAACTTTGAGTAAACATCGGTCCTCTTTCTAGCACAAGCACTGCCCTAAAAAGGGAAATGAGAGGCTGAGGCCGCCTTGCATCATCTGTGAGTTCCTGCCAGGCGAAGAGTTGGACAGAAGGTAATATTACCGTGGAGGGCCTTTGGGTCAAGAGTTAAGTTTATTGCTTTGGCACGGGCAAGGCAGTGATGACAACTAGCTTCTGTTAGAGGTCATAGTGGAAGTCAAGGCAGGCATTGGGATGAAATGTCCGTACTGGCACTGAAACCATAAAATACTCATATCCTCGCAAACATGAAGGACAGCGGACAAGCTGGAGACAAAATGTTTTGAGTTTTCAAATCTCCTCCTTCAGCAGTTTCCGAACCGCAGTGGGCTGCAAGCGCCTGCCACCCTGCCCAAATGGGCAAGGCCACACGGCGCATTCTTGTTCCCAGAACTGGCGAACACAAGGGCATATCTGAAATATGGGGGTTACATGTGGCAGGGATCTCGGTTACACTAAAGGTGTATTTAAAAAGGCCGGCCGCTTGGGCCAACCCTGTGACTGGTGCAGAGCCCTGCCAGCTGAACCCTGGTGGCGGGCGTCCAAGGTGAAGGAGAGGCGCGATGCCTGTTGTGACTGTGAGCATGTAAGCGTATGCGGATGAGTAATGCAAGCTGAGAAAGTACTGAAGAGGCAGGGATGTGTGAGCTCTTGGTAAACCATAGAGGAAAACTTTTATTACCAAGGGTAAAACCTGGAGAGGGAAAAAGGTGATTTCTAATAAATTTGAGCTATTGAAGTGGAAAAATATATGAAGAGCAAATAAAAATTGACTCACGTAGCGTACCTTGAGCTTCACCTGGATCTCCCTGGCCTTCCGTCGGGCAAGAACCTGGATGTGACTGGATACCTGGAAGACAAAGACAACAACAGATGGCACAAAGTGAAGCAGAACCTCACACGAAGGAAATTAAAATGCATAGAGGAAAGAATGGGAGTAAATTATCAGTCAGAACTAGCTAGTCATTTTTGTGAACAAATTTCAACAAAGTGCTACCGCAACACTCTTTGGTATAGAAGTTGTCTGAAAAGAAGACGTGGTCAGATGACTTCATGATGCTTCAGTCACCATCCCATAAATCAGATCTTCCATATCAATAATTCAGAAAGTTAGACAACGTTCTGAATTCCTTGCCTTCCCGCTTCCCTCCTCCGTCTAAATCACGGTATTCCCCAGCTTCTTTTTCCCGTCTAACAAGCACCAGATCCACGAGGTGCTGAAGAAACAACACCGACACATGATCCTATAGCATCTGTGCATTGGGCCCCGGCCCTAAATCAATCATCGTCTCTGGCTCTGTGGCCAGGAGGTGGGCGGGGGGGTTCCACGGGGTGTCGGTGCATCACTCAACAGGATTTTCTGCGGCCGTTCAAAAATAGCAGGCTGCAGCAAATGGCGCTCAGAGAGAAACTCACCTGCTTCCTGGTCCGTGTCTTCCCCGTGCGAAGTTTGATGTACCTCGCTATCAACTCGTTCCGCCCTGCCGAAACAACAGAAAGGTTTTTCCCTGAACAAATACAACGTTTTGGTTACAGAATCGGCTTCCTCTTTCTGTTAAATTTGTATTTTAAGCCTTAAGCTAAATGTTGAGATAAATAAATGATAATGAGGTATTAAAATGAAAAGAATAAATAAATAACATGATGGAAAATCCTGCCATTATTGCTAACAGTCTCCAGCAAAATCTGATGTACTGCATACGCAGCTTATTTCTGTGCACGTATTTATAGAAATAGTACAATAGAACAGGCCAAGTGCATGCCTGATCACACTTCTGAGTGTCTATATTAAGGCAGTGTTTCCTCTTGTAAAGTTATCCACTGTCTTGCAAAAAGTTTTCATACCCATTGAAGTTTCACACATTTCAACCACAAACTCCAGTGAGCTTTACTGAGACTTTATGTGATAGAGTGAACAGAAGAGGCTACAATGGCTGATCATTTAACAAATGAAGCTCCGAAATTGAGGTGTGCATTTCTGTTCAGCCTCCCTGAGTTAACACTTTGTAGAAGCTTTGCTTGACATTTTTTCCCAGACTTGCCATTAATTCTCCTTCAGTTGACATACTGCAGAAAAACAGACCCACAGCATGAAACGCCTCCACCATGTTTCATAATATTAATGTGCAGGGATATTTTCTTTTGGCATGTTAATCCACACCACACTTCTCAGATTTCTACTTGTAAACGTATTTGAAAACCATCGAACATTTTTTCATAATATTTGATAAATATGTTCTGCTTTGTACTAGTGTATCACATCAAATCATACGAAATTTGTCACAAAATAAAATTGGAAAAAAAAAACTTTAAGGGGTGTGAATGCTGTATAAAAATGTATCCAATCTGACAAAAACGAATTATATTTGTCTCATTTATAGCAATTCCTCAGACCACATAAAAAGTTGTAAAAAAAAAAAAAAAAAAGTCAAGAAGTACGACTACTTTTTGCAATGCACCATGCATGTACGGATCGGTGTGCAAACACACACGCAGAAAAGCGTCGTGGCTGTCGAGTGTGTCAGCACCGGACACTTTAAGTGTAAGTGTATCGTGTTAGTTTATCACTAAGTATACAGTCTTGTGTGTGGGGGCTTGCATCAGTCTCAGAGTGGCCCCTAGAGCCTTTGCTCAGCTCATATCTCTGCAGTGAGTGTGTGTCTGTGTGCCGCTGACAGACAGGTCACACTGGCGGAGCAGGTGGAGGCTGAGGCCATGCGATCCTCAGATGGGACTCGGGACAGACAGGACACAGGCCAGGGACGGGAGGCCCAGAGCGGTGAAGCAACTGGTTTGTGTTTCTTTGTTTATAGAATATCGCCTTTTACTGCAGTCAATCATAAATCTTCCCCAAACCCGTTGGAGAGAGTCATTCATAATGACAATAATTAAACACGTCTGACCGAGTTAAATAACTCCAGAATGAAGAAAAGCTCTCACAAGCGTTTGCGTCACCTCCTAAACACATCCGCTTTTCACTTGGCACCACATCGCCACGAGTTAACACGTGGGACAGTCATGTCACGCACTTCGGGAAGGGTTTCACATTTTCTCCGACGTACTAACGCTTTGGTCAGACTTTCCCGCTTCCCGCACAGTAATCGGAGGAAACCAGACGCTTGCTCTAGACCCCACCAGGCATTTTGTCAACCAATAAAAGTGATCAGATTTTGGACGGAACGCAGAGCGACATTTCTCCGCGGTGCGCATGTGAGCCCAAACAGCTCCCAGTTTTCTCAGGGAGAAATTTCCAAATAGAAAGCAGTCTTGCTGGTAGCACTGAAGAGGCAGCATAAAACTATTCCTGTGAAACAAACAGGTTTCTCTGCTTAACTTACCCATTGAAAATGAGGCAGAAATCACAATCCTGTGTTTTATGTGAAATATTGTCAAGCTTTCGGCTTGAATTTTCTATTTTTAACTGTTTTGCTTTCTAAAAGTTGGGACTTGTTTGCATCACCTTCAATCTGCCCAAACCTTTCTGCACAATGGGGTGACGTGCTATTAACTATATTCAGTGATGTGCATTAGCCACAGACTGCAAGTCGCTGTGTGTAGGAATAATATGTAATCATAAACAGGGGAACCTGAACCTGGCGCATGATCTTGTGATATTAAAATGCCACAATATTTCATGTCAAAGCGAGGCCCGTCCAGTGAAGCACTATCAAGTCGCTGCATCTGTCTGTGCTGTAAGATCCAGATCTCAAGGTCAGTGCTTTAACCTCGACACCCTGCGTATTTCTGAAAATAAAAGGAAGTAGTTCCCAAGTTAACCATAAGTCAGTTTATAGTGACTGCTTGTCAGACTGGCAGAGAATCTTGGTTGCATCATCATTATATTATTATTATTATTATATTATTATAATCATCAACTTTTGAGGCTGCCAGTTCATTAACGTTCCTGGTTTTCTGTGCCGTTTCAACTGAATTTTGCAAAATCCCATCGGAGATTTTAAATAGAGTTAAAGTCATAACGGTCTTGAAGATTTTGGCCGACTCTGAATTGTGGCAATTCAAGCCACACCGCTTTGGTCCATGCATGAGCATCAGACGCCGTGTCGACTTCCGAGGTAACCAGTGAGTCAAAATATTTGAACTCTCTGCTCTTGATTCGCTGCTGTCCATTGACGTTGATTATGCCAGTGGTATTTTAGATATTGGAGACGAGCAAACATCCATCCATCCCTTTTCTAACACCCTTGTCCCTTAGAGGGGTCGGGAGGGTTGCTGGTGCCACTCCAGTTAACGCAAGAGGCCTGGACAGGTCACCAGTCTGTCGCAGGGCAACACAGAGACACACAGGACAAACAACCATGCACACACACACACTCACACCTAGGGGGAATTTAGAGACACCAATTAACCTGACAGCCATGTTTTTGGAAACTGGAGAACCCACCATGCACAGGGAGAACATGCAAACCCCATGCAGAAAGACCCGGGGCCGGGAATCGAACCCAGAATCTTCTTGCTCCAAGGTAACAGCTCTACCAACTGCGCCACTGTGCAGCACCCTGACGAGCAAACAACTGAATAATATTGAATTTTTATAAGAACTCTAATTTGCACCAATGGTTGTTCCAGTACGGTTGGCTTCCATTTAGCTGGTACAAAAATTGTACAATCTGTTACTGAATCAGGTTCAAAAGAGCCACACTGTCAAATTGCTTTGGTGTGAAGCTTTTGTGGACTAAAGGGAAAGGCTGAGCTGCACACATAGACAGTTTCTGACACATTTCTGCTGTATTCTTACCATTCTAATCTTATTTTCTTTTCAGGAACATAACGTAACTGTTCAGTGTTTATCAGGAAGTGAACTTTTCTCAAATGATTGTTTGAGCCCCTAAATACATATTTAGTTTAATTGCTTGAGGGATTAAGAAAGTGTTCCACATTTCCTGACAATAAAAGTCTTAAAAAGCAGGAAAGAGAACGTTTGTCAAAATTGCTCACAGTACCTGACCTCAAATGAATGTTCAGAAGACATTTTCCCTCTGGAAATTATCTTGTGCAATGTCTACGCAACAAGACTTTTCAAAGCAGCAGTGACAGCAGCTTCAAGTCTCCGTTGGTGAATAAACCAAGTAAATTAAAAAAAAGGGAACAAATATTTTAAAAACCTCATATCTTATTTCGTGGATTTAGAAACACATTCCTGAAGCGAACTTACTGTTCCACTTGACTGACCTGCCAATAATATTTTACAAATTAGTATAAGAAACCAAAGCTGGAGCGTCTTTGATACGTTACTATGAATGATTCCTTAAAAAATATTCCACCACCAATGGCGCAAAGGACAAACTGCTTTCATCGGTGTGACAGTATGCCTTTCCAAAGTGGTCAGGTTCACATTTCAAGCATTAAACAACTTGGGAAGTCAAAGACGCTTTGCCTGATGCACTCGTATCAGATGCCCTACCACTCCTAGTGTGAGTGCTTGACTCTTCAAAAATACCCCCCAACACACCCATGAGATCAGAGAGGCGACTCAGTCACACAACGATGAGATCATGATATCCAAATCGGGCCGCGCAGACACAGAAGTCGCTCCCGCCGAGGCTGTAGGAAAGTTCTACCGTTACAAATCGCTCCACAGCTTGATGTTGTTTGTTGCGCCGCCCAGAGTCACGGAAATTCCTGGAGGGGGAATCTGATTCTGTAAAAATGTCTTGAGGGGGGCCCATGAAAAGTCCAGGTTTTCCTGAGTTCAAAATGATGTCCTTTCAACTGACAGGAGCTAAGAATGAGACGTTCCTAATAGTTTCATCAGGATGTGATAAAAAAGAGCAGGTGTGAACCTGTCTCCTGGTAACGCAAGGTAAACGACGCCATAACGGCAGAGATGAAATCTGATGCTGTAGTCTGACTTTGAAAAAATAAATGTACTCAACGAGAACAGAGCAATGTTGTTAAACCACAACTTTAACATATTAAAAGTGATTCTATGGGCTCTATGGGTAACTCATGCATGTTACACTTTTGATTGGTTTATTTTGAATAAAATATGCATAATGTCCCATTGTGCATATTTTATGTGATGGGCCAAAGCAAAATGAAGCATTTCTTACATCTTCCTCAAGTCTGGCTCCCCCTTCGCCCGCAAAAAAAATTAAAAAATACAAGAGGAAAAATGAGGCACAAAAGAGACATGTCAGCACTTTTGTCATTTCAGAGTGATTTGTAATCTTGTGTGATTTGGTGCGTTTATCCTGGGCTGCTTCATTTTGCTTTGGTCCATCACATAAAATCCTAAAAAAAAAAAAAACAACATAATTAATTTTATGATTGCTACCAAATAAATGAGTTTTGGTGACTTAATGGAGGACAATTGTCATAATGAATACTGTCGATCAGGGTCTGGTCACTTTGATATTCCAGATATCCGACAGCTCAACCTAACATCAAAAACTAACCTTTAAAGAAAAAACCAAGTATTTGGAGAGAATTTCATCCCAAAAAGAAGTAAGGCATTAGAAAGATTTGTTAAATTTCTCTCTCTGTCCTCAACATTGTTGCTAAGAGGTCAAACGGTGGTGTAAGAGGTTCTCCTGAGCATTTTCCAAAGTCTGCCAAATGGCTTCCAAATGGCTGCTCATAAATCTGCTCTCCGCCGGTCAGGCTCCGACCATCGCTGACCCGCTCTGATTTCTCTCCCTCTGACTTAAGAGTTTCTTCAACGCATTCCTGACATTCCTGTTTACTCACTGGCTCACCTTGGCTCCTGATTTTGCTGCTACACCGTTGTTCTGTGTTTGTCTGTCTTCATGAATGTGCAGCAGAAAAGCAATGTGCTTCACGATTAAAACAAATTACTATTGAAATAAAGGGGAAGAGGAGCTATAATTGCATCTGAAAAATATTTTCTGTGCATGGAGTTTGTGTCCCACTGCTTCATCTTAAGAAAACACAGATCAAATGCAGGCATGAGGAATCTCGAGGTTGGTTGTCATTAGTTCTCCAATAGAGTCCAGCGGCTATTAAGAGATGTGTAAAGGAACTATATCAAACTCCAATTCCAACAACATGTCAATTTTATATTAGTCCAGAATAACCTGAGCGGATTTATATTCTCTAACTTGTAACAAAGTTAATCCAAAGCATTTTTGCCCTGACTCTAATCTTATAGGGACATTTAACTGATAAGAAACTGTTTGTATGAGAGAGGAGATGGAGAAGTTTTTCAAGGTTAGAATGAAGCATTCTCAATATCTAAATACGATAAGATGCACTAATTTCAGCCATAATAATACTCCTGAGAAGATGCCAGAAATCAAACTGAATCAGAGAAGTAATGTCCATAGTGTGGTCATTTTTTTCATGTTGTTTTTCATGGTGTATATATATATTGGTTATCAGCCTTAACCGCAGTTATTTTCTGGTGTTGGCCTAAGCATTGAAATTGGTGCAAAATAAAAGGTTCAACTTACATTTGACAAGGCGTATCGTACTTAATGCAGTGACACACCTAAAGCGCCCTGCAAAAACACCGTTCAATGTCTTTCTTTTAACACGAATCAACAACAAACTTTCTGTTGGAATCTTATGCAATAGACCAACACAAACTGGCAAATAACTGTAAAATACTCACACAAATAAAAATCTGAAAGGTGAAAAGTATTCAGCCCCCTTTAAAACTATTATCCCAACAATAAACCAGACAGCTTTAAAAGTAATCTACTGGTAATTAGTAAGTAAGCAGGAAATCTTAAGACTGAATATTCCAGTACAGTCCTGGCCAACTAAATTGTCAGATCATGGCAAGGAGAGCATCAGAAGCAGCCAAGAGGGCCGTGGTTTCTCTGGATGAGCAACGGAGATCCCTGGCTCAAGTGGGAGTACCTATTGGCTGGAAATGTATTAATCTAGGAGTTTAAGAAGACCTTCTTAAGACTTGCCTTTTTTACTTGAAAAAGACAAGTAAAAGTGCTATTTAAACTTTTTGATGAGCAAAGTTGTGAAAGAAAGAAGAGGCTTGGCTGGATGAGAAGAAAAATGAACCTTTTTGGCCGAATGAGAAAACGCAATGCACATCACCAGGAACAGACCACATCCACTCTGGTGCATGGTGGTGGCAGAATCATGTTGGGGGTCTAATTTTCTTCAGGAGGAACAAGGAAGCTGGACAGGTTTGATGGGATCAATGATGGCGTGAAATGCAGGGAGATTAAACCCCTTCAGGCTGGAGATCGGTCCTCTATCAGAACAAGAACTCTAAAGACACAGCTGAATGGTTTATATGCGTGGCCCAGTCAAAGTACACACCAATTGAGAATCTGTGTCCATTTCAAAAGCTCAAACTCTGGAGAAGTAGCTTTCATCCACATAAGTGTCTTTTTCCAAGCATCCCAGAGGCTTCAGGGGTCAAAGCGACTGATGAATCTCCCAATTTACTGCCAAACTTTGAACCTGAGTGTCGACTCGTTGTTGCTTTCCGCTGACCTTCCTATCATATTCTTAATAAGGATGGCTTGCGCCTAAAGCATATTAATCTTTCCCGACTAAAATCGTCAACAGGATGAAATGTTTCCCAACCAAACCTCAGCGAGAGAATAATTTATTATGTTGTCAATAAAAACATTTTATGTTTCTCTTACAAAACGTTGCTCTATCCACTCTTCTAACACTGCCGTTCTAACTCCCCCCCCCCTCCAGAAAGTCAGATACATTAAAATGTGAGAAAAACATTTGTCATACAGACGTTTGGAAATCCAGAGAGACAAAACCAGACAGCTGCACACAAAAAATGCTGTGAGGCAAGAGTAGATGCAGCTAAATCAAAAAACATATTAAATAGGCATAAAATAAAATAATTACAATTGCAAAAGTGACTCACAAATCAAACTGGCAGATATATGACAACAAATGAACAGAGAAGATAATTATATTTCCAGGGCTACATTCTTCTGCATGGAGCTGTCAACATATGGGCACAAGTTTGGGACTTTTCCTCCACCGCTGCAGCATGAAGCCCTTTCACCACAACACGTCTCTCTCACTCCGAGCAGCACAAGGCAGGAAAGGTTTTTCTTGGCAGATGCATGTCAAATTACTACTCGTCCACATAAGCGCCACAATATCCATGACACCCTCCTTAATAAACAAGCTGTTGAGCAACGGTTGTCACGGTGAGCAAAACGCAAAGTCTTCTGCTTAAAAACGTGGAGCGTTCACGCAGAATCCATTTAGCTCAAATCTTTTCAACGCACAATGTGATCTAAACACTTTTTGGTTTTGGTTGGTTTGAGACTCAGCATCATGTAGTTTAGGAAGGAATGACATTCGTGTCTCTTGATGGAATTTAGCCTCAAATCCAGAGAATGCCACTCGCAGTGTGTCGACTGAGAGTAGCATACAAACATCTCTTGGTTTGTTTTGTCTATGAATCCACATTTAGACTGTGCAAGAAGACTCAATGACATTTCTAAAACCACCATGTCATCTCTTAGCAATTTTAGGAATGCCTTTCAAGATATTCTTAGCAGATATTTGATTTGGGCACCTGATTTAATACCACCCATCAGCACTTTAACAACATTAACAACAATAAAGACCTCCAAAGAGGCTTTGCGTCGATTGTGGTTGCCTGAATGACTTGAGCTGTTGAGCAAAAGTGACCGCAGGGATGGGATGGCAATAGAGCGAGAGCTCCACGGGCTGAGTGGACTGAAAAGGAAGGCCCTTCGTGGCTGCTTGAGGGCAACGGGGGCAAAGCAGGCCAAGCACGGTCTCGGTCTTGTCTTTTTCTCAAGTCATAAATCTGGATTTGTCACAAGGCTGTCAGGTTGAACTCGGGGAGCAGCTGGAGGCGAACTGAGAGGCGGACCAACCAACAGACGTACTGACAGACAGAAGAAGTTTCTCATGAAGGACAAAGAAAACTGCCTGAGACAAAGACACATGGTGGCAGTGAATCAAGGACGCCCTGAACAAAAGAGTGCAACAGATCACACAAATTTCAATTCTCCCTTTCTGCAACATGGGGACAGGTGTGAGAGAGCTCTAGCATGCTCTGAGGCTCTGCAAAACATCACTGGCCACCTTGGTGTTTATTCGTTCACTCCTCATCCTCCCCTCCAGGCGCTCAAAGGGTAAACGTCTATTCTGGTTTAGGGTTACATCCAAGTTGCCTTGAACCCCCGGGCTTCCATGCACACATGCCATTCCTGACAAGCCATCATGCTCCCGGGTGCACATCACCTGCCTCTGACCCCCACAGGGAGGAAGGGGTACCTCAATACCTTCCTGGTCAAAACCCCAACGACGTCGCCCAACAAGCACCGCCCCATCCAATCCCCGTGACCAAGAGTAAGACACCTGCTCCTCCCTCCTCTCGCCTCCCCCACCAACTATTATTAAAGGCTTTATAAGGGTTTAAGTGTTGATCAGGGAATGGCCGTGACCTCAATCGACAGCTACGCTAGGCTAGGCTAAGCTAAGAGTTAAAGGAGCTGTCTGGCACAGTGACAAAACAAGGCGATGACAGACACTGTCTGAAAGCGCCACCGCCTGCATCCACCCAGTTTTCCACCAAGCAGATCCATTATCAGAAGGCCGGGCCTCTCTTCAGCCAAACCATCTGTCACCAAACATCTTTCAGCAAAGTTCTGCAGCAACCTCACCTTCCCAGCAAATGTTTGGAATTGACATCACTCTGAGCATGTCTTAGGAACCGTTGTGGTCATGAAAACATGAAATTATTAATAAATAAACAAAAACCCTCCAAAAATCCAAAAGACTATTTGCAGTAAATTCACAGTCACTTGAGTATTCGGGCTTTACAAAGTTAGCTTGGTAATTAGCCAACAATATTTCTGATAGAAGATCAAACTCTACGTGTTTCTAAATCGTACTGTATTAATAAACGTGTAAGGGAACACTCCTTTGCAAAGTTTTATCAAAGACTTGTTGGGATGTGACCTTGTCTTGTGATGTAAGTGAAAACCATTATTATGAACCCTGAATGTGACAGTAAGTCCTTTAGGCTTCACCGTCTTTTTTTAAGTAAAAAAGAAAGTAGCTCTCAAGTTGCCTTGTTTTCTTGACAGTCAACTAAAACAGACTTTCATTTGGCTAGCAAACAATACTCAAATGTTGTACAAATGTTACAATGTTATAAAAGCGTTGAAGAATTCTCCTCCGCTTGTAAACCCTTTATCTGGCACCATTCTGTACAAAAGCGTAACAGTGACAGAGGAATGGACATAATGCAATTGATTTCAAGCATTGGGAGTAGCAGCGTCACTGACGCCTAATAGCAGCTAACAGCGCTAACTTTAGCATCTGCTCTGTAGCTTCCAGTCTGCAAAATTAAGAAAATATTTCACAATTTTTTATGAGTGTGCACTACATTTAATCATCTGTATTTCAAAACTGCACATGCTTTGGCTGACCAAGTTTAAATTGGACAAATCTACACAGAGTAGT
The DNA here is from genome assembly GCA_902982915.1 of Phalloptychus januarius. Taxonomy (NCBI): domain Eukaryota; kingdom Metazoa; phylum Chordata; class Actinopteri; order Cyprinodontiformes; family Poeciliidae; genus Phalloptychus; species Phalloptychus januarius. The sequence goes on along the minus strand of CADWAE010000471.1, from coordinate 15,361,857 downwards.
AATTTCTTTATTCAGGAAATACATAAACAGTCATTATCCTTCGTTGACATCACGGCCACTTTTATATAAGGATTAAAAATCTATATATTTGAATCACTCAAGTTTGGACTGGATTATTCTACAGTGGTTACAGATTCATCTGATCTATTTGTGAAAACAAAACAAAACAAAAAAGTTGGGATGCTTGGTTTTCCCACAAATATTGCTACCCTCCCCGCTTCTAATTTTAATGAATTAGGAAAAGAATGAAAATTTGGACTGAAGTTTTCCCCCCAAAAAACGGCTAAAATCCTGTTCCAGTCTTGTGAAAGTTGCACTGCTAAACCTTTAGGAAGGAGTGACGTGTCAAACCATCAAACTGAGGATTGTAGGAGCTTGAGCTCAACAGCTGCACAGGAAACATGAGGGATGTGACTCATGAACATGAGAGATTATTGTATGCAAAAACAAACAGCGAAAGCCGTTTGACCACATTTCATATTCAGAAGTGTTTGGTAAAGGATTTTTGTTTTTGTCCACACAAACTGTGGTTATTGTCATCAAAGTTACTTGTAGCAAACTGATGAGTCGTTACAGGAGGATGTATAAGAATGACATGAACACATGATTACTCAAGTGTTCAGTTATGGAAAATGTACTTTTGTTATTTAAATGGCTAACAAACAGTCCAGGGTATTTTGTTTGATAGACTCTTACATCTTAAACTATTGACGGAGATTTAAATCAAGCACTTCCTGATTTGCTGGAGATGTATAATTATCCCTTAATGTGCATTTTTATCAGCTTCCTTTAAAAAGAGTGAAAGAAACAAGGGATGATAACAACAGAGATGGGCGTACCGTACATCTTTCCCTCATCAGAGAGGATTATCTTCCTACGGCCACATGGTGGATAAATTGCCAGGGCTTCCTGGAAGCTCTGCTCGATGTCGGGGCTCCACACCCCCTCTGCATCGTTCTCCAGGGGTTTGTCAAGTCCATCTCCCAGCTCCTCGCTCCCGCCCCTCGGGGAGGGAGCCGGCACCCACTCCGCAGACGTGGTGGGGTGTCAGGAAGAGGACCACAGAGCAAGGAGTGGGTGTAGAGTTGGAGTCGGGATGGCTGCTGGCGGTGGAAGGAGGAAGAGGCTTCAACAAGGAGCACGCCTGCCTGTAGGACATCCAGAGGTGGGATGAAGATGGCGACAATGACGAGCCTGGATGTGGTGAACATAAAAAGAAGATCATTTAACTTTAGGGTTAAAGTGGTGGCAAAGGCCGAGGCAAGTTCTAGTAAGCTTTGCAGCGTCGAAAGGGCATCACAGAAAAACATAAGTAATTGGGTAAAATTTAAAACCTCAATAAAGGCTATTGCTTGAGGAAGCAATTGTTTATCAATAGCCCAGTGTTCAGACCCCCTACATGAGGTAAAGCACAGAGCCAGGGGCTGGTTTTTAAAAGGCTGACACTTAACAAGCACCAGAAGGCGACAAAAACTGCAAAGATACAAAATGGAAAAGGGGCAAAATGGCCATTCACCAGAGACTGTGAGACTTGATGTACTTCATCACTTGATTTCCCTTTGGAATCAATCAAGTATTTTAAACTGAATTGATCTCAATGTGGTAAAAAAAAACAAACCCAAACACACTACAGTAAGTAAGAAAAGAGAGACTGGAGCTGAGAGGGTCCCCATGCTCCACTGTCTCACCTTCTCCAAGAACTTTTTTGAATTCCTCCCTGTGTTTTTATTATTTATTTAGTGACTTTTTAGACTAGCATTCCATAAAGTTCCATGAAAAAAATGCTCATGATTCTAACAAAGGGGGACTTGCAAGAGATTCTCATCCTGTTTTCCCAACACGAGTTTGTTTAAGATGTGCACATGATTCCTAAACCTCTGGCTGAAGAGAATGAGACAGACGTCGGCTCCACCTCTTCCTATCGACAAACACGCAGGAGACAAACGGGAACAATGGTCGGACACAGCGAAGAAAGAACAGTCAGACTCATGAGTCAATGCAAACAGAGTTTGTCTTTGTCATAGGTTATTTTCCTGCCGCAGTGAAACTATGACAACACCGTGTCCGGTTAAGCCAACAAAGGCAGAAGTAGCAAACATTACGTCACCGCAGAGACTTGGTCAGCAAGTCAGTGTTACGGGCAGAGAGAAAGAATTCACCTAGTCTGCCCCCACTTTCCGACCCTCGTCCATCACGCTTCCCTCCAAACAACTGATCGTCCGCAGCCACTTCCTGCTGCGGTGAAACCTCGAGTTATCTGACCGTATTTCTGAGCTTGTGTGCAAAGACACATGTAGACATGAAGCTCAAACACAAACAAATGGACAAATGTTCACAGACAAACGCCTAGGTGATGAGTTTGAGTCGTGTTCAGAGTTTTTTGTGGAACTGCTGAGAAACCAGATCTGTCTGATTGTACTGAACTGACTGTACTGATTGTACTGTGAAAAACAGACAGTGTGACCTCAATGACATTTTGATCTCCAATGCCTCTCTGCTCCACTTTCTAACCCAGGCGGACATTCAAAGAGGAGTGGCAAAAGCAAATGAGGTGGATTAGCAGTGTGGCTTAGCTCGTGTCATCCATGTTACTGTAAAGTACCATTTCTGCTGCACAGATATTGAGCTGTTAGCGTGTCAGACCTGTCATACAGCAATGGTGTCTTCAGTCAGAGGCCTCTTCAGATTTGTTGCAAGACTGACTGCTGCTGGACATTCTGCCTATCCACAACATCACCGTCCAGACTGACTCTTTGAAGATACTCGGATGATATGAGTTACAGCAACATTTAACTTCTCTTTTGGATAAAGTATTTTTGAACTGAATCGAATTGTATTACCGCAGATCTGACAATGTAAATCATCTTTAGTTATTCTTCTTTTTAGCAATTCTTCCTGTCACTTTATGCCAACATTAAGTCAGATCCAAAGCAAGTTGCAGGTGGAGAATAACATCAAAGCACTGGTGTATCAGGTTTTTTCAAGCAGACAGAGAAATTGAGTTTGCATAAAGTTAAAAACAAAGTGAGCACAAAATAGTTCTGAAAGAAGAATCCGAACTGGGCCCACAAGTCCATAAGTGCATAACTTGGAGTGGTGAGAAAAAGACACTAAAATCTGTCCTTTTTGGAGGAAGGAAAATCCCACAAGCAACATAGAGGACACAGTACATGTGGAAGAAGGTACTCTGGTAGATGACGCCTAATTTTTTTTTTTATACCGAGCTTGAGCAAAATCGGCAAAAATGAAATTCTAAATGCGCAAAGCAGATACAGATATACTCTGAAATACTTCCAGCTCTGTGGTTCCATAAAGTAATGAATCAGGAGGCCTAAAAGCAAATGAAAGATGCACTTTTCATTTTTTTCTAAATTTGCAAAACATGAAAAAAAACGCATGATTTTCCTTTTAATTCCATTGTAATAATCTAACACATAAAGTAGCAATAAGCACATCAAAGCTTGTCTTTACAATGTGACATAATGTGCAAAAATTCAGTCAGTGGCCTGAAAATAAAAAAAGGAGAGAGACAATGGAGAAACGTAGCAAAAGTTTTCCTCTGTCCTTATCTAACTCAACTTTTCTGAACATTGCACAGAAACAACTCAGAGTTATGCAACGATTTGTTTTGTGCTTTTCACAAAGCCCTAAATAAGATCATGAGCCGCTCAACCGGTGAGCTTTACCGGCTTCTGTAAAAAAAAAAAAAGTATAAAAAATTACAACCCCAAAGTTTAAAAAAAAAAAAAAGCAAACATTACCTAATGCGAAATTTCCATCGTTTACTAAACTGATTTTAAAGCACTTGCGACTCGGGGCGACTGCAGGTCACTGTGAGATTTGTAGCAGCCATAAACCATTAGAGTGCAGCTCTGTGCCTCGCTCAATGCATCCGGGAGGTTAATTAAACTAAGCCATGTTTTAAAACAGCCACCCCCACCACCAACAACTCCCACTTCTTCCCTCACTCCTCTGGCCGGCTTGCTGCTGCTCCTCCTCCACCCCCTCTTACTTGCTCTGCTCAGTGGGATAATCCCCCAGCTGGAGCTGTGGTCAGGGGGCCAAGAAACCACCAGACCAATCCCCTTCGCTCCTCTCACACACACTGACCAAATGAGGCACACTGACACCTGCATGTTACTGACATGAACCCCACTAAACACAGACGTTCAGGTGTGAACTCCATCTTTAACGTGGACACAATGCATTCTGCCAGGGTCATAATGAATGTCCAGCTGAAATGAACACACAGCATCTGAAGGGAAACCTTCTTACAGGAAGCTGGACCTCTGCTCACCTTTGACCTGGGCTGCATCCAGACAGGTGGGCAGGTATCAAGCCTTCACACAGCAGTTCAAAACTTTGAGTAGTAACTTGATTACCGCTGCAACTAGCGATTATTTTGGTAAGAATAAGTGATTTTTTTTTTTCAACTAATCGCTTTAGCTTTTTTGCATTATAAGATGCATATAAACAAATAATTACATTCCATTTTGAAATAAGAAAATAAGCATTTAATTGCCAAAAATACAGTAACGTAATATTCCGTTAGTGAATTCAAGCTAGGTAAAGTTGAAACAGTCACTTGGGAGATTTGGGGTAAAACATATTTTTTACATTTGAGATAAATATGCAAAGAATTTACATATTTATCTCAAATGTACAGGTGAGCAGTGTTTGCTCTGAGTTTGCAGCTCTTTTGCGAAATTCAATTATTTTGAGTCTCTATATACTCCGGTTAATGATTAATCGATTACTAAATTAGCTGACGATTATTTCAATAATTGATTCATCACGATTAATTCAATTTATTATTACTTTTAGTAGTTTTACTGTATTGTCCTTTTTACATTAACTTGAGTAATATTATTATGACCTATTGCTATTCTTACTTGAGTGAAATTTCTGGATACTCTATTCAACATAAGTAAGTTCAATAATGAGAGAACAAACACATTTCAGCCAAAATGTATGAAACACAGACACACACCTACAGTTTGTGTTGAAGTGAGATTTCTTGTTATTGCACCAGATTTGTTTTTCTCACATTATTTTCTATCTGCTGAGCGTTTTGGAGGTAAGTAAGACACAGTAAACACAATTCACTGTCACTGGAGGCACATGATAACTTATAGATATCACATGCTGCGATACAGCGTATATGATACACGCTGTGCAATAAACACGTGTAATATATGTGTATAACATTATAATTAATTAATAATAATTGTTTAATCTGGTGGAAACTTTAAAAGTCAAAACTAAAATCAGATCTAAATAAAATAAATATTCGCTTTGACTACTTGCAGTGACTTTGGCATTCCCGCCTGCGTCACTTTCTGTTCAACATAAGACCTGCGGGTGTGTGTGTGTGTGTGTGTGTGTCTACTCGAGTGGCCAAAAGCTACTCTAATCACATCGGGAATGCAGGGGGCAGGAAATATTTGGGATATAAAGCCGCAGTACGAGATCAGGCTGTGAGATGGCAATAAAGTCACTGTGAGAGCTCGTGGCAACCAGCAGGTTTATTTTGCTTGGTGCGCTGTTCTCTGGCACCGAGTCCTGCTGGACTGCATCAGCAGGATCTTAGAGGCTTAAACACAGAGCACAGGGTTTTATGTTTTAGATAGTGATGGCTTATAACGCCACAGAAAGGTCTTGAGTCGAACACAACACTTTCCAGATTGCCAGCGTTGTCCTAATCAGCAATTCAATTTAAATGCATTTCTTTAGACTTTGGCTTCTTTTCCAATTTCTCTCGGTTGTCTCCATGAGAATCTTTAGAGAGGTACTTCCTCTGCACATGACACATGCCAGGGTTTCCCCCAGAGTATTATAAGCCTGGCAGGCCACCAGGCTTTACTTGCACCCTGCCATCCTAAGCATGGTTTATTTATTATAAGTTTTTTTATTCACCTGTAACACTGAGAGCAAAGACGGTTTGAAGAGTGAAACAGTTTGAAGTCCCTTGGCAACATACTACGGTCAGTAAGTTAGTATAGAGACTGAGGTCAGGTGTCTTTGTTCACCGGAATAAAAACCCGCAGCCGGCCTCTACAAGCTAATAAATAAAGTGACAAATCATGGATAAAAAATATTGGACACTTTAAGTAGGTTAAATTGCAAAAATAAAAATAGATATTTCAATTATGTTTCTTTTTCTGCTTGCCTTTCGAAGACTTCATAATTGGTCTTAGACATAACAATAAAATAAATCTGTTAATTAATAATATGTGCTTCATAAACGAATAGTTGAAAGATAAAGATCTACATTTCTATGTCAATATTTCATTCAATTCAAACATACTTTATTTATTCCAAAGGAAAACTGAGATGTTAAAGTAACTTATACCATCAGCATATCTCCAAAGACCCATAATGGACAGTGATGCTGTGGATCATCAGTAGCAGTCAGTCTTGTAATTAATCTGAGGAGGTTTCTGACTGAAGACATTCCACAGCAACATGTCCTGGACGACACCATCAGCTGTTGGTAAGCACTGCTGATCCACCTCTTTTGCTTTTGCCGCTCCTCTTTACATTTCTGTCTGGCCATTTTTACAAAAAGGTTTGGGTTTTTTTCTGATTTTTTAAGCACACATTCAGTAAAATGCTGACATACAAGAACTGGACATAAATACAATGAAGACGGTGATAAACAGTAAAACTTTAGAGAAACATCTAGAAAACCTGAAAACCTTTTGAAGAAGATAACCTTACAAGATGCTGCGGCTCATCGTAAACAAAGTGCAGAAGGTCTTTACGACTTTTTGCTCAGCCACGTTCATAAAGGAAAATGTAGCGAGAGAAGAAATGTGGGACAGATAGAGGTCGTTCATACAATCAGCTAACTTGCTTGTTTTATTGACGCAGCATTGAGGTTTAAATCTTCAGCTGATTAATCTCGTTTCTAGCAGCGGACGACAGCCGGCTTCCTGGAACTCACAAAATCTTTCAGATCTAAAATCCAGACATCAACTAATAACTATAGATAGAAATCCACAAAATAGTTTTGTTTGGTCGTAAAAGTCAATGAGTAGGAAGACAAGACACTGTAACACAAAAACACTTTGTTATAAGCCTTAGTGTGTGGCGCGTGGAATAATTATCCTCTGCAGCCAGTCACAGATGTAGTGAATTAGAAGCTGGGTATTTAGGACTTTAAACCTCTCTTAGCTCCTAATGTGTTTGGGGAAAAACTGCATAAAAAAAAGAGAACAGAGGGTCTATAAGTCGTGTCGACGCGCGCAGACGGACATGCAACAGGCCTGCAGACGAGGAAGGGGAGGGAGGTGCAGAAAGGCTTTTCTCTCTGCAAGGCTCATTTCTGAGGCATTATTCATTTCTCTTGTGCAACAGAGGGGAGGAATGATCACTATGTGGGATGAGCACAACAAACCAGAAAGGAGACAAAAAAAGAAAACAACTCGTCCGCTGCGGAGTGGACCAGCTGAAGGCGGCGCGAACGCGCTGAGCCCGTTTCTCCTCGCTCACACACTATTACACTCCTTTCTTTTGTGTTTACCCACACAAACACATCCACCCTCACACAAAACGCTCCAAACAACTTTAAATCCCAGCATAACGGACGCACTCGCCTGTCTGAGGCTGAAGCGACCGCAATGGATATTAAGACAAAGGATGAAGAGGCCATGGAGGGAGATAAATAGGCGACTCCTCTGGCTGTGGCTGGACGGGGTGGAGGAGGGCGGAGGGATGTTTCAGGGGAAGATGTGACAGGTGGGGGTTTTTTTCTTCCTCCCCCGTCTCCCTCCATTCATTCGTCACACTGCTCCAATCCACCTGTTGCTCCTCAGGAAAACACACTCCTGTCAGCTGCTGCGATGCGCACCACACGACACACACACTCACACACACACACTCACGCAGAGCAGCGGCACTTTTACACCGCAGCTCGTTAACTTGAACCGAGATCAACTAAAATACACTCTGTCTGCTGCACAGCAACACAGACGCACAGTCAGTCAGTCGTAAACTGCAGTGCATGTTCTTTATTTTAACAAGTGTTCTACTTTTATTACTGTTATTATTTTAGGGGTCAGAAATGTATTGATATTCATGAATGGTTTTTAGTTTTTATTAGAAATCGTATTTAGTCAGGCGATTCTTTCCAATGTCTCCCTCACTTCTCACCTATTTACGAGACAAACATCCCATAAAATGATGAAACATCTTTATTTCTGTTTTTATTTACAGATTAATGCAGTCGGTAAAAGGTTTACTGTTGTGGCTACATTTCATGTAGAAGTAAACTGTCCACGTTTACATGAATACCTGCATCAGCACAGTTTAGTCAGATCAAAACCTTCCTATTCTTTGTTTCAATACGACAAATATAGTTGGTGTGATAAACTCAACTTGTGTTTTGTTGTAACTCCCACATTTAGAGTTAAAAACAAGACGGATTAAAGCCATTCAAATATTTCCAAATGCAACGTTTCTAATGGCACCATGAATAATTCAGATAGGTGTGTTTCGCTGTGGTCAGGCTGTGGTTTCTGACTCCCTGAGTGATTTTGTTTCAGTTTACTCGTCGTTGATATTTGGCCTTGCGGCCACTTCCCTCATTAGCTGCTTTGGTTTCCGTTTCCCTTTGCATTTTTCCTCGCAGATTTTATTCACGGCTTCCGCGCATGGATCGTTATTGCCTTTCTGTTAGCCTTCTCACAAACACAATCTTGGAAATAAATACCTTTAAGGTGGAATTTACTCTTTTCCATAATATTTAGGAATATTATGAAAAAAGCTGCACATGGCATCTCCTCACAAACTTCTAGATCTCATCGAAACGAAAACATTTAAAAAAATTGTGTCCTAAACTGTGGTGTAAACTAAAAAAAAAAAACTCTAATATTTTTTTATAAAGCAAAAAAAAAGCATTTTAATATGAACTTTTAGCTTAGTTGAATGTGTTTAATCATACTGCAATGCTTTTGATTTCTATCTTTGAGTTATTTTGCCGAGCTTACATAAGGCACATCAGTCTATGCTTTCAGATCATTTTGGTAGAAATACATTCAAATTGTTTGCATATGCTTCTTAAATGAACCTCAGAATAAAGCAGGAAAGAGTAAACATGCCGAGTTTAAAAGCAAATTAGTGCAGACAGACAGGGCCGGCCCGAGGTTTAGTAGGGCCCAAAGCAGGATTTGATTTGGAAATCCACTTGCAAAAAATAAAAATAAAATAAATCCTTGCCCACCCATACCACCGTTTTTATTTTGGCCCAGCATTTCATTCCCTATATTGTTAATTTGACATTGGTTTGCATAGTTAAATGAATTAAATGCTTTTTTTTTGCTCGTTTATGTCTCTGCAGAGTTTGAAAGAGGCGTTCAAGTTTAGGCAACTGAACGGAAAATAGTTCTGGGTATATTTGTTTGCAAACAGCGACAGTGTGCATGAACTGTTACTCAAATCAAAGAAAAAATGAATTATTTAATGACAGCAGAGTAATAGCATACTCACGGTCTACTTTAAAGAAATGTGATTACATGACGCTCTAAACCAAAGATGGAACTGAGTGATTTTTCTCTGATAAGGGGGTTATAATCTGCAATAATTTACTAGATTGGCAAGTCTTTCCTGGAATCATATCGATCTGAGATGTTACATATATATAGATTTGGAATATAACACATTTTAAAGTGAAATTATAAATACGAATTTAACATTTTATGGTACAATTAATTAGTGAAAGTCCTTGACTACACTGAAAAACAAACGGAATCTTCATGGTTAAAGTACATGGATACACAAAGCATGTAGGAAAACTTGGTGATGGCCTGGGTGTCCTTAGCAACCGCTCACTTCACTTCTGTTCATGGCCGACTGTGGTTCTTACTGTGAAACCTGAATCATGTTTTACAGTAAGAAAATGTTTCATAAAGCCTGAGGCATAAATACTCATATTTTATCAAAATGAAATTTACACACATTTATATATTTATGCATATATAAAAATGTTTATGAAATGAAAACAGCTATTTTATTCTAAAACGCCTAAGTAAAATTAAATTTTTTTAAAAAATCCATATCAGTCAAATTAAAAGCCGAGAAAATAAAGCGCTGCAATAAAACTTCAAAAAAACTCAACAAAAGTTCTGCACTGTAATTTTTCCCTTTGCAGAATTTATCTTCTGCCTCGTTAATTTATGATGTTATGCAACAACGAGCGACTTAAACACTTTTAACAAATCGTGTCACACAACATGAGGCCAACCCGAATATTCAGACCCAGTCCAGTCCACTAACACTTGTTGCTGCAACCGGAAATGAAGGGGAGAAATAACATAATTGTGCGAGTTAAATAAATAGGCGGTTTAACTGGCTCCGGAGTAAAACTTTACCCGGCGACGCGCTAATGTTTGCCCGCGCGGCTGGGACTCCGTCTCCCGGCTGCGGAGCTCCGAGCCGCGGCTCGCTGCACAGCTGTAATTAAAGGAAGGAGGGGGAAAAATGCGGGGATTCTTCCTGAGAAATGTGAGACATTTGAGGTATGTTATGTCCGCCTGTGAGTGGGAATTATTTTGAGTAGAAATAGCGACGCAGAAAAGTTCACGACACAAGCAGAAGAAGAAGAAACAAAAAAAAAAAAAAAAAAAGCTGGACGCAAGAAACAGCAAAACACTTTTAGTAGCTTACCTGCTGAAACTCTATGACAAGTCCGACAGGCGCATTCAGGGAGGCAGGTGAAGCAAGTGTTATCTCTGGGTTCATTAAAAAAAATAAGCTGAATTAGCTGTTTCTCTGTTGTTGTTTTCCTCTCCTTTGTTTGTTTTGTGCTGCCTCGTCTCCTTCCTGGAGCCCGTTCGTTTGAAGCGCAAGGAGGGCAGGAATTTCAGGAATTAGCCGTGGTATGACATGAAGCCTGGAAAAAGCCAGGGAAAAAGAGCAAGGGAGGGAAGGACGGGAGGAGAGAGGAGGACGAGGGGAGAGGAGGAGGAGGAGGGGAGGAAGGCCTGACCGGTCAGCACGTAATGACGACGAGGAAGAGGAGGAGGAGGATGAGGAGGAGGGTTTCTGAAGAAGAAAAGTAACTAAAGCGAAACGAAAGGCAATCACATCATGAGTAATGATATTACATGTCCCCGGGATACTGCGCGTGACGTCACGAAAAGGGATGGAGATTATTACAAAGATTATTTCAAATAAATTGATATTGTTAATGGCGTGACCCCATGTTAGCAATAATAATAAAAAAAGAATTTGACAGATAGTAGATTAATATATTTTTCTTGTTGGGAATAAAATACGTGTGTTTTCAAACTGATCAGTGTCATAACCTACTATAACCAATTAACCCAAAGCCATTAAAAGAGTCCAAATTCACTTTTGATGGGTTTTGGTTTTAATTTTTATGCTGCAAGACATCCACACTCTTGAGTTCCTACTTCTCTTTACTAATGTGAATGCTGTAGGCACAACATGGTCATACATGTTGGATTTACCTTCCGTCTCTAAACAGTGATTCCGATTAAATGTTTGGTTATCTGACTATTGGTTTCAGGAAGACAAGGTCAAATGGCGTCTTCATCATTTGAACTGGCTCTTGTTTTTGCTGGAAAAATAAAAAGAGCTACAGAATTATTTAGAATTCACTGAGCAGCAAAGAGTGTCACAGTTACAGACGGTGCTTAATTTGTAAATCAAAACGATGCCAGTTCGCAAATAGCGTCACAGATACTGAATGCACATGCAACACAACGCATAGGCACTCAAATGTGAAAATACTAAGCTAATTAATAAGACACGGAAATACATTTCTACCAGAGAAATCCATTTCAATGTGAGAAAGCCCAGACGAACATTAGAGTGAGATGAGAATCGGCCTGAATTGCGTAGGAAAGCAGCTAGCATGACATCTAGCTTCTGAGGATCTTTTGGTGTTCTTCACTTTGTCAGGCAGGTCCTGTTGAAGTGATTGAGAACAGGTGTGGCTAGAGACTGAGAACTCAGGTGTGATAAACAACAGCTGGGTTTTAACAGAGCAGTCATTTTTTCACAAAGGGCCATGCAGAGTTTCTTCTCCCCTAACATCTTCACTTAAAAACTGTGTTGTCTTTGACTAATATCTAAAATGGACTGTTCGACAAACATGCCAAAATAGAAAATCAGGAAGAGGACAAACAGCACAAGTGTAATACAGTATGAACATAAAAATAAGTTTGTTCAATTAAACTGGCATCTCTTTAAATACTTTATGTTTTACTATTTTGTTCATAGAACATAAAGCACATGTCATATAAAACAATAAACGTTTTACTGACATTGAAGTAGTAGGAGTGAATTTTAATATGAACATGCTAATGTTAGCTAAGAAACTTTATTTATTTATTTTCTGGCTTTAGCTTCTTAGCTAGTTTTAGCTTTTACATAGATTTTTTTACTTTCCATGGAGTATGTCACTGTAGGTCAACATTTTTTCTTACATTTCTGCATGTCTTCTGCAGTTAACTTCAAACGCTTCTGCAATTTTCACCAAAAACATTCATCTTACAGCGTTCACACTGCATTTTTATGACAAATGCGCATTTTTCTCATCATTATTGTTATTTTATTCAAATTTCCTGAAGATATAACTGTCTGAGATGTGGCTCTGAACTTTGGACCCAGACAAGCAAAAAGTGCTACATTATACCAAACGACTAGGAGAGCCCCCTAGCGGACACCACGGGTATTAGAGAAGATTCCCCCATAACACAAAAAGGTCATTCTTCACCTTCTATGGTGCATGAGTTGGAATCAGGGTAAAATATATATGTCCTTAAAAAATGCAAAAGAAACATAATCTAAAGCAATATTGTAGATTTTAACTGCTGTCACCTTGATTGTAGCAGAAAGTATTTTGTAAAAATAGTCTGAACAGCCGTCTTGTGAATTAATGTATTAAAGCCCAAAAGAATAATTTTGAGATGTGACTGAAGTCAATGGTTTCAACAGGTTACAATACAAAACATGTAAACCCATCAAAAAGGATGTTTTTTTTAAATCAACTTGTCTGGTTGAGGCCATTAGGGAACATTGTTGTTATTATTAATACAAGTGAGGCCTGCTAACATTAAAAGAGTAGAGAAAGTTGGCAATATGGTGCACAATATATTAAAGACCTGGAGGCATTATTGTCTCAGATGTTATTCTGAACAGCTGTGAACCTAAAGAGTCGCAGAGCCTCCTACTGGATGTCGTAGTTATTGCAGAAGGTTTGTCCAGTAGGAGAAACATATTCCACATTTTGTAACCTGAGCTTCTCTACAATTTATAGTCTAATGGACCAATAAATGCATTTTCATTTCTGTTCGAAGGGACAGCATGTTTACTCTCATGCAACTTTTGCATTTTATATTTGCCAAACCCTTGTTTCAAGTCAAACTAGTCCTCAATGCTGACAGAACAAAGTGTATGCTGTCTTTTTTTTTTTTTAATCCCTCCTATTGAATCTGAGCTCAGATTAAAACTCAGGTTTCTTTTTCAGGAATAAATTATGTTTTTCTTGTAATATGAAAACAACTTGAAAGACTTCATATGTCAGTAAGATTAACCACTATAAATGAAAGTGAAATATATATATACACATATTCTCATTTTTAATGCACTTTTCATGAACAATGTTGCTTTATGGGACAAAGTTAAGTTTCTAAAATTACGGGGTTTAAAAATGTAAATCAAAGAAATGTTTGGTATAGCAGTAAAAGATGAACTGGAGGCATGCTTCGCATATTCGCCAGGGACGTAAAAATAAATTGCAAACAGCCTGTGAGTGCGTTGCTGTTTTTAAGAGATGAATAGTCATTTGTCAAACTTAAAGTCACTTTATTTATTAAGTTTCATTGGTTTATGACTAAAGGTTTAAGACATCCCTAGTTGTTCTATACAATAGTCAGTCACGCTGTTTGATCTACAATATATATAGTGATTTTAATTGCTGGCACAAATACTCCAGTAAAACGTCCCCCCAAAAAAACACATTTCACATTGTTTTACTCTTTCAATCTTCGACCTTGGTCGATGTTATTATTCCAGAAAAGGTGAAATTCCTTAAAACAGTCACACATGCTCCCACAGTGGTCTATGAAAAGTCTGGACTGCAACTCTTTAGACGTTTACAACCAACTACAGGAGATTCATTTGCACGTATGCGAATACAAATTTTAAAATAAAAGATTAGATCTGTCTAAAAGTGACATAAATTATTTAAAAAGCCTCCTGTTGATGAAGAAGTTGTACTGTTACAGTCATAAAAAGCCTCTATAAAAATAGCTGGAATGTAAATTAAGGTCTTGTACAACATTGGACTTTAGTGGCATTTCTCTTCACAGGGTTATGGCTGATGTTAGTCACTGAGAACACGGCTGCTAAAACATTTACAATGCAATATGCTGTACAGTGATACACTGCAGAGACAGAATTTCACCTGCAAGACGTTGATTATAACACTACATATCAGGTCTTCAATGGGGCGAGCTGTTGAAGCTGAGAACTGAACCCAACTACCCTCCAGATTCTGTCATCTTCACAGATTAGGAATCCAGAGGGACAAGGCTGAGAGACGCGGCTCAGTCCCCCCGCATGTCCAACAAAGGACATCTTCTCCATCGTGCTTCCCCTCTGACGGCCGCTTTGCTCAGTCTCTCATTTTTTGGACAGAAATTTCATTTTGTTCCCTGAAAAAACAAAAACAAAGCAACAAATACATAATAGGAAGTGCAGCAAACATTTTTAAAGAGAAAAACTGGATTCTCTGATGCTACGGTGGAGTATTAGAGTCAAACAAAGAAGAAGTACATTTAAAAAAATTAAGAGAATAAAGCCATAATACTAAGAGAATATAGTCATAGCATTACAAGAATAAAGTCATAATAGGAGAATAAACTAGTACAAAGATGAAGCCATAATTTGAACAGTTATGGTATTACAAGAATAAAGTAAAAATAGTGCAACACATATACTACTTTACATTTATACTTTGAGAATAAATCATAAAATTACTAGAAGAAAATTGTAAATTGTATTATTTCAACTTTATTCTCAAAATTTATTTTCTAAAAAATTTTCACCATGACCCTAATACTCTTTCATGTATTATTTTTATTGCTAAGAAAATAACAACAAATCTCACCGAGCCCCTTGAGAAACTTGTTCACTCCTCTTTGTTCGCTGCCGGGTAGAGAATCCAGATACTCTTGTGCTCTCACCTCAAATAGACCTGGACACAAAATATTGGTTTACTAGTTCACAGTCAGATATTTTGAAGAAATTAGTACCGTTTATTATTGTAAGCTTAAATAAATATTTACATTTTTAACACACTTCCTCAACATGCAACAGTTTAGGGTTGTTTCGCTTCTTGAACGCATCTCTTATAAAGTGCTTTGCAGCATCAAAAAGCATTCTGCATTCTGTTGGGCTTTCACATAAAAGTATAACAAAAACACGCTGATGTTTTGTTGGTTGTGTCATGAAACAAGAACAAGAGAGGATCAATACATTAGCGAGGAAGCGCTGCCACCGCTGCACAGGATCAAATCTCCGTACCCTTGAGGCCCTGCCTGCGCAGCTCCCTCTCCTGGATGAAGCCGCTGAACATCTGGGTCTCCATGAACACTTCCAGAAACCGTCTCAGGCTCTTGGAAGTGACCGCCTTCCGAAAGGCCTCCCGCTGAAACGACGAGGCGGCGGGGCAAGGCGGCACGGGCGACGTGGGCGAGGGAAGGGACTCGTCGTCCCGGTCCGATCCGCTCATGAAAAGGGAGTAGTGGCCCACCATCTCCACAAAGAAACGCACAAAGGCCTCCGAGACCACCGCGCTGAGAGAGCTGGAGTCTGGAGGGGAAAGCAGAAAATATGAAATGATTCGAAACCTTTATGCAGTAATTCACAATCTCAATTCCTAAACAGGAAGTCAAAATGAGTGACCAAAAATATATAGATATTGAGCCAATAAATAAAGTATAAAGTCTGCTGTGCTGCTGCTATGGCAGAAGTTTGACTCAAATGCATCAATAAAGGATCCAAAGTAATGTGACCTTTTTAATTGTATGTAGGCCTGTCACAACAAACAGTAAATCAATTAATCACAAAATAAAAAAATTAAAAAACACAATAATTTTTATTTGCTTGATTTATCGTTTTTATCTTCTCTCTGTCTTTTTACCAAAAACTGAACAATAAAAGTATTCAGTCTGCTGTTTTGGTCTCGGATATTCCTTTTCTTGATGGATACTTTTGTTTACAGAGACTTCATAATTTACTTTATTTGTTGTTTCCATTTTCTTTGCTTATTTTGGATATTTAAAATGTCTTCCAGTTCCAGTGTTTAAAAGTTCACTAGAATTGACGTTGACAATAGCATCTTGCATTTTTACAGCATTATTGCAGTTACTTGAAAATGGTCTCAAAATGACAATATTGTCCCAGTAAGTTCTGGAACAAATTATCGTCCAGCAAAATCTGTTATTGTGACAGGCCTGTATGTAAACTTTAAAAGGATCTGTTTGGCAGAAAAAATGATCTATGCATGTAAAAGGAAATGACCATTTCCTTTTCTCATTGAGCTTCCTTTGCCAGATATATACAAGTTTGTTCAGTCACCATTAGGTAGGTCTCCTTTCTCACAGGCCAACTCTCTTCTCTTTTCCAACACGTGCTCAAGAGCCGCCTGTAGCTTGTGAGGAAGAATAGAGTCCTCATCATCCAGCTGTAGGGAATAAAAACAGATTTAAAGTCAGCTTGTTGCATTCACTGGAACCTTTAATTACTAGATGTAGTTGCATCCCCAACACCTCCATGGACCAAAGCAGGTATTTGCAGCACTCTCTTTGCCTCTGCGGTTCCTACCTGACGTAGGAAGCGGCTGTTGCCGAGGTCGACCACCAGGACCTGAGCAGAGGGAGAGTGACGTCATTTTCCTGAGCTATTGTTCGACAGAGGAAATTTTCAGAGTCAAGGGCGCCACGACAACACCCAAAACAAAGGAGAAAAGTCGACTCTTACTTCTTCTATGGGCAGCTCTTTGAGTCGAGGTAGAGAGCTGGAGAGGAGGCCCACTATGAAGGGAGTCGGGGAGCAGACTATGTCCAACATGGACGGTGGCAGAACAGGGATGTATGTGTGCTGCCAGGTGAAGGGATAGAGCAACGCCACCACCGCATGACAACACTGAGATAATGTGCTGTGGACAGACACAAGGGGAGGCTTTAGTGGGCGTATTCTTCTTCTAACATGTCTCCTTTAATAAGTTAATTAATAACACAGTCGTATTGTAAACATAAGAGTTTCCCTGAGCTCGACAGTGACATACGCTGTCTCCTACATTTCTAGTTTCCACCACACGGCGGCGCTAGCCTCTTTCAAAAGCTTTTTCAGCCAGCTAAGCGAAACATTACAAGGGAAACCCTGTTAGTTGAAACTAAATGTTGGGCACTGACATCGTCACTAGAACCAAATGTACATGAGGTCAGAGCGGTCCATTTGCTGAGCTTTTGCTCCACGTCAGATAAAAACCGGAGAGCCGGTTCTCGGTGAATATCTTGTGTGTTATGACATTACAGCGTCCCCCGTGGTAACTCTGACTTTATGCTTCAAAGCAGCCTATCTGGCATCCATGACAGATTTCCATTGAAGAACTGATTGTTCCCAAAGTGACTGTAGAACACAACAACATTCCTTCCTCTCACTCTGTTGGAATCTTCCCATTCTTTGACTGCTGGCCATCTTGAGGTCTCTCTCTTTCCTTATTTTTACAATATCAGGGAGTATTTAGCAGCTGGCTATCAATAGTGCCAACCCTCTGCCAGGTGCTCATGCAGGAACCAACCTAAGTTTGTCTGCGGTGAATATGACCCTGCGCTCCAGCAGCAGAGAGGCAAAAACTCGAAGGAGCAGACGGAGACTCAGCGAAGAGAAGAGACATTCGAAATCCACGTGTTCCAGGCGGGAATCAGACGGCCGGCACAGCTGTATCACCTGTGGTGAAGCAAGAAGAATAAAAAAAACAATAATAAGTACAAAAGCATTTACTTCACTTCCAATCGTTTCACCGTAAATTACCGAAAAAAAATAAGAAAAAAAAGACCTCTGTGCCGGAGCCAGGCAAAAAGTTTTTAACGGTGATGGTTCTTCCTGGGGCGGGGAAGGGAGCTTCCATGATGCCCCTCATGAAAGGCTGCACAAGAGCAGGAGAGATGGCCCTCCTCTTTTCCACTTCATCCAGGATCTGGAAGAAAAACAAAAGAACCTCAATGCAGAACAAACACGGCACAAATGCAATGCTGACATTGCAAAAGAACCTAAAACTAATTTTAAGAATTAGTTTGTTTGCAATAGACTGCACATTAATTTTATCGATACGAAAGCAAATGGTTTTCACCTGTAGCGTGTCACAATGTGACATCACATTCAGAGATGGAGCGATCTCGCTTGCGTGCTTCCGTTTACGTCATCCCAAATGTTTTCTTTAGTTTCTAGATCTGTTAACTAATGTGTCCACAGAAGACGTTCTGGTTAACTATTTATTAACCAAATACCCTGATATTTTAAGAACTTCATGATCCAATGCACAAAGTCCTGAGGATCAGTGGAAGAGAAACAGTCCCACAGCATCACAGATCCTCTACCTTGCTTAAGAAGGTGGGAATGAGGTTCCACATAGTCGCTCTTCATTTTACACTAAACAAACATGAAGTTTGTTGTGGCTGAAAAGTTCAATCTGATGATAAAAATCAGCGAAAGAGTTCAAGAAAGCCTGCATGTTTATCTTTGTGATAGTAGGACATGCAGTCATGTTGCAAAAAAATGCTTCATTTTTTCACACAATTCAAATCAAACTCTGTATCTCAAGTAACATATTTTGTGAGAAACTTCTTTTTACTACAAGCAAACATCGAGAACATACAGGCTTATTGACGCACAAGGTGAACAAAATGAAAAACACCCGCAGAATTTCAAATCCTCTTATAATAAATTTACATTTTAAACGCCCGCAAGTCCATCTGCACTCACAGTTTAATCAAATTGCGGTAAACCAAACCCCCACCCTCCTTTTTCCCCTTTTAATCTAAAATAACCACTTATATTTATCTATACAAATTAAACTCCATCAACTGTGAGGGAAGCACGTCTAAGGAAGCAGATAAATCCACAACTCATTACAGGGAACTATTTCCACAGTAGCAACCAGGCCATCTGCATTTCATATGTGCTGCTGAACCGCAGCCAGAACTGCAAGGTTCAGAGAGAGAGAGACAAGTGGGTGAGGTTCAGTGGGCACCGGGGGTGGTATGGTTTTAATAGGGGTAGGTTCTGGCTTGGCGAATGCAAGCTTTAATGGATGTGCCGTTTTAAGCCGTTGGACGCACTCAGTAGGTCTGAACGTTATCCAGCCCTTGTCAAATTAACTGAAACCCCCTGGTAAAGATGTGTAAAGTAACCCTTAAAATTAATGAATCTTTTATTGCAGCACCATAAGCTCACACGTAAAAGTTTTAGAAAAATCCAAGTTTTATTGATGTGGGGAAAAAAATGCAGCTGAAATCGTTTTTAAGGTATACTGTAGTCTTAATTTGATAAGAGAGGCGTGGGACCTTTAATTGGAAATCCCCAACTTCCTGCTTCCCTTTGGAAGCAGCAATGTGACAAAGTGGCCCCATTTCTCAAAACGGGAAAGACAAGAGAACATGATTTTTTTTTTAAAAAACAGTGTTCCAACTCTGCTAAGAAGAGAAACTGAAAAGAGAAAATAACTTTGTGATTAAACTTGATCTCATCTACGGTCAAGGTAATAATTAAAACGGTTTAATCCCACTGGAAGATTAGCTACCTTAGAGAAAAGGTCGAAACAGCCCAGGCGGCTGACGATACAGTAGACCTCTGGGAGCCTTCGGCCTTTTCCACTGGGCTATGAACAGACAATAGAAAGAGAATTACATGATTTTAGAGCCATTCTCACCCGCCCCCCCCAAAAAAACTAATACCGGTAATAAAAAAAAAAACACATAAAAAACAGTTCAAGAATTACAACAATTATTTAAATCCTTTAAGTTGTTGGTATTTTATTTTTATTTTTATGGCTGAAGTAATAAAAGGAAAACAAGTGTTTAATTGGGGCAGCGGAAGCAATGGATTTTATATAGACAACTCCATAATAATGAAAAACAAAGCAGAGTTAGAAGACGCAACAGAGACTTTATTCAAGCGTACCAGTAAACGGCGACAGTAGCCAAACCGTCTGCTTCCATCTTCACCAGTCAGTACAAATGAGAACGTCTCACTGTGGATGTGAAAAAAAAAAAAAGATACAACTATCATAGTTTGAAAAGCCCTCTGGAGAAATTTCTACAGTGCAAACACAAAAACTCCAGAGTTCAAGCTCATCGACCTTCCTGTCACGAAAATTACGCATGTTTAGTCGCCTGTCAGACGTTTTGGCTCAGGTGATTATTATCCATCATCGTTTAAAAAAAAAAAAAAAACGTCATCGCTTCTCAGAGCGGAGGTATCGCGTTACACAGTTTTAAACAGCGAGAGGCGATTTCAGATGCAACACTCCAGGTGTTCGTACTTTCCCGTACCCTGTAGTTAAAGACAGATGGATCGCTTTGACAAGCTGCTCGGTCAGCTCTTTAGGCCCCTCACAGCCAGGTAGTCATTAGCCCTCAAAACAGCTGAGCCATTACTGCTACACTGTGAAATTCCACTGTATTGTGTTTTCTTTCTGACAACGCTGTTGCGGTGTGGCAGCACTCGGACTTGGACCCACCTGGGGAAGTTGTCGACTGGCGCCCAGTCTTTGGCGTCTGGGAAGCAGAACTGAGGGATGACCTTCAGCTGGTCCTCCGTCTCCCGCATGAATTTAAAGCTCCTCTCAAGCTGAATGAAAGAGAAACAACATGTCAAATCCATTGCAAACAGCTTTTGCTGTATTTGTGCGAATAAAAAAGGGGGAAATTCCATGTTAAGAAATTATGGCAACAAAGTTACTAGTAGCCACTTCTTTTGTCTCTGCCCTTCTAAAATTTTTTACAGGCCTGGTCTGGCAACCCCTATGAAAACTTTCTGGAGTGCCACTGGGATTAATATTATCCCTGATGGTCGAAATTAAGCAATGTCGTCTTATCATTACAGATAAGACAGCATTGTTTGAGCAACGAGAATGTTTACAGAGAAATGCTTGAATCACTTTTTTTTTATCCCCAGAATTTGATGTTTCGTAGGATTTTTCTTAGAATTCCCCAATAAGAAAACCAAGCTGATGTCTACTGAGAAAACAATAACTCCTTTACCTTCAGAGGAAACTGCTGCGTGACTTCTGGCAGGTATGGGACTCCAGCTTTGCTCTTGTGGAGCGCAACGACGATGAAATATTCAAAGAGTTTTCTCTCCTGTAACTCCATCAAATCCCTCTCCAAAGTCCGGTATCGGCCCGTCTGTCTCAGCATGGACTGCAGTGATACCAGGCGTTGGCTGTGAGCTGAAGGGACGGGGGGACCGTTTAATTCACTTAAATGCATCCATCTTGTGCAAACATACACACATTTGAGCAAGTCAAAGCACACTCTAGTCCAGTGTTTTGGTGCTGAATATGCAAAGGGACGGTAAACAACTTTGAAATAAATCGATTCCATTTAAATGTCAGCTGTGTCTATACAGAACTGTTTGTTTCTTAACCTGCTTCTTGTTGGGAAATTCTCACCTTTTAGTTTCTCTTCACTGTCGCTTTCTGACTCACTGTTCTCATCTGTCACAAAATTAAAAGAAGAGACAAAGAAGAGGAGTAAAAAGACTGGAAATAGAAATTAAAGCATTTCATATGGTTCAGTTAGATGAGTTCTCCAGCTCCGACTGCTACCACAAACATAGTTGTCTTCTAAGTAGGCTAGCCTAAAATAAATAGTTTGTCACAGAGAAGGAGACAGAGAGATCGAGATGTTTTGGATGACAAACTTCGACGAAACATTTTTAGGTGAAATTCTCTCTATTCACTTTTAATTGATTCTGGGCCTGTGCATACTTCTGCAATTATTTTTGTTATTCTGGATGATCAGGTTGGGTTTATGTCAGTTTTCTAAGCCCATGTGTCAGTTTGCATATTAGTATGACTTTATATTGCACAGTAGTATTTTTCTGATGTTGTTTGGGAATGCTGTTGGTTTTGCAGTGGGATTTCAGGATTTTTCTATGTAAAATGTTGCTCTTAGGCAACCAGAAATGCATAAAAAGAGGTAGAATGACTAAGAAAAGCAACATTTTAGGGGAACGTATATTCTAATTTTAAACACTTTATGTATAAAAAACTATTTGGATTTTCTTCATTGAAGCAGAGCACACAAATCTAAATGTAAATGTTCGTATGCAAGGATAATGTCATATCTTTCTACATCCCAATCAAAATGGAAAAGGGGGAAGAATAGAAATTTCAATGCGATTGAGGGGTGTAAAAACACACTCGATAAGTATTTACATTTTGCATTCCCAACCTTTTATTGATTGATATACACCATTATTTTTGGAAATGAATGCACAAGTGCACCAAGTGAAGTTGAAAGTGTTTGATAATTTATTTATTTCCATAACTCCTATATCTCAGAGTCACTCCAGAGTTTGGTGGAACGCTGTCAAACTGTAGTTTTATCAGCAAACAACAGGAAGCCACTTACTCACGCTTCTGCGTTCTTGATAAGGATATGGACTTGTTCCCTAAGAAGCCAGCTATCCGGGGCCCTGATGGCTTTTCTGTTCTTAGCCATGCTGTTTGGTGAAATTACCTAATCATACATTGAACCATAACACCTGGCGACAAGGTTGGCTAGTTGAATTTGTGCATGAATTAAATCTTTACTTTGAGTAAAATCGCTTTCAATTGACAGGTTTGTCTGGTCTTGATGCCGTTTTTGCAAAGGGTGTGTAGTAAAACGCTACAACTACATCTGGGAAAGAAACAACTTATCGGAAGCTGCACTTTCATGTCCTCTTTGCAGCAACGTTATATTTGACGAAGTTGACTAATATACAGATAATTGTATCCAACACCCAAATGTGGCCAACAGCTGCGTGGTTCGAGATCATCCACGACTCAGACGACGGTACAAGACTGCCAACATGAAATATAAAGCTACTGATCTGCGGTCCTCATCTTTTGCAGTGCCGTCCAAGAAACCATCGTTGTTAAACGTAGTTTTTGTGTAATATCCACTCTAACTGCAAACGTGAGATGCGATAACTGCTTGCCATATGTCACTGGAGTTTATAGTAATTACTTTCACATTATTTTTCAGCTAATAAGCTATTCAGTGGAGAAATGTTTGTAAAAGAGCTATGAAGTCAGCATGCTTTGTGTAGAAAAGGGCGTACGCCACAGTTTGTGCTCATTACTTTTTTTTTTTTCTTTTTTTTTTTTTTTTTTTTTACATAAAGTCCTTGGAAAATGTTCTTTGGCAGAAAATTAAAAGCAATTCCTTGAGTTTTCACAAACTTCTAGTAAAGCACATGAATATAAAATATGCAATAAAGACCAATGAAAAAATAGCCTTGTTTGAATGATTGAAGGACGGGGTATTTTTACACTTTGAAGAGGTGCGTAGGGTTTTCATTTGCACGGTATTCAAAGGCTCACCTCTTCCTGAGCTGGACTCCGTAGACTGAGACACCTTCTTCATGTGCTTCTTGCCTCTCCGTGCCTCAAAGATGGCATTGATCTTCACCACCATCTGAAATAGACAAAGAAAAGTTCATCTTTAACTTTGTGGAAGATAAATTCAGTTCCCATGCCAAATCATGTTAATAATGCATTACTGAAGCCTTCCACGGTGTGCACACATCCCAAAGAAAAAAACCCGCCGGCATGCTCTGTGTTACTCATCCCCTGACAGAGGCATCAAAATCATTGCTTGGCCATAAATCGTAGGCCATAAGCTTTGAGAGGGGCCTCCCAGGCTTCCATACCTTTGGGATTTTCCTTCGTCTACGATTGCAAGGGTCTCCAGAGAGACACGGGGTGTCGTCAGGGCTGCTGGGTGTTGAGGGGGGGCTGATGCGAGAGGGAGAAGAGAGGCCGGTATCTCTGCTGGTCTTGCGTAGCTCTGGGACTTTGAAGCTTCTTCTCTCTGAGTTTTGCCTGTAGAAGCCAGGCTTGGATGGTAGCTGCTGGGGTAAGAAAGACATAAAGGTATTCTGCTGTTCAAGTAGTTCAGGAATATGTAGAAATGCACTGGCGATCAAATACCTTAGTTGGAGTGTCGGGGACAGGCGAAGATGACACAGGTGAAACACACTTGCTTCCCACACAGCTTCGTTCCAATTCAATGTCCTCGTAAGGGTTCTCCTTGCATGGTGGATCTTCAGAACACAGATTTACTTCATTTAATGGTGGGAAATTAGATCAAGGCTCCACAACAAGTTCAGAGCAGATGAGTACTCTTTATCAGTCGTGTTTGTGCAGCACAGGTGATTCATGCTCCAGCTGTCTTCAAAGAGACGATGCCCTGACTTGGCTCATATGGTACTGTGAAAAGACGTTGGAAATCGGCGACTCTTTGCTCTGCTCTATCAATCTATCCACCAGATGTGAGCGCAGTCAAAACAAAGACAGCCACTCAGTCCAGCCCTGATCTCTCAAAAGAAACAAAGTACAGTGCAGCGTTTTCCTTATTGTTGGCTGATATGACCGACACAAATCTCTTACAGTGTGTTGTAAAAAGCATTCAGACCCCTGGAACTATTCCTTCATTTTGTTGGTGAGCTGCAATGACAAACCTAAATGTATTGTATGTAATATACTGTTATAAGGTAATATAGATCAACGCAAATAAGCAATTAGTTGTAAAATGGAAGGAAAGATGAAACCGATAAAACTAAGAAAAGAGTGGCGAGCTTTTGTATTCAGCCCCACTGAGTCAGTACTGTTCAATTTGGACTTTGACTAGGCCGTTTTTCTGACACTTGATTGCTGTAGCTCAGGATGTGTTCTTGTGCCACGGTCTCAAGTTTTGTCCAGATCAACCGTCTGAGCTGTGGACATCTGCAGCTCCTCCAGAATTTAGGTGGACAGCCAGCTCATGTTAGGGATGCGGGTGCAGTCTTGACTTCCTGATCATGATCTGAACTGCCAACTTGTAAAACCAAAGTTCTGTTCAACAACAGCGTTTCATCCGTTTCATTTATGATGCAGAGCAACAAGTAATGTTGACCTCTAGCTGTTGGTTTGTCCTTTTTTTTTTTATCATTTAGACCACAATTATGTACTTTTTGGGTTAATAAATGTAGCTTAAAAGGAATTTTTTTTATGTTTTTGGTTTATTTAGGGCTGAATACAATTTTTCACACATTTCAGATTTTCCTCGTCGACAATGTAAAAACCACACAGCAATTTCCCTCCACTCGAAAAAGAAAAAGTTATTTTTAGAGGAATGAGGACATGGAACTCCCTTCCTTTATCTGTTTTAAATGCAACACATGCTGGAGCTTTTAAAAGAACCCCGTTTAATTCTGTTGATTTACAAATCAATATGCTATGTTGCTAATGTTATGTAATAAATGCTTTTTTTATGATGTGGACCCAAGGAAAAGTAGCCATTGTCATGGCAATGGATAATGTACATCCAAACAAACTACATTTTGTTGGATTACAAAAACACACATTGAAGAGAGAGGTGATAAAATGAGACAGTTTAAGGAAATATGCATATATGTGCAAGACACTAATCAGTTTAAACAGTTCGTATGAGAAGCCCTTCGCCTGGATGTTTTCTGATGACAAATGTCTCTCGGTTTGAAGAAACTGACATGTGACGGCTTAAAGTGCGTTTTCAGGAGGTTCTGAGGTTGGAGAAAACCCAAATAACTTACCATTGTTTAAACTTTCCATATCTCTGCCTTCTAGAGCTGCTCTTGAATAGACAGCTGAGTTGAATTACCCGAGGGATGCTGGTAAGCCTCTACTTGACATTGTCTGCATGTTTTGAACAAACAATGCTGCAGACGATTCAAAATAGCTTGCAGCATAAATTTAACTAAAGCGGATTAATCATTGCCAGCGAACCAGCTCCTGTTGGACATTATTTACTCGGATGAAAACCGAACAAATCGTGTTTAATCCACAGACCTACACCAATCAAATCGAAGCAGACAACCTCGTATAACACTGCTACTGCTGTAGAAGAAGAAGAAGCTAAACGGGCTCTTGGTGGGGTTGCCACAACACCAGAGACAATAAGGAGGGAATATATAGTTTCTAATAAAGAAGAAACAACGTGCCTGTAAATTAAAATTGGAGCAGCAAAAATAAACAGAGCTAAAGACAGTTGATCTTTCTCATCATGTCTGCTGCTGACCTGAAGTCGATTCATGCACAATACTGCACAGATCCAACCTTGATCAAGATTACTTTGGATAAAACACCGCAGTGCATCTAAATACAGGAAGACAGATAAACAAAAGCCCACAATGTTGACGTCGTTTCAAATCTAAACTGATTCATACGTTTCCTTGTTCGTATTTTAATACTTTGAAGTCAGATGCCAAACAGCAGATGTTTCTTATTTAACACTGTGCTAGATTTCACTTGGTTAAGAGGGGAGAAAAAAAGGTGTTTTTATCAATTATTTACCCATTATGTCTTCGTAGACATTCTCTTCTGATAAAGTGCATGTGAGGCCCAGTTTGGACTGAGCGTACCAGTCCACCCGACTGCTTTCCGTAGACGACTGCAGAAGATCCTCAAACTCGTAGGACTTCCTGTTGGATAAAGAAGCACAAAGACTGTCATCTATTTTAAATGAACAACTCTCCATCTCCAAATGGCATGTCAGGTTGAGACTTTTTGAAAGTCTCAACCTGCCATTTGGTAGACGTCTGTCCATCTAGTACAAGTGCTGACGGACTGCACTAACGACACTCTTCGAGGTGGGAGTAGTTATACAGAGAGTTGGCTACTTTCAGCTTAAAGTGGGGTGTTTAAAAATTAAGTCAGGGGAACCACAAAAAGTGGAACAAGCTGTTTAAAAAGAAGATGTATAGTCTTCTCCAAAATGTTGACCATTTGCTCATGCTGCTTCGTTTGAAGAGACTTCGAGATTTTGACATACAGCAAAAAGGCTAAACATATGTTAGGAAAGTTGTTCTGATTTTCTTTTTTTTTTTAGCTTTCAGCCTCTGATTGTTATGGAAAATGGTGAATTTACAAATCTATTTTAGAAATCTCAGAGTTAGAGTAGTTTCCTATATTCTCGTGGGTCAAATGAGTGATGCAGTGATGATATATGTGTTGGAGTTCCTTCATTTTTGTCTCTGTGCTCCAGCAGGTCTGTTTACCAGTTTCAGGACCCGACCAGAAGCCCTCCGTGTACATTACCTTGAGAAATAATGAGATTTGGTTATATATAAAAGCAGGCTTTAATGCCGAAAAATGATCAAATGTTACAAGCCATACATGTCATACAAATGGAACAAAGACAGTTACATTCACCGTCCAGCGCTGGGGCCACACTGAGCTCACCGTATGGATGAAACCAAGTGAGGCAAAGACTGCAGCGCAAGTTTAGCTTTTATTCTTCTCTGCAGTCTGTACCCTCCCTAAAGGGTCGTCTAATCAGTTTCACTCAGTTTATGTATGACTGCCGGCAGAGACACATAAACATGGACATGGAAGCTGCAGCGTGTAAGCAGTTAAAAGAGATAGAGGAAAAGACAGAACCTACAAAACATGTCTTGTAAGACCAGCCGGTCGCAGGATCTGCACAAAGAATCATTTGAATGCCATTTTTTCTACATCTTAATGATTCGACTAAGGAATCTGAAAATGGTTAGAAAAATTAGATTGAACATCTCGAATACTTGCAAAAACTCAAATCTAATCATAATGAATGCCAAAACACATGTCAAAGTGTTATACAGTCCAACATAATATGTGGCGACCACAAACCATAATGTATTTTCTTTGGATTTTATGGGGTAGAAAAACACAAAGAATATGACACATGGTTTTCATTTTTTCTCTTTTTTTTTTTTTACAGTTAAAAATCTGAAAAGTGTGGTGTGATTTTCCCCTTTGAAGTTTTTTGGCCAGCAAAAAAAAAAAAAGATGTGTGGCAGGAAAGTAACACTAAAAAGACCTTTAAAAACACGGTTGTAGTAGCATCATGTTGCAGTGATGCTGGTCTTCGACAGGGATGAGAAGCTGATCAGTTTTGTAGGGCTGTAGGCTAAATGGCCCTTAGAATACAGCCAGAAAGGTACAACTAAATGGTTTAGATCAAAGCATATTTATGAATTGAAATGGACAAGTCACAATATGATGTAGGACTTTCTGTCAGACTGGAAAATTTATGTTTTATGACAAAACACTTTTGAAACAGTGAACAATTTCAGCCTTTGTTTAAGTCTCTGTTTACCTCCAAGTTCCTTAAGTGCTTTTGCCATCGCATTAGGTTTTTAAACCTCTTGAACCAGAAACAGGTATTTAAATTTCCTCAAAGCCATACATCTTTGTGCCCCTGTGTCAGGGGACACTCATGAGGGAGACAGTCTGACCAAACAAAAGGTTTGACACAGCGGATTTGAGCGGAGCAAGTCCTCCACATATGGTATGGTATGTAACAGATCTAGGGCCAGCTCCAAACAAAAATGCAAGCCACTGGAGGAACTGAACAATAGATGTGATCCAATACTGCCATTGCCACATTGCTTTCTGGTTTCTCTGCACAGCTCTCTTTATTTGATTGCAACCACATGAATTCAAATACTGTGGAGTTGTTTGGGATTCTAGATCAGATTCCCTTAATTTACCTTTAAAAAAGTCAACGTCTGCAGAAAGGACTCCTAGGAAGAAAGATGTCTGTAGCAACCAAATGGGTTGCACAATCATTTTCACCATGAAGGCTAAAATTCTGTCCTTCGGAAAGTCCTCTAGAGATTACATACTTTTGATGTCCTGGGAAGGGTGCATTCTTCAAATCAAAGAACATGAAGGAGTCTTTATGACAGTGTCATGAGAGTCTTATGAACACCCCTTCAAATAAAGTGTTACCGGTTTTTTTTAATGGGTATATTGAGTGACTTTCAAGCTATGTTAGAATGTAAAGCGCAGTCTCAGGTAGGTGTAATAAGGTCTAGGTTGGATGTCTGCAGCTGGAGATAGTCCCTGGTTCTTTGCACAATCTTACCTGTTATTGCTGTCCCGGGCTCTGTCAACCCAAGGTCTTCTGCAAACCCCTGGAGGAGGGCATGTGGGTAGAGGTGGGGGAGGAACAGTGGGCAGCGGAGGCAGGGTCCTCTTTGCCTTTCCAAAGCAAGGACTGGAACCCGTAGATTGTGTGTGATGCTGGAAAGTTCTTTGAGGTTTAGGTAAGGGGTTTATAGAAGGAGCACCGGGCTCACAGTATTCGTTCTCAGATTCCCCATCCCTTCTCCTCTGCAACCCACCGGGTCGAGCCTTGTCAAAAGTCCCAAAAATTGGCTCATTGGCCTTTTTCTCTGCTGCCTCCAACTCCTCCTTTGACGGGGGACAGAAGTAATTCCCTGGAAATGCCAGTGAAGGCTTATGGGGAACTTCCTTTGTGGCTTTCTCCAGTTTTTTGACATGAGTCAAAACTGTTTTCTTGTCTTGGAGTTCAGTCGGCTTATTAGCGAAACACTTCTCAGCGTTGGCTGGGCCGTCTGGACATTTAAGGCTCGAATCCCCAAATTTTCCGAGATTTTCTTTCCCTGAGTCTTGCCTCTCCCAGCTAGCAAATCTCTTGCTATCTGTCCGTTGGACATCTGAAGCTTTGGATTCCTTTTTCCTCACAATGTCAGCTTCCTTCTGTGTTGTGCTAAGAAGACACGTTCCTGCAGCAGCCACATGGGAGGACTCCTTTTTGCCTTCCCAATGGGATATTTTATCGCGGATGCTGGCAGTCCTGGCTCCCGCTGAGTTCTTGCTGTGGCTCAGTCCGTTTTCCATGTTGGGGATTTGTGGTTCCTTCGTGGCGGCGGCTCTCCTTTGAGTCAGCATGGTGTCAGCACCTAAGATGTTGCTGAGAGTGTGCCTCTTGTCCCCCGGTAACCCACACACCTCTGAAGGCTGGGGCATCACAGATGATGGCGCCTCCCCAACCTTCAAGCCACAGCACTGGAGCCTTGAAAAGACATGAAAAGAAAACTGAATGCAGACAATGAAAAGCTTCAATAATTTGAATAGCAATCATTCTTTATGGAAATGTACTGAGAAATTAGTCGGTGTCCAGAATCAAATGTTTTTTTGGGGGTTTTTTTTAGCTCGACTGGCCCTGACTGGTGACCAGTAGCTCCCAAGCTCAAAGATAGAATATAGTATATGAAAAAAATACCACTGACATTTCACACACACATACACAGACACAAAATAAAACACATACTGACCACCGTCCATACAGGGAATCTCCCAATGGCCACGCTGCCCCTCTATGAATGGCTGTACCGACAAACACTTCTACATACTGTCAATGTTTAGATATTTACTTAATGTCGGGACTCCTTGAGTACTTGAAGTCAAAGTCAAATTCCTTCTTTATGCACATAATCTTGGCCAATAAAGCTCTTTCTGTTTCTGATTACAGTAACTTGATTTGAGGTTCAAACCATTTTCTTTAAGTTGCAGTATGGCCACATTGTTTTTCAAAGTTATCAGAGTATGTAACTCCTTATATTTTAGTCAAATTCGTTATGTGATTAGAAGATAAAAACGTTGAACGTTTTAGTACACTCAATATTTAAAAGCATCTTTCGGAGACAGAGAATGTGGTTGTTACTGAATTTGGTCCATACTCTTGTCTCTGTTGGCCTGGGGACCAGGCCTGTCCCACTACACATGCTGTCTGAGGCCTACCCTCTTCTTTCAACAAGTGGTATAATCCTCTTCTCTGCCTGTGATTGGTCTCATAATCTGCCTTCTAAATTACAATAAATGCGATTAAATATCTGTCTTCCCCAAAGGGAGGTGTACTCCCTCCTTTGCTACAGAGCGTTGTGTCTTGGCTCATTCATGAATGGCATATAACTAATGTAAAAACTGAATGAAGTGCAGTATAAATGAACTACACCCACACTAGATGTGAAGCATCAAATGTAGCCCGAATTTTCTGAATCATCCGTGCTTAGGCTGCCGGGCATTTCCGACAATAATTTCGAGAAGCACATTCTGTCACCAGTGACTCACACAACCTGATTAGTTAAGAAGTGTGTCTGTGGCCTACAGAAAGGAAAATTTGGCTGTTATTGGTAACAAGGTAAGAATTCTCCTTTAAAAGGTTTTTGTGGCTTTACTGGTTTTTATTCAGTGGTAGCTCGGAAGAGGAGGACTTGTGCCTGGGAATCAAAGCTGGCACAGATGTTTCAAGTAGCTTTTCTGCCAACTACATCTACTGACCACTAGTTTTCACTCTGAAAACTAGTCGCCTGTAAGCTAACCTGCAGTGAGCCTCAATTCAACATGTACCCAGCCTGTCCTAAACAATAGATACTATATAGATTTTGTTTTGAAAATGTACCTTAATAGAGTAAAACATTATTCTGAAGAGGTTTCAGTTTTGAAAATAGATGCCCAGCTTATATTTGTGATTGTCCGGCAGATTAACACTTTTATCTTGAGCTTTTTATGAAAACCAGACTGTCTTCACCGTATCAGTCCCTCTTCATTCCAAATTGCGATCATAATCATTAAATTATGCTATTTTTCATATTTTTGCCTCTGATTGCTACAGTTTACAACAGCTCAAAAAATTTATTTTGCTGAAAAAAAAAATACACAGTGAAAACTGAATTTGAGACCAGCCATTAGATTCTGATTGGTACAGCTTTTTAATTAGCTTTAGAGATAAGATGTAGCTTGCAGAGTAAAACAAATACTCCTCACACAGCCTAAAACAAGATTATTACAAACTTTTGCATTTACAACAGTTTCAAAGGGTAAAGAAAACACTTATAAAAAGAAGCTGTTTCAGCTGCGAGTCAGTCCCGGAGCGTCACCGGGTTATGACAGTTCGAACTCCGGGTTTCAGGGTCAAAGTTTGAGCTACACACAGCTATTTATGGAGTGAAGACAAAGTATGCAAGAAAAAAAAAAAGAAAAGAAAAGACAAGGTGGGGGTTGGGGTGCAGAGGCCCAAGTATAGACATGAATCTCTCCTTTTCTTCTTCTCAACTCATAAAGCTCAGTTTTGGCTCAAAGCCTATCAAATGCTTCCCACTAACAAATGGAGGAAAGGCGGACTTGCTGATTGAGTTTTGATGACGTTGCTAAATTAGACATCCAACAGTTGTGTAATTTAGAGGAAATCTGAGGAGAGAGCTGAAGAGATTGAGAACTAAAATTTCCTTGTTTTTGAGAAGACAAAAGCTGCTGACGAGACACGACCACAAAAGGAATTTAAATAACTTGCTTCTTTGCATCAGGTTTTTAAACTCTGGCCACACTTATTTTCCTCTTTCAAGATATGCTAGCAGCAACCGGGAAGAAAAAAAAAAATCTAGGTCAAACAAAAAAAGGACAGGGGAAATGGGATAGAACGTAAAGGATTGCCCATACATTAAATGTTGTTTTAAAGACAGTATAAAATTGAAAAGTATGGATTTAAAATATGTGTCCATGTCTAACAGGGGACCAAAGATAACATATGTGGGCTTTGAAGCATGCAGTAAAGCAATGGTTCAAAGAGACACAAAAACTCTGCATAATAACTACTGCAAAGATGTATATAGATGTAATAGAGGCACTGGACAGCATTAGCAAGAATTAACTAACAGTAGCCAACCAGCAGACTGATAATGCAGCCCTCATCTCCTCTCTTGCTTTGTCTTACTGAAAACCTTAAGGCACAGGGACATTTACAGCTAACTTAAGATTAATTCAAAAGGTTAAAGATAGCTACAGTAAACTTTAAATTATTGTTATTGCTGAAAAGCTGTGCACTTGATTTGCTTTCTTAGTCCTTAAAGCTGCAATTTTCAAAAAATTTCATAAAAATATCTTTATTACATATTTGTTAAAACTGTCACTATATCCCGAGAGTATGAGACAGGTAATCTGTGAAAGAAAAAAAATGTACATCTTCTGCCTTCTCACTGTGGTTCTACTGCCATGTGCAGAAATACACAGCTCCCAGTCAGAAACAACCAATCATAGCAAAGGAGAGAGCAGCATGAACAAAAGAAGCTGACAGCGTTAGGACCTTGCTGCTCGCTCTGATTGATTGTTTCTGACCTAGTGGTGTATTTCTGCAGATGGCTTTAGGACCATAAGGAGGCAGAGGAGCTTGATTTTGTGTGAATATAAAGTATTTTTTTCTAATTAAAAAAATAAAATAAAACATTAAGAGTTTAATCTTGAAAGTATGACTTTGACTAAAAACTCCCTTTTTCTGTATAGACATCTGAAATTAGAAATGCTTAGCAACCTCCCTCCACAAAACATCATCCCAAAGTTTCAGCGCATACTTCCTGCCTCCCACAATTGTTTCCTTGGGTACATTATATATTATATATATATATATATATATATATATTTTTTTTTTTTTTTTTTTTTTATTCTGATAAATGTAGTGGAATAAATACTGTGAAAATGTTCTCAGAATCTGAAGCACCTACCCGTTGACTGATTGGTAAATACAGTTGTCAGTGTTTGCACAGAGCAGCAGGGCCCTTCCGCCGGTCATGGTGCTAACAGCTGGTATCCTGAACACACAAAGACAAAACATGTCAGACGGTATCATGGGGCTGCATGAAGGACAAGGTTCTTGAAAGAAACATGTAAATAGGGGACATTTGGTTTGTTGGAAACACAGCATGAACCATGATGCAGCAGACAATGGCATGCTGTGCCTTACAAAGACATTGAATCTTTTTACATTTTGCATTATTACAACAGCAAACTTCGTTGTAATCTGTTGCTTTTCCATGCGATAGACCAGAGCAAAGTTATTATGAAGTGGAAAGAATTTTTTACAAGCATTTTATTATTTTGCAAATGAAAATCTGACTATTTACTAATTAGGTGACAACTGAAAGCAACTTGTTGTACTGGGTTTTATTTAGGGGTATCAATATAACGGAAGATGAATACAAATGTACACTACATTTATCATTCTCCTTCCTCTGACATAATATAAAACTAAATACATTAAAGTGTCTGCTTGTAATGTCTCAAAATCAGGTGTGTTGCTATTCAGCTGACGCATTGTAATTATATGAAATATAAAAACATAAATGGGAGGTAGGATGGATGCCATTACTTTTATTGCTCATTGTGTTTCAGCATGTTGTCGTTACCATGCCAGATTTCTAAATGAACATAAAACACATTTTTGAAAAGATTCCTTTCATTTGAAATGTGCTTCCCAGCTTTTGATTTATTTTTGACTTTTTTTTGCCACGTAAGTGTATGGCATTAATAAGACAAGATGCTCAAAAAGTAATTAAAAGATGAGCCAAATGTAAGAACCGAATAAAGCTGATTTGGGCTAAAAAAAAAAAATTTAAAATAAAGAAAACAAAAAAATAGGTAGGGAGCAAGAAAAAAAAAAATCCTCATTCTACCAAAATCAAGGGATGCGCCAGAGAACCATGTGTTATTTAAGCATTTTCTCTGCGGTAAACGCACACAGATTCACATTAATCTTACAGAGAATTCAAAACACGCCTACATGTTTGCATTGCAGTCCCACACAGAGCTCGCCAAGAATCCATATGCTGGTCCAAGCGAATGGATTTTATATGTGTGACTTTTTCCAGATGTGCCGAGATACTTTGCAGGGTATTTTCAGGCTGTTAAACATTTCCTGAGCACTGCCTGGCCCAGTCCCCCTCTGTGTCTTTTTTTTTCTATAAACCTGCATTAGTCAACCCTGAAACTTCTCTTTCCTGCACTTTTAACTATTTAGGGAATGTGGCCCTAATTCCTCTGATTGTTGTCCCAATTGGTAAGAGTTGAGACACTAATGATGCTCAAGAGTTTTGGACTGTGCCATTATCCACAATAAAGGGACAGTTCAGATCTTGTCTGTCATATTTTACCTTTTGTCTTTCCTTGCAGCTCATGTTATTCATTCGTTTGTCTTTGCCCCTTAAGTCCAAGGCCAAGCCCCCGCAGAGGGAAGAAAATGGAGAAGGAAGGCTTGCGTCAAGCATTTCACCGGGCCTGTAGGCCAAAATTATTTTCAGCTGTGAGCCAAGTGGGGGTCACATGTTTGAGGAGAAACATCAACCACTTTTTTTTCCCCTTCTTCCCTCCCCAACTGATTATTTTTTCTTTCCACAAATGTAACACAGAACCCAAGAACAGAAATCTTGCATGAAAAAAAAACTGAAAAACAAGGACTATGAATAATGTATAATATCCTCTAGTTCAGTGGTCCCCAACCATTTTATCACTGCAGACCGGTCAAGACTTCGCAATTTTTCTGCGGCCCGGGTTCAATTTTTATTTATTTATTTTTTTGCCCAGAATTTCCTCTTACGACAATCTTAGAACGTCGCATGCGATAATCGTATCATCCTGCCGTGTGTGGTATTCTAAGTCGGTAGAACGTTGGGATCGATCTGATCTAAAATCAGGCATATTCTCCCAGCGTGTGGGGTTTTTCGATTGGGAGCAAGAACACAGGCTACCTATTGAATGCGACAGGTAGCCAGTCAGAAAGCGCAGTGACGTAATCACGGACGGGAATCCCAAACGGCTGACATGGCGCTACGAGTCCGGTGGACATCGGAATGATACGTGGAAACAGCATGAATGTTTAGTCAGCATTTCGTATTTTCACACATTTCCTGACTGTGTCATCACCAACATATGTCCAACTTGACAAAAAACGTCTTTACATTTAACATCAGATGGTCTTCAGCATTCCGTTACTCAGGAAACTTTTTTAAAAATGGGGGGGGGACAATAGGCTTTTGTCTCCTCGAGCTATTAGCAATGATTGTTAACACCAACCCCCCAGAGCAGTGCTTCTCAATTATTTTCTGTTACGCCCCCCCCTAGCAAGAAGAAGACTATATATACTGAGGACCTCTACATCGTGCTGCATCATATGTGAATTCAGCTCCTGCTAAGAAAACTGCACAACCTTTGGGACACATCCAAATCAGTGATGCTATATATATAAGCACAAATACAAAGAATTTAGATAAATGCTACTTGAATGTCACTGCAATAATTGGACAGTTATTCAACTTAATCTCATGCTGAACTATGCAAACATAGAGAAGACTACTGTGTTTACTATTGTGAAAGGTTGTAATGCATAAATACTTTAAGGCAACACACAAAGCCCACCATAATAACGAAAAATAAGATGAAATATTTCAAACAATATGGAGAAAACAGAGTACAACTGAAAGCCTCTGTTGGAAGACTATGATGTTAAAAGGATTCGTAGGTGCCAAAACTTTTTCACAAACATTGGAGAAAAAGAAAGTTATTTTAAATGTTTTTTAAAACCTCTTTTGCTCACTGTGCTCCCTCACAAGCTGCAGTCTGAAACGATTCCAAAAGTAACACTGTCCGTTCGAGAAAAGAAATTAAGCCATCATCAGATTGCAGATTTAATGAAGGGAAACAATCAAAGATTATAGACTTATAGTCAAGTTAATATGTCCAGAACAGGAAATCTTCAAAAGAAATGTTCACTTGTTAGCATTGCTACCTAGTCAATTTTCCCCAATGTTATTAGTTGCACAATTACCCTTTTTTTAGTTGCTCAGATAGCAAACACCCCCAGTCTTTATATAGATGGTCCAGGTTTGCTTGAAAGCAGCAAATGCTTTTAAAAAAAAAAAGGTGTATAGATTTTTAGCAAGAACATAAATTACTTCACATGTCTCAGTTTAACTGGATTTTCTAATTCCAGGCTCACACGATGATGATCCTTTGAAAATTTGCTTCAACTCATTCAGTTGTGATGTGCTGATCCACACACATGCACTCACATTGAGTTGCCACAGTGGGGTAATTCTCACGGTATGAGTCAAGTCATGGAACGAGCTTTCAGGCTCTTCTTGGTTTGCACTTTCAGAGATGATGTTTTCCAAAACAATCTATATGAACAACATATTACGCCAGAGTGTTTTACAGTTGACGAAGAATCGGCTTCATCACGCTGGACGCAGGTGGTGTCGTTCGTGTGGTTAACAGTCGGCTTCCAGATGCTGTCAGCGAGCTGCTGGGCGGGCTGGTGTTGCAGGGCTCCGGACGCCTGCCTGCATCTTCCCTACAGCTGCTTCTCATAAAGACTTCTCCCCTCCCCTCCCCTCCGTCGCTCCTCTCTTTCCCCTGCAGAAAGAGCTAACATCGTTACATCATCTTCATTCTTTGCTTGTTTGCTCTGAAACTTCTCCATTTTCTCCACCCCACCCCCCCTGCCACCTCCTTGTCATTTCTAAATGCCTAAAAAGGACAAAGAGTTTTCCTTAATGTCAGAAATCAACCAAAAAAATTATGTCTCAGAACCGCTTGCTGTTATCAACGGTTGGTAGAGGATAAGTAAATCATCACTCTCGGCGAACATGATAGCTGCAAATGTGGCTTACGTTAACGTGATGAATTTCTGTTTCTGTCTTTCTTTCTGCACCCAGGCACAGTGAGGACCCCGTCTCCAGCAGAATGTGGCTGAGTGCAGCTTATATTCCAAAAGCCTCATCTGTAATCAATTTAACACACTGCTGCACATTTAGCCTAGCTCCTTCTGGAAGGGCCAACTTGGCTGTTCTCTCCATCCCACCCTTCTCTCTTTTATTTTCCACTTTAGTTTTTTTCCCTCCTTCATTACTATTTGGTTACAAAGTTGTGGGGAGACCATGTTAATAGAAGAATAAGGGTGAGCCATAGGGAGGTGAAAGGATAACGTTGAATCCTTTGCTTCTCGGTCCTGAGCAGATCACAGATTTTCTGCAATTCTGAAGGACAGATTGTTGATTCAAAGCTAATTTTCATCACATTACTACAACAAATTCCAACGCCCTTTACAGGCATTTTGAATAACACATAGCTGAAGCGGAAATAATATGAACTATTGGTTTTATTTATTATTGGCAATATGGTATACAGACATTTGAAAAGTGTGATGTCTTTGTGTGCAGATCCATTTACAATGCAAAAAAAAATAAATAAAGGTATAAGCAAATGCCTTCAGAAGTCACTCATATTATAAATGCAGCCCACCTGCGTCATTATTTGATCTCGGGGAACAGATAGCAAAGGTCTCAGAGGTTCTTCCGAGAAGTTAGGTAACAAACAGCATCATGAGGTCAAAGAACACAGCCGAGAGGTCAGGGATAAAGTTGTGAGGAAGTTTAAAGCAGGATTAGTCAATCGATTAAAAAATGTAATAATATTCATCATATTCTAGAGCTTTATGCAATCACGATTAATAACTTAACTTTGTAAGCTCGGCATGTAAATATGCATATTTTCAAAAATTGGTTAAGAAAATATTTCAGTGTCTCAAACTGAGAATGTCCACATATTCTGCTTTGCAGGTTTTAATATTCAGGAATGTCTACAAGTCGTGTTTCTTTTTTTTTTATGTTAATTTAGAAATGGATAAATGACGTTTAATCAATGCAATACGCATACCGTCTTGGTTTCCTCCAAATTTCCATTGTGGCATTTTTTTTTTACAGCAAAGTTTGCCG
Organism: Phalloptychus januarius; assembly: GCA_902982915.1. NCBI lineage: Eukaryota > Metazoa > Chordata > Actinopteri > Cyprinodontiformes > Poeciliidae > Phalloptychus > Phalloptychus januarius. The sequence goes on along the minus strand of CADWAE010000471.1, from coordinate 15,323,202 downwards.
CAGAGCAAATCACTTTGACTCACCTCACTCATTTTTTCACTCGGTTTGAGACACTGGGCTGTTGACCGCCGTACAACAGCGTTCAACATGCTGTTTGAAGTAACCCTCTGCAGGAAATGGGCTTTTAAGCCACTCATCTGCAGTATGAAATATTAACATGTTAAAACTTTCTAGATTAATCACATGCTTTAATGTTGGCTAGTTATAAAGCAATATTGCAATATTGAATGTCTCACAGACCTTTTGTTCAATCCATTATGCAGAAATAAAAATTGTGTGGTGAAACAGTTTTTTTTTTCTTCTTCTTCTTTTAAAGTTTTTTTTTGGCTCTGGTGACCTAAATTTGACAGCGAATTGAGAGGAAAGCAGTTAATGACAGAGGGGGTAAGACAAGGTCATCGGGGCGGGACTCAAACCAGTGACACTGAGGATTAAGGCCTCCATATGTGGGTTGTGCTTAACCCTTGCGCCACAACAGTACCCCATGGTCCAATTATACACGTACAACTGCGCCATGCAATTCGAGTTTGCCTAAACTGATAGGCAGTTTGGAAAACTTCATTCAGACAAGCAGCCAAGATTTCCATGCTGACTCTGGAGAAACTACGGAGATAAACTGCTCAATAAGAGGCAGGACAATAACACACTTCCATCCCACTCACTGTGCAACACAGGATATAAAAACCTGCAGCACAGCCAAACACACAGTTAAACATCCAGCAAAGGCTACAGTTGAATGATTTCGATCAAAGTTCAATGTTTACCACCCAATCTGCCTATGTTGTTTTTGCAAAGAATATGTCATTGTAGTTTCTAGACATATTTCAAAAGACCTACAGCTGGAACTGCAGCAAAAAAAGAGCTGAATACAAATAGAGGCGACACCTTGAAGATTTTCATGTTATTTTTGTTAGCTTAACAATAAAATGGAAAATTGTGCATCGGTCTCCTTCCTTTTGACATTTATGTGTTACCTTCCATCTCATCTAATCTAATGTAATCTAATTTAGTCATAAAATCCCAAGAAAATTCGAGGCTTGTGGTTGGAATGTGACAAATTGTGAAAAAGTTCAAGGCATATGAAAACCTCTGCAAGGCGCTGTATGTTACCACTCAGTACTTGTTAGAAAACAACATATTTCCTTCGAGAAGACGCAAAGAAATGTTGAAGGAACTGCAGAGAGGGAGAAGAAAGAGCAAATGAAGAAGAGAATTGTAACGTTGCTTCACGGTGTCCCCTCTCTGTTTTCGTCTTTGTGTCATGCTCAGGGTCCCCGCTGCTTTCCCAAGCTGATTTCATTGCAAGGCCTTGGACTCAAGCCAAGCAGGCCAACTCTACGGCCATGCGAGCGTGCTCAAATCTGTGTAGGAAACGTTTCATGTACGTGGCTGTCATACACAATCTGTCACAAGTCTGGAAATTACATTTCACCATCGCACACTTTCTACGTACAAGCCGTCTCATTTTCACTCCAGTGCCGTCTAAACTCCCCGACCTCATTGTTGCGTTCCCTTCTCCTTCCACCTTCTCACCATTCCTTTATTGTTAAAAAAAGAAGCGGATGGACGTGAGACAGTACTGAAATTGGTATAGACACGGGGCCAAACAGGAACGGAAGGGGGATACCACCAACAATTATTTCTCACAGTACATTTCTTTGCTTATCAAGCAATTCCAAATATAACACATGCATCCCATTGTTGCATTTCCAATCCCACACTTAGCAGTGCTTATTGTTGTCTTGGTAATTTACATCAGGGACCTCTGACAGTCTGAGTGTCTGATGACGGTACCACTGGAAGTATGCTGATAAATATGACTTTACTTGGCATCTCAAAAAGTTTGGTTTCAAACCTCTATTGGCACTTTTAGAAATTTCCATTGTTGCCTAAATATTTTGAACAAAGTCATAAAACCTAGCTCAGCTGAATGGTTTATGTCTTCATGTTGAAATTTGGAGCCTTAAGCACAAGTGGTTGGCACATAAGGATAATTTGTGTTTTAACCTGCTCAGAATGTTTTGGTGATTTTAGTTTTTTTATTATTAGTATTATCACTGCACTGACAGATGAGACTTGGAAGCTAGGTTTTTCTTTTTGTCCATATTTCTACGTTTTGACTGATTTCTTGATCGGAGCAGTCTCTTAGGACAGTCCTAAACTTGTGTCACTGTGGTTCCACCGACTTTCTTCTGGAGACAGTTGAATCATACATTTGAACCATTGATCTGAAAGGGTATTACAACAGAATACTCTTTCCAGTCCTGAATACAGTAGCTCTAAAAATATTTGGATGACACTTAAAGGCAAATGATGTTGACCAATTCTGCAAACAGGAGTGGACTGCAAATTATACCAGAAGCTTTTAAAATGACATTTATATCGGTTGAATGCAGATATTCAAGCAGACGATTTTGACCATATGTCGATCAATGATAATTCAGTGCACGAGTTTAGGTTTATGTAAATTTTCTTTAAAGTCGTGTGACCATCGCTTTCTGTAAAAAGAAACGTTTGAATGCACCATTAAAGGCACCACCATGTCCATGGTGAGCTAAAGTAAACTTCTCGCTGGATCTGTAAAATGCAGCAGTTTCTTATAAATGCAAGGTTAACATGGCCACTAGCGGAAGGAAGCTCCGGACACGGTCGGCATTGTCCTTCCCTACTCCTTTCACCCGTCAAAAGTTTACAAATGACCAATCCTCAAGGTTTAGGTCAAGGCTTTTATTGTAAAAGATTTCAGACTCCATTGGTGTTTATTTCCTTAGTCTTGGTTCAAAAAGCAAATCTGGGAAATCTTTCAACAATGCTGCCTTGTTGAAAGCCAAGAAGTCCTTGTTAAACATCATCTAAAAGGGAAGCAAGTCAGCCAATTAGAGGAATTACTGCATACAAACATTTTTTCCAGCAAACGGTTGACAACACAACACATTAATTGGCTCAGTGAGGTAGGTGAATAACAAAAGCACAAGATGGAGAACAAAAGAACACAACTCCGATGAAACGGGAGGAAAAGTGTTGAAGCATCAAAAGTATCCAGAAAGTCTCTGTAAACTGGTCTCTGTCATTCTTCGCAAATGGGAAAGAGTGTCTTGTTTCCTCCTAGTTGTACAGAGGTGGAGCATCTGTTGGCCGCGGACTTGTCAGTTCATTCTCACAACAGATACAGAGCAGCCCTCGGCAGAGCTTCTGACTCATGCAGAATCTGCTCTCAATTACCCTGCTGGCTCCGCACAACAACGTGCGCTGCCAATTCATTCCAGGACACGTTTTCAATAAACTGCTCTCACTTTGGCCCACATCAGCCCATTTAACACTGCTTCTGTTATATGCAAAGAGCCACGTTTGTTTCCCCCGTATCTGAAAGACCAGTGCAGCTCCAGCCAACGACCGAGACCTTCACAAGATTTTTTTTAATCTTGCCCAATAACTACAATGAACATATACGGCACCGGCATCCCCACAAGCGGGTGTAGGCGCTACAGCCTACTTTGGCCACATATTAAATAAATCTTTGACATCCTTTTTTTTTGGCAGTACTAAGTGTACAGTTTTTGTCTTGGGTAGAGAACTGACATCAAATCAATTAAACAAAGCTAAAGCAAAACATGTTATGAAATGTACTTTAAAACATGATCATGTCAATTCAACATTAAAATTGAAGTTTGCGTTTCAGTTTCACCGAGGCTGCAAAGCATGGTAGTTGTACGTGAAGACCTTTTTTCTACCTCGTTTATTGGATTTCTACAATAGTCTATTTAACTTCAAAAGTTGAGATTTTCTAAAGCCACAGTGTAAATATAGCCTTCAGAAAAACTTAATGCTTTACTTGAAGACATTGTTGCTGTTGTTCGTCAGATGAGAAGCCCCGCCGCATGCTAGCATTTGAGTTTGGAAAGCCTCCTTGCAATCACCCTAATCATAGCTGCATCCTATGATTCAAGTCGGGACTCTGGCTGGGCAACTACATTAATAATACCTTGAGATGAAACATGTAGGTAAAATTAAAAGATTATTCCAAGGCTAAATCTGCAATAACTTTGGGCTTACTGGCGAATGCAAGGTCGCGGCAAGTCTCAAACCTCTAAGGTAGCGTCAATAATGAGTGGGGGAAATACTGGATGGCAATTTTTTAACCTAACCATAAAACCCAAAAAGCTTAAGTCTCAGTGCATACTCTGACAAAAGTGAGCTCACATATTTTTGCAGCCATAAACTGTCTACTTCAACATACAAACATTAACCTCAGGGGTCTAGATCAAGTTTCACCTCCAAGCCATGGTCTCTGAGTTGAGCTCCAATTTCAAAACGCTCCTCTCTTCATCTCTTTCCTGATTTTTTTCTTCTTCCTGGTATATATTTAAAGGATTCCAATAGAGAATTCCCAACAGAGCTCCACCGTCTCATCCAAGCTTCCCTGCTCCTCCATATGCTTGCACAGACATATTTTCATAATTCACCCTCCAGTCCTCGGGGGATGTAAACCAGGCGAGAGCTTGGGAAAGTGCTCTTCCGGAGTGTAAACTCAGAGATGACGCTACTGACATCCACACACCCCGCGACAGAGAGCTGTGAGCCAGGGTCAAGACCGCCACTGGACAAATATGAGTAAAACAGAGTCTTTTGTTTGGTTTCCCCTCGCACAATTCATACTAAACCAATGTAAAGAATTTACTTCAGAGCAATAAAATTTGTCCTTTATGAAAAATTAAAGCAAAAACATAAGATCTGAAGTGAAACATTTCTAAAGGAGAAGAAAGAATTACAAGTACAACTCAGAGAAAACACACCGCCACTTTCCCTGCTCTACATTTTAAACAAGACAGTGTTTAAATGTGATTTGTTATAATCCAGCCTCCTCCTTGTCTGCAGTGCGTCTGGGGCATCTACTTATTATGTTGTTAAACTTGGATGAACTTGAAGATGCAGAATTGTTTTAATTGCCATTATCCAAGAGATCCCTAAATTGACAGGTAAACGCCATTCTTGTCGCTCACAGTCATGTCTGCGAGAGAGCACAAAGTAATGGAAGAGTGGAGGAAGAAGAGAAGGCTGTAACTCCATACGAGTAACTTTCTGGCAAGATAGGATGGTAATCACTAAGACAATAAAGAAATAATATTAAGCTCAGCTGTAAGTTAACAGGAATAGCTGGGGCATCATCATCTTCTGTTTTATATTAAGTATGCTATGTCTGTTAAAATGCTGCCTAGTGAAAACAAAACAATTTCATTGTAAGGACAAAGGAGACACTTGTGGGCTCTTTGCAGACTTTAGTTCAATCACATAGAATTAAACGGTTAAGGGTTAATGTCAAAACCTTGTATTAGAAGTTACTGATGGCATGAACATGTATTTTGTGGTGAAAAAAAACAGCTAATTTCATTCTGAAACATACAGAAAGCTGCTGCATGAATATGCACAGGATTCAGTCATTCAACTGATGCATTCCAGTGTTTGATATGCAAAGTCCAACTGTGTGCAGGCAACATGAATCAGCGCTGCTTTGGAGTAAAGGTTTTAGGAGACATTTCATTTATCTCAAAAAGAGTCAGAGCAAAGGCAAGTCCGTGGTGACTGTTGTGTCTGAGCGCAAATGTGAATTGGGTTGAGACAAATGTCTCTTTTCGTAGCGAGTCCTTAGCTATACCCTTTCCCTCAAATTTAACTGAACGGACAAACCGAAGTCGCAATGGACTGATGACCTGTCCAGGGTGTACCCCGCCTCTTGCTCATTGATGGACTAACTGAAGACTCGTGCAGGAGAGTTAATTTAGCTTCAAATTTATAGGTGGTAAACACAGAATGTGGATTCATTTAGTTTTAATCTAGCTGAATTTAGTACATTTGACAATACATATATAGAATTGATCCAATTTGTTTGGTTGGCGCTGGTTTACCACCCCAAATATAACAATCTACATTGAAAAGGATTAAAATAAATTAGTCCAACATTGCAATGTGATGGCACGCAGAACTAATGCATGATTTGGTTTGACTCTGGACTTTGGATGTACAAGACTTAACCATGCGAGTGCTTGAGAGGAGGAGGCAAGACCTATTTTTGATCATGACAAGATCCATGACCCACTAACAGTGTTACACACTTAAACACCCCCATCATAACAAGAGGAATTCTTGGGCCATAACCACAGGAAGCATTCCTTCAGGGTATATCTCTGTGGTAACAGCAGCAGCTCTAGGGCAGCAGAAAGTTGGCCTTTTTGAGTAGCAGGCTGCTGAGCAGAGTGTCCGTTAAAAACAGGCTGCAACGCCTCCCAGCCCTCAAACCCTGCTGTCCGTCACCATTCTGAGATGAAAACAATAAGCAGTAAAACGCATCAATCCTGCTGTAGAAGCTACAGCAGATAAAATTACACAAGAACTTTCTATACTTGCATATCAGCATAGTTCTAACTTAGTAAGTCTGTGAAAGGGCTACAATTTCACATGTAATGAGAGTTACTGTTATCATTAAGTCAAATTATTGGTCATACTAATCACTTAACATAAAAGTATTGGCATTGGTAATATTAGGTCTGGACATTATCTTGCTAGGCCTGATATCCTCTTCTCCAGACTGGAATCTTTTTGTAGCCTTTCCCCCAGTACTGCACTTAATGCAGCTTCATCCACCCTTCCATAAGCTCTGACCAGCTTTCTGGTTCCACTTAAACAGACGGATCACCACAGCATAACGCTCCCACTACCTTGTTTTACTGTGGAGGATAGTCCAAGGATAGTCTGCTCAAGGTGATGTGCTAGCAAAACATTTTTTATTACCAGCATCAGAGCAAAAAAGGCCCACCAACATCTTTCTCAGACCTTAAAAATATTTTAAAAGCTATGTATCATTTTGTCTGGTAGAGCAAAAGGATCACCAATCCCATAAGAAACATCGCAGTTTGTGGTTGCAATGCGAGAAAATATGGGAACCATTAATAGGTATGAATGCCATTGCATGATTGCTGAAGAAAGTTTGACCCTGACTCCAAATGCAAATACTTAACCCAATCAGCCAGAACAGTAGGTGTATGATAGTAATACCGGCACTAGACACGGGGGCACATATAAACACAGAGTGGGTTCAGAGGACAGGATAGCAGTCCAGCCTTTGCAGTCCTCCAGACCAGCAGACAAACCGTCACCATCTCTTGATCTCAAACTCTACAAACCTTCTCTGTAACTCCAGAGTGTCAGCTTGTCTCTTTTCAATAAAATCTCACTCCTTCTTTGCTAGGTAAATAAAAGGCAGAATCAGGCAGACACAGAGGATTAGAGGGCCAAAGGAATTTTGATCTGTGATCTGCTTCAGCTGTTCATTTGTCTATGAATATAAAGGAGGAAATACTGTACAGAAGATTTTAGTCGCAGTTAATGGGGAATTGTTACATGTTGTGTTCTTGTGTTTCTAAAGCAAACTAAACACACAAGGACGGATGTGTCTGAACACAAAATGTGATCATCAACAATAAAACAACATTCAAAACCCCTTGTGAAGATGCTGGTCGAATGCTGGGCAGGGTATGTCATTATCTAGATTAAAACAAGTCCAGCACCCAGCTGGCTTCATAGCGGAAGAAGTATTTACTTCAAAAGTATCACGAAAAGCCAGATTCAACATTCTGCGATTGGTCTAAAACTTAAGTGTTAGAGCATAATAATCATTGTAACATAAGGAGCAAAAAGGGGAGACTATAAGTAGATTGAAAAATAAAGTAAGTTATCAAAGCTGGTCTGAATGGAGGTTCTTTTCACCAGATACAAAACAAACAAAACTGCAAAGCGGCAAAGGAGGAAAATGAACAGGCGCTTTTTGAAAGCAATATAATGCTACCGCCAGTTTAAAAAAAGAACGAGAAAGCGTTTGAGAGTTTTCTGCAATAGTTACAAAAGCAACGCAGGTTTAATGGGGGGAAACTCACTCAAAACATCTGCTTGGGCCATTTTCTCTTGAGAAATCCTCAGAAGTGGAGCCTGTTTACAATGACAACTCCACAAACTCCATTAGCAGATAATCTTCACTCTTAATGTGAACATTTCAACCTCTTTTTTTTAATGGTCTTTTACGCCAAGTTGTTGCTTTTCTAGATTTTTAACAACGACCCGTTGCTAATTAATGTTGTGCTTTTTTTGACAAGAGGTGTAATTTTTTTTATTGTACTATTTATAGAGATTAAGCCTAATCCCTCTGGTAGAGGTCTTTTCAGTATGAAAACATGTTTGTTTGTTTTTTTTTTGTTTTGTTTTTACCCTTTCAGCTCTCTTTTGCCAACTTAATTCTGACTGAAGAAATTTTTTTATGGATAGCCACCTGTGGGTGAACTCCTGCTTCCTCCCCGAGGAGGTTTTCCATCCAGGCAAGCCCTTTCAAAACAATACAAGCAATGCATAAAGAGGTGCTTCTGTTCACATGGAGGAATGCTCATCTCTCTATCCCTCCATAACAAGCCTGATGGGAGATAATGGTGTATATATGCCTGCACTTGGTGCAATCACAAACAGCTTAATGAGGAGCAAATGAGTCTGTTTCAAATCTCCAGTTTAAGTTTTTTAAGAAATTCTCAATCAAGGAACAAAAATTAGTTTGGAAGAAAAACAAAGCTAGAATAAAGAGAGGAAGAATTTTCCATTAGCATTGCTAGAGGGAAGCATAGACGCGCATTCTTTGCACAGATAAAGGAAGCCTGACACAATCAAGGTCAGGCGCAAGCAATTACACTAGCAGCGCTGAGAAGAAGGTAGAGATGCACACCAGTATAACATCTTTGTACAACTGTAAGAAAGCATTTTCTCTTACTTTTTCTGGATTAAAAAAAAACACAGTGACAAATTACATCTTTTAGATTTCACTGTACCTTTCTGAGCTGGTTGAGCCCCGATGAAGCGCTCTCAGTGTAGTTATTCATTTTGTGAAACCCGATCCCGCAGAGAAGAGCATCCACTTGCATGGCTCCTTTTCTTCCAAACCAACTCGCCCTTCCAGCCCCTCTCCCCTCTCTTCCTCCGTCCCAGCGCCCCTACCCCTACCTCTGACTTCTCTCGCTCTGCATAGCTCCTTCCTACAAAGCCACAGCCGGAGGAAGCGCCAAAAAAAAGTTTGGGAAAAGTGGGGAGCGGAGTGAAGGGACTCCCTCGTCTCCCGTCCAGCCTCGAGGCTAAAACGGTTCGCGGCTCCGTCTGCTCGCGCGCACAGTCCTATCCATAAATGACACTGATTTTCTTCCCCCCCTCTGGAACTTTTCCCACCCCTCTTTTCCTCAAGCCACCCCCTCCCTCCTAACTTTTCTCTCTCTCCTCCCTCTCCATTTTCCATCCTCACCGCCCCCCACCCAAGCTAGGCTCCATAGCCCACCGCTAAGCTAATCTGCAGCTGGCCGGGTGATTGGAACTCCGGTTACCTGGGAAACCAATTGTCCCGTTCGGTAAAAAGAAAGACAGGGGGAAATGGATCAGAAAGGGGCGGGGCTTAAAGAGCGACTGCGCATAACTAAAAGCTCCTCTGGGAGGCAATCAAGAGGGATTCTTACTATCTCAGTGAGACGACAACGTATCCATCAGTTGTATCTCTTTGTTCAGATGGGCCAACTATAAGAAAAAACACTAACAAACGTTGTATGGAAGATTAACGTGATTGAGAAGATACAAACAGGGGAGTCCACAGTATGGACCTGTCAAAGAAAAAGAGAAAGAGAAAGCAAGTGTCCAGGAAACCAGGTTGGACATGCATACTGATGGCTGAGGGATTAACAATTAACCTGCACACCCCCTAAGGGCTTGTTTCTAGGGTTGCTGTATAGAGAGGATGTGTTCGACATATTGCTTTGACATATTGACATATTGCAAAACACAAATTTCAACATTTTTATTGGGACCAAGCAAAGACCGGGTCTCTATAGCCAATGCTCATTAGCTCAAAACTATTTACAAAATTGTACAATTAGGTCAGTTTTATTAAAGAGTGCCAAATCCAAGGGGGTTGACTGGAAATGCAAGTCCTACGTTAGAGATTTTCTTTTGAAATAACCGAATTATACCATGTAGTTGTCATTCTCCTTCAGCTCCCAATAAAATGCATTGACTACATTGACGCCAGTGGTTGAAACATGACATAAACATGTCTGCATGGTACTGCATCTCTCTGGTAAAAGTAGAGGTATGCATTTAGTACAAATCAAATCCTTTCTAAAATCTTTTTCTTATCAGCCCCAACTGCAGCCCTAACAGACCGGTCTACAAGGTTATTTGCTCGTTGTGGCACAGGCTGAACAATGCAGCCACCATTTTGTTTGCAATATTTTCAGAAGCCTGTACTGAAAGCCAACATACAGCCAATGCTACATCCAGGCAAGATTATCAAAAACTAGGAAAAAGGAATGATAAATTTTGTGGTCAATGGATCTTGGAAGTGAACGGCGACATAAATGACATTTAGGCTCAATTTCTTCAGTCGTTCCACTGAGAAGCCTTCATAAAGTGCCAAACAGCCTCAATGTAGCAGCTATGGAGCTGACCTCTGAGCCTGAAGCTTGACCTCGCCTTTGAAATGGAAGCACAAGCTAAAAAAGCCTGGCTTGTTCATCAATAGCAGTGGGAGGCGGAGGCCAGTGACATCTGTTTGCCGTTTATCTCAGCGTTTTGTGCTCCTCAATCCTCTATCAGGCCTACAGCTGGGATCCTGGGTGTGCACTGAGCTCACTGTCCAGGGGACTCACACTGTGACTGGGAGCGCGGTGCCAGCAAGTTCTCAATCACTGACACTGCTGCCTGAAAGAGCTCTTGTTTGAGCTAGGGGAAATTAAACCTCACCATGGGTGTGTTTGGTCTCTTACCTCCTACTTCTTCCTGTGACCCAGAGTCTCAATTACTCATACGTTACTAAAACGGTAACGTGGTTAGAATGAAGGCAATTAGAAATCTTATTAAGTTAAAAGTAATAACACAAATGCACCATTAGATCATAAGCTTTAGGGACAGTTTAATTTTGTCTTTAACTTTTTTTTTTCTTTTCTTTAATTGAAAATGTGTGGCTACTGTTATTTTATTTGTGCATTTTATTTCTATTGTATTTCTTTGTAAAAGTTCTGGATGTTGTTGACTAAATTTGAATTATATTGTACTTGTATTTTATCTATTTATTTATTTTTTGAAAATGTGCATCAGGATAAACGAGCTCTTGCCAGAGTAACATTCTATCTACTCGCTTCCTCTATGATCCACAGATATTGGGTACACAGGATTCTTCTGCCTGTGTGCCACTTGATACTGGACCAGATTCCCCTAGATCTGGTCCCAGTAACATACACAAATGCACAATTGAGAAGCGATTTAAGTTGTTGTTCTATTTACAAAGAGGTGGCATATCTGGAGGAAGCGCCAGAAGAAGCATCTGAAACAAGCAAACTAGGGTCACCAGAGAAAAACATCTGTTGTGCACTGCATTGACCAGCAATACCAGCAGAGTTTGACTATGAGGATGTCTGAGTCCACGAGGCAAGGTGATTGCGCAGTATGGAAACCAGATTTCATAGTGGCTTACAAGTACCACCAAACAACCCATCATCCCACACTATAGTGGACAGAGTAAACATCCATCCATCCATTTTCTGAATACCCTTGTCCCTTAGTGAGGTCGGGAGGATTGCTAGTGCCTATCTCCAGCCGACGCTCCAGGCGAGAGATGGGGCAACACAGACAGACAACCATGCACACACACTCACACCAATTAATCTGACAGTCATGTTTTTGGACTGTGGGAGGAAGCTGGAGTACCCGGAGAGAACTCACGCATGCACAGGGAGAACATGCAAAATCCATGCAGAAAAATTGAACCCAGAACCTTCTTGCCACAAGGCAACAGCTCCACCAACTGCATCAATGTGCAGCCCAGAGTAAACCAATACTCACAAAAAAAAATCCCTTCATCTTACCAAGAACTGTAGCCAATATGAAGCAATGTCAAGTACTGCTAGGAAGGGGAAGCCTCATACCCATTCCTTCTGAGGGCTGACCATTTGCTTTGAAAGTGTAGCTGTCAAAAACCAACATACTACAAAATGGTATAATTTAAAAAAAGCATACCATCAATACACATCGTAGAGCAGTTGTTAGCTCTGTTAATTACAGAGAGAATGTCGTTTACATCCTGGCTGGGGCTTTGTATGTGAAGTTTGCATGCACTCTCTTTACATGTGGCACGCTGCTGTTCTCCCACAGTCCAGACACATCCATGTGAGCGCGGCTGGCAACTCTACACTGCCCTTAGAAGTAATTAAGTATGTCTAGTTAGTTACCCGTTGATGGGCCCCAAAATTCAATAACAATTGAGTGAAGATCTGTAATTTTGTTTCATATTTAAACGTGATATTTGAACACATTTTTATGAAATTTATCTTTAGATACTTTCTAAACCAACAATACTCTTATCTAAAAAAAAATAATAAATTACTTTTGTATCGGTTGCTTGGGCCTTTTCATCCTCTTGCGTCCAACTCTAATGCTTAAAAGATACAAAACGTTCAAGTGAAACACAGGGAAGTATAAGATTTGTCTCCCTCTGGTGGCCACATGACATCTCTACTGGACCCAATTTTACTTCCTTTTTATAGATATAGTTTTGTATCAAAAAATGCTATTTAATGTTTCGCTTTTAAAATGAAGCGTTTTCCAAAAAAAAACCCAAAACAAAAAAAACAACAAAGGTAATTACAAGGTACGCTTCATTGTAATTTGTAATCAAAATTTGATTATTAAAGGTTAGAAAAGCAAAAAAGAGAAACATTGGATAAAAACTCGAACAGCGACACTAACGAGATTTGAGTAAAAAATAATATTCAACTAAAATAAGTAATAAGTTATTCTATCTTCGCGCTGGTTGGCTACCTATACAGCGTGAAGGTCACGTGACCTCCCGGCGAAACGTCCTACCCGGAAGCGAGTTGTTATTGCAATGTATTCATGGGGTAGCTCTGTTCTCAGTGGAAATGAATGATATTTTTAGATGTACATTCCTGCCTATTGGACTGTGAAATGTGTTTGTTGTCCACATTGAGAGTAGAAACACCAAAGGGCTTTCTGCTACAGGAAACCGCAGCTGCTGTCCCTCTGCAGCGCAGGTACAGGTAACGTCAGACCAGAGACATATTCGTGTATTGGGTTACAGACGGTCTGAGTCTAAGTCGTAGCTTTGTTCTCAGTACAGCGTCGGATATATGCATGTGAGGACATATTCTCCTCGTTAAAAGGGCAGAAGCGAATGTGGACTCTTGCACCGAGCTAAGGGACATCTGACAGCATGGCCACGATGCTGGCATTTGGAGCCAAAGGAGTGCTGGTCAACCTGAGGTCCACTCTGCGTAGAGCGGGCTGCTATGCCAGATGCAGGCTCGCGCAGAACCACCGGACGTGTTTGATCAAAAGAGGACAGATTCTTACTCACATACCCAAGGTCACGCTGCTGTGTTGGGGTGCTGTCAGTGCTTCATCCTTTGCAGCAAAGTGCCAGGAAGCAACTCTTCCACCTAAGGCAGCAGACAGGAAGTCCCTTGCAAAAGTCCAAGTCCACAAAGTTGTATTCTTTCTCCGTCTCAGCCTTCGTGCTTTGGTGCTTCTCTGCAAGTTTGGTCCCCTTCTTCTTCTTTACCCCTTAGCCCTGATGTCCAGCCATTGTGCGTCTTACTGGTTGAAGGCCCTGCTGTGGGTGACCGAGACCTCGGGTCCCACTTACATCAAGCTGGGACAGTGGGCTAGCACCAGGCGGGACATCTTCTCTCGAGAGTTTTGCGATTGCTTCTCCAGGCTCCACGTCAAGGTGAGCCCTCACTCCTGGGCTCACACCAAGAAGTGCCTCCGCAGTGCTTTTGGTGAGGCCTGGAGAAGAGTGTTGGTGTTTGACAGCAAAGAGCCTGTGGGTTCGGGGTGTGTTGCCCAGGTGTACAGGGGTTGGGCCAGGGTAGACCAGGTGGAGGACCCGTCCTTCCAGTCGATTGTAGAAGAGATGGAGAGAGAAGACCTGCTGGAAGCCTGGGAGATCCCCGGCCTCGGCGGTGTGGGTGCCGTTCTGCAGCAGCCTGGAGAGAGCAGCAATGAGAAGGAGCGCCTGATACCTGTGGCAATCAAGGCAAGTCTGGAAACACTTACAGTGTATTGCTAAAGTACTCATGATACCCAATTGAAGCTTCCCCCCCATTTTGGCTCATTGCAACCACAAACCTCATTGGATTGTATGTAAGAGATCAACACAGATCCTGTCAGTAATAATTTTACCCTAAATAAAAATAGAAAGTCTCCATCTGCATCAACCTCCTGTGCTGAACAGGCCAAATTTGTATCATTCTTGAACTGCTATGGAAAGTATCAAGGGTAACTAATACTTTTGCTTTGCAAGACGTTGTATATTTCCCTCTCATACCTATTTTTTTTATGGTCTTGAAAGAGAAAATGTAATAAATTTTTTCCTGCTTTTCAGGTGGTCCATCCAGGCATCAGGAGGCAGGTAGAGGTAGACTTGCTGCTGATGAAAGCAGGCAGCTGGTTTCTGCAGTGCATGCCTGGACTCAAGTGGCTCAGTATGTGCGAAGTCGTCGAGGAGTTTGAGAAGCTAATGATCAAACAGGTACTTCGGTTATCATTTGTCTAACTTGCTTACGTCATTTAGTCTGGTTTTGGTTTAGTTTGTTGCACTAAATTACCGAACCAAATTTCCTTTTGCATGACTGCAGCTTAGAAATTTCCCCAGCATACATTGGATTGACCTCACTGGACGTCACTTATATTTACTTACTCCGCCTTTTCTTCAGATCGATCTCCGCTTCGAGGCCAGAAACATCGAGCGTTTCCAAGAAAACTTCCGCGACGTGGACAGCATCAAGTTCCCGACTCCACTGCGCCCGTTTGTCACCAGGAACATTTTAGTGGAAACCTTCGAAGTGAGCATGTGGTTTCTGAAGACAGCTGACACCTCAAGCATCAGTCAGTAACTGGAAAATGTGAGAAGATGTTTTGTATTTTTGCAGGAGAGTGAGCCCATTTCGAACTACCTGAGCTCTGAGATTCCTCAGGAGGTGAAGCAGAGAATCGCCAGAATGGGAGTTGACACCCTGCTGAAAATGGTGAGCTCAACAAACGTTACACTTTACATTGCCACATATTTAAAGTACTTCACTTTTATCGGCCATCTTCACCTACATCTCCGCCACAGGTGTTTGTGGACAACTTCGTCCACGGAGATCTGCATCCTGGCAACATTCTGGTCCAATATCCCAAGTCTCTCGCTGGTTCCAGTGACTCAGTTGGCACCGCGGGGGACCGCCAGGGAAAGACCACCCTCACGGACTTGTTGGACACGGTGGTGGTCAGCGTCAGACCAGACCCGTGTCCTCTGCAGCTAGTGCTGCTGGACGCCGGCATCGTGGCTCAGCTCAGCGACCACGACCTCGCCAACTTCAAGGCCGTCTTCACGGCGGTGGTGCTGCGCAAGGTGGTGCTGCGCAAGGACAGTTGAAGGAGCTTCAACTGTCCTTCAGTATGAATGTAGCTTTTTAATGTATATGTAGTTAAAAGGACATGTGGGGTTCTGCAGGGTGACAGGGTGGCGGAGTTGATTTTGCACCATGCCAGAGCCAATGAGTGCAAAGATGTGGCGCTTTTTAAGAAGGAGATGACCGAGTTGGTGGATCATGCCGTCAGCAACACCCTCTCTCTGGGAAAGGTATTTTTGCCTTTCGTCTAATTTTCCTCAATCGTAATAGTTGTATTAATAAAGACGTGTTGTAAATAAAAACTTGCTCTTTTTCTAATTTGTTCTGATCTTTACATTTATTTGGGGGAAAATGTTCAAATTTGCTCCATCTCTTATCACAGTTCTTTAATTGCATTAGGAGGGTTTAATGCTGTAGCTCTTTGTTTCATAGTTGCTTTTATTAAAGAGTTCAATGTTTTTGGTGCAACCTTTCCTGATGATCTGCATCAGTAATGTTCATCTCTTGTCTGTTTTTAGATTCAAGTGGCTGATTTGCTCTCTAAGGTGTTTGGTTTACTCATCAAGCACAAGGTAAAGTGTGTTTCCTTTGTGATCAAAAGTTTCAAATTTACAAGCTTAAACCTTCTGATTATCGTAATGAAGTTACATGAAAAGACGAGTTGAAATTATATATTATCTGTTCTGACAGAACCATTTTGTAGTGAACATTTATTTTGGAAGCAAATGTCAAGAAAATATTGCCAGTTTAAAATGACTTTCTGCTTGTTCACTTTCTGTTGCTTTTGACATTTCAGAAGAAACACATTTGAAAATTAGTTTTAGAAAACACAGTAATGCAAAGGAAACGATGTAATATTTACCTTTGTATATTTTTTAAATGTATCTTTAGTATTTAGTATGTAATATATTTATGCTCTTTATTTAAAATCATAAAATACACTTAATGGAAACATCAGTGAGAAGATTTTTTGTTTTTTTGTAATGGTGCCTCATTGTTTGGGTTTTAAGTAAAGAGGTGTGTCGCTACTTGCTGTTCCTCGATGGTGTTTTCAGGTGAAGCTGGAAAGCAACTTTGCGTCCATCGTGTTTGCCATCATGGTGCTGGAGGGGCTGGGCAGGTCGCTCGATCCCAACTTGGACATCCTGGATTTGGCCAAACCCCTGCTGCTGAAGAACTGCGCGTCGCTGCTCTGATGCGAACGCACTCCCAGTCAGCAGACACACAAGACAGGCAGCTGTGCAGCTAGTAGGTGGTTTTGCAGGTACTGCAGTTCTACAGTGCATCCTCTTAGTGCCGTTTCAGTAGGTTTTCTTCAGAACTGCAATGTTCCCCGGTAGATCACGAGATCGTTTCATTACGTTTCAGCAGTCGAGAACGTAAATACCTCATGGCGTCTTTTGTGCGTAGTGGCTGCAACAACTTTGATTACTTTTGTTTACGCTTTGTCTCCTGCAGTCTGTGTCAAGTAAGAGCTTTTCCATGCATCGATATGAACTTTAAAAGCACACTCACTGATTAGAGTCGATGCATTTTACAGAAATAGTTTGATTACTAATGAGTGAGTCAGACGCAGGATGCAATCAGAGGGCATTTCAATAACTATGTAAGATAAAATGACAGAATCCTAAAAGAAACCAGGTAACCGTTTCTCAGTTACCTGGTTTCCTTTTTAATTGGTGCCTTGCTAAAGTATTCCTACCCCTTAAAACACTTTTCCCCCCATGTTAAAACAACAAACCTTTTCGGATTTATTTGGAATTTTGTTATACCAACACAACCAATCGTAACCTAAAATCACAAGATTTGTTTTTTTTTTTTGTTTTAAAACACCTGAAATGTGAAAGTGTGGATCAGTATTCAGTCCCCTGGAGGGAGCATTATGTAGAGCTAGCTTTGCACATCTTAAGACTAAAATGTTTGCCAATTCTGGGTGAAGTAGCAATCAAAATTATTTTCAGGTTTCAAATACAGAAATGCATTTTTTATTTTATTCTGTTGACATTTATGCACTACTATGAGTTTGTTGTGGTTGAAAGGGTAGGAATACTTTTGAAGGCACTTTTATCCCCGCAGTGTTTGTCTTCTTTTAATGTTTTATGAATTTTGTTTTAGAGTTAATCACAAAACTGTAACATTTGTACTGATAGCTAACTGTACTCAGTTTTTTTTGTATTTTAATTGCCTGTTAAAAAGACATGCACTATTCCAACATTCATACCATTAAAATGAAATGCAATCTCATTTAGATTCTTTTCCTGCATTTGCTTGTGTGGCCTCTAACCGTGACGACAAACTCCAAACCGAAACGAAACAAACGACTGCATTCAAGAGAGCGGAATCCATTAATCTACAATTTATTAAATCTGTCAATGAAAAACAGACAAAACTCAATTCTGTCGATGTCATCAGGAAGAACAGTCAGCATGGCTGAGCGATGAAGATCGAAAGGATTTGGTGCAAAAATTGGGGGGAAAAAAACAAAAAAATCTCATCACATACCCTTTATTGCAAAACAGTTTTTCTCTTCATCACCATCAATGGCCCATAGAGGCCAGCACTGTTCAAGTAAAACGGGAGGGGAGAGGTGTTTTTTTTTTTCCTAAAAAAAAAAAAAGTTCAATAATATTATTATCAACAATAATAATAATAATAATAATGACAAAACAAATAAAAACATCTTTAATAGACAAACACAATCACCTCAGTATAAGACAATTTTCTGTTACGGTCACAACAACCAGAGAGAAGTTGTTTGGTTTTTTTTACCCCCCTATATTTTTAATGAATTAAATAGTTTTTAAAAATATCTCACCATTTAATTATAATCATCTTTTTTTCATTTATTGCAAAAAATAGGCAACTGGATTAATTGTGATGATTCAAGATTTATGTGTGTGTGTGTGTGTGTGAATAAGTAGACAGAGATGGTGAAACTTCTCAGAGTGTTGGCACTGAGTAGCATTGCAGTACTCCCATTCTGCCACCAGGTGGCAGCACACGTCAGTTTGAGCATTCCTCCAAGTTTTAGTTAGAGGCAGAATGTCCCGTTCCTGTTTCGCTGAAGGGGAAGTCAAGTACTGCAAACAATAATCAGTTTTTTTTTGTGTTATTTTTCTTTTCTTTTTTTTTTTTTTGGAATGATACTTGGGGTGTTTGTTCACAAATTTGTCCACAGTCGCTTATTTGCGTTGCGAAATCTAGTTCTATGTACAAAGGTTTCAAATCCCTGAAAGACATTTACAAAGACAAGTGCAACCTTCCACGTGACCGCCCCCTTCCTGGAGAGGCTCAGGGATAGTCGGGGTTCCTCCAGAGGGCAAAAAGACGGGTGGGTCGGTTGGGGTAGTACCAGTCTACATGCCACAGAAGGATTCAAGAAAAAAATAGTTCCTAGGAATGACGTCAGAAGAGGATGTCAAAACCTTGGAGTGAAAAGTGTTAATCCTTAGTAAGGAGGTGGAGGAGGTCACCGATATTTCCCAAAGATGAACTGAAACCAGAAACCATCATTGGCTTGTCATATTCCTTCCTGCTCATCCAGCAGTCTCTCCATGCATTTCAAAATAAAGTCCTTTAACCCCAAGCAGACTCTTCTCCAGGTTAATACTGATTGTTTTGATTATAAACCTTCTCTGCATCAGTGTGATGTCCTCTTTTCTTCCCCTTACTGTTCCAGTTCAGGACCGTAGAGAATGTTAAAAAGCCATGTTGGGTGAGATGAGCTTTTTTTTTCTTCTAGGACTGGATCCATGGTAGAAAGCACGCTGTAAACTGTAAAGTCTGACGTTGGTACTCCTTTAAGGTGGTTATATACGGGGGCATAGGCACAAACGTTCATTCTCTCGCACAATAACACACTCGTACATCCTTACGGGCTCCAGTTGTTCATGGAAGATGGAGCTCTGGGCCATCTGTCAGCAGTGCAACAAAGGTTCTTGTTGACTCTTCTTACTGTGGAGGTCAAAAGCTTTCAATAGTTTAAACTAAGAAGAAGAAGAAGACAGATGAAGAAGAGGCTGACATCTCGATGGCGGAAGAGGCAGCGACATTTTTGTTCTCGTCGATGAAACCCATTCTCTCATCCTACGGTTCCTTTTTGTTGTAGAAATTGCCCCGTAGCTTGTGTTTACATTCCCCATCTAGGAGTAAAGCCTGTTTAGGTGCGCTTGGAATGAAAAGGAGGGAAGTGTCCCTTTATGCGACGGTTCCACTTGCTGCCGACAGAGGTCGATATTTGGGCTCACAGTTGGGGGAAGGCAGACGGGGAAAGGAGATGGGTTGTGATCGAAGTTTGGGGCTATGAGCTGAGCCAGGCGTGGTTTAGGCATTCCCCGGCCGAGGCCCTCTTCTCAGGCACCATCTCCAGCATGGGCAGCAGGAACTGCGTGAAGTGGCCGGCGTCTTCGTGCGACCAGCCGTACTTTTCGACCAGTACGTCGAACAGAGACCACGGCTTCAGCTTGGTGATGTGTCGCAGCTCTCCTGCAGGGAGGCACACGGAGCACAGTCAATGTTGGCACCCAAACAAAAGGGATAAATATAGAATAGGTCTCCAGTCTAATCCATCAACTTTAGCTTGGCCCGGCCATTCGTACTGCAAAACTTTGCACATTTCACACCACATTAAGGCTTTAGAAGTTCAGCACCGATTTTTCCAAAGAACAACAAGGGTATTTTTTCCATCATACCGCTTGGGATTTAAAAGAGATTTTAATGAGAGTTTCCACCTCCCTTCTGGACCTTAGGGTCATGCAAGGCTGCCATCTCTCCCATCTCTTACGGCACACTGCTGGTTGGAAAAAAGGCTCCTACATTTTCCTCTTTCCTCAAAAAAAAAATACTTGGAAGCCGTGAAAACCACAGACAGCCATGTTGATAATACTAACAGAGCATCAGCAGACAAGGCAAGATCATTTTTAATTAGCTAGCTGCTACTTTAGATTTTTTTTTTCTGTGTGATCAGGCTACAAAACTATGAAACCATGGCTTTCTAGCCAAGGTTATACTGTGAGAATCTCATTATAACCCAAATCCACTCACTGATGTCAGAAGAGCTCAGGAATTTGTACTTGAACATGTAGGACAAGGGCTCAGAACTCCAGTCTTGGTAAGGTGCATTCACTGACCACAAAAATATTGGATATTGGAATTTCGCCTGCATCTTTAAAATGTTAGTTGGGCCAAATAATTTTCAAGTCACATAAAGGCAGCAAAGTTCTCATTCTAGATTCCTTCGCCTACAATTTACAAATGTGTTACCTTTAAGGAAAATAACGAGTAGTAATAGAATGACGGACCACTTTTTATTGGATTAAAACCTAGATTTTATGTTTCGCATTAGTGAGCAAGAGTCTCAGTGTAGGGAGAAGAGTTTACCTCCAATTCAATGTCACATTAACATCACTAAGACACTAAAAAAAAGTGACTGAGTTTTAAATCTGACTGACTGGAGTAAAGCAGACACCTTTTCATGGGCCGCGATTATTTTACAATCAAACAGAACAGCAGGTGATTTCACTAATTACTTCACCTGTTTCTATTTATGGGATTGCTAATCAGTGAGGTGCTGCATCATTGTTGTGAAAGCCTGCAGAGTCTTGGCTGAACACCACACTGCGAGAAGGCAGATGGACAGAAATAGAGACAGACAGGGCGATGACCAAAGACTAAGACGCAGGTAACGTGTTCATTACTGAGGGAAAGATGGAAATGGTTGGCTGGGAATACATCTCTGACAGGGAAGAAAGAGCTTTGAGACTGGTTAATGACGGGGCTCAACCAGTAGGTTCGCTTAAAACCACGGCTGCCATGGTAACCTCTTCATACGGTGGCAGAATGTCATCTATTTATCAGGCATTCAGGGTAGAAAAGCCAGAGAAAAATATTTTAAGGTCATTTTAGCTTATGCAGGGTTTATTTAAGACCCTTTTAAGACCATTATGGATTAAATTTAAGACTTTTATCACAACAGAAATGTGCAAAAGAAAATTGTACATTTTACACAGTAGTGCCAAGTATTTTTCCACGCACATATCATCACAGTAACACAAGAGAGTCAGTGGCAAAGACAAACGTCCAGCCAACTGGACATTGACACAAAAAGCTACCTAGCTAAAGAGCAATTGTATATTAGCAGTTAGCTACCTTTAGCATCAACCTAATCAAGATGTCTGCCTGCAACTCAAACTTTTGTCTGACTTACAAGTCGGATGAGAAAATAAATTATATATGCAAGATTAAATAGTCCTGCTACAACAAGCTTTGAGACCTGTGATCAATGTATTTGAGGACAATTTGATGTGTAATCTTATAAATTTAAGACTTTTTAAGGATGCGCAGACACTTTGCTATGTATTCCCAACAGTTCAATAAGAATCATCATGCATGGGAAAAAAAAACAAGGTCAAGCAGTCCACCGAAGGCTTTCTGGCCCACAGGCAGACCCCCACTTCCCTTGAGGAACAGAACGGGGAAGTCAGTTCAGATCAACAGAGCGCCGAGAGATAAAAGGGTGAACAGTGAGACATCAAGTGCATGCTCAGAGACGACTTCAAAGCCAGAAGATTCAGATCTCATGACACACAAAGGAAAGATTTATGAGCAGAAAGGAAAACACCAAAAAGAGAACCTTAAAAAGTGAATGAATGACAGAGTGCAAAGTTTGACCGGACACAGGACTGTCCACTTACCGGGCTTAGAGATGAGCAGAGCCACAGAGGAGTGAGACATGCTAATAGCAATGCTTACAGATGCATTCATATTTCCCTAACGGTGACTTGGAGCCCGTCTAATTTTGATCTTAGTTTATTGGTAGTTCTCAATAAACTTCAGCTTATTTCACTCCCAAACAATCACTTGACATTGGACATAATATCTGAAGGTTGCTATGGAGACTCTCTACGTTAAACTCTCAGTGATCTTGGGAGATATTTTTTTTCCACATTTCCCCAGTGAGCTCTGCTTATGAGCTCACTGTGTGTGCTCATAGAGAGAAGTGATGCTGAACCCAATGCTGCTTACAGCTTTAACTCCACTTGTTACTTAGATTACAATTGATGTTTTTAAAAGATTTTCCCAAAATTTAAGCATAAGTGTGTGCTGTTGCAATAAAAGCTGCATTAATCTAAAAGCTTTTATGCATATTTCTCAGTGACATAAGAAAAAGTGGTCACTATTTAATTTTTTTTTTTATTTCAGGCCAAAAGATAAAATTAGTTCAAACTGAGCAAACTGCTATAAGTTGTGCAACTGGGTAATTATTAGAGCTGCAACTAATGATTATTTTAGTAATTAATTATTCTGATGATTAATCGATTAATCATAAGTAAAATTAACACATCCTGTAGATTTTCCACCAAACCACTTCTTATTTTATACAATATTAGAAATACATAAAAAAATACAAACACACAAGAAATTTAATTCAATTTTAAGTAAAAAACAAAACTAAACACTTTATTGCCTAAAATGTAATAACAGCATTCCTTTGGGTACGCTTGATCATTTGTCAGCAGCTAAAGAAAATACTTCTAACAAAGCTGAGCCCTTATTGCTTAAACTATCATCAATACAGTGCAGGGCTTATCTTTTTTAGGATTAACTGATTAGTATTTGGATAGCAAAGGGAGATTTTTTTTTTCTTCTTCCTTTTACAGAATTTGAACAAGGTCAGCCAAAAATGCCACTTGAGTTTTGGGTAGAACACAAAGACAAAGACGGTTTTTTTCCATCTTAAATTGAAAAAAATATATATTTTTTGTAATGTTTTAGCTTAATTATTGCTCTGATTGTGTTGTTCTGTCAGCAATTGGCTTCTGTTAAATACAGTTAGCGATTAATCGATAACGAAATAACTTATTTCAATTAATCACGATTAATCGTTTCAGCCTTACTAATTGTAAGATTTGCTCATTAGTTGTGTTATGCAACATGTGTGCTGCAAGTGGGAAAAAATCCCTACAACTAAGGATTTAGCACAAAAAAAATGTAGATTTTGCCCGGGTTTTCTCAACCTTTGAGAGCCATTCCACAGTAACGGCAAAAAGAAAACCCGCCGTGACTTCATACTTACCCGTACTCTGCCTGAGAGTTCCTATGTAAAACAAAAACTCGTCCAGCTTCTGACCCCCCACATTCACTTCCTGCTACCACCCAGGATGAGGCCTCCACCCACGGTTCAGTTTACCTTTCTTGGAGAAAAACTCTCGGCTGAACTTCCCAGCAGCTACCACTTTGCGCGGGACCTTCCCGAGGAGCTCCGTGATCAGAGCGATGTGGTCTGCCCCCACCATCACATACGTCACAAAAGGGAACAGGCACGGTTCAGCGTGACAGCATGCACACACACGTCAACACACACATGCCGTCGGCTGCACGGCCGCTGACACACACTGCCGCCCCTGAGGGACACGTTTGGAGGCCGAATGCTGATCGCTCCTGCTTTTAATCTATGCGCCCAATTGGCGGCAAAAATCGAAACAGTCCACTAGTGTCCGTTTCTGTCCCTCTTTGACATCTGTGTGTCTCAGCGCCACCCAGCTCTCAGGCCATCGCTACCTCTTCTGTTGAAGAACTCCCGGGAATACTTTCCAGAGAGCGCAAAGTGCCTCGGAATGCAGCCCAGCAGCTCTATGATGTGGGCTATGTGGTCTTTTGGGGAGGGAAGAGGAGGAGAAGAAGAAAGGGGAAAAGCAAATAGAAAAAGTTGAGTGAAAGACAAAAAGTAAGGGGAGAAATGGAATCAATAAATAAAGGGAGTAAGGGTGAGAAAGTAAAAAAAACAAAAAAACGGGGAGGGATACAAAGAGAGGGAGGAGGAAGAAGGAAACAAAAAACGACAATCAGAGATTATGAAGAAGGACAAACACGTTAATAAGCTGCGACACCGCGGGATGAAGCAGTGAGGAAATGAGACGAATAAAAAGCAACACGCCCTGAAATAATGATGCTGAAATAACGCGGACTCAGTGGAGGGGGAACAAAAGTTGCTTCTGTGGAAATCGGGATAAAACCAACGCCGACTCGGATCCTGGCGTCAAAAAACCCCCCAAAACAAAACGAGTAGAAAGTATCTGACAGCAGACAACACTGCGAATGAAATCAAAGAGCTGGACGAGATGAAGAGATGGAGGATGAGGAAAAATGCTTCAGCCTGCATGCAGATAGAAACACAGGAAAGTAAAAATGATTGTGGCTCTGAGGCGAACGGTACAATCTGCTGCCTTCTTGCTTCAGGGTTCGCACATTTTTCCCCGCGGTAAAATTAAGATCAAGACCAGATTAGCTAAAGGAAAGCTGAATTTTAGGTTTTTAAATGTCTCTCTCTCACACACGCGCAGCTGGTCCGAGAGCAAAACACTAACAAAAAGTTCCCCAGTTTCAATAACGTTGTTAACGCAAAAAAAAAAAGGAACACAAGCCAACAATCTTTCTTTCAATTACTAAAAAGTTTTCTGGCATTCAGTAAAATAAAAATTGTTTTGGTAATTATATCCGACATAAACAACGGATGGTCTGGTCTGATTTAACTTCAGACAGTGAGGAAAAAAAAAGTTTTCCTCACTTTTTTAGCTGCAGCAAAATATCTGGTTTCAATGTAAATAATGCTTCTAATCAAACCGTAGATCGCCCTTCATTACAAACCTGCGCAGGCTGAATTCTAAGCACTTTCAAGGAGTTTGCACAGACATTGAGCACTTCCCAAACCCTTAAAACACTCAAGTCGAACTCAAGCATTTTCAAGGATTTCAAGAACCTTTATGAACCCTGTTGCTAAGCAGGAACAAAAGCTTTCTTGAGCTTTCTTCGCATGAGACACACGAGTTGCGGTGAGCAGTGAGATGAAGACGGAGGCACAGCGGCAGAGTTCAAGGTGAGGATTTAAAGTCGACAGTGGACAGGAGGATTTGGGGAAAGGGATTCCTAAACTAAGCCTTATCCATTTACAACACATTGCTAAAACCATCTCCATTGCTCAGACTGATCATTTTGCAAAAAAAAAAAAAAAAGACTAGACATTTTAATGTCCAAGTAGTTTCTTTAAGATTAATTAACTTGGAGAGTTTAAGCTCTCATTGGAACAATGGAGAGACATCCTGAAGTCAGTTTGTAGCATGTAAGACACTTTGCTTATGATGTGGACGTACAATGAGAAGTGGACAGGTTCTTTAATTTTGCGTTCCGACGTTCTTTTTTCAGGGTGAGCGCAACAAACAACTTCAGCGAATTTATTTTTCAGAACTACTCGTAGCATAAACCCTTCCCCTCCCTAATATTTAGCTAAGTGAATCTTAGGAAGTCTCTCCTGTTCGCACATGTTCTATAGCCACCAGCAAGCAACTGGCTTACAGGGAAAAAAAAAAAAAAAAAAAGATCTATCAGGTGAAAAAGCCCATTTAAGTCAGGAAAAAAAAGAGGTGAGATGTTGGTTCTTTAAAAAATGTTTATTGAAAATTATAAAGTTGTTCATAGGATATGAAGAAAAGTCATGTGACATTTAAACACCTAAATGAGTTTTATTTGTCTGGCCTGAGAGCAGAAATGGCTCTTCAGGCTGGAAATATGCAGATAAAATTAAGCTTTTGAAATGGTCTCAATCACAACCAACCATTTTTTATTTATTTATTTTATTTTGCTTAACAAGCTAAAAGTAAGTAAAAATGATCAGATGTTAATTATCCCAGGAGCTTGTCGATGGTTAGAAGAAATGTTTAGCTGGTGTTCAGGTTGCTAGGGAACACATAACCAATCATTAGCCATTAATGCATCTATTTGAGTGTGCAGGTATAATTTTAACAACACATGCACAAAAAAGAAATCAAACTCTGCAGCAACCTACTGCAGCATGTGAAAATCTCTGATGTTGTTTGTTGTGATTTAATCCCAGCCTGAATAAAGAACGACCCAAACGTTTCCTCAAAAGTCCAGATTCAATAAAGCATTCACTAAATATCCAGAACAGATTTCAATAGTCTGGAACACATAAAATAAAACTATTTCATACGATATTTTACTGAAATACTCACCTTCGTCCCGGGAGTAGTCCTCTCCAGAGTGAGGCTCAAACAGATAATCTCCTGTGGCCAGCTCAAACGCCTGACAGAAAACAATATTAGAATAATAATAATAATAATAGAAGGAATGGACGATACGTCGTCTGCTTTTCGGACTCGGTTCTGTTCACCATGCAGGCGGTGCTCCAGATGTCCGCTGGCGTACCGTATCCGGCTCCTATCAAGACCTCGATGGAGCGGTACTGTCTGGTCTGGATGTCCTCTGTGAAGTGCTTGTGCTGGTTAGGAGAGTGGAAAAAAGAAACAAAAAAACGGGAGAAACATTAAGTTGGTGTTTCTGAATCGACAAGAAATCCCCCTTCTGGAGCCTTGCTTTTTTTATTATTATTGGAGCGTGAGACACCATTTCTGTTTCCTCATCAACCGCTTTCTGTGCTTCTGCTTTTACTCCTGAATGTCGGCTTACGCAAGACCAAAGATTTCTGAGCCGCTGCTGTGTTTATAGCTGCTGGATCGCACCTCCTGCCAGCACCTTCAGCTCAGCAGCCTGGATTTAATCATTTCTGCTGGCTGAAAAAATGAAAAGAGGCCAGACTGACAGCGAACGGTACGATTGGAACGCCGTCTGATGGCTGCCGTGTCCCTGATACTCATCACCTCCGATACAGATGGAGCTCGTCCCTCGTTTATTCTGCAGAGTTTGCCGATATTTGGAAGCTATGCTTCTAAAAGGAGTAATTTGGTTTAATTCCACCTTAAATGTAATAACTCCTTTCACCTTTTTTTAGATTGCGTCACATCATACTGAACAGCAACATAAATATGACTGTGATTTTATAATAAACAAGCACAAAATTGGAAACTATTATGCCCTTACTACTAATTATCGTTATTAATAAATATAATGATATTACCAGATATAGCATTTTAAATTCTTATTATCAATATTAATAATGACATTCATGTTATGTTTTGAGAAGGAAAAGTGTACACGACTTTTCCTTTCGTCTCATAAATGCAAATCTGAAAAGTGTGGTGTGCATTTCTTTTCAGCAAACCAGCGTCTCTATCAGCTTTGCAGACTAGAGACGGGAATTGTAGCCAGTTTTTGTCCGACTGAATGGAGGTAGTCCATTTTCATCGTCTTGCCACAAACATTCAATTGAAGTTAGGGGTTGTACTTTGACTGGACCACTTTAATACTCAAGTGAGCTTTGATCTAATTATAATAACTTTATTAAAGTTTACTTTATTAAAGGTTACTTTATTAAATCAATGAGCTCTTACTGTTTTCCCAGCAAAAGAGGGAAACTACAAAGGTGCCCCACACTTTTCAGATTTGTATTTCTAAAATCTTGTATCGCTTGTGAGTTGTGAAACGCTTTGTGTTTAACTTTAGCATAAATTCCCCATAAAGTACAATCGAATTTGTGATTCAAATGCAGCAAAACCTTTAAAATTTAAACGCAGTACTTCTGCGTCTTGGGAATGTTACAAATTTATTCTGCAATGAAAAACAAATCCAAATTATTTCCCATTGTAAGCAACGCTACACTTGCTTATGACATATTTTTTAAAGTATCTGATATATGAAATATAAACATGTCTATGCAAATGTTCCAGCTTTTTCAAGCATGGCCCATGAAAAACCCAGGTTTCCTCTCACCACCCAGCAGGCGTTTCCGAGGTCAGCGATTTTGACCCTGATGGACTCGGCATTGCGGGGGTCCAGCGGGTTGATCAGGAGGTCTGCAGCTCTGGCCCTGACTGGGTGTGGACAGAGCGACACAGTTAGCGCACAACGTTCACCACATTCACTGGCACATCTGGTGACGAAACGCCAATCAATTCATCTCGTCTTGCTGATGCATTAGAAAATCTCAGGACAAAAGAAAAATCCATTCTTTAATTTTTGTGCATTTATTCGGCGGGATTTAAAAACAATAATAGCTGTTTTAACTCTTATTAATTCATAATAAGAAATAAATACAAGTTAATTGTACAACATACAAGCCACAAAATGGGCAAAAGAAACAAATAAAATACCTAAAGCAGCAATAATTAACTGCAACTGTGATGAATAAGGCAGAGGGGAAATCCCAGGTTTTCTCCAAAATGCATACATCCTCTACAAGTAGCTGCTCAAAATAAAAGCTGCCACCCTTCAGAATTAATTTTATTTTTCTTTAATATATGTTAAAACGATATAAAGCCTACATTTGAGCCTTTATACTAAACAGTCAGTCTGAAACAAATTGAAATATCATGAAACATCAAAATTTACTTTATTTTAAAAAAACACTTCTGGTCGTCTGACTGTGAGGATGGCGACTCTGAGGATGGCGACTGTGCGCTGTGCTACTTCCAGGAATGAAGAACTAAAGGCCGAAGTAGAGGAAAATGGGAAGATAGGAACCTAAAGAAGGTTAAGTTGGATATATTTTTAGCTGAAGCTCAAGTGAAAACGACCCTCATGTTAACATATTTTGCTTTTGAACGACAGTAACGTAGTTAATCAATATAGTTTGGCCTTCAGACCTCTTCAATAACAGAGACAACTGCTGCGGAGGAATAGGAGCTTAGACACCAACTGACATGCAATCTTACATCAACCAGCTTCTTCAACTGCAGTTCAACGTAATGATAGTAAAAAATGGAGGTGGATGAGTAGCTGGTGCTGAGTCATTATAAACAAGCAGAGAGAAACGAGTTTTGGTGGAAAACTTTGAATAGGCCTCTAAAACAGAGTTTTTTTGTTTGCGTCGTGCAGTTGTCTCACATTAGCTTGCAGGTGCTCATCTGCAAGCACGTGCATTAGCTTGCAGGTGAGAAGAGCACCTGCAATAATAACGAGTAAAAATAAAAGCTCCGCTTGGAGCCTTCAAAGCTTTGAGACTCATGACTATTGGATGTCTTTTGGAACTTTATTTAACACCAGATCTATTATCTGTATATATTTTGTTTCGTTGTTATAATATGGTCTCAGCACTACAATGGCCCATTTTGTCAAGTCACGACCACAAACTAAGATATTTTGCAGGTATTTCATGTGATAAAACAATAGAAATCAGTGCAAGAGCGAAGCAGAAGGGAAATAAAACATGCTCTGTGTCGGTGCCTTCTACCTTTCGGCGTGTCTCCTGTGCTTGACGATGAAACGGTGCGACTGCGGTCCGCAGTGGGGCCAATTGTTGCGGGTTCTGTCCCAATGTCCACGGTCCCCACGGGAACCGGGTTTCCGGGCTCGGGATCCAGAGGCAGGTCGGGAAACATGGGCCCGGCAGCGCGGTGCTGCTCGCTGGAGCCGTTGGTCAGCGCCGGCTCGGCCACTTCGCCGTTGTACAGCTCGTACCCGGAGCTGAGCGAGATGTCCCGGTCCGTGTAGCTGAGCTCGGACTCCACCAGGGGGCAGAGGACGGGCTCCGGCGTGGGCGAGGGAGTGGGCGGCATGCCGGGGTTCTGTCTCAGCGACTCGGAGACCAACAGGACGTGCCCGTTAGTTTTAGCTGAATTGGTTTTAATTGTTTTAACCGGAGATGTGCTGTCCGTGAAGAGGTCCGCCGTCGTTGTCGTATCATCGTCTTCGTCGTCTATATCCTCGTACTCCTCCCCATCCTGCTCCTTTGACTCCTCTTCTTCCACAGCCGCCGCCTCCTCCGCGGCTTTGCTCTCAGGGTTTGGTGCATCTGTTCCGATTTCTCTATCCTCCTCTTGCTTCTCCTCCGCTTCTTCTTCCTCCACCTTTTCCTCCGTCTCCTCCTCCTCTTCCTTCACATTCTCATTTTCTGTCACTTTCAGTGGCTCCTCCTCCCCTTCGTCATCCTCCTCCTCCCCATCTGCTTGTCCTGCATCTCCATTACCTTCTTCTGAGGCGGGGGGTATGGGGACATCTTTTTCAGTGACAGGCGTGGACTCCTCTTCTTCTTCCTCTTCCTCCCCCTCCTCTTGTTGGTTCTCAGCGGGGATTTGTGGCGTTTCGCTTTGCTCCTGGGGAGGCGCTGCGCCTAATGCGAAGACAAGGGCAGAAAAACAGCAAGTGGGTGGAAAGGGGATAAACAGTGAGTCCAGTCAAAGACGACGTAGGCGAACGGAGAGGAAACTAAAGCGAGTGCGAACATGAAAGAGACGGGGGGGCGGTGGAGGAGGCAGACGGAGAAAACGTTTGAATCAGCTTGGAGCCGATCCACATCATTCCCATTCACAGGCAGCACAAAACTGCATCTGCATGCTGACAGACTGAGTCACAAGCCGGGCCTCCATTCCACTTGTCGATGCCAATTTTGAGCCCATTTTTAAAATACAAGAACGTTTCTAGGCGCGTTGCTGTCACCTGGTTCGAAGCAAATCAAACACTCATTCCATCAGATATAAATGTCAGAAATATTTACATTTTGTGTTCAAGATGAAAAATCTTTTCTGTTTATATGAACTTCTCAAGAGGCATTTTTAGTTTTGCCAAATTCTGCAAAAAGAAAAAATCTCCAATTGAGCACCTTTTGCTTTCCAACTACTAACTGATTAATACCAAAAAGTAATCAATAGATTAGCTCTACGCTGTATTTATTTATGTCACGTCAAACAGGAGGGTTGGAGCTTTTTCCCTTGTTGACATTGGAAGTAATTTTTTAGCCGTTGCTACAAATGGTCAAGCAAACACTAAAGGAAAACTGTGTCTGCCTTTTCATTGTTTTAAATAAAGGAACGGAATCCATTATTAGCATTTTTTTTAATGTATGTCTAATATTGTAAAATATGCTTTAGTGGTTAAATGAAAAATCTGCAGAATATGCCAATATTTTCATCCGATTGTTAGAATAATCGATTGGTAAAATAATTGCTAGCTGCAGCTTTATTTGAAAGCCTCTTGTGGCTTTTTGCATTAGGGCCTTTTCCAGGTCGTACAAAGGTTTGAACCTTGGTGGGGCCAGCGTTGTTCTTTAACATCCCAACAAACGATACTTCATAGTTTGATTAACAACAGAGCAGTGATCTTAAACCGGTTCGAGGAAAGGACTACGCTTTAAAAGCCAGGTTCATCTCAGAAAACCAAATGATTTCAATTAGAAAAGATGTCGAATGTTCAGCCACAGATCGGCAAAAAAAAAAAAGCATGTTTTTATCTGCATGAGAGACAATCCACAGTATGTATGCCAATGTTCACACATTTTTGACGATTTACCAACAGAACTCACATGTGTGATTGGTCAACCTGACGGGTCTCTCCCGTTCTCCTCCCTCCTCCTCTTCATCCTCTCCATCCTCCTCGTCATCATCGTCGTCATCGCTCTCTCCCGGAGCCATGCTGGGGCCCAGAGGTGCCACTGGCGGCGGCGGCTGCTGCTGCGGTGAAGGCAGGCTGTGTTCAGTGTCACCTTTGTCGCCGCTGTCTTTGGCTCGCTCCTCCCTGATCTCGGCCTCTCGCTCCAAGGCTTCGATCTCCAGCATCCGCCTCTCCAGCAGCTCGGCCTGCCGTTTCTGTTTCTTCTTCAGTTTCTTCTTTTTGTTCTTGGAGATTTTTCCCACCTGGGAATAGAGAGGAAAAGTAGAGCTAAGTCAGAGGAAAAAAAGCATTTAGCATGAGAAATACCAATGGTGAATTATTCAGTTATTAGTTTTGACTGATGAGATGTGATGCCAAAGGCTGTTTGTTAATGTTGCAGAATTATTTTCAATCAAATCTGATCAAACCACACGCAGTAAAAAAATTATGTATATGCTTCTTATGTTTTCTTCTTTTTGTCTAAGAAGAAAAAACTATTTTCTTATTTAGAAAAGGCCAAAAAGTCTCTTTGTATTGCCGATATGCAGACAGTAAAAGATAAAACGATGACAGTGTTGTTTTAGTTATCTTGCTGTCTGACTCCCTTTCAGCAGGGGGCAGCATACATTGTTTTTTTTTTTTTATCAATTCTCCTCTAGGCAATACTACTTCATTTGCCTGGATCTCAGCAGCTTGTGAGCGAGTTCTGCTGGTCATGATACAAACAAAACTAAATATTGACAAACCTGGATGGTCTACTTTTAACTTTGTTTTATGGTGTGTGTGTGTGTGTGGGGTTGGGTGTGTGTACTTGGCTCATACTCACATCAGACGTACTCACCGGTTTGAGCTGAGGCGCTGTGCTAACTGAAAGACACGGACAGAAAGACAAAGATGAGTGGCTTCAGATTCTGATCATGTAGCAATCAGGGCCGTTAGGTAAAGTGCTGCTCACTGCAAAACAACAAACTTCCAAGAACAACAAGCGGGTTTTCCTTTCAGGGTTATGTGGCTCCATTCATGTTACCTTCTGCTCTGAACAGCTTCCCTGTCAGTCCAATCTTCCTCCATATTGAGGCAGGAGTTCTTTCAACAATTGTTTTCATAAAGGCTAGCTTTGTGGAGTCAGGCTAGTTTTGTGGACCCCACAGAGGAGACTGTGGGGTCCACAGAAACTTTCTATTTTGCTTGAACAGAAAAGTCCAGTGAGAAAAGAAAATATATAGATTATGCTACATTAATTAGTCCTGTCGAGATAAAATGTTAAATCTGACGTAACGTATTAAAGGCCAACTTACTTCTTTAAAGATTTTTAAAGAGGCAGTATTATGTAAAATAGACGTTTTTGAGCTTTAAATTGTGTTGTTTTTTTCTCATCAAAAAATATGCCTGGAGTGTTACTTTGATTCTTTCATGCATGTTTGAGAAACACTTTTATCTTCGTGGCAACCACTCAGCTGTGGAAAACGCCGGGTTGGACCTAACCCCGCCTTGAAGGCATAGCTCCTCCTCAGAGCTGCAGTTTCCAAGCTTGATTATTGATTATGCTATAAAATGGCACTATGTGCCTGGAAATCACATAGTACTGCCTCTTTAAGGCCTTAATTTTAGATACATGGCTGTAAGATTTGTGGACATCTTGGAGAGGGTTATGCCAAACTTTTCACATTATTTTAATGAACAGTCCTCTGTAAGATGTCGAGATAAGCTTGACCCAGTTTTTCTAAGAGGGTCAGTTTAAAAGAAGCTGAATAAAAAAAAAGCAGGCGACACTTTTCACATCGGAAATTATGCTCTGCTTTGTGTTGGAAATCCGGGGGAAACGCATCCTCTTTTTGTGGGTTTTGTTGGGAGCTTAAATGACAAACAAATGAAGAAGCATTACTTGCGCACTCCCACTGCCTTCCTTCCTCGTTGCAGATCAATGAAAAGCCTTCAATTATTTACTGCAGTCTTAAACACATTAGATACCGCTGGTCCTACCTGCTTTGCAAACATGGAAAATTATGAATGTGCAGTCTCTCTTATTTTTCCCTTTTCTGGCTCACAGACACTCTGGATTGATAAACAGTAACAGTCGTTATTTCTGGAAATCCCTCATTATTTTTGGTGTGACCCGCAGAACAAAATCCTCCTTTATTAGGGGACAGAATCTTCGAGCTCTATGAAATATTCTGAAACATTTTCTCCATTTAAACCTTCAAAACTACATTTTATCAAAGAGCCAGCAGCCAATGCTGCACATAAGATGAATGAAAGGCATTTTTGTTAGGATAAAAAGAGTGAACTTGCTCTGCCTCTTCAATCGCAGGCCGACTCTGCCACCGCCATCAAGCAGTCTTTGCTTTCGATGTTGGTAGTTGTATTCCCTTCCAAATGTACAAATGCAAGCTGCTGAGAAAGACTGACTGATGCAAGCATCTGACAGCTCACACTGGGGTTCAGCAAGAGGACAGGGTTCATATCCAGTTTTTGGAACATTTTTTTTTTTCCAGTGGAGGAAGTTGTTGTTGTGAAGAAGAAAAAAAAATCTCTTCAAAGCACCAAAAGGGAGGCAGCTGAGGAAGCACTAAGAAGCTCATTCCTTTCTGTGCAACAAGAACTTTATGATCCTTTAGCAAAGAAATCTGCTTCATTAGATTTTACTATTGTTTTTAAGATTTTTTTTTGTGGGCTCTTGAACATTTGACTAAAAAGTGGATTTCAAATCAGAACCATCTGCTATTCTACTCCCATCATGCGTTCACGTTACAGCAGAAGTCGTAATCATTATTAGGAAACTAGAAACATGTCAGTGACTTTTCTTAAAAAAGTTGAAATAAATGTTTTGTTTTTTATTTTATTTTGCTTTGAGAGAACATTGTCGTAAAAAGAGTCTTGTCCTAAATGTTTTGCGTTTCTTGGTCTAGAGAAAAAAAGAGAAATGGGTCACACATTCTTTAAAAGAAAAATGACTGCTGCGTTTGATCAAGTTTAATGAGCTTTTAAACAGAATGTTTGTGCTACTATTTAAAAGTAAATGAAAGTGAAATTAAGAGATAAATGACTAATACTGTATGCTGAATTTATTATTTTGACAAGATTTTAATTTGCAAGCAATGACCATGGTGTGCAAAATTTGTACCAATGAACTGCTGTCAGAGTCCAAAATCTCTCATGACCTTTGACACCCTGGCATTGAAATACCACTAGTTTGATGTGGTCTCGGTATTCAGGCCTAAAATATTAAGTTTTATTTGTAACTCCAACAAAACTGATATATACAATTTGATTAAGACACTTAACGAAAAAGATTTAGCAACTTCTATCTTGTGTTAATTTAACAAGAGGAAATACTCCCTGCAGCTCTGTAAACCTCATATGTTCATCACAATAATAGGCTAAAATTTGCTCAGAAAACTCTTTTTTTAATGACTTGAAGCTACCACAAGAAAAAAAAAGTATTAGAAAGTAGAAATTAACCAAACTGGCAACTCATGCGGACAGAAACAAGGGCTGGGGATTTTTGGCAGATTGTGGAAAACATGCTAACGATACGCAATACAATATAAAAATCACACATAGATCTCGTCACATCCCTGTCAGACAACATAGAATTAAATTAATAGAAGACAATATGTGCTGGAAATCAGAAGCATGAACCTTTCTGCAAACGGGTCAATCCCTTCTGGACTACAGTAGTGGATTAGCAGAGTAACTGGCCAAACACAACCCACCTCCGACTACTGCAGATGGTGGACGTACCTAAAATAATACTTCCCGTCATCGTGGTTGTTCCAATAGCGGCTTCCATGATTATTTAAGAAAAAAAACACTTGGAAGTATGGATAAACGCCACAGTGGGAGAATTAACAAAACACTTCATAATTCCAGATTACATTCCGTTCTTTTGACTATCTTGAAGCTCTGTGCCTTAATATTTTACGCTGGAACAAATGTCAACAGCCCTGCGCCGACAGGCCATTCATTTACGTGACATTGTTCTAACTGTTCCCAAAAGGGGAAGAAAATACTGAAAATGGAAATGAAAGCAGTGTTTGTGTTGGTACCAGCTGATCCGGACGGCGGCGGAGCTCCGGCTTTCTGCCACTCGGTGGCCTCCATGGCCATGCGCCTCACAAACACGTCGTCCACACACATCAGGATGTTCTCAGGTTTGATGTCTGTGTGGATGATTTTACACTTGGTGTGGAGGTAGTCCAAACCCTGCAGGACCTGCACAGACATTGGAATCAATAGAGAATCCTTTGGAGGGGTTTTCATATCGCTTTCTTTTCTTTTTGGGGACTGAAGAGGAAAACAGCCTCATCTATCACTCTATTCATCGTCTGGGCAGCTTTAAAGAGGCAGACTGAAAGAGTTCAGCAACTTCACATGCTGATCAGGTGGCTGGTGGGAAAATGCCCCCCAAGTCTTGTGTCTGAGAATAGCAGCGCTGCTCGAGTCTAAATTGAACCACTGTCTCTTGTGTTTGACTTGACTCAATTATAAATCTCGTTATGCTGCCTCGAAATCAATGACAAACGACCGCATCAGGAGTCAACAAAAGTTGTGTATCTTTGGATATTTTAAGCAGAAAACAGGCCAACAACGACAATATTTTCCCTCCAAGGCGAGAGCTGGCTGACTGTTGTATGAACAGCTTTTGCCTCTTCCCTCGCTTTGCAAACAACCATTATGCCTTCAGCCAAGTAATAAATGTAAGAATATCAAGTGCCGTATTTATCGGACTATAAGGCGCTACTTTTTTCCACGCTTTGAACCAGGCGGTTTATGGCCCGGTGCGGCTTTTCTGTGAATTTTTCTTCAACCACCAGGGGGCTCTCTAGCAGGAAGTGAATGATTGGAAGTCAAAATTGAAAATCCAAGAAGAAATCGCTGACTTTCATTTAACACATGCTAGCAGCAAGCACGACGGAGAAATGTTTCAAACTCATACCCCCTCATCATGGAAACCACACCAAGAAGTTTATATGATGCTGCTTTTAAGTTGAAGGTTGTCGATCTGACAGTACAGATCGACAGCTGCTGCACGTAAGTTTTGCGTGAATGAATCCATGGTTCGGAGTTGCAGATGCAGGGCTGCGTCCTTGAGGAAAACAGAGAGCGGCGGAGGTACCAGCGGCTTGTAGCCCGGTGCGGCATATATAAGCCGGTGCCACACCGGCATATATATGCCAAAAAATGAAAAAATGTTTTGTTTTTTTTTTAAAAAGACTTTGTGGGTGCAGCTTATAGTGAGGTGCGCTCTATAGTCCGGAAAATACGGTAAATGGTTGCTTTATGCCATCATCATTGTTTGTGGGCGAAGACGCAGCAAAGAAGCTTTCGAAACATTCAGACTCTAACCATTTCTCAGACCATGGTCACCCCCAACTTATTCAACTGAAGGTTTTACCAGCCGATGTGCTTAAACAAAATGAGGTTTTTATTAAAGAAGAACACCAAGCATGCAGCTCGTGCTTCTAAATCATGTAAATGATGGAAGCAGCTGCTTTGGGAAAGCTTATGTGAAATACTTTTTCATCCTACCGAGTAACACAAAGACAGCAAAAGTCCCTCCTATTAAGCCCACCAAACTAAAGCAAACCTCTTGTAAGGTAGTCAGGTTGTATTTTCTTATTATCTTTTTATAACCAGATTATGCTATGAAAAACATCCTGGATGAAAAAAAAATATCACACCCACTTCTTCCATCCGTGCCAATATGCATTTTTTCCTTTAATTGGCCTGACACATGGATGAGTCCCTAATATTAATAACGCCTACTAAATTACCTTGGTTTTAACACAATAATCTAGCCAATAATGTTCTGCAAGATGAGGCGGCAGAAAGCTAAAGCTTCCCTTTTATATGAAAAAAAAAAATCCAGATTGGAAAAAAATCTATGAATATATTTATATATAAATAAATAAAAATAGAGCATGGCACTAATTCATGTTAAATGCGGATTAAATCTGATTCCTCGAGGGGATAAAAGGTGTCAAACTGGGATAATTTGATGAATTGCCAGGGTTCGGGTGCTTCATCCATATTTAATGGAATCCACCACAGCAGTGTGCATCATCACCTGTCTGATAATGCTCTTGACACACGGCAGCGGCAGACCTTGGTAGTTGGATTTAATGATCCATTTCAGCAGGTGATGACCCAGCACCTCAAACACCATGCACACATCTGGTTAGACAAGTCAAGGGCTGCCATTATGGCGTCTCTGACGGGAACGCTCGCGAAAACACAAAACGTCTGAAGAGGATACGTATGCCGTTGATGCCAGAGATCTTGAAGTCGTCTATCAGCTGCACCACCATGTCTTTGTTCGGGTCGCCGGGGTCGCTCTCTCTCACCTGGAGGTGAAAGGGACGAGAGAATTATGTTAAAATAGAAGAAGAAGAAGAAAGAAAGAAAATGGAGACAAACGTCAGGAGGACATAAAGAGGTGAACAATTCCAAGATCACAAGAAGGAAAAAAAAATACTAGAAATGACAAGACAGGAAGGATAGTAAAAAAATAAATAATGATAAACCATTCAGATTCTCACACATCGCAACAACTTGATCTCATCCAGGGCCGTTTCCGTGTAGTGCTGGGCGCTCTTCACCACCTTCATCGCCACAAAGTTCTTCACTCTGTAGTCCAACACAAACACAGACGGGCAAACTGACTGACAGGCTGGAATCTGAATCCCCGCTTGGTTTTCTCTGGGAAAACTTGCGTCGTTGTGCAATTATAGAGCCGCGTGAACAGATATCCAATATGGGGTTCCACAAGGCTCTGTTCTCGGGCCATTTTTAATTAATATATATTCCCCTAAAGTCACTTTGTGCACGCAGGAGCAAAACTTAATAAAAAGGGGGGAAGGATTTAGTGACAAAATCAACTTCCTTGAACTCCACAGAAACTGCTGGCTCCTTGAAAACATTATTGCACATCGCAGCTTTTATGTAACGACAAGTCATGGTAATATTTTTGTCTTTTTGATGAAAGGTACCTTTACATTCAAAGGTTTTGTTTTTTTTACCTTTCAATGTAACATTTTATTTTACCCTACCTCGTTTTAATTACCATGCATGTACAATCTTGCCTTCCCTTGCCTTTGCAGTGCATTTATTTATTTCTCTACTGTTATTAGCTCCAGCATGCTGTAAAAGGAAGCAGCAATAACTAAGATTATGAAAAATGGAAAGACTAATTTCTTGCATTAGGAGACAAATAATTTAACTACTCAACAAAGTAATATTAAAAAAATATAGATGATGAGCTGCTGGACTTTTTATTATAGGAAACAATAGTTTATAGTTTATTGAATCTGATAGAAAAAACCCTTAAAGAAAACTATTTATAACTGCAGGTTTAAGCTCAGAAAAGCTGAGACTGACGTTTCTAAGTATGTTATGATGTCAGTAGATGTTTTTATTTGTTTAGTAATTTACTCCATCACATAAAAAAAAGCAGTGAAAGAAAATAAACATTATATGCCTCAGTATATAATGACAGCAATGTTTAAATTTATATCAGAACCCACAATTGCAATCTTAGCTTTTTGTTTTAAAGGCAAAATAAAGGAGAACAATGTTAGAAAGGACGTACATAGCGGGAATTTATCCATTGTTAAATTTAGATATACAAAAACAAAAGGCGTGCGGTACATTTGTCTAACACCGTGTTGGAGTTTGGTTCCAAAATAGTAACCAAACTCCAACTTATTTCCAACATGAGTGTAATTAACACCAGCGGCCTGAGGAAATGAGTTTGTGAGTGCGCGCATCAGTCGGTGAGAGGTTACTCAGGGCAGGTTGCTGATCCTGTCAGCCATCTGCCCTGGTTGCCACGACAAACAGAGTTATAGTTCAAGTTGACAGATTCGGTTTCCAGCGCAGGACGGTGTTGGTTGCAGTTGTCAGTGAGGAGACGAGCCGGATTCTGTCAAGAAGGGCATGTGTGGTGTGCATGTGTGGTGTGCATGTGTGGTGTGCATGTGTGGTGTGCATGTGTGGTGTGCGCTTGCGGTGCGTGTGACGTGCGCTTCAAAGCTTGCACCTGTATGTGTCAACTTCAGCGCTCTGAGTGAGTGCCGTCCTCTACAAACAGAGGATGTTTGTAGAGGATGTGCAGACAGAAAAAAAAACGAATCTCGGAAAGGGCAGATTGTGCTACAGTGAAGGCGCTTGTGTGTGGTGCGACTCACTGTATGTCCCAGCACAGCCATACTGTGGAGAAGTGGCCCCATCCCAACTTCCTGATCACATGGTACCTTCCGTTGAATAAATCCCCAATCTTCACCGGATGGTATCCTCCTGAGAAAGGGAAAGCAAGGAAGGTGAAGGTCACACAGAGAGCTGCATGTGATACTGACACAACGGCAAGCTAGGACTTAAAGGAGCATCTACACAACGCACCGCCACACGGAAACACAACGTTAAAGACTGGAATATTAAGAAAATATTTTTCATGCAGAAATGCGGGCTTCATGAAGAGGATGTTTAACAAAAGAATCATTTATTACTGTATGCCTAACATATGCATCACAATTTACAAGAATGCTATACAAATTACTTTTTCAATCACATG
This sequence comes from Phalloptychus januarius, assembly GCA_902982915.1. Taxonomy (NCBI): domain Eukaryota; kingdom Metazoa; phylum Chordata; class Actinopteri; order Cyprinodontiformes; family Poeciliidae; genus Phalloptychus; species Phalloptychus januarius. The sequence continues at coordinate 15,282,873 of CADWAE010000471.1, read as the reverse complement.
CTGTGCCATGCAGACACTTTGTCTGCGCTAATGAACATCCTTCACCTAAAGTGACAGACAATCGCAGACCAGCAAATCGTCTAATAACCACTTTAAGTACGGAAAAGTGAAAAAAATGCAAAACGTAATTTTCTCCATCCTGTAACAAATTGTTAAATTTACACTTTTCAACCTAACAGAAAAGTAATAAATGTCACCTGAAAAGCAACACCTGTGATTGGGTTTTGATGATGTGGATGATGCACTTTGTTTCTTTACTATTAAAATTCCTTTAAATCACCAGATATAAAACAGATGTAGCATGAAACACATCAATATGGCAGTCAACAGCAATAAGCTCTGCAATAATGCAGTAAAGACATATTTTCATTAAATTGATTATTTTCACCACAGCACTTTGTTCAATTCAATCCATCACAGATTTCAGATTTATTCAAGTCCTGAATGGGCAATTAAATTAAAACAAGTATGTGAATATAAAAAGACATAAAAACTAAAAATATAAAAAGTAAGAAACAACAACAACAAATATGTCTTTAAGTGTCTTTAAAATTAAACAGGCAGAAATGCCCTTGAGCTCAAATCCTCTTTATGATTCAAAAACTGAAAAGACAAATCCTCACCACTTTCAGTTTCTTTACATTTTTACATATTTTCTGCAGATAAACAAACATTAATCAATGTACGGGCTGGATTTTAAATATGCCAGGAATTCAACATATATATTTGTTTTCGTAGATCATGCTGTAAGCATGGTTTATTCTGTACAAGAGTTTATTTTAAGCATGACAAATGAGTCAATGAGTGAAAGTTCAAAAGCCTTTCCAGTATGAATGGAGAGATTTCAAGGTTCCAAAAAAGAAATAAAGAAAAGGAATATGAAAGGTATCGTTGAGTTTAAAGCTTCAAAAAGAAAAACCTCTACTCATAAAATACTTTTACACTGCTGTAAAAGACGCTGCAAAGTAAGCAGTGTAAAAAGTTCTGTTGAAGAAGTGTTGAAGTTGCCAAATTAAAAACATTTTTCTTTATCAGACAATGATTTGAAAGCAAAATATCGTATTTTTCGGAATATAAACCGCTACTTTTTCCCCACGCTTTGAACCATGCGGCTTATAACTAGAGGTTGAACAACTTCATATTTTTTAAGGTCGACTAAAACGTGATAAAAGTCGACGTTGACTAGTCGTGGTGACGTAAGCTCAAAAACGCTTCACAACAACAAATAGTGCATTCATAACAAACGAGTTTTGAGCATCAGGCGCATCTGGTGTACATTCAAAGTCTCTGAATGATTTGATTGATTTGAGGTCATAGTTCAGATATTTGAGCTTTTAAGATGCTAATTAGCTGCTCTCAGTTGGAAAAACAATGCCTTTTTCTTTTTTTTTTTACTATTATGTCTCAATTATTGTTCAAAAGTAGTATCTAAAACCAGAAGGAGTGATTTGTGCAAACTTCCTTGGGCTCAACTAAGAAGGAAAAAAAAAAGTCTACGAGAAGAACAAATCAGCAATTCCACAATGACAAATAGTTCTGAGGAAGCAAAATAACGATGTCACGTTTGTGAGCACAAAGTTTCATCAGGGTTTTCCCCCAGTATATTATAAGCCTGGCAGGCCACCAGGGTTTACTTGAGAGATGAGATTAGCAAAGACTCAATAAGTGAAGCACAGTTGGAGAAATATGCTCACATGCATATTTGTGATATGTGGACATTAATACTGGTCAGAATGGGAGCAGAAATTACAGGATCCACCTGAATTCTGCAGGAATTCTTGTCATTTCTCTTCAAATACAGATTTTTCCTCTGTGGCAAACTACAAGCAAACTGTGTCTCTTGATTGCTTTTCTTGTAGATGTCCAACTAACTGCTTGCATGCAACATTTTTTTACTTCCTCCTATTTACTAGACAAATCAGCACATATATAATGTAAGTTCTGTGAACTTACATTCAACCTGCACACTTTGCTTTCACTACTTTCATTTTAAGTGGCAGCTGCGTCATGCTCTGATCCAGAATTCAGTCTCAAATGTTGGCTCAATTCTCAGCAGGCATGTCTTTACCCTTTTTAAATATTTCTTCATTTCAAATATGGGTTAAAACTTGCAAGTTTTAAGCTAAACCACAAGTAACAAAGGATAAGTAATAATGAGTAAATATTTAGAATTTTAACATATAAAATTCTTACTGCAGCTTTTTCTTTACAGAATTTTGCATGATTTAAAAAAAAAAAGCACTTAAATGCATGAAATGCCTTTGTATTCAGGAGCTACAGTTGCTCCATTCTTGGAGGAGCCGGTCAAGCAACCTTGAAATGTTTTTGACACGCTAATGTTCATAGAAACACTGTTGGAAATCTCATCAGGATGCAACAGAGAGAGGGAAGAAAAGGAAAAGAGGGGGGAAAAAAGCAAAACACAACATTATCGAGCTCTGTAGGGCAGACGTGGAGGGAGGAAGGTCCCAAAAAGGATAAATTCAGCACGAGTGTGTCTGTAACGCTGACCTTTACAGTAGTCTGCTGGGTCCTCCTGCTCCTCATCATCAGAGCCCAGGATCTCTTCCTCCGGCTCTGTCGGCCCTGCCAGCTCAGGTGGAGGTGGAGGAGGCGGCGGGGGAGGGGGCGGGGTACTAACCGGGGCTTTCTGCTGGGTTTCAGGCCTGCGAACACAACGTTGAAAGAAAACTTAGCAAACCTGAACTGTATCGCTTGAGTTTTTGTGTTCCGAGCCATGACTCACAAGGACGACTGTAGACTGAGCTGTAAGAGCAGATGAGTCACTTCAAAGTTAGGCATGCTTTCATTCAGATATCAGCTTTTTCCAACAGTGTCAAGGGATTGAAAAGGGAGGATATAATGACATTTTTCAGTGATTCGTTTGGCTGCAAGACAGCGAGAGAAATCAAGACATACAGCAAAAACAACTGAAAAGAGTACATCAAATTGTCGTTTTATCTTTTTGAGATTTCAACATCTGCCTGTCATGAAACACGATGGATTTGGAGAAGTTGGCAGAGGCCAAAATTCATATCAGCAAGTCAAAACTTCAGCCACAGAACTGGTCGGTCATTTTATAGTAAGAAACAAATGATGAAGGCTTATGAGAATGTTTCAAAGTAGTGACAGTAAAAATGCAGCTTAATATTTCCTTATTAAGGAATAGTCACATCTTAATTGTAAGTGTCAAAGTTATCTCACATAGCCGGGTCTTCATAAAAACAAATATTTCCGCCACATAGTTTAAAAAAAAAAGTAATATTGGACACACGGGATCAGCATCAGAAAAGTTTTCATCTGCACAAATACACCCCTGAGCGTTGTTTTAAACATGCCAGACCCATAGGGGGCAGTGTAGTGCAAAGCAAAAACCTATCAGCCAATCAGAGTGCATCAAAACAACCATCATTTAATTCCTAGGAATTAAACATGATACCCAAGAGTTAATGTGTGTGGACAGACATACAGGTTGAACTGCTTTTAAAGAGTGCATTAGAATATGAACTTTATAAAACACGAGATGATGTTGTTTGGGGATCATGTCAAAGCAAGCATATGGAGATACTGATGCATTATTCGACTGTGATGTGCGGGACCCTAAATCTCCGTTTTCACATGTGCACATGCAAACACAAATGATATTAAACAGTTTTTTTTGTGTGTGGATGAAAGGCCAAACGCAAAATCTGGACTTAACCTAAGACAGAATCAGGCGAGCAAGAAGTCAAACACTTTGGACTTTGTTCGACGGCATAAAATCTGTGGTTACAGGATCGAACAACCTATCTGTTTGTTGCCATGGCAACGCCAGTAAAAGGGGGGCCTGGTGGGTTTAGGTCTCAAAACCTGAACATTGTGACGATGTGAAGACACACACACAAGCCGACAGCGTTTTGGGGAGGGAGGAGGGTGATAACTTGACATTGAGATTTCATTGTGATTTTACAACTCTATCAAGCGCGCGCACACACACACACACACACACACACACACACACACACACACCCCTGCACACACCCCCGCACACAAATACGCAGGCTGTCCAGGATCTCTGTCCTTGCAGCAGGATGTTCCGTCCCTCTTTACCAAAGCAGTCACGTAGAGCGTCATACATCACATCTATAAGCTCGCCGCCTTTGTGAGACTCATCCTGCTATTGGCTGCACTAATACTTGCCACTTCCCCCCCTCTCTATAACTTCCTGAAGCCAAGCTTAGCCATAAGAAGAATTAAAAGAGTCTCTTTAAGATGGGCAGAGGAGGGATGGTCGCAGGAAGAAACGGAAACCCAGCGGGGGAACAGCTTAAAACGGCTGCAGAAACAAACAAGGCAGCGGAAGGCTGAGAAACACAAAGGTGAGACGGAAAAACGCGAACAGAGACGTGGATAAACACACGAAAACAGAAGCCACAGACGCAGGTCTGAGGCTGAGACCAGAGGAGGTCGGGGGAGAATAAACAGAGACATTATTCAGGCACAGAAAAAAGTCCAAATACAAAACCTGCGTACGGAAACGGGCCGACACGATCAGACGCAACAAAAACAATAACAGATCAGGAAATACAAAAGATGGACACCAGGAACTGACCAACTGAAGGCAGATTTTTGACAAATTGGGTAAATTTGACTAACTCACAAAGTGCAGTTGCAGATTCGCTAGTTAAAAAAAGAGCAGTGGCTGCTAGTCTGCTACTAAGGTAATTGTTAGAAGAAGAAAAACTTCAAGTCAAGTGACGCTTCAATGGTCTCCCTTGAAGCGTAGGGGAGACCATTCATCCTATCGTTTATCATGTATCGTGAAAGATGTCTTACGATACAATCTTTGATTCATCGATGTCACAATAAATTCCAACTAATGATGTTTAACATATTCCTAAAAATGGTCAGTACTAAGTGTTTGTTCAACGAGAGAACCAATAATTGTCAATAAATTTGAAAAAAATGATTAAATGCAGTTGCTGTGTGCAGTTTAGTGACATAAATCACATTACTGTGCTAAAACCTGGAGTCCATATTGCCATCCCCTACTAAAGCGTTCAGCAGAAACCAGCATATCAAGTTACAGCATTTTATTAATACGGAGTGGAAAACAAGTGACAATATGTGAGAGCAGTCACTGTTCTGCTCCCTGTGTCAATGTTTTTGTTTGAGATTTATTTAGAGGTTTCAAACTCTTCTCGCTTGAAAATATGAGAGTGACACCTGAGCAACTGGTTGTTTCACAGAAATGTATTATTAACCTAATAGACCCCTATGTCTAATTAACTGTGCTGGGAAAAAAAAATGATTCAAAATAACAGACATTGTGAGTAAGCATCAGCTAATAGTCAATTTTCTGCCTTTTTTTTTTTAAAGGTCCCTTTAATCTTCACGTTGCCATGGCGCCTAAGAGTTCGTGGTCTTATCCCATTATATTCCTACCGTGTTCACATTGTGAGCTAAAAGCACAAAATAACCCTACAATTATTAGCTGCAAGCCAGAAGCCACCTTGAATATCAGGTTGGCTTCATTACTGCTGTCCAGTGTCTTGAAAAGTATTCATGCCACTTGGATTTCTCACATTTACTTATGTTAAAACTACAAACATAATGCATAGCTGGGTTTCCCCCAGTGTATTGTAAGCCTGGCGGGCCACCAGGCTTTATTTTGGCCCCCCACCAGGCTTGACATTGCTCATTTTATTTATTGTATTGCATTTTTAAGACTTTATAGTTGGTGTTCAGGTATCAATCTTCCAAAACACATAATTATTAAGTGTTATTTTCAACTCAAAAACTCGATGGGCCGTTGGATGAATGACTGCCTGAGTGCCTCGCCCACCGGGCTTAGCAAGTTTTCTGGGGGAAACCTTGTTTCACACTTAATAAAATGTGCAGTTTTATCTTGTTTTCTCATTTTGTCCATCTCTACCAGGATGTATCAACTGAAACTTTGGCACATTGCTTTAGAAGCCAAACATGCTGTAAAGCTGCTTTCTACTTCAAGATGCTGTCTACTAATGTTCTCTCATTAAACTTCTGAGGTGTTTGAAGAACAGCTGGATTTATGTTGACATCAAATTGCATGGCAGCAATTTATTGGGTTGGCAATGAACTTTCAGAAACACCGTGTGTATAAGTTAACTTTTAAGCATGTTTTGCTGTAATGTAAATGGACCGAGCCAGTGTTTATGTTGCTGAGTCCTTAAAACTCAACAAGTAATCCAGAAATAAATCCTCCTCGCTACGATATTTGAAAGCACGCTTTCGGTCGATGTATTTGCAAATTGCAAGTCTAGACAAGAAAGTTTCAGCCAATAAAACGGCACGCGGCGAAACTACCGCATAATGTGTCATCCATCCCTCAACTTTTTATTATTACTAGTACTGAGATGTCCAGACTGCTTCGTCACACCTTTTACCTGGCGTGAGTCTGTGTCTGTCTGGCTGCGCGCAGTTTTTCCCATCTCTCTGCTCACGCCCTGTAATGGCATCTCTAACCCCAGCGGGGGAAAAAACCCCAAAAGACAGCCCAACATGTTCTTCTGGGTAGTTTGCTGACAGGAAAGCCCTCCTCCTCCTGAGGAAAATTAGCTCAGTACATTCCAGTGTGACAAAAGTTCAGGTAGATGGAAAGATGTCGACACCTTGAACATTATTCACACCTGAAACCTGTTCAGTCATGCCGTATTGCTGACGTTTATGACAGCAAAGTAACGGCCAGATGTAATGAGGAATGAAGAAAATGCTCGACACGGCGTTTGCATGTTATCCCCCATCCAAAAACAGATTGTCCGTGTCATTATAACAAATTTTGTAGGCCGATAAATTATCCCAGTAGTTCTAGCAGTAAAAGATAATACTGTTGTTTTGAGTCTCTCAAAGACTAATATACCTTAATTTTGTAAAGAATACTTAACACTGGAACTGGAAGATATTTTAAATGCCAAAAAAAAAAAAAACATGGCAACAAATAAATAAAACGGGTTATGACGAATCTAAACAAATTTCCCTCATTTTAATTTATTGTGTGATTAATTGATTAATTGCTTAACTGCTTATTGCGACAGGCTGAACTCATATCAAATCATCACCAAACATAAATGGTTAAAAAAGGAAACATAAAAATCCTGATATCAGTAAAAACAATACAGAAATAATTTTTCATAATTTTGGATTGATTTCGGACAAGGGTATAAATCATTTCCACATGAAATTAATACAACCTAAATAAAAACAGATATTAAAAAAAGTAAATACTGCTCCTTTGACTGTCAGTCTCTTTTCAGAATTATGTAATTTTCTGTGGTTAAAATAAAATGTTCATCTGCCAGGGGTCTGTCTAGCCAGCTAGACAGACGGAGAAGAAAGTCGATTTAGCTGTTAGTACTGATAAAAGGAGATTCCCTGATAATAAACAAATAATAATTATTGTGTTGTTGTGAGAGATCCAGAAGTCTGCTTGCTGGAGTTTTACTTCGCAGTTTGTGTTTGTTTTGTTTCCAGCTAAACGGCTCGGGAGAAAAGGATGACGCATTTATACTGAAAGAGAATGACGTGTGGCTCCAAATTCCTTCGCCTACACAGTGTTGGACCTGGAGTCTCCTTTGTTTTGTTGTTTGATTTTTTTTTGCAGCTTAAGAGCTGATCAGCCATCCACAACACACATGCAGCAGTCTTACTGCGCATGTGACCTGTCAGAGTAAAGCTGAGGTTTTCCTCGTTTTAGTAGCAACTTTGATTGGCATGTTTGAGACACAATAAGCCATTCAAATATTACTCAAGTGTGTTTGTGTAACACTGGCAACATTTCGCACTTTGCTGGTTAACAATGAACCAAAAGGGAATATTTATCACCTCTCTCTGCTCTTGGAGTTTTTTTTTATCTTTATCCAACAGACAAAGCAGCAAGTGCATCAAGCTTTGTCTGCCTTACATCATCTTCCTTCAATTTTCTGCATCGTGAAGATGCAGAAAGCAAGACGTCTTCTAGCTAATGACAACCAGTCACGGGGCATCGCCAACACATGTCTGACCGATGACAAGCCATGCAGAACAGCTGATGCTCTCAAGTTCAAACTCGATGACTCATCCTTAAAACTTCTTTCATTATCACCACGGTAACAGGTATTCCTTAGCAACAAGAGCCCTGTCCTCTGCTCCCCACGTTAAGGCGTGGGGTTCCTAGACCGATGTGGCGGTCCTTCAGCTCCGGATCTCCATTGTGCCTATCTATACCTCTGATTCATTCACGGTGCATCTTTCCTTTCTCTCCATCTTGGCCGTGTGAGCCAAGACAAGCTGAGTCATTCTCTCCGCTCCTCCAGAGGATCCGTCTGCTTGCAGAACTAAGATCTCGCAGCTATTTTCAGGATGCAGCCTGACGTCACAGGCGGCACTGTGCTCCCACGTCGCAGTCTGTAAGCTGCACAGCGTGGCTTACCAGGATTCCTCCCATTCCACATACTGTACTTACGGATTTTGGACAGACTGTCGGCAACAGAAGGCAACGACAACGCAGGCATTCCAGTGGCATCAGAAGAAAGAAAAGTTGCAGTAGTGCAGACCGTCAGCCTGAAGCTTACAGATCAACTTCTAACATGCAAATATTCAAATTGCATTTTTTTTTTAAATGATCAACTATTTCTGCTTCATGAATTCAATTTACCTGCAGAAACTTTGACATTTTTTAATATCTCCTTTTCATTACAACAAATTGAGCTCATTCAGGTTTAGCTAATTCGCAAAGACATGTTGCATGTTATCGTTTACATCCGCAAATTTAGCACAAGCGAACAACACTGGAGGGCAAAAAAAGCTCTTCTTTTACTTGCCACCCATGACAAAATGAAGCCTGGAGATGAAGGCAGTATTAATTTAGAGCAGTGCGCCACAGCAGAGCAAAACCACTCGTATTCTTTTTATCCTCACTCTGTGTCGACTATGCTACACACAGACTTGTTGCCATAACAACTGACTGACAACAACGGCACTAGTGTATCGGGATTCAACACCAAAAATTACACAAACATTTAAGAGGAGAACATTCAGTCTTTTAAAGTATCATGTTTTCAAGCTCCATGTTTATTTTGTAATTAAGTGATTGAACAAAGCGGTGGTTGATTGGCTAATTTAAACACCTGCTCTACTGATGATTGGTCAGTAGAGCAATCATCGCTCTACCGATGCGATGATTGATGATTTTATTTTTAATTTAGTTTTTTTAAATGAACCAAAAAGACATCAAATTCTGCAGCATGTCTACATGTTAAAATTGTCAAAGTCAAGCTAGCTTAACTGACCTACATCCCTCTTCCTTGCCATATTTTTTTTATTAAAACTTTTTCCTGACCTTGTTATCTAGTTTTCATAGTGCTGACAATTAGTAGCAAAGCACTGCTTCATTTTTTCTTTTATATTTCATGCATACATTTAAGATTTACCACATTAAGGTGACAACTGTTAAAACCAAAGGTAGTTATTGCAAGCAGCAGGTTTTTTCTTTCTTGGGGATCTTGTGCTCGTAATGTCATGTTGCAACCCATCTAAATACAACGTTTATCTAGTTTTATTCTGAAATTGTCTTACAGAACATTTGAAATGCTTTACAAGTACAATAAGTTTTTCTTAAACCCCATAAACCTTCTAGAATTGCACTCCTCATGGTAGCAGCTTGCTTGTGTTGCTCTGTTACATTAGTTCTGATTTGTTGACTTTTGTTTAGAATGTTTTCCAGCTGCATGTTTTGCATATTCACTCTGGGTTTTTGATGGTGTGCAGCTAGAAGGAGTGTTACTCATACGTTCTTACTTTACGATATTTATGAAGCGTAACCACCATGTAAAGGTATTGTTTTTACAACCGGGTACATCGCGGTCAAAGGCTAAAGGTGGATCAGGACTGCTTTGAAGTGGAGACCCATCAGACCACTATCCTTGAGGCTACCGGTCCAGTTGGGTGTTTGTCACTCCGATTTACAGACTGAATTGATTGCTAGGAAAACTCCCCAGAGGCCAGCGGATACGAGTCCACTCACTGCATTATATTGACTCGGCTATATGGTACATCCACTATTAGGCGCAGTTCACACACGGGTGTGATGCCAACACACAAACTCAACATCCAGCAAAAATCAATTCCAGCATGAATTGCCACAAAGACCTAATATTAAAGTTGGAAAACATACAAGCTGTCATATACCCAAAGCTACGGTTGAGGAGTTACCTCTCTAATAAGGGAAGAAATGAACCACAGTCATAACACAAAATGCTGAGCTGAGATCAGCTGGGCTTTTTTCCCACTTTGCATTTCTCTCCTCTCTCTACAGCGCTCCTGTTCTTGATGCCCTGAGAATAAAAGCATCGAGAATGTATACATTTCAGTGCAGTGAAGCAATCCGGCTACAAAGTCGTTGTATTTTTATAGCTGCACACATCTAGTGAGGGCCTAAGCCATGCGCAAGTATGTAAAATGCTATTATGAACACCTACACGGTGCCTCTTGTCATATGCCTTCGAAAGATATAACAAAACATTAAATAACTACTGACATGCAAACCCAAGTCAAACCCGTTTAGCTCAGTTGAGACATGCCTGTTTGGTGCTTGAAGCAGATTTTTCTGCGACAAACAATCTTTTAAATCTGATTTATTTTCCTATTTATTATGTTTGTATAGCTGGCAGCTATCAAAGCAAGTTTCAGAGGCAAAAGGGGTGTGAATGTAAACACATGAGCGACCAACGTTTTTTTTCCCCAGGACACTTTTGGTTCTGCTTGCAGAACTAAACTGTCTAACTCTACATTCTACCGCGCTACTTTTTACGTTCTACCAGCACATGACGGGATAGTGCAACAGAAGAACCTGTTGGACCGACCAGAGCTTGTGGGTCATTGCAGTATCATTCAACTGGTACACAGACAAACAAGCTGAAGCACAAACCCAGTAGCCTTGTAGCCTTCTAGCAACCCATTGCTAACAATTCAAACTGGACTTGGATGCTAAGAAACCCCATGAGTCTTTCAAAGCAGCTGAAACATTTTGTTGCTGAAAACACAAATTTAAACTCGTACTGAAAGCAACAGAGGCAACATTAAAGCTAGCTGACCAAGTCTTATCGAGCTTATTTTATTTTAGCAAATATTTCATTTGTTTTTATTGGAGAGAACAAAAATGTGTGTATTCTCATGTGAATTACGCTATTTTATATATTTTTGTACATTTCAGGTGGGATTTAAATAATCCCAGAACCTGGTAAAAACCGGGTATTCCCTCTGGAAGTTATATAGAGGGAATGAACATGACTTGGTCAAAGCACTGTGATGTCACATCCATTTCTAAAAAAAGAGTCTATAGCAACTAATGAGCCATCAGCTGCTTGGAAAACGTGATTTGTGATTTAATCTGTAATGAAAGGCTTGCCAGGGGAACTAAACAGACTGTACAGTGTTCTGAAGAAACATGTGGTAAAAACCAGGTTTGCCTTAAGGCTTTTTTAAGAGTTCAGCAGTAAAATAAATTGTTGCCCAGTGCAAAGAAAAAAAACATGGCTATGCTTCCATGACAGCCTGGGACACAAAAATAGATTCACTGGTTAATGTTTTGAAGAAAAAAAAAACATTTAAAATGTCTAAGGGATGATGAGGATCTTTGAATTTCTGTTTCCGTCTGTATTTCTTTTAACACAAGAATGCTTGTATTTGTTAAATGAAGAATAATGACCAAGTGCATGACATAATATTGACATCACTCTTATGGGGCTTTATTGCATTAAGGTCATTTCTGAAGATGAGAAATGATGATCCTGTGAAGCCATTTTCTATTATTACTTTTCATAAGCAGGCTCTAAATTATACCTACTAATCATTGCTGCAGAAAGTGGATGTTAGCAGTGACAGCATATCTATATATAAACTATCTATGTGCTACAGTATATTTACCAACTGGAGTGAGAAGAAAAATAATTGATACATTTTTCCTGATTGTTTTCAGCAAAACAATCAAGAAAAATAGGTTTCTGCTGGACAGATTTTATAAATTTTATTTGCGATGAAATTATCTTATGTTATGATAATTAATGTTTCATAATTATCAGTGAATTTTACACCCTCGCGGCCAAGGACATTTCTAAACTGCATTGTTTAAACTTAGAGAAGCAAATTCCTAATTTTATAGACTCAAGTTTGAAAACCTAGCATGAAAAGATTACACTGTTGCCCTGTGATGGACTGGCGATCAGTCCAGGGCGTGCCACGCCTCTCGACTGTTAACCTCGGAGATGAGCACCAGTACTCAAGATTAAACATGTTAAATAATGGATGGATGGGAAAATGAATGCTTAAACTTATAGTCTGAGTTTTAAAATAACTGGAAACACCAACATCCCAATAGAGTAAAAATCACAAAAGAGAAAAGGCCTGGTTTGCCAAACAGATCTGACAACACAAAATGTAAAAGTTGTACCAGTGGAATGGACATCTTCCTTGACAGCCTCAATTTAGAAAGTTTTTAATGAGCTTCTATATGGTTGCAGCCTTTAAACTAGATATTCTTTTCAAGGAAATGCATTAATCTATGCAGAGAAGTCCTGACTGGTAAAACTAGAGTCCACACGGATTGATGACAGCTCAACGTCTACCTGATCCAGAGGGCTCTGTGACGCAGACGAAGGACACACAGGGCCAGCCCCCATCTCTTCTTCGTGTCCAAGCTTGAGTTTAACTCCATATGACAGCGAGGAGAAGAGGACGACGGAGCAGAAAACACGGCTGCCGCTCTCCGGTTCAGTCCACAGCAGTGGACGGACAAGATGGACCCAGCTCTAAATTCCAGCAGCGGTCACATGGAGCTGCGACACCCACATGCTAAAAGCACCATCTCAGCAGAGCCACATACACCAACGCGGCTCCAGCTACATCAACTGGAGATTCCAAGATAGAAGTATGCGCCCAATGCTTCACATTCAGCACCGAAATGCTGCCAGATGTATTAGCAAAATCTAAGAGGATTTAAAAAATAAAAAAAGAGGTGAAATATTGTCTCTGCTGCCCTGATATTAAGCTGGAATAATGACAGTCATGCAGGGTTTCCCCTCGGTGTATTATAAGCCTGGCGGGCCACCAGGCTTTACTTGTGCCCCCCCCCGCCCCCCAGGCTTAGCATTGTTAATTTATTGCAGTTTTTATTTTATTTTTTTCATTTTAGCCTTTTTTAAAGACTTTATAAAGTTTTTGTTTAGGTATTAATCTTATAGTCTTCCAATAATGCATAACTATCAAGAGATATTTTCAAATTTCCTGTCAACTATAAACATTTTTTACCTCAAAAACCTGGGGGGCAGCTGGATGTCGGCCCTAGCACCCCGAGAACCAACCTTAGTAGGTTTTCTTGGGGAAATCCTGGTTATGGCAGCAACAGACTTCAGTCAGAAGCCTCTTCACATTTGCTGCAAGACTGACGGCTACCAGAGATCATTCCTGCCCACAACATCAACCTCCACAACAACTGTTTGAAGATACTTGGATGATAAGTTAGGACATTTCATATTGCAAAATTTTAATCAAAGAACACCTTAAAAGTTAGATTTTTTTGTACGTTTCATCATGAACTAAAAGTAAAGGAGTCCCACACTGTTGGGAAAGACCACTTCATTTTTTTCTTCTAAATTGATACGTTTTTTAAAAGTTTTACTTTGTTGGTTTGCAAAAAAACTAACAACAGAGGAGTGCAACAAGGCACAGTGTGAGGAATGATCACTTTATTTATTATTATTATTGAGTTTTCTTTTCCTTCTGAAGAAAACAAATTACGTAAAAATCAACAACTGCACTTGGGCATTTTTAAACACAACTCGCAAGAACATAAATAAGTTGCTTCATAATGTCAAAAGCAGGATGTTTATTCTCAGTTCTCACTCAAGTTAAATCTAGGAACCACAAGCTACTTCAAGTAAACAAACCTCTGAGCCACAACAGCACAGAAAAACTAAACATAACAGGATCTAGACTGTTCTGTGACAAATAAGCTGACCGGACTGCAGACAACAGTCCAAATATCAGCTGTGGTGAAACGGCTTCAATCCATCGGTCACATTTCTTTATCGAAACAAAAGTATTTTTTCTGGAAAAATGTTGAGCTGCACAGACAGTGGCGCAGAATTACATCAGCATTTCGAAATTAGTTATTCTCAGATCAGACTTGCAAATGAATATGTATGCATGTAGTTAGTAAGAAATCGTGTGTAAGTGTCAGAAGAGCTTGTTGCTCCAAAACCAAGAGCAAATTCCTCAGACAAATATAGCCATCATTAGTGGTAGGAGTGCTTTGTGTACTACTATGAAGTTACCAGCAACTGAAATTCAGTAACAACAACAACATGCCCCTGGAATAGCATTTTAGAAATATGCTAACATGGTTTCATGTTAGGGAAAGGCCGTGTTGGGATTTCACTGTATGCAAACCAAGATAACTCTTTAAGAGAGTTTGCAAAAGAACAGAGACCGGAAACTGCTATTAAAAACTACGAGCGGACTTCTTGCAGAAGATGAAAGCTGAACTTATTCGATATTAGGATATTAGCAAAGAACACTGGGTAAGTATCAGAAATGCCACACACAAGCGTCCATTTGTGCCACGTCACGGCTGTCAAACATGAGGAATTAGCGTGAGAGCATGTTGAGCTGGCACAATCAAAGCTGAGGAAACCCCACCCACTCTGAGCAGGAAGAGATTTGTCAGTCTACCGGGGTTTTCAGATGCAACAGATGAATGCAACGCCCAGTTGGGCAGCAAACAGGGGGGATACTTGGTCCTAGTTTATCCAACGCTAAGCACAGGGCTTAGTGTTGGAAATAACAGCTGTGAGGACGTACGGTGTATAAGTGTCTTCAGTGAGAGTAGGTGATCTTTTTACACACAGGCATATGCAAAGCCACACAAGCAAACAAATGGCTCCCCACAAACATAAACAGGCCATTATCATTCCACCTCCTCGCTGCTGCAGCATCGGTTCTGGCCGGTCCACCGCTGACCTCGCGTTACCCACCACCACACTGCACAGGTCTGCAGAGGGCCATCTATCTTCTCCCTCCGTCTTCCCTCCTTTGCCTTGTCTTCCCGTCCGTCTTCCGAGCTTTATCTCCCAAGGTTTCTCCTTTCCTCTTCTCCACTCTCTATGTGTGTCTAGCATATTTCCTCTTCCCACTTTATCGCCCATCTCTTAAAAATTCCTCAGTAGGACCGAACCTCTTCCAGGCCGATCGCTGTGCCGTGTTCCCCTTTTCCCATCCCAAAAAGATCTCCTCCACCCCTGGTCAGTCGCTCTCTCTCTTTCAATTTTTCTGTTTCTGCTGAGTATATCGTACAGTGGAGAGTCCTTTCCAGGAACAGTAATATGCTCATAGCAGATAGCTGTGAACTAATGAGAGAGAAAGGCCCTAGCTGCATGCTAAACACCTACACCACATCAGAGGAGGTGAAATAGAAGAATAGGGAATCAAAGATGTTAGATAGTTCCTCCTTCAGAGTATGCACTTTAAGCTGGAGGTACACAGCTTTCAAGTTTACATGGACTCATTTGAATTATTAGTATTTTTTTGTTTTCTTCCTTTTTGGATGTGTATTGGTTGCAGACCGCTGAATCTTAAAAACAAGAATTGATGGCACGTTTTAGGGGTTGTTGTGGATGTTCCCCTTCACACATACAGGCTCAAGTAGTGAAAGTAATTCAGAGGAGAAAGTGGAGGAGGAGGAAGAAGATCAGCTCACTTCCAAAGAAATGCAACATTACTTGTTTGGCAACATTTTGGGTTCAGCAAGGAAGTTGGAAGCCAAGTTATTTTTCCAGGGGAACAGGGAGGTTAGTGTTATCTTTTATTTACTGCTATCGATGCTAACTGCTCTATATATCACGATATTGATTGATATCACCCAGCTCTGCAAGCCTCGTCAACATTCGGACTTTAACTATCCCACTTATATTAAGACATTCAAGGAAAACCTCAACCATAACCAAGACTATTAGAAACCGAAAAACAACCCAACACCAGTGAACAGTTTAACAGGTTGTTATAAAATAAGTTTTATACCAACATGGACGGAAACGGTGTTGGGTGGTTGAAACTTGGACTCTATTCGGTGTACTAAAGTGAAACTGAGTCCAAACAAAACATTTGGGATGGTCTCCATTTCAAGCCAACTGAAAATCACGTCTGATGAGCATATCAAGACCTCATCACTGCATCTTAAAACATACAGTGAATAAATCAGTTCAATCATATAAGGATGCAGAAAAACACAAATTAAAGTTTGTTATTGTTGTAAAAAATACTACATGTTTACTCTTGAACCATGTCACATGAACTATTAGCTTTACCAATGTCAAAACTATTATGAAAAACTAAATATATCAACAGGAATAGAAGACCTGAGACGAGGAGAGAGTGGTTTAATATTCCTAAAATACAGAAAATGCTGGAGTGCTGCATTGAGTCTACAGATCGGACTCAGAATGACACCAAGTGTAGAGCAGAAAAGGTTTTTTCATCCCGTTTCTTGATATAAAACACATTTTGCTTTGTATAATCGCTCTGCCAGAACCTAGAAGACGCAGAATAAACAGGGAACAGTAACTAATAACTCTTAATAGGATTGTGCAGATTTTTTTTTAAATACATTTTTTCACACCCAGTGACTCTAGTGTGACCTTTGACCTTGTCACCAACAACCCAGAGAGGGATGGCAGCACATTGCAGATTAGGTGCCCAAATACCAATCACTGGAACGCACCTCGGAGGTATTGCCATGGCAATAGCTGTGTTGCTTACATGGTGTCTAGTTGCCACCAACTAAGTGATTCCCATCACTGATTAACCCCATAGAACTGCAACAGGTAGAGTGGAAATTCACAGAATTACTCCGCAGCTTTTATTTCCCACTTCCATCCCGCTGACAGCCCTAAGGGGGGGAGAGGAGGTGGAATGCTAACGGTGTTGTCATTCTTTTCATCAAACCCAGAGATGGGAGGGAAAAAATGAACCAAGAAAGCAGGAGAGAAAGTAAAGAGTTTTCTGTTTCCATTCAGATGTGGGAATGGGTTGTTGCGGGCATGGTGTGGGTGAGGGAGGTCAGAGAACAGACAGACTGCATGTAGCTACAAGCTAGCTAGCTACATCCGGCTAACTAGCTATATTCGGCTAGCTAGCTAGCTACATCCAGCTAAATAGCTACATCCAGCTAACTAGCTATATTCAGCTAGCTAGCTACATCCAGCTAGCTAGAGCTACTCTTGTGTTGCAGCATGGAGGCAGTTTCTCTTCTGTGTGAGCGGCGAAGTATTTTATGGAACTATTGTGCTATCGCTAAAAATTATGATAAACTATAACTTCTTAAAATGGCATGCATGTCTCAAAAACAGATACTGTGTCTGAAAAACATTCACATTTGAAATGGCTTCTTCAGGAGGCCACCTAATTGATTTTTTTATTTACTGATATTTATTGACGCTCTCGTGGAACAAACAGTTGGGAAAATAGCAATAATGCTGTCAGTTTTGTTTTTTTATTTAACATCAGTAACTGGAAATTAGAGCCAGCGATGAATCAAAATGTGTTAACTATTTATTAATGTATTTTCAATTGTGTTTTATTCAAATATTTAATCTCTCATTTATTATTTAGTGGGTAAAACAAAATTCATTCTGAACAAGGCATTCTGCATTTTTTTTTATTTTCAATTCACAAATATTCACTCTGTGTTTATTACATAGATTCCTAATTGTGAAAAAAAGTACTAAAAAACACACACCGGGGCTATTAACATATTTTCAGCGTAGTATTCTAAAACCAAACAAGGTATATCGACTACATCCCATCATATTTCCAAATATAAGCACTAGAGAGTACAAATGCGCTGCTTAAGAGCACAATGTCACGAGATGAACAGCATTAAGCGCTCCTTTTCAACACATCAACAGCACTATGAGAGCTGCACCGTCGCTTTGCAGCAAAACCTGTAAACTTTTGACCTTCGAATGTTTAGCAAAATTCTCTTTTAATTCTTAAGTCTAAGACTCTTCAAAGGACAGAAACCCTCCATCAAGGAGGAGAGGTTATAATCTAAAATGACATGCGTGTCGAAAGAAGCAGCTTACGCCGAGCACTTCAGCATTCCCTTCACAAACACACACATCCTCACAAACACACACACCTCGTCCTCCATCCGTCTTCGCCATGCTTCTAGTGCTGGGTTACACAACAAGGATCGTCTTCCTAATGCGATCGCTTGAAAAGCATTTGTCTCTGCGCCACGTCTTGCCCTTTTCGGGCCCAACTTGCCCATCCATTTGGTTTAACACACACACACACACACACACACACACACACACACACACCCCGACGGTCTCACACACATCACTGCATTGTGGACAAACATGCCTCAGCACAAACAAAGCTCTGCTGAAGCGGCCATGGATCTGTTTGTGTCTGCTTGTGTGTACGCCGCCCAGGTTTCAGATGGTGTTACACAGACAGAGTTCAGAACCATTTCATTTTCAGAGCAGAAAGCCACAGAAAACCATAACAAAACACAAAATGATTTAGGATTAGATATTAAAATATAGCTGATTATTTGTGATAATTAACTTACCCATATTTTTCCAAACCTAGAATAAGAGGGAAAATGTCATTTTTCCTGCAGCAGCAAATGTTTCCCTATAATACAGTGCCTTGTAAAAAAAAAAAAAAACATGCCTACCGATTAAAACTGCCCACATTTTGTCACAATACAAACCAAAATGTCATTGTTTTTTGTATTTATTTTATGAGTGAGACAAACACAAGCAACTCAAAAAATGACAAAGAGGAAAGAGAATATGTACGGGGGGCTGCAACTAACGATTACTTCAGTAATTGATTATTTGATTGATTATTCCGACAATTAATCGAATTTTAAAAATTGGCTCATTCTGGAGATTTTTCATTTAACCACTTGAGCCTTTTTTATGCAAAAGTGGAAAGCTCAACCCTTTCTGCTTGACTTACATCAGTACAGTGCAGGGCCAATCTGTTGATTGTTTTTCGGATTAACCGAGTTTGGATGGCAAAATGTGCCTAATAGGAGTTGTTTTTTTGTACATAATTTCAACTGGGTTAAGCTAAAACTATGCAACTTGACTAGTTCTGAGTAGAACATATATACAAAGTTGTTTTTTTTCCATCTTAAAAGCAAATCGTATATATTTTTTGCACAGCTTTGGCCTCAGCTTATACACTAATTTTAACACACAGGATGGCATAAGTCCATGTTACTTAATTTCTTCAGGAATTTTTTATTTGCTCTGAATATATTGTTCTTTCAGCACAAGGCTTTTTTTGAGTCTGTATTCTCCCATAAATGATGAATCAGTTACTAAATAAGTTGACAATCATTTCAATAATCCACATGTCATGATTAATCCGATCAAGGATCATGCCTGCCCCAATATGCACCGACCTCAGAAGGCAATTTGTTGATCAAGATTTTATTTAAGGGTAGCAGAGTACATGTTGCACGATACAAATGCACACCACACTTTGTAGATTTTCCCAAGTAATTGTGAAGTGAAAAAAACAAAATATAAACTGATTTTCTTAAGGCCTCTTGTCATACTGGATTTTATTTAGAGTTAATCAAAGCAATTGTTTCCACTGTAGTTTATCTAACCTCTATTAATTAGCTGTATTAGCAAAATACAAATTCCTGCACTGAGGATTTGGGTCTACCACATAAAATCCTTGCTTGAAGCTTCATAAATTAATTCTTTGTAAAATGTGTTTTGCCAAACGTAAACATCCTGGAAGTTTCCTCATCAAACCAAAACTTTATAGCCGAGATGAATTACTGACTGGGATATAATTACACATTCAAACACAAGGGGTCACTTGCGGTGCCGCTGGAGTTAAAAAAAGGGGGCAGCGGTGCATACACGAGTATCTCCTTTAGTTGTTACCTGCCGCACGACGGTATTCTTAATTACAGATCGGGCTACGCCAGACAATAGGTGAAGGATTAAACAAGCCGAGTGATGAAATCCATGAATATTACCACAAAGAAACTGACAGGCAGCCGACACGCAAGTGCCAAGGATTAGAGATCCTATTTTCTTTGTCCTGGTCCTCCACACATGGTCGTTTTAGGGGACGCATGTGTCCACTGCCACATTAAACTCTGCTTCACAGTACCCCTCTCCTCTGCAGACAACTGTCTGTGTAATCATATTTGATATCGTTAGTGCCGGTTTACTTTTGGCGTATCTGCGCACCCACTGCAGTATGTGCTGAAGCGTGCCAATCTGGGGGTCTTTGGCACAGGACTGTGTCGACGGCAGCAGCACTTTCAGGTCGTAAAAACGCGGCGCAGCATCAGCGTCTACCTGAGTCATCCGGTCTGCCGGGTCCTCGCCCTCCGGCACCCTTCAAATCAAGCTCCTTCCGCTCCTTTCTGCATGCCAGTTTAGGAGTGTGGAGGTTTGCCTGATTAAATCTGAGTGAACATGGGTTCCTGTTGAATTAAGTCAAGAAACTCTGCACACATCACATATTTCATGCTCGTTTTTCTAGATCCACTGACCCAAGAAGATGAGCAAACGGAAAGCTTCTGCAGATGTGCTAAACAATATTGATGGGTATATCTCTTTTTTTTTTTACATAATGATCTACTTGTAATATGAAAGAAAAACTTTCCCCTTCAGGTATTTTTTTGCAGGTTTCACAAACTCAAGCTTAAGGCTTTTAAGACCTGCATCACGACAGAACGTCGTCCAGCCAACTGGCGGCAAATTTATTCTTACTCATGATAGACGCAAAAATAAAGCTAGCTAGTTAGCTAGTACTGCCTCTACAAAGTTAGAGATCATTGATGAACTAAAGTCAAAGTACGTTTTACATATCGAGGTTAAAATTCCGAGTCAGCAAAGGTTTCTCTGGCAACATCATTAATCAGATGATTGGCATCAGTCATCATCTTTAACGCAAATTTGACGCGTCAAAAAAATGCTGAAAACATACCACTGCCCCCATCCCAGGTTTCACTGTAAACTTCCCATCAGCTGGATAAAACAAGGCGACTACGGTTTCTCTCTCGATCTCTTCGGAAACATTCTCAGAAACCCAGACTCTGTGGTGCAGATCCGTCACTACAATTGTTCAAGCTACTAGCCTGATACAAACCAGTCCTTCGTTCTACACTTCGCTTTGTAGCAGGTTGAAATTCTACTGGAGAAATCCACTTCAATGGGAGAAATCCCAGATAGAGCAGTGAAGAGAGATTAGAATATTGTGGCATTGGGGTTAGGCAATGGCCAGGCTAGCACACTACAAACTGCAGTTCATGTTAAGTAATGAATTGCAAGATAGCTACCTGAGCAGGTAGCTTGACTAATTAACTACCTACTACTAATAATAGATACCTTAACAATGGAGCGTTTTTAAAAGCAGGACATTAAATATGATTAACTCTGATCACTACCAACAGTCAGACAAATTGGCAAAATTTGCTAAAGGGACAGTATTATGTTTTCTAGGCACATATTGTCATTTTATAGAATAAACTATGTTACTTTTTCTTATAAAAATGCTATGTATGTCAAATAGGATTTAAAAGAAATTCTAAAGTAGCCATATTTGCTACTTTTTTTTTTCTTTCTGATTTGAATATTGACATATATTGAGATAATGAAACTATAATTATTGGCATTTGCAAACAAGAGAAACTGACAGTATGCATGGGATTGTGACATCTGCAGTTTGCACTGTTTTTGCAATCGTTTCCATGAGAGCAGCAGCAGGAACAAAACAGGAATAAAATATGGAAACAAATAAAAATACATAGACCTGCTGAGGACATAGACAATTAGGCAGGTTGATATAGCAACGTAAGGAGATCAATATTATGCCGTTACCTAAATTTAGCCAAAATATGACTTGGGCAATTACCCTATGTGGCCAACAATATGTAATTCTCACATAGAAACGATTATAAGCAGCACGCTTGCACTACTTGGTCCAACTTCCAATGTGAGTAAATAGAGCTAAAATGGTGGCTTTTTTTTTTTTACTCCAGGTTTTCTTTCACACCATTAGAATCTCATTCTGGCTTATGCATGGTCATGATGCGTGTTAGGCTGGATGACCAGACAGACAGTAGGCCTTGTGAGAGCATGCTACATCAATATAGGCTCTGATTGACCAAGGCATTTTTAAAGCTGATATATGCTAATCAGAAGCAGCATGCATTCTGGTGCGTCATGTAGTGAGCTGCTGTCTTGCATTGCTGCTGCTGGCTGATGTTAACGTGTGTTGACACTCTGTGCTGTGTAAGCTCTGTGCACCACCATCATAGACACTATATACATATTTATGTATTTGTCTGTGCATTGCATGTTATCGTCAGAGCCTCCGAGGTGTGCAAACGGGATTATGGCGTTAGATTATGTCGAACGGCTGTATTATTCTGTCTCAGTGTTGTTTCTCGAACAATGGAAGAAACCAGCACAGCCAGAAAGAGAAAGGAAAACAGTGAAAACATGAAAACATGGTGGCGGAGGGAGATTTGAGAACATTAATAATAATAATATATATGTTTAAAAAAAACTTATGCATGCACGGGGGGGGTGAGTGAATCGATGAGCATCAGCAGAGAGGTGTTACCTTTCAGGGGACGAGGATTTCTCCGAGTTCACGGACATGAGCGGAGCCTGTTAGCCGCTCTCGGGCCGAGCGACCACAGGAGACGGCGAAATGAAGCACACAAAGCCGCGTTCGCTTTCCTGTCCTTTACGGAGTCTTCTGTCCTTTTTCTGCTGTCCTCTCTGTCTCTGCTGTGTGTGTCTGAGTGCAGGAGAGGAGAGGGTTACTGTCTCCCTTCCTTCGCCTCCTCCTCCTCCTCTTCGTCGTCCTTCTCTCTATCCCCTTGCTTTAAGAAGAAGAAGAAGGAAGAGATGGAGCCCGGGTTTGTCTGGGTCTGCCTCCGCTTGAGTGTGTTTTTAGAGCTGAAAGCAGCTGCAGCAGCAATGTCAGTCAGTCAGTCAGTCAGGCGCCCCTCCTCATGCTCCAGCCTCCTTCCTCCCTCCCTTTCCTTCCTCTTTTCTCCTCCTTCACCTTGCCTCTCCTCTCCCCCTCACTTTCTCCTGCTTTCACTGATGCTGCCCGTCCGCCCCGCCGCCGTGGCCTCGTCTCTCTCCTCCGCGGTGGTGCTGGTCGGACCGGATGATGACACGGCTTCCCGGCTCTCGGTCCGCAGCATGTCTCTTGTCTTGAGGTCCCACTCGTCTTCCTGTCAGGCCCTGTGCATGCAGCTCTGCACAACAACAGAGCCCAGAGCGAGGCGGAGCGTCCCACTTTCTGCTCGGGCGGAGGGGTGTCTGCTTGTGACACAGACAGGAAAACTCGTGTTTTTCTCCTTGAGGCTTCAAACTCCTCCCCCGTTTCCATTTTGCTTAGTTTCTCTCTCTCTCTTCCAATTGCCTTATTACGACATCCTGTCTCTCAGGGCAACGCTGCACAAATCTGCTTCACCCCCCTCCCCCGCGCCCCCAATCATGCTTCTCTTGTTCTGGCATCCTCTCTCCTCACTTCCACCTCTGCCTGCTTTGCATTTGTGCACATGCATGCATGTGTGTGTGTCCTGTCTGCCTCTGTATTCTCACCATCTCTTGGGGCAGATGGGTCTGCTTCTACATGACTGAACAGCTCGCAGAGAGGTAGCCAGAGGGTGTGCGGTGGAGAGGGAAGGGGTGCAGAGGGGGGTCCTCCGTCTATCTGTCTGACCTCAATATTGATGCATACCTCTGTATGCGTACAGCTCGTGCATGCATGTGAATGTGCGACTGAAATATGCAAAACGGGGGCCTGGAGAAAGTTGATAGGATGATACAGGAGCGCTACACGAAACGGGAAACGTGTAGGTTACAGCAAGTCTTTTAAAGACCTTTTTAACGCCACCTTGAATAAAATTTAAACTATTAATATGAAGGGCGGTTTGGGGGAACTTGTTGTATTACAATGCAGCATAAATGCACCCAGCTTAGTGCCCTTTATAGAGGTAAAAGCTATAAAGGTAGCTTTATAGCTACCTTTATAGCTATAAAGCTAGGTAGCTTGGGTATATTAGCAGCTAGCTACCGGCAGCCTCAAACCACAGAATACAACGATATATTAGCAGCTCGTTCCCTGCTGGGCGCTAGCTAGCATCCACTCCTGGGCGCTAGCTAGCATCCACTCCTGGGCGCTAGCTAGCATCCACTCCTGGCAGGAAAGTCTTGCCAGAGATAAACTACCTTTTTTAGGTTAATGTAATTTAATTTTAAGGCGTTAATTTCAGACGCGAATGCGCAGAAAATGATTGTCACTATGTGCTAAATTAAATTGTTCAAATAAAGTAGGGCTTGGCAATTACTGTATCGTTTATAATTTACCGTGATACATTTCTTATATGAAAATTTTTTTTGATTTTTATTGTAATAAATTCCAATTTTGTCAATGTTTCCACGCAAAAAAAAATCCCACAACTGTTTATGTTCGGGGTTATTAGTTTTACCATTTTTTCTACTGTTTTGTTAAAATATATATAAACACATGCACATAGTAAATAGATATGTGTCTCCAGAGGAGTATTTGTGTTTGTGGGGTTATTTATGATTGCCTTGTCATGTAGCCACAACCATACAAATACCTAAAGAAGAAGTGATACATATTGTCACTTTTATTATTAAAAGTTGTATTATTATTACAATATACCACAAATTATTGCAATACATCTTTAAGTTCACATCACTCATCCCTAGAATGAGAGCAGTAGAAAAGATCCTGGTAGAAGGAGAAGGTCTACTTTTGGACAGAAGTTAAAGGGTTTAATTGTTACAACTATAACAACATAAACGGTGTTGCATCAAAACAAAATCCAGTTTCTATGCACTGAAAAATCTTCCAAATCCATACTTTTCTCAAATTCCCACTGTTGTCATGTCTTTCCTATCTGTACTTTAAAATTGACTAAAATGGGTGGATGGATTCTCAAAGAATATCTGAAAATACGAATGTTTCCATATTTTTCCAAAGCACACAGACTTAACTCCCATAAACTTCTTTTTTTCCCTGAATAGCGTCTGAAAGAGTCATCATTGCAGAAGTCAGCGAGATCTAGGCGATGCGCGAAGGAAGGAAAACAGCAATGCAATGATCCCCTTTCACTTCCACTTCCATACAGTCCCACTTTCCCACATAAAAGGACTACATTAGGCACACATGTCTCTGAGCCAAACTATTGTCCTCATTCTCTGTGGATGTGGGCCAATGGGAGCGGGAGGGCGGGATGCGTGGGGTTACAGTGTGGGTCCCTGCGCAGCCATCCAGGCAGCAGGAAATACATTGAGCCCATTTGAGATGGTGCATTCAGCTTTTTAGTCACCAATTTCATATATGGCTTTGTTTCTGTAAACACTTTCTTATAAAATGGGTTTTTTTGAGTGCATTTTACTGGTACAGCATTAAATACGAATCCAAAGAAATAATAATAATTTTAAAAAAAACCATGAAGGTTATTTTGTAAATTCATGAGCTTTGGACAACAAATTGAAAAAAAGGAGAGTCCTCCAACATAGATTTGCTATTTAATGGACTCCCTTCTGTATGAGCCCAAAAATTCTCTAGTCCTTACAGCTTTCTCTCCTAAATCCGCACTAATCTTAATGAATTCAGTCCTGGTGTCGTCATTCCATTGAGGAACAATCAAAGTCAAACTTCAGCTTCTAGAATACATTTTCATTTAAACAAAAAACACCCGATCATGTTGAATATCGATTAGCAAAGTTCCAATGTTGATGCTTGCTTTCTGTCCAAAAGGAGATGGAGTAAAAGAAGGATGAAGAAGAGGGGGAGGGAGGAAGGGAGATGATGACTCTCATGAGCAGATATATTTTGGGAGGTGGCATTGAGGCTGCCGGGAGCTATCTTTAAGCGGCCTAGTTCTCCTTACCGCCCGGTGGATGCTGGGGAGAGAGAAAGAGAGAGAGAGACAGAAAGGAAATGGGGGTCTATGCAGGCAAAAACCCTCCAATACAGCAGGCAAAGTGTTTCTAGATGTCAGGTCCACTCAAAACACACAAACGCAGCTTTAAAAAGCTGTTAGAGGCGCGCATGTTCACCCTGCCCCGTTTCTGTTCTCTGCAGATGAACGAGATGTGGTGGCTTTGCCCTTTGTGTCAGCGACCTTGCTGTCAAAGGAAGCGCTTGGAGCAAACAGCGCCCCCAAGTGGAAACACAAGCAAAGTGGCTTTTGCTGCAAACCGTGTCAGTGTTTGTGTGTTTGGTGCATACAGACTCAGATGTGGAATAGAGCTGCGCAATACGTAGAAAATTTTTTATTGATATAGTTTTATATCATACATTTTTTAATGCCATATTATCGCAGGATTCACAGATATTGCATATTACGATTTTCTACTATCCTGCAAACAGCTTCTACAAGGATATAAGTTACATTATACAGTTCATAAACAGTAGATTTACTGTTTATGAAAATTTTATTTTTTGAAATTGAGGTTTTTTTTTTCTTTCTTGGGCTTATGTAGTTCAGCGTGATGTCAGCCCATCCATGAAACACGCCGAGGGGCAATAAGTTTGAATCGGTGCTTTTCAGCACCGATTCAAACAGAATCTGACACAGCACCGTGTGTCAGATTCCGATTTCTTTTTATTATTGTTTTTATCGTTATTATTACGGTCATATTGTAAAAGCGTTTTCTCCTTCAGAGATAAAGAGGGACGAATGCTAAGTTTGGATAAGTTCAGGCAATTGTCCCGGACATGAATATAAATCAGGTAAATTTCCCTTAGTGATGGTGATACCTCTACATCCCAGTGTGTGTGTGTGTGACAGAGCTCATTCACTAAGTGGTGTATGTATTAATGGATGATGAGTGACCTGTGACCTCTCTCCCTGCTCCATGGCCTCAGCTGTGCCGCCCGGCTGGCACATTTTAATGCATCACATGATGGATCAGGCAACACCTTCCACCAGCCTCACACCGCAGACCCACACATTCAACTTTCTCAGTCATTTAAGATCCAAACAGGAATGTTAACTGTTCAGCTTTTTCAAATGAAATCTACAAATATAAAGGAAGGCAGGTGGACAGATGGACACGCAGATGGACATATGGATGGACTGGCAACTCACTGACTGCTGGAAAAGGCGACTACTAAAATATACTTTATTTTCAGTCGAAATTACCAGTAGATGAAGAATCCTTTAATCAAAGTTTAAAAGATGCGACATGTCTGCCCCCTAATGGACGGACCGGGGAATTGCACCCTGGAGATTGAACCTGCACACAACGCACTTCTCACTCGATAAGAGTCCTCAGTAATGGACTACAGGGGAGCTGGGGGATGTAAACAGCAGCACTTTGGGAAGTGTGTATGTGTGAGTGAGGTGGATGTTGGGGGTTATATCAGGATAAACACAAGATGTTTTCCACTTACTTTGTTTGCAAGCATGGATGAAGGGCAGGCAGAGACCAGTGGGAGGTTGGGTGAGGAGCACAACAATAAGGACCCTGTGTTCCACAGCTACAGTGCTGCGAAAACAACGCTGCAGCCGTAAAAGGGGGCAGGCCTGAGGTCACCACCTTGCATTATGTCAGCGCAGTGAATGCCATCATTTATCTAGCAGAACTGCTGATTTACTGTTGCAGATAAGACCCAAGGACACGGTTTAGCACATAAATATGCTTTGATCTAATACTAGTACTTTCATCTGGTTTAAAAAAAAAAAAGGAGAAGAAAAAACAGTTCCTTGTTCTACGTTTCGCTTTGTCTGGGCCTGGATGAAAGTTTTAAATTTTACCCAATCGCTGTCGTTTGGCCATGATGACGTATAGCACTTCTAAACTGCTTGCGCTGTAAACAACCAACTTCCACTGCAGAGAGAGAGAAGTGCCGAGCAGAACAAGATGACCAATATTTGAAACTGAATGGTTTCCTTCACTTCCTCCGTTGCCACCGGCCGTTTTCTACAGACAGACTGCTCTTCCAAAACAGTGCAGAAGAATCAATGTCATCGTCCACAATGTGTCCTTCTGCTTGCTGATTGGCCTTCCTGGCAGAGAAATCAACTTCAATGGGAGAAAGTCCAGACTGAGCAATGTAGAGAGATTAGAATCGAGTGGAATTGCGTACTAATAACATACACACACTCGATGAATTACTGAGCTGAAGAGAAACTGAGACAAACAAAAATTG
Organism: Phalloptychus januarius; assembly: GCA_902982915.1. Classification (NCBI taxonomy): domain Eukaryota; kingdom Metazoa; phylum Chordata; class Actinopteri; order Cyprinodontiformes; family Poeciliidae; genus Phalloptychus; species Phalloptychus januarius. The sequence continues at coordinate 15,254,619 of CADWAE010000471.1, read as the reverse complement.
CGGTTAGACTGCAAACACGAGCGCCAACTGCCACCGACTCGTGTGAGCATGTATTGATTCTGCTTTGCTGTTCCAGAGTCTGCGTACATCATATCATCTGTAATTACTGGTGAGCCAAAAGGGAAAAAATGTTTGACTGTGCTGCTCTGCGGAACCGACGAACCACAACGCTGACATGAGGGGCATCTTGATTTCTCATCATCAGACGCTTTCTGCAGATTATTTTCCAGTTGAACTTATTGCTATTATTATATCTTATAAAACATGGAGGATAAATTTAAGTCAGCAACAACGGACGACAGCTGACAGACGAAGTTCAAACAGCCAAGTGGAGATCCAGATTATTTTTGATCTCTTATTTGTCACCACAAACCTTCTGTCGCAAGTCGGAAGCGGAGTGAACCTTTTCACTTTTTCACGATGCAGCTGCTCAGGCCACATTGAAGTTGCCCTGAGGTTGGCGAGACCAAATGCAAACGATCAGGAAGATTGGTGAACAATAAATAGCAGCATTTTAATCACTTTAGCAGCCCCAACAGCCTCAGAGAGGCATCATTTTGAGCGGCCACAGTGTGTTGCTGCATCAACAAGAATATAAAAAAATATATATAAATACAAAATATTTAAGAAAATATCACAGTGAGAAATAAATCCCATTATTAATCTGCTTAGTTTGTAGAAAGTCTTTTTACAGCTCAATGAAGCTATTATTATCCTGAAAAGTGATCCATTTCAAAACAATCATCTACTGTACTGAAGCAAATAAACACTGAAAATCAATGTTTTTATTTCATTACTTGCTTTACAATAATATGCTCTAAAGTAGTGTAGACAGATTTGTTTTAATCTTTCAGTTGAGTTGTGACCTTTTCATTATAATCTTGGTTCAAATAAACCCTTTAGGACAACCAGCCCACATACACAGCCAGAGCAGCAATGGTAGGCTTTAGATCAAATCATATCTGCATGTTAGAATGGCCTAGTTAAAGTCCAGACCTCAGTCTAAATAAGAAACTGTGGCAAGACTTGAAAATGTACGTTCATAAACATTGGCTGACCAAGCTGACTAAAATTAAGCTTTTTAAAATTAAAACAAACAAAAAAAGGCAAAAAAATGTCTAATCTACAGTCTTACTCAATTTAAATTCGTACCATATTATTTCACGTTTTTAAATTCAGTCAGTTATAAATTGACTGAATTTAAAATTCAAAGGAACTGAATTGTTTGGAATCCCTTCCAGACTCATCTGTGGAACGAGACCTGATATGACCAAGAGAAAGAAAAGACAAGAAAAGTCTGAGGAATCTAATAATTATGAAATTAGATACATTATTGATTTATTTTTTTTGTTGTTGTTGTTTAATGTGGAAATCTACCTGCAAATGTACGCTTTTGTCTGTAAATGACCAAAAAACAAATGATGTCAATAAATTCTGATCTTATGTTTAGCCAGAAGGTGGCAGTAGTGAGTAGCTATGTGGATTTCCATCCTGCGATAAGCTCCTGTCTTCACAGAATTACATGCCCCAGTAATGACTCTCCATGACAACCCACTGTCCTGCCACCACAGGACAGGACTGCATGTCATGAGTGTAACACGCGAGGGACCAATCCGTACTTCCTGTAAATCCCGTCTGGACCACACACTGAGAGAACTTGAGGATTTCTCCTTCTCAGTCGCCCAAAAATCTTCATTTGGTCTGATCGGCACGCTGATCTTTGAGCCTGAGTGAAAAGCAGAATGAACCAGCTCGAATCAGCTCAACAATTCGTCCCTAAAAGCACGTGAGCGAATGAGATTGATTTCATATAACCACAGATTATCAGCCCTGCCTACTTCTGTATTCAATTAGTCGGTGAGGGAGTAATAATATGAGCATTGTGGCCACCAGGGGAAACAAATCCTTCCCACTCAGACACGCAGGAAACGACTAATATCTCCACACAATCCAGTCTGTAACAATGAATCATCTGAGAGCAGCAGATCCTCTCTCTCTCTCTGACAGGATGAGAGTGGGCTCATTCATTTCAGCTGGATTTGTTATTGACATGTCTGTGAAAGGAAAAACTTTAGGAGAACTTACCAAAAATTGGTTTCTTTCTTCTTTTTTTTTTTTTTTTACCGAGAAGCAAGAACAACAAAAATGATTGTTGCAAACAACTATTCGCCATCAGGCTCACCTCGAATGTTAGGTTTCCAGATTGTGCTGATCCCAAAAGTGGCCGAAAATTGATCATGCAGCTCTAAGACATGCGTCCTCTGCCAGGTTTCTAGATAATTAATCATTCGCACACAGCTAGAGTTATGGTGTGATTAATTCTGCTCCTCTGAAGGTGGAAAGCATAGTTCAGCAGCCTAATGTAAAGTGAATTTCACCCTGCGCTGCCTGCATGACAGCAAGTGGGTGTGGAGGGCTTTGTTGTGGCCAAGACAATTATGAAAGCACGATGATCTTTGTCCCCTTTGGTGAGTGGATGCCTGTCCTTCAGGTCTCTCTGGTAGTGACAGGAGGCTTTGACTCATCAAAAATTAGTCTAGTTACAGTGTAAAAATATTCATCCCTCTTGAACTTTAATAAATAACCAAAAATAATTAACTGACTTATGATTAATTATCGTTTAACTGTTTACTTGATTAAAAGGAGTTGCATTCATTTGACAATGTCTTAGACCCTCTTTCAGTGTCGCAGTGTGGCCGCCGTCCAGCAGATGGCGCCACGGGTCACGTTTAAGCAGAGCCAGACACGATTAAAGATGGCGGAGCTGTTCCAGAAACCATCCACCAAAGGAAGTCAGTTGTGGGATGCAAGAATCCACAATATAAGGTTGTGTTTTGAAATACACGCACTTGGCAAGCTCCACATGTCCACATGTCACCTTAAATAGTCGAGCTTTATGTCGGAAAAAATTTGTGATTTGCTATAAAGGTGAGGAATTAAAAGACATAATGCCAATAAGTATTTATTGATTTCGATAGCTTTCTGAGTTTAATAATGTGGGAAGGCTTTGTTTGTTCAGTCAGTATTTAACACTGATAATGTTCAAATGTAATGATGAGCTTCTTTTTTCAATTTAGCCCATCATGTCATGGAAAAGGAAGGTCAGCCCAATTAATAGAAGACACAAATTCAGTTTTTAAGATAGTTATCAATTAATTTCTTGTCAATCTGTAAGATCAGTTGACTTCAGATTATCTCATTCACCAGTCTGGTTTGACGAATTTGTCTATTTGGCTGAGAAAATTTGAAGCCCATTCCTCCATTCCTCTCCTCACGTTTATCCAGGGCTGTGTTTGTCTGTCACATCAAATATTAAAGTTTGTGTTTCTCATCTCATCTCTTGAAAAGATTCAAGAGATGTTAGTATTTCTGCAATGCTTTGTGATTTCCTCTGATCCCATCTCTGCACTTTCTTCATCCACCCTCTCCATCCTCGTATCTCCTGATGCACCTGCCTATCAGGATTAAAGCTCACACCTAATTAATTCTCCCTACCACTTTCCCTCTCAATATTTCTTCTTTCCTTTCCCCATTTCTCTCTCATCCTGCTTCTACAAACTTAGCTCAAAGCATTCGTCCTCCACTACACCCAAGCAAGCTGCAGTATTGATGGGAGAAGCACTACTGGCTTGAGGCACACAAATCTGTTCACCAAAGGTCAAACCACTGAGGTCTTCTTCAACACAACACACATAAAACACACATAAACTAAAGACCCTACATGGAGACGGCAATTTCATTAAACACCGAAATTCAAACATCTGGCTTAATAACCAATCAGCCAATTAGCAATGTACAATGCTAAATAATTTCCATTTAACAACTGAAGAGAGTCATTTCTTTCACCTCAAGTGAATCTTAAATGACTTCATTGATTTTGAAAATTCAGACCTTTAGATTGCATAAATAATCAAATATTTGTGTTTTTAACAAACCGATCAGGTCCAGACTTAATGCCAATACTTTATACAGTCGCCCTATAAGAGTTGGCAACATTGGAGGAATTTCATACCATTCCTCTTTGCACGATTTCTCTAGATTGAGTCTTGGGTCCTCTCTTTTCTTCAGCTCAGCCCATCATTTTTCTGTAGGATTTAGTTCTGGAGATCATGGCTGGTACAAAACAAGGTTGGTTTGTATCTGGTGAAGAATCTCTTTGCTAATTTGGCCCTTTGTTTGGATCACTGCCTTAGGAAGAGACCCCATGTGGAAACAGATTTTTTGTTTTCAGAATTTTTTGTTTTCAGACAGAAAACACCAGATTTTCCATTAAAAATTCCTGATAATTCAGTAATCTCATGGAAGCAATAACTCTAACAACGCTCAATGAACTTTGGAAAAGAGACAGGCCCACAGAATCACAGATCCAAAACCATACTTAATAGTGAGCACGAGGTGCTATTATACATATTCATCAATTGCTTTATGTCTGAATAGAGGTGCACCAATTGCAGCTTGCTGGTCAGCCATGAGTTGATAGTTGGACCTGAAGACCTTTTTTCCAAGTTGTTATTGAGAATGTATGACCTCAATATTTCACATTTCTGAACAATTGAGCCTTTATATGACATCATAATACACCCTAGAAAATCAGGTTACTAATTAAAAGTTCATAAACAACCTAATCAACTTTAAAGAAAAACAAACATTGAAGTATTAAGTAAAACTAAACTTTAATCTAAAAACAAAGCAGCTAATATGATTATCTTAATGCTATTTGCACATCTTTCACAGAGGAAACAATTAGTGAGTGGGAGCCGAGCATGGGAACGCCAGTCAGATGGGGAGGTGGATGTAGAAATGTGGAATTAGATTCAAACTGTGCTGCTGATGAAAGACTGATATGGCGCCCACAAAGCACCAGAACTGAACAAATGAATTGACTAAATTGTTGGTTGTTTGCTAAATCTTCTAATTGGATACACAACAGAACTTAGCATGTTCTGTCTGCCTAAACCTTCATTTCCAGTTTGTTACAGTTAATATTTCGGCTTGTTTTCAACCATAAAATACATTAAGTTTTTGTCACAGACAATAGTTTCAGCCTCCGCATGATTCCAGCTGCCCGCTCTCCTCCACATTCAATAACTACAAAAAAAAAAATGTCTGTGCACAAACAATCTGCGAGGTTCACAAAGCGCTGTGTGGGAACATACGTCCTTTTGGGTTCCGCTCATTTCATGCAGGATGGCACACAAAGCTAGGAAAGGATCTGCAAGCAGACAGATATATATCCCAGCAAGAATATTAGCATTTAGACGCACTACTGCTGTCAGGAGAAGTTATGAGTAACAAATGCCAACATACTGAGGTAGCTTTATGTGTTCTGCTCCTAAAACAACAGCTGGAGAGAGGAACCGACTCACCCCAGAGGACAAACCAAAAAGATCAAGAGGAAGTAAAAGGCCAGAGCTCCAAAGAGTTTGACTTGTTGCCAATACGTTGATGCCAGCTCTAATTAGCCTTTCTTGCAGACTTTGGCTTCATTGCAGTGGCTGTAATCGTCATGGAAAAGGACACAATCTGGAATTTCTCCAGCTGCTTTATTATAGGAGTCATCATGGCGACAAGCTCAATAATGGGTGCAATTATCTATTATTTGTGGTGAGAAATCCAATCCAATAAAAGGTGCACTTAAAATGAAAGACAACTTATGTGACAAAATTTACCAGTCAAAGTGAAAATGATTATTACATCAGATTCTTTAGACCAAAAAAGATATTAATGTTGCTAAATACAAATCATCTGCCATTTTAAAGGGGCAATGTCATGTAAAATGTATTTATTTGTACATGTATCAAGGCTGTACATGTTTGAGAAACCCTTTAATCTCCCATGGCAACCATTCAAAACGCCTGGATGGGCCAAGCCCCGCCTTTGAGGACAGAGCTCAAAGTTGCAGTTTCTACGCTTACAAGCTTTCGCACCGACTCCTCCATTCAGTTCCTGCAGACTAGCCAGCATCAATTAGCAAACACCTGGTGGAACTGTGCATCTGCTGAGGTCATTATACGATCTGCTTCTCAGTGAAATGCTGGTAAAAACACTGTTAAATAGTTAATGGAGGAGTCATGTTGTGATGACTTCTTGAAGGCAAAGTTTCGGAAAGAGCAGGAGTTTCTTAAAGAGACAGAAGCCCAATTTCACAAGGTGTTATATTTCATTGTCCTCGCAAACAATATGGTGCTCTAGGTGACGCTGAATGCTACAACAGTGATTTTTCCAAACTGGGCAGTTCATCTAGCTGATCTGTGGTTGGCTGAGATTGAAACATCAAGATTTTAGATGTGTAATTTGCTTCTCCCATGTTCTCTTTGTTGAGTTGTCCAATGTGCAGGTTGCTGCCACCACAAAAGTTTAAGCAGCAGCCATTCAACGCTCATTCTGTAGTAGTTGAGTTTCTGAACTTGCTCTTTGAGAATTAGTGGCTACTTGCCTCGTAGTTTGTAATTCGGTGATGCAGAAAAACTGAAAGAATCTGACGGAGACTCAAGCTTGTTCAAGTGTTGCTTGAAAATGATCCAGGATCATCGGGTAGCGCATGTAAAAAGTGTAAGAGAGGCGTATCTTTGTCCTTGGAGAGACATAATTTCTTCCAAATGCAACATTGGAGGGATACCAACCCTAAACCCAATTCAACAGTGGAACTTCTTCTTCTATTGAAAGTGACTTGGGATGTGGCTATTGAACCTTCAGTTCTGAACATGTTATCTTTTGCAAATAAAAAAGTACTTGTTGTCTTGATCTCTTGACTTTTATTTTTCCTTCCAAATTCTGATTTCTTTTTTTTCTCTCTCTACTTGAGCAGAGAAAAGACTCACCCTTGATTACTGAGGCATGCTTCATAGTGGCAGAAAGTAAGTTTTTTTTGTCATATCTTGTGATTTTTTTTGCACTCCAAAGTAAAACAGCTGACAAAACATTCTCCTGATTTCAAATCTTTTGCCACGGGGGTTGTAAAAGTGTGAGGGTTTGTGATCCAGAGACCTTTCTGCTGATACAACACATCTTTTGTCAAAATGCTTCCATTAGCATTTTAAATGTGTCAGCTTAGGTCCAGTAAACTTCTGACAGGGGCACGTATGTGGACAAAAATGTCTCCAAGAATAGCCAGTTGTGCGTCGCCCGGCCACAAAGGCACAATGGATAAAACAATAACGGATTGACTGAATCACAGAAAGCTTTAATACCGCTGCTTGCCAACAGAAGCTAATGTTTGGAAAGTCCAGAGGCAAAGCACTCCTTCAAGGACAAAAACCCAAATTAGAATCTTGCAAGTACACAATATTTGAGGCACTTCAGGAAATGTAAAGACTACATTTACGTTGCTAAGAGTTTGAAGTGATTCCCGATGAACTACAGAATGATGCTGCTCTGCCTTTCTATAACTTACCCATTTGTTCTTTGGAAAATAAACTCCAAGACTGACTAATACGAACCTCTAAGCACTCACCACTGTGTTCTAGCAATGAAGGTAGAAATGACAGGCATTTCTTGAAGCTGAGAGAGTAGTTCAAACACTAAATTTACCTTGACTTGCAATGCATGTTATGCGTTAAGACGCACAGTGGACATCATCTTGGCGCTACCGCAGAAGGTAACATCTGATTTCCCTCAAACGACGGAGATACAGCCAATCAGTGACTTGTAAAATGCTCCTGGGTTGCATTCCATGGAAACATCAACCAATTGTGTCAAGTCGTATTGTGCCTAGATATTTCAGTTTATAAAATTATCTTTCAAATATTTTTTAGAATATGTGAATAGGCAACCTTCTGTGAATAATGTGGAACAAAAAAAAAATCTAATTCTTAAACATGAATAGGTGGGGATTCACTGTATTTCTGCCTCTGAACAGGCGAGTTCAAACAGAACAGGCCTTGTCTTTTTTTAAATGGGAAAACATCAAAGTAAAAGTAGCATAATACAGTAATATGGACGTGTACATAATGCTCTACAGCTCTAGGTTTTGATAGTGGTGAGAATGTAAGCACAAGATTGCGTAATGGTCTCTGAACCAGTTCCGTGAAGCTATTGATCAGGTTCATAAAAGAGGCAAACAAAGCTCAACAATGGCAAAACTCAACTCTCAAAGACGGGGAATGGAGTTAAGAATACATCCAGGTCAGCTGATGTCGGATAATCATGAGAAGTCTTCAAAGCTTCCTTTTATTTCTGCAGCTTTTAGTTCTTGCACAAAGTGAAATCAAACCTCAAAATAAGCAAACTTTGTTACGTGGTACTCTGACATATCCATACCACCCCTACGTCACGTTCGATGCGGTGCAGTTCAGGGAATTGTGGTCAGGCAGATGTATACTTTCAAGAGAACATTTTAAATTAATATGCATGCAAGAATCTTTAAGAGAATGCATGTCATGGCGTTTTTTTTTGCACAAAAACACACACAACTTCAGTCATATGCAATTCTAAACTCTAAAGTTTATGATGTGGAAACCTATTTTTATTTATACCCATCTTATTGTTTCTGGTTAGCTAGGCTTCATTATTGACAATGCATTAGTGCATTTTCACAAGCTAATCAACAACTGGTTAACTGCAATAACCAATCAAGGTGAATAATTTACTTTGTACATTTTTAATGAATGAACCGTTTCATTTTCTTAAACTTTTTTTTGTGATAACTTTGTGTGCAAAAAAGCATCAGGCTGGTGTCTACAGCAGGACAGGTGTGTGTTGTCTCCAGTTGTCAGCTGGTTCTGTCTGCAACTTCAAAACAATAATGATGGGGGTGGGGGGGGTGGCTGCTTTACTGTCAAATGAGAAATTATAAATGTTATTTTTTTTCTTCAAAGCTCTCAAAGAAAAAGCAAGTAAAAGGTGTATAGAGACAGATGTTTTTTTTTTCTTTTGGATTGCACTCATGACCGAACCGAGGAAAGTTTCTGTTTATTTTCTGTTGACTATAATCACATTTGATATTCTACTTATTTTTGGCTTCTTCAGTTGCCCAACATTAATAAGCCACATGCCAATTATGGTATTAAACCACCACCATTGCAATACTAGATAACTTACACATATTATTCACAATTTCAAGTGCAGAATCCACATTTTATTCTATTGTATGCAATAAGAAATAGTGATAAAAAAAAAATATATATATATATATATGCAATTAAATCGAATTGCTTTTTTTTGCCCAGCTCAAAAATTTTAATTAGTTTAACCTCTCCTGCATGCACTCGGTGGTTTCAGTACATTTGTTGTACACATTCTATTGATAACATAGTTATCTTGGCTGCTTGTTTAAACAGGTGAAAGGAAGAGTCTCAGTGATTTTTGAAGAAAGAAAAGGGAACAATAAATAATAATAATAATAATAATAATAATAATAATAATAATAATAATGAGCCTGAACAGGTCCAAGAAAAAAATGACACCAAAGAGAAAAAAACATGACCGCACCTGGAAAAAAAATTACGTAGTGTGATTGACTTTGTTTTACCTCTCTGGTGCTGTTTCCATATTTTAACTGGTTCTTCTTTGGACGCTCACACACACACACACACCCCCACACACACACACACACACACCCCGAGAGAGAGAGACACACACACACACACCCCCACACACACATGGACGGAGGGTCTCAATGCCTCTGTGTGTGAGGAATTCCAGCAAATTCCTGCGGCCCTCCGGGGTGGTCGCTCCGGTGGTATCACCTAATTGATGCCTGCTTCTGCTGCGGGTGACGTCGCTCCAATAGCGTCGTGCCATGAAGGAAGCCCCCCTACTCATCTGCACTCCGATTCGCATGCACTTTACAGAGCCACTGCAGCGAAATCACGCCGAAATACTACTGCGACCAAGAGTCACAACCCGGGAAACAATGCTCCGCACAACCGAGTAAAGTTACAAAACATCCCAAGCCCTAAAAAATACTACTAATAATACATGATAGACAGTATATAGGGGCGGGGGGAGAGGCGCTGCCTACGCTTTAGGTCGGAAAAAACGTCACACGTCAAAGAAAAACAAAACAAAAAATGAAAAAAATGAAACCAAGAAACCAGTGGAGGTAGTGAAAACACTGTACAGAATCAGCTGGCAACTCCAGATACTCCACTGAAGCCTGCTCTGGAGGAAGAACACGCCTTGTACCATGTGTCTAATATGCAGCCGCAGCGTCACAATCACACACGAGAAGCGAAGGAGCCAACTAAAGTCCTGCGACGCAAACAAACAAACGCGCCCCGTCCACTGGGCAGAACAATCCCCAAACGACCCCACCACAACCACAACCACCGACGCCTCCGCCCCGCTTACCTCCGATGGTGACCCGCTTTATCCTTCTTCCCCTTCGGCCGCCTCTTCCTAGCCTGAATGGCCATCACTGCTGGTCCAAGTTGAAGAGGTCCCGTGAAAACAGTAGAGAGAGAGAGAGAGAGAGAGACAACATCATCACCATCATTAGGGCTTAAATCTGGCTGCCACGGGTCATGTAGCGTCGTTTGTGACTGACGCTTTCTTACGCCTTGTTTGCGTCCACCAGCCTAAGAGTTAAACGCAGACAGGAGCCTGTTAGCAGGACCGGGTTAAAGAGATACGCACCTTTCTTGGAGCTCATGTTTTCTCCTCTTCCCCCGGCAGCAGGAGCGGGCAGTACGGCGGCAGCAGCCGGGTCCTCTCCCTCTGTACGCGCTCACACTAACCCCCGTCTGTGTTTGGGTGACAAGCGCGCCCCCTGTCGGTCGAAGCAGGAATCGACAGGGATGGTGGCGGATGTGATCCAGATTTTGAGATTAAATAGAGGGACGGTGCGTATATTCAGGGTTTCCTCAAGAAAAGTTAAGGCCACCATGTTTTTGAGATGAAAAATGTTTAAAGTTGACAGGGAATTTGAAAATATCACTAGGTGATTGTGTGCTATTGGAAGAATTTACCAATACCTAAACGCCAACTGTGAAGTTTTAGAGAAAGGCAAACATAAAAAAAAAAAAACTAAATAAATAAACAAGCAATATTTAGCCTGGTGGGGGTGCAAGTAAAATCTGGTGCCCCGCCAGGCTTTATAATACACAGAGGGAAACTATTACTAAACAAATATACAGTAGTTGGAAATATACTAGATTGTAGATCAATTCTATTTGTATGTTTAATGATATTCCATAAGGCATTAGCAAGCTATCACCTAGTAGTTTACACATAAACAACAACAAAACGCAAGGAGAGAGGAAAAAACACGGCCGACGCATAACATTTCAAAATAAAAATATTATTGCAGAGCAGCAATAAAAGGAAGCATGACTAATGTCCAGAAAGCTATTGCACATATTTAACATGATAAAGGTACAATTTAATTTAAATACAATCGTTCATATGGGCAAGCAAGTGGAGACAGTAGAAAGGAAAGAACCTTGAGCAGAAACATGCAGAGGGTTCTACCCAAGAATCCAGGAGAGACATGGCAGAACAAAAGCTGTTGGCAATAAATAACTGCTATGCAAAGTCATTAACAACAACAGGCTATATTTATCATGACAAAAAGAAAGTGTGCTCTTCACAATCTGTTGTCCAGCAGTCTATACTTGTAGAAGCAGAGCAAAGAGTCAGACACAACTGGATCTCAGCAATAAAAACAGGATGGCTTAGTTAATGCCTTTAAAAGTAGACATGGAGTCTGCGTCCTTTATTGAAACTGAGAGCTGGTTTTACAAGAAAAGAGCTGACAGCTCCATCTCCCATTCCACTCCTACACATGGCTACATCCTGTAAAGTTACGAAAGCTTATTTTTCTGAACATATCTACACCTATATAAAACACCTGTTTGGTAGCTCCTATAACATAGAAATGAATACATACAGCGTTATGGACCGGACACTTTGGAGCGACTGGTTAGGAAGCTCATTGCAAACTTTTAGTTGAAATAGCGGCTTTAACTCCAGTCTCCAGTACAGAACAGAGAAAACTAAAGAGAATGCAATGTTGTTTTAATCCATTTATAGTCTAAACAGAGGGACCAGCAGTTTAGTTTGAGGAAATAAAGAAAGGTGCAGAAGTTAATTCAACCGTAAAGTAAAATTAGTATTTTCTTTTTTTGTGAAAGGCTTTTTAGATTATAGATATTAGATGAATCAAGACACTAATTCAGTCTGATAAAGTGTGTTTAATATAAGGTTCTTTTGAAAGGGTTTTCTGATTCTTTCCATGTTGTATTTTTCGCTCATGGAAAAAAACTCAAACACAAAGCGCTCAAATAACTGCATACACATATAAAGCCATCATAAAAAGTATTTCCTGAGATTCTCAATTTTTAAAAATTGGAATGTTGGGGTTTTTAATTAATTTTAGTTACTTATTTGTTTGTTTTTTTCATACATAAATTATTATAAGCCTATTAAAATGCCACACTCTTTTTGGGAAGAATAATAAAATGTTCAATTTTTAATTTGAATTTATTTGTAATAATACAAGGTTGTTCAAACCCTGTCAATGAAAAATGTGAAATGACTTCTGTAGTCAACCAATTTACGTTGTGTTTTTTTTAAATTATTATTAAGTGTTGGTCTCATATTTTCTTGCGGTATAAACAGCTGACTGTGAATCCTCATCCATTCGTCAACATGAAAGAAATGAGAGGATGAGGAACACGTCATCAGGACATGTTGGGTCACAATCAGAACCAGTTACTGAAGAATAAGTGGATCGTTTGAATGAAACTAGAATTAAAGATGAATAATTATTATATTCATGGATCAGTTTCTGACATTTGGGTTTGGAGGAGACACAAGTCCAGCTCCAACTCTGAGCGGAAACATTGAAGTCGTCGTTTCTTCCTGAACCATTTGACATTGAAAAATAGTTTTTCACTCTTTCAGTAGAAGCAGCTCCCTCCAGCTTCGTCCTTCAAACTGCAGATAAATATCTAATCTTCACAGAAATCCTCACCTCTTCCTCCTCTTCTGTGAACTCAGCCTCGTCGTTTACAGCTTGTCTTACCCTGATGACATCACAAGATGGCGCCAGCGTTCGACCCAGTTACTCCAAAATCCACAGGTATAATTTCTAAATGGAAAACTATTTTATTCCTTTCTTTTGATTTAAATGTTTGATTTCCTGGAGTTATGATTTGGTGTCTACATGTGGAGAAATATCAACATTTCAAGATTCTTGGTTCTGTTGGCTCACATTAGAACAAGCAGAAACTTTTATTGGGGCCTGCTCCATAGCAATGCATAAGGAGAGCATGGCAGGCACCTATTGTTCTACTATCAATAGAATGTCTCTATTTATTTTTTCTGACTTTCTTTCTTTATTTTTCTTACGTCACCGTTAATGCGGCTCGTACCGCTGCGCCCCCACAAAAGTGGTATCAAAACGTGCGGCTCGATCCCGGGAGGGGAGCTATTATTTTTATTGGCAATCGGAGTTACGACGGCGACGTAAAAAGCGTCGAAAGAGCAAAATTACCAACTGCCGAAACGAAAAACGAAACAGAGTGTAACTGACTCAACTGCCGCTCCGTTAGAGTGAGAAAAAGAGTGGATTTTTGGCCCCAAAATAATTTTGAAATCGCCCTCATGCCTACAAATATGGCTCGATTGCTCTGAAAGTCGGTCAGGACATCGCACTGAATGCCTGCTCCCGTAAAATGTTTTCAAAATTTCTCTAGGTCTTACGGTTTTCTGTCAAGGTGTTTCAAAGCAAAAACAAGTGACAGGTTTACTCAGGCTCTCAGCCATTCATTTTGAGACTTTTCTGAAAAGTTTCAGAGCTCGGCGCAGGCATTTTTCTCTCGTCGCTGTAATTTCTGTTTGTGCAACAGATATGAATCGCGGTAGTATCGGAGAACAGAAATCGATCTCTCATACGCTTCAAACAATTTTCAGATCGGCATTACGGATCCTGAATGGGAAGCAGCTGTTCCGACTGATATTTTTCATCAAAGCTCACAAAGAGAATTTTCTCCAGCTTTCTCTCTGACACACACATGGCAGTTGGCAGAGGATTAATCACCATAGCAACGGAACACAGAGGAAGGCAGAGCTGCTGGTTTGGACTACAGAAACGTCATCACGTTAGTTCTGAGCAGAATGTCAGAACTGTCTCACTAAAAAGGAAAGCTGAGCACAATGTTACAACTTGAATGTTTTGGGCACCATATAAGTGTTTTAACCCAACCAGAGTTACTCAGGATTAGTGTAGCCATTTATAACAAAATGTTACTAAAATAAAAGCCTGAATATTCCTCTCAGGCCTTTATCTTTTTCTCTCAAGAAGCAGTTAGAAAAACTAACTGCTTTAAACAGGTTAGAACTACAACATGGCGGAACTCTCAGTTAACACAGAGGGATGAGCTGGCATTTAGAACTACAACATGGCCGAACTCTCAATGCCTACAGAAGAGGGATGAGCTGGCATTTAGAATTACTTGCTGTTTTGGACATTATATAGCTGGATTATCCAAACCACTGTTACCCATTAAATTAGTGTGGTCATTTCAAATAAAGCTAATTGAAAATTTCAAAATAAAAGCCTAAATATTCCTCTGAGATTAATGCACCACATTAATGCACAAACATTTTGTTTTAGCCTTTAAAGATGGCGCCGAATGAAGGCACGAGTACTTCTGTGCAGCTACTTTGGTATAGCTCCCTCTAGAGGCCAAATTGAGGAAACGTGGAAACTTCAGAAAGTAGTGTAAAAAAAACGAGCCAATTTTTAAATAGATACACCACATAAATGCAGTCATTTCAATAAAAGTCTTAACCAAATATTGAATGCATGCACTGTACAAAACATATTTTTCAATAAGTTGTCATTCTAGTATTTCATTTTTCTTATATGTAATATCTCTCTGTGAAGGGTGTAAATGACTGAATTTTCAGACAGCAGTCTTGCCTCATAACATATTTGTGTAAATTTAATTAAAACCCTGAATTTTGGATTTCAATTTCCCTGTAACTGGCAAAAATAAAAGCTTGAAATATGTCACTTTTTGTGTGATGGATGTATTTATAAAGCGAATTTATTTATTTATCAAATTGATTAAATAAATAAAATTTCAATTATATTCTAATGAGTTTTTCCACCCAACTGTTGCTATTGTGTTATCATTTTTTGTGAAAAGTTAATAAAGCTGCATTTTGAAGTTATTAAACGCGTCACTTCCTTCTTGTCAGCGCATCCAGCCAATCCCCGACGTGGGCGGGCTTTGGTCTCAAATGTGTTTCCGGGGTCTTTTACAGAGGCACGTGTGGGAGACGCTGTTTTTCGTTACCACTTTCCGTCCTCCGTTGAACATCAGGACAAACAGGTAAACAGGCGTATGTCGGGGTAACAAAAGCCCTGGGTTGCTCGCTTTTATTTACTCGTTGTTCCGTTTTACGTTCGGCTCTCCAAATATTGACCTAGCTTCCTCAGCTTTAGCATCATCTGGGTTTAGCTGCTTAATTTTAAAATTAAAATTGTGATGACGTTTTTTTTTGTTTGCTTTTCGTTGTCAGCGTCAAGCTTTGGGCTCTTAAAACGTCTCTGCGACTGACTTTTCGGTGGAAGATAAGAAGAGTTTTCCAGATACACAAGCATTCCCTGCTCAAGCCTTGTAAACAGTAGGTGTTGAGATTAACCTCTCTCTGTTTACCGTCATCCTCCATACACCCTGGGAACTTCAGCGTCTTGGTCACTGAGATGGTTCTCAGCTTATCAGTTATCGCATATTTTGTCAATTAATCGATAAAGAAAAACACATTCTGCAGATTTTTCATTTGAAACAATATTTGAAATACAATAAAAATGCAAATGAGTGTATAATTCGAGTCCTCTGTTAAATAAAAACATAAACATTTGACATGGCAAACATGGCATTCCTTTAGAGTATGCCTGGTCATTTGTAACAAAGGATGCGTTTGCATGGGTGGCACATGAAAATCATATTTACAGGCAGTTTATAAATATATGTTAAATAGAAAATGTATTTAATTTTTGTACCATTTTGGTTTAGTTACTGCTCTGAGTATGCTACTCTTTTTTTTTAAATAGTTCAGTTAATGATTAATTGATAACTAAAGTAGCTGATGATTAGTTCAATAATCAATTCATCACAATTAATCGTTTCAGACGTCATGCATTGCACTTGAAATATAATAAAGCAACCAACTACTTTTGGTTGCAGTCATTTTCTGTCAGAACATTGCCTTGGGTAAAAGGAAACTTCATCAAATGTATTTAAGAAACTTTGTGGAGTACTTTTAGATCAAAATGTTTTTATTTTGCTTTAGCTCGACTTTGATGGCTGAGTCAGAGCCTGTGTCTAACACCGGCCCGGTCGGAGAGAAGAGACCCTGTCTGCAGGACGGGGACGAAGAGACGCCAGCGAAAAAGCCGAAAGTTGACGGTGAAAACGGGAATGCTCCCAACCCAGATGGCGGTGAGGAGGAGGAGGAAGGACAGGCGAGTGATGGAGAGGAGGACGGCGAGAGCTTTGCTGACATGATGAAGCACGGCCTGACTGAGACGGATGTCGGCATCCTGAAGTACGTCAGTGACCACGAAGGGTTCTCTGGAATCCTGAAGGAAAGGTTTGGTTCTCCTCTGGTTTTGGTCAATAATATGTTTGTGAATACATCTCCATGTTGGTTCGATAAATAGATCCTTTCTTGTGGCTTGTGTTCAGGTATTCTGATTTTGTTGTGCATGAAATCAACAAACAAGGAAAGATAGTGCATTTAGATGATCTCTCCATCCCAGCTGACAGTGAGGTAAGATATCTGATGTCTTCCATTATAGCATTAAGAAGGGGACGTCCCGCCTGAAAACAGAACGGTCATGTAAGAGACTTCATTTGATGTTTTTGCTTTCAACGTCTTAAATTTTAATCACTAGTGTTTCGGCAGCTTTCTTTGCCTCAAAAGCTGTTTGTGCACAGCATTCAGTGCAAGTCACAAGACCCAGAGACATGGGAAGCTGCAGCAACCAATAACAGTCTATTTCTCAGCATCAACATCTTTGCAAAAGGAGGAAAACAACCAGATAACTTTGGGGAGAAGTTAGATAAAAGCTAAAAATGTCGGCAATCTGTGAAGAAATGCTGTCAAAGTTTAGGGTTTTTAATTCTCCTTTCCAAATGCTTTCTCGTTGTAGAAGATGTCTCTTGTAAACGTTGCATTGCAAACAAGCAGAAATAGAATATTAATGCCTCTCGCTACTGACAATGTTGAGAAAAAAGTTCTTTTTTTTTTCTTTTTTTTTTAATCTATGCATAATCATGATTCATCCAAAGTGCTCTTATTCTGTTGCGCGTTGTATTTTATTAGGAAGGAGCAGAACCCGAGCAACAACAGAGTGACTGTGACGTGCTGACGGAGGAGCAGAAAAAGCAGCTCGGCGAGCTGCAGCTCTTCAAGAATAAAGAAGGAAACGTCTCCATCGAGGTGAGCCCGAAAGGAGACGTCCGCTTCCTTCTTCAGCGTCGAACTCCCAAACGAGCACCGCAGTCCAATGAGATTTGTCCACCATGTTTCCACCCCCTCCCCCACTTTCGTAGGTAAAAGACGATTCGAAGGAGAAAAGAACGCTCGTCCACAAAGCCATCAAGACTCAGTTCCCTGGTCTGGAAACAAAGACCGAAGAGAAAGAAGGTCACAAGGTCATAGTGGCCTACCATGCTGCAGGGAAGAAAGCTTTAGCAGGTGCTTCAGCAGGATGGGCAAAAAAAATAACTCTCAACTTGTACATTATTAAGGTTTGCTGCATGGTCTCTTTACCTGTACCCAGACTGCAGAGCCTTCCAATAGTTTTCTCACCTCTGTTTTTTTTCCCCCTTTCCTCCACATTTTCTCACATTACAACCAAAACTTTAATGTAAAATTTACAAAATGGTGCATAATTGTGACAAGGGGCAAGGAGAACGATACAACCTGAAAAGTGTGGCAGGTGGTTGTAACATGACAAAATGGGTACGAGTTCATCTGCAAGCCACTGTATGCTGCATGCACATGTGCACGATTAACACATCTGCATGATTCTGCTCTGAGGTCACACACAGCGTTCTAAGTTATGGAACAGTTTTATGTAGTGTTTTATTATTATTATAATTAATATTTGGGAGCAGTTCTGAAAAGAAACAAAAAAAACACTTATGCGTAAAAACATTTAAACAAAGAGTAGTTCTACCAGGCTCCTGCATGACCTACATCAGGGGTGTCCAAAGTGCGGCCAGGGGGCCATTTGTGGCCCGTCCAGCACAGGTGGTTGATGCGAATTGCTTTATTTTAACCAGGATAAAAGTGTTACTGACCTCATTTTCTTAGGTCAATGGAAAATGCTCAGTACAAGACAAGGTATTTGTGTTTTTATAGCCAAGCTTTTGTAATCAATTGAACCAGAGACTATTGCTTTGCTGCACTAACGTTGGATTTTTTTTTTTTTTTACATATAACATTTGCCTAAATATAGCAACCATTTTGAAATAAAGTGACCCAAATGTTCTTCTAATAGAGAATAATAAATCTGTTCAAAACATTTGAAAAATAATTATTTTCCTCTAATGCGGCAAAAGTGCGAAATTCTTTCCAGTTTTAGAAGGACAATTAACAACACTTTCCTACGAAAAAAAAAAAAACAAATATCAACAAACAAAAATCAAGCATTGATTTTAGTTTCTTCTTCTTATTTTTTTTTTTTGTCCGCAAGTACTTTTGACTTGATGATTTTGGCCCACGTGACAAAAAGTTTGGACACCCCTGACTCACATCCTAACATGGCAACCTGTCCTTTGGTTTGTTGGAGCCTCTTTTCTTAGTAACGTTATTCTATCCTCCTTTTGCTCTTCTCTTGTGGATAGAAGTCAAAACAGCTGCAGGTAAGAACTGTCTAAAAGACAGCAGCTCTGGTTGAGATTTATGCAGTCGGTTGGTGTAAAGAAGTAAAATCAGAAATGTTAATTTAACCAGATCACTTACTTTTTGATTGAGCCTAAATTACTTTATGATTGTGTTTTAAAAGTTGTTTAGCATTAAAGGGGGTCGTCTATATTCAGGCTGCTAAACACATTTGTACCTTCAACTTTGTTGGTAGAATCGTGATGTTTTTAGTGAGCTTTTGTATTCTAAAAAGTTCATCTGAAATGTTTTTCATCATGTTTTTTTTTTTTCTCTGTCTCCACAAAAGCTCCAAGGAAGCACTTTTGGCCCAAAAACCGTGGCAGTTATTGCCACTTTGCTCTTTACAAGGAGAACAAAGACACCATGGATGCAATCAATGTGCTCTCAAAGTTCCTCAGGTCTGATTTTGTTGATAATTATTTTTCTTTTATTTATAACTAACAAGGCGATGTAAAGGTGTATGCAATGATCCATGCTTTTTCCAGGCTCAGACCCAACATGTTCTCCTACATGGGAACCAAGGACAAGAGGGCCATTACAGTTCAGGAGATTGCAGTTCTCAAGTGAGTGGTAGTTTTTTTGTTGTTTTTGGCTAATTTGCTTCTACAACGGTTACCGTTGTGATACACATGAGCTACTTGGTGTTGGATTTGTTAAATATGTCCGTGGTTGCTGGATCCGACTTCTTGTTTTCCTGCTGCTCTACGTAGGATCACTGCAGAGAGGCTGGCTCACCTCAACAAGTGCCTCATGAACCTGAAGCTCGGCAACTTCTGCTACAGAAACCATCCTCTGAAGCTCGGGGAGCTGCAGGGAAACCACTTCACTGTGGTCATCAGGTCAGCAGACACTTGTATAATGTGGGAACTGGGATAAGAATGCACCAAATTCACAAATGCATTATCGAGGTGATGCTTTTTGTAAAGCTTGAATTTTTTTGTAATATATAGGCTTTGGGCGTTTTCATCGATTAGTCAAGTTTTCTTTTTTATAAGATTAATTATGGGAAAATTTTAAATTTTTTTTCCCACCAATGCATTTCCTGGGATTCTCAGCCAAGAACTACTGTCTTATTTGGCAAGTGTGCTAGAACTGGGGTCAAGTCACAGAAGGAATTATTGAAATAAAGGCTATTTTTCTTTTTTTTTTTTCTTTGAAATTTGATTAAAATTGAACCAGCCCTATATTCTGTAAATGTTGCAAAAACTGGACTCGTGAGGGGGGAAAAGCAGCTGATGTTCAAAAGAAGTGAATTTTGCCTCAAGAGTTTAATACATTCATGTTTTCTTTTAGTTTTGTGATGGCACAAAGGCCTTCTCAGAATTTTTTTTCTATTAATTTCCCCCCCCTATTTTATATCAAAGCAGCTTTTCAGTCTCATCTGTCTTTTTTCTTTCTCACCAGGAACATCTCAGGAACAGACGAGCAGGTCCACCGGGCCCTGGGGTCCCTCAAACAGACCGGCTTCATCAACTACTACGGGATGCAGCGCTTTGGCACCACCGCCGTGCCCACGCAGCAAGTAGGCAGGTGATCTGCCTGCAGACAAATCCCGACAGGATGCGGTGAATTACGATGCGCTGACGGGAGAACTCAGATCGTCTGGTTTCGCTTTGTTTCAGGGCCATCCTGAGAAACGACTGGAACCAAGTGGTGGATTTGATCCTCAAACCTCGACCCGGAGGTTGAATTGTTGTCTTTTTTTTTTCTCTTTGCTTTTAAAGCTGCTTGCCAGGCTTTTTTCTTTTTTTTTTAATGCATCCTACTTGGTTTAGATTCAAATGAAAGCACACCATTGTTTTGTATTTAATTTCCTTTTTTGTTGTAAATAATTTTGTAAGATGAAATGTTCCTTTCCTAAAATCAAGCTCAACCGCCTCTGACATCACAAAAGGCATAAAGCAACTGATGGGAGTTTTTTGAGGACATTGACTGCATTTGTTTTTTTGTTTTCAAATATTTTTACTCTTGCAACTGAAACACTTATAGTTTACTAAAACCCCAGTAAGTCTTTTGTGACGTCATCGACTAAAATATTTGTATCTGTGCCGCCCGGAACACAGCTGCAGACGGCATCTTACACCTTCTTTGCCTGGATCACTTTCTACAGCGGAGAAAGAATATCTGGTTCGCTGCAGGGAGGAGTGGGCGAAGACTCAGGACCCAGAGGCTGCGCTGAAAAAGCTGCCAAACAAGCGCTGCGTGGAGGGCCAGCTGCTCCGAGGCCTGTCCATGTACGGCAAGAAAAACATCGTTACCGCCTTCGGACTGGTTCGTTTCCCCATCTTTAATGCCGGACAAAAATTCTTTGCAGTGAATGTTGTTTTATGTTTCTTCCCTGTCAAAACGTGCATAGATATGAATTCAGTAGAGATGATAAATGCACAGATTTGCTTTTTTCCTTTATTTTTATTTATTCTTTTGTTGTAGATCCCCCGGAACAACCGGCTGATGTACGTTCACAGCTACCAGAGCGTGGTGTGGAACACCATGGCGAGTCGCAGGATCGAAGCCTTCGGCCTGAAGGCGGTGGAGGGCGATCTGGTTCTCAGAGGAAGTACGATCAGTTTTCCTTTATCTCATTCCAAAAGATATTCCCAAATTAAAATGGACAGAGTTTGTGCCTAAAAGTAATTTATCGTGCAGGAAAATGCTGCTAAAAGCTGAATTTTCAGCCGTTTTGCGTCTCGTCTGCTCCCACAGCCACACCACACGTCCTGACTGCAGAGGAGGCTGAGAGCCACTCCATCCACGACATCGTGATGCCACTTCCTGGGTATGACGTCATCTACCCCTCCCACCACGGTAAGACATGTCGTTGTGATTTCCTTTCTGCTTATTACAAACATAAATTTATTAGGACTAATTAGGACCATGTGTCTGAGTTGTCCCAATCTGGACTGACGAACATTTATAATCAGTTACATTACCAATAGTTTCAAGAGATATAACAGTTGATTTAAAAATGGAAAAAAATCTCCTTTTTTTTATTGGAAAAATTTAATAAATATTAAATTTAAATGGTTACATCTGTACTTGTCCTGGTTCCTAGATTAAGACTTTATCCGTCTTGTTTCTGTCAGTTGGTCAGGGATACCAGGAGCTGCTCTCCGCTGACGGCCTGGACCTGGACAACATGAGGCACAAAGTGAAGGACTACTCCCTGGCCGGAGCCTACAGACGCGTCATCATCAGACCCACTGATGTCAGCTGGTTAGCAGGATTTCATGTTTTTGTTTTCTACTTTAGCCCTCTAGGTGGTTAAGTAATTAGACTTTTGTTTGGACGCTATGGTGATTTTATCTGCTTTAATCAGAGACGCCGATGCTTCGTTCTTTTGTTGCAGGGAGGTGATTCACTATGACGACCCTCGGATCTCTCTGGTGCACAGCGATTTTGAGAAGCTGGAGAATAAACCTCCTCCTGTCTTCAACAAAGGTCTGCTCATTTCAGATCTCCTTTGTACGGAAGCCGTAGGAAAAACTTTTTTACCTAGACAATCTTCATATCAAAGTGTACTTTTTTTTTTTTAAAAAGATGTAAACGTTTTTTTTTTCTCTGTTTGTCAAAAGTATCCAAAGTGATTTAAAGTGCAAAAAAATAAGACTACTTAAACCAAAAACATATGATCTCACAACCAAATGTTGCTAAATTCTGGCTCATTCAAATTTAAGCGGAACAAAGCAAAGCACTGCATCTATTCGACGGGAGAAACAACTTTTTCAGTACATCACCTCCACTCATAATTGTCTGGAACTGCATTGAACCATTTGGCTAAAATGCATCATCAACAAGTCATATTAAAACATGCTAGCATTGGCAAAGCTGCATGTCTCAGTACTATATTGGAACACTGAATTGTAGCTTTGTTAAGCTAGCGGAACCGTGTTTAAGCAGAATATTAAGGTTGATGTGAAGAAACTCCAGTTGGGTCTAAATCTGTTGTGAAAAAGCAGCTGCATCCTGAACGTCTTTATCAGATGTTACTAAAACCATCAGATGAGAGAGATGACCTGTGCTGTGTATCTGATTCCTCCCCTCAGACGGGAAGTACCGGGCTCTGCGGATGGAGTTCTCGTTGCCTCCCTCAACTTATGCTACCATGGCGATCAGGGAGGTCCTCAAGTTGGACACCAGCATCAAGAAACAGACGCAGCTCAACACCATTTGGTTTAACTGAGATCAGAGGAGTTGTTGGACGTGATCTGGACTGCTGCAGGCAAAATAATGAGTTGTTTTAGAGTTCGATGTGGAGAGAGTGTCTGAAAGAGCAACAACTCTGTTCTCTATGAACATGTTTGTTGTCTGCAAGGATGAAGCAAAACAATATTGAATTTTATGTTTTTACTGTATATTTTCAGTGATATTATAAGTAAGAGCTTTGCATTCTAGGTGCTTGTCTCTCTGATGCTGGTTTGTACAGAAATGTTTTTTCTTTTTTTTTTAAACTTCTGGCTGTAAATAGAAGTAGATTAAAGTGACCAACATCCAAGTCTGATTCCATTTATTATAAGCATCTATTGGTATGGTTTAAAACATATCCCATGAATAGAAAGCTAAAGTTTTTAATTATCACAGTGAACACCACCATCACACTGTCAAAACTTTTTTTCAACATTTCCTGTTTAGAAAATGACACACAGTTAAGAAAAGTTATAAAAATATTTGGAAATAAAAGCTCTTGTTTACAGCTATTTAAAAAGTGTCACTCATTTCATCACAATGTTTTAATGAGGCTGGTTTAAATACATTGGTAAAATAAGATGGTGTCTAAATCAGTGCTCCCCCTCCCCACCTGTTGCCAGGCAGTTGACTGTGAGCCATTACACCTTCCATGCAAACAGATGCAACAAATTAAGCTACTTTAAAACATTCCTGCATAGCCTGAAAATTAAATAAGCAACACCTGTCACTCCTATATTAAAGTAACAGTGTTTTAAAACTAGTTATAAGCAATGTCTAATTAGCTGACTAATATCAACTCTAAATACTTGATCCAAAAGAAAATTAAATGGAACTCATGCATCATGCCTTTATTTTGGATCAAAATTTCAAGTTATTTTGTTAAGCAACATTAACAAAATATATTATAAAGAGAACTCATGTTTTTATATTTTCGTAATCTACATTACAGAATAAAGAAGTCGTACTTCAGTTTCCTTCTGTCTACACTTACTCAGACCTGAAGGAGATGATAAAATGAGTACATAAGTTATACCCTAGAAAGTTTCATCAATTTTATTTTGGCCTCCATTTGTATTCTTCAAGGTCATTTTGCTCAGTTGGGAATCTTCCCTGACTGAATGGGCCAGCAGAAAACTGACCTGTAGCCGGGCGGCCGGCTCTCAGAGCATCATTCTCTGCAATAAACCTGTACATTACATCACTTAGCTCCCGCTGGCACCTCCTCCAGAGAGAGTGCTCAAAGTTGTGCAAGGCTGACCGGAGCCACTCTGCAAAAGCGTCTCGTTCCTTGCCATCGCCTTCTGGTCGGCGCTGATTGAGAAGTTGGCGCTGCTTATCATCAAGCTGATTGTTGCCTACATCCGCCCAGAGAGTTGGACACACAAAAGCTGGCCTGTTGGTGGAGTTGCTCGTCAGGGGGCTCATGGGATGGGCTTCAACTGAATTGCCACAGGAAGAAGATGGACTGGCATTACAGGAAGAGACAGTCTGAGTCGTGGGAGGGACATTTACACCCAGCTTCCTTTTTTTCTGAAATGAGTGCAGAAAATTGCACATTAGAAAGGCTTTTTTAATTAAACATTAGTTTTTAGGTTAATATTATCTATTGAGCTAATATTATCTTAAATGCTAATGTCATGATGACTTAACATGCTGAATAACATTAACTTAATCCACTCAGTAAGCTAGTCTTAGTTCTCACATCAAAATTAGCCAAAAACTAATGTTAGCTTAAATGCTATAATTTTCATGTTGGCTTAACCTAGCATGTTGGGTAGCATTAATAATCCATTTAGTAAGTCAACTTTGGTTTTTGACTTAAAATAAGCTAAAAATGTTAATAGCTTAAAGGCTATTTGTGAAGGAAAATGTTAATATGTACTTAAACGTAATAAGCAGACAAGTATTTGTGAATGAAAGAAAATGCCAAAAAAAACAAACAGATTTGCCTAGCTTGTACACCTGGTTGTAACAACAAAATGTGTAATAATTAACGAGTGTAAATATTTTCTGGTGGCATAATGTATAACAATGTATGGTTACACTGACCCCTCTCCTCTTCAGGACAGGAAGAATGTGTGGCGTGAGGAACTCGAAGCGTTTGAGTATCCAGGAGTCCCGCTCCGTTAGCTCGGGAGACTCCTCCTCCTCACGAAGCTTCTTCAGGCGGCCGAACCTCGTGCGCAGACTGCTGTACCAGGTCTTCAAGATGAGGACGTCCTGGTCCATCTGCGCAGCCTTCTCACGCCACAGAGCCTTCTTCCTGTTGGCGTCTTTGTAGTTTTTCAGCTTGCGGTTGTAGAGGACCGGGTTGCCCTCCAGCCACTCCACCATGGACGCTTCTTCATTCTCTGTCAACATGGCCACCACCTTCTCCTTCTTCTTAGTGGACTCCTGTTGTTCACTGTCAGAGTCCTCAGGGGGAACGGGGTGCTCTCCGGAACCTGCTCCCTCCTGGCATCCCTCAACAGGGCCATCTTCTAGTTTTATCAGCAGCATGACAGGCCCACTTCCACTCTTCTTTCTTGCCTTACCGTGACATGAGGCACTGCTTCTTTCTCTCACGCTATGGGAGCGTGGAGCGGTCTCATTGGTTGTAGGGAGAGCAGCAGCAGGATATGATGTATGTAGCAAGGACCCAGCCATGTGCGTCGCATTACCTTACTTGGAGCGCTCTCAGCTTGATGTGATCGTGAAGAAAACAAATGGAGTGGCCAGAACTGCTTTAGTTTCCCCACTAAAGCAGTTTTGCGTCTGCGGCAGACGTGCTTCATGAGTCTGAGTTCACATTCAACAGGGAAAGATCTCCGTGTACAGCGGATATTGAACATTCAGCCTCAAATCAAATGGCCATCTGCGATGACGTCATAAAAGGACGTCAGGCTCAGATAGTGCAGGGGACGCCGATTGCTATATTGATGCCCCATGCTAGAAGTTTTGTGATCCCGAATAAACTAATCACGTTGATATAGTTGGACTCAACGCACTCTTTTATGAAAACGCGGCATTACGGTATTCTGTACCACGAGCCACTTTTCAAAATAAAATATTCATGGTATATACAAACAATGGAGAGAAAATTATTACATCAAACATTATTTTTCAGAATTTTGGTCGTTGTTCTTATTTTAGTATTTTATACACTAATAATTAGATTAAAAAACAGAATAATGAGACAAAGGTAAAAATGAAGATAGAATATGGACATTTAATTTCAGATTAACGTTTATTTAAATCCCTGCATAACATGAGGAGTTAGTCTACAGGAACTGAGAGGAGTTAGTTTGTTTCTAGAGTAAACAATACTTGCTGCCTCCCTCAAACCCCAAACAATCCCTTTTAAAACCCAAGCAAAATTCCTGACGTGGCCAAGTGAAACATCTTTATGTGACTTAGCTTCTGTGCACAGGTATAGAAAATGGAAAACATTGGTCTAATCTGCTTTGACTGCACAAAAGGCCTTCAAAGCCAGGTATCATGCCAGTTATGGCTAGATGCCATAAAATGGATAATGTGAGTTGAATACAACCAAGTAAGTTGTGACTTTATGGGCATTTGTGTCTAACCAAAGCCTGGTAATGCTTCACAAAAGAAACGGAGCTCAAATATATTGAGCTGGGTGATTCTTGTGGCAAAGATTGCTGAGTATTCAGTTAAATAAAAAGCTACTACAGAGACATCTGAAAATCAAGGTGCTAACAGGGAGGAATTAAGACTGTCGACATTGTTTAGCCATAGTAAAACTAAGAATTCATCTAGTTTTCCTTTCTTAGGCCAGGGGGCTACTAGCAGTATTAGAAGGCACACAGTTGTCATAGAAGATCTGGAAGGAGCCGCTGACATATGTTACCCTCTTCAGGAAGTCCTCCAGCTGTTGAACCGTCATCTCTTGAACCTTGTTGTTTTCCCTGTCGTTGAGCCCATAAGCAGCAAACGCAGGGAACTTTGAGCGCTCCAAGTAGGGAGCATTGTGATCAAACTCAATGCAGCAGTAGGCTGACCAGAGGTAGGTAGGGATGGCCAGGCGGTTGATGTTATGGCGGCGAATGGTGTGGCCTGAGGTGGTGATCCCTGTGACCATGTAGGCAGTTCCTCGGCAGTAGTTGTTCAGCCTCTTGCGCATGGTGTGTTCATGCATTTTCCAAGGACCAATGTTGAACTCTCGGACCCTGGGAACCACGTTTGTCAGAGTGTAGGTGGCCGCTTTATCTTCTGGGTCGGCTTGGTGCTCATCTGGATTCAGCTGGCCTCGTTCGAAGATCACAGTGTCGGAGTAGTCGTCGAGCACAGCCTGGGAATCCTCAAAACTCTTGTGAATATTTGCAGAAGGGAACGGCTCCATCTCTCTGGTTCCAGACACCAAAGAAAGCTGTGAGGATAAAAAGTGTCAGAGAAACAAAACAAAACAATTTAATTCAAATTAATCTTTGGTCCACAACCATTCTTACCTGTGGTTCGTACATCCAGGGTACATCAACCTTTTTGGAACCGTCCGAGCGCTTGAACGTGTATGCAGAGTAAACGGGGATGTGGCTGAAGGTGTCGTAGAGGGTGAAGAACCGCGGCTTGCCCGCATAGTACTGGCAAATCTTTTTCAAAGGTTGCTCCTCAAGCCCTCGTGGTATAGTCCCCATGTACAAGAACTGCTTGCACTCCGCTGATATGTTGTCCTGGACCTCTGCTCCTGCCATTACAACGATGAGAAAATACAAGAGTTTCCCTTCAGTTCTGTAGACAGCCATGATGAAACCTACAGAATATAGTCTCTGGACTGCATTTAATCTCTTTTGGTTGCTGTCTCACTCCTCAGCTTAGTCCATAGGTCATTCCATTTCAGGTATGCAAATCCTTATCTTATTTCCTTTGCACACACCCAAAAACCCTCTCACTGTTTTAGCAGCCACTCCCACAGCACAGTTAGGTCTAAAAAGCATCTTCTTTTTTTGAATTAATAAAAGCAACTCTTTAAAAGAATAGTGTTTGATAGTCAATCCAGATGAAACATGTTTAAAACTCTTACATCTTACCAGGGACGGCTGGTATAAGTGGACTAGTAGGGTCTACGCCGTCCCTGACACTTATAATAAAGTTTTAAAATAAACAACTTAAAAATAAATACCTACAATTAAATACATTTTAGAATTAATGTGTAGCAGGATGAAGTCTGCCCCAAGATTGAAGACACCTGGCCCCTAATTTTTTCCTAGTGTGTGTGGTGTAGAAAGGGAGACTCGCCTGTTTTCTTCATGCCGGCATTTGGTCATGCTTCAGGGGGAAGGTTGTTTGGTTGGCTTGCAGTGGCCAGAATTCAACTCAAACTGCCTGAAGTCTTCTGCCTGCTTACTGTGGTGTGGCTGTAATCTACCCTCCCAGTACAATTTAGCAACATTAAACGGGAATTACGGGCAAGTGGATCCTCCTGCTGTTGGGCAGGAAGGGGCTCTCTGGTTAGGTTGGGGCCATCCAGCTCTGACATAAAGCTGCTGCAGCTCAGGCTTCATCCTGCTACAAATGTATCACATTTTGTTACATTTTCAACAAACCCCCTGTCAACCCGCCTGGATAACAGAAGTTAGCCTAAGAGCTAACTTCTGTTAGCCCCATTCAGAGTAACAGAGCCTTCTTCCTGTTGGTGTCTTTGTAGTTTTTCAGCTTGGGGTTGTAGAGGACCGGGTTGCCCTCCAGCCACTCCACCATGGATGCTTCTTCATTCTCTGTCAACATGGCCACCACCTTCTCCTTCTTCTTAGTGGACTCCTGTTGTTCACTGTCAGAGTCCTCAGGGGGAACGGGGGGCTCTCTGGAACCTGCTCCAGTTTTTAGTTGCTAGATTTCCAGTTGGTTCCCAGTTAGAAGTAAAACAATGTCCTTAACGTTGCTCCTCTACCAGGGGAAATCTGAGCTTACTGATAGACTGTAATGAATAGAAGCATAAACTTTTGTTTTTTACATCAGTTTGCTTCTCATTGAACTAATGGAGATCATAGAGCTAAACAATATATATTCTGCAACATGTTTCTTAATGTTTGCATGGATAAAATTGAAAGAAATACATCAATATAACCTTGTGTCTGAACGGATAGCATGACAACAATTAGCAAAACTTACTGGTTTTCCAGCTTCACACTATGATGTGCTCTAGTAAGTTGCATTTTTTAAATTGTAATAAATTTGAATCCAATATGGCTGATGCACTTCTACAACATAGTACTCTTATGACTCCTGCAGGGGTCTTGTTTCACATCCTTTAACTTCCTGTGCGGTTTTCTTCCCTCGGAAATGTTTGTCTTGACTCTCCCTCCACCTCCTCCTTTGTAACTAAATGCTATGTGTTTTTTATGCAGGAGAAAAGACTGGGGAATGTTTCTCAGAAACATCTGTTCCCATAACAAAAGGCTGATGGCACCATGACCTCTGTGGAAACAAACTCTTCCTGTTTACCACCCAAAGTTCTTCACCTTTTACAATGTAAGTTCATTTTGACCTAACCGTGCCCTCTTATCCATTAAAATGTCCAGTTGCACATGACTAGTTTTAGACTAAACCGCTAGTGGAAACAGAAGTTACCACAACAACAGCATATTTTTAGATTCTGTTTACAGTCACTTCTAAGGATCAGGTCAGTTAGTATGCCTACTTTCAACAGTACAATAGATAATTGCCCAATTTATTAATTTAATTGCTACATTTTCTGTGTGTTTGAATGTGAACTATTTATTAGTTCAGTTATAATAACTGAACTATAATAATATTTCCCACCAAAATATTTTTGGTTTTGGTTTCCCATATTATAGTTGTACAATATGGGAAACAAATCCTGGTTTATTTAAAGCAGATCAAATTTGCTAGGTGTGAATACACCCTAATATGAGAAACCAAACTGCAAGACCATTGAAATGTTAAACGTTTTATTATGCTTTATGGTTCATTTTAATGATCTTATTGCAATATTTATTGCCGTTTTCCTTCTGTATAGCTTTAATGGTGACTTCATATCAGCCATACTAGAATATTTGCCTGTACTTTCAGATTGTAATATCGCTCCCCGTATGGAAATGAGTAAAAACACTTTTGGAAAGTAAAGCAGATCATGTGCAAATAATTTAGAAAAAAAAACCAGAGTGAGAATGGTAAAGTTTTCAAGATTCAGATTTCAATTTTCCTTATTTAACAAGAAAACATTGTTTACCCAAGGCTAAGATTCCTAATATATCCTCAGTGAGGTCGTTATCATTCCAACATTAAACATTCTAGTTAATAAATTACATTTTGTCTTTTCAATTGCAGTTGTGCAGTACACACATTTTCTTACCACCCTGGCTTTTAGGGAAGCAATTGTTCTCATTTTTATGACGGATACATTTTGGTGAGTCGATTTAGACAGAATCTGAAGATAATCGGCACTGAATTCAATCGCTTTGGTGTTTCCAAAAAACATTTCATTTGTCATGTTGGAATCAGTTGCTAGCGGGTTTATCCCGTGTGTCCACCAGTTTCAGGTCATTGGTTTTCTATAGGTCAGTTGTGATCGGACTCTGAATGTCTGTAATGTTATTTTCTTGTTGCTGGTTGTTGCATTTGGTTACGGTACCTCCTGTCTGTTTCAACAAGTGTCACACTGAGGATGATGGGTGTTTGCAGATATTTCTGCCCTTTGTATGTGGCTCCATGTTGAAGATAGTCCGTGTGAGAGCGAGGAGACTCAGTTTATTTGTCTGTTGTGGCTGGGCTGTGTTTGATAGAGGAATGGGGGGCTGTTTCATGCCTTACAGGAGCCGTGCATGCTTGTTTTGGGGGGATGGATGTTTACAGGCCTTGTACCACTCCGGGGGTGGTCTGCTTTCAGAATGTAAAAAAGAAAAAGGGAGGGCGTTGTCTGTGTGTTTTCCCCATTTCTGTCAATGGAGGATACAGTGATATATATTTAGCCTAGTCTCTCCAGTTGACAAGCTGCAGCAGCAGACATCCACAGTTTCGTGACCAGATAGAGAGATAGATGACTGAATTAGTAGGTTTTTGTTTCTCTCTACGATGGTAGTCATATTTTTAGTACCTACAAAAGGATATTACACAAACTTATCAAGGTAAGTGAGTTTTAGAATTCATCCCAAGTTTAAAATGTCTTAGTATTTCTTTCTCAAGTTGAAATATTGAAATATTCACTCCTGTTTTTCTCGATATGATAGGGAAAGGAAAAGGAAAGATGGTTTTTAAAATCTTTTTTGACAAATAAAAAAAATATAGTCTTTGATCTAAACTATTCTATTGTAGCTCTGACTGAATGTTAAGTGTCCTGCTGGGAGGTAACCATGTTGCCATGTACTTAGCAACATCCACCTTTTCACTGACTCTGACTAGCTTATCTGTCCCTCCTCAAGAAAAGGATGCTGGTGCCAAGACCATGTTTCACTGTGGGGATGCTGTGTGCCATGCAACTTTTTCCACCTAAGACAAAAGCTCTTAATTTTGGCTTCATCCAACAAGAACAGCTTCATTTAGATGTCACTTTGGATGTTCTTTCATAAAGCCCAGATACATGCAGGTAAAGTTCTCCATAGCTTTATTCCTGACCTGTCTGGTGTGGTAAGGACTTAGTAATGTTATTTGTCCTCAAATATTCTCTAACTTTTAACCTGTTTGCCTAAAACAAACAAATGGACTTGTCCAATTAGGTGACTTTTGAAGTCGGTGGGTTGTACAAGGTTTTATTTAGGGGCATCAGAGCAAAGGGTAAAAAAATAAAGGCCACATTATCCTCATTGTATCTGTCAACAACACGATACATTGCAGTTTGTGGTTGCAATATGACAAAACCTCTGAAAGGGACTGTCTGCAGTTGTAAGTCACAGAACAAGAAGGTACTCAAATTTGTAAAATGTCAATGTTTTATCTGAATTTTCAGACAATCCAAGTCAACACCCAGAGAACAGAACAGGAAACAGGAAACGTGTCCAGACTCTCCACCTCAGCAGCCTTTATTCAACAGAGTCGAAGTAAATCATGATGCCTGGATTTGTTTTATAGAAAGATGTCAGATTTCCCCACCACCCCCACCCCCCCCCCCCCCCCCCCCCCCCCCCCCCCCCCACTCTGGATTACTGCGACTATAGCGAATGGTATCCCTCCTTCTCCATCATCCCGTCTGTCTATGTTCTGGCCTTCTTGGTGGGTTGCCTTGGTAACAGCTTGGTGCTCTGGGTGTACCTGCGTCGAGCCAACGGGAGGAGGATCAGGATAGGAGACAAACAGCTCACTAAACAGTGTTGCTGCTGTTTCACAGCCAGTCGCCAACATGTGCCTTCTCCTTGTAAAAACAAACCATCAGGAGGAAGCTACAGAACTCACTCTCCTTCCTTCACCTCTTCCTCGTGCCCTCCCTCCACCCCTCGGTCCTCTCACTCCCTCACGGACTCTCTGATAGCCAGTTTGGCGTTAGCTGACTTTTGCTTCCTTGTAACTCTGCCTCTTTGGGCTACCTACACAGCAATGGGCTATCACTGGCCTTTTGGACAACCCCTTTGCCAGATCAGCAGCTTCCTCACTGCTCTCAACATGTACGCCAGCGTATTCAGTCTGAGCATGCTCAGCGTGGAAAGGTACTGGGTCCTGACGGGACGCCGGCACTCCGGCCACCATCCCTCGCCGAGGTGTCCCAAAAGGGTGCATTGGATACTCGTAGCTGTGTGGGTGGTAGCAACGGTTCTGGCTCTTCCTGGTTTGCTGCTGCGTTCCGTCAGGGAAGTGGAACTTGACCCCAAGTTCGAGGATGACCCCGGATCTGTCGTCCTTTCCTGCCAGATGGATTACTCCATGCTGATTGGGGCGGAGTTCGATGAGGCTGAAAAAGAGAGGGCAGCGGTGTGGTGGGCTGCAGTGTTGAGCTTAAAGTCAACCCTAATTGGCTTCCTGCTACCACTCATCATCCTGCTCATCTACTACTGCTCATTGGCTCAGCTGCTCAGCAGGCACTTTGGACATGGCCCCCTCCCCGACCGCAGCCGCCAGCGCAGACTCCTCAGGGTCATTGTCACTTTAGTGATGGCCTTCTTCCTCTGCTGGATGCCACTCCACGTCAACAAGACTGTCTTCACCCTGCTGGAGTTGGACTTTATCCCATACTCATGTTCTCTAGAGCAGGCTCTGCTGGCCGCTCATCCATACGTCACCTGTTTGGCTTACCTCAACTCCTGTCTGAACCCTCTCCTTTATGCTGCCTGTGACCCTTCATTCAGGAAACAATGCAGAGCAGCTCTGCTCATGTGGCGCAGGATGTGCAGAAGAGAAGCAGAGGGAGACGGAAGGACAGAAGTACAAGAGAAATGGCAGGGGAGCTCAACCTTTCCAGCAAGACACAGGAGGAAGTAGAGGGAAAGACAGAAGAAGAAGAGGAAGAGGATAGATTATGAGAAGGGAAAGGAATAATACACTCTTCATGTTCAATTCAAAAACAGAATAAAATTGAATCTAAAAAATAAAAGAGGAACTGAATACTTGTTGCACATTGTTATGTCTCAAATTCCCAGCTCCCTGAGCATTTTCTCTGTCCAGCTAGTTGTGAGACTTGTGAAGTTACTATCCAGAAATGGAAATGTTCAAACAGTATTTTCCCACGGGGTACAATGAATATGTTTCCCACAGGAAAATGCACATTCTTACCAAATTATTTGATATAGAAATGATGGGGTCAGATAAAAATATCTCATGATACATAATATGTGATGCATTCCGAATGTATTTTGTGTTTGTTGATTTATGTTGCACTGTTTTTACTGTTTATTTTTCTTTATGACAACAATCAATAATAAAAGGTCACATCATATTGAAATTTCCTCTGTTTACTTCTTTTATATGTGACATAAAGAACAACAACATTAATAATAATGAACAGTTTTGTTGAAAACCTTTTGAATACAAAATCTTTACAGAAAATTTTAAAATGATACAATTAAGAAGAAAGAAATACTTAAAAAAGATGCCAGTAAAAAGTTGTAAAAACATACTAAGTGAATGTCAAAATAATTCAAATGAAAAATAAACACTGTTTCAAACACTGCAAGGGAGAAAAATGTTGTGTACAGCTTTTATCCAAAAGAAGGTAAATACTTCAGTTGTTGTATAACAATTGTTGCTGATGTTGCATAGCAGTCTCTTCATGAGACATAGACTTATACCACAGTGGTGTCTTCTGTCTTCAGTCAGAAGCGTCTTTCAGATTCGCAGTAATAACGACTGCTACTGGCTTCCTGCCAGCCAACCAGCAGGACATACAACCACTCTCTGAAGAACGACTCATACGAGTTACAGAAACATTCTGCTTCCCTCTGGGATTAGTAAAGTATCTTGCATTTGAAAGTAATTTAAAATACACAGAAACAAAAATGGAATACGCGCTACAATGACGTCGGTGACGAGATGTCAGTCAGCACCGGAGAAATACCGGACTCCGACCAGTAGATGGCACTCATTCCCCGGCAGATTGCTAACTTCACACTTGGTGCATCTCAGGTGAACTTTCTGTTTACATGCTTCTTCCTTAATAACTGTCTTCAGAGATACATTCATGCTGGATAAAATTCAGACTGTTTTACACAGAGAGGTCTGAAATAATCCCTATGAATTATTTATTCGCGCTGTAAGATCAAAAAGTCGGGAGAAATACTAAACTATTGAGGCGCTTTTGTTGTGATATCTCTCTCTACACGTTCGGTGGTGACAATGGGGACAGCTCTGATTTATGACGAGGAGATGACCAAATACAAACTGCTCTGGGTTGAGTGAGTATCAAACATGAAGTTTACTTTTGTCAGAATCGGATTTGTTGGCTTCTATGTCGGCTACATTTATATGTTATTATTCCGACTTCACTTCCCAGAATGCTGTTGCTTCACTCACTTTACACCTTCTGCTTGCTCGTGCTTTTACAACATTTTTTATGTAATTTATGAATATTTTACATTATATATGTTATTCAATTATTATTCCACTCTACAAACGAGTAGTGTTTCTTAGCTAAACATTTCGAGCTGTCTTTGGGGTTGGAACGGATAAGACCCAGCCACAAATTAAACATTTTTATTTGAGAAAATCTGCTTTTAATATTCCTATTTTGCTGTTATCACACCTGCTTTTCATATTTCAACGAGGTACTTTAGAATTTAGAAAGCTAAATTCTACAGAATAATAATCCAAATATATAATAAATGTTAAAATGTGTGTATCAAATTTCCAAAGTGTAAATTTAAATAAAACTGCCACCGTTTTAGTTTTAGAAAAAATAATTGCTTTGAAATGCAAAACATAAACTTAATTGATTTTATTCAAAACAAGACAGCAAAAAAATCATCCATTGCTGCTGCAGAAGTAATGTAATCATTGTTATAGTTATTATAATATTATTATTATTTAGTTAGGACTTTTTTCATTGTTTTTAATATTGTGTTACTGATTTAAGTAGAAGTAAACAAACACCCAGTTAAACCCAGTTTGTTTGTAAGTGTTGTTCTTACTCTTCAAAATACCCTATTTTGCCACTCTTGTCTTTATTGAGTAATAATTTTTATTACTCCATGTTACAATAATGATTCATCATTATAATATTAGCTGTTTGATTCAAATACTTCCAAACAGACAAATTGGACTTTTGTTAAGAGGAAAACTTTAAAACTTTCCCATAACATTAAAAAGTAACCTCTTGCTGAAAGCCTCTAGTGGGTTGCCTATTTTTATATTGATAACTGTAAACGGTGACGAGTCGATGTTTACATTCCTTTGTTTTTATTTCTGCAGCCCAGCATGTAAGATCGAAGTTCCTGAGCGGCTCTCGGTCAGTTATGAGGCTCTGGTCAGGACGGGTCTGTCTGACCGCTGTGTCTCTGTGCCGGCTCGTGAGGCCTCAGATGCAGAGATCCTGCTTGTCCACAGGTCGGTCCTGATTGCTGCCCTGTGCAGCGCTGACCCGACACTGTACTGGGTTCTAGCAGATATTTGATTCATCTCCTGTTAAGCCAACCAACCAAAACATCGTTTTAAATGTTTCAAGTTTGATTGTGTGCACGTCTAACACCTCTGACTTTCAAGGTTTGCTAGTTACAGGCATTCATGTGTGTTTTTCACTTAAAAAAAGTCTAAAAATAATTCCTTAAACAAATACAATAAGGTTTTATGATAATTATTTTCTTTTAGGAGTTTGTCTGCAGAATTCTGCAGAATTCTGAGATGTGTTTTAGAAAAATACACAGGAAAGTTTTAGCTGTTCTGATTTTGTTAAAGCCATATGTATAAAAAAGTGAAGGTATTATAAGCTTATGCTTCCACCTCCACTTTTTTCGGTCTACACTTTGTAAAATTTAAATATTGCCTTTTCTATTTCTGTTACTTTTGTCTCATTTTTGTTTCTTCTTCTGCTGTTTTGCTTTTTCTATTTTTTTTTCAGCATTGTTTTTTTTTTCATTTTCACTTGCATATGAAAAGGTTTAAAATGGCAGAATTATATAATAATAATAATAATAATAATAATAATAATTTGCATGTCGTGTCTATAGCACATAAACATACAACCATAGTAAATATAATAATGAAATAACAATATTAAACTACGTCTTCTAATTTAATATTTCAGTTATTTTAAATCTTACAGAATTTCAAATGGGGTTTATTCTTTATCACATTTAATGTGCGCTTGGGGGCGCTTGGGGGCCCCCTCCTGAATTGTTAATGCATTGATTTCCCTCTGGAACTGTTGCAGTTCAATGAATTTATTCACCTCCTCATTAATATGAAATAAACATCCTAATCATGCTTCTGTCTACAGTGAGGAATATCTGGAGGGTGTGAAAAAGACGCCGCACATGACTTTGGAGGACTTGAAGGAGTTCACCCTTCAGTATGGGGACGTCTACTTCCACCCAGTTAGTCGCCTATTAAGCAGATGCCGTTTGGCCCTCTTTCCCTCTCTGGTTGTTTTGCTCACTTTTTATCCCCCCTCCCTTTTTTTAATTTATTGTTTACTGCTTTAGAATATTTATCACTGCGCCAAGCTGGCTGCAGGGTCTGCTCTGCAACTGGTGGACAGTGTCATGACGGGGAAGGTCAGAAACGGCATGGCTCTGGTTAGGTAAGGGGTTAAATGTGTAAATTGTATTTGGCATTGTTAATTTCTTCTCCCTACTTTGTTGCTGTGAGGCTTTTAACATTGACTGTAACATATAGAAGAAAAACTACTCTGTTTGCTACAACTAGGATGAAATGTTCTAATGTTTCTTGTTTTCTAGACCGCCGGGACACCACAGCATGCGCAGCGCTGCCAGTGGTTTCTGTGTGTTCAACAACGTGGCCATAGCAGCGCGATATGCTAAGCAAAAACATGGAGCCAAAAGGTAACTCAACCCTTTCTTTAAAAATCTTTCTCACCGTTTATTTTGCCGACTTCTTTGGGAATCACGTTCACTTAAATGTTTCTTTTTCAGGGTGCTAATAGTTGACTGGGACATACATCACGGCCAAGGGGTGCAGTATTGCTTTGAAGATGATCCGAGGTGGGCCCTTTTGTCAGACAGCAGCCTGTAAAGGTCTGGGGGGTTGTATAAGGTTTTCTGGTGTTTTGTTTATTTTTATGGTGTTGTGCAGTGTTCTGTACTTCTCGTGGCACCGCTATGAGCATCAGAAATTCTGGCCCAATCTTAGAGAGTCAGACTATGACAGCGTCGGCAAAGAAAGCGGAGCTGGCTTCACCATGAATGTACCTTGGAATAAGGTGAGTAGGTAGAAAAATTGACTAATATATTGATTTTGTCAATATTAATACCGATTGGTTGGTTAAAGACCACACACACTATGCTACTGTCACAAATGTAACCATGTTGCATTATCAAAGGTCTGCTCACTTCTAAACCCTGGAATGTTTATTATATTTCCACTGATGAAAGATGAGTGGTGGTGCAGTCAGAATCTATTTACCGTTTTTATTGCTTTTACAAATTAATCGTTTGTCATTTGGATTTTGTTATTTTGAAATGAGGGACAGATCAGTCATCATTATGATATTTCAGGTGGGAATGGAAAACAGCGACTATCTGTCAGTCTTCTGCCACGTACTCCTGCCAGTAGCTTATGAGGTGAGACATTTTTAGCACATTTTAAGACTGAAGGCTGATCATGACGTATTGCTCATCTGATTCTTCCTCACAGTTCTGCCCGGACTTGGTTTTGGTGTGCGCAGGGTTTGACTCGGCTATCGGCGACCCAGAGGTACCAATAAATAAATAAACTCTTCTTGTGCAAAGTTAACTTATTTACACATTGGCGTGCATTGTGTAAATGATGTCTTTGATTTGGCATCAAGAACATTAAAATTACTTGTTTTGTTTTTTTCCAGGGAGAGATGTGTGCCACTCCGGACATCTTCGCGCACTTAACTCACCTCCTGATGAACCTTGCTGGAGGAAAACTGTGTGCTGTACTGGAGGTATGATTAGCAAGACTCAGCTGTATTATTTTCCTGACTTTGAAAGTATTCTATGTATTTTTATATTTTCCTTTTAGGGCGGATACAACTTGATTTCTCTCGCACAGTCCGTGTGTCAGACTGTTCAGACTTTGCTTGGAGATCCGCTGCCTCAGCTCGCAAACCTCAGGAGTCCCTGTGAAAGGTCGGTCAAATGTAACCCGAGCGTTACAGAAAATTGTGCAACGTTTCCCTGCTGCCTGACAGTTATGCTCTACTCTGTCCTGGAATTTCTCATGAAATGAAAACAAACGTCAAGTTAAACTTAAGCTGCGCAAATCTTGGAATTGGTGGTTTCATTGCCGTTTTCCAGCGCGCTCGAGTCTCTTCAGTGTGTCCGATCGGTTCAGAGGCGGTACTGGTCCATCCTCAAGCATGCAGGTAGAACAGCCACGCAGCAGATGTTCAGATTTACTTTGTTATTCCAGCACGACACAGAATATGTGGTAATGTTGTCTTGTACAACATTGTTAATTTAGTTCCTTATTTCTATACTTCTTGTCTCCTGTGGTTTCTCGTTTCTCCAGCCGATCCACCTTCGACGGACGTCAGCACCAAACGCATCAAGCTGGCAAAAGCGGAGGAAGAAAAGGCGGAGACGCCAGAGGAAGGAAGAAGCCAGGAGGAAAAAGTTTGGCCTGAGCCTGCAGAGCGTTTGCATCCTCCAGTTTGTTCTGCGTCGGTGCTTCCTGACGACGCGGCTTGTCCAGACGGATTAAAACGCCTCACCTCCTCCAAAGATCTCGAACCGCGTCTCGTCAGCAGAATAAAGTGAGAAGCACTCAAGAGTCACATGCCGGGTTTCATGGGCGTTTTAACCCTGACTGCTAACTGAACCGCTTCCTTGAAGGAACCGTTCCACGGAAGATGCAGGTGACGTGGTCAGTGTCGCCACCTTCTCGAGACTTTACACCCTGATTGAGAAAATGCAAACAAACGAGGTAAAAAAGCAAGACATTGTTTGGGTTCCTTCTCCCTCTACTGGCTTGCTGGTGTTGATGTTTTTTGAATGGTTCTCAGATCGGCAACGCCGTGGCTCTGGTCCCCGATGTCGCCGCAGCCGTGAAGTGTGTTGTCCAGGATCTCTGCTCTGACCTCAACAGCCGGTACAGAAGTCAAATCTTACGCAGACTGCGTTGAATGCTTTGACAAAAAAAAAACACGGGGAAATATTCCTGTTAAAATAACTGATCAACATTTAGGGGAATGCCAAGTTTGGTTACTCATAGTAAATGCGTAATAAATGCTTTCAGATCAGCATGAATTGATTCTACTTGTCTTCCTTCAGGGTTTTAGTTGTTTGTGTCGGCAAAGAGGAGCTGAATTACTCCACGACTGATGGGTAATACTGATTTAAGCCCTATTTTATAGCCCTATTTTTATAAAAGTTTTACGGAAAAGATTTTCAGCAAGAATCACAATTTTATTCTAAAAAAACCCCAAATCTCTGCTTTAAGGAGGATGCTTGTTGTACAAATTAGCGGTGAAGACAAAGAGGAACAGAAGAGCAAATATTACATTCCAGTGTGTTTAAAGAAGGTGAGATAATTTTATAACACCCCCCCCCCACACACACACACCCCTGAAAGCATCTCACAAACATTGATGTGTTTCCTTGTCCTCTCAGGGTTGCGGTGACACAGTGGGATTCATCCAGGCCGTTCTTGGCCTTCTCCTACCTCTGGGGTATGAGTACGACCCCGGCCTTGTCCTTTTGGTTCGCACGCCAGGAAGCGGAGTGGGCGACTGCATGTGGCAGCAACTAATCGGCCTGCTGAAGGGCTTTGCAAAGGGTCGCACTCTGGTTCTGATGCAGGTGAGACGATCGGTGCAAGTTTGAAGTCGAAGTCTTTTTGAACATTCTTCTTCTTTGCATTTCAGACCAATGATTGGGCATGTATGGGCCCTACTGCTTCCGGCCTTCTTGGGCGCCCCGCGCCTCCTCTGCAGGAGCTTCTGACGCCGCTCCCAGATGAAGGAGATGCTTTGGAGAGACTGAGAAAGAGGCTGCAGGCTGACTGGAAAATGCTGCAAACAACAGGTGAATGGACTTGCTGCAACTCTTCCATGTTGGGGGACAAAACCAAACTCTCAAAACTCAAAATTACATGATGAATATACTAAAAACTTACCTGCATGTGTGTCTTAAGCATCTTCAGGAAATGGAGAGGCTGCTAACAGCTGACGCAGTGCAGCTGCTGTCTTTGTGGAGCTGATGGACGATTGGACATGTTTGGTATTCGGGAGCTAGTAGTAAACCCCACGCTGTTCATTTGAATAGCCTGAGCACTTAGGCATGTAGTGCTGTTTCATACTCTAAATTATGTTTCAGTCAATGACTTCAGACATTCTTAAATGAATTTGTAGCCAGTCTAATGCTGTACTAGTGAAGCGTTGGTCTGCTTTTTACTCGGTTGCATTTACTTGAGCAATTTTATGGAAATGTAATAATTTTAAGACTATTTTTACTACAGTGTAATTTTAAATTTTACGCTCCTTCTTCTTGAGAAGATTTCTGGATGCTCTGCCCACTTTGAGCTACTTCACTGAATGAAGAAAGAGGAGAAACTTTAACCACAAGTTTTGTTAAGGCTTCATAAGTTTTATTTTGAAAGAAACTGATTAGGAAATGTTTTTATTTTATTTTTTGCCTGATTTTGTTATTTTGTAATTGCCATTTATGTCATTTATTTTCATTTTAGTTTTTAACATACCAAAATTTCCACTTCATATTTTGGTCTGTCTGACTATGTAACTTTAATAATGAATGATTGGTGTTTTGATCACTTACTCAATACTTGAGTAGCCTTTTTACCAGGGCAGCTATGTTTTATTTTTACTTGTGTAAATATATGTTGCAGTAGGATCATTTTTAGGTGCTATCTACCTCTGCTAATTATTCCCGAGTGTTTCAAATGTCACTAAAGTGTTTAAAATGTCAGCATTGACGTGATGTTCCCACAACCTTCCAGTTCCAATTTTCATTAATCTGACGGCAACAGTCTGGATTAGATGGATGAATCTTGGACCCGGTTGGATGTTCCAACGGGAAAAATGATCTCAAACACACATCAAACCGTTTCTTCTAATGGATAAAACAGACTAACATGAAGCCGCGGGACTGATCCAGACCACAACCCTGTCATAAAATATGTGCTTAAAAGCAGTATGTTTTCCAGGAAACCAATTTAAATGGGCGTTAGTATTTCTGATTGGAAGAATGATCATAAATGTAGACATTTTTTAGGCCGTAAGCTTGTTGGAAGCTACAAAAAGCCTGTGGTACACAAAAGTACAGAATGCAAAAGGAGCTTTTAGCCAAACCTTGGTGGGGTGAATATATTTGAGACAATATGGAGTCAAAACAAAACGCACAAGATTTTCAAAATGGCGCTTCAAAACCTTGTCTTTAAAAAGGCGTTGAAGTTGGAGTTCACTGAAAAAAGAAAGAGCATCCATTAAGATAAATTAGACCCTGTCTTTTTAAAGATTTTTTCAAACTGTTTAATTTTTGTTTTTATGGTTTTAGAGTACAAAACTGGAGTGAATCTGCCTCAATTGAAGTTGGATCTAAACTGCAGATTGCACAAATTATGGAAAAACGTGCACTGCTGAAAATGGGCTTCCGGGTTTCAGAGAGTGGAAAGTCAAATGGGGCCATTTTACTGCTTTCGTGCCATTTAGAGTAACTCGTGTAAGGAAATCTGGAATTCTTAGAAGAGATTGTCCTATAGACAAAATGCAGATTCTTTAAAGTGCACTTTTTGCATATTGGTACCCTTTTTTTTTGACTTTGTAAAATATTCCAACTTGCAGTTTTAATGGAGTTATTAGGTCTAGTTCAACCTGAATTAAAAGGCTGTTTATAGAGAACGGGTTGTGAAACTGCCTGAATTAGATTTTATATATATATATATATATATATATATATATATATATATATATATATATATATATATATATATATATATATATATATATATATATATATATATATAAGCATGCAATTAATCACTGAGTCAAAAACAAAATACTGAGAGGCAAATATAAAAATAGCAAGATAAAAAGGATGTCAATTAACATCCTTTAACAACATTTAACAAATCAGCGATGAAACCACTGCATTATTAGACTTTTGCGCGTTAGAAGATATAAGTGAAAAAGAGCAAGAAACCAAAACGTTTTCCAAACTCACTTTTCATTTTTCCATACTATTCAATAAATTGCAAACTTTTCCAGATTTGTGTGTGTGTGTGTGTGTGTGTGTGTGTAACCTAAACTTGTAAAAACCCACATGTGGGCTAATTTTAGCAAACCGACAACATGAACCACATCTGCAGGCCTGTGGGTGGCGCTGTGGGTTAGCCGCAGTTAATAGAGACTTTTTCCTCCCATGTGAATCATCTGTGTTGAAGCCAAACCACCGCGGCTGCCTCCTGGAAGAAACCTGATTACTGTGTGTGTGTGTGTGTGTGTGTTTGGGCTGTGATTGGATAATCTGAATGCAGATCTGGGAGGAGTGAGCGGAATAACAGAGAGAATAAGAGAGACGGGGGTAAGATAAATAATAAAAAAAAAAGGGCTGGCCCACAGAGAAGAACCATGTCTCTGACTCCGAGCGCATCTGCCAGCCTGCAGCCAGCAAAGATGAAAAAAGACGAATCCTTCCTGGGGAAACTAACAGGAGGAACCCTGGTCCGGAAGAAACGGGCGAAAGAAGGTGAGTCGGTTTACAGTTTTTCCTGCTGTAAGGCGTTTTTTTTCCTATTTTTTTCCTGGTTGTTGTAATAATAAATCTTGCGTTTCTGTCCATGGTGCTGCAATCACATGATTTTACATCGTAGAGTAGGTAGGTTGTTGAAAACGCAGCCACAGACGGGTTTTGATGGTGGTGAAGCTGGTAAAAGTTAACACTCCCCTACTGGGAAACATGGAATGCATCTATTTTTATAAACAAAGACTTCACAGACAGAAACTCCTCCGGCATTCAACATGAGGTAGATGTATATAAATAGATCAGATCCTCTGTGACCTGTTACAGGAATGCCTTTGGGTCAGGAAAAATGAAGATTATTAACTTGAAACAGTTCTTTTTTTGTCTCTATTATTCTGTGAGTTTAAGCTGCTATTTTTATGTCCTTAATCCACAGAGCAGTTTGGTCCAAAGGACAGCTGCAAAGGTTTATCAGCCTCAAGCTGTGGGTGTGTGCGTGTGTGTTTTCTCACAGACATGTGTTTGCAATTTCCATTAGAGCAGACCCACCGGCAGGAGGTCAGAGACATTTTAATTGTTTTAGAAGGAACCTTGGATTCCAGGCTTCACCTTTT
This sequence comes from Phalloptychus januarius, assembly GCA_902982915.1. NCBI lineage: Eukaryota > Metazoa > Chordata > Actinopteri > Cyprinodontiformes > Poeciliidae > Phalloptychus > Phalloptychus januarius. The sequence goes on along the minus strand of CADWAE010000471.1, from coordinate 15,210,755 downwards.
AAGGAGAATGTTCTCCTATTTGAACTTCTCTTAACTCTTTATGGCTCAGGCAATGCAAAACGCTTTTGTGCAGTTTAATCTTTTTTTTTTCTATTTAATTTAGCAAAGATACTGACAGCATCTTTGGATTTAAAAGTATATATATTCCTAATGTTTAAGAAAAATACCTTTTTTCAGAAAGGTTTTATAGGTTTTTCTGTAAATTGTAAGATTTCATTCTAATTTTGCGGAGATGGCGAAAGAAAGAAGCTCCTGGTTGTTCTTTGCCTTAAATAAAATCACCGTCGCCTAAGTTCAGATAATAGCTGATGGTTACAATTCAGATTATGATCATTTCTGACTTTCAAAAATGAATATAGATACCAACTTATGAAGAATTAAGTCGTACAATTGATATAAATAACTAAGAGGTGATCTCACCTGTTCTGAGTAGATCCAGCCAGCAGTTTAATCGCCTGAAACGGCAAATAACGTCAATGGATTTCAAAATAAAAGGTTTTGTCTGATTTGTGTTTCAAAACCAGTTTTGATGTATGTTTGGGATCGTTTTTTTAAGTTTAACATCCAGCGAGTCATCGTCCAATGACGTCAGTTTAACATCAACACAAACTTGGACCTCGTCACCCACTCAAGAAAAATGGGATTTCCAAACCTATGCATACTGTAATAGATGTAGCTATAGCACAGTGTTGGGAGCATCATGTTTATCACTAGTGGTGATCAGTGCATAAACAGAAAGAAAAACTGAGTTTGGAAGGGATAACTCAGGCTAACATTAAGCGTCTTTAAATGAATTTGACATTTAAGCTGTGGAAAATATATAGACTGTGCTTAAAAGTCAGGTCAGAGCCAAAAAACCTTCCTATTTAAATAAACTCTTCTTGCTGTGACAAGGTCCAATATCCAACCTGAAGTATGCCAGAAGTTTCATGATGGCTACAAAAGATGTTTGGTTTCCCTTTAAGGAAATGTATCTGTGCTATACTTTAACCCCTTAACTTATTTCTAATACCAAAAAAAGCAATTCAAATGCATCAATAGAAGTCAAAAATGAAAATGGACAATGAGCGTCTGCTATGTTTTCAATGTGAAAGCACTTTATGTGTTCTGCCAACCTCTTCTCTGATTTAAAACCGTTTCCAATCTTTGACCAACTTGTTGAGTGCATGCCACTGATGCTGACTGATACTTGCCTCTCTCGTACCCAGGATCCTGTCAGAAGTATCCTGCCACCACAGGATACTTGGTGTATCCTGTGGAACTATATCTGCTTCAAGAAAGTAGAAGCGCTTACTTGGAAGACCTCATGAATTTTAGCTGATAAATTGCTACAGTCAGAAAAGCTATGAAGAAGTATTAGCTTAATGATGACTTCTTCTATAAATACATTAAGATTCTCATAGTTGTTTTTGTTTAAATCCTCAGTTTGTTGTGTTTTCGTGACACTAGAATGAGCTCGGATATTATTTTAAAGTCATACAAGATGAGTAGAATAGTTGAAATAGGAAATCTGGTGCATAAGTTTGAAACTTGCAACTCTGAACTAAATTATTAATTCAAATAACTAATAAATACTGATAAAATGTTGTGGAATAAATAGTCCCATGCACTAAAAATAGGCTCTAATTCAGTTTCAGAGTCTTGTTTGCCAAAATAATCTATATAGTTGAAACAGAAAATATAATTTTATTCCTTTTGTGCTTAATGTCACTAATTCGCATCATACGCAAATGTTCCCTAATTGCAGGTTCAACAGTCAAGTTAAGAATCTTTAGTTAATGTATGACTGACAACAAAAACACAACTAATGTTTTCATTTAAATAACTGAACATAAATCCAGGCAATAGGTTTTTTAAATTTACGATCTATGTATGGACCCTCCGATTATCTGTGAGTTCATCTCACACAGATAATGGTCAACTAAACTCCGATCGGTCGAGTGGAACATGTTTAAAGAGTCGGCAGCAATTATACTGTGGCTTTTGAAGGCAATGTTGCTGGCAGAAGACGATGTGTTGTTGTTCTGGGTGTGGTTTAAAGCCGACACTCGGCAGATGAGTTATACCGTTAGGAAAGTTGCCTCACTTTTTGCTGAATAATCACTTACTAGTGACCACAACATGTGGGTCAGTGCTATATACCCCTTGCACTGTGAAACGGGATGGAACATGTCACCATTTCAGAGACTTTCAGAGAGGATGGTGTATGACTCTCTCTGTGCGAAACGATAAGCTGGAAGGAAGTCTGCGTTTCGCCGACAAGATTGGAATCAATTTGTGGGCAGGCAGACGGTGCAGTTCGCTGGAAAACGATGAGGCTGTTGTCGCATCCTGATTGTTTTGACACTGTGGTTACACCCTAAATATACAATGCACTGTAGAAAAAACCAGACTGGAGGATGGATGGCAACAGCAGTGAGTCATAACACTCGACATGTAAAATGCTTTTTTTAGTATAATTTGGTGTGGTAGCTCTTGATTAACTTCACTTTTTACTTGAACAGTACATAGCAGTCTATTTCATTGTTATGTGATTATTATTTTATCAAGAGAGGAGCTTACTCAATTTGTACCTAGCTTCTACTGGATTTAGTTCAGTTTTATTTACAAATTCCCGAGCTTGTATTGCAGTATTCAGTGGCTTACAGAAATTTATTAGAACCACAAATTTGAATGTGTATTTTTATAATTTCATGTGGTTGACCAACACGGAGCAGAGTCATGAAGTGGGAGGAAAATAAGACTTTTTAAGTTCGCAAATAAAACATCCATAAATAGTTTTATGCATATTCAGTCCTATTTAAGATTAAAAAAAGGACTTTATTAATCCCTTTGGGACTTTCCCTCAGGGAAATTGTGCCACATGTACACTGGTACCCTTAAATAAAAACAAGTTACCTAAGTTTAAATAGAGTCCATGTGTGTAGTATCTGCATTCAGTATAAATTAAGATATACTCTAAAGCTTATTGAAGTTTGTTTGAGAATGTTATACATTAAACAAGTATAGCCATAAAAAAGTAAACAGTTTTTGACCAAGGAAAACATGGTGGTGGCTGTATCATTCTGTGGTGATGTTTGTTTTGCAGACAGTTGTATACAAATGCACATCTTACTATTCAGATTTTTTTTTGTAATGCAAAAATTGAAAACCACGTCTTGCGCTTCCACTTCACACTTATCCTCTGCTTGCCGTCAATCAAAAACCCGATGGACTGTAACATGGTAAAACGTGGAAAAGTTCACTGTAATCCCACCTAACAGCACGACTTTGTTAAACTGAGCAAACGTATTACATCACAGGTTTAATTGCTCTAGTTGTTACAAGACACAAACCTGTTATACTCAGTTTGAAATGTGATCAGAGTTATTTTTAGATTTCAGACTTCATTATGAACACCAAACTTGTTGTTGTTGAAACATCGTCTCACTTCCTCAACTCCTTGATGGATCAAATAGAAACAAGCCTCACACTGATAACTGGGGGATAGAAAAGCTAAAGGAATTCCAGCTGTGGGGTCTAAAGTGTTCAACCCACTCAGACACTGTGGTCTCCTTTCTGCTGTTACTCACCGATTCCTGACTGGATGTAAATAACCGGCGCTATATTTAAGCGGCCGTCTGTCTGTCTTCTCCATACTACGGCCTTATTTATATCCTCCGCTGTGCGCCTCAGTGAAGCGGCTCCTTCCCGACCGGAGGAGGTCGATTTCAATCTGCTTAATGCTGTTGTTTATGATGCACACGGATTATAAGTAGACCGTCTCTAATGCAAAGGGAACCTCCCCGCAGTGGTTTTGATAAATCGGTGTCATTTAACCCAATCGTCTGTGTAGCTGGAAGCTCCTTTCTTGGCTTCTGCTGGTCCAGAAGATTAATGCTCATGGCTGCAAGCTTTGTGTGTATTAAATTAGAATAAGTGGGTTAACAGGAACACAGTCACAGCTCAGCTGATTATATGATGCAGCAAAAGATGTTCACAGCACTATTCACATGCACAGTCGATGTGGTCGTAGTAGCAAGCCCATGAAATTTGCAGTAAATGTATTGAGTATGAGTCATTATTCACTGATATAACACGTATTGTGTGTGAGAGAACCCCACTGTGAGGTCTGAATTTGCGATTCAAGTTACACAGACACATTATAGTGCGTTTTCAAAGCACAAACAGCTGCCGAATGCAGAAAATGCCTCTAGAAATAGAATTTTCTCCCATCGTTTTGGCGCCCTCTCCAGCACGGCGCCCCTATGCGTGGCCACTTGTTTTTGCGCCTCTGGCTGCAGTGACATCAGCTTTTTTAACATCTACCTGTGATTGTTCCTCAAGGTGCGCCCCGTCTCCACATCCTGGAGTCGACCTGTGCACTCTGACATGCCTAATTGCCTCCAGCGCAGCAGTGTCCCCTTCCTGTCACACACATGCATACCACACACACACACACACACACACCCCCCCACACACCCACCTCCTCTGACGAACCTGTCTGGTAGCTGCCCCACAGAGGTGGGGTGGAGAGCTGTGACAGAAATAAACACGTGATGACGCCCCTGCCTCTGCTCAGTTGCACTGATCGCAACTTACTCACACACACACACCCTGCACACAAATACTCTCAATATTTAAAACCTTTCTTGTTCTGCGACTGGTTCCTTCGCTTGCTCGAGGAGAATCCGGCGTGTGTGTTTTTTTTTGGGGGGGGGGAAGAAGGGACATGGCTGGGCTGCTGTGTGGGACTAAAAGGAAGAAGCAAGGTAATCGGATTTTATTTTTTATTGCTGGGCTTTTAGGGACTTGGAAGTGGAAATGGGGAAGCAGGAGCTGTCAGTGCAGCCCTGGTTAAATGTCAGCTGTTAAGAGGAATCAGCAGCGCACTGCTTGAGTAAATGAGGTTTTTTTTGTTTCTAAACATTGTGACCATTCAGATGCACCCCGCACGGTTCAAAGCAGCTGTAACGCAGTGAGATGGACACGCAGGCAGGAAGCAACAATTATGAGGAATTTCAGTCAGTCTGATGTGTAATTACTAAGCTAAGTGCTGATCTATAGTATGATTAAAGGCTCGATGAGAGGGCTGGAGCAGATAGTAAATCTTTTGGGAACCCTCTTGTCAGACTAATTCTGTTTATCTTCTCATGACTCACCCCTTTGAGGTCGTATTACTGTTCTAACCGTGCTATAAACACACTCTGGTTTGTTCCCTTTGACATCCGTCCTCTCCTCCTCTGACCTTCCAGGCTTTAGGAATAATCCAGGACTTGAATGAAACCATAAAGTTGGGAGTATTGATTGCGGTTTATCCTGTTGCAGGCTGTGCAAATTGAAAAGCAGGAGGATTAAAGCATTATGGCCATTAGGAGCAGAAAGCCCTTAAATCCCTGGAGTATCTGCAGTCCGCGTCGAAACTCTATTCTGCTTAAAAATAGATTCAGAAGTGTCAGTTTGTTTTCACAGATATTTTGAAGTTACTGCGCCGCTTCCACTACCGAACAACTCCAAGGTTACAGAGAAGGTTTTCTTTTCTTGTTGATAGATTTGACAGTAAATGTCAAGCAATCGGTTCTGAAAAAGGAAGTAAGACACTTTAGAAACTTTTGGCATGAAGCTCGGAGCCAAAACCAGAGTAAACATTTGCTAAGTGCTCCACAGCATGGATGTAAATGTGATGCAAAACTAACGAGCTTGGAGATCCACATCAGGAAAAGCATGCAAAATTCACCAAACACAGCACTCTATTCAGTTCATTTAACTTGCATTAGGTTTTTGATTGGTGGTCAAATATATTTGGAGCATTTTGATAATGACTTTTCACAAAATTTAATGTTTACTGCTGCTTCATAAGCAGCCTCTGTGTTGCGTCCAAAGTAAAGTGCTTTGAAATGCCTCGGTGCTGAAATGTGCGACGCAATTAAACTCAACTCGACGTGTGATTCAAAAGTTTGAATATTTAATTTGTACTTCACACAATAAGCACCAACAAGTAAGTTAGTGCCATTGCACACCTAAATGTGAATACTTTGTAATTCTTCTGTTTTGCACCGTCATCGTGATCTCCTACAGTCAATATCTACTCCACAAGTTTATTCTTTCTCTATCTTTCTTCTTTAAAATAATTTTCTTTGCTCTACTGGCCTTTATTTGACAGCGAGTGGAGCGAAGTGGGACAATGTTCGGCTGTTAGTAAGTTAAGCATGTAGGCTGAAAATGACACTACTCTAGCCAATCAGAGCAATTTTTTACAATACGTGATTGGCCTTGAGTTTAATGCTTAATAGCCACATAAAGAGGATCTGCATTCTTTGTGGTTGGCTCGTTGCTGAACAAGAAGAACTGAAATGGCCAATGTGTAAGTTTTGGTATAATTCAGAATGTGTTCCTTTTTTCTTGCCAATCGTCTCTAAATGTAAAGCTGTGTGTTAATTAAGTCCTCTGGATGTGTGTGTAACACAGCAAACCTCAGTTGAAAGTAAATCAACACACAGGCTGAACCACAGTGTTCAGCTGTCTGATTGTGACAAACTGGAGCTTTTTTTTTTCTTCCTATTTTAAGCAGAAAGCTTAATGTTTGCCCCCGAGTCAACACACTTTAGAGCCGTCTTCTACACCAAAGCAATTACAGCTACAAGTTTTTTCAGTTAAATCTCCAGCTTTGCACATTTTGAAACTAAAATCGGTTTGATATTCAGTCACACTGAATAAAGAGCATCTGCGAAAAGCAATTTTCAAATCCTGCCACAGATTCCCATTTGGATTCTGAACTTCGACTAGACCGTTTTAAGATGCTTTTCTCTAAGCCGTTCTGTCACAGCACTGGCTCAGACTCTGAACTTAATTTTCATAAACAGTATTTTGGTTTAGTTTGATTTTAACACGTTCAGAGGAGAGGGTAAAACTTTTTTTTTTTTTTTTTACATATATCATTTTTATCATCAGATAAACTACTATTCATGTTAACTTGGTTTTAACAGCCTTTATTATTCTTTCTTATATCCATATCTATAACTAGTGCAGTGCATTCATAATTGCACACCCCATGTAAGCAAGCATTATTTTTTTGTTACATATTAAAAAAATATTTCCAAATGAATTTACCATAATACAGTAATATTTGACAACTTCATTAAATGGTAACAGTAACATTGATAATAGCAGTTTATCAATGTTATTATAATAGATTTGAGAATCAAACATAATTTGATTATTTTATTAAATAAAGAAATTCAATGAGAAATGTCACATTTTTTTCTATTTCTACATTTTTACATTTTTGTTTTGCACTCTTTATGATTTCACTTTCTTCTCACCTTAACTTATATTTTTAATTGCTAAATTCCCTGTGTTGTTTCTGTCTCACCAGTGAGCGATCTCCATGAGGAGGGGAAGAACGCCATCAACGCACCGCTGCTTCCCTCAGCCACAGAAATCCATCCAGAGGACACTCTGCTGGGTGCGAACGCCTTCCTCCACACGCAGCTGCAAGCGAACCATTTGGACCTGAAAAACGCCTCACACATACTGTTTTAATGCAACTTAACAGCTGCGTTAAATTTAACACTAGACTAAACAGCTGTGCTAAATTCAGCTGAGTTATAGTTGGATGTTTATTGTTTCCAGTTATTCAGACTAATTTCTGAAGACAGTGTGTCATAGGGCATTCAGGCCTCAAAGGTTAAGAAAATGACTCTGCTGAAAGTGTTTGATTGCGGGGGAATGACGGTGGAGAAGGAGGAAATGAAAGTGGGTGGAGTGCGGATGCCCTTGAACTCAGTAAACTGTGAAATCATCTCTGACCCATCTGGGAGGAAAGGCTGTAACTTTATATTTGAGGGAAAGCCTGTCATTATCGTATTTATAAATTTATCATTTCACCAATGAGGAAAAAAAATGCTTTCTAATTTGAATAAAAAGTTACTGGAAGCGACACGTTATTCAGCTCATGTTTCATAATTATTGTTTTTTCCTCACAGAAGAAAATGCTGAAAGGATCATGCTGGATCCCACATCTCGGGAAAGCCCTAAATTTAAAGATCTCGTGAAGGTAAGTGAGACTGAATGCTGAAAATTTTCAGAGCAAAATAAAGCACCCCAATCGTACGACCTGGATCTCGCAGGTGCTGATTGACTGGATCAACAGCGAGTTGGAGGAGGAGAGGATCATAGTGAAAGACCTGGAGGAGGACTGCTACGACGGACAGGTGCTACAGAAGCTATTCGGTAGGAAATGGTCGCATGTTTAATAGAGAACGCCTGTTATGAAAAAAGGAGGAACACCTTGGTAGACGGCGTTAAGGCTCGTTTCAGTCGTGTTGTTTTTCCATTTCTGTTCTCCATCCATCCATCTTCCATACTCCCTTTTCCCTTACTGGGGTCGGGAGGGTTGCTGGTGCCTATCTCCAGCTAATGTTCCGGGCGAGAGGCGAGGTCACCCTGGACAGGTCGCCAGTCTGTCGCAGGGCAACACAGAGACATGCAGGACAAACAAACATGCACACACACAACACCTAGGGAGAATTTGGAGAAACCAATTAACCTGACAGTCATGTTTTTGGACTGTGGGGGGAAGCCGGAGTACCCGGAGAGAACCCACCATGCACAGAAAGAACATGCAAACTCCATGCAGAAAGACCGGTGCCGGGAATCAAACCCAGAACCTTCTTGCTGCAAGGCAACAGCTCTACCAACTGTGCCACTGGGCAGCCCCCCCTTTTCTCTTCTAAAAATGTAAACTAGATTCATTTCTTGCTGTTCTGTTTGCCAGGTGAGCACTAAAGAGTCATGGCTCCTGAAACAACAGCACGATTAGACCTAGGAGTGTGTTTCTCGAAACCATTTAATTGGGAAAATTGGAAACCTGAAATTCAATTAAATGTTCTTCTCATTCAGTAAAGTAAAAAAAGCATGCTGTTTTTTTTTTATCAAATAAATACAAAGTAAACAGAGTAGAGTAAACTACCTTAGCCCAGGTTCAATTTCATTTTGAATCTAAATTTGCTCTTCCGGCGGGCTGCAATTTCAGCCGTACTTCTAACCTCGCAGTATTTTTGAATGTTTTTTCAGATATGATGTTCTGAGTTAACAACCTAAAATGAACACAAAATATTCAAGTTGTTGTGTTTTCTTTTTAAAGACTAGAGCCTGTTGACGTAATAGGACTTAACAATCCACGGGCATTGGAAGTGACTTGGTTTGACTTTCTCTTTATCAAATGGACTGCTTTAACTAGAATAAACAGACCAATTTGGCATTTTACTGATTTGCAATTTGATATTGCGACATATCAGAGAATCTCTCTATGATTGGTCAGAAAATGTAAGTGGGTGTGTTTATGACACTAGAAAATGTTGCATTGGGAATTCCCGAAAAGGACTTTCTTGTAGTTCCTCCCTTTAGTTCTTGGGAAGTATAAAACACCCTGGAGAAAGAAGCCAGAAAGAACATTGTATTTAACACAGTATAATTCATTTCTCTGCATATAAAAGCTCACACTGTGATAATAATTTGATGGATTTTTTTTTTCTTACATATCTGCCTGCACTAGCTTCATTTTTCCATTCATGCTCAGTATTTTCTGTGGAGGAAGGAAGGTTAGAATAGACCAAAGAGTTGGCTTACATATAGCACAACACCTAGATATTTACAAGTACTTGCTGTCTATTTTAGTGAACACTAAGCATGAAAAGAACCCGGTGTATTTCTTAGTAATGAACACAAAACAGGAAATATGTTCACATTTAAAGCCAAATCTTCCTCAGCTGCTACCAAGCTTTCGGAAAATCAAAGCTTGGAAGATCGTTTGGATAGTTATGTGGGACGTTTCATACTCCATCATTCTTGCAGTCAGAGTCTCTTGTTGCATTTGTTCAGCTGCTTGCTATTTTTTATGTGTAATGATATTTGAACCAACACAGATGAGCGCAGACTCCTAAATCTCTCCCTTTCTCCGTCGGTGACAGAGAAACTGTCGGGCCGGAAGCTGAACGTAGCGGAGGTCACCCAGTCGGAGATCGGACAGAAGCAGAAGCTTCAGACGGTTCTGGAGGCTGTCAACAACACGCTGAGGCCTCATGGCTGGACGGTGGAGTGGAGTGTGGACTGTGAGTTTGACACTCTTATAAGTCCGTGACGTTTTGAAGTAAATGTACTGAACATACACGTACAATTTTAATGTCCTGTCACAATAACTAATGTTTCTGGACGATTAATCGTCCCAGAAGGTAAAGCGATAAACGATAAATTGTTGTTTTGAGACCATTTGCCAGTAATACAGTGATAATAATGCAAGAACACATTCCCAAAGATCAATAAACTTTAAATGCTAATTAACATTCAGCACTGGAACTGGAAGACATTTTAAATAGCCAAATAAATCAACAAAACAGAACCAACTAATAAAATGAATTATGAAGTCTCTGGGAACAAAATTTCCCTTAAAAAAAAAAAAGGATAAAATGGTTAAATTCTTAATTTTTTAAAAGGATGAGTATTTCCTTCTAAACATATTTGGGCAATAACAGTATCACAAAGAACCTCCTAGATAACGAAATACACTTTACTGCCAAAGATTTACTTGTCTGTCTTCACACACATCCCAGATGAACTCGAGTAACATTCCATTAGTAAATCATAGCGTATACTATGATGCCTGCTCCCCACCATTTTATCGTCCGTAACAGCTCCAGTCTTTCTGGGAAAGCTTTTTTATTTTTATGTTTGACTATTCTTCCATTTGTGAGATCAGTCGCTATGAGAGATCGTTTAAGCCGTAATGTATTCTTGCTTCTGCATGCACTTTCCCCTTCATGCACTTTCATAGTCTTTCCCTAGAGTGTGGAGGTGTGCGAGAAAATAAGAATGCATGATCGCCTCAAAGGTGTTCTTGCATTTTTATGCTCTTATTGCAATTACTTTACTTGAAAATGGTCTCAAAACAATATTATCGTTTCTCGCAATAAGTTCTGGGACAATTTATCTTCCAGCAAAATCTGTTATGTAGTATTAAGATGTTTCACAAGCCTAATATTAAGATGTTTTGTCAGTAAAACATGGTGTTGCCATGCAACAAAGCTGTTTGGTTGCCAGTACAGACAGTTGTTGCCAGATGTAAGTTTTTCAGACAGAGATGTTAATGGGAAGCAAATAGATAGTGAAGCTAAAGAGGGAAGACGTTAGCGCTCCACATCTGAGTGTTTATGTCTCTCAATCCACATTGTCACAGCGGAATTTGGCACATTTTTTCCGATATTGCACAGCTCCACCTAATTACACTCATGTTCACGTTAACATGATTTTCTGTTTTATTGCTGTCTCTGCAGCGATCCATTCAAAGAACCTGGTGGCCATTGTTTACCTGCTGGTTGCTCTCGCCATGCACTTCCAGGCTCCCATCAGACTCCCTGAACACGTGACTGTGCAGGTGGTGGTGGTAAAGGTAAGCTTTCTGTCGGCTTGTAGGATCACTGAAAACACTGAGGGCAAGAATATGAATGCATTTTGATTAGGAAAACTATTCACTCATATGCTTTCTTTCAGTATTTCAGTTCAGCTAGTAAAATCCATGTTTTATATAGACTCAATAGATTCTAAGCTAAGCTACTGCTGCTAATACCTTCATATCTTTCTCCATTTTGCCTATTGCTGCGGGTGACGGCTGCAGCAATAGACAGCCAATCATTTGAGCCGTCTCAAATGATAGTGATGACCATAACTTGCTAATGGCATAACATTTCTGTATGAAATTTGAGCTTCTATTAGCTCTTAGCTGTAATAACTAAAAATAAACAGAAACACAGTGAATGACTTGATGTACAACGAATTAAAATAAAACTTTTTGGATTAAATTATTGCAGCGATTTAAACCTGTAGCTGTATTCTGTTTATTGAGATGCATTTGCTTTTAAATTATGTGTTATGCACTTTATTGCCTGTTTACTGGGATAAAGGTGTAGACTTGAAAACTTAATGATGCTGTTTATACTCTTTGAGCGCCCCCAAGTGGTGATTCTGTTCAGGTCTCTGCAGGCGTTGACAGATCTGGGTTAAATGAGAGGAAGTGACATCATAAAGGGCTCATTGCTGCTGTGACACAACTTCTGGTGCAGAATTTTCTTAACATGTAAAAAAGGATTATGCATGCAACGGTATCAAATGTCCAGAAAGGTGAACCAATTCCCAGAAATATCTTCGTACTCTGATTATATGGAATAGTGTGGTTGCGGTGCTAGCATTCGAAGCAGAAGCAGGAACATTGTTGCCGAAATTAAAACTGTGGTTCATATTTTCTCTATTGGAGATAGGAGTTACGCTTAAGTCACTCTGATGTCACAGCTTTTATTTGTGTTCATGCAGAAGAGAGAAGGAATCCTGCAGACTGCCGTCGTGGCTAAAGAACTGACCAGCACCACAGAGTAAGACCCACTAAAACATGTTTAGGGGCCTTTTTGGATAAGCTTAGTGCTTGTAGCTGAAGAACAAACTAATTACTTATGCAATCTGTCTCATTTGTTTTGTGTTGCAGAATGATGCTGGGGCGATTTGGTAAGTTAAAGAAACCAGAAGCGTCGACTAAAATTCAGATTGTTTTGGTTCTTTTTACATGTCAAACTAAACGTTCCACTTCAGTTACAGATGAAAATAAAACAAAACGTCTTTAGTCAGATAAAAATAAAGGTTGTTTTCCTCTCCAGCAGAGCGGGATGCATTTGATACGTTGTTGGATCATGCGCCTGACAAGCTCAATGTTGTAAAAACGGTAATAAGATCTCGGCTTTACAGTGAACATTACATGTTGTTTCTAAAGCTATGTTTTCATTTTTAAAGAAAGTTTAAAAACAAAAAATGCTGAACAGTTTTTGGATTGTCCTTTCAGTCCCTCATCACCTTCGTGAACAAACACCTGAACAAGCTGAACTTGGAGGTCACTGAGCTGGAATCTCAGGTAGGATAGAAAATATATAGATCGTGCATTACAGTTTAATTGATTTCTTTCTATTGTTCTTTGGACTGGATGACATTTTTAAAACAAATCCCTTCATGAGGTGTTATATTTAATGTATCTGTTTATAACATATATTTATATGTTTGTATATTTCCTTAGTTTGCTGATGGAGTGTACCTGATTTTGCTGATGGGACTGCTGGAAGACTATTTTGTCCCTCTCTACAACTTTTTTCTCACCCCTGAAAGCTTTGAGCAGAAGGTTGTCTCACTTATAGAAAATTAGAAGTTATTAAAATGTATATATATATATATATTTTTTTTTTTTTAGATGGCAAATATTAATTGCCAGTTTTGCTCCCACTTAGGTCCACAACGTGGCATTTGCCTTTGAGCTGATGCAGGACGGAGGCCTGAAGAAACCAAAAGCAAGACCAGAAGGTATTTCACCATTTCACCACCTTAATATTACTGCAGATTAAAATTAAATTCTCCTTTAGAAAAAGAGGAAAAATAAACACAATTTTAATGCCAGTTACCACGAATTGCATGAGTTTAACTTTTAAAAATAACCTAATCTTTACTGCAGTAGCATAAACTACTGCTTCTCTAGTGGAAACCTGGTTTATGTTAAAAAGCATGAGGAGAATCAGTGATACTGCGGGCCTATTTGGACTCTTATAAATCAGAGTCCAAAGTTTTATGGACTCTTTACAAAACCTTTTTTTTCTCTTAAAGGGTCAACTTTTTTATTACCCACTGAAGTGGAAAAATTTCACTGAATTAAAAGATGCATGTACTTTAAGTTTTTTTAAAAATGCTTCTTTACCAGGAAGTCAATAAGTGTGCAGGAAGCTGTCATTACTCTGATCATCCAGCAGGTGGTGACCTCGGCCTAATCTGTAGCCACTTGATTTGCATCCTGCTGAACTTCTCAGCCCTTTGCTTGAGTGTTAATCTGAAAGATGGCACCTCAAAACTTAGCTATGAGCAATTATTATCATAGATTTCATATTTAGATTTAAAAACAATAAGTATAAATCTCATAATTATTTCTAAGATCTTTTGATGTTATTTCGCTCGGTGCAGCCATACTGTGAATGTCCTTTCTCTTTCTACAAACAAATCACTTCTTATCGACTCTGTTCCCAACATTTAAACTAATTCAGCTCATTCCAACCCCTGCAATCCCAGCTGCTGTGATTATCTTCCATCGTGAGGTTGATTATAGGCAACAAGTGAGACCCAGAGAAACGCAGACGTTGGGATGCTAAAAGCAGGCTTCGTGCAGCAACGCTGCTATCTGGCTGGCCCCCTGGTTAACCCAGACCCAGTTCGAATGATTAATTCAGTTTAGTCGCTTATATAGCACACCTCCAAAAAAGAACAGAAACCTACTTTATGCTTCCGAAATTCTCAGCTAGAGTAATGCATCATACGATAATCATTTGCGAAGTCTTGGGATCTATTCTAGGATGCAGAGCTGTTCCAAAAATTGCAAATAGCTGCTCATAGGAAAGCAGTCCGGCGCTTATCGCGCACCAGTCTCGTAATGTGAGCAAATCTAAAAGTAATTATCTCAATTTTTGCTCATATTTCCTGCAGACGTGGTCAACTTGAACCTGAAATCCACCCTCAGAGTCCTCTACAACCTGTTCACCAACTACAAAAACTCTGACTGAACCCGTTTCCCTGGCAGCACTCGGGTTCAGAGTAACTCTGACAACACGCTACATTACGGTCTGGACGCTGGAGGAGGCCACCTGGGACAGAGAGACACCATCATTATCTGCAATCCGAAACCCCCCGGAGGAAAGGACAGAGCCAGGCTCTGAACGTTCTTCTTTAATCATCTCCAAATGTCAGTATTTATTTATTTCCTTCCTCGAAAGCCTTAAGAAGCAGGGCGACCTTTAGGCTCTGCATTTGAATGCGGCCGTCATGGGAAAATGACGGTGCTGGAGAACGTTTGTGCTAAAGTGAACTAATTGCTTTGAGCGCCGATTATTTTTGCTGATATTTTCATAGGGTGTCTGGATTGTGGAATATTTAAGAGCTGAAAATTAAACTGAAATTTTAGATAAAAATTTTGTTTTTTGTTGTTGCAAAAAAATCCAAAATCAGAATAGAAAGAATTATTATATTCTAGCTCTTCTTATATTTGCTTAGCCTATGCAAAAATCAAACCGTTAACTCTGTGAGATGTACGAGACACAAAGCAGTCTGTTCAAAACTTGTACCGATAAGCATGTTGTAAAAGTACATGAATGTAGTAACTGTTCTTTAAAACTCATATTTAATAAAAAATAGTACAAACAAGACAAATCAACTTAGAAATCAGTTTTTTTTTTGTTGCCCTGGTTTCTTTTTTTACGACTTGGTCACAAATACGGGGTCATAATGACTGCCTCGGTCGGAAAGAGAGGTTATCCAGATTTTTTTTAAAGCACAAAATTCACAGCTGATTGCCAAGTAAAGTGGAATATCTTAGACTATTATGAAGGCTTCATTGATGCAAATTTTTAGAGAAGCATTTGCTGTGATGCAGGCAGAATCATCAAGGCAAAGCTTTGTTTATTTCTATGACGGTATGATATACCAGATTTAAACACTGCAAAATAAGTTTCAACCGATTAAATGAGTAAAATATTTCAAATGAATTAACAAATAATAATTAAAAACATTAAGATATTTTTGATGTACAGAAAAAAAAACTGAAAACTTTTTACAAAAAGCTGAAAACCCATGTCCAAAATTATACCGAAGACGAACCCAACACATATCTAAATCATAATTGACTTGAAGTAATAAAAACATACATTAAAGGAGCAAAAATAGAGGGAAAAGAAAAAACAAAACAACCTAATTATATTTCTTTTCAGTTCTTGCACCCACTGACTTGTCAGGATGAGACTTTATGCAACACAGATGTGTTTCTCTGCCATCAGAGGACAGTTTGAGGTTTTCTACTTAAATAATTAGTCATGCTAACATAATCACAATAATTTGGACTTGGCAAGACGCAGTCTAGACAAGCTAATGCTGTGTATCTGTGTAGCTGTGAGCACAAATACTTTAAACGACTGGTTAGTGTTTTTCTGATGTTTTATTAGCTTTTTCTAGAAAGCTAGAAACAAGATAATATGGTGCCTCAACTTTGCAAATATCCTCCCAAAGCTAAGATAAGCTAAGATAATCTGCACCTTCCAGATGCTAGCTGTTCATTAGCATCTGTCTTGCCAAGGCAGACATCACCCTAATATCTGCCTTGGTTTTATACAACAATGCAAAAAAAAAAAAAAAAAAACAGGTACCTTAAGTTACAAAAGATACACAGGTTCTTAAAATTGTACTCAATCCTGCTAAAATTTCAGGATTTTGTGAAGGAAAAAAAATGAGGCAATGGTAATCATTTTCAAAATCTTTTAAAAGAAATAACTCAATATTTGTCCCGCACTACTGAATATGACAACAAATCTGTCAAAGGGAAGCATGATTAAAACCAAATAAGTGTCTGTTTAAAACAAACACTTCGGGATTTAATTTCGTTTTCCAGTCTACGTCCCTCAGGCTAACATGGTAATATTTGCCCAAACTCCTGAGGGACTGTGTGAACATTTCCTGTGTCTCCACAGATTTCAGATTTTTAGCTTGCCTCCCATGAAGTCGCTCTTGTGTTGACTTGGAGGTATCCTTGGATCAGGGAACTGCTAGAACCATATTTGGGTATGCATCTTGAGATGCTAAGCACTGATTCGCATCAAATCGACCGCAACGAGATTTGCTGAGAGGTTTGAGATGACATCACCGAGGCCTGGAGGATGTCATCTTATTCTTCAGTCTGGATGTGCAGAACATACGAGCTAAACGCAACCAGAACTTGTGGGAAACTTCTGCAGCATCTTCGGTGCCGCTGTGGATTTTTATTTATTTTTTGCTACCCTCCTCCAGACTGATACCTTTGCAAAATGACATTATTTTTTACCTTTAGCTGCCTTTCTGCAAGCTACGACATTAGCTAAAGGCTGCAGTCAAGCAAATGTCGATACCTGAACTTTATTTCAGAGTCATCAGATCTAACGTAGTTGACGGGGGTTAACTCCTTAAAACTGAATCAAAAACAGAGTGTAGTTCTTACGTAAGCAGACTATTGGCAAATTTTGCTGTTACATTTCTCCAATCTAACAGTTTTACGAGTTACAAATGATCAAAAACACATGTGAAATTCATATGTTTGCATGAATTTTTACATTTTTTTAAGATGAACTTTTTAAATGTTTCTAAGTAGCACAAACACTGAAGGACACTGACCTGGCCTATATTTCAGTCTTCTAAGCTGTAAAAGCTGATGTTGCAATGTACCCTTAAGTGCAGTGTCTTCCCTGTGCCTCAGGAGAGCCCCGGTCTGGGGCATCATCGGGCTTTTAAATGAGTCTCGGTGGAGGTCTGGACCGCTCTCTCTGTGTTCCCCCAGTTGCTGTGGCCGCGCGGCGCTACCTGGAGATCTGCTAAAAACGCACAGAGCACGCCTGCTCATGCATTTTCTAACCAAACTGAATAATTGAGAGAATAGATGAGTCAATCTAGACGGATGTCTTACTGCACCTCTCGGCTGCAAGTTCTTTTCTTTTTCTACCACCCCCCCTCTTTCTCTTCATCTCGCCTATCAGGAGGAAATAAAAGCCTGGACTGAAACTGAATGAGAATTTCATTTAATCCCTTGTGTGTGTGTGTGATAGGTTAGATTTGCTTTGGCCTTTTGAGAGAGAATGGTGTCGGAACAGGCAATTCCTGTTCAGTTTGGGTAGAGTAAAGATATTATGGATTTATTTTAGGCCTTTATTTTCTTGTCTCGTACCTTTGTTGCTATGGTAACCTTCCACATCTCCCAAATTGCCCTTTCGTCTCCCTTACGGGTGGTCTATATTTCCCCCTCCTTTTCCCTCAACAATGCAACGAGCACTCGCAGGTTTCCTTCCCCACTTATTTTTGTGTGCCTCAATCCGGTTTTCATTTGGTCTGATTTGTATTTTAGCTGTTTTTGACGTGGAATTGACGAGGCTGGACGCCAGATGTCAGCAAACGGAGCCAGCCAATCACAAAGAGAGAAGTCTGAACGCTTCAGGCCTCAACAAAGTCACGTTTTCCCCCCCCCAGGCTCCTGGAGGCAAAGGTTTCCAAACGGCGCATGTAGTTCTCATCTCAGACGCACTTTATGATTTTATTATAAACCCAAAAACAGATCGTGTCACCGAACACAAACGGCCTCATGTGAAAACGCTCTGCTGCAAAGCCTGTATCAAAAAAAAAAACAAAAAAGAGGAAGTGCTACCTCCCTTCATGCCACATCCTCTCAGTTGTGCTCGTCTTTTTGACCCTCAAATGAGTTTATTTTCTTTGACAGTTACCTGCAATTGGGCCTGTTGATCTCACAGATCTCATTAGTGTCTCTCTTCAGATCGTAGCGCAGCCCTTCAACTTCCTGAACCACGTTTTTTGACGAGTTTTTTTTTTTTTTTGTGAGCTAACGTCTTGGAGAGGGATTGCTTTCAGCAGAAATCTCCCCCGGTCTTGTTGTGGTTGCTCTAGCTGAAGGTAAGCTTATTCAGAAAGTCTTAATGTTTACGACCTTGTTTGAAAGTTGCTGTCAACCTCAGGAAATAGAAGCCGCACATCCATAAAACACATGTGGGGTGGAGAGGAAGAAAGGTTGCTCACAGAGAGTTTCCTCTTTTTCCCAGATCTGGGAAAGTACAGCTCGACAGGCTTCATGTCATGTCTGTTTTGTCAGGATGTGTGACTTTGGGCGCTCGCCGTGCTTTGTGTCAGAAACCGAAGGGGTTTAAAATATTCTGAGGTAGAGGCAGAGCCATGCGACCCTGCAGGGCTTCATGGCACCAGAACTCTGCAGCGTGTGCTGCTGACAAGAAGGAAGTGAGCAAACTTGACATTTCCTATTTTGGTGCAAAGGGTTTTTGATTACATTTAGTGAGTTATGGGTTTTTTTATTTGTTTATTTTAGAAACCACTACCTGTTTCAGATCTTTTTGTCCAAGTCCACACTTCTTCAGCGAAAGACTTTCCCTAAGTGGAACTTTTAGAGTGACTCTCAATTGTTTTCACACCCCTCATTCATAAACGTCAATGTATTTCATCAGGGCTTTTGCATTGGAACAACACTAAATACAGGAGCATTGTGAATGGAAAGAAAATAAAAACTTTTACAAACTTTTGCAAGAACATTTGCAAGTCTTTTTAGGATAAACGGCTTGCTCACTTCATGTGAAGAGCTATGATTTGTAGTTTTGCCATAATCTTTGTGTTTTTGCACAATGCACTTATGGATTGTGCAAATCCATAAGTGCATGGATTTACACTTATGGGTCCTTCACAGACCGTTCGTTTGTCTAGAAAGTTCAGTTAATTTGTGGAAGTGTGAATGTGCAATCAAACTGATGAGGACAAAACAAAAAAATCAAACTCTGGTTCTCCTACAAACCTCGGTCTCGTCTGGGTTGGAGAGAACTCTGGCGTGGTTCAAATCCATATGTGAATGGCGAGCGGCCCGGAGACCGCTCTAGAAGCAAGGAGTGAACTACAGCACAGGGCATTATGGGTAAATGCAACCAAGATAGATGCTAGCAAAAAGACTTAAGTAAGTAAGTAATGCTTAGCTTGGTGGGTGAACAAGTAAAGTCTGGTGGCCCGCCAGGCTTATCATACACTGGGGGAAACTCTGCCCAAATAAAATGAACAAAAATCTGTGGTGTCAATGTAAGAAGACGTGAAAGAAAAGAAACACATTTGCAAGACGCTGTAAGCCTTTCAGCCATAAGCTGCCTATCGGTAGAATCAACATCTTCCCCTGCCAGCAAATTGATCCCCAGCAGAAACAGGAGTCATTTTGCTATGAACACTCGCTGAGCTATTTCTGAAAGAGCCACTTTCTTCCAACACTCCTGATAAGAAGCGTTTCTTCCTTCTGCTGCTGTTTGCATGCTCAGCTCTTCCTCAGACCGGGTTTGGGAACCTCTGACTCCTCTGCAGATTCTTGCCAACAGGTCAGCAAAGTGACCGGGCCATCCAGAGGAGGGGAGATGGAGGCCGCCGCTTTCGAGTACCACATAAAGGAGGAAAACCTGGAGGTGGAGTCTTTTCAGGGTAGGTGTGTCATAAATGAAATGATGGGTTGTATGTTTTCAGACACCCACCTGGCATTTGTGGCCATTTTCCTTCAAACTGATTCAGAATTTGTCGTGCTTCAAATATTGAACCCACCTTCATCCTCATGCTGTTTGGTGCTGGAGACAAAAATAAACTTTAGTTATTGCAATGAGACTAAACTGACGTAAAAAGGCCTTGTGTTTGTTTCTTTTTTTTAGTGGTCATAGCATGAAAATAGATGAAAACACACCATTAAAAAAAACTGAGTAAAACAACATCAATGAACAATTTAAATGTATTATTAAATCATTTCAAAATATAGTATTATACTTTATTCCTTTAGAGTTTCCCAAACAGCCTTGAGGTTGAATAAAACTGAAACATTTTCAGCCAAACTTCAACAAACATAAAAAAATACAGGCGAGTAATTTTTCTATATTTCTCAGCATGAGATGATGATGCTTGACTGAAAATTGAATTAATTTAATTTTTCTACTTCTTTGTGATGCTAGTAACTGTGGAGGTTGGCATGAATACATTTTTATGTCTGAATAAAAATGTATTCATATTTAAGAGCGTTTCATCCGGCATCCACAGCCTCCTGAAGTTGACATATTACCTCCTATATGACTTATTTTCCATTTTGTTCCTTTCTCATGCCTTAATGGTTCATCAGAAGATGTTTTGTCCTGTGCAACAACTCCTGACTGCATGTGAAAACAGTGGTACTGATAGTAAAAGTTGGCTGAGATTAAAGGCTAAAAGGGAAAATAAAAGCCCTGCAGAGTTGAGAGCTGATTTTCAGGAATCTCAGTCCGTTCGGTCTTCTGGATCCATTATCCAAAAAGCATTTAAGGGTTTTTTTCCCAGCCAAAAAGATTCCTGATAATGTAAAAAGGATTACTGAAAGTCATTTAATAAGAAGTTTTCACTTTTGCGCAGGAGAGAAGAGGAAGCTCATCCAGCCGACATCCTTGAAAGACCCCAAGCTTGAAAACCTAAAGCAGGTGGAAGATCATTTATTTTATTTTCTCCTTGCACGAGAATTTTCTTTGCCCTTTTGTAATTTTATTACGCAACAACCTCAAACTTTGACACATTTTTATTTCACTGAGATTTCGTGTGATGGTGCAAAAAGTTTTCTAACTTGAGATTAAAAACGACATAAAACTACACAAGCTAATGCAAATATATGGATGCCATATTTTTCAGAAAATTTTTAAGTAAAATAAACTTTGGAGTCATACAATTTTTCCTTTTCTTGTTCACATGACGCTCTCATAAAATCTCATTTACATGCATTGAAATTTGTGGTTGTAACACGACAAAATATGAAAAAGTTTAAAGGTTCTGATATTTTTTGTACCATTAGATCAGAGCTTTGTAGTGTTTTAACTGAACATAAATATATGCACTTTTGCATATGAATGTGTGGTAGTGAACATCAATTATACCTGATGAGAGGGAGAGGTGGAAGGCCTAGTGAAAGTTTAATGAACGTAATTATAAGAGGTGATAGGAGACAGATCAGACTGTCTCAGTGGGGAGTCTGACGGATCGCAGTTTAATAAAACCCTTTGTCGCAGATAAAAATAGCAACTTAAGTGTTTCAGGCACATAATATTTTAAATAAACCTTCAAATCAGGAAAAAAATAGCATCTTTTTCCATATCTGTAAATTTAATGCTCACGTCATCTCTGAGAATAAAGTTAATTTAAAAAGCAGCTAGGCTCTCATGCCGTTATCTTTTTTTTTTTCTTCTTCTGCTGCATTGGTAAAAGAAAAACGTCTGTGAGAAGATGAGGTGTTTGATGTTTCTGACTGTGTGATTAATTGTGTCCTGAGAGGCCTTGGTGGACTGGATCAATAAGACTTTGAAAGCAGAGCACATCGTGATACAGAGTTTGGAGGAGGATCTATACGATGGACTCGTCCTCCATCACCTGCTGGGTGAGATATTACACTTTTGATGTCCCATTAAATCACAGTCGTGATTTCAATAACCGGATCGAGAAACAAATGAAACAGGCAGTCCCAGAAGCTCAACCCCGAGCTCATGAATAACGTCTTCCTGGTTTCTGCAGCCAAATTAGGCAACGTGAAATTAGACGTGGAGGAGATAGTGCTGACCAGCTCCTCTCAGCTCCGTAAGCTGGATGCGGTCATGAAAGAGCTGGACAAGATGCTGGGCGTGGAGGACAGCTGCCCGATCAAATGGGACGTCAAACGTGAGTCACGCAATTTGACTTGGATTCAGCAACAAAAAGCAACGAGTGAACAAATGTCCCCTTCTGGCACCGACTTCAGCTTCGTTTCACAACAGGCTTTGGTGCTAGCTTGAGGGTGCCATCTAAACTCACACCAGCTGGAGGGAATTTGAAAAGGGAGATCAAGTTAGTTTGAGAAAAATAAAACCAAGAAAACATGGGATATTTTCCCAGATTTCATAAGCAAATGATTATCTGAATGTGAAAATTTGTGTGCACATATTTTTAGGGCGTCTTCTTGTTATGATGACGTGACCTTCTGATGATGCAGAGCGATGTGACTTTCCATTTAATCCAGGTGTTACAGAAACATTTGTGACCAGTGTCATTTTAGCTATTTGAAGGTTAAATATTATTACAAATACACCCAGATTGTAGTAATGAGTTGGGAGAACTCTGAAAAATAGTTTTTTTTTAAAACTCTGACATTATTTACAGGCCTGTACAGTAAGGCCACAGATTATTCTGGCCAGAATAATCTGTGACCAGTGTGATCCATTTGTTACCGATTTATTAAACGGCTGCAGTTGGTTTGCATATTTTAACAACAGCACAAAGGGATTCAGTGGAGATGGTCAGTGTCCAGCCTCAAGTACAAAGTAATGCATTATATTTTCCCCATCAATGGCTAATAAAGGAGCCATGAATCTTAAAATCCCAGCTGTTTCAGTATTTACCCAGTATGTGCACTCTATCGCCCCCTGCGGCCACAGAAAATATTACCGATTTTTCTAACCCCATTTTCGGAAATTGCAGCTCCTAAAAGTGACAGGTCTCTTTTAGTTTGAGTCTTACTTGAATTCAGACGGATTTCTTGCCAGCCAGAGCATGTTGATACCTCAGCATGTTGATACCTCAGCTTCTCCCTTCTATGGAGGAAAAGCATTTATTCCCCCCATAAAAGCTGGAGACTGAACAGTTTTTACCATTTTGAAGACTAGTGAAGTGCAGTTTACTGTCTGTTTAGTTTCCCTTTCTTAGAGGCATGGTTCTCAAAAAGAAAGCTGGAGTTTTAATACTCATAAGATTTGTGAGGTGGTGAGTAATTCCAGCTAATTTCTAGCCAGTAAGCTATGCTAGCTGCTATGCTCACTGACAAGCTAGCTACCGTTAAGCTAAAAGCTGTGGAGCTATTTATTTGAATTTTATGCATTTATACACCAAAGAGACATGTTTTCAGGGCATAAGAAGGTTAAAGGTATCAAAATATTACGATATGTTTAATGTGGGTCCCTGTTTTCTCTGTCATGAAACCGTTTTTGAGAACCTCCCTGAATGTCATTCCCCAAAATTCCCCTTTTTAGTTGTGTTTCTGTTTTTTTTTTTGTCCAAGATCCTTTTGGTTTATCTTAGTTGCCATACAGTATGTTTTTGAGATCTGTCACATCAGTCCAAGCTGAACGTTTTGTTGTTTTGTTCTCCATTGTTTGCCTGTCAGTCATCCACAACAAAGATCTCCTAGCTACCATTCATCTGCTGGTTGCCATGGCAAAAGCCTTCCAGCCTGAGCTAAATCTGCCACCAAATGTGAAGATTGACGTTGTCATAGTAGAAGTAAGTCTTTTCAGCCCCAAACTTGCCTGGTGAAATTCCCACGCAGCTTTTGGCTGACTTTTCATTTTCACCCAGGTAAGCAAGAGCGGAATCAAATCTGAGGTGCAGACCGAAGTCCTGACAGAAGACAGGTGAGTGGATTACTGTGTCTTACTCTGATTTCATTTAAAAAAAAAAAACAGAAGTCATATCACATTTATTATCTTTTTCTGCAGCAACGCAGGCGCAGACTCCTCCGGCTATCCTAAAAGTGAGTGAGAGTGGTCAGAGGTTGAGCTGATGTGACATCTCGAATGTCATCCAAACGCCACTAAAGCCTACTAACACATTTTTCTGGATGCCTCACCAACCCAGGGGGAGATCCTATTGAGCAACTGCTGAAGCTTGAGGCTAGCAAGGTCAACACAGTGAAGAAGGTAAAAAAAAAAAGATGACAGCAGGAGACATGCTGGCATTGTTCAGTGTTGATGCTCTCAACACTGGTAAGAAATTTGTAAAATTAATGCAGAAAATACACCTCATACTGTGTGGGCTTGTGGCCCACACTTCAACCTTCACTACACTGAACACGTCTGCACTGTAATGCCACTGTAACCATTTTATGTTTAGGAATTATCCCATATTGCAGATCTAAACTACAAAAAGTCCAGTCAATTTAATATCTCTTCACAAAAATAGGCCAACGAGAAATTAATGGACTGTTTATGTTTTAATCTGTAATGGGAAATGATCTAATTAAAGCAGAATGCTTTAGTTAGCTCCACAATTAGCGGTGCATGTGAATCTGTGCATCAATGATCGTAGGTATGTTAGCTTTACTTGCACTCGACTGATTAGGCGAGACAAGGCTGGGCATGTTTATTAGCATTGCGTGATCCATACACAAGGTAATTCAAAGTGCTAAAAAAAGAAAAAGATGAACAAAACAAGAATGGTAATAATTTAAAGATGACATAAAAAGGAATAAACATTTAGACATTTAGACAAGATAAGTGTCATTTCGTTGGCCCACACAGCTGGCTTACCCTGTTGATGTCAGCCAATTATGGTGACCTGTAACCTCCTCACCCAGCGAGTCAGGGCCATGATAAAAGTGACATTTGCTCCTTTTGCTGCATTGATCGTTTCACAAAACATTTGGAGGCAGCAAAAAAATGTGCATCTTTGATGCACATTAATCCGGCATCAAGGAGCCAACGATGCTTCCAGTCGTGATTTAAAGAATCCAATAGTTCGTGGATGTCGGGTTTTCAAGGAATTCATTCCAGACCTGGGGAGCGTAGAAACTGTCCGGGCTGGTCCTACCAACACTGAGTTAACAAGTCTCAGAAGACCTGAGGCGTCTAAAAGGTTCCCACGAGATGAGTCTGGGAGGCATTCAGGTCCAACATCATTCTGTATACGTCAATGACACCATTTAAAAACCGGTCCTCTTACTAATAGGGATTTGGTGCAATCCTGTGGTGTGATCCATCTTCCTGGTGTTGGTCAGGACTGTGGCAACAATGTTTTGGTTACATATACCAATGAAGACACCATATAATATGACTTAACCTAGTGAAACAAATTTCTCACTTTACAGCTATGGCTTTGTAGGTGTGGGTCTAAAACCACACAAGTTCTGTTGTTTTTAGCCTAGTTGGATCTAGTTGAGTGCTGATCTCTTCTTTGGGTACCAAGAAGAAAAAGAAAGTAGACAAAGTGACTATAAGGGACTTATAGAATAAAATGTGTCATCAGCAGAATTATGTTAAGCAAGTAAATGTGTAAATAAACTTGTTGGCCAGACAACGAAGCCTGGAGGAACACCGCATGTGATTGATGTTCACAGCTTTTCCCAAATGACATAATCAAGTCTTGATTGGCTAATTTAGATGTTTAGCAGTTTCACAAATACCCATCAACTCCACTGATTGCCAATATTTTATGACCAGCAGCTGCATCAAATGAAGCTCTGAGATTCAGTAAAGTAAAGACAGAAGTATTTGATGCAAAGCTGCGTTCTTTAAATCATTTCAAGGGGCAGTCTTAGATCAGCAAGGCGTTGCAAGCCAAGCTGGTCACTGAAGAGACCATTTTTCATCAAAACAACTTACCTGTTGATGGGCTGACATTGGCAATAATCCTCATACTGCTTGACCTACTTTATACGATGTACTGTCATAGTTTGGTCTCTCTGGGAGGAAATACCCTGTCTGTCATATTTGGCTGCTATGCACCGTACTACAGTTAAACTTTGTGAATTTTAGTGACTTAACCAAGTGTCTCTTTTTCTTCTCTGGTTCAATTTCAGCTGTTTGACCAATCTGTTGTATTGTATTGGATTTAGTAATGACTGCACACAATAAGAGATGCTACTATATTATGAGGCTGATTATATAACCCCCTGCTGTCACTGACACTACAGTGGATGGCTTTGGTGATGGCACCTTTACTTACTTGCTAATTTACTTCTCAACTTCCACTTCCAGGCCATCTTACACTTTGTCAACCAGAACATGGCAACGCTGGGTCTGCAGGTGGCTGATATGGACAAACAGGTACAATCTGACGGTTCGTTTATTACAGGCCGCCGAGTGATAAAAATAGACCAGACGTTTAGCTTGCCTGAGATTTTATCACTGTTCATATGGACGAGATCCAAAGTCCAGTGTTTCTGTCTTAGTTTGCCGATGGGGTGATATTGCTGCTACTGATTGGTCAACTGGAAGGCTTCTTTATCCCGCTGGCTGACTTCCACCTGACCCCTGCTAACGACGCTGAGATGGTAGGATTTTGAAAGTTTCGAGTCTTCTTTTAAATTCCAACATCTCAACATGATTTTTTTTTTATTTAAAATAAACGGTTGTGCGATGAAGTCCTTCACTCTACTAGGATTTCTAAACACCTTTGCTTTTATGTATCTAATTTCTTATCTAACCACTCAAAAACAGGCACACGTGCCTTTTATGATGCATGTTTTGATCAAATTCATTTACGCAATTAACATCATAAAGCACCCGTGCCGTGCCGATATCTTTGATCTTAATTTACATTGGGCCAGCAGGATGTGGCTGTGAAGGTAAAACCTCTTTTATCTGAAATATGACGGACTCATGAATAATTCACTGGGGCAACAACATCCGCTAACATCTTTCCTCTCAGACATATAGACGGTGAAACGATATAAACAGTCATTTAAAAATAATCAAGAATAAATCTTTGTTATATGTTAGTCTTTCCACACACCTATTACCAAGAGTTGGAGGATGTTTTAACAGTTAATATCAAAACCACAAGGCGTGGCTGCAACTACAAAATAAAAATATTGATGTCACCTCTGAACATAATTTGTACTTGAGGAGCTAAAACAAGTTTTAAACTACTTTAAATGACCATTATTTAAACTCGCTTTGATAAATCGTATTTTCTTTGTGCTTTGTTTTGGACTGCAGCTTCATAATGTGACCTTAGCCCTGGCTCTCCTGGATGATATTGGCCTGCAGTTGCCCAATATTGACCCGCAAGGTGAGGAAAATGACGCCTCTTCCTAAAGGAGTGAAAACAAAATCACAATACAGCACAAAATATTGGCGGTAATCTACCGCCTGTAAGACGACTGCAAACCGAGTCAGATAGCTGAACGCGCCCCTGCTGCAGGACAGCAGTGTCAAACTAATTCATATTATCTCCTCTATCAGCAGCATTTATCCGACTGAAATGGGAAAAGCTAAGAATCTGTTTGCGTGTCAGGCGGGGACGCTTTGTCCACGGTAGATTTAGTCGGTGGAGTGGAGAGACGGATTGACGGTGTTTCACAGGGAAAAGACGAAATTGTTGAGGGAATATAAATGAGCGTGACTCGTGTCTTAGTATTTTATACCTGAAGATGATTTTCCCAGTCTCAGGCCACCATGGTTCCTTTACAGAGGAGCAGCAGAAAAGGCAGCCTCAGAGGGACAATGTTGTCTTGATGTCCTCTGATAGGAAAAGGGATTTGACCCGCCTCCTGTGCTGCAGGAGCGTTTGCCCGGAAGGAGGAATCTGCATTGACGAGCCGCGCTATCCTGGATATAACTCGGTTATCAGGCTCAAAATGTTGATTGTATCTGTGTACTTTTGACTCCAACTTGAAAATTACCGTAGATTATACATACTAATGATGCAATTATAAACCTCTGAATATGAGTTTGTCATCCAGCTAAAAATAGATATTTCTCCTTCTGATGCTTTCAGCCAGTTTACTGTATGCACTGCATAAAAAGACAGAACGTGACATTATAGTACTTTGGACAAAATGTTTCCTGTTTTTGGTCAAAATGGATTATCAGAATTATTTCTGTTAGCAAAGTGGCAGAAAAGTTTGAGATTTTTAGAGATGTTTTTTTTTTTTACTTCAAATTGAGAAAAATGCCTGGAAATAAATTGGGAGCACACAGATAGCAATTTTATAACTTCATAAGTTTCTGATGAAGGTTAATGAATGCAACATTTGAATTAAGCGGTACCTGAAGATTTCAATCTCCAACACGCTGCTCACTTTGTGACATCAGGGAGTAAATCTTAAAAATATCAGGCAAACGACCAGGAAGAGAACTATGGACCTAGATGGCACCGGTTCATATTGGGGGACAATTTTCATCTGTTAAAGTATAAAAACCAGTCAGTACTTATTGTGAATCAGAGATAAATGGTTTTTTGTTGTTTTTTTGTGTGAAATGTAGCTTGAACTGCAGCCTGAAGCTGTTAAGTGAAACTCATTATCTGGGTTGACACAAGCCAAAAGGCAACTCCGAGAGGAAGAAGCCATTGCTCTAAAGGGAACGTGAAAAGCACAGTTACGGTTTGCAAAAGCACTCATTCATTTGGAAATATTGAGCAAATATCTGTGTTTTGGAGTAGTTAACACTCAGATCTTAGTCCCATTGAAGGTTTTTAAGCAGATCTGAAAAGGTGTGTGAACAATTCAGGTTTTACCCAACTGGAGGAATCGGTAAAAATTCATAGCAGTTGTTGCGAGAAACTTCAGGAGGGATACCCAAAATGAAGCTAAATCGATTAGCATGGCTTTGGATTGTATCACATCATGTTATTCAGCAACATAATAAATCTACTAAAATGTAGCCTCTTTATTGTCCCGAACAGCGTATGACTTTTTATTGCACTGAATGTAGTTGTACAGTAAAATGCAGCAGCAAATAATATTGCAGAGAATATAAATAAAATATTAGAAAAAATATTTGTGATATTTTTATAGTATAATAAAAATATTACAAAGGGTGTTTATTAAGGTAAAAATATTGCATGACAATATAAACTTTGGAAAAAAGGACAATATAAGCATTGCATTAAGTAGCAAATATAATCAGCTGCTGTGTAACCAGGAGAAAGAAAACAACCGATACATCAGGATCTGAGTCCATCAGTACCAAACAGATTGATTTGATATTTATCCATCAGTTGGTACTGATGGACATGAATCCATCAATAACCAAACAGATGAATCTTTCCTCTCTGTAGCTCCGTTACCAACTGGATCATCTTCTGGCTGAGTTTCAGCTTCCCTCTTGCAGCCACTCAAACTCCAGCGGACGTGCACGATGCCTTTCCCCCCCTCAAAATAAATTCCTGGCACTATAACAGATCGTGTAAGGACCGGCACGATTAATCTAAGCCTAGAGGTGGCAGTTAATTTAATTCATTTTTACTGTCTTTTTAATTAATGCCATAATTGCTGTAATGAAAGGAGGAATTCCAGGACTAAAGGCCTTTAAATGGGAGCATGCTGTGCACATTAATTGGATGAGCAAGCGATGGAGTCAATCTTAATGTCACGTTCATTCGCTTATTGAGTCCCGCCAAGGACAGAGAGATCAAATTTCTGCCTAATGGATTTTTCTTGTCCTCCTGATCTGTTGACCTGCCTGAGTGGATGGTGAGAGGAGCTATTAGCTAATGTCCACAAAGTGTCGTCGAAGTCTTCGACTTGGCCAGGCTGATTACGTAACGTTTGTCCTGTGAATATTGTGGCAGATATCGTCTCTCAGGACGTCGCCGCCACCTTGAAGGTCCTTTACGCCCTGTTCAGGAAGCACAAAAGGAACTGAGGGATGAAGACGAGCCGAGCTGCTGGAAATAAACAAGAGGACAAGGGGAAAGTGTAATTTATTGCTGTATTTTTCATGTTTTTGGGGGGTGTCATACAGATTTAGACATAAACATTTCTGGAACATTTTTAGCTTTTATGAATAAGGGCATTTTAGTTTTGAGAACTCAGGTTGAAAAGTATATCTGTAATTTATGTTTTCTTGATTTAAAAAAATATTACATTTTACTTAATTATTAACTTGGAGAACAGCAAATACTTCAGTGTTGGTGGCAGCTGCAAATTCTGTCAGAAAACCAATTTTTCTTTAAGACTGCAAACCTGACGGAGCTTCAGATAGAGAAGCACAAATGAAGCAGCTGATTGGAGTCGGTTTATGCAAATAAAGCCTAACATCCAGAAAACTGCAGACAGCTGACTGGCATCACAGAAAAAAAAAAAAAAAGATGGCCGCCAGCAGAAATATAAAAAAAGGAAAGAAAGAAAGAAACAGTTATTCACAGTTTAGAGCAGATTATGTTTTACAGGTTTTTCGTGCTGAAACGTTTCAGTGATGTGCCGAATTAGAATTTTTTTTTTACTCTTACCACTAAAACCTTTTCAAAGTTTTGTCATCTTTATATTTATGAATGTTATTGTGAATAATCAGGTCCTCTGGCAATGATCAGAATCTGTGATTAGAGTTTTAGATCTTAACCGCAGATGGATGACTAACAAGACTTATTGCATATAAAGAAATATGGGGGTGGATGTTTTCTGACAGCATGAAGTTAACTGTAACTTAATTGGCTGCATAAATATTAGGTCATATGTGTGCTTGATTGTGCATATAGTTCAATAAAACTTCAGTCCCTGGTGACATAAATCATAGGTTTCATGTGTCTCCTCTTATATTTCAAATTCAGTCTGAAAATATTTATAGTTGTTGCATCACTTCCCAAAAACTATGTTGATGCTTCCTCCTGGTTTCTGCCAATGTTATCTGTATACAACACATTTTCACACCAGAGCCATCAGGATGCGGTGAGAAAACAAACTTGTTCAACTCAAACACGGAAAGCTTACAGCATGCACTTATCTATCCAGTGACTCCATTACTGGTCACAAATAAATCATTTATTATTTCTTAGCCCGTAATTTCCTTCGTCCACTTTGCTTTTCCCACTTTCTGACCTGGCTGCTTTTTCCTGGCGGGGTTGCAGAGGATGTAATGGCGGCGGTGAAGCGTTCGGGACGGCTGTTCAGTTCAACATGTTCAGCAGGTGTCATACTTCATTAAAAGTAGTTTTATAACACTGCAAACTATACAACATTTACCATCTTATTCAGGTTCAAATTAGGTGTGTTGAACGGTTTTTTGTTCATTTGTTTCTATTAACTAGAGTCAGAAAATATGTTATTTGCCAAGTTTGTGCAGACAAATTCGGTGCAGGTTGTCAGGCATCTGAGACTGTTATGTTTAGTTTTCTGTAGTTTCCATTAGCTACAAGGTGACTTTATGTCATTAAGAAAAAAGGAAAATATCCCAACCTGTACATGTTTCTTCAAACAGTTTTTAAGGTTTACAAGAAGAACCGTGGAAACATTATTTTTATTCAGTCTGAATGTGATGCTTCGATACGTGTCGCACTAGCAAAGAACATCACCGTCCTGTAAATATCTTTGCTTCTTTTATCATTAAAATGGTTAAATTCAGTTCGGATCATGGAAGCCTGTGTCAAAGAAACAATAACTCAGAATTTTCCCAATCCAAACGTTTTGTATGACATTAACACAGAAGGACAAGTTCCAAGGTGTTTGACGTGCCGTGGTTGAGGGGTACAGTGCTGCAGAAATGATATTTGATGGGGAGTTATGTGACGCGCCATAGTGTGAAAGTCAGAGGAGATTAATGTCTTTCAGCCTCTGCATGAAAATCAGCAAAAAGGTCACAAATGCAGCCGGACAACAGGAGGAGAAACGATCATTTTCTTATGAACCTCTAACCTCTACCTCTAACTACTGCGAGGTTCGCCAGATTTCCCAGCGTTTGAAACTGATTGTAAAGCAATTTGCAGGAAAGCAAATGAAAATAAACCTCTGGATACATGGCAGCTGGAGCCCATCGAAAAAATGTTGACAGGAAACATGAGTAATATCGTGTCTCATGTCGCAGCAAACAGATGCAAGAAGAGGAACTGAGCCAACAGAAGAGGATCAACAAAAACAAAGACAAAAAAAGGAAAGAAGAACTGTCTGTTATTATTAAGCTCTTGCCCATGGGAGAAAAGTGAAAACATGTTTTTCTCTTGAGAAAATCACTCGTTGCTCCACTTCACTCTTTGAACAGAGGAGTGCTCTGCTGGTCTGGCGTTTCCAACGCTGTGACTTTCTGCACCGACATCTTCACAAGGCACACCAAAAAAAAAAAAAACTTCCACAGATGGTCTCAAGTGCACATATCTGATCTTCTACATTCACATGCGATTACAATTTTTCAATTTGAAAAGACACAATGACTGGGATTCGAGATGCGCAGATATCTGAAGGGACGAAGGAAGCTGCGGACAACCGAGTGTATAACAAAATCCAGATTTGGAAGCAGTTGGTGCACAAAGTAGAGAGAGTTCTTGGTGTGAAGTCGCACAGCCTTTCTCTCTCTCTCTCTCTCTCTGCATGTCATTTCATGCCTTGTTGTCCTGAAGAATGACAAAATCTCTTATTCTAATCCTCTTTACTTCTATTCAGTCAATTCAACTATTTCTGTTGGCTTACAGTGAGTTGCGAAAGACAACTATGCGCTTTTTCACATTTTGTAAAGTTATCTTATTTTGTAGAAACGCTTCTTCTACAAAATAACCGCTGCAAGTTCTTGTGTGTATGTCTCCACTGCCTTTGCGCATGTAAAGACTGACATTTCTGCCCTTTAACTCTCCAGCGTAGCTCAAGCTCAGACAGGTTGGATGGAGACTGTGTGTATGAATTGAAATCTCCAAAACTCGCCACATTAGGTCTGCAGATCAAATGCGTAATTCTACCTAATGAATATGATTTAAGTCCTATTAGTGCCAGACTGACTGCACGCTAAACATCGCTGTATATAATTTTTAACGAATATCATCCGCTTTCTTTCTATCGCTGCTCTCAGGAGTCATTTGGGAGGTCATGATTATATTTGAAATACAATCAGTTCAGGGCTGGAGGCGTTAGAGGAGATGTGTTTGAACAGCAATTAACTGCTGCGTTGATTCATTAAATACAAGACACCTGAGGTTTCAGAAAAGTCTTTACAGATGTGTGTTAAAGTAGACCTAAAAACTCTAGATAGTCAGACGGAAAGTAAGAAAAAGTGGAAGACAGGGAAAAAAAGAAAAACAAAAAGGTGCCTTGCAGGATGTTAAAGGATCTCAGGTAGTAACATCCTGGTCTGAGCTTTCTTATAAAGCTGCTTGGTGTTGCTTGTCCAGTCCAGCTTGTTGTCCAGCCACAGGCCAAGATATGTATAGGTCTGCAATACCTCCGGCTCCTCCCCTCCTATCAGAACCGGTCGACTGCTTCTGTCTCTCTTCAAGTCAATGACCAGTTCCTTCGTCTTGGAAGTGTTTAGCTGCATGCTTGGTACTTCTCATAGGAATAATCTGTAATGTCAGAAAACAAATAATAAATATAAGCTTAGTACTGTAAGATGACGGGTCGATTTTGATTGTTTTGTAGAGATGCGGTTTTTGTTTTTGATTGATTCATAGCACTGGACTACTGAATGAACTGTAACATAGGAGACTTTTACTTTAGAGAGACTCTGGTATTAACAGGTGATGATGCAACATAAGAGCCGCTGCTGCAATCACCGTCTTCATCATCATTATCATCATCATCAGTGTTTCTCTCTGCGGTAGCCTAAACCATTTAAGTAGATTTTGCAATCAACTTTTATTCCATCCACACAACTGCAGACAACCAGAGGCATAAAAATGTGGGATTATATTTAATTCCCTTTCTTTTCAGTACTTTATCCCCGACTCTACATGGATATTCTGCTCCAATTTTAAAGTCAACAAATAAAGGAAAACTGACTCAGTACATGAAGTTGTTCTGGCCGTTTCTTCATTAGATCTGCCGTGGGATTCCTGCTCGTCTTGTGACGGGCAGCACTGTGTGGCATCTAAACATAAAGCATTACGTAACCAGCGGCGCCCCTCCTGGTCTTGACTCATGACTAATGAGCAGAAATCTGGGAAAATGTCACAGTACAAATATTATTATTTTTCACTAGGATTGTGTGTGTAATGCAGTGATGTAATATTCTGTTAAAAGGAACGTATGTCTTAGTAAATGTCCTCACTAAAAAAAGGGGAAATTATTTAGGAGTGAAACATTAATGTGAATTTATGACATTTGAAAATCTTCTTGAGAATGTGATCATACCAGGCTGAGATTACAGGTAACCAAGCATGTTTCATTAAAAAAAAAGAAAAACAAGATAAATTCATTCAAACATTTTAAGTGAGTCCATGTGTAACTCCTCATTAACAACTTAAAATTCATATTAAAGCTCAATGATGATTAGTTTATCTAAAATAGGTTGCTTTATGTGTTCAGATGCAGATGCAGCTGCCTACTGAGGATCCCAGATTTAACCAGTTTCTTTATGTAAGATTGTGATTTCTTACCCCATGTGAAAATATCAATGCATCTTCTTAGAGATGTTTCAGTGTAACCTCACTCCTACTCAGGACCTGCAACATTCACTATTAGATGGTAATTTGCAACTTCTTATTCCCGGATAACAGAAAAGCCCAATATATGTTGGTTAGCTGCAACAAGTATAGGTTTAATGCTTATAATGAATTATATTGTCATGTTTCCTGACCATTAAATAGTCTTTGATTTTATTGCAGGTGCTCTTTGCTGTTCTTACAGTTGCATGTCTATCAGAGTATGTTTTGAGCTTTATACATCTACAGAGTCGCATTGTTTCCTGTTATTTTTATGTATTTATTTGTCGTTACAGAGCAATCTAGAAGTCTTGTCACAGATACTCAAGTGTCTGAAGTTGGACTATTTTATTCCGAGATATTTTTATGTTGATTCATTTTAGCTTGGGCTGTATCTTCAGACTTATAGTAGTGCTGGTAGGCCTCCAGCCTTAGGAAAGAAACAAGTTTTCAGATTTGTATCACCTTCACCCATGTTTCCATCAGCTGGAACTACCTGGGTTTATCTATTTACTTTGGGATATGTGAATAGAGCAAGCCACATTTTTATCTGGATAAAATGTCGATTAGCCTCCTTCGACTTTATGAAACACTTTGGGATTTGCGGCTGTAACTTTCTGGAAAAAAAAACATGGATATTGCATCAGAAGAAAAATCTATAAAATTGAACAAATGGGATTGTTTATTTGTACATATGAGCAATAAATAATAATCCAGCACAACATGAGACCATCAGTAACCTGATAAACTTCCTCTTTGGTTACAGAACATACATGTAAAATACAACCCATCAGTTCCAGTTTAAAACGGAGTGGGATTTTATTAAATCCATCTCATTCAGTTTAAATATCACATTCTAGACTGCGGTAGCATTTTCAACACTATCTATAAATATTTAACACAATGAATTGTTAAAATGAATTGCTTGTTGTGTAAACTCAATAAAAGCCCCTCAGCACATCATTCTTTGGTGTCATTGCAGGACTGGTAATGGTGCCTTTACCAATTATTCCTCATCTCTATTTTGAACATCAAAAGTCCATAATGTTGCTGATTGATGACACACATCTCCAGGTACTTTCCAGGTGTTAGAAGTAGAGTAGTTCATCTGTAATAAGTCCGGCTCAGGATAAGCCTATGCACTGCATCAGATGGATCTTAATGTGGTGCCAGTGTTACTGAGGCTCCGGCTAAAGTAGGCGGGTTTTATGGAGCCGAGGCCTAATGGAGTTTTAATAGATAAATGTTGGAAGGATGTAACTGTGGCTCTGCAATAACAACAGGATGTGGAAATCCAGACAATGGCTTTTAAATGGTGATGGATGGGAGCAATTTGTTTCATAAGCACGAACAGGAAAAGTGCTCATAACTGGGCAGGCAGAAAGTAAAAGGACTCAGATGGATTAGCATGGCGGTAAAGATGGCAGCAGGAAGAAAACGCCACCTGAACCTGGGTTTTTATCTCTGGCAGAGTTGGTAAAAGTCAGAGCTTGTTAGGAAATCCTCCGCAGGACTTTGTTGAGGTGATGGAGAAAACTTTGTTGGTTGGGTTGGGACTCACTTTGTTGGAGGCAGGTGGTAGCAGGTGTGTGGTTTGAAGCGAGGTGTTGAGTTCTCATGTGGTGTGTCGCTGATCTGTCTGCTGGCTTATTCACCCTCAGCTCATTGCTCTAATGATGTTGCCATGTTGGCGAGCTCTGAGGATGTGTCGCCTACCGAGGACCGCTGTCTAATTGATAGATGCATCATTGAGTAATGGGGTGATTAATGGCGAGCCATAGAAGATAAATTAATTTTGGGGGTATATGAAACTATAAAACCAAAACTTAACAATAGGCAATGAAATTAAAAGATTAGCAGCGTCTGGGTGAAAGGTATTTAAAACTTTTTAATGGTATTTTAATAGAATAATTTCCACAGCACAATGACAAAAGCATCAGCTAAATTTGTTTAGATCGCTTAGTTAGGAAAATATGTGCTTTTTTAGTTAAACATTTCTACATGTATCATTATTTCATAATGTATTAATCTGCTCTGTTTTCCTGTGTTTTTGAACCAAAAAATAGAAATGAAAAGATGCGACGTAATGTTCCTTGCTGCCTGTTGTGTCATAGAGCAGACCGGCATGTCCAGAACGAATAAAATCTTAGAGTGGTCTAGTCAAAGTCCACACTAATATGCTTTTGGAATACCCTCAAACGGGTTGCTGCTACTAAACACCCTGTAAGTTTGCTGACTTAAAACAATTCTGAAAAAGACTTCCACTTATCAAGGTTATTAAGTCTGGGATGCAATTATTTTTTCTCACAGGACCAGGTTGGTCTAGACGTCCTTTTCCTCTTAAAACTACATTTTGTATTAACTCAAGTCATCTCTGTCTGATTGTAACATTTGCTTGATGATCTGCAATGTAATCGTGACAAAAAAAAAGAAGAATTTCTCACAGCTCTGCTGTTCTTGTTGTGATTTAGTTGGCATGAGTGCTTCGCTTAGAAATGTGAGTCCCTGCTTTATCTTCCTGATGAGACGGAAGCCTAGATCTGCTGTTAGATCAGTACTTAGCATTTCCCGTAGAGGAAAAAAAGGGCTTGTTGTAACTGGGGCTTCTTGTCTTGCAGGCTTGTGGCTCGGTACAGACGCCAGCTTGCAGAAAGCGCTCAGACACGACAGCACACCACGAGGTGAAACGTGGCCTGGCAGCGTGCTGCTGACAGAATTAATGTCAATTAGTGACACGAGGACTGATGAGTCAGAGCCACTTGTCTTTTTAACGCGCAAATACAGCAGTCAAACAAGCTGCTAACAATGCTGCTACCTACTGGACGGTTGCAAACTCTTGTTCTTTCATAATCCCAGGTGTTTGTTTCTTCACATTAAACGTCATGATTGTTTTTAGATCTATGTGCTCATGACATCCAATGCCCCCCTTTCCCACCGGCTCCAGCTGTTCTCAGTGGGGTCCGGAGGCCGGGGTCTCTAAATCACTCTTTGAAGAAAGTCCAACGAACCAAATGCAATCTGGCAAAGGCACTGTGTAATTTATGTGGGCCATTTACGAAGAAATACTACCTTGCCATAATCTTTTGGTGGGAAGTACTGTATATCCTGAATCTTTGCTATCCCTTAGTAAATCTCTGGAAACTGGACAAGTGAAGGAGAAAAGAACAAGTAGTTAAACCTCAAACCGTGTCCTGAAGAAAAGAGAAGTAGAAAGCTGTGCCTTTTTAAAAAGTTAACATCTTTGTCGGTATAGTGACAAGTACCTGTGATACTTGTCACTATTTTCTCCCTGTTAAGCAGTTATATTCATTTTATTTATACATTATGCCACAAAAGAAGCTGGAACAAATGATGCCTTTGTGACAGGCTGCAAGAGTAAAAGTGTCTGATTCCTCCTTTTTAGCTTAGAAGGGCTTTTATACAAGTTTTTTTTCCCTCATCGGTATCAAGTTGCTATACAAAAGAGAGAGAGAGAGAAAAAAAAACATTATTTCATACTTTAGGAACCTTTGGTACATTAGTAAAGCATCCATGCATAAAAAATAGAAATAATTGTGTAGAAAGCTGTTGTTAGAGACTCTTTTGCCAGACTCCATTAAGGTATCACCTGTTTGAACAAGAATATTTTAAAGAAATGTCCTGAGAAGACTAATGCTACTCATCTAGTCAGTCTATTAATGTAAATCCTCTTCCTGCTGTACACAGGCTGTAAGAAACCTGAGCCCAGCTTTTTAATGCTCTTTTTGTTGCATTTCATCTCAGCTGCTCTTTTTTCATAAAAGCCTTTT
The DNA here is from genome assembly GCA_902982915.1 of Phalloptychus januarius. Lineage (NCBI taxonomy): Eukaryota > Metazoa > Chordata > Actinopteri > Cyprinodontiformes > Poeciliidae > Phalloptychus > Phalloptychus januarius. The sequence continues at coordinate 15,172,272 of CADWAE010000471.1, read as the reverse complement.
GATTGATTCGGTCATTTGTCTCATTGTAGTAATGATACGGTCCTTATGCAATTTAGACTAACTCTACCACACAAGGGCAAACTAAGACCTTTCTGTGGTCTTAATTTGCCCTTTAAGTAGATTTAATGTTTAGTTGCATGTTAGCAACTAAATTAGTAAAAACACTTTAACAACAAAACCTAAAGCTTAAACCTGAGACCTCCAATGTATTTGTTTAGTTTTTTGTCACACTGACTTCGGGGAATAATTTTTGGATTGTGTGTAATAGACCAACACGAAGGAATGCATAATTGTCATGGCGACTAAAAAAAAGCCTGACAAAGAAAAGTGTGCATTGCATGGGGTATTTATCCACTGTAGCCAATGTTTGCTGCAACTAAAGCTACAAGGCAACATATGCTTTGATTGAAACCATTAGATTGTATTTCCTGAGCTGTTCTCCTGAAAGATGAACCTGATCTGTTTTAAGACTTTTACAGCCTCTTAAACATTTTCCTCCCAGATTGTCCGGTAATCTTAACATCAAGCTTCCTCTCTGCTAAAGAGCAGGATGCAGCAGGATGCTGCTGCTGCCACATTTTATGGTGGAAATAATGTAAGGTTTTACACATTTATAGTGAATCTGACCAATCTTTAAAATCCTCCACTTCTCCAACCACGAGCTGATGATGTTGTTTGTTTTCTACCAGACTTTAGTGGCTGTCAGAACAGCTGGAGTTACTCAGAGGATAAATTACTCACAGGTGAACTCTGTTAACTAGTTCAGTGGCGGTTCTTAGATGAATGGCATCCTGGGGAAACCTCTCCTTTTGCCGCCACCCAACTCCTCTGACGGCCCAATTAGTGAAAACATAATTTCTTCACGTTTCCTGTTGTGCAAAGTAAAAGGTAGCTTACTTAGACACTTTGCAACTTGAACCTCCCTCAACTTCAGCTCGGTGTGGAAACTGTTCAGATCCCCACCGACAGGAAAATCCTTTAATTTTTTAAATATGCTGCTTGTTTAGGAGCCTCAGAATAAAAAGGAGGCTAAATAGAAATGCATGACACACTGCAGCTTCAAATTGTGACCTCTCATTTTTTTACACTACTATTTTGCAGCACAAATTCCAATGAAGTTTGTGGTTATACTGTGACAATTGTTATAAAGGTTTTTAAGGTTTAAGAAATACTTTTTCAAGGTAATAAACATAAATTAGTAGCCAGAAATAGATCTGGCAGCACTGACACTGTTTCTTTCATGATGTTTTTTTGCTTTATGACATATTTTATTTCAATAATTTTGCTGCTCCGCTGTAGAAATTTAAAGAAAACTGCAGCTGCAAGCAGCTATCAATGGGTTCCAAGCCCAAACAAAAAAAAAAAATGTCCGCCCCTCTGCTTCCTGCGTCGCCGTCATCACCTGGCATCTTCGCCTTCACACGACGAACTGCACACTTTGCATTGTACATTTTAAACCTAATTTTAAAAGCTCGGAAAGTGCAGCTCTTCGTTCATTATCCCGTTGATGATTTCCCTTCCTTTCGTCAAAGAGACTAGCGTCACACACACAGGGATTTAAACACACTGGAAAAGATAAAACTTTATTATTTCTCCCTTTTGTGACAATACAAAGTCAACGAGTGCAATTACAATCTCACTGAAAAAAGTTACATTCTATCTAGTAGGAGGTACATAGACAGAACGCGGTGCACATCATCGCCTTCGTCGTCCTCATCACCACCAATATGAGGTCTCCACCACTACAAAGCTTCTGTGTACAGGTGGGGGATTTAACTGTAAGGCAACTGTTACCATGACAACCCGGAGAGTCCCAAACAGCTGTGTGCTTCCTCTCCCCCCCCTCCATCTGTTTATTTTTACTCATTTGTTTTTTATTTTTTCGGTACAGGAGAAAGGCTTGAGCTGATACGATTAACAGTACCACATCACGTCAGGCCAGAGTAAGGACTACTGTCAACGAAACAGAAAACATCACAAAGAAAACCAGGTCGGAACGTTGAGAACAAGTCAGGATTCCTAGAACATCTCTGGAGGAACTCCGTCTAAGGTCCTGCTTACTGCTTTGTCAGAGGCATATTGAAGTTATTTTCGATTTCAATTCCCTGGATAAGACTAAAGTGTTTTATAGCTGGTGTTATGTATAAAAAAAAAAAAAGGTCTTCATACAGCGCTCCAAAATATATGCATTTAATTCTAAATTGGTCCATATTTGGGGACTATTCTCCTGCCGCACCCTGTTAAAACCCTCGCCTTCCTGTTTGCTGCTGCTGTTCGTCACACTCTGAGGAAGCGAGAGTAATTTAAAGGCAGAACTGAGCTGTGGGCCAATTATTTCGCTTGGACACATCCCGCCTCTTCTCAGCCCACTAGGAGTGACGGCGCAGGTCTTCTGGGGCAAGCGCGCAATTAAACTTCAGCCACTGAAAGTGGAAATTAAGTTGCTCTAGCGGTTCAGCAAATTTGAATATTATTGGAGATAACGGGTAACAGATGCCGCTGGCCTCCGCTGTTCGGCTCCACTAAAACTTCATGGAGCGCCGAGATGAAAGAATCAGAGCCTCTATCTGGTTTGTTTTTATTCCACCAAATTGTTTGGAGTCAGTGGTTTTTCTGGATTCAGCAGTTGATTCAGAGTCAGCCCTAAGTATTCAGATGATTGTAGAGCTGAATATCATCTTTATGTCTCTTAGTCAGTCAATTAGGAATCACTTTGGTGTTTCTGTAATTAATATTCTAGGCAACTCCAATTTCCCTTTAAGCCATTTAAATGTGAATACTTAGTTTTTATGACTTTGTCCACGTTGGCAGATCGTTAAATGAGTCTAAATGGGACACAACTAGGTGAATAAGTCAACAAAACAAAAGGACAAAACAGCCGAAGATGTTTCTGCTAAAGATAAAACTAAAGGAAAGCAGCCCATTCACTAACAGAGCAAAACAGGCGGTGGACTAACAGACACTAAACTCAGTGTGAAATCGCTCGCAATAGTAGGTTGTTATGTTTAACTCATTTATAATTACTCGTCAATCCAATGTAAATAAATACATTTACAGTGCTGTGCAAAAGTATTCACACCCGGTGAGGTTTTTCTCACATTTTGCCACAACCACGAACCTCGACGCATTTTCTGAGAATTTAAAGTAAAATCCAGGGCAGCCAGCTGCCTTTCGGCTGAAGCTCAGTGTAAATCTGAATGTTTGACGAAGGCCTCGGGTGGGAGAAGTTGCTCTCTGTGAGGCACGAAGACAGAAAGGGATTATTGAGAGAAAGCTGTAAGAATTGTTACGCTCCTCCAATCAGAGGAGACCAAGATACATTTTTTGGCTACATGGAGGAAAACTCAGTAGATCACTCTGGATGTACCGTCCTCACAGATAAACATGGCGGCATCCACAAGTTTCATCCGACTTGAGCTATTTTTCAAAGCATGGGCGAAAATATCCTTCATCTGAACAACTTAGGGTTCTTCTATATAAACATAAAATCCCCAAAAATACACAGTTTAGTGTGTGGTTGTGATGTAAAAAACTTGGTTTGAACACTTTTACAAGGCACTGTCTTTTAGGCTTTTGTTTTGTAAAACCAACAAAAAGAGACTTGAAAACAACGAAGGGGCGTTTCGACTTCTATTTTCCAGTAAATAATTGGACCATGAAAGTTCTGATTGGACGCAGCTCTCAAGTACAGTTTTACTTCCACAAAGCAGTGATAATTTAGACCCTACAAAGCTGACAGAAATCTTTGGAGACCTTCTTATGAGTCCTTTACTCTGAGACATGAACACGTCCTTTTCTCTTCCTTTGCCTCTAAGCGTGTGCGTTCTGCGGTGAGGCGTTTGGGTGATTTCCCCAGTCAGAACCTACTGGATTCATGGCACCAGTTCGTCTTTCTGATTAGGCTGCTGTACATTATTGCTGCCAGTGTTGACGGGGCCTGGATGGATTTCCTTATAATTTTTTTTAAATCATGGCTAATTTCTTACATTTATCAATTACCAGTACAGGATGCAGAGTGCTCCTTATAAAAGAGCTTATGCTTAATCGATTGCATCGTATTGCTAAGACGAGTAATGATATTACAAACTAACCTTAAAAATATCGGCCTGGCTTTGTTGTTGGTCTGAAGGCTTGTCGCCAAGGATTGTGTTTAACTTGGCATAAAGCTTCCCGCTGCTGCGAAGGCATCCCTGATCCTCAATAATGTTCTGGGTGAAGAGACAGAACCTCTGGAGGACTTCGTGTCGCGATCATGAAGCCAACAGAGGATAAACTGTGCGATGCTATGTCTTTGTCCAGGAGGAGTTAAAACATTTTCTTATAAGATGTCGTTTCCTTCGGCATCACTGAGAACACGCTTGTCTGGTTTTAACAAAAAAAAAAACATTCTAAGTGAGATGCTCAGCATCAACCTAAGCTGTTATATGTTCAGAAAGTTAGCCACTCATAGAAATTCTCCAACTAGTTCACATAAATAATTCACTAAATAGATAATCCACGACTGTGTCTAACTGCTACTGAACACGAAGTGACACAGCGGTGTGATAAACATCGTATATCTACTGTAGAAAGAGGAGCTGTGTCTGGGGTTTCGGGTTTCCAGTTCATCGCTCCGGACTGCGCCGGCTGCTTTTAAAGGATCACGAAAAACCCTTTAAGCAGTGAAACGAAACCCCGTCTCTCCTCTGCTGAGGCTGCAGCGTAAAGAGTCCTCTTTGATCATCTCTTCCTAGACAAAAAAAACTGCTTCTGTCCGTCCTCGGGTGTTTGTGCTCATTACGTTTCGGCAGTAGTCACTACAAACTACGACAGCATGGCCGGGCCGAAGGTGGTGACGTATCTGCGGTCCACACAGAAGGGGTTCTGGGACGACTCTGGACTGTATAAGGAAACCAGGTGTTGCTACTCTTCGGTTTGTCCACGGAGCCCGCAGCATTATTCTGTTCGAAAGGAGAAAACGACAATGAAAACAATGAGGTCAGAATGAACTGAATTCATCTCAGATTAAGATGTGACACAGTGGGAGAATCAGTCGTTTGACGGCCTGCTAATTAAACGGCTAAACAGAGTTTTCTTGCATGAAAAGAATGAGCAGCTTATAATGTATTTGAAAGTTACAGTGGTCTTATTGTAATGCGAAAAGATGAGATATCGAACAAGAATCGACACGACACGTAAAAGTTTATATTAATTTCTTTGTCACAATGTGTTCCTGGTTCACTTGTCAATTTGTTTCAAAATCGTGAGTCTACCTGCTGCCATTTTGTCCCATCTTACTTGCCATTTCCTGTCTGCAAGCAAATCAATTCATACTCATCTAATTTAACTACATATATATTTTTTACTATGTTAAAGAAAGTTGTTCTTTATAAACTGAAAAACGCCATGGACAACGTTAAACATCCTCTTAGTGAGACTGCCAACAGTCACAGTGTCTTCAGTCAGAGGCTTCTTCTTATTTGGGGCAACACAGACTGCTACAGGAGAGCCTTCTGCCCACAGCAGCTACAACAAGTCTTTGAAGAGACTAGGACAACACTGGGGATGAATGAAGATTTTATTATTTTTTTCAATTTAATGGAATTGTTAAGAATCAAGAGGATTAATTATCACAAAAATCTCTTTCATAACCTAATAAAATGGCTACTTCTTTCCTGAAAGCTGTGCTTTCCATGCAGCTTTGATTAGGGTTTGTGCCTCTTTCGTTTTGAAAATATGAAAACCCATCCAGCCAAAACATTTATGTGCCCTCTTGTTGATAAGAGTTATTGGAGCCATAAAACCATATTTCCCTGATTGGTTGCCATAGTAATTCTGAGTCGTCCTATTGACAGGTATGAATTGAGCCAAGGTTCATAGAGGATGTCCTGCTTTAAAAGGCACAATTACATAACCAGAAATATTGGGCATGATGGATGGTAAAACTGCAAAAATAAAAAAAAATGACAAAAGGGTGAAATTACTAACAAGATTCATTTCTTACAAACAAACCAGAAGTCAGATTTGTGCTCAGTTGTTATTCGACAAGATTCAAACCTCCAGATTCTGGATCAAAACGTACGTTTTGTGTGAGCAGCTGTCCAACGACTTCAGGCACAAGTTAGCAGACATTTGCAACAGCTTCATGCAAGGGAGATCACACTTGACATTATAATAAGAAATACTTGAAACATAAAATGAACAACCATCACTGTCAGTTTGAAGCTACGCGACAGTTCTTGCCTCATGGAGAGATTTAAGATCTCTCACTTTTTTTGTTGAGCTTTGAACGACCATGGAGAAGGTGGAGATTATCTCACAGCAGCTCAGGAAGGGGCAGTTCCTGATCTGAAGGCAGTTGAAGTCGCAGTCACCAAGAACGTCACTGGGACAACTGCGTTCACCCTGCAGCCTGAAGTGACCCAGATACGATTTTTTGGTCAAATTGGATTTTTTTGCCGTGGCCGTTTCACTCTGCCACACATATGCGACCTGTATGTGTTCTGCAATGCGAACGCATTGTGTCCCGCATGCGCAGTAGAGGGCGCAACAGCGTCGCCGTTCTCAGTGTTTTACCAACCGTCATAAAAAGAAGAAGAAGTGCTGAGCGTCTGTAGACCTCCTTTCCTCGTCATGAAGACAGATGCGGCCTTCCAGCATGAAACCAACCCAAATCACATCATCGACAAAGGAATATCAACACTGTGGTGTGGCTGAGCCATTCTCTAGATCTCAATCCAACAGCAGAAAAACAAAAACCTGTAGGGAGGGATCTGGAGCTGTAAGCTGCCAAGCAGCTGTTAACAAACTCTTATGGCTGCACTTGCCAACAAATGCTCCTACATTAAGAACCAAGCTATGTTTCGAAATGTTCAATGTTATTTCACTCAATGGCATGGAGGTCATTTCTTAACTTTTATGTTGTTTTTTCTCTCCAGATTTTTTAAAATAAGGCTACCTCAAAAAAAAAAAAAAAAGAATGCTGATAACTTCATTGTGAAAAAACCTACAAAACCAGCAGGAGGTGAAGTAATTATTTCCCGTCTTTACATCTATTTCTGCTTCTAGTCCAGATTCAGACTGTCGTCACGACAAAGGGAGACGAATAAGCAGCACCCCGCTGCCTTCGACTCTGAGGCCTTCTCGGGTCTGACATGCTGTCCTCACGAGTGAAGGCGGACAGCCCCGTTTTAAATTTCCTCCACAAAGAAAAACAAAGCATTCGGATGTAGAGATGCACCAGAGCGGCTGACAAGATGATTACATGTTGCTGCCCTCGCTAGTTGTCCCCAGAATGACTAATCAGTTAAAGTAATCATATGGGATGGCTGATGATAAAACATTTAATTAACATTTTAAATTAAATCGCTGATTTAAATGCAAATGAATTTTATTGAATAATGTGGTGAAAAGCTAGAAAAGTTAGAGTTTTTTTTAACTGATTGCAGCGTTTCCTCGGGTTCTGGGTTGGAGAACTGGCTTCAGCCTTCGGTTCACAGTCACTATGGCAATGATGATAACAAATCAATTATATTAGCAGTAGAGATGATATGCATATATTTTGTCTTGTAACATCCCAGCACAAATAACTTATGCCATGTTTCTGAATTTTTAGAAACATGGCATAAGTAAAAGAGGATGATACCTCTCGTACTTTTTGCATTTAGACAAATTACAAACACAAAAGTCTTGAGGTTTTGTAGAAGCCTACTCAAAGCCCAGCAGAGAAATGCAATTCGGTTGAAATGTTAGTTCAGTAGCCAGAAAGCAAATGTTCACCACACTGTTCAGATCATGTAAAAATTAGGGTTTTGTTTACTAAATAAATCAAAATTTTATTTAATAAACTTAAATAAAATTGCTTAAATTTGAGCAAACTGTGAAAAACTTGGGAGAGTTTGCTTATTTTTTTGAAGGTAATGAAACCGAAGCCAAAAGTGTGAAGCCAACACTTTGCCTTGTTATTCGACTTTCAATAAAATAAGGTACAAGTCTTAAGTTGACATACAGTTAAAGTTTATTTTCTGTTTAAAACATCTAATAAATCCATCTGGAGTGTCTTAGCAAATCTGCAACAATTTTAGAGGAAACGCATTTCATTCGGTAGATGATATTTAACAAGTCAGAAAAATGAATCCATGCATGTGTCCATGTTTATCTGCATGACTAAATGACCATGACAACGACTCAGCTGCATGTCGGAGAGCAAGCAGACTCCTCACAGTCAGGCAGACTCTTTAAAAACCACGAAGCAGACGAGATGTTTTTGATATACAGTCAAGGTAATTCCAAACAGACTGCAGGCAGATAACAATCAGATAACTAACGGTGCTTTTTATTCTCCTAAAAGCCGTTTTATTACTCAAGAGGGCACTGGTCTGCATCATTAAATCCCTCCGTCGGCACGGAGACGGTTTGGTTCCTACAGAACAACACAGAGAGGCTTTTACTTCGGGGTTGACACCGTCGACGCTTACTAGCTGGTGCTCTTTGAGCCTTTTGGTCAACATTGTTCTTTATATGGGGGGAAAAAAAAAGCTTATTGGTTTGAAATTCAGCTCACAATCAGAGAACAGAAGAACCAATAAAACGGGGCTGCTTTGCTTTTCAAAAAGCAATTAAATTTACAGGAATATTTTAGGAGTTTGTAAGTCTCGTCAGGACTCCAAGCCCACCTCCTTTCTATGAATCACATCCACTGATCTCTTCTGCTTAAATGAGCGGAGCCATGTGACCGGCGCAGTTGGGAACAATGAGCTGTCCACTTTTCCCAGAATGGGTTTTGTGTAAAAGCTGTTTTATTTTTTAGGGGAACTCAATTTATCTCAGGAATTCAAAAGTCTGAAACTCGTATATAGATTAATGTTACACTTGGATTTAATTTCCAAATGTCCACATTTTGTGTAAAGAAGACAGGTGGTTTGACAAAATGAGCAAAATAACATTAAACATGAAGAAATGAATAACATCAAGTTTCACTTTTCTAACACTACACTCGATCAGCCTTTCAAATTTGCAATTTCGAACCTACAACTTGGCGTTGTTAGGTTTGTGATTCAGTTAACGAAATGAGCTACATTTTTAATTATTTGTAATTTACTGAGCTGCAAATCCGCACACAAAAAAAGTGAATTTTTAAATACTGGCGATATTCCATGTTTTCATTACCGCAAGAGCTACATGTAGCATTTTCAAAGACCTCAACCTGCTCGCCCGCGCTCTCCCTTCAACAGAGCTCTGTGTCCGTCTGTCTTTGTCACATCTATGATGTTAATTAACTCACACCACATGGAGCGCTGCATTAATTGGACAAGGTCTTGGCGTGCTGCTCCGTGCACAGACAGGCCAGGGATAATATTATAATGTACCGTTCCATTATTATCACAGAAAACCAACCGGCGGGTTCAAAGATGGACGCCAATGTGCAGCAGGCAGAGCGAGGCTTTGATCACAGCGTGGAAAAGAAAAAAGAAAGGTAAAATGTTGTCTGAGTCTGCGGCAGCTCGGCGTCATTTCCTGCAGAGCAGATGTTGAAGTGCAGGTGTTAGGAAAGCTTAAAGTAAGTGATGTAACACCACGCAAATGACGGCAATGGTGATAAGATTTACTACACGCGGATGGTAACGCTGAGTCGCTGCAGGGAGCTCTGCTCGCCAGGCCTGGTGAGTCAGGTGCACGCGCCGAATGTGGCCACAGATGTCATTGCGCATGGACCGGTCTCCACATGGTGAAGCTCAGCTGCCCAGATCGAGTGGGTGGATGCACTGCTGCTACTCAGTGCAGAGTGACTTATCCGTCGCCAAGGGATTCAATATGGAGCTCTGGCTGATTTTGCAGTGGTGTCATTTAATGTTGCCCAACATCTTATTCCTTTCCGTTTTTTTTATGTCTGACTGTCCTGGCAGACGCTTAGATTGAATGAGACCTATAATGAGTCATGCATTTTTTTTATTTATCTGCTGCAAAACAAACAGGAGCAAAGAAACCTCTAATGTGTCTTATCTTACCACTCGAGTTATTTCTGCAGCACAAACCAAATCCAGTCGGACTTAAATGTCAGCAGCTGATCAGATCATTTTTGCAGAATCTTAGAGCGGAGGCTCGACAAAGAGAATACGAGATGAGTTTTGATCAAGTACAGACGATTCTCAGCGCGAGCTCTGTTACAGTCTTTTGGTTTTGAGAAGCCCAGATGGAGGTGAGCTTCGCCAGCGCCTGGAACTCAAATTGTCACGCCTTGAACTTTTTCACATTGACAGTTTGAGTGACAAGACAAAAAAAGGCACTGGTCAGAAAACAACCCCAAAATGTCTTCAGCAGAGGTAGAAAAGCTGGTCAGTTCTCCTTCAAGCAGGATGACAACCAAAAACAGCCAGATTACGATTAAATGGTTTACAATCTTTTGTTAAAAAGGCCTCGTCGAAGTCAAGACCAACATAATAATGTGTATTTAAAAATCTCTTTTTAATTAAGTCTGTAAGAGAATTGGCAGCAATAGCAGTAAAAGGCGCTTTAACAAAGCTGAGCACAAATGCATGCAACATTTGAAGTCATTTATCAATTTCCTTCCACTTAACAACACTTTTGCACAAAGTCTAGTGGTAGACTAGACTTTGTATTAGTCTATCACATAAAACCACACCATACACTGGAGCTTTTGTGAAAAAAAAATTCAAACATGACTGGATTTGTAAAACCCTGTCCTCCTTAGCTCCTTTTGGCAAAAGAACATGAAGTGAGTCTGTGGCGCAACAATTCGACAATGAAACAAATTCTATCTTGAGGTTTTTTTTCTTTCCATTCTGAGAGGAACAAACGGTGTTGATTGAGACTCTTTAGTTTCTGACACATGCCTTGCGTCACAGACCTGAATAGATCAACCAAACTAGCTGCTGTGATTGTAGGAGTTAGCCGTTTCACCGGCCACGCTGTATGCTAATGCAGAACAAAAAATCAGATTCAAGCTTCAGGAAAAAAAAAAAAATCAATCACCATCTCGGATGTCGCTGCCATCAGGCTTCCCATTACCCTGCGAGTAAACGCCCATCTGCAGGCAATTTCCTCTATGCAAAGAACCGCCGCAATAAAACCAAGATAAACCACAATATCGGCTGGACTCAATATTTTCCCATTGAACGTAATTTGCTGTGGAGCAAGGATTAAGTTTTCTATATTTGCTCAATCCGAAGTGAATATGTTGAATAGCAGAGTTGAATAAATGGTATCCATGGAGAGAAAGTAGAAGTGCTTTCTCGGGCCGCCTACACTGAAACCCCCAGCAGATCTGCAGCAGTATAAACCAGCCAGCTCACGTAGCGAAATGAAGAGCAGAGCGCTGAGTTGCACTTTCTCCATCCGCGAATACTTGGACTGGATCGCCGAGCTGCGCTGGCAGCCCTACGTGCAGGATGCCCAAGTTTCTGGGCGATCAGGGTTTGTTTTTAGAAGCCGCTGAGCCAGTTTTGGGACTTGACCCGGACTCGGTTTATTTCCATTTGGCCCGGCAGATGTTAAACCAAGTGTCAACATCTGCCGGTTCAGAAACCAGTTAGTTTCTGAACCATTCAGAAACTAACTGAAATGGTTCAGTTAGTTTCTGAACCATTTCCCTGCATCCTCCCCGGTGGTTGGGGGGGGGAGATCCCCACAGATAAAACAAGGGGCCGTCTGATGATGCACTGCGTGGGCATCATCCATTGCGGCACGCTGTCACCCATTTCGGTTGCTTAACACTTTTAAGGAGAAGTGTGAGCATTATCAGCATTCAGAGGAGAGCTTAAACGTGTGAAACTGCAAACACGCGCATCTAATCTCGTCCCGAGAAACTGCTTGTGACTGAATTTAGCTCCAAGCATCTGTCATGTCGCTTTACTGATTGTTCAAGAACAGTTTTAGGTTTCGGAAAAGGCCGGCCTGCCTGCTGCCTTCTTTCCTCTTCTTCTTTTTTTTTCTAAAGAAAGCAGAAACTCTTTTTATAGCAACACATCTCAGACAAGATATGACATCAATCTTGACCAAGTTAGTGTTTGACTTTTTTTTTTTTGCAGAGCGTTGACGTTAGCTTCCCTTGTTAAACTAAACATGCACTGCCTTGTAAAAGTGTTTACACAGCATAAAGTTTCCCAGATTTATCAGGTACAACAAACTTCAATGTACTTTATAGCATATGTGGTTTCCACAAGTTTTTTTGAAATAAAATCTTTAATGTAGTGCTCCTAACAGGCTGCTTCACTCAAAATACAGACGGCCAGACTGTGTGATGTAATGTTTGCAGTGGCCAACCATCTGGCTGGTGGATTTAAGGCAAATTACACTGAAAATCAACCTCTCTTCTGTTTTAATGTCAATAATTTCTTGCCATCAACACACACCCAAAGCAAACAGCTTTGACACACAGATCATTGAGTTTCAGCCAGTGGTAGTTTCTTCATTTCCAGAGATGCCTAAAAGTAGAACGAAACTCAAAGTGCAACACATGATGTGTTTGTGTAGTACGCAGTACTTGGAATAAAACAAAAATGACTTAAAAGTAACTTTTCAGCAGGATATATAAGATTGTTTTGTAATCATTTGTGAATGTAAACGTTTTTAAAAAGTACTGGTTAAACTTTTTTTTTCACTTAAAGCAGGACATTTTTTTTCATATTTGCAGAAGAAACAAGACAAAAATACTTGTTAAAAGTTTGTGTTTTTGCAGCGTAACCCTTTAGAAAGTCTGACATTCGTTTTATATGTAACGCTCATTTCCTGTCCACGTTCCCTGTGGTTCTATGTCGCTGGCCTGATTTAAGGCTGACTTTTGACATACTATCGGCCAAAAGCAGGCTCATTTGTGGGTTATTGAACTTATGTGAAAGAGGCTTCAGTGGTGGCAGCATCATGCTGTGGGGGTGCTTTTCTTATTTTTAGGAGATTAATTTAATATGATCAGAGTTGATAGGAAGATTAGCTGAATTCAGAGCAATAAATAACCTGTTGGAGCTTTTTGAAAATTACATAAACAGGACAACAACCCTAAACAGAAAGCCAGATTTACAATGAAAAATATTTAATTTAAAGTATATTTCTGTGCCAAAATGATCCAGTCAAAGTCCAGACCTAAATCCAGTTGGAAATCTTTACAATTTCCATAATTAGTGGAACCGTGAAATCTGACCTTAACCCAAACATCCCAAAGGAGAAAGTCTGGCAAAAGTCTCTGTGGGTTGCAGAAAAAGCCTAATAAGAAGAGCTAAAGCCGGTAGAGACAAACCAATAGCTCTGCAGCTGCACTTATAATGACGCAGAGATCCACAAACTGACTCTGAGTAATTGCTAAATACAATTACACACCCCACTATTCAGATTTAATTTGCTAAACATTTTGATAATTGTAGCTCTGTGCTAATTAAACGGTGCTGAATGTGACAGCTGAGGGCGTTGATACTTTCACAAGGCAACATGGTTAACATTTTTAGGTCCCATTTTAATTTGTTGTGTTTCGATACTTTAACATAATCCACCCAAAAGCTGGCACACAGGCATTAGAGAGGAGCCTACACCAGTCCAGGATTGATGAGTCCCATCATCCTGAACAGACTTTGTGTCTAATGAGGAGGCTCTACGGATCTGTTGAGTCTAAGTTAACCACGTTTCCACTGGCAGAGCGGGCTCCAGATCCCCTCTCCTGCGTCCCCACTCCTCCGTCTCCGGGTCCACGCAGTCCGCACCGCTTCTCCGAGCCATTTGTCAAACCGTTGCAACATTAAATTATCGCGGCCCCAGAGACACGTCCGCCTCTAGAAAGAGACCGAGCCCCGGTCAGAGAGAAATGGGCGCGCCGCGTCCGAGACGGAGACCTGGATGAAAAATCGCCTGCGCAAAAGTGGATGTTTGTTCGGGCCCCGCTCCCTCGATTCTGCAGCTTTGTCATCAAAGTTTGAACAATGTCTGCCAAGAGAGGAGGAGAGGTTCCCCCCCAACGAGTCGCGGCGCTCCGCCGTTCACTCCGAGTGTCGTAAATCATCTCGTTTTGTCTCAACTCCGCTCACTTGTGGGGCTGATGCACCTTGAGACTTCCCGACTGCTCTCAGATGCAATAAAAATAAATACAGAACGGATGAAGGATGATGTTTTCCAGAGAAAACAGAATATTTTCATTTAGCTTAAAGGAGTTTTTTCTTGACCATTTTTTTCTAAAACAGGAGCGTGGTGAACTCAAACCAACAGGCATTCAGACATGGAGGCTAAATGCTCTGAGGAAGACATTTATTAGGACAGAAGGATGAGAATCTGTGTTGCTGGAAGATCTTATCTGCTGTTGCCTGTCATGGTTTGTGTGCAGTCTGCTTATCTCCATGTTTGCTCTTTAAAAGGAATTGAACTAAATGTTGACCTGGATGCTGGAGCCCCTGTTGACTTCACAGGCGGTATTCTGAAAACACTGTTATTTATGCTGTTAGCCATGTTGCTTTTGAAATAATAAAGAACAAACTACAAAGAAAACAAACAAAAAAAATGAATACATTTATATATATATATATATATATAAATGTTCTTTTGAAAACAGCGATAAACAACATTTCTGAAGCCAGTCACCTCACTGGTATCCAAGCATCTGCTTCATTCACTGTTCTCTTCCAAATGGCAACGGTATCCATGTTGGAAATATGCTTATCAGAGCAGAACAAATCACATTGTGCTGTACTCCACAGAGATTTACGTAATACACCTGTGGATATTTTTCATGTGTGTGTGTGCAGCAAATACTAACTGGATATCAGCAAACCTGTGCGCATTGATCGGTTTTTAAGCAGACTGCTTTCTTTTTTTTTCAGAAATCATGTAAATCGGACATTTGGACCATTAAGCGTTACGCAACCTCCTCGGTTACCGAGACGCTGTAGCCTCAGAAGAAATACCCAAGGACAGCAGCTGTATTTATTATGTTTATTACGGAAGGGCTGCATAGCTTGTTTTATTGGATAAAACATGAGCATGCTCTGCTCTAAAACTCCCACTGGTGAGCAATTTTTCGCTGTGAACTGGGTGATGACATTAACCAGATGCCTTGCGAAGGTAAAAAGGCCAAGCAACATGAAGATGTTCGGCTCTGACAAACTACTACCCTGTAACGCTTTATTTTAGGAGTGTGGGGGGGTAAAAGTTAGGAGAGAAAAAAATTATCCCAGTAGCAGGCGATGTGTCGGAAAGATTTTAAAACCCTAATTACTGTAAGATTTCATCTTATGCAGGTTTCTTTTGAAAGAGCTGGTAATGGCTGTGGACAGGAGGGATGTCCTGTAGTGATCAGTGTTGCAGTGAACACGAGGAAGCCTCTGACTGAAGAGCTCTGTTGTTGTAAAAGAGCCTGATGAAAAGCATCGTGCTGTTACTGTTATCTTAAAATCACACTGAGGTTAAATATGGCAGCCTTGGTATTCAGCAATACGGATGATCAATTGAACGATGACGAACAGTTAATACCAAAATGAAAGATAATCACCTTCTAAAACCACAACAAAACTATTAATCCAGACCGCCGTGAAACTTCTGCAACCTCAGAAATAATTAGGACTAATTGTGCTAAATTATAAGATGCCACAGGCAGTTTAACATGTGACCTATGCAGTCATGGTGACGACGCCATAAAATCCAAACCTGCGACACAGTGACTCCTCTCACATGCTGT
The DNA here is from genome assembly GCA_902982915.1 of Phalloptychus januarius. NCBI lineage: Eukaryota > Metazoa > Chordata > Actinopteri > Cyprinodontiformes > Poeciliidae > Phalloptychus > Phalloptychus januarius. The sequence goes on along the minus strand of CADWAE010000471.1, from coordinate 15,156,623 downwards.
AACGTTGCCTCTGCTCCTAGCATTCAGAATCAATCGCCGTTCACCACAGAAAGGCAACTGAATAGTTAATAAAATATTAAGTTATGGGGAAATAAATTAAAAATACATAACCCCTTGATGAATCCTTCATGAACAAGGGATTTGCCACATTTCTTAGGGATGGTTGAATTCACTTTCATTAGACTATTTAAGACCAATAAGAAATAAAAATCACACAAACACATCTCACAAGTAGGCTAAAAGATATTAAAAAGCAACAGATCATGACCCGACCTAAAGCCAGTCAAGAGCACAAGCAATAGACGTCTATTAATTTGGAAAGGGTAACAAGGCAATTTGACTTCAGTGAATCACATTCAGCGTTTCCAAAGTAATGTCCACAGCTGAGCAGAAAGACCTGCATGAAACCAAAAAGTCTTGATCATTAAAATGTTCTGTGGACGAATAAAACGAGAACTTTCTGAAAAGAGACAAAGCAACAGAGTAGTTCAGCTCTTTTGTCTTATAATTTATCAGAGCTTTAAAAACGGTCTATCTCTGGATCGGTAAGAACTTAAGATTCTGGTCAAAACCTGGAGTCGAATTTAATTCATTTTCTGTGACATGGCCGTAAACCATTAATTCACTCATTTGTTACTATTCATGTTGTGGTGCAGCTAAATTAAAACAGTTCTACAAACTCTTCCACTATAAAAGACTCTTAAAATAAAACAAACACCGGTTGGTTGGGATCGCTTCTTTTTTTATTCTAAGAAATTAAGCAAATCTTTGAAAACATTTTTGCATTTAGTGCGAAATTTGAATTCCTTTGATGACTTAAAGAAAGAAAGAATCACCAGAAAGAGAGCAAACACCCAAACAGATATTTTTTTAAAATTCCTACAAGTTTTAAGATTGTAAATCAGCTAAAATGTAATCAGTACGTCTCACTGGCACTACATTATTGAACTACGCCTGCCGAGAGAGACTCACCATGCGGTGGACGTGTTGTAGGGCAGCAGCGTCGGGCTGTGGCTCTCTCCTCTGAGGCTGTGTCTGGGTTGGTAGTGGCTGCTGGGGACCATGGGCTGGGCTTGGGCCTGGACCTCGCTCTCCTCGGGCATGGACCGGTGCCACTGGTTCCGGGCCTTCTTCAGCCAGCGGCCGCCCAGACCCCACTTCTCCAGGTAGATCCGGCACAGCTCGTAGTTTATGGCTGAGTAGTAGAGGAAGTCCAGGGCCAGCAGCACCATGACGAAGAAGCCGTAGATCCACACGCCGACCAGGGCTGTGTAGTTACTGCCAGAAGAGAGAGAGAGAGACGGGGAGGAACAGCACGGCTTTATCTGGGAGAAGATGATGATTAAGAGTCTTTACACGCTGAGAGCTTCCATTTTGATATTCTAAAAGCTAAGCTCCCAAATCCCGAAGGCTACGGTGGTGCTGCCAGGTGTGAACATTCGCTATTCACTTGGCAGGACCAAGATGTTCATCCAATTCTCCCTTGGTTAAAAAAAATCAAAAGATAAATAAATATAAACCTCCATCTGTTCCCTTTGCAGTTTCTTAAATTCAGCTGCACAAATTGGACAAAGAATTTAATCAGCACAAGAGACTTTTTAATCTCCCCTCATTCTGGCTTGGATAAAAAAAAAAAACCCAACAAACATCTCTGCTCTTATGTTTCACCTCTCACAATTTTTTTTCTCCACGCGTCACACGATCCAGCTGGATTTATGTGGGTCACCTGTGAACTACATAAGTCTACCAGGATCCATAGAGTTTAACAAGGTAAATGAGCAAGAAAAGAAGAAAAAAGTTTCAGAAAATAAGCTTCACCCGAGAAGTGGGAGACCAGACCGTTGAGCAAACGGGGGATATTAAATTATCTCTGAGTGTGACATTTCTGCTCGAGTTGGCACTGAGGGCATTTAGTCGGAGGAATATCCCACAAATGGATGAAAAGAAAGAAAAAAAACCCCACTCTGACTCAGACAGGGAGCTGACACACAGTATTACTTGAAAATAGAGATTTATTTGTAGGAAAGCAAATTTTATTTGCCTCGCTATCCACGGCACTGATTAACGGCGTGATAAACCGTGACGTGAAAATGCTTCTCTATTTAGCAAATCAAGTGAATCCTATTACGATGCAAAATCTCAGAGCCCTATAGATATTAATCTGAAGAAACTGCCCTGTTACTGCTGTTACTGTAGATGGATGCTGCCTCTGCACTCAGATCTGCAACGATGCACGCTCACCTCACCTGCATTTTCCCACTTCTGATTTTCAAACAAACACTTCTGAAACGGTGCGAGACGCGTCGAGGGGAAATGTTTACAGTATGCTGCTGTATCTGTATGTGTTCAGGAAGAAATTGTGCACGTTGCTCGGAGGAAATTGTCGACTAGTTATTAAATATGTGAACTTAAATCCCTCTAAGGGTAGATGATGCAATTCCTCCTCAGCTGTCAACAGTTCTACCTTCCCTTTTTTTTCAGCATTCATTTTAATGTGACTCCACCAGTTTGCCTTGCAGCAGTCTAGAAGAGCTGCAGATGTGCAGAACTCAGATGAGAGAATCTGTTGAGAAGAAAACTGCTTATGCATCCCATCACTTTGGTAAAAAAAAAAAAAAAAAAGCCATAACTGCAGCAGCTTACGTCGTATGACCTTAATCCATTTAAGGACACAGTAAAGAACAAGCGTGTCCTCTGACCAGATGAAATGGGAATTGAGATGTTAGGATGCTTTTCTTCTGAATGCAGCAGGCTCATCCTAGGAGGTGGAGACTGTTAAAAAAAACAACCTGAGTTCAAGGCAAAGGCTCACATTCCAGCAGGAAAACATCTCCAAGCACACAACCGAAGCTAAAACAGGAGGCTTTTCAGATCAAAGCATATCCTTGTGCTTGAAAGGCCTATTCAAAGTCCGCACTGATGTCCAGTTGAGGCTACACTTGAAGAAAGTTGTTCACAGACACTCACTATCCAATCTGACTAAACTTGCTCTATTTTGCAAAGACGAGTGTGTAAAAGAAGTAAAAGTTGTATTAGTAAGAACTTTCAAAGTTAATAAAGTCGAAGGTGTATAAATATTTTTTGTCTCCTTCCAGCTCCTGTTTTTACCTTGCATACCCTGACGACTCCTTCAAAGGTCACATGCCCTTTGGTGTTTAACACCTGCAGCGCGAAACCTCCAACCTATAATAACATTTCCACCATGTGGTGTGAGGAGAGAGCATAGTTGTGGCCAGTTTTTTTTTTAGCTTTGCCAGTGGTAAATATCAAACCCGCAGGCCCATCACCTTTTGAGCCAAGATGAAAGTATTGCTCACTGGGCTTCCCAATGCTAAAAATGAAATATCACAGCCTGCTGGGGGATGAGAGAGGGGCAGCGTGAACCGACTGCATGCTAGGAGGGCATTAGTACAAAAAGCTGTGGTTTTGCCACCTAAACCTCCAACTGAGAGCTCTCACAGAGCAAGAGCCACCGATTTCTGTCCTTCATGCAGCAGAAATCACCTCAGTCTGCTAGCAAAAAGACACATCGCACCACGGCTCACCAGTACGGATCTAACTATTAATCCTTTACATCCAACAACTGTATTTTGATAGAAACTATACAGGAAAAAAATAACATAACAGAGGACGAGGCATCGGCACGGCAGGTGCTTTCAGCATCTGCTCTTCATGTTCATGCTTTTGAATGCCTCTCTGTAAGCTGCGGCTCAATGTCGACGAACCTCTTCAGCAAAAGGTGAACCCTGTCAACGAGCGGCCCGATAGGCCCTGTCAAAGATTCGGGATGGCGAACAGAAAGTCAGTCCTCTTGCAAAAGTTGCAGATTAAAACCTTTTGGTCCAACGTACCTGCAGGCAGAGAGTCGCCGAAGAATCATGGCCGCCGCCTTTTTCCTAATTCATCGCTCTAATCAACAGCTTTTGTTGATGCCTCCATTTTATATTGGCATTTGGTTTGGCATTTGGTTTTGACACTTCATATCAATAAACAAACCATTTGGAACGCCCGTACTTACACCACTGCGAAATATTTACTTTTTTATTTATATGTAAACTTTTAAAAATCATTTTAACAAATGACATTAATAATCATATTTGAATATTAATTTCTCAAAACCGGGCACCTTTTCTTGTCATTTTGGAGTCATAAAACCATATTTCCCTACAGCAGACCACAGATAATAGAATATTACTCAGGTTAATTGTCAGATTGGACCCATTCGCTTAAACAGGCACAAAATAACAAAGGAATGAAGTGACCAGCATCCATTTCAGTCAGATAACATGAGCATAAATTATTTATGGTACTGTAGTTTGGTGAAAAATGAAGAAAGAAGCTAGGATATTTGGTGTGTTATTGACTGATGAACTGTTTTGTGTGTGTGTGTGTCATGTTTAGTAACAGCTGATATGAGCCAAACCCCCCTGTGACCATGAGCAACATAAAACAGGCGAGGAGAATGAATAAGTAAATGAATGAATGATGTCACTACATGATGCATCCATTTATAGCCAGCAGTGTTTGCTTCATCGGTCTGACACACATTCACTAAAAAGAAAACTAAAAACCAGCGTGGATATTTATTTTTAGCTCTGTTGATGTTGTTTGGACGCAATGTGGGTCTTTTTAATCAAACACTGGTGACCCAGTTTGTTTTATTAGAGAAGAGACCAGAATGTTCCCAGTCGTCCTTCATTTTTAACAAGTTGTATAACGACCTGATCAAACTCCACTGAATCTCTTTAACAAGATGAAATAAGAAATGTAAGACGGTGGAACACTGTAGATGTCACTGGGTTGTCATGGCGATTCTAGCTCGCAACAGAAAATGACTTTGTTTTCTCAATATTATTTGCATCATGCACACAAGAAGCTAGCAGAAGCTAATGCTAGCTAAGTTCATCGTAGGCATCTTAACACATTTCTGAACCGAAAACTTAGCTTCATGTTAGAGCCAAAGCAAACCAAGCTGCCGGTTAGGGCCTCCTAAATGCACTAAATGCATCCTCACATAATTCAGATCTCAACCCCTCAGACGCACATTAAAACAAAAGATTCCATCTTCTTAAGAAAAACATGTAATTTATTCATTAACTTGTAAAAATAGTTGTAGACTGAAAAAAGTATGATTTTGATAGTTATGCCAACATTTGTAATGAAATTCTGATAGTGTAATAAGTTCTACATCTCCATATATCCAATCTCATCTTGTTTTGTAGTAAATTATGAAACTAGGGCTCTCGAATTTGGAACACGCAAACAGTCTTGCTTGAAGAAATGCACAAAGAAATAATTGTATTTATTTTAATAAGGAAATATCCCATTGATGCTGCGGGCATCCACACTGTGGCGGCTGCAGATGGGCATATTTGGAAACCGGGGAGTTCAAATCAAATTGTTCTAAGGACCTGATACAATATCAACTCTGCTCAGTATGCTGCTCTAAAGCCATAATTCAGCCCTGTGATATTAAATCAACCCAGTTAGATCTATGATCTAAGTCTATGTTAGTAAGTACAGCCCTCATGGTGGGTTTATTTTTAACCTTTTTCAAAGGCGTGTGACTTTTCAAAAGTGCCATAGAGTTTCTCCACAATCACCAAACGTATGTGAAGATCCCTTTATGTTTCCTTCTGTTGAGGAAGAATTAAACGATACGAAACATTTATCTTAATATTTCACCCTGACTAAACCTACAAATCTTTTAAAAAGCCTTAAAAGGAAACAGGAAACGAGGCGGTCGGATGCGTACTCACTTGTGTGCGTAACCGTCTGAGGTGGTGGTGAGGTTGACCTGCATGACCATCTGGAACTCGGTGTCGTTGCAGCAGTACTTGAAGGCCGTGTTGTTGTGGTGACAGCAGAACATGTAGGTCTTGTTGTCTGAGAGGCGCGGGCAGTGGAATCCAAAGTGGTACCGCCCTTTGTGGTCGAAGTAGGGTTCGCACACCCGGTAATGAGCCGAGAGAGCTGCAGCGTCGGAGGAGAACACGACAAGTCATTGTTGCTGTTTTCAGATCCATCCACTCAGAGCAAATGTAACTCATGACCTTTGAGGCAGAAATTGCGTTTATCTCCCGGCTCTGGAACCCCTTATTAGATTTATTGATGGAATACTGCTCTTAAAGGAAAGGTCTCGCAGCCTGCAGCTGCTGCACTGGAAGACCTCTGAATACTTAATGTTGCTCTTTTTGTTTGGCTGTTTGCTTTGGAAGCTGCTGGACGCAGAAAGACTCCATGTAATAATATGAGGAACGGGAACCGAGCACAGCTTACTTGCAGAAATGACCAAATATGAACCGTGCCTGGCAAAACCAAACACAATCCTTGCGCACGCAATTATTTTCACATGACTTGAAATAATTACCAACAAATTCCTGGATTGTGTTCAGGTAGAAGCTGGAAGGACAAAACCTTACAATTTGTTTAAAAAAAATAAAAAAAAACTCTCCGTTTTATGTGGAATCTGAAGGTACAAGGTTAGAAAAGGAGGATCATTATAAACCAGACTGAGCAAATGGTAATTCTTGCTTATTTGCATTCATATATAACTGTGCTGTCAAGATCCTGCAGTGTCAGAGCGAGATAAATATCTGCATCCTTGCTTTTTACTGGGAGAAATAAAATAATGTAACTTCTGCAGTCGAATCGGCCACGAAATAACCTTTTTGTTGACATTGAAATCTTGGGACTCGACTTCAAAGTGAGCTCAGACTCCATCTCACAACAGAGCAACTCCATAAGAACGAACAACGTGACATTAGAACATGCCACAGTCCTTCCACTTTTGTCTTCGCTAATCAGCTTTAGCTACTTAGCATTGTCTCATTTTTATTACCAATAACAAGTGCAGGAAGGCAAACTGCAGCTTGCAGTGAGACAGCTGTGCTGCGCTGTGGCAGGATAAAAACTACACAGAGGACATTTATTCACACACTTAATGAGCTCAAGCACTTGCTCTCTTGCCCATAAGACTCGTGCATGCTCATAAAGAAAACTGCTGAGGCTGCCTTCGTGCGTGCGTGCATCTCTTTAATAATCTTCAACCTTTGTTTGAACAGAAGGAAAGAGCAGAGGGGAGTCGACACAGAACGACTCAGGCCGTAAAGTGGCTTTAAAGGCTGACAGAGAAATCAGGAAGAAAGCTTGCAACCGTATCAATGCCCCGTTCTGTCATGTTACGACCACAAATTTCAGCGTTTTTGTGACGTTTTTTACATTTCCCCCGATTAATCTTTTTTTTGCATGACCTGTCTCTGAATGGCCACTTGCAGGTTTGAAGAGAGACACCAGAAGCCTGGAGTATTGTGTTATACACCCCAACTCTGGTTTATCTTCTCCACAACTTCTTCCCTGACCTGTCCCTCTCTCCGCTGTACTCCTTCGTCTTTGTGATGCCGTTTGAGCAGCTACGGTGTTCAAATTTGTCGGATTTCTCTTAGGGTTATCAGAGTAAAAGGGGACTCAGTACAAATTCATGAAAAATGTGAAAAAGAAAAATGGGCATTCAAATTTTTCCAAGATAATGTATTGTCAGAGAGCATATGTATTGTTGCAACTTGCTTGTGGATGTGCTAATATGATTTGTTGCTCTCTCTTTCTCTCTCTGCGTCTCATAAACACCCAACAAATCATGAATAAAAGTACGCCCGTTGACATGCAAGTAACTCATTTAAAGCCTAAAAAGTCTGGCTGCGCTGGTAATGAACGAATAGTTTCGAGGTCCACTTAGACTCGAGTCTTTCCGTGATCTCAGGCGGAGACAGATTGGTATTTGAAAAGAAATCCTCTAAAAAGATAATGATGTTTGGCGTCTCCGGCAAGCTTCTCTGTGCCACATTTAACTTTGACAGCGGCGAGGTTAAATCGCAGCAGATCTCTGGAACAAAGGGAAACAAAATGGTGGAAGGCGCATCGAAGGTGTAGGAAATTACGCAGAGGTTTTGATTCAGTGAAGCTGGCTGTGAGGAAGCCGAAACTTTCGGATCTGGTTTCTTGCTTCTGCGACGGAAACCAGCTGCTCCCCAAAAAGCTACTGCCACTGTAAAACACACACACACACCCCCACCTGCTTAGTTTCATTAACACCTCCTGAGATTCAGGACGCCATTAACAGCTGGGCTCTCCCTGACGCAGGTTGTTTACAAGCTGAAAACCACGGCGGCTCTTTGCAAGCGGAACAAAAAGCCTCTGAACGTCAGAAAGCGTTCACTGTTTATCTGTCGCTGCTTTCACATCTATAAGCTTCTTGCCTCTTTTGATATGAGGTATAAAAGTTAATGATCTGTTTTATTCAACTCTCATTTAAAAGAAAGGGAAATTGAATAAAGTGATTTATTATTTTTCATAATTAATGAAATAATGGCTCAATTTGTCTGTGAGTCAAACAGAAATGAAAACAGAAAACAGAAAAGTTACAAGCAAAGGCGGCAAAGTCGTCACCTCTGACTGATCATCTTTATGGCTTCACAGCTTTTCTCTCGCTGAAAACAAAGACAAAGTCCTCAGTTTGGAAGTATTTCCAATTACAAAACACTCAGTGAGTTATAGTGCAGAAACAAAAGGAACACCCTCCATAAAACTAATTTATAAGGAACGGCTGATTCGTTGCAATGTTTAAAAATTATTTTATAGCCAAGAAGAACAAAACTAGGTCAAGCCATGTCATCAACGACGAGGGAAAGCCCAGACGATGATGATGTCATGGCTTTGGAAGCTTCTGATTGGTTAACTGATTCATCTGAGCTAATTGGAGACACACCTGCAGATGTGTCTGCATTGCAGTATATAGAAGTATTGAAGCAACGTTTACAGACAGGAAGTTGAAACTCAGGCGAAGATTGATCTAAGCAATCAGCCAAAGTAGTTATGAAGCGGACGACAAAGTCAGTGTTTTGGTGTGGCCGTCACAAAGCCCTAATCTCAGTCCTACAACGAGCTTCTGGGCGGATCTGAAAAGGCATCTGTGAATGAGGCGACCTACTGACCTGAGTCTGCTCCACCGGCTCTGTCAGGAGGACGTTTGTGAAAGAAAACCCAAACGGTTTGACACCAATTCAAACTATTTAAAAGCATTGCTGTCAAATACTCAGTAAATGTATGTCGACTTTTGACTCTGGAGATCTGAACAAACATATTTTAATAATTCAAACTTAAGTCTGGTCTGATTTAACTTTAGACAAAGAAAAGCTGCTTGTGTCTTTTTATTTGGTGTATAAACTTCTGCTATCAACTTTATATATAGTTGGAAAGTTGGAAATAGCAGCAGATGAATGTTTTAAAGTCAATTTAGCATGTATAAGCAATCTCTACTGTTTGATGATTATGGTCGTCCCTTTTTTTCAGTAAATGTACTGGGCCGTTTTCTGGTCTTTTCCTTCCAAATACGACGTTTTATCCTCACATTGACTCTTCTGACCACCAACTTCTTCCGACAAAACGTTTGCACATTTCGTTGTTTTCTCTACATTTATGTCTCGACCTTACAGGCTTTTTTATTTTTCTGAAACAAATTCAACCTTTTAGGGCGTAGGGATGGACATCCCCGAAGGTCTCACACCGGTGTCTGCTGACCCCTCTAATGAGACAAACTTTTGAGGGGGTCCAGAAAGGCAGACTCACTGATGGACACAGTCCTGACTTTTACATACCAGCAGTGGACAGCAGGAGAAAGATGACCGTCAGGACATTAAAGGACTGCCGGCTGGTGATAGTCATCTTCTTGTCCTCATGTGGGAAGGAGGATGGGAGCAGGTGGAGGGGAGGGGGAAGGGAGGACTGCTCAGTTTTAGCTGGATGTGGGCATCCTCTGCATGCTGACAGCTCCTCTCACATGGCTGCTGCTGGGAGACAGGACTCCTGATGGGAACAAGACAAGCAGGGAGAGAAAAGATTAAGATATTTGACTCTGGTTTCTGGACGTTCTGCCTAACTGGGTGGACAGCTTGCCCGACAGCGAACGCTGGCGATGGCGGCTCCCTAAATGTGTCCCTAAAGTAATAGCTGGGTGTTCGGCTTAATTGAAACGAAGGACTTCGACAGCAGCCAAACCGGGTTCTGTGTTCAACGCTCAGTCCGACTTATAAATATCGGCAACTTCAAGCGATCAGCCGGAACAGAAACCAAGACAACAAACCGACATCTGGATTATTCCAGCAGGTTCTGCAGTGAATCATCTGTATCCTGACATCCATCCAGATGTCATTTTGACACATTCCTCCTTCCTCCAAAGTATTATTTGGGAACATCGTCAACCACCCCATCGCCCAGTGGCAGCAGAGTAAAGGAGTCAGAGCAGAAGTGTATGCTGCAAGTTATTGTTTTTAAAAAATATGTGTAAATCGCACACAAAATAAAACATATTAATGCTCGTCGTTAAAACTGACAAAAAGTAGAAAGGCTAACTTTCCTCTATTAGGAATTTACTTAAGTAGATCCTAATTTCTATTTCCTGAGCAGATTTCCATTTAAAACTAAAAACTGACACATTTTTTGCTCTCTGCAAAACATTGAAAACAGAAGGAAGATTACGTGTCAAATATATTTTTTATTATGAGTGGTTTCGTCAGCAATATATCTTAAAATTAAACTTTAATCTGTTCCCCCCCCCCTTTTTTCATGTCGGAGGGAGAAGAGATAAATCAAAGCTAAACATCCGTGAGAGCGCATGTGATTCTGCAACTTCGTTTGAACATGGAAATTGTGCAAGTAATGCAATAAAAGTGCAGAGTGTTCTGAAAAAAAAAATGTGATGTTTGTATCAAACATTTAATAAATTGCAGGGAATCCGCTCCTTCAGCACAGCGTCAGAGGTTGGATTATGAAGCTGCTTGAGGAGCACGATGCTTATAAATGATGCATTGTGGGAGGTCATGCATCCCCCTTGTTCCACCGCTTCCCTTCCCAGTTAGCTTTCGGAGCTTCGTCACTGTTCTCTGTCCACTGATGGTAAGTGAGATAAATGAGATGCTGGCGCAACCTGCTTTACCATGCACCTTCCTGTTCCACTGCAAACGCATTGCTTTAAGAGCAGAAGAAGAAAGCACATATCAACAGCTTTACTTTGTCAATGCGAATTTACTAATTACGTCGACGAACAAGTGAACGAGTTGCGGCCTTAAAGTAAACACGCTCTCAGACTAAAATACAATGAATCAGATCTGGACCTTTAAATATTCATACAACCGTAATTTCACTGCTTTTTCCGAAGTGTGCCTTCAAAAGTGACCACTAAGCTTTTCACCGCTTTAAGGTTGCTTTAAGTTCACATAGGGGGAAATTTGAAATCCCCCTCTCACCTCCCTCCCAGCGTGGGTTGCAAGGAGAGAGCGTTGCACAAAAAAAGTTTGACTGCTGAATTATTGACAAGGGAATGGCGGCTGCAAGGAGAAAAGAAACCACTTATATCAGTGCAGAAGGCCACCAGTGCAAAAAAAAAAAAAAAAAAATATATATATATATATATATATATAAAAATATCCGAGGCCCATATTCAGTTCATTGTTGCATCACCATCCTTTAATGTTTTTTTTTTTTTTTGCGCCGTTCAGACCCGGAGTGCAGGATACCCATTTGAAGAGAAATCGTTGAATATTTTTATTGAAGGTATGGTCTGAATTTAATGCTCAGAGAGGAAAGACTGCAGCTCCATTCTGTGCCATTTTAAAGGAAAAAAAAACTAATCAGGGAATCGTCCCGTGTTGACATGTGAAATATTTAAAGACAAGAGACTAGTAGACGACAATACAGCACACACATTTAGACTGCTGCCATAATTCCCATAGCAGAAAGAATGCCGTTACTCTGCTGCATATTTTATAGACGAGGGTGCTGTTTTCAAAGGTATAAAGAAAATCTTGACTTAAAAGACCTTAGTGATAAAAGGAGCAATCAGAAAGGTACATTTTATTTTTACAAATTTAGAGACAGAGCAGTGTTCACAAAGTTATAACAAAGTCAACATTTTACATTATTTATGGAGCAGCAGCCGTCTTTTCAAGTGCGGCGATGCTGAGATCGTTGAGCATCAAAATGATGAGGAAAACAAATAAGCTTTGTGCAAAATACTGCAATAAGCAGCGTAATCAATAAGTACTTTGGCAGGATTCATCATCTGCAAGTATTTGCAAATACTTTTTAAGAGCTCTTTATGAGATGTTCAGCAGTGTAATAAAGCACAGATCACATCTGCCTCAGAGCAGATCTCAAATATTGATAAATCTGGCTCATAAATCAGACTGAAGGTGCTTAAGAAACTCGTGCATTTTTCTTTTACAAATATTCAGGTACTGGACTGAAAACTAGCAAAAATACCAGCCCAAGTATGTGAAGTAGTAATCAAGGTCATTAAGGGCTGCAAAGGCTTAGGCAAAGACTTTTACACGACAAGTGGAAACAATGAAGATTTTGTCCGTGTGTTATTCAAAACAACCAGAAAGTAATGGCATCATAATAAAGTCCTGATTTATCATGTCATGTTTTTTTTTAGTCATGTTTTTTACTTTCTTGATGTCATTTTATTATTATTTTTTTTTACTGTCAACTGGAAAACACACAGAAAATGCCTATAATCTTTTTTTCGGTTATTTGAAAAGCACACTGCAAGCACAGATTTTTATTTTTCTTCCCCAACAACTTGAGTTCAGAAGAGGCTCATGGCAATTTTCACACTATTCACACTTCAGCACAACTTGGCTGCCAAAGCTGAAATCCTCCTGGCTGCAGGCTGTTTGGGAAAAGTCGTATTAGTTGGGTCCAGCAGACCTTCGCAGCACAAGTACTTCTGAGATCCTTTATAAGTACCCTCAACTCGACAGCTGTAAATCCAATTAATTGCTGTAATTTGGGGGAAATGTCAATAATCTATCGATACTGATATGTAGGTCAAGAAGCGTTTTGCTTCAAATGTGTGAAGCAAGAGATGCATAGAGAAATCAGCTGCTTTGAACCAGTTTTGAGCTTGATAAAAACTGGTTTACGTTCAGCTATGTAAGAGCTCCAGGTCACACTGATAATACTTCGTGGTGTAGATGCTGTTACTGAATGAAGAAGACTCAAAGCAAACTAGAGGGAGCATTAATGAGATGCTATCGAAGAAGAAGGAAGCAATGAGATGTAAGATGGTATTTGACAAATTTCTGATCCCCAAAAAGCAGGGTTTTGTTCTTACAGTTGCAGTATGCAACTCTGTAAAAAATGTTTGTTGTTTTTACATATATATATATATATTTGTTAAAACTGTCGCTATGACAGTCACTGTCATGACAGTATGAGACTTACTGTGAACAAATTGAGCTCCTATGGCCATCTGCAGAAATATACACCTTGGTCAGATCAACAAATCAGGAGTATCTTTGAGCTGTCAATCAGGCTTGTGCACTCGCTGCTCATACCCTACCTCTTGCTCTTTGCTACTCTACTGTAGGTATTGTGAATCCTAAGGCTAGTCAGCACGGTCACCGATGGCAGTTTTCTTGTAGCAGTAAGTTGTTTCTCATCCATTAGCACATTCAGCAGCACATACATGAGAATGATTGACAATACCTCCCTCTTGGCTCTGATTGGTTGCTTTTGACCGGGAGCGGTGCATTTCTGCTAATGGGCACCGGGAGGACATGGAGGAGCCTGAGTTTTTTTCACCAAACATCTGTCTCATACCACACTGTCACGACATGGCGAGAGTTTAAACAAATGTGTAAAAGGCATCGTTGTTATAAAAGCTACGTGCTGCAACTTTAACCATGTCTTTGTACTTATTATTTTTTCACATTTTGACATTGTACCTCATAATGCACTGCTGTTTTGTATGTAACTTTCAATGATTGCATGTCATAAATGACACTTTTGAAGACGAGAATTTATGTTTGTATCCTGGATAAATAAAGGTTTAATAATAATAATAATAACAATAATAATAATAATAAGTTCTGATCTCCAAAAACAACACCAGCATGGTATGCCACCAGTTGGCAAGAAGCGCAGTGGGCTGTCTCCCTGTAAAAATAGCATTGTCTCATGTAATAAAAATATCATCATGTGACCAGAGCTGCTAAACCCGCAGCCACAGCTGTTCATCAGAATTAGAGTGAGTTCTCTCCTGACCTGATCCGATTAAACGAATGAGCTGGGAGACCTCTGAAGACCTCCTTTCCCAGTCTTGCTCAGTCATCCTTGTTCCGCTTCATGCAAAACCATCTGCTGCCTTTTTATTGCGACTTATCACCACCAGAAATCACATTTTATGGCAAACCTATGCTACCTTAATGGAGCCTGAGTGGATAAACAAACAAGTTGCAGGAACGCTGTTCCTGCCAGAGTTCCTGCTGGTTGTTTTGCTTCCTTCGCACATGATAACCAAACCAAATCCGTGGACGTAATATGGAGAATGTGTTTGTGGAGCACAGCAGGCTTTTGTGTGCTGGAGTCCTTAAACACATCTTTGATCATAGACGCTCTCTTCCTGCTGGAGACACGCAAGCGGCCGGGGTCCCAAGAGTCTTGTTAGAGTGGCATTTCGTATAGATTTCCCCACTCTTTTTATTTCCGCTCCGGCTGTAGCGCAGCGTCAGACGACGGTATGTTGGCTAAGGCGCGGAATCCCGGTGTTTTTTAGACACGTGCCGTGGTCTTTCACATGGCTTTTGTACACCAGGTTTATCTGCTTTACATGGAGTCACAAAATTTACACAGCTACCTGCGCTGTTCAGCCATAAAAGGGTGAAGGTTCAGAGTGTGGCGCTTGTTTGCAGAGAAGAAGTGAGGGGTTGATGGGTTTGTGTAAAGAGTCTGATTGAAGTGAAGCAGAACATGGACTGTACACATGAAGGGAGGCAAATACAGCATGGAGAAAAGCATAGAGCTTCCTGGGAGGGAAAGTAGAGCAGCAACTTGATCTGCAACACGCAGATCAAGAAGATGGCAGTCATCTATTAACCTTTTTTTTTTTTTTCAAAAAGTTCCAAACACAAACATGTAAAAAATAAAACCTTTGAGATCATAATTAATCAAAAACTCAAGGAGTTAATTTATGTATCTACGTGCCTCTCACTGGAGCCAAGAAGAAGAAATGAATGTGAAGTGACCAATTACTGCGGCAACCACTGTGAAACTAACACACTTTTCATCACAACACAGCACGAGACCCAGATCTGTCAGTGGTGTAATGAGGGAATGTGCAGTGGAATATTTTGGGCTATTTGGAGATTAGACACAGTGATACACTGGCCATATCTCATGAACGTCCTGCTCTAAGTTTTATTTTTGCTTAGATGAAAACTTCGAAAAGTATGCGACTTGTTAATAAGCTTTCTAAAAAAAAAAAAAAGATAGCTGCGTGGTCTTAAATCTTAAAAAAAAAATCTAAGCAGCTTTTAAAGTTTGTACAAGAAACTTGAAGTTACAACTTTTTATTTATAGATTTAAAAAAAGAGAAAACACTAAAGCCTCTTATTTTAAGGAACAACATCCACATTCTTCTCCATGCTGCTGCCATGGTCTTAATCCAGGTTTATGTGGAGAATCAATCACCATTAAAATCATGAGCCTGAGAGAGCATCAGGAGTCAGATGCAGGTTACAGATGGGGCTTCATTTTCACATGATGAGCGTCTAGGAGTGGCTCTGCTGATGGGCTTGTGTCCAAGGGTTGATCAACTGCAATAAGCCCTGCGTCTAATTAGTGTTTCTTTCGACTGTCGTCATAATAAATAGGCTTTCATTCACTTTGTATGCCATTAGAGCCTCTCTCAAAAGCCCTTCTGAGTTTCGCCGTAACACGAGGCTGTGCTGCCATCTAATTATTGTAATGTGCACAGAGAGAGGACAAACTGTATGGAGAGCTAATGAAGACTGTCAGGAATAGGTGCGGATTTGCTGTCGGTGCACGGAACTTTGCACTTATCTTGTCTGGATGTTGTCAGTGACACAGTGGCTTCCTTTTGATACAGCAGATCAACAACACTTGAGAGAGGAGAGCGACACTTCTTGAGGCCGAGGAGTCGGGGTTGTGTGGCTGAGAAGACGCCTTTGTGAGGATCTTCATTAGCTTGAGTTCAGTCTCCATGGAAACCAGCTCGTTCTCTGGCCGCCAGAATTCTCCACTTCTTCTGTTAGTGCTTTAGGTCAGTCTTTCTCAAACTGTGGTCCGCGGGCGTCCCCTTCTGGTTTGTGAGGTACTGCATGCAAACGGCCGTTTTATTTGCTGTGCAATACGTGAAGTTAGCTTACCAAAGGATTGTTGTTAAAAATAAAAAGGGGTAAGTGATGTAAAACCAGGTCACGTCAACATCTATTATTATTCTCATTTAATTAAAAATGATTTATCGGAAAATAAGTACAAGGATAAATACAGTTTATAGGAATGGGTGAATAATTGTGCTGACGGACATTTTTGTTTCTGCCAAACTCAAAACTACTTTTCTTTTATTGTGCTTCTAAATTACAAATAGCCCTAAAATGATTTTAGTGCACACAACACTTATAATTAGGAACAATTTTTTTTATTGCCATGTGCTTAACTGGAAAACTTACAATTCAGAATTTGTAAATAACTCAAAACTCCCTCGACTTTTTTCATGGTTTTGCATTGGCCACAGTCACTTTTATGAAAATTCTCATCAGTTAAGACAATAGTACTCGTAATTTCAAGTTAGGTTGTTCCTGAGTGTTTGCTAAATGGGTTAAGTGGTCCTCAGGCTCAAAAGCTTTGAGAAACGCTGCTTTAGGTTATAACTCGGATTTAAATAATAGCTTAAAGACAAATGTTTCACAGTAGACCAACTGCTTTGTCGTATCGATAGAAGGATTATATCTGCCTGTCTGCTAGCTACTATAGCTAGCTGAATTTAAAGGCGTGGCTATGAATATGATTAAAACTTAAATGCAGCAGACTTGTTTCATGCTGTGTGTACTTGGATTTGTAAACAATCCAGCTTGTTATCTAAGGAATAACCATTGGGGGAAGAAAACTGTGCTTTAGTTATTTCCTGAACTTCTGCTCTAGGATCTGCTAGCTAACAGATGTTCAAGCACACCATATCCCAGGCATCTTCATCTGGCATCAGGAAGGTTTCTCCTCAATACGTAAAAGATTCTCCTAATCTCCATGGAAACCTCTTCAATGGAGTTTATGGAGTTAAAAAACAAGGTGGAGAAAGCGAGAACACTGTAAACGTTTGCACAGTCTTTCTCAAACACACTGAAAAATGACTTTTTGGAAAATATAAAACACCTGCTCACCCCCAAATGTAATATTTGTTGCATGTCTCTTTAAAATGTCTATTTCTGCATTTAAAATGTAGTCACATTAGACTACACCTTGCCTTCTTTAGCTTGCTGCTCGTCCTGAAGTGGATAGATTATTTAAGTGTTAGAAATTCAAATTTTAGAGGGTGATTCCCCCCTCCCGCAATTAATTTGTACTATAATCTTTAAAAGAACATTCATGAATGTGAAGCGCAGCAATTATCAGAGGCAGAGCTGTGAATATTACAAGATACTGGAGTTTTGCCTGCTGCAGTTATGTTTAATATTTGCACTCTGTGAATCAATCAGAAACCAAGAGAGAGATCTGATTCACTTACAACAGTAGTAGCAGTTCTTTAGGACAAGATGATGACTAAAAATGAACCTGAGGACATGCAATAGTAATAGTAATAATAATAATCTAAAGCACTAAAGTCCAAAAGAAACACGTTTTAGCTACAGTATTTAATATGAATCTCAACAGTGTTTAAATACAGATAAACATGCACATAATGAAGTTATTCAGTTAACATAACAAGACAATGAATTGAGTGAATCATTTAGAGACGGCAGGCAAAAAAACTCAGTTGTTTTTAACATGCCGTCTCTTTGTTATGACCTGACGAAGCAGGGCTGGAGTAATAGCCGACCCCACAGAGTTCCAGCTGCAGGACTCGACATAAATTTAATAGAAAACACAGAATCAGACAGAAGTAGTTTTTGGTTTATATGAAGCTGAATAAATTTTCCAGATCAAATCTGCTGAATTAAGCCCAAAGGCAGCAGCAGCAGCAGCATGTTTTGGTCGAGTGGATTGATGTCGCCTGGGAGACATCGACGTCACAGAAGACACAGGGAAGCATGTACCACCTTATAATTAGCTCCCACAATGTATCATACAGGAAATTAATATAGTCCATCTTTAAGGAGGGGTAGAAAAAAAAACAGAAGGAGAGAAACAACAGGGTTGCCATAGCATTTGTTGGGCAGACTTTGACCAGTTTGGCAGCATGATGAGGTCAACTAGTGTGCAGTGCTTCTAGTAAGCTGCATGTGTGGTCTGTTTTTTTTGTTGTTGTTTCTGATATGGTTTGTTAGATTAACACAAGAGGAAGAAGACGTGCAGTCAAACTAAACTGCAGAAGGTCCGCCCTGTCACTACCTGAAACATGATGGAAACCATCCTGCTTGGTGTCCAACCTTTGCCCTCATTAATTTAGCTCTATATGCCAGAATGGAAAATGTGGCTAATCCTCCCACAAATCTCAAAACGCCAGGCAGAACAATAGCTCACGTTTTCCATATAAAGATTGTCCTCTGAAAGCCGTTTGAAACATTTCTAGAAGGTAGCTCTAATCTAAAGGAGTTGATCTCTTCAGTTTCGAGGTTAGCAGCAATACAATACATCACAAATATTTACAAAACTGAAAGTGACTTTAAACATTCAATGTGAAACCTTAAACAGAGAAAAGGGTTCAACTTACAGTCTTACACATCCTAGATACTTTAATAGTGTATAATACCTTGCAAATGTACCTTAGTGTGTTTTTTTTATGATTACATGTGGTAGATCAACAAAAAAGTATTGTAATCACAGCTTGATTTGTGCGACCCGAGATCAGGATCATGCAGAGGGGAGGATGCTTGAACAAATGTTGTTTCTCCTTCTCAATGTTCTTTTATATGTGTGCGTGCGTGTGTGTGTGTGTTTGGAGGCCTGCCCGTGACTCTCAACAATAATTTTTAATTATTAAAAACAATTTAGATAGATATAATTGTCTGGCTTCCACCAGCCACATGGTGACCATTAACCAAAGCTCATACTCCGTCTCCTCAGGTGCTTTGCTATGTGAATAGGGAGTACAATAAAGTACATGTGAGTATTAAGCTGTTATATGTTATTAAGTTGTCTTGAAGCAACTGATGAAGTGAAATGAGCATGCTGTGTGTGGACTGTGCAGAGTGCCAGATGTCCCAGGACAGATAATGGGAAGGGCCTTCTAACTAGAAGATTATGAGCAATAATATGTTTTTTCAATATGCACCCTCCCCTGTTTGGGGAGGAAAACGCAGGCCTGAAATGAAAGCTACACAAAAATTGAGAAGAACTCCTTCACTCCACTTCCCAAACAGAAATATTTTGCATTCAGACTCAACTTTTGACTGCAGGTTCATTAGGCTGACCCAGAGCTATTCAAAATGCCCTGTGCGTTACAGGCAGGGTAGAAAAGACAGCCTCGGTGGCTCCCTCTGCTCTGGGTCAGGGACCCTCCATCACTTTGATACAAATAAACTGTACCGCGAATGTCACCTGAGAAACTCGACCTAAAGAGCAGGTACAGCCTGCTTCTGGGTTGCTCTCTGACCCACCAGACCTCACCACCAGACCTCGCCTCTGCACACAAGATCTGGGCTTTAGGTGAGCACCCATGAACAGAATGAGGAACCTCAAATGCTGAGAGGTTCAGCCCATAGCATTTGGAGCTCAAATCTAAAAATGTCACAAATAGCAGCCCAGTGGCAACAATTCAGACCATAGCAAGTATGAAAAGCTAGTCTGGTAAAGAAAACCAGCCCCTTCTTCTACAATTTGATTCATACAGATGGTCCGGACCCTTGGCTATTGAAAAACAATTGCTTGCTTTTCCCAGTTCCTTAGAGTCTTTATGCCCCATTGCCAAACAATAACCTTAGACAGACTACATTTCTAAAATGCAGCAGAAAATCAAGATCATCATTCACAACTCCTTCTGTTCACTGATTGGCCAGGATAAAATTCAACCTGAGAAATCCAGCTCAATAGGAGAAAACCTAGATGTAGTGCTGAAGGGAGATGAGAATCAGGAGGAAAGGTAGTGACCAGGCTAATGGAAAGCCAGACATGCCACAGTTCAATAAATAAAACTGTCCCAAAATTTAAAAATATGAAAATTATATTAAAACTTGAGATGTATTTGTCAAATAAATGAATCAATCTTTACCTTCATAAAATATTAAAATACCTATTTTTCATCAGGTTTATTTGGAATTTCATTAAAGTTTCAACTTCATGGCTGTGTGGTGAATATATTATGAAATTATTTTTTTTCTCTCCACCTTAAAATCTAAATCTCTCAGAGATGCTGACACCCCTATAGAGTCGTAGAGACAGCCCCTCCGAGTTATTTTCATCTTTGAAGCAGTCTGCAGCTGAGTTGCCATGGAGATTAACCACTCAGATATTAAGATTTACTTAGACAGATACCGCAGCAATTTAAATGTTTTCATAATTTCCTTCAAAACATTTGCTCAATCAACGACCATCTCTCCTATGTTTTCTTAATGTCTACAGTCTCAGATGAACACATGCTATCGGCAGCGGCATCAGGAACCCTAAAACAGCAACATTGTGCCCCAACAGGTAAAACAAAGGCTACTTATAGGCCACTTTTACTTTCCATTGTCCCAACTCCATAAGTAGATTCAGCAGCTGCAGCTATACTGAGACTGAATTACTCACAGATGAAATCTACTGACAAATTACTTCAAATTTGGTGTATCAGACATGGAGGGAATATTTTCTCAGACTTTTGTTTGTAGAATACAAAAAGTAATAATAATAATAATAATTTCCCTTCCACTTGAAGCGTATGTACAGCTGTCACATATAAAATCCCAGTGAATTGAATTTCAGTAAAGGTTGTAACGTGACGAAATAGGAAAGTTTTACGAGGTAACGCAGCTAACAGGAAACATCCATCTGCGTCCAGATTGGATCTTTCCACTGGGCTGTTCTTTTATCTGTACCTTTTCCAAGGTGATAAATATATGCATGCAGACTGAGAGAGGCAGTTAATGAGACAGATACTGGAGTTTAATAAGTTGAATTCATTACACAATCAAGGTCTCGAAGTCAGCTGGGGAATGGGAGTTCTTGGAAGCCAAACTGAAATGATGCAAATCTATAAAGACTTCATTTTCATGTGGTGCAGAACACTTTAGCGCTCCGTGTGCCTTTGCAAGAGATTGGATTCTTAACAGTAATTTATATGGATGTCTTCCTTCTTTCTGTCTTTTTGTGCTAAAACTGTTGATGATGAAACAAATTTTTGCCATTTTAGTATCACATTCAAAAGTTTCACTTCCGCTTCTCTCAACGTAACAAGGTGAATCTTGCTATGCATCCTGCCCTGTTTAATGAGATTCACCGGAATGAGAATTTATCGAACTTTGAGTCTACAAGGGTTTGCTCAATCGGCGCTATTGATTCGTGCGCCAAGCTGCAGCAGCATCTTTCACGTGAAGACAATAAAAAGTGTGAATGCCAAGATCTTGATATAAAAAAATTAGACCATGATAAATCATTTCAGACCTTTTTACACCTTTAATGTGATGCATCTCCTGCATTAATCAGCTGAAAAATAAACAGACATGTTGAGGGGAAAATAGAAGAAGAATCTGCGTAATCTTGCTGCATAAGCATTCAAACTTTTGACAATGATGATTTGTTTAATCACATTCTCATTCAACTCCAGTATTCACAGTTCTGGGTCAAAAACTTTCGTCAATTGTAGAGAATCTGATTAATTATGAATATCTGGTGTGTACTTTTCCTTCTCCATAGTTTTTCAGGCTACAGAGGATTTAAATGATCTAATTGTACAAACATGTCAGTTAGGAAAACATTAAAATGGTACAGAATTTGTCAGTGAGTGGAAAAGTTTTGGAACAACAGTGACATTATAAACACTAGATGTTTGTTCACAACTCATAAAAGTTCATCCATGTAGATGAACAAAAGAGTCTCTTTGGAAGACTGAAGCTTTGAAGTCAAAATGGATGAAATTGAGAAATTTGATATCGGCCACTTCGCCAAAATAACTCACCGATATGAAAGGCGTTTTTATATGACAAACCAGTGACAATGATGCCTGCAGAAAAAGTCTAATGTACACTGTTTGAGTGTTGCCATAGTCTTAGAGAGAGCAAATGTCATGAATGAATTTATAGGAAAAAAAGGTATCGATATTGGTATCAGTTATTGGCCAAATGAGTTTTAGTATATCAGCATATTGTATATTAACTAAAAATCAAATATTGTGCATCCCTAGTAGTTAAAGTTGGTCCAAAAGTTCCAGATGTTTGATAGAAATGTGACTATGAACATGGGTTTTACTTTTACCTTGAATCCAAACAAAAACAAACAAAACGATGAGTTAATGGAAGACAATCAAAGTCCAGAACTGAGTCTGAAGGCTGTAGATAAGACATGTCCACACATTTTGACCGATTTGCAGAAAATCAATCAAATCCATATTCAGGACACTCATAGACTCATATAACAGACTGTATGGAGAAACTGACTGAAAAGTTGCTTCAGTTCTTCATTCTTATGCAGCCAAGTTGGTACAGGTTTGTTTATTTTCTTCTTTACAGATTTATTAGTTGTTTGGTTGAATAAATTGATTTGTTACAAAAGTACATCGGATTAAAGCTGGAAAATGACTTGTAGTTTCTCCTCTTCCGCCATCACACAAACCTGGCACGTAACAGCGTGTGTGTAAAACCTTTTGTATCACCGGCTAGTTTCCACAGTTCTGCAGCATCCAAAGCCACAGAAAACGTTCCAGCTTTTGCTCTGAAGCATCTTCCAGCACTTACACTTCCATCATGGTTCTGAGCGTTCTGCAGGCAGCTGAGGCCTCATCTGGGTCTCTGGCAACTCTCAGTCTGTGACTCATGCAAAACAACTGGACCCGTTTTAGCCCCGACGTTAAGGAGACGTGTCCTGCAGACGTTCTGTGTCTGTGATGCGGAGAGGACACGGCGGCAAGTCCCCGGACCAAAAACAAGCCAGCATTGTTTGTCTGACTTTGCTTCAACCACACGCGGAGCTCATCTGGTTTCTCTTGGAAATGTTCCCTGTCATCATCGGCTGACCCCGGGATTCAAAATAGCTCCTACCCAAAGACAAGTAGTCCATGGGGAATTTCAAAAATGGCAGAAAAAAAAAAAGCAAAGCGAGACACGGCAAGCCAAAAGAAAACCGCTATAATAGTCAAGCTTTTGTTGTGCTGTTACTGGCTCCATAAATATTCATGCTTTAACATCTTCCACCAAAGCAAAGAGGAAACATTTGACTAAAAGCTGGCATTTAGAAAATAAAAAATAAAATACTATTGTGGCTATTTTCAGGGCTGAGGAGGTGCCAGAAGTAGGGAGTTTTTTTCTAAAAAATTAAGCCCCAACACTCCAATCTGGGGTTTGTTTCTCATTCAGAGCAAGAGTTTCTCATTGCCCTTCATAGAGATCCTCTCTTTTGTGATTCAGAAATTGAATTGGTTAGTCAATGGGATCCTGGGGGACAAAATAAAAGCAGTGGAGGCGGCTTAAAAGAACAGAAACATAGTTTTTATTTTTTTTGTCTTTAGCTGGAGATTGGGAGAAAAATGTTTTTGTCACATTAAATCTGCGTATTATCCGAGATAAAAGCAAGACGGAGGAAAATCTTTTTGAAAACAAAGATGGAACAGAGATATTGCTGAACAGAAGCAGGAACAAGAGGACTGGAGCTTTTAGTGCACTTAACGAAAGGGTGCAATCGATATATAAATGATTTAAAAATCGCCTGAGAACACTGCTGTATAATCCATTAGGAACAGAATGTCACTGAAGAGCTGCTTTACAGCTGCTTTCAGGATCCCATACAACACTGCAGCCAATCGCTTAAAAAAAACAACTAAACTTTTAATCCACAGTGACTTTTACGACCGTAGTGGACAGAAAACATTATCATGTTAAGAGAAGACTCCTCCTCAGCCCTGAAAATAGCCGCGACAGATTCGGAGTAGGTCACCTCTAGGTGTCAGAGGTCACACACCATTCCGTACCATGCAGCCAAGAATACCTCGGATGTGAAAGGATAGAGCTCCTTTCACACTCCTCCTCATCCAAATGCTAATGGTGTTTTGGCAGTCGGCTTAAACAATAAAAAGAGAAAATATCCTAGAAGTCGAGGAACTGTTTGCGCTCTGAGCCGATGGTTGACTGGCCATCGGAGTGGGATCGCACCTCATTAACAAGGCTGTTCTGGTTTTGACCCGCCTTGATAATAACTTCCTGTTATGTCCTCAAATGGCCCCCAAATGCCTGGAAGTTCAAACTTTTAGCTAAGACGTCTCTGTAGCAAGGCTCTCCTAAACCCAACAGACTGTGGAATAGGTTTTTTTTTTTCTTTCATTACCATAATGAACAATAGAGTCACCGATTGTTATTCTCCAATAATAGGCCAATGTGATTTTGGTGCCTGTCTAAATTATAAGTAATTAGAGTAGAAACGGATTAGAACAAGCTGTTATATTACACGTTGAATGTGAAATTACTGTCATTTGAGCCCATAATGACTCATGGATTATAGTGAGGCTTTATTTAGCGTATCATCATTGTTTGCGTGGCGTGCGTGTGCGACACAGCAGAAAAGTATAACAGCCTGTCCAGCAGCTGCGGCAGACATCTGATTTTGCGTTTACATGTGCCAGTGGTTGACCTCAACACATAGAAGTGCAGCCCGACTTTTTATCGACAGTAATTGATGCCAATACTTTAAGTCCAACATCATATAAGGAGAATACACACTATTCTCAACAAAACCCAGCGAGTGTGAAGAAATCTTGTGTCTGCAACACAAAATGCAACGTCAGAATTTTGACAATTTCAGATATTAGCAGATCTGGGTTGTTGTAAAAACAAATCCTGAGAATAGAAAATAGATTTTGTCTCAGGTCTTATGCGACTCACAGCACCACAGACTGATGGATTACAACCTGGACGCAGGTTTGTAGCTATTAGCACAGTGAATGCTTCACCAGTAGAGAGGAAAACAGGTTCAATAAATCGTGGGGAAAGGGTCCGTAAAGCAGCTGAAGACAAGTAGAGATGGGCTTTGAGAGGGACAGACTCTAAAGCAATACTTAATTACAAACAGCCCAATTAGGGTTTTTCAGCCGATGTGGGTCTTTAAGTATTAACCGTTTACTAGAACAAATCTCCATTGATTTGCTGCATAAAGATGCAGTAAAACAACAGCACTTATCTGTGCTTTAGTATTATAAACTCCTCCCAACAAACTCACACAGCAGACATTATTATTATTTGTATTGTTTGTATTTCATGTCAGCCACACATTATGTGAAAGGCCGCGACAAAACCATGAGCAATTCTCCTCTGAAGCGTTTTGAGCTATTTATAGATCCAGACAGTGTGTATTGTAAGCTTTCTAATGACGTCAAACACTCTTAAATGAAAAGATCGAAGAAAATACTGTTATAAAATGCAGTCAGGTGGTGAGGCAAACGCTGAGCTGCAGGTTGAAGTGAAGAAAATGATGAATCCAAAAAATGCAAAGTCCAAAAACCCCAGACAGCACAGAGAAGAGCGGGAGGCTGAAGCTCTCTTCTGGTAGCAACTGGATATGCAAAGGCCAGCTTTTGTCTGACTTGTCTAGCTGAAAACATATATTTTTATTACCTTTCTTGCTCCTGCAAAGGATGTTTTTCACACTTATCAGCTTTCTAAGGTGCTAAATTAATTTTGTTAGCTCTCTGTTTTGATATAAACTGTTGATAATTTGACTATTAACCATTTTTTTAAGGTCACGTATTTGTAGGCAGACAAAACTTGCAGAAAAAGTTGTTGCTGTACTTCAGCTCCTTTTTTTGCCCCACATGGACCGCAGTCTGCGTCACATGACACCAGCAGACGACACAGTGAAAAACAGCGACTGGTTACAGAACCATAAACTAATGTTCACCGCCTACGATATGCAACTTAAGATTGAAGGTTAAGAGTTTCAAAAAGTGTTTGAGCAAAATATGGCTGCATAGCATCCTGGGACAAAACAATCCCAGACTATAATAAAAACATAAAAAAAGTTATAAAAAAAAGAAAACATCCAGACTTCAACACTGATCATTTCAAAATGCCTTAACCCCAAAGTTGGAGTGGAACAAGTCATCCCTATCTGAAATATTAAAAGTGTCATTTTTGAAGGTTGTACAATCTTTTGTTCTTTTCATAAGTCAGATTAGTACACATTTTACTCCCAACTACATCCTTCAACATGCATATATTATTCAACGTGTCTACAGTATGCGGTTATGTAACCAGCTGCAACATCAGTGGTTAACCCTTTGTTCAGATCAAGCATGTCACTGTACTTTTTTTTTCTTTTTTCAGGAGAACAGTAGTGGGAATATCCTCCCACTGCTTTGAAAAAGCTTGTTGATGGGATTTTAAATTGAAGCAAATACAATTTCCCACCATAAATGGAAGCTGGCATTTTTCCTTATAAAACAAAAACAACTTTCATACAGAGGAAATCAAAAGCTCTGTGTTTGAAGATGCAGAGAAAACCCTGCTTCTGTGATCTCTTTAACAAATCGGCTCATACATCACCGTTTTTATGCACAGTTTTGTTTTGCTCCGGTCTAAAGTACATGTTTCACTGCAAACAGCTCAAGACAAACCAGTTTGAAATCACATTTCCATGAATTGTGGCATAAAACGTCTTCCTTATGTCAATCAGCACAGAGTCTGAAAGTGCACAGAGGGTCTCTTATCTCACATCTGACACTTGGTGGCTTTAAATTCACCACTTGCTTTTGGAAGTAAATGTACAAAATCTTAGCACTTTGTTAAAGCTGGATCTTTAAGTCCGATCAGTAAAACCCAATTTCTTCATACATATTTTAATAAATACCAACAGTAAATATTTACAGCTGTGTGATAGAAACTCATGCATGAATGTTGCTGTTCAGTGAAGGACTCTGGTTTGTTAGAGAAAATGACACTGTGGGGAATTAAATGATCAGATTAAAACACATCCCTTTGCTCAAACGACCCAGTCGACCTCCAGACCTAAATCAATTTGTGAATCTGTTGATTAATCAATTAATTTTCATAGTTGCTCTCCATTTAGATCTGACTGTTTTTTTAAAAATCTTTTTTACTTGTTGTATTGCATAAAATCTCAACAAAACTCCACTGCTGTTTGTGGTTGTAGCATTAAAGAATTCAAGGGGGAAGAATACTTTTTACAATCTACAAAAAACTAAATCAAGTTGCACTGACATTAAACAATCATGTTTTTTAAAAAAAATAATACTTTAGTGTACTTGTTTATGTTTTTAAAACAACTAAAAGTGGCAAATTAGGGCACCTAATGTCATAGACTTTCCTCAGCAGAACTCCATATTTTCATAATTACCCGTCTGTCTTCCTGTGGCAAATTGTCCAAATACGATTTAACTGTTTCGACTGAGTTAAAGCTCAGAGGAGCCAGGGTCAGTTTTCTCCCGTTCTGTGCTTTGCCCGAGACACAGAAGCACTGAAAGGCAGAGCAAACACTGCATTAATATTCGAAAAAGCCACTGGGCAAACCTTCGTCGGAGTTGCCGCAGCTTGTCTGTCACTTGGTTATTCATTACTGGAGCTGCACAAACAGAGGAAAGGCCTCTCTGATCCCCCAAACGCCTACGCCCCCTCGATAAGAAAAAAATAAAAATCTACAGCGAGGAAGCTGAAAGCAACCCGCAGACACGCAGATGAGGATTTGTGATGTAATGAAATTCACCTTGTGATTGAGACACTGATGAAACGTAGGGATTTAAAACTTCTGAGCTGTTTCATTGGAGCTGTGACACTGTATGCATGTTGGATGATGCTGGATGCACAACGATGCCACTTGATGAGCTTAGTGATATTAGCTCTGATATTATAAAAGTATCACCACGGCTTTCTGCTGCAAATCCTTAGGATAGTGAAAGTGTAATGCTCTGAAAGCTCTGATAGACTATCGTTAGATCACTGGAGTCTGGTATGGAGGGAAAGCTGCCATCATAGGTGATGCTATCTGCCTCTGTTGGCCTCCAAACAGTATCTCATTAATGCACACATGAAACTATGGGTACCCAGAAGCAAAAAACAAGTAAAAACATTAAACTTTTTCTAACTTTGCTTTGTCTAACATCTATTTGGAGATAATTCAGCTTAAAGGATCCACTGAAACTGCAGTCTTCTCTCTCAGAGAGTTGGGCTGAGGGCAGGAGAACCTGGTGTGAACCCTGTGAAGAGCGACATCTGGAAGATGGAGCAGATAAACCAAATAAAATAAAATGTTTTCAGGAAAACAAGACACCTCCGAGTGGCTGCTGTTTATTTCGGGGATCTGGAGAATGTAATTACTTGACTGCTGCTGGTGTTTATTAATCGGTTATACTCTCAGTTGGAAATGGGTCAATGGGATTTTTTGTGTGTTTTTCTTAGAGGGACGGGTGACGGACGGCAAACCTGACAAACGGAGTTGTTTCTATTAAAATGCACAAGTGAGATTTGATCAGAAATGTGCTTAATGGCTTTTTAGTAATAATTTTTTAAACCATTCAGATTTACTTTTGGCTTTTTTAAGTTTCAAATTGAATCACAAAGTAAATCTGCTATTGAACAAATTAAATGACGATTGATGATTCAGAATGTTAACAATAAATCGTTAGAAAACAGGAAATATAACAATGAGCAAATGGAAAAGCAACTAATCTAATCCTGCTGTTGAATAATTAAACTATTAATTGGATTTATCTCTAATCCGGGGATCTCAGAGTCCAGTCCTGCGGTGTCCCACAACTTCTGGAGTGTCTCCCGTCCCTCAGAGCTGGATCAATAAATTGGATCATTAGTTTTTCTCTGTATAACCTGATTGAACGCTTAGGATTCAGCTATTTGATCCAGCCTTGCCAGATCAGGAACATTTTAAAAAGTTTGCAGGACAAAATTTTCCAGACTTCATTATGAAACCCTGAGTGAAAAAGATATCTGCTGTAATCTGATTGTAGTTTATCTAATCCCAGATAGACAGAAAAAGAAGAGCACACTGTTTGTTGTTGTTTTGTTTTGTTTTTAATGCAGTTCCAGCTCTGCAGAGTAACACTCTGGAGGAAAAAGTTCTGCCTTGATTTCTGGATATTAGACATTCAGCCAGCAGGCGGGCGTAAACATCCAGCTCCTTATCTCTATCTCTGCTTAAGAAGTTTCTGCCTTTACAGACAGCCCGGGCTGCTTAGGTTGAGTAAAGGGAGGTTTCCCAGTGAATGATAAGGAAACAGGGGTCTCTTAGGGATTACACAGAGGGGGAAAAACTCTTCTTGGGAATGTCTGTAAAGAAAAATGTCTCAGGAGTGTGTCAGGCAGACAAATGACAGTATTTATAAAAAATAAAAACAAACAGCTTCAGTCACACCAGACACAGTGTGTACATAGCTCTTGACTAAAAAGTTAACACATCTCACTTCTTCTTCTGTGGTATTAAGGTGGCTCCATCTCACTACCAGATGTTGCTGCCAGTGGGCCCAAATGGAGGACGATGTGATATGAAAGGATTTTTTAGAAAATATTCTCACGCAAAACCTCGGAAAATTCTCTACTGGCTTTAAACACATATAAGTTACTCCTAGCATAATATCCACAATGCATTGCAGGTCAGCACATGCATGGAACAGTAATCCCAGAAATTGATTTAAGCAATCTCTCTCCATCTCTGTTTGTATTAGCAGAAACACTCAGTCAGCTGTTTGTGCTATGAAGGGGAGAATATCTGCGTTTTTCACACCAGGATTACAGCTGACAGCGCATGTGACCTGAAAAGAAAATTAAAGCTTAAAAATGTCCCATAACAGAGGGCGGCATGATGCTGGAGAATGAAACATTCGCTCCTTAAGTCACGCTGACAGCACTTTATGATGAGGAAGGTGTTACACGGAAAAAAATAGAATCAAATTTACCTATTTTCAGCATCAGTGGGGTGTTAAAAAATGAATCTGGAGGAGACTAATGGATGTGAAACAGGTTTTATGTAGACCCTATCTTAAATAAAAGATAAAATATTTTAATGCTCTTCTTGTGTAATTGTAGAAAACTCATTGAATCGGCAGGTCAAAACTTTACAAAACCAGCTGATTGATAATTGGCCACATTTCAGTCATTTCAGGTTTGAAAATGTTGGCTTAACATAGATATCATAACCTTGTAAAATAACAAATACATTGAAGCAGAAAATTATGCTAATTTGCTCCGGCTCTAATAGCAGCCATACATTGGGTACATGTGGTTCACCTGCCCTGCAAAAACAGGAAACAAGCTGGTTTGCAATGGCACAGCTGCAAGTAAAGAGTCATGCAACTTAATGACGAGTTGAACAAATTGAAAACTGATGATAAAAATGAAAACAAAAAAGAGACAAATAAATAAAACGGTTCTGACATGTAGAGATGCACGTCGGGACACTGTTGCAGCAGAACAGACAATTCACTTCGACGTTGTGTAACTCTACGTAACGGCAACTACAATGTTCACCTAAACCTGTTCAGTTTTCAATTTCAGAGCAAATTTTCAAGGATGTCTTGGTGTTTCGAAACTCAGAGGAATAAAAATTTGAATGTGGCACCTCATCCTTGACACACTGGTTAATCGTGTTATGCTGTGTACAAGCGATAAAGAGAGCGCCAAGTAGGTTCACGGCTCAGGAAGGCTAAGTACAAAGGTTGTGTCTATTAGTTAATAAGCTTCAGAGCACTCGGGTTATATTTGACTTCCTGTAGGCTGTTATACAGCTGGCATAATGTTCACGTCTGCTCACCGCGAGATAAAGTGACAGGCTCCTGGCTCGTCTTCACTCATACACACCCTCTTCTGTCTGCTCTCTGATGTATGACAGGATTCGGCGTGCTGGGATCATCGCGGTACACAAAGTACCTCTCAGGTAATTAAAAAGTTTCGATTTCTTTGCCGAGCCATGATAAGGACCTCCAAGCTGACCGTGACCACCACATTAGATTTCGCTTTAAACTCCGTCCTCCTGATCTTTCTGGCATGATTCAGGCATCAAAAGGCTTCCCTCAGTCAGAAGATTGTTTGGATCTGATGCCCTCCAGCTGCTCTACTGTTTCAACAGGGGTTTGATCGTCTGTTCTGAATTTGAAATTCTCCACACTTTAAAATTTCACCTTGGGGGCTCCTGCCAAACAACCTGTCACGACGGCTCTGCCTCTTCCAATCGGTGTAGATCAGGGGTGTCCAAAGTGAGTCCTCGAGGGCCGGCATCCTGCATGTTTTTGTTCTCTCCCTAGTGGTAGCAACAACCTCCTCAGCAAGTCAATGTTCTTCTTAGGTCTTCTAATGAGCCATCATTTGATGCAGGGGTTCTAAACCAGGGAGAGATCTAAAACATGCAGGATGCTGGACCTCGAGGACCCACTTTGGACACCACTGCTGTAGATGTGCACCGCAAGTCCCTTTCTAGAACCATGGGGCGTGTACTAGAGGGGAAACAGGACATTTCTATTGTGTATGAGAGTAAATATGAGTGCACATTATTGCTTTTTCAGTTCACTGACTCCTCCTAGTCAGGAAAAGTCAGTGAGCCACGAAGGACTTTCCATAGCCTTCTCCGTGAGGCAGCACATCATCGTCTGCGTATTTACGGCGAGGTGACGGAAAGTGGCCGTCACCCATTGACTGATGGTTGAACTTCGCCTTCCCGACCTCACATGTCTTCAGTCCCTCAGACGGAGCAGATTGTGACTGTGTGAATACAAACTAAGTACAAAGCGAGCGCGAACAATCCTGCAGCGGAACTATGCTGTTTTAAGAGCTCGCTTTTCTCTTCAGGGTTCTCTGCATAAACACATCCCACTGAACATACACCAGCACTTCCCTGTCACTAAAACAAATAGACTGGAGGCTTATGCAATATCTCTCCTTTCGTGTCCAAACACTCGCGACCCAGAATAACTGCCTTACCACCCAACAACGAATATTTAAAGGAGTTCACAGCTCATTGCCACGCTCGAGTCGTTATCAAAAGGCCTTCTTCGCCGCCGCCGCCTGGGCTGCTCTTATCTTATCCGTGCCGAAAAATGGCTGCAGGAAGGCTTTGTGATAAAAAGTGAGCATAGAGGGC
Organism: Phalloptychus januarius; assembly: GCA_902982915.1. Lineage (NCBI taxonomy): Eukaryota > Metazoa > Chordata > Actinopteri > Cyprinodontiformes > Poeciliidae > Phalloptychus > Phalloptychus januarius. The sequence goes on along the minus strand of CADWAE010000471.1, from coordinate 15,124,391 downwards.
CTTTGTTGGTTTCAAGGAGATTTACTCAGTCACAGAAGTAAACAAGGCCTGAACAATGTGAGTTGTTTTTAAGGCATGTGAAGTGAAAAACTTGAACTTCTTCCTGGTTGCTGCGATAGTCACAGTGAAGGCCACAGAGGCGGCTGGACATTTTGGTCCTTGACCATTTTGTATTTTTGAAATTTGTTCCTACAAGACAGACATTTTGTTCCCACGCTAACAGCCAATGAGTTTAATTTATTTTTCTATCATTTCCTCAAAGCATACTGTATTGAAATGCAGTGAGTAACATCTCCCTCGTGAAGGTTACTATGGTTAAATCAGCAGTCAGTCTGTCATGTTTAATGAGAATGAATGGACATCAGAACAGTCTGATACAAATTTTCATAAAATAACACTTAATTACAGTCAATGACTATTAGGGACACCTTACTAGAACCACACTGAACCTCTTAATATAGATTTAACAAGGCATCTGAAGTATCCCACAGATTATTGGTTCATAATGATATGATAGCATCTTTTACACAAAGTGTCAGTCCCATTACATCCCAAAAGGTTCTTCTTTGGGTTGAGATCTGGTGATTGGAGGCTAAAGGAGTACAGATAACATTTTGTCAAATTGGAGATGTAATTGGTGATTTGAGTCTTGTTACAGGGTGAGTCATCGTGCAGGAAGCAACCATGTGAAGATGGGTAAAGTGTGGTAAGAAACTGATGGATATGGTCAGGAGCATTAATCAAGTGGGTTGTGTCATTTAGTACTGATGAATCGGTACTAAGAGACCCTGATCTGTAGTGTCCACTGAGTGGCATGGCACAGGTTGGTGCAGTTCGGGATGTTATTCCATGGTCTTTTGAGTTGATTTCTCAATGAGCAGGGTTAGGGTTAAATCCTAGCTGAATTAGTATGATGTCTTTCTGTCCGCCGATCTGTGTTGTGTGACACCAGTAGCTCCGCCCCTAACAGTACCGTACCATCGTCCTGTGGACCCACAACTGAAGGGGTTCCAGGATTTGTGCGGTATGGGTCAGTTGCATGGCTGCTCTCACAATGGAAATATAAATTGCTTCTTGTTGTGCTGCTCAGTGGAAATGAGGCAGAAGTGTGCCAAGAAAATATCCTTTACACTGTGGCACCATGACAACCAGCCTGATTTGCTAATAGCAGGAAGGATGAATCCATTTTCAAGCCCTAACATCTTAATTTTGCAGGTGAAAACAAGACTCATTCGATCATGTAATGTTTTTGTGTCGAGATTTTGTTGACCTCCCATTGGCTGTTTTTAGCCAATGGGGTTACAACCAGTGTGGACATCTGCTGCTGTAGCACATCTACTTCAAAGTTCGTAAAGTTGTTTTATAAACCACTTTCATTTTTTATTGATTTTTATTTAATCACATCCAAATACTCTACTCATTCTCCTCTGACTTGTGACGTCAACAAGTCATTTTTGTCCACATTCATAGGACTTAATAGTTACTTCCTCTTTCTTTAGACCATTTTCTATAAATTCTACATGGTTTGAAATGAAATTCATTGTAGATCTGTTTGGTTTGCAACAACCAGACGTCAGTAAATGTCCTTCCATCCTGTTTCTGATGTCCAGGTTTAACCTCAGCAGTCATCTCCAAAATCTCCAGATGCATTGAAATGCTAACATAAGATTGGCTTTTTTTGCTCTTGGTACAAACAAGCAATATAGGAGGTGCATCTTCTAAAATGATGTACAGTTTGCCTGATATGATTGTAGCGCAATTAATTTCGTATGCTCTCCTTAAAGGTAAGAGCAACAAACACTCTGTGCAGCCACTTGCAGTCAGCACACTTAAACAGCGCTCACCTCCGTGCAAAATCATAAAAGCTTCACAACTGCTGCCCTGGGGCCAGTTTGTGCACAGGCAAGAGCAGGATTCTTTTTTTTTCCACAGTAGAAAAAAGAAAGCTTTTGTGTTGAATGAACAAAGGGAATTTCCTTCCTCAACTGCTTCTCTCCCTCTCACCCTGGATCCTATCATATGGCACTGTGCGTCTTCCCACACGCCTGTTTCTAAGCTACCGGCAGCGTCGTCTGCCAATCCCGCTTAATTGCCTCCTGTGTAAAGTGACAGCTGATGAGTGAGCAATGAGAGGGAGCTGTTCTCGCCTCTTCTTGCTGATCAGACTCTCTCCTGCCTTTCTAGAGGATCGACTCCACCTTGAGAATCAAGTCTTTTTCCCTCTGGGGAGTAAACAGCAACGCTGGCCTGGAGGGAAACTTCAAAAACCAACATGGAAACTGGAGGAAAATCACCAAAATGCAAAAAAAAAAAAACCCAACATGTTCTCATTTACAAAACTACTATGTGAGGATGAATAAATGAAAGCAGGAGGAAACAATGCAATCTTGGAATGAGAGAAGTTTTTCAGAAGCAGAGGTAAGAAAATAAAGAGGAGGGAATCACAGTCATCAGTCATCGATGTTTGATGCTTTCTCTCCTTACCTTGCTCGATCCTGGAGGAAAAGAACAGATCGTCAGCTGCTCCGCCACTTGCAGAATTGGCCACCCTGTTGCTTCTTGTTTCCTCTTCTTTTGTTGTGTCTTCCTCACAAATAGATCCTCCTCATCCTCGGGTGTGGGGCTGAAATTAACAGCTCATAAGAGAACGCCAGAAAACACACCAGAGTGGAGAAGAGGAGAAGAAACACACTCTTCTCACCCCTTAGTCCTCCTGGGCAGTGTTTCCCCATCCGTCAGAGCGCAGCAACTGAAAGTGTGTGTGTGTGCGAGAGAGAGAGAACCAAAGTAAGAGAGAGGGAGGAGAAAATGATACTCAATGGGTGAGTGAGAGGGTGTGAGAGAGTGGAGGGTGATCCTCTGTACAGTACGCGCTCCGTCTGTCTGTCTCCGGCGCGTGCATTCCTTCCCGACAGAAGCCACGGGGTCGGCCGCTTTTGCAGCAACCAGACTTGGCTTCCTCCTGAGGGAAAAAGACTTCCTGTTCGCTCTCTCCTCAACTTTCCTCACTGGGTGAAGGCGGTCTCAGTTTGGTGGTCTACTCGCTTTCATTAATAATTCCCCTCTCTCGTGCAATCATATCCCTGCTCAGTAGTCTCCAGTTTAGACTTGTGAGCATCCCAGCCAGCCTTGATGAAATTTCCTCCTTTCCAAACGCAGCCCATGCAGTGGTTACGCTTCTTTCGAGGTGTCTGCTGTGATTTTTTTACATTTAAATGCCCATTCTGTGACACAACAGTTTGCATGTTCTGTTTTTTTTTTATATATATTCTTTCGTTTTTTACATTTGAGTTCAAAATAGAAATTTCACCAATTTCATTGAAAATCCTTGACTTTTAATTGCTAGCGAGAGTAGACATTGAGTGTGCTCTCTCTGGCCACTTTATTAGGTACACCTGTCCAGTTGTTTGTTAACACCAATCACTCAACATTTAGTCGTCTACTAAAGGCGATTTGCTGAAATTAAAACCAAACATCAGCATGAGGAATAAAGGAGCATTTAGGTGACTTTTCTGATGAGTCTCAATTTCAGCGGCAGCATTCAGCAGTGATTAAATCAACTAAAATCACACATGAATAAGTTTATATAAGTCATTAAAAAACCATCGTCCTCCTACCGCTTGCTGTCGTCTTCTTCGTCTTTTTCGCCAGCAGTGACATCCGGGTGTTGATCACGTGACTCGCATTAAAAGCCTGCGGATTACGCTCATTTTGGTACACCACTTCATTCTAGTGCTGAAGCATATTTTTAATCAAAAAATTTGTTTTTTATTTTTTATTGGCTTGTTTCCATAAAGCAGATTTATTTTTTGCAATTCCAATTTGCGCAATTATACAGTGAATAGAGAAGCAGCTATTGTTACTGCTTTCACAATAGCAGCTCTCTGCTGAAGAGGCTTCTGAATCTGCACATTATAGTTTCAATATGTAACCGAGTCCTGGTTCCCCTGACAGCCAGACAACAGGTGGTACGGATCAGAAATGCCACTTCATTCCTAATGCACCTCAACACTGGTGCCTCACAGCACGCCTGCCAAACCCCCTCCTGCTCACCCATAATCGTACCGACAAACATAAATCAAACACCCTCATTAAATTTGCAGATGACATCACTTTTTAAAGTGCTGCTGCATGATACGGTGCCACCGTGGAGCAGGGACAACAATCCGCTGGTCAATGTCGGGAAAAACAAGGAATCCTTGTGAGGAACAACTTCAGGAGATTCAGCATGGCTCTGGATTTCGCTGGTGCAAAGTTCTAGCATGTTGCAAGGCAGCCTGGTAGCTGCATTGCCCTGGACCTCGAAGCTCAAAATTGGAAGATCAGATCAACAAACTGCTTTAGCTGGACCAAACTGGCAGCCGTCCAGGACCTCTATATCGGCAAAAGGCAGCAAAGGTCATCTGCAAGCCCTCCCATTAGGAAAGGAGGGCAGACACATCTGGCAGAATATAGATCTGCAGATTCAAGAGCCGTTTTTGTTCACTGTCTATCAGAGCTACTTGGAAAAAACTAAGAACTGATTTCTGTAATTTTACTCTCACCAAAATCCTCATTTTCATTGATAATATGCTACATTTAAATACACTTTAGTGTTTGAAGTTTTAATAAAATACCAAAAATGTTCTCTCTTTTAATTGCTAATTATCTATCACTATTTGTTTTTGTGCCATATTAAATTTATCTTTTTCTTTTACAGAGATGACTACGGTTAACATTGCATCATATGTGTAACTGGATGTTATGAATACAAGTTTATTGTCGCAGCTGATTTACAACCTCTGGATTCACTTTTGAGAAATGAACCATAAACATAAAACTCGGACGAAACGCAAATATATAAAAAAAAATACACTAAGCTGCAAATGTAATTACTGGAATACAATTTAAATAATTTAAATAACGACGGATACAATTTATGGAACCAGAAGAAAAGCCAACTCTCACATTTCGTTATTAAAAAAAAAAGGCAACAACATTTTTATGGCTGTAGTAATATTCCATCTCTACATGTACAGTTGAAACCTGAAGTTTAGATACACCAATAAAAATGCTGTCTGATGTTAAATAAATAAGTTATTATGAGGATAATTTATGGCAATTCACTTACCAGTTGATTCAGAATAATCCATCCATTTTCTGTATACCTTTGTTCCTTAGTGGGGTCAGGAAGGTTGCTGGTGCCTCTCCAGCCAATGTTCTAGGCGAGAGGCGGGGTCACCCTGGACAGGTCGCCAGTCTGTCAGGACAAACAAACATGCACACACACGCTCACACCTAGGGACAATTTAGAGAAACCAATTAACCTGACAGTCATGTTTTTGGACAGTGGGAGGAAGCTGGAGTACCCGGAGAGAACCCACGCATGCACAGGGAGAACATGCAAACTCCATGCCGGGAATCGAACCCAGAACCTTCTTGCTGCAAGGCAACAGCTCTACCAGCTGCGCCACTGTGCAGCCCGATTCAGAATAATGTAAAATGAAAGTCATTAGGAGGCGCTGCTTTTTGTGACTTTTATTGATGTTAAGCTAATGGCGGTGACATGTTCCTTGCCCATTGCTAACAACTGCTAAGTGCCCGTCTCACAATGCTCTGCTGGTTCCTGATGTGTCACTGCAGTTGAAAAGCCTAAGCGAGTCCCCTGAGTGTGGTGAATTCTGGGTCAGCATGCACATAGAGCGACAGATCAATGAGGTCCCACCCATTACCGAAAGGTGACTAAAGGGTCACGCTGACAGTTTCTTCCATTCCGTTGATAAAGCGTCAAAATGTCTCTCAGAGTCGAACGCGCACGCCAAGGTGACGATGATCACGCCACGCGGATGAATTGTGAATTTCTCAGAAGTTGGGAAAACGGAGAGTAGGGGACATATGGCCGCGTCGTCTTGAGCGAGCGACGCCCCTGTGGAGCACAGTGGGTGCAGCTCCCGCACACACAACAACATGCAGGAGGAAGAGAACGAGGAGGGAGCGTTGTCAAGGGCCGGGTTCTGTCCAAGGGAAGATGAGCCGACAGGGCAGCCTGTGTGGCGGTCGGCCTGTATGATGTTCAGCCAGGAAGAAATATGCAGGGGAGAGATATAATGCATCCTTTGAGAGTGCATTTGTGCCCCTCTGAGTGCACCTGAACGCCGTAGTCCATTTTTAGTACTTTCATCCGCAAGCCCAGTCCTGTTCCTACAAGATTTAGTGCATCTCCAGCTACCTAATTAAAGAGTGGCAGGACCAGTGTTAAATCAGACCTTTATTTACTCTGGAATTTCCTTCTTGTGAGCAAAAACCAAGCAGGAGGCGATTGTGCAACCGCAAAAATATCATTCTATCTTGTCTCCGATGATGAAATTCTTGCAGGGATTTATTTATACGGAGCCCTCCACCCACAGTGACATAAAGTAAACATTACACATTTCCTTCAAATCCTTATGAAATATTGAATAGCTTGAAATGTGCACGGAATATCAGCTCATGATGTATGAATGCGAAACAGCAGAAGCTGCGTCTCAAGATAATCCCTGTGATGACTTGTTTCGCGTCTTGTGAAGTTAGATGAGTCATTCAGCACCTGATGTTTCCCCCTGCAGGTGGGAGTGTTCGCTACGGAGAGGAAAAAGCCCATAGTTGGTCGGTGACCACTCTCAGGTGTGGGGTCATGTTTATGACAGGCTCCTTGTTTCGACCGTCTTCCAAACAGCTGGGGTCGGTAATGACGCGACTGAGCCCGGGTGCTGCGTTTTGAAGTGTGTGTCCTTCTAAAATAATACTGGACTTGGAAAAAAGAATGAATTTATTGCAGAAATCAGCTAAGAACCCATCTGTACTTGGGAAAACTTTCAAAGTAGAGAATATAGCTGCGTATTTAAGTGAATATTCATCCATCCATCCAATGACAATAATGTCACTGTTTTTGACAAAAAGGCAAAAAAAAAAAATCACAAGGTTGATTTGAGTTAGGCCATTATTTTAGGAAGGTGACGATATCTTTACTGCATTCGGTTTGTTGTTGATACTGAATCAGCATCCAGTATCATAGGATACATTTTGCCCAAATCCTTATTCATTCATTCAGTGTTGAAAAGGAAGTCAGCCTCATGATGATGATCTTCTGAATCCTTTCAAACTCTTGACCATTTTGGCCAAAATCAGTCTGATGCTTGCAGTACGGCTGCAGCGACACAACCAGCTTAGAGGCAACGTAGAGTTTCGCTGTGAAAACAGGGAATCTTTTTTTAGTTGCTGTTCACTGGTTTTCATATCCAAAGTTTTTTATAGAATCTGTAAATAATTTTTGCATCAGTGTAAAAGTGTGCACACTTTTACATGGGGATCCAATTTGAATTTATCTTCTGTGGTCTACTTTTCATCTCAGCATAATCTCGTCTAAAATGTCCAAGAGAATTAAAAGTGGTGTTTCTAAAAGCGGAGACCATTACACCAACAGCAGTTTTGATACAAATATGATTTGAAGTCTTTCAAAAGGAAGAACTAAATCGCTCTTTTATGGAAACACATGTCTATGTTTTCAATCTCTGTAAATTTTTTGTCATCATTAAAGCCCCAGGCAGAAGACGTGGATTATATTCTCCATTTAGAAACCTCAAGACGGCGGGTTTAAGAGACTGATGTAAAATTGAGCAGAGCTACGACTTAGCGTCTTGCAGCTGATGCTACAAAGTGCTGCGGTATTTATAAGACAGAATGTTGGTAAGTCTTTCTCTGGGGGCCTCCTTATGGCACAGACGGAGGTCAAAGATGGAGCGGGGAATTGCACAAGTCCCCACAAGACATTGCCTGTCCTCTGGTGTTTGGATGAAAACGGCAAATAGGAAAGAATGCCATGAAGCTATGTTTTTATTAAGAATAAAAGTGAATAAGACAGAAAGGTTTTACTTATCAGACTTAATGTTTAACTATTCTGGCTGAAGGTATTGCAGTCTTAAATAAACTCCCCGTCCTCAAGCCTGCAACAATGCGATGTTGACTTGATAATGTGGACGAAACAAAAAAACAGTGAAATAAACCTCTCTGTTCAAAAATCTTCTGATTTGTTGCACTTTTCCTAATTTAGTGGAGTGTGTTTTCCTCAATGCCTGAAAGCTGTAAACCTCATTTTAAAAGCAATGGGGTGTCACCTTTAATCAGCGACGGCTAGATTCAATCACAAGTCGTTTAGTCATTTGAAACGCTCTAAGATTGCCACACCAAACCAAACAAGCCTCGAAGAAGTCGGCCGGTGCACCACACCATAAGTCGTTGCTTCATTTATACATTTGGACAACATTTGAAAGACATACACATTGACGCCTACGCTCATATCTTAATTTATCCGTATTTATTTTTAGGGTTTAAGTTGATGCTAAGCCAAGGTTTTACCCAAGGATATTCTCGCACATCAGGCTTACAGGGGAAAACGTTTCAAAAATCCATCCTACCCACAAACAATCTGTAAAACTATTACGGAAAGAAGCGGCAAGTCTTTTAATCACAGTCAGAGATTAGAGAGGAAGGTTAGAGCTTAAGAGCTGTTTGTTTCCTTGCCACTAATTCAGAAACCAAAAACCAGCAAGCAGCAGAAAAGAGGAAGACGACTGCCCAAATTTTTGGAGAGCATATGCGTTATGTTTAATTGAAGTTTTATTTTAGCAAAGTAACATTTTCTAACAAAACTAAATAATGAAAAATGATTCGAACTCTAAAACCAGACTCTTAAATCCCCCCTTCTTTTTAGGTTGTTTTTTTGGCCAGGGTTTGCTTCAACACTTGGCTTCATTTCCCTCACTATGAAGATTACATTAAGTATTAGAAAGCTATGAATATCAAATCAGGAGAAGTTGCTATAAGCATTTAGTAACCATTTAATTTGCCCTCTCTGCAGTTTGTGTAAGAATAGGTTGCCCAGTGGCGCAGCTGGTACAGCTGTTGCCTTGCAGCAAGAAGGTTCTGGGTTCGATTCCCGGCCTCGGTCTTCCTGGGCATGCGTGGGTTCTCTCCGGGTACTCCGGCTTCCTCCCACAGTCCAAAAACATGATTACACCTGGGGACAACATTAAACACCTAGGGACAACAAATATTGTCCCTAGGTGTGAGTGTGTGTGTGCACACCTGTTTGTCCTGTTTGTCTTTGTGTTGCCCTGTGACAGACTGGCGACCTGTCCAGGGTGACCCCGCCTTTGGGGTGACCCCGCCTCTCGCCCGAAACGATAGCTGGAGATAGGCACCAGCAATCCTCCCGACCCCAGACAAAGGGGGTGTAGGAAAATGGATGGATGGATGGTGCTGACAAATATCCAATACTCACACAACTTACTATTGATGTCGCTGTCAGATTTTGGGGGATTTTGTGTGGATAGTTTTCTGCTTTTACCCCATTTTTCCACCAGAGGTCGCTGGGGCGTTAGAACCGTTGGCTTCCTGGATGGCGGAGCCTGCCAGGTGCGCCTGCACATCTGTGAATCATCAAGGTTTCACTGGGAGTCTGTGAGGAACTGGCTGCCAGTCCTCCGGCTCTTGGTTGGTAACCACACCCTGGTCAATATTCAGTTTATTCCCTGCCAAAAAGCAGTTCAATCTGTCCGCCGTCCAAACTCTCTGGTTCATCATCGTATTCTCCAGTAACAACCACACAGACCACGTCACCTTTTTAAAACTTTGTCCTGGTATTCTTAGAGTATACATGTATGTGAGCCAGGCACTTTGCTTAAGAAAACCATGACTTAATGTCAACCGTGGGTAATTCAGAGACATGGCATTAGGAGGCAGTAAACGATCTGATAAGCACTCTGAAATCAAGGGGAACATATCTTGTGGGAAGTGATTACTTGATGGGTAGCAGGTGCACTACCCATCAAGAAACAGCTGCTTGGGTAAGATTAATGCATTTATAAATCTGCATCCACAGGCTCTAAAACGCCTAAAAAAAAAAAAGAAATACTGTAATAACACTTCCATACATGTAGGTGGCAGCACTAACAGCATTTGTAAATGAAGAAGATCCTGAGCATTGCTAAAGCAGTGCCAGGCTGAGAAAGCTTAAAACATTCTTGAACATTTAATGCGTCTAGCCTTTCTTCTCATAGTCGTTATTTAGCTTACTCTTGAAGTTTTTTGGAAACAGTCAGGATGGACAAGACAGAAGTGAAAAACGAGCACAAACGCAGCACTGTTGCATTTTCTAGAACATAACGAGATCACATTATTGTTTCAAATCCTCTCCAGATATCCAGTCCATATGGATGCATCACAAACTTTCTTGCCAAAAATCCAAGGGAGGTTATTTAGCCAAAATGTTATGTTCATTTGTAATATATATATATTTTTTTTTTGCAAATTCAATTCTTTTTTTTATTCTGACTTTTGTTTGTTTATTTTTTTGATCATGCTCAAAAAATAAGAGGTGAAAAAGCCTGTCAGAAGACAGAGGAGCCCTCCATGAAATATTCAGTATCTGTCAATTGCATATTTGCTTCTTCCATCCCCATCTGCATGGAAAACGCTCAAAGCACCATCACCTGTCATCATATGTTGCTTTGAAGCCTCAGTGCAGAGAATATCTGTCAGTCAAACTGGTCCACTCAGGGTCCAGCTAAATTTTGTACGAGCTTCTTTCTTGTGGGGGCAAAGCTTTCAGGAGGGATTTATGTGAAAATCCACTTTTGGCTAAACCCAGAACAGCAAAGCTTCACTCACAGTCACCGACACGGATGAGATGTTGTTATTGCCGTCATAAAGCACCAGAATTACTTCTTGTGTTTGTGAATGAGGATTAAACGTGATTGCAGCAATCATTCCCCCTCCTGGGATTAGGCTGTTTCTCTGTGCAAAAGTTTTATGGCTTTTCATCTCGAAACGACTCGTGTCATTTGCGGTGATTGACGCCTTCGCTGTTGATTTGCTTCTGGATAATTAGTGAGAAAACAGCGTGGGGATTGCCAGCCATGAGATCAATTCGACTCTGTGTCAGACCCACAGGCTGCTAAAGATTTTTTGTCTTTGTGGCATCAATAATAAATTACCAAAGCAATTCAGGACATCAGGCTGTAAACATGGAGGCTTGACTGAGGATTGAAGCTTGACTGAAAAACAGCAAAGGTGAATTATGATCTGCTTTTCTTTTTTCATCAGAGTTTTATTTTGAAAAAGAGGAAGAAATCATTTTGATGGCACCATGGTAACATGCTAATCAAAATATTAAGCTTCAAATTAAAACCAAAGCTCATTCTCGCATCATTCTGCTTAATAGCGACTTTAACTTGCAGATCTTTGTGGTTTTGTTGTTATGCCTGACTAGGAGAAAACACCCGAAGCTCTGACAGCATTTGCCTCAGACTGTTTGTCAAAACCTGTTGTCAACCAGAATGCATTCAGAGAATAGATATAGATCTTACTCATGTTTCAGGATCTGACCACACAAAACTCTCTAATTCCAGACTGACCGGCAGCAACAAGGAGCTTCCAGTCACTGAGATCCTTACTTGTGTCTTATTTCATAAAATGAGGATTATATAACAAACAGCCCTCACGCTGATTCCTACTTTATGTGAGTCGGGAAGTTATGAGACACAAACTGACCTTCTCGCCCCCTTCACTTTCCAGAAATCCAATTAGCTGTTGCCAAACTTTAAAGCGCTCTCTCCCCTGTCTCTACCTGCTCCCAGCCTCACTACCTTTCTTATCAGGGGAGACCTCTACGTCTCATCAAGCTCGGTCATTACAAACATTTGCAGCCACACTTTGAAGTCTTGACACGTTTAGTTCACCTGCTAAGCCACTGAGTCAAACGTGCATTTAGGTCCTAAATTTAATACGTGTGTTTCTTTCATCTAAAAGTAGGACCCGGCATTTTATGGCTTTGTTTAAGAGCAAAGAAGCAGCTGACAATCTGAGACGTCCAGTGAGGCTTTGGGCTGAAGTCTGTCATGAGAGGCTTTTCTGAGAAGTGCACCCAGCTGCGTTCAGGAACCTTTATATTGTGTTTACATGTGAGGCTTTTAGAGACGGGACGTATCCGGGGGGGTCTTCAAATGACTTAATAGCTCTGGGACACGGCTGCACAGTTGTCAATAGCTGTGTGAGGACGGTGTCTCTGTCTCTCTCTGCTGCCACCAGAACAAAAGCGTTTGCTAGAAAGATTTGAGACCGGTTTTGAATAGTACCGCGTAAAAACCCTGAGATGTTTCCACACTTGCTCTCCTGAGGCAGCCAGCAATATATGCACTTTACGAGACGGCAGAGTTACTGTGAAGGGACCCTTAAAAAATCTAATATGAAAGAAGATTAATAAAATTTGTGCATGTCCTTTTATTTATAGTTTTTTTTTCTTGTGGATAAATGCAAATTCAGCGCCAATAACAGGGTAAAGTTGCTAAAATTGTCAGGACTGCAAGTGAAATCAGGTTTATTTGTTCGGCACATTTCAGTAACAAGGCAGTTCAAAGTGCTTTACACCATAAAAACGTGATGCAGTAACCAATTATGCAAAAGCAATAAACATCAGCCAGCGCTGTTAGCTAAGGATTCATTGCTAGAGGAACATTTATCACTGTTCCTGCCCATTTTAATGTTCTCCACATGCAGTCTGCGGCGAGGAAAGAGGAAAGAACGTCTCCGCTCTTCCTCTCATACCTCTGTGATTAACCTATTGGGTTAACGCTGTGCATTCTGGGATTCAGAGTCTCCTTTCTTCTCTGTGTATAGTTCACTCCTTGTTCTCCGTGTGTCAGATGATGATGCTTTGCAAACCACTCAGAACTTTGTACTTAAATTATTCTATGGGCAAAATCTGCTTTGTGCAACACTTTATTTTTATTTGTAAAACAGTTTGAAAACTGTGCATTGTTCTCTTTCCAATTTACAATAAAGTCCTACCTTGTGTTTATTTATTACGAAAGTTGAATAAAGTTGTTCCTTTATCACATAAAATCAAAACAAAGTAGTTTATGGTTGCAATGTGACAAAATGTAAAAAGTTCCTAGTTTTGAAAGGAAAAGTGACACAATTTAACTAACTCAATAAATATTTTTGATTTACTTTCGACATGCATAGCAAGCTCCCTACGTCTTGCAAAATGATACAGTAAAAACAAAAAAATCTGAAAATCTGAGTTAATGTGACATTTAACATTAAGAGCTCTTCCATCTGTTAAGTAAGAATAGAAATATTGGCGCTGTTTTATCTGAAGGTGTTGAAGATGCTTTCGGAAAGATGCAGGTTCAGGACGACAGCCTCTGTCAGGCTACCAAAGACTGAAATAAAGGAGAAAATAATTACGTGATGATCTCACTTGGAAATCATCATCATCATAAAAAAATACAAGCAAATATTTTTGATTGCCAATTTCTCTGGGCTCTGGCTACTCCTGGCAAATTTCAGCAGAGGAGCTGGCTCTTTTCGTACAAAACGATGTCTGCAAGAACATTGCAACCTCACCACAAAATCCACAGGTAATTCCTGCAGCGTTCAGAGTTAAAGTGCTGCCTCTGCAATCAAAAAGAAAATAGCTCATATTCTAAACTGATGGAGAAGCCAAGAAACACTCAAATTACTGCAGCTGACAAAATCCTCAGACATCTGCTCTGCAGGCGAAGTCTATCACTTTTGAAATGCTGTCAATTTAAAGTCTGCTTTTCTGTCTTTGTCTTTTGCTACAAACACACAAACGCACACGCACACACAAATCATCGGAGGAAACCTATTTAAAGGAACAGAGGCCTTTTACATCTGAGACAAAGCCCTCTATGCCGAAATTGTTTTTGATTGGAGAGGGAATAATTATTAGCACTTAAATTGTCAATCAGTTCAAGAGACTTTTCATGTGATTGCATAAGGGCCCTTAAAAGCTGCTCGGGTCTCTTCAAGAGCCCGACAGCGCGTGTGAGCTCACCCTGCCGAATGAGATCAGTAGACCTGCAGGAAGCAAGCGGAGCATGATCTCCAGGGGCGAAGCCTTCACCTCTGACCTGGTGCTTTTGAGCATCCATGGAAAATCCTTGACGCAAACCAGCTAAATCTGGTTCAGGTAACGGAAATGCATCATGACACAATGGCACAAAGTGGCTGGTAATATTTTGTCTTTATCTTAATTCATGTCTTACTTCCTTAGCTCCACCCAGATGTGCATAAAAGGCTAAACTGAGGCATTTGATAGCAGCTCTGATAAAAACGGATAAATTAGCATAAGACCATAAGTGAGTTCCTCGACTTAAAATGAGCTAAATGTTTATTTTTAGCAAGTTTAGCCACATTTTCTGCTTTCATTTTCATTTTGCAATAAATAGAACTGCAAACTAAAAAGCAATAATTCATACAATTTAATTATTTTTTATCCTTGCTATTGAAAATGCACAAAATTTTATTTCTAGACAAACAAAATAAAAAACAATTTACCCAAAAGAATTAGGGAGATGTAGGCCCTGCTCTACATTAAAGGCTCTTTAGCCCTTTAAAGTTAAAGTGCTAAAAGCTGGAGGTAGCGAACAGGAATCCAACCCAGCATGTGGGATTTATGTGCCGAAACACTGCAGCTCATTTCCAATGACATGAATAATTCACAGATATTGATTCCCCTAAACTAGATTATTGACATTTCTGTTGTGCATGCTGCACATCTGTCTCATGATATCATGTTTGTGCCTCATCTCTTTGGGTCTGTTTGACCAGGCGTGCGCCGTGTGGATGAGCGATGACCTGCGTTTGCTCCAGCATGATTGTCAGTGGGGAGCCGGCTGATTAGAGTCACAGGACATTTGCGGAGCGACTCATGGAAGGTCATGTGTGGCTGATGCCGACAAGACCTCTGGCAAATGAAATATAGACTCACAGAGTCACTGTGAAAACCTTGAGGGCATTGAAAACATTTTTACTTCCTGATTAAACCAATCAGAGTTGTCCTAAAGTACACACACACACACACACACACACGCACACACGCACACACACACACAGAGAAGTACTTGAATAAATTTCTCACAATGGGATAATTCATCAAATTTATAGTAGCTGAGTAGCTCTGTAATTTAGCGTTGCAGAACCAATTTCATGGCAGCAACAGAGAAACAGTGAAGATTTTTGTTTTAACAGGAGATAAAATAGAGAAATTAAAAAAATATCCAGCCAGAATGTTCTTGATAAACAAGAGCTTTCTTTGTAACTTGCTACTGAATGAAATATCTCTTTTCATTCATTAGCAAATCTTTATTCATTACCTAGTGGAATGCATTGAGAACAAAATAACATAAAAATGATCAATGTAAGTCAAGTTTTTCCCGTGGAGATCTGGATTTACAATCATACTCAGAATAAAAGTGGAAAAATCAAATCACAGGCCGATCTAACGTCAGTGAAACTACCTCAAGACAAGTCTCAATGGGGCTCAGTGTGTGTGGCCTCCATGTTTGACCTTCCAATGACGCCTGCGAATGATCTTGATGAAGCGGCCGATGTTCTCCTGAGAGTTTTCCCTCCCAGATCTGGATTAAAGCATCAGTCATCTCCGGGACAAGTGCGACGTCCCGGCGTCGGTGGATGGAACAAGACATGATGTTCCAGATGTGTGCTCTGTTGGATTCGGGTTTGGGGAATGCACAGACCAGTTCAACGTCATCTTCAAGCAGGAAGTTGTGGCGCGCTTCAGCCACATGAGGCCTAGCATTGTCATGCATCAGAAGGAACTGAGGGCCCCACCGCACCAGCATGTGGTCTCACAATGGATCCCGTCATGGCAGTCAGAATACCTATGGAGAGACGTGCTGAAAATGTAGAATACAAAAGTAACATTTACGCAAGAAAATTCCGTTGTTGTACAAAAGAGTTGATCCTTAAACTACAGAGCATGATAACACGCTTGATTCAAAAGCTTCTGTTGATGTCTGTTAACTTGAATGAATTAGGAAGGAAACACATAAAACATGCTGGCTCACTTACACCCACTACAGTTGTCTTGGCTTTTTAGGACTGACTTTCTTCTGAGTGTGACCTCTGTGAAAAATGCTTCATGCTCCCCAACCACCAAACATCACCTGGGGGGGAAAGAAACACCTCAGTCCATC
Organism: Phalloptychus januarius; assembly: GCA_902982915.1. Classification (NCBI taxonomy): domain Eukaryota; kingdom Metazoa; phylum Chordata; class Actinopteri; order Cyprinodontiformes; family Poeciliidae; genus Phalloptychus; species Phalloptychus januarius. Next base: position 15,108,348 of record CADWAE010000471.1, on the reverse strand, counting down.
ATTTCTACAACACTAAAAATTATACATCTTTCATCCAGAATCGGTGCGTAACATCTGGTTTCACCAGCGTTTTTCATAAATGAGATGGAGGGTGGCAAGTTTCTGCTCAGATCTACTGAATCTATCTCGACACTCGCATGGTGATTACAGTAGACGGGTGTCCTTGGTGGTCGGCCAAAAATCACGCAATGCTCCTTTCATCCCTCTGTGATTCTGTGCAGTGCTGAGGCTTGGCTTCATAGGACAAGGCTCTCAAGTCCTCCAAGAACAAATCATCAACTCCAAGATCATTGTGAAACCAACAATATAATTTTAACAGCTTAAGGGAAAGAACAGGGAACATGGAGTGCAGAAGGAGGCAATTAAATTTTAAAGAGCCTGATGATAACTGTGTATCAGAAGGGCGCCTCTCCAAGATCTACAAGAAATAAATTCGATGTACTGGCAAGGATTTCAATTGGAGTTTTTCAAAAAATTTCTAATCATTTCCAGTTTGTGTCCAATCAAACGCAGCCCTGCGGTGACCTGCTTGTTATGTCAGTGTTAGAACAGGGTTCCAGCACGTTCCTCTTGTTCCAGACGCTTCAAGGTTCAAATTACCAGAGTCCTATGCCCGACGTATAAATGTCTACATTGAAATGGGTGCCATAAAAATCCAAAACACATGTCCAAATGGACAAATGATGACTGATTGAAGAATGGCTGAAAGGACAACCCGTTGGATGGATGGATTGGGGAATCGTTTAGGACAAGGAAGACAAGTCCATACCAATCCAGATCTGAAAAATATTTCTTCTTCTAAGCCAGAATGACTTGACCTGGACAGAATCCAGAATAAAAGGAGGTTTACTTTAAGACCTGTTGTCATTTCTCTCATTTGATGTCCATCGTGATGCGTTATGAATATGTTTTCATTCTAACACTCTGAATGGAATGTTTTTACAAGAGCTTTTAATTTTATTTCTGGCTATCATTTGCGTGAGTTTCCACTGTACCGTCCAAAACTGTGCTGTTTATGTAATTACATCCTCCGAAGCTGAGAAGGTCACCCTGTCTGCAAAATTACTAATTTTTCTTTATGGCTTTCACCCCTCAGAAACTGTGATATCAGACCAATAATACAGCTATAATCTCAGTTCTTGATTGCTGTTTCTGGGATACATTTCTAGTATTTTGAGGTTGTTCTGGTTTCCTGCGGTGGAAACAATTTTGGTTTAAGAAAATGGTCCCAGAAAGTTACCCTGGTTACTGGAAAAAGGTTCCTGCAGTTGAAATGCACCATAGACCACAGAAATGGACATTAATAAAATAATTTTATATATCATAAATGGAGACATGATACAAGCCTGAATCGCTAGCAAGGTGTCAAGATTTCTCACAAAATGCAAAGAAGGTGCTGAACGAAAATCAGATTTGCAAACCCACTACACCACTCAGTGTAAATGTAATAAGTGCATCAAATGATGACATTTTCCAGCCCAGCAGCTTCATCTGATGTTTTGAATATGATTCAAAAACACAGCTGCTTTCACACTGTTTATTAAAACGAAGCAAGAGGAATACACTTTACTTTGCTGTCACGTCCTGTTTGGAATTTTCTGCGCTTTACATGTTTGAATTAGTATTGCAGTGCTTTATTCTTTCTTCCTACATCCAAAAAATAAAAAAACTGAAAGAAGAAAAAACTGCAGTTTTAATCACAGAAAAGTGCTCAGACTTAAACCTCTGCTGAGTGAACTGTGACAATGTTTCTCAAGATCGCCTTGAGGAAAGGTGAGATTAGCTTTGATCTGACACACACACACACACACATATAAAGATGCGCCACCAGATACATTGTGTCTTGTCTTTAATCTGTTTTCACTGTTTGATTCCATTTGTCAATTCTTCAGACCTAATCTACCTCTGGGCCTGCATTTTGTCTGTCTCAGCGTGAATGTCTCGCTGAATAAAACAAATCCTGGCCTCCTGTAACCTTGCAAATAGCAAACAAGGTGATTTCAATTTGACTTGTCATAAATCACAAAATATTAAATCCACACAACAAGACAGACGTACACGTGTATTGATCACCACCATGACGTCAGTTTTTATCACCTCACATATACATATATATATATATATAGATTTCTATATATAAAAACAGTAATATAATTTTAACTTTACGTATTTTTATGTGACCATCAACAGCAAAATACACCAATAATGACATTTGTGCACTTTTATTTATTCTTACTGTAAACAATAACTCACTGTAGGTGTAGCTTACAGTTTATAGTTTCAAAAAAGAAATACTGTATTTTTTGGACTATAAGCCGCTACTTTTTCCCACGCTTTGATCTATGCGGCTTATAGCGCGGTGCGGCTTTTCTGTGGATTTTTCTTCAACCACAAGGGGGCTCTCTAGCAGGAAGCGAATGACTGGAAGTCAAAATTGGAAGTCAAAGAAGAAAGCGCTAACTTTCATTTAGCACATGATAGCAGCAGGCACGACGGAGAAATGTTTTCAAACTCAAACCACCTCAGCGTGGAAACCACAAGACGAAGTTCACATGATGCAGCTTTTAAGTTGAAGGCTATCAATCTGGCAGTACAGATTGATAGCTGTTGCACGTAAGACCGACGTGAATCCATGGTTCGGGGTTGGTCTGCTTCGCCCTTGTGGAAAACCAAGACTGGCGGAAATACCAGCGGCTTACAGCTCTGTGCGGCTTATATATATGTACGTTTCCAGTTTTTTTTTTAAATTTTGTAGATGCGGCATATAGTAAGGTGCGCTTTATAGTCCTGAAAATACTGTAAATTCAAAGGCATTAACAGACAAATTATGATTAATTTAAACTCTGTCTAAGTGGCAAAGAGGCCTTGCGTTCGAGTCTAAATGTTGAGAAAGCGAGTAGGCTGTGAAAATGGGTCAAACCTTTCCTCACTAACTCTGGGTCAAATGATAGATCACAGTTCCTGACCTGCTGCTGGGAATGTTTGATGCAACGTGGATCAGACTTAGGAAATAAAAGTAGCAGGTTTACCAGGCAGACTTTAAAAAAATAACTTACAATTTTTTTTTAATGGCTTTCAATGTAGCCTCTGAAAATTACCACGTTCTAAAAATAATATTAAATTGGTGAACAAATGGTAATAAAGGAAAAGCCTGGGATTTGGGTCTTACTCAGCTGCAGAATATAGACAGCCAAATTGAAAGAGGAGAAAAAAAAAGATTTTATGCAGCTGACTCAGTTATAATCCGTACAAACTGTGCGAAACAGAAAGTTTTAATATATGCTGCAAATCATTGCAAGTCAGAAATGTGTTGTTCTTGTCTGGACTTCTCATTTGTCTCCAGCAAAATGAATAAATAAAGCAGGAATTTCCTTATTTAAACAAATGTCATCACATGTTGACACCATGATTTCTGACATATAATAACAATGAATAAGGTAATCTAATTAATTTCTCTCGTTTTCTCCAGATGTGTTGAGCGTTTCGTTTCAATACCTCTCACTTCCTACGTTCACCAAATCTGACAAACATCAACAGCAGGACGTCTGCAGATCAGTGGAGGTGGATGAAGACGTGGCGATGTCCTTCCTCCCTGATACATGCGCCGATGCACCTGAGCGGCGGAAGAGGCGCTCGGTGAAGCTTCATTATTATGGCAGAGCGCTGACAACACACAGGTAAAGAAAACCTGCAGTCTTCAGCTTCAAAGCAAACATGCAAGCCTTGTGGAGTGAGAATAACAATGAGATGAGCATTGAAAGCGGTTAACACGGTGAGAAACACGTTGCAGGAGAAGATCATTGAGCCTCAAACACGCTTATTAGGCATGCTAAAGGGGGCGACTCCGGTAGTGCCACGGGGTGAATCAATTGCTACTTCCCGTATCGTGTATAAAAATGATTAAAACAAAACAGGAGAGACGTAAACATCTCACTGGGGTCAATCAAAAAGTGAAAAAGCACCCTCTATTTAGGATGTGGAAACGCTACTTAATAAGCTTAAAATGAACCATTTAATTAGAAAATGTAACATTGAAACAAATCATTATCTCTTACTTGATTAATGGCTTAAATTTTAGGTTTTCAAAGGTTCTAGGAACTAATTGTCCTTGGCTTCTTGTTTCTCGGGGGAGTAAATAGAAGGTGACACAGGGGAACATTTCTTTTAGCCACTACTGGAGTTTATCTTGCCATCAGTATGGTGAAGGAGATCAAAAGGTCTCCAGAGCTGACCTGAATATTAGGACAATGAAGTAAAAGGATTCACCAGTCTCCATAGCAACCATTAAATCCTATCTACATGTACACCAATTGTTTGAGTGGCCAAGAAATGGCTAACAAAACTCACAAACATGGACTTATGGAGTTGATAAAACGCTACTTCCACTTTACCTATAGCTGTGCATTTTGGCCAAAAGATTTTAAGGCTACTTTTAGATTATTAAACATTAAACACACAAACCACAGATCAGTTATTGGTTCAGGTGGACTTCAACCCTCCGCTTTGTGCTCAGACCTTTAAGGTATAAAGAATCATCAAAAACAAAAGATCTGAAATCATGCTGTCTGGAAGTAAACACTTCAGATGTGGCAATGCATTAGAGAGCAACGCAGGTGAAAGCCCCTCATGCCAATTAATTATGGTGGAGGACCTGTGATGCTGTGGGCCTTACTAAAACTGTGTGACCTCATAAGCTCTGATGATATGAAAACCTGGAAACTAGAAATCATAATTGAGGATTTCATCAAGAATGTAATTCAGAAATTGGACCCAAATCAACACAGAAATCGTTCACCGGACAAAATGAACCTTCTCTCAAGATTTACAAAAAAGACTGCGTGAGGTCCTGAACAAAGTATTAACACCAGAGTTGCTAATTAATACACTGCAAGCTATTTTGTAAAAAAAAAAAACAACAACAAAAAAACAACAGATATTCTTAACACGGATTGCGTATCGCACCAGATAAATTGACTGAAACTAAAGACTGGATTAATTTCGGAACATAATAACCTGCCTGCACTGGTAAAGCTGGTTCTGGTAGAACATTAAGTTCTATAAAAGGAAGCTTCACGCTCATCTGAAGTCTGACAGCAGCTAAAGAAATGTGTCAGCGGGGGCAGCCAGGATTAGTGTCAGCGTCTCACTTTCTCCTCCTGAGAGACTTTAAAGATTGGCAAGAAATTTAATTTATGGGACATTGTGCATCTGACCTCCGCCCTCCTGGACATAAAACACAGTCATCTAATCGCCGAATGCTGTCAAACTGTTTTATTTCATCATTTTCTCATATTGTTCATCACTTTAAAAGGGCTTTAGGTGCTGCGGTGTCATTAGTTCCCGCCGACTCTTGATGAATTTCCACGAACGTCTCTGTGGGAATCTGTGGTCGCAAACGCAGATCACCTTTAATGTTTGAGCGGCAACACTGAACACTTTCATCTCTGACAATATGCGCTTAACTTTGATGGAAAACATTTTCTCCATCTACAGCCACCAGTGGAGAAAGCATTTATGAAGAGAGCCGCCTGAAGCAGCTACAGAGGGAATTGTTTCCTCAATTCATAGTTCAGGGCTCAGGATTTGAAATCATTTTTGCATTAATAAAGTAAAAAACAAACCTTATTCTCTACCATTCAAGTAATTGTCAGATCTTGTTCAAGCTCCTAAAAAAGTATTTGTTCCTGGTTGGGATTTACAAAAGGAAGCAGCAAAGAATGAGGATTTTATCAACTCTGCGCATGGCACAAACAGCTCCAGACTCGAGATTTTGTCTGTGGTGCGCGAGTAGTTCTCGGGGTGATGAGGCAGAAATTCATCTGCAGACGTCTTAACACTCAACAGAAAATTGACCTGACACACTTCAGCTGTATTCTATCAGCGTGTCACGGCTTCAAAGTAACGTTCCTCATTATGCTGTCATAAGTGAAAGTCGGATGCTTGACTCGCTCAGCTGGGTCGGATCAGCACCCTGATTTAAAGCAGAACTTCGCGTTTCACAGCACGTAAAAAAACAACAAAAAAAAAAAGAAAAAAATCTCAAGAACAACCAGGTTGTGGCTTGCAAAAGCGAAAAGTTGTTGCACGTCGGACACGTGGACCGACTCACGCTTGCCGTCAGTCCCGTGTGCACCGAGTCGGCGCAGGCCCGCTTCTTCAAACTGCTTGTTAGGAGGCTTAATAATTATGTAACTCGCCACAAACACGATGTAATTAGCTGTATTGGTGCGGACAAAGTCTTTGATCTTACTGAACAGAAGCATTTGATGAAAGAAGGAGATGGCTCGCAAGCAAAGCCCAGTCGCCATGGCAGGGCTGACGCAAAAACCGCCACCAACACCCAGAGAGCTGTTGGCTATTTTGAGGTTTACTACTGGCTGCAATGCGAGTGCTCCGTTTTGCTGTGGTTCAGACAGAGACGAGAGCTTGGCAGCAGAAAGGTGGTCAGGTGAGAGGAAGGTGGAAGAGCTGGGGTCACGTGAGGTAACCCTCATGCCTTCAGACAGCTACCGACACCGGATCCGTTTCTTTCTCATTTGAAAAGCATTTCCGCAGCGTTGATGCTAGTGGTACACCTGAAGTCGACGTAATCCAAGATCCTGAGCGGTCAGACTAAACTTTTCATTTCCTCTGACATTATTTTTTGCGGTTCTGAATGCAGGGCAGAGTGCCAGATGCAAGCCATATCCGTCTGCCAGTCAGGATTCCTCGCAATGTGAAAAGTCGGAATCCAAATCTATATTTGGACCCGCTCGGATTTGCTTTTCAGACATCAATTAGTTCTGGGAGCAGCAGCAAGGCGGAGATTATTACCAGCCTGATTCTGAGAGGAGACAGACACCTGTGCCTGGCTATTTATACTGAATAATCTCAGGCAGCTGTCCTGCACACCTGGGTAAAATCACAGAGGATTACACCTGAAGGCTTATGAGAGGCGGCGGGTTTCTGCTCCTTTCTCTCCTCTCTCACTGTAGCAAGCATCTGCTTTTCAAGGTTTTTATAGCTGCATTTATTTTTTGTTGTTCTGATAAAAAAATAAACTGCATTATGACCAGGCATATAATAGCAAACTTTATCTTCAGAGTTGTTCATGCTGTCCGTGGCAGAGTGAAGTTGGTTTTAGTTTTAAATATCTGGGCTGCAAGCATCAGAAATTCAATGTTTATGACACAACAGTTGGAACAAAAAGAAGATAGAAACGCAGTCATTTGTTTTATGTAAGAAAGGCTGATTTCTCCATTTATTAATGACAATAACATTTTTATGTTTGGCTGAACAAAAATGATCTAGGGTTAAGAGGTTGAGGTTAGCAAGATGGCAAAAACACCCACAACTCTTGAACTTTTCAAATTATTATCTCATTAAAACCATTGACCTCATTTTATTTTGCATTATCGATGATCCCTGCTCTTTAAATTGTTTTGCAAATAAAAACCTTAATATGTTGAGCATTGATAGTTATCAGCCCCTTTTCTCCATTACTTCCCCACTTAAAAAATACTTTTACGAATAATTTTGAAAATTATTATTTCTCTTCAAATGTCAAGTTGCTAAAAATAAATGCTAATTTCTACCTTCCCCATGTTTTTATTTTCTGAAATTGTTGAACCCATCAATATTTAGTGCATGTGGAAAGTAGCACAGTTTCTTTTTTTTATGTTTTAGTTTAAACACCAGAACAGGAGCTAATAAAGCTACTAAACTATTAGATTTAAAATCCAAACTGGGATAATAAAAAAAACAGTAAATAATTTCTCATCATACTTAAATAAACCATCTAATAAATCATAAAATGTTGCACATATTCAGGGGATAATCTAATTACCCTAATGCAAACCAGAACACCACCTACTGAAATGCTACTTCCCCCAGCTGGCTCACAATCTGTGCAAACGCCCCAACCGCCCCACCCAACGATTGTTGTTCTTCCCTCCAAAATACGGCACAAAGTGTTTAATCTCTTAAGTTTATTCATGCTGCCCCACACGACTGCTCTGTGTCTACAGGAGACGCTAAAACTGTGACTGTGCTCCATCGAAGATTTTCTTCTAAAGAGATGCTCAAGAGTTTCAAGTCGAAACTTCAGGAACCAGCATCAGGGCTCTGTGGGCCGACAGCCAATCTCGATCAAAGATCATTCGCAGAGAGGAAGAAAAATGTTTGCTTTTGCTCCCGTAATCTAATCTGATTCATGCCCATTGGTGTTTCTAAACTGAGAATGAAATATGTACAGTGAAGTGCGTTTCTATTTCTGCACTGCAGTCCTGCGCAGATATTCAGAATAAAGAAGCATTATTGTGATGCAGTAATGTGTCTCCAGGGCGGCTCCCTCGCTCCCTCCCTTCTACCGCCAAGATTACATTTTCAGCTCAGTCACAGGCTTTTCTAAACAGGATCTCCTTTTAGTAAGTAATAATAAAATTTTTTTTTAAGTATTTATGAAGTATCGTATGTTTACATTTAGAGAAAAGTTCATAGCTATGACGCAAGTTTCTTGTTTAGTTTCCGAGATGAAAACTTCGTCATGATGGTACCCAGTTATTAAAGTTTGTTTTGGATATGATCCATTTGGTCTCCAGGGTTACGTGACATCACAGGTTTTGGTGACAGCGAGCCCCACGCTACCGGTCCTGCAGCACAGGAGGGGACGCACCGAGCATCGATTCAGCTTTTCCTGAATCGATGAGTCAGGAAAAGCCTGATTGGTGCATCTCTGTTGTTTTCTGTTGGTACGGTGCTGCACATCAGCTATTTGCTTAAGAAGAAAAGAGCCGAGCGGGTAACATCAGACGTCTGTGTAAATGTCTGATTAAAGATGAGCGGCTCTCTGCATCCATAAAACATTGATATGCAAAAAGAGCAGCAAGGAACAGGAGCACATGGCTTATTTACTCGGATGTTACATTTCAATATTAATTCATGAAATGCATTTTGTCTTTGTAGTTCTAAAATCACCCTCGCTGAGAAAGAATCTTGTGTGTTTAGGTGTTTCGATTAGATGTGGGTTAAACTATTACCCACTTTAACTTTCTAGTGACTAGAAAGAAGAAAAGCAGCCATTCCGTTTTCATATACATAAAAAAATACTGAAAATACCAGTTCAGGTTTTATATACATAATAAATAGCATCATGGGGTGCTGCGGTGGTGCAAGGTGGTGCATTTCATGCACTGGTTTTTTTTTTTTATTTAAAAAAATAATAAAAATCAAAATGGCAAATGAAAGACAGGGAAACACAAACAGCTTTCATTAGGGGTCAGGGGTCATGAGGAAGAGCAGTCAGTCAAAACACAGAGTTAAAACTCCATAGTTTGCTTTTTGATGCGTCAAATTTAAAGCTACAGCAACAACAAAAATGTAACAGTCTAAACACAAGCCTTAAATGAAAACAAACAATTAGCATCTGACCAAACACTAGTTTGTCAGAGTTTGACTAGGCCATGTCACTTTTCTCACAGCTGATTATTTTTAGGTAAAGACATGACAGTCATGCTTGTTTATCTCACTGCACCGGCAGGTTGACCAGAAGATGGCGACGAATTTGGCACAAACAACAAAATAAATGGGCAGCCTAGCTTGTGAGGGAACTTGTGATAAATCAGAATGTTTTCGGATCCATGCTGCGGCCCCGGTGTAAGTGCGGAGGCGCCACGCGCTCAGCAGGTAGGATAACAGCTCTGCATCTGGACATTTCATTACTTTGTCCACTTCCTCCAGCTTCAACAGGGAAACTCTAAGTCAACATGATTATTTTCTCCTCGGGGTGTGTGCGTGTGTGTGTGTGCACAGAAAGGCGGAATATTTTGAAGGAGAAAACACACCTTTTCATGAAAATGATCTCGGAGTGCATCTAACCATGCAGCGGCGTTCATGAGCTGTGAATGCATCTCGCCGGCACAGCAGGATTTCCCAGGTTTTTAGATGGTGGTTTTAACAAAGGCCAACTCCCATTTAAAATGGGGAGCGTTATCTCGCTGAAGCTAAGCTGTTTGGAGCTAATAGTTAGCATTTGTGTCAAACTGATTTAAAGAGTACTAATAATGGACCTAGTGTTCCCTCGCCCGGACGTGGCTCACCAGGGCCCCACTCTGGAGCCAGGCCTGGAGGAGGGGCACGTTGGTGAGCGCCTGGTGGCCGGGCATTTACCCGTGGTGCCTGACCGGGCTCAGCCCGAAGAGGAGACATGGGTCCCCCTTCCAATGGGCTCACCACCTGTAGGAGAGGCCAAAGGGATCAGGTGCAGTGTGTGATGGGTGGTGGCCCCAGGGATGGGGCCCTGGCGGTCTGATCCTCGGTTGCTGAAGCTGGCAACTCACCAGAGTAGAACGCTGAAGGGACTATGTTTCTCGGCTGGCCTGGGAACGCCTTGGGATTCCCCCGGAGGAGCTGGAACAAGTGGCTAGGGAGAGGGAAGTCTGGGCCTCCCTTCTTAAGCTGCTGCCCCCGCGACCCGACCCCGATAAGCAGAAGAAAATGAATGGATGGATGAAATTATCCATCCACTTATTTTAAAGTGAAGCTACAAGAACAAATCCTCAATCAATAACTTTTACAACAGCACATGCACAAGAACCAAATACAGGACATTCCTTTCAAAACCATATGTTGTCTGAAGGTCAAAAGGTTGGGAAAAATACAGCTGATCAACCCTCAGCATAGAAGCATTAAACTAATTTCCCTTCGCCACATGGTAGGAGAGAAAATACTCATCAAAACAAAGATTTTCAAAGTGTTCAACAGCAAGGAAATAATTCCCAGCAAAAACAATAATGTCCCTTATTTGACTAAATACTGGTCTTCAGCTTTGGAACACAAAATGAGACCAAGGCGGTACTCTGTTCCACAACAGGCAACCCGAGACACCACATCCAGCTCACAGTTCATGTCAATATGCAGGTCATCTGCCACCATGTCCCCATTTAAGTCGCACATCTTCACTGTCTTTACAGGGCCAGAATCAATGCCTTTCAAAGGCAATGACTCCCAGTGGTGTGCTATTGCCATCTCATGTTTTTGTGCTAATGTCTTAGTGATGTTTTTAACATTTTTTAATAGTGTTCTTGAAAAACCTATGTTTTGCCTCAAATCTGGTTGACCAGAAGTGAAGAATTGGGCCAATTTTTCGTATGATCCTAGGGTAATGGATGATGAAGTGCTGTCGGGGTAACAAGGTTTGCTGTGGGTAGAGCTCTTTGAACAACTGATGATGATCAACAATGAGATGTTTCAAACAAATGCTCATCCCATCTGTAATGACTGGCAAAAACACAATATTGCGAATTTGAAGCAGCAGCAACAGTCTCCAATAGGCATTGCCTTCTGGCACTACATCTCCAAATATCAGTGGGACATTTCTAATCAAACAAAATGTCTGAATAGCATTCAGACCTGTTGAATTACTCATTTGCTCCAAGTTTATTCTGTTGGGACAATTCTTTCGTTCAATATATCCATAGTTGTATGAGTATATTCTTTCAATGGCCAAGAGATATCCAAAAAGTAACTTTAACTCCAATTGCCCAACACCTTCCAATATGTCATGCATAATGTCAACAGTATATATCCAGCTAACGTTCCCGATGAGAGGTGGGGTCACCATGGACAGGACGCTAGTCTGTCGCAGGGCAACACAGAGACAGACAGGACAACCATGCACACAAACACGTAGGGACAATTTGGAGAGGCCAATTAACCTGACAGTCATGTTTTTGGACTGTGGGAGGAAGCCGGAGTACCCGGAGAGAACCCACAAATGCACAGGGAGAACATGCAAACTCCATGCAGAAAGACCCCCGGCCGGGAATCGAACCCAGAACCTTCTTGCTGCAAGGCAACAGCTCTACCAACTGCGCCACTGTGCAGCGCTGGATCAAATTATACAAAAGTTAAAAAAAATATCTCACAAAAATCTACAAGTAGAAGCATTCGCTTTGCCTGCCGTTGCTTTCCCTCTTTTCTTACATCCCTAACTTCATGGCAACTCAAAGAAATATTTGATTTCCTAGTCTGAAATGACTTTCAGAGTAGATAGTTTACTCACTGCATCTTGTACAAACAGAATCCATCAATGTGCAGTGGTTATGTACCAGCGCTTTACCCTCTCTCCAACGTAAGAAGGGTTTGAGCCTGACAAAGACAGTCTGTGAGTGAGTGACTCAGGCTGCAGATTGCCAGTAGTTACCAAAAAGCTGCAGTTCAGAAAGAAAGTGAAATTAAAGAAGAGATAAGAACCCAGACAGCTGCTTTAGTAATTGGAGTTCAAAGGCAGCAGAAATTATGGATGAACCTGAACTGCTCACAAGAATGTTTTGAATATTGCTATTTCCAATAACTTGGCAGCAAGCGTGGCGGCTATTCTTAGCGGCAGAGTTCCCAGAGGTCACTGGCAAGGGAACAATGCAGCAACTAGTCAATGGTCACGTGGACAATGTGCAGTGGTTAAGCTCTCTGTGAAGTCTCTCATTCAGAAACCCTTGGCCCACTCGGCTCCGTCCTCAAACACAAGCGGCAGACGTTAGCGTCGTCAAGGTGAACTGCGTCGTCGTGGCTGCGTCAGAAGATCTTTCTGCCGTTCCCCCCCCTCTATATCTCAGAGTTGTTGTATGGAGAAAATGTTCCATCCCACTTCTTTCTGTTACAAATTGAGCATGTTCCCATGGCAACTACTCTACCGTTAGCCAGCTGTCCAAACTGAAACGAAAGCAGAGAGACGTCGGTAAATTCCCACTGTGATCACACAGGTCACGCAAATCTGGTGGGTTTTTCCCCGACTCACATCATCAGAGTCTTATTCATTAGGACCGGCTTATAATACAGGTTCAGGTCCAGGTTTATATGGAAATGTTTAACATTTTGACAATGTATTTGTTGCTATATTTTCCTAATTTTAGGGATAATTATTAAAACATTGAAACTTAGATACACAGGACTTATATAGTTTGTTACTACTATGTTATTGCTTAGAATAATCAGCCATATTTGACATCATGCATGGGATAATGTATTGGAAAACTACACAATAATAAAAAAAATACACACAACTTGTTTTCCACAAGTTTTCAGTGATTATGTGATCCAAAGTGGAATATTTATTGGCTCAGTTTATTACTTTTAACTCATTTGTAGATATAAGCGTTACACATATATTACATACTATTTTATTCTAATGTGCAAAGTTTGATTTCTGCTTCACACTTAATGCTTCATTTAGTCTTCATATAAGACAGCATTCACTTTCACTGATCATGCAAACTGAAGAACACAATATTTATTTATTTATTTTAATTCAACCACGCAACTCAATATTTTCTGTTTCTCTTACTTGATGCAATTGAGCTGTCACTCTGATGGTAGAGCACCAACATGAGATAAACAATGGAAGAAAAAAGATTGATAAAAATGAACATAAGTAGCAGGGCGCCACGTCGTAACACCCTACAGACGAGTCTTTTCAGTAAATATTTGAGGCTTCCTCAGCTATCTTCTGAGTTTTTGTACATGACTGTATTGAAAGGAGAAGGTTTTCCTGCAAGAGCTGTTGTCTTGTTCTGAAATATTACTGTTGCTAGTTTAATTCACAGATGGTGTTTTAAAGATCGGGTGGCGTTCTTTGAGTTATACCCAAAGTTTAAAGCCAGATTTGTGAACAAAGTGACAATATTAATTCAACCTGGTAAATGTATTGTAAGTGCAGTTCTGTGTAGCAAGCTGACAGTACTTATAATCAAATCTGACTAGGACTAATTTTAATTAGTTTTTGGTTATTCTTTATTTGATCATTGCTGAACTTCACTGAATGTAAAGTTACAGTAAGATTTTCAAAAAACTCTACACAGAGTTTATTGAGTAAAATATCCCCTTTAAGAATCTCAGAATAAAAGAATATCTTCATATTTTGTCATTTTATCCAAAAAAACAAACAAACTACAATATTGTGCTACCACATTTTATCCTGAGGCAATTTATGAAATATTTGTTCTTTTGTGCTCTGCATTTGCTCACCCAGCATCAATAAGATAGTTTGCCTGAAAATCCACTGTAAGACTCGTTCCCATGCAGTTCCCTTGGAGGAAAGTCCATCTCAAGTCTCATATTCCCCTGGACTTTTACTGGCATGTTTCTTTGCACGGTTTTGGTACAGATGACTAGAGAAGTGTCTGAGTGTAGAAATAATGAAATAACGTCTGAAAAAAAAACATCTGAGGCATTTCACACAATTACACACATAAAATGTGGAGGGAAAATGTGCATCTACACACGTCAGCATCGCTCTCAGTTTTTCATGAGTTGCCATAACAACCAGAGAGCAGAAATGTTGAGCCTGAGCTGTTCGGTGCTGGAAAGGTTTCCCTGTCTTTCTGGAGTTATCCTGACATAACCTCTAGGTGTTTTTTTTATTTTATTGGTCTTTAAGTGAAAATGCTTAAAAATGCAACTGCTTCGGACAAAGACATAAATGTGTTCTCCTGCAGACTATAATGCAAAATTAAATCACAATTCCTAGATTTACACAAAATTCAAATAAAATAAAAAAATAAAATTTTTTCAAGCTAAACATTTTCAAAAATATAACCTCCATGTAACAGACAATAACGTAAAAATGACTCCTAAATATATCAAACCTATCAGAAAACATGCAGCTTTTGATGCCAACTTTATTCTTTTGTCTTGTTCATCCTTATCAAGACAGGTGGAAGAAACAGTCACCATGCACTCTGGCAATCAACACTTGTGCACCTATTGAAGAGGATTACCATTTGAGCCCACTTTCACATTCATAATCTCCATTTAATATGCATTTCATGTAATAATGAGCTCCTTGACTTCCCTGACTTCACGGCTTGAATCTGATTGGAAGCAACCCCTCGTACCTCTCCTATTTATTGCCTCCTTGTACTAAACTTAACTTTTGCGGCTAACTAAACAATTTTGTATATAGTTGATTCCAAAGTAGGAACACACATTTGTATTTGTAGGAAAAATGAATTCAGTGCCACTTGGGGTATTTTGAACTAACATTGACTTCCTCCATTCAATACGTAAACATTAATGTGTGAGCTAAGATTAACTAAAATGTTAAGGATAGCTTAAATGCTGTCAATTTTGACTTACCTTGACTTACTCCATCCCAAATACTAAACATAAAAATTAGCTAAAACTGCTATTTTAGCTGTAAGGCTAATGTTAGCAGGAGGGCTACCACTAGCATCCTGAGCGACTAGCATCATGACAGTAATAAAAAAATCTTCATTATTCAGTTCAAAATTCTCAAAAATCTGAGCTCAGCTCACAAACGTGTTTGTAGGCTACAGGCTAATTCTTTTGCACTGGCTTATCACATAAAATCTCAATAAAATACATGGAGGTTTGTGGGAGTAACTTGACAAAATGTAAAAAAAAAATTAAAAAAAGTTTGTTGTAAATTTCTTTGCTCAACAACACAAGAAATATTTTTTTTGCTGTTTTATTGTTATCCTTGTTTAATCAACAAGATGAAAATGTCCCCATTTTGTTTGACCTACATCGTGGCACGAAGGTGCACTACAGCTCACACACACACAGAGAGAGAGACGGGGATACAAAAGCTGACATTTCAATATTGATTTCTAACGTCAGGAAGGAGCCGAAGCGTTGTGCGTTGCGATGGAGCCGGAGAACTCATCAAAGTGAACTGGTGACAAATATTGGGGCATAAATGTGGAAAGGTCACAAGTGACAGTGCGCACACGGTGGACTTCTCTAACTGTGAGAGTGAGCCGTGTCATTGTCTCCTCTTCCAGCTCCAAAAGGAAGGACCAGCAGGGAAACAGTCAGCTAAATGTCACATCTGCCCTGTGAGGGCAAGCCCAAGAACCGTGCTGACAGGAAGTGGTACCACAGGCTGCTGCTGCCCTGCCAGTACATTAGAAAGTACCCATCTCAGGACTGGCACACAATAGCTACTGTCACGCTGTCAGCCGAGTGCCTCGCCTCCAGCAGACAATGGGCTCTCGCCACCGTAGCCTGGATGGGAGTGCGTCTCCTATTGTGTTTGGGAAGATAGCAGAGTGCAACCTGGACCTTTTCACAGCCAATCATTATCTTTCTTCTCCAAGCTACCAACTGTGCCACTCTTGTCTGTTTGAAATGATGTAAGAAAAAAAAAAAGAAAAACCTTTCTTTCATTCAGAGTGGCTTGCTTTCTTACTTTTTTTTTCTTGTATTGTAGGCCAACACAGAAACCTGCAGGTTGCCGATTTTTTCCATCAGCGCTAGATGTCAAGATATTTGTGTGCGCAGAGGCGTGGAAATATAAAGCAGGGTTGATTGTAAACCCGTCTGTCACTCTTTTCTCTCAGAGCTTTTCGCCCCGATTGCAGTCGATGTCTAACCACCGTTTGATGCATGATGTGTGTATATATATATATTTTTTGCATTCATCTGTGTCTGTTTGATTGGCACCTCTTTTTCTGTGTGTGTGTGTGTGTGTTTGAATTGCCGGGTAGAAAGGGGACAGGGGGGGTTGCATGAAAACAGTAAAAAAAAAAAAAAGAATAAAGAGAAGGAAAAAATGAAACTTGACAGTCACTGAAGGATTATGCGTCATCGCTGACATTTGCGGAACGTTTTTATCGAGCTGTGTTCATTATCTGGTGAATTACTCCCTTTTTAGCACCTAATCAGCCCTCCGCGGATTAGCTTCAGCTCATGTAAAATTTATTTCATGCTTGGGCTTCAGTGGAAGCGGGCCATGAAATACCCCTCAGACCTGTGAATGTGCTTGAAGCATGTAAATAAATGACACTCGAGGTAGCTTGAGCGTTATTTGAAGGACGTTAAGCAATCATCGAGTTACTTGACGACTTGCGCGACACGTTATTATTTTTCTGACCATCAGGAATTTTCCAAAAAGGGAGAGAAAACGAACGCGGGGCAGCACGCAAAGCCACTGAACTCCTTCACCTTTTTGTCTATTCTTTGTGTTTTGAAACAAGTTCTGCTGCGACTGACCTTTAGCTGGACGGAGAATTAAGCTTTGCACCCAGACCGTTCATGTGGAGAGGAGCACATCATTAAAATGGTAATGCCAAGTCAAAGCTTCCCGGCTCCACGTTTAGGAAAATGAATAACTTTAACCTCGGCCGACACGCAGCCAACAAATCCCGACTGACCTGATTTCACTGAGTTGTTAAATGACGATTGCCCTTTGCTCCAGAGTGGCAGAAAAATTCACATGTAAATAGAGTGACCTGGGGTTTGAGCCTCTAAAGAGAACTGCTAACGTATAATACAATATTAAATCATTAATTTGCTGGAGGGGCAGATTTTAAAATAATGGAAGGATATTTAGTTTTGATGATGGATGGTGGCTTTGTAGGACCTGGATGTGGGGCCAAATATAGTTGTCGGATGTAAAATAATACATCTAATACTTTCAATGCCACATTCAGACATCATCACACTGTAAAACATTTGGTTTAATTTGAAAATGAAAGTTCACCTGCTGCCTTGAAAATGCAATTTAAGTCAACAAGAAAATTGTTTTGGTTTTAACTCGGAAATGAAAAGTTCATGAAGTTGATTTATAAAGAGACAGGTTGTCTAAGTAACAAGTTGATTACTCTTGAATCGTGAGTTTTAATTTAATGCTGGTTGGGCTGCACAGTGGTGCAGTTGGTAGCAGCAAGAAGATCCTGGATTCAATTCCCAGGGAATTTAATGCTGCAATATAAAACAATTATTTCACAATATGCAAGAAAAAAACTGCTTTCACCTTGTTTACTTACAATATCAAGTTAAAATAATTACTCATTTTACTTTAGAATCATTTAAATTCTTGCTTCAGGTCTCATGGATAAGCTTGAAAATAAACATTTCCCTTAATAACACAAGAGTCAGATCAGTGTAAGTCATTTCCATCTCACATGACGCTATGCATTCTGGGAAATAACTCAACTCTTAGAGATTTGACAAAATTAATAAAAAGTTAACACATCACAAACTCACACATTTAGGTTCAAAATCTAAAACCTGCTAAATTTGTTTGACTTAAAGAGTAAAAGACAGTATGCACAAGTAACTGGGTCAAATGTTTCACAGTGCCACACTTTCTCCATCACTGGGGATTCCCCCGTCTTCAGCTGAGACAACTGATGAGTCTCAAAAAATGGAGCCGATCTGCAGAAAGCATGAACTAAAGTAGGAATAAAAAATGATAATTTAGCATGCAGTTCATTATTACTTTGTGATAATACCAAGCATAAAATCATAAGCACCGATGTAAAGAGAATAACACTGATTTACCATATAACAACATGCCTGAATATTGGACAATATCAGGACTGTTTAGCACTACACTCTGGATTTTGATTAATTTCTCAAAGTTGCGCAACATTTACATTTAAAAGCTTTACTTATTTGTCTGATTCTAAGGATTGTGTCTAATTAAAACATACATTTATAATTGATCTCAACTGTAATATTAACTCAGATAAAAACTTTGCAAACAAATAATTTTATAACTTGGTAAATACCAGCTTTTTGTTATGAATATGTTTTTCCACTACAAGATAAAAAAAAATAAATAAATAAAAAAAGAGAATCACTGGGAAACTAATTTCTTTCAATAAAGAAGCTGAGGTCAACATCAAAGCTCTCCCATTTAACATTTATTCTTTCTAGCAGACACCAAACATGAATAATCATAGTAGCTCTAAGCACGAGCAGATATGCAAACCAAGGGACCGAGTGGATGAATCTGAATTACAACGAGCCCGCCTGAGAAGCAGCAGCGTTACCACGAGGGAAGGAGAGGCGCCGCTCCTCAGCAAAACAACTGCAGGAAGAAGGAAGCTGAGCGCAATCAGCGCCTGCAACAGGTGCAAAATGTGTCACGACACAATCCTGGTTTAATGTGATGAAAATTGTCTTATTATTTTGGCCAATAATAACAACAGGAAAGGACTTTTTGTTAAAATGTTCACTTAGAGTCTTTGCCGCCACACAGGAAGACGATAGCTCGGATTTGGATCTAAGGTACGTATGGATGGACTTAGCTATAATTACTGATTTTGAAACTCTTTGTCGAGGTCCATCTAGAAAGATGACAGCTTCATGGGTCAAAAGAGGTAACAGAAACACCAGAGGGAAAAGTATTTTAAGGTCAGCAATGACTAATTGGCTCTTGGAAGCCGAGCTAGGATCTGATCCCAGGACCTCTGAAGCACATCTCTAACACCTACCAAATTTAAGTTCAGATGGATACAACACAATGTGGTTGAGTTAGTTCGACCCAGCAGCCTTTAGTAGGTTCTCCTCCTGTCTTACTAATTGACTGAAGGCGAGTGAAGGTGGATTTAAAGAAAAACAAGCCGAGATGGCATTTTGTCCGCACCTTCCACAGTTTTCTGTCAGCTGCCTGAAGCGGCGTCAAGATGACTCACCGTCCAATCATTGCCGTCCGTTTCATTGAGCAGGAATATGAAAATCCTATTTCTGAGAGAAACTTCATTCAGTTATTTTAGATGAACGGTGCATGAAAAAAAACGCCACTATGACAGCACACTTCTCTTTGTTAATGATGCCTCCAAAAGAACTGATCTGAATTTCTTCACATTAATTGAACAAATTAAAATAGCATGACTGAAATGTAGGGAAGTATTTTATTGCCATGATGTCAAACTGAGGACAAAATCTCTCTCATTTCATTGTCCCCTGCAAACCCACAGACGGTTAAAAACTTTGGCAGCCAATCAAGTGACCAGATATCCCTTCCTGATCTGATCCACATGAAAGCAGCGGCGCTCTTCTCACCAAACCCATCACCGGTAGCATCTTCGGGCGTGAGGATGACGAGGTGTTTGCACCTTCGGTGATTCCTCCCAGCTCCTACAGCCAGTGGGTTCAGAGGAGCCATTTGGTAGCACCACATTGGTATTCAGCGGCTGGCGAATTGTTGACAGGTCCCTCATCATTGTGCTGCATTGTGACAACACTGACAAAGTAGAAAGGTGTTTGCATAGCTCAGATCTGTGTGGAAATGTCAGGATTCCTTTTGCTTTGACAGGCTGCCGGAGAGAGAAACAATAGGAAACAGACTTCTTGCCAGGCCTGGAGAGCAGGAGATTATTCGGGTTTCAGTGGGGGGAGGATGAGAAATTCACACACTGCCCCTGATGAAAGACTTAAAGAAGATTTTATTGCAGGATGCATGTGGGCAACCGTACCAGCACTGCCAACCCCGATTGTCTATGTCGGTTCCCACAAAACTGAAGAGATTTATTTAAGTGATTAAAAAAGCCATTTGCACAGAAAAAAAAATTCGAGGCATGCCTGCAGGTGGTAAAATGCTACCACCTGCAGATCATGGAGGCTAAGGAAGCTAGATTGTATCGTTTCCCAATCCTCAAAATCAAAGCCAGCAATAGCCCTTCCAAAGGGCTGCTCAAATCCAAACTTCACACCTCAATCATATATTTGGCCAGGTGGATGGACATTGACTGAACTGGTGTGGATTTTAGTAGCCAAGATGCTACATTTCACAAAAACGGTATAAAAAAAGATAAGTAACAGAAGTCAAAGGAAAACATAAATTATTTGCAAGTGGTACGATTGTATCATTTCATATCGTATCGTCGGGACTTGAATGCAACGTTAAGTTAAATTGAAGCTTTAAAGCTACCTTTTAATTTAGACATTTGCTGCATTAAAAGTCGGTCGTCCTGCAAAGAGTCGGCGTCTGCACAAACGATGCGACTCGCTCAACGGTCAGCCTACACATGCGAAGTACGTTTATCCCAGCAGACCAGTTACGACTTACGCTCATGAACAGTTGACCACGTTCAGCCGGCTGCATTAATGAGGAGTACGGACATTTTTCTTGGAAGGCACCGTTACGACTTCATGTCAGCCAAGAAGCGTATGAACCAGAAATTTTTAATGATCCCATTTACACATTCTATTCCTATCTTCTCTTTCAGGAATTATCTGAGAACCTGACATAAAACAGGAGATTTCCAATCAACTTACTTTAACGGGAACAGAAACGTTATTAAAATACTATTTCATTTGAATAGATTAGAGACCGAACAAAACTGGATGGAAGAGCATTTCACAGCAACCGTACCATAAAGACGGTGGGTCAGCCAGCAAGCTAATCGTGTTGAAGCAAATATTTGCTGCAGCCCTTATTTAGAAAAAGAGATAGGAGAAAATCCAGAGAACCAACACGTGACTGAAAAGTATTGTGGCTGGTAGATGGGATTTAATCTCTTCCCACTTTTAATAATCTCTCAGGTGTAATTTAGCAGATATGGAGCGCGAACAATGTTCCACAAACTGAGGCAATTTCCTGTTTACGCTTTGCAGTGGAGTTAATGTTCAGGCACCCCTGTCCATGTCTGAAATAAGTTTGGCTCTTTTTGTTTTCTTCTTGAGTTGGAGTTTTGCTCTAACGAGACCTGTGTCAATATAAACACCCAGAGATGATTTTTATGGGTAATATGGGTTATTTTTTAGGATGGCATGGCAAGATTTGTCTGTCTGATCCAACTGTCCAGTGATTCATCAAAGGATGATTAGGGCCGCTTTAAATTAAGAAAAAGGTGGACAGGAAAAAATACAGAGTGACCTGGAGGGAATTTTCTGGGCGATAACTTAAAGCAATGTTTGTGATTATATGTATAAAAAAATTAAAAGAAAAATTTTTTTTTTAAATGTTTAGAATCTGCTATGACTTCATGTCAATTTATACTATTGAGAGGATAATTATTAACACCTGTAGCTCGTTGTCTCCTCTCTCGTTTCCCGGGTCGAGGGTTTCCCCGTGTGTAAGGGCAGTTCAAAACATTCATGGCTCTACTTCAAACATATCCAGAGTTTATTCAGACAAACAAATCCATCAAATCACACCAATAACAGACCAGAATCATCAGAAACTCAAAACCCCAAGACAGACATCAATCACCTGAAAGAAGCAGAAAAATGAACAAATACAGAGACCAATACGGAGAGCGCCGGTGCCGCCGTACCCAACGATCTGACCAATTCTTTCAGCTCCGAAACTTTTAAAGGAAGGTGTGTTCTCTTCTCTAATGTATGCAATCTGGGAGGTTCCCTGCTCTCTAATTAGAATAAGTTTCAAATTTCAAAGGGAAGTTACTCCAAATGTTTTATGACTGTCGTTGCTGGGCTGGTGGGTCCTGAGAAAAGCAGCATTTCACACCTCTGTGTGAGATCCTAGGATCTCTCCAGGTGTCCTCTCCCACAAACACATGACAAAAGGCCCCAATCCTTATATGGGTTCAGGAAACGGTTATCTCTACGCAGACCCCCTCCTGCTGTCCCACCAAGTGGCACATCAAATAAGCCAGACTTTTGGATCATGGTATTAGCACATTTATCTTCCACTGATCAGATTATGTTGATTAAGCCATGACTCTAAATCTAACTAAAAATTAAGTCCTACTAAAAGACAATGTTAATCTGTCTAATATTTAAACATGTGCTTAAAGTTAAAACTAGCATAATTTAATTATCATTTCCAACAATACCCACCTCACCACCCCCACTGCCAGTTCATAACACAACTTCTCTGTAACGTTAATCAACTGTATGTTAATTTCTTGCATTGGCGAATTAGTAATTTCATTAATAATCTCAAAACGTTCAAATCTCCTGTATGATTTGATTTAATTTGAATGCATCATATTTTCTAGGTTGCATGGTGCAGCAGCTGGTGACACTGTTGTCTTGCAGAAAGAAGGTCTTTGGTTCGAAGCCCAGCCTGGGCTCTTCCTGTATTGAGTCTCCATTACTTCCTGTACATGTGTAGTGTCGTATGCGTGCGTGTTTTTTGTCCTGTGTGCCTCTGTGATGGACCGGCAGCCCGTCCAGCGTGCATACCAGCTCTTGCCCAATGACTGCTGCAAATAAATCCCAGCCTCTCTGCAACCCGGTAATAAAGAGGTTGTATAGACAATGGATGGATCCATTTCAAGGACCTTTTGGTGGACACTGACTGACACGTTCTTCATGATGCATCCAATGGCAGAAGGATCCAAACCACCAAAACTACAAAACTCCAACAAACCCATAGTAGAGATACACGAAGAAGTGTTTTTGTCCTTGACAGCTGGCAGGTACTTCTAAGAAAATCTGTTGACCTCCGGACAAGTGCAACACGTTCCCTCGTTCACAGTCAGAAACCTTGAACACGAGTGAGAGTGATATAAACCGTACTGGCCTTGCTAAAAGTCCTTGTGTGTGTCAGCTGCCACTCTGCACCCTGATGTAACAGCTCCTCTCCAGCCGGTCAGAGGAGATTAGTGAGTCCGTCACATGCCTTTGATCAACAAACAGCCTTGGAAGGGACAAGACGCTCCACTTTCCCTCAGCTAATTATCGAGAGTGAGCCACCAGGACAATGACAAAGCCTTTAAACAACAGCTGGCCACTACATGCTGACGATCGGCTGTCATATTTACGGCCATAGGGTGGAACCGCTGCTTGTTCTGGGATGTAAATACTAATCCACTCAAAAGGTCATGTGCTGATATCAGAGTAGACTGCAACTTTTGATAGTTTATTGTTGGAAGTTAAAGAAAAAGAAAATTATGTTTATGATAGCATCTTTGAAACTGAGAATATTTAAATGAGTAAAAACGATAAAAACTCTTCTCATTTGTAAAACATCTCCATCTAACGTCGTTGTGTGTGTAGACTTCAAATGCACGCGCCGATTAAATCTGCTTGGAGCTTCTGAAGCTGCAACCATGAAATTATAGGAGTAGTTGGAGGAGCTTCAAGTACCAGAGGACACTCCATTAAGCTGCTTTGGGATTTCTTGGAAAATAAAAATAGACCTTTATAAGCTCCGCGTGTTGCAGAGCGGCTCGAAAAGTTGCTCTGATTTCACCCTCGGAGTAAAATTGGCCAGAGGGGAAATTTATAACCCTCCGAAGAATGCGACCCTTATAGATCTTGCTTTCAGCTTTCATCTTGAGGCGTGTCTGAACACGTTGATATCAGCTTTTCTTACGGGAGTGGGCTCTGCAGTACTCTGTGCAACAAGTAGCCTGCATGTTGCTAATTATTTCTATTATCTGGAAGAGAAATTGTCTTTGTGTTTCCACAGATTATAACTGCGGTAAATTCTTTTTTTTTTTTTATGTGAATCTATATAGTGTCTAACTGAAGACCAAATGAGCACCTCTGACTAGAAGTTCTCCTTGCAATAACTTCTTAATAAATTCAATTTGCTGTCTTCTTTTTTCCTTTTTTCTTTGTTTGAGAAAGTCTTACAGATAGGCTTGACAAACTCAAGCAGATGTTTGAATTACTATCTGATTTTTATAATACATAGGTAATGGCTAGAGATTAGATTAGTAAATATCTACAAACTTTTTGACTGGTTACACAACATTCTTCAATGCACAAAGCAGTTCACATTGACATGCAGCTGGAATGACTTGTATAAATCTGATTCAATTTTTTTTTTTTTATTTATAGTTTGAAATTGCGATGAAATAAATTAATTAGGTACGTAGCGTCTTTTTCTCAAGTGACTGCTTCAAATTTTGGGGTTTATTAACATACAAACAGGTTCAGCTTCACTTCTTGAATTTACATTTTTGGCATAAATCAGACCCGGCCGTGGCTTATAAAACTGAACTACTTAACTTAACTTCGGTGTCACCTTTATGTCAAAGTTCTTATTTTTAATTACACAAAGCAGACAGTTTTGAAATGAATGAGAAGTGGGACCGTCTGGAAAACAAACATTCACATGACTCCCTGGAACAAAGAGGAGCTGAGAGCGTCAGGTGTTGCCATCTCTAAACCTTCACAAATTCTTTATCATGCCTCAATATCTCCATTGCTTCAGTGTTCGAATTCAGAATTCAGCGTCACGACTGGCTTGACAAACAGCAGCCTCAGTGGTAAGCTGGCCTTCATCATTTTACCCATAAACTTCCTAGCGTCCTGGATTTTCCATCCGATCCCGGAAGAAGCTTTTTTCTTCTTATTCTTTGTTGACAAACTGCTTAAGCGATAATTTGTGGTCTGTCATTGTCACCTGCACCATGGCCTCGCAAAGCCTTAACACGACATCCGTTTTGTCTTGCTGGTTTGCTTCACATCATCCTGCTGCATAAATCAAGTGATGGTCGGATGTTTACCTCCAGGGCTCAAAATAATAATAAAAAAGTACATAGTACTTTAATCATAGTCCATTTTCTCCACAAGATTTGCTGTGTTACATATTTTCTCTGTCGGAGCACAATGGCATGATTACCTTATGTAAGAAAAGGAACTGATCATAATGTCAAACAAATGTCTCGATGGTTTATTTTGTGCTTTTGAACTAAACTCAAATGTACTGCAGTTTCATAAACCTTCTGAGCTGCCAAGAAACACTTTGTCTAAAGACCAAGTCCAGGAAACAAACTCCAGCCTGCCATTGTTACGCTGCCAATTCATTGGCTCCGTTCAACTTATTTTCTTGATGATATAATGATAATCCTGACTAAGCATGTTTATGGCTGGATTTATTATGAAAAAAAAGCAACAATACGAATAAGTGTTAAGAATTACAGAGCGGTTTATTGGGGGAAAAAATTGCTTTACATCAGCTTCTCCTCAAGCAGAGGCAAGGTAGAAAAAAAACAAAACAAAAGCTGATTTCTTTTCCTTTTTTATTAACCTACAAAAAAGAAAATCTTACCAAAAAAATCAAACACCATGTGTTGCTTCAGACTTGCAAATAAAACATTATGCACAGATGTAAGTTCTTTATTGCACTTAGCATCACTGAGTGACAGATTGGGTCTTTTCAGACTTTCCGCCAAAGGAATTATGTATTTTCCAGGCACTTTGTGCCATTTTATTGCACAATCAAGTAACTACGTTACCTTTAAATGTGCTGTATGGATCAAACATGACTTCAAAGAAATTGGAATTTGCAATTTGACATCTTGAAATTGTCCTCTGTCTCTTTAAGAAACTTCTGCTCTTTCCAACATCTGCCTTCAGCACGCTATCACAACAATGCTCCTCCATTAGCCGTTTGCAGTCGCACTTAGGGGCGCAGGACTGAGAAGTTGATTGCATGATGAGCTCTGCAGACCCGCAGTGCCACCAAGTGCTGCTGCTGCTAGTCTGGAGGGGCTGTGTGTGGAGTGTGGAAGGAGTTCTTTGTGAGGCAGAAGCTTTGCACATTTAGACACCCCCTGAATGGTTGCCACGGGAGATTGCTGAAACATACATGAAAAACAGAATCATGTTTTTAATGAGAGAACATTACGACATGATATAAAGCTAAAAAATGTCAATGTTACATAAGCTTCGCTTTTCCTCAGAAAAAGCAACAGGCAAATGAAGATGGGGTTTTGAAGTTGTGACACTCAGCAGAAGAAGCTCTCGTCGCTCCTTGATCTCCTTGTGATCTGAAGTTTCCATATGACAGTAATTCAAACGCTTGCAAAGCCCTTTCTCAAACAGTCCACAAAAACACTTGCCAGACGGACATGCCAATGCGCCTTCCAAGATTTTTGACGCTGAATATTTGAGTAATCTGACATACAGCTTGGTGACAATTTTTTGTTATTCTTGAGTTGCAGTGTCTTCCAAAATTATATTTTCCTCCCACTTCCACTGCTCTGTGTCGGTTCATCACTTCAGTTGGCAATAAAATCGAATGAAGTTTGTGGCTTTAATGCTTCAGAATCTGACAAGGTTCAAGCGGTAAAGATACTTTTGCAAAGAGCCACAAAAACGGAACTGAAATTTGAAACCAATGTCTTGTAATTCTCACTTACCAACTAAAGATTTAAAGTTAAATGATCGAGAAAAGAATGAAGATTCAAAGATTCGAGAGTTTTCAGTAACATCAGCCAGGTCCAGGAGATTTTCGTTTCTGTCCTCAGGTACGTCCAAGAAATTTTGCAAACAGAGTTTTTGCAATTTGACAGAACAGCCGAAGGTGTACTAATTTTAAATCTAACCCAAACTCCTTTAAAAAACAATCCTATCGCCCTGAAGAGAAGCCGAGGAAGAAAACACTGATTCTCCTCTATTCATTATAGAAGACTATTTGGTTTGCTTCTTGTTCATGTCTGAAGAAGCTGCCCCTCTGACACCATCACTTTTGCAAGTAAATCCTATTTGCCCTGTTTTGATTGGCCTAGGAGTCATAGTGGACCTAGGCAGAGATCATTAGCAGAAATAAAATGGCAGCTAGCGGGGGAAGCATCAAATTCGCCAAGATGCCGCAACATGAAATATCTGTCTGCTCCGACTGACAGGAGAACAAAGCAGGTGAGCCTGAAACAAGGTCATGACCTTGTTTTTGTTAAATTTTTCCCCATTTCCTCAGTAGTGTAATTAGCCAGCCTCTATCTGAATTCTCTCATAAAGAATAGAAACAACCCGTTCAAACATTTCTGAGGCAGATGGACGCTGCAGCATTCATTTGGATTCACACTGTAGTGCATGTCTGAGCTGGAGTTCAGAGAATAGAGAACATGCTGTCCAGAAAGATTAATATTTAATATGGCTGTGTGTTTGAGGAAAGAAATATAAATACAGTTTTGAGGAGTTAACCCTGTCGTATTGAAACATACAGTGTGGAAAAACACTAATTTGCCAGAAGTTTGCTTGTGGAGATAATATTTTGCTTCAAGCACTTTTAGACTGTTGCTAATAATAATTTGCAACTTTTAAGTGCCACTTTTCTGCCAGCGATGTTACTTTAATAAGCCAAATGCAGGGGCTGCTTTTCATGGCTGGGTGATCTTGCTAAGGACCCAAACTGCAAAAATACATCGCAGGGCATCTTTTAACTCCCCTGATCACGGACTGTATGCGACATGCGTCCTGCTGGAAAAATAACTGGTCCAAACTTTGATGTTTCTCTTAATCTGGACTTTGCCTGATGAACCAATCAAAAAGGCAATAACTATAGGTTGCTGAGTGGTGAGTAAGCTGGTAATTACGTGATAAGTCTGGCTCAAATTGCTTGAAGTACTGGAAGGAAATTATTGTATTATTTAATTTGCTGCCTCTCACATGGAGATTATTCTCGCACCATCATGTGTTTATAATCTGTTTAACATTAAGTCACGCTTTACTCAAAACACTTCAGAAGCAGGGTGATTCTGTCATGAGTTTAGAGATAGACTAAAATGCAGGAGCATGGATCATGTTAAATGTCTTAATGAAAAAAAAAACCCCACAGGGAGCCAGAGTAGAACAAAAACAGGAATCCAGTCACAAAACCCAGCAGGGAATCAACAGAGAGATATCCGGATTAGAAATGAGGAACCAGCAAGGAGTGACTGAGAATGAGTTGATCTTAGAATTTGTTTTAAAGTTCTTGTGCTGGTATATAGAGCATTACATGGAGAGAGAGAGAGAGGGAAAGTGGCACAGTGGGCGAGCCAGACTACACAGGGGACTAGGAAATAAATCTAACAATAAATAACTAGACCTAAGAAACATAATTAAACTCGAGCAACAAAGAGTAATTAGACACAAACAACTAGAAACACTAAGGATGGACTGAACTAAAGTAAAACAGAAACAAGCTGATTTAACAAAAAAGAAACTTCAGGAATACAGAATAAGCAAACCTGAAAAGCAACTCAGGATCCTGACATGTTCAGGAAGCATCAGACTGCTCCACCATTGGTGGAAAGTGTGACAAGAATATTGATTCTCTTACAATAATCAGACATTTCTGTTCTTTACTGTTACACAATATCCACTCTCTATAAGCTTTAGCACTTGAGCCACTAAAGGTATAAATCAGGTGGGCAACCAAGCAGCTCTCACTGATTGCAGTGCTGGTTCTATTTCTACATATTGTGCAATATTTGGAAGTGGTTTTTAAAAAAAAGTAACTTTTCATCTTGCTTTGTGTTTCTCTGTTTGCAGCTCTACAATGTAGACAAAGCTAGAAAGATGTCACAATGATGAGTCGTGAGCAGCGTCTTCCATTAAATAACATAAATTATTTATTCTAACTGAATCCAAGTTGACTTTTACTTTTATCAGTGACGTTTTTTTTTTTCTAATTTTCATTTATCTTTTTTGCTCACATTTTCAGAATAACCACATCAATGAAGACTCATGTCTTGCTAACATACCTTGTGCAGCCTTTTCAACATATAAACAACATGCATTACCTTTCAGAGGCATCAGGGAGAACATTATTACCCCTTCTGGCCATGATCATTTGCTGCCCCATCATGCATCTGCTGCTTTTGATCATTCTGGATCTATTTCCTCTTGCGGCGGGTGAAATAGCTGGGTCTTTGAAAGCCCACTCTGCTCCACCCGGGGGTTATTTCCACTCTCCTCCTGATAGACGCTTTTGAAAAAGTCAGACTCGATGCTCAGTCTGTCAATACTACCCAATTAGACGGTTCTCATTTCTTAAAAATCAAAAGGAAAGAAATTGATTCCACCATAATTGATTTATGCTGAATGACCAACACTTTCTTTTTTTTTTTTTTTTATGAATCTTAGGCCTGAACTATCTTTGTTTCTCAAACAAAGCTAACAAACATGTCCTCTTCAATAGATCTGAATATGGATCAACAAAATCTTCCAACCGAAGAGCATCAAATTATTTTGCATTGAAATAATCTGATGACATTTGCTGTTTATTTGTACATTCATTCACTCGGTTTGCATTTTGTCTACTCTGAAGTTACTTCGCTGAAAAGGGTTGTAATTGTATGATTGAAAACATCTTGTTGGTACGGATTTTACAAAAAGCACCAAGAACACTTTGCTTAAAGCTCAGGAACGCGTCGCCTGATGAAACAAGTATATTTGAAGAAAGCCAATGTCAGTCACAGTTTTTGAGCTTTAACACTGTCCCCTGAGCTCACAGCAGTCATTATTCATGGTCATTGTAATCTCCTACATTAGCCTCCTCAGTACCAGCAGGACTTATGTAACACACACGTCGGATTTCCATTATTTGCACATCGATTTAAACTATTTCTCCATTATCCTCTGCTGCCTAAACATAATAGCATGTAAATGTGTGAAATGTTGATATTCCAATATCCAGCTGCAGTCTCTGACATGCAGAGATTAACTGGAGCATTAAAAAGTCCCAAAAAAGCAAAACTTGAGGGAGCCAATTTGCAGCAATCTATCAATTTTAAAAATTTCTTCTGTGTTTCGACGAGGAAAGAAACTCAGCAATGCAATGTTAAATCAAAACATCTTCCTGCAGACGCTGGTTGACACAGATTTCTCCAAGGGAAACATTATTAGAGCAATTCAGTTTACTCTCTTTCACCCAAATCATTAGTCATGTAAATCTAAACAATGACTCCCCTAAAGCTAGCGTTCAGTTAGATTTCATTTTGAACCAATAAAGTGACTATTTAGTCCATAAATATACTGTAGCACTAATATTACAAGCCTTGGCAGGAATGTATTTATTATTTTTTTTGCTGCTGGTCGTCTGAGTGGCTGCAGCAGCTGACTCCTCATCACTGTGTTTACTTTGGTTCTGCCAAATATGAAGGAGGAAACATTCAGCGCACTCTTCGCCTCGTCACATGCCGAATACATTTTTACCATTGATCACATTCCAGTAGTATAATTACCTCGAATGAGCGTAGCAGTTTCTTAGCAACAGCTATAAGCTCATCTCCATCTTCCCCAACCGACGTATTTCTGATCTGATTGAAGCTGGACTCACTGAAAAGATTCTTCTGTAAATAAATGCACGTCGTAAAGCCCACTTTGCTCCACCCGGAGCAATAATAATGATGTCACCTATATAACGCAATGGTGGAAGTGCGAAGTCAGTTATTCAATTTTCTGTTTTGTCAGTAGGGAATTTTACGGAGCCACTAAGGGGACATGGAGAAAAAAAAAAGAAATCCCAACTTATTTCTCGAGAAGTTGGGAAAAAGTCGGGATCTCAAGAAAATAAGTCGTTTTTTTTTTTTTTGTCTCCATGTCCCCTTGGGGGCTGGAGTCAAAAGCAAACCATAAAATACTAAACAGGAAAAAAAATTTAAACAAGACGCAGTCAGACTTCTGGCAAAAAAAACAACAAAAAAACCCCCTCCAGGTTGTAAAAAAAAAAAAAGCTGCATTCATTTTTAAAGGCTAAACACATTTTTTAAAAAAAAAGTCAACATAGTTCATGCATCTGGTTGTAAGAAACTGCATTTAAAACCAACATAAATGCGCGCCGCTTCAACAAGCGATATTGTTATTCTCCTACGTTGAGGTGAAGGGGAAGGGTCTTTGAGATTATCTGCTTCCTTCTGGAGTCCTGGGAAGCAGCTCTGTGCACACCAGAAGACAGAAATGGAAACTTCTGGCTTGTCTTTGGTCATTATTCATCCACCCTTTCGGAGCTGGCCTGAGCTCTGCGCGTCAGCATGGATGGTAGACGACAACCCCAGGCAGCGAGCTGAGGGAGTCAGCCTCGGTCTTCATCACTGAGCCGGTGGCTCAGATGGCTGCGTGAGTGGCAGCCAAGCAAACAGAAGGGACTGGAGCACAGATATAGCTTTGTCCTCGTTTGGGGACGCTTCGAATCAACGAGCTGGTGTTTGAAAAAAAAAAAACCCTAATCTTCATTCTTCTCATTTAAATTAAACTCATCGGAGCTCAAGCATGAGTCAGAGGTTTCCAGTTTTGTGAAACTGGGAAGACTGCTGGGGAAATTGAAATTTGCTACACAAATTGTTCTTCTCGTCATAATGCAAAAGTTGAAATGTGTGTTTGGCAAAGACTTCAGAAGCTACAATAGATATACGAGAATGTGAGTGGAAGATCGCCTAAAAATGCCCTTCTATCTGGTTGATTTTTTAAATTACAATAAAAATATATAATGGAAATAATCTAAAACAAACAACTGCCCACTCATTATGAGAACCTTTACAATAAAGATGACTTGTTCATTCAAAATTAAAAAAGAAAGACAGTGCCATCTCTCAGTAATAAAGAAAAAAAAAAGAGAGAAGCTCCTCCTGACAAGAGACAAGATACACAGAGAAACTCCACACAGCCGGTAACCACAGCAAAAATAATTACTTCTCAGAAACAACAGGAAGCTCTGCAGCAGGACCTGCGAAGCACTTACAAGATAAAAGCAAATAACTTCCTGGAAAAACAACAGAAAGCTATTTCAAGAGTCTTTTTGCCAACTTTCCCATGTCAAGCTCCAATTCTGGAAAGACTCTTAAGGACACACAAAGAAAAGGCATAAATCTAATCCGCATATCAGATTTTTTTTTTTTTTTTTTACAAAATCTTCCACTTGGGCTGCCCAGTGGCGCAGCTGGTAGAGCTGTTGCCTTGCAGCAAGAAGGTTCTGGGTTCGATTCCCGGCCCCGGTCTTTCTGCGTGCAGTTTGCATATTCTCCCTGTGCATGCGTGGGTTCTCTCTGGGTACTCCGGCTTCCTCCCACAGTCCAAAAACATGACTGTCAGGCTAATTGGCCTCTCTAAGTTCTCCCTAGGTGTGAGTGTGTGTGGATGGTTGTTTGTCTTGTGTGTCTCTGTGTTGCCCTGCGACAGACTGGCGACCTGTCCAGGGTGACCCCGCCTCTCATCCGAAACCTAAGCTGGAGAGGCACCAGCACCTCCCGACCCCACTAAGGGACAAGGGTGTTAGAATCTTCCACTTGAAATTCCAAGATTATTACTTACTTACTATCCGAATTAAAACTGCAGTGTTATTGAACATGAAATAAGTCTCTCGATATTTGAGCAGCTTTTTGATTAGCTCCCTGCTTCCCATCTGGTTCCTTACTGATAGCGTTACTACGTCGATACGTTTGGCTCGGAGTCTAAAGTGTTGCGATTTTCAGTCATATATTAACAAGCCTGCCTTTAAGTACTAGCGATGCCAAACCTTGTCTACTCCCACTCTCCCCTCCTCCACGCGCCTCCTGTAGGGTCAAAGTGATCACACATTACAACGTAGCTTCTGGCTGCCCAACAGGGAGACAGTGATTGGGCAGAAATGTGTTCTAAAATTAACAGCAATCTGTCCCTGGAGGAGCCCATTTATCTCACCCAGTGACTTCGGCGCGGTCGCCGAAGCCTGGACCCGTGTTACAGAATCCAAAGTACAGATTGTGGGGGGGGAAGCAGTGGGCAACCTCCCTCAGCCTCTTTCTATAATCAGAAAACCGGCTGCTATTTGGAGACCCCAGTCAAACCAGAGCTGACAACTCAGCTGAAACATCAGCCAATCTGCTGCTCCTGCTCTTTGTTTCCCTTTCACTTCAGTGTCAGTAAGGCTGACACTCTGCGCTCTTAATATGGTGTCTTCGACCCTCGTGGCAATCTGCGAGTGCTACAGGGATTATGAAGCGTTCATATTCATTCAGCTGCTTTGATGCAAAGCTCATGATTGGGTGAGGAGAAACAATACTGTAAGCCTGTTGCCACCAAAAACACTTCAGAGGTAAAACTTAACAGCATTTAGACGGTTCTTACTAAAACTTTGTACTTTGTGACAAAGTTTTAGTTACAAACACTTTCTCTGTGGCTATAAAGAAAGGTCAGTATCACCCTAATATAATAAAACTGGCAAAATATGATGAGCAATAAATACAACTTATTCTGTTTTATGGTTGTACAGAAACAAAAGCACACTACTATAGGGAGTGAAAGGAGCTGGAATCGTGGAAAACTGAGGACTCACCAACAAACGTCTGTTTCATTCTTAAAAGAAATGAAAGGACTTTCTCTTTTGCAGCGTTGTGTCACTTCAGTATAAAAGCGTTCAAGGCTGTGAAGCCTGTCTGATTGCTACCAGCTTTCACCTCCTAAACTGTCTAAGCTGGTTTAAGCCACATTGTTTTGGTCATTTTCGCAACACGTGAATTTAAAAGCAGTTTAATATTTATAACAGCCAGCAAATGAGACAACTGGCTTAGTCAAAACATTTGAAGAGAAAATTCCTCCCCATTCAGTCTGAATTTCTTTGCAATGCAGAGGCTGCGCACTCAAAATAATATCGTTCATGCATTCGGTCTGCAGAATAAGACCGAGTCTGGCAGGAGATTTGCTTCGGATGCTGATCTTGAACGAATGCTTTTATGCCTCCCAGGTTTTTTCTGTGTGGGCGAAAGTGACCGAGCAGCCAGACACAGATCAGCCTGGGAAATAATTGACACATGCACAAGAGCAAGGAGAAAGGTTTGCAAGTAGAAACCAATACCGGGGGCTGGCTAAGACCCTGTTCCTGCATGCTGGTTCCTTCATCGACACTCGATAGATCCACCTTTTGATAGAGCTGACTTGCTGATTGTCGACACAGAGGAGCTTTCGGGAAACAAATGTCAAAGCCAAGTAGTTTCATTGACCGCTCCGCTACCCCCCTCAGATAAAGTTGACATCTACAAGAGTGATTCTTTCTTTAACAAAAGTCAGTCAGCAGGGCTTCACTGGCAGACCAATCGGATGATTTAAAATGACGGCTATTTGGAAATATTTTTATGAGGGAAAGAGATGGTCACTTTTGCTGGAAGGGGGTTTATATTTTGTTCAAAATGTATCTTTGTTTTGTCATAAAATTGTTTCTGCTGTATTCTATTGTCTTCTTGCAATATTAGACACAGTGTCTATAAAAAGTATTCACCCACTTGGATGATTTCCTTTTCTGTTGTTTGTACAAATCAATCATGATCAACATGATTTGGCTTCTTTGACAGACGGAAATGACAGGAAACCTTTTAATCTCAAAGTAGAAAACCGCTTCCAAAAAAATATATGATTAAACAAAAATACGCAACATGAAATAAGTGACTCAATAGATGTTCTAACTGCATCCAGAACCCAAACTCACCGTCAGAGCTTACAGTTCTAGAGCAAAACAGCACATAAAGGTGGAGCAGTAGAACATTAAAATTTGCTGTTCACTGCTAACTTCACTGTAAAGTGAAACATTTTTTTTTTTTTTTTACGGAAAACTACATTTTATTAGATTATAACAAATGAAATGCACAGCAGCTTTGCAACCACACTTTCAGTTTGGCAACTCGCCGCTATAATAAAAGACAAGAGTATTTTTTAAATAAGTTCCTCTTCTTATTCAAACGACAGCGTAAAATTAAAACATCTTCCGTCATAACAGTGGAGTAAATCGTACGACTGAAAGTGCAGGCAAAACTGTAGGGAGCATGTAAAGAACATAATGTTCTTTAATAAGAATAACCCAGAACTTGCATAAAAAGGCAACGAATCAGAGAGGAGCGGAGTAACGGAGACATCACTGATAATCAATCAAAACGTTACATATATACTGAGGAACGACAGGGGGAGCCGGAGGCAGCAGAGAACAGCTGAGGGAGATTCAGGCAGATGACAACGAGGTGATGAATAACAGCTGCGCTGAGACGCAGCTGAGGCAATGCGACGCAGGAACCGACTAAAATGTGGGAGAACGTAATCCAGATTGATGAATGATAAAAATAAATACAAGGAAATCAACTCGAATGTGGATCGACCATAAAACACAATGATCAAAACAGAAATACAAACGAAACCTGAACATGCCGCAACGTTTCCAGCCTGAGCTGCGAGTTTCCACCTACGTGCTGCTGATTTCAGTCCAAACTTTACTCAATAATTTCAAATTAATGAACAGCTTTAAATATGGAGGGAATTCAGTCTTAACAGTCTTCTACCTCTACCATATGGTTCCTTTTCACCTTCACGCCTGTGTCTTTGTAAAACAGCAGTCGCGCAGGGAACAGCCAAAAGAAATGAAAACGACAACCATGGTGTTCGTTGCCCGCGGCTGGACTCTTGTTTTATTTGAGCACTTTCTGATTTAAAACAGAGTTCAATTATGTTCAGAAGCATATACAGTGCTTCTCTAGTATTAGCGGCCAATCTAAGCACTTTTATACTGCATAACATTCACATATATTCCCATTTTTAGAGCAGCAGCAGGATTCAGTAACTTCCATTAAGGACAATTCAGCATGGGTTGGGATAACCTCTCTCCGGCCTACCTTACATATTAAAAACCTTGTTCAGTCTTCCCCAATAGTTCATATTAAGTAGCGCAATAGCCTACACTGATATTTAATAGCATATTAATATTTGTAGGGAACGATTCTCCGTATTTCAGTTATTTGTGTGAGAGCTGAGAGCCGTACCCACTTCCACAGACTGACTGCTGTGACCAGAGTCAAGCTGTTCTTCTGAGAGAAAAGAAAAAAAAATAAAGGATTTTAAATGAACCATTTTCTAAAGGGGTTACGGGACATGGCTCACCGCTTCCAGTAAATGCTCTTCCTAAATTTCAGCCTCATTTAAGAGAGTCAGAATACCTTGGAAGGTCTAAATCTGTGGAAGAAATACTTTCAGAGGATTTTGTCACCTGGCAGAAGAAGTTGAATGAAATGACTTTGGAAAAGTTCAGACATGCTGAGTGCTTTTTTTCTCTCTCTCTTTCTGTATAACACGTATTCAAACTGAACTGAACACAATGTCATGCGAAATCCGTGCTATGTTTTTTGGAGGATTACAGGGAATTGCACTATTAGTAAAAGTGAGGGTGGAGGGTCATCGTTTCATCACACTGTAATTCCCCCATTAAATAAAACTTGTGTACTTCACTTATGATTAAATTGTCGGTCTGGCAGCACTTGCTACAGGCAAAAATCCTGTCAACGAACTCCAGTTAAAACCAGAGGGAACAAAAAAGGCGAGAAGCTTTTAGGTAGATATTTAAGCACATTTAAGCTGAGGCGATTGTGCATCTGGAACAATCTGCATTTTCACATTTGATCTGTTCAGAACTGTAAATATTTTAGGAAGGAGGCACTTTGAC
Source organism: Phalloptychus januarius (assembly GCA_902982915.1). NCBI lineage: Eukaryota > Metazoa > Chordata > Actinopteri > Cyprinodontiformes > Poeciliidae > Phalloptychus > Phalloptychus januarius. The sequence goes on along the minus strand of CADWAE010000471.1, from coordinate 15,071,534 downwards.
TCCCATTAAAAATTTGAATCTGAGTTTTTCCAACTGTTTTTATGCTTTAATGTTTTAATAGTTTTAAATGGATTTACTGTATTTCTTTAACTGATATGCATACAAACTTATTTGGTTTTTTTAAAGGCAAATCGCCCTTCATGATTCAACGCCTCTTCCTGTTATGACAACTTATTTTGATTGAAAAGCAGGAAAATTGGATGTTAAAAGAAAATAAAAAATACACATTTTGTGACTTCTCCCAAAACTTCAGTAGACAAACAACTCTGACAATAACTTATTAGATTATTCAATTCAAAAATACTTAATTAATTCCAAAGGGAAATTAAATATTTCTTGTAAACCAGAATATACAGCTGTCTGCAGAGTTGTTGTAGATGCTGGTGGCAGAAAGAGCCTCCTATAGCGGTCAGTATTACAGTACATCTGAATAAGCCTCTGACTGAAGACACTCTATTGCATAGCTGTTTCATGATGAGGATGCTCAGAGCGGTCTGCAATGTTTTCCAGAATCTTTCTTTGCATAATTCATTTTAGCACAGTCTGGGGTAACAAGAACAAGAGGAAAAAAATGCAAGAAAAGTCTATCTGCAGTAATTACTAGGTTTATGAGCAGTAGAGTCAAAACACAGCAATATGGTTAACTAAAAGTAATTCGGAGCTTGGGGTTTGTTCTCTACATATATTAACATTTAGCATGTTAAAAGTTGCCAATGTAGGGAATATCCAATTATTCTGGAGCTTAGAAACGTCATCAGGGTCAGTTTGGTAAAACCTCTGTAAAAAATTTTGCAGAGGAATTGCGAGCGCTCCTAAAGTAAACATGCAGATCCTCACAGCGCATCGTCTCCACTGACTAAATTCACGGACCGCAGACCTGTGCGGTTCCAATGCACGAAGCCCAGCAATTTAAAAAAAAACCCAAACACTTCCTCTAAAACGAGACGACCGTTGACATCCACACAAGCAGACATAATCTGCTCCTCAAAAACAGGCTGGCGGCATCCACATTTTTCAGAGCACATGGAACAAAAAGGCTGCGAAATAAAAACCAAAATAAGTCAGCAGTGTTTGTTTTTCCAAAGGATCTCACTAAGCTTCTCGTTGATTACATCTAGCAGGCGGGGTTTTTTTTAGGTCGGTTCTTAGTATTTATTCTTTTGGAGAAATGAAGATAAAAAAATATTAGAACAAACTGTGGTCGGGTTTCCTTTCTGTCATCACTGCCACCATTTCATTAACTAATTTGTTGCACTGAGAAGCCAATTGGTGTTTTCTTGCTGACAAAAGATGTTTGGCAGAAATGCTGAGAGTGCACCGACAGTACAACACAGTTTAGCTTAGCTTTAGCGTTTTAAGCACCAGTGTCAGGGCCTTAAAAATATCCTGCAGCCTCAGATTGTATTAAACGACATCAAACGTTTGTTCGCTCTCAACTACGTACTCAGAGGACGAGTCGGACAAAAAGAGAAGACGACGCATTTAATTTGACATTGCAAAATGGAGGTCAATATACACTTTATATTAGAGATCTCTTGACCTTCTCCTCTTGTAGGATAAATAAGATTAAAGAACTGCATGGATTTGTCCTTGGTTCAGTAACATGATTAAAGATTGTCCCTTCAATCAGACTCACAAGACGTGTCCTCTGCATTGGGGAGAAATTGTCCGTCGAGGTTTAGCTTATATTAGAAAAACAGAATGTTCATTAAAACAAAGTAGGTTCACAAGATAGTTTCAATTGGAAGAAAGAATGACAAGGATTATTTCAAAGGACTTTTATTCCTAAAGGGTCTGAATGATTCAACCAGATTAGACTGAATGGCCTTTTATTGCCCAGTAGGGACAATTTTGTTTTCCTCAAGAGTCAGCACAAATACGCAGTCAGTAATCTTTACTTCAAAGTCTTCCTGATCAAAGAACTACAGCCAACTATAGATCTACTGATGCTTAACATTTATGCTCAATTGAAGGAGATGACTCTGCATGGATCCTCCCTTGGAGGCGATGCTGCTTTTAATACAGGTTTCTTCTAGGAATCTCCAACCCATTTGTAACAATTTGCAGCAGCATAATCAGTAACGGCATCGGGCAAAGCTACTGGACTTTTTGCCTAATGCTGGGCTGCTGGTTCACAGCCCTGATTTCGCTCTGATCAGTCACGCGATTTTATGAGAGTCCAGAGGATGGCTCCGCATGCGAGTTGTTTTTCTCACCGGTTTTAGTTGCTCGCATAAACAATGACTCTTATCAACAGAGTGTGTCATCATCCTGATGTTGGGTTTCGATATTTCTGAACAAGGATATACAATGACTCACATGTATTGTCTTTTTGAGATAGCACGTAGTCTTCAGTGTGACACTGATGAGACGTTTACTCACTAAGTTACAAGAACGTTTATTTGGAATGCTTTGTATAATCCATTGGACTGCATGCGGGTCTGTTGCTATGTGGCATGGAGAGAGACAGAATATTTAGGAGAAAATCTGAGAACGACGTCAAGCATTCGGGATGATGTTAAAAACAAGTCGGTATGCTTTACTGCTAAGCCACATTAGCCAACCGTATGAGCGCAACACAAGGACTAGATCAGTGTGTTTCTGATTGAAACAGCATTTCCCACAGACCAACAAGCTAAATCAGTGTCTTGAGTCATGATGCAGTTCACAAACTTTGTATAATTCAGCTACTTTACACTTAAAATCAACCGTTCAAATAAACACAACTCATTCTAAGGGTTTAAAAACTCGGCTGCACATGCTAAGACTGTTCCTTTATGAAATCCGTTTTTGTTTTTTCCAAAGTAATTTTATTTCTTTCATTTTCTGAAACCGATGTGTTGCAAAGAAAATAATTTCAACAAAAAAAACATCTAATTGTGGATTATGTAGACCGTAAGAACAAATGTAGCTGTAAGGAAATAAAAAATAACAGTTTAAGTTATTGATCGTATCCCTAAAAAACAAGAAAACAAAAACAAATGTAGGGAACTGGACGGTTGCACTAGATTCTTGAAATGCAGGACCTGCTTTCACCAACAAGACAGCCAGGCCTTCTGTGCCACATTTAATACAACTGGAGCACTTGTACCCCAAAACCAAACACCACACTTTATAGACAACTTTAAGAGGAAAACAAATCATTCCAAAAAAAAAAAAAACTGACAAAGAGTGGAAGAGACCAGTTTTCCTTGGCTTTCCTGTAATGTTTACGGCGTAATTGAGGCTGAAATACAATCAGGATAGCTGCTTTCCATGTCATGGTGTCACAGAAGGGAACTAATTGGGGGCAATCTCTTGTACACCATGCAGAGATTAAAAGGCAGATAGCTTTGGAGGACTGCAACAACTTTAATTGGGTTTGTTAAATAACTTTTGAGTTTCCTGTTCACTCATGCGATCTCTAAATGCATTTAGCCGTCTCCCTAAAACACCTCCCACCCCCGCAAAAGAAACGGCAGAGAGAACAAAAATGAGAAGACTTGCTGCAAAAGGTGAAGCAACAAGGGTGTCCGTAATTGGCCGCAAATCAAAGCGTCCCCTTTTCCATTTGCACCAGCGTTTTAAATAGAATCGGCTGTGATCTTTTGGTCTTTGAAGACAAGTGTGCTTTTCTATTTGGAAAATGGAAATGCAACGCCCACTGTGACAAAAAACAAACAATGCAACACCAGCTTTAAAAGCCGACTGTAGATTAGCTCACTGAACAGACATCTGAATAAAAAATGAATAAAAACAGTTTTGTCTCCTGTAATAAATAGTTTCAGTTTGAAGTTCACATTATGATAAGTTATTATTCTTTGTAATGAAAAGCAGGTTTTCATTTGTGAATTCCTCAGTCAGTACTGCTGCCTCCAGACTTTGTGGAAATTATTTTACATCTCAGAAAAATAAACTCTAAGAGTAATCAATAGTGAAACACTAAAGCTAAGACACATTAAAGGTAATAGCTTATCGCATATTTAAAAAAAAAAAAACATTAGAGAGAAGAAGAGAGACACGGAGATTGAGAAAGAGAGTTAGAGGGTTGGGGGGGGGAAGATAAACTGGTTTCCATAGCAATCCTGAGCACTGTCACATGGTTACCTAGGAACTAGTCCTGTCATGTTGTGCTGTGTATTTGTTTATGTTTTGGCATTTATTAGGCTCCTGTTTACACAGAGAGCCATATCTTTCATATCGCTCTGGACGGCTGAGGAATTCTCAGCAAAAGATCAGACACTGACCCGATGAAAGAGCCGTCTATTTTCATCTCGTGTTATTGAAACCGTAACTACATCCCGACGTGGAGCGACCACCGGGTCATAATCAGGTCAAGAGGACCACACACAGAAAGAACAATGCTTAAAAGATTCACCGATCACTGCTCTTTGGACCTACATGACAGAGGCCAGGCCGAAGGAAATCCTTCCCAGATTGCCACACGATTCAATGCAGAAGTCTTTCTAAGTAATTTAGGGAAATATAAATCTCTCTTCAAAGCCTCATTTCACTTTGGATGAAGATGACCAGTTTCTTTTTCACAGTCTCAGTGCTGAATTTGGGGAGTAACAACCAACAGATGGCTTCCTATAAATGCACTCAAACATCTGAAACAATGATTCATTATGAACAGTGTGCATAAACGACAGCATGCTAAACACATTTAGCAAAGTAGCACATCAAAAGACCACTACTTGGAAACCGGGAGATTGCAAAGCAAGGCAAACTGGTTTCATACCATGATATTAAATCCCTCATTTTTCACTTTCAAAAACAATGAGAGTGAAAATAAAGAGGAAATTAAGACTGTTTACAAAAACATCAAAGTTATAAGAGCCTTATCGGGGTGAGACAAGAGTCTTTTGACTTCAGCTGGTAAGCCTTGATTAAGTCTGCCGCTACAGTGATTGACTACAACAAATCTCTTTCTAATTAAATAGCAAAGCAATTACGTCTCTGTAAGATGCTAAAACGTGGCAACGCTAATATTATTTTAGGTTTTAGGACATTTACAAAGACTGAATTTCAAGTGATGATGAACAGCATCACTTGATAACCAACTCGATGTTCTTCTGAGTGTCTCTTCTCCTGCACCGTGGATCTAGAGCGCCCCCGTGTGTTCAAATAACGCATCGCAATACGGATGTCTTAAGGTTTCAGGCATTAAAACTTGCCAAAATGCGTCTATTTTTAGCTGTACCAAGGGGAAGAACAATCTATTTACTAATTATCCACTCTGCATTCCCAGAACCAGAACCAAACATGGAGAAGCAGCATTCAGCTTCAATGCACCACAAATATGGAACAAGCTTCCGGAAAATTGTAAAACAGCTGAAACGCTGAGTTCCTTTAAGTCTAGACTAAACCTAGTTAGACCAATGCTATAGTCTACCGTACTCATTCTTCGTGTTGTAGTGGGAAATTAGTAAAAGTAAAATGTAACATTTCAAATGTGATTCAAACATTTTCACAGTAAAATTACTAAAATTAAAATTTTAAATTACAGTAAAATTACTAAAATTAAAATTTTAAATTACAGTAAAATTACTAAACTTTTTTAGACACATTCTGCCTGCTGTCATAAACACACATAGTTCATAAGATATATGTCTAACCATATACAAGGGCCATATATAATAACTTTGACAAAGAAATTAGTCTCCATAGAGACCATCAAAAATTGCCATTGCTGACTATATTTCAAGTCATCAAGGCAGGGTATTGGGTAAAGTTTTCAACTAGCAATAATCATGCCTCGGTTAAACCTCACAGGCTACAATACTGCCACTGTGCAAGAATGACAGCCTAACCTCAGCGGCTGGGAACTCTATTCACTGCCTATCATGTTAACTCATGGTTGAAAACATTGCTTCATCTTCATTTAGCATCTCTGAAAAGTAAACAGTAATAGCATTATAATCACGTTTAAAAATAACTAGGCATCAACTGATTAAAGCCAAGGTTTGCTTCAATTCGAGAACTGCAATTTAGACTTTAAAGAAATTAAACTGACAATTTCCACATTAACTTTATAAAATACAATCATTCTCTAGTTTTTTAGACAACTTACATGAAGAAGCATGCAGCCCAAAGAATTTAACAATTTACGCAATCTGTCGATTTTCTTCAATTGCTAAAAAATGCTAATCTGAGAACACTTCATCTTCAGTGGCATCCAAAATGGCTACTAATATCACTCAGTATTCAATGTATATTGTGCAGGTAGGTTTGCATAGCCCATTGCTGTAAACTGATATGCAATCTCCAAACCTCAGTGTAGTATTGGTTTTCAAATGTGGAACTGATGAGAAAAATCTTTTATGAATTCCATTATTCAGTTATACAGAAACTACAAGACTTCATTGACTAAACATATCCTCACTGCTGTCAGAAATAGTGATGGGCAGATGAGGCCTCATTGGGTCTATGGCACATTTGTCAAACTGTGTCGACACTGTGTTGCTGTTGCAGATGTCACTGCATGTCACGGCATGCGGAGTGATTTGCAAGAACATTCAAATACTAATAAACACAATTAACCATCATGACAAACCTGAACTGGGAGCAAATGGATGAGTTGAAGATCCAGTTCAATCGCCTGCTTTCTGGAAGCACCAGGGCTGATCGTGCAGTGCTGACCGGGTCATCCCACTCATGCCGGACACGATGATGCCTCAGCATCGTGGAAGAGATCCGGTTACAGTAAGACACAACCTGGGAGTAAATCCTACGGTTCATCTACAGTATAAATACAAGTTAATCCCATGTAAACTAATTGAAATATCATATAGAAAGGAATTGGAATAAGCCGAAAGAAAAATGGTAAAAAGTGGAAATGAGAACGGAATAATAATGTACCTTATTGTCTGTGAGCAGATCAGAAATGATCCTACATGGGAGAAAACTTCCTCTTCCTCTGTTCATCCATAAGCTGGTAGTCAAATACGAGCACAAACCAACGCAAAGCAAACAACGCAACGCGTAGGCAGTTTCTCCCTCATAAGAACAATTTGGCGCGGTTACAATCAAACGACACAGGAAGTGTAGTGGTCACGTGGTTTTCCTTAAAGCGATACGCACACCGACACGGGTTTCGTCTTGTTTGCTCCGCGCATGTGCGGAGCTTTCTGTGTGGTTTGGCTCATCACTATAAATCCATTGGAGTCTGCTTTACAACTACTTATCGGATAAATGTGCAGTTTAATTTACAAAAAAATCAGCCTCCGCAGAGACCGTCAAAAATTGCCATTGCTGACTATATTTCAAGTCATCAAGGCGGGGTATTGGGTAAAGTTTTCAACTAGCAATAATCGCGCCTCGGTTAAACCTCACAGGCTACGATACTGCCACTGCGCAAGAATGACAGCCTGACCTCAGCGGCTGGGAACTCTATTCACTGCCTATCATGTTAACTCATGGTTGAAAACATTGCTTCATCTTCATTTAGCGTCTCTGAAGAGTAAACAATAATAGCATTATAATCACAGCTAAAAAATAACTTGACAATATTAAGCATCAACTAATTAAAACCAAGGTTTGTTTCAATTTGAAAAATGCAATTTAGACTTTAAGGAAATTAAACTGACAGCAGCCAAAACAATTTCCACATTCACTTTATAAAATACAATCATTGAAGTGTTTTTTTTAGACAATTCACATTGAGTACGAATACCAAAGAATTTAACAATTTACATATTCTGTCGATTTTCTCCACAGTTGCTGAAAAATGCACTTCATATTCAGTCATATATGCTGATGAAATTAGCTTCTGCCTTCTTTGCTTTCATAAGACAATGTGAACTGGCTCAAAACAGTTAATTGGTTTTCAAATGTGGAACTGAAGAGAAAAATCATGTGTGGGCTAGATTATACAGAAACGATGAGACTTCATTGACTAAACAAATCCTCACTGCTTTCAGTAATGTAGATCACTGACATCAGTCTACAATAAGAAAGCTCTGACCATTTATAGTTTCTTTCACAACAAAATTGGTCTCCGCGGAGACCATCAAAAATTGCCATTGCTGACTATATTTCAAGTCGTCAAGGAGGGGTATTGGGTAAAGTTTTCAACTAGCAATAATCGCGCCTCGGTTAAACCTCACAGGCTACGATACTGCCACTGCGCAAGAATGACAGCCTGACCTCAGCGGCTGGGAACTCTATTCACTGCCTATCATGTTAACTCATGGTTGAAAACATTGCTTCATCTTTACTTTTCATTAAGACTCTGATTATTGAGAAAGGTAATTCAAAACATTACAGGAAAGCAGAGTCACCTTGAGAAAAAATGAGATTTTGTTAAGTATAAAACAGACTTTAATGCTGCCAATGATCAAATGTTAGAAGTCACACAAATGGAACAAATAAAGAGTGACGTTTAAGGCCCATTCATCTTCTAGACATTATTGAGCTAAATTGTGCTAAACTTAAATCAAAGTTAACTTTAGCATGCACAAATGAGCTGACAGTATTGATCGTGCCTTTAGGTCATAAAACCAAAACTATACACAAGAGGTTATTGGTTGTCTCCTGCCTTGTTTTAGACATAATATTTCCTAAATACATTTGTAAATATTTTCGGGCTGCACAGTGGCTTAGCTGGTAGAGCTGTTTTTTTTTCTTTCGAAAAAGTTTATTGACACTTGGGACATTTTAAAAACATGTCATATTGCAGTAATACAGAAATTCTCACATTTTCTTTCTTACTACAACACTTTGTTTAGTAAAATTAGCCTAAAAGAAAGTAAGAACAAGGATGATAAAACCAATCTTTCTGTACATTAAAAGCTGGTAGAGCTGTTGCCTTGCAGCAAGAAGGTTCTGGGTTCGATTCCCGGCCCCAGTCTTTCTGAATGGAGCTTGCATGTTCTCCCTGTGCATGCGTGGGTTCTCTCCAGGTACTCCGGCTTCCTCCCACAGTCCAAAAACATGACTGTCAGGTTAATTGGCCTCTCTAAATTCTCCCTAGGTGTGAGTGTGTGTGGATGGTTGTTTGTCCTGTCTGTCTCTGTGTTGCCCTGCGACAGACTGGTGACCTGTCCAGGATGTACCCTTCCTCTCACCCAGTAAGGGACAAGGGTGTAGGAAAATGGATGGATGGAATATTTCCCCAACATCATGGGTATTAAAACACTTCAAATTTTTGTTTTGAGAAGTCTAAGCAAAAATATGTTGATATTTACAGGTCACCAAAATTTGTAAAGGTTTATGCTCAGGCTGTCTGCATACACATTAGCATAAGTTTTAAATTAAGTCGTAAGAGACTATAGTTTCTAAAATGCAATAAACTTATGTTGACAGACTGCATACATTTTCCAGCAATTTAAGAAAATACTAAATATTAATGTATTTATAGATTGACTTTACAGACAAATCAAGTCTCCGTAGAGACCGTCAAAAATTGCCATTGCCGACTATATTTCAAGTCGTCAAGGCGGGGTATTGGGTAAAGTTTTCAACTAGCAATAATCGCGCCTCGGATAAACCTCATAGGCTACGATACTGCCACTGCGCAAAGCTGTCGTCACAATCGTACACAGAGACTCTTTACTCTGGGCTCTATCTCTTTCGCTCACGGTGTTACAATGGGCGTGGTTTCGACATATACAAGCAGTTTAAATTATTATTATCTGTTAGTATTCATATTGCTCTACTCCTAAAACGAAAAGTAAAGAGTAATCTATGCAGATATTAAGAAGAGAGATTAGATGAGGTCTAGTGTAAAACAGGAAGTGGTTCGAAAGCGGCCGATCGCTTTGTTAACGCATTGTTAAGGCACTTTCGGAGAAGCATCACGTAATGTCGGATGTATGAATAGAATAATGTCAGAAAAATCTTTTAGTTCATTAAATCTAGTGTAGGAAAGTTACCGAAAAGATAGTTCAAACTGCAATGACGTCACATCCTGTGTTACAACTTTTAAGGATCGACAGATTCGGAATCAAGCAGAACGAGTTCCAGCAATTACTGTGTCATGAAAACTATCCGAGTGTTGACAAATGATATGTGTTCGCTATTACTGAGAAATCTCATTCAGATATAATTTATTAAGTGTTACAACAATATGTATGAATTATTAAGTTTATTTATAACAAGAACATCAGCCTCCGTAGAGACCGTCAAAAATTGCCATTGCCGACTATATTTCAAGTCGTCAAGGCGGGGTATTGGGTAAAGTTTTCAACTAGCAATAATCGCGCCTCGGATAAACCTCATAGGCTACGATACTGCCACTGCGCAAAGCTGACGTACAGCGGTGAGCGGAGGGGTAGTCAAGTTGCTACATACCATTTTAACTCACGGTTTTGAGACCAGTTCAAAGTACTCACCTATTTACCTCTTTACTCCTAAACCTGGACCATTTTAGGAGTACACATGGATAAAAACTAATCGCAACCTTTTGTTTTACGAGTAAACGTGTTGTAAAACTGTGGATTTTGGCGCAGTGCATTCTGGGTCCTAACCTATATAGTGTAAGTTTTTAACTGATAAGATATTTTTCATCTCACCATCAAAACACCGAATCACTCGCACTTAGCTTGACAAGAGAGCTTAGCGTTGTGTTTATAATTCAAAATCTTTTAAATTGTACCTCCGCACACAAATTCTCACAAATCAATGTTCTCAAAAATGCAGTGTTAGGGCATGGCCATCAGATGGCAGCATAGACAAGAGCAAAGCTGATCATGCCTTCCAAAATGCAATGTTAGTTCATCGAAACCAGATGGCAGAATTTAATGAGAATAAAGCTGATCTGGGTTCTCAATAAGCTCGAAAACAGCTCTAAATAAAAAAAAAAAAACATAAATTAATGACGTAATGTCAGGTAGCTTCCACTAAACAGAGAAGCGCCGACGATAATAAATCTAGAAGCAGACAGACAAGTCTTTGCAATAGTCAGAAAAGCATTTACATTTACAAGTCAGACTTTGGAGGCATCTTCCTTTACTGTTCACTACTACAAAACAACAGAACACTTCTCATTAGTGATTACTAAAGAGAAATGTTCACTTCAACACTTCTCTTTAGTAATCGCTTTCTTACTAACCAATCCTAGCATTTTTATTAATTCATTTTTTTATTCATTTGTTTAATTCATTTTTTTATTCATTTATTTTCAAATAATAATTGCACACTCATGTTCGAAAAAAATATGTCCCCCGTGCACTAATATTTAAATTAATATTTCTTGGCAAATTGGACTTTTACCACAAGTTTTTTTTTTTTTATTGCATACAATCTTTTGCATACCAAAGATTGCGTACAGTAACAGCGAGGCTTTATCTTGGTGAGGCAAGATAAAGATCAAGCAGTTTTTCCAATTTATTGTGAAAAGGATTCAATAACTTTCAACTACAAGAAAACTGCAGGTGCTGTCCGGAATGATAGTGATACCATCATGGTGATGGTCTGATTAGTTCCCGCTGGTCCTGCTGCACTGCACAACAAGGTTGGATGTAGAACAAAATTGCATTTCTTGCGAAAATCCAGTGCGGGTGCTGTAAGCGGAATGTTTTTGGTGAAAACTGATCGCAGAACAAATTGAAGTCAATTCCAGAAAACTTGTGGAAATGTAAGAAATAGGCAACACGCACATATAGAAAAAAAACTGTTGAAGATGATTCTTCATCTCAAGTAAACATCCAGACTGTAGAAATTTAGACAACATTGGGCATTCAAACAATACAAAAATCCTAAAATACGTCAACACTGGTGTTAGAATACTGACAAACACAACAGCCTTTTACTAGATAGCTATAAACAGTGTGCAGTTTCTCTCTAATTAAAGAAGTATTTATCTAAATATCTTTGTAGGTGTTGATACATTTGAACCTGTGAAGTGGACAAATTATGCAATAATAAAAAATGACTTTTCCCCACACTTATCCTAACACCTGCAGTTCACATGATCAATATGACATTCATGCGATTGATAAGAATTCACATGCTGACTGTGGCTGCAGGTGTCATTCTGTACATGTACTGCAATCCAGTCTTAAGCCCTTGGTAACGGACTGAGCTTTTACACGCAGCGTGTTCGACACAAGCAGTAATTTCACTCTGTGGATATTAGAAACCTATTCACTTGTTGTGAAGCTTCAGTGGTATAATGTAGGTGCTTTTAGGTGCTCGGCAGATAAGCGTTGCTGTGCCAGGTGTTAAAGCTGCCTGAGCTGACACATTAGACAGGGATTTGCCCGTGCCAGAATGTCAGGCCAATGAGGCTCATAGAGGTAGGCTTGGATCACTGACAGGGACAGGTAAGTACGCAGATAAGGGGATTACGCTATGTTTGCGCCGAGTAATCTCAAATGAATCCCGCCAGCTTCTGTTTCATCCTCACTCTGGAACACACAAATTTCTCTTTTCTCAACCCAAGAAGCGCGCCACATCAGCAAAGTTTAATTCATAAATACCAGCATTTTATCCACGCTTAAAGTGCATTTGAGGGCATTTTGGGTCATGGTCATTCAATAACCTTGACGGTAATAATCTCCTCTTATTTTCCTAGAGCCATAATTGCTTTTTAGCTGCATTCAATTTCTTTTTATCAGCAGCTCTGCCTACTCTGTGCAGGTTTCGTAATAATCTGGGCCTTGCCATTTGGTGGTGCTGTTATATAAAGCTTAAAATTGACCTGTTGAACAATTAGGACTTTTTAGGAGTGGTTTAAGTTCCTCCAGCCTGCTGCTTTTCCTGATGGCATGCGGGGGGGATGAAAATAGAGTTGAACAGATGGAACAGCGCAGGCTGGTGGCTACCATGCCATCCAAAAGGGGCTCAGTGGAGAGCCTGCAGACTTTAACATGCTGAAAGCTGTTTTCCCCTGAACTATAAAACATAAAGAAAGCTAATAAAACAAGTGTCACACTCCTGTCATTGTCTAGTCCATGTTTAAAAGCTTCGTAAGTAGGGTCTGTTTGGGCAAGGGGTGGGGGGGGCAAGAAAGACATCTGCTAAATCCAATGATCTGACCATCCTGACCCGCTTTCTCCTGTAATCACACATTGACAGACCTTATCATGGAAGCGGTATCTCCCTCTTATCTCGGATCGGCGGACGAAATGGATGCCACACGCTTGCTAAGAGCGTGTGAGTGGAAGCAGGTGTGTTTGGGCTTTTAGCCAGACATGAAGAGGATCATTTTGTAATCTGGCCTGCTTCAGATCAGGGCCGTGTTAAAGATGGTTAGCTATGTTAAAAGTCTCTTTGTCTCTCTAGACTGGGGCCACCTGGAGACGACAGAGCTGTGATTAGATTGTGTTAAGAGCAGGAGGAGGAAAACAATGACGTTTTTTTTCTTGGGTGAAATGACAGCTGAGCAATCATCTGATACGAGAGGGACAAACGTGGCTCCCTGTGCCTTCGTGGTTCCTGCCTAAAACCTTTCGGGTCAAAAAGACAGACTTTTTTTGTGTTTTACTGATCCACGAAATTTATCGCCCGGCTTATACTAGCCCCAGATTTATTGCCGTATATCTTCAGACGTCATTCTTCTCATTCAAATGCCACTCTCTCTGTCCAACACTTGCAGACTGTTCACAACAACCCACACACTGCTGCCACCCTGCTATTCCCAGCTTGTAGTTTTTCCCAGACTGAGTCAAGAGTGACACCATAAGCCTGTCTGTCCGTTTTATGCCAAACCTGATGTCTCCTTGCCGCACGTGGCCTCTGCCAAGTATGTAAGCCTTTCACGCATTCCAGAGCTAGGTTAAAGTCCCTCTCTCCATTTCTACACATCTCAAATAGCTTCTAAGTCGTCCAGCTGGAGGTGCTCTCCGCTCAGTTAGAAAGCGAGTCATGTAAGGGTGTTGCCTCCACTTCGAATAGCCCCCTCACTCCCTCGTCAGTCTGTCTTCGCACCTTCCTCAGCACCTCCACAACAAGTTCCTGTGTCTGTGAACTGCTCCATCTGTTGACCTTGCATTTCATGATCTGCTTCAGACGCATATCTGGCAGCTTCCAGTTTGATACGACAAATTAGCAAAACTGATAATGCACTCGCGCAGAAGTTGCATCACTCTCTTGAACCGCTTCTCATTTTTGTCACTTTGCAGCCACAAACCCGAAAGCATCTAATTGGGATTTTGTGTAATGTGGGCACACACAGTAGCAGAGGACAAGGGCACGTATTTTTTAAATCCTTGTTTTCCAAATAGAAGTCTGAAATGTGTGGTGTGCGTTTATGTTCATTCCCATGTTGTCAACAATTTGCTTGTCTTTCGGTGTATGTCAACTGACTTTCGACATCTAGATATGGACATTTTTGTCTGTTACTTGGAAAATAGTTGGAGCAGAGTCAAACTGGACAGAGATCTTATGTGAACATGAATTTTAAATCCTCCCAATCCAGATTCACAGTTTTGTCCGGGTTTTGACTTGTCTGTTTAGGTCTGGGTCATCAATTTCCATCAGTTGCTGCATCTTTTTTCCCCTACACTTTCAGCAGGATTTCTTATAGCCATCTTTTCTTTTTGTCCCTCAGCCAGAAAGTTTGTATTTGTGGAGATTTGAGTAGCTGACTAAAACATAGGAAGTTAAAAGTTTCTCCCCCTTGAGTTCATGATCACTCTTGGCTGCTTCCCTCATTCTTCTATAGACATATTTGTATAAAAGACTAAACCTTGTTAACATGTAAGCTTTTTTACGCACTGTGATCGTCATGTAATCCATTTTATGGTATTGCATAAGCTTCCAAAGAATGCAAAAAAAATAAATAAATTATGTACATTTAAGTGCAAGACATTTGTAGTTTATTTTGTGCAGTTTATGGGAAGTCCTACCTCAAATTTGAGGTTTATTGACACATGTTTGCAAATTGATCTGAATCTGTACTTGTTTGTGTCCAAGAGCTACCTTTGATATCAAACTTTGTAGATATAGAAATACTGTTGTAAAATGATATAGTAATGTATCTTTTTACACGCAGAGTGAATAAACAAAACAAAGGATCATAAAAGGATGACTTTATTTACCTTTCTTTTCTTAAGAACGCAATACTGGGTTTGACCAACAGAGGGCAGGCTGTCCTTATGGCAAACATTGTGAACTATGAACCTTGAATGTGTTATGACCACTACATCATTATGGACACCTGGAAGACTGCATCATAAATGAGGTCATATAATGTGTTGATAGTCAAATATTTTAGTGCCTGGACCAGCTGAGGGACACTGCATGAATAATGGCCGTGTTTGACACCAGCATAATAGTGCATCATCACTATTCGAGCAACATAAAGGGACGCTGCAGGCAGGTGTAGGCGCATTGATCAAAGTGTCATCAGGATAGCTAATAGAACAAAGTAAAACTCTGTTTCACTCCAGTGAATTTAAAGAGCCTCGACTTGGCCTTTCTTTGCTACCCAGACTCCCCTGGGCTAACATGCTCCGAGATCCAGCAGCCTCATTACTCTTTAGACAAACAGATTTGGACATATTGAACTCAGACCCAAAACAACCCGGCCGTGTGCCGCCACTTTCCACTCTCCGGGCTCTAAGTGTGATAGGAGGGTGTTTGTCTCTCTCACTCTGTGTCTGGCTGTCTGTTTGCCTGACACTTGTCTGGCTTGGCCTACTTTCATCTTGATCTCATCAGTCAGTGTGAAGACCTGCGAAGGCCATCTTCCCCATCTTGCTCTGTGAATCCCCGCCAGCTCGGTGCCTGTGTCAGCAGTTAGGGAACTGACTCAAAAACCCACGCAGTCTCCAGCGTTTGCTCCAGGGCCCACTAGGCAAAGGCAGCACTTCTCCTTCAATTCAGCAGACAGGCTCGTTTGCATGCTCATAAATCACTCAGAAAATCTGACACCGAGCCACGCATTAAGACTTGCCACAGTTGGAAAACTTAAAGAGACATTTTTTTTTTACACTATGAGAAAAATACTCTAATCAAGGAAAATCATTCATATAATCCCCCAGAGCCGGTGCCCTTAAAGACAGTTATTCTGAAGCCTTTTCTGCAAGTACAACCTTAATGCAAAGGTTTCAATACACTAACATTCAGGCAGGAAGGCATGTTAACACGGCGTGACTTGTCATTTTTCCCATTTCTTGTGTTGCTCGGCATGAATTTAATTTCTACTTAGAACTTATATATTTTTTGTTTTTCAAGGTAAAACACTGGGCAGGAAGTCCAGTTAAGTAAAAACTCCAGGTGTAATGGCTTCTCATCTGCACAAGTAAACCACAGCAGTAACTGTAGTGGTAAACTGTCAGTAGCTTGGTTGCTAAAATCCCTTTTAACACACCACCTATGTTAGTGCTTGAACACATACATTAAAAAGAAATAACAGTTTTTAGCTGGTGATAGAAGTTAGCTTGTCACTGAGCCCAGTAATTAGCAGCGTCCCCTCTGTTCTCAAGCTTTTTATTACCCATTTACACGCCAATAAATCACTCAAAAATCTGACTCTGAGCCCCGCACTAATTCACGTCGCAGTTTGAAAACACACGGTGCCAGTTTTTACTATTATGAAAATAAAAAAATACTTTAACTGGGGAAAATCGTTTATATAATCCTACCGAGTCAGTGTGCTTTAATCCTGTTGTTCTCAAATCCTTTGTAACATGTTCCACCACAGTGTTGTACTACATTACCACAGTTTATAGTGGTGATATAGCAAATGGTTGAAATATCTGTATCTAAAGTACAGTAGTTAACTGCACGTTATCACAGTTAATTACAAATTTTTATGGTTTGGATGAATGTATTTTTTCCCACAAATAGTACAATACATGCTTTGTAATGAAAATGTTGCTTTAGTACATAAAATGTGTAAGAAATTAACTTTTATTAGTTATCATTGCTAATAGCACTTAGCTTGTCAATTATCCAAGACACTACTTGCAAGTAGAATATAGTTAAGTTAAAGTTTGGTTTCATTCCCAAATCTATGTTTGAGCACATGAGGTAAAGTGAGGAGCTGCCATCTCTGTTGCTGTCAACATTTTACTGCAGCTTGTGTTTTTTCTAGTTCCTGTTTAAAGTAAACACCGGTGTGCTTAAACAACTAATCATTTTGGTTCCTTTTTAGTTCTGTTTTTCCCTTGTAAGCGGTTTGTATCAGAATTTACTCTAAGGTTACCAAGTCCCACCAGTGGTACTTGTACCAAGGAACCTTTTTTTTAGCATTAGCAACAATCCAAATATGGTCATCTACACACAACTTTTAATCCTACTTTTTGTACTTTGCAGCTTGAGTTTGCCACAAATCTCTGAAAAATCAGACTACAAATGACATGAACATGTGGCTCATTCAAAGCCTGTTAAGTGTTCACAGCTTATAAACACTGAAGAGCTCCAAAATTATAGCTACTCCTTCTGATTAACGATTCAGCAGTTGAGGTACAGAGTGCACACAAATAATTTGCGTTATTCAGACGGCTAAACCTTCTCTTGTGAGGACACGGGCACATGGGGCTATGTGAAATGTAAATGAATGAAGGGGGTTGGTTTGGAAAAGTATTTTTAAACCAAACAGTTTCCCGCAGAACTGCATTAATCAGCACTAATTTATTTGGAATAAGAGCCGTGTGGGGGTGTGTGTGTGTGTGTGTGTGTGTGTGTTTATGCTTCCTTGTTTATGTAGCAAGAAAAGTGTAATTAACATCATTACAACCAGTCACCTAAAATACAACATATGTGTATAGTTTATAGTGACAGCTAATTTCCCATTACTGTCAGTTTGTTTTAAAGCGAGCCAACGCTGAGGCTTCTGTTGCTGCCACAACAACAAAATGGAAACTTGCTGGATGATTCAGACAAGATCACCATGTGACAACCGTTATGTCTTCCCTTGCAAAGCTGAAAGACCTCGCTGTCAGCAGCCTCCACTGGCAACTGGTTTATATCCATCCAAAGCAATACACATGAGAACGCTGTCCAGAGTGATTCCTGTTGATTATCCCGGAGCAGCGTGAGATTGTTTCTGGATACACGCAGACTGTCTCTGGAGTGTATTTTTCTATGCTATTTATCGAAGGCTGTGAGCATGTGGAGCAAAATATCTGAGGTCATGCCCTCAATCTATCAAGTGGAGAAAGTAGCTCAAGGACCTAATTGTGGTCCTTTTACTCTGTTACTCCACAATCCAATGATAATCTTGAGGAATCTATTGTATTCTAATGGAAACAAAAATACATAATGGTCATCAGGATGTCAATAAAATCTTGGCTTATTCAAAAAGCTTCATCTGCAGGCAAAATATGAGAAACGGAAATTAATATAAGTCAAGTCAGTGGAACAGTATTTCATAAGTACAATCCAATTCCTCCTTTCACCTTTTTTGTTGCATCTAGCATCTTGACATGAGGATAAAAAACATAAGTGGGATGATTACAGTGATAAGAGCTCAATTTCAGCCTCTTTAGATTTATGTTGCAAAGCCTTGTGTGCAAGCACAGTGCTAATTGTGAAATGTACTGCTATGCTTATATCTTTGTAGGCTGTACATGTTTATCAGCATAACTTTCACATTTCCCTGTACTTGATAAAACTTTATTGGAGACACTCTGAATGGGGGACAAAGTGGTGTAATGAAAGGGTTTGTAATAAGCAAAGCTCTGATTTATCTACTCAAATGAAATTAAACTACTTGGAAGGCAGCACTTTTAAGCCTTTAATTTTCTCAAACATTCCAGTTGTTTAGCTCTGAATACGAAATATGCACAAAAATTCATCCATACACGTATACAGTACATATAATGTATAAATAAATAAATTTCTAATACAGTGTGTACATAACACCGACTTGATTGTGTGGACTTTTTGTCTAGTGAAATTGTTTGAGATGACTTGCTTGCGCTTGCAAAATAACCTGAACGGGAGTTAATGTTTACACTGACTTCTTAGCAAACTTACGAATATAAAGCCTGCTGCGTGATGACGTGTTCACACTCCCACTGTGACGTAAAGACCATTTATCCAATCACTGTTGAGCTGGACATAGATATGACATGGATGCACAATCACAGTGTACTGAAAAAAAGACAGTAACCCAAGCCCGTTTGAAGTTGATTAGATCACAGGGGGAACATATTTGGGATTATTTCTGGAGATACAAAAAAAAAAAAAACATGAAAGGAAAGGATTCCAGACGTACCCAAAATTGCCACTCTGACTCTAAATAACCTAAAATAATATTGTGTATTACAGTGTATAACGGAGCTTCTGGTCAGAAGAGAACCAAAAGGACAACACCCAGTATAACATATATTGTGAATTTAGCTTGCTCATCCACTGTACACACAGTAAAGGGTTAAGGTTCAGTTTCTATCGGATTCAAACAAAGGGTGTCCAAAGCATCTAGATTAACGCAGTCTATCAAACAGTTTTAATTTGTTATACCAGATATTTATTTGTATCGAGTATCGTTCGGTTTTTTTTCCAACTTCATAAAGCTTTCACACTGGATTGACTAAAATTATACAACAGCGTACCGGACACTGGCCGAATCTTGGAGGCTAAGCAAAAGCTATTACTTTTCATAGTGAATATTAGGCTTTATTGCTTGAAGTGACCTGGAAACGCCCCCACAGAAAGCTGAATCCGGTGCCACACTTTGGGAGCCACAGCGCGGGGCTTTGCCTGCCTCCGTAGGGCTGCATTTCCCGACCCGCGGAAGTATTTTCTGTGTGCGTGTGTGTCGGCGAGCAGGAGGAGACACAACTTGTAGCCTTCTCCTCGTTTCCTCCACACACAGAGGCTTCGCCCTCAGCGTGCGTTGGAGTAAGGGAGAGGGGGATACTTCTTTCCCGTTGTCGCTGTCGTCTGTTCTCCTACTGCGCGCGCTTCTCTCCAGCCTTCCCACCCTGCCTGCCTGCCTGTCCGCTTGGCTCGCTCCTCATCCTCCCTCCCGTTTTGCACGGAAACCTCCGGGGCTCCAGAACGCGATGAGGTTCAGGACGAGCGCGTGAGAGTCACATCCCACAGGTGTGTTGCCGCCAATGCGAACTGTGCCTCCAGGCTCTGGTCAGAGGCACGCGCGCGCATACCTGGAAATTACCATGTGACTCTGCACCTGGGCGTGGAGAAAGTCCTCTTATTCCGACCGGAGACTCTTTTGTTGAGGAGTTGACCGCGCGGTCTCCGAACAGCAGCGACTGTTCGGTCAAACAGCGTGACCCGGGTTTTGGTTCCTCTTCCCCATCCCTTCCAGCGGAATAGTGCCTTTTTTTACCCCAGACCCACTCACAGGACGCGAGACGAGATGTAAAACTTCCTTACGGACATTTCTCTCAGTAAAAGTCGGCAGATTTCACTAGAGGGATTCTTCGCTTGGCTCTTTGGACTGTTTGCGTTTGTGGAACTACTCCGCTCTTTCACCTTCAAGGTGAGTTCCGAGAAAAGCTCGTCAATGCTGCTGTTTTCATTCCCTTTTGACTTTGCATGCATTTCTGTCTCTGTTAAGTGAGAGAGTGAACACACATTTAATGCCAGTTAGCGTTAGGAGGCAGGGAAACCCAGGAATGTCTGAAATAATCCCTTCTACTCCGGTTTAATGCTGTCTCAAAAGTGGCTTCGGATCAGTTCGCCCCTTTGCTGTTTCGTATCAGTGAACAAACCATTTCGTACCCATGTTCTTGGTCATTGCGTATCAATTTCTCCTTATTATTGGTAGTGTTCTTAATTTTTTGTAGAAATAAATATTCACGAGTGAAATTTAAATCCATGTTGGTTTCTGAAGATATTAACTAACTCAACATAATTAAAAAATAAACAATCCCACATTTCTCCGAGGATCATTATAACTAGCTATAATATCATTAATGCATTCCTACAACCATATTGCATCCATTGTCATCTTCCCTGTCAGTTCCCAAAGTCCACCCCAAGCTCTCTCTTGCAATCGACAGCTTTGGTCAGTGTTGCAAAAGTTTTAAAAGTAAGTTTTGTTTATTGAGGCTTGTGGAATTTTTTCCAGCTCTTGTCAGCTGTAAGTTCAGCCAAAAATTACTGTTTTGATGAAGGCAGGCAGCTGTGGGTAAGGGTTTTTAAAAAAAGCAAAAAGTTGCAGATAGATACACACCCAAAGGATAAATTCCAGACCTCAGATCAGAAACTTCTTGCCAAAAAAGCTGAAGTCACCAATGGCTCCCTGAAGACATATGCTGGACCAGTCGTCTGCAGACAGGACTATGTTGTTTAATGTACCCAGGGTTAAATAAGTTCAGTGAATGTTGTTCTGATGAATTTGCAGACAAAATAGAACGTAGAAAGCCAATAAAACATTTTCAAAGATTGTTTTCCAGTCTGCTGCTTACATCAGGGAGGTCTCCGATCAGGTCACTGGTTGTGCTTCTAGCACCATTTTAGACCTTATGAAATAAGACATTACGACCCCTGGGCAAACTAGAATGACCCCCTGCTGATGTAGAGAACTACAGTTCTGTCCTATAGATTATTAACAGATTATAGAGATTTATGAGCAATCTCCAGTTGTCAAAAAAGTGTATAAAACAATCCTGGGGTCTTACAAATTAGATATACTGTCAAAAACTGAGGTATGAAAAGACGAAACTGTGAGTGTGAAACAACTAAATGGGCAATATGACTATCATCCCTCAAGTCCTACAGGCAGTAGTCTGTTTTATGAAAGCAAAAACCTTGTGAAAACAAGCATGCCTTGTTCCCAACCAGAATCCATCCTTACCATGAAACGCACCAGTAACACTTTGCTGCATACTTAAATGTTTTTTGAAAAAAAAAGTCCTTTTGTGCACAAGTAATGAGCTGTGTCATTGTAGTTCTTCACAGTTGCACTCATGACTGTCTGGGTGAAAACTTGTTCGACTGTTATGAGACTCAACAGCTGAGTGATAGTACAAGGAGAGGGAATAAAGGTCCCGGAAGACATGCGCTTCCCTAAAACCATTCATTTCATGTCAGATGCACTACAGCCACGGCGTCTGGCCAGTCACCTCACAAGGGGCCATCTGTCCCTGCGCGATCGGCAATTTCGGTGAGAAATGGGCACGTGAGCTTCGTTCCTCACCTCTGGACAGTCGAGCCGTACATCAGCATCCGAGAGCACAGGCATAGTAGAGAGCCATGCCTCATGTTTGCTTTTTCTCCTTACTCTGTATCCGCTCTGTCTTGTCTCTCTTGTGGAGTACAAGGGAACAGAGGCACTATTGATGTCCCTGTTGAATCTCAAATGCTGTTCTTGCCAGTCTGTATCTCTCAGTCCCTGGCGCAGCCCTCAGAAAACCACTGTACTGCCTTGTTGCTCCTTTTAAATAATTTTTTTTTTTTTTAAATCTACACCCCTGTTCCTCTAGACATGCCTACTGTACGGCGGGATGATCTACCTCCTGGAGATTATTCCAATTAAATAACTTCATGCAAACAGTCTCATAGTGGGAATGGATTAGCGCAGGAAGGGGGTGCGTGACAGCCGGAAAGGTGGCTGCTGGTGTCTGGAAGGGGGTTCGAGCAGGGGGTGAGCCTCCAGTTTCTTCCCTGCTCCGGGAGAGATGCCATCTGGTCACACAGAGACGAACGCAAGCAGTTTTAAAAAGTAACCCCCTTTCCTGCTCCCCGCCTCTGTTTAGTGTGTCTTTCTCGTTCTCCGTGCCGCACAATGCTTCATTCAGTGTTTATCTCTTCTGCTCTGAATAAATAGAGACACCTTATCTGTGCAGAGGAGAGTGTGATAAATGTTTTCTCCTGCTTCCCCACAAGGGTGAAGAAGACGGGCGTACCACACTGCTTCATCATAGATGCTCTTTTCAGGACAGGGGAATGGGAGACGTTTCTCATTCAGGTCATGCAAGGGGTTTCAGGAGTCTGCAAAACAATTCCCAAAGCACAGACTCATACCCTCTTTAATGCAAGGGAAACGGGAAAACAAATCGAGCATTTCTGAGTTTTCCTCGCCTTCAACCTCTCTCCCTTTGGGTAAGAGGCAGCTGGATCTGGAATTAAACTTTCAGGTGAAATGTAGCACGGAGTAGCTTCCAAAAGTTCTCATGCCTGGTGTTCATTTTCAGATTTGCTGTATTTTTATAGTTTAATGGGATGTAATGTTAAAGATCAAAGGAAAACGTTGCTTATTGTGAAGCAACATTGTGTCTTTTGCCCATTTTTTCTTTACAAAGCATCTCATGGTCAGCGAAATAAGGTCTGCAAATTGCAATTGTCTCTCTACACAGATTCTGTATTGCCACTCTTTAAGAAAAAGCCCAGATTTGTGGAGAGCCGAACTAATACTTGTCTTATCAACAGAATGTTCTGCTTTAGCATTGGATCTCTGCAGCTCCTCCAGAGTTACCAAGGGCCTTCTTGTTTGGCCTGTCAGTATGCCAGAGAGAGAGAGAAGGGTCAGGTCTAAGACGGTTTGCATTTTTGCCATACGCCTCTTTTATTTCAGAGGTGTACTGTTTGTAAACCAATATTCTGTTGCAAACCCCTTTGAATGCACAGCACATATATTTGTTTATACTGATTATGTGAGACACTGGACTAGATGCTTAAACTGGTTTGTACTTATTAAATAGATTAATTAAAAAAAAAAAACATTTTCCTAGGGGTATTCGGTTATGCTCAGTTTTAATTAGGATGTTTGCGTAAAGAGGGCTCAGCAAATGCACATCAGACTTTATTGTAAATAATTTCTAAGCCATGTATAATATTCCTTACACTTGTTATTAAACGCTACTCTGCGTTGAAGATTGTGGTTGTAATATGAGCAAAATGTAAAATGTTCTATGGGGTGTAAAGACTTTTTCCCAAGACACTGTAACTACCTTTGGACTACTTAAGAACTGATGTACTTTATTTCTTTACTATTTATCAAAGGTTGTTTAGACGCTGTCTTTTCGAACGGGATTTTGAGTGGGCTAAAGTTTTAAATTCTTTCATCTCTGTTTTTTCTCCGAGTGCAAACTGTTTCCTGAATGCATGTTTCATATTCTGGGACTTGGTAGCATTTTTTTGAGGTCAGATGAATTCATACTCATCCATTGTCTCTTTTGTTTCCTTTGCCACGGATTACAGACTCCTGTCATTTTCATTTGGAAAATAAAGCCTTAATCCTCATAAACAACAAGCAATCCCTTCCCTCCTGTCCATTGCACACAGGCAGGAACAAAGCACTGGACAAGCAGAGACATGACAAGCGTTTCCATCATTGTTGAGGGCCACCGGTTCTTTTTCAATTGCTAGATAAGCCTCCCTTTATGGTCCTTTCTAATCATTATAATCTAAATGATTACTGCATTGCTTTAACTTTTTAGATCTAATTCACAATATTGTTTGGTAATTCTCCCTCTGTGGAGCAGACTTTATACATTTACTGAGCATAAAAGAGGTGTGGCGCAAACTAGATGTGCATGTGTGCTACCTTGTTCCTCTTGCTTTCCTTATGTACACATTGCTTTCAGAGGAGTGTGGGCAGATGCTTGAAGGGTGTGTCGGCCTGGCATTAGGCTGCTGAAAGATAGAGGGAATTAAGATTTCCTTTAAATTGGAGATAGACCCGTCTTTTCATGTCTACGGATTATCCGGTGGTGAAGGAGGCGCCACGTTGAGGTGGATTTCTGATCTTATCTCCTGGGTTTTACTGCTGCCACCCTTGCCCTTGGAAATGAAGGCCTTGTCCCAAACTGTCCCTTAGAGTGTTTTTTTTACAGCTGCCTCTCATTCTGATGTGATATATGCACTTCACACAACTAAACACCCGCTACCCTTTCCACTCAGCACGTTTCCTGTCCTCTTATGCACTTGAGATCAGAGTAAACAAAGCAGATGTACGACAGATTTAGGAGTTGTGATTGTGTTAATTCTCATCTCAAGTCCCCTAGCGCCAGGCTGTGAATTTGGCTTTGTGACAGAGGAGCCTGGCACTTTGCAACGTCAAACATCAGCAGATGAAGTTCACTTTAAGGTCCAGTAGCCTTTGTTGCTGAGGGATCAAACACAGCTCAATATGTTTTACTTTTGCCGCTAAAACGACCTTGGTACTATCACAATTCAAACTGTTTTATCCCCATGTTCACCTGCAACCGCACAGCTCAGTCAGTCCGTCATAGTTGTCAACTCACAGTGGTTTTTCTTGCTTCACCTTTGAGCAATAGTTACCCCCCCTTCCTCTGTGGGAGCATGAGTAAAAGAAACATGATGAATCTTTAAAATACCTTTCTAAAAAAGCCAATGAATCACCTGGGGCAAGAGCTGCCTTAATTGGTTAGGTGGAGAGTCGCGGGGCAGGATGTTTTACAGGAGTTCTGTTAGGGCGGGAAAAACAAACTTCTTTAAAATGAAAGACTGAACAGGTACGTCTGGTTGGTTTGTTTATGATAAAATGATGTTGGAGACTCTCCAGTCAGGCTGTTTGTGACAGATGCTGAGTTTTCCCTTTCTTGACGTCTGACCTGTAAAAAAAGAAAATGCTGGCTCACCAATTATTAAAAAGAAAATTGTCCGATTCGGATCTCTGGCCAGTTGTCATGGCGGTTAGTAGGGCTCTTTGTAAACAGCAGTATGGACCGTCGCCAGCAGTGAAGACTGAAACCCAATGATAGAAACAGTAAACAAACATTTGCCTCAGTCCGCCTCCTCTGAGCCACTTTCCTTTGCCTGAAACAGACACTGGCTTTTGATGGTGCCTGTTTACTGGAGGCATGTCATCCAGCCCACCAACTCAGGCCATAAGCAACATTTCACACACAGTAAGCCATTTTGCCTGCTGCCACAGATGGGTTTAAATGAAAACTCCTCTGAAAATACAACCCTGTTCAGATCACCTCGTTTCCCCTGTACGGAGGTGATTTCTTGTTTCAGTTCCAGAAAAGACAAGAGCAGAAAGTTAA
The DNA here is from genome assembly GCA_902982915.1 of Phalloptychus januarius. Lineage (NCBI taxonomy): Eukaryota > Metazoa > Chordata > Actinopteri > Cyprinodontiformes > Poeciliidae > Phalloptychus > Phalloptychus januarius. The sequence continues at coordinate 15,045,735 of CADWAE010000471.1, read as the reverse complement.
TTTATCTGCTGCTTTTATAATTAAGCCTAGCGTGATTCACTATCAAAACACTACCTCCTTAAACACTTCAGTGGAAAGTCGGTTGCTTCATCTAGTCTAATGTGGCAGGCGATGTTTAGTCACCCTTTCTTTGCTTAGGATGAGAAAACGGTTCAGATCTCTCAAACTGAAACATGCTGAAAATGAGTCGACGCTTCATTTCTGTGCAAATTGAGGGTGCCTGTGAAGGATTTGGCAGCTTGCTGATGCATCTGCCTCAGAAGGCTTTGGGGCAGAAATGGACTTAGGCTTACACTCGCTGCAGAATAATGGAAACTGTGTAGAGCTACTTATTCCACCTGTAATGCTTTATCACCGCACTTTTTAAGTCTTCAACTAAGGGTTTCTCCACACTGAGTGGCATTTAATCCCAGCAATGGCACCAGAGGATGCAATTCATTTTCATTCATGTGAGTCATTTCACAGTTAATCCTCCAAACTGACCAATTTACTCCCGCCAAGATCATTTTTAATTATCACCTCTGCTTTACAGCTAATATGATGTCCAGCTGGTTGATGTTAATAGGCTAGTGGCTGTCGACTGTTGGCCCTCTGTTGCTTTTTCTCTCGTTTTTTTTTTTTCATGTACACTTGGTGATTAATTATGAGCCAGTGAAAATGAGACTCAGCCAGAAATGGTAAGTGACAGATGCATGAAGGGGTCAGTTCAGTGGCAGCAGCTGGAGACGAAGGTCACAATGTCAGATAGCAAAGAGATACGATAACATGAGAAACTGTGGAAGAGAGACGGGGATGTCTTGTGCAAGTGAGACTTTGAGAGATAAAATTAGTGGTGCTGCAAATTAGTGACTGCTGCCGACTTTTACCTTTCTCCAGATTCTGGTTTGTAAGGTTTGAAATGCATAAAAGAGAAGGAAGATGTTGCAGAATGTTTAAATCGGACAGAGAATGAATTATTACCATCCTCATTTATGCATCAAAGCATTTTTTTGTTTGTTTTCCTTGTTTTATTTTTGTATTAAAAATGCATCAAAGTACTTTCTGTTGGCTCAGGTCTTTCATATAGACTGGATATTTTGTCATATACACTAAATCTTAGTTTTGATGCATTTAATGCATTATAGCAGCTTTTTTATTAATATTGTTTTAGTATTTGACCTTCCTTCCCCAGCCAGATCTGGTTAAGAGAAAAAAAATGCTTTTTGTAAGTTTTGGCTAAGTGATTGGCATATCTTTCTAATAAAATTAACCAATGCAGATCAATACTATCTTATAGAACCGAGACACTTTTTTTGTCCTCTTGTCATGATTGTCTAAGGTTTTCATTTCAAATGAAAAAGATGCACCCAAAACGGAATTTTATATTTAGTGTTAATTTATTTATACTTCAAGTATAGCTTGAAGTATAAATATGTATAAATATGTATCATGTTAATTTTGACAGGCTTGGTTGATCAGTGCAGAAGTTCAGTTTGTAATTGGCCACATTATGATTAAGTTATCATTTTTTTAGATTGCTAGCATTCAATTTTATTGACTGATGGTACTAATCTGAACATAAAACTAATATTGGAGCAACGTAGCTATTTTTCTAATTTATTTTTTTGGCAAAAATTTGGATTTTTGTAAGTATTTTTATTTTGTAAGTTTTCGTTGAAATATCCTAGTAAAACTTCCATCCAAATTAAATATGCAAGGGTAGTAATTGATTTAAAATAAAACTGTGTAAAATAGTAATTTTGCTGACCTGAGCCATGCAAAAGCATCAGCAACGTTGGATCATGAGACCATATGCTGTCCTTATTATTTCTGGCATGCACTGAAACATGCTGGCAGGTGGAAGTGGTCATGGGGGAGGCGGGCAGAACTGCTGCAGGTTGGACGTCTGTCCCTTACTCATTTCAGTTAAATTTTGAAGTTTGCTAAGGCTGCAGAAAGATGTTTTGTTCCACTCACTTGCGCTTGTTTGTGCAAAACACGAAGTCTCCAGACCTTTCTGCCGCGTATCTCAATAGAATCTAATGATGAATACTAATGTAGACAAGATAACACAGGGTTTCTAAGCACAGCACGGTTAGCAGCGCTTTACACAAATCCAGGCTGTTTGGTAAATCTCGTCTTTCCCTGAAATAAATCTACATTCTTTTATTATCAAGCTGGGATAATAGAGTATATGGACAAGGTTATGCTTTATTACATTTTATAATGAAATAGTATAATGATTTTTTTTTTCCCAGTATCATGTCCTTGTCTCTGTTAAATGAGGTGGGTATAGTGGCCTTTCGCTAGCCTATGATCCAAGAGGGACCCATTAAAATCTGTTCATACAGCCATTGTTAAAGTTGCTGAGAATCTAGTTAAATGCCACTGGCTCTGTTGCTTCTCATCTGTAAACTGACAGACCGTTTTACTGTGGCTGCAGTCTCAGCAGCAGTAATAATACTGCCTAAGAAATAGCCTCAGCTTCAGAGACTGACATTTTGCCAGTGACCCATTGATCGCAAAAAATTAACTAGACTTTGCAATAATTTTTTAAGGGAATCTTTTTTATTGATCCCCATGGAAAAATTGAAGGGTGATTCAGCAGAAAAGAGTAGAGTACAATGCAAGCATAAATATAAATAAAAATGCACCAAAACAGCGAAAAGTGGCCTGTGCAGAGGCCAGCTTTGTCATATTTCATTGCACATTTCATTTTGCAGTGCAGATTTATAGTAGGCATTAGAGTGAGTCAGGTTTTTTACCTCTGCGTTGACCTTGACGTGTTGGGGCATGCCTGTAGGCTAAGAGCGCTGTTAGAGTGTTTGTAGTTTAATGATAATAAAGAGCAACATTATTTGCAGTGGCATGCAAAAGTACTGGTACGCCTCGTCATAATAGAACTACACATTTCATTGTTTACATTGAGATATTTTTTTAAACCAGGACATGGCAGTGAATCATTCTGAATGGAAGGGGAAGGATACAGGTTTTTAAAATTTTAACATATATATATATGGAATACATCTATTTATCTATGTTCAGTCCTCTGGAATTGAAACTTTTTAAAACCACGACTGCAGCTACGGCTGCAAGTCTACAAGCTTCACAGTTGAAACTTTAGCGCTTCTTTGCAAAGTTACTCCAGAAAATCAAGTAGACATGAATATACTTTTAAGAAACTATTCTGTTATAGTTCTGACTGTTTGTTTAAGGTCACTGACCTGAACATCTGCTCCAGATGTTCTTTTGCAGCCTCTTGCATGACTTCTATGTATTTGGTCTTTCTTTCCATTATCTGTTTTATGTCCCTGCTGGAGAAAACATGTCCATTAGATAGTGCTTGTGGCAAACTGCAGATGGGACTTCTTGCTGCTTTCTTTTTGCCCCTTTGCCATCACAGATAGATTAGAGGAGTTGACGTCAACACACGATTCCCCCAGATTTATCACAAGTCTTTCTGCGGGTTCTAATGAATTTTATTCAGGAGTATCAGAGTAGAAAGGGCTTAGTGGAAATGTCTGCCTGACTTTTTGAGATTAAAGAATTTGTAAAGATGGGGAAAAATGTTTTCCTTTTCATTCCATTTCTGTCACTCTCTTTTTTTTTGGTCTATATTAAAAAATCATGCTGTTGGTGGTTGCAACTCTTCAAAAATGGGGAAAAATTATTGTTGGTGTAATCAGCCAACCATGAGCCTTGTGCTAAAACAGGGTGGAAGTATCCAAACGAATTCATGTCTAGAACTTCCCTCAAACATCCCCACTGCAGAATTCACCTGGTGTTTCTTTGAGACTTTCCTCTTTTGCTCCATTACTTTTTTTTTTTCTAAGCTATTCTTCTTACTCAGTGTGTCTGTGCTCTAGGTGGACATCTTTTCTGGCGTTCTGAACCTGCCTGGAGCGTGAAGCTGTCTACTGAAATGTAGATCTGTGAAGGTGTCATCATTGCTCTACGTCTTAGGTGTCTGCAGTTGCCCCGTAGCCTCACTACTCTATTCATGCACCCATAACGACATGCATTATTCCTCACTGACTTATCTGGGCAGCCTTAAAGCTGCCCACTTTTGTTTCCCCCTCTCAACTTCTTTTAGCTGGAAAGGGGAAGCTCGTTCGGTGTTTCCGGGTGTGTCTGCATATCATCTAGACACAGAAGCTGTTTTTTTTTTCCTGCTTTTCTTCTAAATAATCTGATTTGCAAAGGTCATTATTCAGACTTGTTTAGTGCACTTTATTTTTATCCTGCAGCACATTGTTTCCAACTGTTCCCCTTTTTCACAGATCTGTTTACAGTTGCACTGCCGTGGCTGTTCAGTCTCCAACTAAAGCAAATGGTAGTCTTGGGAGAAATGACATCAGAGTTGCAGCCACATGCCCTTGTAGGAATGCCTAAATATTTACAAGCTCTCATAACACATGCTAGCCAACCACTCAGTCTTGGATATGTTCCGCCTGTTAGTTTTTAAAACTCAGCCTTGTGGTCGCTTCAATCTGGTGCGACTACGTCTATCCTGCTTCTCGTCTGAGCCGAACCCACGTCACGTCCTTCTTTGAAGCCCAACTCTTTAATTACAGTCATTAGCCATAGTGGATGTGCTGCTGGGGTTACAGAACCTTATTACCAAGACTTTGCCTTGCCTTGCTCTCTCTCTCTCTCTCTCTTTTTCTTTCTTTTTTTTTTTTTTTTTTTTAAAACAAGTTGCTGTTACATTGTTTACGGAATACATTCTGCCAATTGCATCCCCAAATCACGCACAAGTCTCACCAGGAGGAATTTCCCCCTACATCCACCCTCACCCTCTTTCAAATGGATATGGACAAGTGTGCAGTGTGCAGCAGCTTAATAACAGACTGTAGCAAACCCAGGGATGTTAGACAGCATGTTCACTTTAGCTTGTTTACTTGTTGACTGGTGCCAATTGGTGTTCCAACCAGACCCCGATAGCCATTTATCCTGCACTCCGGACCTCCATTAAGGTCTCTTTGTTGTTGTTCTTGTTGAGATCAACAGTACACTTACACTAACGTGCCTGTGCTTTTCCCTTAGCCAGTTTTTTTTTTTATTTTTTATGTTTAACCAGGTTCTGCTCTACTTCATCTCAAGTCCCTGTCTTTGTCTGCTGTCAGGAATTCATCATTCCTCTGTGTCTGTCTGTTTAATTAGTAATACAGAGTTGCTTGCCTCTTTTGGGTAATGGAAAAAAAAAAAAAACTAAGTCACATCTTGTTCCCAATAGGTTTCTATGAGTCTCTCCACCTTCCGACTTGAAAACAAAACATTATCCCCCTTGAACAGCGTGCTAAAACCACACATCTGTTCTCCACAGAAGATGTAAACAAAGCAAATCCTAATTACTGAAAACCGGTGGGATTATTAAATATAGTCTAGTTCTGTGCATAAAGTGTATTTTCTTCCTCTGTAGGAAATCTGATTGGACTAGATTAAAGCAGTGCAACTTTGCTGATCATACACTGATCAGCACAACATTATGACAGGTGGCGTGAAGAGCAGCAGATTGCAACGTCATGGTACCCGTTAGTGGGCGGGGTTATGTTTGGCAGCAGATTTTGTAATTGAAATGCATGTGGTTAGAAAGAGGAGTGGCTAACCCACAAGTATTTTACAGTCTGCAAGTCAAGTTTATTTGTGTAGCACATTTCAGCAATAAGGTGGTTCAAAGTGCTTACTTCATAAAAACATCATGCAGTCGAGATCGATCTTTTCAAAAGTGTTTGAGGAAGAAGCAAATGAGTGAAGGCTGGTCCACGTGGTTCTGATCCAATTGATGGACGACTTTGGTCTGGTCGGTTCTGAGAGAAAATTGCAGCAACACAGCGCATTTCAGTTTGTCACTTATCATCTGCCCCACATGGTTTTGATCTGTTTGAGTGGGATAATGACTCTGGCATGTGCCAGAAATAGTTCTGGAGTGGTTTGAGGTGTTGACTTGTTATCCAGAATTCCCTGAGATCAATCCAGCGAGCTTCTATTGGATATCCTAGACAAACATGTGACGCAATAGCGCCACCTCACATCTTACATCTCTTTAAGGACGTCCTCCTTAAAGTGTATTCAGCATTGAAGCATTGCTAAATCCATGCTTCAATGGGCCAGGCTGATTTATTTTTTATTTTTCTAACCAAGAGTTTTGTACTGTGGTCAGTAAGCATTAGTGTGTTTATGTTTTTAAGAGTACTAAGATTGAATGTCTTTTTTCTTTTGATTTGAAGAAATGTGGCAGTGTGACAAAAATGTTTGCACTTCTCCCCTTTCCTCTGCTATATGAGTTTGTTATACTTGGATATGCTTGATTACTACATTTAGCATTTATATTTCTGCTTTGCTTTATGTATTGAGACGAATATAAAAACTACAGAGCGCCTGATTAAATTTCAATAATCGACATCCTACTGAATCGGTGCGTAGGTCGCCAGGTTAGGCCGGAGCGGCGCTTGGCTGCGAGGGCCGTTCAAGGCTGCTAGCAGCTTTAATTGTTTTTCTACTTTAAAATAAATTTGATGATCCTATTTAATTTTGTGCTAACATTTGTGTGAATGTTGTAAAACCATTGTATTTTTTTGAGTTTAGGTACATGAACTTTTTTGAGTGCTGGTAATGAGAAGCCAGTATTCGTCACATGTTTGTGGGTTCAAAGGCCCACATGACACGGTTCAGGAAAGAATTGCTCACACTGTCCTGTTTTGTCATCCTGTCCAGGATTTAGTAACTGTTGAAAGGTTAGGAAGGAGCGTCAGGGTTTAGATGCAGCACCCCTGTGAGAAACACAACCCGACTTCAGTCTGGTAATGCTGTGAACATCAGAGTACTCACTTAGCTGAGTTTTGTTTTTTGTGTGTGTGTGTGTGTGTGTGTTTTTGCATTATCAGCAGCAGCAGCAGACTCGAATGCAGCTCCAAAGTCATGCTTCTTCCATTTCTGTTGGTGGATTTAGGAGATTGTGCTGTTGCCTGAGCGCTCAGGAAGAAGAAACTATTTGTGTCCAGTTAAAGCTCCTCCGTTACGGTTGAGTGAGACTGAGGCCTTCCTTCTGAATGAATCACCTCGGTCGACCTGATCAATTCATGGTTTACTTCAAGTCGTCTAAATGGGAGCTCATTCTGGCCTTTGGAAATAATTCAGACATTGACCGGGGCAGACTGCTTCCCCTGGCTACTGCCATGTGGACAAACACAGAACGTATACATGGATAGAGATTCCAGACACAGGCTCAGAGCCTGGGGGAACTGGGCGGCCAAGACGGGGATCCATGAATTTCTCATAACACAATCTGTTGGCTGATCAATAATTCAATTCTATCTGTGAGCAAGCATGTCTGGAGCCAATCTCACCTGCACCTACTCTGGCCTTCTCTTAACAAGGTGGGTGTTGTCTCCTTGAGCTCTGCTCGGCTTATGCCAGTGTGGGCTTTTCTATCCTTGTGTGAACTGATTAGTTGACTTCAGCTAGTTCGCGGGCAGTAGTTGCCGAGTCCATCGCTGTTGGTACACTTTCCCTGTGCCTGCGCCTGTGCATGAGAGCTCCTAGTCACTCTGGATTTTGGTGTGTTCATTATTTCGACTGTATACGTCCCGCTTCTTTTTTTTTTTTTAAAGCGTGGATGGACACATGTAGCTTTGAAGTAATTCTGATGTGTGTGATGAGGCTTATGCATGATCTGTCTCCCACTGTGAGCGCTAAGACAAATCAAAGACAGAGAACTCATTAAAAGGTATAGAGCTTGTGGAGGGGTCACTGTCTAAGTTCTCTGATTTAGCCGGATCCAGCAGGGTATCAGGCTGCTGTGGTTGCTTCGTTGGGGTTGGGAGGGGTACCCTCATCGACATGCCTCTCATTCCTCTCCAATCCACACCTGGCGGGTATTGCGGCCAACAATCGTTTTCACTGCATGCCTCGGTCTCTTCTGACGGGGTCAAGGACGACACTCGGGGGTACGGCTTTACCCCCAGCTGCCATGCTGCCTCCCCTTCCATCTCTTCTAATTTTTGCTTCAGTCTTAATAGTTTCCTGACTTACAGTTCTGTTTTTATCCGTCTTTGAGTGTTTTATCTGAGGCCACTACAAGTTTCCGTTCTCCTGCTGCATATCAAGCTGCACCCATTGCCTGATGAGGAGCTTTCTGGGTCGTCAGCAGCTTGTTCCAGGGCTCGGACTCCTATCAAAGCCAGTGACCATGAACCAGGGATGACTTTGAGCCAAGGGTAAACTGTGCATGTGTGCTGGTGCATGTGTGTTACTGACTTGGTGAGATAGGATACATCTAAAGGCTCACCGACTTTGGACAGTTTCTGTTTCCTTTCCTCTGAATGGCCTTTTTCTTTACTCTGGCAGTCACATCCCCTGTGTGCCTCTCGGTTTAATGCCCTTCCAGATAAAACAACGCCAGTAAACTTCCTTTTTGTTTCCCTCCCTCTTTCCCTTACTGATAACCACACTATCTGAGAGAAGGTCCGGGCAACATTCTGTCTATTCACTCCCCCTGCTCCACCTCCCTATCCTCTCTCTCAGTATGGTGGGATGCATTGTATGTAATCAGTAGATGGGATGGGGGTATTTTTTTTTTCTTTTCTTTTCCTGGCTGCCGGAGAAGGCGGATTGAGCGGGCTGGTGCGTATCTGCTGACTGTCACTTCCATTAAGTGCGCTGTCCCCGACTGCCTCCCTCATGTGCCCAGGACCCCATCTCGGAGTGCGCCTTTTGTTCGGTGTCCAGCCTCGCTAATTCACAAACCCTTCAACCTAAAACTTTCATACATAAGGAATTAAGTCACTTTCAAGGTTTAATTTTGTTGTTGCAAAATCTGTTGGAGGTGCTACAAAGCCATAAAACAGTTATTTCCTTTTTGGCTAGAAGAGGAGAACTCTAAGATATACCATTTGCTTGTTATCATTAGTTTTTTTTCTGGATTGTCTTGTAGCTCTAGCAAGTAGGGCATATGGTATGTGTGTAAGGTCACCAGCTTGGTCGTAGCCCTTCCAACAGTTTCTAGAAATGCTTCTTTTTCTTTCAAACTACTTTTTTCCTGTCAAATAATATTTAAAAATCATCAGTATCCACCTCTATTACTCTGCTTCCCCTTAATAAAATGTAATGTTTAAATAAGAGAATATGTTGGCAGGACAAAATTTAATTTTTGCCTATTATGGAAAAAGCCATCATCAACAGAAAGCAATAACAAGCCCTGACATGTTATATCTGACGGGCAGAGCAGACATATCTGTCTGACTTGTACAACTAGCAAAACCAGCACTGCATTTCACCGTAACACCAAACATAATGGTGATGCCATCGTCATGCAGCTATCCTGAACTTGATTAAAGGACAGGGCAGGTGGTCAAAGTTGGTAGGAATGTGGGGGATTTGAAATCCAGAACAATCCTGAAAAAAATTGTTAAAGACCTCTGGTTTAGATCAAAACCTATTTTATGTTTTAGAACGACTCAGTTCAGGTCCAAACCTAAATCTAATATAGAATCTGTGACAATGCTTTAAAAAGTCAATGTTCATAGATGCTCTCTGTCCAGCCTGACTGAATATTTTAAGAATGATGGGTGAAAATGTCATTGTTTTAAAACTCAAAATATGGGGTATGAATGTTTTTGTAGCACCCTAAAGTAAAGAAAGAACAAATAGTCCACACTTGTCTAACTCTTGGTCTAAGTCGGTTAATAAAATTGGACAGTTGTTGCAAGTACCAAATTGAAGTGCCTATTTTTGGCATTAACTAGTCTGAAATCCCCTGTCATGTTTTTGTTTTCTGTTTCCATATCAGAGAATTCCCCAGAAGACAGCTTGCTCCCTAAACAATGTCCGTGAAGAAATTTAGTTCATCACCGTGCAAAGCATCTTCTCTAAAGGGCAGTGCTGCTCTTCTGGTTGTCAATGTCTGTTAAGCAGAATAATCAGTGCCTTAATTAACAAAAGTCAGTTCAGAATATCAATTATAGCTTTACTTTATCTGCAGTCTTGTCACACCAACAAGCAATTATGACTGCTTCGAGTTTCCATTGTCTCTCGCTGGTGATAATTGGTAATTTTTTTAGCTCATAAATAACTTTTTTCTCCTCTTCGTACACAAGTTCCAGTCGTGCGGATGAGGAGACATTGGTGTTACTCTAGAAGCCCAAGAGATTTACCAGCGTTCTCTCTGTCTCATTTGGGTCCAGACACGCTCTCTTCCTCTGGTATTACAAAGATTGCCAAGATACTCTCTCAAAGCAGAATTGATCCTCAGTAGAACACATTCACATCCACTCCCAGACATTCAAATCTATTTTTTCCACCCCTGTTCACTCTGTTTTTTTTTTTTGTCACCATCACAAAAACACTCTCCTAACAGTCATGTTTTCTGAGCATACTAAGCCCTGGTGTTGCTCTTTGCCTCTGGCTGAGGTAATGACATGGTTGTGGGTCTCACTGTGGTGGTGTTGAAACAACAGATCTGCTTCACTGTCGCACCTCTGTCCGCTTGTGTGGCTTGATGAAGTGTGTGTTCTTATCGCAAAGCTTTCCATTGGTCCACAGTCGAGCTGTCATCACCTCCAGTCTTCCATAACGGATAAACACTGTTTTGGTTTCACCTCGTGTCGTCTTTCTTTTTTTTTTTTTGTGTTGTTGTTTCGTTTCCTACCTTATTCCTGTCGTGTGATTGAAAACAAAGCGTCTGCTTTCATTTCTTTGTTTGGAAATAATTTGCCATGCTTGATTGTCTCTGAGATATGGTTCTCCTCCAGTTTCTGTGGAATAGTTTGCATTTGCAGCCTGGGCTGCTCGGGTTGGTACAGGGTGCAGTGGAACCAATTATAGCAATGGGTTTTGTGAGCAGTAAGCGTAGCATGGTTGTAGTGGTTGTGATGGGTTTTTAATGGGACTGGGCCAGAGTCACAGATGTAAGGTCTTGTTGTTTTTGGTGATTGCAATGGTCAGCGTGCGATAGGTGAGCCAGCACAGTGCCACACACTCCACTTGAAACTGTGACTGATTGTTGGGCTCAAACTGCTCTCAAAGCCAGATGGTTTCTCAGCGGTATTTTACTTGTTTGTTCCACAAATTTTTAATTGAAATGTGACTCAACTCGCCAAGAAATCTTGCAAAAACTAAAAATGGAATAAAAGTCCTGTGATGCTGGGGTCATGTGGTTATTCCTACCATCTGTTCATAATGTTTACTTTTAGCCTGCGCTTGGAAGTTTTTGTTGAGAAGTAAAGGACTAGTATGAAGTTTTTCATACATCCAACAAGATTTTCTTGCGAAGTGAAAACATGACGATGTTTCTCGTTGAGGTGAATAAATTCAGCTGTCTGAGAGGTTCTACTTAAATATTTTTTCATCACATTTTTATAATATATGCGCTGCTGAAACGGCTGATCGTTGAACCCTCAGGCAGCACAATTTGGCATAGTGACATAGACATTGTTTGCCTGAGAAAATGTTGGCAAACTTGCAAAAGTATAAACATGCAATGTAGCTTTCCCTATTCCTTGGATGTGATCATATTTAATTTGAGCTAAAATAGTGACCTATATCTAAAAAGCTGTTTGCTGTCCAACTCTAACTAATAACATTTCTACAAGCTTGCTGTGATTTGGAGTGAAGAGAACTGGAACCGATAACTTCACAGATCCTCCCTTTAACAAACCTAACCTTTCTCGTTAAGTAGAGAAGGAGAATTAAATTGCCTAAATCTTTATTGCTTAAAGTCATAATCGATGTGCCAATTGTGTGCTTATTCAGAAAGGTAGTTTAATGCAAAAACTCATCCCATTTAAGGTATCACTAGGATGTTATCTCGTGAATAATGAAAGTGTTGCTTCATCCCCGTCGTTGGAGCCGCAGCGTGATCCTGTATCTGCAAAGGCCTGTGTGGTTAATGATATGGCCAAGGCCATTAGCTAGATCTTTGTCTTTTCATCCTGCTGGCTCTTCCTGATAGCTGAAGTGTTTCTCTTATTAACCATACTATCATAAGCTCTTTTGTAAGGATGCACATTAATCTAAATGCAGACTACTGCATTGAAATTCTTTCCACACATTGATCCACAAGAGGTTTGATCAGCTAAGAAATGAGCGAGTGTGTGCCAGTTCACCAGTTTTTGCTTAGCACAGTGTGGACCATCAAAGAAGTGATTTGTATTCGCGCTGCCTTGCATTAGCCAGTCTGGACAGGGGGGTTGTTATCAGAAGACCTGAATGAAACAGCTGCCTAGCACTGCACACCGCCGTACACTTGAGGCCCTTTTATGCTTTTGAAAATGCCATGTTCTGCCTGTTGTGTCGGACACATTGCTTGCTAATGATTTCTGGCTCTTATCCAACCGTATCCTGCATTCTCACCCACAACACGGTCTTGGCTTTTGCATCTGGGCCTAGACTCTGACAGCTAGGAGTCTTACCTGGGAAATGTCTTTCCGCAGCGGTGGAGACATTTTGATCATAAACTGTAACCCACCGTCTCCTCTCGGAGCGGACGGCCAGCGCCCGACTCTGCCAACACTCTAATATTTTGCGACAGAAGGGTGTTAGCAAAGCCCTTTGGGGGAGCCACAGTGAATTTTTCACTTCACAAACGAGCCCAGTTACATTGAGATGGTTTCACCTGTTGTCTTTGGTCATGCCCTCTTATTGCCCTTGATTCTGTGAGCTGCTATTGAAACCAAGAGCACGTACAAAGTTGTCAGCACCATGCAGGTACTACCTGCAAAATCTGGTACATCACTTTTATCTGTGGTGTCACGTGTTGGCACTTTTTTCCGTCCTTTGGCCATGCTTGTCTGATCCAGGTCATAGTCGCCCTCCCCTCCCCAACCGTCGACTTGTCTGTTTGGTTGTAATGCAGCCTGAGCCTTTGGTTGAGAAGGGCATTAGCCTACATTTGTAGGCAAAAGTCCCTTTTTTATCCACAGATGGGACTAGCTGCACCAAATTAGTGATTTTTTTTTTTTCACTACTTTCTGCTTATGCATCTTATGAAACCGTGAAAGAACCTCTCGTTGATGTGACCCTACATAGGTTTGATTACAGCTGGATGCAACCAGCAGCTGAAATGAAGATGGAACATAGAGGTTTGAAGTTTTCTTTTTTGTGCTCTGTATCGCTGTTCTTGTTTATGTGCATCACCAAAAAGCACCATCACTTTCCATCACCCACCCTTCCCAAAACGTGTCCCCAGTGCAATCTCATCTCCAGCTTTGAATCCGCTAGGGGGGCTTCCATCAGCAATTTTGAGTTCAGCTCTCATGCCTGTAGGCTGGTGTAATGATAGCTTTTGCAAAAAAAAGCACAGGTGTTTGCTCACAAAGTATGAGGCTGAAAAGTAGGAAAAGGAGAGAGAGGAGGTTGATGGAAGCGTCAGTAGCCCTCTATTGTAGGCTGTAGTGCTCAGTACGTGGCGCACTCCCTTAACAAAAGCAACAACACGTGCATCTTGAAAGATTACTTAGCTGCTGTTAGCTCTACCTCATCACCTGCAGGATGGATGCCCGGGCAATCAAAAATGTCTGCTGGTTTTAGCGGGATAAGTAATTGGGGAGAGGCCATTTCGCCAAGTTTCTGAAGTCAAATACTGCAACGTTGGAAACAGAGGCAGAGATCCTGTTGATTTTATGTTCTCCTCGTCTAGTTACCTGGGTGATGTCTCATCAGGTTGCAGTGATTACTTTGTGGACAGGGTTAACAGCCCATCTAAAGGCTCCTTTTGTGAGTATGTGTGTGCAAGCATGCATAAAAGGGAACAATTGTGTAACATGGTGAGTGTGCAGTGTACCACTGTCCAGATGCATCTGCTTGGCTTTAATTAGTTTTGGCTGGCACAAGCACCCACCAGTCTCTCTTGTGTTTAATAACAGCCAAGACAGTGGGCATTTATCAAGGTCTGAATCCAGCTGAGGGGTTGCGTGTTCATTTGGTAAAATCGCTTTAAACTAATCGAGCTCTTTTTATTTTCTCGAGTCGTTTGCAAAAGAGGTTCCTGTCTTCAAGTTGAAACGCAGTTCATCTGTGCTGTGCGTGCTTTGGCCGTCTTTCAATCCTCTATTCTCACTTTTTCTCCCCCTTCTCATCAGTCATTTTTATTAATGCGTTATGCATCTGACCCAATTAACAAAGGCTCTGGAGTTCTTCCCGCGTTCTCCTTGGCCTTGCTTACTCCTGTGTGATAGGAGTCATTATTTCTGCAGATGCTGGTCACAGTGAGAGCGAAATTAAGGCCTCATTTTGTTATTTCTCAGTCTACATCAGTAAGCAGCACTCATTGGCTTTTGTCTACTGAAAACAGTGATTTTTAATCAGGGTTGGGGATGTTTGTTGATGAACCGATGTAAGCTGACACACAGTCTCCCCTCACCCTACCCACCTCCTGCCTCTTCCTCCCATCCCTTCACATCTGTGAGTCTTACCTGACGGGACTCATTTGTCAGCCCTCCTCCCAGGTCTTCTTTTTCGTCTGCTTGCCCGAGCCACCTGATCCCTCCCTCCTGTTGTTCCGCCAGCGCCAACGGAGCCGAACAGGCTATTGCTTCTGAGAGTCGGAGGAGATGGAAACTAAACTGAGCAGAGACGAAGGGCACACAGGTGCAGCTCGTCTCGCTGCCTAAGGGAAATCTGTCAAAGTCTCTTCATTTTGTCCTTCTCTCAGTAGTTTTACCCACTGAGGGCTATGGCTTCTTTTCCCCTGAAATCTAGCTCTGGTCTGGGTTGGTACACTTTGAGGACAGGGTGGTCCCAAGAGCCACAGTCCCTGCAGGAAACATCCCAACAGGCTGCCAGAAGGAAAAGGAGGAGGAGGCAGGGGCTTGAGTGAGATTCTCACTGAAGGATAACCTGGAGTCAGAACACCACAGTATCACTTTGTCAACACACAAAAATAAAATCAAAGTATATAACATCATCTGTTCTTTTTTTTGTTCTGCTTCTAAAATAAAATCAAACATTGGTTATTATCGGTTGTGTAAAAAAATGAGCCCTGCACATGAGACTACACTAAACCTGAGGTGTATATAACTTGACATCTTAACAATATGTCAACTGAACCTAAAAATCTCAATCTACTTTATTTCCACAAATTTCTTTCAAACATTCACAAATCAGTGTTTTAGAGAATGGATGCTAACTCTAGTAATGCTAATTTTAGCATGAGTAGCTGCTAACGGCTGGCATTCTGAGGTTTCTGAAATCATTTGCATGTTGTCTGTCCCTCTATTGTACTACAGAGCATCTGCTCTGCTGCCTAACCAAAGATTTCTATGTGATTTAGGATTCATCAGTACTTTTGCTGGGTGTTGTAGCCTTCTCATATTGCTGGCAGTCCATAGCAATAGGTGGGGGACGGCAGTGCTGCACTTGTACATTCTCAGTAGCTCATAAGGAAACATTAGCAAATACATTATGAACATTATTAGTTATTTTGAAACTATTAAAATAACTATAAAATAACTATACTATTTAAAACCTTAGCATGCCTAGGTGTTGCTGGTAAACAGCCCAAGCTCGTTTCCAGCTCTTGATATTGATCCGTCAGAAACTTTTCTCCTTTGGTGCTCATGCACAGCTTTTCAAATAGTTTGACTTGAGATGTTTACGTAAAAAGAGTAATAAAAATGTGAATAGTTCATAATTGTCAACAGATGTTGGAGCATCCATCACATGGATCCAGTGGCGTCTGTTAAAGAGGAAATATGACCAGATTTTTACAGTCATATGCCACCAGTGGGCTGACATTTCACTTTCCATTGAATGACCTTAGATTTCACCAGAAATGGGTTAGAACATCTAATTTTGCTCTGTCTATTTTGTAACCAAGAGAAAATGATGTTGCTTCCTTTCAACAGCTGACCAGCAGAGTTCAGCAATAGGTGGGGGAGGAACAGCACTCCATTACTAAATGCAAGTAAGGGGAAATGTAAATGTGTGGGGGGGATACATTTGTAATGATGTGACAAAAGTTTAAAAGGTCAATGTTTTAAACTCCTAGTATATGTAACCCTCTCCGTGTGAGATGACGCCCATCTGTTCCTTAAACATTTTTAACCATATTTATTTAAATCACTGCCCTACATTTACTTTAATAATGTAAATGCTCATATACCAGGTGCTGATATTGAGTAGTCTCAATATTTCCCTCTGCATTGCATAAGTCACATTTCAAATGTTTTTTTTCTCACTTGGTATGAAAACCAGTTCCTCAGAAAGGAATGATAAAAATCTCAGCCACCACTGTGATGTATTGGATACCTGAGGGCACCTAAAAATGTGAAGTTAGAAGGCATCTGAAGTAAGGCTCAGTTAGGTTTCAGATTCTTCCATCCTGTTGAAATGAAGTTGTCTTGTGTTTCCCAGTTGTAATATTGCACATTTTTACATAATTTTACATAATTGGTATAAACCCAAATTGTCTCAGCCAGCTCACCGGCTAAGTTCCTCTTAGTTTGGAGTTGTCTAATTCAGCTCAGCAGGGAGGCGAGTCCTTTGATTTATTATTTTTTTCCCTTCTTTTTTTTGTTGCGGGGTGCAAACTTGACCAGATTATATGGAGCCGGTCCAGGCCGTGTGGACGGGTGGCTCCCAGCCATCTTCTCATTTGTGTTTCTCATTGTCGGTTGCAACTCTCCTCCATTTTTGTTCTCTCCCCTTCCCTTTGTTTGCCTCGCGCTTATGCTCAGGATCTGGCCAACGATTGATAAGACCCAATCCCTGACAATGCCTGGCACACGGCACGGGATCAGTGGCTGTGGCGCTCCAGCATTGTGGAGCCCGCGTGTCTGTTCTGGCTTCGGGAGAGAGGTGGAATGCAGCTCACGTCATTGTTTATCTACCTTTCCACTTCCAGATGGCACTCAGCAGAAAGAATGTGCTTCTTGACAAGCTCCGTCTTTATCTCGCGCTTTCCTCCATCCACCCATCCCTTTCTCCATCTCTCCTGTGGTTCTCTCTGGTCTGTGGATCTGCTTTCAGGTCCAGAACGTGCGGCATGCGGTGAGGCAAAGGGAGCCAAGAAGGCAGATTGGAACGTGAGAGGGGAGCCCTTGAAAGTCAGGTGGTACTTTCTGATTGTTTGGAAAAAGTTGTTTGGGGAAACATATATAATCTATCTGATATCCCCCTATAAAATTGCTGTATTTGATCAGTATCTTACGAATGTATTTACACCCCTTGACCTGTTTCACTTTTTGTTACATCATATTCACAAACTTTTGTATATTTATTTTTGAGAGGTTATATGTAGAAAGAGGGGGGAAAAAGATATTAACATTTTTATAAATAAAAATCTGAAAATTGTGGCATCCATACATCAAATTACAATCTGTGAGATGTCACCTAATATGTTTAGACTCTGATTTATTCTTATAATTTGCAAATGCTGACAATGAAATGATCTAAAACACCTTTGCGTACACTTGTTTTCTTTTGTCTCAGGTCAGTAAATCATAAAAACTGTGCCCAAGATAACAATCAAGTCGCCCAGCCCCAGTTGTCTTGGTCACCTGGATTGATGGACGGTCAATTCCAGCAGCCAGAGATAATCACAGCGTGTCAGCCACCACCGATCCAAACTCTTATCTGTCTGCCCACTGCCAGCATGCCTCAAATGACCACAGGAACGTGCATTTTCACGTCGTTGTTTCAAATCCCCTGAGGAAGAGAAGGGAACATCTCTGTGTGTGCAAAACTTTGTGGAACTGCATCCTTCACATGGCGTTTACGATTTATGTCTAATTCTCCTTCCTGCATTGGAAAATCATCCCCTCTGCTTTTACATTGTAGAATTTAAGATATTATCCGCATTATGTGGTGATTAGCTGTTTGCATCACAACTGAGTGTCAGTAACCTCAAATTGGATTGGAGCAATGTCCCGTGGTACCGTGTGAGGCTCTTTAGTCACTCTGCATTTACCATCAAGAATGTTAACAAATCAGATTATCTCCCTTGAATGTTTACCTCAACAATAGACTTTGACGAAAAGTCTTGCTTCTCGCTTCCACTCTGCTGCCCAAAGGGCTTTGGAGGGGCTGCTTTTCCTCCCAGATGAGCTGCACTAATTGTGGCCTAATGGCGAGCTGTTATAGCCCAGAGTGGTAAAAAGCAGTCGGTCGGTGAGGCTCGCTGCTTTTCCTGTGCGGGCTGATTACGCTGTCCAGTTAATGCACCCTCCTCAGATACAAATGGAGGGTGGTTATTGCATGAGCAGAGACAGTCAGCCTGTCAAAATCACCCTCTCTGCCAGACAAGAGAGAGATAAAGAGAGAGGGAATATATTCTGGAGAGCCAATTTCACTGAGGGGACACAAGCGTGGGGGTGCAATTATGAAATATAGCTTTTTGTTCCTATAATAACCTTCTATCCACAGTCCATATATCTATATAAAACCAGAATAAATGGACTGGTTACTGGTCCGGTGTCCAGCATAAATCTGAACCCGTGGAGTCGTACCGAAAGAACTCTATTGTGAAAGTTTGTGTCTTGCTGGCTCAAAAAATTTTGTTTCTGGATATCTGAAAGAGTAAAACACGTCGTCTTTGAGTTGTTTTTGCTCCTGTTAGCCATTTCCAGTTTGTGTGGGAGTACACGCCTGTGTGCCTCCGCTCCAGTTCTTCAGAAGCAAATGGGGGAACTCTCATACGAGCCGTTTTTCCTCTTGCTATAATTAATCACCAGAGAACCACATGATTGTTTCAGCTTAAGATGCATTTTCTTTAAAAATATGTCCCCCCCCCCTCAGCATAACATTTGCTGCGAGTCACAGACGAATGCCCTGTGAAACATGGCTTCAGCACTGCTGCCAGTTGTGTACAACACCCAGTCACTGCTGTACTGCTCACTATGCATCCGTCTGGGTAAACACTCTGAAACACGTTGCCAGCCAGCTGTGTTACCAGCTCTTGAACAAAAGTTTGAGGTGAAGTAAAACTAGAGGGTCAGGAACTGATGAACTCTGTCTTGATTTGGGAAACAGATTTTGGTTGGAAGAAAAACACCTCTAAACTTTGAAACGTCCTGGAGCTAAATGCATACACAGGCTCCTGAAATACAACTTTTGGCAAAAAAAAAAGTTCTATTGGCTAAGTTTTTCTGCCTTTTGTTTTTTCACCATGAATGTTTAAAATATTTGATTAGGTTTGGTTTCTATCATAGAAAGTAATCTGTAATTATGAAAAGATAGTTTGGTAAAAGTGTTTTTTAATCTGAAATAAGTTGTCAACTGGTTCCTGTTTACTAATTATAGGAGTTTTGATGTTAATAGGCTCCACTGATTTTATTTTAGGGTATCGGATTTAAGGGAGCAGAGTAGAAATGCCCTCTAGACTGTTTTTTCCACACTTGCATTAATTAAAAAATAATAAAACTAACTGTTTTCACTACACAAATGTGCACATTTTGTAAAAATCAGAAATTTGTTTTCATTGGACAAACTAAGGGAAAAAAGGTTCAAATGTTGTTTTGCAAAATGCTGCATTTATGCAGAATCACTTGACATCTATTTCACGTATGTGTATATATGACTAGACATCCAAACCACAATTTATTACATGATTTTTGGATATTTTCTGTATCCAGCAGAAATCCAGTGATAAGCAATCAATCTAAATTTGTGTAAAGTACGGTGGAACTCTTCTTTGCCTCGCTGCACATGCAAACTCTGCAAATCTTGCATCATTAAATCTGAATATAGCTAGCATCAAATTGCCCTGAATAATTTTGTTATAAATCAATGCTTTAATTGCCAACTCACATTTTATTGGCTGTCTTTGCGGAAATGAGGCTTTTTCCGAGTCATTTTGCAGAAACCTGTTGTATTAAACTGAAGTTTCTTCCTGTCCCATAACCTTTTTCTTTCTTAGTTGGTTTTTACATAAAGCAAATACGTTTCAATTACAAAGTTACAGAATTGTGTAATTAATTTTCAAATTCTCATGTTCCAAACACAAACCTCAATGTGTTTTTTACTGGGAGTTTGTGTGATGGACAAACACGATGTGGAGCTCAACTCTGAAGGAGAAAAATGAGGGTACACAGATTTAAAACTATTTTTTTAAGTATATATGTAGTCAGCCACCTCTACTCTGATTCCCTTAAAAAAAATGTCTGTAATCTAATTAGCAAAGAGGGAATTTGTGTTCATTAATCTCAGGATAAATACTTTTGCTCTAACAGAGTGACCCAATAACTTACTTCCATCAGAGATGTTCTCATATTTATCATCTGGAGCAAGTGCATCTCCAGGGTAAAACGGCTCTTAATTTAAGTTTGGATGTAGGAAGTCATTGAGCACACTGTGGCATCCAACAGTTGGCGAAGGGAAGCCCTCATCCCTTTGGTGCCGACTCACAGCTATGCCCGAGTCCACTTTCCTATTACCGTGATTGCCTGCAAAAAAAAAAAAGTGGCGGGACGCTAAGCACATTCACTCTGCCAGACAGCTTCATAAAACGGCTACTGATGATTCCCAGTGGGGCCCTCATCAGCGGCAGAGCGCGGTGAAGCGCCCGAGGACTCTGCTCTCGGAAGTCACAACAGAGGTGCGATAGTGAGAGGGGAGGGTTGGAAAACAAGATGGCTGCTAAGCAATTGCATCTCTTCAATGGCTCGTAGGGAGGTCATCCAGGAAGTAATGAGGTGAAGCGCCGCAGTCGAGCAGGAGCTGTCAATCACCTCGGAGATCGTTGGGTTATAATGAGCGCCTGTTGTGAGTAAGCACCTACATAACTTGGCAGCTCAGTTGAATGTAGACCACCTTTTAGCCTCTTTCAGCATCTGCCTCTCTTGCTCTAATCCCTTTCATCCTTCATCCTCTCCTCCCCCCTCTTTCTCCCCTGCTCATTGAGAACTAGACAAGTAAAGCTAGCCGTGGACCATTTCCCAAGCATAATCCAACATCTGTCTTCCTCATGTCTCCTACTTTGGCATGAAAACATTCCCTCCCTCCCTGCATCTTATCTCCCTCCTCGCTCCCTCCCCTCTCTCTGGTAGCCGTCACAGCCTCTGAACGATTTCCTCTCACAGGGAGCTTTCTCAGAGTCATTGTGGCAGTGTCAAACCAGCCTCCTATTTAAGCTCATTAAATCTTTCCAAGAGAATGGGAAATCAATGGTCCGTACCGGTGCGCAAGAACTTTTCTCTTAATTTAATTTCTCCTCCCCCACATATCTGTTTGCATATCTTCTCTCGTTCTCCCGACATTTATGTCTGCGCTCCCCATCTTGTCATTCTCCTTTAGGTGGTGGAGTGGAGAAGGCCAAAAATGGTTGCCTTCAGAAGCTATTTCAGAGCCCTGTTTGTGACGGGCACCATGGTGAGAGGCTGTCCAGACTGTTCACTGTTGTTTAGCGCCCACCAGTTGCAGCTGAATTCACTTGAAAGTTTTGGGCTTGTAGACCAGAGCCTTGGAGTTTGGGCTTTTGTTTCAGCCCGTTCTGTTAGGAAGCAGCTTCAGAGCAGCACAGAATGTACCGGTACAAACATATGCAGCATGTAGCATGCTGATGTTTCTCACTTGAAAATACTCCCTCCTGCTTCCTTCCTTCTCATTTTCACCCCGTCTCTGTTGTTCATGCAGCTTCTAACAGCCATTTTATTTTATTTGTATTTTAAGACTTTATGCCCTGCTTCATTGGTTAAATGATCTTTTAGTCTGTTTGACTGGCCACCAGTATGTTCATTAATCCAACAACTTGTCTACCCGACTTTTTGTCACAATAACAGATTTTGCTGGAGGATAAATTGTCCCAGAACTTATTGCGATAATCGATAATATCGTTTTGAGTCCATTGTCAAGTAATAGCAATAATGGCAAGAACACATTCTCAGGGATCAATAAACTTTAAATTATAATGAACATTTAAACACTGGAACTGGAAGACAAATAAAAATGATTGAGTTTCTTTTCATCTCTCACGCGATCGATTGGTGCATCTCTTCCTAAGTAGCACAAAACGACAATCATTAAAAAAAACGTATAAGGAAATAATTTTGTCTTCAGAGACTTCAATTGAAATATCCAAAATAAATAAAATTATGAAACAAAATTATCTTTCAACAAAAGGGATATTTGTCACCAGAGCACCAGATTGATGACTTTTATCATTCAGTTTTTGGTAAAAAGAGAAAAATGCTAAATCAAGCAAATGAAAATTTAGTTTCTTTTCATCTATCATGCGAATAATTGATTTATTGTTTATTGTGACAGGCTTACCATTCACACCCCAATCTATTTATTTATCCATGTATCCTACCATTAGTCCATCGGTTTGTCAGTCGTCAATCAATTCTTATCTGTCTGTCCGTCCATTGGTCTGTGTTTAATTCACCTGACCACCATCTATCCAGTCTTTCTGCTTCCTTGTCTCTCCTTAACCCCATATTTGCACTCTGGCCTTTGTAGAGAAGGGCACCATGGCGTCATAGTAAACTTCTGTGTATAAACTATAGGATTTTGACATAAGAACGGTATATAAAGCCAGTATACATGTGTCTGTGTGTGTTTGGCTGTGAGTACATGTCTGGCAGGGCTTTGTGCTGTTTGAAACCATGCCTTGGGACGAGGCCCACACCTTCTCTGGAGCTCCTGTAATTGCTCTTTTGGGGCCCTGTCTCTGGCTCTGAGCCTGTCGCCATCACTCCTCCTGTCATCTTTTTTTCCTGCCCTCCCTTTCTGTCTTCTTTCCCTGCATGGCTCATTATGGCTGATCCCCACCTGCCCAGTTGGGGAATTCTCCTTTATACACATACACACTCGCGCTCAGTCATACATACAGTCAGAACCACTCAGCGGTTTTCGGAGCTGCCTGTCGCTCGGCTGGTTTGTGTACTATCTGCTACAAAACAGCTTTGCTAATAGTGTCTGGCCGAGAAATGGAAACAATAGGGCCATAAAAAAGTTCCCACCTCCTGCTGGTGCAAACAGATAGTTTTTCATTTCGTTTGTGGCTGTTGGGGCATGATTTTCCATCAAACTCCAGCCCTTCAACAGCAGCTTTTGCCTTTGTAGGCATTAGCCTCAGCCACAGGCCCTTAACCACAGGCTTCTTTTCTATTTTGAATCCAGCCTTCCTTCTGCCATGTCACCCGGCAGCCCTTTCCATGCCTATTCCCAGGGTAGAGGGCTTCGTTTGAGCGATAATGGATGTGGCCAGTTGCAGCTGCTCAGCAAGCAGGCACTATCACAGGACTTATCTAAGGAGCTGAGAGTGGCCTGTGATGAATGGCTTGGAGCTGTGTGTCTTCTCCGATCAATAAGCCACTAGCACCCAGATGAGCTAGATCCCTCTTTGTTGGCGCTCTCTCCACACCCCCACCTCATCTACTCATACATCCTCTCACCACCCTCATAATCTCCCACCATGTTTGTGAACTTTTCCCTCCAATACTTCTCCGACTTGGGCCATTGATCTTTTATCCTTGGCTTGTTTTAAATAGAGGCCTGGTATCTCCTCCACCCGAGCATAAAAACTTTCTGACGGTAGTTATTCTGGTAGTCCACCTTATAAACATTTTTTTTAGCTAGGTCAAAGCCCTGTAATCAGAAGGAGCGCTGGTATGAAGCACCCCACTCCTCTACGGCACCTCCGAGGTTTCCACAGTGAATGTGACGCAGGCACAACTCCCATGTGGATTTCTGCTTTTGCAAGGGAGAAAAACATTTGTATATGACGAACTGTTCCCGAGCCTCGTGTGTCCCATATAGCCACAAACTGCTCCACTTACTATGAAATGACATAAGATGTTCTGGCTTTTTACAAGTGTCGTGCAAACATGTGTATGGGGCCTCCTCAGACCACCACCCTGAGTAAATGATTCCTGCTGCAGAAGGCTAAAGTATACAATGCTGGTAAATGAGTGCATGTGCTTATTGTTATTGTTTTAAATGGCATGTTAATGTGCTTTTAATGATGCATTTTACCTGTTTTGGTGGTGGAGAAATTACGTGACTTGAGCCATTTAATGTGTGTTCTCTTTTCCAACACAGCTTTGGAAATCCCACATAAAAGGGCTATAATATGTGAAATCAAAGTTTTTCTTTTTAGCTTTACGTCATGCCATGCTTAAAAACATAGCTGGAATGTTGCCTTGATTCTTTGATGCATTTCTGAGAAATCCTTGAAATCCCCCATGGCAACCATTCGGATGTGCAAAACGCTTAGTGGAGGAGAGCACTGCCTTCCAGGATAAAGCTCCTCCTTGTTGCTGCAGCTTCCGAGCTTCAACCTCACAGAGCAGCATTCCCCCACTGCTCCCTCAGACTAATCAGAAGCAATTAGCAAACAGCTGCTGGAACTGTGCATCGCTGGTAAAAACCTTGTTAAAGGGTTAATAAATGGAGTGTCGGAAAAAGCAGGAGTTTCTTATAA
Source organism: Phalloptychus januarius (assembly GCA_902982915.1). Taxonomy (NCBI): domain Eukaryota; kingdom Metazoa; phylum Chordata; class Actinopteri; order Cyprinodontiformes; family Poeciliidae; genus Phalloptychus; species Phalloptychus januarius. The sequence goes on along the minus strand of CADWAE010000471.1, from coordinate 15,021,398 downwards.
AGACCGAGGCCCAATTTCAAGGTGTAAAATTATGAAATAAAATTTTTTTAAATCGTATTTGGTAATACAGAATTTTTTATAACTAAAATAGAACTGCCTGCTTGGAAAATACATAATACTGCCCTTTAATAAATATATTCACACAGATTACATTCAGATTTATCTGAAATGTAATCAGATACATTCCAGATAAATATATCTGATTTATGTGATAAATCGGATACATTTATCTGATTTAGAGTAAACAACAGAGCTTGTGGTTATCTATAGCCATAAGCAAGCTACTGATATAAATCTGTATATCTGGCTGCATATGCGACTACTCTTTTAATCATAATTGGTGGAGCACATTTATATTTGGTTCATGCACTAAGCTTTTAAGCAAAGTTCATAAATTGTCAATACAGTTGAGACTAGAGCCATTACAGGAGTTTAATGTTAGTCTCTTTTATCCAATCCAGGGCCAGTTCTAATGTGTGTTTGGGAATTGTTGTCCTGTTGGCACATATCTGAGCTCTATAATAATCTGGAAAATGCATCTGTCTGGTCCATCCACAGGAAAGAGGCGTTTACATCAATCGAAGGTTCCAGTACTCTAAAACTGAAACTTTCGATTGAAGGTCAAAAACCTCTAGGGAAAAATGTTTAAAGGCAAGACAAGAGACCCAGGTGACCAATTTGGCCATAATAAAAGTGTTTTAAGATCAAGATGTAAAACATGAGCTCATTCTAGCAACTCTCAAACATGGTGGTGGTAGCATCATACTGTGTTGTGGTTAATAGTGAAGTGGATGAGTCAACAAATGAACAAATGGATGGTTGAGCCAAGTTGGTGTTTGTACAAGACGATAATCCTGAGGCCTGCTCCACGATGGCCTCAGCTTTAACTGTTCTGAAAATGCATGACTTTGCTTAAAAGCTAAATCTCTGGCAGGAATCAAACTGGTTTGAGCTCCACCATTTCGAAGAAAAACTACAGGCAGATAGACAAGCAGAATTTAGCCAGAACACAACTAAATATCGGTGAGGTTTATTTTACTTACTTTTTTCATAAAAGAGGAAATAAAATAATTGGAAGTCCTCTAAAAGCCCAAACTAATCACCTTCATGGTGAAAGTAAACCATGATTGACAGCGTAGGGCAGGCTTTTGATCTGCATTTCCTTCAGTTTCTGAGGAATTGCCGATCAAAAGAGCAGAACAGAAAATCTTTTTCCTTCCATCCTCTAGGGACTCGTAGTAGTGCATCCTCCCCTCTTCCCTCTCATCTTGGTCTCCTCCCATCCCGCTCCGCTCCTCTCTCCCCCTGTAGCTCTAATCTTCCCTCTGATCTGCTGTTGTCTCTGTCACAAAGAGCAGAATCTCACCCTGATAATTGCATGTCTGCCGGCCACCACACCTGTTGCTGTCACTGCAGCTGTGTTTTAGGGTTGGGGGTGTGGCGTTGCCCTCTGGCCTCAGTAGCTCCAACTCTCACTTCCACCACCTTTGCTGCAGGTAGAAACCCTCAGGGATGTGGGGAGTGTGATTTTTTGGGCAGAGTTGAATCCCTCACTTGATTGTGTTCATCTGTAACCTTCAGTCCCACCTTAAGCATATGTGTCTGTGCGACGGTGTAGACGCGTCTCCTCAAACCGTCGCCAGTAATGACAGTCTACCCTCTCACCTTCTAATCCTCGCCTGTCTCTCCCCCCTCCAGAGCCCGAGCCCTTAATGAAGCCGGGGGTCAGCGGCAGTGTGTGGCTAATTGGCCAAGTTCGCCCGGGGCTGCGGCTACCTGTGATTGAAGTGTCCAGTGAGCACACACTGTGCAGCCGCCGCTGCACCCTACTCTGTTCCACTCCAGCAGCCAAGCCGCACCCAGCACCCCTGTCGGCCTCTCTCTAGTGAGTAGCCACTCAAGGTCGTTTGATTTTCACTTATCCTCTCATTTACTTGCACCACTTTGCTTCGTTCTTTTACTTTTTTTTTTCCTGTGCAAAGAAAAATTCATCGGGGTCTTGCTACTTTCTGGATCACCAGCTCTGCCCGTCGCACCTTTCTTTTTCTTTGTTAATAAAAACTTGTCACAATTTGTATGCTGTTTCTTAAGCTGTATTTTTGCTGTTAGAGTCTGTAGACTAGATCCCTGCGTTTCCTCACTTTCTCTGGCTCACACTCTACTTACACCCTTTGTCCTCACTAAACACAGTTGGATTTAAGTAATTTTTTATGGCCTCCCATTGGGCAGCGGCCAAGGTGGGAGGAGGAATAAAAAAAGCATTTCAGCTCCTGTTTTTCTCCTGATGGGTGAATCGGTTTCAGGCCAGGCCTCGGTGTATCAAACTGCTTTGAGTAAACAGCAGGGTGTGGAGCTAATGGTGTGGAGGTGCTATAATTACAGGGTTCCTATGCTGTCTGAAAAGGTATTGAATTTGAAATGGTGGCTGAATAAGAACAGAGAAAGAAAACTGTATGTAGAAAAAAGTAGTACTTTCAGTACTTAATTTTTAATCCCACAGTTTCAGGGGAAAAAGCTCCCCAGTTTTAGATGTTAAATTATAATTCTACATCAATGCAACTTGGAAATGGTGACTATTAAACGAATACGTTTTTAGCTACCTTTATCCCTGTTCAAGCTATTCTCAAACTAAGGTGGTATATCTTTCTTCCTTTCCTTGAAAAATGAGATTAAACAGACAGAACTGTTGAAGGTTTAAAAAATAATGGACAGAAGTGTGGGTATTTTGACTTGAAATGTGCATAGGAACCCAGTAATTAGACAAGCCCCGTCTTTTCACTTGTTAACTGTTTGGCCCCTTGTTGTTCATCTTTATTAAAAGTTCTGGAGGAAAGAAACTGAACAGCATCAAGAAGAGGAAGTAGCTCTGTTACCCAGCAGATAGCAGCTCATCTCTCCTGGGAGATGAACAAAATACCAGCAGGTGTTTTTGTTTGTTTGTTTGTTTTTGTTATGGATGTGGACAATAAATGGTCAGCACTCTGTTTCAGGAAACAATGCCCCAATTAAAGCCGAGCCTCGTCCTACAAGTCGAGGCAAGTTCCCAAAGTATGAACTCGGTCCGAAACTTTACTCACCTCTATTAAGATCTGTTTGTTTATTGAGGGATATGAGTAATTAAATCCGCTCCGATGCTCATTAGCTGAAGATCCCCAGTAATTAACTGCTGCCGTAACGGTTTTTATGGAGAGCGTTGTTAAAACTTTTTCTTTGCGCGTTTAATTGAGGAGAAACGCAGCTCTGCTCATCCAGTCAAAGAGATGAATAAAGGTGAAGAATGTTGCTACATAATTGTGAATGATATATCAAGGCTCATCTGATATTTCTCACTTTGTCACAGTTTCTGTGGTGTTTAAGTCCCAAAGCTGTCAGAAAGCTTGAGGAGTTGCTGATTTCTCTGGATGCCTCTTACTCATCTGTGCAGTGCTTAGCTTGACAGATGACTCCTCCCTCCTCCTCTCCCCCATGCATCTTCCTCATTATCAGCTGTTTGCTGTGGTCATTACTGTTGTGCTCCACTTTCCATCACATTTCTTGCAGTCCTCTGTGCCCACCAGCCAGCCCTCTGTTGTTACAGATAAATAAAATGTTGGATAATTTGAAATCTTGGCTACCCCAGGAGCCGGAGCGCAGGCATCTCTCCATCCCCGTTCTATTAAGTGAGCACAGCCAGAGTGAAATATTTAAACTACACGTGTGACCCAAAAACACGTCCCATTAAACATTCACACTCCTTATTTGTGGAGTTTTTGCTGTTTATCCCTTTTGTTGTTCATCTCATGTCCCAGAAGATGGTATAAATGTCATGGTGATGACATGCTTCTTGCTATCCATGAGGATTAAGAAGTGTCAATCATTTATCCCAGGAGGCTTTGCATCGGCGCTACCCCAGAGCAAAGAGGTACCTTAGGGATGAATGAATTAGCATGCACTAAATCAAACAAATGTTTTTCTTTTACACCCTAGGGTCAGGGTGGAGCCTGTAGCTTTCTATTCTCTTGTGCAACAGAACGTTGTAAATCTTAGATTGATTTTTGTTTTATTCAAAAATATCACACTTTCCATGTTATTCTGTATAGCAAACGGTTGTTCATGGGGCAGTGTTGTCTTGTGAAACTTCAAATTGAGCTGCACAGATCAAAGTTTTTTTGTCCGATTTTCCGATTGCTGTTTCTTTAACTTTGCTTGATGCTTTGTCTGTAGCCAAAGTAACTTTAGTAATAGAAAAAAATCAATTTATTTTTGGGGCAGTGTGTTTGAGTGTCCAATCCGTGTAAAATAAGGATTTACCGTATTAATGATTTTTGATTAGACTTTTTAAACTGCTGCTTCAAGCTAGTGTGGCAAGTGGCGCTAAAACGACACTCCGTCTGTTCCTCAGAGGAAGCGCCTCACCTTAACTCTGAGATTTATTAGAGGCTGCCAGGATGACAGACAGTTTTATAGTTTGAAGAGATGGAACAAAGCGCCTTTTCTGTTTTCCCTTCACCTTTTCTGTTATCTGCTTAACAAACTTCAGACGTGTCTCTATGTCCTACGAAATGGTTTGCTTTTAAATATGTCTTTGCGTCTCTTTGTCCATTTTTTTTTGTTTCTACTTTGTCATTGATCCTAAAAACACTGAGCTTTGAGTCTTCAGTCAGTAACACGAACCACACTGATAAGATTTTTAATTTTCTTGTCAGTGGTCAAAGCAGGCTAAACTGAAAATATTCCCATAACCAGCAGGTTTCTCATTGCATCACTTTGTAAAAGGATTTTTGGTTGTGAAAACCTCCTGCATTTCTTTAGTTTTAAGGAAAATCCCAAACTGACTCTTTGTAAGTGATGATGGAAACAAGATAAGATTAAATAAATTTGTTATGCTAAAAAAAGTTACTTTTTTTTGCAAGGCTGCTAGTCATGTCTCTTGACTTTTATTCTTAATTTTATTTTTCCTCCCATGAGCTACATGACCTCAGACCTGTTTATTTTTTTTTGTCTCTAATGATAATTACATAAACTAACTCCAGGCTTTAAAGATGCATCATCACCATGCAGGTTTTGACTGTTGCAGCGCATATAGACGCCTAATAAATGTCTGGAAATGGTTAAAAATGCTCACATGTCCTCCAGACACATGTGCTGGTGGATAAACTTGGCTGCCTCAGGCCACCACAGAAATGGCACCTTCACCCACTGCGGTTTGGTCTTGCTCATCAGACTTTGGAAATGTCACGTCCTTGCGGACCCAAAATAATAGAAACCACCTTGTTCCTGACTCATCACCGCCCCTCTGCCCACCAACCCACCTCCTCCACCTCCAACACGGTGTTGCAACGTTCCAGTTTTCCATCGCCCCCTGCAAATATCCAAGCTGTTGAGTCGGACTGGGCTGATCGTTTTCGTGCCAGGGCACAGTTGGAACGGATTCGGCCTCCAGGCCACATATACTGCTCCTCTCCAGGCCGCGCAAACAAGGCCTGCCCTGTGCAGCTGTCATCTACATGCTAAGAGCTTTGGATTTCTGCAGTGCGTTCCTTTTTTTGTAATTATGTTTCCATTTTTTTTTGTGATGGGTTATCTCTTTGGAACGTGTTAGCTCTGCATGCTTTACAGCTTTCTGAGCGCGAGTTTCCGTTTCAGCTCATTCTGTGAATCACTGAATTTGCACTGAATCATAGAGATCAACAAGGTGTGCAATTGCAGATGTCTGAATAGATTGTGCAGATGCTTTTTTTTTCTTTTTGCTTGCTCTGCCTATTTTGCAGCTTCTACACACACGTGTTTTATTATTTTTTGAGTCAGCAGGTGTAATAACGGTCGTCTTTCAGTGCACCGTGCGAGCCACAAAATACCCCGAGATAATCGACACATCTGCAGCTTTTGTTAGGCTGGGAACTGCGGCCTTCAGGAATTGTAGGAACATAACATGAGCAGCGAGGGGAGGGCGAAGTGAAGGGATGGTTCGTTGAAAGACGGATTCCAGGCGAGCCTCTCAAACAGTTTCATGTCAAATCCACAGACATACAAATCTCCACAATGATCTGCCAAGTTTCCGGAGAAATCACTGGAGCAGGAATAGCCGAATTTCACACCCCCGCCCAGAGCCCTCTCCGAGCCTCCCTCCTGTCAGCCATCACTGGACGCCGCTTGGCAGTCGGGGGTGATGCGGAACATCTGTGCAAATCAGTGTGGTTGAATACACTTGCCCGATAAGAAGCTGGTGTTTATTTCAATATTTTTGGAGACGGCTTTAAAATTGAAGCGGTTTTTTCATTTAATTTCTGCACATATCAAGTTGTGGAATGATTGAAATTTTAACTGCTACTGGAGGAGCAGATAACACACTTCCTATGTAGCTAAATTACTTCCTGTGGCTGACAAAAACAAAGTCGCTGCAGTTCCAGAAGGGAACTGTAGTTTTTTTGCATATATGTGCTCCATCAGTTCTCTGTTTGCCTGGTTACCAGCTTATCATCAGGACAAAAAAAAAACAAAAAAACAGTCAGAGTGATTCACCAGGTCTCTGGACGCTCCTCTGCAGCTGCCAGAGATGTGAGCGCTCGGAGTAACTGAAGTCTCTTTTATTTGGTCGCTCCGTGAAATATAAATAATGAAATGAAGCTCGTAATTGGTGGTTCTCGGTAATTAGGACCAAGCTGTCAGCTAGTGAAGTTGCCTCAGTCTGATGGCGCAGCAGCCAGGGCAGTAATTACTATTATCTATGGGGGTTTGTTGACACAACAATAATCCCGTCCTCAACCAGGATAGTGGGGCTTATGTTTACTGCCACAAGTGTTAAAAGGTTTGGGCAGAAAACTGTGATAAAGACGCATCTTTTTTTTTTTTTTTGCATATATATATTTGCTCTAAGAATCTGTCAAGTGGGCAGCAGCAACTCACCGCTGCAAATGGAGCAAGAGGCTCCTGTCCTTGAATTTTCCGCTCTATATCTGAAAAGAAGCTTGTCTATATTTTCATTAGTAAAACATTTTTTATTTATTTTTTTTTCTTTGCCAGCGTGACTTCCAACCATAAACAGCATTATCAACTATTTCAGCAGGTTTCCTAATGCCCCTGTAATCCTGTCATTTCACTCCTGGATAGTGCAGGGGTTATCCTCGGTTTGGGGCATATCTGCCCACCTGTCTCTGCTCCTCAGTGTGAGAGATTGGATTCCCCCAACTTCTCGTCTGCCTTCATCTCTATACATCTACACACCCACACACACATACACATATCCCATCACCCCTAGGATTTTGCTCGTCTCGTCTGCCTCATAGTGTAAATAGCCTGGTCTGACCTTAGGATACATGTAGGGGTGTGTGTGTGTGTGTGTGTGTGTATATATATATGTGTGTGTGTAGGATAGTGGTGCTTATCCCATACACATATGGGTATTTGTGTAGTTCAGGATTATTTGTTGTTGATGGTAAAAGTTCTTCTCTAAATTGAGATTTTGTTGTATTTTTATTTGGCAGATTTTTGTTGATACAAGCTGGAGTTTTCCTGCTTTCTGCATAAATTAGACATGTGAATTACCTAATATGACAATATTTTCCATATCCCAAAAAATCCATAAATAGAGTTAAATCCTCCATGTTCGAGGACATTGGTATTTATAAATATAACCAGATCATTAGATACATTTTTTCCCCCAACAAGACATTTAATATTAATATTATTGATAATGGTTACATCAGATTGTTACTTTATGGTAACTACTCTTGGGTATCCCTTTTTTTGTTGCACAATTCCATTTTTAAAAGACTAGAATTTCTCAATATACTGAACTTCAATCATAATCTCAGTAATGGTGTCTGCAAAATTATTATTGCAGAAAGAAAGCTTGGATGCAGTTATTGATGGGGTGTTATATATCGAGCGACACGCATTCAAACTCTGCATACCAATCATGTATTTGGCCAGTCGCAGGGACTCTGGCTGCCCTTCCTGCCCTCGTCAGATGCAAATCTTACTGGATGAGAAGCTTGCAGAAAATATGAGGACATTGCAGCGATGAAAAATAAAGAGAGGAGTCAGGATCATGTAGATCAGTTTTAATTGTTATCACAAAAATCAGGAATACTACTGCTGCTACAGACCAGGGAAGATGTCACTTCACGTATAGACTTGGATTTAATTTTACTAATATGTCAAATAAAGACAAAATGATAATTGAGCTTTAAAAAATGTTATATATCCATTCGCTATATCTACTGTTGCACTATTGGCACATTTAACATAAATAAAACAGCATTTTCTTTACATATTCTCTATGGAGTTGGTGGTCCTTTACTTTCATTGAGATTTCCAAAAGGCTTCAAATATTTGTTTTTCCAGCGTGCTTCCTGGCAGGTGGAGTCAGACTGTCAAAATGTACAAAAACAGAGCAACTCTGCTGTAAGACGTTCGGCTTCCTGTTATCTGCTGATGTCTCATTCCTTGTTGTAACAGGCTGGCTGAACATCAGAGAACAGTTTTCTTTCTTTAACCTGCTAAAGGCTCTTTCTGTTTCTCTTGTTTCAGTTTTCAACAAATCTCTGATAATAAAAATAACAGTTGTTTTCACATAGTAACTTCATCACCGAAGAGTAACAATTTTGGTGCAAACTGGTTGTGCTTGTGCTGCCTGCATTTGCAGATTAGACCTTCGTTTTAAATATTTATTTTCTGCTACTTTTAAAAGATTTATTTTGGAGTTTCCGTCTAAACTGACTTTAGTATTCTATATTACTGTACTAAATGTAAACATCACTTTCTATGTATATTAGCTAAAGAAACTAACTCTGATTCCCAAAAAGCTGCCAACAAATTCCAAATCCAGCATATTTCCATACCAAACCCTGAAAGCTCAAAAGGACTTTGCCATTTGGTGGTACTCGGTCCAATTTTCCCATTATCTGAAAGTCTTGCTTTCTCTCAAACTCCTGCAGCCGTAATGAACTGCAGACATGTTAAGCTATTGTAAACGGTCTCTGACCGGCTGCTGCTTAAATGTAAAATCGTCTGAATTTGCTCACCTGCTGATTTCTCATTGCACGTCTATATGTAACCCCGAAGATGAAGAAAATGAATGGGCAGAAAACCCAGGCGATAATTCTTTCCTCAGCTTTCAACCGAAGTAATGAGTCTCTGTGACCTCTTGTTAGAAGGTGCACCATGTTATTATTGAGCGAATAGAACGGAAAGTCAGAGGTGAGCAAAGGTTGGACGTGTTACTGTTTTCATCTGTACAGTGACACACAAGCCACAACGAACTGTGACTCTGAATTAAACATGTAGCGCCTGATAGCCTGAGGCATGATGGACATCCAGACATATTGGGAGGCAGAGAAAATGCCTTTTTAAGTACGCTATTTATGGTGCAGATATTGTATTCATTTTATTATAATAAAACATCCATTACTTTTTGAGTGAACGGCATGGGGAGTGTGAGGCCGGCAGAGTGCAGCTCAGAGTAATAACAACAGCGAGTCTGCTCTAAATGAGCCAAGGAAAAGAGCAGCTTCCTGTAGATATTAGTTTCCTTTGAAGGGGTGCTCGGGTCTGGCGATGTGCTTTGTGAGGAGTAATAAAGAAATATATCTGTTTTTATTGTGCCTTGGCGACACAGTTATGTTTAGATCTGGCATAAGGAGCTGGAACATGGCGTAAAATGATATTATGGCCCATTAGGTGGGGGTCCGGGCTAAGCGTCGCTAGCAGTAAGCGGGTATTGGGGGTAATGGGGTCGCGGCGTATTGTCTGTGATCTGCTCTTTCACTTCTCTCTGATTGAATCGTCTACATCACTGGCACTCCATCTCCTGGGGAACCGCAGCAGACAGGGTGATTTTGGCTGAAGACATCACTCTGTCAAACATGGGAGATAAGAGAATAGGGGGGGGAATTGGAACAAGCACAACCTGGAATGTAAAGGAAGGATGACGTATGGGGCTTTATAACCAGCTTGGTGTGCAAAAAGAGCTGACCTGAAAGTAGATCTTTTTGTTTTTTCTCTGGGCTCTCAGAACAAAATGCAGAACACAACATGGTTTACTGCGGTTGAAAAATAAAAAGCACATCTTCCAACTACTACTTTGGGCTTCGTTCTTTTTCCTGCAGTACAACTAAAAGGAGCAGCAGTGGTGTCCAGTGCCAGTCGTCCCTAATGGTTGTTCGGCCTGTTAGAGTTTTTTTTTTCCCTAGTTCAACACAACTTCAAAAAATAAATGGTTCATTATTACAGAGCTTGGAGAGATGCTGTGAAAATAATTCAGCCATTTCAATGAGCCGTGTTGGACAGATCTAAAACAGGCAGGACTCTGCCCCTTGGGTGTTGTTCTGCTCTCCTACCTGAAAGGGATACGTAATTGTTTTAAGTGAGGTTTTGTGAAGCTACCAGTAAAGGCTTTGTTACACGTATTAAGCAGATCTAGTTAAGTGCGGCTCTGTTATCTCAGCCAAACAACTAATGTGAAATTACTGTGACTAAGGGTGAGTTTGCTGTGTAATTTAATGTCGTCAATTTACAGCTCTAGTAAGAATACCTTTTAATATTTGGTAGTTTTTTTTTTCTTTCATCCTAATAGCCAGTTGGAAATGCAAGAAAAACACCCTCCAAATTGAAATTTGAGCAATGAAGTTGTTGAATTTAGTATTCAATATGGCTCCCATGTCTATAAAATATGGTGAAAGTTGCAAATATAGATTTATTAGTATTGCTCACAGCTTGTAAGTCATAAAACCAGTTATAAACACTACAGTGTACAATATCTGTCAGCTGTTTCTCTCTATTTTAATGTGTGTCTGTTCACCAAGTCCCAGGTCCAAGATAGACTTGCTGGAATGCAGCAGAGTCGCCAGAAACTGAGTAAAAATTTTTATTTTCAATCTAGTGATCATTCGTGCAAAGTCGCTACATTCTTGTGGTCTTCCAAGTCTTTTATTTTGACAAGAGTCAAAGTGATTTTTAAATAGTCAGATGTGCATTCCTTGGTTGAGAAAATACCGTCAAATCTAATGGTCTCTTGCCATAATGTAGACGTTAATTACCTTCTAATATGCAGTTACATCCCACAGATATTAACACTTTCTGTTTGAGTCTATTTGAATTCTTTGGATCAACTAACTTACTGTTGGTTCTCTACAGCTCTGATATTTCAGTTTTTTAAAATACATTTCTTTTTACTTTTCTACAAATCCAGTGTGACATAACATCCTGCTACTGGTAAAAGAACTACAGAGAACCTCATTTTAAAAGCTAAATTCTCTCTTTTTAGTCTCTCGATGCCTTCCAGGTTCTTTGTCCTTTCACTTGTGTATTTCAATCTAGCTGGTTTCAGTCTTCTCATTGCTGCCCTTCTGCTATTGGGGATTTCCTTAGTGGAAATAAGTGGGAGGGGTGAAGGATTTTGCCCTGGCAAGATGTCAAACATGGCCTTTCTTTGGGATCTGCTCCTCTAGGGGAGGGTTTGCAGTAGGTATGAAGGCATAAATCAGAGCAGCTTCCTGCTTAAGGCTCTGCCACACTGAGTGTAAACTCTGTGTAAACCCCCATCACCTGTCAGATTACACCTCCTCGGTTACATGTTGAAAAGCCAAGGCATTGTGTTTGGGGGGCATAGTTTATCTGTTGACCTGCACAGCTAGCATTCGAGCTCAGGAAGTAATATGAACCAAGTAGCAGAAGAATTCCTGGCATTTTGAACACAACCAGATGTTTCTGTGTTTTTGTTCTCACTGAGCCACACAATGTGAGCCTTTACATTTTCTTTTTTTTTAACCAGCGTGTAAGGCTAAAAGGACCTGCAAGGATTTGTTTCTAAATAAAAACTCGCACACATGCAGTACATACCGTGAAAAAACCTGCAGGGAATTCTGTCTTTCATAACGGAACAAGATGATGCGATAAGAAATGCGATAAGCCAGAAATGGCTGCTGCTGGCTTGTTTATGTCTGCATAGCATGCTGGCCAAGCCGCCCTCTGTCCTGACATAGATTACCAGTAGATTACCATTCAGACTGCGTCTGTTTCGAAGATGAGGTGAGCAACATGCATATCTCCACACTTTTCCCACACTTCTGGCTGCCAAATCTTCTAAATCTCTCTTTGTGCGGATTTTGACAGCCTAAGAGAAGTTCTGCCAGAAGGACACTGCTTATTTTATGAATAAATCAGACTTTTTAAACATCAGTTCTTGAGGCTATGGTAAACTGTTCCGTGCCAAGAGTTCTGAAATTAGAATAACTTAATGAAACGTGATTAATTATACCTGAGCTTTAGTGCGGCTGTTTTTCTCTGCCAAGAAAATGTCTGAAGTTTGGCAGATGGAATAACAAAAGCTGAGGATATGTTTGTCTTCTAATGCCTTTTTGAGTAGAAACTGTTCTTTGCACTGTAAAACGTCAGGCTTGTTTCTGGCATTACACCCACATTGCATAAGTGCTGACCCCAAGGCGGCGACTGAAAGACTTGGACGATCCTGCCAGGGACCACACAAAGGCTTTTCAAATTTATTCATTGTCCGAAAGCCTTGTTCCTCCTCCTCTTTTGGACCAACTGTACCATCAAAGGAAATGGTGTTCACCGTCTGAGGATTTGCTAACAGGAATGTGTGACTAAGTGTGTGCGTGCACGTTGCCTGAACATGCAGGCCCGTATCAGCCATCACCACAGGAAATGACCAGCCGTTTACTTTGAAGTCCCAGCAGAGAGTTTTTCATTATTCCCGCTATCTCCAGAGACACGAGGCGACAGATTCTTCCTCCTCCTCCTCAACCCACAGATACGCTGTGCGCTCACCCCTCCGCTGTTCCACGCTCCGAGCGGCGCCACCAAATGTCTGTTAAAATGCAGAACAAGTGTCTATTAGCATAGAAAATGGCAATGCAGGTTGCCACCGGGCACAAACTCCACCACTAACCTCTTACGTCTGCACACCATACTTGCCTGAAAAGCGTGAGAGGGCGTGCGTAATTGCATTTTCTTCACCTCTTGTAAGAAATGGGGAATTCTAAGATTCCCCAACCTTGGCTCATCCTTTCCTCTTCCTCTTTATTTTGCATTCCCACTTGCCTCACTGCACACCTCCACCTTATTGAAACCTCCACCTCCTCTCCTTAACGCTCCTAGCATGTTGAAATGTGTGGTGTGTGGAGATGAAATTAATTGGATCCAACCGTAAAAATGTTCAGCTTCCCCATGGTGTGCTGCTGTGTGAGACAGGATTGGCACACTCATACCAGATCCTTCTGCAAAAGCCTGCTCTGCTGCCGCTTTGTGCCAATCTGAAGCCTTGCTTCCTACACACAGTCTTGCATGGAATCAAATGGTTTTGCACGACACCCCTCCAGAAACTGTCTTTCCCTTGTTTCTATATAGCAGATTCCTTTTAGCAGTGTCTTATAGAAGCTATGTACAACTTTGAGAGCAGAGAAGCAGATGTTACTCTGCCAGCAGCGTGCATGCCAAGGCATCATGCCTGTGTTGGGTGTGGTTGAAATCTGGGTCAGGAAATCCCCTGTTGAGATTATTACATGCAGAAGTGGTAATTGTTCCACCAACATCAGCGTTAATGAAAACACTAGCCTTCGTATTCTGAATGTACGTTGTAAATTAGAGTGACAGTCACAATGACAAAATTACTAATCTGCTAATATCAATTTAATCTAGATTGTTTGTATGATAATAGAGGCTTTTTAATTAGGAAGCCAAACTGAAACCACGGGCTTAAATATGTGTTTAGGAGATTACACAGCATTTTTCAATAATTAAGTCTTTGACTTTTTAAAGATAAACAGATAAATGCTTTGAAGCAACTTAATTGGAGCATTGATATATTTTAGTAAATCACACGCTCTATTAAACACTAGGTGTCACTGTTGAGAAAACGATGCCACATAAATAACATAAATTGCAGTAGAAAAATAATAAACAAGAAGTATTCTTCATATACAAAAAACAAATGGTACACATTTAAACTTATATGCGTATGATCAACAAAAACATAAGCGAACATACTGAAATAAACACCACTCACTGACTTGGAGGATGTTTGGTATGCATTAGAAATACAAACCAAATATAGACAGTTAAGGCTTTAATGGATTACAGGTTTAATATACAGTTTTAATGTGTTGAGCTGTCTAAGTTTGCAGATGCTCATTACTAATGGTTAATCTGTCCAGAGGTTGCTGTTTGTTTCTCCTCCCTGCCACATCAGTGCTGGGCGTCTGTTGTTTTTTGACTTCTCTGTTTGGCCTTCTCGTTCGTCCTGCTGGCTGGCTGTGTCTGATTTATGACAGTCTGGAGCTAATGGCACAGAACCGGGATTTGTGTCCATGGTGTTGCGACTGGGCTGGTGCCGGCTCATTGGCCTCCTTGCTTTGCTCTGTCCCTCTTCGTCTCTCTTCTTTTTTTCTTTCCTGCTCCCTCTAGGTGTTGAGAGCAACAGAGGGAGATAGGCGATGAGTGACTGTGCTGTTGATCAGCATCCCCATTCGCCAGCCCATTCGTCTTCATTCCCTCCACATCTTTACGCCAGATGAGCCAGGCTGAAGGCTGGCAGGGGAGCTGAGCTGACTCACCTTCAGACAAGGCCACTAGACCTTACCTCACCTTTCAACCCTTTTCATTTCTCTCCCTCCCCTAGCTCTTCCCCCTCGCACGACAACACAGCCTTCACTCCTTCCCTTCTTGTAGGAGCACAAGGCAGGGGCCAGCCTGTGAGGCCAGCAGGGGGCCTTGTATGTGGAACTGTGTTAATTAGCACAGCAGTCTGGAGACGGAAGCCACGTTATCTACTGCCACCACCCCCCTTCTTCATACCTCCCGTTCCTTGCTTCCTCTCTCCCTCTTTCTGAGCGTCTCCCGAGGTTGCTACCATCATGCCGCTTGCGCCGCCAGGTTTGTGAAGGATGTCGCTGCCAGCTGTCTTTTCATGGACGAGTGCCAACTTCTTTTGGTGTCTACCGTTTGCTGTCAGTTGTTCGTTTATTCCCATTTCCCATTCTGTTTTTCCTCACTACCTTCCGTTGTGTATCTGTTAATATACTCTTTGTCTTCAGTCCATTTCTGAATTTTTCTGCATCACCTTGAGGGAAAAGGATTTTTGTGGAGCACTCGCTGCACATTTGTTTAGCTCCAAAAAGGTCGGTAGGCCAGAGGTCACTCAGGTCGGCAGACTGTCTGTGTCCACTCCCCCATACCGGCTATGCAATCTGTGAGCAGTGTGTTGAGAGCAAAATAGACTCAATTTCCCTCACACCCTGGTGCTGTTGGCTTTCTGCAGCCAACAGCACCAGGGTTGGCTCAATGGTCAAGATAGGTCAAACAGACAACCAGTGCTTTTACACTCACCAGTCATTTTTCTTTACAGATATGCCTTTATTAATGTTTATGCACATCAACCAATCACATGAGAGTAACTCAACTCTTTGTCATTCTGGGTAAATTCAACCAAAAAAAAACCCAAGAGTCTAACTCTAGAGGGAGAAATGGCTCGTAGTCTTTCATCAAAGACAAAAGAGTAATTCCTACAATCACAAAAATCTGATTTTACTCCATTTTTGTTTAAGAAAGTAGTTGCGCTCCTGTCTTCTTCAGAGGTTTTTGTGCTGTTTACTTCAGTGGTTCTTGGTGCAGCGCCACCAGAGACAAGGGATTGAGCAGGTTTTTCTATTGATCTCAAGCGTTTGACAGTGCAGTGTGGAAGTGAATCAAATTGCAACGTCTGAAAATGTAACAGACATTACAATTTTGGTCGCCAGTCGAACCAAAATAGAGGCTTAGAGGCTTCTTATCTCTGGGATGTTCTACCACCACCATCTTCCAGGTTTGCAGAGAATGTTGTGTGAATTATCCAGGAGTGGCTGATGTGTGGAGAGAAGTACCTTATTTATTTCATGTCAAAGAGCTAAGCTAATATACAACTGGTGTCCCAAACATGACAAGTTCATTATACTCCCAATGGCCCTTCATTGTCACAAGATTTTAGCTCAATAGAGCAGCAATGCAATGTGATGGACCTGGATATTCTCATTGTGGACATCCATCCATCCATTTTCTATACTCCCTTGTCCCTTACTGGGGTCGGGAGGTGCTGGTGCCTATCTCCAGCTAATGTTCCCGGTGAGTGGCGGGGTCACCCTGGACAGGTTGCCAGTCTGTTGCAGGGCAACACAGAGACACACAACCATGCACACACACTCACACCTAGGGAGAATTTAGAGAGACCAATTAACCTGACAGTCATGTTTTTGGACTGTGGGAGGAAGCCGAAGTACCTGGAGAGAACCCACGCATGCACAGGGAGAACATGTAAACTCCATGCAGAAAGACCCAGGGCCGGGAATCGAACCCAGAATCTTCTTGCTGCAAGAAGAGCTGTAGAGCTGCCCAGTGGTGCAGCTCTACCAACTGCACCACTGGGCAGCCATTGTGGACATGCAGCTGACAAATCAGCAGCAACTGTGAGATGCTATTATGTAAATATGAATCAAAATCTCTGAGGAATGTTTCAGACACCTGGTTGCATTTGTCACAAAGAATTAAAGCAGTTCTGAAGGTAAAAGATGACGTAGCTAATAAACTGCCCCATGTGAGTGTGTATCTGATCAGGACAATGAGATTCCCAATAAGCTGGCTGCTTCTCTTCGTGACCTTCCTCTCCTCCCAGCAGGCCGAGCAGGTCATTTTCTCCGTGCAAGCGCTTCTTCCACTGTCTTCATCCCTGATTGAATTCTTTGCTCCATGGGTGAATGGTAGCAAATTTCATTCCTGAGTTTTAGACGGAGTGAAAGAATCAAAGACAGAAGCAGGAGGTGAGCCAGTCCACTTTTAGATTTATGAAAGAGTGCATGAGTCGCTCACACAGACCAGTTTCATTCGGTTAAAGGAAAGTAGGCTCTTCTGTTTGTCTAGAGACTTTGAGCTTGACTGTCTGTGGGAACTTTGGTGTGTTTGAGTGTGAAAGGGATTCGATTTATTTAAATGTTTGTGTTTTAGTTGTTGAGAATCCCAGTCTCCCATGCTGTGGGGGAGCTGTGAAGCGCTGCACTTTGTTTGACCCTGGACTCCTTATGAAGTGGTGTCGTGAGCCAATTTTAGCATACATCTATTCCAAATAAAGACATAAAACCCACCCTCTTGTGGAGCCGAAGCCACGTCTTCTCCATCCACAAACACACATCGCTCACACAGGGATTTTACAGCATTGGCTCCTGAGTATTTTAGCTTTGTAAATAAAGCCTTTTCGTCTGTGATTGTTTTGAATAATCTGTTGGCTGTCTTTTTAAAGCACTGGACAGAGCTTCTTTGTTTCAAATAACCTCCTTCCAAGTCAGTTTTCTACAAAACCACTTCCATTCATCTTTGTTGTTTTGTCTTTTTATTTTATCTGTCTGTTTCTACATTATTTGTCCTTCCACGCACAGAGAGCCTTCTGCTGTATTCCACACACGGTTCTGTTGGGCTTTTGTGATATTAAGATTTAAAATTCTCTCACTGATGAAGTACTTTGATACCGTTGCTAAAGTAAACCAATTCCACTGTTGGGGGAATTAGGCCTGCTTTTGTACCCTTAAACTCCCCTGGTGCTGTGCAGTACTGTGATACGGCTTTCTCTCAGAAAAATAGTGGAACAAGGACAGAGCTAGTGGGAGGGAGACGGTCTCTGATCTTCTGATTCTTTCGGAACCTTCTGTGTGGTGCTGACCCAACACATTAACACTTACAAACATACATTTCTCACATCTAGAGCTCGACAGAAGTTGTACTGCTTGCCGAGAGCGAGAGAGAGGCTTATGAAGAGGAAAAGCAGACTGGAGCTGAAAAGAAGCTTGGGGATGATGCCTGTCGTTGTCTCGTCGATAGCAGAGGTGAAAAGTCTGTGAAGGGTTGGGGAGGCAAACAAGAACAGAGGCTGGCTTGTCATAAACCCCAGACTCAATACAGGGATTCGGAAAATTCATAACCCTTGAACTTTTTCAAGGTAAATGATACTGATTGGTTTAGATAAAGTCACACGTTAATGTGCTCCATTTTATGCTGTTCCATTGTAGCTCTGACTTTATAATTAGGGCCTTAGAGGATGAATCATTAAAGTAGTAACTGGTTCTCTTACAGAATTGCCCTATTATTTGTCCATACTAATTCTGTCATGTCCCGATGATGTGTGTCAGATTTCTGCCTTGCATAGTATTTTTTTGGTTCCTCTACGTTAATGAGAAACGAGGTTTTCTGACAAAAAGGTTGCGAGTTTCAAGTCCAATCTGTCTGGCCACATGTTGACGTGCAATTGGGCAAAGCCCTTAATCATAAATTGTCTACTAATGTTACTGTGCTTTAGTGTAAAAGGAATTGGGTGTGTTCAGTGTGACCTGAAATGCACTAACTTTGGTGATTTTTACCATTTATTTGGGCCTAAACATTCAGTTTTGGTCTCCTAAAGCCACAGCTTTAGGAGCACCTTCTTCTGACCTTGTGGTGGCTGGTGGCAAATAATGGTGACCTCTGACCTGTTGATCTCTTCAGTTCACCCAGACAAACATGGGGTTGCCTAGCTGCTTCTCTGATTGTTAGTTTAAATGGATGGCCATTGCTTGGTAGGTCTGGAAGGTAATAGTTTCCCACATTTTCAAATGAATGGAACAGTCCTCAGTGAGATGATGATGGTATTAATAACCCAACTCTACCTCTCCAAAGCTTTATGCCTAATCTGTTGTGTTTTGTGTTCTTCACATTGCTGTTTGTTCCCCAATGTTCTTTAGTAAACCTCTTTTGAAAAGTTGAGGGGTTTAAGTGCTTTAGGAAGGTACTGTATGTTTTGTTTCCTGTAGCTTATCGTATCATGCAACAGTCCATCCTAACGTTACCTGCATGGACGTCAGGCTTATGCCTTTGCTGTTGGTCCCCTAAACCAAGGATTAGCAACAGGTTTTATCCTCCACCACTTAAGCTCTCTTGTAAAAACAAAGACTTTATCACCCAGCGTGAGCATGCATAATAATGGTTTTTATTTTGATTCATCCCTTGTTTGTCAGATTGTTGCACCAAAAGATGGCGTTGCTCTGTTGGCTGCAGATAGAGGTTTAAGAAGGTTTAGTTGGGGCACAAGCAAAGTAGTATTCACGAATGCTAATAAGCTACATACAGTATGAAGCTCTCGGTGTTGACTGTCAGCTAGGTAAGCCTCAGAGACGTACAGCAGGATGATTCGGTGTTAAGTCTGTCTTCTGCTTTTCCTTTTCTTTTTGCTTTTTTTTCTGTTTTTGGAGATATCTTAGGGTGAGCAGCTTTTATCCATGGCTTCTATTTCTCTTTAGAAGCCAGTGACTGACTCCCCCGCCCCTCCTCCTCGGTTCCTCGCTGCTGTGAAATGGAATTGCTTTCTCGTTCGTTAAAGATTTTCTTGTCGCTGCCTCGTACTACTTCAGGAGCGAGATCACTTGAAGTGGCTGAAAGTTCTCCAAAACCCTCTGGAAAATTATGGTGTGGTAGTAGGGGGGTGTGTTTGGGTGGGCCGGGTAGGTGTGGAAGCCCGCATGAATAGGAAAATTCCTTTCTGTACTCTCTTCTTTTTTTTGTTTTCTTTTTTTTAGAATTGAATCTGTTCAGGGAATCTCTTTTTTTTTTTTTTTTATTTTATTCACAACACACAAATTAATTCGGGCATGTTGTCGCTTTACATTAAAGCATGAAGCGGCCTGCTGGTGTAAGGGGAAAGCAATCCATCTTCTGGTTGCCATGGCAGCAGGTGCGCTGTAGGATTTGGTACCAGGCATGCTGGTTCTGCCAAAAACCGCTGCCCACCTATATTACATAGGCTTTTCCAGGAAGTGAATGGGTTTCCTTTCAGACCATGAAGTGTTCTTTCTGAAAAACATTTGGATGCTGCTTGTATTTACTGCTCCCATGCGCGGCTTCCTTTAGTCTTTTCATGTGATCTCTTCCTTTCACCGCAAGAATGAAATGGAAGAGGATAATCTGCATGCGTTTGAAATAATTCCACTTTTCTTACATGATGTTTCTCTAAACAGTTGTTTGCAGCAAATAGGCTTTGTGATCGTTCTCAAAACTCGCCTCCCACTTTCTCCTCCATTTACTTCGTCCTCTTTCACTCAAACTCTCATCATCGTTTCCATCTGCCCCTTAACAACGCAACTGTTCCCAGCGCCTCGCAGTCATGCCCCAGCACCCATGGTGTTGCCGTACCAGCACGGCGTCACTCGGTGGGTGTGTAGCGCCAATCTTAATCACACTGGGCGAGCACACCTGTGAAAACAGATGTCCACCGGGGCCGGCGTGCTGTTCCTTTTTAGGTGGAGCGTCTGCGTGTGGCTCCGAGCCACTCGTCCTCCTCCCCTGCACAGATTTTCTCAGGTTTACAATGAGCTGGTCTGGACCCAAAATACCCAGACTGGAAGATGCCACAGCGGCATCAGGCGGGGAACAGGAAACCCGAGTCCTCAGGCTCTTATCACGAGTCCTGCTCAAAGACAATAATGAGGATCTGGTCCAAAGCCGCAGACTTTCTCTGTTTACGAACAGGGCAGACGTATTGATGTGATGCAAAATCAAATTTTGAGAATTTTGATGCCGCTGTAATCCAAAATCAATGTTTCAGCCCCTTTTTCATGAGAAAAATCAACAAACATCAGGCATTGACCTTTTAGAAATGAATCTTTCTGATTTATGAAAAGATTTTCCATAAGAGCGGGTTTACACAGACCCTTGGCATATAGACAGACATTAGCAAGAGCACGCTAATACCTCCTTTCATTTAAGCTATTTAACTCTCCAGCAGTCAATACAATATTTAGCTTTGTATAATTAAATCCTTATCTGATAGGAGGCATCTTTTAGTGCCAGAGCCACACAGCAACTACTGTTGCCTAGGGCTGTTTAGAATAATGTATGCTCTTAATTTGGTTTGCCAGAAAGCTACTGATGCTAATGAGTTACTGCTGAGTAGTCTATATTAGTGAATTCTAAAGAGGCAATAAATTCAATGTTAGCATTGGTAAAAAGAAAAAAAAAAGGATTATGTGATTTCTATCCACCAAAAGCTTTGGCTGTTTTCCTTTGCTGAAACCTCAATCCATTTTTCTGCTGTCAAATCCTCCTGGCTGAGCTTCATTTTATTCAGGTGCTCCTCTCTAGCACTCGACCTGCAGAGAAGCTGCCCATGCACATCTGAGCTAATGCTTTAAGCGGCCACTTCATCCATATTACGTAAATATGGCAGTTTAAGTTTCAATTTAATGGTTTTTAGCTCTGTTGGTAAAATGCTTGCATTTTGAAATGCCAGCCTTTTTATCGTCGGTGCTAAAGTGAAGAGGCTTTCTTTTTCTGCTAACTGACATGGCAGCTTCTGAACATACGGTGGCTCTCAACACCTCTGTTTAAAATGCCAGGATTTGCAATAAATCGTTTCAAAACTTTTTCCAAATATATTCTGACTTTTATTTAACGCTGTCTACTATGAAACTATGAAAGAGAAAGCTGTTTAGAGATGTAAACAAAAAAGCTACAATGACTTGGTTGCACATGTGAATCATATTACTAAAACACATTCTGACTAGTTTTAGCTTTCAGTCTTGAGAAGAATAAATTTCCACATTATTATTTATATACCCTGGTAAATTGAAGGTCATTAATGTTGGTAGAAAATGTTGGGATAACTATGACATTATGAAAGCTGGACATTCCTCCAAAATTGCACATATAAAAATCAGATAGACGTTTGTCAAGGATGGTGCTAAGAGGCCAGAGGTAAAACCAAGTGAGCTGAAGGAATTTCCAACAAAGACTGGTTGTGTTCTCCATGTGATAACAAGCTCCAGCATTGTTCATGTGTCTGGAATAAGGAGTAGGCTTACAAGATTGAAGTTTTTTGCTCTGAAGTGCCAGGCCTGGCTTACAGCTCCCACAAATTTATGGAACAATGTCTTACAGTTTTGGGAAGGGATTTCAAGGTACTTCCACAAAGTTTTAGTTGATAGGTTCACACATATTTGCAGGCAGGTTATTACACCTTTTTCTGTGATGCTAACAGATTTTTCAGTTGAATTGTACAGGACAAACATTAGATTTTCTTTTTTTTCCCTTCAAAGATTAATCATGGGTGCCCATTTGTTAAACAGGAGCATGTTGTGCAGGAACTGTAGTCCTCAATGTGACTGTCCTGGGTTCGATTTCCGAACTTGGGGCATTTGTTTCATGTCTTCCCTTGTCTCTCCTCTCTTTAGCGTCTAATTACTTTTCAATAAAGGTCACTAGTGCCCAAAAAAAATACCTTCAAGATTTATTACAAACTTTTTTTTTTTTAAAAAAAGAAGAAAAAATCACAAGCTGAGCATTTTAACAGGTCTCTGACTTTTCAGGGATACTGTATCAAATCCACAGATTTCACTTTATACACTCACTGCTTGTACTTTCCATTATAAAAGTGAGTCCTATATTTCAGCATTCGCGGGGAAGATTTATATCTCAGGCGACAGGTAGCACAATTTCAGAATTGCCAGCGCCGGGTAGTGATTTAATCCAGTCTGGAATCTATATGTCTGTGATATTTCTGTTCTGCCCCCATCTGAGAAACGATTACAGAACAAGCCATTCTCTCATAATTTAAATTCTTTCTAGAGAAACAATTTGAACATGGAGTTCAGTTTCCTTGGGTAGTGCTGCCTTTGCTGTTAATGAGTTTCATCAGGTTTTTTTTGCATCAAGTTAGCTGAGGAAATGTAACTATGCTGACCTTTTCACTCGGGGAAGCTTGGCATAAGATTTTGTGATATTTAAATTTGATGATCGTCCTCATCACAAAGTCAAGCTCACCTCCCAAAGCTCAACCCAGCTGATGTCAGTGTGACTTTTTGGCTACTTGGTTGACAAAAGAAGCAGTGACAATAAACAACTTTGTCAAATTGTGAGAAAAATATTGTGGTACCACCTCTGGCTAAAATGGCATTTGAATCTGTGTTTGATTAAAGTCTTTACTAAAGGGCCTTAAGTTCAAAGTATTTCGACTGGTCAAATTTGAGGTGGTTAACTGTAATATGACCAATGACATGTTTGCTACTGGTAACAATGTTATGACAAATATGTTATTTTTTATACTTCAATATTCAAAATAGATCAAATCTGACTGCACTTCTTCTGGAAAGCAGTTTTGCTACATGAAGGCTGCCTACCCACAATCCACCAAACACCTAGTTGCTTTAGCAAAATGCTCCACAATAAGCTTAGAATAAGATTGATAATGTAACCTTAAATAAAAAATGATCTCACAGTATCGATGTGGGAAAAAAAAACATCTACAAAGACATTAATTCATTCATATTATGAGAAATAATAGATCTCTTTAATGTCCCACTACTACTCCAATCCTAGTATATCACATCACATGATAGCCTAAGCTACTATCCTATTGCATTAAAAATGTCAAACGTGGAATCTGTTAAATTCTCATTGCGTGATATCCTAGGATTGTACAGCTTTGCTCAAATATGTCTGTATTGGACTCCATCCTTTGCTCCACACAAAAGGTGGAGAAAGTGGTAACTTTGTCTGGCATCCAAATAAAACGACTTTAAAGTGAAGAACACGATCTGACACCTTGCTATACTTTGATCCTGGTAACCAGCTCATTGTTACTTCACAACAGGAAGGTGGGGGAGGGGAGGAAAGGGCCTATGTGTTTAATTTCAGATTTTCACTTTCACAACGTAATCAAAATATTTGATGACTGAACTGAAACAACGGCTTTTGGTCGCATCATTTCCTGCAGCTTGTCATTACCTACCCTCATTAATTTACCATTTGCTTAAATACTGTCTGGAGCTGTGGCTCTTAGTTGAGGAGAGAGTGGGGACATTTTTTTTTTTTTTTTTTTCTTTTTTAATCACCCACGTTTCTATTTAACTGTCCTTACCAAACTGGCCTCATGGAAGCTTTCAACACCACAATTAATTGAAAGTGAATAGTTCATTTTCCCATTAGGGACATGTAAATTATTTCTGGTCAGCTTTAACCTGTAGGAGACGGTGTGTGTGCTCTTTTTGGAGAAGCTTTCAGTGTTTTCTTGACATGGGGACTAATTTACACGATGTGTACGACATATCAAACATGAGTGGCTTTAAATAAAAAAAGAATTTACGCCACGCTGCGGATCGAGCTGTAGGGTGGCTTTTTCCACTCTGTCATCTTTGCATCATGCAGTGGCACGGGTCAAGTTTACAAATCACGGTTCACATCTTCATGTGATTTTGCACAAAGATTGTATTGCAACACATACATTTTTCTGCGTAATTAACTTTCTGATACAAAAGTAATGGGGTGGAAAAATCCCCACAGTTTTTGTTTGCTCAAACTGCTCTAAAATTTGTGAAGGTTGGAGTCATTTTGGATTGCAGTAATTTGCTCCTCAGGTTCTCCTGCACGGACCACCATCCAGCAAGAGTCAGATGTCTCAAATCTTTAACCTGTATAACTACGTCTATTTAAAAGATTAAAAAGGTGAATTTCATGATATGTGAAACATCGTTGAATTTCCTAGACGCTGCTGTGAGTTCACCACGCTCACATGCTCCATAGCCCCCCATTCTTGTTCCAGCGTCGCATCCAAATGCCATCGATCCAACCTCTTATCTCCACTCTGATCCCTGTGTTATTTCAGGAGCATAGGGATAGCTTAATGATCTATTGACCTGATCTATCGATCCGTACAGTTAACCACAATGGACCATCTACTAAAAAGGAGCCTGTAGGGCACGAAGTCCTCTCCGGCCTGCCTCCACTCAACTCACACCCTCCCACCTCTTCTGCTAGCAATCTACACCACCCCGTGTTCACTGTGTGGCTCCATAGAGATTAGGTCTTAATGTGCTTTAAGCACGAGGCTGTAAAGTGGTTTACATATTTGGGCTCTGCAACCAGTGCAGTTTCTCACGTGACTGTTGATCTGTTGGCTCAAGTAGCTGCCAACTCCATACTTTTTGTGCTTGAGGGATTTTGTGAGATAAACCAACATGAGGTAATGTATTATATTGGTGTATAGTATCAATGCGGAAAGTAATGTACAACACACAAGGTACTTTACAGATTTTTATCACATAGAAATCTGGAAAGTGACATTCAATCTGACTCACCTCAGTGAAATCCTGTGACATCAGTTCTGTGTTTGTTTATGGAAGAAGGATTTCTTGTTGGACCAAAATCAAGGTTTTTGGTGTGGATTGTAACTCAACCATTAACCATGCTAAAACATGGCAGTGGTGGATTCATGCTGTGGGGAGTTTTTTTTCAGCAGCTGTAGGAAAATTGCTCACAGTTGATGGGAGGATGGATGGATACAAGGGAATAAAGAAAGAAACCAAATAAAAATGGATATAAGTACGCTTAAACGCCACACTTTTAAAAATTATGCATAATTTTTCTTACGTCAAGTTGGTGGTCATTGAATAAAATCCTACAGGTTGTGTTGTAACCTTACATAACTATAGGGATTCAAAGGAACAGCAAAACACTTTGTCAGCTCCATATCTAGTTTGTTTTTTGAATACAGCCCAGTCTCTCAACGTTTGAAACCACTTTTACTTGCAGATAGTTGGAAACATATGGTAAATATCGTCACCTTGACGGGTTGCAGGGTTCCTTTTCATAGCCTGGTGTGTATGCATGTTAACCTGGTGTAAGCTAACAATCGAGAAGAAACTAGTTGCACACCAGCAACACATCTGATTGGCTCCTGCTCCGTGTCTTGTTTGCAGTGTGGCACCTTTGAGTGTGACTGCAGTTGTCGAGGTTGTCATGGGTGAGATCCTCCGGGATTTGCAAGACTCCACTAAATGACTCTCCCGTGTTTAATACATTTCTGCCAGTGCTTTTGTGGGTTTATTTTTCCTCGCCGTCGATCCGCTTAAGGATGACGAGCCCTGTTGGTCAGTGTGCCCGCAAGCCCGTGACGGCTTCAGGCAATTTCCATTAAGTTTGATGGGGATTTTTATGCTGTTAAAAAAAGAATGATTTATGAAATACCAGTCATGTTGTGCTGCCGACTGGCAAGGATATATATATATTTAAACCTTGTAGCGTTTATTGTATTAAATTTATTTTGGTATTCCAGTCTGGCTTATTGTTTTTTTTATTTGTTGTTTGAGTGTGTGCACAGAGATTTGCAGAATTAAGCTTCCTGACCTGTCTTTCATTTAAATGTAGAGATGTCCTGATCAGGACTTCTTTTCCTTGTCCTCATCCAAAATAACATATTCCATCAGTATTACATGGTGTACATTACTGTTATTGTTTCCTATTGAACAAACTCAATAGTGACGTTCTGAAACCTACAGTATTTATTTTTCTTAGCATATGTTTTGTCCCTGAAACAGTTTTTGTAGGACATCTTTATGTTCATCTGGCTCACACAGCTAAAGGCTTCAGTACACTTTACATCTCCATCTGAAGCCTGTTTAGTTTCAGTTTTGATACAGTTTGTTTTTGAGGCTGGCCATGCAAATTGTCCCCACGATGGGTACAGCTAATCAATGCATCGATCATTAAAAAAATGGCGCCCTAACCCTAATGGCATTACTTCATTCTCTATATTTTTAACCTTTAATAATGACTCACTTGCTATGGGATGGTAAGTGTTGGTTTTAAAATGACTAGAAGTCTTAAAAATCTGGTTCAGAGTAAACATACTCCAATCAAATTGGCCATTTTTTGCCTTATTGGCTCTAATCAGTGATCAGAAATTGTTTTTCCTCATTCATCAAATAAATGTACCTTTTATTTAAGACTACTACCTCCATCAAGAGATATGAAACACCGTTTCTCTTTTAAGCGTTGCGTTGCCGTAGTTTTATTTATAATAACAAAAACCTGTTACTCAGGTTTACGTTTGCACTTATTAACAGTTCTAAGAGGATATCACACCTCCACATCAGACTTGCTTGGCTAGATTGCTGGAATAAAAAGTTAAACTAATTTACTTGTCAGGTGTAAACGACACATTCTGCTATATTTTGATCTTTGAGGACTCTACTATCTTCCCAATTAGCAACTGCGACACACAAAACCCACCAAATATGTCGCGCGCGACTCTCGCATCAGACGCCCAAACATCACAAGCCAATAGGAAGTCAGTCACACTTGATTGCAAGTCATGAGCGGTGGCACAAGCGGTTGCACAGATTCCGTGATGCGATTGTGAACGGTGACCCACTGTATGTGACATTATGAAATTAATGTGGCTGCGATCGATATCAGATGACTTTCAAGCAGCTCAATTTTACACTTGCTGCAGGGAACAGATGGTACTCGCTGATAGTGTTTGCTGGAGGTGGATCTGTGGCGGAGGAGCTGCAGAGGGAGAGATAGAGTGAGGAGAGAATAGATCCTCCGGAGCGCAGGGGAAAAGGGTGGAGGGGGGGAGAGGTTACGGTGCTATGATGAAGCGTAAACTTGTAACCTGTGTGGAAGAATGACTCCCTAATCAGTTTTCTGTAATGAATAGTTAATTTCGCATCATCTCCTACTGGTTGTGTACACAACACATGACCCCCTCGTAGATCCATTTACGCTCAAACAGCAGCAGCACAGTCGAACTGATGTCTGCACTTCTCGGATGTTGTCATTAACATCAGCGCTTCATATAGCCGCAGGGTACAAATTTGCATTCCTGCTGTCTTTTGTAGGCAAAAACATTCCAGAGGAAGTCAAATATTAATATGCACCCACATGGCACAGCTCTGTACTGTATTTCTGCTTTTTAGGGCTGCAACGTTACCTGCTGGAGATTTTGTGGGTATAGAAGGTTCTGTCTTTGCATAATTGATGGGTCTGGGTATCTATGGAGAAGACCTCTACCTTCTTCTTGCAAATCTGATCTGTCATGTCGAATCTCCTAGAGCTGCAGAGACATCCTGTGGGAAAGGGCGAATGAAACAAGCGTCCACTGTTGAAAAGCATGTTATTGAAACCCAGTCCGGCTGCGGCATTCCTTTTAGACCCTTGTGATTACAGGGCTTTGGTGAAAGTATGTTTTTGTGCGTCGTTTATGTGTGTGTGCGCGCGTGCGTGTTCCTCTGCCTACTAAATTTGTTGTGCATCTGTTGTAACTCATGTGGCTCTCTTGCAGCTGAAAACGGGACAGAGCGAGGAGTCGAAATTCTTAAAACCAGTCTGGGCACATCTGGTTGTGATTGGCAGGAGAAAAAAGGGCTCTTGTGTTCTGGGAAACGAGAGCAAAAAAAAAAAAATTAAAAAAACAGCCTGACCCAACCCAGCATAACCCAGCTCAGTACAGTACAGAACCAGCCAACAAGGGGGGGAGAAATGGCACGACTGATCCCCTTCACCCCTCCCTCCTTCTCTGGGCCAATTCTCATAATCCCACAGTAAAGCCGCTGGCAGCATTTTTTTTTCATAAACAGTGTTCAGGGCTCTCCCATTCCTTCCATTTCAATTTAAGAAAGTAAAAGCTGCCATGAGCCAGGTGGACCCAGAGCTCCATTACTTTTGGCGGCAACTCTTGTGTCTGGGATAATGATACCCTGGGGGGTGAGTGTGTGCTTGAATGTCTGTTTGCTCATCTTGCCACCTTACTCGACGAAGGAGGGAGGAAAATTACTATGGGCGGGCGGTATATTGAAAAGCTTTTCATGATGGAAGCTGAAGTGGGTTTATAGTTCCATTTGTTTGATTCTTCCACTTCAAGGGCTGTATGTCCCTTTTTTAAAGGCAAACAGAAAGCAACGCTGCATCCCCATCAACCAAGAGAACAATGGCAATTAGAGATTGATGCCGGAGTTTACAATCGCTGCCTGAAGCTATTGTTTGCCCTGATGACTCTCATCAGGCTCATTATCTCGAGGGGCATTTTACCTGTGGCACGTCACGGTGCTGCTGGTTTAGGAGATGGCCAGACTGCTTCTCCCCAGCGGCTACGTCCGAAAACAAGCCCCATCCCCTCACGAATCCAGCTCTGATTCGAGTGAAGTGTTTGCATTAAGCCGTCTGAAACTGCAGCCCTGCACTTGGACGCAGAGACAGTTAAACTCTTGTCTACAGGGAGAATATCATGGCTTGTGTTATTGTGCCGTTGGTGCTGGAGGGACCATTTGCAGTCCTTATTAAGCAGTCTGATTGGTGACTGGGCAGCGAGCCTGAGTGTGTGGGCTTCCACAGTGTTCATGACAATGTTCACTTAGGGATGTGCATGTATTTACTGTAGGCAAAGTAAGTTATCAAAAATGTCAATGTTTTTCCTCTGTAAATTTATTTCTAAAGGGGCTCTGGCTATGAAATTCACACCAGCTGTCAATAACGACTGAAGTAATCCGCACATGCAAAGACATCAACACAATAAAAGCCGTAAATATGTTATCTGTTTTGAAGAGGGGGCAAGTATTGGACACATGAAGATAGTCATAAGAAGCCAAGAAAGTAGTTTGGATGATCCCTTTCTAAATATTGACCAATTACGGATGATCAGTATAAAATATAACCCACTATTTCAGTCCCAACTCATTGCCTATTGAAAGGTTTTTCAATACCAAGGTCTCCTACAAGAAACATCGCATTAAGAGTAAAAGCAAAGAGCTGAAAATGACTTTGGGCATAGATGCATTTTAAAAATTTCATGATTCCACTGAGAACCGTCAGGGCGTTTATTCAGTGGGGTCATACCTGGGAGCTTCTTGCAGGATTTCTAAAAAAGAGTTCAAAACAACGTTTAGAGAAGCGATCCAAGGCCCGAGCAATGAGTCTTGGTGTTAGCAGGGACAGATTTTCAGTGAAAGCAACAAGTAATGCTCTCAACCATCATGACCTCAGTTCACACCTGCTGCCAGAGAATGACTAAAAGGCATCTTAAAGCCTGTTACTAAAACTTCAAGATGTCTCGTACAAGTTCAAGAAGCTCTTACTACTGATTGCAACAGATTTCTGCTTCATCTACAATATACTGGAAAAGAGTTTGGTCAGATGGGACAAAAGTTTGACTATTGGATTTGTTTTGCACACACCGTTTTTAGAGGAGAAAAGTCATTACTCATGACTCTTGAAGCACCACACCAGCAACATCTGGCAGATTTCTTATGATTGGAAAGTTTTCTTGAGGATCTTGATAGAAGACAATGATCTTGAGCACAGACATAAAAAACACTTAGCATAATAAAGTTCCTGAAATATCTGCTCCTAATCAGTCCTTAATCCAATCCAAAAGCAGCTGTGACAAACATTTTGCTTTATGTCATTCCACTTTATTACACATGATAATTTATGGACAACTTTACAATGGTTTCTTTGTATATATAGTGAAGTTGCATTGTTACAAATATGAATTTCACGTTAATGGCTTTATTATAAAATATATTTACTGACTAGGTTGCATTAAGCTGTCTGAAACTGCAGCTGAATGCAGTTTCAGACATTAAAACTGCATTAATGTTCTCGTTTATGTGGCCTATTTAAGACCTTCTCTAACCTTCTAAAGACTGATGGGCCCTATGGGGGAATAAACCTGGTCCTAATGTGGTGGACTTCCTTTTTTGGGTTTCGGGATTTAAGTGTGTGGTGGGTATTAAGTTTTGGTTAGGAATGCGTGTTAGCACAAAGTCCTAATATGGGTTGAAATCTGAACTTGTGCCTGTGAGTAAAGGCATGCAGACAGGATGCCTGAAGCTGACAACTAAAGTCAGAGAACTGCTGGTGTTTCTACACATGCCATAGATTCACTGACCCTTACCAGCATAATGACTGCGAGGTTAATTCCCCAGGAGGGTCTAGCACTCAGGGGGAAGAGATGAGAAGAAATGCAGTGAGGGCTCAGCAGTTGGTCACTCTCAACTATAGAATGTGCAGCAGCTCTGATACGTTATGCAATGCAGAGTAGCATGTCTTAACCCCATCATTCATGATGGGATTTAGCAAATCACCAATAATCCACTGCCATTGCACAAGACATCTTTCTCTCCCCCCTCTTTCTCTGTCTTTCAGTTCCTCATTTAAATCTAAAAATAATAAGGCCACAAATGGGTGAAAAGGTAGGATTGGGAAGTGAATGGTGTATTTTTTTCTTCTTTCTAATCCCTAAATCATGGCGGAAATGTTTTAAGGGAGGGCTGTGCTGGCAGAGAGCAAAACTGGAATTACACTCTGACAATCTTCTACTCCATCGCTAAAGAGCCGTTAGACCAGACAAAACCGCCCATTTTCCCCGCGGCATTAAGTGATTTGCAGGGCTGTGTTTGAGGAGCAATCATCCATTTGCATGGCATTTTGCCTCTCAAAAGGGAGAGTTACGGCTATTTTCCTCAACACAGTGATGTAAAAATGGAAAATATTGAGTGGATGTTTGGGGATGACACAGCAGTGACCATATGCCCAAGAATGTTTCAGGAACACACCTACAAGACTCATTTGCCTTGCTGCTATTTCAGTTTATTCACTTATTATTTCTTAATGTAGCAGATCTGCGCAAACATTCCCCATTTGCATTCAAAGTCTACGATGATGAGATCGAAATGATTGAATTTATGGTTTGCATGAGAGCCGTTTTGGGGATTTGTAGATCCTTTTTATTGTACACTTTCCAAAATACCAACTTCTCAGACGTGGCTTCAATATAATTTGACGATGCCCATTCCGTAAATTGATGAGGGCTGTCAGTTTTGACTGTAATCTGGCACAGAAATAGTTTTTTGTGCGAGTGCGGTGAGCAGTGGCTGCACTCCCTGTTGTTACATAATGATAAGATATTGACTGTGTGACCCGGTACCGCTTTATCGCGCTCTGCACAGATTGCATTCCATAATCTAATGAGACAGATATTCTTTAATGGAAATCCTCGACAGGGTCATGATTGCGGCGATAAAGCTTAAGGTCACACTTCACATTATGCAAGGCTGCTGTGCATGTATGTGCAATAAGTAGGGGCTGATATTGCGATGGAGACCATATTGTAATCGTGTCTTTTCATATTATTTTCTTTGCTTCTTAGAAAGCAAGCCGAGATTGTTTGTGTCATGGTGCAATGTCACAAACTCTGGCACTGAGTAATTACCAATAAATCAGAGCTCCGCAAATACGTCGCAGGAACGGAGAAGCAGGGCCATGCGATGACAAGAACGATCTCCAGAAAGTGGACGAGAGCGTATTAAAAATGTTCATGCAAATTTGGTCGTCACAATGTCTGGCAGTGTCTGGGTGTTACTTTTGAAATATGGGCAACAAATAAGTCGGATGATGCACAGTCAACATACAAGCTGTGTTTGTGCACTGAGAAGAAGCAACCATATGGAAAGTCTTTCCAAACACAATTTAAAATCTTAATTTTGGACCCTAAAAAGTATTAAATACAGATTTTCTATAGTAGATCAGAATTTTTTTTTAGTTAGGGATTAATTTGTCTTTTTATTTACTGATTCGGTGGTATTCATTTATTCTGTATTTTATAGTTATGTTTGAGGAATTTGGGTGTCATTATATTCTGACAGAACTACAGACCCCATGATGCATTGCACAATAAGCTTGGTTTAAATAAAATGCATTCCTGGACATCTCCTTTCCTTGCAAACATGCAGTTTTACTGCATGTTTTGCTAGTTTAAATCAAGGAGCTGGAAGTAGCTCCTTAATCTTGAGAAAGTGTGTATTTAATGATGCTTGGCCTGAAACTGGGTTTTCAATAGCTTTTTTAAAACCTGATGTCAGCAGCTGTTATGTTTACTAAATAAATGTGGATATCATCAAAAATGTAATGTATTTTGATTTGGACTGTTTATTTTTGTTAGCATTGCAACATCTTCTAATACAGAAACGTATTTCTGACTTACACATTTATTGGGAAAGATTACTGACTCGACAGCTTTCCAGCAGTCACTAACATCCTCCATATGAAAGATGGAGGCAAAAGATCAATAATAAAGTACTGGCTGTTCAGAGCATGTAAAATTAAGTGGAAGGAAAAAAAAGAAGAAGTTTGAAATAGTGGCACAAGCAACAGGGATAGCAGAAGACTTTAGAGAAGTGTTAAGCAAAGCTAATTTATCGGGAGAGTCGGTATTTTGTAACTCAGCCTTTTATGCCTTGCCACATACTTGTACATGCAATAATCCATGCTAA
The DNA here is from genome assembly GCA_902982915.1 of Phalloptychus januarius. Classification (NCBI taxonomy): domain Eukaryota; kingdom Metazoa; phylum Chordata; class Actinopteri; order Cyprinodontiformes; family Poeciliidae; genus Phalloptychus; species Phalloptychus januarius. Next base: position 14,988,306 of record CADWAE010000471.1, on the reverse strand, counting down.
AGGATTACAAATATTAACTGCATGTCAGAACACCGACATACTTTTTTACCAGTCATATGTAAAAATAATTATTTTGCATTTTCATTTTCCATAAACATCATATTATAAAAGCTTTAAATGTATAATTTATGTGCACAATAATGATTTGTTTCTGTTTGATATATTGAGCTGCGCTTGTTTGTCCTATAGGTGTCTGACTTATTAATGTTCTGTAAAGTCTGAACTTTTACACTGTATTCAGAGATCCCATTGTTACCACAATGAAGATCTTGTGAGATGGATTGTAATGAAAATATCAAAGTCAATAAGCAATAAGTCATGTGCACAACAACTTTTTGTCATTTTAAAGGATTTTTTTTTGTCAGAAAATGGTGAGACTGCTTATATTTATTTGTAATTCACAGATGCATAAGTGCTCTGTTTTAAAGGAAATGACTCACAGGTCCAATTTAGGAGCCTCATTCAAAAGAAATATGCAATGTTAATGCAAATTTAATTTGTAACGGGGGAAAAAAAGCCAATTCGGAGTAATAACGTGAACCACAACTAACAGATGTCATATTCTGCACATGACACTGAACTGGTTTGTAAAGTGCAAGGGAAGCCAAGTTTGAATGCATTTACATAAAATGTTATTTTTTATGTGTTTAATCCACTTAAACACATAAAAATATGTATCCACTTATTCTGTCATTGCATTTCTGACAGGAACATTGCAAAGGAAAATGTAATTAATCATCAGCATAAAGAAAAACTTGAACCTTTCTTGTTTTTCAAGAAAGGTTGAAAAGCAACGTTAATCCTCGAAAAAAAGTTGCTCCCTGAAAATCGGGAGCAACTTTTTGAATAAGGTTTCGTCACATTGTGCGAAATCTTTAAAGCGTGCTGATTGCTACAGAATGGAAGTGTCGTTGAGGAGCAGAGATATATGGGGCAGAAGAGAAGAAAACAGCATCATACGTTAAGCAAATGTCAGCGCAAACTGCTGCGTCAGTGCCGAATAAATTCCTCCAGCCTGAGCTGACACAACAGAGCCATTGAGCAATAAAAAGTCATCTCACCAGACGTTGACTTGTCTTGATTTATGATCGCCATCAAAAAAATAGAGGGCTTTAATTCCGCCTGAATGAAAGTGAATAGAGCACATGCAAGCGTTACAGCTGGAGAAACAAAAAGCAGGATTACCACAGAGATTTGCCTCGAATTCCTTTGGTGTATTCAGCGTGTTTGGTTTCAGATCATTGTAGTCGACGCTGAGGGCAAGAGAAAGTTTGGGTTTCCAAATATAGAGTCAGAAGCCGCAGTTGCACCCACAAACATTCCTCTGTTTCATCTTTCTCTAACTAGTTCCCTCAGTCATTTTATTTCTCTGAACTTGTCTGTCGGCCTCCAAACTTGCGCGCTCCTCTTCACTGAGGGGTTTCTCTGCATGATGCCACAGAGAGAGCCCAGCTGCACAGATGTGTTGCCTGGCTCACAGCTTTTTTTAGCATTTCCTGGAGCGTCCAACCCTTCAGGACCCCCAGCCCTGATGAAGAAGCTCTGTTTGGCAGCTTCTCATTCGAGATGGGGTTTCTGTCCCCAGACGTTCACCCTCCCTCGCACTGTTTCTCATTCTGACTGTTCTTTTGAAAACAAGGGAAGCTACCGGAATAGGGAATCCATCATTGTGTTTGGCCCAGGGCGTTACATTTAACGTTGGCGCCCAAATGGAAAAACGTGCATTGCACGACAAGCGTGCTATGATGTCGGGGGCCATCTCTTTCCTTTGTCATCCACTGGAAAATCGGGAGCACTCAGCCCACCTTTTCGTTTTGATTATCCATCACCCCGGAGCTTGTTGAAAAATCATTTACTGTACGTGAAGGTGATTGACGACTCAAAAGGCGACTATGCCTTAGCTCACCACCACAGACATAATACTCTCTCTGAGGACAAAGGTACGTGCAAACATGTCACAGACACAATCTCTGATTGTTTCCAGAGATGTGAAACTTAAAGTTCAAAGGAGGCCGGAGGGGTTTTGCTTGCAGAGAGCATCACACTTCTCAACAGTTAACACCCCCAGCGAAATGTTTCACTCGTCTCTCTTCGTTGGCTTCGCTCTCAAAGTCACACTAACATGCAGAAGAAAAGTTGACCTGCTCGGTTCACTGTGAGTGTATCCATCACAGGAGAAGCAATGAAAGCGACGCTAAAGATAAATGGTTTATTTCTGTGTTTTTCAGAAGAGACGACCATTCTGTCCAGTGTTCAGTGACCTAATGGTGTGGAGTGATTTGGTCCTGGCTAGAAAAGCTTCTGCTTGATGCAGTGAGGGGCCTTAGCTCTGCAGACGTCTAATCTGACCTTGGCACGGGGCTTCAGTTTGCTGTAACGTTTACTGGCGGGTTTTATAAAAACGTTTTGGGGATTAACTAGAAACTTCTCGAGAATCCTTTCTAATCCACGATTCCTCCTGATCAAAGGGAGCCAGATAGCTCTGACTTAAGCTTAGTTTTCCTTCCCACCTTTTTTTTTCTTAGTGTCACAGCTCCAGTGTAGCATCTTTCAAATATGTAGTTCTCCCTTCCCTTGTCTGATTGCATTCGGAGGGAGTCTGAAAATGTGACTGGAAACATATTTTGTGTGGTAGACAGCTTGCCTGCACCTTCAACTGTATGGTTTAGTAACCTGAAATGCTCAGCTGTAAGAGTGAGGTGGAAACTGATGATATTTTTATTTGCACAAATATCTTTTACCCTTGACCATGAGCACCAAAAATCACTATTGCTAATTGAAGTCTCGTAGCTTTTTGTTTTTCATGGTTATTTTTGCATCTATAGTTGTTTAAAAGCTGTCGCTGTCTATTCTGTCTACACGCAAGGCTTAAATAATTATTGACCTATAAGGGTAAGCTCTCATGTTTCACTTCTGATTTGAAGGAGTCGACTGTTTCTGCCCATCTGAGGTTTTCAGGGAGTTGATTTCAGAGCTAAAAATGTATAGAAAGTAAATGCTTCCTCCCTTTGTTTAGTTCTCCAACTAAGCAGGTCTCTAAGGACCTGGGGGGTCCAGATGGTTCATACTTCACAAATAAATCTTAAAATGTTAAACCGGAGACCATTCAGTATTCTGTCGACCAGAAGCAACCACAACCAAGACTGATGCGATTTCTATCCATACCTCTATACTTTCTGGAAACAACACTTTGGATAAAACCCAGATTTTCCCTTTCTATGAAAATATACAATTACAGCAACCGGACCAATTAAAACATTTCTAATCAGTCACTGTTTAGCTCTTCAAAGAAGCATGCTATTCTTTCAGTCCATCTGAGATGTTGTTGGGCTAACTTGGTAATAAATGTGTATTTGATCAAATGTAGGGCGTAGTCCATAAGTTTACCTACGTTGGTTGCATATTATCAAAATAGGAGCTGGTCTCAAACTTTTTCTGCATTAAGCTACAGGAAGTTATGATGACTGTGGTCAAGTGGCGAAAATCTAAAGTTGTAAATACATATCGGATAAATAACCTCGTTTTGATTGTGTTGTTTTCTTAACATATTGCAAGATGACATGCTATGGGACATTTCTAAATTGTAGTTTTGTTTTAGCACATCTCCTTAAAACTTAAAAGTTCTGAGCACTTCTTCCATCGCAGCTGTTAAAAATTAATTACAGAGATTAATTAAGACTAAACACAGAAATCTGTCTGAGTTCTTTCTCCAAATGTTGTAACAAAGCCAAAAAGAAAAGCAAAAACAAACATTACGTCCAACAAAAATGAAACAAACCCAGCCTTTTTGAAGTGTGATATGTTGTTGGTTGGCCTACCATCTGCTTGTACTGATCAAAACAATTGACATGTTCATTATTTCTGTGATGTTTTAGTCAATGGGTTCAGTCTCTCGGCTTAGCAAACAGAAGGCGCTGTGTTGCAATCGGCATTCTCGAGAAGCCCAGTCTTGCTTATTTCAAAACTGGAATGTGCTTCACTGTCAGCGCCAGAAAGGGGGAGAGAGGAAAAAAGATAAATCCACAACAGTAGGATCTGTTGTGGATGAGAGTGGGCCCTAGAAGCCCTCTTATTGTGATATGCTATCTTATGTGTGATAGGAGACGTAGAGCTGTTGCTGTGTTCAGGCTGGGTGAATGACTTCCCCAAAAAAAACAAGATGTCAGTACATTTTTGGACAGATAAAGTGGAGAAACTGAGAGCAGAACGCTGAGATGTTCAAATGTTTGATCAGGTTGATCTTTGATATTAAATTCCTTTAAAATTTCAAAGGCCATTTTATGAGTGAGGAAGCGTAAATTATTTTCTAATTTAGTAAAAAAAAAAAAGCCATTTGTGTCAGGATTTAGCTTTTTTCCAAGTCTTAATTTTTAAGAAATTATATCGGAAATTGCCTGCACCACCTGTTAAGATATTAAACCGCATTTCAGTTGTGTCACAGGATCGTAGAATATTTCTATTACATTTTAATGGGAAATTGACATGAAGACTGAAGCTGAATTCTTGTTTGATTACACATTGAACTAAAAGGATAAAACTCAGATAGTATGATGTGACTTTGAGCAATATATTAGCTACTGTTACTAGACGAGGTTGTTTATTTTGAAACAAAAACATTACATCTATTACTGCTGTTGCATCACACATTTTTGTCAATATTTGTATGGAAAATAACTTGTTTTTTTGTTGTTGTTTTTTTAGTTCTGATGGGCTAAAATGAAGAAAAATAACAGAATGAATAAAAAGCTACTCCACAATCTAAAACAAAACTTCTGCAATTGTTACTGCTGAAATCACATCATCTATTGTTGCAATTTTTAAAATGCCGTAATGGCTGTTTGTAGTTGTTTTTGATTGATTTAAAACTCATAAGAGTGCCAAAGAAAAACAAGCTTTGGCTTCAAAATAGCATTTTAGCTAGAATGCTAGAATAGCATGTTAGCTAAAATGCTATTTTTAGCTAAAATGCTAAAAATAACATTTTAGCTTCAAAATAGACTTGTTGGCAAAAAGTCCAGAGCCAGCTGGATGGTTCATAAGATCCTTTTCTAATCAATCTAAATTGTGGTACAATCCAGAAGAACCTTGTTTCCCTCTGTAAACCACCAACAACTAGAAGTGGTTTGGATTCTTTGTTTCTGATTTTTGCCTATAGGTTTAGCAAATTGAAAAAACTTGCAAAATGTGATACATCTCTAGCTAGCAACCTGAGATGTTGATCCAAAGGAGGATTGATGTCATGTTTCATGACTGGAGTGCCAGCCAGATTGGTCTTCTGCTGTTGTAGCTCATCAGCTTCAATGCCGCGTGTGCTGAGGTAGCGCTCTTCATGTGTTGCTTGTAACGAATGGTTTATTTAAGCTACTGTTGACTTCCTATCTTGTCAAACCAGTCTGCCCGCTCTTCTGACATCAACAAGGTGTACCTGTTTTACAACTGTAATGACATTAATTTCTTTTCACCCCATTGTGTAAACCAGAATGAATGATGGCTGTGTAAAAGTTTTGCAGTTCTGGGAATACTGACACTGGAACCAACAAGGTAATTCTCCATATTCCACCCCTCCACCCTGATGCTCGGTTTGAGCTTCAGCAGCTCGTCTTGATTATGTCTGAATGCCTAAATGCATTCAGTTGCTTCCATGTATTTAGCTGTCAATGTTTGTGTTGGCAAACAATTGAAGAGGAAAGAGATGGCACGTTCATTTCTGCCGCTTTCCCTTTTGTAATGTTATGTCTGAAGGCTGAAAAACCGAGAGCTTATTTTTGTTTTGCCCAGCATTATGTCGTAGCAGCTAGCCTGGGGTAGTTCTTTTATTGCACCGGTGCTAAACTTGCCAGCTGTCATAACCATTGCCTTTTAGAGAAAAATAAATTGCCTTTAAAATGAGCACTGCATAACAATCCTCAGCAAACCTTGTGTGTTTTTAAACAGGGAGATATTCAGGGGTTTCCCCTCTCTCACAAACAGAACTAGCTGCCAGCTTCCAGCAGAAGGTGGGGAGAGTGGATACCATAAAGCTTTATGACATGCACATGTAAAACCCTGCACTACTGTGTGCAATAAGTCCTAAGAATAGCTCAGACTACGAACTGTACGAAAAACATACGGTGGTTTTGAAACATGACTTGTTAAAACTGTGGTGTAGACTATAACCGAAAACCAGTCATAACTTCAACTTAAAGAAAAATGGAGTGCATTAAAGCAGTACCTTGTTTGTAATATTTCTCAAATCAATTTCTCAAGTGTTTTTGTGCGGAAATTGCAACGATTGCATGTTAAGGTTCGACCTTTGACATGTTCCTTTTATAGCACAGCTTCGCCCGCATCTAATTCTCAGTGCAGTGCAGCAGAGCTATCTGGTTTATCAACATAACCTCTAAGCCACGACTAAAATAGCAAAGTGATCACAATCTCCTCCTGATTAGAAACCCATACGCCTACAATTTTGCTGATAAAGCCAAGTAAAGCAACCACAGAGCAAGACGATAATTGGATGTTGCTTAACAGTCGAACAACAACAGCAGCAGAGCTGGTTCACTTTCAGTCTGCTATGATTTGAGCTCCTGCTTTGAAGCCAGAATCCAGTCCAATGTTTGGTGCTGGAGCGAATGTGTAAGTCAGAATGCTAACCGAATGAGGCAGAAGAACATACTTTTAAGGTTCACGCTTTTTCAGAATGCCGCTTTAATGCATTTTAATAGGAGTGGGTTATATTTAAGCAGTGGTAGTTTACTTTTAAAGCTCTACCTTTGAAAAGAGGGTAATTTATATGGATTTTATTTTCCCAGTCCTATCTTCTGAACCTGCATTGTAAGTGCTGATGATAAATGGTCCATGGAAGCTGTCATTTCTCCTTTCATACTGCTGAAACTGGATAATTTATTTTCTCACAAGCAAATGTCTCCCACGCTGGCTGCACTGATAGGTCATTGAGCGCCACTAAATTTATTATGAATAACAGGAAAAGTACAAAAACATAAAAAAAGGCAGAAAGCTAAGCATCCTTTAAGGTGCTTCTGTCTGCAGTGATTAATTTAGGAGAAATTCAAGCCACTAATATCAGTTCTACTTCAGGCTTATTTGAAATCCTAGTTTGTTTTTTTCTTTTTTGTATTTTCCCTTCTGAGAACAATTCCTATTATTTTTTTATAACAAGGTGATTTTTGCTTATTTATTTTTGAAAAGTGTTTCTTTCTTAGTGTTGCTTAGGTCAAAACAAGCAGTTAAATAAAACAGTAATTTTCTATTGCCGTCAAATGATGCCAACATCAGATGACGCTGATGCCTTTAAAGCTGTTTTCAATGGTTTTAATTTGTGATTATCACAGTCAGCTAAGTTAGAAATGCAAACTGAGCTAAAGTATCTTTGCGTAAGCATTCCTGATGGGGTCAAATTTTTGTTGTCAGGCAGCGATTACAAATCCTTAATGCCTGAAATAGAGGAAAAAATGTCAAAATAATAAAATAAAGATCCTGTGTTTCTTTTGTCTGTGCAGCTCCTTGTTCTACTTTGAGTTTTCTCCTCAATTATTTTTAGTGCAGCACTTTGAGATGACTTTCACTGCTCTTTACTTGCTTGCAGTATTCTTAAGTCATTTATTTTATACACTTGAGATCAATATGTTTTGGCTGGTGTTTAATTGGATCAACATGCTGACAAATGGCCAGCTGAGGCTCCCCCCCCCCACAGTAACAGTGTTCGTGCAACCTAAACTAGACGACTAGACTAGTCATCCTCTGATTTCCCTTTGCGTCTGTAAGGTTGGATAAACATCACAACGATAAATAAATTAAACTCCAGTTATCTGATTATTCCTTTCCTTTGGCAGTATTTGAAGCAAGATTTTTACCAATCACTTTCAGTGAACTTTCCCCCCACCCCGCTGTTTTCCTGTCTGACTTTAAAAATCAAGGAAATGAATTTGTCTGTCTTGTGTTATCTCAGCATTTCTACAGCAGTAGCTCTCCCAGGCAGCTATGACAGGATATTGATGGGCCTCTTCTCTTGCGTCTCTTCAATTTCCCACTCTTTGCTAAACTGCACCCCCCTACCTCGCTCTTCCCCTTCTCTCTCTATGCTATATCCCAGCTGACACACCCATTGCTCCCCGCGGGACAAAAAGTTGAAATCTCTGGCAGAGCGGAGTCGTCTGGCTCACTGTCAAGTGTCGCCTTCCCCCCACGGGAATGCAGAGTTCAGATCTTAGACGAGATGATTGAAAAGAAAACCAAACTCAAGCGGAGGGATGCTGCTCCGCTGTGTGCGCTGGCTGTTAACATAAGTGAGTGGCTGTCATGCATTTTGTTAGCATCAACACTTTTCTTTGGGCAGCCCTGCGGAGAGGGATTGCCTGTCGCAGGGAGGAGATGGTTGTCAGGGCCGTGCGAGCGCGCTCCCAGAATGAAGAGTAGCAGGGAGCAGGGGCCCCGTCCGGCTGCCTGCCTCGTTTCTAAGAGCAAGATAGCAGGAGCTTGGAGGGTAGATGTTAGAGGAGGAGGACTGGGGTAGCAGACTGTTTCCTGAAGATCAGAGCAGGAAAAAAAAAGAGGCACTCTTTTTATCAAAGCTCAACTTCAAACGCTGCTTGGTGACCTGTTGGTTCTGCAGAAGACCCTGTGGCCCCAGCAAGGGGAAAAAGAGGCACCATCAGTGTTCAGGGGCGGCAGAGTTAACCGCTCCGGTGGGGAAACAGGACAAAGTCGAGTCTATCAGCTCTTTAGAAGATGTCTGTGTGTGAATGCATCGGAGCAGGACTCTAATTTGGCCAAAGGAAGAGAGTTTCTTTATTCAGTTAATGCAGAGAGGGCAGTTTTTTTGTGCCTACCGAGTGTATTTTTTGGTATAGCATATTTGTACTGCCACGTTATAACAGGTTGTTCCTGTCTTTTAACTGAAACAGAAACTATTTCCTACCATCCAGAGAGAAATCCGGCAATCCCAACCGCCCCCGCCTTTCAGCACAGGAAATCTCCGCCTTCGGCTCAGACAGAATACCAACAACAGTGGGAGTTTGAGGAAAGTTGGGACAGCAGCTGCAGAACCAGCACCTGCAGAAAGACTAGAGACTTTATGAATGCCTCCAAGTAGAGTGTAGAGTGGACATGAAATGGTTTTGAAAGTCAGATTTTATAATCTGTAAGTGGAAGCATACTTTTGCTAAGGAATGTTTCAGTATTTTTAGAGAAGCTTGTCCTTAAATGACTTTGACTACACAAGTATTCAGGGATTCTAAGGAGAAACATTAAAGGTCTTGAATTGCATCATCATGCTACGTATATTTGCTGCATAAATGCACTAGTTTCATCTCCGTTTAAAACACATATTCACCTAATTTATTATTAGTTCACCTAATAATAAATTTATTGTCACAAATACATACCCCACGTATGGCAATATTTTGTAATACTCAAATATTTTTTTCCATCTTATGTGGTTTCGTCTTATATTGGCCTGTGTGTGTAAATCCAACATGTAGCTGAATATTCAAATGGTTATAAATCAATCCATTCCACAGTGCTTTTTAAAAATACTTTTTTTTAAATTGAACACTGTGACTTGGGAAACATCATGAATACCTTAAAGTAAATAATTTCATTATAAAAAGCTGATTCAGCAATGGCAGCGGCTGCCACCATAATGCCTCTTGTGACAGTTTCGGTATCGATTGGGAAATATCCTCTTGGCCTGTAGACTTAGTGTCAGCAAACCAGGCTCTACTCAGAGTAATAAAGTAATTATATGAACATTAAGTTTCTTAAGCTCTGATAGTTTTCAGAAGTGCATAATAATATATCAGGTATTGCTCTTAACTTTATACAGTCTGCTTAGCCATACTTAAGGTTTTGATCCCTCTGGTCCTTTTCCAGTGTTTTCTCTCAGATTTACTATTTTATTGACATTTTATATATCGGCACGTTTCCTTCTTTTCACCTATTATCTCTATCCCTTGCATTTTTGATGCTTCTCTCGTTATTTTCACGTCTCCTCTGCCTCGTTCCCTCAGACCCCATCAGTCTGAACTCTGCTCATTTCTGCTGCTGACCTCATCCAGATGAAAGTAAGAGGATTTCAGTCCTCCGCAGTGTCAGGCAAAAAAACTTCACTGCAGCCTTGTATAGGATAAAGAGCTTATATATTAACCATATTTCTGCTATAAAAAGCGCCCTCTGTGATGTCCACCCTGCAGTCATAAGCTGCCTCTTGATTTATGCTTTCCCGATACGTTGTCAGTGCGACTCTCGGCGAACACACAAAAGCTCGTGCATCTCTGTCATATCAGTCTGTCAGATAATTTGTTTATTCATGAGGAATTACCGTACTCGTATGTGTCCTGTTTACCAAATCTTCACATCTAAAAGGTGGACGTGAAGGTTTAGGTTAAGGTTTAGGCTTTTTGTTTCGGTTTTCTGATTCGCTTTAATGAGAACCAAAGGACCGGATCCGTAATCCCTTGAATTTTCCTCTCAATCCCTGGTTTGGGATGTTGAGCATGCGAGGCTGAAAAGAGATCTCGAGTGATCCACCAAGGTAGCAAAATGTTAAACGATCTCTTGAGTTGTGCAAGGTCATGGCCCTTCACAAAACGCAGTTGTGTGAAGCATCAAAGTTCTCGACACTTCTGAGATTTTGTGTGTTTTTGCATTTTTAGAGGTAGAAGTCAAAATAGTTTTTGTGTTATCTTATATCTCTTGATACCAAAACTTACTTCAAATGATTGTATTTATTCTGGGATAAAAAAAATGGTCCAAACCTGCCTCGCCATTTATGAAAAAGTAATCGCTCTCTTAACCTACTGACTGACTGTGCTAATGGCAGCAGCTGCTATCGAGCTTTAGAAATGACTCCCTGTTAGTCTTTTAATTGCTCTAGAGTTGTTTTTTTTAAAACTATTTAAATTCAGGAGAGTATTCAGACATGAACTGTCTGTCTAAGTTCTGGAATTTGGACCAATTACAGAACTTTTGTTGTGTAGAAGAGAACTTACTGGGATGCTTGGTTCGTTTTTCACCCTGAAATTGACGCGTTTTCTTTTTCTTCAGCAGAGATTTTCACCTTGTAATTCTGACATCGATGCCATTTTTACCCTGTGTGTTTCTTGTTGTTGAATCATGAGGTTTTTTTGAGACTCTTACATGAATCAATGATGCACTCTTGTAATAATTATGGCAGCTGGGATAATCATTGCCAGGTTCACCACCATGTTTTGTGGCTTTCAGTTCCTCACTTTGGTTCACTGGACTCTCAAAGCCTGAGAAAGAGCTTTGTTACACTTTGCAGACTGAGGTGTTATTAGTTGCTGTTGAGATCTTTTACCCCAAATGATTTCACGATTTATTTTTGAAGCTTTCTCCACATGTCTGGCAGTATAACCAAGCACCGATGCGTCTAATGAAGTTGAATTCAGCTTTTCCCAACGATAATCACAGTAAATTCATAATTTGGCAGAGGGGTAATTATTTTCTCAGATTGTGCTGTGCAAATTCACATTATCATTTGAAAACTTTATTTCATAATTAGTGAGGCTACCTTAGTCTGATATTATAATTTGCTTAAGGGGAAGCTAGCACTTCACAGCTCCGTGGTTCTTGCTCCCTCTTGTAAAGGCTAACCTTTCATTTACTTAGCAAGTGATCTAAATGGAAAAGTAATTTGGTTCAGCATGAGGAGCTAAATTTGATAAGAGGGCACTTTTTCCTCCGGTTATCGATTTGAAGCGAAAACAAAATGTCTAATTTGTGCAGAGTGAAAGTGTAAGCCTGGTATTTTCCCTGATGTCGGGGAGTCATTGTAGCAGCGCGGAACTAGATTTAGCAGAAAACAATTCCTCTCTCTGCTAATGTGACCCTCGGGTGAACTGTGTCAGCTTTAAAAAACTGCTTCTTCACAACAAGTGAACAGCGGAGATTATTTTCAGCGGCAGCAAATTTGTCTCACGTTGGGTTTGATTTTGTTTTGCTAATGTTTCCCCTCAGCCCAGGAAACGTGACCTGCTGCCTCGCTTCTCCCTGTAATCTTAAAGGCTCGCTGTGCATCCGTCTCCCTGGAGGAGCGCTATGTTGTCTGTTAGCGCTCTGACTCTCTGAGAATCTGATACCCTTTAAGGATTGGCCTCAGCTACTCTGTCTACACTCCTGCATCCCTCACACACATTTGCTCAGAGACAATCTCTCTCAGGCTGCCTCTTACACATAAATAAATCCCAGCCAATCTGCAATAACTGATTTCATGCACTCTTGTCACCTGTCGACCCTATCCTCCCTTTGCACTTTAATTTCAACACTCGTCCTTTAGCGCTCGCATTCGTTGATAGTTATTGTAGCAGGGATTAGCCGAGCTCAATCGACGCAACCCGCCCACCCAGAAAGAAACTCCAAACAAATTAGGGCTGAAACGATTAATCTGTTTTTAAAATAATCAACCGATTTGGTCAGTGATTAATCGTTAACTGAAGCAAACAGGCTCTAAAAATGGCCATTTGCTGAAAGGACAACACAGTCAGAGCAGTAATGAAGCCAAAACCTACTGTGCAGAAAGAAATGCATACATTTTGCATTTAAGATGAAAAGGGTTTCTTAAAATCTGCTCTATCCACGACTCCGAAGTGGCAGATTTAGCTTCGCCCAGATCAAATACTGCAATAAAGAAATAAATAAAAAAACACCTTTTGCTAGAATAACCAATTGCTTAAATAATTGTTAGTTGCGTCCCTCAGACACGCCTGACTCTTAGGTGGCTTTGGATGAAAATTCATTCTGAAAAGTTAAGGGGAGAGGCAAAATGGGCACATCGCAGAGAAATGAGATTTTATTTTAAAGCTGGCTGGCATTGATTTCATCCCAAATGCATGTTTACATAACTCTGAGAGCTACTGCCGGTGTACGTACCGGTTATTGATTGGGAAAGACGAAAACATAAGCAATGTCGGATTAACTGCGTGGTGGGTTGTAAAGATTCTCTTGTTAGATTCACACGAGCTGCTTTCTATAAGTTTCTCTCTCCCTCTTTTTTTCTTCTTCTTCTGCTGAAAGGAGGAATCCACAGGATGTAGTGAAAGAAGATTGTCACTCATGGCAAAGATGCGGGAAGGATTTTAGGATTTCGCTGCCAGTTGGAAGCTTAGGCCAGATGAGTTTCCGAGACAGATTGGAGAAAATTCTTCTGAGCGCACACTTGCTTACTTGTGAATACTTGCATGTAAATGCCCATGTGTTAACAGACTACTTGAGCTGCTGGTCAACGGTGATTATAAACCGGAGAAAATAACTCGGATGCACGCCCTCATGTAGCCATCGAGGGCTGCTCGCCATGCAATCTAACCTCCTGATCCTTGGTCTGCAATTGCTATGGTAACAATCAGTTTTTCCGCCACCCACCCAGCCACCACCGCTGCTGCCCCATCCCTCGCTCCAATCAGATGTGACTTGTCGGGTGCTATTCAGGATGTGGATTGGCAGGCCACAAGCCCAGCAGGTCCTCTGCAGAGCTAGAATAGAACCAATCAAGGAAATGGAGCGGCTCGACCAGGTGCCACTTATGAACATTACCCCCTTTGCGCACTCTCATGTTCAGCTACTTATTTATTTGTACCTGTTGTCATCGGTGCGCAAGTCTCGTTTTTATCAAGTAAGATGCACAGCATCGTAGTCCTTCCTATGGGTTTGATTATGAGTCTCTCCTTATACATTCAGATGTATAAGGAGAAGCAGGAAGATCAGATCATTTAAGTTCTCTTTTCAAATTCTCCGGAAGAACTTTTTGTGGCTTTAACAAGTCAGCGTCTCTTTCTCTTTTTTTTTTTCTTACTTCTTCTTCTTCCTCAAACTTTACACGGGTTTTCATGTTGTCCCAGCAAAATCTTACAGGAAGAGGTTATTGTCCTGAACCACCAATGTGGTGACGACGTTGTGCAAGTTGATTTGCTATCCAACAGGGCTCAGCGTTTATCAAGAGAGCGCTCTTACTGCAACCAGAGAAATCTGTGACTGGGAAAGAGTACATATACTTCTTTAGTTTGCATATATTACCACAACACTCTACAAGTCCGTCTCACCTGACGCAGTCATTAAACTATCGGTTTCATTTACACTCCTTTACACTTTTACATCCAAATGTTTTATGCTTTTTGCTATAGTCTTTGGAAAGCTTTATATCTTTTTTTTTTTTTTTTTTTTTTACAAATAAACAAATCACAGCGTATTTCTTAAAGGTTCTCTAATCAGTTTACAATACATTATTTCAAGTTTGACTTGTTCATAAATCTCCTTTTTTATTTTTCTATAAATACATTAAAAAAATCTTCTTTTTTGTGCTTTTCAAACTTAGTACTGTTGCTTCCAAATCAATCTCTTTATAATCTAAATTTACACAAGAAGTAAATTTCAAATTTTCCTTTCAATTCAATCCAAGGTTCAATACAAACCTTGCCTATGGGATCATTATTGTTCTTTTAAATGTGAACATTTTCAATCTGAATGAGAAAATGAAAAATTCGATGTGGTTAATGTATCAGAAGTGACACAAATGCGACTAATTAAAGAGGGGGAATGTAGTTTGGTTTGCATCCGTGCCTGGAGCCAATCACCGCCTGAAGAAATCAGCCGTGACCCGAAGTTCGCTTTGGACCAGACGACAGGAGCATGATTGCTGAGTATTTGGCTCACACGCGACATGCTAAACACATACCATTAAAAGCAATCACGGCAAAGCAATAAAACTGTGGCTGATTTGGTGTGCAGGTGCAAATAGAGGGAGCTGTGCTAACTGGCTGTAGGACTGTAATATCAGACTGCGAAAAGCTCCGCAGGACTCCATTTAGTGGCAGCTAATTCAGTGATTCACTCTACTTACTTTCCTTTATACTGATGCGAGTGATTGTGGAGAACAGTAGACCTGCAGTTGTTAACGGCTAACTGAGAAACACACTGAGATGAAGTAAAAAAATGCAAGCTCCTTTTCACCTGTAGAACCTCCCCGTAGACATTCATGCGCTCACTGAAATGTTCCAGGTTCGCACAGCAGAAGACGGGAATAATCACAGCATAAATGCTTAAGTTTTTTTATGGGTCATATGCCAAACTTTTTTCTTTTAATCTTTTATCCCAGGGCATAAGTACCTCCGGGTTTGAGAAATGGGTTTCATGCTACGTTTTTTGCTCTGGACCTGGTGATTTAGTTTAATGTTCAATTTAATGCTCAATCATTTCTTCGAAGAAAAAAAAATCACTTGAACTCCTGTCATATGCTGTTTTTAATCTGGTATCTTGATTCCCTCGGGCAGCGCTTTATCAGTTCATTAATAAAGCTGCAACCAAAAGAGCAAACTCATGGTGTCGTTGAAACTCTTCAGACTCCGGGCTGCTGCTTTCCCCTCGTCTCTTTCTCTTTCTTTAAGAGACAGCTGGTGGATCAGGCTCCATAGGACATACTTTGCCAGCTTTAATCCACAAACTGTTTCATGAAGGCCACAGTTATTGGCAGTGTTGTTGAGCTGTTGTGATTGCATCAACATTTTTTTTTTGTACTCAAGCAATCATCATCATCAGCTAGCAAGCCAGAGAGATGGAGACACTGACAAGTCAAGCAGCCACTCACTCAAGCACTCACACAAGGAAACGTATTTAATTAGTTTAAAGATGGCCGGGTGATCTCGGCACCAGCAGCTTAGGGAAGCTGAGTGCTGTCTTTACTTTCCTCTGTTGTTTGATGGATTCTGGGCAGGAACAAAGAGGCACAGATTCCTCCGTCTGAAAGTACCGTCCTTTTGATTTGGGTCTAATTGCGTGTATGTTAGCCTCTGGTATAACAGATACAACTAATTAGGCTCCTGTGTGTGTAATTAAAACAGTCTTCCATGGCCAGGCTTCCAGCAGGGTGTGTGCTCTATAAAAACAATTAGGGAATTTATCACCTGGAAAGATCCTTTATCTATTTTTATCAGCATATCGGGCCCATTGCTCTCTTTCTCTCTCTCTTTTTGGACAACAAAGGGAAGCCTGTCCTTTGTGACAATCCTCTGCTGCTAATCAAGACTCTGCTGTAACGGTGGAGGCGTAGAGAGTTAGGCTTGATTGCTGTAAAGGGACAGTTCAGGGGTTTTGATACTGAAATACTTGTGTATTTATTTACAGAAGTCAAAGAGATGTGTGAAGGCCAGAATTACAACTTGAATTTAAGTTCCACACTGCAATAAATATATGAAGTAAATAAAAACCTCTTGTTTTTAGTATAACGCCTCATATTACATTGTCAGGTTAAACTGTCTACTACAACCAGAAGTAGATGAAACTGGTTTTGCCGATTGAATGCAACAGTAACAGCTGTTTATCTGACAATGTGGGGAAAATCTTTTCCCATCTCTAGTTTAAAGGTTCATAAATTGGTACTCGCAACAATTTAGAGATTGGAGCCCTTTTAAGATGGAAGAAGTCCACTTTAGTCTTGGCCCCTCTCAGGCTAACCATTCATCTGAGCCTCCAGGACTAAATACTAAATGAACTGAAAGAAGCCAAGAGAATTATCTACTGCAAAAGTTCAGAACTATCCCTTTAATGTCTATTGATATACAGGGAGTTCAGTAACTTCCTCTGAGATCCTTTTTTTTCTCCTATCGCTCCCCATATTCTCCTCTCCTCCCATCTTCCCTCCCAAACCATTAGGCTCCATATTAAAGATTCATATGGCACCCACACTGTATTCAGAATACACCACTCCCCTGCTGCTCGCTTCCTCCTTGCTCATTCTACTCTCCGCTTCATCCACTCAACCTTTACCCCACCACCCGCCCCTGCTCCCCTCATGTCTGTACGTCCCTACTAATAAGGATACTTAGAGCAAATCCTCCCGGCTCTAGTTTCCACAGCGGATTAGCCGTCTCACCCTCTGTGAAACCAACAATCAGCTGAAAGAAGCAAAAACAAAAGGCCTCCTTGTTGGTGATGTGCTGTTTTGGCTCCTTGAGCTTGTTTTGCCTTTTTCCCACTCTCTCTTTTTTTTTATCCTTCCCATGACTGAGACAGAGGGTTACTCATCCGCTCCATTTCCTTTACCTCTTTCCCCTCTGCCTTCAGCTGCCATTTCTCATTAATACTTTCGCCGTCGGTGATTGTTTATGTATTTGTTTTCCAGTAACTAATTCTGACCAAAGCCAATGTCCTCCTTTTGGAGGACAGGCTCAATCTAGCAACTGATACCCGTAATTTCTGATGGGTTAAGCACAAGCTCCTTGGTGACAGGGCATCTTAGCCAGGCTCTTGACACTTGGATTTTCCTCACTGCAAACCAGCGGATGAGACAACAGAGTTCACATAAATAATCCGGTGGTTTATCCCTCACTGTCTCCAGCCGCTCTGTCACATATAGAGACGAGGCTTCTTACTCCTGCCCCACCGGAGTCTTCCAGCAATTAGGCAAGTGCCAGAAAAACACATTAATCTAGCTGTTATATCTAGCCTTGTTAATTTATGGTAGGGTTGGGGAAGCTTACTCATTAATTGGCTGTGTTGGATGACACACAGAGAAATTACATTTGCATAGATCATTTTTAAATTGCCACACAGCATCCTGCTGGGAGCAATGCTGAGAATAAACCTTTTGCTTTTAAAGCGTTTGATGGGAGTCTCGTTGATGAGAAGGAACATGCATGGAGAAAAGGTGTCTGAGAGAACTGTGTGGGAGCTGCAGGGCATTTTTATTTATTTTTTCTTTCCTAGACTGGGCTTTGAGGTAGCCATCTCGCCCACGTTTCCATACAAGCCGAGAAATTGGCTGTACTCAGCAGACCAGGACGGAGATAGCGACTGGCGGGGGGCAGAGGAGCAGGCACCCAGGCAAAAGGGGAAAAAAAAAAAACGGGATGGTGCGGAGGGGGGGGAAGAGTTGATTCCAAAAGGCTTCTTGAGTTTCATTCCAAAAATTGAATCGTCAATTTCTATTCAGCCCACCACTCTGCAAGATTGGAAATGAATGAGTGTCAAAGCGGTGGTTGTCCTGGAAATAAGGGGTTAGCCCTGCACTGAAATTCAGTGGTGACAGCGTGGGCAGACTCGGAGAGAGAGGAGTGGATAAGTGGCAGAGGAGAAAGAAAGGTGGACTGGAATCAAAAGTGTAATTGAACAGAGGCCCTGACCTTGAGATGCTCCGTTTTGCGATGGCCAGAGCTGATAATTCCCCCCTGGCTTCACGTTCACTTCACGGGCCGAATCCTTTGTGGTGACGGTCTAAAAAAAAAAAAAAACGACGGATTTAATTAATTGAGAGTTTCAGGAGGTGGAGACGGAAATCTTGGCGTCAGCTGCAGACCACAGACTTAAATTTCTGTCCCGACGTCGGTCATTGTGTTTGACATGTTCACCTACACTGCAGGTCAGACATTTACATGGAATCATCCTGGGCATTATTCATGATTCCTTGCTTTTTGGGATGATTAAACATAAACATGATGAATTGAAATAATTGGATTTTGGTGTGAATTTTCTAAATCTATTACTTGCCTTTGAAACACCTGAAAATGTCAAAGTTTTAATCATCTATTTAGTGATTTTAATTTTCCTTAATAATTTCCCAGTAGCACCATTGGCGGCCAAACCAAACTTAATTATGATCCTACCACCACCATGTTTGGCATTTAGCACTCTATCTCACCTCATGCTTATTGTCATGGCAACCAAACGGCTCTCTTTACTTTGTCTGACAGTAAAACATTTCTTTAGACGAGATTTGAGTCGTCCATGTGAACAGCTGTGAGTTCCAGATGTGTTTAAAGGTGTTGATTTTGAAGCTGGGTCTTCATTCATCCAGCTGGATTCATTGTGGACTTTGACACTGATGTTCTAGCATCTTCCAGTTTATGTTAGGTTTGAGCCTTTATGGTTCCTGTGTTGGTATTAAACATCCTCATAAATTTTCTTTCATCCTCCATCACATTTTGGATTAGAAGCTTAACATTTGGAGGCAGCCAGATGGTCCAAATAGACAATGATCCTAAACACGGATTGGAGCTGATTTTGGGGATGCTTATCAATACTGACAAGAAGAGGTTGAGTTATGTATGCGTTATTTTCAATCTGTCTATATTACAGAAAATTCACACCTTCTAACTTGTGTACCAAGCTCTTGTTTTTTGTTGTATCCCCTGAATGCATCATTAAACCCCCCCAGATTAATGTCAGTCATGCCCAGGATGATTTATCTTCTGGTTGGAGCAGATGCCTGACCTCTGCCAGCCACAGTCCTCTCCTACACCACCTCACCTGAGGGTCCACGTGACAAAACGTCAAGACGTTCAAATGACATGAAAGGCACAGTGACCCCTTCAGAGATGAGGTGCAGATGTTATCGCTGACACCCCTCGGTGCGCCGCACGAACTGGTCCCAACTGCCTCAACGCCGCTTATCACTCAGGCCATCTGCAACCTGATTAAAGCAGCTTATTTTTAGACAGTGAGATGCCCTCTGACCTTTGTGCATCTGCATTTGATTAGAAATGGATTGGGCAATTAATCAGAGAGGTGTACAGAAAATAAAAACCTAATCATAGCCATTTATCAGCAGGGGAGTGTATACATATGCATGGCATTGTGGTTGAACTTCACCTGTGCTTTATGAGGTGTACAGATCCCTCACTTCCACCGGCAGCTCACTACCTTTACATATAAATTAAATGGTAAATGGTCTGCTCCTATTAGTGCCTTCTAAAGCTTATCTGTACTCCCCAAAGCACTTTATAATGTGCTTCTCAATTACTTTTGCATTGCCGGTATGTATGCATTGAATTCTTGGATGAGAGTCGGGCTCATGTGTTGCCTTTTTCTTTGAAATCTATTAGAAATGAGCAATAACTCCAATCTTTAGGTGGAAAAACAAATCCCTAATTGATTGGTTGCCTAAATTTGAACCAACACTTTCCCATTCCTTGTTTTTTTTTCTCTTCTTCACATATAAAAACCTTCTATCTCATTCAAACTTATGCAAACAAACACCCCCTGTACCTGTCAGACAAGCTGAGCACCATGGTATTAACAGAGAGAGAGGATGGCAGCCCAAGTGGCAGCACCAGTGATCATCTCCACGATTTCAAACTTAATTAACCTGGGCATCGCGCCACACGTCCTCCAGCCCGTCAGCGGCGAGTGCCCATCTCCTCTGAGATCTGTTGTGATGGCGGTGGGGAAAGAGAAAAAGAAAAAAAAAAAGGGAAGGAAGGATCAGGGCGAAATGAGACAGATGGAAACTTGCCGCACCACTACCAACACACACCACAGCCTGCTATTATCAAGTCATTCCTGTTTGCCTCAATGTGAATTTTGTTTTTAATGTATACCTTTTAGAAGCCACTTTTTCTGCATTTAGCACTATTGCATTTGGCCAATTAACCACTGATGGGGGTCAGCCAGCCTGACGGGTTGGAAACATTGACGAAAAACTCCTCACATCACATGGAGGTTAAAATGAAGGCGAGGAGTGTAATAATGAGTTATAATCCAGCCCCCTTGCCCCCAGGGCTGAGGAAAAATATGCTGTTTTCTCTCACCCAATTATAAACCTGACCGTAAATTTTGATGAAACGTCTGCAGTTTGGTGCTGCGTTTTACAGTTTCTTGTTGTTTTCTCCTGCAGACTGCTCTGACTAACCTCTGATTATCTGAGTGCTCCTGCTTCACTAAATGGTAATTGATGAAGGGTTGTGGTGATATTTGTAGGTCATGTAAATCGTAGATTTCCCTCCTTGATTAATCCAGCGGTTGTTTTCTAAGTTTCTAAACTAGTCATTATGACTGTACCAGAACATCGTGTAGTTTGTCTCCTCGCAAGAGATTGAATTTGCTCAAGACTAACTAAGCAGGACATTTATACTAATAGCTGGTTAATAAAAAAAGCTAAATGATTACATACTTAAAGTGCCTGGAAAAAAAAAGGATCACATACTGGTATGTTTTAGCCTTTTTATTGCCTTTACAAATAAAATACAGTTGCTAAAAATAGCAATGTTATGTGAAAACTAAAGAAAGCAGGAGAAACGTGGCTCATTTACCAAATTTATAATTTTTACAAAGTGTTAGTAATTATTACTATAGCTTAAATATATTTTGATATCATTTTTGTCTTTTGCATTCAGTCATTTTGAACATATTATGTAAAGTTTCTGTTTAAACACAGTGAAACTCTCTGAAATGTTTGCTTCAGTCTCCTCATGAAGTGCCATCTCTGCTGAATCCTTTCCACAATCTCAGGTGTGTGTTTGTTCACCAGGTAAGGTCATTAGCGATCTGTTCTCCGAGGAGTTGATGATGCACACAGTGGTGTGTGTTCAGTTAACAACAAGCCTCGGACACATACAGGAGTCCTCTGGAGGCTATTAATTCTGGAGTATTTTGAATAATTTCAAGGGTTTATATAAGCGGGAAAACGTTGTCTTTAACGGTTGGTGGTTCAGTAAAACCCTCAAAGCAAAACTTTCTTGTCCTTTGCTCACCCACTTCCCCCGAGTCCTGACTCAGACTGTCTGCCATTCTGTCTGTCTTGAAATCAAGGAATGCGGAAGTGCAGACTCGACTATCTCTGGTGTTAGACGGGGAGGTCGGTGTACACACGAAGGCCGTGCAAAATTCCCTCAACTCAACAAGGACTTGTAAAAATATCTCTTGCACAGAAGAAGAGAGATGAGTCTGACAGCAGATTGGCTGGTGAAGGGATTCTTTTCTTCTCTCCTCCTTATGCATGGATGCTACTGTAAACCCCCTCCCATCCAAAACATAATACTAAATCATGCCTTACATTTCCTTATTTTACTTATCCTCAATTGTTTCTTTCCCTTCTCTGTCCTCCCTCCTCCATCATCATCCAGTCTGTCTGGGCGTCTCATTTAAGTCTGTGACATTTGATGTGAAGTGGCGCGAGCCCGAGAGCTTACAGCCACTGACTCATAAAAACACATGCACATGGAGGACTGGATGTGGAAGGAAAGGTCAGGCCTGCTCTCCGAGGGCCTAATCACCCACTCTCATTGAGTGGCTTGCTCGCTCAGTCACACTTGATGGGGTGTGTTTGTCTGTGTGCGTGCGTGTGTGTGTGTGTTTGTGGAACGTTACGGCGGGTGTGATGGGTTTATGCAGGAAGGCGACGTCGAGTGTGAGTGGGATAGATTGCAAGCCCGAGAGCGCTGATTTGTGGGTGAAAGCATGTTCATCAGTAACTGTGCATTCCTGAGTTGGGGAACATACAATTAGCAAATGACCGCTTTAGGTCAGGTGGCGTCCCCTCTGGAAATGAGCGTTCCAACGTACACACCAGCTCTCCTGCTTCCAGACGCGCGGTGCAATCAGCCACCCCGTCGGGGGAGGCGTGGGGCTGTAACGGGCTCATTAACTTCTCCCTGAATATTTTTTTTTTCATAGAGGGGAATTGGCC
The DNA here is from genome assembly GCA_902982915.1 of Phalloptychus januarius. Taxonomy (NCBI): domain Eukaryota; kingdom Metazoa; phylum Chordata; class Actinopteri; order Cyprinodontiformes; family Poeciliidae; genus Phalloptychus; species Phalloptychus januarius. The sequence continues at coordinate 14,965,898 of CADWAE010000471.1, read as the reverse complement.
GAGACGAGTGGGCCACACTCGTCCTTAATTCGGCCTTTTCACGCCTTCGTTTTTGCACTAAGCGATTGTGCCTCTGTGAGCCTAAATATGCGACCCTTCCTTTTTTATTCCCACCTTATCCTTCCTTGCGTTTTCGTGGCTATTTCCTCATTAGGGGACCTTCTGTGCTGCCCACAGCTTCAAACAGCCGTAGCAAAGCAGGGTGGCAGGGATTAAGTATTAAAGAGCCTCAGCTGCTCTGGGGCTCCTGTAGCTCAGCGCTTGGCCACCAAGGCCTGATAATGGTATTTGTTTAGCCATTAGTCAGGCCCTGCTTAGCAGCTCTCTCCCTCTGGCTACAGCAGCGCTGATAGATGATGGATGAAGATTGCAAGGATCGGCAGACTGAGGGATGAGAGCTGTGCAGGGATTTCACCAACCCACGGAGCATTGTTTTTTTTTCCTGTTTTATTGTGCTCAATTAAGAAGCAGGTAGTCTAAGCAAATGTGGTTTTTCATTAATATTTTAGAGTGGGTGAAAGTTAGAAGGCGCTCTTGTGTTATGAGTTTTGCATTGAGGCATGCAGACGTTTATCACAGTCCTCCCATCCTGTGATTAGTTTTCTTCGTCCAACTAATTAAAAAAAGTCCAGTCTATTTCCTTCTGCTGCAGGAAGGCGGAAGGCACTTCAAGTTTAATTCTGCGAGGTGTTTTTGCGGCTATTAGAGATTACTTTCTAAGTTCCGAATGTGACCTTTTCTCCGTATGCTGATGAGAGCCGGCTCATTTTAGAGCCATTACTGATAGCTGCTAGTCATTACCAACAGCTGGAGTCTTACTGGGCATCGGTTAATATACCCACCACGACGATACGCTGTCACCAACCACACTCTGACTCATGTTGACAAGTGACAGGCAGCTGCCAGCTCGCACAATAAAGTTATTGAATTTCAGTCAGTAATGTGTGATGGCCCGCCCTCTGCTTCTGTCCTCCCTCCTCCTCTGCTCCGTCCCACCTTTTCCTTGGATGTTTTGTGAAAGTATTCATACACCTTGAACCTTTTTTTTCACAATGTGTTTCATTTTATGCTAGACCAATGCAGACTGGTGCATAACTGTGAGGCGAAAAGAAAGGATTATTTAAGTTTTACAAGCGGAAAATCTGAAAAATGGTATTTGACTCTCCTGAGTGGATATTTTGTTGAAGCATCTTTTGCTGTAGTTTCAGTGAAGAGTCTTTCTTGGTGAATGTCCCTACACTCCCTTGGTGTCCCTGTCCTTGATAACACTCTACCAAAAACATTTGGTAAAGTGTTCCTTTTTCTCTCCTTTCCTCTTTGCAAAATAACTCAAGCTATCTCACAATGATGATAACATTTCAGTTTTCAAAAAGATTCTCAATAATAAGGATTAGACTGTCATTACCACACATTAATATGTTTTGAGCTGATTGTTTAGTGACGTTGTTTGGCATTTCTGCCCCCACTACTTTTCACAGTCAGGGCAATTTATTGAGGTAAATGTGCCTGGTCGGTTTTCCACTGCATATACAGTTACATTACAGAATGTTAATTGGTGATATTTTACCAGGGCACCTTCTCTCACGTTTGCTGTCCCCTCTAATTAGCTTGAGGCAAAATGTGTGGGATACGAGTCTGCCAGTCCTCCTGACAGGTTTCCCACCTGAGCTGTTTATCTCCGCAACTTTCCCAGAGGTACCGTGGAAATCCTGGCTGGCTCTCCGATTAATGTTCTCATTATCTGGCTTGTTGGTTTGTGTGGACAGCCATGTTTTGGTGGTTTGGTTGCTTTGGCATACCTTGTACTCATGATGAGAGATTAAAATGGCTCAGATAATCATAACCTTACTTTATCCTCAATCTGTCTGTGTCTTCCTTGGTATTTAAGTAGTATTATCTCGCGAACCTTTGAGGCTTTCTTAGAACACCTGGATTCATACACAAAATTTTATTTTGCTGCAGATGATTAAAGGGGGATGAAGACATCTATAAAAATGTTTACATATAGATTTAAAAAAAAATAAAATTGTAAACCCTGTGTCATTTTAGTTCGTAACAGTGCACTGTTGTTTTTCTACCACATAAATGTAAATACAATTAAGTTGGAGGTCGCAGAGGGACAAAACTCGAAAAAGTTCACGATGTACAAAACCTTTGCAAACGTTGGTTTGGATCTGTGTGAATATTTGGTTTTAATCTTTTTTTTAAGATGCCAAGAGTATTACAGACTTACCCAGGGATGCAACAGAACAGCCCGCTAAAGCTCCAGGACGCCTTCAAGTACACAAATATTTGACTATGCTGCAAACACCAAAACCAAGACACGACCAGGAAGGCTTGCTTGATAGAAATATTTCTTGGCAAATGGAACTGACCATACACGGCCAACTTTCTCCCTTGTTTTGTTGTCATAAGCTGCTTTCCCACATGCGACGTCTGCACTATCAGGTTCGGCCATTGTCCGAAGTCGCCTTTCGCTCACAACAGGAGTTTATCTTTGTTAGACAGCAACTCATTACTGGAAATTTTCCATGTGTGAGTCTGTCACGAGAAGCTGGACCTGATGGAGGAAAAAAAATTAATTAGCTATTAAAATCTTGTTGTTTTTTTTTTTTCTTCTAGTAGCATACTGGGAATGATTGACTCGCAATGATTTTTCAGTTATGATATGAGTGCTGCCTGTATCTGAACTTGCCTCCGTAAAAGTTAGAAGCAGCATGATTACATGCAGAAGAGAGTTGGAAGTGGTAATTGTTTGGATTATAGCCGACTGTTGTTGGCAGAGCAAAGTCTCCTTATATACGATTAAATCTTGGAACTATACATTTTGTCAAACTCTGCAGAATTATTATGTTCAGATTGTAATCTGAACATGTGTGTGTGTAAGTAGGGAATGAGAAAACAGTTTTTCGATAATGCCGTTTATTGGAATTGGGTTTCTCCAGCTGAACTTTACAAAACATGTTAATCAGCCTTTTACAACAGTCGCAAACCTCTGACAGGAGAAGCAGCAGATCCCTTATAAAACGCAGATCATTTCATAGGGTAACTGTTTTAAATGGCTCCATCTGAAATCTGTCTGAATTTAAAATACCACCTATCTGCTTTTGTTTTATATCTTATGTAAAACAAAAGCAATTCATTTTCACATCTCATCATGTGACAGTCAAATTCAGCTGACAGCTGACCAGTCAGCAAGCATTCTCCACCAGAAAGTCTCCAAATACACATACTAAGCTTTTAAGGCATTAAAGTTTCCAAAATGCTCACATTTTCAACGTTATCCTCCCTATGCTTTAAAGTACTTGCAGTCAAGTGCCACAAAGCGTCAGAGTGGTTGGTTTTCGGTTTCTTCCAGTTACATAAAGCAGTTTAATGCAACGCTGCTCCCACCTGTTATGGCACAGTGCAGGTCAGCAGGCCAAAAGAAAGCAACGTTTGTCTCGGTTATAAGAAGATAAGTTCATTGTTTGAAGATATTTTAGTCTTAGACAATGTAGGTTTAGAAACTAAACTCTTACTAAAGTAATGTTTTATGAATAATTGTATTTTTTTTTAAGTCATGCTCTACATTATTGGAGACATTTTGATGTGTTTTTATTACCTTAGTTAGAACTTGAAGTAGGTATTTTCCACTTGTTTCATGATAAAAAGCAATGCCTACCAATTTTTGCATGCCACACATTTGTTTTAATTCTCCAGGCTTGCAATTAAAAATAAATCTAGAGACACCTGGATGTGTCTGTGCTTCAAAATGTTTGCAGAAGTGCCATAAGGTTATTGCGCAGAGTTGTGGAGCATGAGACAACGTCTTTGTTTTGGGGAATGCTGCATAAAGACCTTGCATTCCCCCACCCCTTATTCTAGACACAATTTTGATGGCTCCGAACATCAACTCTTCAGATTACATCATGGCGTACGGAGGAAAAGCAATGAGAAATGCACTATGGGTGACTCAGCATATGTGCTGCGAGTTGGATCACAGGAACTGTAACAGAGAGAGGGAGCAAAAATGTTCCCCCTGCTGCCAATATGAAAATGAACATTTATACATTTAGAAGACTCAGAGTTTTTCCTACACAAAGTTTCTCCCTATTGTTCAAACTCTGCATCCATATGTGTTTATATTAGAGCTGCACAATTTATTGAATTGCAATGCTTATTGCAATATCAGTGTGTGCAGAATTTCATTTGCAACAGACTGCTTGTGTGCAGCGTTTGGTGGAGTATTATATTACAAGTGTCAGGCGTTCACGCTCTGCATATTGATCTGGTCAGATAGATGGACTCTGACTGCCCTCAATCTTTAATGGTTTAGTGCTAAAGCTCACAGAAAAGGGTGGGAGCATTGCATTGTGGTAGAAAAAAGAGCCTGGAAAATGTGAGTGAATTATCAGTATTGCAATAGATTTATAGATATATTATATACTTTTCATGCTGTTTATTTTACTGTACGTCTTTGAATATGCATAGTGATGTTTGAGTGTCATGTGACAATAAGATGTATTTATTATTAATTTTTTAGGAAACTGTATGACTATGACTGCATGACGCAGGAATCATAGCCATGCAAACAAAATATTCCTCTTGAAAATCACACCCTGTGTAAAATGCTTCTTTATGCCCACCCTCGATGTACAAACATGCATTTGTGTAAATGTCTCACCATCTTCAGCAGCAGCAGTGTGGCTATTGAACATTTTCCACATAAGATAAAGCCCGAGTTTATATTTAGAGGTTTCACATTGTTTTTAGTCAAGCTTGTCGTCAAAACTTCAAAATGCAGCCAGTGGAGGAGACAGCAGATTTACAGATTTGTTTGCATCCCATTTGTAAGCATTTGCCAGATTACTGTATATATTCTGTCTTACATTACACACAGTGACTCCAGCTGTGCACTGACACAAGATTCATTTTGCTCCTCTCGTGCTATGCTTGGAAGGAAAGCAAACAGCCGTATTACCGAAACCCCTTCAAGTCAGAGCCACTAAAAAGACAGAGCAGTCGTATCCTAATGCCGAGCATTACATAGGTTTCATGTAAATATCTGCCGGAGAGGAGGCGAGCAATCCGTCACCAGGAGATCAGTATTCCCCTTGGAACCAAAGGAAAGCTGGCCACTGAGACTAAACCACATTACAAGATACCTTCATGGCTCATTGGCGTTTATGCTCGTGAAGTGAAATCATTATAACCAATAAGGTGTGTAATGGATTCCTTCCCAGCAGTCAGTCTGCCGGCTTGACTTCTTAATTGTCACTGCATGAGTGTTGGAACATGAGTGTGCAGTGTGTAAGAGCAGGGTGATGAGCAGGGCTTCACCTCCGGGTGGTGTATAGATTAAGGAAGCTGCCTTCCGGCCGGTTGAAGCTCACAGTTTTACTGTCTGTACGCGAGAGGGAACTTGCAACTTGCTGAAATGCCCTTTAGCAAGACGGTGACTTATTACCTGTTCTCCCCTTTTTTTGATTTTTTTTTAAATGTGAGAAAGTGGGAAAACGAAACGGCCTGCAGCCATCAGTCTTGTGTCAAACTGAGCACAGGGTGAAAGCATTAGTTGACGATTTGATTAGTGGATAGACAGAGAATTAATAGACACGTATTTTGCTAATCAGAGGTTTAAGTCATTCATCAAACAAAACACTGCAAGCTTGACATTTTGTGAACTAAAAAAAAATTAATCCATGCATCAAAAAAAAGAAACGAAGGGGTTGATTGATAGTGAAAATACGTCTAACCGGAGTCTTGGCATGAGTGACAATTTTCATATGCTGCTCCAGAGTTGGTTTTTCACATTCAGATCACTGAGTGAGTCAAGGAAATGAGCTTGTGCATGCATGGCTGCCTCCGACAACTGTTTGTGTGTATCACGGCGACCGTCTGGACGCGGCGGCTATGTCGGGCTGAGGATGTATTGGCTCCTGGAAGTAGCTCTCCTATGCCAGGCTGAGCCATTTAATCAGGTTCCCCACGTCCGCCAGCTGTGTCCACACAGCGAACAGCCACTCTACACCACTGGAGAGCTGCAGCATCCAGCTGGGGAGACGCCGTCAGAGGGAGGGGGGGGGTGCAGGTGGTTTAGCAACGGGAGATTAACCGAATCTGCCCAGACAGACAGAGGTTGCATTCGCGTGTTTGCCTGAAAGACAAACAGAGATTGAACAGATTACAAGAGACTGCTGAGAAAAGTATGTGGCTGGAAAAATTCAGGCACCAAAATTTCTGCGTGCGTGCGCGCAGCGGTGCACGCAAAGCGCATTTGAATGCGTGTGCGACTCGAGTGGTTGGTGTGTCTGAGCCTGTGGTTTTGTGCTTTTGCTGCTCAAGTGTCCAGCTGGCAGAGGGGAGATAGCAGGAGCCTTAAAAAATGGTGACGGAGCAGTAAACAGACACACAAACAGTCTATCAGCCGTAATGAGGAAAAGTGCTGTGCCTAAACGGATGGTGTGTGTGTGTGTGTGCGGGCATGTTGGGCTCACACCTTCCTGACTCCTGGTCATACATCACAGCAGACAAACACACAACACACATAAGAGAAAAAGTAAATACTCAGTAAATTTGGGACACACAGGCTAAAAAAAGTACCCTGGCGCGATCCACATACTCTTTGGGTCACGGGCCAACTTTAAAGATGTTAGCATATTTAGGCCAGAGCAGCTGGATCCCTCTGAAATGGACCGGGCTCATCAAACCCCCGCCTCTGCCTGGTGCCCTGAATACAATGGCCTGGCTGCCTGCTTTGGTGAGCGAGCTTCTCCCAGTCAGTCAAATTGAAATAAATGAACTGCCAGCCCTGACGGCAGGGTAATTGTTCATATGGAAATTGGATTGCCATCGTCACACCAGCCTCCCCGTTGCAACTTGTGAAACATCGCTGTAAGGATTGGACAAGAGTGTCTGCATGTCAAAATTTCTTTTTTTTTAAAAAAAAAGGGCGAATAGAAGACGTGCAGATAAAGAAAGTGCTCTCCATAGTCTCCCTTTTCATGTGTCTCGTCTTTAACAATGCTTCTTGTTCTGCCTGTCCTACTGGTGGTGGCAGGGAAATAAAAGATGGACACGCCCATTTTCACACTTTGTTGTCATGGCTCCAGACCCATGTTGCGCTCTGTCTACCTTGTTCATAAACTTACATGGTGTAGGAAAAATGGCAAGAGGTCCTTGAGAAAAGCTGATTTACAAAAAAGTGTCATCATACATTGCTTTGGAAAAGTATTTATAATTCTGTCAAAACCAAATGAAATTAAAAGAATTGGTTCATCTGTCTTACTGCCACTGTGCAGTATATCATGAACATACTCTTTTCACAATATCAGGGTGGGACAATTGATATGGCAAAGGACTGTTTTTATGCAGCAATTGTTTGCTAATTTCTTCTATATTATTTTTAGCCTCACCATTGCCTTCTTACACTTCCGCTAGATTCTACTTTCTTTCACTGCTCCGTCTAGACTTTCTCCCATTGAGCTGGATTTCTCCTGTAGAATTTCAACAGGACAAGTTTTGAATGATGACGTATATTTCCTGCGCTGTTTTAAAATTTCAGTCTGCCTGTAGTTTCAGCAATGGCAGTGAAGCAAGTGAACAAAGCCGTTCAGTCCACTAAGGCCTCATTCTGCTTTTTTGACATGCCCGTCACAGAGATACACATGGAAAAGTCAGTTTATTAATGACATATATCAACTAGCTTGGTGCATTTGGACATTGCAAGTTTTACCCAGTCTTAGCAAAATATCTTTAGCTCAGTCAGGTTGGATGAAGAGCTTCTGAGAACATATATTTTTAGGTTTTTGCCCAAACTCTCAATTCAATCTAGATCTGAGCTTCGACTTGGTTGTTCCAGCACATTACTGTGTATCTGTGGCTGTACTTTAAGATATTTTGCCCTGCTGGAAGGTTCATCTTCATCTGGGTGTTTGTCCTTTCAGTAGGTCTTCTTTCTGGATTGCTGAATTGTTGCACTATCACATCAAATCACATTAAATGCACTGAAGTTTTATAATGTAGCACGCCAACATGTTGAAGTCGAAGGACTATTAATATTTTTCCAAGGCATTATGTCTGAATCCTCGGAGACCTCCCTGTTCATCCCTCTCTGCACAAAACGGAAACCTCTGGGGACCGGCCAGTAATTTAATTGCACTCCCTCCTGTTCTCTTTCTACATCAGTGAAAGCGCTTTGATTATAAAGATACCCAGCACATCACTGTCGGAGCTGGCATCTGTTGAAACCAGCTCATCTTTATAAGTGTTGAATATGAATGATCCCATCATGGAATGATACATCCTATTATGTTTTCAGTGTGGCGCGTCTGTTATTTAGCCATTACATCCGTTTCCTTTCCGTATCTGTTTTAGTGCGCAAGAGCAGCACTCGTGTCGGGCTTATACTTGCCAGGTCAGCAGTCTGAAGTGGTTTGTGTGGATGATGGAGTCACAACTGATTCCCCCCCCTTTGAAGCTTTATCCTTTATGATCTTTGGCTCACTCTCCCAGTCAGCGTTGGCATGTTTGCTTCATGGCGAGAGGATTGGATGACAGTCATGAGGGCTTCCATGTTGGATTTTAGTGCCACTGTGTCAAAGAAACGCAGCATGGCAGTTTGAGGAGAGGAGTGTCTCTGTGTGGTCACAGGGGGATTACTTCGTCAGCACTTCAGCCTGAGCCGGTGCACGGACGGATGTGTGAACACGCGGTTCAAAGCCTGTGCGAGGTTGTGTGTGTGTTGCGTATGCACCTACAATTTTTCAATTATCTGTCACTTCCTCTGCTGAAAGCTGCCTCTCTTGTCTAGACTAGCCTTAACTTGTAGCAAGTGACTAAAAGAAACTGTGCTACGTCAACAAAAGGTGTGTGGAGAAATTGGCAAGCCAACAAAAGGACATACTTTCATAAGCCCTGTGCAAGTCTGTACGTTTCCTGAGATATTTTTTTGTAAGATTTATCTTCCCTGCATCCAGACTAATAAGGTTGAGGTACAACCACAACTACTACAAGCTTGTACACCACCTTAAGTCATGCATTTTTTGTTAACTGCTCAGGTGGCCTGGCAAGTGCAGACTTAAAAGCTGTGCTCACGGCTCCATGTATTATGAAACTGTCCTGGATCCATCAGAAATCAGTCAAAATGATTGTCGTATCCGTGGAACAGCTACAAGCAGAGCCGTACTGGAGACATTAGCGGTGAATGTTTGGCAATTCAGATTTCCTTTTAACAATCCTATTTCTAAAAGCTCGTTTCCGTGAAAACTAAATATAATAGAGGAGCAGAGACGACGTTACATCATGTGTGAGAGAAGTTGCTGTGTAACTGGGCTTCAGTCAGTCGAAATTAAACAGGTCCACATTTTACGCTACCGCTAGCAGTTCATATGGCAACTTCTTTTGCCATATGTTCTTCCTTATTATTCGCTGGACTCAGATCAAGAGCATTTTGCCTCAAAACTGCCTCACTGTTGGAGCAAATTAACTTCCTGTGCCAAAACTGCTAAAGTATAAAATAGTAAGCAAGATTACCAGCATTGGCTTTGCTTTCTGATGCAGCTGCAAAACAGCAGCCAATAATATGCATCAGCAGCAAATGGTTATTTCTCTATTTAACTCAGGATTAAAAATGGCAAACATAGTTTTCTTCCCATTGCAACAGTTTCCGCACTACAGATTTTATTGAATACACAGCATACACATAATAGCAATCGTGTATGCTGCATTCACTGAAGAGAAAATATTGAACTTTTGTGTCAGTCAATCTGAGCCGATTTCTCTGTGCATCTCTGGTTATTGCAAAGAGTTTGTTTGTCCAGATGTGATGTGCTGCTCTGTAAATCATTAGATGTCCTGTTGTGTGTGCTACATTATCCCTAAGAAATGGCATATTTTAACACAAGCCGTCATTATATCCTTTGCCCAACCAAGGAATTTTGTTGCCTTAGGCAACCACAGCTCATTGGTAAAGTAGTCATGTCTGAGTGTCCTTGGGCAACCACTGCAGCCCCAGGTTGCATCCGAATATGCTTATCGGTGTACGAGTGAACTTAAAGGACTGTGTATGGTGTAAATACATAATAAAAAACAGTGGGAGTGTGTGGCTGCTTCAAAAAGCAAACTATGGAACCCCGATGAGGTCAAAAAGGCGCTGTGCCTGCAATGATTTACCAGTGAGCAGGAAGTCAACAGAAACTGCTATTTAAGATGCAAGTCTAAAGGGTGTTGCAGTTGTCCCACTTTCGTAACGCTCTTTCCATCAAATATTACTACAGCTGGTTCACCACAGCTCACACACAGCAACAGCTGGTGCATTGTATCTGAGACCATTTGACAAAATGGTGATATTAACACCCAGACTACAGAGATTATGTGGTAATACCTACATTGTAACCAGCCTGCTGTGCAGCAATTAAGCCAACATTCATAAAAATGCATTTTTAAATCTTGCTTCAGAGAAGGGAGCTCCGCCATATTCCCTGATGCATTAACAATCTCCAGGAGTTTAACACCAAAGCATTTCTTCACTAAACTTTCACAATAAGGTTGCATTTAACAACAGGTAGTTTGAATGAAGCACTATTTGATTGTTTAAGTTTTATACGGCATGCGGTTCTGTTTTATGGTCAACGATGGCCCACATGGAGAAACGAGTCGAGGCAGAAACCGATGTGAGCGCAGTGGAGTTGAAGAAATCTCATTTTTACTAGCAACAGTAGTGGTGTGGCAAAAAAAAAGAAACAAACTTTGAAATGTTGGGTGAACTTTAATATAATGTTTAATTTGGCAGATATTTTTTTTATAGTGGCGACTTTGATTACAGAGTGAAATTAGATATCTGAGGAACAGGGCTGCTTTAGTTTCCGTCCTCACTTTTTCCGTCACCGGTTTTTCTTGTCTCCGAAAGCTAGAAATAATGTTGGCCAGAGATTCGGTGAGAGACAACATATTCTCCCATCCAGTTTGTTTTTTTATAGATCCACAACTTTTCTAGGAAAGTGAAGTACTCCAGTTTCAGGTCACATTTCTTGTGCGCACCACCTTTTTAAGACCTGGTTGCATCTTTAGTCTTTGTTTAGGCACTTGTAAGGCAAGCCAAAGAGAACAAGAGAGATATGAAATTAGCAACTTTTTCTTGAGGTTCTTTAACTACATTGTGCATCATTAAATTGTCCAATTATCCTTGATCTGGTTTTGCATGTTTTAAGTCTGAACCTAATCTGGGGGAGGATCCATTATTAGTAAATACCCATTTAGGCGGAAGATAACCGTCTTTTTAATTAAGAGTTTTTCCTCTTCAATCTGCTCTTTTGAATGTTGTGTAATACAAAGATGAATTGGATCAGATGCCTTATTCAGGGTCAGTTGAAAACCCCAACGAGGTTCACAGGATTCAGCAACAACTTTTTATTTTTTTTTTTTCCCCACAAATGACATTTTTCATATGTGCCACCTTTATTAGCGCCTGATGCGTTTCATTACATTTATTCCAGACCATTTGAAACCATCATTAGCGGCAGGCTGATGTGGCACTAGGCCCTGCTAAATTTAACAGCTATTTATTTACCTTGAATGGCCACGTGTTGAATGATGTGCCCCGTTGCCACGCTCCCTCTACCAAGCTTTCAGATATGTGGAGAAAAGAGCTCGTCTGAAGAGAAATGGGTCCTAATTCACCTGCACCACCTCTATCATGCAGCGGTCTGTCCTCGGCTCTTTAAACCCTCCATAAATCTCATATTCAGAATTAAGCTGATGAAAACACAAGTGGGTTTATGGAAATGTGTTTGTGTGTGTTTTTTATTTTTTTAATTTGTGTGTGTGGATGAAATAGCGGCCAGGTTGAGCAACATGGAGGCTGGGTGGGTTGTTCACGGACAAAAAATAATTAGTAGCTTTGAACAACCTAATTTTCTGTTTATAACCGTTAATTCGGATTGCTTTTTAATTTGCTTTTTGTAGCTAAAGTTTTATTAGACACAAACATTCTCAAAGTATGGACATTTCAGTATGATGTCCTGCTAATTAATTTGTCTCAGTCCTGACTTTCTTTCTATACCTATTTTAGTCAATTTTCCTTTATTTGTCTTCTCTTTTGTCGCCTGCAGTATTTTTGTGTGGCTCTGTGTCTTTGTCCTATAGATCTTCACAACAATTTAAATTAATTGGTCCAAGGTTGGCGCAAGGTTTTGCCTGATGCCTTTTTCTTCTTATTGATTTCCAGTCGAAATGATTTGGCGTACGTTTTTTTGTCTTATGAAGGCAAGTTTAATAACGGTTGATCTCTTTCAGGTTTCAATCTGTTTTTATTTCAATCTTTGACGATCTCTCCAATAACTGGTCGAAATGACACAGCGAGCAGCATTTTTTTTTTGTGCTTTCTGCTGTGTGCAGTTAATTATTAGCAGTAGAAGAAGAGGCGATGTCACACTGTCAGGAATCTGACTCTTAAGCCTTTTTCAAAATGGACAAAATGATTAGAGTTCAGATCTTAAATATTTTAGCCTTTCTTAGCTTGAGAGAGAAGCGGGCGTTCCCATAGCAAGAAATTCCTCACTGAAAAGTGTTCTCATTAATCAATAATCAGAAAAATTACGAGAATTTTAGTTTGTAGCCATGTGAACCAATCAATTTTTCAAGAAGCTAAACTTAATTGTCAGGCTTATCTGTACTATTTCAATCGCTAATGAGTGCTTTCCAGATTTAAACAAAACTTGTTGCATGTTGAGGTCTTCTCATTCAGTCCTTTTAAATGTCTTATAGTACGGCAGGACACATGCGTTGCTCTTATGAAAGCAGCTTAAATATCAGCGTGTTGTGGAAGACTTGTGTGTTGTAAGAAAGTGCATTAAAATAGTCGAAAGCATTGCCGAGTGTGTTTTGAATCTGCACTTACTTGCCTTTAAAAGCAAACGTTATTACGCTAAGAGCAGCTCGCAGACATTTTCATTTAATTCTGCAGTCATTTTAAGGTTATTTTTTTAAGGTCTCTGTTTTTAACAATTTCCTATATGACACATTTCGGTACTGTGTGGCTACATTTTGCTTATTTTTTCCCCCCCGACAATTTGTGGCAGCAAGGCTTTTTTGCAGCTCTTGCAGTTTTTGTGGCGTTTCCTTGAAAACCTGAACATTAAAGTTTTCTTGGCGTCTCTTCAAACTGAGACAGGCTCATAATTGCTACTAGAAATGTCTTTGAAATTGAATTTTTGTCACTTTGAAATGAAATTATTGTTCACCTGTTTTTTTTTTTTTTTTCTTCTTCTCCCACTGCAGCATGTGTGTAACCTCAAGAAAGCTCTTTGACAGAACACTGGCTGCCCCTTTCTTTTTAATTAAAGCTGTAAGAAACAAACAACCACACACTTTTCTGTCCCCGAATAAGCAAAGACAGGGATTTTTACTGCACCATTTCAATTTTAATGGAACTATTTTAATCTGCGAAATGAAGGGCTTGATGCATTTATGCAGTGAGATTGGCCAAGGTGGGAAGAAAGATTGTGGCAGTAACTCCAAAGTAAAATAAAATCATTGAATCGATTTGTGGGCACTTAAATGCAAATGAGTGTTTCTGGTGAAATGAACGCGCTTCCCCTTCCCCTCTTCAGTCAAGTTTCTAATCAGTGGCCTCCCCACTTAGTGGAGTAAACAACGGCAGGTTAAGGCAATAAAACACAGCTTTGGCAAGTTTCATCAGTGGCTTTCATTTGACAGAATGCGCCTGTGGATTTGACTGGCAAGGTGAAATAAAAAAGGAGGCTACTGCAGAGTGCGAAAGCTCGGAGCTGCATTCAGACTTAGACACACATTTGTTGTGTGGGCAATAGCTGCTGCAAAACCACCTGCAGTTCCATATTTACCACAGCTTGGGCAAACAGCAGTGAGCGAAGGCTCCGCAGGCACCTGCTGCGTCCTGGTACATGATGCTGTCTGTACGCCGCGATGATATTGTGTGATCATGTTTTCCTGAGACAAAAACGCTGTTCTTCCCTCAGCACATTGTTATTTGGAGGTGTTTGCGTGTTGAGGGGACGTAGTGCAAATGAAACTGGCTGAAAGCCAAGAGCTTTAAATAGACCTCATTCCTGGCCTCAATCTTTATTTACCCCCCATCCTCGTCTGAGCAGAACAGTGATTGTTTTTGATATTAAGTCAATTAAATCCAAAATAGCACGCCCTTTTTATAGCTGGAACACAGATCTGAGTCACACACAAACACCTACACTGCACATGGTCTGAGCTGGAGGCAGTTTTCTTCTTTTTTTTTTTTTTACAAAAGGTTTTACCCCAATAGCTGAACTCCAGAAATACCTTGATATGTTTGAGATTATGAATCACAGTTCACTGTTGGTGTTGCTGATGCAATAGCCAGTTTTGTGTATAGCCTGGAGGTGTAGTGATACATGCAGCTCACAAGACAAGATGGACAGTATTAGGTTCTCAATTTTTCTAATTTGTTCTGAGAGCCAAATGCAGCAGAGATGCTCAATGCCTTGTATTCATAACTAGAATAAAAGCTTAATAAATATATATGGGAATTTGCCAGTTCAGGGTTATTGTGTTAGATTTTGACCAGAAAATGGCCAAAAAGTCTAAAATGTAAGAATGTTCTCAATGTGGATAAGTAAAACAAACTGAAAATGTACTTTATTTCCTCCATCCATTGAAACCTGGATAAAGTAAACTTGGATAATTTGCATCATCACCACAGGTCAGCTCATGCTTAAAGGTTCACACCAAAATAAAGACCCTAAGACGCAGACATGGTTGCCAAGGTTACAGCACTTTCATATCATGGAGTCATAATTCAAAAATTGCTTCCCCAGATGAAGCTTTGCTAATGCAGCCACTGGATATGGCTTTGTGAAAGACTGCCATGCAATACATTATGGCACTTTTAATACCAGAGGATCCCATGCCCCATATTTCCATGGCGTAATCATGGAATCAGATTGGATAAATAGTTGATATCACTGTCAAAACTAAGAGTGGAAAATCTAAAAATAATGTCCAAGTTAATTTTTTCTTTTTTGTTGTTGTTCAACCTGTCATGGCACTTCTTATGCTGCGTTATAAATGTCTGTTGGCATCATCTTGAAATGCTTTAATGGCATTTAAAACTTGCTGCTCTTTTTAGTAATTTGTTCAAGTGTATAAATGCTCAAATCTAACATTCATTTGTGAAGGTTAGTTGGTACCATGTCTCGTAATATTTTGTCCAAACTGTTACGGCCCCCCCACTTTTTATGAGCAGGAGAGTAACACTACAACCACAAAAATTAAAATGAGTCCAAGTGTATATGGAAAAAAAGGAGGGATTTATTAAGAATCAAAAATCCCAGAAGGCTTGTCCAACTGTGGGGGAGAAAGGGACAGTTAGGTGGTGCCAAATCAAAGAAATTAATAAAACAAAACAGGGCCTAACTATCATCTAAGCTACAAAAAGAAAATAGAAAAGAAAACCTTTCCTACCTGTTCGAACAAAAGTTTTACCAAAACTGTACATGGGTGGCACCCACCTGCTTACCTAGTGTATATAACAGAAAAGCACCTACGTGATGAAGATATACAGGGTACCCCAAGCTTACCTCGTCCTCTAACTCCCACCACAAACCTTCACACTGAGAGCACAAAACATAACAAGCATTAGCCAGCCGGCCAGCCGGCCAGGTGGAGCAGGCCTCTGTTTCTCCAGTGTGCTGCTTATATAAGGCCTCCTTGGATCCTGATTGGCCCATGGTGGAGAGGATCTAATTAGGAGAGATTGGCTCCAGCTTCCCTACTTCCTGGGAAGAGAAAAAAAAGAAGGGGGAGGGAGAAGGAAAACAAACAAACAGCCTGACAGGCATGTAACAAAACAAATAGTTTTTTCATGCATATGTTGATTTTTATACCACTTTTCATAATCACTGTAGAAAACCTTGGTGTTTTAGGGCCCTTGCAGGCCCTGAGGCAACAAACCCAGATCTGGTTCTGGGGGCCGGGTGGGTCCAGTTTTATGATTAAGTAATCAGGGACCACCAAGCTCCCAAAGACAGAGGGGGTTAAAACGTGATTCTCATTTTGACAGCAGGCTGTGTGTTAGAAACCTTCCTGACCCTGACCTTAACATAAATTCTTGGTTTATATGCACCATTGTGTCAGGCTTATGTTAACCACTCAAATGCTGCTGAGCTCCAGTGTTTGTGGCCTTTAGAGTGCACTGATATATGCATTTAACTTCATTAATAATGAAGCACTTTCTCCTTTCTTGTTCCCAACAGAGATGGCAAGCTGGGTCTCCCTTCTTCTCGTCCTCTTATGCCGATCAATATCACAAGCCCAGGAGGAGAGCAGCAACGCCCCTCACCCGGTTTTCAACTCTGAGACCACCATTAATAATGTGGTTCAAGACCCCCAGACGGGCCGTATTTATCTGGGAGCCAACAACTCCATCTACCAGCTCGGCCCTTCCCTCAAGCTGCAGGCCCGAGCTGAGACGGGCCCCAAAGACGACTCACCTACCTGCACACCGCCAGCGTCAGCCTGCCAGAACACGAAGCCGATGCCCAATCTCAACAAGCTTCTGCTACTCCATCCATCCAATCAGTCGCTAATAGCCTGTGGCAGTCGCTACCGAGGCATCTGCTCCCTCCTCAACCTGTCCAACGTGGAGCAGGAAATTTACTACTGTGACAGTAAAGGAGAGAGGACTTACGTTGCTAACGTAGAGGATAATGTCAACGTGGTGGGAGTCATGTCCTACTACAAAAAAGATGGCAAAAATTTCAACGTGTTTGTTGTGGGGAAGGACTACAGAAACTCTGACAGTTCGAAGCTCATCAGCACTCGAATCCTTGATGAATACAAGGAATGGGTCGTGTTTGAGACCATCATTGAGGCTTCTACAATACAGCCGCCGTTTAATATAAAGTACTCTCATGATTTCAGGCACGCCTTCAAAGAAGACGGGCACATATATTTTCTCTTGTCTCGAACTGATGGTGTGGATACCAAAAACCTGACCTTTGTGTCCCGTCTCTGCGAAGACGACCAACATTACTACTCCTACACAGAGCTGCAGTTAAAATGTGGAGCCGAAAATCAATACAACAAAGTCCAAGCGGCTTTTGTGGCTTCTCCTGGAAAAGAACTGGCGCGGGCCATGACTGAGTCCACCGGGTACGGCACGGTAAGCCCTTGGCATAAAGTCCTCTTCATGGTGGCAAGTTCGGATGACCTCGACGGTGAATCAGCTCTGTGCATGTATCCCATGAACTTAATCAATGAGAGGCTGATGGACATAATCAGGGCTTGTTACAGTGACAACGGGAAGATTTCAGGGGTACCTGCTGTTTACATCCCCTACTCTTCAAAAGCTGGAGAATTTTGCACGTCTAACATTGGGGTGAGTTCTCTATAAGCGTAACATATTTAATACATCTCTGTCTTCTATGTATAAAATACATATTTTCGAAGTAAAAACAACTGTTAATTTTTTTAAAATTTTTTTTATATTCCTGGCACACACACTATGGATGGTAGGCATTTGAAAAGCTTTCCTAGTCCCATTCCCATTAACATTAATAAAACTAGTAGATGGATAAGGCCAGCTATTTATAGCCCTAACAGGTTTAGATTAGTGTGAATATGTGTGTGAATCACTGAGTGTAGGGTGAGGCGCTGTGGGATCCTCTGGATTTAAGGCGCTTCACAAGTTCTGGTCGTTTTAGTAACTTTCAGTGACCAGTAAGTTTGTTTTGACAGAAAATGACAAATGCACCTCTCACATTTAGCAAAGAATGTTAGCATTGAAAATTAACATTTATTTTTATGAGAGCAATCAAACGCAGCTGATAATCATTGGCAACATTTTGCATGTCTCCACTGATATATTTGACTGTACAAGCCTTATCTCCAGGTCTTTGAGGAGCCTCAAGTCTTTAGCTGCTTTGACATAACTCCATTAGATCTGGTCATTCCACTATATGTATCTAAAATTAAGGCCTTAAAATGTCTTAAATTCATTTTTTAAAAGCTAAGTTGGTCTTTCTGTTATTCCCAGGTCTTAAATTTTGTCTAGACAGGACTAATTAACCTCTTATATTTCTTTTTCTGTTAGACAAAAGTTTGAGTCGCACTCCCACATCTTCATTATGTTCTGACTAGAGACAGTTGAAGCTACCGCTAACTAGCCACTGATATATGCCTACTAGCTTTTTTTGCATCTATCATAGGCAAGTGCAAATTTATCACATGTTAGCTGGATGAGGTTTGTGTATTTCTGTGGAGTTATAGGTCTTAAGTTAAATTCATAAGAGTCTTAAAAAGTCTTAAATTTGAGTTGGTGAAACGTCTGGAAACCCTGAAAATAACGAGGTGCATATTACATAAATTAGTCAGCCTTAAGCAAAATGTCCAATATTCAACACAAATTGCACATTTAAGCATGCTCACTAATGTAAAATGTCTGTCCATTCATCCGTAATCTATAAGTGCTTCTCCTTTCACGGTGCTGGAGGCTGAAAACATTTTAAAATATACTTCTTTTATTCTTATTTGTCAAAGAGGAACAAAATCAGATGATAAGTTGTTCCCAATCAAATTCAAAGTTTTCTATATTTAAATTAATGATTTGTTTTTCTTTTTCCTTGGTGTGACAGTTCATTTTTTGTGTCATCAAGCTCACACTAATCTAATTCTTATTTGAAATGTCTGGCTTATTGTGCATAACTTTTACTTTTTTAGTTTTTGGTACTCTTGTAATCAAGTTTAATTACTCATTATTTGATTGAGTGAATTTAGGCTTTTAAATTTAGGCAAATTTAAAAGCCTAAATTTGACACCCAAGCAGAATAATGTGTCTTTTTGAATGAAGCATAACGTAATAAGTTAAAACCGCATTTCAAATTGAAAAAGTAGGTTGTGACTATAAAAAGTAATCGCTAAACACAAGTGAGCAGTGTAATTAATATTAACAAGTGGGTTTATATGCAGTTAATTGTTTCATTTCATAATGTTGTGGGGGGAAAAAAGAAAAAGTAATAAATCCTCTCTGTATAATTGTTTACCTTTCACAGAAAGACTTATTGGAAAGCTTCAAGTGTGGCGCAGACTTCTTGCCATCCCCTCTGGCGAGCAGGCCAAAATTTGCCTTAACGGTCAGTGCCAAGTGGACCTCTACCAGCCTCCTGACCGCTGTGGCTGTTGCCGTGGAGAACGATCACACCATTGCTTTCTTGGGCAACAACAAGGGAGAGGTCTTCAAGGTGGTGTTATTTCATCTGTTTCTTCTCTCGGCTTTTCATTTTCTTTAACCTTTTGCCAGAGGGAGCTTGTGTCAGGTTAATGACGAAGCTCATGTCTGACAGTGTTGCTTTTTTTTTCTTTTTCTTATTTGTCCAGGTACATCTCACATCGGCGGCGGATGAGTACGGTAAGGTTCCTGGTGACAACATCGGGGAGAAGGTCAACAAGAACCTCTTCTTTGACCTCCCTCACAGCCACCTCTACATCACCACGGAGAAAAAGGTACGTTGGGCAGGTGAAGCACAACGTGTTCATGCAGGTGAACTCTAGAGAGGAAGTCTGTTGCTTCATGGCGGCGCTTAAAGCCAAATATAGTTCCATCTTGAATATTGCATAATAAAAAGTCTGTTTTTATTATGCAAATTTGAAAAGTACTATTTAAAATTGGATCAAGACTTATTTTTCCCCATATTATAATTTAATATGTCTTGTTCTACTGGCAGATTACTTCACTTATCACTAGTGCTTTTATAACAAATATTTTTTTCACCAATATTAAGGAACTATTAACTTAAAACAAGCTCCTGTATCTTGCTGAAAAGTTACTTGCAAGTTAGCTTAGTCATATTCCAAGTGGATGAATATATTTGCACTAGAAACTAGAGCAAAAACACTTGGTAAGGTTCTGTGTTGTTCCAGTACAAATGGAGTAACCTGGTTATTGAAGAGACATTTCTCTTTAATTTTGATAGAAAATCTCACCCAGACATTGATTTTTTTTAATCTTTTTTTTTTGCAGCTTTTTGTCTAAACTCCTAGTTGTGAGTTTCAATACAAATATAACCTGTTCAGTTGTAAAACTCACCAATAACATTTGGTTTTTTAAGTCAGAATTGACTGTTACCCTATTAATAATATTAATACATGGATCATTCTTATTACAATGTCAAATTAAAGAAATCCTGATGTGAGAGTCCCAGGTTGAATACAAACCCACTTTTCAAAGTGAATATTTCCAGATATGCTCTTAGTTGACATACAGCTGAATTTAAATCTCAAACGCTTTTGCATTTTGACAAAAACAACTGCGCCATATGTAGACAGAAGACTGAAAACTGAACCCAACTTTGATTTTTTTTTTCCTTCGTTCTGTTGTTTTGAGCCAGTCTAGCAGCAGAGAGACGCAGGGTTAAAAGGGTGACTTGTACTTGATCAAAACAGGTTTGAATGACACGATGTTCAGCTGCGCTGGAAACGTCGAGCGTTCGCATCTCTGCCAAGCTCAGTCAAAAGCAGAGTCGAGTGCCAACTTTCTTACAGATAGGCGAGACGTGAATCCTTTTAAAACATGAGAAATATTTTTAGACCGCTTCTCCTGGAAGACACTCATAGTGTTAAATAATTGTATCAGGGCTGCTGGGATGAGGACAGAAAAAAATCTGTGCAGCTTTCTCCTAAAAACAGGGAGGCTGTTTCGTGAAGGCATTTGGTTTGAAGAATACTGACAGCACAACGTTGCGTCTAATGGAAGTGCATAGGGTAATTACATAGGTAGTTACTTTCTATTAGCCCGATACAGTAAACATTTACTGAATGCTCCGAGTAAATTGTTTCAGTAATTGAACATGACCATGTGCTCTGGCAGGAGCACTCCTCCAGCAAACCAGGAGGCGCTTCCCAGCTGAACGCCTCGCGTTTCAGTGCAACGTCTCCGAGGTGCACTGTTTGATCGTACTCTTGTTTTGTAATTCTCAAGATCACCAAGGTGCCGGTGCAGACGTGCCTCCAAAAGACAGACTGCAAATCATGCGTGGAGCTGAGGGATCCTTACTGCGGCTGGTGTGTCCTGGAGGGCAGGTGAGAGTCTCTGTCACAGAGACATGCACGTGTGCACAAAAACACACAAATGCAAACACCCGGGATGCTATTCCATCTGTATAACACAGTGGGGTATTTGTTTGGTGTGTTTTATTGCAGACACATTTAGTACCCCTTGGTGTTTATATTCAGTCTTGTGTTGTCCACGGAACCGTAAGGAATTAAAGCTGTTTGTCAGCTTCATGCAGCGAAGCCAGACTGCAATTTACTCTGATCAGTCTATATTTATCCAGGTCTGCAAAGTAAAAGAAAAGGTGCGAATGTGTCACAGGGACATGGTTAGGAGCTGGTCTTTCTTTAGAAAGTTAGTATTACTTTTATTATATGTGCGTTTTGGTCATTAGCTGAAGAGATAAACTTGTTTATTTGAAAAAAAAAAGTCTAGCTAGTTGAGTCAGAAAATAAAATTACCATATTTTCCGGACTATAGAGCTCACCTCACTATAGAGCTTTGGAACGTGGCGTCACTCTTGTAGACGGAGGGATATCAGCGCCATCTTGTGAGGCTATAAACATAAACATAACCGGCGAAAGCAACTGTCTCAGATATTTTGAATCTCGGTTACTTAAAAATAATTTAGCAATGGTACGCACTTGCTGTGTTACTGGGTGCAATGTACGGTCACACGACCACAATAGTAAAAAGATGGAAAAAGGCCTTTGATTTCACTGTTTTCCTGCCTGGAAACAACGCGAGGAGGCTAACGTATCGGAGCTAACCTATCGGAGATAACGTAAAGGAGACGAATGGCCTGGATATCAGCGGTGAGGCGTCCTGACGTCACATTCTCCCCCAGATACCTAACACTTTGCTCCAGACATTTCCATTCTGTTGAGTGTCTAAATTCGCTTTGTTGCTATTATGTCGTAATTTTTTGCTATGATTTTGCCGGGTTTACTCACGTTCAGTTTATACGGAGCCCCTAAGGGGATAAGGAGAGAAAAATAAAGAAATCCCGGCTTATTTTCTCCAGATCCCGGCTTATTTTCTCCAGATCCCGGCTTATTTTCTCCAGATCCCGACTTATTTTCTCCAGATCCCGACTTATTTTCTCCAGATCCCGACTTATTTTCTCCAGATCCCGACTTATCTTCTCCAGATCCCGACTTACTTTCTCCAGATCCCGACTTTTTCTTTCATTTCACCCTATCTCATGAAACTAAGTCGGGATCTCGAGAAAATAAGCCGGGATTTCTTTTTTTTCTTCTCCATGTTCCCTTAGGGGCTCCATAACATTATGATTTATTGTAAAATAATGTACATTATAAACGTATATAAAATGAAGTAGCTCAGAACTTACCTTTGTAACCACAACGTATTCGCAATCCGGAGTCGGAGGGGTGGGAGGGGGCCAAAAATGTCCAAATAATGAACCCAGCCATTCGTAACTGCACATGTGCCTCCATTGACTTATAATTCTTGAACTGATTCGCGGTGTAAGCACTGACACCACAGACCAGGTTTGCAAATATGTCTGGGAACGTCAAATGAGTTAAATGATCGGGGTTTCTGCTCCCACTTTTTATCTCAAACGGATCGATTTGTCCAATATTAGCTATTTTTTCCATGTAGCGTTGCTAGCCTTCTGGGAGAAGCTTTTCGCGATGTAGCCCACATTGTTTCAAACTGCTTTTCAGCATTATGGAGGAGGAGGATACAGAGGTAACTTTGTTTTAGCCTCAAAAGATGGCGCCGAGCGACATAAACGTCACAGGTAGTGACGTAGGTTCCAAAGCTCTATAAGCCGCACCCACAACGGTTTTTTTTTTAAAAAACTGGACACTTACTAAGCCTCACTGGGCTTTAAGCGGCTGGTATCTCCGCCGCTCTCAGTTTTCCACAAAGACGCATAAATCTGCTATGAAGGCCGCAGCCCTGCGTCTCCAACGCCGAACCATGGATTCGTTCACGCGGAGTTTATGTGCAGCTGCTATTGATCCATACTGCCAGATCGACAGCCTTCAACTTAAAAGCAGCATCATATGAACTTCTTGGTGTGGTTTCCATGATGAGGGGGAATGAGTTTGAAAACATTTCTCTGACGTGCCTGCTGCTAGCACATGCTAAATGAAAGTTAGCGCTTTCTCCTTTGATTTCCAATTTTGGCTTCAATCATTCACTTCCTGCTAGAGAGCCCCCTGGTGGTAGAAGAAAAGTCCACAGAAGAGCCGCACCGGGCCATAAGCCGCCTGGTTCAAAGCGTGGAAAAAAAGTAGCGGCTTATAGTTCGAAAAATACGGTACTTATTTTGCTTAAAGTTGTTTGTTTTGCTTCTGTCAAATTTTAGATAGAAGTCACTATTTTGGTCTCAAAACTTGGGAACATTATCATTGCTTTTCCAGCCTCCCTTTAGAGAGAGAGAGTACACAGTCAGTTTTATAAAGTAGTTTTAAGCATTGTAAAGTTAAGTAAACTGTTAAAATGAGCCTGGAATGACTCTGTGCTGAGGAAAGTTTGTTTTAAGAACATGTTTGTTTTTTTAGGTCACTTTGATGTCGAACTATTACTCAGAAAGCCCATTGAGATTCTGCTGTAGTCTGCGGCGTTGGGGAGTGTTTACGGGATGTGGAGCAGATGCTGATGGCGGTTGTTCATCCTTCATTTGTAGGTGCACCAGGAGGTCTGAATGCCGCCGGGCAGAGGAGAGGAACGGCTGGCTGTGGAGCCCCGGGCAGCAATGTCTCAAGATTTTATCCTTCTACCCGCCGAACCTTTCCAACAAAAAAACCGACAAGGTACACACAGATCCTCTAATTTGCTCTGGTCTTGTTTCTGTGTTTTTTCTCTCTCTCTCTTTCTGTCTTCCAATGCAATGCTAAACTAATGTCTATTATCGGAGCTGTAAACTGTTTACTCTGAGTCAGGAACCGTAGACTCTGGGTCTTCCTGTTCTCTATTGATCCATCCAGAAAGCTCCAAACTTTCTTATTAATAACCAGGCTGGCTGATTGGGCCTTTCACTGTGAAGATTGAGAGCCCCTCTTATGTGCTTTGCTTCTAAAATGGTTTTTCCTCACTCCTTTTGCTTTCTATTTTTCTGTCCCTCCCTTTCTGACTCACTGGAATTTCCATCAAAAGCTTGTCTCCTCCTTTCTCGCTCTCAATCAATCTCCTGTCTTTCAAGAGGAAATTGTTTCTTGTTTTCTGACTTGTGTTTCAGAGGTGTTTGTATCATTAACAGAATAGAGAAATTAACTTAAGTCTTTCCTTTTTCTTTTCTTTAATCAAAGCGTGTGATGAACAACATTGATTTTAACAAGAATCAATTGGTTTTATATTCTCTCTATATGTGTTTTTTTTATTTTCTTTCCCCAACCAGATCCAGATCCACATCCCCTCGCTCCCTTTTATCGGATCCTCTGACCGTCTGAAGTGTAATGTTGGGTTGTTCCAGAGTGAAGCCACCATGGGGGAATCCGGCCAGGTCTCCTGCGATCTGCCACAGCCTTCGGATATCCCGAAAACGCCCGAGAATCAAGGTCTGGCCTTTCCTTTTCATGACCAATCCAATCTCCTTATCCACACTGGATACACTACACACTTTTGAAATGTGTATCCAGAAAGTTTGGCATGTATTTATATTAATCCCTATTTACTGTACCAGAGTAAATACTTTGAAGAACCACATTTTATAATTAAAGCTTCAAGTCTTAAAGGTCAAGGTTATGACTTCATTAAGAGTTTCCTCTTTCTTTTTTGTAAAATTGTTCAAACTTGTTTCAGTTTGATTAGTAATGAGCATTTTTCATATTGTTTAGCATTTATCATTATAAATTTTTTATCCTGTTAAGTTTTTTAGTTTCATTGCTTTTGCGATGAGACAATAAATAAATATGAATAAGTTTAGTGACTGCGTGGAGCTTAGTGATAGAAATCACACTTTTATACTGTCTTAAAGAAGTGTTTTACAAGAAGAAATGTTTTTCAGGAGCAATATTTGTGTTTGTGGGGCTACACAGCTAAATAAAAAAGAAGTAATAAATAGTTCTTATTGTCACCTTTATTGTTATCACAATAGTGCCACAAATTATCATGATAAATGATAATTTATCATTTCTCCATGTTGCCCATAAGGCATGTTGTCATGCTGCTCTAGCTCAGTCTCGAGTATTTTGCAGCCTCCAGCAGGTTTTCCATCTTCCTGCAGCATGATGCTGCCACCACCATGTGTGGATGCTAGTTTTAGATGGAGAGAGTTTTGAAAGTAGGCTTGACGGCTAAATTTTAGTCTCATCCGACCACAACTCCATATTTCATGTCTGTTTTTTGTGTCTGTTAGACGGCTTCTGGTTAAAAGCGTCTTTGGGTTGTTTTATTTCCCACTCGTTTTTCTAAAGTTGTTGAAATAATTCATGAACTGCTTTGCATTGATCTGTAATCTAAAAGTGTAAAGTGTGCAAACACTTTGGCCAACAATTTCCCTCTCCACTTCAGCTAATTCTGTTCCGTCAGTGTTTGTTTAATTCTGTAATTTGGCTTTTATGATCTGACCATTATCTGTGTTGTGTTGATTTTATCTTAGTTGTGGTCACTATCAAAAGAGATAAAAGTTGCCAGCCAAGAAAATCAACACAAAGAGTCATAGATTGGGGAACTTGTAAACAGATATTTACTGAATGAATCGTTTCTCTGGTCTTCATGAGCACACACAGAACTTGTGCTTTCCCTGCTTTGCTTATCTTTACAAAATACTTAAGCGTTTCGCTCTCTCCTTAGACTTTGTGGCCGTCTCGGTGAGGATTTTCGTCAACGAGACCGTGGAGCTGGCTGAGAGGGAGTTCAAGTTCTACAACTGTGCAGCCACTGTGAGGAAATCAGAAAACACGCCGTGAGTGAGATTGTTACCTATCAGTTCTGCTCTGTCACTCACCAAAATGCACAGTGACACTGAACACAGCATCGCCTTGACAACCTTGATGTAAATTTATCACCACGCATGAATAGATGAGAGATCAAGGCTCTGTTTGTAAATTGTGATGCATGGCGGCTTTGAACGCACCTCTCGCATTTTTCTGTGCCTTTATTACCAAACCGAGGAAATTGCCTGTGTTCCCTTTTCATTAATCAAAAAATGAAAGTCGATCACACCAATCCCCCCCTCACACCCGCACACATATTTTTTCTTCATTCCTTTCACACTGAGGCATTTGTGATGAACGAGCTTTGCTTATGTGAAGTTGCAGAAATCCATTTCAATGTCAGCCGCATAGATTTTTGTGCCGGACGACCTCTGATGAGTTTGCATGTTTTTATTTTTTAAATTTTGTTCTCTACGGGCTTTTGTTTGTGTGCAGTAATGTAAATATGCATGTCAGAATTCTCTGACATTTGATATTGCCATGTCTTTCAGGTGCATGGCATGTGTGACAAGTCCGTGGGGCTGCCAGTGGGACACGCGTTCTCACGCATGCAGTGACAAAGACGACAGCATAGTGGGCCCAGGCATCATTGGACATCGTAAGGTCAGTCTCAGCAACCAGATGAGAGTCAGTGTCTTCTGACGCTAGCAGGACGTCGGCATGTTAAATGAAGAGACTCTGTCTGTTTTACATTTTGCCACAATAGAACCGCAGACGTCAAAGTATTTTAAGTGTGGTGTGCATTTATATTGAGTCCTCTTTATTCTAATGCACCAAACTAAAATCCAGTGCTACAAACCAAAATCAGATCACCTAAATAGTGTTTGCATAGAGTTCAGCTATGTGTATTTCAACCCTATTCTACAAAAACATAAACTCTTATCAAGTATATTTGGTCTAGTTGCTCAGGCAAATATCTTTGTACATTTGAAATAAGACAGAACTAACTTACAGGTGACTTTCCATTAGCCTGTTTTAAGTAAATAATTTCTTAATATTGATGGAAAAAGTGCTAAATCCGCTAGAATATTTCACTTATGGAAAAAAAAGTCTTGTTTTAAGTGAGATAATCTTCCAGTGGAACTAGTACTTTTTGATCAATATTAATTACTTACTTAAAACCAGCTCCTATCTGGCTGAAAAGTTTCTTGTTAGTTTTTGTCTTATTGCAAGGTTTTACACTAGAAACTAGACCAAAAACACTTGGTTAGATTTTGTGTTTTTGCAGTTTATAGACACGTCGCCATCGTCCTGAAAGGTCAGGACACGAAGAATGTGCTCTAGTCCGATGACCCCAAAATTGAACTTTCTGGCCTATGTGCAAAATGCTATGTATGGCAGAAAACTTAACTGTGGATGCTGAAATTTATGATTAGTATTTTGAGCTTAATGCAGAACAATTGTGGAAGAAAATCGACAAAATCAGCCCCAATCCATTTGCTATGTTTGCAACATTCACCCAACTGTTGCAAACTTGGGGTTTTTGTCACTACATTTAGTGAATTTTCAGACAAAAAAATCGATACAGGCCAAAACAGGGAAGTTTTTTTTTTTTTTTAAGATTTGTGATTGGTCAAATTTGTGGTGCAACCAGACATACAACCAACTCTGCAATGGATTTACATTTGTCCCCCATGTTGTATTTATCTGTGAAATGCAATTACACTAAAATACTTTAAGATTTGTGGTTGAAAGTTGATGAAATGTGAGAGGTGCAGGGAATCTGAACACTTTTGTAAGACTGTGTATCTATTCATCAGTTGTGACGCAGCAACTGACTGTACAGAGCCTTCCTGAAAATTAATGAAAAACGCAAATCCCTCAATCAGCTGCCGACATCGTCCACGACAAACACCAAGAGTGGAAGATATCAATTTACAAGTCGGCAGATGTTCCAGCGATACACTTATCTGTTGCCGCAGATGAGAGCGTCTGTTAAGTGGCTTGCATGTTTGAAATGCAGATCATTTAAAGTGGGTGTGTCTCACTTGCTTTGATGTGTCTTCAGGGATCGGAGTGTCCTCAGTTTGAGAATCCAGACCCAGTCCTGATCCCAGTGGGCCACGAGACTAGTATCAGTTTCGAAGGGATCAATTTGGATAACTACAAGGTAACGGGGACTATCTACACACCCAAAACATTCGGTGGTTTATTAGCAAACGAACAGACATGGTAAATTAGTCGCAAAAGAATAAATATACAGCCTTTTCTTGATTAAAAAGATAAAAAAATACTCCACCTTTACAAGAAAACAAAAAGAGGAAGCAGACGTTGGATGTGCTAAATTCCATTAATCACAACAGGAAGTCATTACAGCGAAGCGAAATGGGAAATGCACTGTATTTATGTAGCACTCTGATAGTATTATTGACTACGCAAAGTGCTTTAAAACACAAGCCACATTCATACACATTTATACCGTGATTTTTATTTTTTTCTTCCTGTCTTACATAAAGCACTTCTTCTATCACAGACGCACTTATACATCAGGGGAAACTGGGAGATTTACCAGTGTTGCTAAGAACACGTCGACATGTGGACTAGACTGGCCGGGGATGAAGCACCTACCTTCTGATTAACGGTGGACTCCCTCTGCCTCTTTAGCCATCGCTTCTGATTGAGACTTTGAGTGTTGCAGCAAGTCTTAATCCAAGTTTTGAGACCAAACTTGCCACTTTTGTGTGCCTGAAGGATCTATAAAGCTACCTGTAATTTACTACCGTATAATCATCTCAGCGTGGGAAGGCTTGAACAGTCTGCATGTACATTTTGCCATGCTAATGGAAAAGACGAACACGGATGAAAATAGTATGTACCTGCATGTGCGTCTCAAAAAACATAGTCATTTTATTATGAAGTTTATTTCCATAATTAAAACTCATTCTGTAGATTAAACACAGTGCTTTTGTTTCTTTTGAGTTTTCATACAGAGTGGTTCCGCATATTATTGGATAGTTAAGTGGAAGGAAAAAGATGCACAATCAACAGGGATGAAAGCATCCTTGAGAGGATTGTGAATCAAAGGCTATTCAAGAGTTTGCAGAGCTTAAACACAGATATATTGGTTGAAATATTAAAATAAGAAATTCTACGTTTTTTTGGAGGGAGTTTCAGTATTTGTGGCTTTTAATTTTTTGGCTCGCGTCTGTGTTCCACAGACATGTCTGGACATACAGATTGTTGTGGGTCTAATATCATATTCAAACTGAATTTTTTATCTGACGTTTTGTTTTGGTGATCAGTGTTAATGTCGCTAAACACTTGAAACATGCTCATTTTGTGAGTCTTGTCTTTGTTCTAATAATAGCCATTGCTTTCTGTATCGGTTTCCCTTCTTGTTGTCATGCAGGATCATGTTTTCACCATCGGCACTGAACTGATGAAAAACGTGGAGGAAGTGGTCAGAAAAGAGAGCGGTCGTTTCTACAGCTTTAACGGCTTCAATGTGAGTACACACATAACTGTAAATACTGCACTGCACTTTTGATTCTTTCCTCAGTATTAGCAGAAAGTGTATCCTCCCCTGAACTACAGGTAAGGTGTGGTGCAGTTTATAGTGCTACATCAGTAACAGCATATACTGTAGAACAGCATCAGTTCTTTCTACAGCACATCTTTTTTATGGCCAAGCATGTTCTGTATGTTGCGTAATTATAAATGAATGTACCCTTTAGCAGTTTTTTCATAATCCTTTGATATTCTCTAGCTCCCTCTAATGGACAGGCTCCACTCGTTTGAGATATTTTAGCTGTGTCTCTCCACGTTTTGAACCCTCTGATTGAGAAACTCGAACCATATCTCGCCCCCAGCTATGTTCTTTCTCCTACATTGATTTCCTCTGCTGAAAATCTGCCAGACTGGGTATAATTTTTCTTTTTCTTTTCTTTTTTTTCCCCCCTTGGCACAGGGTGGCAGCAGCAGCCCACACTGTTTGTAGAGAAGTGCTTAAATGTAATAAATAAATCACTGGATTTCATAGCATTTATTCATTCTGTTTTCAATTCTTTAGTTCTCCTACAATAAGTCTCAGGAGACCAGCGTCCTGTTTTACATGAAGGACAGGAGGACTGGGAACAAGATGGACAGCACTCTAAACGGTGTGTTTCTTAAACTACCTTTAATTTCCAACTGAAAACAAAAAATGAGAGATGGGAATCTGACTAATACTCTACGATGTTCTTCTATCCTCCCCTGCGATCTAGTCACCCTGTACAACTGCTCCGTGGGGAGGGAGGACTGCAGCCTCTGCAAGAACGCGGACTCCAAGTACGACTGTGTGTGGTGCAGCAAGCGGAACGCGTGTGTGTTCAAAAAGCTCTGCACCGATTCCCAAAACACTGAGTGTCCCAACCCCGAGATCACCAATGTAAGTACTGGCAAACCTCACGTTTACATTTAAAATGCGAAACTGCGTCTGCCTCTAGGACGTTTGAGCGGAAAGCGCATTGATCTTTGGGATTGGATTATTGATCAGACCAAGTGTATTGGCTGCGTATTGTCTGTCTCGTCTGTGTGTTGACAGAAGATTTGGAAGTCTCCTTGTGAGCATGCTGCAATGTTCCTCCATTATGTCCAGATTGGATCGATATTTTGTTTGCTTACTTGGTTGTTGGTGCCTTTTTGTCATTGACAAAAGAAATGCAGACCAGTAATTGTGTTGATATAATTCAGACAGAGGTTGTCAGCAGCCACAACACCGACACACAGATGTATCGGTTTCTGGAAACACAGACGAATGGCATTGGCAGGATTGTTTATGGTGTCAGTGGGTTGATTCCCCCCAACAATCATTGAGGTTTTCAAGAATCCCAGAGGTTAGATTCAGTTTGTCTGCTAAATCTTTATTCTGATTGTTTACAGAAACAGCCAGACTCCTAAATCTCCTCCATCTTTTCTTAAACTAGATTCAAAAATCTTCATGTA
This sequence comes from Phalloptychus januarius, assembly GCA_902982915.1. Taxonomy (NCBI): domain Eukaryota; kingdom Metazoa; phylum Chordata; class Actinopteri; order Cyprinodontiformes; family Poeciliidae; genus Phalloptychus; species Phalloptychus januarius. The sequence continues at coordinate 14,935,025 of CADWAE010000471.1, read as the reverse complement.
TTGAATTTGGATTTTATGTGACAAGTCAACAAAAACAAAATGTTCACATGTCGCCATTTACATTAACATCAATACCCCTAAATAAAGTCCTGTGCAGCACCCTGACTTCACATCGCTTTGCAGTCAACTTGATCAAAGTGTAAAACCAGGTGTTTTTACTACTTTAAACCATTCATTTTGGTGAATTAATGACGTAGATTTTTAAATAATCAAACAAAAAGGTTGCTGCTGGAAGCCGGAAACCTGTACTTTTTATTTTTCTTTATAGAATAACCAATAATCTCTATGTGTAAAGCTGCGAGTCTTGCAGTTGTAATTGCAAATGAAGCTATATGCACAAAGTATTGATACAGGGAGGTGGATTTCAAAGAGGAACTACACTTTGAAAGAGGAAAAACTAGATTTCAAAATTATGCACCATGTGTTGATCTGTCACAGATTCAAAGTGCTTTATGATGTGTAAAGCACTTTGAACTGCCTTGATGCTGGAATGAGCCATACAAATAAACTCCATTGATTGATGTCTCCAAACTTTCTCCCTACAGATCGTCCCTCTTTTTGGGCCCATGAAAGGAGGCATCTCCATTACCATCCACGGATCCAACCTTGGTATTTACAAGGAGGACATTAAAAACATCACAGTAGCCGGAGAGCCCTGCATTCATCAGGCGGAAAAGTATTCTGTCTCCACCAGGTAAAGTGTGCGTTTCGTAAGCTGCACTACAAACACACATTTCATTGCCGTTTTCCTAATTGTGTGTTTGAAGCATCTCTGCATTCGGAGGCTTTTCCCTCTCCTCACTGTGTCGTACCTGCATGTGTTATAAAGCTTATTATACAAACGTATTGATCTGACGGTCTCCAGACACGGGCGGGTTTAGTAAAAAGTCTTTTTAAAGGACACAGACACTGCACGTTGTTTTTTTGAGTGAATCTAAAACAACAGATCACATTCAGCTCCTTCATTAAAATTCCTCTCAGGTGAACTATTATTAACTCCAGCCACCTGACTAAGGTGGCTGGAGTCCCAGGTTAAATATTTTTATATAGCTCTGACTGAAAGGCATATAAAGGAGAACACAGTCAGAATTGCATAAAAACGCATTTAAACTTAAAACGAATCACTCACTCTTATTTTGCTTAATCTGCTTTTCTTTTAAACATTTTGTAGGACAAAACCCCTTGCAAGCCAAACCATAAGAGTCTGGAAACACATTTGATTTAACGGGCAAATGTACAGCTTATGTGAACAATTACGAAACTGTTCTGATTGTGTTTAGGGATGCCGACTCTTCTTCTGCTTCCTTTTGTAGCGAGGTCCACTGTTTGAAATTGCAGTGAGGGCATGTTTTAGCGCCATTGTGTTTTATGTGTACATTGGTGATGCTTTAACTAATTTACACAATCAATGATGTCAAACTCATTGAATTGTGTACAAATTTAATTCTCTCAAACTTTACGGTTTTTCTGAAATTAATCAGGAGAAAACGACTTCAAGATTCTAAAATCTTTTGATCAATTTCTGCTGATAAGAAGACAGTAAAGGCAAAGCTAGTGTGCTTTTATTTTTAATCTGCTGAACGCACTCGGTGAAGTCCGCCATGTTGTCCATCTGCTACGTTTGTGGAAGCTCTTAGATGTCCATGTATATTTGTGAAGACGTTTGTTTTCATAAAATACTACCACACCTGCAAGCACAAAAGTCCCACAATATTCAGCAAATGAATTGATCATTATGTTCCTTTATTTTTTTTAACTCTGCATTGCTCTGATATTATTAATGACGTTTTTACTGACTTAATAGAGTTTAAAATCTAGTTGTAGCATTTCTGAGAGGATATGATGACAATTAAGTTCGATGGGTGGTTTCATGGTTAATGATCATTAGTTTGGATGTTGATTGTTGAGTCTTTAGGGAAGGCTTTAAACTCCCCGCTGATGGTGAACATGTGTATTATTGTAGAGAAGCTCTTTAATTGCTCCATTTTTAAGCCAAAAAGTAGCACAACATAAAGCCCCGTTTCCAACTTAAGAAAGGTTTAACAGCGCTTTATTCTGGTGCAGATCCCTAGAAAGGATTAAATTATTTGGTTTTTCTGCTTTCAATATGCAAAGCATGCAGCTTTGTTGATTTAACTCAACATTTCTTTTAACTTGCACAATAAAATATTTTCACTTGTGGTGAACCTCAGACTGTTCTCACTAAAAGCAATTTAAGGTGCTTAAAAATGAGCTGAAAAAAGTATTTAGTTATGTCCTTTGTAATGTGGTGAAGTAATCTGGTCAAATTATGACATTGTGTCATTTTCAGTATAAGTTGATCTTTTTATGTGCATGTAAACATCTGGTTGGAGAAAACTGAGGAAGAAATTCTTTGTCAAATAATGTAAAGAAATGTAACAAGAAGAAAGATTTCCAGTTTTTCTCACCATGTGATGCAGTCTTGACACTTTTTTCATAAACTGTGATCTTTAGTGAGCAATCAATAGAAAACATTTTTAGTTCTGACCTTTGACCTTTATAACCTTCCGCATACAGGTCAAGTGTTTCCAGACCAGCCTTAATCATGACATCATTTCAGTCGTGATAAGATCTTACATATTCTGGGCAGATTTTTAATGGTTTACTCTCGTCATCTCGCAGGCATTTTATTTGGCAGGGCACCGTTAGGAAGATAATTGCATTAGCCACGTCTACCAAACTCACTTCAGTCACAGCTGGGTCTAAAAGTGCTCACTTCATACAAATGGTCTATAAAACAGAAAACAGCCTCTTGCCAGAGCAGTTGACACCTGGCAGGATGGAGCTACATTTACGACAAATCCTCGCCCCACCATCTGCATGATGAGGCATAAACCGGGATTTATGTGACCAGATGGAAGTCTTCCGGTCTTAAATCATTCACTTTTGTTCCTACGACCGCACTCCTCTCCTCTCGTCGTTAGCTGCCGCACGTTTTTCTTTCTTTTTTTTCTTTTTTTGTCGTTGTTGGTTTTTGTTTTTCAGGTTGAAGCGTGCTTAGTTTGGGCTCCTCATTCTGATATTTGGGCCGCTCATTTGCTGTGTTAACTTTAATCAGCTGCAGCACATTTCCCCTAAAGTCTGCTGAAGACGTGGACATGGTTTTCCACTAAAGTCCAGATGTCGCAGCCACAGATCAAAAGTTGGCTAGTCCAACTAAAGATACTGAAATACGTTTTGTAATTATTCGGCGTTACTGAAATGATGACATGTTGTGCTGAAACAGTCACTTTCCATTTGCATTTTGTTATTTAATTTTCAGTTTTGCTCACAATGTGATGCAGTCGCTACGCTTTTTTATGAACTGTGATCTTTAGGGAGCATTACAGAGCGCACATTGTTTAGTTGATGCCAAAAGTAGGCTTGTGACTTGCAAGACTGATAATGAGGAGTACCTAAAAAGTAAAAAAAAAATATATATAGCCCATGCCTGCAATACTTTCTCACATCTGAACCTTTCTTATTGGATTTGTCCAGTGTCGTGTGTGAGATTGGACCCATAGGCCCTATTAAAAGTCTCTCGGGTCCAGTGGAGGTCTGGGTGAATGGGGGAAAGAGAGGAAAGTCCCGCATTAATTTCACCTACAGGGTAAGTACCGAACTTTTACTCGGCTGCCTGACTAGAAATAAGTCTTGGATGTTTTAAGGAAAGAAGATAAAAACCTTTATCTTGATTAATACTTTGGATTCATGCTTGTATGAATCCAAAGTTCTTTTAAGAACTTTTCAGTACTTAAAAGTTCACGTCAAAGCACACAGTACCGTACAGAAGTTTTAATTCCCATATTTTGTAACATTACCCACAAACCTTAAAATTGTTTCTTGGAGCTTTTTGTGTGTGAAAGAGGAGCACAAAGTGTAGTGGTTAAATGTAAAGTGGTAATTTTTGTTTTCCATATATTTCAAACTAAACCGCTGAGTTCTTGTGAAAAATCAGTTTTGAAAACTTCCTACAAAGTCTGGACTTTGACTGGGTCGTTTTAACAAGATGCATGTAATGCATAATTGTTCTGTGTACAGCAAAGGGTTCCCATCAAGTATAGGTTTCATTTGCCCACTGAAGGATAAGCATCCATAAAGCATTGCATTACTACAACCGTGTGTCAGGGGTATGAAAGTAAAGGGGATTATTAATTATTATTAATCCTTGTCAAAAAAATTTATAAAAACGTTTGAAAACTGTGTACTTTTTCGTGCGCTTCATATTTTTGTGGTTGAAATTTGATAAATAAGAAAAAGCCGTATGAAAACAAGCCACTGTACACCCCTTAAAACTTAAACTAGGTCATAAATTCTCATTTCCAGACAAGCATTTCTTTATTAAAATGCTCTAAATATGGGTAGTTTAATTTTCATGATTGAAGTGCTAAACAGCAGTTTTAACTTCAATAGTCTTTTTTTAATGCTTTATAAGATTACAGCTTATCTTTTTTTTAACTGGCCTTTCATTTCACCGCCTTTCCCCCCACAAGGGAATTGCTTCCTCCTAAGTGTTTACCTGGCATTTTGAGGCAGATGTGGAGCTTGCATGAGTTTGTGGCAGAATGCTTCTGATAGAGCGAGTGTGGATTGTTCAAGGAGCCCGAGAGAAAGTGTTCATGTTTATGGCGCTACACTGTTATCTCTGTGTGTGTGTGTGTGTGTGTGTGTGTGTGTGTGTGTGTGTGTGTGTGTGTGTGAGCAGCTCCTCTGGTTGTATGAGCCTCGGGGTTGACGCTTGTGTGTTTGAATCTTTGCAAGATAGATATGTGCACTTATTCATGCAGTACTTGGTGAGAAACAACCTGACTGCTTTTTTTTTTCTCTCTTTGCTAGGACCCAGTGCCACAAGCTGTGAACCCTGCTAGGGGGCCTAAAGCAGGGGGCACGAACATTACAATAACGGGGCAGTTTCTGAACACCAGCAGCAAGGAGGATGTCCAGGTTAAAGTTGGAGACGTGAACTGTGTTGTGTAAGGATTGCATTTAGATTTGTATTGATGCCATTAATCTCTCTGATGAAATAGCCAGCTGCACAAAATGTAAAAATTGAATTGATCTTTGCTGTAGAAATGTATTTTCCCCCCTCTGTTTTACTCTTGTGGCTGCCAAAGTTCCTTCAAAATCCGCAGCCATATTTAAAAACAACAACTGAACCAGGACGGATGTTGACTTGAACCGCACAGCGACCTTTTGTAGCCCACCCACCCTTCAGACAGCCTGTGTTGAGCTTTGTCCTTGTCGTGGCAGGAAGGAATTCGGGGAAGCTATTGTCTGCAAAACAGGTGAATATCAACAGGAGAAGTTGCCTCTGGAGATGCTCCCCGTCACAATTCAGTACGGAAAGTCCACCACAACATCCGTACAAGATGCCTTCCAGTACGTGGAAAACCCAACAGTGTCGGACCATCAGCCCAGAGAAAGCTTCGTCTGGTCAGTTTAACTCAACATCCACCTTTGGTCGCAGTGTGACATGATCTGGTTCTGTTTGACGTGTTGTGTTTTTATTTGCTTTTTGAGCCTGGACAGAATTTTATAAAAAGTTGGGATTTGCATATTTAGCCGTTCTGATGAAGATAGTGGTCTATTCATGTCTTCCAGTAGAAGCTTGGCGGGGCCACCAGGCCCCATCAGGCTAAGCATTGCTTATTTTTTTTAAAGTCTTTTTAAGATGTTTGCATTTTTTAAGGCTTTATAGTTGGTGTGCAGGTATTAATCTCCCAATCTTTCAATAACACGCAATTATCAAGTGAGATATTTTCAAATTTTATGTCAAGTTTAAACATTTCTTTTTACTCAGAAACATGGCAGGCTGCTGGATGAATGACTGCCCAAGCAGAGATTTCTAAATCTTGTTTTTAAGGGACTTGTGTCGACTCGGGAGCAAAGTTTTTACCATAAACTTTGTACAATGATTGAAATCCTTTAAGTCTGTGGCATCCTCTCTGCCGAGGGCCAAATATCACAAAATGTTGTCCCAAGTTTTTCATTTTCAAATGTTTTCAGTTTTACATTAGGAAGGGGGAAAAAAATGTGTTTTCACCTTTTTTCACATTACAATCACCATGTTCACTGTCTTTCATGAAGATTTTTTGCGATTGACTAAGTAGTAGAAAATGTGTGAAATAGAGAAAGAACACGTTGCTTTGTTTTTTTCTCTTTAACCATTTTCCTAAAAGTCTGTCAAGTACATTGAAGTCGTGACAAATTGGAGGGGTGGAGTTGAAAGGCTACGGATTTTGATCCAATAATTTTGCTTTACAGAATTCAAGGAAAAAGCATGAAAAACACATAAACCTGCTATAAATTATGTTTTAAAAAGGCTACAGTTTGCTGCAACAGTTGCACCTCCCATAGGTCTGAAATCTAACATCGAGCTGGAGCATAACCCTGAAAGCCATATGGGGAAAAAAAAGTAAGGAATCATAAGAGTCAGATTTCTACATTTCCAGCCCGAGGGCTTGTCTTCAAGCTGCAGGAATATACCCAGGACAACACGTAGTAACATTTTAGATAATTAAAGGACACACTATATACTCAGACTGGCAAAACACACACACAAGTTGCATTCAGCGCTCTGTACCTGTCGGAGAAAGCCTTGAGCGCCTTGTAACTAGAAACAAGCTATTACAGACATCACCCCTGACATCGCTTTCCTTGAAAGGCATAGACACCTCAGGCTGCTCGAATTTTTGTATAGAAACAAATTGCTCTGGAACGGGTTTTAAGTTATACACTTTACAATTGATTTTGTTTGTCTAAGAGGTAAACGCACATTTTTTTTTTTGCTAGCACTTTGCTGTTTTGCAAAAGATAAACTGCTGCTTAACGGCTTTGTGATCCCCAGGTGACGAATCTCGAAGATGACCACAAACGATAACAACATTTATGCTCACTTAGCCTGTAAAGTACATCTGTATATATATGTGCTGGTTGGCAAAGCACATTTTTCTGAATAAATACATGCACTTTAACAAATGGCTGCTTTTCTCAGATGGTGAATATCATCTATATTATCTTATAAGCAAAATCAATATGTTAGCGCTCCGCTCCGAGCGCTCTTCTGCAACAACTGACAGCCTCTCTGCAAAGTGTTGTCTTGTTTTGAAGGCTTTAGGAGATGCAATTTTCTGGCCCCAACAGTTATCATCCTGCCAGAAGCTGCTGATGTCTAAATCTCTGCAGTGGAAGTGGTGTAGAAAATGTCACAAAGACGGTTAGAAGTGAGGGAAAAAATGGGAGAACAGGACTCGGGCTGATTGCACCCTTTGAACTCTAAGAAGTAAAACAGAGAATAAGAAAGACATAAAAATGTACCGAGTAATTAAGTGTTTGATGGTTACTTAACCAGTTGCTGTTTTTCCTCCAATATCTTAGGGGGGACATTATATATTGAAACAATTCGCTGTAAAAATGACTTTTAACATGCCTGTTTTCTTACAAGTCGCTCGTTTTCTGTACTTTTAATCTGAACTCTGTGTGTCTGGGAATTCACATGGTTGATTTGTGTCTGATTTGTGTTTTAGTGGAGGGAGGAACATTGTGGTCACAGGCTCCGGTTTTGATCTAATCCAGACCGCTGTGATGAGGGTCCAGGGAGACAACTCATCATCTGTCGAGGTCTCTACTCCATTTCTTCATCACCATTTCTCTTCTTTGATCTGATCTGTCATCGAGCGTTTGTCTTTTCTCCATCACTTGTCTTTGGCTGCTCTGCTCTGTTCCTTCGTCGACGATTAATTCAAAATGATCTTTGCCGTTGTTAAATTAACCACAGATTTCATCCCTTCTTTTTTCCATCCCACCAGTTAGGAACACTCTTTAAATCAATGAAACCTGTTGAGCTCAAGATAAAGGAGATATTGTTCCAAAATCATCATCAAGTAACTAATCCTTCATTCACACAGCTTGCTGCCATTTACCAATCTGTGTCCTGGGTAGGGCTTTTCTAGAGAGATTCATTTTATTTACAGACCGCAATGTAATAGCAGACTTAAAGTTTCACAACGGTATTAGGCTCCAGAACCTTGTTCTTGAGCCAAGGTTCTGGGCAGAGATTGGAAAATACTTCTGGCCAGCACAGCCTAGAACGGGATGCAGAGTGTTATCTCAGAGGCTTAAGCTGCTCTATTTGATAAACTCCTCTTGGTTCAACTCCATCCAACTAAGCCCAAATATGCACACACGTTATTGCTGATGGCAAGTGGTAAACCAATGTTTATATGTAGGTCAGGTTGGTGGTCAGCCATCAAGTGGTTTTCTGTTTTTGAAAGACACTCTGTACTTTTCATTTTGAAACACAGCCTTCTGAAGTCTGCGTATCGGTTATCATATGCAGCCGTGCTTTAAGAGCCAATTTCCTTAATACAGTAGAGAAAAGAATGGTTCTTGTGGTTGGCTACAAGAAGCCTTATTGAAAATATTTATATTACCGTGTTGAAATATGAGGGCAATATTGTTCTGGTGTGTATGGCCAGATAACCTTAAGCTGGATTTAGCTAAACTATATCATGTAAAATCGTTTAATGTTGCAAATGTATTTATTGGTCAAATCTAAAAATTTGTTGTTGTAAAAAAATGTTTAAAAATGTGTATATTTTTAGAAGTGTGGCGCTATTATTATAGCTGTGTGGTAAAAATATGGGTAATACTTCATTTAAAAGCATAAGATTAGCTAAGCAGCTTTTCTACCACTTTGTTTTCCCTCTTTCCAAATCAAAAAATGCTTTTGTTTTAAAAAGTATCAGTAACAATATATTTAATTCAGATGATCATATTGGCATGCTCTATAGCCAACATTTGCTGAATTGAACTCCAATCCGCCACTTTAAAATCGGCTCCTTTGTAAATGAGTGGCACAAAATCCAGCATGTTTTTGTTTTTAAGTTATTTGTCATGTCTGGTTAGCTATTCATCTCCTATTTTAAACAAAACCATATAGCATGTCAGCTTTAAAGGAAAACTAAACGTAATTTCTACATTTTATTTCATATCAAACTAAATCTGAATAGTCAGAATACGAGGATCTATGAATGGAAAACATACATGAAAGTTTCATAATCAAAAAAAGATGCCTGGTGTTTTTTTTTTTTTTTTTACAAATAAATACAAAAGTATGAGATTCCAAAAAAAACTAAAAAGCTGTAAATGTACTTGTTGTTAGGAAATTAGGTAGACAAATTAATGCTTTAAGGCAAACATCTTAAAAGTCATACAGATGAGCCTGAAGAAGAGTTGAAGAACCACAGTTGGTTTGAATTTATGTGAGTTACTGCACACCTGCCGTCTCTTGTGAAGGTAAAGTGTGACGGAGATTGCTGGGGGGGGGGTTTCAGTCCGTTATCAAAACACTCAGTGAGTGACAGAATATAAAAAAATAAAAAAGCAAATTAAAAGAAGTTTAGCAAAGCACTGAAATGTCGTTGGAGGAGTGACTGTGATTTGTGACTCAGAGGCAGATGCTGCTCTCTGTGGCAGATTGGAGTCTTAGTAGAATGATTTCAAAGACGTGCATAATTTTATCCTCTTTATTGTACAAAAAAAACTCAAAAAATACACAACAACAATAAAACAAAGGCCCTTCAACACCTACTATTTGCATTTTGACTCTCTAATCCCATTCAGTAGCTTTTTGTGCTCGTGCTGGTGTTTTCATTTGTGTCTTGTCTTCTTCATTCATTTTGTTCATGTCTTTTTTTTTTCCAAAAAACCATCACGCTGATGCAACTCAGGAAGCCCATGTGAAGAACGACACGGTCATCCAGTTCCGGTCTCCAGCGGTAAGCGGCTCCCAGAGCCAGGACTTCAGAACCTACATCCACCTGGACAACTGGGTGAAGGAGCTCAAGACCTTCAAATATTTTGCCAACCCTGTCTTCGAGAACGTGACGAAGAAGGTCATCACCGAGACCAGCATCATCGTCGTCAAGGTGAGCACTCCCCGCACCGACTCCCTTCGTGGCAGCAAACTGTTTCGTTTGCTCGAAACAATTAAGAGAAATTGCTTTGTTATCTGACGTGAGAATTAAAATGAAAAGGTAAAAAATTTGCTGAGTTGCAGTTCTGACACATTAATGTTACTTAGCAGCTCATATCCTTCTCTGCTCTGTTGCGTATAAAAGCTTTGCAAATAGCAGAGCACTGGTTATCTTTAAGTGTTGGCTGGGAATGATGAATGCAAATTAGTGTGTTACAGTTAAGCAGAGCTTATAGAAATGTATGACAATAAAAAAGATTATTATGAACATTGTTCAATTTACATTTTCTTACTCCAAAAACATTACGATAAAGCTAACAGTCTTTAAGTTAATGTTTTGAGCTAGGATCAGAATAAACAGTTGTTGTTTTTTTTTGCTGCGGTTTACGTAAACCTCCCTTGTATTAAAATTATAGGAAGTTTGACTTGTTACTCCTAAGTGATTTGACTTGACAGAAATGTAAGGTTGATTTTCTTAAGTCGGCAGCGGCTTGTAATTATGCCTGCAGCAACTATAATCTTAAGAATTTAAATGACTTCTAATTACTTTTCAACCCTTAAACAGAAAGGGACTGTTAAGAGTTTGCTCTTTTCACCCATTTCTAATTAAAAAGCCTAGAATAATGCTCGCTCTGCTCTTTACATGATTTATCTAATGTTGGCAATTATTATTTTTTTCTCTGCCATCCTGCTCGGTCTCAACACGGCGAGCTTTTCTGTTGCTCTTCTCTTGCAGGGTCGAGGATTCTCCAGGGCGATGACAGCCAAGGAAGCCCAGGCGTTTGTGGGGGACGTCCAGTGTCAAGTCAACACGCTTCAGGACGACAAGCTGTTCCTGGACCCACCGTCCAGCAAGCCCCGGGCCCGATCCAGACGGCAGCGCCGAGACACCCGCCCTGAGCTGCTGGATCTGATGGTAAGGACAGATAATGACCAGCAGTTGAAGCATGGAGGAAAAGTCCAGTATAATGTAAAAGTATTTTAATTTGCAAAAAAAAAATGTTAATAAATGAACAGGACAAATTGTTGTTTGAGAGTTATACACTTAAATCTGGTCTGAAATGCTTTTATTTTTGACTTAAATTATTTGAAGTTGAAGTTAATACATGGATATAAATATCCAAAATCTTGTTTGGAGGTTAAATAAGCAAAAATGCCCTCAGCTGCTACTACATAATTAGCATAAAAGGATTCTTACCACTTGAACTTTTCCATATCTGAACATGAACATATTTTGGATAAAAGACAACAAAGTGGCTAAACGATTGTGAAGTAGAAAAAAAATTACACATTTGACAAAAGTATTCAACCCCCTTTTTCTCTGAATGCAACCAATTACCTTCAGATGTTGCCTGTTGACTACTAATGATTAAATGGAGTCCAACCTTGTGTACTCTGACCTCAGTGGAAATGCAGCTGCTCTGTGACGACCTCAGAGGTTGTTTAAGAAAATATTACGGAACAAACGGCATCATGAAGCAGGCGGGTCAGGGATAAGTTAAATCAGGTCATTTTGCCACTTTGTTGTGTACAAATTCAACACCGGATGTTGACAGCAAACTGAAAGCAGCATGCATTTAAATAAATAACTGCACTCTCTTTGTCCACCTTGTTTGAAGTTATTTCCTGTATGAAGTTGACACAGGCTCTCTATGCATTTTTAGTCTTTGTAGCTACAAACTTTAAAACGGAGAATGTCCTTAGCAGTGGAGTGGAAGTGTAAATGAGAAGAAAATCAAAAGCACATGCTGCACTAAGAAACAGTATCAGTCAAGTAAATGCTCTTTGCAAAACTCCAGACCCTTATGCAGAGGGGTAGAAGAGAACAGCTACTCATTGTTGGTATCGGCTGTGGTTCTCTATGCATCTCCTCTATACGTCTCGAGACTTTTTCTTTTTTCCTTTTCTCCAGCTGAAGAATTTCTGTGTAGCTTCAGGCCTCTGTAATTACATTTAATTACATCCAACCCACAATTGTGATGAATAGAGTAATCTCTCCCATGGGTAGTACCTAAAAGTGAGCTATTGTTTCATTTCTGCGGCTGTTCTGTGCTGCATAGTTAAGGAACATGACTGGACTATCAATAGTACAAAACGCGTGCAGTAAAGAAAGGAGAGTACGCTGGAATCAGGCATAACATTATGATCACTGACAGGTGAAGCTGCGCTGATGACCACTTGTTCATAGTGGCACCAGTTACTCAGTAGGACATGCTGGGCTGCAAGTGAACATTTCATCCTCAAAGTTATGCTATAAAGAGAAAAATGGACAAGAGTAAGTATTAGAAGATACTGTGCATCCCAGTTTATAGTGCTGCTGTTCTGGCAGCAAATGGAGGTCATAATGTTATGCCGAGCAATTTTACATGTAAACATTTGTCTGCTTTAAAAGGAAACAGTGGCCACTTCACAGCGGCAGTTTTGCATACGCTTTGTGTGTCTGTTGCTGATTGCACAAAGAATGGGCAATGTGGACTTTAATGTTCCCATGTTTTGTGGCATTTCTTAGTGATAAAAACAATAAAATGTTCTTATGGAAATGTATTTTGTTACTGTTTATAATCACCAAACACCGCACAGTAATTATGTTTAATCTTCTATTCAAATATGTTGATATTTGTTGATGATCGTATTGTACTAGCAGTAAAGAAAGTTACATTAACAATCCCAACTGTGCTGTAGGATTTTTCATTTTAACAATATTTTTTTGTTTCTTCATTATCAACCCAGCAATAATTGTTTCCTCCCAGTTTGCACCGCAGGCTTTTTTACAGATTGGTCACAGCAGTTTTGTGTAATTGCAGTTAGGTTTTGTAAGAGTCACCTTCAGTTATTAAAATAAAATGTGTTAATTTACGTGACATATTTAGTTAAATATATTTTGTTGAAAGTCGGTATGTAGAACACGCCAGTGTGAAGACGACCTTGCTCATCATCTCGCCACTAAAATGGATTTCAGCTGAAAGATGAGCAGATTCACATTTGTATATTTGTGTTGCTTTGCACGCTGTCTGCCACTCACTCTGCCACACAACATGCTTTATTCTATATATTCTAAGAGTTTTCCACTGTGTTTATCCACAGATCAAGTTTGGAAAGGGAGAGTGGGTAATCGGCTCGGTGCAGTATGAAACAAAGAACGATTTGTCTCTCTACATAATCATCCCTGCAGTCATTGTGCCCATGCTGCTCATCATCATCGTTTCAGTCTACTGCTACAGGTGAATTGGGCTCATTCCCGTGTGCTAAAATGCAGTAGCTGGGATTCAGACTGTTGCTGATTTAATTACAAATCGGAATTTAACAAAAATGTAGCCGAACAGTACGGAGCTAAAACAGTCTCACTGTTCACACAGAACGATTCACAAATGCAATGCAAGATTCACACTTGTGTCTTGATGTACAGACTGTTTCTGGTCGGTGAATTTTGCTTCATTCGTGTGTGAGTTAAGAGACTTCCCTGACTTGACTCGACCCACAAAGGGCGTCTTTTTTACAGGAAATCAGATATCATCCTTATTCCAGCTAATCATAAGAACACACCTCAGGTGGAGGGTATAACTTGTGCATGAGCCAATCATATTATCCCATTTCAACAGCTCTGCAGCCATGTTAAAGTTCAGACTCAACATAGCGTAAGGCAGCGACAGTTGAGCAGCAACATATTTAGCTACTTATCCACATGTTATGAGGAGTTTTTAATTATGAACGTTAATTGATTTAATTTTGCAACTTTCAACACAAGCTAGCAAGCGCTATGCTAGGCACATAATTGAATTTCTTGCAATTAAGCTAAATCAGGATTTTGTAAGATTACTGGCCTTGCAGCTTTCCTCAGCCTAGAGATAATAATAGCATTGGTTTTAAAAGTGATGGTCTTTATATGATCAGTTATTAGAGCAAGGTAATAATTCATTTAAATCACACACAAAGTTATTGTTTTACTTATCCTATAAGGCTGAACATGATGTCTGCCAAGTCGCCACAAGTTTGGGACAGCGCTGAGCTGCAAGGGCCGCCTACGCTGCTGGTGTTTGCATCAGAAATGCACATGTGAATCTTGCTGTGTGTATTTGTGAATATGCACACAGCATACAGCACAGCGCAGTTGAAATGTTTTATGGGACCTAATGTTCAATGCAGCTGCATCTTACCTCTCCTCTTTGTATGCGTTTAGGAGAAAGAGTCAACAGGCCGAAAGAGAATACGAGAAAGTCAAGCATCAGCTGGAGAACCTGGAGGAGAGTGTGAGAGATCGCTGCAAGAAGGAGTTCACAGGTAATAGGAAACCAGCTGCTAATTCTCAGCAATGTGATTAATGTCTGACGAAGAGTACCGCGCTTCATTGCTGTGATTATATGTTTTTGTTCGCTGTAATTAATTCAGCTCCCCGTTTTAGTCTTGTTCTGTCAGTATGAGAAGCGGTTTAGCAAAAACGGTTATAAAAAGCGGTCTTTTTATGTGGAATTGATTTTTCCTAGGTTTTTTTTCTCTAACAACATAATTTAGACAGATCAGCAGTGCACAAAGGAAACGGATCCCACCCCATACACACACAGCTTCAAAGGTAGAAATACAGTAATTGTAATTTTGTTGTTGAATTTTCAGACCTGATGATTGAAATGGAAGACCACACGAATGAGCAGAGCGAGGGACGGATCCCCTTCCTGGACTATAAGACCTACACCGACAGGGTGTTCTTCCTGCCATCTAAAGACGGAGCCAATGACGTGATGATCACAGGGAAGCTGGATATCCCACAGGCTCGAAGGGCAACCGTGTCGCAGGCGCTCAACCAGTTCTCCAACCTTTTGAACTCCAAGACGTTTCTGATTAATGTAATTATACCAAAAATGACTTTCCAACAGACCAGAGTGGTCAGTTTACCGCTTTAACCCAGACGCTAGACGTTAGCTCTACTTTACTTTGATTGCTATTAACTTTTGGAAAGAGCTGTTAGGCTTTTTGCGTGATGTTTTTATACTTCTATAAACTTGATGAGAAATCAACATGTTAGATGAATGAAGATTAGGAAAAATAGGCATTTTACCTTGAATTACTCCAACATTAAAATCTCAAGATCAGATCTTACCCCTGATAATATTCTACTAGATTGAATATTAAGTTTTTTAGTGTTTGTGAAATTTAGAACTTCCTCTTTCTGTTCTGTTCTACCAACACACACTATCTGCACTGCACACTTTATAATGTTACTGCACCATTTGACTCGTTGCGTTAATCGTCAACATGGATAAAAATTAACAGTTCACATTTAAATCTGCATCTCTTGCTCCTTTTCATGAATTGAATTTCAAGGGACAAGCAGTGGTTATGCCACTTCTGTTGCAGTACAAACTTGCAGCAAAGCACAGCTGTAGACGTGCATTTATAATGCAGTTGTTTATGCACAGACAGCTGCAGAAACACTCACCATTTGTTCCTGTGACAGTTTTCATTTGGAAGATCTCCTGCCCGCATTTATCTCTGCTGTTATTTTACGGGCGTGTAGGATAATATCTGCAACTTTTCCTTTTTGGCCGTGTTCTCGCTTGAACGTTTTCAGTTCCGTGTTTGAATTTTATGATATATGGAAAGGAGTGTAAAATTAAGGGAGTGATGTCGCCTACAGAACACTGAACTTTGGGTGTCGATGCATACGACGATGACAAAATGATTATTGGCGGTGTCAACAGGTGACATCAGAAAGATCGGAGGAAGAAATCATAATTGTTGTTGTCTGAGAGAAGTAGTTTGGAGTTTAACGCCCAGTCTCCATGTATTTTATCACAGTTGTGAATTTCCTCTGGCACCAAAAACTAATAAAAAAAATAAAAAATTAAAGCTCTTAGGTCAATATTGCTATTTATAAGCATAAATCATCTAAGTATCACCATTCACTATATTTTTGTGCCATGAAGTTAATTTTCATATTAAACTTTGATTCAGTTTGGCACCTTCTAAGCTGGATTTTATTTTGAAAATCCAGCTTAACTCCTGCCACTGTGTTGAGAGTGAATGGAGTCTATTTTAAAGTCAGACTGCTGGCCTTTAAATTGAGGGCTGTCATGTTCTACATGGTGTTACGGCATCAGAATAGCAGAAGACTGAGCTGAGAGATACGTGCGAAACTTCGTATTAATCCAATATTGCTGGCACAGAAACAACCTCAGAGGTGTTAATGGTGTGTGTGCGTGTGTGTGTGTGTAGGGACATTCTTCTCCCACTAATTGGGATCATTTCTAAGCCACAATGTTTTTACAGGGCAAAACTAAAATTACCTTGATGATTATAATTTTCACTGGCACTAGTCATTTGGTAATTTAAAAGCACATCATGCAGGATTTGCTTCAGCCGTGAGTAAGCCTCCTCGCGATCATTAATTCACTTCATCCTCCGCCTGTCTCTGCGCGTTGCTGTTTTTGTTGCAGTTTATCCGCACCTTAGAGCGCAGCCACGACTTCAACGCCAGGGCCAAGGTGTACTTTGCCTCGCTGCTCACCGTGGCCCTGCACGGGAAGCTGGAGTACTACACGGACATCATGAGGACGCTGCTGCTGGAGCTGATGGAGGAGTACGTCCACAGCAAGAACCCCAAGCTGATGCTGCGCAGGTGAGTGCGAGCCAACTTCACGCGCTGCTTTTCATCAAATGTCAAAGGTGACTTTATAATTTGTGCTTCCAGCAGCTCAAATTTTTACATAAGTGAAGTATCTTTCGTTTGCTTGCCACCACATTTTTTATTTTCCTTTTGCAGGGTCAGGACAACAGCTAATAGGTGGATATGAAATTTTCTGATAAACTTGGTCAAACTTTTTCGCAGGCCATTAAAGGCCTACGCGCTGAAGCTCTGGAAGGCGTCTCTTCAATTCTAGACCTTGGCACCGATCTCGTCAGCTGCTTGAGGCCGACTGGGAATCGGCTCAAGGCGCATCGGACTGTTTCATTCCGGTGCCATATTTTCGGTTGAATTTTGCACTGACTACTGTAGTCCTCTTTGAACGAGCCAGACTGCAGCTCGGTCTATTCCAGTCCTCCTCCTTCTGTTCTTCCTTCTGTTTTTCTCATTCGTCCTTGGAGCCCACCGCAGTCCCCACAGATGATTGTTGTTCATCTTTGATAACGTCTGAAATGTTATTTCTGGTTCCCACTCGTAAAACTCGCAATAAGTCTACAAATAACTTTTATCTTCTACAAAGAGTTGTGCTTTAAAATTTTTAATTGGAAAATGAATTATGCATAACTGCAACAGTTTGATGGTGAGAATATCCACAGTGCCGGCCAGAAATTTACTTTAGTCATCACTGATAGAAATATCAATGTCCTTAATGAGACATTGATATTTCACTCATTAAGGACAGGACAATCCAAAGCACTTAAGTAGAAGTCAGCAGAATTGCTTTTATATATACGGTATATATAAAATTATTATTATTATTTTTTTTTGAAGATGTTTCAGCTCTCATCCAAAAAGTTTCTTCAGTTCTCCAACGTGGTTTGAAGGATCATGGCTTCTGAATTTATTCAGAACAATCACACTAATGTGGAAATTCGAACACGCAAGTCGCTCGCTCAAAGTTTATGCTGTTGTTTAACAGTAAGATTAAGTCAGATTTCATCTTTCTAACACCTACTCTGCAACTCTGAGTCTTCATCTAGATGTTTATAGGTTGCAATGGTTGAACAACAATGTGAATATTGTGTTGAATAAAGGGTTGGACCAGTGACTTGCATGTCCTAATTGCCCCATCAGTGACTTAAATGGCCCTATTAATGTTATTGTTCAAGCTACAATTTATTATCTTGTTACTTCCAGAATATTCAGAACTGAGGAAGCCTTTTGGATGAGAGGCGAAACATCTTAAATGATGCAAAGATGTGAAGTCGCCTTGAACTGGGGCACTTAGGAATGTCAGGGACATTTAACATAAATGTCATGTTAATTGCAATGAACTTTGAAAACAATAATAAGCTTCACAAGAGTGAATTTGTGACTTTTTCTCCAACCCTGGAGGCTATATATACTGGAGAGAAAATCTACAGTAAATACAAACTGTAATTCTTATTTCTGAATTTCACTTAAATTGCAAGTTTTACAATCATCCCACCTTTGCAAAAGTAACATGTCGCACACGCCTGTGGTAATTTGACATAAACCTGGGAGATTAACTGTCTGATTTGCATTAAAATGTAGGTAAACACAACAATGTATTTTAAAAACACTCCCAAATACAGTTTGTTTCAGAATTTTGACTTTAAAATCTTAATTTTTTGACATTGCTAACCAGATTAGTCTTTTAAAATTCGTCTGTTGTTTCAAAAAAAAAAAGTGGCCTAACAGATTTCTTTGAAATGCATCATCCTCAGTGCAGTCCGGGCTGTTTGTTTGTTTGGTGTAACAATGCCATCAGTGTCAAATCGTCTCCTGATTACACAACAGTCGCTCATCGCCTCTGAGACGGGGTTATGCGATCTGAACTATCTGCTGTGCTGAGGCAGGCTGCGACTAGCTGCAAGCACACATCCTAATTATTCCCCAGTGGAGAAGCTCATTATGTTGATTAGGCCATTGTACAAACACAGGCCCCTCTTATACGCGAGACATCTAATTAGGTATGCCACAAATTAACAATGGGTGTCACCCGCCCGTCAAGTGACCGCTGACACAAGATTTTGATCAAAATATCTTGACGCTGATTAGCTGTTCAGAAAGCGCTGAAGTGTTTCGGCATTTTCAGGAGCACATAATGGAGATGTTTGCTGTTCCGTCTTATTTATCCACAATGCTGCTTTCAGAGTTAGTTTATCGATCTGGAACTTGCATAACATGCAGAATAATCCCTATGTAAATAACTGAATCTGTCCATGAAATTTCTACTCTGATCAGCCATCCATCCCAACGCGTACACTCAATTTTAATGCATTTCAAATTAAAACTGATATTATTTACGACCTTGATGTTTTCATCTCATCTGTTTTTCAGATCAGAGACGGTGGTGGAAAGGATGCTTTGTAACTGGATGTCCATCTGCCTTTACCAGTTTTTGAAGGTAGCAGGATTTATGTTTGGCACCTTAGAATCCATTAAATCGGTGTTGATGACTGAGGAGGTGAAGGCATATTAATTGGTCTTCGCATCATCAGGAAAAAAAAATCAAAAAAAAAAATGGAGTATTAAAAATCAACTTTCAGTCACTCCTCTGCAGCACGACAGGAGCAAAAACAGCAATAAATTAGCATCGCCTGCTGCTATATGAGCAGGAGGGATGGAGGATTAATGACAACAATTTGTCATATGTGTGCTTATTAAATGAGGCATACATCTGAGGTTACATCTTTTTCAAGACATACTGAAGATTTTTTTTGTTATGAATGTTAACCAACATAAGCGTCTATGATTAACATGGGATCAATTTGGGGGTATAATTAATACCTGAGGACTAGTGACTTAGTGATTTTGGTTCAAAATGAACCAAAATCACATTATGATCAACTTTGGTGTTTTGCACAATTTTTATAAAAACGCATGTTGGTGCTGAACTTTTACATTCTTACTAAATATTAGCAACAGAAAAGAAATTCACTTTGACATTTGAAATGAAGCTTATGGACACTCTTCACAATAAAAGGAGAAATGTTGTGTGGATAAGAATGTTGCGATTATCAGTAATGTTTGACAAACAAAATTAAAACACTGGCAAAAGCAGGCTTGTGTACCTTTGAAAATAAAGCTTATAAATATATTATATATAGATTTGCATACCTGTCATGTTGTGTTGCAGTTGTACGTTCTACGTTATTAACCACATAAAACCAGCGCTTAAGAAAGGGATTGTTATCCTTTCAAAATAAAGTCTACGCTAACGTTTCAAAATAAAACCTAAATAATTCCTAAGTTACATTGCTGAAGTGGGATCTATTTTACTAATTGAATGAAAGCAGTGATGAAAAATTAAACTTAGCCATTTTAAAATGAAGATTGTACATACTTGGTAAATCTTTAGTATTTCATAAGATAGAAAGTTGCAAATTTTGGGTTTTGCCTCACTTATCTAAATCAGAGTCTGTAAAGGAGCATGCTATCCTTTCAAGATTGAGCTCTTTAAAAGACGAGCCTCAATATTTTATACATAGTTACTGTACAGTTATGTTCTGCGTTACTAATTGAATTAAAGCAGTGATGTAATATGGGATTCTTTCAAAATAAAACTCAAGCTGAAGCTTCAAAAAGAAATTAAAAATGTTTTTTATTGGTACGATTATTGTAAAGCTTGGCTCCACATTACTAATGAACCTCAGCCATTCTTGGAAAAAGTGATTGTTAACCGTTCAAATTAAAGTTCTCCGATACTTTTCAAAATAAAATCACGCTCTTTCACGTTTGAGTTCTTACAAGGGTAAAGTCCAGATCCCTAATGATTCCTTTTTAAAGAAAATAACCTGGTTTGATGTGTGTGTGAATTTGTCTTGTGAGTCGCCTGACAGCGATTAACTTCCTGATAATATCAGAGAAAACCTCCCCTAAGTGTCGTTTCATTCCCGTGTGTGTGTGATTGTGTGTGTTCTAGGACACCGCAGGCGAGCCCTTATACAAACTGTTCCGAGCCATCAAGCACCAGATTGAAAAGGGGCCAGTGGACGCCAGAGTTAAGAAAGCCAAGTACACCCTCAACGACACCGGCCTGTTGGGCGACGATGTCGAGTATTCTGTCCTGGTGAGATAAACACTCACGCATTGCCGCATACACATTCGGAAACCCTGTCACAAAGACTGCACACACACTGCTTTCTGATTACACAGTGTCTCAGGCGCGATGGGCTACAGAAACATGCTCACACACATGCACGGTGGTGTTGCCATGGTAGCCATACACAGGAAGAAATCTTAAGGCGACAAGCCTGCTTTTATGTGACATCCATTTCCAGTTGTCAGTGTTCTCATTCTGAAAAAAAAAAAAAAGAAAAGAAAACCATCCCTGGCGACTCATTCCAGAGCAGCGGTAGAACGTGAGGTTTAGGTGAGCGCAGTACAAGTCAGAACAAGAATTGAGTACAAGCCCCCTCGGTGACCTCTCCTCGACCTTGCCACCTGCGCGTGCTCTGCATCCGTTTGGGCAGCTTTCAGGAGTGGGGGGGGGGAGAGCCTGCACCTTTCATTTTAGTGTTGTGTTTCAATAATGGACGCTAATCTGAGCACAGCTGTTTTCTGTTAAAGTCAGCACAAACAAAAAGACCCATGGGTAATGGCGTCGTCGAGGACAATTATCAAATTAGGCTGAATTACACGTCTCCCGTTGTGATGGATCGCCTTTTGTGATTAAATTTCACGGGGAAGGGAGAAGCGGAGGGGGGGAAAAAAAACAAAACCAGTTGGATTTCACAGGCAGATGCCCCACTATCTGCCTGTAAAATCTTTCCCTCTGCCTTCAGTCTGCAGCGTGTTCACGTCAAAGACAGATCAGTTTTATGAGCTTTCAGCTGTGCATTTCTTTGCTCCCTGTCCACTGAGTGGTCAGTTATCTCTAATAGCTGGCAGAGTATAGTAGGTGACATGGGTCAGGGTTTTCTCCAGCTGAGTCCTGATCATTAACCAGCCAAGTTGACAAAAGTCATGTCAGGTGTCAGTGCAGCATGGGTGTGTGTGTGTGTGTGTGTGTCAAAATGCCCAGTTGCCATAACGGTAGCATCCCAATTGGCTGCAGATGTGGACATTTGTCTGCATGCTTTTAATTTTCGGTACTCCATGGCGGTACACATGCTGTCTCGATAACAATGTGTGTATATGTCTGTGTGTTTATCTGTCAGACCCTGCAGGTGCTGGTTCAAGGTGAGGGTCCAGATGTGACACCCGTCAAGGTGCTGAGCTGTGACACCATCTCACAGGTGAAGGAGAAGATCATAGAGCAAGTCTACAGGAACCTGCCTTACTCCCAGAGACCCAAGGTTGACAGCGTCACTCTGGGTAAGCATAGAAGAGCCACTAATGAGTCCTGCAACACGGTGTCCTCTTGAGCTTATGCACATTGGTCATGTTACAACCACAAACCTTGACCAGCACACAAACCTTGAGAAAGAACCATTTTCTTTCTCACAGCCGTGAAAAAGAAAATGGTTCAGAATTATTTTATTTTTCTGTAGAAATAAGAATCTTTAAGTGTTTCAGACATTTGTATTCAGCCTCATAAAGAAAATTACAACTACCGTAATGAGTCTTCTAAATGTCCACCTGATGTTTATTAGAGAACATTAGTGAACAAACTTTATCATGCAGACCAAGGGACACAGCTGGTCATAGTTGTGGAGACATTTAAAGCAGGTTTGATATAAAGCTTTGAACAACTCATTAGCACTATTTGGGTAAATGCAGAATAATCCAGGATTTTTTTTTTAAATTAAGATTGAGACAGGGGAGGAGGTTCAACAACCTGAAAGCCAGAGCAACAAGTTTGTCTTTTTAGATCAAATCAAATTTGTTAAAATGGTCCAGTCAAAGCCCAAAGTTAAATTCGATTGAGAGTTGTGACAAGATTTCAATTGCAATTCAGGACCTCTTTGTTAGATTTGGCTAAATAAAGACTAATTCACAAAAAAAAAAAAAAAAAGCAAAAACAACAAACTCTGGAAGTACAAAGTTTGTGAAGAAAAGAACAAAGTGTTGATTTAGCGAAGCGGCATACAAATGCATGCCACATTTTAAAGATAATTTTGTAAAAAAGAAAAATAAGAACAAGCTTGAAAAGCCAAGCATGTTTTTTTGTCCACTTCAGTCGTGCGCTGATTTGTGCTTTCCGCCAGTAAAATCCCAGTGAAGTGTTTTCTACTCCGAGGCTGCAATGTGTCGGCCATAGTAAAGGTTTCAAAGTAGGAACACTTTTACCAGGCACTTCAGATAAGTGGCTGTAAAATTATAAAAGTCCAAAATATTTTCATTAAGATTAAATACAGCTTTAATTTGGTGAAGGTGTAACTTTATTTCAGCAAGATGAATAAATCCTTCATCCTTTCTCTTTTTTACCCTGGAGTTTTTCTCTCCAGTGTTGTCAGAAACCGTTGGGACCGACATGAAAGGCTGAAGCTCTACAGACACTCCATAACATCAAAGCCACGTGCGTCATGCTGTAGATCTAATTTCTTGAGACGTTTCAGATAGAGAGCCATCTTTGTTCACGATTAATAAAAAGATGGCTCCAGTATATTTGCTGAACTCGTAAGTGAATCATCCAGAACGTCACGTGTGTCAAGTTTGCAGCGATGCAAAAAATGTTAGGGTGCAAAACACAGATTTTAATTAAATCTAAATTATTCATAAGACTGATGTCTTTTCTTCACTCCCAACTTCCTCGTGTGCTTTTAAAAACCCCTGCAGAAAGCTGGGTGACTGCCATGAATAACATTACTAATTAAAACCTGTGTACTTACCTGGAAAAAAAAAACAACATACATTTGTGGACATTTTCCAAAGTTTTTCAGTATACCTCCCATTCTCTTCCCGTTGACAGAGTGGCGTCCCGGCTCAACGGGACAGATTTTATCCGATCTGGACCTGACCTCCCAGAAAGAAGGCAGATGGAAGCGTATCAACACTCTGGCACACTACAATGTGAGTACCGGCAAAGTATTTTAAATGCAGTATCTTAACAATCACTGCTGTAACAAAAAAAAAAAAAGAAAAATCTTTGGATTTGATAAGAATATAAGGAGATGAGTAGATAAACGTGGGTGTGTAGAAGCGAATGGAGCCTAATATTTTCACTTCAGTCAGTCTGAGTTGCATATTGGAGCGATTTGCATGAAATCTGTCTGCAGCAGATTTTCTGACCTGAATACATTAGCACATATTGAGTTATTGTTTGTTCTTATCACAAAACTGCCAAAGGTTTGAATTTAACACCATTTCTTGCTATTGCGTGTACGAGTGGAAATAAAGAAAAAAGAGAAGACGAATACATCTGTTCTTCAATTCACAATATCTCTAATATGAAGTATTTAGGGCAAAATAAATCTCTCTACCTGTTAGCTAAATAGCTTCAAAATCTGCATACAAAGTTGACGTATGACACACAACACAGTGGCTGTGACTCTTTGCCATATATTATGTCTGTCAAGTCTTTTATTGGGGGGGAAAGAATTACCATAATGAGGGGAAAAGGGGATACATGACAAGGACATTTCTCTTCACTCACTGCTTATGACCCCCACAGAGCATTGTGTTGTAAATTTAATGTAAAAATTCTGCCACCGTGAATATCCTACACATGCATTCAGACAAATATGCAGGGACTTTTATGCCATATATAACAAGATAGCAGTCGGTGGATATAATTAATGGTTGAGAAAAGGTGTGCATCATCAAGAAGCCTGGAGTTTTTTCTGCATGTATATTGCTATATAGCTATCCTACCTAATAGCTAATAGCCTAATAGCCAGCTGAACTTCCTACAATAATTTAAGAGTTTAAAAAAAAATGATAAAAATGTATTTGTTTGTTTTTGTTTGTTTTTATCCTTGTCTTTTGAGAATGCATGCGACTTTGGAATGTATGCATTTGTTGGAGCTGCATCATTAAAATAATGTTCAAAATAGCAGGCATACAAAATAAAATTCACATAAAAAAATTATTTACATCAAACTCGGTCTCAAGTCAACACTTTTCTTTGGACTTGTGGTTTTTTCCCAGCCCCTCCCTGCTTGCCAGTTTTGGTTCTCAGCTGAATGTCACTAAATCTTCTTGCCACTGTATCGATCCTGAGACAATAAAGGTCGTGCGGTAATATCCCCCTCCTCGCCGTGCTGTTCGACTGCTTAAATCCTGATCTTTCAGAGCGGCTTGGCCTCCTTTGAGCCTACCTGCCTCTCCATTGTTCTTAGACCTTAGCCTAACTGCCATGGATTCATCACCCGTGTCAGAGTGCCGCTAATCACAGCCTATGCGCGGTCAATAACGGGGTGTGCCGCAGAAACCGGCCCCTAAATATCACAGTTAAGACCCACTGTTCATGTCTGCTCAGTCGCATTGATTGGAAATAAATTCTGGGGCAAACAAATGGGATGGAGAAACACAGTTGAAATACAGCGCAGGGCCTTGTTACGACTACCAAATCCAATGCATCCCTATTGGGATTTTATTTGACCATTTGTACATTTTCTAAAAGAAATAAAATTAGAATTATTTTTCAAAAATATGCGTAGATGTACCTAAGCTGTAAATCCAGCTAATAGCCAAAGAAGCAGCCAATGGGCCTCCAGTAATTCTGGAGCTTAAGTACAATTAGTACAACTATTAGTCTTAAAATGTGTCAAGAAAAGGAAACTGTGTTTCTGTTATTTCACATTTTGCCATAAGCCATGTCGGGACACAGTGGGGGGTTTTTTTCGTGAACGTGAACCTGGACTTAATGGGGCCAAACATAAATATGTATCCTACTTGTTATGCTTGATAAAAATGTTTTGTCTGTGAAACTGAATCACAAGAAAGTGCTGTTGTTGGCTGTGTTCGAGTACAAGCCGATGAATTCATCAAAAGTTATATTTTCTGACATCTGTGCATCGTAGGTGCGAGATAATGCCACGTTGGTTTTATCCAGAGTGCTTCACACACAGCAGAACTACGACCAGAACCAGGAAAACCACGAAGAACGTAAGTATCACTCAGCACACATAATGAACACAAAGAGACAAATGTAACACGGCATTCAGATCATAATATGTTTCTTTGTCTTGTTGTCTTTGGGTTCCTCAAACATATCCCTACTCTCATTAAACATGCTAATATATGTTCTATGTATTCCACTCTTTTATATTATACTGGAACTTTATGCATTTCTATTCTTTCATTCTTTTTTGGGACACATTTCATGAGAGCTGTTTACCTACTGTTTGCTTTCTGTCAAATGTGTCTGAAAATTCCCCCCTCATGTTTATTCATCAGAAAGGTTCTTGGGGAAGGAAACTGATCTAAAGCGCAGCTTGAACTTTTTCTCTTTCCGCAACAGGAAACGCTCTGTTGGACGACGATAAAGTTTTCCATCTGGTGAGGCCGCAAGACGAGCTGGATGAGATCAAATCCAAACGAGGGAGCATCAAGGACAAGTCGATGACCAAAGCCATTACAGAGATCTACCTGACTCGACTTTTGTCTGTAAAGGTAAAACACAAACGCAGCACTGACCGTGGAGCATTCTGGAGGTGCAAACCGTATTAGTTGACGTCTCAGATAATCAGGAAAGAGCAGAAATGCTCTGAAGTTAAACCCAGCGTTTTGTTTTTTTTTCTCCCAGGTTCGTCTCAGAGCTTTAATATCAATAATCGTCAGCTTAACTAGTTTCACATTCTGTCTGTTCGCTTTCAGGGAACGCTGCAGCAGTTTGTGGACGACTTCTTCCGCAGCGTGCTGTGCTCCGGAGCCGTGGTCCCACCAGCTGTCAAATATTTTTTTGACTTCCTGGATGAACAAGCGCTAAAACACAACAATGTTGACGAGGAGACCATCCACATCTGGAAGACTAACAGGTAAAAAAAAAGATGGGAAACGGTAAAGATATTGTACTTCCACCAGATTCTATGCTGTTTTGATCAGGTAAAATAACATCAACTAAACAGAAACGGTACATAATCTTTCTAGTTTTTAATAAATCTGTTACTGGCATGCAGCATTGACAGTTTGATGCTTCAAATGTAGCAGATACCCCAGGCTTATGCGTCTTGATTATCGCGCTGATTGTTAAGAAAGCATTAGCATTGTCAGATTGCATTTGATTGCCAGGAGTCAGTCAGGCTTTTTTCCCCCCACAGATATTCTGTATCCAATAAAAGCCTGCGCTTACTTTATTGCTCCATACCTCCCCTTACTAGAGGCAGACTGACTTGCAATATCAGAAATCTTATTTTTCCCTTATTTTCCTGCAACCCAAGATTAAAGCACAAGCCGAACAGTGAGGCCAACCCAATACGCGTTGCCTAGATTGTACTGTTTCATCAAATACTTATTTCTGTAGTTTTCCGCTCTGTTGTACACTTAAAGTATATCCCCAAAACTGTATCCTCTAAACCAAACGCTGGCGATAATTAGACTCTTTTTTACAGAAAAGAAGTGGGAGTATAAATCACAAGGACCTTTCCAGGTTTTACTTTCCTCATTTATCATCCCTGAAGTTTGCAGAACATTGTCCACTTGACAGTAGAAGAGGGTCCAGCTCCATCCTGTGAGATCGCTTCAGAAATGCAGCTTTAGCTTGTAAACCGCTGCAGCCACTCTCTCCCACTTATCTCGGCTCACTGTCAGTTTCTACCCGGACCTGCTTGGTCTCTTTGGTTTATGCTGTGACTTACTGGGACTCCTTGTGAAAAGATTTATCGCAAAGTTTTTCCACACATGGCATTCGCTTTCCCTGGGGTAATAATATGGCGTGACACAGAGGCTGTTTCATTAAGCCGCTGACCCGAGGGCGAACCAAGTTTCCATAGCGACCACTAGACAATACCTACATGACAACATGGTGTTTGGGGACTTGTGCCCTTCCTCTCTGACCATCGCAAACATAAACATATGGAGCGGACCTGAATCATGCTTCTGTCAACAGTCACTCAGAGGTGATTTTGCGTTACAAAAAGATGAACTTGGATTAATATGCATTTTTTCATGTTTCTTTAGGTGAGTGCCAGTCATAAAATATTAACTTGCAGCCTCACCTTATAAAACACAGTACAGTACAAGCATTTGCCCACATTCCAGACCTGCTTTGACTAACAAAAAGACAGCTGGAAGCCTGCCCAGCAGCGATCACATTTTATTTATTTATTTATTCTTCTTCTCTCTCTCTCTGATACAATAACTCTCCAAGAAATAAAACTTACTTGTTCCGGGAAGCGGCGAATGCAAATGCACGATTTCAGCGTACTTGCTTTGCATTCGCAATCTCTGCGCTCCCATGTGGCATTTAAGTGCATAAATTAGTGTCACGTCGGCTGAGGCTCAAGCGCACGAGACGACGTGTTGCATGTAGATGGCCGTGATTGACGCGCTAGCGGCTGGAGAGCAGCCGCACAAGGACACGAGATGAGCGATTTAATTACTTACTATACTCTACGCCCAATTCTGCATCCACCCGTTCTGTTTATCAAATCAACCGAGGGCCATGTATTTAATACGAATGTGTGTATGAAGCATAACAAACAAAACAAACATGGTAATTATTTCCCAAGCTAAATTAATTCTGTGATTATAGTAACAGCTATTTTTATGCTTCTATTGTACTCTAAGCAAAGCCTTCCCAGAAGATATTACCAAATCAGGATGAGTTTTACACGGCGCGCGTTTCCTCTCCCAGATGTCGGGGATGTTTGCGGTGATCTGGGAGGAGGAGGAGGACGCTGCTGTATTTTTGGGTGTTTTTCATGAATTCATAAGCTGGGAGGGAGAGCGGAAAGAAGAGCACTGAGCGTGTGTTTTTTTTTTTCTTTTCAGGAGGGAAATTAGTGCAAGCAGTGGGGCATTACATTATGTAGTCTGGTCTTTACGTTAAGCTGCGCCGGAGCTGAAAAGGTCAACGTGCCGCAGCTACTTCAGCTTTCTTAATCTCTGTTTGTTAGCGTGGACGGAGTGTGGACTTACAGGGAGGTCAGCTTTGAGCAAAACGCTAAAATAAACAGACAATGAAGGCTGTTGTTCTGAATAACACTGACACATACAAAGCAGGCTTCTCTCCACCCCTGTTATTACCTTCTATTGCAGTCGGTTCAAACCACAGACAAGTGCTCCGTGGCACACCTCCTCGACTTACATCAGTTTACCGTTGAGATTTCCCTCGAGCTTTACGGCGTAATTGGTGATAATCACTGTGATTTTTGTTGCCTCCTTCACTTGTCCAGCCTGCCGCTGAGGTTCTGGGTGAACATCCTCAAGAATCCCCACTTCATCTTTGACGTCCACGTGTCTGAAGTGGTGGATGCGTCGCTGTCAGTCATAGCCCAGACGTTCATGGATGCTTGCACCAAGAGCGAGCACAAACTCAGCCGGGTGAGTGGCGCCAAATCACGGGAGTGGGAATGAGGTGCAAGAGAAGGTGAAGGAATATACAAGAGTATGTCAGTGAATTAGAATATCATTGGTAGGTTAAATTATGTTGGAGGTTGTAGATCAAAATGCCAAAGTCTGATATAGGCTCATTACACCAAGAGAGATATTTGAGCTATTTTGATTTTGCTTTTCTATCAGCTGGAAGTCTCAAAATTGGGTTTCTGTTCAAACATTGACTCCATCTTGACTTCAGGCATTTTTCCCAAAGTCCCAAATGGGTTTCTGTTCACAGAAGGCTGTGCTTGCCCCTATACTTGTGAGCCCTTCTGCACCACACTTTTTCCTTTCACTGAGCTTTCCATTAATTCGCTTCGACCTTCTTTAGGAGTTGTTCCCCCAATCTATAAAAAGTGCCAGTGACTCTCTGCTGGACGACTGTTAAGTCAGCAATCTCCCCTATGATTATTTAGGCTATGTTGCATGTCTGTACTGAAAACCCTTTAAAGTTGGTGTTTTGTAATATTCTCATTTTCTTTCATTGCGTGTGATAGTCCTAAAAACTGATTCATAGTTAAAATTGATGCTTACTGAAATAAATTATATTTCCAATTTGAGATGTCGATGAATGTCTTTTTAGTCATTCTTTCATTTTCTTTCATCTGCAGGACTCTCCAAGTAACAAACTACTCTATGCAAAGGAGATCTCCACCTATAAGAAGATGGTGGATGAGTAAGCGTGGGCTCTTTACTCTCCCATCTGTTTTCATGTCAAGTTTCAAATCCTCCAGATTTCCCTTAGACCATTTTTTTCTTTTAATAGCAGTTGCATAACTGAGTGATTTCAACCTCTTGCCTGTTCTTTATGTGTGTGCAGCTACTACAAGGGCATCAGGCAGATGGTCCCTGTCAGCGATCAGGACATGAACACTCATTTGGCGGAAGTGTCACGGGTGAGAGACGCAGCTGTCATTATCTTTGGCTTGTGGTCGACCTTGCTTTAAATGTTTGAAGCCCAGAATGAGGCGGCGAGCCCAATGGGCTTCCACCATGTTTAAAAGAGAAAATGTTGCGCGGCACATAAACGTTACGATGAGAGGCATTACATTTCTCTATTGATTTAATCTTCAGGGTTTGTTGGGGGTTTTTTTCAGCAATGGTTGTTGCCTTATTTTTAAAGCATGCAATTCTCTTGCAAAATGCACCCTGACAGTTTTGTTTAATCCCGTTGTGATGTTTTCACATCCACATCCCTCAAGTTATTTTCAAAATTACTGGTGCCGACGAATTTCTTGGCATCCCTTGAAAGGACGTGGGAAAAGACTTATGGCATAGACTTACAGTGATTTATATTGATAAGTTAAGCTTTAAGTTTGAGTAAGTTTGTTCAGTGAATGGTTGGCACCACTAACAGTAACTTTGTATTAAATATTACTGAAGTGTTTCGTTTTTACTTAAGTTGATCGGTTTCTATGGATTTTTTTATTTGATTTCCAAAAATAACGCAAAAATAATTACAGAAAATAATTTTTTCTTTTTTTTTTTCCTGTTGACGCAGATTTGCAGATTTTACATTTACTGCAAGAATTACAAGCAAAGGTTCGGGGTAGATTAGATAGACCATCACAGATTTTATGACTGCTTCTAGAGAAACGTCAGGGTGTAATATTGGTCAGATGACTTTATCCCATGTTCCATGTTGGTTTAACAACCAATCTTAAAGAGTTTTATGATTGATTTTAAGCAAAAAAAATAATAAAAATTACTTTATGTAGGTTTGGTCGGAAATAAAATATTTCTCTGTATAAAAGCATTGTGCCTAATACTGCTAGTATGGCAACTTGTGTGTCTCTGTCCCATACTCTCTTCCAACAAGCATAGAAACTTTGCTTTGCACAGTATTATGATTTCTTTTCTTTTTTTTAAGTTTAAGTCAAAATCTGGTGGCATTTTAACAAATTCTGGTGGCATTTTAAGCCCATTAATGTCTCCAGGACTTGAGCTGGAACACATTTCATGTGAATTGAAATTGGTCGTGTAACAAGCATTTATTTATTTTATTTATTGAAGCACATGTTTTCCCCTTATAGTGATTGCAGATAGTTTTGAAGAAAGCAAGAAAACCATATTGGAATCTGAAAACGTGGTTTTTAATGCAGCCTTTATTTTGACTGGAGCCATTTGAGTCCCCACTTTAAATAATAATAATTTTTTTTAACCAAATATGAGCCAATTTATGTCTGATTGATAAATAGAATCAATTATTTCAAATTGCAGCGGTTACAGTATCTTGGGTGTTATTTTGTTGCACAGACCACTTTTTAAGTTGCCTCTACAGGTGGAGTCATTATATACACATGGAGGCGGGGGACGGGGTCAATTCAACCGTTATGCAACTTAGTGCTTTCATTTCGTAGAATCTCTTACTTTTAAACTGTCTTTTTATGTTCTGCAGTCTCATACCAACAAACTGAACACCCAAGTGGCTCTCCATCAGCTTTACCAGTACGCCAGCAAATACTACGACGGGGTAAGAACCTCCCAGCCTCTCCTATCGCACCGACTGAGGGCTATTCCTCTGCATGCACTGCTGCCCACTGTATTTCTTTTTCTCCTCCTTCACTCTTGATATGCCAGAAAAGAGATTGTGTGAAATTTTAATTGAAAGCATTTCTGTGGGATGTGAATTGGAAAATTGCTTTGGGAATTGATTTTTCTTTTTTTTTTTCTTTTTTTTTTAAAGTCCACTGTGTGTCGCCACTTGAGGTCACTAAAAGGAGGAGATAAACAAAACCTAATGAACAAGTCGGATAAACAAATGGGGCTGTCAGTCTCCCCTAAGAGGGGCTCACAAACAATAACGACTAATATGACGTGACTGTTGATGGGGAATAACACCCGCTGCCCCTTTCCGATTGTTTTCTTTCTTTTTATATTCCAGCGCTACCCTTCTGCTGTCTTTCATCCCAATCCTCCTCCCCTCCCTCTTCTCTTGATATTTGCGACTGCTCTGTCGATCATTTCAATGACCGTCCTTTCGTCGTCCCTTTCAGATCATCGCATCCCTGGATGATGACCCAGCCGCTCAGAGTAAACAGCTGACCCTGCGGCTGCAGCAGATTGCGGCCGCCCTGGAAAACAAAATGACTGATCTCTAACCCACCGAGAGGAGGGACAAAAGTCAAGACATAGAGGGAGATCGCCAGTGACTACAGGGGCTTATTTCTTTTTCTCCTTTTTTTTTTCCCAGAGCATAAAGTATGGAAATGCAAAAATCTGAGAGGGGGACTCATTTTGATGTGTGCTTCCCCGGAGCGTGTATTTTTTACTTTTTTTTTCTGGTTCTGTGGAGTAAACCAAGACTAATTAATTGCACACAGACATCAAAAAAAAAAGAAAAAATGATTGGGGAAAAATGATGGGTTCCGCTGTCATAGGTACGCCTTAAATCTCACTTGCCAAACCTTAAAGGTCTGAGCCCTTACTCATGCTCCACTGAATATTGCTCCCAGGATGCAGAATGAGAAAAGTCTCTGTGAGAATTAAGCCCCACTGTGGAGCACTGGTACCGCAGATAATCAGATGTTTGAATCTCTCTCTCTCTCTGTGTGTGTGTGTGTGTGTGTGTGTGTGTGTGTGTGTGTGTGTGGAAAAAAAGGGTTAAAGAGTTGTATTATATATTTTTTTTATTGTGCAGTCTTTATGCAGAAAGCTTTATAAGAAACAAAAAAAAAATCTTTTTAATTGGAATCACTTTGTGGTGCGGACAGTGTTTTTATCAGCCTGTGTGCGTAGACGTCTGCGTAGATGCGTGAATGGCAGCGTGCATGTTGTGAGCGAGCGTGGGGGTTGTGTGGGGAACATGCGTGCGCACACAGGATGCCTAGGCGTGAGGGCGACGCGACGTGACGCCCGCTCTCTCTCTCTCTCTCTCTCTCTCTCTCTCGTTCTTAAGGCCGGAGCCTGTGCTCTCGCCGAGCTTTACGACAGAGACTAAAGGGTCCGGACAGGGACGCCAGCTTCGTGTGACTGACGGCTTAACAGAGGTTTCGCAAACATTTCCTTTTGCTTTATATATGTGTATATATATATATGCAGAGGTTTTTTGATTTTTCGCTTTAAGCTTGATTGCCAACTCGTGCTCATGGAAATCGATAACAGCACAACCTGTCTCCCTTTATTGTACAGTGCCATGAAACATTCCACTTCAACTAAAGCACAGAGGGACATTTCAGAGTTTTTTTTTTTTTAAGACATTTCAGTTGATTCATTTTTTTTCCTTCTTCTGCTTTGGTGTATTACTTTTTATTTTCCTTTAGCTCTCAGCAAAGAGAAGCAGTTGTATTCTGCCATGGAGCCGTGCCACTCATATTAGCCCTGCAATAACGTCGGTATACTACGAGCTACAATACAGTAGATTAATGCTTTTTCTTACTAAATGTTATTTGCCATATCGTAGCAGTTGAGCAATATGTTGGAAAAAAAAACAATTCAAAGTTGATTTATGCATTTTTATTTTTTTGTTTGTTCTTTGTCTTTTTTTATTATTGTGCCATTTCTCTATTACCATAGTAATGTTCCAAATAATCATTAATAACTCTGCCTCTATCGCTATGAAATAGCCTAATGCTGATGGGAATGATCTGTCAGAGATGCAGTTGGTATTGCAGCGACTTGTTGCGAACAAATTGTTGTTCTTTTACGTTTTGTTGTTGTTTCTTTAACAATGTCAGGGTGCTTGGGTTCAGTCGTGTATATAATTGCTTATGATAACTGAAATCAGTGTCAAGAATGTGGCCTGAGTCGCAATGAGGGTTTGACATTTCTTTATCCATTAAACACCGTCCCCAAATTGTAGGTCTGGCCGACGGCAGATCTTTTTAATTGTCCTTCCTTGTATCTGATGGGTGGATGCGTTTGGCCGACACACAGCAACGAGCTCCAGAGACCCCAGAATGTTAACGATTCCTGCCTTGGCTAGAGTGACGTTTGCACAGACCTCAAGCCTGCCTGCCTGCCGTCTCAGCATGGCGCTCCGGCTTCCTGACTAACAGCATTTGGCACTGCCCACTCAGTGCGATGCGGAGTGGCACTCTGTGTAATGAAATCAGCAGGGGAGGCTTTTGATCTTAATTGCATGCCGACTGCAGACTCTCTCCATCCTCGTCTCCGCTGTTGTTTACTGGTGACTCCGTTCTCGCTGACTAGAGTCGATGCAAGAAGCTTCTTCTTTCAGAGCCTTTCTTTAACCAAGAACGTGCCTTATCGGATAGGATGATACATATATATCGTTTCTAAATTATTCTGTTGGTAAAATAGGAATATGATGATAGTACTATAGACACAGCAATGTACTTGGACTTGTGATCTTACGTGTGCTGTCTAAAAACGCTAGATGCGCCGCTGCAGCCATTGGCGTACCGTTAGGCTGAGGACATTTCAGTGCGATTTCTTTTTCCCGGCTGCAGCTTCGACATGTGCATTTCATTTGGATGTCTTTGGTGTGTGCTTACTAGGATTTTGGTGGCAAAAACAGCAGAAAAAACAAAGCAAAAAAACAAAAGAAGTAAAAAAAAAGTCAAAGAATAAATGTTGAAGAATGACCAGTTGCATCTGGGTTTCCCTTGAAAATGTCTCACATTCCAAAATTAGACAAAAAGGGTGTCCATGTGTACAATTGAACATCGCGCAAAAATTGTTCCAATGGTGTTGATTCTTTTGACCCGTGTTTCTAAGCTATCCTACAGTGTGTACGATAAATGACTATCTATACTCGACAAATGATTTTTCTTACTGCTGTGCAGTTATTTTTATTTCTCGTTTCCTATACATATGAATCTTTGTAAAACAAGTTGAAATACTGTATTCTATCTGTATACCCCTATGCATTGGTTCCTATGATGAAAACAACAAAAGAGCGAAAAAAATTGTTTGTGCTGTTGTCAAGACCTGTTTTTTTTTTTGTTTGTTTTTTGTTTTGTTTTTTTTGTCCCTCACCCCCCATTTTGAAACCCATTGTGAATGTGCTGTATTGACAAAAGAAACTGGGACACTCCACTTTCGGTACAGGACCAGTAACGGAAGCCAATGGTTATTTTTTCCTCCCCGTACGAGGCAGCTTCGAATATTCTCGATCTTGTACCTGATCCGGTCGTGCTGGATGAACATAATTTTAAAAAGTTGTATGTGTGGACGGAGTGGTTACCCACAGGTTTCATCATGCACTCCTCCGTGAATAAACTCAGAGACATATATACCCTTCATATTGGCTGTGTTTCTTTCACTTGGACAGTATTGATTTGCTTTGACTGAAAACGCTCTCATGCTTTATTCATCAGGAGTAACAATCACCTTGGGTGATAGAGTTGCCACAGGCAGCCGATTTTTTCTCATCGGAGTGAATTGTGTGTTCTTCAAAATCACTGGCACTTACAGCACCTTGCATAAGTATTCACACACTTTGAACCTTTCCACGTTTTGTCCTGTTACAACCCCGGACTTCAGTGCATTTTAATGGGATTTTATGTGACAAAGGTACACGGTACTGCAAAATCATAAGGTGTAAAGATAATACTACATGACTACGCTTTTCAATTTGAATATGAACATATTAGCTGTTTTGTGTTAAACAACATGGAGCTAGGGAGCAAGGGCTAATGGATAGTTTTGAAATTACCTTTAACCTCTGACATTAAACCCAATATGTTCTAGTTGTAAGTCTGCAAACCAGTGCTTTTTGAGTTGCAGTGCTTTATGACGAGGCAATGCAAGCTAATGTTAATGTATTTCTTTTCATTTTGTAAACTGCAATATAAAAGGAGGTTGTTTAGTACTGTGCATCACTAATTTAATTAGATCTAAATCAGAAGTGGACATGTGTTTTCTTCCATTTGAAAATCATTAGGTTTCATTTCAAGTCAGCCATATGTCATTTTCAGGTCAGGGTTGTTGAGAAACAAGACGTTCCCACTTATAATTTCCACTTAAAGGATCCATCCATTTTCTGCAGACCCTTGTCCCTATTGGGGGCGAGAGGCGGGTTCACTCTGGACAGGTGGCCAGTTTGTCGCAGGACAACTTTAAGGCTCCTTTCAATTTTAAATATAAAATCCAAACCAAATTTGGACTTCTAAATTTAATCATGCAGTACTAGTTCATATGAAGGTTTCTGTAAAGCAACAGAGCGACGAACCTTCTTAAGTCGGTTCGTGAGCTTAGAAGTTTATTTAAGAATTCTGAAAAGTAAATCCAGCTACTTCATAAAAAGAAGTGATCTAACACAAGTCACATTTTTCCAACACAAATATTCCTTCATGTTATGATTTGAAAAGCTTTTAAAATCAGTCTCCACATGTGGCTCACCCTATGACTGTCTTTATCTAATTCCCACATCGGGATCCGATCTCACCGCCCTGAATACAAACTCAAAGTTCTGCCGTGAAATGACTTGTAAATGGCAGTGCAGGATCTCTGTCAAAAGCACTGAAGTGAATAAAATTGTCCTGAAAATATTCAGCGCTACTGTCAGCCATGAATTAAATTGAGGGAACAAAAATGAATCGCCGGAGTTGATGCATACAAGACGGATCGCAGGCCTACATTTATTTAGGCTTTGTTGAAAGTGAGCAAGTCACTGATTCAGCAAGAGATGAAGTAACTTCCAGGGTTTTCTGAGTAAACTTGATTATTGCAAGTACAGCATCAAGCATAATATCCCCGATCCACTTGCCGTAAATCAAAGATAGTTCTTTATACCTCTACCAGGACATGCTGCTTAAATCAACATTATTTGCACTTGTAAGATTAAACTTGGAAAAAAAAATAACCCGTGTCCTTCACTCCGTAGAAATCAATACTGCTTGCTGACAATTATTATTTAAAGTCGGCATCTGTGCTGGAAATGCTCAAAGAAAAATGGGTTAAAATCTGCATGTTGCTGGCTTCTGTTCTCCTTCCCAAGACGCTTCCCTGCACACAGCTGCCAGCCTCTCCTTCAGCAGGAGATCTTTGTATTTCCCAATAGGTTGCTTTTCACCTCCGCGTTTCAAAGTTCCTAATGAGATTTGGCTTTGATTCACACCTCCTTAAGGGAGAAAAAGGAGGGGAGAACTCAGGAAAAAAATATAAACAATTACTGCGCGGTATCATTTTTGAACACTGCTCATGAATAATTGAAAACCACTGAGAGTGATTCTACTGCTGTGTAAACACATATATCCAACAGCATTATACTAGAAGATGCTATCGTGTCTTTTTCTTAAACGCGAGGCTGTTATAAAGTCGAGGTGATCTAGAGTAGTCCAGCTAAGGACTGACAAGACTTTTAAGTCAAAACCATTTTGTAAATGGCTTAAAATCCCAAGAATAATCACTCTTCTAGACGTATGTTGACATATTTAAGAAGTAAATCGCAGAAAATAACTTGTACTGAAAATGGAGTGGAATAAAAACATTTCTGCTTCTGATTTCTTCATAGTGATTTGTTTTTATAGAGCTGTAAGTATTCATAGATGTTGAACTTTTTCTCAGTGTTGTCACTCTCCTACCACAGTCTTTGAGGGAGATGCAGAGATCCATAGCTCAGGTGGGACAATATGTCCAAACAAACATTAAGAAAAGGTGCTTTGCTCAGATGCCATCAAAACTGATCATTCTAGCTGATACGCAAAAGTAATGCAGAGTTTTGTCGCTCATGTTGGAGTAGCTTTGTGATATTTCTTCTTTATTTATTCTTTTTATGGATTTTCTTTTAGTGACATTACATAGAAACTATTTCCTCTAGTTTTGTACAGCTAGAAGGAGTTTTGCTCCTACTTTTTTTTCTGACTTTTGGACAGTTATGTGTAACTGAGGCAACGAGATATTGCTTTTACAACTTGAAGTTGCTAATTAGCATCTCAAAAGCGCAAATATTACATGAACTACAACCCCAAATGCCAGAGGAGTTAAAAAAATGTGACTTCATGCATGCAGAGAGAAACCCAAAAAAACAAACAAAACATATTTCTGATACCAATGCCAGCTTTCTAGCCCATCTTATTTGCAGCAAATGCAAATGAGATGGATTAGCAGTGGTTGCCAACAACTTATTATGTCATCCAAGACAAACTACTCTGGTATATTTAGAAATGTAGCTGCTGTTGCAGGACTCTGTCATTCCACAACAGCAGTCAGTCAGAGGCCTTTTCAGATTAGCTGCCAGACTGACTGCTACCAGGGAACCTTCCTACCCACTGCATCACCATACACAATGACTCTGAAGATATATGGATGACAAGATACGATGGCTACTTACATACCTGCAGGTATGCATTTAGATTCACCCCAGTCCATGCCAAAATAAAAAAATAAATACAATTTAAAAATATTGCTGTATTGAACTCTTTATCCTGACTGCAACTGGAACTCTTCATTTACCTGCCAAGGTAATATTTTTTCTCTTTTTCCATTGTTCACTAGACAAATCTATTTTTAAAACATTTTGATGATAAAATGCTCATTTTGAATTCTTTCTTGACTTCCTTAAAAAACATGGCTTCAATTATTCATTGCGATGCTCTCCTACACTGAAGATTTACAACCACTGTTCTTTATCACCCGAGTTGCTTTCAAATTAAAATCAAATAATTTTTCAGTGAGGATGCATGCCCAAAATGAATATCTGTGGGCTGCTTTTTACTGGGTTTCTGTTTTCTCTTGTGCAGTCCGACAGAGCCATGGGATAATGTGCTCTCTGTTTTGAGCTTCTGCTTGACATTACAATTTCTTTGGCTCAGTTATGAAAAATTGACTACCACAAAAAAAGCTTTAAAAATAGCATTAAAAGAATAAAATTTGAAAAGAAAATAGATGTGAGAAAACACAATCCACATGGGGACAGAGCTAACCCGAATCCAAAATGCCATCAAAGAGGTGCAAATCAACAATAAAGAGATTTAAACTGCTAAGCAGAGACAAAGGGAACTGCAAATGGAGGCAAAACCAGGGCCACACAAAATGAAAATAAACATAGATATATTCTGAAAATAGAGCAGACTATAAAAAGAAATGCAAATGACTTTAAAGAAATATATTACAGCCAACAGGCAAAAACATGTAGCCAACTATAAATTCTTTGTAACTGGAGATTAAATGTCCAGGGAGGGGCAGAAAACCCATTATAAAATAAATGGGGTGGGCTCTTCACAAGTGTGTCCCCAATGCTTTATGATGCTCTGTGTACGGCTGCAGTGTCTTAGTGCTCACATTTTACCAGGGCAAAAAGACAATTATATTGCAGAAGCAGGTGGGTATCACATATTCTACATTATGTAAGGCACTGTGGGGAAAGATTGCTTTGTGATTTATCTCGTAAGTTGACAGATCATGTAACTAAAACATCATTCTACCTGGACTAGTTTGTTAAGATATTCATACCCCTTAAACTTTGTCACATTATGAAATATTACTAGTGCAATTTCAGATTGGCATTTTAAATGACAAACCAATACAAAGCTAAACATACTTGTGCGGAGGAAGAAATAGCAAAAAAAAAAAAAGAAAAAAGAATAACACCAGAAAGCACTGTACTGTGAAAACTGTATATGCGGTTTTCCTTCCCGTTGGAGAAATCTGGGCTAATGGCTACTTTGAGCAATAATTGACAATATACATTGCACAAGGACTTTAAGTTTTATTTTTTTTATTTTTATTTTTTTTTGTTTTATTAAAACAAACAACCAAAAAAAAAGAAACTTAAAGTATTATTGGTTTATTAAAGTAACCAATAATAAATGCTAAAGTTGTATCAAAAAGGTGATTACCTACACCCTATATATTTGTATTCCGATTTGAAACTCTGAAATATTAATCCTCTTTTGTGTACATTTTATATAATTATATTTGTAATTTTGTACTTATTTCCAAAACACTGGTATCATCATTCATAAAGATAAAAAACATATTGTCTAGAATTGTGAAAAAAAAAAGTGAGCGGTATCGAGATGTTTAGTTCCTTTTTCCGAGCGTCACTTGAATGCAAATAGTGATTGACAGTCAGGACTGGCTGACAGTTGACTATAGCGAGGAGTTCAGCCAAAATCGTCCAATCACGTTGAAGTAGGCGGGTTCCATACAATTGCTTGTAGCCCGCGTTTGATGGTAGAATATGAATGAGAAAGAGAGCTTGAAATTTCGCTACTCAGTGTAACTTCACCAAATATGAACTGATTTTGACTTAGTAAAGGCCGGGGAGAACGGCTAATATAGATACTTCAAGCTGGATTAATTGTCTTTTGGAGTTACCGCATAAACGACACTGTGAAAGGAAAATAACGCACCAACCTATTGCTAATAAACATTAGCAAGGATGGGGAAACAGTTACTTTGCTTGGATGGCAGGTTGAAATTCTCAGGAAAATGATGTAAACGGACCATATGAGGAGGACTAACAACAACCGGACGCGTCATTTTATCCTGGTAGGAACCTGGGGTTTAATAAATATGCAGTTTGTTGCAGGAAACGACGGTTGATTTAGCTAACATAGCTAGCAGCGGCTAGCTGCAGCCTGCGTTACCACGAAGCTTTTCGTGCATTTACAGTATTATTTAGGTACAGGTTAAACATGTAAGACTATTTTTGGGTCGTCTTGTGTTTGAACGTGGTAATAACAATACATTATACTCGTGTTTTTCCATGTTGACCATCAGAGCAGCATCTCTGCATGTTTGCTATGCTTTAACTCGCCTGTTTCAGGTGACTGCAGTTCAGCAAAAGCCTGTTAATCAGTCAGCAATTGAATTCAGGTGGGCTGAAGCATAAAAAAAACACTGCATTAAACAGTATTTCTCAGATGTTTGTGTCTACTAATTGTGAATATGAATATCATGTAAATATAATAATTCACTTGATAGAATGACTGTACTTCAGGAAACTTCAGGCATAAATCGGTTTGCAAATTTTCTGGCCAAAAAAGAAGTGGATGCTGCTGAAATGTGCTATACCACTAAACTTGGCTTAACTAAAAATTGGACCAAAGATATACAGGTACTGGCATAGAGCAGAGAGGAAAGAGTTATGGTCAGAGGTGCTTGACAAAAAAAGAGTGTGTTGGAGGAGTTAAGACGGGGCTTTACAATCTAAGAACAGTGTTGAGCAGAGGATGACAGCATTATACTGTGGGCCTGTTTCACTTGCCAATGATATTGGCACATTGTACAAAGTGGTTGCAGTACTGAAGATCTAATGTCAAATAGGTCTTCTATGTGATAAGACAAGTCACATATTCAGAAGATGCATGTTGATGGCACTTCATGTCACTCTTATAAAAACAATGACTCAGATACATCATTACAAGCCAAATTATTGTGACATTTGGCAAGTCTGTAAACTTTTAGTGGCTGACATCACGTGCTGTAGAACTTGCATATACGGCGACTTTATGTGAGAAATATTTGGGCCTGTTGCATTTTGTGCAAGTTACACAAAATGCACACAAAATGTGCTCCCGAAAATGAGCATCCTAAAATACAAACGACTTGTTGAAGTTTCTATGAACATACCTTGGCTAATATAGTTAGTAATTTATTGTGCTTTGCACTTAAGAGATTTCTTTTTCACAAAATAACATATGTTTTGTTTTTTCCCCACTCCAAGTGTCTGACACAGCAGCGCCATCATGTACTCAAGCTCAAACGATCCCACAAAGGCCAGCAGCAGCAGTATCACGGAGCTCCTGAGCGCTCTGTGCGACTGCAGCCTCTCTGGGGTGTCTTGGAAGCGTCGAGCCCTCGGCGGAGTCTCCAGAGAGAGTTTCCACCGAGCCCTTAAAAAGCGGGCCTACGGCGCCTTGCTGTCGAAGCTGTTTCAAGATGGCACGAAAGGGTCTGCCTTGAGACCCAGTGCCATGGCCAGAACCCCACCCAGGAACAAAGTCCTGATGATATGCTTTGACTTGCGAGTGGCCGGCTGCCGGGAAGAAGCGGAGGCCCTGGAGGATCAGCTGGGGAGGCTGCGTGATGGAGCGTCCTCCGGTCTGAGAGAAGTAGACTCCGTCCTGGAGCTCCTAGTGTGCCTCGCCGGCTCCGCGCCGCCGCCCCCCACCTCGTTCAGCAGGGACTACATGAGACGAGAGAGGGCCGTGCTGCGGAGGCCGCAACCCTGGAGCTACCAGAGCGAGGAGCTGCAGAGGCTGGAGGCCAGGGCGTGGGGTCTGGTGTGTGCGGAGGAATGGGGGACGCTGGAGACCCTGTGTGGAACTCAGAGGCTGATGGACTCTCTGCCAAGGACAGGGTTGCTGGCTTTGAGGACAAAAGCAGAAGCAGAAGAGAGATTTGAGAAGGAGACGCGGCTGTCGCTGTTTGGGGCGCTTCAGCACACTCGAACATCAGACATGGACATCAGACTGGACCTCCCACCTGTTCCCAGTAATATTGATGTTACTGGATTGGCTATCAGGGTAGGTGACCCACAGTAAAACTCAACTTTTGAGATGTTTTCATATAACACACTAGATTTACACCTGTTTTACAATGTCACATTTGCACATTTTTAACTACTGATGCACTGGTCGATATTAATATCTAAATTATATTGAAAAAAAATTTTGTTCAGGTATCTGTGACAATGAGCCCGATCCATAAGGGCAGATCTATTCAGTCTAATTCTACGATTTGTGCTCTGAGCGACGTCATGTTTTATTTATTTGACATTATATTTAGAATTCCTAATTGGACTTTAGGAACTAATTGGACTTTAGGAACTTTGTAAAAAGTTTTGTTGCAGTTTCTTTACATTTGCTGTTATCCACTTGATTGCTCTAACTGAACAAATGAAAGTTGTGTTGGTTTTACCTTTTTGACGAAGCTTGTAAAACTGTTGGTGGATTCAAATCTGGTGCAGAGTTGTCAAATAAATTA
This sequence comes from Phalloptychus januarius, assembly GCA_902982915.1. Classification (NCBI taxonomy): domain Eukaryota; kingdom Metazoa; phylum Chordata; class Actinopteri; order Cyprinodontiformes; family Poeciliidae; genus Phalloptychus; species Phalloptychus januarius. The sequence continues at coordinate 14,892,144 of CADWAE010000471.1, read as the reverse complement.
GTAATTCAGTACGTGTATGTCTGTGTCTAAAAAAAAAAATCTTAGTCAGTTCAGTCTTGTGTTTTTCTGAATTGCATCGTTATCTGTTGATACTAAACCTCAGATATCTGTAAGGGAAGTGAAGATACTGTTGGCGTATCTCCATCTTTGACTGTTTTTATATGAAGACTATCTGTTGTGTGTGCCTGTGCAGGTTCCTCACTACTTGGATCAGTCTGAGGACGAGGGCTTCCAGTCAGCCTCCAACCTGACCCCAGACTCTCAGTCAGAGGCCAGCCCCGTTCCAGATGCTGACATCTGGGAGGCTGTCCGCACATTTGAGCCCAGAAGACGCCGCTGCTGGGAGTCTGTTGGCTGGTAAATGATCCTTTTACTAATGATACGATTTTAGTACTCCATGACAATATTGTACATCTCAGTGAATTAGATTCTCATTTGAAAAGGTTATTTTTTCAGGAATTCAGACAGTGAAACTTTCAAGGAGTGATGGATTTCTCTCATGTCTTTTTTTCCATCCTTCACACATTCGTTTCTGTCAAGTTTGATTGATGTGATATCCAGCCAGTACAAAAATCATAATTGAGTTTGTGAAAATATGAGAATATGTTATAAGAACAATTTTTTTTTTCTTCAGATTTTTAACATGAAAATGTGAATCTACTGATGTCTATGTGTTGTGGCTCTTCGGGGCTCAGGAAGCCCAGGATGCTTCACCAACGATCACATTAGAGGCGGCAATCGCCTGGCCTCCTGCAGCCGAGCGACCAGCACAATTCGTGTATGTGGAATATGGCGTTCGTATATGTAGACGTGCAAACATCGACTAGCCTTGCCACACAAGAAAGTGGAACAATGTTTAACTTTTGTCACTGTCGTCGCTATGACAACCCTAGGCGGTGGCGGCTTTGGCCTGTTGTTTGTCGTTCCCTGTGTGTTGAACTCAAAGAGAAATGAACTCTGACATCATTAGGCGCTGCCAGAGCACCAACCTGGCAAGGTTCGTGGTTTCCTGCAACAGAGCGCAGCATGAAAGCCTCGTGAGGATCGGTGGGAACAGAGAACAATGGTTTAAAAGCCAAAAGTGACAGCTGCAGTCTGGGAGCAATTTGGATTCAAACCTAATGACTGTGGTGAACCGCAACACCTGCACGTCGCATTCGCTGTTAAACAGCTACTAAACAGCTTAAACAGCTAAAACTACTACAAAAATGCATCTGCACCTAAAACCTAATCATCCGATGCAAGTTTCGAAGCTTTGAGGGGAAAAAAAAATTTGCAACCAATGGGCTGTCTCCGTCTTCCTGACTGTCCACAATAACTATGAATCAATTGGCTGACTGGTTAATCGGTGCACCCCTGTAAATAATATATTTTGAAAGGCCAGTTTGTTTATAAAGACTTTAAAAAGACAATATTATCATTTATCGCAATCATTTCTGGGCCAATTTATTGTCCAGCAGAGTTTATTGTGACAGGATTACTTGTCTTCTAATATTACATTCTTATTTTCTGAAGAAAGAACATTTAGGGTTTTAATCCACTGTAAACTGCTTTGTTTTTTAAAAGAAAAAAAAGTGTGTGTTAGTCAAGAACAAAAGATTTTATTTAAAAAAAAAAAAAAATTAGTAATGTTTGTCCCACTAGTCCACCAGGAAAAAGGGAGTCCTTCTATCTGACAGAAGGAGGCAGAGAGACGTTTGACCAGCTCTACCGACTGTGGGAGGGAGAAATGAGGGTCGTGAGCTCCGACGACTCCTCTCCTATCCTCATGCTGCCCCTGGACTCCCAGATGCAATTAGTGTCCGACCTGCTGAACGTTCTGATAGGAGTGGCGTCCACCACCTTCCCTCTCAACCAGGTGCAATTCATCATCATTTGTTCGTCTCTCGGAGATGCACTTAAATGCAATAATTCCCTTTTTCACGCACTGCCAGTGCACAGCTCACACACACAGAAAAAAGAATCAATGTGCAATTAGTCTATGAGATATAAACAAACACAGTTCCTTTTTTAAAAAAAAAAAAAAAAGCCTATTACCCTAAACCTTCCAGAGAACCGAGCCAAATCGTATCAAGCCATTAACTTGATTAAATGATGAAGAAGTAAATTGCAGTGTTCCTCATGTTAAAACCTAAACCACAGGAGAGAGAGCAGCAGTTGCTTTATTGTGTCCCATTAAGTTTTGTTTTTTCTGTTTTAGGAAGGTTGTAGTCTTTTCTTGCAACATAAATTGCATCACGATTCTCCTGATTTCCCCCGGCCCCGTCCTTATCCTGTTACTGCAGGAGATGCTTGACACTGACACACAGTGATGTGAAAAGGCTTAAAGCGCTTCACGTTTGGCTTCACAAGAGTCAGAGAATCAGAATGTAAAGTTGTTTTTAGCAATAGTTCAAAGGTTTTAAATAATTTTATTCAATACTGCTTTTTTTCCACCAATGAGGTCAAGGACTTCATGAACTTTTAAAGCAACAAGAGGCGTCAAGTGCCAGAGAAAAATCATAAAAATAAAATTTGCTGTATTTACGCATGGATGTATAACATGAATTTACTTCATTTGGAAACAGTAACAGGTTATCTTCTGCTAAAATATTTAAATTATTATACATGTACAAATGTTCTGTCATGTTCTACATAATCATTTTATTTTAATACATTCTTCTGAACCATAAATGATTCATTCTGCACTGTAAATTAGGTTTATTGACCAAATATTCAAACTAGCAGCTGTTGGCAGTGAAGAATCAAATAACATTTTAAATGGCTCAACGCAACAAAAATTATGGCTGTCAACCCACATCATAGGGCACTGCTGCAATCTGTTATATTGATTTTATTTCATTCATTTGTATAGTTTTTATTTATTTCATGTTTTGTGTATTTCTTACACAACGAAATCCTGAGACCTACTAAAAATGGATTAATATCCATCTTTTGGGTTGGCATTTGCTACTAGAGAGTAACTTTTTTTTATAATAGGTGATTTTATCATTAGCAAAGAAAAGTAGCAGTAAAATGGCTGCATTATATTCAATATAATTAAATATTTTCCTATTGTGCATCCCTGTTCAAGTTCACAGATTGTGTAGACCTGGGATGCCGACTCCTAAAGTTAAATGTCTGAAAAGTCTCCATTGAAGTCGGGCTTTTTTAAGACAAAACTTCAAGAAATTAAATGCGACTCAAGAAAGTTGTTCAGCAAACTAACAAAAGCTCGGCACAGTGTGTCCAACAGTAATATTAGACCTTACTTTAATATCTGGAGTTAAATGTGTGATCTCGAAGCTTTCTTATTTATTTTTTGCTTTGGTGACCACTTGTTTTTTATGACGGCGGTGGCCTTTGTGATTGCAAAAATACTGTCCGTGTTGATTTTGTTGTCCCAGGAGAGGGGCTGCTTAGAGACACGATTTCTAGTTCTCATAAAACTTCGCCTTATATAATCTAATAAAGGAACTCCACCGATTGCTCCTTCAGAAGTCATGCAGGAGGCGACTCCTCCTACACCCCCTAGTTTAATTTTCTGTGTGATAAGTGTGGCTGATTTTTATTAGACTACCCTGCTCTTTTTAAAGGCCTTTTCTAAATATGTGCTTTCTGCACCAGAGCGTCCAGTTTGACGTCAGGCCTGGCGTGTGCGTGTCGGGAGCTTCTCCAGAGAGCGTGTCTCGTCTTCTGGGGGAGTTGGCCCAGTATGGCACCCACTACCTGAGGCTGAGTCGCTTTTCTCTCCAGAGTGCTGACAAGAAGGGCCTAGTCTTCCAGGTATGTTTGTATAATCACCATTAATTAATGCCTCTGGGGCCACATGCTTCCCTCCTCTCATACTTTGCACTAATGTCAGTGCTACACCCCGTTGTGTTCATCAATTCGGAAAGTTTTAATCGTCCCTTAAGGGACAATTTAGGACAAGCAAGCACAAATAGACACAGTCTATTAATGAATAGGAAACTCTAATAAAAATGCAAAGGAGAAAAGCAGGGGAGCAACAGAATTTATTAAAGGCACAAAAGCTCAAGTGCTATCATTTATCATTAGTTGAGGTTGATTTATAATTTCATCTGTTACCAGGAGTTGTGGTAAATATTTTCACATTTCAAGAAGAAAGCCATCGTTAAAAGAGGCAAGATAAGTTCTGTTTTGCTATGTTGGGGATTCGGCAAACAAAATGTCCACTGGTCAAATTAGAATTACATTTAACGAGTTGTCCAGCATGCAAAACACTATGCGGACCGGGAATCTGATGCAAGCATCGAGCTGAACTCACCATCACCACCTTGAAACATGGTAGCGGCAGCGTCATGCTGGGTGGATGGTCTTCTCTAGAACGTTTCTGGTCAGAGATGATGGGAAGATGAAAGGAAACAATAAAGTTTCCTTTTTTATAATAAAAATGGATTCAGTCTCTTGAATATAGGTTCCCTTGAAAAGTGATTAATTGCGACTAATTACTTAATTTTCTATCAATCAATAGAAAATCAGACTCTACTTACTACTTAAAATCCCAATACAATGCTTCAACATTTCTTGTGATGTGAAGAGTGATATCCATGGGTATAATGACTTTTGGAAGTCGCTGCATGTGACTAATAATTTTTCTTGCCCCAGGCGTTCACCGGTGGTCTGAGGAAGTATCTGCATTACTACAGAGCCTGCGTTCTCAGCACTCCCCCCACTCTCAGCCTGTTGACCATCGGCTTCCTTTTCCGCAAAGTGGGCCGCCAGCTCAGGTCAAACCACACCTCCTTTTTTGATTTTGTTTTCTTCTGATTGTTTTTAACCTCAATCTCACGATGGCAGACAGTTCTGACAGAAAGCAGCTCACCACAGACGTCATCACGTCACAAACTCCCTTCCCTCTCTCTCTCTCTCTCTTTTTGTCCAAAGGTACCTGTCAGAGCTGTGCTGTGTGGACGGACCGTCGGGCTCAGGCCAGACCGCCTTCCCTGTGGTGAGGGCTCTTTTATGTACACACTGCAATTTGTCACCCATCAGGGCTGTGTTTAACCTTCCAGATGAGATGTCAGCTCGCCTCATGTTGCTCTCCTCAGGGTGTTAAGCTGCTGTCCTACCTCTACAACGAAGCCCAGAGCAACTGCAGCAACGAGAACTATCCCATCCTGCTGTCCCTGCTGAAGAGCTCCTGTGAGCCTTACACACGGTTCGTGACTGAGACGCGCTCAGATCCAAAGACGCGCAGGAGTCGTTTGCACTAACGGAGTCTCGGCTCTGCTTCGTTCAGGTTCGTGTCCGACTGGGTGTACAGCGGCGTGTTTCGAGACATTTGTGGAGAATTCATGATCCAGGTCAACGAGGATTACCTCACTTTCAGGGGTGAGATGTCTCACACGTATGAAAATAGAAGCACACACACACACACAGACGGTGGAAAGGCAGACTGTCTATAGTAGCAGAAAAACAGAGATTCAATTTGATCCTTTATTGCCTAGTTGGATTTGTCCTTGTGTCTATAAAGGATGCCATGAAGTTATTGGAAAATAATAAGCAGGAAACAGAATCAGTCCCAGCTGCGGTGGGGACCGGAATCATCTCCGCTCAGAAAACAGCAGGAGCAAACACTAATAAATATTATTGCTTTATTCTTTTTATTTAGCACGCCGTGCTGATTGGAGAAAAAAAACGAAACGCTTCGTAAGTGGATTTGTCTCTGATTTACATTTGAAAGCTGGACTTGGTGAATTATTCTCATTTGGTCTAATTAATGGGTTCCATGAGGAGAGAAACGAATAAACCCATCTGTGCTCTGCAGAAACTTCCACTCTCAGCTTTGTGGGTCTCGATTCTCTAACTCAACTCCAATAGTTTTTCAATGCCAGGTCCTCTGTCTTTATCCGTCTTTTACATTTCAGTCAATGAGAGGGAATTCTGAAATTGAGCTGAGATTTTCTGTAAATGAGGAAAATGGTGGCAATTTGTTGTACTGGAAAAGACTAATTTGTTGTTTAATAGACTGAACTGTTTAGTATTTAAATAGCAGGAAAAGGGGTCCTTGTTGTTCTAACTTATATTTTAGTTTGTGTAAAAATGCATCAAAATAAAAACTTATTGCTTTTGCAAGATGCAACATTGAACAATTAAGAAAAGTTCAATCTTTGCTTTACACATTATTCAGCGGAGTAAAAATTCAAAGTTCAGGAAATTGTTTTTCACAGAAGCACAGACTCTTCAATTAGAAGCACTTCTAATAATGAATATAATAAAACTTTTTTTAAAGTTGATTGTATTGATTGGCAGCATCTAATTAGCAGCCCATCTAGTAATGTAGCTATTTTTCAAAATGGGAAATACAAGAAAACGTAAAGTAAAACCGATATGTTTTGATCCTCATTACTTGTTTCAAAAAAAGTATGACCCTTTCACCCCCTCCAGTCAGAATGCTATTTTAGAATAAAATAAATACATAAAAAAAAACCTGGTATCAAAATAAATGAAGAAATTTGGAAATTAGTTGAAGTCCTTTCTGGGTCTGATTTAAGTCTGGAAACCGAAAACAGAGAATGGGAAACTATTAATATTTTCAGACTTTATTCTCTGTCCAATTAACTAAATGTTGAATCCAACAATCCATTTGTCCAATATTCTTCTGTCCGTTCATTTGTTTGTCCAATGTCCATCCATCTATTTAATATCCGCCTGTCCATCCATCCATCTGTTCAGTATCCACCCATCTGTTTGTCCACTAACCCATCACTCCGTCTGTCATTCTGTCAATGATTATTTTTGCAGATTTCTTATTTAAACACCACATAAAAATCTGACAGTCATTCAAACAGGAGAATTGGACTTTAAAAAAATGTCTGAAGTGAACTGAGAAGACTGGAAAGTAGAGTGTGAAATAGTGTAGTGTTCTGATGTGGAAAATATGTAGGAACCGTGTCTGCCACCGCATTGAAAGGTGTGTATAGCGGATTCCTTACCGGGCTTTGAAGTTCTGTTTTTGCCGCAAGCAGAGACACTAAAGGATCTTGATGTCTTGGTTGTGAATGATGGTAGGAAGGAGCAGGAGACGGTTAGGCAGGTTGGAGATTCACTTGCTCAAAAGTGAATTTTCATCACTCAGATTCTCCTTTGTGGTCACGAAACAGCTTCTTTCTGGGGCGGCAGCTAATGATTGTTTTAGTGATCGGTTATCTATTGATTATTCTTACAATTAATTAATCGTAATCGGATAAAACAAATGGCACATTCTACAATTTTTTTTTTATTCAACCACCTAAGCTTATTTTACACATTATTAGAAATACATTAAAAGACGCAAGAGTTTACCTGATTGTTTATGGCCAGAAGAGACGTCAGCATCTTTACCCGTCAATGAAAACCAGACATTAATATTCATAAATTCCCAACTCCAAGCCACAAATATACAAGCTGTTTCTTTTTAATGTTGACACCGGCTAATAAATACAGTGAAGTATGAGTGATTACAGCCTGTCCAAACATTGCATGTAACACAACATCCCATTCAAGGTCACACCATCGTGCTGGCTTTGTCTGGCTAACCGTTTCATTTGCTCATCGGCTACACCTCATCAATTCTAGCCGCGAAACCTCCACAGTTCTCGCTCCCGCCGTTTGAAGGACACGCAGATGTCATTGTTCTCTTCGAAACTCTGCCGGCCCAGGAAGCAATCAGCAGCAGCAGCAAAAACTGCTTGCCAAGAAAGCAGCAAAGCTTTCTTGGCAAGCTGCAGGCTTCGTGTAAAGCGCTCAGGAAGCTCGTGCATTCATGTTCTCTTATGCTTTTTGCTTTGGATCGCTGAGCTAAGTGCTAACTATTACAGGTGCTAATCCAAGCGTCCAGTTCTGTCGCGCCCTGTGAGTCATGGTAAAAAGGAGAAAGTTTAAGGCCAAGCAGAACTCCACCGCTGGTAGTTTAAGGCATTTCATCCAACAGGGGAAAGCTTTTCTTTTTCTTTTTGTTGTTGTTGTTTTTTCTTTTTTAGCACACGCAGACATCAATTGGTATGTTTGATTTTCTGCAGACAAACACTTCTGGGTTCAAGGCTACACTCTGATCTCGAAAGATGTGGAGGACTCTGTGCCAGTCTTCCTGAGACACATGGCCAACGACGTCTACGTCTGTGGGAAGACCATAAACCTTCTCCGAATCTGCTGTCCGCAGGTTTGTTTGGCCCATTCATAGCCATCCGTACAAATATGGAGGAGGAACAACTTAATGCACTTGAATTCTGTGCAAAAACAATCATGGCTTTATTAGTTTTTCTAAATTGTTCCTACAAACAGGAATTTCCTTTTCTTGTTTGCAATTAATTCATTAGGCATTTAAATGAACTGTTATTACTGACTGTGTTTGTTTTCTTGCATCCAACAAGGATTCAGTTGTTTGTATTTGCTAACAAATGCACAGACTTGCTCTGCATACTTAAAGCTTTAGTCTATATGTCACAATGATGAGTTTAGGTTTTATTCTATACATTCAAAAGGCCCTTTAAAACGTGAAAAGTGTGTTTCACTTTAAAATGTGAAATGTGTGATATGTGAAATTACTTCCTGATCTATATTTTAACATAGATCAGGAAGTAAAAAGCAGAAAGAGCTTCCATATGTAGGAAGAGTTGATATTTGTCTTATATTTGTCTGAGAGAAAAAATCAGAAATGACTCAACGTTTTTAGATTTCTGTAGTGATACTCAGAAATGTTGCATGGATGTCATACTGCATGATTCACTTGATGAGTCTTAAAAAAAGGTTTTAAGAAATAAAATCATATTCATGTCATATTCATGTCAAATGTCTGCATTCTGGAAGGCTAACACCAGTAATTTTCACAATTTCTTAGACATTTTGCTTATTAAGACATAAATGATAGGAAGTTGATATGAAATGCATCAATGTGACCTCATGCGAGTCACATTTAAAGTGGAAAGATGGAAATCTGATTGTTTTAGTTAAATTATTCCTTTAATTCAAAGGAATCCAACAATGCCATATGAAAGTATTCACACCCATTCGACTTTTCCACATTGATAAACCATAAAGCTGTCCCTGCTGAAGAAAAGCGTCGCAGAGCAAAATGCAAATTCACGTTTTAATTTTGTTGTTGGCCTGTTCCATAAAACCAAACAACAAAATGTGGAAAGATTCAAAGGGTAGGAACGCTTTGTACTTCCTAGCATTTGCAGGTTATTCTCTAGTTTGTGTCCAAATCCCTCCCATATGTCACCCAGATTCTTCGCTAGTTTACTTTTGGATCTAGCAGCGAAACCGGAGTTGTACTTTCCGACAGCTGGTGCAACATATTTTGTTTATGAAATGAACTCTGAGGATATAAAACACCATGTCAACATGATGAGTCATCCAAATTTAACACTAGAAGCAGCATGTCTCCTTCTTTTTCCCTTTTTTTTTGTTTGGTAGCAATAACTTCAACTTCTCGCCAAATCTGTTCCTCCACAAGCACTACATCTGCTGGTCGGAGCTGCCGGTGCCTCGCATCGCCGTCACCTTCTCCCTGCAGGAGGTGGAGGAGATTGAGCGGCAATGCGCGGTGTACCGCGGCCGCATGGAGAGGATCGCCAAGCACAGCGCCGTCAGTAGGGAGGAGCAGGTAAGGATACGTTCGAGGTTTATTTTTAGAGCTTCAGTGTTTCTCTCTGCACAATCTGATGCTCGTGTTCTGCTTTTAAAAGGCATCGAGTGAGTTTGTATGGCCTCCAGCTGGCAGCTGTGACAGGCAGAGATGGGAGGGGAGAGGTGAGCTCCAGAGCAGGGGGATAAATCTTTGTTAATGATGATTTCTTGCCTGTCTATTGTTAGGCCCTGCGAGCAGAGCGAGCGCGCCAGGAGCTGATCAATCAGGTCAGGGAGTCGGCGGCTAAGACCCTGGAGAGCATCCGAGGTTAGCGTCACGCTTAAACACTCAGAAGCACTGCTTCTCCTACCGTTCACAAAGCGGCTGGATATTCCTTCGACATGTGACATTAAATACACTTCAGGTGAAATTATACTAATCACACTTCGCCGCCGTGCAAAACGACGCATCTTCCATTACCCTAAGAGTGTGAAATGTAACTATCAGTCACAGAGTTCACCAAAGTCCTTGCATCCATTTCTCCTTTTCCTCCAGAAGATGTAAAGGATTGTTGGCAAAGGAGGATGATTGGCTTGGAGAATCCCTGCTCAGTTTCTTTATGCATGTCTCGGCTTATTGGAGTGCGATGCAGATGGCGGTGTTGTTTTGTGCCGCGGCGCGTAGTTAGAGGGATGCGGATGTTGAGTTGATTTTCGACCGGGAGGGGTAAACAGCCCACTGTTATCTCCCCCACCTCCTGCAGGGCGCCAGGTGTCACAGCGTCTAGCTGAGGAGGCCAAGAAAAGGGAACGCTTTGAGGAGCTGAAGCAGCACCTGGAACAGGAGCAGGAGGTAGTTCAAGTGGAAATGCATGTTTTTTTGTTTCTTTTAAAAAAAGTACTTTAAACTGTGTTTCTATGTCTGAACGAATGCTCAAGAGAAATTCTAAGAAATAAGTTTAGGTTTTTTTTTTTTGTGAGAATCTGCAAACTACTAATAGGTCAAACAGGGTGTTACTTGCGCTTCTCTGAGCATGATGTGTTGTTAGTTTGGCCAGAAAATTATCTTAAAAACAAAAATGTATCTGTTTGAAACTACCCAAACACAGCAGTGTGTTTCCAACCATCTCTACTTGCAGCTTTGCAGCGGCTTGAAATGTTTTTACACTTTAAACTCTTCACATCCTCCATTTTTGTTTACCAGGGTGCCTTCAGAAGTCAGGTATTGTGACTTGTGGGAAATTTATTCTGAATAATAAAAATTGCAGCTTTTGCTTGAAGGCGTTCACAAAGTTTTTTTTCTATAATGTATTTATAGAATTTAAAAAAATAATAAATTTGCAGAACATTTATTGCAGGAATGTTCTACAATAAACAAATTGCAGAACATTCCTAATGAGTGGAACAAAGCCAAGACTTGTCCGTCTTCTGGAGCAGGCGAATAAGGAGACCATGAATCAAAGATTATGTGTTCGTAGACATTTTCCTTCTGGTCTTTCCTGTCTTACTGGGAATATTGGGCAAACAGTCAATATCTGGATGTGCAAAGCTGGTATCAGTTTGCTCCCAGTGACTCTGCTGTAATTGCAGTAAAAGGTGGTTGACTCAGAAACCAAATATTTGTAAAAAATATTTGAAAACTAGTTATGCTTTTCCATTCACCTCATCACCGCATCAGTACCTTTGCAAGGTTCTAAAAATAAAAAAACATGTTAAATTTGCATCCGTCTGAGGTTCGAGAGCTAATATTCTTTACACGCTTTCTCCAAAACAGTTGATCTGCTGGTCAGGATGAAGACGAAACAAATTAAATACACAAATAGGTTAATTACGCCTCTTTTCGAGTCCATCAGTTATCCTGACTCAAGTCCCTGCTGTGATAAATACGGTGCTGGCTTTCCTCGCCCACATTAGCTCCACATTTGCTCATCTTAAAACATGCTGGAGACACAGCTTTTTTTTCTCCTTTTTTCAGACCCTATCTTTATTTCTCAAACACCACATAGAATCTAACCTGCTGGTTGCCTTCTTTGGTACCGCCTGAGAGATTGACACGCCTCTGACCCTCTATAAAATACCATGCATTATTTTTCACTCCTCTCCCGGCGACACACAGCTCTGCTAAAACGGAGGGACGCGACCCCGCTCACCCACGCTCACTGGTCCCGTTTAAGCCTAAAAAAGATCTCTGCCTCGGTTAGCAACTCCGGAGAAAAGTTTCACGAGGTGTGCAGACCTTTATCTGAGGTATTTTTTTTGTTCACGATTCATACTTTCAACTTTCAGTACCCTCAAGTATAATCCTTTATAGAAATAATGAAGGTGGTTTCTAAAGGGATTGAGATTAAGGAGAAAGTGATGGTGTCACGTGGAGGATGACTTTCTTAGTTCTTTGAAGTACAGCGCCTTAAACGATTCTGTTCAGTTTGTACCACAACATAATACACATTCTTTTTATTTTAAAGGCTAAAGTTAATTTGAATAGTACTCATTTAATATTTAACCATTCAAACCTTTGTAAGGACTTCCAGTAGGTTTTGACACTGTCAGGCTTCGTTTGCAATAGAAATGTTTTTGTTATTTTTTGTTGTTAAAAAAACAACTTTTCAGTGTTCACTAAAACTACAGTGATTTATTTTATTTTCCACATTGTTGTTCTTTTGGGGCCAGTGTAGGGATCAGTAAACTTGGCTCATCTCTTGTCACAAGTACTTTCCATACTGACAGCCTGCTGATAACTGAGGTGAGACCCTGGCTGTGGATTTTCTCCATACAATGTCAGAAGAAATCTTGGGTAAACCTCTAAAGGGAAGCGCAGGAGATTGAAGCATGGCGTCAAAAATGCACAAATTAACATTTCCCACTTAAAGAAACATTGCATGCATGCGTTTGTTTGTGTTTCTGCGACCAGTGGCGAAATGCAGCCAAGAGGAAGCAGGAGGACGACGACTTTGGCTTTGCCAGAGAGCTGAGAGACAGAGAAAAGAGACTGCAAGCCCTGGAGGAGCAGCTGGAGCAGAGAGCCAGGTTTGACAGCTTCCGCTCTGCCTTTTCCAGCTAACCGATCCATCCGTGTTGGGCACGAACATAAGCAGTGTATGTTTACCATGCCGAAACGTCACCTTCGCGAGTATCGCATATGCGAGCGGCTAGACTTATGCAGCATTGCCGCACAGTTGGGATAACTGTCTAATGCCACAGCGTGAGCAACTGCTATCAGAGCTGTCATTCAGCTCGGCGACATGTTGGAGATCAGAGCGTGCCAAAGCTGAAGGAAGGAAGAAAAGAAGGAAAGCACCTGCCATCTTCAGCCTTTTAAGCAGCCAGTTTGCATCTTTCTGCTCCTCTCCCTTTCGGGAAGGATTTGTAAAATTCAAGATTTTAAACACCGAATATATTTGGGATATGGACAATAAAGAGAAGTGTTTGGGTTTTATAAAGGCAAACATTTCAATTTCTGTGGATTGTAAATGTTGCAGACTCGAGGTCAAAGAGCAATTCTCTGTCCTACAGAATATTGCTTGAGCAGCAAACTCGAGTTGACCTTCACAAAAAAAAGATAATTGAAAAGATTTTTTTTTTTTATTCTGTAAACTACTACTTACTTCTAGACTTACTTCTAGTGCCGCCCTGGGCAGGTGCCCATATCAAAAACCACCGCTAGGGGCACCTTTCCTGCAACTTGGCACAATGGCCGCTAGTCTTTCACATTGCCCAACTCCAATGTGATGTCCTACCTTTTTTTTTTTTTTCTAAATATTTTCCCATCATACTATGAAGCAGTATTTTTACTCTAGGTTAATATGATGCTAAACACAGTTTCATGACGCAGCTGTTGCTGCTTTGGATAAACCTTGTATCTGACAGGACGTCTCGCTATCCCGTGTTGTAGGAAGGAGCTGATTGCTCAGTACAGCCGTCTGTCGGAGGAGGCGGCTCACAGAGAGAGACGGGCCTTGTGGAGAGTGCAGCGAATGAGACTCCACGAAGCCAGAGAGCAGTTCTTCATGCTCGACAGGCAGAAAATTCAGGTTGGTGACAAATAAATGCACAGAAGAATGAAAAATATGGATGCCTGATTTTCTGAGAATATCTAAGGAGGTAGGTAAAACAAACATGTAACAGTTTCCCAAGGTTTTCACCTTTTTATTACATTTTTTTAAATTAAAACCTTTTGTGCCCACCTTTCAGGCATTGCTGGATAAATACCCCTTTGGCCAGGAGAGCCCTCCCTTCGCTGCATTGCCATCTGGTCCTTCATTAACGCCACAACAAACTCACGTAATAACTCCCTCATTATGGCAATCATTTTTCCGTAATCTCTGCTTTGTTAGAAGCTCACTTAGCGTCCTTGCTTGCAGGAATTTCCCACTCAGGAGGACCAGTTGGCAGACATTCGAAGATCAGAAGCTGCATCCCCGCCACTTAATCCGTCGGCAGCAGACCCTCCTCCCATCTCGGAGGACTCCGACATCAGTGACCTTCTCACTAAATCGCCGAAGCCTGACAGTCAGCAAGTGGATAAAGCCTTGGAGGAGATTGGCTCTGACCTACCTGATGCCCGTCCTGCTCCGCAACTCGTTGACTATGACTTTAGTGCCCCCTTTAGCCCACTTGAGGGTATTGCCGGCCAATCTTCATCTCAGTCCAGGCCCCGGTGGGGACCTGCAGTCCAGCCTGAGTTCGTGCAGCACTCAGAAGCTTTCAGCTCAGGTACAGGCCAGGGTCAGAATGAAGCTGTACCAGAACAAGAGGCGAGTGATGAGCAGAAAAAAGATCAAACTAAGACTGAAGGAGTTGAGGCAAATGCTAAACACAGAGACTCAGAGAGTGGAGATACACCTGGTGGAGGCGTTTCTTTTCCAGACCCCCAGAGTTCTCATAACATAAAGGTTCCTGACAGAAGCTCTCATGGCCATCCATCTGATGCTCATATAAAGGTTGGACAGACTGTCTCTGAGGGAACCGCTCACCTCCCCTCCCCCGACATTCACGGCCATGCTTCAGACTCGCTCATCAAGATGGGAGAACACGTGTCAGAAGTCGGCGCTCCCACACCATCCTCCGGTGCTCACGGTCACTCCTCTGACGCTCACATCAATATCGGGGAATATGTTCCTGGGTGTGTCCCTCCTCTTCCTGTCCCTAACATCCACGGTCACGTCTCGCATGCCCACATTAAGGTTGGCGAACACGTTTCCAAAATAGAGGCACCGTTACCGTCGCCGAATGTTCACGGCCACAGCTCTGACGCCCATATAAAGGTTGGGGAAAACGTTTCAGATGTTGTGGCGCTGCGGCCTGCACCCAGTGTTCACGGACATTCCTCTGACGCCAATATAAGAGTCGGGGAGTTTGTGTCTAACGTAGCAGAAGCAATACCTCGTTGGAGTAAACACGGACACGCCTCGGATTGCGTCCTCCAGCCGGGTTGTGCAGTATCTGGAGAAGAACTCCCACCAGCCCCTCTGCCTGGAAGCTCTTACGGTCACTCCTCGGATTCAGCTTTAGGTATCGGGTGTGTAGTCCAGGGAGAGGAGCCCAAACGAGCAGCATTGCCCGGCAGTGCCCACGGACATTCGTCAGACTCTGCTTTGGGCGTCGGATGCATCGTCTCAAAATCCGACCCGCTTCCATCGCCGCTACCAGGCAGCGCTTACGGTCACTCCTCTGATTCAACACTGGGCATCGGCTGTTTGGTTCAGGGGTCAGACCTGCCACTTGCTGCACTTCCAGGCAGCGCTTACGGTCACTCCTCTGATTCAACACTGGGCATCGGCTGGTGGTTCAGGGGTCAGACCTGCCACTTGCTGCGCTACCAGGAAGTGCCTACGGTCACTCATCAGACTCTGCTCTCGGGGTTGGATGTGTGGTGAAAGGAAAAGAAGATCAAAACTTGCAAAAGACAAAGGACAAGGAAGATAAAGGTACTAAAACACAGCACCTTTACTAAAACGTTTGTTTTTATTTCTATGAATCAATAAGACAATAATCATAATCAGTATGTTGGTAGCTCTAGATTGGAATTGTATTCAAGTTTTTCATTCGTCACTTTTAAATCTCGCACATAATGTTCATGTCTCAGATAAATTCAACAGGTAAAAATAGAGAATGCGTCGAAGAATCATTAAATAATCATTGTGCAGCTTTTCACTGAAAACATTTAATTTTGATTGCAGTAACTACCTGTCTATATTGAAAGATTGCATGTGTGCTAAATGAGAACTCTTAATTAGATGGAGAAAAAGAAACAACACTTTAAAGTCTGATCTGCTGTAAGGGTCCATTTTAAAGTCAATACGTTTCAGATGAGAAAGATCTGAGTTTCTTTTCTTAAATACAAGTTGTTAGGATGTCATAAAATGGGACTTTTCAGTTGATTACTTTCACACAAAGCGAAGTACAATCAGAGATTTCAAACTGTGACTGCATTTTCCTCCGAGGGCCAAATTAAAACACTTTTTCTTTTTTTGCAGCAGCAGCAGAACATTATTTACTTGTTCTTTGGAGAATGATCTCTAAATTTGTTCTCCTTCAGGCAGCCCCACCGATGACGGGACGGTGTGTTGGCCGTCTGGGCTGTGGTTATCCCCTGGAGAGAAGACCCAGCAGGAATACCTCACGGCCCTCTCTGCTCAGTATCAGGTGGAACTCTACGAGGATCGCTACGACTTACTAGGTTAGTGCAGAACACAGCTGAAAATAAAGTTCATATTTCTTTCAGTTGAGGCATTGCATGCTTGGACAGATATTCCCTCCAGATTTGGATGATGTGCAGCTGAAAGAATTTTTCGCTCCCTTTCTTTTTATGATGTGAAACTGTGCCAACAAGGTGTTGTTTTTTTACAACTGGGTGCAATTGATTAAAAATTTCTGAGCTCCATTGTCTCATATCCTGATTGTGTTAAACATATATTTGGCTTGCTTTAATGACGGTCATTTCTGAAAACGAGGTTTGTGTTTGGCTTTGGGGGCGGATCGTGGCTTGTTTAAGTCACATCCTCTCTTTTTCACTCTCGGTTTGTTTATTCATGCTGCAAGCGTTCGCGCTGAAATCAATCAGCATCTTCTCCAGCGAAGTCCTCTTCCACATCGCCGATCGAAGCCAGCAGACATAATTATTATGGGTTTCCATAAATGCAGGGATGGAATCGACTGAGCAGGTGAAGCGACTTGCTTCTGGGTGATTACTGCTGTAATCAGTCTGAAACTCGCCTAACTGCAGCCCCAAAAAATAAAAAATCCAGACATCTTGTTTCAGTTATGTAACCTGCAGCTGTGAGGAAGACGTTTCCTCACCAGCATGCCTGTCTTCTCCCCTTCACAGCTTCGTCCCCGGAGTCCCAGCTGCTGAAGCAGGTAACGCGGGGGCCCTGGGGCCTTCCCATGGACCCGACGCTCCGCAGAGCCACAGACACCACAGCTGTCCAGCTCAGTGAGATGGTTTCCCTGCCGGTGCTGATGAAGCACTCTGTCACCGCCCCGCTCATCACGCAGTGAGTTCCCCTTCTGGAAGAGGCTCTCTTTGTGTTAGGCGAGAACTAATGGCTTATTTCTGAGCAAATGAATGGTTCAGATTAAAGGTTTGTCATTATGTATGAAAAGTCTGGTGTCACATTTACATCGGACAGTTTTAACTGGATCCAGTCTTATTTAATTTAAACCTGTTACATTGCAGTTAAGAGCGTAATTGACCCTGCAGGAATGACAGAGATTCCAGAATAACATGGATGCATGAATGCAGATTTCTAAAAGTGTTGAGAGAGACAACATATTTCTATAAACTACATATAGACAGTAACACAGTCCACTGTGTTACTTCATGCATGGTCAAATTTTTAGTTTTTTTATTCTGCAATGCAAATGCTTCTCTCCATGTTATGCCAATTCTGTTCCCAGTGTCTCCTTGGTGAATAAGGCGATAGTGGACTATTTCTTTGTGGAGCTGGGGGTGGAAAGACACTTTGAGGCACTGCGCCACTTCCTGCTGATGGAGGACGGCGAGTTCGCCCAGTCTCTCAGCGATCTGATCTTCGAAAAGGTGACGCTCTTTTGCCTGTAATTATTTCTGAGATATATATTTTTTTTCTCCACCTTTCCTACCTTCAGATTTGAAGGAGCCGTTATTACCGTTAGCCTCTCTGTAGGCGATTTGGGAGCGTAAATTTGCCATGTTTAAAAATGGGAACTCGCACATTTGAAGACCGTTTTTGTCCAACATGCTCACCCAGGGAGCACTTTTGGTAATGGTTTTAATTTTCTCCCAGTAGCTATAATTAAATGCTGTTAGACTAGTTTCACACATTACTATGTAGAAGAAAACAGCATTTAGAGCAGCAACCTGTAACGTTTATAAGGAAAATATGCTTTTTACTTATTTGTTTAATCTGTCACTGTCATAACATGTTCTGTAGTTTGCGCCGTCAGTTTCACTTTTTTTCCAAAAAATAATAACAACAATAATAAAATGGATGGATTCCTTCCTTGCTGTTACTTCTTTTTTTTTCTTGCTGTCTTTCCTGCTTGCCACCCAGTGTTTTTGTTTTTCCTTTGTCTTTTTTCCCTCCATATTTAAAGCCTGACCTCTTTAGAAATCTCTAATGGAAACTCATAGTGAACTTTGGGTTTCCCATCTGGAAAAGTGAAGAATTTCTCCATGCAAAAGGTGCAGGAACCCTGTCTGTCTGATTCCACTGCTGGTTTTTAAGCTTCCTGTCGTGCGATAACAAGCGCAGCCGTCGCTCACACCTCAGGGCTGTTCTGCACGAACATTCATGTACATCTGTCTCCTGGGGCCCATCAGACAGAAGGTGTTGTTTATTCAGCCATAGCTCTAATTCCACTGATTGGCACACCTTCAACCACGCAGGAAGCGGACCCTTTAATCAGTTGTGTGTTTGTGAAACAAGAACTTGTTTTAAAAGTATATTTATCTAAAGATTAGGAATGTTTAAGTGGTCAAACGTTTGCTTTGTGACCCTTCCAGATGGCCAGCGGCCAGACTCCGGGCGAGCTGCTGACCCCGCTGGTCCTCAACTCCATCCTCAGTAAGGCCCTGCAGTACAGCCTCCACGGAGACACTCCCTTAGCTCCTAATTTCACCTTCGCCCTGCGCTTCCTGCCCGAAACCTTCCACCCCCACGCCCCGGACTCCCTCAACTGCTTGGAGCTGCGCTACAAGGTGAGCTGCTTTGACGGAGCGGGTACCGTGGCGACGGCCCTGACACGGGCGTGTTCGCCCCGCCGCGAATGTGACAGCCTGTCGTGTTTTTGACAAACTGCTCGGAGTGTAGAAAGCGAGCTTTATCTCTCACTGAAATAGGTGAGCGAGGAATTAGATTCATGTCATGCTCAGAAACTAATGGCGCACATATGGGCCCCAGCTCTCCTCTCTCATGTTTCCTCAAGCTGCTGCCTCTTCATCTTGTTCCTCCTCCTGCTTATCTTTACCCCTTTCTTCACATGTTCTGCGTCTTTATGTTGCCGTGTTTCTCTCACCCCCTTCACAATCCTCTCACCTACTTTATCAGCGGCTTCATATTCACACCTTTCTCTCCCGTCATCCATCACTCTGCCTTTCCTTCAACTCTCATTTCACCTCCTTGTTACTTCCTTCCCCACTCACAACCTCTCTTAGCTTTTCTGTCTAACATAGATCCATCTCCTCCAGGTGGACTGGCCGCTGAACATAATCATCACCGACGGCTGCATGAACAAGTACAACCGCTTGTTTTCATTCCTGCTGCAGCTCAAGCGCATGGTGTGGAGCCTCAGGGATGTCTGGTTTCACCTCAAGAGGACAGGTGAGAGAAAGGCAGCTCGAGCTCAAGCTTCATGAGATTCTTCTTTCTACCAGGATTTCCGATGTTCAAGTTTTTTGTATGATTTCAAAGCAGAGGCCGTGACCTATGTTTTGAATAAAACATAAACAAGGAATGTTGTTTATCTGTTTTCCTCGTGGGGTTTGATTATATTGATCCGCCGCACTTCGTGCACACGTCTCAGAAAAGGATCAACTAAAAGGAGAAAAACAAAGTCTTAAGATGGAAGCAGAAGATATTGAAAATGTTTGCACAGGCCAAAAAAAACGTGACCATGTGAAGGATCCGTATTGTAAAATTTATAATAATCATTTTAACACTAGTTGATTTTTACAACTTATGAAGCGTTTCTCATTTCGTCCCATTCCAGCCACAAACTCTTGTGTATTTGACTAGGATTTTATGACACAAAGTGCCGCGTATTTATTGAAGGAAATAAAGGAAAAGGATGCATTCATCCATCCGACTGGATACAGAACATCTGTGAACATCAATTTTCAGCTTACCACAGACTCTCAACTGGATTTCTAGCACATAAATATGCTGAAAACTACTTGCAGGCCAAAAAATATAATTCTTAAAACCTAAAATCACCAAAAATGTTTCCCACGTTCTAAAAACTATAAACTAATCATGAACTATTTTAATGAAAAAATAATCTGATTTCTGATTCTACATCCAAAACTTAAATTGGTTTGACCCTAGAAATGTCACAGTTGTGACACCGGCGTTAAATGTGATTTATAACGGCCTTAAAAAGGTCCTAGAAGTTGTTGAATCTGAGTTGGTGAAACCTGCAGAAACCCCGGCATGTCTTGCAGCTCTGGTGAAAGGTGCGGGCCGATCGGTGCAGTTCCGACAGCTGCAGCTCTACAGGCACGAGATGCAGCACTTTGTCAAAGTCATACAGGGTTACATCGCCAACCAGATCCTGCAGGTGTCCTGGACCGAGTTCACGGCGAAGCTGGCCACCGCCGGTGACCTGGACGGCATCCACCGCACACACGCCGACTACCTCAACAGAGCCATCTTCAGGTGACCACTGGAACTGCACGTGTTTAATCCATAGCATCACAGCACTGCTGGCTGTAGATTGTTGTCTCTGCAGAAATGAGGTTATACTTGAGGTAATAGTTTGTCTTGGGATGTTTAATGAACAGTATTTTTTTTAAATTTAGGCACAGTAAGTTTAAGTCCTACTGTTTGGTTATCTTGTATTCTCCTCATAACACACTCATTCACATTCCAGTTGAATGACGAGGCTAACTTGCGAACCCGATGAATGATTTAATCTGCGAATGAATAATTCAGGAGAGGTTGTTACGATCACACCGAGGTGCTTCGCGGTTGTGTCTCGCCTTCGAAGGTCATTAAAAAGTTAACTTTAGTCTTTCTGTGACCTTTCTCTCCCCTCGACCTCTCCAGGGGTCTGCTGACGGAGAAAGCGGCTCCGGTCATGAACATTATCCACAGCATTTTCAGCCTGATCCTCAAATTTCGGGCTCAGCTCATCGCGCAGCCCTGGGACAGCCAGCAGGGGGAGGCGGTGCACCCAAGCTTCATTGCTATGCAGCAGTCGTACAACACCTTTAAGTATTACTCCCACTTCCTTTTCAAAGGTAAGACCGGGGAATATTGTTTCACCTCTGGGCGAATATAATTTGGCCTCTGTAGTTACAGTCGAGCCAAGACGGAAAAAAAACGACTCCTAACTCTGTCAGTGGATTTTTACACATCATAGTAACAGCTTCTGATCCTCCTGATAGATTTTAAGAAGTTTTGTAGCCAGTTTAGTGTATAACTTGATACGGTTGGTTTTCTTACACAAATTTGATGTTAGTAGTTTATCAAAACTATTTTTTTAGATTTGCTCTTCAGGTCATTTTACCATTGGAACACCAAACTGTGCTAAGGTTCATTCATCTGACCCAAGTTGCGGCGCTCGGATGAAATGAAACTGGAGTGAATGATCAGTATTAAATCCAGTCTGGTGTAAACTGGAAATTTCTCCAACACCAGACTTACTGTTCAGAGGAAAGCAGAGTGTAAGGTTATATTCTGTCGCCTCTAAGAATGTTTGGAGAATTCAATTGAGGATTCTTAAACCTCAATCAGTAGATTTAAGAATTGAACATCAATTCAATTCAGGTGAATTGAGGCTCTATGTTGAATTCTGTGTATTAAATATGAACTTGTGCATCCAAGTCTCACTTTGAAATAATTAGTAAACAATGTTTGTATCTATTAATTATACAAGTAGTAAGTTATATTTTGTTTTACCTCTTGAAACGTTAATATTTCAGGGAAATAAAGGTGTATCTAAATATCAGCATGATACTCATGCAGATTAGTGTTAATGCAAGCTTCTGGCCTAAGCTGCGACGTTGATGGACTAAAACTCCTTTCTCTTCTTTTATCCCCTCCAGTGGTGACTAAACTGGTGAACCGAGGCTATCAGCCCCATTTAGAGGATTTCCTGCTTCGCATCAACTTCAACAACTACTATAAGGACTCTTGAGTTGCTCTTCAGTTTCCCGTTGTACATCGTTTAACTGGCTGAGCCCTCCCTTTGGGCCGCTTTGGGAAGATATGTTGGATTTCTGATGGTGTTCAAACGTCCTTGAAGTCCCACCTCTGCTGTTCTCCATTTAGGAACCAAACGGTAATTAATGTCGAATCCTTAATGGTTTCCACGCACTGAAACAATCAAGACGACACGCGTGAGCTGAAGCTCATGACTTGTAATGCATCTCGTATACATGTGGCCGTTCATTGATGTATAGTTAAAGCTAATATAAATGAATTGTTCATGTGTCGATACAAAGTTAACATGTTCCAAGTGTTTTTATGTACAATTTCTAAAGTAATGTAAAAAAAAAAAAAACCCCAAGCAAAAACTCTGATAAGAAATTACATATTTATTAAAGACTGAATGTTAACATTAATGGTTTTAGAAAACCGGGTTTAATTAAGTGCAAAGCATTTCAGGTAATAAATGTAGCCGTTTATAAAAAAAGACAAGAGTGAAGAAACACGTTCCTGCTAATATTATGGTAATGTACCTCCTTCGCTGTGAGTACCAGGAATTTTTCTAATGATAAATTACTTACAAAGCAGAAAATATATCAAGGCTGTAGCTCTGCAGCAGGTCGCACACACACAGGGAAAGTTTTAGTTTCCGGATGGAATATTAAAGTTGAAACTCATTTCTTCAAGCCAGTAATTTGCTAAAGAGAAAACACAAACAGCAGCTTTGTCATTACACTAAAAAAAAAAAAACCCTGTTGATGGGAAATGGTAATCACATTAGTTTGCATTACTCAGGACTCTGAAGGAGCGAAAGTTTGCTTTACAACATCAGACACTGCAAATAAAGATCCGGCAACAGAAAAAGGGAGACTTGAGAAGGTTCAGTTAGTGGGTTGTGGTTTCTGGAGAAACAGGACATTTTTAAAGCAGATCTTCATAGAGTTTCATCTGCAGATGTCTATTTCCTCT
This sequence comes from Phalloptychus januarius, assembly GCA_902982915.1. Classification (NCBI taxonomy): domain Eukaryota; kingdom Metazoa; phylum Chordata; class Actinopteri; order Cyprinodontiformes; family Poeciliidae; genus Phalloptychus; species Phalloptychus januarius. The sequence goes on along the minus strand of CADWAE010000471.1, from coordinate 14,869,273 downwards.
ACCTGTTCACATTTCACTGATATTGTGAATTCATTTACACAAACTAGTCTCAGATCAGCCATTACCTCCTACTTTTTTTTTTTGCAGTCGTACATGTAACTAAATAAATTTCCCCCAGCTTCACCAATGTGTACATTCCTCAAAGTCGGAATCTTTTTTTTTGCAATCCATGTTGGCTGCTTCGGTTTAATTTCTCCTTGCCTTGCTTTTGTCTGTCCGTCTGATAAGAGCTAAACTTTAACAGGCCTTGTGGAAGCTGATATGCACATTTTCCAAAATGAACTTGGTCTTAACTATGTACAGCTCCGGTGGAACAGAACACGTTTGCTCACACTGGACAAGAATGTCTGGGTAATTTGGAACCTTTAAGGATGCATTTGAGTGGTTCTTCATCTCAGGGCTGAAGGATTTACTAATTTTATTTGAGAAACAAGGGTGCCTCCAATTTCTTTTAACCCCAAAGGGTTAAAACTATGCAAACTGGTCCCAGGGATATGCAGCTTCCCACATCAACACGGTACATTTTGTTTTGAATCAGGGTTTTATGACGAGGCTGGACCAAAAAACCCAGAATGGTTCTAGTTTTAAAACGAACTGATAGAAAAGAACAGCTCAAATGCATCACTTAAGGCCAAAACATATTGTTAAATGTATCTGTGAAGTGAGCGTATGCTAACTTTATGCTAACTGGTATAGTAGGAAACCCAGTCCTAAATCAAACAGTGCCTCTAATCCTCCTACATTGTTGGTCACATAAACTAAACAAAACCATTTAATGTAACATTCAAGGTCAGCTTCTTTTCTCATCTGTACAAAATCTCCATCGTTTACAGTTTATCTGCTGAAATAAGCTCAAACGGCGAGAAACGTCCACCATCCCACAGATAACTACGCTTTCAGCTGTTGTGCTTTGAAACATGCGAAGCGGCCGTCTCCGGGATTCTTTCATGCACTAATGGAGAAAATCTGAGTGGAGTTTCCTCTTGTGTTACTGCTGGGTACTCGGACCAGAGGTTTTAATCTTCTACACGTGGAGCCGGTGTCATTTATTCATGAACCGCAACAGTCCCTGCACACACACGCAGGTTAAACAGCAAATAGACACTCCGACAAATCATATTTACACACGACTCGACGGAATGGAGCGTAGAGTGGCTGTTTTTTTGGAGGGGGTTCTCAATGAGGAGGCTGCAGACAGATTATCCTCAGATTTGTTTTTGTACAGGTAGTGGGGAAACTACTTCAAGCAGGATGTTAATATAGCTCACCAGGAATGCTTAAGATGGCGAAGCTTTAGAGTCTGTGCAGAAAGAGCGAGAGCAAAACATTTTCTCTCCTGCCCCACATTTTATGGCTGATTATAATAAACCGCTATAGTCACCGCGAGCAAAAGCAACCAGCATCGTCTAAACGTTCTTTTTTTCACGCATTTAGCTTCTTTTGCTGTATTAATTAGTGCTTAACCTTAAAAGTGCAATATCTGTTTCGTTCAAGGAAGAAGAAAAAAAATGCCAAGAGATTAATTACAAGTTTTTTCGTACACAAACACCCTCACACTATGAGAAGCTGAAACAAATGTAAACCTAAGCTGCAGTGGATAATTCACCACCAGGACCAATCGGGGCGCAGGACCTTAGGATGTGCATGCTGTGTAAAATAGTGCAGAAGGAAATGAAGAACTTCAAAGATCCATACTAATGTAAGCATGGAACAGATAATATTGACTTTTGTTTTTTGCCAAACGCCACGTCTTAATCTGGAGATGTGGCTGCACAGGTTCAATGGAAATCAACACTGCGCTGTTGGGTTGGTGTTACAGTACTGGAGTTAGAGTCGGGAAGGTCAGAATGAAACCTGGTTGTTTGTTTTTGTTTTCTTCTGGAGAGAAAGGAATGTTCTGACGATGACTAGGCCTCGGACTCCAGGTGTTCTTGGTTCTCTCCGCTGTTCGAGTCGCCCGTCTCGGGTTCCAGAAGAAGGAACTTGCCGTCGTTGGTCAGAGGCATGTTCTTCATCAGCTCAGCCAGAGCCTCTGGGTCCTTTAACAGAAAAAGAACAATGTGCTTCACCTGCTTTGTGTTGAGGCTGTGCAAGTGATTCTGTGGTGTAAATACATTGACTTAGAAAACTTAAGTTTTCACATTTCGTCACAATACAATCAGAGATATATATAGATTTTTTGGTTTGCTTTCATTTTTCACCTCCTTTACTCTGATATCCATAAATAAAATCCAATGCAACCAGCTCTGCCATTGGAAGCTGCCTAGTTATGAAGTTTCTTAGTGAACAAACAAAATCATGAAGACTAAGGTACACAGGTCAGGGAGATAGTATACGGAGACGTTTAGGTTATAAAACTATATCTGCAACCTTCCAGCATCTCTAGTAGCTCTGCTTGGTCCATCAGAAAACTGAAAGAGTGTGGCGACGTAGTGGACGGAAATCTGAGTCTGTAGGTGCAACACTGGTAGAGAAAAATGTTAACGCACTGTTAGAGGAGCTGACATGGTTTTGACTCAGAAGAGCTGATTACATTTATTTTCATGTCACAACTGCAAATGAGTTTGTTTCTGAAAATGTGAAAACGTTCCAGGGAAATCTTTTCACTCTCGTTTACATTCAAGGTGTGCCCTCTAGTGGAGACATTTAGTCTCTTCTTTATTCAAATCATTCACTTCAAACTAAATTATTTTAAATGCTGAAAATCTAAACATCATGGAGTCATATCAGTCCTGAGATGCATATAAAACTGTCGCCTCCCTTTTACGCTTTTACATTAAAAAAAATAGGATTAATCAAAAGAATCGAGCATGACATCCTGGATTTTGATTTGTTTTCTGTTTCCCATAATAACGTATTTACCTTCTTTGCTTCTGTAATCTCCTTTGCCAAGTTTATGGTGTAACATATCTGAATGAAAGGAAAAGGGCAGAACTAATTACACACTTTCAGCACCAGTGAGCGCGAGTCTGAACTCGAGCAGAAAAACAAAAACACGTATTTTGGGGGAAAAACGGGGAGCCGACCTTTTCGCCCTCTGTGTTGCTCTCAAAGACAAAGGCGCTGAACGACGGCTCTCCCTCCTCGTTCCCATCACTCCAGTCTCTCCCCTCGACCACGAAGCCCATCAGCCTCCCGTTCTCCTGATGGGCTGCGAACTGGCACACCTCTTCTAGCTGGAACTGAGGAAAGGAAAGGTATTAACGTGGCGCAGACAGCATGACGAGAGCCTTTAATTAAAAGCAATGACCCGGTTTTTAGGGCGCACTCACGCTTATTCTTGTTACTTGAGTTTGTGGGTCAATCAACCTGTGAAGGAGAAAAGAAAATGCTTTTAGTAAGTTTTTGCCTCTTTTTTTTCCCACTTTCAATTGTAACTGTGTTTTATCTGTCATTATTTAATGATGGAAATACTTTGTATAGACATCAAGAGAAAAATAGCTTGATAAGTCAAAGTTTTACCAAACCCTGTGTTACAAAAAGAGAGAAAATAATTTTAAGAAGCAAGTTTGCTTGATTTGGCAAACCTATTGTGGTGCCTTAATGGTGTTCAGCTAAATAGTTTTTGTCAAAACCAGACAAAAGCTGTATACACTAAGATTTAATGCTAAAACTGTGATTATTAAGGCAAATGTGTCACATGGGTGATTATGGCTCACCACTCAGGGAAGGATTATTATATTAGGGGTGGCAAGAGCGCTTAGGAAAAAAAAAAAGAAGGGAAATCTCATCAGTTGCTCCAGTTTGTACTTTATTTTATGACATGTTTTGTTTGGGTTCGTTTTAATGCATTCATGATGTAATTCTTCAGTCAGAACTACAAATTTCATTGCAAATGGATGCTGAAAGAGCATATCTCTCAAAACATAAACACAAATACCTGAGGCTGCTGCTGGTGACCATGAGGTGGGCCTCGGTGGTCCTGAAGATGTTGTGGATGGCGCGGGCCGCCAGCACCTGCCTCATGGCCTCGTAGATCACCTCCTGGTTGTTTCCGCACCGAACCGCCATGGAGCCCAGGAAGCGCACGGCGAACACCTGCTGCAGGAGGGAGTCTGCAGAGGTAAATGGACATCATTAACAACAGTTTAGCCTGAACAGCAGCAGGTGGAACAGGACTAAAGTTACCATCGTTCTCCGCTGTACACTCCTCTGTTTCCCCAAAAGGATTCGTCCGCCTGTAACGACGCAAGCACGTGCATAATCAGCGAAACCAAAAAGCAGTTAACCCCCCTGCATGGGCCATTATGAAGATCTCAGCTTCCTGTGAGTGATGTAATCAACTCCACAGAATGCATGTGGATAAACAAGCATAATGATGCGACTGTCCTGCCCCGCCTCACCTCCCACCGGCTCTGTTCTGGTCCTGGAACTCGGACGCCGGCAGCATGATGTCGAACTGAATGGGCGTCCCAGGAGCGATCAGGTCCTCCGGTTCTGGAGCGGCCCCGGTTTTCTGGGAATCGCTTCCAGTAGGTTGAGCGCCTCCCGGCTTGGCTCTGAAGGGACAAGAAGACCAAGCTTCAAGGAATAAACCCCACTGAAGCTGAGCTCATTTTTATTTCTAGGACTTTCATAAAGCTAGTCAGTCAATCTTTGTGTTGACTGAAATGTTCAACTATCCATCCATCCATCCATTTTCCTGCACCCTTTTCCCTTACTGGGGTCGGGAGGGTTGCTGGTGCCTAACTCCAGCTAATGTTCCGGGCGAGAGGCGAAGTCACCCTGGACAGGTTGCCAGTCTGTCGCAGGGCAACACAGAGACATACAGGATAGACAAACATGCACACACACACCTGGGGAGAATTTAGAGACCAATTAACCTGACAGTCATGTTTTTGGACTGTGGGAGGAAGCTGGAGTACCCGGAGGGAACCCACGCATGCCCAGGGAGAACATGCAAATTCCATGCAGAAAGACCGGGGCCGGGAATCGAACCCAGAACCTTCTTGCTGCAAGGCAACAGCTCTACCAGCTGCGCCACTGGGCAGCCCAACTAAGCTGCCCATGTTCAACTAAGCATGTCAAAAACATGCTCAACAGAAAAACTTCTTATAGGAGAACTAATTTGGTTAAAAAACTTAAAATAAGCGTGTAATATAAATCATATTTTGGACTTTTTTTTTATAGAATTCTAAAAAAAAATGTATTCTAAGAATTTTTTTTGGTACAGTTTTGTTGCTTGGTACAACAGTCTGTACCAAGCAGTTCTTTAAACACAGCAGTGTGTTTTAACGTGTGATGCTGACCTGTCGGGGTTGGGTGAACCTTCCTGTCTCTTCTCAAAGCTGGTGATCGGAGTCACTGCCTGAATGGCGGTTTGGTTCAATCTGATAGCGACGGCCTAAAGGGGAGCAAAGCCTTTCAATAATTAACATAAATCAGGATTAGACTGTAGAGAGCAGAATGCAGAAGATAAATGAGACGAAACAGGCTGTTGCGAGGCTGGAGCTGTGAAGCTTTATTAAATTAGCTAATTCTAAAATGATTCTCCATCTGCTGCTTTAGCTCGCCACGTTTAAGCTCCTCCAAACTGCCCCATTTCTATTTATTGCTCTCAATCTGAACAATTTGCTACCAATTTGTGCTGGGAATTGATGAGATGTGATTCTGAGAAATGAAGGACTTATTATTATTAGTGACATATTGATGGTGTCTAAAATCTGTAAGTACTTCTACCCTCAGGCCCTTTTGTCTCTTTACGACTACAAACTTTAATGTTTTTTGCAGATATTTTAACACAAAGGAGCACAACTGCAAAGCAGGAAGAAAATGACATGCTGTTATTGAATTTCTGTTTTAAAAAGTGAAAACTCAGCGCACTACCAGCATTGAGTTACAAACAGGGATGGTGGGATAACTGCTGCTATGTTTAACATTTTAAAAATTCAAATTGTGCATTTGTGCTTTACCTCTGGGTTATCAGTCAGGTAGATCTGCCTGGAGATGTTGTTCACGGTGCAAATCCACTAAGAACGAAACACACACATTAGACCTCCCTCCATTTTTGTCATGACTCGACTGACGCCAGCTGTCAGACCACTCAGAGCAAAAACAATGATGAAAACCACACAAACGACGCCCGACAGCGTCTCCATCGTCCCATGACGGAGAGCAGCACATCTCTCTGTGATGAAGATCAGACAAACCGACGTTTAAGCTGCCTCCTCTTTCACACTGACCTCCTCGTACTCCTTTTTGCTCTCGGCTTGTAGAATCATCGACCTGGAGGGGCGTGAACGACAACGGAGGTAATTAGACGAAGTTCCATCATATTTTCAGCTTGCTTTTAACTGTCAGGAGGGAGGGGGCGCGCGTACGTCTTTCCTGAGGGGGAGGTTATCTGAAAGCAGTAACGTCTGTCCTCACACTCCACCGCCATGACGGAGCTGTTGTCCAGGTCCAGCACCATGCCCCCTGCCACGGCCCCCCGGGGCTGGCACATGAGGTTTCCTCCCTGGGTGAAGAAGAAGAGTCGATCCCAGGCTGTGGTCACCAGGCCGGTTTTACTGGGAAGAACGACGACAGTCTGAATATGTATACGAACATTTTACTGTTATTGTCATACAAACAGGAGGATCCACTTTAATCAAATCATCCATCTGTTTCTTTTATTTACAGCAGTGGCTTAATAAATGTTTTCTGACAAATATGAAATATGATTTGGACTTTTGGATGTGAGAAAGAATGAAATAACATTTTTTAAGAATCACATTTAGAAAATATCTTAATTCGCATTTGCATGAAAACTAACATTAGTACAAGTTTCCATCAGCGATTCACCCAGTCTGGTTAATATTTGTTTCACGAACGCAACTAATGATGTGTTTCATCATTATAAAGAGCCTTATTGGACATGAATGGAGCGTTAAGCAATAAAGCTTCAGCCATGACGAACAGGAAGTCATTAAGAGCCGCCACGCAGGATAATAACACCTGTTTAGCTTTCTAAAACTAAGTTTGAGACTCTTTTGATGCAAAAGTCATTTGTCCTGATAGTTTAGCTGTCAGCAGTTTGCACATGGAAACGGAAATACAGATCATAGTAAGTGCCTGATAAATGCATCAATATAAATTATGATTAGCTCAGAACTAATCTCAGCTCTGATGCACAACTGGCACAGGAATGCTTAGAACTTTGTGTAAAATATTAGAAATATTCTGAATGCTAAAAGGTATTTTCATTAAGATTCTTAAGTTTAGTTTTTTCACTTTTATTTATTTTTTTCTTTTTTTTTCTAAATACTTTGTGCTCCTTGAATGCTAACTACTTCCCTCTAGTCTCATTTAGAAAAACAACTTAAGCTTACACCAGGCCATAGCACTCTGGGCTGTTAATTCAGCTATTTAATACTTTTTACCTTTTTTTTTTTTTTATAGAATTGCAGTATAAGCTTCATGACGTTTTTGATGGAACTTGATTAATTACATATTTTCTAGGCACATCGTGCTCAATCAAGTAACTGTTACATGCAGTATATATCAATATATCAAACATGACTTCGCAATTTGACGCCTGGAAATTGGCCTCTGTGTTTTTAAGACAGTCTGTCCAACACTCCGCCTTCAACACACCAGTGTTCGTCCATTATCTAGCTCACAGATGTTCTTAAGAGCTTCACACTGAGAAATCGTTCGTGTGAAGAGTTAAGCAGACGCACAGCTCCATCAAGTGTTTGCTAACTGCTGCTGCCGCTAGTCTGGAGGAACTCCAGGTAGAGTTTTGATGAGGGAACATAACAAAAGGTAATTTTTACATAGTACTCTTCCCCTTGTTGCAGAGTGACTTGAATTACTAAAATGAAATTCACTTTTCATCAATACTGTCGTTTATTAAACAGTTTGTCATCTACATGTTTATTAAATCCATTAATCTATGGATTTCTAAACTACAGGTGTGTGATTCACATGAATTAGTCATCCGTGTCCCTTTTTTGTCCTTCCATGTCCTGTTTGCAAAATAACCAGAAATGCTCAGATAGTGTTGGATAAATACTGAGGTGTGTGGCTCCCGGTGGACTCTGTGACTCAAACACTAAATACTAAGAAACCGTTACAAACGGCAGAGATCATTTGCCCTCAGTTCCATCAAAGGTTGCATTTGATTGTACAGAGTGACTGGTGTTCTGGGAAACCTTTTTCCTTTGGAGTCACAGACGTTTGTCAGAGAGCTTTGATGCATATGAGGGAGCGACGGGGTTTGACAGCGCTGGCATTTCACTAAATCACAAGGCGCGCCACGCTGCGGTTTTATCTCCTCTGGCCATTAAGGACGTTTTCCTTCTCATACATCTGCTCTACAATAAGCTGGCAGAGCACGCTGTCACCACATTACCTGAGCCACCTCATCTTCTTTGACACTTATTGTTTCTCTTCTTTATGGTTCCTGCATGTTAATAGGAGAAAAAAAGAACTTCCCAAGAACCTTCACAGCCCAGCCAATAGAATACCATCAGTCACAAATAGCCAGGAAACATCCCTGGAGCTCAAATAGGGTCAAAATTATGGTAATTCTTCTTACAGGGTATCTGCAGGTTTCAGCAAGTCAAATTTCTAAGACCACATAATGCCCCCTTGAATTACATTGTTTTGCACATAATGCACCTACCCTTACAGTGGTTGGTTACAGAAATAAGCCTGCTGCAAAAAAAAACATCCTGCCAACTGGAAATAAATTTGCACTATAATTTGCACTATAAATTTGCACATAATAAGCAGCTAACCTTACAGGGTATATTAGCAGCTAGTTAACAGTAGCCCCAACTGCCTGCAGTCACAGCAGAACGCAACAAAGATGTTTACGTGCGACTCAAACCTTTTCCTGACGGAAACGTACGTATGAGATTAAATGGTCCTGCCACGATAAAAGTTAAGCTCCGCGATTAATGTATTTACCAACTTGTATATTTTATGAGTCTAAGACATTTTAAGATCTTCATTTTAGATCGATGAATTTAAAACTGTTTAAGGATGCGCATACACCCTGTCTTACTTCCTAATGTTGAGGTAGCCAGCCTTCTGGATCAGAGTGCGGTTGACGGTTTCAGTTTCCTTGTCTGGCATGTACACAGTGTCTTCCACAGACAGAAGCTCCTTCTGCGCCATGCGCATGGTCTCGGCCTCAGCGTCCAGCTGCTTCTGGATGCTGGACAGAAAAATTACATTTTTATAGGGAAAAATATCTCAACTTAAATCTAAAGCCAAAATATTCACACCCCTGAATTTTTCCACACGGTGTCACGATGCAACTACAAGCTTTGCTGGATTTGTTTTGGGGGGGCGACTAAAATAGAAGTGCATCATTGTGAGGAGGTGTGACTGATATACGTGGTTTTCAAAATGTTTTTCAAAGGAAAATCTGAAAAGTGCGGCATTCCTGTCTTAAAATCTAATATATACGATAAAGGTTTGTGGTTGTGATGTGACAATAGGTGGAAACATTTGAGGATTTTTCAAAACGTTTGCAAGATGTTAAGAGTCAAAGTTGTTCTCCATCAGTTGCACACATTGAATATTAAAGTTAATTACTTTTGGGCCATGTTGGACACTGAGGAGAGAAAGCTTTCCATCTTCTTTGACACAAGCTCAAGGCCCTTCTTGAAAAAGCTGATCTGTGAGTGAACACATAACAGAGTCACAGTTAGCATTACGCCACACTTCCTGGATGGGTCTGCAATTAAAATGTCTTCATACTTAGTTTTTCCCTCTTCTAGCTGTCTTCTAGTTTTTCTAGCTTCTAGCTGCAAGACTCTTCATATTTTTTAGCACATCCTAGTGAATCAGTGCAAAAACCCTCAAATAAATAAATCTTTTATTGCTCTAGTGTAATATTGTGCTGTAAAAATATTGAAATCATCATTGATCACTTTAATTTAAGTAGATTACATCTGCTCATTGGGGTGGCAGAAAAAACTTCAACATTAATATTAGAGCTGCCTTTGATTCATAAAAATGTAAATGTAATGTTGAAATGCTTGCTTGGTGATTGGACGCTGTATTATGTTTACAGGGTGCATAAAGCACTTCGCACCGCCTCGTTGCTGAAATGTGCGATACAAATAAACTTAGGAAACAACAACATGCACAATCACCAAAATGCGCTTGGACACAGTTCAAGGGTCAGTACCTGTGCCTGAGTGTAGCCCAGCATGGGCTCCAGCATAGCGACTCTCTTGCGATACTGCAGGGCGTTGAGAGCGCAGTAGTACTGCAGCGAGGCCTGGTGCTGCTTCCTTCTTGTGTAGGCCACCTCCTTCACCATGTCTGCCTTCAGCTGTCCAAACAGAATTGGCCTGAGCATGCAAATGTACCCCTTGCACATGTATAGCTATCCAGATTTGCACTCCTGGACCTGCATTGTATGCAAACGCCCGTCATGCTCTTAAAAATGCAAATGAGCGAGTTCCAAACGACACGCTCTCATGTTTAATAGCTGCAGAGTCTGCTCTTCAACATGAAGTGTTACAGTTTTAGAGCGCATTTAGCTCTGCAGCAGGGTCGCTTTTTGTTCATGCCACACAGTTTCAAACGGTCATCGAACACTTGCACTGCATTAACAGCAGCGTTGCGGTTCTGGAAGGCTTTTTGCGGCTTGTTAAATCAGCACTCTGCGGTTACTTTACCTTTTCGTTCTCCTTCTTTTTGGGCAATCGGCTGTACTTGACCATAGACGCCTCGTGCTCTGATCAGCAGGAATGAGAGAGATGGAGGAGGGGAAGCATTACATCTGCACATAAGGTCTGCAATTTGCTTCTGAAAGCACCAAAAGTTGACGCTTACCATCAGTGGCGATGCCGAATATTTCCTTCAGAGTGCTTATCTCTGCAAAGTTTAAAAGTTTAGTTAAATAATCCAAGATAAATGTGGGAAAACTTTTCTTTCTTTTTTTTTCGTTTTATATTTGGCTACCGGTGAGGTCTTTCTCTCTGAACTGGATCAGGGGGAACACCATGCTGTCAGCCATCTGGTTGGCCAGCTCAGAGTGGAGCGAGTTCAGCTGGAAAAAAGAAAAATATGATCAGACATTTTTTTAAAAACTCAGCAGAAGGACAGGAAGTGAAGCCTCTACAAACATCTTGGAGGATTCCTGTTTATTTTTATTTTTTTCATTAAAGGTCACGTTTTCAAGCTAGGAAAGAACATTTTCAATCAGAGTGTGAGAAAAGCCTTCACTCTGTGGAACAGAGAGTTATGTGAAGGACGATAATAAAAAAAACCTTCTGTTTACCCTGATAAAGGAAACAGGATCTCCCAGATGAGCAAATCCTTCTTTTATTCTCTGCGCTTATCAACAGGCTCCACGCCGACGGCTAACAAGTCTGAGGGATCAAGCTGGTGGATTGGTTTTGACTTGACGGGAGCGGATCAGCTGGATTAGATTCAGAACCGAGCCTCGTTTCCTCATAGAGGACGATGGAGTAGAAGGTCAACACCTTGTGTCTTTGACGACGCGAGTCCTGGGCAGGTTCCTGAACCCCTGCGGCTGACTGGGACAAGTCCATCTGCTCTGCCTGCACACACACTCCTGATTCAGCTAAGCATCCATCCATCGACCCGCTGCTCTGCTCCGCTCTGTTCATCTATCCAGCATGACACACATCACATCTGCTTAGACACTCGGTTCCGGTCTCACAGGACTGATAGTCTGTCCGTCTTTTTATTAGGCTCTGTTTTTTTTTTGGTTGTTTTTTTTTTCTTCCTTCCCTGCAGAATGCTGAGGAGAGCACAGGTGCAAAATCTCCCGTAATGAGATAAAGAACCCAACTAATAAGTTTGGAGCAGTTTATCATCGCTCAGTGGCTGCACGGATTTACGGAGAACCGCCACAGAATGACGCTAAGGAGGACGGGGGCTTACCTCTACAACGGTTTTTGCAAAGCTCTGTAGTGTAGTTATGACCTCTTCATCACCTTTCCCCAGGGCAAAATTCTAGACAGAAAGAGAAGCACTTTGACTTGTTTAACTCTCAAAACATAAAGTGTTGGGAAGTTGGGCGTTAGTTCCTGTCAGAATACCTCAAAATGAATCTCTAGTTTATCTCTTTTGAAAACAGTTTTCCTGTGTGAAAAATGAGCTGCTGTGCTCTGTTCTGTTGTTTTTATGCTAGCATAGGGATAATTGAAGCATATTTCACCCACACTAGACGATAGGCTGGTCACAATACTGGTCTTTTGTTTGGAATATAGAGTCGCTGTATAAACCTTTTCTACAATATCCTGGACCAGACTTTACAAAGGGCTTACAGCGGTAGTAGCCCAGGGCACCAATTTCTGGGGAGGCCCCAGAGATTTTTCCCCATTCATTATTTATTTTAATGAATGGCTATTTTGCAAATATTGTACTTTAGATAGGAGTCAAAGGCCCATATCAGGTGAGTTGTATTAATATTCTAGGAATTTAGTGAATATAAACAACTAAAGTATTTAAAATTGTTTTATTGCAAAGGGCTGTAAAAAAAGAACTAGCATCATCAGTTGGTGTCATCAGTTCATACCCGGTTTATGAAAATTTTTCTTTTGTGGATAGGGCACCAAACACTTCAAACCCAACATATTCATATTTATTTGTCCGTGTCTCACTTACAACATATATGAAATTGCAACTCTTCCCTTTTACAGGAGAGTGTCACAGAAATATAACCCAGTAAAAGCCTGAAGAAGAACATTTCCTGTTATCGCCACCTGCTGGTTCCACTCTGACGAGAGTTTAATTCGCCCAATTGGTCTGAAAGAATCCCGTCTTCTGTGATGCAGCGGCAAGCCCAGCGGTTAACTGTGTGAACCTCAGCTTTTCACTCATCCAAACCAAACCACACCCAGCTTTGGGGCTGGGTGTGGTTTGGTTTGCGGTAGAACACCCACACCCAGAGTGTGGGTGTTCACACCTTGTCTCTTTCAAAACCTGACTGCATGACCAAAGTCCTGTGGCCTGTCCCCAACTTTAGAAACCTTCAATTGAAGTTGTCTCAGTCCAGCTTTGCCTTGGTCCACTAATTAGTGTAGATTAACGTTTTGATGTTTAAGCTGAGGTGTCTGCAAACTTACTTTCTTTTCATAGTCAAGAAGCTGCTGTGAAAGCTGCTCTGTGGCCAGTCCCATTTCACTCTGAAAAGACAGGAGGAGGACGAGGAGGCTCTGCTTATTATGAAAGGTTAATTACAAGAGATCAGCATGTGGCTTCCCCTTGTGTATCATAAAGGAATTGACAAAATGAAGAGATAAGAGAGGAATCAAAGTTCACATGAGATTTCATTTGAAGAACAAAAAGAACGACAGGTTAAAGCAAATCCGACTCTGGCAGCGAGACGATATTCTGAGCCGCTGAACTGTAAGGTTAATAATCCATATAGAATATCTGAGTTTGTCGTTTACTGTCATTAAAATACATTCCAAACAACATTGTGCTTAGTTTTGAACACAGTTTGTGTGCTTTAGTACCTGAGCTCCAAACACTCTCTGCATGGCCTGCAGCAGCTGGTTGGTGTACTCCGTCAGATTCCCCGCGTCTTCCTCAAACACACTCAGCAAGGAGCGGGTCTGTGGGACAACACAGAGAACGTCAGAGGGCCAACAATTCCCTGCGTCTCTTTACCATGAGACTCGCAGTGTGGGAGAAGATTAGTTTCAAGGTCTGAATGTAAGAAATTTCAGGATGTATTTTTTAAAAAAATCCAACCAGTCATCATGTTTTTTTTTATAACTCAACATAAATCATATTCATGTCATAAAAATATACACCAGAGAAACCTGAAAGGTTAAACTTTGTAAGAGAAGAAAAAAAAAGCTGTGGTTTAAATTTTTATACTATAAATAAAAAATCCAAATATTGTAGCTTATGGATGAAGAACGAATGTGAACAGAAATTTTCAAGTCGTACTACCGTCATTCCAACACATGGATGTGCCTTAATCTAATCTAATCCTTACGAAAACTGTATTTCAGGTTTTCTTCCTGTGTTTAATTCCATTCATCGTCCTGTAATCTTCCCTGCACCTGCTGAAAAATATAATCTCTTCAGCATGATGTGACCACCACCGTGTTCAATAACGTGGTCAGTGTGATGTGCTCGCTGAACACAACACTTAATGATGAAGTTTCTACTTTGTTGTCCTTTTCTGGTCAGAATTGCATTTAGGAATATCATATAAAGGAGAAGGGGAAGTAGAAATGTTTACCGGACCTTTTAGATTTCACCCATAAAAATGTGGAAAAGGTTGAATGATATTAATATGCTTGCGATTTTAAAGAGGGGATAAGAGACCGAATTGAGGTTATTTCATTGGGAACCGACAAGCTGAGTTGAAGGTGAAAATAAAGACATAAAGATTTTACTACAGGCCATCTATGCAAACTAAGAACAATCAAGTGGGAGCCAAGTCCTGGTAGCAAACAGGTGCAGCAAGGAAGTGCAGAGAGAGCAGAGAGGTACACGCCCATAAGGGGTAGGTCTATTTACTTTTCTCTGCAGTTGGCTTTTGGCACTCAAAGAAAGATAAGATTTCTTACATTAAAAAGAAATTATTAGCAGCATTGTCAGGCTTGGCTTTTTTTTTCTTTTTAGATTTTAGGCTCGTTTCTAATGAAGGAAACTTCCTGACAAGGGGCGGAAAATGTACATGTATGTCTTCTTGCATGAGTTGCACTTAAAGTAGACTCAATTAGAGATGACAGCATTGTTTGAAGCAAGACCGATGCAAGAAACAAGAGAAAACAGCCCGGGGAGCAAGTCAAGGGTCTCCAGAGCTGATTTAACTCTTCTGTTCTGCACTGAAATCCTGCAAACGTAGCGATATTAGTCAGTGACACGGCCCTGCTGCAGACTATGATGGAAACCTTTCCCACACCCTGAGAATCGGGCCAAAACTGGCTCTGCTGCAGGCTAAAACCGAACTCTGCAAATCGCAGAGGAAGATAAAACTGTACAGAAAGTAGTATTCATACAGAGCTATATGTTTTAGACAGGATGTACAGTATATACATGAAGACAGCCCTATGACGAGAGGTAGCATTGTAAATATAATACACGCCACAAAATGTGTGGTATTTACATAGGAGGTTGTGTTTGCGGTAGACAAGCGTTTCTCCTAATCACAGTGGGGATTACATTCTAATAACAATATATCAACTGGACGCTTTCATCATCGACCAGTGGAAACAGCCCACAGTGGGTACTGGATACTGGCTAGGCTAAAGTAAAGCTAACCGCTGCGCTCGTAACGCACTGAAAAGGGATAACTGTGTCTCCTCACACGAGAATAAAAAAACGCAGGCGTACCTGAGGACTGTCCTGCAAGGCGTCCTCAAGGAGCAGTTTGTGATGTACGGCCGGCATCTTGTTAGCTGTACCAGGAGACGGGAATGAGGAGCTGGAAATACTAAGAACGAGAACTCGGTTTCCCAGAAGTCTCAGCGTGACTACGTAAAATTGGGGGCAAGACTCTGATCGCGTCTCAGCCAACCGCACACGTTCCTTGGAAATAAACAAATAGAAACTGCCGCATTCAGTCTTTGAGAGGATAGTTTTTATTATTTTGATGTTATTTTTTGAAGCTTCATATTTATTGTGATTTAAAGTGTAAGCCTAGATCAAGCCGAGTGAAAACTAGCTAAATATGAGCTAGCTTAGAAATGAACAAGGAACAAGTGTTAACAGTGCCCCCTTGTGGTACTAACAGGATTTACAGTAGCTTCAGTTTGAGAATTTTGTGATCACGTTGCAATTCAGATTACATTAGAAATATAAAATGCAGCGTTTAAATATTGTTTCCCTCAATAATTGTAATTTTTCTGGGGGAAAAAAATTACATTTCTGGTGCACTACATGGCTAGGTGGTAGATCAAATGTATAACACACAGCTCTCAGCACAGTTGTCCCTGGTTCTGTAAGAGTGGTAATAAATCAAAATAGTTATTGTGGCAGATTGATAAGAAAGTGAGAGAAGAACACATGGAAACTCTGCAGACAAAGTCTTTAAACACATTTCGTCAAAAAATCGATCTAATCATTTATAATACTGACTTTGCAACCACAAACTTCAATATATTACATTGCTTTTAAGTAAGCCAAGCAGTCCCATCTAAAGTTTGTCACAAGCATAAGAGAGATACTGTAAACATGTGGAAATTCATGTCCAATAATGCAACACATTTTTTTAGAAAAGAAACTGGTCTCAACAAAATAAACAAAACACAAAAACACTTAAAATTGACCCTTCAGTGCACCTTTCTACATTCCACTGATATCTTAATTATTTGATCTGATGCTCTGCAGCAGCTGAACCCAAAATAAACAGCCTTCCTTGTCTGTTTATTGGAAAACCTCAAAGATATACTTTTGGCTTTTAGCTATCAAGTGAGAAAAAGCCCATTAAAGCTTTTTGAAGATCTGAATACCAGTCTGACTGATCCAGGGGGCTCGTTGTACTGCACGGGGATAGCCTAAACAAGCAGGTCAAAATGCTCCCACGCAGAGCAGAAAACACTTCCCTTCTTCTTCCCAATGGACTTGTGTTGCTTAATTGTCCAAATTAGACAGTGCATTTCCACTCTCACTTTATTAACTTGTTAAACTTGAAGGCACCACTAAGTCTGCTTATAATTATAGACGCTCTCTCTCCCTGCACAGAAGGGAGATCCGGCTTAACAAGAGAAAAAGAAAACATGGGGCACATTTTAGGAATGACAATTAATGCTGATGCAGTTTTCCTCCTTGGGGATCATGAAGATGGTTGAGATTAATCTCAATGAGATGCTAAATAAGTAACCACATGTTAGAAGCAGAGAGGGAGTCAAGGAATCGCAAAAAAAAATCCCAATTCAAACTTTTTTTTTGTAAGAAAATGATCATAAAACTTTCAAGAAATCCATGTTCTGTGGTGAGAGTTTTTTGGACATAGAGAAGCTGTAAATCTTTGAAGCGGTGACACTTTGCCCCATAATTTGGTTAAACCAGTCCAACTGTGATGTCAGAACTGTATGTGTATGCCAATCCAGAGCCATTTAGCTCTGGTGTGAAGTCATATCTCACCCAAACGCTTCACATCAAGATTTTATCTGCATTGTGAAGGACCCCCGGGAGTTTGTGTGACGCTCACATCCACAGATGCTGGCATCCATAGATTCATAGAACGATCCAGTAAAGCACTGCTGACTACATGATCTGTGGGATGGAGTTAAAGACCTACAGGTGAAAACATCACAAAATGTTTTTGTTGATTCATTTCACACAAATCGACTTCAAATCGAATTCAAAAACAGAGTATGTCGATCCAACTGAACACACTAATCAGAAAAAAAAAACTATTTTAAATTTAGATTTTACAGATTTGCTGAAAAAGCTGAATTTATTGACTGACAAGGATTTAAAAAAAAGCAAAATCATCATGTGGAAACTCAGCCATTTTCTCTGTGTGTGTCTTGTTTTTATGCTTCTTAGTTGTGCTGACAGATTGATGTAATTACATTTGTGCATCATTAAGATCCTTGCCGACTCTCATTTCCTTTTTGTTTAGAATAATAAAGAATATTTTTGTTGTTTCTTTTGAAAGCGAAGGTCTAATGACTGAAGAACATGGCGAATTTATTATTCTTCACATTTAACATTATTAGAAAATTCAAACATATTTTACCATAATTAATTAAAAGTCATGTTTTTACATCATCTTGCAACTTTCAACCTATATTATTACATTGTCACACACATTTACATGCACAGAGGCATTTTAATTCAACTTAAACATTTTATATTTGGTCAGTTACCAAAATTTGAAGTGTTTGATAAATGTCAAAAGTATTGAGAGAGTAAAATTATTAGAAATGTGCACAGCACTGGACTTTGACAGGGCCATTGTTAATTTGAAAGAGCAATTTTTATCCCAGTTTGAAATTTCCTCTGAATGTTTCCAGATGTTGCGACAATATTTCTGCACTATGCATGACGCTACATGACTCCTTTTTTCTTGTGAAGACCACCAGTGTTTTCTGCAGCATGATGCTTCCAGCCCTGCTCTTTACAGTGAGGCTTAGTCAGAGAACAGTACAAACATTAACAGTGTTTTCCACTGAGTGTAAACACTGTTTGCGGAGAACTGACTTCTTCTTCTCTGATTGGCCTTTCAGCCTGTGTCAGCACAGAGCCCAACAGATGCTGTGGACAGAAACACATTGCTGCTAGCTTTAGCCAGCTTCTTCCACCCTCTTGAGTTCAGCGGTTCACACCCGGGGCCAGCCCAAAGTCGTTTTAGGGCTCTAGCAGGATTTGATTTTGGTCCCCTCTTACAGTCAGCAACTTCAAAACAACAGTTTCATTCCAGACCTGGGGGAATCTGAATGGATGGGCCATGTTTGATCAGCTGAAAATCAATGACGAAGATGTATTTCTGAACAAGACAAGCTCAAAGAAAAATAAACAATTACATTTGTATAAAACAAACACAAAACTAATAGTATCAGATTATGACTAATAAAATTATTCTTTGCTAATTTCTATATTTCGTAAGACCAATTTTAAACTATTTCAAATCAAACTTAATAGTACTGTCATTCTCAATAAACAGGGACAGATTTGTGGTGAACCAGGACTTCGAGGGCTCCAGATTGTCTTTCCAGCTGATGTTGACTGATGTCTGGATTTTTTCATGATGTCATACAAGGAAGAAGTATGTTTGAGGTGATATTCTTGCTAATTATATATATATGGAAAATTTTAGCTTGACTGATATATCAAAGAAACAAAAGGTTTGTTTGTCTTGTTTACAGCACATGCAAATATCTGGATTGAACTGTATGTATTTCTAAGCCTTAATGCATCCTGTCCACCTGAGTGGGCATGTCAAAAGTCTAATGAAAGTTTAACAGTTTAATGAAATGTTGAAAAACATTCTGAGTGACATTAATTGTCATTATCAATTAGTGTAAGGATTACCATAGAACGAAACAACAACAAACTGTGTCTGTCTTGCAAGAGCTCCAAAAAGCATGACTAGAACAAATCAAAATGCCCTGAGAACAGCCGGGGGCCAAGACATGACCCTTGTGTGGCATTTGCGGTTTTCTATGCCGGGTGCGTGGTGTTCGCCTGTAGCTGGATTGTTTTTAGTCGGAACCCAGAGGAGTCGGCTTTTAGCTGCAAGTAGAAAAACCTCACAAAGGTCCTGTGTTTTCATCACACAAAAAGCAAATTGGAAATTTCACCGTGAGCATCTCTCTCTCACAGGCGGATGTATCGATGCCCTTTAGTACAGTCAATTTTTTACACCTTCATGTAAAGCAGAAGCTCCCCATTGGTTAAAGTCACACTCCATCCTCCGCCTTCTTTACCCTGGTTTCCCGGGCAACCATGTCAGGGTGGAGAAAAAGAGCAAATCATGTGAGGGCAAAGCATCTTTCTCTCCATCTCTCCCCCCTATGTCTCTCTCTCTCTCTCTCTTGTTGTCATTCTCTCCGTCTCAGTGTGTGTACGTATAAAAGCGTCTCAGAGCTTTCACCTCAATCTGAGCTCGCTGTGGCTTTGAGGGGCAGGCGGGTGCAGGACTCAGGCACGCCACCAAAGGGCATCCCTCCGAGCCATTTCTTTGACCTTCCCTCTCTGCTTTCCCTGCTGCCCCCCAGATCCTTCTCCTCCCTCCGACGTGTCGCGGGTTTCCCCCCTCTCCTCCTCACCCTGCCTCTCACTGAACGTCTCCGCTCTGCCTAGACGGTGGCTGCATCGATGCAAAATGGGTTGTGGCAATTCCTCAGCCACCAGCACCTCAGGAGGGGGTGAGTGTTTCAGGAATCTCCGTGTGGATGTGTCAGTCAGCGGTACGATGGCTGGTTGTGAGCGAGAGGCTGTCACCGTTTCTGCGGGAAGGAGGAGACGGTTTTGGGGGTGCATGAAGTCTGTCCGGGTAACGCTTGCGCTCAGGAGCGCATCTTTGTGGATGCATGCTGGTTTCTTGACTTCATTCATGAAAACATCTCCTCCCCTATCTAAAAATTAATGACAAGAAATTAAAAGAAATGTACAGAATCCTTCTTGCATTTTACAGTTTTGTTCACATTTTTGTGAACAAAACCAAGTAAAGCATCTGCATCTTTAGTCTCCTAAAGATGCAGATGCTGAGTCCAGTTTGGCAAAATCCCTTATCTAAGACTCGACTGCATCTCTAAAAACATCTCCCCTCTCATACAGTTGCAACCTCTGGGCATTCCTTTTAGTTTGTCTGCTTTTTCTGTCGCCGTCTTGCTTTCCAAGGCAAAACTGACATTCACTCATCCTTGTCTCCCCACTTGACGGATACCAAGTGTGTCCTGAACGCAGGCACCTCTGAAATACTAAATCAACTCCTGACTTTGATTCGTAAAACCTGAAGGACACGTGTGAATGGAGGATATTCTCTTATCAAATTGTTTTTCTAACCCTCACCCAAATGTCCTGCTTATCTCCCGCTAGCACATCTTACTCACTTGGCTCAGACTGTTTTAAATTACACCTGAGAAAATCTCCAGGGTCGTGTACACACACACACACACACCCCCACACACACACACACACCCCGCACACCCCTACCCACACCAGCAATATTGTCTAGGTAATAATTAGTTTGAAGTATCTACAGAATTACCTCACCAGCACCACTGCCCATTAAAGCAGTGCAATGGATGTGTTTGTGCTTGTGCAAACGTGCGTGTACTTGCAGGCTCCTAATCAGTGCTTGCCAGGCGTGTTGACGTAGCAGCCTGGTCCAAATGTGATTCACGCCGAGGTTCCCCGGCCTGTAAACAACACCTAAGTGCCTCCCTGTGGGCTGGACCCTGTTAGTCCGTGACAGGTGGACGTCTTCGGTCGGCCTCATCCATTTTTTATTGACTTGGTCTCAGAGGTCAGCTATCAGAAGAGTGTCAAGAGCGAGTGTGTCATCCTGTCAGTCTGATAAATTGGGAATTGCAGCGTCTCTCATTTGTCCACACCAGCTGATGCCAGGCCTGTGTCAAAGGACAAAATTAAAGCGACTAGCCGGATATTTCTGTCAGACTGATCAAACTAACTTTAGATATAGTTATAGATGTTGGCTTTATTAGTGTAAATCAGGGGTGTCCAAAGTTGGTCCTGGAGGCCCGGCATCCTGCATGTTTTAGTTCTCTCTCTGGTGGTAGCAACAACCTCCTCAGCAAGTCAATGTTCTCCTTAGACCTTCCTATGAGCCATCATATGATGCAGGTGTGCTAAACCAGGGAGAGAACTAAAACATGCAGGATGCCGGCCCTCAAGGACCGGTTTTGGGCACCCCGGGTGTAGATTGTTGCATAATCAATAAAAAAATAAACACCCATGCAAAACCTAACTTTTGGTTTGGGTTTGGGCGGAACTGAGTGCCTTACGGCATCACATAAGACACTTTGTAAACAATCAGAGCTCTTTTGATTATATTTTCTTGCTGTTTGTCTCAGTGCAGGTTAATGATAATATTCCTCCTTCAGTTTTGTTTTCTGCACAGCTGCAACATTATGTCTGAGCTTCATTTAAAAACCCTCCATGCATTTCACAAAATAATAAAACACCGAAGCAGTTTGTGAGGAATCACATTACTTGGCGTCTCCCTAATCTGACTGAATAACCCAAATTATTCAGTCAGAAGAAATATGTTGAGTAGAGTAAAATATTACACATCCATATCCAGTGTTTGGTTAAATCTATGACGCCAGTCACTGTCCACATCTTCTGAATCACCCTCAAATTCTTGAAAGGACTTTGTGTGATAATCCTCCAGTGGCTCACAGGTGATCAGGTTGCTTGTGTACCTTTCTCTTCCACATTTTTTTCTTCCACTTCCCTTTCCAAAAGTAAGCTTGGATATGTCAGTTCTTTGGCAATTTTGTTCACCCATAATCATCAAAATTGGGAGAAAATAAACTCTTAAACTATACAACTCTGTGTGTAACAAATCCAGTAATCATTTCAATTTTGAACTGGATTGCTAACAATATTCCTATAACTATTTAAAGTTATTACTTTAAATAGTTATAGGAATATTCCTATAACTATTTAAAGTTATTACTTTAAATAGTTATAGGAATATTGTATAGGACTATTTTGTCAAAAGTTTTTGCCTAACATGATGCTTACTGCTTGTGATGTCATCAACCCTAATACTCACCTAGCAGAATTAGAAAGACTTTTCACATTTAAAATTTTTTTTAATTTTTAAATGCAGTGGAAAGCCATTCTTCACCGAGAATATCTTTCTTCTTGAAAGATATTCTGTGTCTTTATTCTCAGTGTACATTTACCTTCATCTTTAAAAATTTTAATCATTATTAGCTCAATATTTATGTGCAACCTAGAAGTAAAATGCTCCCATTTTTTGATCATAAAAATCCAAATCCTAACCACTGCTGAGGTAATCGAAGAAGCTGTAAAAGTCAAGTCGGACTAGATCATTATGAATTTAAGCCTGGCCCTTATCGAGTTCACTCAAATGACCGCACTATATGTCACATTGTTCAACCCAAGCCTTGTGCGCACAGATGCGCGGCCTCGAATATGAATGAGCTTTTGTCGAGGGCACTGAAAAGGCCTCTTTGTCACTTTAGCGGACTTGAAACCTTTGCGGATCTCTACATAGATAGAAATATTCTCTGTGTTTTTCTGCTTCATGTTTTATGATTTCATGTTAGTTTGATGCATCCAGGATAAGTTTTGCACACGTGTAGATAAAAACTGGCTGAAGGACAATCCTATGCATATCTTTCTGCACTGTTGTTGAACGGAGCTACACATACAGAACGAAAGGAGTCAAATTATCCTCCAGCTTAACTTCATCACTTTAGAGCCTCAGGAATGAAGAAATGCTAATTGGCTCATCTAGGAGTTAAACAGCCTTGAGTTTTCCACTGGTGTCACTGGAAGTGAGGCTTCATGTGCTGCTCTCCACACTGTAAGTTCTTTGACAGTGGAGCTGAAAACCAAAAGCAATTTTAAGCTACATAAGCAACATCAGGGCTCTAACTGAACTGAATAAAAGCTTCAATGGCTTCAAGGCCAAAGACAAAAAAAATAATGATTGCTAGTTGCTAATTACTTACTAGCAACAAAATCATCAAAAGGCACTTACTGAGACAAATGTGTCCAATTCGTATCAAATCATATAGTTGGATTTGAATCCAATTGCATACAGTTCAGTTGAAATGCAATGATTATGCAATACAGTCATAATAGGTTCACTATTTAATTAGTAACGTTCTGAAGACACCTCTAGCAGCTCATTATTAGCTGTCCTCTGTGCTGACCAGAAGACTGGAAGGAGACACACAGTAAAAACAAAGCACAGAAACACTGAGTCAGGAGTTCTTTCTAGGGAAAAGAAAATAAAAAACAGAGAGAATATGTGGTTTATAGTTGCAATATCCGTGGTACTCTCCAGGAAATAAATGCAGCTAGACTTAGAGGCACTGTGACAGAATTATTTCTATAGAAGAAAACAAACAAAATGAGCAAATAAATTCAATATATTGAATTGAATCTATTTTTTAAGTTGCTCTCCACTATAAAGAGATGCTAAAAGCACTGAAATATGAGCACTTTCAAAAGAAAAACAAAGTAAGTACAAATGACGGCATTATCTTCTTCACTTGGTCCATTCAGATAGGAGACACAGGTCTCCTAAAATAACAACTGAACATATTTTCCATGCAGAAGAAATGCACATATTTGTTTGAAATACACTTTCTTAGAGAAGCTGAAGGACTGAGCTGGGAGTACTTTCTACATGGAAGAAAAACACAGAAAACACACATTCTTAAAAGAAACAATGTATTTATATGAGGCTCCAACCAAAACAGTTCTTTTGTACTGAATGTCATTAGAATGTAGTACACTTGTTTCTGTAAAATTAAAAAGAGAACAGCCGCTCTGAGCAGAGTCGCTGTGTTTCTTTGTGTCTGCTGAAATACTGAGCAAAACTTTGTTGTAAAACAACTCATTTACCTCAGCAGCCATCTTGAATGTTTTAGTAATTATAGCCTTAGGACAAACCGTCACATTATCTAATCAATGTCCTAGTTCATGTGAAATCTGTCGCTTAATTTGGACATGAAGCTGTCTTAATGATTGAGGCTGTGATGACTTTTGCTCAGTGACGGCGCATCATCGCCATGCTTGATGTAACTTTTAGAAGATGGCGTGTGGTGTGGCAGCAAAGAGCTGGGGATGGTCAGTGAAGATGCTCAACGGAGCCATTTAATAACTTTTATTGGTTATTTCTTTATTCAAGAGAGTGACAAAGGCTTCTCCAGATTACTACAATCTAGACCCCACTTAGAATAAAAGGCTTGTTAAAACCCAGAAGTTTTAACAGCAGAAGTAAAAAGGTTTACATTCACCCTTAATAAAGTGAGTCTGCTGCCAGCATCTTATTATCTGTCCTTGATTCAGTGACGCAGAAATTAAAAGTTAGTAATAAAACATTCTTCCTCCATTAGATATGATGGTTGGATTAAATCTTGTTCATTCTTTTTTCTTTTCTCAGGGCCAGCAGAAGCCTCCAAAGATGTGTAAGTACCTCAGTCATTTTTAAGAATTTGAATAATTCACGAAGCTCCGTAAGCCATAAGCCAAAGCTAAAATCAAGTTTCTGGTCAAATTCGCTATAGTTTCCTTCAAGTTTTTAACATTTTGTCACATTATAAATGTAAACTTTTAGTGTTTTATTGGATATCAACACCAAGTAGTTTAACAATTGTGAAACAGAACATAAATTATGCATGGTTTTCAAAAAATCGCAGAAATATCTGAAACGTGTGGCAAGTATTTCTGTTCAATCCCTTTATTTTGATCATTTGTTTCCCAGAAGATTGTTTCTGTTGAAAGAAAGGCAATGCTAGTTTCATTCAAAGTCTGACACAAAATACAGGTGCATCCTAATAAATTAGAATATTATTCAAAAGTTTATTTCACTCATTTCACAAAGTGAAACACATCATATAGGCTACTTGCAAACTGTTTGCTATTTCTATTAATTAGGATGATTTTCTGCTCATAGCTATTAAAAACACATTTAAAATTAGCTTTTTACACCACATTAATAAGAACTGGTTTTAATACATGTGGACTTAGTCAAGAGTGTGTTTAATACCTGAATAATGGCTGCTATTGTTAAAATTCACAAACATAATTATAGCAAATGTGTTAAGTGTTTACTCAAGAAGCTTGGATGACTACAACATTTTTAAAAACTACGTATCCCTTTTCTTCCACTTCATAATTAAGCACCACTTTGTCTTTGTCTATCATTTAAAATCTTATCTAAAATCTATTGAAGTTTGTGGCAGGAATGTCAAATCATTCATTTGGATAAACACATTTTTATCTTTAGAAATAATTGTTTTTCTTTGAGTTCTCATTCTGGGGCGTTTGATTTGTTTTTTTTTTGTTGTTGTTTGTTTATTTTTGCTACTAATACTTTTCTGAAAGGAGAGGAGAAGCAACATTACTAAAGCCTGAACTGGAAAAACTGATAATGGGTGTTCTTGAATTTGTATTTTTATTTTCCAACATTACACTTTTCATTTTAGTAGTACTTCTCAGAAAACAGCCTTTGTGGGTCCCAAAAAGCTATTTAACGATCAATTTTCTTGCCAGTGTTACGGTGAGAATCAAACGTGTTAAGATTCAACTACAGTGAAGGAATACTGCATCTATTGAGCTGGTCAGGATTTCCAGTAAAAAATAGATTAATTCACTGGGGTAAATTTACATGCGTGCGCGTGCTTGTGTCTACTTTGCACCCTAAATCAGCATGCATGTTTCCTGGTATCCATCTGAGCAGTCAGGTTAAACCCTTGAGAGCTGACTGAAGAGTGCTAACTGCCTGAAGCTAATCAGAGCTTCCTAAATATCACAAATGTAGAGCACACTCATTTTGTCACATACATACACACTCTTCCTCTATCTATCTAACTTTGCCCATTGAAAGGATTTCCTAACCCATTTTTCCTTGCCATGGTTTCATCCTTTGCTTTACCAATCAAGCAGAGTAAGCATGCTAGGTCAAGTCTTTAGGGACCCACAAGGTGGTCAAATCCCAGTAGTCTACTTTAGTGCCTGCTTAGTTCCTTCCAAGATGAAACAAACAAACAGGACATGCACACACTCGCATTTTATGTTCAAAAGAAAAGAATCTGCAAACAGAACGGCCTCCAAGCTGAGTATTTATTGCTTTTTTGACCCCAGCGCAGCTTCATTTGAGCTCTGCGATGACAACATGCTGCAAGCAGCTGATTGTTCAGCTGGAACGATAATTGCCAATTCCATGTGCCGCCGCATCATCAGCTGCTGCCACCGGGGAATGATCCGTATTCCCCGCAGCTCGTTGTCAATGTTCCGCAGCGCAGCTGACACAAAACACACCCTGGAGTCCAGTGGCTGCTTCTTCTCAGAGCTTCAGATGTTTCTGTGCTGCACTCTGAACGCTGACCTGACCTGCGATTCTTCTCTCAATCAGGACAGAAGATCCCTTGGCAGACGATGAGAAAAGAAGGTATTCTGTTGACGTTTCTGAGGTTTCCCGTTGCCATGTTGCTTTTTGCAAAACAATCACTATTTTGCAAGAACAGTAACCGTAACTATTTGCTAGTAAGGCAGATATTATTAAAATAAAGAAAAAGTATTCATATCCCTTGAACCTCCTTTAATTTTGTCCCATTTCAACCTGTTAACTTTCACCAACACCTTTGTTTTTGTCTACAAAAAGCTTCAAAACAGCATGATACTGCCACCACCACGTTTCACAATGTGTATGGTGTGCTCAGTGTGATTTGCGGTGTTCTAAACAACGTCAACATGTAGGCAAGAAAGTTGAATTCAAATTTCCATGTGAACAGAACATATTCTTCCACGTTTGCCATATCTCCTTCAAGGCTTCTTGTGAACTGCAGACAGGGCTTCTTCTTCTGACTCTGCTTAAAGATTCAGAGACTTTTGAAGGCAACCAGTTTCACATAACCTCATTTAAATGAATATAGTAAAGGTTTAATTAATGCTCTCCTTGTTACATTTTTCAGTTTAAGTGGACAATCATTTCTTGGTAGGTTTGCCTTTATGCTATGCTTTTTCTACTTCCATATGATGTATTAATCAGAGCTCTGTGAAATGTTTAAAGCTTGGAAAATTGTTTTATAACCCAACTCTGCTTTAAACGGCTCAACGGCTTTCGCTGAATATAAAATAAGCTGAAGACAAAAGTGTGAAATATTCTCAAGATGTTTGAAATGTAACATTTTTCTTCCATTTTTCCCCCCAGTCTTTTGGTTCTAAAACAAAATCTAAAAAAAAAGGTCAAGAGAATATTTTGCAAGGGACTGAAATAATCTAACTCTTTCTTGTCATGTCCTCTCAGGAATTATGGCGGTGTGTATGTGGGTCTGCCTGCGGACCTGACCACAGTAGCTGCTAGTCAGTCTAAATCCACACGGAAAGGTGAACATCTGCTGCACACGTTCTAATTTTAAACAACTTTGACATTGAAGTGTATTTTTGAGGCACATCTGAACATGGCTGCTTAATGATCTACATCAGTTGAGCTACAGCAACATAAAAAGCAGCCACTCACCTCATTGCCAGGGTCCAAAACTGGATCTGTTAAAAGAAAAATATATCAACCTTCAAAATGTTCATTAGCTCTGTGTGCAAAGCAAACAGTGAAATTGATTCAGTTCAAGAAGCAACAATGTACATGTAAATCATAATGCAGGATTTAATGCAAGTATTTTTCTTTATTTTAGATTTTTGTACTATTTTATTTGTCCTTGTTGAAGTTTAATAAAACGTTGTATTTTGAGATGTATCATTTCCTATTCTAAACTATGTCTATCAGGTTAAAGGGGTGTGTGTGTGGGGGGGGGGGGGTGTTTTGAACACAGTTTTGACAGAGATACAGAAAGACCAAAGAGGGTAAAAGATTAAAAATGTCAAACAATGTCACTACAAATAACTTGTTTCTGTATATTTTTCTTCTTTTTCTTCTTCTTCTTACAGACTAGCAGCTACAGAATGGAGTTCAAAACAGGTAACTGAAAAAACAATAATGCAGCTTATTTGACTGTTTTTTTTTTCTTTTTTTCAAAATGATCCAGAACAAAAAATTTTCATCACCTAACATTTTCTCTGTCTACAAGTAAATATTTCATTTGGGACCACTGACAATATTTATACCAGATGTTGGCAATAAATAAACCAATGCAAACAAGTCTGGTTATGGATTTATTAGAATGAGCACTGAATAAACTTACAGAAACGTACTTCTTTGAAGTGATCATTTAAATTATTCTTAGAAATGCATATGCTAAAGAAAAATATGTATCTTCTTATTATTACTTCAATGTTTGAAAAATATGTTTGCATAAAGTGATGCTAAGTTGTAAGAGTAATTAATAAAAATTTATATTCATTATCTGAAATTTATTTCAGATAATGTGTGGCTTCATTTCCATGAAGCCACTTCATGGAAATGTGTTGCAGTATAGCTTGAGTTTGTTTTGTAGCTCAGCATTTTGTAGCCCATTCAGTGGGCGGGGCTACACGTACAGAGTCTGCAGGTTAACCAATCAGATAGAACGGTGTCTGATGAGCCAAGTAAATAATGCTAGAACAATTATTTGTTATTTCACGTGACACCCCAAAGTTTTAATCATAGATTTAAATATTTAGTTATTTATTCATTATATTATCTACCATGTATTGTATTTAATGTTATCATGACAGTTTAATCACATATATAAGAAGTTATTTGGTAACACTTTATTTGACACTGTCATAAACATGACACTGTTATGAACATGAAGGAGTCTTTATGAATGTCTATGACTTGTGTCATGAAGTGTCATTCGGTAAATAATAACCATTTTAATGAGTTGCATTAAAAGTCCATTAAAAACATCAACTTTGCATTAAAAGTGTCATTATTTACGAAATGTCTCTGCATGACAACAATCATAAACATTCACAAAGACTCCTTCATGTTCATATAGGTGTTATGTCATGTTTTTGACAGTGTCATGTCAGTCTTATGCACACCCCGTCAAATAAAGTGTTACCAAATTACTTCAGTGCATTGTGTTCATTTTGGCTCTTAAAAAAACGTAACTAACTCAAAAACTGTTGGCGTTTACATTGTTTGGTCTCAACAGGACCCTTTGAGTCGCCCAGAGACCGTCACATTACAAGCAGAGAGCATCTCACCGCTCCGATTCTGGTAGAAAATGGACTAAATAAGGACTTTCAGCGTCACACTGAGCAAAAGACAGGAACTGGCAGAACGGCAGAAGGTGGAGTGATGATTGGCTGCATATGGCACCAGTCACCGCCCTTTATCCTTGAGAACAAAAGACGAAGAAAGAGGAATCCCAGACAGGCGACGAGCAGCTGATGGACCCGCCCCCCTCTCCCTCCCTCTCAGGAAATGATGGAGGACACAACCAACTTCACAACTGAATGTGTGGGAATCACACAATCTCCCCAAACTCCCTTGGCAATAATATTTTCTGCTAATTATATCACTACAGTGCACAAATGCTTAATTGCAAAGTAGACTGAATGTGTCACTGGTGATGAAAATAGAATTTATTGCAATCAAGGACCTGCTGTTGCATCGGGAAAGTGAGATATTATTCTCAATAATCGCTCTCAGAGCTGAAATGAAGCTAGTTTTACACGATGTTCTGGGTGTGGCCACCTAACCCATTCCAGGCAATGGTTTTATATATCTGTCCTGCTTATTCCCCCTTCAGCATTATAATTTTTTATTTTTTTTTGCTCAAAAAAAGCTCAGCATATAGTACCTTTGAAGCCACAAATGGGAGATTTTCTTAAAGTTTTCATAAGCTGAACAGTCAACTTATTTTCTCATGTCACAGGAAATGTAGATTTGCAAAAACAGCAAGAGATTGAAAGGAAGCAGCTAAAAAGAAGCATAGAAATGGTGAATCGGTCTTCAACTCTTTTCCTGCCACACATACCATAGAACTGAACTCCATGTTGTTTTGTCGGTGTGTAATCTTTGAAAGAAAATGTGTATTGAATTGTGCAAGTTTCTTTCTAGCAACATTCACCACAAGAGAAGATGAAAATGAAGTTTTTATTGAAGTACAGCTTATATTGTGATATTTATTGTGCCTTGCAGAGATGTTTCCCACCCCTTAAACTTCTACACATTTTGTCACATTGCCACAAACACCAGTGAATTTTATTGATGATTATCCAACACAAAGTGATGCACTGTTACGAAAGAAAATCGTGCAAGGTTTTCAAGATCTTTCATAGATTAAAACTTGAAAATGATGTTGGTCCATCACATAAAATCCTAATAAAACACATCAAAGTTTGTGGTCACATCTGAGAAAATGTGGGAATGTTCAAGAGATTGGAATACTTTATCAAAGCTTTTTAAACTCTTTGTACCCTTTATATTGGCAAGTTGCTGACTACATAATTAAACCATGCTTCGTTCTGTTAAGCAGCATGTTGAAAATGTGCAAAAATGTTTGATCAGTATGGGGGATAAAAAAAAAGAATCTGGAGATGAACTCAAGAAGAATCTAAACAAATTCTATTTTGACTTGCTAACAGCACAAATGAGTAACAATTTCCAATGAGGAAAGATGGAAATCCTTCTAGTTTGGCTTCTGTGATGTACTTACAGTCTGTCCAGGTTCTTTGTACCCCACTCTTTGCCTAATGGGATTTTCTCCAACACCTCTGCAAACCCTGAACACAATAAGAGAATATTGAAAAGGAATAAACTGAATGAATTTTTTAATGCTTCTCTGTGGCTTTCGGAGACTATCCCTAGCTGAATACAAAGTCAAGAATTAATTTTTTCTTCCTGAAATTTCATCTTCCTGAAATTCAAGGGACAGGTGACAATTCTTTACTTTTTCCCAAACAATAAATATAATTTACATGCGCAACAGTGTTAAAAGGCTGAGCTTGACGATGATAATCGATAGGTAAAAATAATCAAATACAGATAAGAAACTATACCAACACTTAAATCTTTTTACAGTGTGAGCAGGCAGAGACTTAAGTGATGTCACTTCCAGGGTGCTGGGGAAATTGGACTGAACCATTATTTATAAAAAGGAGGGATTGGTATGCTGTTGCAGGGTTGAACAAAACTAGAGGGACACGATTAGAAAGTGCTGCTTTATAAATAATTCATATATTTTTCTCATATTTCTTTTATTTAAGTTAAAGTGTACCTAAAAATGTTTATAAAGATACAAATAACTTACAGTTACTGGGTATTTTTATTGGTTTTATATCCAGTGAAAAATTAACATTGGTCAGTGGGGACATGCTCATTTGGCTGACCTCTACTCTTCAGCAACACATAAAATTTTTCAAAACACGATTTTTAAAATATATCTGCATTTTATATTTCCAAGACACATGAATATTTCCATTTCTTGATTTTCTAAAAAAAATGTGGTTTGCATTGTATGAAAATCTTTGAGACACAAAATGCACCGAATTCAGACGATGACCCTAGAGAGAATTGGCAGACATTTTGAATTTCTTCTCAAAATGTCAACACATGGATTGATGTGTTGATTTTTTTAGTCTATTTTATTAACAAGAACAAGTAAAACATCCTTGTCT
This sequence comes from Phalloptychus januarius, assembly GCA_902982915.1. Classification (NCBI taxonomy): domain Eukaryota; kingdom Metazoa; phylum Chordata; class Actinopteri; order Cyprinodontiformes; family Poeciliidae; genus Phalloptychus; species Phalloptychus januarius. Next base: position 14,837,641 of record CADWAE010000471.1, on the reverse strand, counting down.
GTCAGAATATTCAATCTTACCAAAATCTTGGTTGGTTTGAAGCAGACCTGAAACCTCATTAGTCTGAACCATTTGATAGTGAGTTAAAAAACAAACACTGCACATGAAACTCGCTTGCGAGCCGCCATAGTAAAAAAGAAGAAGAAGAAGTGCTACGTCAGTCAGTCCGGTGAGCATCTACAAAGAAACAATTTATCATAAATTTACCTCTAACAGAAGGAAAATTCAAATCAATTAATGATTCAGAAGAGTTTACTTAAAAAACACTGGCTTGGATTGAAATTGTAACGTAATGCTATCACTAGCAAACACGAGATAGCATATGAAGTCAAAAAAGCAACGTTAAACTAAAGCATCATGAAAAGCTGTAAAACAAGATGCAATAAATTATGGAAATGTTAAAGTACGGAGCCCGTAAGGGGACATGGAGAAAAAAAAAAAAGGAAAGAAATCCTGACTTATTATCTCGAGATCCCGACTTTTTTTTTTTCTTTTCGCAGGATCTCAAGAAACTAAGTCGGGATCTCGGGATCTCGAGATAATAAGTCGGGATTTCTTTCCTTTTTTTTTTCTCCATGTCCCCTTAGGGGCTCCGTATTAAAGGGACAAATGGTGAATAACTAAAATGTAAGGCAGTTTGTGACGCTCGCTGTAATTTAGGAGGGAGCAAGAAATGAAGGTGGATAGGATACTGCAATGTTTTAGCTAATTTTGTAGCCACTTAGCTTTGGTATCACACCACCAACAAGTAAAAAGCCTTGCTGTTCAGCTCTCTTTTTGGAACCAAGTTGTTTTTCCCAGATAAATGGTCACACTCCCGTTAAGGATGTATCATTTTTTTCTGTAAACAAACAGCTGCTTGTCCAGTCGGGTCTTCAAGATGAAGGAGGGGAATATCTGAAGCAGGCAGGAAATAAGAATTAGACACTGCTGCTTTTTTTCCCCTTTTAATCAGTTACACTGCTGCAAAACTGCATCAAATTTTGGGTTTCATGAACTAGTTTCAAATAAATTCTAACAAATAAATGTGTACAATGTGCAGGAGAAATGGATAATATCATAAACATTTCTCTGTTTTCCATTGCTGCTTCAGCTGGCCTCCCTCTGTACCAACCAGAGGCCTGGCTGTGGCCTTTCCAGCATGTTGTGCTGCCTGTCTGTCCCTCTTTTATCAGCCTCACAACGCCCCTTTACAGTTGCTCCTCCTGTATGTGATGAATTTCACTTCCCTATCGGTTCAGTTTTACCAGGCTGCAGGGTGTAGAATGTGGAAGACTAAACGCTCTGATGCCATTTACAGTAGAAATCCTATCCAGGTGCTGCGGTACAGCATGCTGCGTTAATGTAGGAGGCGTAGGCGTAGTTGAGAGGTAGCATGTTGACAAGGTGTAATGTAGGCTTGATGCTAATGACGGGCTGAGATGCTTTCTTTTGGGCAGATCCTTTTATTCACAATTTAGCTTACAAACCATCTGGATTTGGTAGCAGTGGTGACAAAAATCATGAACTATATTAAAGGTCAGGTGGTTCAGTCATTTCCAGTGCTACCAGCACACAGTCTTTCAAATTCCCCCACTGTCACATTAAGATAGGAGCAGGTGTTAAATATACTGATAGAAAAGGGATGGCAGGCAGGATTAGGACAGATTAAACTGTTTCTTTTAAAAAATCAGATTTATCTTTAGAGACCAAAATGTTCCTTTTATTTTGATGTACTGACCACAGATTTAATTTTTCACACACATTTTACCTGTATGTTGAAATTGCCCTTGCTAGACGGTTACTCCATGCCAACTAATGTGAGCCTTGCAAGAATATCTTATGTGTCTGAGGTGCTGTGTTTGAAATCTGTTAATCTGGATGTCTGCCTGCACCATCAAGAGTCTTAATTACAAATGATTTTATGGCTTATAAAAAAATCACGAAACTTGAATTTCATTTTAATTAATGATTAATTTGTTACATTTTGAAGATGAGACTTTTGAATCCCCAGAATGATTGCATTTCTGAAGCCTTCGATGAAGAGCACAAGTCCGGAAATGGTTTTAAATGTACATTTTAATTTAAAGATTGAGTTAGGAAAAAATAATCAAAGTGTGTATATTTTTTTCTTGTTAACAAATGCCTAAATGCTTCCCTGGTTGGCTAATCAGCTTGTGATGTTTATTTCCAAGAGTTTTCAAGGTTCCATCATTTCTGGACTATAAGTGTTAGATAGTCTGGGATTTATGGTATTTGAAAATAATTGTGATTGACAGTTTTTAACATTATTAATTGATAAATAAAATAGTTATGTGATAAGCATAACTAAAATATTTTAAATATTTACTAAAATATCTCCTTAATTCTATTTAAATACTTTGAGGAAGAGTTCCTCCATCAGATTAATTTTTCAAGAGATATAAATTGGTTGCTTACTTCAGGTAATCTTGAAATTCTGTATCTGTTTTACAGTGACTGCACAACTTTTGTTCAAATCTATCAGTTTTAGATATTTTTATGTCAGGCGCCTCAGCTTTAAACCATTTTGCGCTGAAATCTATTATGATTTTACAGAAAATAATGGCACCACACTCTTTCAACAGTTGCTCTTTCAAATTAAAATTCAAGCACTTCCTTTCTCCCTGCTTCACACCTGTGCAAAAAGCTGTCCAAGTCACTGACAAAAATAAACTAACTGTGAAGGTAGAGAAAGATACAGCGGGTAAAACAAGAGTTTTTGAAGAAGCCTATTTTTAAAGGAGCTACTGATGTGAAATTCTCAGCAGATGTTGATAACCCATCCAGTCCAGATGTGCAAAGGAACCACCACTGTCCATAAATTATGTGCAATAAAATTTAATGGGGGAAAAGTTTTGCACACAAAACAAAGGGAGGTGCTTGGAGGAATGGAAAGTCATGACATCAGCTTAAATCTATCAGTAATTGGAAAGCAACCCTGCTACTTAATGCAAATTAATACCGGCTGGTTCAGTCCCAACCAACGGCCCATAAAAAACAATTTCCATGAGCCACTATGTTACTTTTCAACAAATTTGATCAGATGCCCTATTTATAAAAACTAGTTATTGGTCATTTAAGTAAAGTACACATTATTAGCAAAGTGTCACACAGAGAACATCTCAATAACTTCCAGGCCTTATTGTTGCATAAAGAACTGATTGTCATTTGATGTAGAGGTAAAGCTAATTTTATTTAAATAGCACATTTTCAGCAACAAGGCAATACAAAGTGCTTGTATCGTCTCTGCAGGACCCAACTGCAGAGACGATACAGTTTATAATTTAGAAATAATTTATGGATATCTGTGGTTGAATTGTTTTGCATGTGGGGACAGAAATGGTTCCTATTGACATTTGGACATCTTTCATGTAATTTGCACCCTTGGATGTAAATTCTTTGAAAGCAAACTGATGCTTTCAAAAGTATTCCTGAAAAATGTGGATTTATCGTTATTTTTCGGTGAACCGAGAAGCTTGCTTCTGGAATGACATTTTCTAATTCATACCCTCCTCAATAATCAGTGGAAATTATTGGCAATACTGCAAAAAACCTTCTTGTAATTGATGAGTAGCTTTTTGAATGTTTTTGCATTATTAGTCTTTAGTGACGAGCTCTTAGACTTTGAGGTCGGAAGGGCTCCGTGCCATCACCCTAATTTTTATCTCCCTCACGATCAGATAGAAATCCAGTCTGTTGCATCGTGGTGTGCTACTGCTTCTTTATCCCAGAAGGGTTAAAAAATATATATGTTGTAAACCATGCATGCAACAAATCTTACTGAAATACTCCTACCGAACCAAATACTCCACACTGAATTATATGGAAAAATATAAATCTCTTGCTTTCCAAATTAGATTTTTATTTTTTCAAAAATAGGTAGTGCAACTGTTTCCCTTCTAAAAAGTCATCATTATAAGGAGAACAGCATGTGCTTAGAAGGGAACCAATTTCCATGAGCCACTATGTTACGTTTCAACAGATTTGATCAGATGCCCTATCTATAAAAACTAGTTATTGGTCATTTACGTAAAGTACACATTAATAATGAATAATGCACAGTTTGAAAATTGACCTTCAACCACTGCAATATTAATAACTACTCTTAAATTATTTATGGTACAATACTCATTAACTGGCCTATGTGAGCAGATGCAAGGCAGACCTACTGTATCATGTTGCTTAGTTTTTGTCGTATCAATATTTAGCCATTATTTAAACTTAATATTTTACTTTGAAGTGTGGTTTTTTACTTTAGTAATGATATGAATGCCTAAATAATTAAAAGCTATTGAAAAGCATTAATAAAAGAAAAAGGCAAATTTATTCTACTGAAATTGTCTGCATCACTACAACCTAAAAAAAGAAAAAAAAGGTTTCATTGGAATCGTCGATGATAAATCTTAACCACAGCAGGAATATACTTTTCCAACGGATCAGACGAGCAGAGGGGAACGAGACATTACAAAGCCATCAGTAATAAAACTATTATTCAGAGGGTCCATTTTTTTCCTCTCCAAGTCTTTAAGTCGTTGGGTTAGCCAGGCTCTTCTTGAGCCAAGAGTACTCCTGCAGATGGTCGAGCAATAATTCACAGCCTGGATTGTACCAGTTCCACAAAAGCCAGCCATGAATCAGTCACAGCTCGCTGGGATGACCCCGCTCCCTTTGGGGAGAAAGAGAAGAGGAACAGGGGTTATTGTGTCAAATGCAGCAAGGAGATCAAGGAGGATGAGAAGACAGACAGGTCCAGACTCTGCAGCCATAAGCACATAGTGCAGCTTTAAGAAGGGGCGTTCTCTGCATAATTTCTTATTCTGAAATAATCAGCTTTTAGTTTTTTAATCAAAACACCAAAAGAATTATTATTTCTCATTTATTTTAAATGCCAAAAAGGGCATGTGAATGCTTTCCTTGATAAACGACTATTTGTTATTTAAGAAGTAGTATTTCCCATTGAGGATTTGCATCTTAGTCAGCTGTAAGTAAATGGTAATTCTGCAATCAGTCCTTGGTCACAGTGTTCCTACCTAAACTAACGTTGCTCTCCTAATTACAAAGTATAATTACTGTGTAAACACCGCTGCTCCAAGCAAACCAAGAAAAATAGAAAAGTCAAAAACAAAGATTCATATTCAAAATATGTGGGAAATCTATTCTACATAGTTAGTTCTTGCATTTCACACATGGTAAATTTACTTTGATAATTCCAGCTTTATCACCCAAACCAGTAACTCAGCTGGCTGTTTGGTTTATGGTTAATGAGATGTGAATTTAAGTTGCGTAACACTTTCAGATGATTGATTTATTGACTGATTTGTTCTTAATTATCATTCAGTGAATGAAGTAAAAATAATAAATTGAAATTGAAACTAACATGGAAGCAGAGCTTATTTTAAAACCCCGATTTGATCATCTTTGCATCACTTCTTGCTTAAATATACACAGAGCGATAAATTGCATAAAACTAAATGCTAAAATCAAGCTGAGTTATAGTAGAGACAAGCAGATCTTTGGACAGAGGAACAAAGTGAACTGGTACACACTGATATTTAATTTCGTTTTGACAGCAGCATGGACAAATTGGCATTTTATTAGTTATGGTATAAAAAAAGGCTGCCCAGTGGCGCAGCTGGTAGAGCTGTTGCCTTGCAGCAAGAAGGTTCTGGGTTCGATTCCCGGCCCCGGTCTTTCTGCATGGAGTTTGCATGTTCTCCCTGTGCATGCGTGGGTTCTCTCCGGGTACTCCAGCTTCCTCCCACAGTCCAAAAACATGACTGTCAGGTTAATTGGCCTCTGTGAGTGTGTGTGTGCATGTTTGTTTGTCCTGTGTGTTGCCTGGCGACCTGCCCAGGGTGACCCTGCCTCTCACCCGAAACGATAGCTGGAGATAGGCACCAGCACCTCCGGACCCCAGTAAGGGACAAGGGTGAAGGAAAATGGATGGATGGATAGTATAAAAAAAACATTGCAAACGACGAAACTTGAATTCCTACATATATGAACATGTTAAAATGCATCCAGCTACTGTTGGATTGTGCCTGTTTCCTCTGGATTTAACTTAAAACTAACACATTCTATGTTAATCACTGATGTTCACGTATTTTAACAGTATGAGGATTTATTGATAAGGACAAAAACAAGATTGATTAAGTACAGCCGTTTATGATGAAAGACCTTTGAAACATTCATGCGCACAGCTGTGGGTATTGATTGTGGTCTTTGCTGAAACATATCTGCCTTCTGAAAGCCGCCAGTACGCGTCTCTTGGGATTGAACTCGTTCCTCTGAGTTGTTGTAGACAAACAGCCTGACAAAATAAAGTGAGGATTGCCGAATAGAGAGAACATTTGTCATTATTGAACCAAAAACCTTTGTGCAGTCCTCGTACAGAGCGATCAATCACAGCTCCGTCTTTGTAATTGACTGTGTCGGTTGTGGGTTGAGGGAAGGGGGAAGTCAGGTCAGCTTTTCGTTGCACAGAAACTGTAAGTGTGCTGCAAAAAAAAATCCCTCAATGTTTTCATCTTCAGCGCAATGTAACAAAAGTTTACTTTTAGGTCAAGCTTATTTCACCTTCCCTTTGTACGCATGCAATCGTAAGCAGTGATTACTTTGAAAAAGTAACTTTAATCAGATTACTGATTACTCCTTGAAAAAGTAACTTTGATTTGAAACAGGAACACCTTAGATTACGCGCTACAAAGTAACTGCTTGTTGATTAAAACAAGCCTTAGATCCACTGGTAGATTGTTTCACTTATAGCACAGTAAAAATGTTTTAGGATTGAAATGCTAGTTCTTTTAAAATCAATATTGAGAAATGATTTACTTAAAATGTCTTGCTGAAAAGTTAGTTAAGTTAATTTTATCTTAACTCAAGATATTTGCACAAGAAACTAGACCAAAAATAACTACCCAGATAGCACAGAATGGTTTAAACAACATTGAATCAACGTTAGGCAGAGATATTGAATCAACGTTGAAGGCTGACATTGAACTAACATTGAAGGGGAATTGTATGTTGAATCAACGTTAAGGTTTCAACCATAACGACATTATTCAACATTGATTCAACCATAATTATGGTTACTTGTATTTTATATGCATATATGTGTTGATTCTACATTGAATCAGTTAGGAATCAACGTTGATTCATAGCATATTTGTGTTGATGTTACATTGAATCCATAAGGAATCAATGTTGATTCAACCATCATCTCAATGTGGATCTTCTTCCACATTTTGGTTGATCTTATATTGAATCTAAGTTAAAGAATCATTGATTCATGTCCACCTTTTGGTCTGATAGGCCTACATCATAACATACCACTAAGGTTCCTTTACTGGTGTTAAACACATAATTCTGGTGACGATGGGTATTATGTTATTCAAAATTAGCTTACATTACTTAAATTCATAAAATGTGGTCACACAGACTTTAAAATAACAACAAGGCATTTTGCTTAAACATTTTATTTAATGTCATTCTTGTTGCTGTCCCTTAGGTTGCCTTTCAATGCCTCCCTCCTGCTCTGGCGCTTAGCGAAACCATTTCATGACAGTTTCCCTGTAAGTTTGGTCCGTTTGGCTCAAACTGGCGAGAAGCAGCTGAAAGACACAAAAGAAATTCATAAAGAAAGAGTTTATATCACATACAATTTCTTATTATCCCCTCTCCTCACCTTGTTGAGAGATGTTATCCGCTCCCATCTCCAGTTTCTGGTTTGTGCAAAAACTGTCCAATGAAAATATTCACACTGGCAATGAATGGACAAATTTGAGTATTTGTAAAACTGAGGATGCAATATGTTATTGGAGTTGGGTTACAAATATCCACTATATGGCACACTAACAGCACAGTGAGACTCTTATTCATCAACAGTCCCATTTCCTAAAATTAAAATTTAAAGCCATTTCCAGTGGAGGAAGCTCACCTAATATGCAGGATTGTGTCCTTGAAAGGCTTTTTACTCTGGGAACAGCCATGTTTTTTCCCAGCCCAGTTGAAATGACTTGCCAGGCTTTTGTCATAGAAATCATCAACATTCTTCTTGTCATGTTGGCTGAATTGGTGCCTCCTACTACAGCCAGCCGAGCAAATCTACATCAGAGACAAGAAGGCACAGTGTTACACAGCAGCATGATATCATGTAATTTAACAACACAGCAGAGACATAACCTTGTTTTGATAGTGAATATATGCACTGATATTCCACTCCATAGTGTTCATTCATGGTTTCAAGGAGTTATCAAGTTACCTTTTCAACATAACTAGGCCATCACTGCTTATTTTCCTACCACGCTGAAACATAAGCACAACACAATGCAGTTAGTTAATAAATAGGTTAAGATAAAAGTCGATTGGTCAAACTTACCACAAAAGTGCTGAGAGTTGAATAATTAAATTCAGAAACAGGTTGCGCCAAGCCAGCTGCAATTGGTTGATGTGGTTGGGACATACCAGTCGTGTAAAATGGGGGAGGTGGACCACCTGACTCCTTGTAGTGATTTCTACGTTGTGTTTTTGTGTCAACATATCACACACAAATAGTCAGTCATAAGATTAACAGACAAATAAGAAGATGAACAGAACAGAATCACAACCCAATGTTGTCACACATAGAGCTTAAATTATAACGTGATTAACCCTCACCAAATATAAAGTAGTTTCACCCAGAGCCAAAGGAGGAGGGGAGCAGAGTGGAAAGGGGGAAGGGCCAGGTGAGGGAGGGGTGGAGGTGATGGAGGGCCGGGGTGTCTTTGGGGGAGGTGGTAGGGGTTCTGGGGGGTTGAAGGGGGGCGGAGGGGGGGGGGGGGGGGCATGGGGGGGGGGGGTTGGATGGGGGCGGAGGGGTGTGAAAAACAACTGACATTGATTGAATATTTAGATTACTAGTTCTTCCCCAGACCTGGTCCAGACAAGCTGACCTGCGTTTTTCAGTTCAGCAAAACCCTGTTAATCAGACGTCAATTAAAATCATGTGAGCTGAATTAGGGAAATGCCCAAGACTTGTAGGGCCTGGAGGACCAGTGCTGAAAAACACTGGATTCGACTGGCATTTAATTTATTAGATTTCAACCACAAAACAACATTGATTCAATGACACAGTTTCAACGCTAGTTAATTGGCGAGCATTGGATGGTTGTTTGATGGTTGATCCACCATCAGTTGTCGACCTCAACCACACATGCAACCTTTGTGATGATAATTCAACGTTGAATTAACATCTTTTGCCAGCAGAAGCAGCTGTGTGGTTGGGCCATCCCACTCATGTAAACAGTAGGGGTGGACCGCTCCACACCTTGGAGTAAGATGTAGATGTTTTCATATCAATGTACCACAGACAAACAGTCAGTAAGAATTGTTATGAACAAGTAAGAAAATGTACAGAAAGGAATCAGCACCAACTGTCCTCTACAGTGTTTAATTTGAAACATGAGAACCCCGTTCAGTAATAAAATGCTCTGATCCAGAGTGCGGCAAACAGCTGACATTAATCAGACGTTGATCAGATGTTGATCAGACATCGGCATTTCAGCCATCGGCATTTCAGCCATTAGATTTCAACCACAAAACAACATGGATTCAATGACAGTTTCAACGGTTAGAATCTGATGGTTGTTTCCTGGTTGATCCACCGTCAGTTGTCGACTTCAACCAAATATCAACCAATCTGACTATAATTCAACGTTGATTTAACATCGTGTGCTATCTGGGTAAGATTTTGTATTTTTGCATTGTTCTCTGATGTTTACCAGGCCTGAACAGAACAGCCATATTTATATACATATTCAAATGACACCACGCTAACACACTAACTTGAACTCACTAATTAGGTGAATATTGAAGGCATATTTTGGGGTAGCAAAGTGAATACAATTGCAAGACCCACTTTTCATGTATTTCTTTGCGAAAGTTTTGAAAATCATGCTCCCCTTTCCTCTGTTTTAAAGATGCATAGCAATTTGTCTTGAACTATCAAATCAAATAAAAAAACTTTTAGGTTTGTAGTTGAAATGAGGCAAAATCTGAAAAGCAAGGGTACTTTTGCAAGGCATTGTATATTGTGCTAATTAAAGAGTGCTATTTAAAAAAAAACTGCTGCAAGACAGAAACTTTTAGAAGGTTGGTTGTCTCTTATTGCACATCTTTTTCCACAAAAACCTTATTGAAATCAAGCTGCAACTGGAATTTTATAGATAGTAGAACCATCAAATTAAACCAACGCTCTCTACAACGTCAGCCTGCACAGGAGGATGGACATGCTTAATAAGAGAGCGCCACTTTAGCGGCGTGACTCCTGTCTCAATGCAAACCTTTTGACTTCAGCTTATGCAAAGCAGAGTTCCCATAACGTATACCTCCTCTCACATATGTGCTCTGTGTTTTACTTCAGATAGAGATCTCAGAGTGTGTGAACTGTTGGCGCTATGTGATGGAGAACACGTCCCTAATTGCATCATCGGTGCATCTGGCCCATTAGGACTGTTCTTTCTCCGGCTGAAATTTGGTAAACACTGGTGTTTCTCCTAATCTGCTCCGCGCTGTTGAGGTCTTAATTCACTCCAAACTGCATCTGTACTACCAGATTGTGTTGAACAAAACAAAATTCCAATTGTTTCATTATTAACAATTTTTTTATTCATATTTAGTTGTGATCTATGTCGTGATTAAAGCACTTAATCAGCAATGTTCTATATAGAGTCAGAAAAATAAAACAGTCCTTTATTTTGTAAAACATCACTGTTTATTGGTGCATGTGCAGCAAACAAATTTGCTGCTTTCATATAGCTGTAACTGTAAATCCACATTCTACCAGGAGGTGGCACTGCAGTAACGGCCAAACTCCAACTCTATTAAGTCCCACATGGCTTTTCTGATGCTTTTGAGGACCGTAGGACAATAAAAGGATAAAAATCAGCCAAACAAAAAACAGACAAGCCAACAATACATAAACAAAAAGTCCCAAGAGCTTTCTAGTTGTTGTTTGTGTAACCGGAGAGATGGCGTAATCTTTGATGCTGCAGATGGTTTTCTAGTTCAATAGCTGTCTGTTCATTAATATTTTGGAGAAGAATGAGCAATTAGCTTTTGCTGATTGGCCAACAGGCCCTCGTGAGTCGTTTTTGAGAAATGTGCAGCTGCTTGTTAAACACAATCAAGGATAATGCTTAGTGATTTTTAAACTAATGAGTCTGAAGGCTGATAATTATTTCGAAAGCAAAAAATTCCCAGTGATTATCTCAGCTTTTAGTCTTCCGCTGAGGATAAATAAACTACAGACTGAAAAAAAATAAATTTTATAAAATGTACATTTATAGAGAAAACAAACACTTTTTAAAGAGAGCTTTATCTGCTTGCAAATGTTAGTGAGAGTTGAACAGCACATATTGTAAAATCATTAACTCAGTATTGTTCAAAGTGGAAGCCACCATTTACAATGAATCTAAATTACACAGCACAATACAGATAAAACACCTCAAATCTGCAATATGCAAATAAACATCTACCTAAATAAAACATGCGGAAACAGTGGGAATATTAAATTCGTTCTTTATTTTAATGTGTGGTTTTGTGTTGCTATAAATTGTTTCATTCTCGGAACAATTTTGTTACATAAATTACAGATTGTCTTACAATTTATTTCTCATACAGACCAATTTGCAGAATCGTTTTTGAAATCCATCGAAGATGATGTAATATCAGGAATTTGTTTTCTTAAAAATGACCCTATGTGTCAAATAGACTTGTGGTTCTTTGTCGGATTTCTTTGCCATACGAACCCACATTTGGGGACATAATTTCTTCCCACTGCTTTCCTTTTAGGTGACTTTTGTGTTATTTATTGAAGTTCATGGATATTTATCAGACTTCAGCAACTTGTTCTCGCCTTACTCTTTCATTCCTGTTTAGACACATTTCTCAGTGCAACTTTTTTTTATTGGCTCTAGTGGCCTTTATTCAACAGTGAATGGACAGGAAAGAGGGAAATGAGAGAGGGGAAGACGTGTGGCAAAGGTCGCCAGGCCGGGAATCGAACATGGGACGGCCACGTCGAGGACTAAGCCTCCGTATGTGGGTCGTGCTAATCCCCTGCGTCACCACAGCACCCCTCTCAGTGCAACTTAGAGGCTACAAGCCGGAACACATTTTATAAGGAAAAGCAGTCAAAATGACAGCTGCACCCTTTACGACATTGAGTTTACGTTTGTATTGGCTTTGTTAGGGTTAGTTTGGGATTTTGTAATTCAGTTAACTTTACCTGACATCTGTCCCCAGTGCAAAGAGAAACTGAACAATAAATCACTTTTTGCAATTCGCTTATTCCATCTGTTTTAGAGCTGCTTCCTTTTTCCTGGTTTATACCAGAGATTTCCCGGCATCCTTTAGTGACATGGCAAATGAAAATGACTAATTAGCTTAAGATATACCATGCATTCCTTCCTTATGTAATTCAGTTTGTGTAAAATACAAATTTAGAAATGACTGTCTGTTTTCTCTGTGTTCAGAAATCACAGACTGCACACCATTAGGCATACAGTACAGCTTGCTTTCTTAAAACATGTCGGGCTCTTTGTCCAGGCCTTCTTCCTTAGTTGACTCTAATCTGTCTCTCACATTTAACTGTGAGGACCTGAAAGATTCACAGGAACACAGTACGTTAATCCTACCGAACTGGATCTAACATGTTGCACCAGGTCTATAAATGATATAAGGTTCTGCATTGCGTCCCCCACCTAAAAGTGGCTCCAGGAATCTCAGAGGGGACCAAAAAATAAAAAGTAAAGAGCGGGAAGAGGAGCGAATGCCTGTTCTGCTTTAAAGTGTCCTGTTTAACATGTGGATCCATTTAGAGCAGGTGAAGCAAAATTGGAAAGTAGATCCATCTTCTGTTGCATTCCAGGGGCCACTGAAAAACATAAAAGTTAATCCAGGGTGAAACGGGGTGGGTTAAATAATGCCTGTCACAAGCCATCTAATGCTGCACATCGCCCTGAACGCTCCATGCTTACCGTGAAACATGGGAAGAAAGACTGAAGTGCTATTCAAGTGAAATTCTTCAAATATGTGATTCCTCACCTTTGGACTGAAGGCAGAAACGTTTGGAAACTTATATTAACATTTCATGCTTTCTACAGCACCAGCACGCTAAATCTGAGTATCAGATGATGTTACTTTCTTTCTTACAAAAAAAAAAACAAAACAAAAAAATCCATGTGAAGCTCAAAAAGCTTTTTACATGATTTCTTTCACATACTGCAAAGCCAGTACTTCTGGTCCTTTTTCTTTGCACTTGGATGAAGACAAAACTAACTTACAAGTAACTTTTCAGCAAGACATAGGGGATTGTTTTCAGTCAATTCCTTCATATCAATGAAAAAGCTCTAGTTCCACTTTCAGATTATTTCACTCATTTCATAGGGAAAATGTCTTGTTACAAGTTAAATTATTTGCAGGATTTTCTTTTTTTTTTATCAATATATTGATACCTACTCCTATATCTTGCGGAAAAGTCACTTATGGGTTTTTCAAGTGCACTAAGATATTTGCAACACAAACGGGACCAAAAATACTTAGTAAGATTTTGTGTTTTTGCTAAACATGGCAAACTATTGCAACCCTTGTTGTCCTTTTTTTTTTTTTTTTGTTTAAAACCTTTTTGCATCCCAGTTTCCCTCAGTGTCACATTGGGCAGACGGCATGCAGCTGATCATTGCAAGAAGAAAGCAAGTAGAACAATAGTCACCACGACTATTGGAACCCAAAGCCGGCCTGGAATCGTGCAGGTACAATTCTCTTCTCACCTCCCAATTAACCCAGCAATAAATCATGTCACAGCTGCACCCTTGCATGCGGTCCATTATCCTCTGCCGGCCCTCACTCCGAGATAGGGGTCGATGAAAGAAGGCATGGGGCTACAGCTGGAGCGTTTGAAGTCTGAGAGGTAATGCTTACGGACCCTCTCGAGAGGTTGTTTGGGGTTCGGGTTGAGAGACTTGCACATTGTTTTACATTAGGCTTCTAATCCCTCTAATGAAGGCCAACTTCAGGGCTCCGGTGTTGTGTAAACTCTCGTGCTTTTAATGCCCAAGCGGCGGTGACGGAACCAGCTCCCTTTCTTTCATCAGCGCAGCAGTTACACACACAAACAGTTGTTAATCAAGTCAAACTGATGGTGGAAAATCGTGCCGTGCGTATAAACACACATTCTCGAGGGCAATTAGCTCGCGGTGTGCAAAAGTGAGTTGGGAAGCGTGCATGTTCAGCTGCATGTGTTTAAGCTGCTCTTAGCAAACAAACCGTAGCGCACTAAATCTGGAGACAGAATGATTTTCGTTTCAAGTGGAAAATGATTTTGTCATTCACGGCCTAATTATTGTAAATGTTAATTTCCTGCTTCCTGAACACGGCCTTGATGTGTTTGTAGGTTTAACCACATTCTGATTCTGGGGCTACTAAATGACCTGGGTGTTTAGTTAAAGCCTGATTTTCAATCAAAGCTGTGGGGAATTGTTTAGAAAAGGTTTCCTGTATTTAAAAAGTCAGAAAAAGTTTTATCGTAGACCCCGCTGTACATTCAATATGTATGTCTTCTCCTCTTCTGGATTAGTTATTTCTCAAAGTAATGAGAAGATCAAAAATTAATTTTACTTTGCTATTTCTCATGTAAATAGGTTAATTTCCTCATGAAAATGTTCAAGATGAATTCAAAAATTATTTTAAAGAAATCTATTTAACACCACTTCCCATGATGTTTTGCAATATTTGTCATTTTACAACAAAAGATTTCAATTGATCTTTTTAGGATTTCATGTATCATACTAACGTAAATAAAAAGGATAGTTTTCATAAATAATAAAGTAATTTCTTTGAGCTCCACTGAGTCAGCTTTTTATAGAAACACATTTTGCTGTATTTAGAGCTGTAAATTTTTTTTTCTTTTTATATCTCCATCATCTAGAGACTGAAATTTTTGCTCATTCTTCTTTGTATAATAGCTAAAGCTGACTAAACTAGTTTTTTTTTTTTTTTTTTTGCCTCATATTCTTCTTTTGATTTAGACCTGTGCTTTGACTGGGCCATTCTAACACATGAATATGCTTTCATCTAAACCATTCCATCATACCTCTCATGTGTTTAAACTTGTTCTTCTTCTCCTCCTGCAGGGTGGACCTTTTTCAGGAGTGGACATCTCAGCTGCTGCCCAGCAACTGGAAATTGTCAGCAAATCAGGTGAGTCTCTAATGGTTCAAGCACATATCCGATCCAAAACTCAAACCACACCACAGGAAAGGTTAAATGGATAATCTCACTCTGAATGAGTGCAGAACAGGATAGGGAAAGGAAGGGAAAGGCTCTGAGCAGATGAGCAAATAAAGATCTTCCGTGAAATCATCTTAAATCCGATGTATTAACAAGCTAATGCCACAAGGTGGAGCTGTGGTAAAGAAAGTCAGAACGTGCAGAGGATATTTAAAGCTAAGCACCCAAGATATTTTTTTCGGAAATTGCGATTGAATGAAAAAAATACAATATTATGTTTCTTGACAAATGCTCTAAAGTAAAAAAAAAAAATGCTATTTAGATGCTAGTATTTCTTTCATGCTTGACTTGTGTCTGGCCCAGACGGTGTGAACCACTCATGTTTACCTTCACCACTGAGATTTCTGCAGTCTTTTCTTTCCACTCAGACTGGAAGCTTGTAGCATATAGTGGAAACAAAAAGAATGGTGGACATTGGAGATTGATCTTATTCTGGCTGGATTATTCTTTATAGACAATCTCAGCATTAAAGTGTGTTTTCATAAAATTTAATGTGAGAAATGCACAAGTTGTGCAATCCTTCTAAAATTGAATGAACATATGTCACACATTTTATGTGTTTGGTCAAAGACGATGAAAAGGTCCGCTATTTTCTGTTTAACATTTCATGCATCAGATTGCAATAATCTTTACTGTATTTTCACTGACAAGATTTGAAACTTTTGCTTGACTAGATGAGTGGATGGGTGGGTGGGTTGGACGGACGGACTTGACTGAAATGCAGAGAACCACTATTGCTGGTCACTTTCTTGCTGTTACTCCAAAACGCCAGTCTGGTAAAAACCATCCATTTGTTTTACACTTTGCTTAATACTGAGGGTTTGGATATTATTGAGAAACAATTTCTTGCTGGAGATGTGGACTCTATCGATGTTTGAAATGTCATCCAGTGGCTGAAGTTTAGTCACTTGGCAGTGTGTCAAATCTGGACCAAGATTTGATTGTGATTCATAGTCTGTGTCAACGGATCTAAATAGGGATAACAAGTGAAATAAATGTCTAAACGTCAGCCTTTGACAGAGTCCACACCTCCAGCAAGCAATCATTTCTCAATACTCAAGGGACCACTCCCTCAGTATGAAGCAAATCTGTGTAATGAGCTAGTTCAACATTATGAAGCTCACTGAAAACAGTCATCCTCCTCTATGAAGAGAGAAACCGAGCTGAGCAACAGTTCAGTATTTGGAAGCGTGGCCAAAATGGACTGAACTGCTTCGTTCACTTTCTCTGCTGCAGTTGCAAACACTACAGGTGGACTACAATTCTACAGTAGCGCAGAAAATCAGCATTATTGTTCACAACTTCTTCTGTTCATTGACTGGCCTGGTTAAAATTCCACCTGAAGTATCCACATCGATGGGAGAAATCCCAGTGAAGGGTGATAGAGCAGAATTGAGTAGGAAGGCAATCACCAGGCTAATAAAAACAAAGACATGGCTTTGTAGACTTTCTGACATGTACCTGGGCAAAATGCTGTGGGGGAAACTGAAGAGACCGGCACATAAATAAATTCCTGACGTGTTGTGAGAAGTTGTCGGATAATCCTCTAATAATAACAGAGTTAAGTAACACATCCTGTTAGTTCTATGATATTCTGATTCATGTGGTTTTCTGTCTCTGCCTCTGAGTTTATGTAATGATGACGAGGCTGAATATGTCATGCTTTCTTAAAATAAAGGAATGCACTTTCCTTTTATCTAAACAGTGAAGGTATAATTTGGCTTGTTTCTTAAGAAAATAAAGCAGCAGTATCTTAATGATATGTATTCAGACACAATGATTTCTCCCTTGCATAACCGAGCAACAAGGAACATTAAAATGACTGAGCTTAATAATTACCATCCGTTCTTTTCTCGTGCAATCCTGTCTGTGTAACAAAACAAGGAGGTGAGATTAGGTGATTCCTCTCCTCTCTCCCTGGCCTGTCTCTGTGCTCAGACATCACAGACGGCAGAGAATGAAAAGTCCACTTCAGCCTATGTTCTCAAAGCATGTCAAACTCATTGTCAAGGCCTCCATCCACAGCGAACCCCAGACTGTCATTCTCATTTAGCTGTAAGCACTTGAAAGAGTTGTGGGACACATGATACAGTCATGCTATTGAACTGAATTTGACATGTTGTGCCAGATCAATAAATGATCTCAGGTTCTGCACTGTGGCCTTCGACTTGGCCCGGACCAGAATGTGGCACCCTGAGTCTGGGGCGGTTAGAGGAAGGCGGGGTCTGGGGAGGCCTGTCAGTCGTGCCGGCTTCGGCCTGCCTTTGCCTTTGCCGTGCATGCTCTTCCAATTACAGACAAAGGAGAGGCAGTCCCGTCCAACATGTGGTTCCATTTAGAGCAGGTGAAACAATGTAGGAAAGTAGATCCGTCTTCCGTCGCATTCCAGGGGCCAGTGAGAAGCAGCTCTAAATCACAGCGGAGTTAATCCTGAGGTGAACTGGTAGGGTAAAAGGTGCCGAGGGTCCTGGAGGCTTCCTCAGCAGGGGCCTGAAACCCTGGTCAAAGTACACAGCGTTTCAAAGGATTATGGGAAGCTGATAGGAGTATCACCTTCCCCTTTACCGTTTGCTATACTTTAGACTTCTACTTCCAAAGCCATCACTCTTCTCCTGTATTTAAAACCTTTAGTATTGCTTTGGATGTTGTTTTCAAGCAGGGAGACTTTGACCTACATTGAGCCGACCTAACCACTCAGTTACATGGCTTGCCTGGAAGACAAACTGTTTTTTGGGGGGGAGGAATCATTTATGGCATAACCCTGAATTGTTAGTAGTCAAATATGACCAGATCCAATTTCCTAGGGCTTCTCCCTGCGTTCCCCCGTGTCCTGGCACTTAACTCGGGTAATTGTTAAAATATTCCTCTGGAAAATTTTACACTCTTTCAAGAAACTGATACATCCTCAAGTTCCATGATTTAATATGCCTGTATGCTGTTATCAGTTCTGCAGAGGCATTATTTTTCTTTAAGGAAAAAGTCATATAATGCCAAATGCACCAGAACTACCTTTACGTATTTATCATGTGTACATATATTTCCAATATAGTAACAACAAACTATTCAACATGATTTATACACATTGAATATATTAAATACACTTGTTTTACACTACGGTAATGCCTCAGCTTACATCACACTCGACATTTCTGTATTTTTTTTATGCTTTTGTTCTTGCAGGCAAATATTTTGAACTGAAATGTACAAA
Organism: Phalloptychus januarius; assembly: GCA_902982915.1. Lineage (NCBI taxonomy): Eukaryota > Metazoa > Chordata > Actinopteri > Cyprinodontiformes > Poeciliidae > Phalloptychus > Phalloptychus januarius. The sequence continues at coordinate 14,819,106 of CADWAE010000471.1, read as the reverse complement.
ATAATGTTTGTTGATATGTATCAAACTACACAGCATGTTATGATGGTAAAATGAGAGATATTATGCTTATTTAATGAATAATAGCATACATAATGATACCAGATGCAAATCATCTGGACTCTTTCAACTACATATTGATGTTTTTAGGTGCTACAAAGCCAATAATGGGATTCAGCTGCTCAGTAAAAAAACTAATTTATGTTACTCACTTGACACTGGGTCAAAACTGGACCAAGCTTTGATAGGGCTTCATAGTCTGTGTCAACTGATCTAAAAAGTCAAAAAATAAATGGCTACACAATGTAATAGCAAGTTTTCAGAAAGTAATGTACAATGGAATAAAGTTGTGAGACATATTTGACAATATGTCTCCATAATTCATTAAAACACCTAACTACATTTTAAAAAGTGGCTCCCCATGGTTGAAGTGCATTGCTATGGAGTGTTTTGGGTGTGGTTGCAAGTATAACATTGAATCTGGGTCACATAATACTCAACATTTAACTCTACAAATTCTGTTAGATTTGGCCAAAGTGTGAATGATCAACAAAGCGCTGACTTGCGCTAGCAGATGAAAAGCTAATGTTATGTGAACAAACTTTTTCTCTGATAGTTGACGGCATTAACATACAAAACCCCTAAGGGGACATGGAGGAAAAAAAAAAAAAGAAATCCCGACTTATTTTCTTGAGATTCCGACTTTTTTTCTCGAGGTCTCGACTTCTTTTTTTATTCCGCGGGATCTTGAGAAACTAAGTCGGGATCTCGAGAAAGTAAGTCGGGATTTCTTTTTTTTTTTTTTTCTCCATGTCCTCTTAGGGGCTCCGTATTAACACATCCCTACGAAATTACCATAATGCTGACATTTTTCCAATATTTATTAAATCTGGCAAATGAGTTTTAGTGAAGTCTGATCCTGTTGCTGTTTTGCTTAAATCGGGCATTTATGATGACTGAGGAGAGGCTGTTTTATGCTCTCCAAACCCAAACTGAATTGTTTGGCTGAAACAACCCAGCATTTGGGTTAAGCAGATGTCTGTATTTGGTCATGAACAGGTACTCGAGATTATATGATTGAAACTAAAAAAAAAAAAAAGAAAAGATTCTTGTGGTCAGGATGACTGAAAATGCAAAAGCATTTAAGGCCAGACGGTACCGTGGATGGAGTGTGGTGTATGAGAGAATGCTGCTCCCTGCAGTATGCAGGAGAAGGTCAGCAGCTGATTTTATCAGAGCCTTTCCTTCGTTTGGCCTTCACCTGAATGCTCTGTTGGGGTTTGGCAGGTTTGTCTCTTTTCAGCATGTGGTTATATTGGGTTCATGTAGCCACTTTACTCTAGTGGAAAGAATGTAGGTTAATATAGAAAGTGGGATCTGGACATCATGCTCTCGTTTGGCATTTACAGACCATAGGAGAGAGAGAATAGCGTGTGCTTTGAGCTGTAAATCAGAGGATGTTTGGCGTCACACTATTTTACCGAAGGGGGGAGTTTCGGCCTTGTGTTGGGCCATGGACCAGCAGCACCCAGTAAAGCTCAGACATGCAGAATGAGGGAGGAAAGATGAAAGTAAAGGAGGCATATTTTTACACTGGATAGAAGCCCAGAAAGTTTCAACTAGACACTGAGTTAACAAGGACGTTTTTGGAGGATGACTTCACAGCTAAAGTTTCAGAGGGATACCTTTTGCTATTTGCTTCCGCCAGTGCCAACATTATGGGAAATTGTAAAGGTATAGAACAGACAGGGAGTCACAGACGAAATACTTTGGCAGCAGGAAAATGACTCAAAGCAACATTGAGATTTCATAGGCTGGTCAAGGATTTTGTATGTTAAAAGCAAATATTAAAGCTGGCATTTATTTCTGTTTCCAGTTTCATTGTAGGCTAATAATATTTCATTGTAGGCTTTCTTACCCACAAAGCCAACATCTTAGTTTAATAGAAATAAAAGAGAAGCACATAACTGTTTCTGTTCTGAAACGTGTTTTCGTAAGGCAACAGATTGCTGTGTAGATTGATTGCAGATAATATCAGGAAACCGAAGATTTCAGTCTATTAGCTTTGGCTCTCTTGATTATTATGCTATCATTCATTCATTCATTCATGAATGAATGATGGCAGTGTATCCCTAAAGTCCATTCTTGTCATGTATTAGTCTTTTCTTTTTTCAACTTGATTTTGCCTCAACAAAAACTGTCATATTCTGCTCAGCCTACTCTTTCTGAATGGTAGCAGAAAAGAAATGTCATTTTTCTTTTTAAACGGTTACTTTTTTTAAAATGTCATTTTTTGTGACAAGATCCAAAGATTTGGCTTTGAATTCAAAACAGTGGCAAATTAAATTTGTACATTTCAATACAAAACAACCTTTAAAGAGTACAGCAGTATTTTTAACATAGAAAAAATGTACATGGAGCTTATGGGATGTTTACAAATATCACCACGCTGCTTTCAAATGTATACAAGATATGGGAAGCTCTAGTTATACTCTACTTTCCAAAATCTATGAGGTACTGATTTGCTTTGTGCTCTTCAGGAGTACAGCTGAGGGATATTTGCAAGGCACCTTTAGTGGAGTTACAGCTACTTGTTAGACTTACTGCGTAAGCATAATATACTGGCACTTTTTCAGCAACTCAAAGTGTACTCACTGGTTAACTACAGGATTGTTACTGGATATCAACAAGACAGTTAATGGGTACTTATGTCGTATTCACTGGTTATCCACAGTATGATAACTTGGGTAGTCAAAGGACATTTATTGGCTCCCTAAAAAACTTTCAGGGCCACTACAAGCCACTTAGTCCTTAACTATGGTGCAGTTATTGGTTTTCTACCAAGTTCTTAATGGGTATCTGCTAGGAACACTTTGGTCACCAAATGAGCAACTATTGTGTACATACTTTGAAGTTATTTGATACATATTCATGGACGTCTGAGGTAACTTTGGGGTTCTAACCAGGTACTTGCAGAATACCTTTTAGGGTACATACCAGATACCGATTATTACAAACAGGTTACCTAAATAACTACTTAACACCATGCACTGGGTAACTGTTGTGTACATCATTATTACGATAATTATTTGCAACCTTAACCCCAATTCCATCTTTTTGATGTGTTGTTCCCACTACATACGTATGCAAGGTTGGCTTTGTGATTTTTCTCTGCTGTGATCTTATTGATGCAATTTGTATTTGTAGCTTTTTGTAGAACCCAAATCTTGATTTAAATATGGAGAAATTCACATTTCTGTTTTCCTGAAATATTTCTTAACAAAACAAGAGTGAGAAAAATAAGGAAGTCCCCCCTGAACATTACAGACAAAAACAGGTAAAAGGAAAATAACATTTTGTCCAAATTAGGACAAAATGATTCTTTTATTTAAAAGTCCAGAGTCTAATTATTAAGGGAGGGAAGTTCTTTGGAGACAAATCCTCCTTAGTTCTTACTAAACTTTCATCTACAAAGGGCAAAATAGGTAATGAGAAAAAACTCACAAGTAGCCAACACATGCAAGGATTTGAAAAGCACAACAGAAACCATTGAAGGGTAAATAGAGGTAGGAAATGATTTTTGACACAAGGCAGGTGTGATTTCGAATCCAGGATGTGGCGGGCATGGAAGTAAAAGGCAAAACAAATTGAGACAAACCAGAGAGCAGACCGAGGAAATAGAATACAGGTGCAACAAACCAAACTAATGGGATCCAAACAACTACACAAAATCACAGGAAAAAAAACAAAAATACCAAAGAGACTGGTCAAACTTATGACTACATCTTAATTTAATTAGATCTGCCTTAGACAGAATAAATAGCTATATGCCATATATGACCAAAACCATTTATTTACTAACTCTGGACAGAAGGCATGAAAGATGTTGTATACTAATTGAAAACTGTGAAACAAAACCAACTTCAGTCACCAAAACTTAAATATCCTCCTATTGCGCTTAACTCTCTGGATTTATAAGTAGAACTAACAATTGTAAACTAAAATAGCTGATGTATATGAGTATATTCCTTCATGCATAAACATAGAGGCTGATGATGGAGAGCCACTGTGAGGCCAGCCAGCACAGGAAGAAAACAATAAACCTCTGCTAGTTGAAAAATGAAGGGCTATATACTTCATTTTCTGGAGTCTGAGTGCTTTCTCCATTGTCTTACTTGTCCTTGAAAAGGGTCAGAAGGAGATGTAAGCCCCATTAACTTGATAATTAACTGCACGTAATATTGGATGGCAGGTGAACCTGTAATCACACCTGGAGCAAACAGCCTGTGGGGACAATTTCCTTCTCCCCCAACAATTAACCTACCAATAAATCCTTCCACAGCTGCTCCATTACATGAGGTTCTTCTCCCTCTACAGACCCCATCCTTATAACAGGGTTGATGGGAGAGAAGATACGTTTGGGTTATATGTGCTTGAACTCAGGTGTTGCACTATGTGTAGGGAGAAAAAGACCTTTGGAAAAAAGCTGCTTGTGGTTTGTGATCCACATTGTTTCGCATTAGGCTTTTAGTCCTTATAATGAAGGTCAGCTTTAGGGCTCCACTGCTGTAAACCCCTCTGCCTGCAGTCGCCATGCTGCAGTGACTGAAGCAGCGCAGTTCTTTCATCACTTATACACATAAACAGTTAATCAAGTCAGACTGATGTTGGAAAATAGCGTTGTGGGTGTGAGCACACAGATCCATGCATCCAATTTGCTCACAGTGTATAAAAGTGGATTTGGAAGTGTGCGCGTTCAGCTGCTTGCGTTAAATTTGCTCCTTGTTAACAGACGTAAATCTGGGAACAAAGTGACGATGCTTCCCCCCCAGAGTGGAAAATGATTATGTTGTTCACAGCTTAATTATTGTAAATGATCACTTCCTGCTTCCTGAGCACAGCCTTAAGGTGTGGGTGTGTGTGTGTGTGTGTGTGTGTGTGTTCGTTTAACCACTCGCTGATTTTTAAGATGTGATGATAGGCTACAGCACAACCTTGCTGTGTAGTTAAAGGATGAATTTTAATCAGAATGTTTGGGAGTTTTTCACTGAATGCTTCCTGCATTTGTAAGACCTAAATATATCTTTAACAGGCATTCAAACAGAGAAGTGCTTCTTTATATTCTGTCTTTCCTGAAACTACTAAACATTTTAAGCTGGAAGCTTCTCCAAAATCTATAAAAAAAACACGGCACAATCTGGTGAGGCTGAGAAGGAGGCCGACAGACACTGAAGGAGCTACAGGGAGTTTTGTGTGGTTTTGTGACCAAAATCTTTTTTCTTTGTCAATCTTGCAAGATCCTGGCCTGTAGAACAGTCACCTTGCAGGCTAGAATAAAATCTTCTAAAGCCTTTTGGAAACAAGTGTCATAAAACCACATCTTAACTTGGAGCACAATTCCAAAAGGTACATTTAATACAAAAACAACATTACCAAAAGAACACCACTACAGCAAAGCATGGTGGTGGAAGCACTATGTTCTGGTCAATCTTGGCTTTTTGTCAAGAGAGATTAACATAATGAAAATGTCTTAATAACAGCAGTTTTTGTTTAACCCACATTATTCAGTTTAACCTAATCTACACTTAGTTCACACCTTACTCCCAAACCTGACAAACAACCCAAAAACACCACTTCTTCCTCGTCGGTTCTCAAAATGTAGTATTCATTGGGAAAATGGTCCTTGCAATGTATCAAACACAAGGCCACACACACCCGCACACAAGCACCCCCCCCCACACACACATAAAACCTTCAGCACTCTACAGCCGCTCTGATCGTCTGTCTTCCGATGTTACGCACACGTTAAATCATCGTTACGGGTCGTTAAAGCGACGTTACACGTGCGTCGTTAAAGTGACATTATGTCGTTACGCGGGTGTCGGTAAACCGTCGTTACACTGTCGTCACGCGTCGTTAGAGACGTTTTGCGCACGTCGTTAAAGCATCGTTACGTGCCGCTTGCGCGTCGTTAAAGCATCGTTATGTATTACGCTTCAAAATGTTCTGGGGGTGCAGAGTAGACCAGAATCAACAAAATGTTAGCAATGGACCGCAAAAATAGCTTGGTTAAAAAATGGATCTCTTATATTTATATTTCTTTTAATCCATGCACTTATTTCTCATATTTATTCTTCATAATGTTCTAAATGAACAATATTTGATCAAAATATATATTAATTTCTGTATATTTTTAGGTGCAACATAAACAAATGGACAAAAGGTTGGGTTTAGGCATGCAAGTAACCTTTATAAAATATTTAGTCTTATAGAATAGAGTAATCATATTTCCAACTCATCCCTAGTGTAAATAGCGACACATGAATTAGAAGGACACTGTAATAATTAGCAGGAGCTTCCGGCAGACAACCAATCAGAATAAGAGATTTTCTGCTAATCTTATTATCTTACACAAACCTACCATAGGGCACTGTGGTGATACACAGATCATACACAAAATCAAGTTTGTGTATTAAACTGACATCTTTTTTTTTTTTTTTTTTTTTGCATTTTTGGGGTTGATATACAAATAGAAATCTTTGTACGTTTTAAGATTTTTGTCAAAATTAGCAAAACACCGCTCCTGTCCTGTTAATTCAAAATGTCCTTCTAGTGTTGTGTGTATTCTGACAAAATGTCCTACTAAATCACAAGTATCAACACACACGCACACGCAATAAGCCTTTCTCTCTAATTTTCTTTCTAAATATGCTATTCCAGGAGCTATAATGATCACTCTGTCTTCTCTTCACTTTCACTCTATAAAAACCCTCCAGTGTTTTGCTAAATGGCACAAAGTTCTCCATTATCCAGCCAGCAATGATCAACCCTCGCACACAGTTTTTGTGCCAAGCCACTACTGTCCTCCCCACATCCTCTCAGCTTCTTCCACCTCCTTTTACCACCCATAACTTCCTTAGAGCAAGTCAATACAAGGACAACTGCCTGTTGTTACCAACTTGGCTCAAAATAAGAGGAGAGGCTGCTTAGACAATGCTTAGCTTTCTAAATTAGTTTATTTAACAAAGACATAAAAAACATGCGAAGTGAGTAACAACACTCACAAGGTTTGTTAAATATGTTGTAAAAAGATGTATGAAGCAAAAATATTTCCCATGTTGGCAAGCAGCCTTCTACAGAGAGAGGCGTTTTGTACGAGCCTGCTTTATAGACTCCTGTCACTCGCATCTCTCAGGTGCAGCTAGCTCTTTAATGACCGGGCTGGGCTGCAGGAAAGAGGGAAAAAAACAGTACTAGCAGGTCATCACGCTCCCACCCTTTTAGAAATATGGCTTAGCTAGTCATCTAAGAAGTTGCTTTAAACTTTTGAACCTCCTCTGACTTAACCTGTACTTTTACGTATAAAATAATTGCATAAAGGAGAAAAGCTTCTAACATTTTGGCAACAAACTAAGACTTTATTACCAGCCACTTATAATGAATCTGCCTAAATATTGTCTGCACCTTTTAGCTAAATGCCGAACATTCTGATGATATGACTGAAGAAAAGCCAGAAAAGTGCAGCGACCATGGAAAAGTTCTTACAGAAATGTCTGTAAACAGACTGTTCTCCTTTGTTTTATATTTCACTTACTCTTCATAAACATCTAAATTATAATATAAATAAAAGGAATTCTTAGCAAGTGACGGGTGACTGGTATGTCACCAATGCTAACTTGTTGGTCATGGAAGCTAAAACTAAAGGAAAATCCGATAGGAGCAACCTTCCTAAACCTTCTCCAGTTTCAAAAACCTCTCAGTCGTTTATGCTCCATTAACATATAATCACATTTGCATAGCTAGTGAACAAATAGTCATTATTTAAACATTAAAATTGAGATAAAATGGAACATGTCTGTCCACAAAGTAAGTGTCTCGTGTATCACTTAAAATTAGGAATTGTATAAATCACAGACATCATTCACTACTTCTTTTTACACCAGTTTGGTAATGAATCAGTACGTTTCATACATGTAACATGAAACATGTTACATACAGGAAGACTGGTGGTGGCACACCATCTCCTATCTTCCTTAGATATTAACTGCTTACTTATTTCATCTATGTAAGGTAATTTTTAGTGTATTTTGTTAGTTACTAACTCGGCAACAATTCCAACATCTTTTTCTTTTGTTTTTTTTGAAGGACTGGAATGACTAAAAACACAAATAAAGTGAAAGAGCCGTGGAATACTAATTTGGCTGGAATCAGGTGGCTCTTCATGATAAATGTCAGCTATGATCAACTGTTGTTTCAACACCAACTTTTATGTCCTGGGTCCTGTTTCCTGTCGGAACCTGAAGGAGAACGCTGATGGTCGTGAGGAACACTGAAGGACAGGTCCTACAGTCGCACACTCACACAGAGGCCTCTGTAAGTTCGACATCTCAAAGCTTTCACTGACACACCGCTAAATAAACTGTGACAGGGTCTATAATCAGGAGCCATTTGTGAAATGTGAGTGAGACCAGGAGCTACATTGTTTGACCCCCTCATGTGTATTTGTCCTGACCTGGGGTCACACAGACGTATCACATAGCTGTTTTAAGCTTTGCCCCAAATGGGAAATGACAGCCCTTAAGGTAGAATCCAGTGATGAAGGTTTTTTTTGATGATATCTTGGCCCAGGACTTGTGCATGGATAGTTTCATAGAACGCACATCACAATGAGAAAGACTTGATAAGAAAAAAAAATTGTAAAAGAAGGTTTTAAAAAGTTTTATGTGTTTGTGTATAAATAGTTTCTCATAGAGGTAGAATTACTTGGATGTTTTATTATATTAATTTAACCATCCATTTTTCATAATCCGTCTTTTATGAGGGCTTTTAAGGTGGAGGTAAAATATAGAGTACATGCAAGATTTTCTTTTGTCTTAAAGGGACAGTATTATTTTTTCTTCTGAACTTCTGACTGACCTTCAACTTGATCTCCATGTTTATCGTGCGCTAAATCTGCAGACAGGTGAAGCACTGCTGTTGTAACAGCTGTTTTTTTGAACTTCTTGCGAATGCACTGACCTGTGAGTCAAAGAGTCTGAAAGATCCAAGCAGAGGTGTGGAAATAGCTTAGGGGTCAACAGTGACAGACACACAGATGGAGGCCGTGAAAAAAGGCTGAAAGACAAAATGCTGTGACTAAGTCTTCAGTTTGACTCTTTGCGTGCAAACGTGTGCCTTTGAGTTATGACTGCATATGTTTCTGTGTGAGTGAATGTGTGCAGAGTTTTCTGACAGCAGCACCCTGTCATTACCACTCTTCGTCGCTGATTACTGGAAGTACATGGCCTGTGGAAGTGCACCTGGGAAACTCACACCTGTCCCAGACATTCTCGGGTTCAGAATTGCTGTAAGGGCCTGTTTTCGATCCCCTGTCCAAGTCGCATTCAGCACACTACTCATTTCCATGTTTTTATAATGTTTTTTTTTTACACTTGTAAATCAACATGTAAGAATGTTCTGGCCTAGTTGGATGGCTCTTATGTAATGCCAGGACAGCTTGTATTACCTCCCACACAAACTACACCTGCTCCAACATGTTGGGTTGAGTGTATTTGCATGCACAGATGTTTGCCAAAGGTAGCTAGCATTACATCTAATGCATTGTTCAATCCAAGTCGGGTGATTATACGCATGATAACGTATTGCCATATAAACTAATCTTTCTGATGCAGTTCATTTCTGCATCAGAAATGTGTATATATGTGTGTGTGTGTGTATATATATATATATATATATATATGGCATGTTATCATTAGTGCTAACAAGGCAATATCAGCTGTTCTAATTAGGAGCTTCATATCCAAAAAGGCTTTTTAGTGTTCAGCTTGTGAACACACAGACTTGCAGGTCTAGCAGTGTTATGCCACAGTTAAAGACTTGGCTGAAAATGTCACCAGTTGAATGCCGTAACATTTTCTCCGCACACTTAACCTGCCTGATGGACTGAGTTGCTAAACTTTCCATTTTCTTTAAGGGAAAAGGTCTATTCCCTTCTTCTGTAAAAATTTGTTCTTTCTATAATATTGTTTTCCTCTTAAAAAGTAGATTTTTGACTCTCTGTGCTACAATGGAGGCTTCTGCTTCCACTTTGACTAAGATAAGGTTGATCTTCGATGTTGTACAGAGGATGATGGATGTCTTAAGGTCGTCTGATGAGTGAAATAGCATGGCATTTGCTGAGCCTTTAGTCTGATGTTGCTTAAAACTGACGTGAAGGAAACGACAGTAACTGTTGCTACATTATAATTATTACTTCATTGGATAAGAGGTTGGATCATTTAAAGCGTCAAGTACACGCACAATATACTGAAGTGTAAACACAAACCTGTGGGCAAACATTATTGCCGACCGATGTGCCTCCAGAGTAAATCTAGTTTTAAATTCACTTCATTTCGAGTTTGTGTGAAAATCAAATGGCAGTCCTTTTCCATTGTCAGCTGTCATCTGAAACAAGTAGGCAACTGTTGCTTTTGACATATGATTGAAAAGGTTAAAGGTGAACACCACAAGATGAAAACCTTCAAGTCTACACTCTGTGACTAAACAGTAGATGATGCCTGAATGTTGAATGGACAAATATATAGGTTTGAGGGGTTTTTTCCAGAGGACCCCTGTTTTTGTTTTTTCTTCTGCAGAACTGATTAGTCTGGCTTATGATATTTTAAATGTTTTCTTATTTTTCCCTGGGGATTCATCAGGGCCTCCATATTCTATCTGCCTTCCGGAGTCGTGAGCTGAATATTTTATATCTTCAACAAGTGGGAAGTCAAATGATAACCATGGATAAAATGTTCTCAGTTTTTTTCTGGAGTTTTGATTGTCATAGTTTTTGCAGAAAGGACATATTGATTTTTATCTTCTCTTCCACAAATACAACGCCAGCATGAAGAAGAAGTGAATGGCCGTGTCGTGTATGTTCACAGAGGTGTGTGATGTTGGAGACCCCGTTCTGCCCCCACCATTGGGTTAGTCCTGAACTCTGAAAATGCTCAGTCTACATATCATCTGTGCAGCACTGCAAAAAGTAGGTCAGCAAAAGAAAGTTTTGACTGCGGTTCTCAGAAAGTAAAACAGGATAAAGTCTCAGCAGTAGCCGAGGATGTAATGTACCGGTGAGAATGATTGGGTTTCCTGCAGTAATAATTTTTCCAGGTCAGCCTTTCCATGAACAAATAAGGAAATATAACTTCTTGATTCAAACGTACACACTATTAATTTTTATGGGTATAGCCACAAATTTATTCACACAAGCGTTTCACTTTATTGCCAATTTAGCTGAGGGGCTAAAACAATATCTTTATTTAAATGAGAGAAATGTTACTGATTAAATACTGTTTATGGATATGATTTCCATATAAGCTTATTAGGCCCGAGCAGCTAAGTGCTGCGAAGGCCTATTTTTTTGTTGCTGTTTAGTATTGCGATTCTGCCCTCCTACATAGTGGGCTTTTTGGGGGCTTTATCATATTCAAAAATTCACCAAACTAGGCGGACGCATAGAGCCCGTGTAAAATTTACGTATTTTAAGGGCGCCGCAAAAATCGCAAAAGAAACGGCTCAACAGCGCCAACTAGCAATTTTCAAAAGACCCTCTGCTATGACCTTACTTCATCATAGAGACATGAAACTTGGTACACTTGTAGAGCTCCCCAAGACGCACATGAAATACAATTCATGTCATAGTGCAAGTCGAACAGGAAATCAGCCATTTTGGATTGAAGGTCCGATTTTGACCCCATTTTGGCAGAAAACAACCCTCGCATTTGATCGAACTTCTCGTAGGGATTTCAATTGATCGGCTTCAAACTTGGTCAGATTGTTCATAAGGCCTTACCGATTGAAAGCATTTTTGGGCCTCTGACCAGAGATTCAAAGGTAAAATCCTTGGGTCAAAGTTCACCTACTCACCATGAAACACAAAATGGTTGTATCTCCTACACAAAAACTCAGAGGCACCAAAGTTTCCATGATTGATCATCATTGGGTCCCCAGTGGTCAAATGATGACATCACTTAAGCCACGTCCCCTGAGTACAGGAAGTGTCATGTTTTACTCTGAACGCTCTCTCTCTGACCTCTTTCACCTAATCAACATGAAACTGTGTCCAGAGACAGAAAACATGTTGGTGTCATGTGGATTAAAACCCCGACTGGCTTCGATGGAACAGGTGGGCGTGGCGGCGTGGCGAAATCACCTGTAACGCCGTTGACATACATTTAGCTCTAGATTTCACATGCTTCCACCAAGCTGAACCAAACTTGGCATGACTTATCCTAGTTGGATGCCTGACAATGCTATGTCATCATAGTCTGACAACTATATTTAGTCCCTGCCCCCTCAGAACAGGAAGTGCCTTTTTTTTCCTTGGAAAGCTGCATCTCTCTCTCTTGACCTAATCAAGATGATTCTGTGCTGGATGACAGATAAGCGGTTGGTGTCACTTGCTTTAAAGCGCCAAGACTTTTCAATGGAGGGCGGGCCATGGCGGTGCGGCAAATCAAAGGTCACGCCATTGCCATACGTTTGCCTCTAAATCCCTCAATGACTCAAACAAAGTCACTAGGATTTATGCTTATCCACCCCCAACAGGAATCCATAACAGTCATTGATGGGCGTGGCCTAATTTCTCTATAGCGTCCTCTACAATATTTTAAAAATTCAGCCCGAGCCATGGTTTGACCTACACTTATGAAACTTGGTACATGTGTATCTTCTCAGGACGTACAAAAAAGTCTCTTGGAGCCATGGTCCAAACCCAACAGGAAGTCGGCCATTTTGGATTAAAGCCGCCATTATGTCGTTTTTATTGACGTTGTAACTGATCGAATTATTTCTGCAGCGTTTGACCTAAAGACTTAAAAATCACTCGGCTCATACTAGAGAATAGAACGTCACATTGTATGAAAAATAATCGCACATCAAACCGTGTGGCCGTGGCTGAGCATGAAATCTCACTATTCGTCATCCAGGTAATCCAATTAATCCTGCAGTCTTTTTCCCCCCACTAGATGGAGACATTGCACCACAAATGGCACAAAGACCAACGTCAAACCCTCAAATCTTGGCTTGAGTTAGAATTGAGCCGTTAGCATATGGTCGTCTCCAGATCACACATGCATCATCCAATTTGCACAAAACTTGTTAAGATTGACTCTTGTGAATCTGTGTAGAGCCCGATAGCATTATATTGAAATTTGACTCCACTAGCCGCCTAGGTTAATCCATCTGCTATATCTCCTCTCTACATTGGCCGATCTGCACCACATTTTCTGTGCTTTTTTGGGGAGCGCTGCCGAGTGCGTGGATGCGTGTCGCCTGGTGGCCGGGCGGGGGAACTGTGCGAGAGCGTCTGCAGTGCGGGAACCCCCGCGGTCGCCAGGTTAGGCCGGAGCGGCGCTTGGCTGCGAGGGCCGTTCGAGACTGCTAGTTTAAATTCTTACTTATATCTGCTGCTGGGAGATAAACTCTTATCCTTTTATTCTGAGAGAGTCTGAAAGAGGTGGCCTTGTTTACTCTTTGCTGTTTTTGATTAACTTTCTGCAGCCTGTGGCTCTGTTTGTCTGGACATTTTGGAAGTCACAAGAAGCTGCTTGATTCCTGCCAATCAAAGCCACTGATGCCTTTGGCTGCTTTGTCTATCCTGTCCTAGAATACATAAATATGCAGTTTCTGTCCTTCTGTCTCCTTTCATGTCTTTTTAAAGCCTGTCAAAACACAGCCTGTCTAAAATCACCTCTATTTAATTGATTTCTACTTAAAAATGGTCATGGGATGCAGTGTGGTTGGCTGCATAAACAAGCAAGGATAGAAACCAAACTTGTCATTTTATTGCTAATTTTTAATGATGAAAGATACAGGAGATGGACATCAACCATCAGTCAAAATGACTGTCAGCCCTATGTGGATTTTCAGCAAACACTTTTTACAAGTTAAGAAGATTAATGTTCATATAATATATAATTATAATATAAGTTATAAGAGATCAAATATTGAAAGATATCACATATTGATTAATGGAGAAGGTAAGCGTGTAACCATGTAGCTTAGCATGTATGGAAAAAAAACTGATTAACATCTAATTTTTGTTCGTTTTTAATGTTGCTCCGGTGTAATGGGAAACTCCTTTTATGACATAGTGGTATAAATCATTTGGTGTGAATTCAGGCAAAGTCAGTCATTTGATTAACACATTAGGAGGGAGGAAGTAAGGGTCGGTTTGGAAGCTAGCCATTTCCAACTTTTGTAAATACCACCGACTATGAGCTCCAATCAGGTTTGTTAGGTTCACAGACAAGTTATCTCCACTCGAACAGGAAGAAGCCATGAATAAATTATAAAACACAACTTGGGAAAATAACTTGAGTCACTCTGTTCGATACTCTCGTCCTTCATTTCTGACGTCCGACATGGCTACTTACTTCCTACAAAACCTACAAAGCATTTACAAAGTAAAAAAAAAACCTACAAAGCTTCCAATGGAAATCTTTAAATGTTCTGCTTTCAGGAGAAGTTGACACGGCGGGAAAAGAGGATTCAATTAAAACCGACTGGGAGAAGGTGAGATACAGTGGTCCCTCATTTATTGCTGGGGTTCAGTTCTGAAAAAGTCCCACAATCACTAAATCTGCGAAGTGGTGACCTTTTAATTTTTCCCTATTCAAATACATGTTAAGGCCTCATAACCCCGCTTTGCACTCTTTATAAATCTTTATAAATCATTAACATTTTCCACATTGTCGCACAGTTTACACTCTCAGAAACCTACATAATTTCAACAACATGATGAAATTCTGAATGATTACTCACACGGTAAAATATATTATAGTTGCTCTGGTGGCGCTGCATCCCCACCCTGTTTGTTCAAAAATCCAACTTTTTGAACGAAAAAACAATTGCCAACACATTTCACTGTGAAGTAACACGACCGTATTAAAACAAAATTGGTCAGGAATCGATATGAAAACTACAGTTTAAGAACACAGGCTGCAACGTAGACCGTCTCTCTCTTAGCCAATCAGGACAAAACAAAGCGCTTTGATGTCCATTGACCCAATCAAGATACAAAACAAAAATTCTACTGATTCATACAGTAGAATTTTGTCACAGAATTTAAAAAAATGCAGTGCTGCATAAAAAAAAAATCTGCGAAACAGTGAGTGTTATTAATTCTTCATGTACTTTGGTAACTCATGTCTAGGCTTTTATTTTGAAGTACTCCCTTTTATTTGAAGAAAGGTTGTTCCATTTGTTTTATTGGAAATATTAATTCAATTATGCTAGTTTTAACTTTAAGCACCTTTAAAATTAGACAGAACAACACTGCCTTGATTAGGTCTCAATTTTAAGTTAGATTTAGATTTATGGCTTAATCAACATAATCTGATCAGTAGAATATAATTGTGCCAGTTCTTATATCCAAATTGGCCTTATTGATATTCTGGGTGAGAGGAGAGGAGTCACTCAGAGGCAATAAAACAGAGAGGTCAGTGTGAAAATAACCTTTCCCTGAACTCATATAAGAGCTGGGGTCCTTTGTCATGTGTTTGTGTAGGAGGACACCTGGAGAGATTCTAGGATCTCACACAGAGGTGTCAAATCCTGCTTTTTCACAGGACTCCACCAGGCCCCGCAACAACAGTCATAAAATCATTTAGAGCATCTTCCCTTTGAAATTTGAAACATCTTGTAGTCAGGGGAGCAGGGACACTCCCAGACTGCATACATTAGAGAAGAGAACACACCTTCCTATAAAAGTTTTGGCGCTAAAACAATTGATCAGATCGCTGGGGTGCGGCGGCACCGGCGCTCTCCGGAGACGCGATTCGTCCTAGGAATTTCAATTGATCGGCTTCAAACTTGGTCAGATTGTTCATAAGGCATGTCCGACTCAAACTTGTCAAAACGGTGAGTTTTTGTGCATGCTAAAGGGGTGTTACCCTGGGTCAAAGTTCACATACTCTCCATGAAACACAAAACTCTTATATCTCCTACACAAAAACGCACAGACGTACCAAACCTTGAGTGATTGATCATCATTACGTGCCCTACAATACCCAATGTTAAAATTATTACATCACTTAAGCCACGCCCCCTGAGAACAGGAAGCCGTCATATTTCACTGTGAACGGTCGCTATCTGGCCCCTTTGACCTAATCAACATGAAACTGTATACATAGACAGAAGACATGCTGGTGTGTTGTGATCGAACTCCTCCTACACTGTTTGGCCTACAGACTTCAAAATCGCTCTGGACACACTTGAGGCATAGTAGATCTAAAGTTATCCTACAATATTTTGTACGTCAAAGCATTTGGGCGTGGCTAAGTGTCAAACTTTTGCTATTCGCCATGAAACCTCAAGGTGCAATAACTTCCACAGGCAAGATCAGAACTACATCAAACTTTCCAGGTCTAATTATAGACCAGCCCTGATCACATTCACCTGGTCAAGTGATGACATCACCTTAGCCCCACCCCCCCTCCAACAGGAAGTTACCTGTTTTTTTCTGCTGGATGTCTTGCTTTTACTCTATGATTCACATGGGTTTAATCCTGTGCCAACTGAC
Organism: Phalloptychus januarius; assembly: GCA_902982915.1. Lineage (NCBI taxonomy): Eukaryota > Metazoa > Chordata > Actinopteri > Cyprinodontiformes > Poeciliidae > Phalloptychus > Phalloptychus januarius. The sequence continues at coordinate 14,802,545 of CADWAE010000471.1, read as the reverse complement.
ATAAAATGACATGATGATGAACTCTGTCAATGCTGGTTGCTGACTCAACAGCATGGGGGTGGCTGAGCGGCGAATTTCAATCCCTCGCCGTTTGCATACGATCGACTCTAGATCACACATGCATCATCTGATTTGAACCAAATTTGTTAGGGTTGACGCTTGTGCCTCTCTGCAGAGCCCAATAGAATTAAGTTGCGATTTGACTCCACTGCGCCCCCTAGGTTAATCCGTCAGCCAAATCTCCTCTCTGCATTGGCCAATCTGCACCAGATTTTGGGTGCTTCGTCGGGGAGCGCTCGTGGACGTGTATCGCGCGGCATACAGGCGGGGGAACTTCGCGAGAGCGTCTGCGGTGCAGGAAACCCGGCGGTGGCCTATAGGCCGGAGCGGCGCTTAGCTGCGAGGGCCGTTCGAGGCTGCTCGCAGCTTTAATTATTTATTTATATTTGTTTTCATAACACACTGGAAAATAGGAGTGGGTGCACAAACCTTATACTTCTCCGACTCCCTTTAAAACAAACAAAATAAACTTTTGCATAGATGTATTTGTAATTCTTTTAAACATATATAAGTATGTTATAAGCCAATGTTAACATTTTCTAAGAATATTCAAAAGAAATATACTCCTAGGGTGTTTTCACACATGGTAGTAGACTCAGCTCAGATGGGGAACAAAATTGCAACATGTGACATTTTTCAGCTGGTGCGGTTCTCTTTCAAGTTTGTCTTTTTCATAATTCTTGTTTAACGGCAATGAATGATAAAAAGGTCTTCTAATTCTTCTTCCCTTCCTGATTTCTACAACCCACAGTAACACAGAATTATGAATATGAATTTATATATAAATATACATATAGTAGCTAGACTAAACTACCAGATTGCTCCCTCCCTGTTTCAGAGACGTTGCTTCTTCTTCTCCTTCAATTGCCGCCACTTCTTTGGCATGCACACACTAAGATGACAACCGAGTTGCACACTCGCACAAAGAAGCCAGTATGTGCACAAGACCACAGCCATTAAGCGATCTAACAGAGTGACAAGAAGGTAGATCCAGTTTCGTTTGCAGTTTCCAGGGGACTACCTTCTGTTTACTCCCATTATGACTCAAATTGTAAGGTATGCGAAAGGCTGCAGCAGCTTACAAGCTCCCTCAAGAGCTTGGTTTCCCACCTAGTGCTATCTGGTGAGGGGAGAACCGGTTTACAAGACATGTAGTGTAAAACTCAAAACAGAGAGCATGGAAAAACAAAATCACAGCAGGTTTCTGGGCTCAAAAAACATTGCACATCAGCTGAACATTACTAGCATGCTTACTGTGCTTCTTTACAACCTGCAACTTAAATTAATTATCGTTTTTGAGGCAAATCGTGTTTTGGAGGTGCTGGTCTTGCAGCTGGAAATACTAGCAGAGATGTAGCCAAAAAATGGAAAATCCCCAGGATGCTAAAGAAGAAATACACTCTGGGATTAACTGCAATTTTATTTATTTGGTGGGGACAATGCACTAACATTTTTAGTGCATTGGCCTACATCTTATTTTTGGTATGTTGTCCTTTGACAATAAGTAGTTTGTCTTGCTAAAAACAAGCAAAAGTTAAACAAACAAGATTTATGAATTGACTACACCAATTTTGTTACTAAATGCAATCAATCCAAACAATAATACAAAATCAGGAAATAACAATACAATTATTATATAAAGTACTAGTACTGAGAATATCTTTTAGAGCAGAGGACACCTGGTATATGTAGTCTGTGCGGCTCTTAAGAAAAGCCGCTGTGAAGATATTACTGTTGACAGAGTAGGCAGATTTTTGCTTCTGACTTTTTCAGTCACACCTGCCAACCTTGCAGAGCATATCTGGAAAATTTCAGAGCTCCAGCGGATGTGGGAACGCAGCAAAAGGAAGATGAAGAACCACCAAGGGGGAACAACGTGAACACGAGTAAACATAAACCATACTATTTCTTTGGAACTGCTATATGGACACATAATTCTTTCCTTCAGATTTGATCAGAAGTTTACATATGCTCTAATACAACGTTTGGGTTTTTGTCGATCAGTTCTGGTTTTTTGTTAACTTGACATTTTACACATGTCTGATGTAATGGATTTAACAAAAATTGGGTGCATTTGCTTGACTTTGTGTATTATTATTATTACTATTATTGTAATCTACACTTATGTGTGTTCATCACACAATGTTTGTAGCAGTTCACATGCTTTTGGCATAATTCCATTTAAATGTTTGATTACTTTTCTTATCAGATTTGATATACTTAATTTAAACTTACTTCTAGCATCTTCTAATATGTTTTTGGTTGCTCAACTGTCTGTCTGTTGATTGGTGGTTGGTTAGAGGAAAAGTTGACGGATTACAGGTACCTTTGCTCTTCCGAACATAAATGGCTTAATTTTTTTTCTGCCTTATTGTGAAGCCTTTCTTCTTTTTCCAAAAATATTGTGACTCCAAGGTGTTGATTTAGAGCTAGGCACTGTTTACAGGCTGGGACCTTCTTAGTCCATAAAACACTAAAATAGGCTCCACTGTGAATGATGACTCTGATTTTCGATCAGTTTTCAGTATGTTGCAGTTTCCGAATTCTGTAAATTCAATACATATTTTTCTTAGATCATCACTGAGCCCCAGAATAAGTCAGTTCAGTGAATGCAGATAAATGTTTTTATTTACTTATGTACTTACTTGAGAACCAGGATAGTGTGTCAACAGCAATCATAATGGTCGCCAAAGAAAGCTAATTGACCTTAGCCATGTTGTGTTCAGGCATTAGACTCTTCAGGTCCACTTATTAAAAGATTTTGAATACCCATATTCAAAGGCAGCAAACAGTTATTTGAGCAAACAGTTCAAACATTTAGGCAGCAAACAGTTATTTGAAGCTGCTGGTGCCTCTGGAACCTCAAGGTGGAGGATCCTCCAGAGGCTTGCTGTGCATGAACCTACTATTCGGCCACCCCTAAGCAGGCTCACAAGCAGAAACGGTCGCAGTGGGCCCATCCATGCATGAAGATTAATTATCAAGCAGACTTGTTCACTGATGACTGCTGTGCCAGATGTACACAGTAGTGGTTTGGTGGTGGATGGCAACCACGTCCCAACACGGCTGTAACATCAGCAATGAGGTGGTGGAGTCATGTTTCGGCCAGGAATCATGGGCAGAGAGCTGGTCAGCCCCTTTAGGGTCCCTGAAGGTGTGAAAATTACCTCAGCAAAGCATTAGGAGTTTTGATGGATAATTTTTTCATGGTTCAAAAAGAAGAGCCGTGCCTTCAGTAACAAAATCATCTTTATGCATGAACTCAAACTCACAAGTTCAGTGGATGCAAGAATTGTGCAGGTGATAACAAAGAAGGGGTCCTATGTTAACATATATCTCAGTCTGTTAAAATATTTTTGATGGAAATAGCTTTTGATTTTAGTACATGAGACCACTTAATGCTGCTCATTGAAAGAATGACCGTAGTTCTTTATAATCCATAAAATGTTTAGAAAATCTGCTCTGCATAATAATTTGGAACAGTGCATTTAGAGGTTTTTTATTTTTGAAAAAAATACTGCTCACACTGGGAGGTTTGTTCAGTAAAATTTGATTTATACCGAAATAATTCATGACTTGAAAATTAGACTGACCGTCATTTGCATTGACCATTTGGGAAAATCTGAGGAAATATCACTTAATAATTTGGAACATGGTGTATTTAAACTTTTAGCCAAAATGGTCAGTTCAATACAAGTTCCACTGGGTTTCGGGTGCAAATTAATCAACCCAATTAAAACACACAACAGTTTTTTCTTTTTGTCTTTAAGAAAAGTTTTAATGTGTCTTTTAGAAATTGACCTTTCAGAGTTCAGGGATTCAACTAATCCTACAAGTCTCCATTTGGCTTTGCTAACTGTGAACTTATTTCAAAGCCTCCCAGCCTCAGAGGAATGCACCATAAGCTCTCACATGTCAAGATGCACAGGGTCAGATGCCTCAGAGGACAGGAATCAAAACAAAAAATTAGGGGATGAAAGGAAGGAAGAACATTAGAAGGTGAGGCAGAAACGCATGTTGACTTCAGACATGCATATGCACTTCCACCCATGAATTCTTGTTAAATGAAGGCCAAGCATGAGAGCTCAGATCATGCTGTCTGTCTGTCGTTCTTTGGCGCAGGTTTAAAAAAGCACAAGTCGATGGATCTGCTTTTACTAGAACAGGAAACATATCAAATTACTCTGCCACCCTTGTTTGCTCCAGGGTCTGTTTAGTAAGTCGGACCCTATCGTAATAGCATTTAGTTGAACTGATCTAATAACGTCAGAAAGTGAGAAAAATAAACCAAAAAAAAAAAAAAACAGATGATGTTGTTGTTGAACTTCAAAAAATGGCATTTCAAAATGAGGGGTACATTTAAAGTTAACATTATTTTAAAACACATAAGACCAATTAATGGTGACCTTTATGTGGACAGTGTTCAGCTAAAAATGTTTGAAAGAAATGTTTGAAGAAGTAAGGCCAAGCTGTCTGCGGCAAACCTGATACATGCTCACTAATGTGGGATGGAGGATATAACAAAAGCAAGAAGAAGTAGTATGGAGGGAAGGAGGTTGAAGGAGAAAAGGGCGTCCCAGTGGATTTTATGTTTTAAAAACACCTAGCATCTGGGTCTCATTCAGCTCAAGAAGCTGAGTATCATCTCTGTTATGCAACATAGTTAAACCAGTAATGTCTTTATATGAATTGATCCTCCACAAAGTTATGCTTAAGACAATCGCTGGGAAGATTTTAAGGATAAGAAAAGTTCAAGTATTGGGGTTTTCCCTTTGATTTTTCTGTACCTACCTTTTAAACATTTATGAAATTTAATGCATGGAGAAAGACCTCAGTTTTTTGCTGAAAACATGCACGTTTACAAGCCAGAGGTGATGCCTTGTGTTTGGAGGTCAACTCCGAGCCAAAAACCAACTGTGGGATCTCTCTCTGGGCACCAGGAAGCAGAGAAGGCAGTCATCTTTTCCGGATCTGAAATGAGCTCTTCCTCACGGCCGTGAGTTTGTTGTTGCAAGGAAAGTGGAGAGTATTGATGCCTATAGGTAGCAAGGGAGAGGCTTGTGCAGCCAGAGTGTCTGGAATGCATTACATATCCCTCTCCCAGTCGAAAAATACCTCACCTCTCAACATCGCGCTCCCCATGTGGTCCAAGTCGCTACACAGGCTTCATGTTACAGAAGGATCAGGGAATCGCACGCTAACAGACAGTGGAATAAACGTGTTTGGGTTTCACTCTCACATGAGCTCATGTAAAAGGTTGAACAAATGAACAATTTAAAAGGTCAAACATTTAAACCAAAACAATATAGTTTTTGGCATCAAATAACTGAATTCACTTGAAAACGAAAGTTGGGTAACGTTAAAATTTTACACAAAATATGGTCGAGATGGTCAACCTTTGTTCACAAAGGTTTGGATTTATTAGACAAAATAGTTAAATGATAATATCATAACAAGGTTTATTTTCTGATTTTATGTCGGTGACAAACCAACTTGGTGCTGTAATTAAGCAGGCCCGACTCATGATAAGTGATAACTGATTCCAGGCCATTCACAAGCAAAGACTGGATTGATTACATTGTGTGTGTTCTGTTCAGTGTTGCTTTTTGATACGGGCCAGACACACAGTTTCCCGGGGCTGAGTTAGTAAGGGCCATATAAACACCGGCTACAAAAAAAATACAATGTATTTCTTAGGTACACCTTGAACAAATTTTCTATTGCTTTGGCGCATTTGCAGTCAAAGGGAAGTTGGTGCCTGCAGCTTGCTGCTGACGATACAGAGATAATTTTATCTGTTTCATACAGAACTGAAGTGCGTTATATTTGACCCGCAAATTTAGAAGATTTTATGCATTTTGACTGATATGGGGCAGCAGAAGGAGAGGTTTGCCCAAAGTAACTTTCATGTAAGATCGATTGCTGTTTCTGTAAATTTATTTTCTCAAGTACTTCTTGGACGCCAGATGGAAACTAAGACTCTTTTCAGGAGTTTGTACAGTATTGATCAGTAGTTTATTTTTTTAATCATCATACTTCAAAGTGGTACTCCAACTGGACTAGGGCTCTTGGTCTAAATGATCAGATCTCTTCAGACTGCGAGAGGGTTTATGCTAAATTTACTAGTCATGCTAATCACTAATAAGATGCTAAAGGTGTTTTTTTACTTGTTTACTCTATTAATATCCTCAAATCTTCCTTCTTACTTTGTGATATCCCAGGTTGTTGCTAGTAAAACTACTTGTTTTGTTTCTCTTGTATGAACCACATGTTTGCAGACCGAGTTGCCTCTTTGGAAAATGTTGCAAAACACTGCATCAGTTATTTGTGGACAGATGATAAGTTGCATTCCAAAGATGATTCTTACTCTTATCTTGTAGTGCCCACCCTCACATCTAGAAAAAACAAGTTACGTTACTGACAGAACAACCTTAATGAGGCCAGTCTTCACCTATGGCATTTCTGGATTCTCTGTACACAAGCACTTTATCCAAAGTCATTAAAGTCACACGTTTACCATTGCTTGCCTTTCTGTATGAATTTCATTGAAGACCTCTGAGGCTTTCTCTCATCAAAGGCCGATGATTACGGTTGAGCACTTGAGCCAATGGCTTTAATTCTACTATTTGCACATGCTGCCTAACACATGGTGTGTCCAGTGTTACTGTACTGTAAGGATCGGACTTTGCTGGATCATATACGTTCAAATCCCATCTGTGTAACGTCTAGGGTTGTTCTAATCCAAACACCGTCTTAGCAGCTTAGTCAATGCTCATGCTGCATCCCAGTGTATCTGAAAATGTGAGGCCCAACATGATCTAAAGACAACCATCTTCTTTTTATTTGATAGTGCATGATTAAGGCCAAATACACCCCCCTCACCTCCCTTAAAAACACAGACACGCTATGACTAAAGTTTTTATGCAATTATACATTTGCCTCGTCGGAGAAGTTCTCGAATGAATTCATCAGTTGTTGGTAATCATGAGATCTACGTTTTCCCCCAACAATCTGGCTTGCGTTAGCCTGTCCCGGGGTAATATTTAGAGGGACATACCTTAGAAGTAATATGTCTGCTTCGTCCACATGTTGGCTGGAAGTCTGTCAAACAAAAGACAAAGGCCCTTTTCTGTTGTCTCTTGAAAGGCAGCCCCCTTTTTGGATTGACCACGGGCCATGTTAGGGAGACTATTTGAAGAGCAACCAGATGTCCGCAGGCTCAAGTCAGAGCAGGCTGCCATCAAGTGGGGCATTGCATGTGGAGAGTTATTACGCAGCTTTGGAAATTGCCCTGTTATTAAAGCTGCTGGCTTATTTTGGGCTTCACCAGAGCTCTTTGTCTTTGAAACAACAGAGGAGAGAGTCGAGGGCGATGGGGGTTAGGGAAGGCCGGGTCATCAAGTGAAGGGTAAGGGGTCCTGAGAGTTCACTATATCAATAGGTAAATGTGTGAAGATGCTTGGTGATCACGAAGACATTAAATATGAACATTTAATAGAAGTTTGGCTTCATTTCAGGAGCAAAACTGTGTGCTCATTCTCTGTTTTTCGACCCTAAATATTGTAAACCTATTGATGATCTGCACTATTTTCCCTCAGTGACTTGTTGCAGGACCTCTATTTGAAAAAAGTGTGTTGATTTCTCTTACAGTTTCTTAACTGGCTCACTGGTTCAGCGAACCTATGGATTTTTTTTATTTTTTTTATCTCACCTGTGTAACAGAGAGCTGTGGGACAGAATCCAGCATATTTATTATTCAAGACACTTTATTCTGTAGACTGCACACGTGAAAGTTCAAGGCCTGCTGCTAACTTTGCTTCAGTTGTGTAGCCAGTTGAGAAGGTTTGGAGTTTAGTCTGATGTAAAGTGAAACTCCTCAATCAAGATGACCTTGCCACTCAAAAAAAGTTTTGGTGAAATCAGTTTTTGGCACCATGACCATATGTTTGTATTTTAAGTTTCAGGTGACCAGCACCGATCATGTTTCAAGTTCATTTTAAATTCAAATATCCGGTGTGTCTTCAGTTTGTTGTGGCAAAAAGGAGCTGAGATGAAAAATAATATATGATAAATATGGATTATCGGAAGTGGCGATAACGATCCACAGCTTTACTCTTGCAATATCTGATAATTCTGTGATAATTTTGTGGTGTGTTTCAGCAATTATTAAAGATAGTTGTACATTAGCCCCCCCAAATGTTATCATTTCCTTCTTACAACTATCCTATTTTTTGCTTACACACGCATAAAACAACAAATAATTGCAGCAATGGATATTTATAAATGATAAATATTTAATGGAGGACCTTGAAACCGTTTGTTTTCCTGTACATGCAAATCTCTATAGCTTTAGCTTTGTGGAAATACAAAAACAATCTATATAAATCACTCGTCTGCCTGAGCAGTAAAACTGACAACATATGAGTCATTATTGTACATAAGAGCTGAAACCACAGTTGGACTCACACACCTTAAACATTTCATCATGACAGCAAGAACATTTTGTTCCCTCTGTTTGAAAGATATGTGAACTTCTATCAGCGTTGGGTCTGTAGAACCTGTGTTTAGGTAGTGTGTTAACCAACACCCTGGAAAAGTTTCTAAACCCAAACAGATGAGGATATATAATACCAATGTGACATCCAGGGTCACCACCATGAACATACACAATAACAAAATGACAGCATGTTGGCAGTAATACAGAGCAAGAATAAGACGTATTTGGCAAACATGCGAAACTGACTTTCAGTCAGGAACACAGAAATCTACCACTCACATGTGATTAGAGCAGCCGAGCTGTTTTTTGGGACCAAAGTTGCTGCACAAGAATTGACTGGTGAAGAAAACACAGTTCCTTTCAAAATTTTTCACATCGTTTAAAGAGTGGGCGGCATTATGTAAAAAATCAATTTCAGTAAGTAAGTAATTTTTGAGGCCGTGCATGCTGTTCGTTTAATTTTATTTTTGGTTTATTACCCAACATAACAATAAAACATCAAAGTTAGGGTGTGACAAAATCTTAAAGAGGCAAATTGACTTTTTTTGAGCCTTACATAATATTATGTTATTTCCTTATCTAAAACATCCTTGGAGTGCTGCTTTGTTTCTTTCATGCATGTTTGAGGAATCCTTTGCTCTCCCCTGGTAGCTATTCTGTTCAGAAACACTCGGTCTGACTAGGCGCTGCCTTCTCCATGAACTCCCACAACTCCTCCACTCAGCTCCTACAGACTAGCCAGCAACAATTAGCAAACACCTGGTGGAACTGCTGAGTTCATTGTGCAAACTACCTCTCTGTGAAATTCTGATTAAAAACATTGTTAAAGGGTTAGTAGAAGCAGAGGAATGTTGCTGCGATGACATGAGCTCCTTCTCTTTCCTGAGCTTCTTAAACAGACAGTGGATCAATTTTAAGGTGTTAAATTCCAAAATTAAGTTGTATATAAATATTTTTTAAAAGGTTTTATTGGCTTTAGTGGCCTTTATTTGATAGTGAATTGACAGGAAAGTGAGTAATGAGAGAAGGGGGAAGACATGTGTCATAGGTCACCAGGCCGGGAATCAAACCTGTGACCAGTTGGTTCAAGGACTAAGGCCTCCATATGTGGGTTGTGCGTACCAACTACAGCACCCGTACAGACAATATTTTTATTGCAGCTAAAAGTGGGAAACATATAATGCTGCCCCTCTAAAGACTTAATATAAGTGTGATAGTTCTAAAAGTATCACTAATTTTGAGAGGCACTGCATGTCAAAATCTCTCACTCAGGCTTCATCTTTCACTAGTTTTTACTAAAAGCAGTGCAATCAGATCTCCACCACTTTAAACCTGTCTGTCACATTGTGATTCACAGCTGCCCAGCTTTCCTTCACACGTTCCTTCATCCTGCACCTTCAGTTTGGCTTTATTGCGGACCTGGAATGCCTGGTATGCCCACAGGCACACCCGTCCTCTTCATCCACACACACACACACATGCACACGCAAACAGACAATGCAAAGGCCTGCCTGGGCTTGTACTTATGGTTTTCCACAGCAAAGCATCCTCTACTGGCAGTTCTGGCATGAATAAAAATCAGACTTGGTTAAACCTAAAACCCCACCACACATCCCCGGCTCCGGGGCCCTCATCCGTTGACCAGGTGCTGCCTTCAAGCTATACAGTTTGCAATTTCACCTCCGGTCACCCTATGCCTGAACTCACCCAGGGACTTCTCTTTTGTGTCGGGTGGCACAGAGGAATCATGTTGCCGCTTTGAAATATGCATGCAGCGCCATTCTTGATCAAAAGACACATTTTTTTCTGACTCAGGAAATGTTAAAGAGGGCATAAACAAATAGACGTGCTGTTAAAGCGAGTAAGGAACTCAGAGTCAGATATCCAAAAGAGAGAGAGAACGGATAGATTCTTTGGAAACAAAGGCACTCATACACTCCTAGTCATGCTTTATTTGCTAGAAAATGATGGATGATGAGCATTAAATTTCTCACCACTTTGCTGAACCTTACCTCTCCTACATCCTTTTCTCCCTCAGTGGGAATGCTTGAAGGTCCTCTTACATTTTAGTTGTCCCACGGGAAATGTAAAGGAGGAAGAAAAAAAAGGCCCTACATGTGGTGTACATAATGACTCCTTTTGGAAGTTTACTGTCTTAATGATATAACTTCACACATGCCAAGTGAAACAAAGGCCTCTAGTTTGAAAGACAAACAAAAGTCGCACACATGCTGTTTTGTTCTTATTGTTCCGTGAAAGGAGAACAAACAGTGTAAAATTCAGAATAGCTGCAGAATGTAGCATGTTAAAGGGTGCACTGCTTCGTAAAATGTTTCACGTGATTTCAACTTTTCCACATTTCATCACATCGCAGCCACAAACATCGACGTGCTTTAGGGGGAATATGGTGGGACAGGCCAACAAAAAGTAAAATAATACTTGTGTTTTCAAAATTATTTAGCAAATAACAAATAAATTTGCACTTCACAATGAAGTGCATATTTATTTGCGGTCAGTCTCTTAGTGAAGTTCATTGTAAGCTGTCACTTGCACATTGGCCTAAATCCTAATTGTTATCTCAGTGAAACATAGTAATGCCAGCATCATACAGTGGACATACTAAAAAATTTATTTACGAAGAAAAAAAAGAAAACAATGCATCATATTTATTCTATTGTATAATAATACTGTACGTTTTATTTATTATGCTGGTCTGTCATAAAAAACTCAATTTAAAATACACTAAAGTTGTTGCTTTTAATGTCAGAGAATGATATAAAAGGTCCGAGATTATGAATACTTCTGCAACTTCTGGACGACTGCGTCATAAATCACCTGGAATTCACTGGAAATAATGTCATGAATAATCTAAAGAGAACACAGATTAATGCTTGCAAACGTGAAATGGCAGAAATACAAGCACTAATGATAATACATGCTGATGAGGTGCAATGTAATCCAGGCAGGAAGCTGATAGCATTTGAGAGCGTAATCTAAAGGTTCTTTGACAAATGGCTTTAAGGTAACGGCATTAACAGAGCTTTCAGCCCAGACTCATTAGTCACCTTGTAAATCCATGTAAGCAGAAGATGTGTTTGTCTTACAGCTTTATGTGACTGTTTGTTAATACATGTCTGCATTCCTGTGCATGCAGACAGTGTCCTCACAGAACCTCAGTTGTTTTGGGAGGTGCTCGCAGGGCTCTTTGTGTGCCGTTGACTCTGAAAAGCGCCACTTCAGTGGAATAAGCCTAGCCTGTCATTAGTGAGCATGGCACGGGCATGCTTTTTAACCATTAGTGAGGAGTACAGTTCCAGCATCAGGCTCTTCCAAGAACAGCACTGCTGTGCCACGAGGGCAAAAGGGAGGAGAGAAGATTTCTGCAGACGCTTTTGTATTTGAGAGAGTTCTGCTGTGTGAATTTGTGTGGGAACTGATTTTACACTCATTGTTTTTTGATTTTGGGAATTTTTATAGTTGCCTCACAAAAAGCAGTCAAACTGCATTTTTTTGTTTCCCCCTGTAACTATTTCTCATTCTCCGAATCCTCCAGCATTTCAAAACCACACAGTTCACAGTGATTGACAGCCTGCAGGACCCCAGTCTCCTCCCGCAGCTTCTCAGCATGTTTCACAGAGCTGTGGGCGATGTGGGGAACTCAGACGGACGTACTAGTGACGCAGGCTGGCCTGGAGAGCCATGGAGTTGATGTCTCTGAATTACAGAGTACATTTGAAGGCATGCTGCTGCAGCTAAACCACCTCATTAGATTGCGGCGACTGCATTTAGCCGGCATTTCCCCCATCACACATCCAGAGAGGCCGCATCAGACATGGTGATTAACGGCAGAGTAAACACGTCCATCTCCAAGGTCTCAGGTCTCCGCTGTGCAGCACGGAGGCGATCCCAGCTTCCTGTAACTACCAACCAAGAAGCATTGGAGGCCCCCCGTGAGTGACAAACCCGTAACTGCTTTGACACATACAGCTCACCACAAAAACGCTCAAGACATTACGTGGAAATGCATGACAAATTATGCATTTTGTATTTTGACCAGACGATGCTGGGTCTTACTGGACATATATAGTTCTTGAGTTCAAGTGCATGAGGCCCCTGGGATTTATTTCATTGTGCCTCTGTGCTTGTAAGTTTCTCCCTCGAGTCCAACGGGTGGTGATAGCAAGTCGGTTTTTCTAATATTTTCTTTGGGGGAAAAACAAAACTTAAAGATTGAGTTGTCACTAGGTATATGTAGTCATCATTCTCTGTTGTAATAGTTATGCCATTCTTAATTTCTTCTTAATCGTGACGTTCAGTCCTAAATTTGCAAACAATCCAAATGTATGAGTCAAACATCCAACCATAGTCTATACCTGCTTGTCCTTTCAGAGTCAGAGGTGAACTGATGCATATCTCCAGTGGCCAGATGACACTGGAGATATGATTGGAAAGGTCACCAATCAATCACTGAGCAGCAGATATGCTCACAAGATGGACAACCATGCGCGCACACACACACACACACACACCCCCACACACACACCCCTGCAAACTCCAAAGGTCAATTTAATCAATTGACCTAACAATCAAGTTTTGTGACTGTGGAAATATGCCAACGTATGCAAACTGCAGGCAGAAAGACACTGGACTGGGATTCAAACCCATGGCCTTCCTACTACAAGGCAATAGTGCTACTAGCTGTGTCATCATGCAGACCTCCCTGTATAAGTAGAGTTGAAATTGTTAAATGGACTGAATTTGTATACTACTTTTCCAGTCATACTGACAACTTGAAAAACTCCATACTAGAGCCACATTCACCCAAACATTGGAGCTAAGTGATTGGTAGGCAGCCTAAGGTTAGGTGAGTTGGAATCAATACCACAGCTTTCAGATTGCAAGACAGCTACTCTTTGCACTGAGCAATAGTCGCCCCTGCTCATGTGGACTCTGTAGCCATGCACTGGAGTTCTTGAAACATTTATGTGGTTTCAATAGTTAGTGTCCAGGAAGACAAAATCCAGGATTTTGTCTTCCTGGATATTGTCTTTCTGGAATATATTGTCGTCCTGCTTTTCCTTGCAGGATAATAGGAGAACTGGTGCCTAACTCCAGCAGCCACTGGATGCACCCCGGACAGGTCGCAGGTTTATCACGGAGCAAGCTAACTTTATGCCCATTCCTTTCGAGAAAGCAGTAATAACCAGACATGGCATGTACAACGCAAATGCGTTTTTTATTTTTCTGGACAATGTTAAGTTCTTGTGTTTCTGTAAGATTTTCTGCAATGATCATAAACCAGAGTAAGAAATCAGGAATTCTTATGACAAAATAGATGTAATGGTCAAGAATAGATGGGAGATCTGTGTCTGCTCTGCTTGTATTGAGATAGTCTCTTTTACTGTTAAAGTTTCCAGGCCGGTACTTTGGCTAAGCCCATTGATAGTTCTTTTATAGACCTGAAGTTGGCATTACAAGACTAGTGAATATATTGTGTGTGCATATTTCAAAGGGCTAAATTGATTGATTTAGGACATTATCTTACCACATGCACATAAATTTGCAAGTAAATCTAGACCGTAAACGGCAGTTTAGATGTTTCAGGAAGACCGAGTACATTTTAATTCAGGATGAACAGTATAACTTTCATCCTGGCTATTAAATAGTAGGCTTTTCATCTGCAGATCTGCTCAGGGGGTCATGGGAGTTTGGGTTTTGTGGATGTGGGGTAGCCGGGTTGCTTTTGAGGGCTATTTGGTCCCTGAATATCAAAAGCAAGAGCTGTGTAGAGCTGTGTCTGCATTCTCAGCAAAAAGTAAAGTTCATTTCCAGTGTGGGCTGTGTTCTGCCAGGTATGCTCCTTATCCTAGACCCAGGCTATAGTGTTCATGGACAATATCTGAAAGTGGAGTGGAGTGCTATTTGGTCTGTGGCAAATAAGAACGATTTGGGCCAAAACCCAATGTTGTCAATTTGCAGGTCTGTCTCTGTTTCAACCATTCCTTAAATAAGACATATTGAAGTGATTGAAAGAACAACATTCTGAAGTGAGGTTACTCTTTCGAGTGAGTGGACTGAACCTTATAGATAAGGAGAGGAACCCTATCACGGAGGAAAGCTGCTATTTGGATCTTGGACCAGTTACCATCGCAACCTGATCTAAGATGGATGGATGGATGGAGGAATGAATGGACGGACAGACGGACAAAGGCTCTGACAGCACATATTATGCTGTGACTGTTCTGGCAATCTTTTTGGAAGCATCTGTAGCAAGCAGGAATTGCATCATCAGAGTTGATTATTTCATAAAGCAGTGACATGAACTGCTTTCAACAATTCTGCGTGAAGCATTTCATCCACAACAGATGTAGGGTATTTGGTGGGAGTTTTTTCTTGTCATTTGCTTAAATGTTTGGGAAAACTCACGGGTTTTGGGTCCGGTAACAAAGAATCTTCATGTCCAGCAGAAACAATATGCAAAAATATAACACAAGTCTACATCTTGACCTAGTTTTTTGCCGTCTAACCTGAATGTGTGAGACCAGCAATGACGAACAAAAAAAAAAAAAGGTTTTGCACGACGTTGCTTCATGAGCCGCTGTTACTCATTCAAACTACTTATATTTTTTCTGAGTTGCAGCATCTGTGTAATTATCCTGGAACTCAGGACAAACACAGCTATGTAAACCTTTCAGGTAATTCTTTCAAAAATAATGACTCAGTTTATAATGCAATGTAAAATACCATTAACCCATACTTACGATGAACCCATTTAATATAAAAAATGGAGCCGAAGCTTTGTTCAAGTCTCTTGTTCAGAATCCACTTGGACAAAAAGGCAGAATACAACAGCAGAAAAGTATGTAAGCGGTGGATTAATCTTTGGAATATCTACAGGAAAGCAGCGCTCAGTTTTTACACACTTCATTTATTTACTACCGCTTTTCTCATGGACTGTAAATGAAGTTTACCTTACTCTTGCCACATTTTTGCTTTATTGATTTATTTGTGGATTTATGGAGATGCTGCCTAAGCTACACTTTTGTTAAATGGATGAGGAAAAAAAGTGGGGGAAGGGAGTGTTTATTTTCATGTAAACGTTACACATTTGAAGCTATTTCTAATTTTATAGCACTCCAAAAGTGCAGAATGCATTTTTGTGTGTGTGTGTGTATTTTGTGTTTCTATTCTGCACATTTTAATGTGCTTGAACCTACCCAGCACAAATGCGATATGCATGTGGGTGGCTTGACAGAAAACATGTAGTTATGGTATCGGTGTCACGCTCAGGTCATGATGGATGCTACGCAGAAAAGGAGACAGAGGTGTTGGGAAAGAGGTCTGTGCTGCAGGCTATGTGACCCACCTCTGGAGCTGCAACTCAGCTTTTGCACCGACAGCTGCAGACACCCTGTCTGAATGAGCAGCTGGCCAAGATGTCTGAGAGAAAAGGAGGGGCAGGAAGAAAAACCAAGACTGAGAAAAGGAGAAAGGTGGATGATAAATAGCCACGAAAAGGAGAAGAAGGAATGTGAAACAGGAAAAAGGGGGAGAAGGGAGAGGTACGCCGAGGTGACAAAAAAAGTACCGGACTAGATATAATACATCCAGAAGCTCTGGAGAGGGGCCTCTCTGTGGGAAAAGACTGGTGGAGGCTCATAAATCTGACTGGGCTTTGCTTGTCCTGGTTGCCTGGTTCCACACTGGGTTTATTCAGGTGGCCCTTTCCATCAGACTGCTGCTGCATCCTCAGAGTCCTGCAAAAGTTTTTCTTTTTTTTAAAAAGCACCGCTTATAGAGAAATTTGTTGGAGGAAAGGAAGAGAAGCCCTTTATGGTTTTATGGTTTCCTTGTCTCTGCAGGCACTCTTACAGTCTGAGAGAAACAGACTAAGTGGCATGACTGGTCTGGACAAGAGTTATGAGGTTGAACTTTACTCTGCGGACTTTTTAAATCTTTGACGTTCCGGGGAAAAGTTTGCCATTGGTTCTTTAAAATCTCAGCTGCATTAATGCTTCGAAATTGTCAACGTCTTCTATATTTTACTAAAAAAAAGTTTGCGTTTGAGTCACAGCCTTTCGCTGGAGCAGTATTGATGAACTGTACCAATCAAAGAAATGCAGCAATGGTGCAATTTTATTAGGGATGGACCGATTATAGTTTTCAAGCCAAACTCTGGTTACTGATCTTTTAAAAAGCCTGGCCTGTCGATTCTGATTTTCGCAGATCCTGATTTTTTATTTATTTGTCTGAAATGTTGGTAAATGTAGAAAGAAAGTGGCTCAGTTGGTAACAGTGGGGTGATGATTGTTAACTGCAAATGTGCTGAAATGACCTGGTGGGACGATCTGTCAGTCAAGCCTCTCTCACAGCAGAGCAAAAAGAGGACAGTGGTTGATTTTTAGTCCATTGCCGACGCAGATAAGATTGGTGGATAAGATCAGCTTCACATGTAAGCATCGCTCGATCATCAAACTCCCAAAACTAAAGAAGTCGAGGCCGATTTATTTGTTCACCCTTAACTTTTATAGACTCGATTTACCAATCAAGTCAACTATGTTTATTTGAGTGAATTGGAAAAGTACTTTTTTTAACGTTACAATTATAAGCATCTGTTTATTTTTATTGCATTCTGATAATGGATCAAAACACATTTAGAAACTGAAACTTTGGCCCATTTTATAAAAAGGTCAAGCTCATTCAGATTGATTGAATAGTGTTTGTAAAAAATGATTTTAGTATTTTGCTCATTCATACGTGTCTTGATTGCATACAACTAACTCTATGTGTCATTGTATGGACTGAATGTGATTTTTTTTTGGTAGGAGAAGAGGAATGGCCAGCCTTTTCCAAGGGCGGCCATGCCCGCTCCGGTTCTTCCTCTTAGGTGCGCCACTGACTTGGAACATACAGACGGTTAAAAAAAACATGTCTGCATGTCAGCGATGTGATTTATATTTGAAAAGAAAAAAACAAAAGTAATTTTTTTTAATTTCCATATCTCTGGCTCCACAAACAACCAATAAGAATTGGCCCAAAATGCTTTGACTGAACATGATCGGCCAAACCTTAAGAAAATCTTGGAAGGACCTTCAGATGGCCAGGAGTGCTTTTGATCAAGACGACTTTAAACGATAACAAGAAAGTCTGGCTCCATGGAAGCAAAAATATAAAGAAATGAGGTATGACTGAAGACTGAAAAGACCATATGTGTCTAATATGTGTCTGTGATTAGAGCCAATTTTTAAAAGACCTCAATCAATCAGTGCAGGGAATCAACCCTGCAACCACCAGCCAGAAGCTGGATACTTATTGGGTCTCTGGGTCAGTTGAGTTCAAGCGGGGATTTTTCAGCTCTCACCACTGGAGCCAGAAAATGGCCTCTACATGGCTGAAATCCAGAAACACTGGCCTAGTGGGCAAACTGACAATGGGAGACGATGTGAAGAACCAGTGGAGTCAAGGATGAGGAGGGGGCTGGATGGAAAATGAGAAAGAGAGAGAGAAAAAAAAGACACTCCATGCAACTTAAGCACATAAAACAGCACTACAAGTTGTTGCTCGGTTTATCTCAGTCACTTTCAAGACATAAAACACACCATGAATGTTTTAATTATAACTGAATGGACTGAAAAAATGCAGATGAAACCCAAAACATGCCACAAACTTTCCCTCTTCGTCTAACTTCCTGGCACGAGGGAGCAGCGTGAGTGGGATGTGAGGACGGGCCCCATTTTCCTCCTTTTTTGTGTGACTGGGGATTTATTTTCACAACCCTCCATAGGGAGAACACTGTATTTGCTGAATCTGAAACATTTAAAGTAACTGAGGCCCTCCGTCCCTGTTTCACATTAGAGAAACGCTCCATTCATTTGGACCTGTCAGGCTGCATAATGGCTCTTAGATCATGTCTGCTTACAACTCGTCAAGCCGGGTCACACAAACACTCCAGCCCTTGATCTCATTATGTAATTTACCTCTCGTACTTGCACGGGCTCAGTAAAGGTTAGATCTTCCCTCCGCAGAAAGTGTGAGTGATCCATAGGGGGATTAGGCTAATGAAAAACGGCCATGCTGAGATACAGTACGTGTTTGCGTTTGGAGGAGGTTTCTTATTTCAGATAAACCTTGGTGTTGGGAAAGGGGGGTATTACCTCTAACTGCTCTGTTTGGCACATGGCTGTCTTTACTTCTTTCAGCTCCTACAGGAAGTAATTTCATCTAATGGCCATTGAAAGATCTGACTCAAACTGAAAGGCTGGTTTTCCTAAATCTTCTGTCAAAGCGGGGCAATGTATATGAGTTCAAAGTGAAACGCAACTCCTGCTCCCAGTAATTGGGTCATTGACAATTGGTGATTATTTGCCATGTGCACTGTCTTTTCTCTGGTGAGTTTTGCACACTGCTGATGGCTTCTTCTGTCTGCAGAGGCCTTCGTCTCCCGCTGCTCCTGTGCTCACATTACACAGGAGTTTAGCACAGAGGGTTTTTCAGGTTGACAGCGGTCCAACTTGAAACACGCGCATTCGTTTTGGATTTGATCCCCTTAAGGTAATTAAATTTGACTCGAGCATTTTTCTCAATTACCGGCTGCAACTTCCTTCATTTCAAAATTGAATTGGGAAGAAGCAAACGATCCATCTAATAATCTGTTTCAAAGTCATGAGGAGAACTCCCAGGCTGCATACACACACTCTTGAACAAACATAACCAGTAAATATCAAGGTCAGCTGTCCCTCAGTGAAATGTTCCAGTTAAGAAAGGTCTAACTAAGAACTAGGACAGATATTTTCAGTCTTACCAAGGATACTATTTCTCTCATCTTGGTTGCTTTTTATGTGCACTTGAATGCCCTCTATGAAGCAAAGATTGCTTGGTTCATTTTAAAATGAATATAATTCTCCCTAGACTCCCTTGATAAGGTTTTTGACAGAATGGTTTACAGTGTTGACCCAGACACGGTGGGCCTTCACAAGACATCTCTTTGATTAATTAGTATACCTTTCTAAGTGATGCAGAGCAATTAAAGGGTTTCCAAGCTACAGATACTGTTCTGGTCAGAAATGTGTATACACCATGTTCCAAATTATTATGCAAGTGATATTTTCTCAGATTTTCCTAAATGGTCAATGCAAATGATGGTCAGTCTAATTTTCAAGTCATGAAATATTACAGTATAAATAACATTTTACTAAGCAAACCTCCCAATGAGAGCAGTATTTTTTTCCAAAATAAAAATCTCAAAATGCACTGTTCCAAATTATTATGTACTGCAGATTTTCTAAACATTTATGGATTATAAAGAACTGCAAACGGTCATTCTTTGAATGTGCAGCATTAAGTGGTCACATGTACTAAAATCAAAAGCTGTTTCAATCAAAAACATTTTAACAGAGTTACATGTTAACATAGGACCCCTTCTTTGATATCACCTGTGTAATTATTGCATCCATTAAACTTGTGAGTTTGTGGATAGTTTCTGCTTGAATGCCTTTGCAGGATGTCAGAGTACCTTCTCAGAGCTGCTGTTTTGATATGAACTAATCTGAACCCTCAGATTTTCTGCTTGCTGCTCCAAAGGTTCTCAATAGGGTTGAGGTCAGAGGAGGATGGTGACCACACCATGAGTTTCTCCCCTTTTATGCCCATAGCAGCCAATGACACAGAGGTATTACTTGCAGCATGAGATGGTGTACAAACTTTGCTTTTAAGGGTAGTTTGTAAAAATTTTCAGAAGTTTGTGAGGCCATTCCAGAAGCTTGATCTAAACATGCTATATCCATACCAAATGGGATCATTTTCTGTTTGAACTATGTTCTTGTTCTGCTGTCCTTTTGTGATGCAAAAGTACTTTTGGCAGCAATGACCCACTGTCATTCTGCAGTCAAGACAAGAAAGCCAAGAGCTTATTTCCATTATAGTCCTCTAACTCGTATTATCTGCTGCTGATTGGTTTTGAAAATAACAACTAAACTTTTATGACTGGATTCAAAAGGGTCTAATCTTTATAGTATAAAACTAATGACGAAAAATGTTCAAATCCACAGTTTGTTTGTTTTTTTCCCTTGGGATTTTTGTCTCCCTCTTGTGAGAGTTAGGTTATGTAGTATTTGCACATTATGAAGAACATCCCATCTGTTCTTAGCCACGTTAAAACTGTGAAGTGATGCCTTTCTAACTTTTCTTATTACATCTATCTGAAACGGAAAGCTTTTTGTGGACATTTTCAATGTTTTTACGTTGGTATTTCTCTCCGGTTCATTTAATGTCAATGTTGACTTTGTCCGCAGCCCTAAAACAGCCACAATTATAGTTCATCAAAAATACTTGCAAAAATAACACGCTTTTGTCTTTTTTAACATGTGTATCAATGTCTCTTTGTGTGTTTACAAGACAACTCTTGCACTGCCAGAACGCCTCATTTGCTTTGGTCATAGTGACAAAGTCCAATATTAGTCATCTGAGGTTTATTTTACCTAAAGTGACTAATTTACCGCACACTAAGTGCGGTAGTGTTTTTTTAAGAGCTCTTCCTGAGTTCAGTCCCTCTTTTACGAGTCAGTGTTGCATCTGAATGCTTCTCAGGCTTTATCCAGGCAACACAACCCCACAGACGTTGATTGATGGAGGTGTTGTATGCACAGACCCGCTCAAATGTAAAGAACAAAGTCTTGATTGAGTTTTCACCGCAACACATGAACACTTGGCGTATCTCAGGTCCATTAACTCAAAGAGCAGTCACATGGATTGACCAGCTGACATGATGAAGCTGAAAGCATAGGTAGACATCTGACCTTTTCTGGCTTTCTGTCTGCCAAACTGGAATGCACTTGCAAAATTGAGGTAGTGACTTATGAGCACTACCTCAATTTATTTTTTGGAGGGCCTTATGTTTTCAAATAGATCTCTTAAAAGACAGGATGGCGTATGTGTTTAAAATTAATTAGTTTATATATAAGAAAACTAAAACTGCTTGACGCTGAATACCTACCTTGAAGTATGACGGTGACATCATGTACCAGAGAAAGGGCAGCTATGTTGTGGCAAAGGAGAAGATGGATGGAGCTAAATGTAGGGTAATCTTAGAAAACACTTATTAAAACTAGATTCATTAGTTTGAATACCCCAGTCAAAGTCTAGATCAATTTGAAATGTTGTTATTTTGTGTGTTATTTTTTAAAATGAATATCTGACAGACAAGAACTGATGTCCCAGGATATTCTTTGTCCAATTCTGTAAATAAACACAAATATACATTTGATGAGCTTCATATGGAACATAGTTCATTTCCTCGGTCTGTTTCATGTAGGCAGGTGTGAAAGCTCATCTGAACTCAGGGTTTTCATCTGCTTGTAAGTGAAACCCTGGTATGGTTTATGGTGGGAATACAACTAGACCATCCAGTGAAAGAAACTGAGAAATTGAACCACAGGCAGAACATTTCTTAAAGCTATTCACAAACAAAGGCCACATTAGAGAGAGGGGCGAATAAGCATCTGATCTGAACTTCTCCGTCATTTACACCTTGAACAAGTTTTCTTATGCATGTGTAGTCAATGGCAACATGCCAACCTTTGTGTGCTCCTGAGAACAGGGGGACTATTTTTTGTGCTTTATAAATGATTGCACTGCATTTCATCCTGCCCAGAACTTAGAAGCAGTTTTTTTATTTTTTTATCATTTCCTTCTTCGTCAAACTAGGGCACCTGGACTATCTAGGAGATTGTAAGCCTCTAAACTGGTAGAGACACGACTAACAAATCCCCCAAGGTATCCACACTGGAAACCACGCTGAGATTGAACTTTTTTTTCATGCACTACTTTGTGTTGGTCGATTGCACAAAATCCTAGTGAAATGCACTGCAGCTTACACTTGCACACAGCAAATTCTGCATAGTTAAATCAACACTATGTCGAGCCTATTTGGTCCTTTTCAGAATTGGCATTAATTTAACTCTTGCAGAGTTATTTCAACAATAGTTTGAGTAGTCATAAACATTTCAAGTGTTAAAATTACTCAATTTCTTATTGAAATAACTCTGAAAGAGTTAAATTAACACCAATTCTGATAAGGACCAAATAGACTCGGAATAATGTTGATTTAACTCTGCAGAATTTGCTGTGCAGGGATACAAAATGTGAAAGTTTAAGAGCCAAGAAAACTCTGCAGAGACAGGATGTGTCAGGACACGGGTTCTGTGTGAATCACCTGTTTTTCTCCGTAACTGTGCAGAGCTCTGTCACTCACTGCCTGCAACATGTGGTTTGTGTTTGTCTGTGTTTATGTACGACCGTGGTATATATTTGGATTTACGTTTTCATTCACACACACTAAAGGGGCTCACGGAATGACATATAGCTTTTGCATATACACGGCCACTTTTTGTTGCTTGTTACGGCCCATTAAAGTTCTATTCATCAGTCAACATGTATGTCTTTCTATTTACATTTTTTTTTTCTTAAATACGGGTAAGCCTGTGTGTAAAAAGAAAGTCACTATGCCTACTTGTACACTCTTCAGACCCTCCTCCACTCACCCCCCATGTGTGCTCTGTGGCTTTATTAATTTTCCAGGTCAAGTTGCTTATCTGTGGGAACAAACCATTTCAACACTGGTATGATCGCAGGGTTTGACCATCATATTTCAGTGGCGAAAGACAGAGAGCGAAGGTATGTGGACTTGACAGCATACAGCAGATTGAGTAGTTCAGTGAAAGCTATGCGAGGTTACTGTTGTGATTTACCTGTCAGAGACGCCAAAAATCAAGTGTCGGTGTTAAGGAGGGAATTTCGAGGGAGCGCGAGGGAGCCGCTGCCAGCGACTCGAAGGAGGGCGGGGGCTGGCTGCAGACGGCTACTGCATAAACACCACTCCATCACTTACATCACGGGTGCGATCAAAGGCTGCAATCGTTGGAGGGGTAATGCCAAACGGGCTTCACATCAAAGAGCGAATGACCTTATGTCGGTGCCTGACTGGTAGCCAAATCAGGGAGGAGAGGACAAGCCAAGGCACCAAGGACACAGAAGAGACAAGGGAGGGAGGGTTAAAGTTGGAAAATGAGACGGTGCCCAGATCAGATATCACTGCTAATTGATTAAGATCTTTTTATTTCATATTTTTTCTGTTATTTTAGTATGAGTAAAGCACACTATCAACAAACAAATCAGTAACTTTTTAAATTCTGCTCAGCATTGACATGGAAAAAAGGTATGCCACAGAGTTACGTAATTCTGCTCAAAACAACTGAGCAAATATAACAGAAGTATCTCTGACTTGCATTAAATGTGAGACGGACGAAGGTAGACTATCGGTGTGTTTGGCAGGGCAGCAAATACAAACATTCTGACAACTGGTGAGATTATGTTGAAAAAAATATTGAAAAAAATCAATTACTTTTAACACCAAACTCATTTGTTAGGTTTATCCTGAAAAATATTGAGTAAAGAGACCAACAAATATTTATTTACTTAGGCATATTATTGTCAAAAAGAATGATAGAAGACCAAAGGTGAATAGATGACGTCTTCAGAAAAATGACTTATGATAAAACATCAAGAACATAAATTTGATCAAATTTGGTAGCATTTTATTGTTTATACAAAAAGCACTGATTTATTATACATGATAGAGTTGCCTGCAGGAAGGCAGTTGCTATTTGACATAAATAAATTGGAAAGATTAAATTTAATAAACATGTTTTTTAAATTTAAAAAGTTATTGCAGTGAATATTTTTGCCAATCAGTTTGACATAATGAACTCGCTGACCACTATATTGGGAACGAGCGGCTTTGGCATGCTTTCACTTAGTTCTTTCTGACTTGGACTTATAACGGTATCGGAAACATTCCTCTGAGATCTTCTGCCCATGATGGGACTTTCCTTATTTCTGAGTCATGTCAAGCAGTTTGAGTGAATCTTCATCAGTGCAGATAAAGTGTCTGCATGGGATTAAGTAATCATTGGCAGGTCATTGCTTTGACATTTCAGTAGCTCTTGGATAGACTCTGTGGCAGTGATGCATAAGTGTGCTCTGACCTCTCTAAAGTGCTTAAAATAAACTCTACATGCATGGTCACTTGGACCTCTGTGACAAGCATGTGGCTCTATTCATGCTATTGTTAGCCTAGCTGAGTTCTGTCACACAAACTTTGAAAATTCAAACCTCTGGCTCAGTAAAGCTGACTATGAGGTAGGAACTAGGCTTAATTTTCACTATTTATGTCACTGATTATTTTGAAAAAAGAAACAAAAAAGAATAGTGGCTTAACTTAGAAGGAGGTGCAGCATCCCCTTGGAAACAGGATGCTGCAAGGGCTAATTGCTCAAATCTGCATTGAAATGCAAAACAGATACTTAATTTTGTGACGAGTATTTTAAGTTGAATTTAAAACCACCACTAACCCAGAGGAAATGGACCATGGACATGATTTAAACATGTTCTTTGTGAGACTGATGAGGAAAAAAACAAAACTCTGCTGCATAAATAATAAAAACTAAAAAGAAAGAACGTGTGAACAAAAATATACACTTTAATGGATTTTTCTAAATAGGTTGAAACACAACTGTAAAAATCCGTATGATTTCATATAATGCTCTGAAGTGCAGGAGAAACAGAATCTTTTCAGGTCAAAAACACACATAGGAATGTGCAGCAAAAACAGTGACGTACTGTCACTGCCACTCAAGTCCAGGATAAATTTATCCTTTGCATTGTTGTTCAGTTGCAAGGTGGTGTAACTGGAACGATCATAAAAATACTAGAGAAAGTCGGCACCGATCTTAAAAACTCCAACCTAGAGCAGGTGAGAGTGAAGAAAACAGATCTTCACTTCATGTCTGAGATGACCTTTATGCAAGATTGTTGGAAAACAGCACAATAGATAAACCCTTTAAAAATTAATGTTCACGACTTATTCCTTTCGTGATTCTTTCATGCTCACAATTCATACGTTAAGTTTTGGGCCAAAACTTCAAGCATATTTTCATCAAAACGCAACATTCCGTAACATTCCATGTAATTGTTTTTCTACCTTTTCTTGAATTATGGATAATTGATTTCCTTCTGCCATAGTACATAAATAATTAGCAGAACGCCTCGGACCTGTCTTGTGAATGGTACCTTTGTATGAACAAATCTTTTGGATCATTTGTTGCCTCTGTGGAAATGAAAGTGTTACATAAGTGACACGAAAGGGAAAACTTGGGAAAACTCTCCCAGGACAGCTAAACTTGATATCATGCTAATCAGAGTCAAAATGAAAAGCGAGTGAAATATAGAAGTCTCAATGCTTAAAAATGATTGAAGCTTTTTTTCTGATGTGTTTGCTTTTTAAGTTTAGTTTTTACAGGACAAGCATATGTTTTGAAATGATTTATCATCTCCTTCATTTACCTAACAAAAACCTGGCATTTTACAGTAGGACCTTCTGTATTGCAGTAAAAACAGAAATGTGTCAATTGTGAGTACATCTCCACTTCTTTCTGTTTTCTCCTTTCACATTTGTGTTTCTGATTGTAAGAAATAATCTTCAGTTCTGCATATAATTTTTTTTCTTACTGATGCTTCATCTCTGTTTGTCTCGTTCTCTTTTTTTATTCAGAAAACCTAATGTTGCGCAGATCTGTCAGGATCCCTCGCACATATTCCAGTAAAAGTTAAGAAGATCGACTAATTAAATGCGTTATCTTACTTCCAAGCAAACACATTTTGTTTCCACTTAAGAGTTGGTTTGGCCCGTTTCCTCTCCTGCACTACATTTGCATTATGGAGACAAGTCTGTTAATGTGAGACCAGTGTGGGTCTGACTTAATGGTGCAGCCACCGCAGAGCACTCTCATTCCGAACTCTTAACTAACTCCACATTAAATTGCTTCGGCATCTGTTTTCTTTTCCCACTCTTACACAGCCTAAACAAGGGAGCGGATTTGTGTGGAAAAAGATATGAGATCACTCTTTCCTTTTGTTCTCCCTGGGGTGTCGCATCATCATATGTTATTGAATGTGAGATGCGGATCACTCCCCGACCCTGCTATACCCATCTGCTACTTATGGACGACTTTGGGAGGCATCTGAAAAAAGAAAAGGCCACACGACACAACACGCAGATCCGACCGCAGATGAACATGGGTGAGGAACTCGTGCATTTGGAAGAGGATAAAACATATCGGAAAAAAGGAAGGCAGTATATCAATACAAAAAAAAAAAAAACGACAAGGGTCACATATGCTTGTGGAGAGGGAAGAATGCAGCCACGAAGATCACAAGCTGGGAAATAATTTATCACTGCTCCCTCTATCGTTTCTTCTGGCAGAGACAGATGGCCTGGAATCCTGTTGGTTGGATCCCTTCTGGTTTGGCTTGAAATTTTTGCCGGTTATGTGTCTCATGCACATGCACAGATTAATTTGCACACACACAGAAAGAGGCTGGTTTTTATCCAGTTGTGACAGAACTCAAGTGTATATTTATCCCCCCCACTATATGAGCTAAAGAAACGTGCATATCTTACCTACACGTGTTATGCTGAATTTACACTGATCATTTCTTTTTAACTACTGAAATGAAGGCTGGCTGTAAAGGTCATGTCTTATAGAGAGGTAACAGTTGGTATTTTACTTTAAACTTAACTAAGGCACATAAGAACCTCATCTTCATCACTCTATTGATCTTTATATTGTTCCATCATAAAACAATATGATGGAAAGTCTTTGTATGTTGCCATTTCTGAACAGAAAACACTATAAACATGTATAAACATTTCTCTCCAAAATACAAGCATTTATTAGGAATCACTAATAACTGCTACAATAATCAAACAACCAGTCCACAATGCAAGGCAGCATTATTTTTAAAATAATAAAAATTTTGGAGAATTTAGTGAATTCTCCAAAATAATTCACTAAATTAGGAATGAATAAACTGGAAAATGGATTCTTAATGTTGTGTTAATTAGCAGTCACGGTGACAGATGATGTTACATAGGGAATAAGCGGTTTAGCTACCAACAATGTAAAACAGCGGCTGAGATGCTGTTTAGCAACCCCTTTAGAACAAAACAGATTATACTGAAAGCAGAGCTAATGGTGGCAATCATGTTAGCATTAGCGGCTGGGATACCAGAAACAACATTTTAAATGCTTATTAAGGCTATGAAGACGTATTATTTTGTGGGGTGGCAACAGGAGAGGAAGGGATAACAGATAAAATTGCATCAGCCTAAGCCTATGAGCCAGCGAGTTGGGTAGTGGTTTCAGGCAGCTTGGGCTGCACTTAAGACTTTTCTCTGAATAAATACGTTCATAGGCTTAAGTAAATAATTCTAAAAATGTTTCTATGTAATTAAAAATGATTGCAAGTTGTTTGGATGATCAGTTCATGTTTTACCGCTTCGAAGTATCATCCGTAAATTGTACTTCCGGTTTCGGTCGCGCACTTCCGGTTTCTGCTAGGAACTAAAATATGGGAATATAATCAGATGCCATCCATGCTGAATTAACAAACAGGAAGGCCGTTAGTTGAATTCTCTGATAGTTTATACTGAGGGCTTTGGATATTATTGCTTATTTTTCGGAAATGTTGTGTTAGTGAGCATGATGGACTTTATTTATGTAAACATCTCTCCATGTGTTGAGACAGTGTATTTCCATCATTTCAGTTTTCACCATATGTTTGTGAAGACAAACTAATCTCCAGGGTCTCCATTTAATCTTTTTCTTTTTTTTTAGCTGGCGTAGTGTCTCAACAGGTTATACTTTACTCTGGTTTCTTCACAGATGAATGTCTTTTATTTGACCAGGGATACTTATATGTTTATGCCCATGTGCTTTGTTTCCTGGACCTAGCAGCGTTCAGCAACAAGACGCTCATTGTGTCTTGTTTGGGTATAATTACTGTGCTCGTATGTTCTGTTATACTTTAGTTTTATTTGATTGGATTAAGTTCATTACCGCTTGCCTTACTTTGTCCCTGTTCTAGATAACTTTGTCCTGGTTTCTGTAAAAAAATACATTCATTTCATTTCACATCTTGCCACTGAGTCACACCTGATTTGTATATCAGATTGTTACACCTGCTTTACATTAAGTCTTTACTTCCATCCGTATATAGTATACCGTCCTAGCTTTGTTCTGTTTAGTGTGAGAGCCTTGCCGCTGATCGCTTGGCCAGTTGTGCCAAGCTAAGTTTTGTTTATCCCCCTCCCCCTCCTTGCCCTTCTTTCTTTTCTGGGTTTGTAATTTAGAATAACATGCCGCGGCGGCAGTGCGTTTGGTTAGTTTCAAAATAAAGCTAAATTTGTTCCTTTCTTGTTTTTGCTGCCAAGTCCTGCAATTGGGTACTCATTACATATGTAACATTTTATGTGCACATAAATAACTTTGGTTGTAGAGGCTTCTGATTCAGTTCAGTAAATAGAGAATGTGCCAATGAATGTGCTCCTAGATGGGGTCCAATTGCAAAAGCTCACATCTGGGGACTGTGGATTCTCTTCCACTGACTCACAGCAAAACCCATCAAAGCTTGTGGACGGTGGGGCTGTGATGCTTTGCCAAGCTAATATTAACTTTTCCAGCCAAAAAATATGCCGCTGCCATATTTTTTCCAACACCAAACACAGGTGTAACTAATACCACGGACTTACGAGTCGATTCAGATATTCCAGTGCAAAGACTTCATGCTGTACTGCTGCCTAAATGGAAATCGTTAAAGTAATAGTTACACCTGCAACGTGTGAAAGGCACGTGTGAAAAATTGTTAATGGTTGAAACTTGTTTTATTTCCCGGGCACGAGTGTTTGGAAAAGAAAGGCGAAGCTTTCAGTGGAAAGCAGAGTGTAGTTCCTGTAATGAATGTGCTTCTTTGATTACAGGCAGCGACTTGATGTTTATGACCCAAATCCGGCCACTTGTCACACCAACAAAATGGCACCGTGACGGCCACATGTTTTGCATAGCTCAGTCTTGTACTGCTTCTTGTTTTTGTTTTTATTTACAACCAACCTTAATCAAGTTGACGCATAATTCTAGCGTGGCATTTAAGATGTGTAAACAAACAATGCTGAAGGAAAATACTGAACGAGAAAAAAATCCACAAATGAAGGTTCTTGACAGATTTCTGTCTGAACCAATGAGCATTCTCAAAAGCTACATTTGGATGCCTGTTTGCACGACCCCTGACATCAACAATGCCATGAAACAGACATACCGAATGCTTTTAGTTACAGTATTCCCACTTTGGCACAAACTCACTGCAGCCTTTATGAGTGCATGTTGCACTGAAAGCAGCAGTTGCATAATATTTAAATAATTTTCCATGCTACAGGGTAGAGCTGTTGTTGGCACTGTTGCCTTGCAACTCAAAGGTCCTGGATTCTAATCAGAGCTAAGGTCTTCCTGTGTCGTCAAGTTTGTGTGTTTTTTCCACACTCCTGGTTGACATGGCAAGATTTTAAAACTGTGTTTCTCTAAAGTTTGGATTTTCAAAACTTTATAGACTTTAGAGAAGTGACAGTAAAAAAAAATAATCGGTAAACCAGGTTTGGTCATGCAGTGTGTGGTGCATCTACTCACCAAGTTTCAGATCTCTGTGATGGACTGTTTGGCTAATCTCAGTTTAGGGAGCAGTTTTTCCACGCTTACTTTTGATTCCATTAACATCTGATAATTTCCTGTGGTGGTCAATTTTTGGTGAAGTTTGACGAGTTTGTGAAAACAATTAAGGCCTCCAACACGCTGCGCAAAGTGTCAGAATAATAATAAGAAATCTTGCAATTACAATAGGCCTTCGCCTCAGTTTTGCCACTCGGCGACCACTGTGAGCCGTGTGTGGTCGGACCACATGTGAACACATTTAAAAGTCAGATGGTGAATCTTGTAAAAACTCGCGAGATCAAAAGTCACTTCAAAGGAAATAAACAACAGACGAGGACAAACCAGTGGCGATCATTGGGGTGTATTTTTAATGGAGAAAAAAACAATACATAAAGAAGAGGCATTGGTTAAATCAATCAAAGCTTGTTATCCAGACACGTGAATGGTCCATGACAAACCAAAAACAAGAAGGGACAATAAAAATCAAATGAACATCCACTCCCATATAAACTAAGGCGCCAGAGATTCCACAAACTAGAGAAGACGCCAACTGAGCTGTGAGCAAGGTTGGCCAAAGTGGTTTAAAGAGAGGAGACACGTGAGCAGGGGCTCTGCTTACTTCTTACTTGACTTTTTGTTTTGTTTTGTTCTTAGCTCAGGCATTATTATCTTGGAGTTCCCTCTGGCTTCCAGTCGCCTCGTTTTCTGATTGGCTACACATCACATTCAACAGGTGCATATTCCTCGAAGTACCCAACATGTTGAATTTCCACAATTTGAGGTCAGAGGGTCGCAACATCCTGGCACACTAGATAGCTCTCAACACAAAGCAGGAGTATCTTCTGTGATTATTTTTACAACCCGTAAGATTGTCAGAATCTAAAGATCAGGTGAAAAGTGGACATAAATATCTTGCCATGTGAACCAGGCATTTCATGGTGGTCATTCTAACTTGCTTTTGTTGCTTTGATTTGCACAAAACCTTCACAAAGTAAATCGGTTATTTAGGCTACTTTATGGGGGATATAATTCATCTAAGAACAAATGAATCAGAAAAAATAGTCATGCTCTGAAATTCACATGGAAGACGAACTGTAAATTTATGTAACAATCATAAAAGTTCTTTAAATTAAAAAAGGATCAAATTGCACAGGAGAAAACGTTGGGGAACCACTGCTCTAAGGTGTTTTGGGTGCTGTTTTTTTTCTATTTTTAGATCTCAAAACTGCTGCTTTCCATTTCTTACATTGCCATATATATATTTGCCTTATAAACTCATAGTCATGTACATTTGGAACTTATTCAAATTCAAAAATACTTTATTAATCTCAAAGGGAAATTAAATACAATCTCACTGAAAGCTCTGAGCTACTCCAACGTGCTGCAACCTTCAGCGCTGCAATTTATGTCAGTTCGGGATTATCATTGCTTTTCAGCAACTTTTGGCAGAAAAGTGTTTCTTTCTTTGCGTCTTTGTTTCTTTCTTTCTTTCCTTCCATCTTCCATTTTCTTCTTTTCTACCATCTTTCTAAGCATGTGATTGGATATCGCCACCGGAAGGGTGTAGGTTGTAACGATCATGATACATGCACTTTAATGTAACTCTGGCACAGTTTGTTGCAGCTGGAAAACACACTCCATGTGTGTGTGTGTCTGCTCGCAGAAAAGGAAAAGGAAAAACTCTCTGCCGTCATGTATTTTTAATCCGATGAGTGATCACAGCCACTATCTTGCAAACACACACTTGTAAACATGTATGCACTGCAGGGCATGAGCACTCACAAGGTCAGTTTAATCCACATTATCATGGCTAAAACATGCAAACAAAGCAGGTCTGCTGTGGCGGGATGGTGGGGGGTTGACTCTTACGTAAGTTAAATTAAACTAGGAGGAAGATGATGCCAAAGCAAAGGAATGAGCTAATTGCTGATTTGTGTTAAAACAAAAGTTAAAACTGCATTGCACCTGACTTGCCTCTTTGATGTTAATGAGATTCTGCTGGGTAACTCGGCTTGTTTCCTCCAAGGGGGAACAGCAGCCCGGTTATAAAATGAAAAGAGTATGGGTTTTTTTTCTTCTTTTTCTTCTTTTAGACGATCAAAGTGAGCAAAGATTAGCAGACATTTCACTATCCTTGTCCTTTGCCCTCTCCACTTTGCACACACACACACACACCCCTTTATAATTTAATGCTGTTTGGGGAAAAGTGAGAATGTTTGGAATTTCTTTCCCCCTCCTCCACACAACCAACTTGGTGTGAAGATAGTCATGCCTTGCGTTTCTCCACTCGCAGGTGTTCCCGTCAATATTCCCCGGCCGTCTTATCTCTCAGATGAATTGCTGATTTGGCGAGTGACCTTGCATTGGACTTGCGCAGGATGTTCGGGAATGCCACGGGCTTTGTTTTCATCCCGCATCCATTTGAGGCCCTGCATGCGTCTCGGTGACGGATACGCCGACCGTAACTCAAGCAGAGGGAGTAAAACATGAGCGGGAACGACGGCAGGAGCGAAGATGGTGACCGGAGTTAAACCCCCCCACAGGAGTCAGCCACGCTTATTTGAACTCGAATTGTCATATGCCTCATTTGAAACCTCAAACTCCCACATGTTGTGGTGCCCCTGGGAGCGTCATTCCTCAAAATAAAAGAGCAGCCCATCACTCTTGATGTGCACCACCGCACCGAAGATGGAGATAATAAAATAAAGATTAAAGAGAATATTTAAGTATGAAAATTGCACAGGATTAAACCCTCCGCCACGTCTCACACCCTCTGACACACGCATTCATCCTCCAATCAGAGACTGAACGATCTGACCCCACATCTAAGTGATGATAAATGCCGTGCAAGATCTTCCACAGCCCCCCCTGAACTTCATAATTACAGTTATCACACGTGGCTGTAATTCTCACTTAACACACTAACTTTAACACTTCTCAGTCTCGCCGACCTGCACAGACACGCCACACCAATAAAAGTGGATTCCTTCTCTTCAGAGTGCAAAGATTAAGGCCAAGTTTAATGCATTCATTTCTCCTAGGAAGACATGAAAGTGTCTGCTTTCAACAGCATTTGCTATTTTTCTACTGTAAAATTTCCAGAAGAGAAGCCTCTGTGTGGTATTTGCTGACAAAGTGCCACATTCAGTGATGTTAACACCAAATACCAAGTGGCATGAAGAAGTAGAAAGACATGATTCAAAATCCCCCTGAGCAAAACATCTGAATGAACATATCGGAGCAACAGAAAATCAGCTGTACTGTGTGATGCTTCTCATATACTGTCATCACCTTAACTTCTTCTTGCCTGTTAATGACAACACTAGATGGTTATTATGTAGAGGATCAGCACTCTGCTTTTCTTATTTACAGATGCTGAAAATCCCAATTGGCTCAGAGCTCCTGAAGAAAGCAGGTCTTTGGTCCTGTTGATACTCCTGAAAGCATTAGGCCCAAGCGGACCCCCTGGGACAACGGCTGGTAGTTTAAGTAGTCTTAATTGTTTTTGAACCCCTACCTCACCAAAACTTCTCTCCCTCCCTCCCAAACTTCTCTGCATTGTTTTGTTATTGTAGACATCCAAGAAGCTTCCCCAAAACAATCCAGCATTCCAGTACATTCCACTCCATCCACTACCCACAAACCTTATCTGCAAAGTAAATAAGGGCTCCCATCCTGTCTGCAGGGGTTATGTCTCTTTCTACACTAGGCTGTGTCTGCCAACAGCCATTAAAACATGGACAGAGGGAAAGAAAGAGGAGGGGTTTAAGAATGAAGACAAGTCAAACAGGTAGTATCCCCATGGTGCTTCGGAATATTCCTGGCTTTTATTTTGGAAAAGGTTGAAAATTGGGAAAAGGTCCTACTTAGGTTTCATCTGGAAATATTGTTTTTCATGTCAAGGAGTAATTATTTTAATCTGCACTGTTTACTAAAAAGTTATTTGTGTAATCTTTTTTCTCGTACAAAAATACTAAGAATGGAAACGGATGACAACAGCTCTCGAGTAAAAATAAGCCCTTTCTTTTGTTGTGGAGACACGCAACAGCCTTTCATGCCTTATTTGTTCCCCCTTTTCTTCCTTTATTGAGATTGTTAGGACAGTTTCAGTAGCAAGCTGAATAAATCCACTTTAAATACCTAAATTCTTCAGAGTAATTTTCTATTTTGAACATGAAAGCCAGAAAACAGCAACAGAAAATTGCTCCTTTGCAAACTACAGGATAACTGTGCTTTGCACAGGATGAAAACACACATACACAAACACAGAGGCAGGAGAGATGGTAAAACATAATAGTGGCATTAAAAGCCACCCGTACACGCAGACAAGTCCGTCGTACAAATAGCTGCACCAGCATCACAAGCTGTGGGAAACCAGGCGTAAACTGTCATTCAGCAGAAAGGCAAGAAGGATCAACAAGTGGGTGCCGACATGCAGTATTTACTGTACATACAGTGCCTTACAAAAATATTCACAACCTTGAACCTTTTCGCATTTTGTGTCCTTGGCTGTTAGCGTTTTGGTTTTCTTGTTTTTATTTTGATTGTGTTCAGTTCATTTACTTTCTCTGTTATTGCTATAAATATGTTACCATATGAGTTAATTCCTTTGTGACTAGTAGCTCTTAGATCCGTGTCAGTGGTTTCTTCTTGTTGTTCCTTTTAAGTCTTACTTCAGTGCCTTTTGCGTTAATTACACCCTTTTCTCCATTGCTGAGTCTCACTCTAGCCGGTTAATGTCTGACTCAGTCCTTGCCAAGTTGTGTGTGTCTCCACTGGGAGTGTGTTCCTCACTGTGTGGGCGAGAATGTGGGCTGAGAGGCCTCTGCCTCTGGACTCCCTGCCTGTCGTCTGCACCAGAAAGTTCATTGTGTCCAACTCTGTTGCCAGTTAGTCTCTTCATCTGCACTCGGGTTATGAACAAAACGTCAACAAGACAGTTTGCTAGAACAAACAAACACTATTGTGAAGATCAAGAACCACAGCAGACAAGTCAGGGACCAAGTTGTGGGTAATATTAAAGCATTAAAGCATTATTGGTTAATAAGGCCAAACTTTGAACATAAAGAATATTTCTATTTTTTAATCAAATGGATAAAAGGGAACAACTTGTGGAACAACTTCAGCACCACCAAGAGCATTGATGAGAAAAACTGAGTGGTAGATAACTGTGGAGGAGCTGCAGAGGTCCACAGCTCGGGTGGGATAATCTCTAAAAAAAAGAGTTGCTGTAGTCAGATGAGACCAAAGCCAAAGCTTACGACCTTGAAAGGCTAAGCATGGTGAAAAACTAACTCCATTATCATTGGTAGCACAGAATCCCCTTGGTGAGACTTGGTGATGGCAGCATCAGGCTGTAGGAATGCTTTCGTTAGCAGCAGCTGGGAAGCTGCCAAAGTTTGGTGGTAAGATGGAGATGAGACAAATGTAAAGCAGACTTTGATCTAAACCAATTAGCGGATTCAAACGTCTCCTTTCAGCAGGACAACAACCCTAAACATAATAGCTAGCAATAACATAAAAAATAGTAGCTTCAACCGAAGCAACAATAGTAGCTTCGGTCGAAGCATATTAATGTGTTGGAATTGTCTAGTAAGAATTTAAGCCATAAATCTTTTTGAGGATCAGTGGCGAGACTTTGAAGAATTGTTGTTCACAGATGCTCTCTACCCAAATGATGCTTGGCATATTTTGCAAAGAAAAATGGGCAAAAACACACTGGAGCGAAAGCTTATAATGTGACAAAGTGGGAGCGTAATTTTGAAAGGCTCTGTGAAAATGCGGAGCTATTAAATGAAAAATTAATCTACGAATAATTGTACTTTCAACAAATATAAACCTGCGCTCTGTCTTTTATGCAAATCTGTTCCAATTAGTAAGTATTACAGGGATGCTGTGGTCGTGTTTCTTTTATTCATATGGTTTGCATATCTCCTTTACTATTTATTTACAATATCGTAAAATTATTTGATCGCCACATCTTAGCAAGCTCAGATTGTAAACCAAAATGAGCAGCAGCTCTCATAACTCAAAACCCTCAGCCCTCCATAAACGTTTTGTAGGTCGCATGCAAAGTGCGGCAACCATCTATAAACTAATGCCTCAAGAGGCTCCTGTGGTCGAGCTGTTACGTGTTCAAACATAATGTTGTTACTTGGCGCCATGGAAATAAATGGAGGTAAAAATAGCCACTGTAAAAATAACACATTCCTACGCTGTGACAGATTGACATTTGCCTATTCTGCTCGAATGTTGCTGCTGCACTCCTGTGACCGCACGGAGAAATATTTGAGGGAGGCACGTTCCCAGAAAAAGGGGCTTTTTTTTCACCTTCTGTGAGCTGAAAAGGATAATTGCTCATCTGAGCTTACAGAAGATGACACCGTCCCGTTTCCAATGGCAACACACGGCCCCGTGTTATCATTCTCGAGCCTCCACTCCGTCTCCGGATGCAGGGGGAAGGCTGACTGTGCGTGCGCGTGAGTCGAAAGCGTGTCTTCGCTCGCGCACGGTGTCAGTACAGTAGGGCCTGTGTGTGAGACGTGCACGGGGCATGGACGGTGATTATAAAAGCAGACGGACCTTTTCTGCAGTGGGTGAAGTTGTTTCATAGAAGGAAAAGAGTTTGCGGCCACAATGGCTGAAGGAAAATATTTTGGGGAGGCAAAGAGGGTGAAGGGGACGGCAGGGAGTGGGGGGGTCTAAACAGAACTGTTTAGATGTTTTGTGAGTCAGACTTTAGCAATGAGGGAGTAACAGAGGCCATGAATGAGTGTGCCTGTTTATGCGGTTCACTGTTCTACTGTTTAACCCTTCAATTTAACTACTTCTGCAGAAGAGTTTGTTCAACTCGAGGTTGAGCGCCGGCTGAAAGGACACATTGTGTTTCATCCGAAAACTCTGGTGTATATTTGCTACGGTTACAACACATTTAGGGTGCATTCACACCAGCCCTGCTCTGTCCCATTTAATCACATTTGAGTTTTCTTGCCTAGATAGAAAGTCTGGTTTGCTTGGGGATGTGTGAATGCGCAATCAAACTCTGATGTGGACCAATGGAGCAAACTCAAACCTGGGCGTCGGTTAGGTGGAAGTGAACCTAACCGCATTCACATGAGCGTAAATGCTTATGCGAATGCAAGCGGAGCAGAGACCGCTCCGAAAGCAGGAAGCAAGCTATGGTGCAGAGCATTCTGGGTAAATAGAACCAAAATAAATGCAAGAGTCTAACGCCAGAGGGAGAAATAGTTTGTGGTCTTTTACCAAAGACAAAAGAGAAATCTTACGACCGCTAGAACCTGATGCCTCTGTTGTTGCTTACATTTTGTGGAGAGTGAAGTTGCACTCATGTCTTCTTCGGAGTTTGGCTTTCTTTGAAAACTGCCTTTTTGGTGGATTGACTGTTGTGCCTTATACCTCTCCTTTTTCAGTGAATAGACTGGACAGAGATCTGAAAATTTGACAACTTTGAATGTTGTTTGATAACCTGACCCTGCTTTGACTTTGCTGTGGTGTTCCTTTGTCTTCATGATGGTGCTTCTTTACTAATGTTCCCTAACATACCTTTGAAGCCTTGAGAATCACTCGATTTATGCTATTCATCATAAGTTTACTCTGTAAATAATTTCTGAAGGTAGTTGCTACATTTTATTTCAGAGTCTCAGACTAAAGGAGGCAGAATACAAAGATGGGAAAAAGCACAAGAGATTGAATACATTTACTTTAAAATCATTCTGTTGTCTTTAATCACAAAAGCCTGTGTGCTACAAACCTCATGGGATTTCCATCTTTAGCGGGTTTTTGTGTTGCCACACTCACCGGCAAAAAGCTGCAATCTGCATCGACAGAGGAATTGGCTTAAGCTTGTCTTTTTATAGAAAGCCTCGAATTAAACAACTCTCCTTTCTGGAAAGGGCAGCTGAGTAAAGAATAGAGTGCTAACCTGTCGCTGACATTTCCCTCAGAGCCAAATGTGTCGAAGGAAGCTGCGGCACTCAGCATTGCATGCACACAAATTACTTTTTCCTGTTTATACAGCTGCTTTATTCAGAGAGAAAAAAAAATCCAGATAAATCAGCCTTCTCAGGATGTAAATTAACTGAAGGAAAATACCATGGCTAAACACTGTACTTGCACCTGGCGGAGCTCAATCAAAGTCCTGTGAGGGCCAAACCTGTGGCACAAAGGTCAAGAAGGGTTGGGGGTGAGAGGAGTGGCATGTAAAAAAAAAAGAAGGAAAAAATAGAAGAAAACGGGATAGAGGAGCTATTTATTGTGTTGGCAGAGTTGCTACAGAGGAATAGAAGCTTTTCTAACCGAAGCGCAAAAGCTGCTAAATTCGCAACAGCATTTTATTCTTACGACACCAAGACGTTCAGAGAAAATAAGTTTATCTCCATCTCACTTTGATGATATTTAGAAGAAGCATCAAGAAAGGTTTAAGCTTTCGTATATTTCAGACTTATTATAGCTAATAAACATCATCATGACCTCTCATATTTGATGAAGAAATTAAAGTAAAAAAAGAAAAGAAACATTTTAAACATCATGACCAAATACTAGTATAATGTCACTGTAACCTTACTGAGTTATAATAAGGCCGTCTT
The DNA here is from genome assembly GCA_902982915.1 of Phalloptychus januarius. NCBI lineage: Eukaryota > Metazoa > Chordata > Actinopteri > Cyprinodontiformes > Poeciliidae > Phalloptychus > Phalloptychus januarius. The sequence goes on along the minus strand of CADWAE010000471.1, from coordinate 14,763,789 downwards.
TATTTTCACAGACTCATGTACAGCTGTGAACACACAGCATAAGTGCAACCAGTAAAATGGTGCTGAAACCAGACTTGGATGAGGGTTTCAAGTGCGGACTCTGATTTGTTCACGGAGGAACTACATCTGTGTTTGTTGGCGCGCCTGGGTCTTTATTTCAACAGTCATTTTCTCACAGAGTTCAATTTGTAGAAAACAGGAATGATTGAACAAGTGAAGCCCAAGCGTGGCAGCGGTATGAAGCATGTCTGTAATTTAAATTAAAAAATTGTTTTTTTAATTTAAAACTACTTCCCTCACTAATGTAGAAAAAGTATATAATATATTTGATTTTGCTGTACTTTATTGTGGAATATGTGGACAATAATTAATAAACGATTGCATGCTATAATTGATGTGCAAAAATATGAAAATCAATTTTCTATCTTTATACCACCTTACAATTAATGGGTTACTGGGATTAACCTGTAATCCCAGTAACACTGGATGAATCTTCTGTCTTTAACAGAGTAAAATATAGAAAAGTAAACAGGTTTGACGAGCTCTGTGACACAGTGTATTAAAAAAACAAACAGATTTTAGTTAATAAAACAATTCTATGTGCATCAAATGAAAAAGATGTTGCAGCAGAAGTTTTGAAATGTTTCAGTAAAATTTGATCACGTTGCCCTATTTTGAGCCTTTCTCTTGAATGGCCTGATGGCAGGTTTACAGTGACCCATGACCAATGAGCGAGTCAGAGCTGATATGAACACCTGAAAGAGCTGACTGATTTGTTTCCTCGTCTCCACGCTTGATTACTGTCTGTGTGGAGAGTAAACAGCAGGAGCAAAGTCTACTGATAAACATGTAGGTTCTGACTGTCAGATCTTAGCATTTTGCCTGGAGCACAACAGATTTGTTTTGGGTTTTTTTATGATTTTATTTTATTTTTGCAGTTTGTTTGTTTACACAATTCAATAATCGTTATGTTTATTGACATGTGTGACTGTACTCTCATGACTCCTGATAAGAATAATGAAATAGACATAAAAACTTAAAAATACATGCCATTTTTTGTTGAAGCTACCACCTTCAGTAGCATTTCAGCATTTCAAAAGCATTAAAAATTACATGAAAATTTTTTATTTTGCTTGTTACATTTTTCCAGAAGCACACTCACATATTTTGTGATGGTAACATTTTATAATTGGGCAAATAGTTGCACTATATTGTCAAACATCTAGGCATACAACCTTATTAAGAAGATCATTTGTGAGGTCAGTCACAGATGTTGGGTGAGAACTTCATCCGGTCCTATCAGACAGGACGCCATGCAAGTTAGTCAAATTATCCCACATCAAGCTTGGACCTTCGTTTTGTGTCATGCACATTAAAGGTGGACTGTTTGTTGTTCCCACAGAGTCAGTGAATCGTGAACCTGTCTAAATTTTCTTGGTGTGCTGAAGTATTTAGAGTTAAATTAATTTCCATTGCACTGACTTATAGCTTTGTGGTTCTGGGTTAAAGTATTAACAAGGAAAGGGCAGCAGTAATCACTCTGACTGTGACGGAATCCGATAAGCTGTTTTACTTTTAGAAGGGAGCAGCACATAAAATCCTCCATTGTTATCCCCAAGAAAATGTAGAATAGTCGTCACTTTGTATCAAAATGGGATATTTCTGCTCTAGTTAGCTCTTTAAAATGCAGTATTTTTTGTAATGTTTATGCTATAAGCCAGGCAGAGAATCCGAGTCGGGGATTTGATCCTTGCCCATCAGGATGAAAGGAAGAGATGGTTTGAACTTCCTCCTTCTCTCTCTGATCTGCATCCATGAAGTTTCCTTTTAAACTCCTCTGGGATTTTGGGTTTGTAGTTCAGGTATTATTTGAGCTTTTGAGAAGCTAATCGGCTGCTCCCAGTTGTAAAAATAATACCTCGTTGCCACGGCTACGCATCATAACAATCTTCCAAAGGGAGAGCAAAGATCCTTCCAGCTGCACAGCATCCAAAACCGAGAGGGAATAACTAACCAAACATGCAACGCCTCCAAAAAAATGATGAACAAAGTTTGCAAACAGAACAAAATCAGAAGTAATGTGAGCTACTTCAGCATGTTCCCACCATGAGGGTCACATTTCTAAGAATCTGATCAAGATGTTCATTTTTGGATTGGGTTCAATTTGGAATCAACTTTGCAGATACATTTATTATAATTACTAGAGTTCTAGGTTTGTTTTTGTTTTTTTACTTTCTCATTCTATGGAGTATGATCACATTTTGATTTAATTTCTACTGTGTTAGCAATTCAACTGAACTATTTGTGACTGAAGTAAACACGCAGTACCAATAATTCTGCTGATGATGAAGATTTATTGTCTTAGATTTGCCACACCAAGATTCAGAAGTTTTGAAGACTCACCAATGAGCACAACTGGATTCAAGTTGCTGAACAAAGGCTGTTTTTTTTCTTTTAAAATGTCTTTTTTTTACTTTATGAGTTTGAGCTCTGGAGTTTAGTTCTGCTATCTTGACCTCGAAACCACAAGCAGCAAACCCTGTGAGGGAAAGAGTTTTAGCACTGGACTCTAAATAAACTTTTGCATTCAGATAGACGAGCTTCTTAAGGAATCACACTGTGACTCACAAGAGTTCAAATCCCAGTAAGTCTGGGATAAGTTCAAAAGAACAGCGAGTTAAAGACTATTGTCTAAGAATGTACTTTGGTCGCTCTTCTTTTTTTTTCTCTTTGGTTGCCACACAGATTGTGTGAGGGACATCTGTCCTCTGTAATCTCAGTAGGACATCCCTGTCTACGTGCGGGATCCTTGGAATGTGGCCTTATGGTCAGCAAGTCCAGTTATAAACCAGTTATTTTGGCTAGTTTACTTTTAGAATCGGTGATAAAGGCTTCCAAGTGCGCCTCTCACCTCTGCGAGATCCCGCTTGAGCCAGTCCTGAGAAATTTCTACCTGAGGAGTTATGGTCCTGACCCGGGGGGTCAACCAGTTGGGGACCACCCTTGTCCAAACAAATCAGCTCTCACGCTGTCTGAGGAGTCCTTATTTTGGTTTTTAACATCTCATTGAGAATGTTTTGTCATTCTGAGATGACATAAGTTGTGAGGAATCAGGTCACTGATCTTTCTCGCCGTTGCTCGGTGAATGGCCGACTGTTGGAGTGTGTCGTCCGAGTGTAAAAGATGTGTGTGGTGAGAAGAGGGCTTTCAGGAGGGTGAATGCCTTAATGCTGCCTTTGATGTCTTAAACTGCTGAGGGAAATGGTTTCATTGATCACTGGAACAGTTGTTGGCAGCTCCCTCATAAACACAAAAATACTTACTTTGAAATAGTATTGGCATTAAAGCGCCATGTAAAACGATCTGCTGAAAACCGCTTGACTTGCTTTTGTTGCATAGCACGTATTGGGCGTTTTACACCCATAAAATAATATATTATAGCCGACCTTGCATTATATTTTAAAGCTATGACATCCTGAACGATTGCTTTTATGTTCAATCAGTGCATCAAGGATTTTATTGGTACACATTTTGCGACACAAAATCGCTTCTTTAGCAGCTGGGATGTGCTGATTTATTATGGTGTGAATGAAACAATGCAAGATGAAGCTTTCTATAAGTGAACAGGAGAATAAGAAACACTGCGTACATTGTTTTTTGTTTGTGTTTTACTTATCTGAAGCTAAAGCTAAAGCTAAAAAAACCAGTGCAGTGTTGCACGAATGAATGAACGCTTTCTACATTCATTGGCCACTTCATTAGCTACACCTTGCTAGCATTTGAACCCTCTTTCTGCCTTCATGATTGCCTTGATTATTCGTGGAATAGAATCTCTTGTGTCTGAGAGGTTTTGATCCAAACTGAAAATGGCAGCATCCCGCAGTTAGAGCAGACTTGTCAGCTGAACATTCATGATACAGATCTGCTGTTCCGCTACATTATAAAGGTGACCTGGTGCATTATCCTGCTGGACGCAGCCACCAGGACATGACATGGAGTTGGCACATTTGTGGTTGTGACATTTGAAAAGTTATTGTTTGTAGTTTGTGCTGTCCGTCAGTAATGTGAGGCAAAGCCAATCGAGGAATGCAGTCTGCTGTCAATCAGAGCCGGTTAACCTGCGGAGAAGCACCTTACCAAGTGCTTTAAAAGTCATTTTCACCTTGTCTGTCACTTTGTCATAATGCTTTTCTACAGTGCACCAAAGGTGCTGCCAGGTAAAAAATGCGGCAGCTTTATCCAAAAAAAAAAGAAAACTTTTCCTGACTCATCAGTCCTAGATGACCTAGATGATCAGAAGAAGTAAAATCACCCAACATCTTTGGAGCTCTGATGGGAGGAAACGTAAGGCTTGTTTCCTTTGTCTAACATTTGTAAAGAGTCTTAACATAGTTTACATACTTCCCTGCAATGAGTCTAAGTTTTAGTTTGTAATTTGTTTCAAGTGTTTTTATAAATTCCTTTTACACTCATGTGTTTTCATTGACTTGCTCCTCAGACAGATTGTTCCGTCCCTCTCATTATTTTACCCTTTTTGACCACTAGACACTTTTTTTTTCTTTCCATGCAGTGTTGTGGTAAACCACTGCAATGCTCTTCAGAGCTCCTCCACCCATTTCCCCTTGCATGAAAGTCTGATCTAAGAACCCCCCCCCCGTTTTAAACCATCTGTCCAAATCAAGAACTCTCGCCCTTTCTCCTTGTTGTTCTTCGCTTCGTATAACTTCTGCATTCACTCACTCGGTTCAGTCTTGCTATCTGCCTCCCAGCTGTTCTACATTTTCTATCAGCAGGCTCCACAAATAAATGTTCTTTTAACCGCCACTTTCTTCTCGTGTTATTATTTACTCATCCTCCCTTTGTTTTTTCCCTCCCTCAGCATTTTAGCAGTCGCGCTCGAATCCTCATTGCGTGCAACAAAAAGTGGGTCGGTTTCCTTTCTGGTCAAGCCTGCACATGTTGATGGAAGAAGAGGGTCAAAAGGAAAAAGGGAGGTGGCAGAACACTGCTGGGACAGATCCATTTTCAAAGCACTATCTTTTCATTTGTTTTCCTTCTTCATATCATTTCTATTTGGGGTTAAAGGAGTGTGGAGGGGAAAAAAAGAAGAAAGAAGGGAAAGTATATGCATATTTTCACACGGAAAGGAATGGCCCAGATGGTCAACACTCATAAAAAGAACCTTTGGGAGACGACTTCAATGAAAGACACCCTCAGCAAACCCCCACCCAGCTAAACCGCAGCTGCCAAAGGGAGATTAGAATCTCTGCCTGAGAGAAAAAGCACAGAGCCGTCCAAATGTCACCTTAAGTGAGCATCAAACAGAACTCACCTGTAGCTACAAAACACTTGGTTTTATTTGAAACTCAACTCCTTCCCAAAAGAATTTCCTCGCCGGCATCTTGGCAGGCAGCACAGGCGCTAATATCTGCCTGAGTTGTTCCTCTTTTCCTAAACCGATCCAATTCATTCACCCCCCCAAAACCCCCTGGGGGAGCTTTTAATCCCTCTATCATGAGAAAAGAACCACAAGATCGCCTCATATAGTTGTCTTCAATCTTGCAAGCACACTGGGGATGAAAAGGCGCTTTCATTTGTCTGCTGGAATCTCTTGTCATTCTTGTAAAAGCACACGGGGAGAGCGGAATGAACAAGAAGGAACCGTGGTGTCAGGATGAGAAGGGAAAGGGGAAAGGGTCACTGCTTCAAGAATGATTACCTCAGTGCTTAGCACTTCATTACCTTCTGTCTCATGTTGTTTTATGTGCACTGCCATGTCTTAGGTGGGCTGTAATGGGATAGCAAATGTCAGGCCACACATACTTCTGGGAAGTTTTTCCTTCCTCCTTCCTGTTACAAAAAGGACAACGGTAGAAAGACCACCCCGATGAAATTGTTGTAGCAGTGGAAGTTCTCTGGTTTAATTACCAATTTGGGCAAGTGTTGTGAAGGTCAGCTCAGAAAAATATCACAAAGATCAAATGTAAATTTACCTTTCCAAACACGCTGCCAGGTTGAGTTACTATCTAGATAAGCAAGCTTAAGATGACAACATAAAACCCTAACTTGTTCACAGCCATCATGGGAGGTTGGATTTGTAGACACTATATATTTGACCACAACTTTACTTTCAATTGGAAACAGCATAAACAACTGGGAAAAGATGTGTTAGACACGTCAGGTCATAATGATACCTTTTTATTTTTCATGCTGGAGTTTTGATCCAGTCTCTTGTATCATATGTGCCAATTGATGACTGATACTGGAAGAGCTGACTGCACCCAACTTCTGGTCACAGTACGAAATCAAGTTGCCATAAAGTATCCTAACCAGTGTTGCTAACATATTTATATTCGTGAACGACCTTGATACACCGCACAAAAGTGGTTCAGTTGCCACTGGTAAATTTAGCATTTCAGGTATTTTTCTTAAGTTAGTTAAAAAGTTAGACGTCTGAAAACAAGTTCACCCAACTAACTTTAAAAGCGAGAGACAAAAGGACAAAAAAAAATGTACAAAGGGCTCATTTCACATAGTGAAACTCCTAAAATATCAGAAAGACAATGAAAGAGACTGTAATAGGCCAAGGCCAAGCTGCTAACATCGAGGCATACACTTCAGCAGATGTCAGTGGTTAATGAATATAATAATCATAATTAACAGGCATTCTGCATGTAACTAATCCATATATGTCATTAAATTGAATAACTATTTTACTGTTCAATAATATACAATATAGCACATTAGTACTATAATGTTTTATTATTCTGTCTTTTTTAGTACTTAGGTAAAAATGAACTTATGTGCAATATTTGACTGTGCTAAAGTGACATTGAAATGACCTGCTGACTTATACATCAATTCAATTTTATAGTTAACTAAGGGTTAAAATAGAAAATAATTAAAGGCTTCCCTGTGCTTTGCAAAAGGTTACCTAAGCAAGTTGAAGAAACTGTTGATCTCTCTGTGGTTGGATTGTTGTGGGTTGGGTTGAGGCTTTCATTTGGCAAATGGAAAACTTTTCAACCCTTTGAACATAATCCACAGTCTTTAACATCCTAGTGTGAATTTACTGCCTTGGTAAACTTTCCAACCAATTAGGGACTTCTGAGTATTGCCAACGTATGTGCTATAAGAAGAAAATAAGGCGACGGGATTAGGATTGCTGGAAGACGATCTGCAGTCTGCAAAATAACTTGGCTCTGTTTAAGATTCAATATTCTTGAACCTCATAAAGAATCTGTGGAGGGAAACCAAAGAACAAACTGATGGTAACAGAGTCCCTCAGTCTCGCGGAAATAGAGAGCAATCCAAAAGGAATTGCATACTTTATGCAAAAGTATTCTGCATAAAATACTTCTTAGAAATGGCATTTCTTAATAAATAGCTGCAATGAAAAGTAAAGGTAGTGCCATAAGTTACACAGAAAGGTAAAGAGGAAAATCATTTTTGTGTTGTATTTTAGTCCATATTTTTCATCTCTTTTAACACTCAGTTAAGATTACAGATTTATCCATACAGAATTCCAACCTGGTACTTCAATCTTTTATTTATCTTTAGTTGTACAGACATTTTGTCTCAGCAGTTCAGTCGTAACATTGATCTGACAAAATGTTTGTTAGATTAAGAAAGTTCCTCTACTGCTTACTGGAAATATTTAGTCAGTAAAAAGATAACTTGTTTTTGCTGTCAAACCAAATTTGAAATAGGCAGATATCATTTAAATAAATACAGCACGTGTGATATATAAATGTGTGTATTTAGAATCCAAATTAACAATAATAGGGATAATTGGGCTCAAAAATGATACTGGACCAGATGGGGGCAAAGTATTTGTTACTTTGTTACTTGAACATTTAAACATAATCTTTCATCTTTTCATCTGTTTTGCTGCTTCAGGAACAGATAAAAAAAAGTTTGGTAAGCATCTGTTAACAGATACAGCTGGAATGTTCAACAAACTCATTGAATGTTTTTCTTCTGACAATAGTTTTATGAGAAGCAGTACGCTAAGTGGGTATGCTAATGTCGGCAGGCTAACGCTAGCTTGCTAATGCTAATATTCTCCTGGTAATTTCTGGTTTGAAATGTCTTCTTCATCTTGTACCATATGCCTCTGTGGTACCAGTTAATTGCATTCAGACTAAACATAAATAAAATTCTCTTGCTTCGATAACTTATTTTGCTTTGAACATTAATGTAATTGTTAGTATCTCATCTTTTTGCCTTCTAGATACCTGAGATATCTGAGCACAGACCAGTTCACATACAGAAAACAGCAGCACTTTTTTATCTTTAAAAAATTAAAGATAAGAAAAATGCAAATTTTTTTTAGTTCATTGTAATAATATACCTCCAAGAGGCTGTATTGACTAATACAGTTAGCTTAAAATCACAGTGTACTTAAACCCATAGTGTGCATCATCATGCATTGATGACTGTGTTTAGTCAGGGACTAGTAAATAGTATAAATATAAATAATATTTACATATTATTTGCTATATAAATACTATATTTACATACATATAGAAATTGGAATAACATCATGAAAGTAAAGTTGTAACCAAATTTTCTTATTCATATTTTTTATTATTATTATTATTGGCAAAATACAATTGCAGTCATTTTTTTTACTTACCACCCCTAAATATACTGAAGGACAAATATGAGACTGGTAAAGTAATCAAAACCCTAACATGATTTAAAAATCATAAGTTTTTTTGGCACATCTTTGAGCAGTCAATTTCACATGGGAATCTCGTGAAGCTCCAACTTCATGTGGAACGGCTACTTCTGGAGTGCATCAAAGCAAAGGGAAGCAGGATAAGGACACACCAACCGCGCTCGTATCAATCACTGTTAAGTCACTTTGAGGATGGCCAGTCAGCTGGGATGATGATAAAGCCATGGGAAGAGTAAAAAGGCAGCAGCCTGTGAGAAAGTTTAAAGTCACAACATTGTACTGCTGCAAGATCGCCACACCCTGCACCACAATATTGTTAAAGACGTGTCGGAGAAGAATTGCAAGGAAATACAGCACACTCGCACATGTGACTGTAGGGCAAAACTGGATGGGAGTTTCCCTGGTAAAAATTCTGGGGCAATTTAAATTCACATAAAAATCACATAGGCAAAAATGTTTAAGAGGAAACTACTATGAATGGAAAGACGAAAAAAGTCGAAAGGAGGGGCGGGTGGGATTTAATCACAGAAACACTGACCCCGCAAAGTAAAAGAAGCAGACACAAGTGGAATGTAGGCCAGCTGGAGGATACATCCATCTACTGCATTTCTACTTAAAGCTTTGGGTGAATTGTATTTGGGAGGGGGGGGGAGGAGTTTGTAAAATAAAATATCTCTCAGACAAAAGCAAAATTGAAGGCTGCATTAAACCAGCAGCGCTAAACCAGTGGAACTGGAGCAGCCAGGCCGCACATCTCTAAGCATCAGCCAAGAATGACTTTGCTCTGCAGCTTTGGCCTCAGCCTTTAGCAAAGACAGAGTTCTCATGCAGTCTTTTAATTGCTTGAGTGGCCGACGAACGGGACAGCTCGGCTATGGTTTCTTATGGGCTTCCTTGTGGTTTCAGGTTTTTTTTTTTTTTGCCTCTATGTAGCCTTGACTGTGTCCCCACCAAACTCGAGCTAAACCCACATCCCCTTATTTAGAAGTCAGAGCAATAAGATATGTTCACGATCACACAGATAATACCTCAGTTTTACATGCTTGTGTAAGCCAGCCTACAGCGAGAAGAAACGAGGTCAAGGAAGTTCTTATCGGTAGCTTAGGGTTTGGCACTGTCCTCACTCACAATAAAATATTTGCATACCATTAAGTCAGTTCCTGTACCTGGCACCCCAAAGGGCCTACAATTCCTGTTCAAGCACTAATCTCTCAAGGAAACCCTTGTTGCCATTTGGAACGACGTGGTATTTAGTTTCTTGTTAAGTGTTTAACTAAAAAGCCTTTGGATTCAAATTTTGACCTAAGGGTAGAAAAACCCTTTAAGCATCTGGGTTTTACTGCACTGACAAGCAGCAGTAGTCTTCCCCATATTTATGTCATGTTTGGGTGATAAAGAAGGGTGTACATGACTGCTAATTGTTTAACTTCCATTGCTTGACAGGTTAGGCATGCCTGAAATGTGTGTATATCAGTGTAGCACATTGTCTCTACTTGGGTAGCCTTGAGGAATGAATAGACGAGTCTACTTTATTGATGCCTCTAAGTGGCACAGACCAGCCTGTCACTCGGCAAGGCCCAGACTCTGACAGATCTCTGCAATCATGAACAACAGGTGGGTTTGGACTGGAGTCCCTTCACTGAAAACAATTTTGCTTAGAAACCCCCTTAAGCCCGATTCAAGACAGGAAAACTTCCCATTAGTCCTGCTTATTTTCTCTTTTGGACCACACACACAAGCGCACACACAAATGTCTAAGTAAGCCTAGTTCTCCCTCTAACCCTGGAGACTCAACAAGACTTTAAGCAACTAACCGACTTAACCTTAAAGGAAGAGAGAAAAGTTCAACAGTTTGGGAGGACAGTTTTTTCCCCCCTCTTGTGGCTATGATTTTTGTTTCCGTCCATTAAATTTGAGGTTTCTGAAACTAGCCAGCTTTTATTAGCATGGCAACATAGCAACATAAAAATAAGGGGAGCGAGTCAATCTGGGCCAGACCAATTTCATAATAAAGAAGTCAATAAATCATGTCAGACATCACCTAAGCTCTTGGGTACCATGATTCAGTTTTTGTTATGGTAAACACCAATATCTCTAAAGATGTACACATATTTATAAGAGTGGCTAACAGTGTTCGATGTTGAAGGACCACAGGATAAGAATTATGATGTATATATTTTCAAAGTATATAAATAATCTGGTGACCAGTCAGAAAACTGTTTTTTTGAGACAGCAACAGATTATTTATCTCATATTACACTGTCACAACATTGTGACAGTTTTAACAAATATGTAAAAAAAAAAAAAAAAAACAATTGCACACCCCAACTTCAGGTATGGAGAAACATGTTTCAAGGTCCTTAAACTCCCAACTCCCAAACTTCATCTTTGATGAAAATTATTCATAAAAACACATATCAATTTGAACTTTCACTCTTACTTAAAGCTGCAGCATGTGCACAAGCATGATTGACAGCACTAAGACCCTCTGCCTGGCTCTGATTGGTTGCTTCTAATTAGGACTGGCAGAACTGGGAGAAGGCAGAGGTTATCACAAGTTATCTGTCTCATACCAACTGTCAAGACATAGTGACAATTTGAACAAAGATGTAAAAAAATTTATCTATTTTGTTTTTTACAAAAGCTACAAATTGCAACTTTAAAGATCAGATAAACCCCATTTTGAATGCTCTACTTGAATAACAAATTTTACAGAGGGAACTGGCATCAGTGGGTCAAAACCTTTACATATTTCGCTTATTGGAAACCGGCCACGAATCCTTATACCTGTACGACGCATCTCTGTGTTTTATTGGCATGGAAGTAAAACAATGTCTTCTCCTGTTTCGGTTTTGTGAGGAAGAATGAGTTTCAGCCACAGTGGGCTTAGCGCTGTAATCAGAGCCCAGAGCCATCCTCCCTGCTCTGGGACTCTGGAGTGGTTTTGAGAGTGGGCCAGACATTCCTGAAGAGATCGCCGCCCAGACACCCAGCAGCAGCAGCAGCCAGTCAGCAACAAATTCCAGAATAGCAGTGCCTCCGCTAAAAATAGTCATCTGGACAGGAGAGCCGGGCGAGCGGAGGGGTCCACTGGATGGAGGTCGAACGATAGAGGGAGTGGGAAGCTGAGCAGGAAAGCCGGGCAGCTCACGCCATTCCACATCCAGTCACAATGTTATCACAGCGAGGGATTTCTGCAGGCTCAACAGTTTATAGAAAAAAATCTGAGTCAGAAAGAATAAAAGCACATAAAACTGAAATAAAATAGGCGCGCGCGTTAGCGCGTGTGTAGGTGAAAGCCGTGTAACGCACGGAAAGAAAGCGGCCTTTCAGGCTGTTTTTCCTAAAGCGGCGTGTCAGCTATAGCAGACGGAACACATGCTTTTACTGTACTCGGGACTTTCTTCGTGGCCGCCGTCTGTTTTTCTCTGCAATAAAAGTGAGGCTCTGCTTGCAATAGACACCCTAAACCTTCACTCTGAAACATCCTGCCAGCAGCGGCGCTAAGACACAAAAAAGACAGCGCATTGATTTGGCTGCTCTTGCCAAATCCTTCACAACTTTCTTTTCCATTTTTTTCCCTTCGTTTGCGTCCATGGCGAGAGAAAAGGACTTGTAAACCGATTTAGAGTGTATGTAAGTTCTTCAGCGTTCAAGTTCCAAATCGCTCTGCGTGTGTTGTCTTTTTTTCTGTTCTTTTCTTTTCGTTTTGTCTTTTGGAAGCTGGAGGGAAACTGTAGATAAAGAGAGAGAGAGAGAGGGAGAGAGAGAGAGAGAGAGGCCTCTTTTGAAGTCACTCCTCCAGGCCAGAAGCAAAGAATAAGTTATATCCTTCGACATTACGCGGACTTCCATGTCTGGAGGGCATGGAGAAAGGGTCACGCCAAAACAGGGGGACAGAATATTTGGCGGATTTGGGCCGTGTAACTGAGCATGCTCGGCACCTCGCCTCCAGGGGTAAAACGTGCTCACCTTCTGGAGACGGGAGGAAGGAGAGTGAGGGAGGGAAATAGTTCAGAGGGCCTAGCAGCTGGACTTTATTTAAGGGTCAAAAAGTGTAGCAGAAATTGTTCCGAAGGCATTAAAAATCCCTTTGAAACCAAGATCATATCAGTGTCAAGGGTGCAGCAGCTGAAATTTCAAAAGAGGCTTTTTTGGCCTTTTTTTTACTATATATATTCTTCCTTTTTATGGCACTCTATTTTAGCTTTTGCAATGAAAGTTAATTACTGTAAGCATCAAAGCGATTGCATAATTGCTTTGCAGTCGTTCATCTCCCGCTAGATGTGTTACATCATCTTCTCTTGGGTAACTTGAATTTTTAATCAAACTAAAAGAAAAGATTTGCAAACGATCCTTGAGGAAGACTGTGTCGCATCCAAGTCATAGAAAACCTACACACAGCTTTTCTCTGTGTTTGTTTTGAAGACATATTGGTCCTTGAGATAGGTTTTGCTCAAGTCTGGTCTGCTCGGGCTGCTGATGCTTTCCCCTCTCATCAAAACCTAAATCTTGAAGAACTCACAGACCTTCCAGCCCACTGCTCCCCTCCTCCCTCTCCTGCACAAATGTGGATCAAATTAACCCGGCAGCGGCAATGTTCTCCCTCGACAATCAGTTGACTCTCCAAACTCCTAAAAACAGACACTCTTGTTTCTTCCCGGAGCCAGACGTTCATGTTGTCTGCTGCTGTTTGTTTGAGTCTGTCCATTTTCTAATTACCACTAAATTGCATTTCTCCGGAGAGCAGAAAATACTCTTAGAGTGTGTTTGTTTTGCTTTCAGGTAATTACCAGCAGGTGGGATAAATACAATTTAAAATAAAAAGAAATCTACCGACTTTAGAGTCCGTATCACGATTTTCACATTTCTTGCCCATAGAGTCCAACTTTTCAAGTGGGAGTCAAGTCAAGTTTATTTGTGTAGCTCATTTCAGCAACGAGGCAGTTCAAGGTGCTTATATAAGACGTTTTTATGATGTACAGGAACATCATGTAGTCATTGATTATGAAAGAAGCAATTTTACATTTTTTGTCAAATCAATACACTTCAAATATGTTGATCAATGTTCCAATTACTGCGAATCAAAGCCAACATGTGAGTTTTAAGTCTTGATTTAAATGTTCTCAGTGTTTCAGCTGTTTTGCAGTTTTTTCTGGGAGTTTGTTCCAGATTTGTGGTGAATATAAACAGAATGCTGCTTCTCCGTGTTTGGTTCTAGGCCATTGTACGAACCAAAGCTTGATGGATTGTTGAATGGGAATTGGTTAAATAAATATAAAGTTAAAAATAAATAAATAAATAAAATCCTGCACATATAATTGATGCACAAACCTAAATTACACTTATTTTTCATTTGTCATAATCCGCTGCCAAGTGTTCCAAACATGTTAAGTTTCTAAGTGACATATTACTTTTCTGCATGCAACAGGAAAACGGTGTGCTGTAATCAACAGTAATGTGCTAAACATGTTTAGAAACCCTGAGAAATGACCCATCAAAACCTCTTTATGTAGATTAAGGAACGTTCTTCTACTCTAAGTATAAACAAATAAGGGATCACTTAAGATTGGTACGACTAGAACTTCACACATCACTTAAATCCAACTTATGTGATTTTCCACAAAGGGACCAACACAATTGTGGCCTTTATGGCCGCAGTAGCTAAAACCAAGGGGCCCCAATGAAAGTAAAACAACTCCACATGCACTTTTTAATGCTATTTAGCAAATAGATAACAATTTGCTAACACTACCTGATCTAAACAGAAAATGTTTGGTCAGATTCAATGCCAGACAGAAGGAAAAAGTTCAATCCTAGTAGCTGGTTTCAAGTTTATGTATGTTAGACTCTGTAGGATAAATGTATGGAGTGATTATGTTTACATATTTCTATTTTACACCTGCGTCCCTTGATTTACCACAGAAACAGTGCAGCTATGAAATGGCATAATACATTCTGTACATATGTTTAAAAAATATTTATTTTTCTTCTCCTTTTTTCACTTGTTCACAATGTTTTTGATGCTTTTTTATTATTATTATTAAATTACAGCTCCATTAATTAAAAAACTATATTCTTACAGTCTTTATTTCTTTACTGGCGAAAAGCCCGGGAGAAATGCTTTGTAAAATACAAACATTGGATTAATGAGAAACTCATTTCTGTAACATGTTTTTTAGCTAAGCAAAAAGTCTTGTTTTGCTTGTGTGTTTCGATCCCCTCCCCCTCGCTCGAGTTGTTTTGATTCGCATTTCCTCTGTATGAATCGGTTATAACTGGAATTCACTGTAAATTGATGCTGACCATAACCGCTGAGCTATTTCACAGCCACCTTTCAAGGCCACATTGAGTGACTTGTAAATACTTAAATAAAACAGAATGTGGGTGGAGTATCACTTTAACATCCATCAAGTTAATTTCACTTTAACTACGTTGGCTAAAGCTGCGTGGAAAAACTGACTATTTCAGCCCCAAAACCAGACCCGTTTTCATTGGTTGGTTCTCTTTGGATAAGCTGGCAGTCTGCTTTTTAACAAACCCAGACATTCAAATACATTTTTGAAATGCATCAAACTGACATGCTCTGGTATAGAAACCCCTTTCCCTCTAAAATGCTAATTGCACACTTTGAATTAGGGATGAAACAAGGACACCACTGTGGACCTCCTCTAAGTCTTAGTGAGTTTCTGGGTCACTTATTCTTAATATAGAAAGGAAACCAGGGCATCTGTCGAACTATGGCTTACCCGTATGTGGTCGAACTTCTGGGTCTGTTTAACACACATCTACCACTAGATAAAACCAAATGTCTATTTCTGAAGGACAAGTTTCATAGAACTCAGCCTGTTAGCCAGAATAATCCGTTTCGAGCTAGCCTTGCAAACACCAACCCCTCTCTCCGACAATATTTGCTTCGTACTGGGTCTGAAAAAAATCGACCGGAGACAATTCAAGTGTCCAGAGGAAGTCCAGATTGAGCTTCAAGCAATATTATTATTTTTTTAACAGCGTTGCACAGGAATGACTAGGCTAGATGTGAGCTAGAGTCATTAACAGCACAAATATAAGTGCAAAGAAGGTTTAAAAGATTCTTCATTCCTGTTCCAGTGGGGATGTTTCACTGTTTCCAGTATCAAGGTATTAATTTGCTAATGTTGTGTCATACTGGTTTAAGGAATAGACATAGTTTTCTCTAGATGGGTAAAGTACATATTTAATGTTTTACTACAATCAGTAAGCCAAGTTTAATGAGTGTAGGAAGAAGAACTGTGTAGATATATTTAAATTTACCCATAAAGCACATTTTTTCAATGGTATTAATTTATAATTCCTATGAAGAAATCATTAGCAACTAAACTGTGCTAATATCTAAACCTGCAACAAATTATTTGCAGCTCAGCGCATCGCTAATATTTGAGACTGGAGAGCTCTTTTTGTTGCATCTATTTTAAAGCTATGATCATTTTGCTCTATTTGATAATACCCTTTGTATCATACATGCCTGTGTCGCTGAGTGGATATAAAAAGACGTAAATAGACCAAATCCCCCTCTGCACTCCCTCAAAAAACAACGAAAACACAGGAAATGTTGAGATCCTTTTATTTGGATTGATACAGTACGGCAGGGGCATTGTGTTGACCTGAATAATGAATTAAGACGTTTCTAGATTTCCAGAAACGATTTATTCTCCGATTGCGATGAAACTCTTTGAAGTTCTTTGAATGCAGGGTGTCTAAATCGTAACACACTGTCTAAAATGGCTTGATCAATAAATATAAGTACAAAAACAGACAATCATTTTCATTATCAAAAAAAAATAAAAATCATGAAATAAACCTCGGCAGTCCAGGATTACCCACAAACAAAATCATCAAAACATAAAAAAGTAATGAGCAGTAACAAAAATAATACTTAAATAACATAATAATACTAAATTTATTATTATTGTCATAACAATATCCAGTCAAGTTTTCCTATGATTAGATTTTCAAACTAACTTATATGCACCAGTTATTTCCAGTTTGGCAGAGTTAAGCTTTTATTATCAAATCATTTTTATTGCTTTATGTTCTTGCTGTATTTTGGATCTCCCACACTTTGGAAAATTAAAGAAGTTAGATTATTCCCCCCCTCACCTTTTCCAAATAGTTTTTTTTATATATAAAATTTACTGCCACTCTGACATTTTGATGTGCCAAAACAGCGGAAAATGAAATTACAACACCGATTTCATGCCGGATTAGTGCGTCCACTTCAGAGAAATTCTAATACTTCGAGGAAGGAAGTATTTGTTCTTCTGCCATACATGAAGCAATACAACATTCCTTACATTTTGGAAAATCAAAAACAGAAGCGTAATAAACCAAAATACTAACATAGTATAAGTTTTTCACTGTAAATCCAGTTGACATTAAAATGCAATACAAAAGGCAATAAAGTACAATATAGTAAGCAGTGGGTCGTTCATTAAACTCAGTACCCGGGGATCTTTCCTTCACGCGAGCTGACCACTGAAAACATTCACCATGTGTTCTTTTTTTATTTGGGGTCACCGGCTGCGCATTTTTCCCTCTACATCATTGAATTCTCCAGTAATTTTGTTGCTGTGTTAAAAGAGCATCATATTTTCTAAAGTTACACAGAAGAAATGTGTCATGCAAGAAACCTCCAGACAAGCTGTATCAACAGCCTCCAGCATCTCAACCAACAATAAATGAACGCAAACAAAACATACGTGAGGTACAGCCATTGTGGAGGTGGATTTATTCACCAATGGGGGATTCCCCAAGTCAAGGCAACTTATTAAAGCCCATTGAATCCTGTCAAAGCCTCATCAGATCTTTGGTACAAAATAATAAAAAAAAAAACTTTCCGTCTACTCTTTCTACTCACTTTCTTTGTTCCCGCTATTCTACGTTGCAAATCCGTCAAAAGAAAATACCTCTAGAACTCTGACCCTTCCTGCTTTCCTGCAGGAACGTCCACTCTTATCTTCTGCACCACATCTCTCTCTTTCACACACTTTTCTTCCGCCTGCAGCTATAACTCTCTACGCATTGCCTCCCTCTCACACTCGAATAACAACAACAGCGGGCTAATTGTGCTCAGTGGACACAATGAACAAGTATATGCAGCTGGGAGGCTGAGCACAGGCCGCAGATTCCACCTGTGCTGAGTCGGGTTTGGGGGTGGGGGGCGATAAGGGATCTCTAGAACAAATGCATCTCCAGCATTTTGTCTGAGGAATTTGCTGTCATCGGCAAAAAGAGCTTGACTTAGCTCTTTGAAAAAGCTGCGGGTGAAATATTAACCAGTCTTGCAATGGAAAACACCTGAAATGTCTTTGGTAAAACATGAAATAAAGTAAAACCACATCGACCAAACAGCAATCCCAAGATATACAGGAGATGTTTGGGGACTAGAGGACGACCAAGAGCAGAATCTGGGAATTTCAGCTGGATCGGCCCCGACTAGTGACCGACTGGTCAGAAAGTCAATCTTTTTTCAGTTAGTCAAAGTGCTATGATTCCACTAACCTCAACACTCTTCAGTGCTGTTGATGTTACTGAGGGAAGAAGACAATATTAGCTATTGTTAAGTATCGGATATCATCTCCAGAATTCTGATCAGTGCACCTCTGTCCAGGATTTGCCGCCTCCTGTCAGGGAATAGTCCCACTACGTAAGGACCTTTAAATTCGTTGTGCTTCCAGCAAAAAGTATGTTCAGTAGAGCCTATGCTGCAACTAACTGTGGCCTTACACACTGAAAAAGAACAAGGAGGCAGCTTTTTTTCCTCCCTTTTTGGATCTGAGCTGCGTATGATTTTACAAGTCGAAGGAAAGAAAAGCAGAAAACCAGAAGTATTTGATCTCTACTACCTAAGAGATCAACCTTTAAACCCATAGAATAAGGAAAGTCAGTCAGGTATGCTCTGAAGGCCCTGGGTTTCTCCACAATCACAAACATATTAAAAATAAAACTGGTTTCTGGGTGACCTGGCTTTTCCTTCTCCTTTAAGGAAACAACATACATAATTCTTATTATGAATCAAAAAAGGCACTTCCTACATATCCTCATATCATACGTATATATAGGACATACACTTTTAAGAAGGTATACTTGCCTGTGTGTTACAGACACAAGCATGGTTATATATGTTGGTTAATAATATGTTTATCACTGAGTAACATAATTATATATGTCAGTTTCGCCTAAAGAGTTGGAGACAAGGAGTTTCCAGTATCAACCAGCCACCCACCAGTTTGGCACCTACAACTAAAGCTTAAAAATATTAATAATAAATAATTATTGTTTTTTTTTTTGTTTTTGGTTGTTTTTTTTTTTATTCAGAACAAGACCCTGGTTTGTTTCTTCTTTTAAAAGGAAGTAAAGACCACAAAAGCATGTGCTCTGTGTGAGTTTTAAGGTGCTTTTGTAAACTCAGACTCAGACATGGGTGGTGTACAAAAAGGAGAGCCAACCAGTTTCTGGTAGCTGCGTTTGTGATTCTAACTTGCCTTCTTGCTAAATATGTAAACATGTTCAATGTAGCGGAGTCTACGGCGGGCCAGGACAGCAGCCTGGGTGGCAGTCTCTTTCTCTCTCTCTCTCATGTGCCATCTTAGAGTCTCTCTTGTTCACGAAGCCTGGAACATAATTCCCACCGACCAGAGAAGTACACCTACATGCGTGCATCTGTGTGTGCAAGTGTGTGAGCGCAGGCATATCTTTTGCATTTTTCAGCCCCAGCCTCCTAGAGGTATATCCCAGTAACACACTGGTCGTTACTGCTGCGCACACGCTTCATTGCGCACACAGAGTCACAATCGAATCCCTCTACTTCCTCATGCTCTGCCACCCGCTTGTTAGGTGAGATTGTTGCTGATGTCCAGGGCTTGCTGGTACACCTGAGTCATGTCTTCCAGATCCCCTAGCAGGGAGAAGCTGCCGTTGTCCCCCGGGGAGCCTTTCATTTTGGAGCCGCGACTAAACTTCGGACCTTGGATGGGCGGCGCGGTCTGCAGACCTTTGAAGTTGGCGAGCTGCAGCAGGTTTTCGGCTGAGACACAAGCCCTGATGTTGGTGCGGAGGTGTGGTGTGGAGGGATGCCACTCGGCTCCACTGAGGGAATTCGGCGATAGCGACAGGACAGAGCTGTCCTCCCCCACGATGCTGGAGGGCCGACTCTGACTGCGGGACAGACCCGAGTCGGTCGTGGGAGGAGGCTCGCCTAGGATCCCTGCCACTGCTGCGGCAGAGGGTAGCCCGCTGTAGGTGGAGTACTTGCCGTTTCGCTTCAGAATGCCCTTCCTTCCCATCACTCGCTTAGGAGGGGAGGTAGCTAACAGAGACATGCTGGCACCTCCTAAAAGCTCAGAGGATTCACTGCGCTCCGGGGAAGAGTAGTACCCTGATTCCCGCTGTTGGTTGTTTTTCAAGATGCCTTTCTTTGGTAGAGACGGTACCATCTTGGCTGGTGAGCCACCTCCCAACACTGGCTCGTCTTCCTCTCTGTCAGGGCTTGAAGCCTCCTCTCCACCGTCAGCTTGTTGAGGCAGTGCCCCTCGACTCAGCTCCACTTCTTCAGGACTTGCGGACCTTTGCTCCTCAGTGACCCTTGTCTTCAAAATGCCCTTGGGTCTCTTCAAACCTGGCTTATCCTCTGCGCCCTCCTGGGACTGGCCAGCTTCATCGTTTTCCTTCTTTGATTTCTTGGGCCTCTGGCGCAGGATCTGGGGCACGGCAGCAGCTTTGGCTCCAGCACTACGTGGCTCAGTGCGATTCTGCCAGTCGATTAAACGGGCAAGCATGGGTGAGCCACCGTGGTCGCGCTGGGCCTCACAGTCACAGACGCTGTTCTTCCAGCCCCAGTTTACCCACCAGTGATTGGCTATGTCCTCTACTGTGGCTCGCCGCTCGGGGTTCACCATCAACATCCAGCGGATCAGTCCACGGGCATCTATAAGCAAGGCAAAATTGTGTTAGATTGCATCAAATGTTGAAATTGCAGGCAAATGTCACATGTCATTCAGCCTGGGTTAGGGTTAGAGAAAGCAGGAGAGAGTAGTATATAAAGCAGATACCAGGAAGGCTGTTCTATGGCCTGTTTTATATCTTTGAGATAAGGTTAGGATTCATAGTCTCCAGCAATAGCTGATGTAACTTTTTGAACAGCGAGTTAACATCATAATAACTAGCTCATGCCCTGACTTCTTGCCCTGAAATATAAAAAGCTAATTTCTTAGGTGGAAAGTCATACCTGAAGACTGAGTGGGCTCTTTGTATTCACCATTGCTAATCTGACGAATGAGCTTTTTGTGGTCTCCGCCATCAAAAGGCATGGTTCCATAGACCAGGGTATACAGCAGCACTCCGAGAGCCCAGCTGTCCACCTGGTGAAGACAAAAACCTGGTTACAGACTTATCCATTTAGTTCGAAACAATCTGACATGTTGTTTATATAGTGGATGTCAGCAAAAAATACGCAAAGAAAGAAAGAAGTTGAGGTGTGTTATGCAAGTTAAATGCAGTCGTCCAAACCTTGTTTTGATTAGTGATTCATGGCATGGAAATGTGGAATGAGCTCAGCTCTACTCTACATCAGATTGGAGCACAGAGTAACCCTCTAGATGTTTACAGTGAACCGAATAAACACTACGTTCACTTTTTTATCGCACTATCCTATAACAACATTACTGTTTAAAAGCTTTTGACACATTTGTCAGATGAAATGGTGGCAAATGATGGTGATATGGTGGGAAAATAATTGCTTCCTCTCAGATTAGTCGCCCCCTCTCTCCTGCCATGTCAGGCAGGAGCAAAAATGTTCGAAGCGCCAACCTAATGCATTGTGACATCCTGAGATGTTACATAAGAGTTTATGCTTTGTGACGTTAAGAGGAATGGGGGCACGGAGTGAAGTGGTGGGAGCGGAAGAATAATAAGACCAAAGGAGATAGCTGTGTTGGGATATTTTGAATTCCTAGCGGCTTACTGGAGAAAAATCATGACCTGTTTCTAGGTGTCTGTGTCCATGACAGGAACCGACAGATTCTGTGCGTTGATGTTAGATTGCATAGAACACTCACGTGGTTATTTGCTTTCCTCCAGAGGAAGCTAAGGTTTTAAGAAGTACACGAGGAAAAGGAAATGAGATAAGACCAGTAAAAGAGCTGGTGTACTTCCTTTTAGGTTCTGGACCTGCATTAAGAATGCTCCACTCTTCGGTCGCCATTTGTCAATTGTGTTAGAGGCGACACCGGGCGCATACTTTTCTTGTGTTCTATTTTTGATGCTCATGTTCGTTCTGATTTGCGGCCTCGCCCCGAGTGTGGTTCTGTAATTTCAATAGCAAATGGGTTTTCACATCCCTAAGTAAATTACAGTGACTCACACTAATCTGGATAGCGAACAAATTTTAACAGATTTTACAACTAAGACACAAGTAGAGTTATAGTTTATAGAGCTTTTTGGAGGCTTGTTTTTTGTCTTTTTACAAAAAGCAAGATATCCGAGAGATCCAGAGTTTCAGCTCTAAGCCAAAATTATCTTCTGTGTGGAACTATGCAATGCCCTTGCAAAGGTTTTCATACCCCTGAACTTTTTCACATTTTGTCACCTTGCAGTGATAAACTCTGTGTTATTCAGAATCTATGAGACACGAAATGGTATATATTTCTGAAGTGGAAGTAAAATATGTGACCTCTTCAGAGTACATGGTGAAGATATTGTCTAAACTGATGAGCTGCACAAGACAAGCATTTATCACAGAAGAAGAAAGCTCGTAGTTGGTAAGGCCACTGGTTTGACCAAGTAGTGAACAAGAGAAGCTGAATGCAGACGCATAAAAACACAAATTTTAAACTATCACTTTAATGATGCAGTGAAATCTTATCAAAATATATGTGAAATTGTGGTTGCAATGCAAAATGGATTGTAAATACTTCTATAAGGCACTGTTTGTGAAAGCTTCAAACCAAAATCTATAATTACGTGCGGGACTGTGACCGAGCGAAGATCATAACAGTCTGAATCATTGCTTGCTTCACCGAGCCTCACCTCCGGGCCACGGTATGGTCTTCCATTGACAATCTCCGGTGAAGCATAAAGGGGGCTTCCACAGAAAGTTTGCAGCAGCTTGTCCTTATGGTAGAGGTTGGACAATCCAAAATCAGCAATCTGTGGACACACGATTGAGTGATTTTTGAGTGACTGATAAAAAATCACAGGTCCTTTGACAAACGTACAGGAAAGCAACTCACCTTAATATTACAGTTTTCATCCAGTAGCACGTTTTCCAGTTTCAGATCTCTGTGCACCACTCCATTCTGAAAAATCAAAGAAAGCAATCCGATTAATGCATCAACAAATGTATTTATCCGTCATCCTCCCATTGTTGTTGCGAAATGATTTACTCTGACTAGCATAGCTGGTGACTCTGGGGAAATCAAGGCGTCCTGTTGGTCTTGTTCAATTTTAATTGCTCCTGTACCCTCTGGGGTCCTTCTGTTGACATCTGCTGTGATTTCCAATTTAAATCAAGTCACATGTGTCACATAAACATAAGCCTGTAATTATGGGGCCTGTGCAAATGATGTTCTCACAGCACTTAGAGAACATGGTATTAAAATAACAATCCTGATAATGGCTGGGTTTAAGCAAACATCTAGGAATTAACATGTGGTACGCAGAGCCCCGATCAGATGTGGAGGAATATGGCTTCATTCGTCACCCCCCACCCCCTGCCAGCTTGCGCTGATCTGCAAAGCATCT
This sequence comes from Phalloptychus januarius, assembly GCA_902982915.1. Classification (NCBI taxonomy): domain Eukaryota; kingdom Metazoa; phylum Chordata; class Actinopteri; order Cyprinodontiformes; family Poeciliidae; genus Phalloptychus; species Phalloptychus januarius. The sequence continues at coordinate 14,740,328 of CADWAE010000471.1, read as the reverse complement.
CACATTGGCTGTTGTCTAGCACGCCGCTCGCGTTCACATGACTCTGATTGGTGGATGTGAGGGAAGACGTGATTGCTTGCTTGTCGTGTCAGTGACTCATGCCATCCCACCCGGCAGGAGGCCCGCACTCACTGGTGATGAGTCATCATTTATGGTTGTCTGGAACTCTCCTATCTGAGGACAATGACGACAGCTCCCATCTCCAGCTGGGACAAGCATGACAACTTTGGGGCGGGAGGCCGGCATACAAACAAGCTGTGTGACCTAAGGGGGGTTTTCACAATGGGCTCCTTGCTGCTCGTGTGGAGCATGGGTTGAAGTGGGTGTGGCTGGCACTAAATCTCCTGGGGGGGGGAGCTCAAGGGAGATCCTGCAGCATCTATCTGAGTGTGAGCACAGAATGAATGTGTGGTCTATGAAAGGAGTGTAAGCCTGAATTAAGCTGGCCCATGTTTTCTTCACTTAACTAAAACAGATGACTCTTTAACTCCGATGTGCCAAGAAAAGCACGCAGTGCAGTGCCGGCAGATTATCTGACTACACAGCTAACTTTGTGCAGAATGCTTCCTGTTACAATTAGCCTGGAAACCAAAGCCTGTATGGGTTGTGAGAGGTAAAGAGTTTCACCTGTGTGTGTTTATCTTCATAAAATGCTGGTTAAATATGCTTTTCTCACCTTGTGGCAGTGGTGCACAGCAGAGACTATTTGTCTGAAGAAGTGTCGTGTCTCCCGCTCACTAAGGCGCCGACGCTCGCTGATGTAGTCGTACAGCTCCCCCTTACTGGCATACTCCATGACAATCACAATCTTGTCCTTGTTCTCAAACACTGAAAAGTAAATCGAGCAGAGGCAAACTTTTAGGGTTCGACTAAGCTGAATTTAGGCTAAAAACAATGAAATGACCAAGAAGGTGACTAATCTAGTGAGCCCTATTTTAGCTTCGGAGCAGAACTCAAAATTACAGAGCTGCACATTGTCTTGACAGCTTTCCCAAAGTTAGATCATCCAAACCCCACCTCACCACCTCTCCTGCCTGGCTTCTATACAACATTGCAGAAGGAGGCTGTTAAATAAATCAAGCTCAATATTCACAGAAGAAAACAGGTGGAGAAAAGAAAAAAACACCAAAAGAAAACAAATGAGTGAGGTAGGAGTCAGCATGTTATGAGTTAAACAGTTGATTAAAGGCACCCGCTTTTCAGCATGTAAAAAAATGTTTAACCATGCTGTGATCTCTCTCTATACACGCTCTAACATTTTTGGAGGGAAACTAAGATTGCCAATTTTTTTTGGTTTGGCAAAAGATAAACAAATAATTGAAAATGTTCCCTTTTAGAATAACACTATTATATTGTTCACCTTCAAATTTAATGTATTTTGGACTTTAAAATATCTATGATGAATTGCAGTCCACACTCTAAAAACCCGAACAGAACAACTCTTTTACTTGGCTCTGACAGGAGGTTATGACTTCAGTCTTATTAGCAGCTAATGTGTAGCCACACTGCATTCTCACAGTGTTGTCAACGTGTTTGTAAGTTGCGTGTCACTTTGTTGCAGTTAGTTTTACTACCAAGCATCTAAAACTGCTGATGCGCAAAAGATTCAAAAGTGGTGAAAGTTTCTTTACAGCTAGCCGTTAAAGTAGTTTTTAATTTGGAGATTCAAATACAGAGTTTTAGGTTTTGGACTGAGGATGTATGAAGATTTGACAACTGTAACAATCTCTGGAGCACACTGTGTAGGTAGAAAGCTAAAAAGAATCATTAGCACTGTTAGCGGCTATCGGTTAGCCAGCTGCAAAGTACCGGTGAGAAATTTTTTTTTAGTTTACTCCAACGCCACAATGTGACAATTTAATAAGTACTCAAACATAACGCGGCTACAACTAGGTTTAAGTCACAAATCTTCATGTTATCGGCTCATAATATCCTCTTATTCTCTCTTCTCGAGACAAATTCACATGCTTACATTGCATTTTTAACTTTATATTCCCAAAGCTACCCTAGTACTTTTACTGATTGACTGAGTAGCCTAAAGCAAGAGAACCGATGTGGCTTAAGTTGAGTTTAAATTACAAAACCGTACCGTTTATGATACGAAAGTAAAATCTCAGCATATCACTGCGCCACATTGCAAATCATTAAACACATAATTGTATGTCATATTTTTGGCTTATCAGTGTAAGATTTCAGCTTTGGAAACATCACTGGTCTATGAGGAATGACAGTGGTTAGGTAAAGAGAGGAAGGAGGGGGGAAAAAATGACTACGTGACAACAGCACAGCCAGTCATGTTGCTGTGTATTGTGCGTGTTGATTTTCCCACACTGCAGGGTTACTGAGGGTGAAGACCTCTACTTTCTACACCCTTGAGTGAACACCTTCGTAGTCTGTCCCCGTCTTTTTTCTTTTCCTCTCCCAGGGTCCTTTTAAAGATATAATCCTCTACAAAAACACACGGTTGTTGAGTGATGTTAATGCTCCCTGATTGTGACTGTCTGGCTGCTTGGGAAACAGCAGACGGTTGTAAGCCATTGCATTCCGCAGGGCAAAGACGATCCAGCCGTCTGATTGGTGGACAGAGTGGGGACCTGGGGTGACATTCACGCTGATCCTTGACGGGCTTGTGCTTGGTGAGCCAATTCTCAGCTTGCACTCCCATTTACCTTTAACCTCTGGTGGCGAGGTAATTACCTAGCTTACATAAGTCAGGTTTGTTACGGTCTGCTGGGAATGCCAGCCGACATTAAAGTTTCTTCGTCACTCACTGAGCTTTGTTCATGTGTCAAACCTTCACATCTGACCAATTTGCACCTATTGTTCACTTGCCTGTGTTGATGGAAGGCTTCTGTCGCAAACTTTCAAAGAGATAAATATGCTACAATAAAATGACAAACAAGCATTAAAAATGTTTAGTCACAATGTAATTAATGCGGGGTTCCATTAATTGGGATGTGAAAAGAAAACATTTCAGATAAAGGTACATTTTTTTTCATTTAGAAAGAAAGTGCACAGATCTTAGTTGTTAATATTAACATTTCTGCCATTTCATTGCCTTGTAGCATCAATCCTAATATATATTTTTTGCACTTTGACTTATTGGCCTACTTTGGTGCACAACTTTAGAAATGGCTAAGGCAACACAGGAAGTAATAGAAACTAAATATTTGATGTGTGCAACGTTCATATTTAAGGCAGCTCAACTTGTTGGACTTGGCTGAGTCTTGTTAGTTTCTTTGTTGTCTTTCAAAGACTGAAGTACAAAGGTGTACAGAGGAATTAGCTGGTGACTGCAACTGGAATGATCATTCTTAGCATGATCATTCCTGCCTGCTGACTGTCCAATTGGAACTTCATAATTCAGTAAGCAAACTATGCTGAGGAAAAAGGAGGTCAGAAGAAGCAGAGAGACGTGAGAAGCAGGACATCAAGACCTATCTGCAGTTCATAAAAGAGAGAGCAAGACCTTTAGCAAATAACAGGAAGGCTGAACATTTGGTCTGTTTATCCTTTTGGGGTTTCCACTCACTTTAAAAGTCATATACAGCTAAGAAGAAGACGTGTAAGCAAAGATTTTTCTAAACTCACTTTGTTTCAAACTGTGTTAGTTTGTTCAATTACACCCATCTATATCGCTGACACTTTGTGTAAAAAGGAGGGCACCAACGTGCAGCGGAGTAACGTTTGCCTCTAAATGCCCCACTCAGCATGCTGACGAATGCAAAATATAAGGGAGTGGTAAAAATCCATCTTCACACACACATCTGGTTCAGCTTTGCTTCACACAAGGCAGTTAGCAGGGGCTGTTGTAAGAGGGTGTTGCCGGGTACACAAATCTCTGGGCCTCCTATATATGTGCTGCAAGTGAGCGAGGTCTGGGTGGAGGCCAGGCCACAACAGTAAACGCTGGCTTTGAGGAGAAACACCAAAGAGTGAAAGCAATGAGTCTGGTCGAGACTGCTAGCGAAGCTGGTTGCTTATAAATGAGGACGAGACTAACAAAAAGCCCGATATGGGCTCCTCAGAGTTTACAGAGCTGTGTGTTCTTTTAATCATTCCCTCAAAAGACACATAAAACTCTGCTGTTATTTAGCAGCTGATTACTGGCACATTCCCATGACAAATTGTGTTTGTTTATGAACACATTAGTGATAATGATCTGGGGACTTTGTACTTGGACAAAGGACAAAGGGTAAGTCTGATTGGGCAATGACACCTAACCTTTTCTTTTGGTTCTGGGGCTTCTGTCCCAAATAGGATTGATACAGGCAAAGGAAAAGTCCCAACAAGTATCTTAAACTGCCCCTGCCCTGTGACCTTAACTAACTACACATAAAAAGCAACGATTAACTGCGAGCTGCACTTCAAGCATCCAATGCAAATTGTTCAGTGGAGTCACCATTAATTCTAATCTCTGCTTTCCTTCTTTGAGGTTAAGGTCATTCGAAAGGGCTCAAAAAACGGAAGCTCCACAAAAATAAATATCCGTGCTGTCTGGGCCTGATGTGAAAGCTTTGATATTTACAGAGTTGCCTCCTGAAGTACGCTTTCTGGTTGCCATTGCTCCAGGGAAGACTTAAGGATTTTCCTCCCACTGCATAGCACTGGACCAGAGTCAAACTGGGAGCAGGCCTAGGTCACAGAGGTCAATCCAGTGACACATAAGTTACACACACTTACACACAAAGGCACACGCACGTAACAAAACCTCTTAAACTGACACAATTACACCGAGACACACACACACGCATGCCCGAGTACAGTCTGGCTCCCAGCTGCAGTTGTCTCTAAGTATCAGCAGATGTCTGGCTCTGAGATCAAGACCAGAGAAGACAAGGGATGAGACCGCTTGGATGTGGGAAAGGAGATCCCTTAGAATATCACCCCATATACACACACACACATGCACACCCCTTAAGAGAAATCCAGACACACACTGCCAAAAACCTTCCTGACTTTTACTGGTCCAGGCAGCCAGACAGAGGAGATGAATAACATCCCAGATCTGTAGCCTGGGACTTATTATGACATGTGCATGTCAAAATAATGACAGTCCTGCAGCTTGGCCACAAGTGCTACATGTGTTGGAGGAAATATGCATTTTGGATTTGTGTGTTTTTTCTCATGTGTCTTCAGGACATACAAGTGTCTGGTCTGATTTTTTTTTACACATGTATATATTTTCCAGACGCTGCGCTTGCTGCTCACCTTCGTATATAGAGATGATGTGTGGGTGGCGGAGGGATGACATGATTTCGATCTCTCTGCGGATGTGCACCATGTCCTGCTCATCCTTGATCTTCTCCTTCCGAATTGATTTGATTGCCACCTTTTTTTTTTGAAAGACACAAAAGAAAGAAGAAAAAAACCAAACACTTTCATTAGATAACTTGAAGAAGTTTAAAATAGATATTTTTGGTTTCAGCACAGTAAGTTAGATTTCCTGTTTTTCCCCTCTAAGCCTAGTAAATAAGCTTAATTTTATCAGGAAATTGTCAAACAGGAACAAATTAAAGTCACATGCATTATCTTATCAGTGACCTTTAACTTGTACACAGTCATTTCACAGTACATGCGGCATGCTGAGTAAAATCAATCAGTCTCAGTCAAAATATGTGCCCCCAAAAAAGATAGGTCATATAAGGCTATATGTATAAAACACATAATGGAACCTTGTCTTGTATAGTGAAGCAGATATCAATCAACAATACAAATTATGATAAGTACCCCAATTCATTTTTAACGAAAACATTCACAGGCAAAAACACACTGGGTTCCTTATCAGCAATCTACATGGGAGCCTTGGGTAATAAGCTGCAGAAAAAAAATAACTCACTTGCTTTACTTATCTACTGCTCCATTTATACCAATAAACACTGAGCAGCTCACTCATAGCACTGCTGATTGATACTAGATGCAGTTTTACAGCCACTCTGGCACAAAGTGATGCTTGGTGCTAAATGGAATTTATAATCATAATCCCGGCACCCTCCTTACATTTTAACATCAGCAGATCATCATTCTTCCACATCATAATAAGTTGCAATGTTTACAACAGTTAGCTGAAACCTGAAGAGAGCTGTTCATTTCAAGATGCACCTTTGCTGTGTTGCAGTTTCGGCCGTTTCATGCTCAAAGTAAAAGGAGGCGTCTGATGTTGGGACATTTTCCATCTAAATTCTGGTCAGGTGAATTTACTCTTAGTTGATTTCAGAAAATAAAAGCAAGGTATTTGTCCTTTTGATGTTTCAGGGTGCTTTTTAATGTCGATCATGCATATTACTATATTACAGGATGCTAGAGAAAGTTTAGATTAGCAGCTATTTGATCATTTTCTCTTTTTTGAACTGCACAACTCTTGTTTTACAGAGGTACTTTTTCACACTCTTGCCTCAGCTTCTGAAACAATGGACCTTTACAAACAAATAACTTTTCTAGTATGACAATAACGGATGATGTTCAACATACAACTGCAAAGTCTTGTCAGATTTTGCATATGTTTGGAGGACCTACAAAAAGGTTATCACCAAGTGAATCCATAAAAGGAGAGGCCATCATGTCAATGTAGTAAAAGTAAGGGGTCTCGTCCAAAAGACAAAGTGTTGCTATTCAAAAAGTCTTTGAGAGGAGGCTAATCACAACCTGGCAACCCACTTTTAGTCATTCTAATGAAGAACCTTAATTCAAAGCAGCTGCTAAGCTGTCCTGCTGGGAGTTTCAAGCAAGAATCAGAAGAATGAGCCGACGTTGAGAAAGTGATTCATTTTTCTCGGCTTACTAAATTGGCCTGAAATCGGAAATCCAGCTGCTACAAACAACACTTGATTTGATGATTCTTCAATGCTGTTGGACTGCCAATGACCACAACTGTAGGCATCAAAACCACTAACCTATGCTCTTCATAAATGACAACTTAGCGGCGCTCTTCAAATAAACCAATTGAGAGTGTGCAGGCTAGCACATCACGCTAATTGCAGCCTAAACATCCTGGATCAAGTCCTGGGTTTTCTTTGATCAGGCCTGTATAGAGTCTGTTCACTCTAAATACTGTTAGTTTAAACTTTTGTCCTCTCCTTGCTAAGCGGCTGCCTTCGAAAGGAGCCCATGGAGGGGAAACCACAAGCGGCAGCGAGTGCCAAGCTAATTACCATGTACATCAATAAAAATAACCCCAATCCAGAATAACTCCCTTCCAGACCAGACCTTGATTACACAGAATTTAAAGACATTAAACTATAATAAACGTAGCAGCGGATTTGCATGCTGTGTTTCTAATTTGTTGCTTTGAGTTGTTGATTTTTTTTTTTGTTGAGGTTAAATTGGGCTTACTTATACCCCACAAGTGACTGAGTTCAAGAATAGGAGCTACATTTCTTACATGCAGCAGAGGTAACAATTTATTACTTCCATTATTTGATATCACAAAAAGTTAGGCATGCAATGTTGTGAGGAATAAGTTTTTCATTCCTTGCAGATTTTTTACTGCTATTGCTTTTTTATTCAAATGTTTCAAATCATCAAATAAGTTAAAATGGGACAAAGATAACCTGAGAAAATGTCAAAAGCAGTCCAAACTATGATATTTTTTTATATCTTAGTTAAATGATAAAAAATATATATATATCCAAACTAATCTGCCCAAATGTAAAAAGGTAATTTCCTACCTTGTTAAATCATGAATGCTGCCATTAAAAATAAAAAACCGCATTTCTTTCATTTAACTTTCACAAGCCTGATTACTACCAGACCTGTAAAATCAAAAAATCTCTTAAACAGAACCTGCCTGACAACCAGAAGTTTTAGAGCATATCTATGTATATCTCTAAAACATTTGGCCAATTGTATTGGTCAAGTGCGAATGATCATTTGACCAATACATCTCCCTTAATGAAACATAAATTATATTTCTGTAGCGGCTGAGATCCTAAAGCCCTTGGAAAGTGGGGTAATGGTAAAGAAAGAAACTGAATCAGGAAAGGAATTGTAATTGCAATATTGTAATGGCAATTTTCAGTAATAGTATGGGATTCAATATTTTCCTGAAATTGTTCAGCACTACTTCCTAGGAATGGTTGACGTATCAATTGAATCCAAAGCTTGACCATTCATCCAGTAGGTCACAAAAGTGACATACATTACAAAAGCTTGATGGCAATTGTACTAGTTGTTAGGTTTAAGGGATAATTATTATTATATACACATTGACCTAGATTTGTTTGGATAGCGTCATCAGTTCTAAACATTTTTTTCTATTCACTCAGATTATTTTTGTAATGATCTGAAACATTTAAGTGTAGCAAAAACGCAAAATTAAAAGAGAAAAAATTTCATCTGCAAGGAGGAAACTACATTTTCACAACACAGTGCCTTTCCCTACCAGAATGGCAATAATCAATCTTCAACTGTAATTTTATTCTAACTTCTTGAATGGCCCTGTTCTCCCTCATTGGACTTGAGACAATGTCAGGTATTACCATCCTGGAGCCCCTCGTGTTCCCATGCCCAGAATTCGACGTGGATCATTTAACTGGATTGTGGATCAACTCCTTGCCAGGCTGGCTGACACAGCTATGCTTGTTCTTAAGTGGATCCCCCATTACCATCAGTCACAGTAAACAGCCCTCGGCACTGCTGCCCATGTTGCCCCATGCCAAGATTTGGGGAGACCTCCACCATACTCCCTCACCCCCAAAAAAACGACCTGCGCTCTAAAAGGAGCTTGTTTGAAGTGAAAATCCACGCCTTGCTTCAGTAGAGCCTGACATCTCCCAGTGCTTTCTCAGGCTATCAAAACAGATAAAGTATTCATCACAAACTGACCCGACCGCGTATTGTCTGAAGGTCTTGCTCATCTGCTGTGTTGACTGCACGTCTGAGTCACTGAGCAGAGAGAGCGAGAGTGGGAGGAAGAGGCCCGTCACTTTTCCAGAGAACTTTATTCTCAAACACAGCCAGGACTCATAATACCTCATCAGCGGCACCACATATAGCAGAGGAATGCCAGAGTTTCTTTTCCTTTCTGTGCACCCCCCATTGAAGCCATTATTGGAGAATGATGTAATCTGGTGCTTTAAGATCACTTTTATATGACTTAGGCAACCCGTCTCTTGTTATTGTGCTGGGGTTCCCTTTATCCCTTGTGCTAACAGCTCACCTCCTCCTGTCTCTGATGATTCCTCTATACAGGATATTAACCTTCCCTCCCATCTCATTTCCTGCTGAGGATGGCCTTTCATGTGTCGGTGTTCATTTCAGGTTTGCCTGTCACCACGTCTTTTTTACTACAGATGTCATTTAATACATAGGGGGCTAACCCAATCTTCTCCAGGCATGCTAACTCAAACAAGGTTGTCGCATTTTCACATGACGAAAGACTTCAACTTCATACAGTTGCTGGATTCCAAGTCTTGGCAACATATGGCTTTCCAGATTAAAGCAGACACTCCGTTCTACTTTCCTCTAAATGCCCTGCATCTAATTAATCTTCATCCAGAACCATACAGTTTATTCCATCACACACACACACACACGTAGATACACAGCTCTCTACATTTATCTCATCTGTCAGATCCTGTGATTGAATTCGAGGAATGATTCAATTCCTCAGTTTGCAATGACTGTTGTTGTCTACCATATGGACACGAGGGACTTCCTCTGGGTTAAAGGTCGAGTAAGCTCTAACCATGTAACATCAGATGCGCGTGGTGAGGAAGTCATGCCCTGTTAGTGCTGCATGTGCAGACCCTTTATGTTCCATGAGGGGAGAAAATCTCCACATAAAAAGGTGATAAGGTATATTAAAATCTTAAGATGTTAAAACTGCAAAAATGTTCTTATAAAAATAAACTTTTACAGTTTATGGTTCACATGCTAGAAAGTGTTTTCGAGAGACTGGGCAATAGAGAAGCACAGTGTACAGTGAGCTTTTTCCTCACTTTAAACACTATCCTGCACTATATCAAATCACATTCATCATCACAATAGCAGTCAGTGCAATATCACAATTGTAATATATTTCAAGGTTTAGGCATGAGGGCTCAGCATGTTGATATAGGCTAGTTGGACATTGACTTTAAAGGGGCAGTATTCTTTGGTTTCCAGCCACATACTGCCATTTTAAAGCACAATAAAAAAAAAACTGTAACCTTAAGTTATTCTTAAAATGCTGCATATATCAAATATGACTTAAAAGAGAGCATAATTTGTAATTTAACACCTTAAAATTGTGCCTCTGTCTCTTTAAGAAACTTGTTTCGACACTCAGCCTTCAGGAAGTCATCACAACATGGCTCCTCTACTAACCCTCAACAACGCTTTTAGAAGCATTGCACTGAGGAGTAGCTCATATAACAAGCTCAGCAGACTCGCAGTTCCATCAGGTGTTTGCTAATTGCTGCTGACTAGTCTGAAGGAGCGGGCAAGTTGCAGGGCTGCCCCTCCCGTGTGACGTCAAAGCTCTGTGAGGTGGAAGCTTGGACACTTGGAAACTGCAGCTCTGGGGAGGAGCTTTGTCCTTAAAGGCGGTGCTCAGTCCAACCATTTGTTTTTCACAGCTCAATGGTTGCCATGGGAAATTAAAGGAGTTCTGAAACTTGCATGAAAGAATCAAAGCAACACTCCAGGTATGCTTTTAATGACCTGAGTTTCTCAAGTTTCTCACAGTTGACTAGCCAACAAAGACAAATACCTGTCAAAAGATGTTCATTGTCCTACCTCCCTCTGCTGGGAGAGATGACGGTAATGACCTTGTATGCAGGGTTTCACGGAAAGTTCCACATGTCCTGCCAGAGTGGGGACAGGGGTCATATTTTGCCATGATGTTTAAGCCTGTAAGGCTATATCAGCGATGGGCGGGTTTGATATGATGCACACAGCTTATCAGGCTTAATAAAGAAACGGAAAGTGGCCTGCTGACTTAAAAATAAACACACTGGTTTCCAGCATCTTGTATCATCTCCAACAGTGAGACAGCAGAATTAGTTTCTGCCATATTTTGGACATTGTCTAAACCTTTGGTTTTGAAACTGTGGTACAAGTACCACTTTTGATACCTGGGTAGCAACAATAGGCCTTCAAGTGGATATCTGGCACAAGTAAGCTAAAAAGCACCAATAGCAAAAAAGATTAATGGCTCAAAATTTCAAACTTGACTCTGGAAATGCCATTGAACTTAAAATAAAGTGTTTCAGCTGAGTTCAAAAACCAGTGGGATTTGCTAATTGGTAAGAGTTGTTATACAAGTTAATACCAATGTATTACGCTGCATGACCACTGAAGGAGGTTGGTATTAAATTTATAATGGGATAAATCATCAAAACTGCGAATAAACTCAGTTAACTGAGGTTATCACTAATCTTGACATCCAAGGCAGCCATGTTGGATTTGGAGTCAGGGTTGGTTGGAAACCTTCAACTTTCCCATTTGGAATTTGAGATCAGAAGAACTTTCTGTTCAGTTGACCAACATGAAACCAGGAACATTTTCATTTCTAAGTAGAAATGAAACACATAATTTAATTGTGCCACCAAAGCAGTGCCAATCAGTTAAAATGTTCTTGTTTCTTTTTCATGACCTAACTCAACATGCCCAGATTCTGTTGTAGTACTTTTGAACAGTGTGGACAAACTTGGGAAAACTTGATATTTACAGTGTTGTCTTGATATTTACCGTGTTGTCTTGAGAACCATCAGACTGTGGTTGAAATGGGTTATCCCATTTGACTGGGATAGCTGCCCTTGAAAATATCTTCTGTGGCCTAATAAAACTTCCAAATGCAATTTCCACCAAAGGTTGCCACTGTTTAAAGAGCCTATAAAGATCCACTTGAAAAGGTTACAAAGAAGTCTGATTCATGGAGTAAAAAAATAAAGGAAATGTTTAAGAAAAAAAAAGAAACCCTAATAAATTATACTTTGCACTATTAGATAGCATTGTGAAGCTGGTAAAAAAAAGAAAATGACATTACTGTTGCATATATGAATCTGGAAGCAGTAAAGTTGGACAAAATATCTCCTTCAGCTTCTAAGACGGAGTATGGTTTTACTCATTTAGATCACAAATGTAGTAGAAAATTAATGGTTTCTTCTTCTACTTTTTAAGTGTTTCCCTCCTTTGTTTTTCATTAGTCATATTGTTGTCTTCTTGCTTGGAGCACAGGGACAATAGAACCAGAATGTTTGCATATGGGTCTCATATTCAGCTCTTGTGTTCCCAGTACTACTTTGTGTGTAGCAACGCCCCTGCGCTGGACGTGACCACATTGGAACAAAGGAAAATGACCTCTGAGGTATAATTTTGAGGGCAACTTCACAGCAGTCGCATCAGTAGCCGGATTTGAACCCTAACATCCGGTCGGGAGGCCGCGCGCAGGACAAGGCGTGTGCTGCACAGCTTCCCGGCCCCACGGGTCTTATTTTTGAGCGTAGGGGGAATTCCCAGCGGGGTGGCAGGGGGACAAGCACACGCCTCTGACTGCAGCACTGCACTTCCTCCGAGAGCTGTGTCGTTTGCAGAGACTTCTGTCAGTGTGCGTATAAAACGGGCGTCTGGGGCGCACTAAAACCCACACAGAGGTTATTTACAGCTGCTGAGGGGCGGCTTGTTAAGTGGGCTCACCTCTCTGCCGGAGTGCCGCTCAATGGCCTTCTTGACTTTGCCGTAGGTGCCTCTTCCCAGCGTCTCCAGGAGCTCGTAGCGGTGTTTGAGGTTGTGCTTGTGGTGGTGCTTCTTCACGCCCGAGTTCCGCCGTCCGTCGCCTTGTGCCGGGGTCTCCTCGGTTGAGGCGCCGGCAGGCGAGGCCGGAGGTGGAGTCGGAGGGGAGGGGATACCCGCCGCCGGTTTGCCCGCTGCGCTTTGACCTCTCAGGGACTCGGGACGGGCGGCACCCCGGCGGGGTGATAAATAAGCGGTCTCCATTTCAACAGGGAGGCGTTTTTAAACAATCTTCTCAACTGTTAAATATATTTAAACTACTAACTTAAACTAATCAATACGATAATACTTAAAAGACCTAATAATAGTAATAATAAATAAATAAATTACAAGTCATAAAAGCAAATGATATTATCACATATAGAATCTAATAATTACTGATTGTCTTTGATCGAAGGAAACAAACATTTCTTCTCTTAGCTATTTTATGTTATAATCGCGTTATAATCGACTACTAATGAGGCGCGCTGATCTAAAATGGTAACTCTATAATAACCAATAGGCATACAAATTAAATTATAATGCCAACAATGTAGCTAATAAAAACATAGACTATTCTGTGTTCAGATTTCGACAGCAAGGCTGCATGTCGCAATCTGACCACGCTTTCGTTTTTGATAAATACTGGCTAAATTATCTCTGCATGCTGAAGGAAAAAAAAAAACATAAATAAACTGGCACGATCTAACTGTGGTCAATTCTATGTTGTTCACGTCATCTGTCGTCCTACACTTTGCCAACATCACAAGAAAGGCGAAAAGGCTGCGACGAAACCGGCGTTTTGGGTGAAGATGACCCTCATTGTGTCCACGGCCCAGGTACACAGCTCCTTTCATTCATGAAGAGGCTGTCTATTGTGCATCTGCATGCTCCGGGCTCTGCTCGGCGGCGGTGGGAGTGCGCTGTGCTCGGACTCTGTCTCACGCTGACGCGTTGTGGATACTGCCATGGTCGTTTCGCTGCGCCCCTTCTTGTTTTTCCCCCTCTCCTTCTTCGTGTGCCCTTCTTGTGTTTCTCCTTCCCGTTCTCTCTCTAGCCACGGCGTGAGGGGCCGTGAAGAAGGAATGCGAGATGATCCGAGATCGGAGGCGGAGTTTTTTCGGCAGACCTCCTCCTGCTCTCTCCTGCCTTTCCTTCCAGCCGTCTTGTCCCACATACGCTGCTTGCTCTCTTCTGACACGACCACACAGGGGCGTAGCCAGGTATTACAGTGTTGTTGGCTACAGTAATTGCCCATTTATCTTCCATTGCAGTGGCACAACCTTAATCTGAAAACTTTAGGAGAGAGCATTCATTTGAAAGGGGGTGGGCAATGCTGATTTTCTTGCAGCTGCAGTACATAACTTTTATAAATAAGTAAAAATGTATTTTTTTGACATTTGTTGAAACTGTTACTATGTCATGACAGTATGGTATGAGGTACACAGTCTGAAAAATTCAGCTCCTCTGCTTTCTTCCAGGGCTAACTAGAAACAGCCGATCAGAGTCAGGGGGGCTTAGGGCTTATCAAGGGCAGTGAGGATGAGTAGCATCCTCACTGCCCCCTTGTTCTCTGTGACTCCTACAGCTTTTTCCTATGTCGTGAATGCTAGGCTAGTTAGCATGGACACTGACGACGGCAGGTTAACCGGTTTCCTGTAACGAAAAGCTACAAGTTGTTTCTTTGCTATAAGCAAAGTTATAAGTTGTTTCTTTGCTGTTAGCACATTTAGCAGCGAGTACTTGACTTTGATTGACAGCGTTAAGGCCCTCCTCCAAGCTCTGATTGGTTGTTTTTTATGCATTTCTTCAGACCGCAATAAAAGCTCAGAGGTGGAGATGGAAATTTTCACAGATTATTTGTCTCATGACATACTGTCATGATATGGTGACAGTTATAACAAATATGTAAAAATTATTATTATTTTTTTTTTAATGAAAGTTACATTCTGCACCTTTAGAAAAATAAGCATCACTGTTTAGTTTTTATTTTTCTACCTGTGATCTGACTGACCATGGTAACACCGAATACCCACAATCATCTTTAGTTAATTGTAATACTATTGAAAACCTCATTTATTTTAGTAACTCAGATTATTAAATTAAATATTATATACTTACGAACACGGTAAATTTTTGTAAAACAAGATAAAAGAGTGCATCCACACAGCGGGATAGACCGGGCCAATCAGTGGCGCCTCAGAATGGTGCAAACATACCAAACAACACAGAACGGCGCCACGTTTGTTATTTATGAGAGAAAGATGAAGCTCCGATGTTGTCGTGTCAACGTGGCTTGCATGTAGATACCGAAACATGAAACTGGCGTTTTGAAATTGTCCCCAATCTGGTTTTTCAAACACTACTGTTTCTATTTTGATGCAGATGTAAAATCTAGACAATAAAAAAAAGAAAAAGTTGCAACACAACCAATCCTGTCTCTCTGAGGGCGGGGCCTTAATTATTAAACATAACTGTATTGTGCATTTGGTGCCCCCATTCGAATGGGAGTCTTATTGTAGCCGAGTCCATACAGTCTCAAATGCGAATGTTCTCAGAGTCGAAGCAGACCTCCATGTACATGTACAAATGGTGAAATTTATGTTACACAAGCTTTGCGGTTGAGTGGACAATACAGCTGTCAGGGAGGAATAAATCAGGCCAAACAAGGTTTCCAGGTCCAAAGAAAAGAAAGGTTCACAGCGTTACAGGTTTTAAACCATATTTTGTATTGAGGTGCTTTTCTCCACGTTCATCTTTTGTTTCATGCCAAGCCCGCTTAGAGTGTTTTCTTTATTTGTCATGAAGCATGAAGTTTTGGCACATGACAGACATCAAACTACCAAACTGTCAAAAACTGGACAGCAATTATCTGATAAAAAAGTTGAGGTTCAAAGAAAAACATTAAGAGACATAAGAAAGTCTGGAAAACAACAACTCATCACCATCAGTGCTGCAGTAATTTTATTTAAATTGTGTTTCATAAAGACAATAACAGTTGTCAATCAGCCATATTACATTTACAGTACAAAGAGACACAGCTAATCATCTTATCGTCTTCAGCGTCTGTGTTTAAGTAACTTGATCCAACTCACTGTGAATTTATTTCTGTTTGTTTACAAGGTATCTGAGCTTTGTTACAAATTACAGCAACATATCTTCTACCACACTTACCTGTTGGTCTGAGGTTCTTTTCCAGAGTCCCATCCTGTTTTTCATACCAAACCTGCCAGCACTGTTTTGTAAGAAACAGCTCAAGCTTAGTCTGACCTACAAAGCCCAGTTAGTTTATCAAACTCCACATGTTTACATATGGAATGGTAGAACAGAAAAGCCTTTTCCCTGGCATGCCTCCTAAACAGCCAGTTGGCATGTAGGCAGCATCTAACAGTTGTTTTGGCAACACCAGCCTTGGTAGATGCCACTCTTTACTGCATCTTCCCAGAATCTTTAGCCCTCTCATACCATTCTTCTCACTTTGCTTGGTGCAAAATAAACATGACTTTTCATCCACCCGAGCAATCAGTGGTGTAATGAAAATGGACGTCTGTGTAATGTGATATTTATGCTCCGAGAAAACGTGAGATCATGGAGTACTCAACTTTAAAAAAAAAAGTTGTGTGTACATTGAAGAAATGCTTAAGGTCCATTTATTTTAAGAGAATTGTTAGAGGAGATGTTGTAAAAATTACAATACATTTTTTTTTTAACTTTGCTTAGATTTTTTTATTCAAGTGACAACATGCCTTTGGAGTGTCCTTCAACATCATCTGATTCAACAGATGAGTGAATTTGAATTTCAGAGTGAATTTCAATAGTGAGCAATTTAATCAGGTTATTACATAAAATAGCTTTTTTTCCTTTTTTAGCATGTTATGGGTCTTTTATAACCAATATTAGTTGAGTTTCTACTTAAAGCAGTAGACTGAGATGAGTATCTGACCTATTTACTTCGTTTGGCCTCATTTGCTCTGTGCTGTCGAGACTGGATCTGTCCTGTGCTCAGAGTGCCACCACTGCCCTCTTTTGGTGGAAGTAAATATTTTTTGACATACAATGGAAACTGATCTATTCAAGTGAGGGGAGCTGTCTTTGCTATCTATAACTTAAATATTGTCCTCAGGATTACTTAGTAAATAAAAATAGATCAGTTATGTAGATTAATAATATTTTATACATATTACATTAATGATTTGAGTGAAATCAACAGAATGGCACGTTTTTAGATGTGTTTTTTACACAACTTTCTACAAATAAAACCACTAGAAGAAAATGTATTCTATCTCTCATAAAACCCGAACATCTATGGAGCTAAAACTCATTATGAATTTTACAGACTAAGATTCACAAATGCAAAAGATTATTACACTGCTATAATAATTTATCATTTAAGGATCAGAGCCTTATAACAATTCATAATATACAAAGCCTACTATTATCTTGAATACATTCAACTATGTAGAAAGACGCTAGCCTGATGCTAATTAGCATGCAGAAGTGCTAGCATAGCTCGTTAGCATAGCTTACTCACGAGAGCTCTGCTGATATGCTAATATAGGAGTTAGGTGTGTTGAAGATCGCTAGTTTGTGATGATAGTTGCACAATTATCGATTAACATTAATAATGATAACGTGGGGATAAATAGCCAAACACATTAGAAATGGAACCCAATACAGACTGAGGTCTAAACTGTCGGTCCTTCGTCATGACTACAGCGCTGCTGGAATGGGTTAATGTGATTGGCTGAAAAATAGGTTACGCCAACGTGGGGTCCTTTCATATGATTGGCTGAAACAAGGACGCTATCTGATTGGCTGCTGATCACCCAATCAGCTAGACCATTTCTTAAAAAAAAGATGGAAAGGGGAGTCTCAAAATTCACATACAAATGCAGCGCAACTTACAGAAGGATCTCGTAAGTGTGAATCTCGTCCTGTGCATTTGTGAATCTTTTGCATTGTGCATTTGTGAATTATGACAGCTATATATATATGTAATGATAGTTCTTTAAAAATGAGAGCATGCAGTTCCACTTTTTACCTCACACCTTTCATCGTCACTTTGGTTGCTCTTGAGATAACGTGGCCGCATGTCTGATGACGCCACCCTCATCACTCATGCACACCTGCCACCAAAATCTGCAAAAAATCTCCACCACAAGTGTTCTGTAATATCTAGTAACTTGCTTGAAACGCGGTAAGCCGCTCATATTTACACCACTTCCGCTGACGATTATTATTATGTTTTTTATGTATTTATCTACAGAGTTTCATGCGTTAACTAATGTTCAGACTGGCTTTGTCTCGACATTAGCTACCGGTGTCTTTGGCATACACTGAAAAGCTTATCTTCTTATTCCAGTAAGGTGTCCTCTTTCATTTGTTGCTTATTTTCACACCGAAATATACTACAAATTGTGCATTCAATACACCATGTCAATACTGAAGCGTATTTAATGTCCACTTTGCTCTCGTAGCTCGGGTAGCTAGCTACGCTGCACCCATTTCCCGCAGATATGCTCACTTCTGCGCGCTGCGTGCTAACCAAGCTAGTTTCTTCGATTTGGAGAACAGTTGATGCAGGTGAAGACAACATCTTCACGGAAAGCCCTGGTAAGCGCAGTTAGTCTTCCTTCAGATTGCGACACATTTGCACAGCAGCATGTTGGGTGTGTTTGTTTTTCTGTTTATTTGTTTTTGGTGTGGTTTTTCTGCTCAGGCACAGAGGACATCCGCCATCTGCGGGGCAGTGTGGTGACGCAGCTGTGTTTGGACTACGGGATGATAGACGATGCCATCTATTTCACAAGCAGTGAGGTTTTGGGCGGAATCCCACTAGCAGAGGGAGACCAGGTGAACTGCATCGCAGTCAGAGATGGTGCTGAGAAAGGATGGAAAGCTCTGAGGGTGAGGACCCCCTCATCCATCATCTGAAGTAGCCATTGCATTCACCTTCTGAATCTGTCTCTTCTTGTGGGTTGCCCATTGGCTCCTTTCGGAAATTACAGATCAAGTTTGCAATGAGGTTTTGGTTTGTCGGGCTTGCAAAAATCTGCATTCTTTTTTTAGGTGGAGAAAAGTGCAGACGCCTGGGAAGACGGAGGGAGGACCTCCTTAGAGGCAGACAGCATGCAGCTGCGCCCTCTCATAGGAACTGTCACTTCGTTTGACGGCGATAGTGGCTACATCAATCAGACCACATACTTCACACGTTACAGCCTTTCAGAAGGTAGCCAGATGAACTTTTAATTTAATAAGACTTTGAACTTCGCAGCCCTTTGATATGTTGCTTACCTTGCACAAGTTAAATTGAGTTACCAAGGTTGTTTACCAAGCAGAACTTTTCATTCTACTTGTACTTTCTTCCATTTTGTCCCTGCACAGCACTGAGCAAAAATGTATTTTATAATATAGACTATGTTCTGTGAGCTTAAGTTCTCTATTTTTTCATTTAAATACACTAAATTAAACTTCTCTGCACTCCATAATACCCAGAGTACACAACAAAATGTGTTTGAGTGCTAAAAAGTGGATTGTGCATTTTGTAAGAAAAGACTGAGGAAAAAAAAAATGGATTAAAACAAATCTATGGATCTATCGATTGTATTTTTAAGCCATATCGTCCAGCTCAAGTAAGAGGTGATGTCATTGATTAAAAACAGAATATTTCCAAATCTGATTAAAGTTTGTTATGCTAACTGTATTTATCTAGAGGGATTTGCTTTATGAGCTTCTTTTCTCTCTGACAGGTTATGAACCAATGAAAGGCGACTGGATTCAAGCTAGGTTTTATATCAACCCCACCCAATGGACCACCCAAGCTCATTCTGTGGCTCCGTTACGCTATAGGCGCCTAAACCAGGTGCTTATCATTTTTTTTATAATCTGTTCATTGATGTTGAAAAATCTATTTTATATATGACTAAGTAAAGCTCTGGTGTCGAACCTGGATCATTTCCTTTCGTTGAGTTTTGTGCCCTCTCTGTTTCTAGGTGCGAGTGACTAGTGTGTATGGAAACAGTGGGGTTGTGGAGGACAGTGTTTTCTTTAGCTTGGCCTCTCTGCTCCTGCCAACCCAATACAAGCCTTCACCAGGGGATCTGGTCAACTTGGTAATGGTGGAGAGCTGTCAGTCCTTCTACTCTTGGAGAGCCCTTTGCATTGCACCCTGCCGTCAGAGGTACCACTGAAAATATAGATCAGGCTTGTTTATATATGTATGCCACTCAGATGGTAAAGATATTAGTCCTATTGATTATTTTGATGATTGGTTAATCAGATTTTAAAAAGTCACATTTTGCAGATTTTTAATTTAAGCCTCTTATGTGACATTACAAATACATTAAAATATGAAAAAAAACAATTTAATTTCTTTTTTTAAATAAGAAAAAAACATTTTATTTCCCATAATGCATTGCTTTAGTAAGTGCCTGATCATTTGTAGCAAAGGCTTCTTGTCTTAACATGCATACAGTGTAGAGCTCATCTGTTGATTTATTTTTTGATTAACCAATTAGTAGTTGGATAGCAAAATGTGATTAATAGAAGACTTCATGCAGAATTTGAAACGGGTGAAGCTAAAACCAGGTACCTTGAGTTTTGAGTAGAACACTGAAGGTACAAAGTTTTAATTTTTTATTTGATCTTAAAGGCAGAACATATTGCACAGTTTTAGTTTAATTGCTGCTCTGAGAGCAAATGGCCTTTTTTACGTGTACCCTAGTTGATGATTAATGTAACGTTTGACAATTATTTCAACGATTGATTGATCACAGTTAATCTGATTAATCGTTCCATCCGAAAAAGACTTGATAAGTAACCAAATTAACATTTTTTAATTTGCCTTTTTACACTCTTAGTGGTTTTTAATTTTATTTTTCTGGTTGCAGTATGAATTTTGCTGCTGAGCCTCTCCTGGAGGCCGACTTGAATCACCTCTTGGAAAACAAAGGCGGGCTCGACGTGTCGGACTACGGACAGTTTGGGGACTTGATGCTGGGGGAGAGATGTGAGCTGGTGCTGTGGATACAGTGAGCTGCTTTTGCCTTTTTGGTGTAAATGACAACAGTTTGAAGACGGAGCGAACGCTTGCTCATCTCTCTCTTTTTTCCGCAACAGAAATAATGGCTCCGAGTCTCACACGCTGAAGTGCTGCGACTTTGCTGGATGGGACTCTGCAGAGCAGTTTACCGTGGTTACCGTCAGCCCGTCTCCCAACCAGAGACAGAAACCTGTTTATGAAAATCTCCCAGAGTCCCCGGAGAAACAAGTTGGAGATGCAAAGAAAGTAGAAGGAGAAAATGGTGCAATGCAGACAGACGCAGACCTGCCTCATGATGCAAGAAAGGAGAGAGAGGTGGAGATATCCCCAGGAGAAAGAGTGTCTGTTGTTATAGCCTGCAAAGCAAAGTAAGGTGTCCCTAAAAGGGCTTATAAGTACGGATCATGTCTTGGAAAATGATTCATATCCCTTTAAAATTTCACTCCTGGGTTAGACCCTCAAACTGTTGTGTTGGGATTTTATGTGATTGTCCAGCACATAGCTGTAACATGGATGAAGGGGGATACATTGTTTTTAATTATTTTTAATGCAAATAAGAATCAGAAAAGTGTGACTTGCATTTGTATCCAGCTGTGGTAAGGCAAACTTTCTAGAGCCACATTGTGTCTGCAGTTGCAGATTTTGTGATGCGTCTCCCAGATTTGAGCTCTTATAGACTGAAATGCTTGAGCCTTTTTTTCTTCGCCAGATAAGAAAAAAGCTGGCAAAGTGACATTGAATGAATAGGTTCCATAAAAAGAATAGTCTTGGCTTAGATTTTCAATTGAATTTTGGTTGGAGATTGGCTAATCCCCCCGATCTTATCTAACTCAGCAAATGTCTGAAAATCAACCACGGTCATCTTCTGGTTTTCTGTGAGAGTTTTGACTGATAGACTGACCCAGCAGGTCAAGTCTACGTATTAGCAGTTAATAGTCACCCAAATGTTTCCAACTCACCGACTTTCTTCCGATGTTTAGTTACATTTCGGACAAAAAAAAATTGGTATCGTCTAAAATGGGAATCGGCATATAGAACGTTGGGGTTTATTGCATCAAAATTCTGGGAAAAAAGCAGGTTGCATGAATACTTATTTGTAGCACATTCTATATTTTTGTGTATGTTGGAATGCCCTACAGGAGCCTCGGATGCTGCACTGAACTACTGTTGCTGCACTTCTCTTCTTTCACCATCGGGAGGCGTCTTGTGATCACAGTGGGCAGTGAGGATGAAAACCTGCTGAAGCCCTCTGAGGCTTATTGTCCCAGTAATGCCAAGGTGCTCTCAAAAGCCTCCTCCCACGTGGTCACCGTCTCGGCTCCGAAAGATGCGCCGAGGTATTGAAAGAGCTCATTAAGCAATAAGTAATGAGGGTTGCTTGGGAAATGAACGTAAGATTCAAGATTTTTAAATTTCTCCTTTAAATGCTAGAAAGTATTCAAAGAAAGATGAATAATGTGTGTGTTTTTTTTTGTTAAACTGATGCCTTCTATGCAGTTTGTAATTTGTTTTCAATGAGTAAGATGTTATTAGTTTGTTTTCAAATTGCTAGATGGATAAAATATTTTAGGGGTGCTCTTTTTCTTTTCTTTTCTGCTGCTGTTTCTGGTATCCATATTTAATCCTTGTAGGGCTGACCTCATTGACTGGTGTTATTTTCCGTCCTCTGAGAGATTAGGCTGTTTACATCAAGATTATCCATGTTGATTCTTGTTCGACTCTCCCACCTACAGGCTCAGTAAGCGACGGTTGCCAAACTTCCTGCCAACCTTTCCGGTGCCGAAGGCTCTGAGAGACTGTGTGGAGTCACAGAAGGATGTGCTGGCTGTTCAGCCATGCTTAGGAGAGGTGAGCATAGCCGTAATTAGGTTTGATGCATATATAGTTATTTAGATAAAGATTAACTATTCACCCTTTGACTGCAATGTGACAGTCATTTCTCAGCGGGTGATGCATTTTTTTTCCCAATAACAAAACCTTTTTCAAATTGAAAATATTGGTCAGAGTACAACATATTTCTTCAATCAACAGTTTTTACTTTAAGTTGAATTTTATTGTAAACACGGCCACGAACATCAAAAGCATCGAATGAGAATCCATTCAGTAAACTCTGTCAACATGCTTGTGAAGAGAGTGACTACGAGTCCAGTCGAACTCGTTCCCAGAGGACAAATCACAACACCTCTGTAACGAGAAGTGTTGCATGTTCTGTCCTGGGAAAATGAATAAAACAATTTTTAGCACTTCTAGGTTAATATTTAATTTCGACACTTAACTTTCCTTTGGAATCAATTAAATATTTTTGAATATGGAATATAACTGGAAATAAATGTGTGAAACATGTTTAACTTTGTGAATTACTCACTTTTCATTAATCGAAAGGAATCTGGAGCTATGAATTTTGGAGCCAGCCTTTACTTTCCGAGTCATAAATCACAACAACAGGGCTTCAAGCTCGCCAAATGGATTTTGGGTTTTACAAAATAGCCATTAATGCTAGAAAACACAATGTCTCTCAAATCCCTTTTTAAATGTTTTTTTATTTAGATGGTTTGGTGTTTCATTCAAACCTACATTAGTGAGATTTTATGATTGCACAAGGAACATGCAAAGAGGACAAAAGCAGATTGCAAATCAAGTAAAGTGTCATGCTGTCCTACATGCAGGCTCTCTCACCATCCAACATGTATTCAAGATTCTCAACGCTTCTGTGGCTTGAAGAGCTGAACGCAGAAAGAGAATTAAGAGAGTTCTCCATCAGTGGCGCGCTCCTCCGCAAAGGAGGCGTCTACCTGCACCTCAATGTGCTCGGGCTGGCTGAAGGCAGACCTTCTCTTAATATAGGTGATGTGACCGTCAGGACGGCCGTTAAATGTTGTGTAGGTTTCTGTTGACCAGCCTTCTCCACAGGAGACAGAGTTTTACTGAAGAAGCTACAGAGCGACGGATTGGAGATGGAGTACATCAGCTACGTCACCGAGGTAACCTGTTTTGTTTGGCTCTGGAGCGTCTCTGCACACAGTTTCTGTTTGAATCTAATGCCTTCATCGTCTTATTCAGATCAATGACGAGAATGTGAGTTTGAGAGTGAATTCAAACTTTCACCACAGCTACCTCGGCGAGCCGCTTGATGTCGAGTTCACGTACAACCGGTAAGCAGAAGGAATACATTAGTGGGCAGTGAGGATGGAAACTATTTGAAATGTTCTTTTGTTCCAGTTTCACTTTATTTTTAACACATCAAGTGTTGGTGATTGTTTGTTTTTAGGTTAACCATAAGACGATGTCACAATGCTCTGGAGCTGACAAAGCATTTTGGAGAGAGTAAGTAGTGTTTTTTTTGTTTTTCATCTTTCTAGACAGAACTCTAATAATGGTGGCAAAGGGAATATATGTGAGATGTGGTCAATTTTGAAGCTTATTTGCAATTTTATATATATTTGATCATTTACTTTTTTAGCAACGTTTTCCTGGTAAATTTGCTACTTTGATCATTTTCATTTTATTTGATCATCTCTTGTCTTTGGGAATCCAAATGTCATGTCCCCTCTTTTCCCAAACACTGTACACTGTAAGGATTAGCAGATGTAGACGATAGGTGTTGCTTTTCATTTTTCTTTTTTTTTTTTTAATCGCCAAAAATCTTCCAATGTGTAACAGTCTGGATTCTTTAGTTTTTTTTGTGGGAGGGCACATTGTAGTAGCACATCACTACATTAGCCACTAGGGGGTGCTGGTTGCATCATTTAATCTCTTCTAAGGTGCACAAACAGGGAAAGAAATGAACATATCAAAATGAACATATCCGTCTTCCCTCTCTTTATTTTACTGGCACTCTGAATCACTTTTACACAATAAAGCAAGGTTTTTAATTTAGTCCACCCCTCCTAGCCATTAAAAGAGGCCTCCCAGTCTGACTGCTGTTTATTTCTTGTTTAGTACTCTTCCCTACCAGAGTGACGCCTCAAACCCACCTGTGGACTGGAAAATGGATGGATGAGGTAGGCTGTAACTAACCGACTTCAAATGAAAACAAACATAAAAAAAGAATAACTTTAGAAGCCTATAATCACCAGAATCCACCAGCGGAAAATGGAGACCCATCGAACGTGTGTGTTGATATGAAGTCGAAGGCGACACAGACTAAAGGCAAAGGCATCCGATTTTCAGATCTGTAAAGAATCTGCTTTTTTTTGTATCAAAAGTTAACATAACATTTGTAAAATTTGTTCTTAAAGGAAAACAAACCTCCAAAACAATGCCCAGCAAAGGGCAGTTCTTTAACCCAGAGCTTAACCCCTGTCAGAAGGAGGCAGTGAAGAGGATCTTGGAGGCAGAATGTCGCCCTCTTCCTTACGTGCTGTTTGGACCTCCAGGCACCGGGAAAACCATCACTCTTATTGAAATCATACTGCAGGTGCATTCCTAATTATTCCTCCAGACTCTTCAACTCTTGCGCATGTTAAGTTTGGTCCAAATTATTTTCCTTTGCCTGGATAATCCTATGCAGCCTCTCAACCTCCAGGTCTACCACTTCCTGCCCAGCAGTCGGGTTCTCGTCTGTACGCCGTCCAACAGCGCCGCTGACCTCATCTGCGTGCGTCTGCATCACAGCGGCTTTCTGCACACTGCAAGCCTGGTCCGCGTTAACGCCTCCTCTAGGGAGACCGAGGTACTGCACAGCAGGATTAGTGGTCTGCTCAACAACTGCTTTCATAGTTCATGAGGACGGCCAAACTACAAACTGCAACGTATTTTGGAGATTTCATGTAGTAGGAGTTAACAAAAATATTTGTAAACATTATGGGAGGGAATTTATAGATGGTATTATATTTATTTCTTTACAAATTTGTATTCAGCCCCTTTTTCTCAGATTCCTGTAAAGGAAATCCAGTGAGTGACTTAAACTGCCATTAGAAATGACCTAACTGATGCAAAAGACTTGACCGGTTCAAAGTTTCACTTTCAAACAGGTCATAACCCAAAGCATACAGCCAAATGTACAGTATTATGATTTAGATCATAGTGTATTTATGTGCAAAGTCCCATTCTAAATCCAGCTGAGACCCTGTGGCAGGACTTTGGAAGCTGATACTTGATCTGAGCCTCAGCTAATTCTCGAAGAGGAAATAGCTGTAATATATTGAGCAGATATTTTGGTGTCTACAGGTACAAACCTGATATAAAGACGCTGTTAAAATCTAATCAGTTTACGTGGCTGTATAAAGTGACCCTACACTGGGAGGCTGAATATAAATCCATACCATAGCTTTTGCATTTTACTTTACGAAAAAATTTTAATTCACAACATGTGGACAAAGTTCAAGGGATGTGTGTAACTTTTGCAAGTCCCTATATATATCTAGTGTTGCTTAGATGGCACATTATTTTACCAGTTACTTTTTTTCAGTCTATTCCCGAAGTGTTGCAGCCGTACTCGCGGGCTGGAGAAGACATCCGTCATGCTGCTTTCCATAGGATTGTCGTCAGCACCTGCTCCAGTGCTGGCATGTTCCATAATATTGGAATACCGTAAGATCGATGTTTTAGATATGATTAAAGTGAATATATTTACGTCTTATGTGTTGTCATAGTTGAGTATTATTTTCTTTTTGTTTTTCAGAGAGGGACATTTTACTCATGTGTTTCTGGATGAAGCTGGACAAGCCACTGAACCCGAGTCTCTGATCCCCATAAGCCTCGTCTCAGATAGAGATGGACAGGTTAGAGCAAATGAGCTGACTTCCACACCAGGCAGAAATGCTCCCATCAGCATAAATGTCACATTAATCTTGTCCTCCTTATGATGCATTTGAACTGGGGTTTTTTCCCAGGATGAAAGAAAGAAAGGCTTCATTTTAACCAGTTATGTAGCTCAGATGTAGCTGAGCCAGGTTTGTAGGCTGCCTTGCCTTACACACACTTTTTTTAACTCATCAAGCCCTCTCCTTATGATGCCATCTATTTTGTGAAGTGCACCAGTTCCTCTTACAGCGAAACACCTCTACACCATAGCAATAGTGTTTTAAGTTGGCAAATTCTTTCCTTTTTCTCTAAATATAACAGCTTGTCTGCACAGCTGCTCTTATATCTAAAATTAAGGCTTTGAAATGCCTTTAATTTTTAAAAGTAGGTTTGCCTTTAATGTGTTAATCACAGATTTTAAATTTAGTCTTGACAGAACTATTTAATCTCATATTCTGTGTATTTGTTTCCCTGCTGGAGTTTTCTGTCAGGGGAAAGTTGGAGTCGCACTGCACACCAATGTGTTTGGTAACTCACTGCTAACGTATCCTTGCTAGCTAGCTACTTACCTGTTTTGCACCTATCATTGTTCAAATGTACCCTCACATTCTGTGGAGATAAAGGTCTTAACTTCCATTCATGGTCGTCTTAAAAAGTTTTAAATTGAGTTCATGAAACATGCAGAAACCCTGTGTGGCCAAACACTTGCGTAGTTTTGAATTGGTGGCTTTTTCCTCATTGAGCGGCCAAAACAGGACTGGTTTCAGGACTGAAACATTTTACTAGTTTCAATTTCCTACAGTTCGAGCCAAGGAAGCAGTGATGCATTTAAAGTGTCGTCTGAAAATGCATCTAAAAGTGCTTATTAATTTAATCCAAAGTTGTGAAATAACCAAACCGACATTCTCAAATTGTTTCGAAATGGTAACATATTGTTGGATTGGAGTAACAGCTATATATTTATTGTAGAAGTGGAAATGAACTCGGCTTTATTGCTGAATAATGATGTTTCCTGTTTCCCTCCTTAGATAGTGCTGGCTGGAGATCCCTGCCAACTGGGTCCCATAGTGAAGTCCAAGCTTGCCATGGCCTTTGGGTTGGGCACGTCTTTACTGGAGAGGCTGATGGCCAACCCTCTGTATACCCAACAGGACTGGGGATACAATCCTAAACTGGTTAGTTCTCTGATTGGGAAACATTTATGAAGTCATAAACAATTCAGGGTGTTTTACTTATTTATTTTCTTTTGCCAACCTCCATCACAATAATATCCAAAAATCTATTTGAAATGTTTGTCCAGAGACAAAAATGTACATTTTTCACATATGAACAATATATATTTCTTTCTTCCTCATGTAAATAATTGTTTGAATGCATGCTTTTCTCTAATAGGTGACCAAGTTGATCTACAACTATCGTTCCCATGAGGCTCTGCTTGTGCTGCCCTCCAAGCTCTTCTACCTGGGGGAGCTGTGCTTCAAGGCGCAGAGAGACATTGTGGACTCCCTTTGCCAGTGGAAAAACCTGCCCAAAAAGGACTTCCCCCTCTTTTTCCATGGTGTTAGGGTAATGACGCACAAATAAAATCAGGATTTTTGCCCTAAAAAAAAGCCTCCGCGACCCGTTCATTTACTTGCTTTCAGCAGTAGATTGAAGGGATGGAAAGTTCCCATGTTTTTGGCTTTTCTGTCCCAGGGCACAGAAATGAGGGAAGGAAACAACCCGTCATGGTTCAACCCAGTAGAGGCCGTGCAGGTGATGCTCTACTGCTGCCAGCTGGCAAAGAAGCTCTACAACCCCGTGCACCCCTCTGACATCGGCATCATTGCCCCCTACAGGAAGCAAGTATGTTTCACGCTTTCCTGAGGTTATTAAAAGACTTGCTTGAAATCAGAGCCGCGGGTCAACGTACTGTAGATTTTAAGGTGAGCTTTCATCTTGCTGTCCAGTGCGAGAAGATTCGAGTGCTGCTGGGTAAGGTGGGCTTGTCTGACATCAAAGTGGGCTCTGTGGAGGAGTTCCAGGGGCAAGAGTTTCTGGTCATCATCTTGTCGACGGTAAGTCAAAATAAGTTATGACTAACACTTTTGCAGCCTAAATTTAGTTAGATTTACCAAGATTTTTGAAGAGCTAAGGAAACAGTTTCACCGTTTTGAAAACTCTTGTAGTGCCCTTTTGCTTACCTTGAAAAAAGTTAGTCATTGAGGCTAAATGTGTCTTTTCTTGGTAGATTTATTGTTTTATGTGAAATGTCTTATTTATTTGCGTCTTCCCTTGAAGAAACGGTGCTTAGTTTTCCAGCTAGTGATGAGTCGGTGTACAGCCATTGCACAGATTTCTGCCACGTTAAAACAACCTTAAACTCAAAGCAGTTTAACTGAATGCAAATTTTTATAAATGACCTGGATAAGAGGTAAATATTTAGTAGATTTGCACTCAGATGCTATATTTGTTTAAGAATAACTCGTCTTTGTTATAATATGACATAATCCAATTGTGTAACTTCAATATTTCTAATCAATGGTATTGCTATGGCTTACTACCATCATGTCACTGTTTTTCAAAGGTATTCCTGACTGTACAAAAAGCCCAAATTGGAGTTGACTGAATTGATCATCTAATTATCCAGGTGCGCTCTAATGAATCAGTGGAAAGCGAGGATTTGCAGAGTTCACTTGGTTTTCTGGCCAATCCGAAACGCTTCAACGTGGCTGTCACTCGTCCCAAAGCTCTGCTCATAATTGTTGGAAACCCCCACATTCTCATCAGGGTGAGTAGAACAAAAATCTTCTGTAAATCTGTGATTTTTCTTTTTTTGTGTGCGTGTGTGTGTTTACTCTCACTACCATCTACTACAGCATGTTCAACAGTAAAATACACTCCAAATGTTTTGGCTTCCCTGTAGGATCCCTGCTTCCAGGCTCTGCTGCAGTACTGTTTCAACAATGGGGCGTATCTGGGCTGCGATCCTCCACAGGCCCTCAGGACTTCCCAGAAGTGTGTAAACTAGCATCATCCTTAGAGTTAACCTTTTCTATTTTTATAAAAGCAAAATTATTGCCTGGTTTTGTTTTACATGTCCAATTAAATGAATAAATCTCAGATCATTTTATGCTAAATTAAGTTTCATCTCTGCAGTTCTCCCTTAAACTAATCATCTTTCTCTTTCTTTTAACTTCAGCATTTCAGAGAACCAATGAAGAGCGTCAGAAGGACCTGGTGTCACTGATTTCTGTTTTTTATTTCCTTTGTATATGTTTGGTTTTTTTCTGTTGACTGTTCTTAAACTTGGGGTTACTCCACAACTGATTGAGGGAAAACATTTAGATTTTGTAAGAGAGATGCCTGCAATTAAAAAATTAAAGCTTACGTCTGTACTCCACAGTTGTTATTGTGCTTGATGTGACATTGTATTTTTTTAACGCAGTAAATGAAGACAGCAGCAGGACGTGCGATAGTTTTTGGATTTGTCTGCAGATTCTGAGGTTGGGGGAGTAAATAGTCTGCTCATATCAGCCTGACTGTGTCTGCCCATAAGGCTGGGAGACTGGATGTGACAATTGAGTGCTATTGACAGTCTGTGCAGGAACTGTCAGTCCTGCTGGAGCCCAGCAGGATGGTGAAAGGAAGGGGTGGTGAGAGACAAATGGGAGCTACTCAATGTATGAGTCTCCTGTGTACAAGAGGAGACAACTTTTATCTGAGCTTGCAGAGCTGACACCCATTTCTCCTCCGTCTTCTTTAACACACCTCCGTCTTTGATGTGCTGCAAGAACTGGCCTTGCTTTAACACGTGGCCAGAAAGCAGCTGCCTAGCACTGCATTGTGAAAGTCAGCTGACATGAGACATAAACCTAAGGGTGACTAATAGTTGTTGAAATATTTAGCTGTGTGAAAATGCGTTTGCCTCCTTACAGATTTCTTTTTTTTTTTTTTGCATTTTTGTCGCACTCCAGTGTTTCTTGTCACCAGTAGAGTTTAATGTTGGATAAAGATAACCTGCGGGGAAAAATCGGTTCGTCACATTTGCCAGAAATCATCTCGATGGTCCCCAAAACTTCAGTGGTAATATTCTGTGGACTGATGAGACAAATGTCAAACTTTTTGGATGGTTTGAACTAAAGACCTGGATGACTTGACTTTAATCGATAGTCATGAATTTTGCTCTACCAGGAAATACTGCAGAATGTCTAGCAGGACAGGACTTTAAGTCCAATCACATTTTGGTTTCAGTACCAAAATACAATCACATGACCACCTCTGAAAGTCTAATAAAATAAATACGGACAACTTGGCCAGGGTTGGACAGCTTTTTTTGTTCCTCTTAAGGTACAAAGGAAATTGTTTCAAAATGACTTTTCATTTTTATGCATTAAAAAGTTTCAGATTAAACAAATTGTAAGTATAGCAAAAAAAAAGGGCTATATATACAAAAAGGATGCTTAAAGTTAAAACAGAGTGGCAAATCTGAAAATATTCTCAGTTTAATAACAGACTTATTTGGTCATTAACCTATGACAATAAGTGTTAAATGTACATTTTAATAAATACCTTTAAAGAAAATGGTCAGAGGAAGCTTCCAGGTGCTGAGAGAAGCTTCCTCTCAGCACATGAGGTCATTGCTAAAGACCTATACAATACTGACAATTTCTGAAAGACTACTACTGTTTCTGATGAAGTGCTATAGGGTCGCACTTTGTTGCATTAATGACCAAATGGATTCCATCGTGGAAATTATGTTCCTTGAGATGCAATGATGTCAGTACCAAAGCAAAATAAATTCGAGACTGATTTGAAGAGCATCCTTTTTAGGTTTTGAGTTTGATTCAAAACTTCTGAAAACTTTGGATGAACATTTGTGAGATGTGTTGAAAAAATTAGTCTTGGTGTTGAACCACTTGGTTGACTCCTGCTTAACCTTCTCGTTCACTGAGTTTGGGGCAAGCAGCCCATTACCAAGACAGACACACTGTCTACACAACAGCCATTAGGCCCGACAACAGACCCCTGTGGAGCTCCTGGCAGGGGGAGCTTGCTAAATGTGTGGACCTATTGTTCGGCCAAATTGGCCTGCGACTCTAATTGCCCAGTTAGTCCCCCCTAATGGGCTGAACTCGTCTACCCAATCTGGAACCAGCCTCCAGTCTTAAGATGATGTCGTAAAATGTGGCTCAGCTGTGGCTGGTTACATATTCATTGTCCCCTTTCCAGACAGACCTGTTGTAAAGTCGCATACATGGGAGTAGACCTGAGAGGTGACTAGACTTGGGCAACTCCTGCAGACTGGGCTCAATAGATACCTCTGGTTCATAAACAACAAAAAAGGCCTGAAGGAGCTGGCCGCCATTTAGATACGCATCTAAATCTGGAGACAGACGACCTGTAAACAAAACATTGAAATGTAATGTAGCTGGATCAAGTTGCATTAAGCAGTTTGAATAAAGGATTTAAAGAGGATGGGGTGTAACTCTTGGCATATTAATCAGATTGTTTAACAGCAGCCAGATGTGGCTGGAAAACAATGAAAATATGGTGCATATGTAGAATCAGTCAAAAGAAATGTTAAATTATGCAATTGGGGAATTAGGTTTCATGCTCTTGAACTGTTTTTTTTTTTTTGTTTTGTTCCCCAGACTGTCTCCTGACAGCTTACCATCTTATTGCATAGTCATCTTATTAGAGTACTTATTAGGGTAATAAGTACAGCTTTGTTAAAAAACAATAATGAAAAACAGCATCACATTGACCAAGAAACACAAGAAAGAACATGGATAGAGTTATGGAGACTATTGAAGGTTACAAAACAAGATGCTAGACAATTCAAAAAGCCCTGTTCAGTCCAGAGTCAAAAATTTGAGTTGAGTACTATGCTACAACTCCAGACCTATTCATGCCTTTCCCCAAAGCTGACCGACCAGTCAAAGAGAGCACTAGTCAGCCAAAAGCAGTTTAGTAACTCTGGAGGAGCTGCAGATATCCTCTGCTCAGGTGGGATAATCTCACAGTTTGGGCTCAAGCCACCGCAACCAGGTATTATCTGGTCAAATGAGACCCAAACTGAACTATTGTACAGCTAGCACTGCACATCCTTGTGATTATTTATAAATTTTTTTAGCAGGGAGGCTGCTAGGCCACGTTATTCCTCAGGATTCTGTTGTAGGTTGAAGTGAGGGGCCCCTTGTGTTGGTCGGTCGCACAGAATTCATTTTAAACACATTAAAGGTTTGTGGCTCTGACATACAAAAATGTGAAAGTTTTAAAGACTTATGAGTCTTGGAAACCGTAAACAATACCTCACTGTGTATGGTCAGGCATTCTACAAACATTTGTATTTTATTGTACCTAGGCATAAAATTTTACATCGGTAAATGCCATGGAGTCGGTAACAAAAACATCTTTTATTTTAGGTTAAATGATTTAGGTTGTAAATGACTACTGGAGTCCCTTGTAATGAAACTCTGTAATTTTGAAGCCAAAAAGTCATAAAAGAAAACTTTTTGAAATTCTGAAAATTTCTGATTCATTCCAGAAATGTGATCCTCCTATAGGGGGTACAAAACAGAATGTGTAGCACATGTTGGTTCAACTTTAGAAGCCAGTGAAACGGATAGTTGTGGCTGCTCTTCTCTCAGGGAAAACTAGAGTGTGATTGCCCATTGTCACCCCCTACCTCCTACCTCCACCTACCCACCCCTATCTCACACACCCTCCATCTAGTCGCTGCCTCCTTTCTGTCTGCGGTGATCACAAAACAAGCCATTGTCTCCAAACACATCGTCTCTATGTCTTTTGATAGGTCGTTGATAACAGACTCGCTGGCTGATTGAGCTGGCCCACCTCGGTGTATATAAGAGGAGAGACTCATGAGAGGGGCAAGCAAGCGAGTCCTCTCTTCCTCCTGTGTGCTCCGGGGACTTTGTCGACTTTTCATTATGGCTGCTCTCTTGGCTGTAGCTCTTTTTGCGTCTCCTTTACTGGCATTCGACCTGGGCCAGTCCACTCGGTGCGTTACCATCCCCAACCAGATGAAAGTCTGCAAAGACGTTGGATACTCTGAGATGAGGCTGCCAAACTTTTTAGGCCACAGCAACCTTGAAGGAGAGGTGGTGCCACGCTCTGAGGACTGGAGGCCCCTGTTGCAGACTGGCTGCCATCCTCAAGCCCAAGCCTTCCTCTGCTCCATCATTGCACCCGTCTGTCTCGACACGTAAGTTTATTTTTTATTTTTCTAGCTTTTCAAAAAATGCCAGATTATATTTTTTTCTGTGATTGCAGTAAATAATTTTTTTTCTCTCTTCCTCAGCTTCATCCAGCCTTGTCGTAGTCTGTGTGTGGCAGTGAGGGACAGCTGCGCCCCAGTGCTTGCCTGTAAGGGACACTCATGGCCTGAGGCTCTCAACTGTGACCGCTTTCCTACTGAGGAAGACATGTGTCTAATCCCCCTTGCAAAATTTAGCCATTTTATGAAAGGTGACGAGCATAAAATAACTTTTTTAATCCTTCATGTTAATTCTCTTCCTAATGCCTCGTCATCCCGTCAACAATTAGTGAAAATACTTTTTTTTTTTCCTTTCTCTTTGAATTGGCAGACTTGCCGAAAGCTGTTTGCCAGAACTGTCCTTCTGTGGAAGTGGCTCCTGCAGTGAAAACAGTAATGAGTGCTTTTTGTCGTCATGACTTTGGTAGGATTCCAGATTCTTTCAAAGAACTCAAAATTATATAGGAGCCTCAGTTTTTCCAGATGTTAACATCCTTCTGTCCTCCGCAGCCGTCACCGCTAAACTCCACCGTCTTCGCCACCACACCGGGGCGCCGGAGTTCCAGGTGGAGGGCCGCGTGGAGTTTATCCGTCAGGGCCCTCTGTTGCCTTATGACACTCAGGATCTCCTCCAGGATTGGCTCCTCATCAATCTGAGCTGCGCCAGTGCCCTGGTTCGTCCGGGCCGTTCGCAGCTCTACGTGCTGACCGGTTCTGTGCAGTCTGATGGCAACATCATTCTCGTTCGTCTCTTCCCTTGGCACAAAAAAGACGCAGGCATCGCACTGGCCACTCGCAAATGGAAACATCACAGATGTTGAAGTACATGGGAAAATCGGGAGCTGAAGATCAAATTGGAAACGTGTGAACACTTCTGGACAGATTGAGAAAGTCATTAGACTTTGCTGGATCCAGGTCAAACTATGTTGCTCTCTTCTCTAATTTGTTACTTTTTCAGCTTTTTCTGTCAGCATGTTGTAATATTATGCACTAACACCTGTAAATAGTATCAAGTGTAAATTTTTTTTGGGTTTTCATATATTTAATTTTCTTTAGGGATATTGATGAATCACATCTTTTGTGTTTTGTGTAAACATGACAAATAAAATATTTAATATCTTAAATGCAGTGTAATATTTTAAGTGGTCTGTAGACTGTTGTGTCCTTCAGCCAATACAGTTCTGGTCATAAGTTTGCATCAGCATGAATGCCATTTTTATTAACTTTTATAATTCTAAACACAAAAAATTAACAGTAAAAATAAAAGTATGGACTTTTTTAGCTAGATGTACATAGCAAGTGTGCAAAGTAAAGAGGTTTATGATTTATTGTGGCCTATTTTGGTGTACCACAAGGAGGGGTGATTGGTCCAGAATTATTTCTTGGATTTTACAAATAATATTTCCAGTGTTACTACAGATATAATTATACATATATATACATATATATATATATTTGAAGAAGATACTAATTTAGTTTGCTATTGTGAAAACTACTAAAAACCACTTTTTGTGCAAGAAAACAAAATGTATGGCTTTTAGGGTTTTAATAAAACCATTCTTGAAACAACATATTGACTATATAAAAGGGAATGTCAAAGTATTGAGATATAAATTGATAGATTTGTTAAATTATAAGATATCGGGACAAGGTTCTGTTCACAAATCCTAAAGGATCAAACTTTGTAACCAGTCTTTAACACAACTTTTAAATTGCTAATTGTAAACAAGTCACATCATCAAATTACTGTCTAAATCCTCATGTTATGAAATGTAATGATTTAACATAATGCAAATATTTAGAGCAACATCAGTGTGATTTCTAGATAAATGTTTTCTTCTCCATGGAAAGAATGATCTAAGGTATTGGAGATCGTTAAAAGCTCTAAGATGAATCTGACATTAATGACATTAATGCCTATGATGGGTTTATGTAAACAATAACAAAATGTTGGTCTCTTTATCACTCCTTATACTTTATAGACACAAGGTGGCACAGTTAGAACAAACCACAGGTCTGTTGTGGTTTGTTCTATGTAAATGCAAAACACATTTAAGCTTCTTATTTGTCACAAAAGCGACTGAAGAAACTATTCACAGAGGACATTGTGTTCGGAGTAGCACTGATGAGAAAATAAGTCAATTTGCATCTCAATTGATTCATTTTCTCTACAAGACTGAGCGGATCTGTTCAGTGCCTTTTAAAAAAAAGTTTTAAAGACCTATTCGGTTTTATGTCCAATTGTCTCAAATGTGTGACGTTTTCATTTCAAAGTAACATTGAGGAAGTTTATTCTATTATTTACTGATTCACCCTATTAACTGTTGTTTTGTTCAGCTTCAGTTTGCCTGTTAGCTGTCACAACTATAAATGTTATCTTCCATTTTACTTGCATTTTTTTTGTAATAGCCCAAAACAGCATAAACAACAAGATTGTTAAATCTAAGATTAATTACAAAAATCTCTGTGATTTAAAATGGAAAATTAAATTATGTAAATTAAGTTTCTCTTCATAGAAGTAGTTGAAAACAACACCAATATCCAGGCTGTGCAACAGGTCAGCGACAGAGCACTCACACTCCCAGGATTTGTCAGTAGTTCCATACAGCAGAATGGGTGAGGCTTTAAAATAATATCCCATGCAGGCTTTGCACATCTCACAGAATGCTGTCCAATCCATCATCTGAAAATAGAGCTGCAAACTTCCAAGACAAGCCCATCCATCTTAACTGACAAGCAGGGAGAGCGTTAAAGCAGCTAAAAAGATGCATGATAAGTCTGAGGCCTCGGGAGCTGCAGAAACCACAGCTCAGATATGAGAATCTGACAGGACAGGAGGGTTTCAGTTGTGCTCAACAACAAACCTGGCCTTTGTGGAAGAGTGGTAAAATGAGAAAGAAAAGGCATAAGAAGTCTGACTGCTTGTTTGCCAACCCAGTGATAGAAACCAGGGCTGAAACGATTAATTGTGATTAATTGATGATTGAAATAATTGTCAAATAATTTAGTAATTTGTTAGATTCTTAAAAATGATATTTGCTGAAAGAACAACCGAGCAGTAATTAACCCAAAGCTGCACTGTACGGTTACTATAAAGAGCAAACAGCATTGAGAATAAAATCCGCCTGCATTTGAGGGAAACATTTGTCACTTTTATCAGACAGTTTATAATTCCTATTTCAACAGTTTTTATTTTTGATTGCGCGCACAGCTTACTTGGAGCTGTATGCTTTCATTTAAACACTGCTATTCTCACCTTCTTTCTTTTTTTTTTTACCTTTCCAACTAAAGAAACATGACCAAAGGTATGTTTTCTAAATGTATTAAAAGTCCTAAATTATAATTGTGGATTTTGGGAGATTGCTGTTTTAGCCGTAGCATAGGTGGGGAAAGTTTCCCTCCAAACCTCTTTGAAAGAAGTCTTAAAAAAAAGAAAATTAAGTCTTAAAGCAATCTAAAGTAATTTATGGCATTTTCATTCATTCTGAATCTGAGTATTTTGTCAGGCCTGACAGTATCATCCATCACCACATAAACAGCTTTGTCAGAAATTCCTTCATCATCAATCACCCATGTTAAAGGAGGCTGTTCTCCAGACGGGGCGAAGACGCCTTTGGATTTTTCTCTCCAAAGAGGAGCAGTTCGTCTGTCGGTGCAACAGTGCCACACATTGGGGATAACAGCACTAGACACAAGCCAAAATGTGTGTTAAATGTTTAAACATAGGTTAATGGCTTTACATGTAGAAAGAAGACATTTGCATGAAAGTGCTCCATTTTGACAAAAAGAGCACCGGGAGAGAAGCTTGATTTTTTTTTTTTTTTTATTATCTATCTTCTACTGTGATGACATAATGATCATTTTAACAAACATGTAAAAATAATCTTTTTTTTAATACAAGTTACATACTTCAGCTTTGAGTTGGAAATCTTTTCCTTTATTTTCTAAGAAAACATCCACTCAATTTCCCTTCATAGTTTAAATATTAGCAGAAGTTAAAATAGTAAATCTCATAATATATCTGTATGTTTATTTATTTATTTTTGATTAGTTTGAATAGCTTCACATTATTAGCCCAAAACATCTACTTAAATTTGATACATTTGGGTTGGGGGTGGTAGTGCCAGCAGCATTATTGCAAACAATATGATAAATAATAACATTAACATGGGTGATTTATACATTATTTGAACCCCAATGGAAGAAATGTTCAGATTTTTTAAAATATTAAACTGTTTTGGCAAGGCTTTTACTTCAGCATTTTTTCAAACATTCCCTTAGTTTTCTAAAGTATTATTATTTTTGTATCATAATTGGTACGTTAGGCTTTCGTGAGCATGCAGTTAGTTGTTATGGCCCAAATATACATTTTGTCTTTTATAAAACACATTGCACACTTACACAGCAATTTACACCAAATTTTTTCATGCATTCATAATTATTTTTTTTATGATAAAATACAGACAATCTTTGAGGAAAGTACTAACATTGTTAAAGAGGTGGAGGACTCATCAAACCCTGCATACTGCAGTTAACATTAGTCCCTATTAATATGGTATAATAGTAAAGTACATCAATGTGACAATTTAATAGAACATTTCATTTACAACTGATCCATCCATTCAAGACATTGAGCAGAATATTACCAATATGTAACTGGCTTGGAGAAAGAATTAGAAGAATGTTTCCAGAATGGATTTAGCGTAAAGCTGAAGTGAGTTGATCATTTTATGTAGAACGTATTCTTAGCTCATTTGACCTTACGGGGCATTTTCGACATTAGCCTGTACAACTGTGTGTACCATCAGTGTTCAAGTCTTTGTAGGGAATTTTGCAGACATGACAAAGTCACTTGTTCAGCTCATTCATGTGTCTCTGGTGTTCTTCTGTGTCGCTGAGCTGTCTGTTTTCATGTCAGCGTGATTGTGGGGCGTTTCGTCTTGAGGACGACCTCTGGCCAACAGCTCATCCATCGGGGAGCGAATGTTGTGAACCTCTTTCTCCTTGTGGTTTCTCCATTTCATACGACGGTTCTGGAACCAGATCTTCACCTAAGTGAGTAAGAAAGCGGAGAAACATTTCAGTTTGCCTTGCGGTGAGGTTATTAATTAAATAGCCCCAAGCTAGGATACGATACGGTCTCATTCCATATTCTCTCTTAACTCTTGTTTTTCTTGGTATTGTAGGATGAAAAACTCAAATTACTCTATTACCTGTGATTCCTTCAGGCTAAGATCAGCTGCCAGTTTGTTCCTGTCCATTTTGCTGATGTACTTTTGCCTCCGAAAGGTTCTCTCCAGTTCCTTTCTTTGTTCTTCGGAGAAAACAGCCCTCCTGAGGATCCCTCTGCGGGATTTAGGGTTTGAATTTGACGACCACATTTGAACATTTCCTCCTTCTGAAAATTAATAGAAGTATGTTGTTTGAGTTATAATAGCTGCTGTAGTGACTTGCAGTGTCATTTCTGCCTTTTGGACTTTCCCATACTGTCTCACCATACATTTCAATGTGTTTCAATGGAACTGAGCAAGACTAACTGAAGCATCATGTTGTAATTCCTGCCTACAAAATAGCACAGTCTCAGTAAGCATCAATTTTCACATTTTGCCTCAGATTCTCAACTGAATTCCAGTCTGGTCTTTGACTAGGCCTTTGTCAGACATGAATCTTTGACCATTCCAGGTTAGCTCATGCCTTATGAATGGGTGACCTCTGCCTTAGGCCTCTGGAAACTCTAAAAGGTTTCATGCTAAGATTTCCTAACCCTATCCTGTACCCTATTACTACAGTATGATTTTGCCACCAGCATGTTTCATCATAAGGAGAGAGTTTATGGTCATGTAAAGGCTTTTTTTCCACACAAAGAATTTTTAATGTTGGTCAAAAAGTTAAATTTTGCCCTCATCAGAGCAACTCCTTTTTCATTTTCATGTTTCCTGGGCCCCCAACATGGCTTATGGTAAATTGGAAACAGGACTCCCTATGATGCTCTTTAAAAATGTAACAATCTTGCCACCAAACTGCAAAAGCCATATTTATAGAGGACAATTTACTCATAGTCTGGATGATTAACTGGACTGGACTCCATGAGATATCTAAAGCTCATTATATTGTTTATTAACCCTACTTAAAACTTTATCAACAACTTTATCCCTCACCAGTTTGCAACCTTGGTTTTTAACTTTTGTTAAATTACATACTACTATTTATCATTGATTGATAAGTGAATATTACTTATCAATTTCATTACTTTTTGGTTTTTGGTTGTTCTGGTTTTTATTTTTAGTTATGAGAGTAAAGCAGGCTCAATACAAATTCATGCCAGCCTTGTTGTCCCTTTGTCTTTAAAGCAAGTTAAAAACAGTTTTTGCCATCACTCATTTTGACTCCCCTCTTTCTGACTGTCCATTTTAACAAACTCGGGTTGAGTAAACTGAGTAGCGCATTGCTTCTACAAAGAAAAAAAGAGATTTGTTGACCTGTAAGAACCAGTCCCACGGTGCCTCACTCACAGGTTCAAAGTCAAGTGAAACAATTTATCTGATACATTCAGCATTGCCTTTTTAATCTGTACGACAAATCTGCACATAGACCACCTTCAGGGAGCACAAAACGCGTTTGGATATGCTTCTCACTTCTCAATTGGACCTCAATAGCTTTTACCTAAATGGCTGATTACAGGGTCATTCCTGGGTAATGTGTGTCTTTTCTAGTGGGCCAACCATTGAGCCCTGCGGGACACCAACAATGCATCCGTACAATGGAAATGCCATTACTCGATGACTCAGTGGCCCAACACTAAATCTTTTCTCTCGTAGGTTCGAAGCCAGTTTGTATGTGAAGATGAGCTCGAATAAGTCTATAAAAGTCACTTTCATTGAGTGCTTTATGTCCCAGTCAAGTGGTCTCCAATGGGCCGAATGAGCGTTGAAGGACAGGAGAAAAGAAGGGGGGGTCTGCGAGCCAAACTCTTTAGCCGTACAATGGGCGGGGGATGTTCCTCGTCCGGCCCTCTCCTGCAGAGGAATGGCCGAGTTTTTTTTTCACGCTCAGCGGAGTTCATTGCGGTGGTGAAAAATTGCAGCGAGGTCGCGTGTGGATGGTGGAGTGAAAGTGCCGATTGGTCACGGCCGCCATTGGCATTGTTTTGTTGCCAGGCACTGTGGGAAAGTGTCACCCTACTAAGAAGACTCCAGCGACTTGTGGGATGAAGGCTCCCTGATTTGTGCTTTTCTCCACAACACCTGACAGCCACCATGAATCGCTGCAACTAATAACTTCCAATTGCCGAGGAACAAAGCCTAAAGAGGACGAGCGTTTGACTCAATCCGTTCTGTGTCAGTTTATTTGAGGTACGGAATAGTAGCAGCTGAAGCACAAAATTGCAACATTTGATTTGTATTTGTACCAATCAAATTTAATTGATCCTGAAGGTGAAGTCTCATTAAAAGTAAAAAAAAAAAAAAAGACATTGCATGTCTTATTTAGCAGTAAAAATTCCTGTCACGTTATTGTCTAAATCTAACAGAGACAATATGCTCACTGTTTCTGTATCTATACAGTTGGAAACAAGGGTATTTGTAACTACAAAACACTGACCCTTTGGGGCTCTTAAACCCCACCCCATCAAACCCATTTCAAACAGCCGTGAACGGGTATGAATGGAACGGTGCAGAGATGAACAGAGAATTAGCTCTCTGGCATTGCATCAGTAATTAGCTGTGGAGAATATGGAAGACCTCACTGCCTAATGCTTAGAGAGCAGCTGAGGCTTTGCTGATGAGGCATAGAAAACTCACTGCAGAAGACGGGAGGGGGGCTGGACCCACCGCAGCATGCCAGCAAATACGGCGGGCTCTGCAGGAAAACGCCGCTCAGGACACCTGCAAAGTTGGATGCAACCATGAGCCATATGCGATGTGTGATCTACTTAAGTTTTTAAAAGTTTTGTTGTGTTAAATGTCAGTAAACACAAATTTCTTGTGTTTGAATTATTGAAACCTTACAAATCTAAAATGGTTGCACTTAAAAAGAAACTGAGTTGAGAAAAACAACTGCTTCAGCTCTTAATAAGGGGTTAATGTGTATGTTGGACATTCCACAGGTGTTGCTACATTATAGACAAAACTCTTTTAGAGCTTATTTTAAAATACATTGGCATTTTAAATGGCATAAATGTTTACCTTTCCTGAATGTTTTACAAATTATATAAAATATTATGATGTTCAAATAAAAAAAATAATTCCTCACCCCTCCAAAAAAGAAAAAAAGAAAATTACTTTTATATCATAAGACATAAAAACCATCCTAGACATGTTTGCTTTTAATATGAACATAAAGTGACAAACTAACCCTTTTTCCTCACGCCACTCTTTAAGCAGCTGATCATTAGCATTCAACTGGCTCAGGTAGATGTCTGCTGATCTTAAGCTGCAAAAAAAGCTTCTTGTCTAAACTATCCCTCATTCAGTCTTAGCAGGATTTAAAAAGTTTTAAAATGAGTTAATCTGGATGCTGCACACAATGACAAATATACGGTAAAGAAAATCTAAACTGAACCTCAGTTTGCACACAAAACAGCAACATCGTTTCAAGGAGTCCAGTAGTTATATTTAATGAAAGAATCAGTACTTTGACATCTTCTATGTGAAGCGTTATGAAACAAATTGTGCGAATCAGCAGGCATCTGCAAATATGATGCTGTGTTAATTCAACAATGCTGAAGACTCACTGATAATAGTTTTATTTTAAAATAATTTTGTAAAAAATAATTTTGGTTGAGGGCATGTCTGCCCTCTGTAGGTCGCAGTTTATCATTAGAGTGACGTCTTATTTAGCTCTTAACTTTCACAAACTTTCCTCTTCATTTATAGAATGAATTTAGCTTCACTTCAATGCGGCCCATTTATTACAGATTGTAGGGTTGCACAAATTCTCGCTGATCATCTTTAAAAAACCTCACCCTTCCTTTTTTTTGCATAAAGAGAACATTGCGCCACAGAAACCACAAGTTCTTTGTCATTCCAATCAGCTAATAGTAAAAAAACAACAACAATGCAATGTTGGCAACAACAATTATTTTTACCCCCACAACCAAATGTGCTCACATTATTATTATTATTATTATTATTATTATTATTATTATTATTTTAACGAAAACATTCACTGTCAAGTTATTCTACTGCAATAGAAGAATTGTTAAGGATTTTCACACATCTTTACCAGACTAGCAATACTTCTGTGTTGCATGTCACATACATAAACCAAGCACTGACATCTCTATGCTATTGTTTTGTACAACAAACCAATATGAAACTGGGCAAAGGCCCACATTTACATGACAGATCTGTTGCCTGAAATTAATCTCTAGTTTGAAATTATGAAAAATTAAACCACAGATTAGTTTTTTTTTTGCCATTCAGCCATCTTCAACTTAGGCCCAACATGGATCAGAACGTGTCTTTTTTTTCTCCCTTTTCTTAAGTGGAATATTAATTATATTTGTGAGTACATCACTATGCCACCATTCTTAATAGCAGTTCAGAAAAACTCTTGAGCCAATAATGTGGCTGTTCAGGTCCAACTCAGAGTCATGGCTGTTTCTAATGCACCACTGTTGATCCGTCTCTTTTGGAAAATCAGTTAAATAAAGTTAAATGCAAATATTTGAATTATCCAACAATCCTTATTTCTAAAAGTAATATTTAGAATAGATAGTGATTGCACACCTGTTGCCAGTTATGATTTTTCAAAGAAATCTTTCTGTAAAATTGCTTGAACCAAACATATGTTGCTTAAATCAGTTAAAATAACAATAATACCTGAGCAATGCAGAAGTGGACCGCCCATGATTTTTCCCTGTGGAGGACTCAGGCTGTGATGGGCTCCACGCTCCTGGCCCCAGGGTCTCCTGGGACGTTCACATGCGGCTTGTCTCAGGTGTTCACATGCTGTTCCCTCCGGATGGACAGGAGAACTTTGTGATTTCAAAA
Organism: Phalloptychus januarius; assembly: GCA_902982915.1. Lineage (NCBI taxonomy): Eukaryota > Metazoa > Chordata > Actinopteri > Cyprinodontiformes > Poeciliidae > Phalloptychus > Phalloptychus januarius. The sequence continues at coordinate 14,696,599 of CADWAE010000471.1, read as the reverse complement.
GATTGTCGATCAGAAAGCTTTTTCCGGAGCTTCCAAACCCTGGTAAAGTTGCAGCCATATTCCTTCCGCTGCAGCTCTGGACCAAGACCATCCTTCAGTCCGGCTCACTCTTCAGCAGTCACAGTTTGGTGACTCTAGATTCCGTTTTAATCCTTTCCTGGGTGACCCGGGCCAACTTCATTAAACACTGAGGAAGACAAAAGTTCTCTGGTCTTCTTCTTTCGGGCCTGTACTTTGCTCCAGGGCTGTGATGTGATTGGCTGAGAGGCTCTAATGTGTTTCTCAATTCAGATAAGGCTGGGGCCTTTCTGGAGTGGCAGAAGGTGGGTCTGCCTCATTCATTATGTCAAATAGCCTATTAAATGATAGACACCGGAGACAATGAGGTGCTGGCCAAAGTTTAACATGAACCAAACAGTCCTCTGCAGTAGTAAATAGTTGTCCCTATTCTCCAGCCTCCCTCAGAGCTCCATTGTGCCTGAAGCGTCTCCGCAGTTCATTGGAAATGCACTTTGTGTCCTTTTTCAACATAATTTCAGACACTTTGCTTTGTGGGGCTTTTCTTGGTTGAGAAATGTATCTGAAATGGGTGAAATGCTTGTGATTATATAAAGCTTGAGAAATGCTGTAGTTGTTAGTTGTTGTTTTTTTTCAGTTACAGCATTTGGTTTCAAAATTGGATTTTTTTCAATGTGTATGTTCGAGTTGCTATTTAAGATATAAACATACTTGTGAAATGCATTTTTTTTCTTATTATAGATTTTTTGTTTTCGGTTAGGCTTTTGTTTTGTTAAACCCTTTCACAGAAAAATAACCAGTAGTTTATTTCTTTCAATAAGAAACGCTTACTGGCAATAAAAATATGCCTGCTTATTAATGAATCATGTAGTGGGTCTGAAATCTGATGTCAAAGACATTGACGCTCTTCTCATTAAGCCACTCAGACCCTGAAAAATTTCTCCCTGTCTTTAGCTTTTTAGCCAAAATTTAAATGTTTGCTCAAAATTGTCTGGTATTTTGAACTGGTCATGTTTTCATGTTTTCTTCGGACGAATCAAGTCTTATGGATAACTAGACATATAGAAAACAAAGATTACTGTCACATGTAGGACACAACCAATGCTTGGTAGAAGTTCCTGCTTCATTAGTGATCCTGTCAGCCTCGCTTCCTAGTTTCTTATCTTTAAATACATTTTTGGCGAAACGTTCGGTTTTTCGACTGTCCCTGTTCAATGTTTTCTTGAATTATCAGTGATTGCCTTAGAAAAAAATCCACACTGATGGCTGAAATTGTATTCAATCAGTGAATTGTCCATGATGTAAAGGTGGATAGATGGATTCTTATTTTTCTAGATGGATGTTGATTTGCTCTGCTCTCATTGTTGTGCTTGCCAAAAGCATGACAATCAACGGAAGTATGAGTTGTGGACACTCTTTGGATTCACTGTTAATTTCCAGTGCAGGATTTGTCAAAATTCAAAAGATATTTTTGTGAGTATTTGGGTTGATGACTTCCCAAGAAACACTAAAGCCTTTTAGCTATTAGCCATGATTATGGTGAATGTTTGATACATTTAGATTGTGGAGGGTTCCAGTTGTATTTGCTGTCACAGATGGAGAAGCAGAAGCAAACACTAATAATGAAACTTAAACTGATAAACGTGTTGATGTTAATGTTTTTACATATTTCCACCCGTTTAGCTATCACAGTGGTATACACCACTTGTTAAATGAGTAAATGTTACACTTTCCTTGTACCTTAAATATCATCATGCTATTTGCAAAGCGATTGGAGTTTTAAAAAATATTTTCCATTCATTTTTGGAGTACTTCACTAACTCAAATTTAAGATTTTTAAAAACCATTATGAATGTAATTTAAGGCCTTTATCACAATAGAAATGTACAGGAGAAAATCTCAAGTAAATAAATTGCATCAGTTGGCAACAAAAGTGAATCAATGGCTGCGACAAACAACGTCCAGACAACTGAAAATAAATTGCACGTATCCATGGGGGACAGAAAAAAGCTAGCTAGCTTTAGTCTTGCTACGTAGCTAGCTAGTAAAGGTGTTTTAGCAACTGGTTCCAGATAGCCACGACCACTAGGAGTCACAGAGTGAAGATGTCTACTTGTGACTCAAACTTTTGACTGACAGAAAAAGTCAGATGAGAAAAAACAACAACAACTAAATTACAAGATATAATAGTCTCTGCAAAATTTAAGAGCTGTGATTAATGTTTTTAAGGCCAGCATACTTTTTAAGAATGACATTAAGATATTTTTAGGCCTTAGTTTTAGATGGATGAATTTGAGGTTTTGTAAGGATTTGCTGACACCTGGAGCGTTCTCAGGAACAGGTGTAATGATATACGCAGGTTGTGTTGCATATGTATGTAGGTGTGATGATAGAACTCGTCTCATTACAAGTGTGTCTGCCTGTTATAACTTTCAGCTGACATAGCAGGTTGAGGCAGGGTTTCTGCAGAAAAGTTGAATGATCTGTCTTGAAACTGTTGCTGATTTTTTTCATTATGGTTTTCCCTGATCCTTTTCACAAACCACTTTGTTGTGTTTTACTGTTGCCAGATCTTCTGGGAATCCATGCGTCCATGCTGTCGTCTCATGCACAGGTATAACATGTACATAAATAAATAAGTAAATACATACCAGGGAAGTACTTTAATTAAAGCATGCAAATAAGTAGGGAAGAAATAAAAACATACTAAAAATTCAGATAATTTGCCTTTTGTGATGGAAGCATGTTTTCTGTGTTTATACTTTATTTTTTATTGAGAGTCACAAAAACATAGTATAGTTTGGGAAACTGTATCCAAAGTGAGTTTGATTTTATGGACATGGCTGGCTAGTAGCTTTAACCTTTAAATGTGCTGCAACTTTAAAAAAAATTGGTTATTTGAGAACACACACACACGCACCCCCGTTTGTCAGATTTTGCAATAAACACATCCAATGAGAGGCTTGTGCAACCTTTCACACTGCAACTAATGATCCTTGGTGTGTGTGCGTGTGTGGATGTGTGTCTGGAGGCGGGTGTGTGATAGATCCAGTCCACGCGTGTAGATACCTCATGCTGAGCATGGAAATTGGCCCAGACAGCTCGGCCTATTGTATAATGGCCGGGGAGCCAAAGGTTGCTTGTAATCAAATTTGAGGTTTTTATTCCTCAGACTGGTGGAGAAACCTCGACGCTCTGTGCCTCCTTACACCCTGAGTGTTAGGAGACTCCATGCTCCATCCACGTTTGTGTGGAGAGTGTGTGTGTTAACATGTTCCACAAATAGAGCGGCGCCTGTGATGGCCCTCCGTAAGCCTTTTGTGTGAGTGATGAGTCATTTGGCCATATGATGAGAAAAGAGGAGAGAAAACCTGCTAGTGAAGATATTTTTTAGGCTTCGTCCTCGGATTCAACTTTTTACCTTGCAAGGAAACTGAAAACGGCTACCCTGACGATCCTCCCTGTCACGTTTCACTGTAAAATTCTGAATGTTGTGCAGATGTTAGTCGTCATAGTATTCCTAATCGATGTCTAAAGTGTATACTTCTCTATGCTAGCTCACATTTTAGTTAGATTTCAGCTCACAGAGCTCCTTGCCTTTGCTAAAAGGCAAAGCCAAGAGCGTATCGTTATTAAGATTCACCACTGTGTAATTAACCAGATTCCAATAAAACTCTCCAGAACAGGCGAGGTATAATTAGGCTATTCCCAAACAGTGGGCTTTAGAAACACCCTGAAGCAAGTCCATGTGAATTTATTTGATGCCCACCTCTCGTCCAGAAGGGAGGGAAAAAAACAGGGGTCCCTGCATTCAAGCAGCTCACAATGGATCTGTTGAAGGCTAGCACTCTGCAGTCCGGCTAACATCCCTTTTCTCTCTCTTTTTCAACCCCAGAAAAGCTCTTAAAAAGATACCGGGCCATTGCACACGCAATTGATATTCCACCACTCGAACTTAATATTGTGAATGGAGGGCCAGGTTCTATGAATCAGGCGGACAATGCGCTTAGCATAGCAGCAAACTGGCACTTTGTGTGTGGTGTCTGTGTCCCACAGGAGGAAGTTTCTAATGTGAGGCTCACAATTGTGCGTCTATAGAGTTCTAATGAGCTTCTGTGCGCTGAGTGAATGGGTGCAGGCTATTCATGGCGAGGGCCCAATGAGCCAGCTCACTGCACACATTCACAATGGCCCAGAGGGGGAATGGGAGGGACTGTGTGGAGCAACTGGTCTACCATGGGCAGGCCAGTAGAGCTCACCACAGGTTCAGGCACGTCCACAGTGGGATGGTTACATTTAATTTGGTCTCCACTCGGTGCTTCCCAATCAGTTGCTTCTCATATTAAAACTCCCTAAAACTAATGTGGACGAGTTGTAGCAAAAATCACGAGCTGGCATCCATCCATCCATCCGTCCATCCTCCAATTTCCTAGCTTTCTGCTGTTTTACTACTAAGGTTTTGGTCAAAAACTGCAAAGCATCCCCAAACCATGGCGGTTCCAGGTCTTTGTCTCTGTTTGCTCTGAAAAACTTGAGTCTGGACTTTATGTTGTTTTTTTAGAGAGAACTAATGTTTCCTCCTTGCACACCCACCATGGAAATCGGTCAAGGGCCTGCTGTATGTGACATTTTAGGGTTTCTGTAGACTAATAGTAGCATCTTGCAGTTTGCTTTAAGGATAAACTTGCTCAGATGGCCAGAACTGGATGAGTAGTTTGATTGTATTTCACTTGAAAACTATTTCGCCTTGAGAGATTTCTGCTTTTGAAGTCTCCAACATTCCTGTTGCAAAGCGTCTGTTTAGTTTTGCCGTGCTTAGTTGGTCTTGAGTCAATAGCGGCTTTTGAGAAAGTTTCTCATTATTAAACAATGAGGTGTTTGATTATTTACAACTATTGTTTTTGTGTGACTTTCAAAACTCCTCAGTTTCTTCCCTTGTATGGGAAGAAAACAAAACAAACAAGAACACATATACATACATTAAAAAGGTTTTGAAACATAAGATTGAGTCATATTTGTTTGAAAAGGAGTGAATTTTTTTTACATGTATTAAAATTCTCATCCTTTTTTGCTATTCTTCAATATGTCCTTATATCAAAATAAATGTGACAGTATATTTTATGTCAATATCTCACAAATATAATATTTTTTAAAAATTTCTAAGAATATCCCATATTAGTTTACTGTTTACATTTTTCCATCTTCCGTATAACTACTTAAAAATGTTTTTTGTATCTCTTTTGAATGTATTTACACTGTTACATGGCTTCATTTCCTAATTAAAATTGGAGCAAATTAATAAAATCAACTTGAGAAGGTTTTTCATTGCCAAATCAAAACTAGAAATATCTATTTCGCTTTGACTCGTGTTCAAGATTCCCATCAGATCCTGTTCAGCCTCAACGTGGCCTGAGGGTGACACTGTCTGTTTGACCTGGGTACTGCAAGTCCTCGCCTTTTCCACCAGATGGCGCTGATGGAAGCCCAGTTATTACTAAGTTTAGAACAAAACATGTATTGAACAAATATTGAGCGCATACATTAGACCGACTAATTAATCTATTTGTATTTTTATTACTAAGTTAAACATACAAGTTCTACCTTGTCAGCTATACTTCAGTCAAATCTTTGTCTTCATGTGAATTCATTTCGAACACGTTAGAGCGAGGCAGTGAAACCCATCAGAGGGCACACTAATACAATGAGATGTAACAATTTTCATGTGATTTATGGCTCAGAAAAGGCAAGTTCGGTGTAACAGAATTCTGCAGTGAAAGGATGTCAGAAGAGATGAGGGTTTTTTTTGCATCATATGTGAAACCTCTTAGATATCCAGGAAGTTGTTTCATTTCATCAATTCCATTAACACGTCTTCATACCTGACTTATAACCACAGTGAATAAGCCCCTCAGAGCTTTGTAATGCATCATCTATTTGACTCATGTAAAGATGAAGTAAAGGACCTCCACTGTTGCTCTGTCCTTGCCCTAAGAGATTTGCAGTGTGTGGTGTGTGTGGGGGTGTGTGTGTGTGTGTATCTTGCACCTTTATTACATTTTTTTTTCCTGAGTGCACATTTTAATGAGTCTTGTTTTCCTGATGGCACTTTAGGAAATGACAACTTGTGGGCAATAGAAAGTAATTACATTCCCTGTGTCTGCACCCAGAAGAAATCTACTTTTATTAATTATGAATAGAGGGGTCGACAGCCCTTTCTCTCAGCAGATGTGACACCGCATGAAGAGCCCCGTTCGCCTTTGTTTCACTGACAATAGCTATCCATTAGCCCCTCACTGTGTGTGCATACTGCGAGCGCTACAAGAGCTATATTAAAAGACAACTTATTTGCCAAAGTACATCTGTTTTGCATAAATTCTAATAAAACACATTAATTAGCTTTGGACAATTATGTTTCAAAGGAAAGAGTGGGGAGAGGGAAGTCTGGGTCTCCTTTCTTAGGCTGCTGCCCCCTGGGCTGATCCTAGATAAGAGGAAGAAAATGGATGGATGGATGGATGGATGGATGGATGGATGGATGGATGGATGGTGGATGGATGGATGGATGGATGGTGGATGGATGGATGGATGGATGGATGGATGGATGGATGGATGGATGGATGGATGGATGGATGGATGGATGGATGGATGGATGGATGGATGGATATGTGCATTGATGGATGGATGAAAGAGAGTTTGGTGGAAGAATGCTACACATGATCTGGAAATGTCTCCAGAGTCTCTGCTTCTGGAGTACACTGGTCCTCTCTATAGTGTAGTGGGATTGCTCTATTGTCTTCCAGAATCCCACTATTCTGCATGGCAATAGTGGAAAAAATGGCCCAGAAATACCAATACCACTTTTCATATTTTGTTTGACTCGTTTAAATCATTAATTTCGATGTCAATTTTGGAAATTGTGCATGATTAACCAACACAAAATGGTGGACAAGAGAAATGATGGGGAAATTGTATAAAACCTGTTTTTCCAAAATGTTTCCCAAAAACTTCAAAAAGGTGCGATGCACTTTTGAAACCACTTTGAAGTGCTAACACATATCAGGTCTGATTCGGTATCCGATCCGACGAAAACTCAGATTGCAGCAGTGTGAACAGGATAAAGTTAAATGGTTCTCACCACTTTTAATTACAGAATTGCCCTGAATTTAGGAAATGATCCCCACAGCATGAGGCTTCCAAAACCACGTTTTACAATTTTGATTATGTCTTTCCACAACCTCATCCTTGAGATGTCTGCGGTGATCCTTGATCGTCAATCCTTTTATTAACTAACGTTCCCTAAGAACTGCTTTGTTTGGGCTTTGCTTACTTTCCTGGGTGACTTCTGAAGACAATTGATTCCACTGGAATATATTTAGAGAGAAAACATGCTGAATATATATTCATGACACTCAGTACATTTGCTCATATGTGATTTGCTATGAGTTTCATATTCATGCTTTATTGTCACCTATAGTCCTGATAAGTTTGCTGAATTTTGTGTTTGTTATGCAACCAAATGGAATAAATTCACTGTATTTTAACCAAAAGGCAAGAAAAAGCAATACAAAGCATAAGAAAAAGCAGAAAGAGCTCGGCAGCCAACGTTTCATGTCATGCCACCTGCTGAACAGCTAAACTTCAACTTTGAAAGATGATTTGAACATTTTGAAGGAATAAAGCTGCATGTCTGCAGGAGGTCACACAACTGTGCTCAAAGAGCAACGTCAGGAGGACAGAAAGGTTTAGAAAAACTGTTAAACTCTGCTTCAGTCAAACTGAAAAGAAAAACATTTAGACAAATAAAGGGGGGGGAGCTGCAAGAACCACATCAGGCAGTTTCTCTGCTGTTTGTCCAGCCATTAATCAGACTTCTAACATTGTCAACTTCTCAGGTACTACGCATCCATCAATTGTTTCATTGCTGCTAATGTTGTTCAGTCACAGTTGTTCAGGCAAAATGTAACATTTACATGAAACCATCAATTTCATGATTTTTCAACATCGATCAGCGGAACACATGAAGCCTCAAGGAAGCAGATTCTCTATAAGCAGAGGTAGATAGTCACTTTTAAACATCTGCAGATTCTGTTATTTTAGTGGACAGTTCAAAAATACTTTATGTATCTCAGAGGGAAATTAAACTTAGATCAACCAAGTATCTTCCTGGTGATGCCAGCCTCACCAGGAAGGTCTGAAAGCAGTCAGTCTTGCAGCAAATCTGAAGAAGCCCCTGACTGAAGACATTACTGCATGCTGTTTTCATTTATGTCAAAAAACTCAAATGTGGTTTCTCAACAGAACAAACAAAAAACAAACAAAAAAAATCTATAAATGTGGACCTGCTGAAAAATAACAATATGTCAGTGTACTGACCAATATATAGACTCAGTACTTGGTTGTGCTGGAGTTTTATCTGTTGCTTTTCTTCCACACTTTCTGTGAACACATTAAGCACTCTGTACAGTGCCAGCTTCTTTAGCTGTGATGAGGATGTCACTGGCTCTCTGTTGGACCATGATCAAGCAAAGGTGAGTGGGTCAATCCGAAATATCAATATTATCAATATCAAGTAAGTATCAGTATTGGGTAGATACTCGGATCAATGCTTTAATTTCAGATTCCTTCTTGAAAAAATATTTTGTTTTTGTGTTGTAATTTCTAACTCTGTTGTAAAAACATTTTGGCTTTGAATTTCTCTCAATAAATTTTCTTTTGCATTTTGTTTATTTAGAAAACAATGCGCACAAAATTTATTTTCTTTCTATTGTTTCTGCTTATCTTGTAAATATCATTAAAGTATTTTGCTGACACAAGTATGAGCTCTATCAAAATTCTGTTCTAGGTTTTAAGAAAATCAAAGGAAATGCCACAGAAACGCCTAAAGGTCAGAAGTTTGATAATACAAGTATCGGTACTGGGTATCCGCGGTCCTGGCCTGTATTTACGGTAAGTGGTATCGGATTAATACCAAAATAAGCTTCATCGCACTCCTGCACTGTGAAGGGAGCCTGTGTGGGACAAAAAAAAAAATCTGTCGGTATTTATATTATTATTTAGAAGATAAATTTGGAGTTTTCATTTGCTGTCAAACAGCATTTGTATACATTTTTTTTCCTCCAAGTATCGAACAGAGTCGGACCGGCTGTAACGATTTTTATTTTGATTCGATTAATATTGAAACGTGCCCAGCAGATGGCGTCATGGTCGCGGTTTCTCCTTCTTCTCCCGCCCTCTTCCTCTCTCTCTCTGTTTCTCTCCCTCTCCTCCCGTTCAGCGGTGTGAGCTCCCAGCCCGCTGTAGGAGCGTCTGTTGAGCCGGTGAGGCAGGGCATCTCATCCACCTGTGCCGCGGATGCTGCAGCCGGAGCGGACCTGGCGTTACATGGCGTAGTTTCTGCATCGCTTACTTCTTGTCTCTCCTGAGGATTTTTATTATTATTATTATTATTTATTTGTTTTTATCTTTTGCCTTTCCTCCTCTGGCATTTCTCCTCTCCTCCCCTCCCCGAATGATAGAGGCATCTAAAGTTGTGATGATGCCTCCGCTAGGCGTTTGGGATTTGTAACAGCCTCATGTGCAAGGGTGATATCCTGACAGTGATTTAACGACACGGTCCTTTGGACGCGGATAAAACCATGGACTAAACCTTTGTTTCAACACAGTCAATATGGGATTGATACAGCTATTTGTGATTCTTTGCTTATTTTGCACCTCCTCAGGTAGGATGCCTCTGCAACCTCTTGCAACATGTAGCTTTCAGGATGTACGCAGTAGCAGAAGTATATCCTGCGTAATCTGCATCCAGAAATCTCGCAGAAGTTTGTCAAAATTCTATTTATTGCTTATTATTGTGCAAAAAAAAAAAAGGTGCCACTATGAAGGATTTTCATCATCCAGCTAACAACCTGAGTAACAATCTTCTTTGTTTGGAAATAAGTTGTAGGTTTTGGGGTTGACCCTGCCCTGCGCATCAGCGTCTTTGATGAACTAACACTTGGAGACGGAGGCTTTGATGGAGTTACTCAGGTCCAGGGCTTCCACAGCGAGTCTAGAGCTTTCCATTTTCAAGGTATTTGAAACGCACTTCCTGCTGCATGTTTTTTATCTGGTTATAGAAAAAAAAACTCATGCAAGATCTGGGGCCCTTCTGTGTGACAACAGAAGGGCCGCAGTCCTGTGCTTTTTAGGACTGGGCATACTACAGCCCTGAAATACTCAAGTTGGATTTTTCTGTCAGATAATCTGGGGATATTATATTTCGATATATAGCTGCATCATACTGGATTATTTGCTTTGTCCGCAGCAGGAACGATCTTGTGAGACAGTCCCATCTGCCTCTTTTCAGGACTTTCAAGACAAACATAATGCAGCCCTAAAATCCTAAAATTTGACCCATGTAGATTTCTCCTTACAGGTCCACCAGTGATAACTCAAATACAATTAGATATATATATATATATATACATCATATACACACAGTAAACATACACCAGAGTTGATAGATTTTTTTTCTGCAACAGGAATGAGCTCAGGAGGGGGTCCCACCTGCCAGAACAATAGGCAGTACTAGGTCATGAAACAGTGGGGTGTTCAGGGCAAGCAAAAAGGGGGGATTGTGCAAAGAATATGTTGATCTTGATGATGTTATGTGAACGTAAAGATACAATATGTAGATCGAAAAAGATGTTTCTTGAATTCACTGGTGATTTTCTGGAAGGCTTTCAGGAAGTAAGTTGTCTCTTCTCTGTTTCCAGTTGGGAATACCTTCGTTAGTTGGGCAAAACGGAGTTGCCAGAGCCGCATTTTCGTAGCTATTGAGTTTTTAATTCCATCCACACCCGTGTCACATCTTCACAACCCACTGCGATCCAATATGATTGCTGCTGACAACCTAATCACAAGGAGAAAGATAACTTGGAAGCAGAGGCAAAACTGAGCATCTCCTGACGTTTTAAAGGGATGATTGTTGTCCTGGAGCCAGGGAAGCAGCCCCGATCAGCTGCCAGCGCGTCTCTTCACTGATATCTTCTCATCTCCCAGCACACCCGTTGAGGCGGCGTTGCGTCGCTGTGCTGCGGCAGCTCCGGCATCCTTACGAAGGCATGTTATTTGATGTCTTCTATGTAGATGACACTCAAAAGGTGCGCTCTACACCCAGGCAGAGAGTCGGAGAGGGCTAAGAAAGAAAGGGAGTTAAACATAGACGCTTATTGAAAGAATCTCCCACTGCTTTTTCTGTAACAAGGCAAAAAAAACAAAACACAAACTGTACTTCGTCTGGCACCTTCCCGTCTCTTTTTACCTTCACTGAGCACAAGCAGCCAGGTAGAGCGGATGGTGTGTGTGTTATTTATGGCAGAGCTCGCCTCCATCCTTCATTCGGGATGTCTGTGTAAAGTCAGTGGTGCTGATGCTGCTGGGTGAGGAAGAAGAGGAAGAGAGGTTTGGGGGGGGGATGCGAGGCAGAGCAGACCTGGGCCTCTGCTTGTTTGTTATCAGAAGCTGACAGCGAGAGCCTCATTCGGCAGAGATGCAGAGTCGGGGATGATGAGAGGGAAGAAGCGGGGTAGGCTGTCTGCCAGCTGTTTGATAGACTGTGTTGATACCAAGCGTATGGACCCGCTTGGCTGGCCGGGACCGGCCGACAGGGCCCCACAGTGACATTCCGACGCTCATTAGATAGCAGGCAGAACATATCCATGGCTGTCCTCTCCACTGCCTGCCTGCCTGCCGCCAGAGGGGGGAAGGCTGCATCTCCCTGTGTGGCTGGGTGGAGGCAGAGTCTGATTCTCCATATCGAAATGTATGGCGAATATACGCATATTTGTGATATCTCTGGATCTTTGTCTGTCAAAGTAGGTTTTTATTTGTGCAGGAGTAAGGAAGAAGAAGGCTGTGAGCTTTGGAAAGGTTTAGGGAGGGGAGAGTTGGTGCTGAGGTTTTTTTTTTTTGAAGGGAGCTGTCAGTGCTACATTGCATGGCTTTAGGAGACCTCAGAGATAGAGGCAGGGGGAGAAAAGCCCCCCAGGCCATGCTTCTCTAATGTCCCGATGCCAGGTGATGCTCAGATACAAATGATCACATCACCCTCCTCCCACACAAGATCCACATTATTGCTCAATAGGAGCAACAATAACGAAAAACAGGGGGGGGACCACACCCAGAAGCACTCCCCTCCCCCAGCGCACGCACAACCTGTGTGGATGGATCAAACTCATTTGAAGTGCAAACAGCACAATTTAAAAGCATCCTTTGAGCCGTGGTGCTGGGCTCGCTGTAATTGCAGCAGTGTGTGCGTGTGTGTTTATGGTTTGTGGATATGAGTCCTGTCAGTCTCTGAAGCAGCGATTTTTACACCGACTGAACACAGACAGTAAGATGTTTCTGTGTTTGTTGTGCTTATGATGTCGCTGACTGCGGCGACAGTTAAGTGCAACAGGACGGAAGAGGCTCATTTATTATACAGCCATGCTCCACGCGTGCGTGTTTGTGAGAAGCAGTAGGAGTGTGGTTCACCCTTACATTGTTGACATTGTGTTGAAGCGTATGGGAAGGATTCAGACTTTGTTTTCTGTTGGAAAACATCTGAATTGGTTCGGAGCTTCAGAATAATACTGAGAATGATTTAGAATAATTACTGAGTGCTAAACCTCTCAGGAAACACCAAATCAAGGCTCTGTTTCACACGCTACTATTCTTTTTCAAAGATAAACAACCTGTTGTTTGTGTTACTACCATTAAATGAACCGTAAAGCAGTCCAGTGAGAGAACTGTAATAAAGTGCCATGGTTGTTTTGCATAATATTGCAACTCATTGTGAAGCTGCCTTTGTCGGCACAATCAAGAACCTTTCAGTGAACAGAAATGCACGTTTCACCCAGGGCATGCTGGGAAATCTGAAAGAGTCTTGCTCATTTGACGGCTCTTCTGCCACCTGAGGCAGGTAACCATGGACCTTTAAACATTTAAAACATTCATTGTACTTGAGGGAGACGTAATGTTGAAAGAAACTGATATATGGCTTTCAACATTTTCATTTATTTATCAATATTAGAGGTGAAAAAAGTATTAAAGGTGGAATGATTAGTCATGTTCAATGATTATTGCAATAATCATGAACTCATTTAGCAATCGATTAATTGTTAAGTGAAGTACGCATACAGAAATAAGCTATTTGGTGCAGGGAACAACAGTCAAAGCAATAATTAAGCTAAAGCTAAAATAATAAAAAGAATTATTCTAAAAGAGTGGCATAAAACTTCAGTGGGCTCAAAACAAATTCTAACACCCAGAGCATCTTTTTCCAAGTGTTGGTTGCTTTGCCTCCATGGTTTGTGGCAGGATTTCTTACGACTTCCTTTCAGTAGGGACTGTCTTCTTCCCTCTCTGTCACAGATGGCAGTTTTGTAGATTTTCCGACTAATAGTTGCACCATCAGCTGTCTCTCCCACCTGAGCTGTGAATCTCTGCAGCCCCTCCAGTGTTGTCACAAGCCAGATTGCTGCTTCTCTTATTAATGCTCCCCTGTCATTTTGGATAGATTGCCACGTCTAGGTTGGGTTTGCAGTCATGCTACATTGAGCTGAGCTGTGTGTAATGATCAAAGCTGTGGTCTGCTGTCACATTAAAAGCTGACTAACCTCAGCGCTTCGTTGTTCTGTTTTTAAGATAATGTTCTAATTTCACACACAGCTTGACTTTATCCATCAGTATTATCTATTTACTAAATATGTGTTTTATGGAGGCCACTGGGTGCAGTGCATTTGATTTTCACTACAGTAGAGAAAAAAGCAGAATATTCACTAATTTCTCAAAGCTCTTCAACTTTTAATTAACGGTAGTTTAAACTGCCGTGTCCTTAGTGGCATCAATAAAATTACTCACAATTATTCCAATTAAAAGCCAAAATGCAAAAAAGAAAATAAATTGCAATAAAAAGTGCTTTGACCTTTTGTGACTAATAATGAAGAGTTAATTGATGTTAACTTTTGCTGCACTAGCCTATTCAAGCTAAAGGGTTGTTTCGAGCCGTCTCTTCATCATGCCCTTGTGGTGCTGACTACAGAGAGAGTCAGACTTTTCTAAGCTGGTGGGAAAAAAATTTCAAAGTTAAACTTAAGCTTTTATGGACGGAGTCGAGTGTTCAGTGGGATTTTTTTCTTAAGTGTAAGTCGTCTTAATTTTATATGTATGAATTATAGGCTGAAGTGTCCATACTGCTAATAAAATCTGTAATAACATTTCACCTGTCACTATTGGTGATAGGTGTCCAATGAGTGTTTGAATGTAAAATGTAACTAAAGACATTTTTTTTTATTTGAACAAAGTAAGACAAAAATGTGCAAGTTGTAGAGAAACACATTTTATTACTACTTTTTTTTCATTAAATTTTTATTTTTCTGACTTCAGAGACATAAACATCTCCATCTTTACACACAAAGATAAATTTGAGAGAGAGTGACCCGACCTCGATTACAACTTTCGAGCTGAATTCGAATAACATTTGAACACAGTTTTCTCGTCTCTTCAACATAGTGCTTTTTCGCTCTACTCTGTCGCATTGCACTCGCCCCCCAAAAAAGTTAGCCAATCTCTCCAATCTTATGACTGACATTATCCCCAACTCCCCGTGGTCAAAGTCATCTTTGCTTGCTGACTTCTGAGGCAAAGCCGATCCGCACAGGAGAGCGAGTGACCATGGAGAGAAAGTGATTTCTTTTCCTTCGGGGCAGTTATACAGTTGGGTGGCTGGAATGCTGTCATTAGCTCTGTGTATGTGTGAATGTCAGACAGGCAGACACTGAAGAGCCGATCTGAGAATTGGGGAGAAATTGCTGGCCGAAGCAGTCCTAGAGGTGCCCTTCGTTCGGTTTATTTGTTCCAGAAGAGTGAAGCCTCGGGAGGGTAGTGTAGGGTTGGAGGGGCTTCATAAAATGCAGATTGCCTGTTGGTCTGAGTTATTGCTACGCTTAAATCAAAACTCCTAAAGTTGACTGAACTTGGTCAAATCGTTCTTATTTTGAAGAGTTGCACCGATCCAGTTTTAAACAACCAATACCCATTTTTTTGTTTTCCTTCATGTCAGATCAACTGCTTTCATGATTTTTGTTTGAAGGTTTATAATTCATAAAGTGTTGTAACCTTATTTTGCTTAGCAATTAAATGCAATGATGACCACTGGAAATGTACTGCTATATGCTTTGTAAAGACTGTAGCTTTGAATCTAAAAGAAAATGGAGGAAATATAAGGCTATCCCCATTTATGCATCAAAGCTTATATCTAGAACCTTTTTCTTTTTTTGTAATCTAAAACTAAACAAAGTGAATCAAAAGGCATGTTTTCTATGCCTTTTGATTCACTTTGAATCAGAAAAAAAAGTGTGATATTTTTTTAGTATTGGACCTGAAGATCTTTAGTAAGAGCAGATTTGGGGAAATTGCTGATTTTAATCACTGGCTGATTGATTTGTGCAGTGCTTATATTTTATTAATCTTTTGATGTAGCTTGTTCTGCATCGGAGGCACAAAGAAGCTGGAGTCTTTAGCATATTTTACTCCAGAGCCCAGTTTTAGGTATGTTCTGCTTGGTCTTTATTGTTTCATTCTTTTAGTTTTTGCAGGGCGTTTTTTCAGTCATAGTTTAACACCTGATAGTACAGTAGTTTGATTGGAGGACCAGGATTGCAACATTTGTTACATTTTCAGCTGGAGCGTTCCACTTTTACATTGCACTGTGCCAAACGCACCAAACTCTTTGAAAAACCCGTTCACCTCCTCGCCTGTAGCGATGCTGCACCAAGAACCACTGGAGGAAGCATGAGCGCAATTTCCTCCTTTACAAACCAAAATGGAGGGTGTCAGATTTTAGCAGTTGTAGTATTTTGCTTTTGCCATTTCTCCTTCTAGCACGTTTATGCGAGCCCGACCAGACTTTCTAGGCAAACGAACCAGAGTTTGGTTAAAGCAAACTAAACAAGACTGGTGTCTGAAGCTTTTAATAAGTAAATATTTTCCTGCATGTCACCAGAAGAGCCAGTCAAAAAGAGCACAGGTCATTTCATTGCCAGTATTTTGTTAAATTCAGAACCGCTAGTGTGGTTTACGCTAGGTTTTGTGCTTCTGTAAGGAAAGCTGTTAGGAAATGTTATTTATTAAACATTAAATCATCATTTTCAGCTTTTGCTCTGAAAATCTTAGGTAATTTAAGCCGACTGTTTTCTCCCTTCACTCTAAAACATATTTGACAATCGTTATTGTTTCCCATTGTCGCTCCTTTCTCTGCAGTGCGGTCTAGTAAGTTGGTTGTTTTTCTTTCTTTCTAACATATGCACCATGCTTCTCCTGTTGAGTTATTTCTTAACACTGCAGCATATAAATATCTTGACTATTTTGTCAGAAACCATCTTGAAAGTACTGTCACGCTATGCTCTTATGCACTACAAATGTTATGCTGCCACAGGAATTCACTGTTAAAGTTTCCCTGCAGCATCAGGGAAATTGAATTCAGGATGACCCGGTAATTCTGACCAGAACTCCATTCAGCATTTCAATAGTTTTTGTCTGGATGTGTGTCCATATGAGGTGAAACCCTCCTCGCTGCATCATTCTCTTCCTTTATATTGACTCTGTAGTTGCAGGGCGGTGAAAAAGTTCCCTCCTTTTATTGCACATCTTCCAGTCGGCACCTGTTTATCTCCAGGCATGCACTTACAGCAGCGTGTGTGAGCTTTGACGGTAATGAAAGCTTTTGTGTTTGCTGCGACTTGGAGGTTTTATCGTCGCCGTGAATCCTCCTGCAAGATTTTCTCCTGGCTTTGGCGTGTTCCTGTGCATCCAGCAGATAAAATATCTCACTCGGAACAAGTTCAGTTCTTACTTTTAATAGAAAACATTCATCCTGGGAAAACAGTGTAGTTTCAGATGCTTTTAAGGCAGTGATGTCTTCCTTCCACGTCTGACTTCAACAGCATTATCTAATGCAGAATAGCCTTGGCTCTGGGTTTTTAATCTCCTCTCATGGCTCACCCGGTCTTAACTGGTGGAGAGATTGCTTATTAGCAAAATGCTGCAGAAAAGCTGTAGGAGGTGTTGCTTTGTTCTGGGAAACCACTAGGTGACTAAGAGCGAAAGTCCTCATTATTCGCCTACAAAAGTAACAGCAAGCTAGCAAGATTGTTTGAAGCAACATATCGTCTAATAGAGGAAGAAATATGAGACGTAACAAACAACCGAGGTGAACTTCTGCCTCTCCAAACAAACATTGATTTAGATTCTTAACACTGCAGAATCTAAATCACGCTACAAACCATCCGTATGAGAGAAAAAGCCTTTGGTGAAAAATCTGTGGGATTTCAGTGAATTTAAGATTAAATGTGTTGTTAGCACAAACATTGTATAAACCTTTTGACATGAATTTTTGCAGCCACAGGTTCGGTGCAGATTTATTGGGAGGACAATTCGACAGACCAATACAAAGTGACACTTGTGTGTGAAGTGGAAGTAAAATGATGCAATTACACCTTGGATTTGTCTCTTCCAGCTTTCAATTGTTTGTCTGTTCCTCTTTGCAAAATAGCTCAGTTGAACTGCATTAAAAAAAACAAATAAATTGGTGAACCACAATTCTAAAGTGTTGATTTTCTCTTGGATTCATGTCGGCCTTTGACTGGGATATTTTAACACATAAGTGTGCTTGAATCTAAGCCATGCAAACCGCAAACGGGGCCTCTGACGTCTTAATTTCAGAAATGTCTCCTTCCTGAAGAACAGATGTGTGGAGTGCTAACAAGTAGTGGTCATCGACAGATTATCGCACTTGAGCCGTGGGTCGCTGCGGCTCCTCCAGATTTTTCCAAGGGCCTCTTGGCTGCTTCCCTGATCAATACGCTACTTTCTCAGCCTGTCAGTTTAGTTGGACAGCCGTCTCTTGCTAGGTCTCAGTTGTGTCTTCCTTTAACCATTTTTATATGATGAACTGAACAAAAGTTTTGAAATGACCATGTAGAACCTGACCTTTATTAAGCTCCGCCATGACCTCCATAGAGGTCACACCTCTGATGTCTGATGTGTTCATGATGGTATTTGTCCTCTAAATTTCTCTCACAAACCTGTGAGCCCTTTGCAAAAGGACTTCAGATATTTTGAGATTAAATTTTACGCAAGGAGAGTATTTAGTGAAGCAAATTTAAAAATGAGGGACATTAAAGGAGTACGACTACTTTTGTTTTCGAAATATGCGATTGGGATTGAGGTTATTGGCCAACTGATAGAACTCCAGTCGACAAACATATAAAACAAATCACGAGAATTACATCTTAAATGCTCAGATCAGACTCTGATGCACCGATGAATCATCCTTTTATAGTTGCTTTGTGTCAGGATTTCACATCGGGGTGGTCGTTAGGAGCAGGTGGCTGCCCCATCCAGGTGCCTGCCAATACATAATCGACCAAAGGCCTTGTCAGCAGGGCTGCATTGATTTGGCAACAAGGAAACGCTGACTGGCTCATCGCAGCTATAAATGCGCATTTATGTATGTTTTTCAGGAATGCAGAGACGTCGGCTGCTTCGGTTGTCTTGATCTTAAGCGCTTTTCACGGCCAACCGCATGTAGATTACGAAACGAGAGCAGACCTCGACTCTATAATCCACTAACGTGCCATTTGACGCAGCCCCTTGCCCTAAACGTGTAAAAGATGGCGATGAAAGTCGGACGCGTACGGGTCAAATGTTTCTGGCTGCCAAATCATGGATCAGCCCAGTGCTGGAGGTTCCCTGGTCTTCACCATCCCCCCGTCTGTATCGGACCCGCCCTGACACCTGCTCCCACTGTGATTATTTTGCTCAAGATTAAGATGTCATGGTGCTCACTGTTCAGTCTGTGGCATGGCTAAAAAATAGAAAAAAAGAAAAAAACCTAAAAAACAAAATAAGGAAACCTATTTATAGCTTTGGATAAAATAATGTCCATTAATCTCAGATTATTTCCAACAGTACCATTTGGATTTGGTTGCTAAGCAGGATCTACAGATTGCGGCAGATTAATGCTAAGCAGAACTCTTTTTGCCGTCATTGGACCATCTGTCCCACGTCAGCCAATGGCAGAGATCATGTCTGTTGATGTAAAATGCATGAAACCTTCCTGTCGAGAGCACAAATGTAGAGAAAATTGGACAGAATAGCAATTTAGCCTATAAAAGGGAAAATGCCTTATTATGCCAGCAGAATCTTAAAATCCAACTCGTGCTTTATTCTTTCATTACGTACTATATTCGTGTTCATTATTCTCTGTATTTAGACTCCATAGCTGGCCCGGCTTCCAGCTTTGCATTGCGTTAATTGGCTACTCCCACCAGCTGGAAGTAATCTAAATACTCTGAAGAAAAGCTGCCACAGCATCATGTAGTGCTGGAGTGTGCCAGGGTTAGCTTGCACGCTTCCCATAGCTGGAAGTGAGCCCTTTGATGTGATTACTTCTGAGAAACGTCATCATTTATGGATGCTTTCATTAAAGTTGCACAAAGTTTTGTTGGAAAGGAGAAAAGGGGGCCACATGGCTGGGAGAGGGGCCTACGAACGAGTGACACACAACTGGCAAAAGATTCTCTTCTGCAGTGTCATTAGCCTTTCACTTCTTCTCCCAAAGTTACCTGGCTTCATGTGTCAGGTCTTACAAATAACCGAGGAGGGAGTCGATAGCTGGGAAGAACAGCTTGCACTATTTGAGAGAACATTTTGACAGAGCATCAGCATACTGGTTGAAAGAGAAACTGGTCCGTATAAAAAGGCCTGAGCAACTCAAGCCAAGGTCGAATGGATTGTGGTCGTTGACGTGTCAGAGCATCGCTAAAATGGCAAAGCTTGCAAAAACAACTGCAGTCCAGGAATAGTGAGTGCATTTCGCACTAAGGCTCTCATTTATCACAGGTGAATACAGAAGAAAAATGGGTGTGTGGACATTTTTACTCTCATTTTCGGACGCATCTATTTGGTGGGATGCACTCAGATCCCGAAGCGGCTGTTAAATTGTCTGCTTTAATTGTCTTAAATTATGTCATTGCGGACCTGAGGAGCAAAGAAAATGATGCTTTGTTGGGTGAATTACAAGTCCATTCTGGTTCTAAATGATGTCTAGCAGCGCAACGTTTCAGCTGATCTTTTTTCAATGGGTTACATTTCTTGGATTTTTTGTTCACCGTAGATATTACAGAGGCCGATTGCACAAATGTGGCACAAGCTATGCAGAGTCCTCGAGGAAACTTATATAATCAAGGAGAATTATATGAACTATCAAAATTTAGTCCTATGTTTATAGAAGTTTGAAATCTACCCTCTGTCATCTGTTGTAGCTGTCGCAGTTCTTAGTATAGAATTTCTCGACTTATTCAACTTTAAAGCCGTCTGTGCACATGTAAAATTTAAACCCCAACAAATTAGCTTGCTCGTTCGTCTTGCGGCACTGTCTCTTCACATCATCATCTTCACAAAGATCACTGCTGCATACACGACCTAAGAAATTTCACTTTGCTCACCACGTCCAATACTTAGTCTGCTAAATAAAAGGCTGGGAAATGTAGCTTCTGATCTTCCTTAGTTGCAGCAACACCAAGGAACAGCAACACTTTTTTTTCTAGGGTTGAACCAATTGTCACACTTTGTGTGACTAGGAGTCACTTAGCTCTTAGAATAATCTAGGTTGACTGGGACATACAAGCTGAAAAGTCCAGGAGAAT
The DNA here is from genome assembly GCA_902982915.1 of Phalloptychus januarius. Lineage (NCBI taxonomy): Eukaryota > Metazoa > Chordata > Actinopteri > Cyprinodontiformes > Poeciliidae > Phalloptychus > Phalloptychus januarius. Next base: position 14,675,849 of record CADWAE010000471.1, on the reverse strand, counting down.
GTATTGCAACTTGTCTGACTCCCTTAAATACAGTAGAAATGTTTAGATATTTATACAATAGGATGACAAAAACATTCTATGTTTTTTGAAATAGGAAATATTTTAGCTCTGAATCATTAAGAAGTAATACTAAAACCTTGAGCAGCATGCATCCAGACTTGTCCCATTTTGCATAATTAGCTAAAGAATATGAGAATTTAAAAAGGATGTGACATTTGCTTGTCATGCACAGCTCTGCTCAATATTCTGCTGGACTGAGATGGGTTTGAAGGCTGTTAGATGGACTTTATCCAGCAGTTACAAATCTGTGACTTTTCTTTGAGGCAAACTCTTAAAATACCAATTTAACACACAACATTTGCAGAAACTATGTTTGTGTTTCAGGTTTTTAAGGGTGTTTTTTTTTTATCAGGAATCTTATGTTATGATACAGAACCGAAGGAATTTCCCTAAAAGGATTTTTTCTTTTTTATCAGATCAGCTGGATCAGGAGAACTAAGCTAACCGGGCTGTGGAGTTTAAGTCCTAATTGTTTCCAGGAGTAAACATGCTGTTTCATGGATCACATGTGGGGCAACCGTTTGCTTTCCTACCTAAAAAGCAACGTGTCAATTAATGAAGTCCAGTGTGCGAATGGATCAGCGTTACAGTTCTACAAGATGTGTGAAACAGATTGCTAAACCTGAAGCTCAAAAGTTATCAACCCAAGTAATCAAAGCCGCTATTTACTATTATCATTTTTATCTTTTCTAAAAATGTGTCTCTAAGCTATTTGTAAAGGAACTACATACACAAAAATAAGCCACTATGAAAACCTCTTGGTTGCCACGTTGTCTCGTCTTTATCATTTTAAAGAGAAACGAATCGGTACTCATTAAAGATGAATGTCTTTAAATTTCACATTCTTTTTTTATTATCTTTCTGTTCTCACTCCAGGAACCTCAAGGGAGGTGAAAGCTCCTGCTGCGGTTTCTAAACGGATGGTCCAGAAGCTTAAAGGCAAGAATGAGTTTACTGTGCTGGCGACCCTCAAGCAGGATCATCTCAACTCAGGAGTCATTCTGTCCATCCATCACTCTGAGCACAGGTAAGGCCAATGAACTTTTTATTTCTCACAGCTTTTGTTTGATTCCAGTGTGTCTTTAATCATTTCAATGTAGGAATACGTAAGAACAGCTTTATAAATTTTTTCAGATATGAAGATGTAAAGTCGGGTTTTAAGTTTCTAATATTACTAGAAAGCAGATGAGCACATACATGTTAAGGAGACATTTAACAGTCACTTATAGCTGTACAGTGACTGATTTCTTTAAATTACCAGAATCATAAGTTCTGCTAACATTCACTTCCTAAACTAAACTAAAAATTTGAGGTTTAAACGGTAAAAAATGCAAGAATGAAAGTTCGCTTGGAGAGGAAGGAGCCATTTCTCCAAAACCAACATTAAAAATCCATCTTCAATTTTTCAAATAAACTTTAACCTTATTTTTTTTATAAAATGCGTCCTGTGGTCAGAATGACCACTGTTACATGTTAGAGGAAAAAAGTTTGCTGTGTGGGTGACTTGCTTCAGGAGGGACTGGTGCACTTAAGAAAATTAGCATTATATGTGATCAAAAAGAGTTTAGTGAGCAAGATGATTGAACAGCAGCCCAAATGTGACATACTATAAAGCCAACTTGTGATAAATTCAACTAATTGACCTTAATTGAAGTTGCATTCAAAATTTAAAACATCTCATTTAGTCATATAAAAAGACTGAATGTCTGCAATCGATTAGCATCTACATGTTTTACACACTGGCTAAACAAACGCAGCAGCTCCATTTCAATGCTGATGTATTCGTCATAGTCCACAGATGCTGTAAGCATGGAGTTTGTAATTGTGAGCCGCAGACCCTGTCTGCACCCGGTATGCTAATGCTTCTATTAGTTTGTGCTAGCTGAGCCGTTGGACGATCAGAACAGCAATCTGACTTTCACATAATGCACTGATTGAACAGTTTGTACATTAAAGTCAGTCCTGAGCAAAGAGCTCCCAGGGATGTTAATGACTTTCCCCCACCGCTGATTAGCTTTCCCAGCCGCTCAGATTCTACAAAGCAGCGCTGCGTGGTTTCATTTGGAAATGTGACAAGGACTAATTCAGCATCAGAAGTGTAAGCGAGTGCACTTCCAGAGCCAGGATTAATGTGCATACATGGCGAGGGGAGAGTAAATCTATTAGATGTGGTTTGCAGATAAATCAGTTCTATTGCTACTCTTTCATGAGCGTCTTTCCTTTTTTTTTTTACTTTGAATGATGTTTCCAGGAAGCAACTTTTCCTTAAGTCTGCCTTTAAAAGCAGAGGTGATGTGTGTGCGGGGGGGGATGCGCGTGTGTGTGTGTATGCTGGCAGCTCTTTTCATTAATGTCTTGTGGTTGGTAAATCTCAGTGCTGGGGAGAAGAGGATTCTCCTCGAATACTAATACTCCAATATAGACATGCACTCCATTGTTGGCCGCTGCTGATGTTGCGTCTTCCAGCCGTACAGCTGCTGGTGGCATTACACTTAAAATATTGCTGATCTAAGGAATTTGAGCTCACATTTTCAAATGATCAAGGCGTTTAACAGATAATGGCAATACCTACTTGGATGTGTTTTTTTTTATCATGATGGGTGACTGGTGCTACTTTAATGTTTTAGGTTTCTGGAGCTTGAGAGCAGTGGCCAGCGCAGTGAGGTGCGTCTTCATTACCGCACCAAAAGCCACCAGGACCACACTGAGGTGTTCCCCTACAGCCTGGCCGACGACCAGTGGCACAAAGTCTCCGTGGCCGTCAGCGCCTCCCACGTCATATTACACGTCGACTGCAACAGGTAAGAGTTTTGCGATTCGTCGACCGCGTCTTACAGAGATATTCGTCCTTGGACTATTTCACACCTCGTCTTGCTACAAAACGATTAACGTAAAAATACAACGAGAAATTGGAAATTGTGAAATAAAGGATATGAGATTTATCAACTTTATAATTTCTGTGTTTGAAATGTTCACACATTGAATTATTGGAGAAGCCATTTTGCATCTGACAGAAACAACTGAATTTTGTGCTAATATAGCAGAAACAATTTTATAGTTAATAGTTTAAACAAGTGTATGCATTGAAATTAATGCTGCAAATACGATGGAGCATTAGGGTAGGAGTAAGAAAATAAATGCACATACAATTACGAAAATAAAGCCATAAAATTGCAAGAATAAAGTTAAAATATTACGTGTATAAAGTGATGATATTGCAAAGATAAACTCATACGAGAATAAAGTCATAAAAATTTTAGAATAAAGTCGGAAAATGATCAGAACAAAGTCGTGGTAATGTTAGAATAAAATCATAATATTACTAGAATAAAGTCGGAATATTATGAAAACTATGACACACAAAAAAAGTCTTACAACTGTGGTGAATTGAGGAATGTAGAGAATAAGTAAATAAGTATTACAAAGTAATACTTTGTATTTGTATTGGTTTTACAAATAAGGAAATACTTAATCTGTCGATACATTTGCATCAGATTACTCTGAGTAGCAGGACACATTGCGTATTAAGACTTTATACTTGTGTTATTTTGACTTAATTCCTGTAATATTGTGACCATTCTCATGATTTTATTTAATTTTTATTCATAGCCCTAAAACTCCATTATACACAAACATAGAAGCTGAGATGATAGGAAAACGGTATATCTTTTATTATCACAACAACTGTGAACAAAGAAAGCCTCCAAAATTTGGGCCATTTGCATCTGCAGTGGCTTTTCCCCATTTAAATAGAGCTTTCATTACATTGAATTGAGAGGCTTTCGAGGAATTATAACCTTGTTTTTTTATTGCTCATCCAAAAACTACCAGAACCTGCATCACTGACCCATCGTAATGAGTCAAGCTGAATAAAAAAAAAACCCCTTCCGATTTCCACAAAAGTGTTTCACGCGAATTGAACGTTGCCAAGGTTTCAATTAAGCTGACTTCACTTCCTAAATGTTACAGAGACATTGAATTCTCCCACGTTTACATTTGCACCGGTTGTATGAATTTTATCGGGGTGTTTAGTGCTTGTGTATGACGATGCTTACCTTGGCACAGCAGCGGAAGCAGACGGCGTCACCATGTGCGCTGCTGAGAGTCTGTGACAGTTTGTGCTGTCCTTCGGGGAAAAAAAGTTTACAGGAGGATTTAAAAGAGCAGGTCCCACAAACATGGAGAGAAACTGATGCGATGAAAAGAGGAAATGCCACCGATTGTTTGTTTAAGAATGTCAACTTTATGTCTGTTGTGCTTTTGTTTTTTAGGATCTATGAACGGGTGGTGGAGGCGCCCTTTATGGACATTCCTGAGGATACTTCCTTCTGGCTCGGACAGAGAAACTCTGCTCACGGCTTCTTCAAGGTCAGCACTTCTCCCCCAGAATATATTAATGCTGATGCCTGTCTTGATGTGTCATATTAGCTGGCAACTAATGCTTCGGGCGCTATCTTTCCTGCTCAAACCCAATTTTGGTTTGTCTTCTCATTCTGCATTTGTCTCATTTGGGGTTATTTATTATGGCTCAGGGATTTAATTGCATGCATTTCTCAAGGCCTGCCATTTTAATTTGAAGGGTCGTTCAACTCACTCTATTAGAATAGACATTTTTTTTTTGTATTATTTTCATCATTGTTTGTTCTCTTTTCCTTGGTCTGCAGCAAAGCCCAGAACAATTATTCCAGCAACTCCCACAATGCTGATTTGGGAGAGATCATTAAATAGCCTGTGGACTGCGCTCATTAAGCCCAGAATCTACAGCTCCTGCTTTCCAGTCGGAGACAAACAGTATATCACTACTTACATACAGAGATATGCTTCAGAATGTCTCACCTGGGGAGACACTTCAGTGCAGAAATATCACTTTACCTCCAGGTGTTACTATTAAAGTCAGTCTGCTTTTGACTGGCTCTGTGTGTGGTGATCTTGTGCATATACGTACTCACTTCACCCACTGCGTTCTGGCAGCTTGTTTCCACTGTGTTAATGGGTTAAAACAAAGACACCCCGGTGGTCGAGCACAAATCTCATCTAGCAGCGTCCCTCTGTGATTTTGTGCATCTTGATTAGTTGGTAGCAGGATGCCTGTCCTCGTTTAAGAACACACGGCATGTGATGTATGGACGGCATTCATGTGATGAGAAAATAACTAGTCAGCACTCAACAACTATAAAGGTTTCTTTTTTAAATCAGTGAAAGCAACACACTCTTGTGCTGCCAAATTATGATAACAGCATAGATATCTAATCTCGAGACTCTTATTGACAACATTTAAGAGTCTCAAGATTAGATATTTTTGCACTAATTTGTTTTTTAAAAATAAAATCAAAAGGAAACCTGTTTTTCGCGATATGTTGAGATTTGTCTGCAGTTTATTCAGGCGCCGAAGGAGAGAGCGAGAACAAGACATTCAGGAAATAACAGGAAGGCTGAACGGAGCGTAGCAAAGTTTCTGTGTTATCCTTATAAGCTTACATCCTGTTTCTGTCAAGAACATGCTGGATTTAGAAATCTCAATCTTAAAACTAGTCATTGACTGTGGAATACATACGGAAACTGTTGCTTGATTGTCGCTAGCTGTGCTAACTGCTAATTTAAGATGCTAAAAACGGCTTAAAAATGTTATCTCCTTAATCATTTTGAATTTGTTTTAAAATAGTATAACACTCTGTCACTTTAATCAACATTAAGACATTATCCTTTCTTCATCGCTTAAATAATAAGCAATTCAGTTTGAGGAAACTGAATTGATATGAGTTGAAACAACATTTAATTTCCCTTTGGGATCAATAAAGTATTTTTGCATTTGAACTAATAAGCAATAGAAAGAAGACAGAACTTTCACAGTGTTTCTTTGTCATTCAGACCACACCAGGCTTTAAGAGGAGCCTTACATTCACCCAGTTGTATTGATGTCTGCCTATGACGTTTGCTCAATTTGAGCCCTTCCTTCCAGAGATGAATTATCACAGATGAGACAAGCTGACTAATATTTAGAATAGAAGGCAAGGCTGAATACATTTTCAATTTCATTTTCATTTCAATTCAATTGTGCAGAATCTGTAGAACATTAAGTGTTAAAAAAAGTTTATTTCATGGCCTAATTTCTTTTTTTAATTAAAAAACAAAGTTTGATCAGGACCGTGTGCGCCTTTAAGATCATTATGTCTCCCTATTGATAACTTAAATGAGCAGATGAACATTTACAGAGAATTAAAGTTACAGCAGTCATAATACTCAGGGGCTTGGGGATTTTCTTCCTAGGTTAATTGTTCTTTTACATTTTAAATAGTTAAAACAGTTAAATATTCCTCTTTTCCTCCCCTTATGCTTAAGGTAATTTTTCATTTGCTGTTAGCGCTCAGTAGAATATCCCAGCAGGTTGATTTTCCATACGTCAGTTCATTTATTAGACAGCTGACAGCTCTTTTCCTTTCTGCACTGCGCCAGCTCTCCCAAAAATGATCCAATAAAAGGTGACAGATTTCATATAAATCCACCCGGTTACTAAACCTCACTCACAAATTTGTCACATTAGCTGGTTAAACGTTTCGCCGTGGCTCTATTGTCGTTCAAGGCAGAATTCATCACAGCGGCTGAAGGTTATGAAATTTGCACCGTGGCCACAACAAATGTACATTTTCGTGGTTTCATTACCATTTTGATCCCCTATCTGCTTCCGGTTTTATTTTATTTTATTTTATTGCTCGTGAAAAATCCGCGCGTCATCTTGGCTGGGTTTTTTGTTAAATTTACGGCCAGCAAATTGAAGTGGCAAGAAAATTTAAAAAACAATTTCTCCTAAGTTGTGCTGCTCCACTTCTGTAAGGGTAATAAACGCTCTCGAGGAGTGCGCTGGGCCAGGTCGCCATGGCAACTGAGTATCTGCGTTTAGATGTGTACGTTTAAAGGGTGGCTGGTGTTTGGACAGAGAACAAAAGGCTAGCTATCTATCTATCGGTTTGGGTCTTAATGCATCACGCCGAGTCTGAATCTAATGTTCATGCTTGTGAGGAAACACCATGCAAAACTAGCGATTTCACGTGCACACGAGTTTCCCCATGTTGTTTTCTTAACGTAACTTCCATATATATGAGATGACTCAACAGCCGAAGAGATAAGCTGCCTCTTAGCTAATGCTCAAACTGATAGATGTGTTTTTTGATCACTCTCAGATTCACTGCCCTTTTCCGTCTGTCTTTAGCTGGAGTTACTACTTTCGAGAACCGTCTCCCGAAGCAATTACATCTGCAAGTCTTTTAGGTTATGCCTCTTTCTGCTTGGCACACTCAGAGTCTGAAGTTTTTGCCCTCTCCTCTTCAAAATAACCCAGGCTTAGTCAGACTGGATGAATAGTGTCTGGATATTTCCCTTCAAGGCTTCAGATCTTCCGTGGCCTCTTAACCTAACAGGCTTTGTCCCAGAATTGCGCACAGAGGTTAGCTACTCAGTTGCTACTTACTTGCTAGCCGGGCCTGCAGTTAGCTGCTTGTTTTGCTAAAACAAATGCCAACTTTCAGACATTGTCACAAATACTTGTTTTTAAACGGCATTACCTTAAAAGAGATATTTTTGTGGACGTTTTAAACGGCTAAGTCAACCTAATTTCTAATAAATCCAGGGAGTTTACCTTTATTTAGCCGTCAAACGCAGGTAGCTAGCAGCGCAAAGAGAAGGGGGGCTGTTAGGCTGCTACTCTATGAACCATACACCCAGAAAAAGCTCTGTGGTAGGTCAATAAAGGGAATTTAAACTGCACGAACAGCAATTCAGAAACCTTTTGACGGTAGGTGTTAATATCATGAAACCAGAAACGGGCCCATGCCTTCTTAGAAAGCTCCATCAGGTTCTTAGCATTAACCTGTGTTATCTAATTTTTACAGTCTCTCTGTTCACTGAAAGCTAATGAAAACGCTGCTTGTACGTCTGTATGCAGGGAGTGATGCAGGATGTGGAGATCCTGGTGATGCCGCAGGGATACATCTCACAGTGTCCAGATCTGAACAGAAGTAAGTCTTTCTCATCTCGTTTTAGAAAATGTATTTTATTAGCATAACAGCTAATTTAATTTACACTTAGTGAGACTTGACTGTACTGTTATTTTCTGGTTTAAACCTGGGTATCTGTTGTATAAAACTTTGACAATGTTGTTTTCTTTTCTTCAATGGTTCCCAACTGTTATCAAGAGACTTGTCGCTTCAGCTGGCTTACACTCTGTGAAACTGTAGAAAATGCACCAGCAGATAATACATTTAGGGTATTCTCATTCTGCACGAATATCCACATACATATAATTTACATGTCACGTTGAAATTGCTTTTCACAGTGGATCTGTGTTGCTTGTTCTTTAAATTTGTTTACACAGTTCAGGTATTTTATTCAAATAAGTTTCCTTTCCGTATTAAGAAGCTTTCAGACAGAAATAGAAGAAGGTTTTTAGTATTCCTGCTTTGAGATTATTTAATGAAATAAAGTACAACGTCTTAATGTGTTTGAACATGGTCTAAAGTTGTTCTGTGTCGTATTTTGCCACCCAGCATGTCCAACCTGCAACGACTTCCATGGACTTGTGCAGAAAATCATGGAGCTGCAGGACATCCTGGCGAAAACGTCAAGCAAGGTAATGTGACACGTTTCCGTTTGACATTTAATCCTGCTGGAAAAGACGAGCATGTAGTTTTTTTAACAAAGCGAGTATATTTATAGGTGTGAATTAAAGTGTTGCAAGTGCAAAAAAAAAAAAAAAGAAGCTAAACAAAATATTAACTTGTGAATGTTCTTCTATCACTGGAAAGGACTGAGAGAGATGTAATTGTAAGTTAAAACTGAGCTTTTTTTATTGAAGTAGCTTGACTTCTGATGCAAGAACCAATGGCCAGGCTTCTGGAGGTATTTGCAGTTGCTACTTTTTTAGGCAAACCTGAGCTTGCACATCTTTTTAATTCTCAATTTAGTTGCAAAAACATCAGCTCTGACGCCGATGCCCACATTTAACTGACCTGCTCACAGTTGTGTATTTCTCTGTGCAGAGCTAAGAGCTATGCATTTGAATCATGCCAATTGCACAAAAACATGCCATCTGTCTAAAGCCTGTCGTTAATTATGGGGCAAGGAAACGAAAAGGAAAGAAAAAAGCAAACCTACCTGATGTTGTTTTGCCTTTCCAAAATCAAAAACGTGTCAGAAAATGTAGAATTCATCTGGTTCTACAGTGAAACATAACTTGATATTTCTTATTAAAGTACTTTCTCTTTAAGTTGTCTTTAAAATTGTGATCACTTTTTGAAATGGAGAGAGGGAGAGAGGGAGAGGGAATACAACTGTTATTATTGTGGAAACACCAGCAGATGCTTCAACAGCAACGGTCGATAAACAGATGTTAAATAAATCAGGGATAGAGAAGATCCATCAGACTTACACAACCCTGATAATGAGTCAAGGGACTCTGGTGAGAGTTAGGAGGTGAGCAAGCAAAGCAATAAAAAACCTTCACCTACATGAAATCAACAGCAAATAATTCCATACAATTTTTATAGCACATTTGTGTAGACCACATCATTAAGTGTATGTATTTGTTACATTTCTGACTTTTTTTTAAAGTTAATTAACTTATTTCTATTTCCAGATGAGTACATCACTGGAGTGGATTTTTGCAATCTGCTGACATAAAGACACCATTCTGATCTCTTCAATCAGACACATCATTTAAAGTTCAGAGGAGCTGGATCTCTGTTAATTAAAATGCAAAAAAAAAAAAAGTAAAGAAAAATCTCAATGATCACATGCGGCCTTAAGAATTGACGTAAAAAAAGAAGCAAATTGCTTTCACAGTATTCATACAGTTCAATCTGCTTAGTAAATCCTGCTCAGAAATAAAGTAAATGTCCGGTGCAAAGCTGTTGCCAAAAAAAACAATAAACAGAGGAGATTGCACTGCTTCCCTCCCTCCGTGCGCGAAAAGTGTTAGAAGCGCCAATTTCTGCGTACGGATATAGAAACAGACTGAATCTGACTGGAATCCTCCTTTCTTGGCTCTTAACGTTTAGTTTTTCTGTGTTTTACGGGCGGGGCGAGCAGCTGTCCAGGGCCGAGGAGAAGATGAACGGGCTGGACGGCTGCTATTGTGAGAGAACCTGCAGCGTCAAGGGGGTCGTCTACCGGGAGGACGAGGGCTGGACAGATGGCTGCAGGAACTGCACGTGCACGGTGGGACTTCACACTTTGACGTGTGGGGGGGTGTGTGTGTGTGTGTGGGAGAGAGAGAAAGAAACAGAAAAGCTCAAATTTAATCTCACTGTGTGTAAAAGACTAAATATAATCAAAATTATTTGCTTTTTATGGCTGGTTCTTATGTTTACGAATGTCTGAGTGAGTAATCAAATAAATGCCGTAATCATGTGTGAGAGCACGAGGTTTGTGTGTGTGGGAACATGCATTTTTAATCATGTCTATGTTGCTGTTGTCTGAACACACGGCTCAGTTAGCCATATGTGACGCACACATGTTCACTGCTATAACAGTACGAGTTGGCTTTCACGTTTATGTTTGATTGAGTTTGCAAATGTTGAGCTGGACAGACAATTGGATGTTGAATTGCTGCAAATTGCTGTCATCAGCTTGTATTGCCATTTCTTATATTTTTTTAGTACATTGTGAGATTTTCCAACCCCAGAGAAATAAAACTGCTTCCCCCTGGTGCTCCACGCTGAACACAAACAACTCCGCTTTGGATTATTATACTCCCAGGCATTTACTTTGCCATATAAAAAGTGTAAAGGATTATAAATGACTGGAGATATTGGGCCTGTTCTGCATCATCGAGCAGATTTCACCGTTTGTCAGCGCGCTCGCTTTTGAAACATGACTCTCACTGAGGAGCGACCGAACTGCTCAATCCAGCCAATCAGATCCCTTCACGCACCACTAACCAACATGGAATGAGAGAGAAAGGAAAGAAATCGCATATCTCTTAATGTGCTGCACCTAATTGCTCCTGACAGATGATAATTGCCATCAGGGATTTGTTCAACCCACTCAACCAATGGAATAGCTACATTCGCTATAGGGACGCTGTTTTTGCCGTTACCCGGCTGCAATTAAGGAATTAGATGGGATGCGCTCCTTACCTTATGTGCATCAATTAGATGTGACCTTTAAAATTCAAAGGTGAGGCATTAAGATGTTATCAATTATGTGGATCAGGTTCATAGATGTTGCTGTCACACAGCTCTCAGCCGTGAAAACGATGTTAATTACAGCCACTGCAGCCAGAAAGTAGATGGCACTGGAATGTGTTCCTTGCGCTAACCGCACTGAGAAAATATAGCTTACTATTATTATTATTATTTTTTTTTAAAGTAAAGTGTGCATATTGTGCTGAACTCTGGTTTGTTGTAGAACTTTAAAATGGTTGTGCTGCCTTATTCCATTGCTAAACCATCAATAGGGTCCAGTTCTGTACAATAACTGGTTTGAGAACCAGCTTGGAGACCCGCCACTATGTCACTTAAAACGTCTCATCAGGTAAATGTTTGCTCCTCCATTGCAGTGGAACAGTTTAACAGCCCCAATTCACATTATCTCTGTATTCCTGCTCAGAGATGTTCAAATATCAATTTATTTAGGTTAGTTAAAACAGCAGGCGGCATTTGTGAACGCCACTGCAGACTTGCTTTAAGGATGTGTGGGATTCATCAAAGCGACCAGGTTGTTTTGAATTACTCCTGCTGTTCTTATGAATGGGTTTGGGAATAGCAATGTGCAGCTGTTTGCAAGGCATTAACCCACATGCATCAGAATAACTCGTGGAAAATAGGAAGCTTTGAGCTCTTGCAATTCCAGTGCCAATCTCATATTTTGCTAATGTTGAAGTTGAGCAGTTTTATCTCAAATCTGGCAGATTAAAGTGAGCAAAGTTGTTGTAAGTGCAGCAACTTTTGGATTGGTTGAGCCCTCCTCCAGCTCAGTTTATATAGTCAGTTCCTTCCTCAGTTGGGAGTTGGTTCTGAGTTTATAATTTTTTCACCTTTTGTCACATTTCACCAAAACCTTCACTGCATTTTATTGGGATCTTATGTAGAAAACACAAAGTAGCTCATAATAGTGAAGGAGGGAAAGCAATTGCTATCTCATTCTAAAAACTTTTCACACACTGCAAAAACATAAAATCACACTCAGTATTTTTGGTCTAGTTTCTAGAGCAAATATCTTCAAGTACCCTTGAAATAAAGCTAAACTAATTTATAAGTAACTTTTCAGTGAATACTTATTTTAGGTCAATAAATCCTTAATATTGCTGAAAAAGTTCTAGTTATTTCACTGGGATTAACTGGCAGGTTATTATCAGCGAAATAATCTGCCAGCTGAACGAGATCAAGTCCAAGTTGGAGTTAAAATGTCTTGTTCAACTGGCACTTATTACTTTTACTTTTTCATCATTATCATTAACTTGAACCAATCTCGTCTTATTTCAAGTGCACTAAGATAGTTTCACTAGAACCCAGGCATAAATACATAAATAGATTTGATGTTTTTGGGATGTTAAATCAAAAACCATGTGCATTGGTGTAATTTACTCTGATACCCTTAAATAAAATCTGTACCAATTTCCCCCAGAAGTCAGTTAGTAAATAGAGTTAACCTTTTTGTAATTTAATAAAGGTTCTTCTCTCTTTAAGCAAAGTCAAATCAAAAGCCAGGAGTTGAATATTTTTGCTCACATTCAAAACGCTCTGTGTTTCCAACGAGTAACGTTGCACGTCACCCTGTAGCCATCCATACGGTGAGATATGATGTTGGCAGCATCATTCTGTTAGGCTGCTCTTCCACAGCAGGAACAGGGAAGCTGCTTAGAGATGATGTAACCAGACGAGGTTTGCACACTTGTGTGCAATGCCGTATATTTTAAGAAGTCGACACAGGGAGGCTGGCGGGGCTGCGGCTGTTTGGTCACTGTTCAAACAACGTGATTGTTGTGTCTCTTGCAGAATGGCACAGTGCAATGCGAGGCCATCTCCTGCCCTCCCCCTCAGTGCCCGGCAGGCACGGCTCCTGCCTACGTGAAGGGAGCCTGCTGCAAGGAGTGCCTGCGTAAGTGGAGTACTCTTAACCTCTGCACCTTCCTACACTTACGAAAGCTTGGACGCTATAGCTCACATACACACGAACACACACACTCCAGATCAGAGCGGAACAACCTCCACAAGCAGATCCAGAGAGCAAACATAACGCCTCCACCAGGGCTGCCTGACAATTGACCGGGGCTCCGCCGTGTTGCTAAGCTACATCCTAACATGTCCCTCGAGATGAGTCCGTCCTTTCGGCATATACACGGACCGATCAATTATTCACAAGCTGGCTTCAAAACACAGATGGCCAGCAGTCACACAGACATGAGCCAGCGAATATGGGATCGCTGCGTGCGATGAAAAGTACTTCCTTTTTGTGGTGCGACGCGCTGCCGCTCTGAGAAAAGTGAAGAGGAGCGAAGTGTTAAATGTTAAAGGCCCAAAATGAGGCGCACGCTTGGCAGCGTCACCATAAATGTCCATTTTTTTTTTTTTTGCTTTTAGGGCTCATATGTTCTGGCTGGGGGGATAAATAATTCTGTTTCATCACATTGCTACAAAGAGGGTCGGGTTTCTTTCTTTTTTTTTTTTTTTCTTTTCCAAAAGTCTTTGAGCTGAGCAATGAACTCTTATTAGCCTCTTCACAGCAGCAGTCTGCATCTCATATTCTCTCAATTCCACTCTCATTACAAATGGATTTCGGTGGATGTTATCCTTTCACGGCATGGAATAGTTTTTCTAAATAAAAAAAAAAAGGTTTTTGAAAATAATGAAAAAAAACCTGCCAGAGTCTGGATCATTGTCCAGCTCACATGTTGTCTATAATGTCTAATCACCTTATTTTGAGGTTTGCAATTACTTATATTCTTATTTTTAGCCCTATAAACAAGATCAGACATCATATAAAAATACAATAATGTAGCAGAATGCATGGTTGCATACTGTTTCTTTGCAGATTTGACTTCACACGTAGTGCCAGCCGACTTCTTTTCAGAGCTCGCTCCTCACTAACTCCCACGTTCTTCTGCTGTTGCTCTCCGGCTTCGTTTGCACGCGTGACATAAGATGAGGTTCAGCTCTGTCAGAAAAAGAAACCGTTAGTCTCAGGGAAGAATAGACGATACTACCTTAACATTCTTATCTCATTGAGCGGTGTTTCACAACAGTTGCATCCCATCACCTTTTAAAATGTCCAAACAGCAATAATAAGATTTTTGTTAAAATAATTACAGTTTATCGTTAATTTTGCTAGATGGGTAATTTTTATCACAAGGTAAAGTCTTACATTTGTGTGTCAGAAATGAAGGCCTTAAGATGTCTTAAATTCCTAAATGAAAATGGAAGTTGGCCTTAAATTTGTTAATAACAGGTCTTAAATTTTTCTCGCAGGACGTTTCTGTCAGGCAAAAGTTTGAGCTGCACGCAGACATCTTCATTGCATTCTGTGCATTTTGCTCTTACTAGCTTCTAATATACACTTGCTATAGCTAGCTAGCTTTTTGCCTCTGTCACGGGCAAGTGTATATTTATCCACGGTTGGCTGGATGACCTTCATTTTTGCCCCTGGCTGACCGATGTGTCATGATGGCATTAAAACGGTCTTAAATGTTTTTTTTAATTTGACTTACTGAAACCTTTAGATACCCTGTGTGCCAGTGGTGAGATGAACTCTGTCTGTTTGTTAAATAAAAATCTTTGTAGTGCTGTGAAGAAGTATTTGCTCCCTGTCAAATTTGTTCTGTTTGCTTTTTATATCCAACCAAAATATTTAAAATCACCTTAAGAATTTTAATACCTGACAAAGTCAACCTGGGGGAAAAAAACAAAGAGCAGTGTTTTCAGATGGTGAGCTCATTTATTATGGTGAAAAAGTAACCTGAAGCAGCATGATTGTCTGAAAAAGTCATTTCCCCCCCTTTGTCTTGGAAAGCTGAGTTCACTCCTTGACTGATGCCAGATCTATAGAAACAAGATATCACTTAAACAGAACCTGTCTGATGACACGGATCGGGCTGAAAGCAACAGATGTCCTGATCTAAAGAAATCCGTGAACAGATGAGAAGCAAAGTCATTGACATCGGTCAGTGTGGAAAGGGTTACAAAGCCGTTTCTAAGTGATTGGAACAAAGTAAACCACTTTGGTAGCCATTACTCATTGCCAGTATTACTCCAAGACCACACAGACAACTACAGGAGGTCACAAAAGAAAATCACTGCAAAACACCAGAGGGCTGGTTTTGTCTAAGTGTTCGTTATTCAAAAGCATGAAGAAGACGGGAAAAAATGTTATTTATGAAAGGATTCTAAGGTGAAACCCCACTGTTGTTACTGATCCCCAAGAAATTTAGGAAAATATGAACATTTTGCCATCAT
This sequence comes from Phalloptychus januarius, assembly GCA_902982915.1. NCBI lineage: Eukaryota > Metazoa > Chordata > Actinopteri > Cyprinodontiformes > Poeciliidae > Phalloptychus > Phalloptychus januarius. The sequence continues at coordinate 14,660,346 of CADWAE010000471.1, read as the reverse complement.
TCACGGATCCTTAAATTTTGATTTTTTTTTCAGAAAATCCGGCTAGTAGCTGTTGACCTTAAGTCTGAGCATACTCACGTTATAAAGCAGGGCAGTGATGCAAAACATCAACACCATTATAAATATCACTGTTAAAAAAATCAAACAAAAATAAAAAAATAATAAACAGTGAAAGTTTTGTAATGGACTAGTCAAAGGACAGGGTAAATCCTATTGAGATGTACTGTCTTGACCTTAAACCGGCGAGAGCGAATGGAAAACCTTGCCCATCCTAACGAAAACAGAAGATATCTGGAGAGTGTAGGTGGCTACAATTTTCTGTAAACACAACATATTTAGTAACATATTTATATATAAGACAAAATGTAAAGAAAACGTTTCCTTTCTTCTGTGACGTCAGCACTTTGCTTTGAACGTCAAGCATTTTAACCACCAGCTGCTTTCATTTGTCTGAGCACAGTATTCAGGACAGGTCACACGAGGTAGACTTGCAGGGTGCCGCAACATCCAGTACAGTCTCTCTTTCAGAATAAACTTCCTTGTAAAATGTAAAAAGAAAAAAAAACACTCAGATTGTTAGAGAGAGTCCTTAGTTGATCAAGAAGTGATAAGGATTTCCAGGTTCTGAACACAGAAATATTCTGTAAAGAAGAAAATGCCGTTGCAGAATGTGTCTATTCCTTTGTGGATTACTTCACTCGTGCAAGTGGACTTCATTTGAGAACTGGCTCGTCACAAACTACCCCACACTTATGCTGCAGCTCTCCAGCTTCCTTTGCCAGAGCGCTATAAGATCAGATTCAGGTCAGAAAGGAGGCCATTAGTCCCGGCTTCTAAGCATCTTGCCTCAGCATCATTTCATGGGGTTGCAGCACGGTAGACTTTAACCCTAACGCTGTCTGCAGCAAGGTTTCTCCAACATAAACACGCTGCTCTTCAAACCCAACACTCCTGAGCTCACTTATCTCTACGAGGTGCATGCAACTAATGAGGCATGCTGCGGCTTTTGAGAGAACAGCGCCACATGTTTCTCCTCAACAAAGACATGATTAGTTCTCCAAATTAAAACCTTATCTCATTTTACTCGTCCTAGCAGGGGAGAGGGTTGCACTTTGTTTGTTTTGTTATTTTCCCTTTTCGATTATCTGCCAAGTACAGCGCTTGAGAAGCCGTCCGCTTTCATCGTCCACTGCTTCGTGATGGTACCTGACCGGTGGTGTCAATCATCCCTGCACCCCCCCCCCCGCATCAGCCTGAACCTGCCTGAACCCCGGCGCTTCATCAAGCCAGGCCTCTTTCTGCCCACGTCGTTGTTGTTGTGCGGCGCCCCCGCCCTCATCGGCCTCTTTCATTATTTAAAACAGATACTCGTTAAGGCGGCGCCGGGAAGTGCTTTCTCTCTCAACACATTAACTATGTCATCACTTCTTCTGTCGCAGTTCTTAATTGGGTTTAACATGCTTGATTTGGTCTGACTCTCATTTACCTGAGGCTTTAAAAAGCTTAAAGGAGCTTCTGATGATAGGAATAGGATATGTTAGGCATGTTAAACAGCTCTGGATTCAGTGTTGGAAAATTTGGGGAGAAATGCAAAACGTAAAAAAAAATAAAGCCTAATTTATCCCTAGTTATTATTTGTACTTTAGGTCACCAAACCGTTATGTTAGGACTTTACCAAAAATCAGATGAGGGATTTATTCACGTTAATCCCCAGGAACAAAGACAATACTTTCTATCAATTAAAATGTTATCCACCCTCAGGCCTCAGTTTTAAATCCGGGAACTTTGTCGCATCTCAGCTAATTTAACACAAAACAAAATGAATTCAGATGTTTCTGTTTCTTGGTGCTTTAACTGTATTAGTTCCAGTGGATGCGTTGAATGTGTTGGAGCATTACCTTAAGCTATTTACAGACATATTATTCTTTAAACTATTTCTTTCTCCATTTTGACTCTTCCTGTCCAGTTCTGGGGTTAGCGGGAAACTAGCTTTGCCGTTTCTGTTGAGCTCAGATTATCATTTTTATTTATTATTTTTTTGGTTTGGTCTGGTCTGGTCTCTGAGGCAGTGAAAACATGCTTGTGCAGAATAATTCAAGCTGTTCTTTATGAAGAAACTTCGGTAATGTAATGAAATATTTTGTTCCAGCTCACGTCTTCTTGTTGACATGCCGTATCTGGGAAAAAAAGCAGATTGCTATCTTAAATATAACATCAAAAAACGTGAAGTTGGGCCCTTTGTTTACTTACATGGTGCGCCTTCTTCAATTCATTTATACGTGTGTGTGTGTGTGTGTTTCTCCCACCAGCTGTCTGCTTGTTCGGTGGAAGAGACTTGGTGGAGGGAGATCAGAAGGCTGTACGCGACTCTTCTGGCAGGTGCCTGCTCTTTGAGTGCCGGGTAAGTCAAGTCAGCACATCCACTCAGAAACACACGCTGCACCCTGTTTAGTGAAAAGAATCGAATCAAAATCCATCCTGAAGGAAAATTGGCCCGTAACTCATGTAGTGGCTATTACACTATTGATGTCTGTGTCACAGTGTACAGTGTGCTGTCTGACTAAATGCTTATTGCATATCTAAAGTGGTCTGGCTTTACAAAATTCAGGCTTACCGAGCTGCTTTTTCTGCTTGGGCTCATTTTACAGGCCTTCTTTGTCCCAAACAACTTTTCTAGGCACTGCAATGTGCTGCTTCGCTTAACTGTGATATTCTTTCGTTAGCTACAGACCTCAGCATTCACTCTAAAGTGAAGTGGACTCACTCTAAACCCCTCACTGCTCAGAACCTTCACACCAGAAACATTTACTCAGCCGCATGTAACTCCTAGAGACACAAGATCCAGAAAGAAGTCAGAACACAGGGGGTTAAAAGAAATAAAATAAAAACAGATTGCAAGTATAAGATCATTGGTTTGGTTTTTATATAGAACACATTTACACATACCTCCGTTGCTTTTAATAGTTTTATTGTCTCCTTCATTAATCCAGGTTAAAGTCTTAATATTAAAATCTCCACTTCAAGGGAGAACTGGTCATAAAGGCTCCAAAATATGCTAAGAATCAAATACAGTATTGACAATTGTTCCCACATTCTTTGAAGATTTTGCCATCTTCGTTTTGGCCATTTGGATAATTTTAATTTTAGTTTAAAAAAAAAAAAAAAAGAAAAGAAATCCCGACTTATTTTCTCGAGATCCCAACTTTTTTTTTCATTTCGCGGGATCTCGAGAAAATAAGTCGGGGTTTCTTTTTTCTTTTTCTCCATGTCCCCTTAGGGGCTCCGTACAACTGCACACATCCCATGTGTGTTTTTTAAAATTGTCTATCATATATGTGTTAGAAGCTTCCTACCTTTACCATGATGACAAATTGCTCCAAATTCACATATCTACTTCAGCTGAGTTGTGCCTTGCAGGAGACAAGAGGCTCAGCTGAGCTCCGCTCCTCTGCGGTGCATCTGTCATCGACTGTAATCATTTTTCAAAGCTCCTCATAAGACACAATGTTGACTCAAATTAGTTCTATTAAGTAATTATTCAAAATGTTTAACTTTTGTCCGCCTGCTGCACCAGATGGGTGCATTGCTCACTTTTGGGAGTACTTCACTTGATGGCATTACAGCAGACAGGCTCAATCAATCACAGAAAAGCGATCTGAAGTTTTAATCACCCGTCTGCGCCATAACAAATCAACTGATTCCTGGGTTCCAGTGAACCGTCGGGATGAGCCGTTCCAGACAGCTGTCTGGCTCGCTTGTTCGCACCACACCTGGCCCATCTGTAGTCCCCGCAAAAATGACTGGCAGCCCCCCGGCAGATCAAAGAAGTGGGGAAGGGAAGGGCTGTCAGTCAGCCCACCGCTGCAAACTTCTCCGGGCTCCCCCTGACAGCTGCTTGTCATGCCTCTGATCTTCTGTCTGCCTGCTGGCTGAAAAAGATGGCGGAGGTTTTTAGGGTGCTTGGCACAAAGTACTGCTAGCAAGAAAACTTTTTTTGTTGTTGTTTTGTTTAGACTTTTAGCGGGAAAGTTTAGCTGAGTTCATAGAACATCACAGACAGCTTTTTCCAGGAGACCATTTTAAGATGAAGTAAAACGTTTGTTTGATTGAGATGTTTGATTGTTGTCATCCTCGCTATCTCAGGGTTTTAATGAGTCCAAATTAGCATCAAATGGGACGCGCACAGATTAGATCATTAGGGAAGCTTGCTATAGGCATGTGGGGGAAAGATAACCTCTAATCAGTTTTACACAGACTAAATGCAGACTTAATCTAAATGTTTGATTTGCCATTTGTTTCCTTTAATAAAGACACACTATTTCCTTTTCTCACCTCCAAAGGTAGATTCGGGGGGATAAAAAACATCTCAGAGTGGCCAATCCGTAATTGTACTATAATGAACGCAGGAGGAAGATGGAGAGCGGAACATTGGAAGAGGAAACACAATAGATGAATAATTACCTACATAATTATCCTCAGGACCTGAGAAAATGAAGGAGGATAGCAGAGTTCACCCAAGAAGTAGCTCATGGGAATTTTGATGTGCCCTTCACAGGAGCGAAGCATGCATCGAGTCGTCCCCACCGATCCCTGTCCTGAACTCAACTGCCCGGAGTCGGAGCAAATCGCTTTGAGCAGCAGATGCTGTAAAGTCTGCAGAGGTATTGAGGATTTGTCATGCTGTAAATGTTTTATCCAGCCCATTATTCTGCAACACTCATTGCACGTTATAGAGTTTGTCCAGGTGTTGCAGATTTGTCTGTGATCCTAACCAGATAGACCAAGAGTTTTATTGTTTAGAGTCGACTATATTTGTAGGCTTCCCTGGCAAAGATGCCTAAAAAGCCTTAAAAAAATTACACATAAAAAACTAAATTTGGGAACATTTATTTATTATTTATTTATTTATTTATCCCATGTCAGAAAGGAAAAATCAAAGTTGTCGCAGTTATAGTATAAACCCCTGACAGTTACTCCAAAATAGAGTTCACACTTTTTATCTTGTTCAATGTGTCTGTTAACCTTAAATCAGTGATTTATTTGTAGTCCGAATATGACATTATGCTGTGCAAGAAGCTGGGAAGAGAGGTAAAAGGTCTCCATAGCAGCAGCTGTGTGTGTTTGATTTTGGCCACCGTCATAAACACAAATGGAGTTACCTAAATTTTGCTCTTTTTAATTGCAATTAAGCTGCGTTTTAGTTTCATTTGGCAACATTTACCTCATGCCTGTTGATGCAGCGAGGTTGTAACTCGTCCAGTTACCCTGTGAGGCTTGTTAAATTGCCATGGGATTGTTGAAATTTGAAAGACTCAGCCTCTAAACTAAATATTTTTGTTAATTAATCTTTGAACTGAGAGTACAGAGAGCAAAGTCCATCCTCGTTGGGTTAGGGTTAGATGGGGTAAGGCTAAGGGCCTTCTGAGGCCCCAGATGTAAATCCTGCAGAAAACCTTTGGGATGAGCTGAAAGACATCAAGACATCATAAAAGGCGTCCTGGATAATTTAGTGAGATTTTACAACAGGAACGTCCAAAGATTTCTCTCTCGGGATGCTACAGCCTTAAAAAAAGTTTTTATAGAAGACTGTGCTATTGACCACATGTATAAACCATCATTATGAGAGCAGGGGTTTCATTAAAATGTAATGTTTACAATTCTTTACCAGGTTTGCAACCAAGTATGGAGGAAGCTATAGTTGAAAATACAAATAGCCTAAATATTTCTAAAGGTGCCATCATCAGTCATTTGTGTTGTAGTTTGAGATTTAGCCCAAGTTTAAAATGTGAGTATTAAGTGTTATTCGCTCTTTAATATTGATTAATTTTTCTGGTGAAAACTGACATGTAAAGAAATGCAAATATTTTAACATTTTCTTTAGTTTTTAGAGCAGCTAGTAGTATTTTTGTCTAAATGTGCCAGTAAGAAACTCACAAGTTAATACACCATAAAGTAAAGTAAATGATCCTGAAACAAAATCTTTCCTCCACCCTCTCCTCCTCTCTCCTCCGTGCGTTTCAACCTTTGTGGACGCGCCCCTGCTGCAGGTCATGACTTCTGCTCGGAGGGCCACGGCTGCATGGAGCACTCCGACTGCGTGAACCTGGAGGCAGGAGACTGCTGCGTCTGTAAGGACGGCTTCCGCCCACTGCGCGATGATAACGCCTACTGCGAAGGTACGACGGGGCTCCGAATAACAATACCCCGACTTTAAGCCGAAGTTAGTTTGCCCTACACGAGAGGGCATTCCAGCTTTCTTTCTTCTTGTTCGTGTTAATGTGCGTGAGTCGCATTCGAAAAGGTCGTATGAATAAAAAAAATAAAAAAAGAAAAGAGTGCCCTCTGGGAAGAAGGTGGCATTGTGAAACTAATGTTATTTTTACACCCAAAGATTTACAGAGCAGTCTTGGCTCAAGATAACCCTGTGTATCAGCCATGACAGCAGGCAAATATAACAACGTGGGTGACATTGAAATAAGAAGGTGGAAAATTGAAGTTAGTGAGGAGGATGTGTGTATTGCAGCTTACAAAGTGTTTAAGCCACTTAAACTTTTCCGCAATTCCTGATATCAAAGCCAAAAACTTAAACTGCAGTTTATTTGGAAGTAGTGCAATACTGCAAGGTGGAAGAAAAATGATGCAAGCAGCTGTACTGGTGTCTTTAACCCTTTTCCACATGTAGGAGAGCAGATTGTTGCCCTGGCCTTAATATTTTTATGACACTTATCTTTCATCTTGCAGAGATTGCATCGTTGTCAGCATAAGCAGTAGTGCATGTTTGTTTCATTTGCTTGCTGGTTCTATAAAGAATGTACGTAAGAAGCAGTTTTGAAGATGACGTACTTGAAGAATGTAGAAGAGCGAAGAATCGTCTGCAAGCAGGTTAGGACTGGTGGAGAGATGCGTCAAGTGTGACATGTGATAAAAGGGCATCAGCAAGAATGAATGGGAAGGTGCATAAGGCAGTAGTGAGAGCATGACATTGTGCGGTTCAGAGACATTACCAAAGAGGAGGCAGAGCTGAAGGTCGCAGAGGTCAAGATGTTGGAGTTCTCCTGGAGCGTGACGAGGATGGATAGGAGGAACGAGTTCGTCAGAGGGGCAGCTTATGGTAGGTGTTTTGGAGAGGCAAGACTGAGATGGCTTGGACATGTTCAGAGAGGAAACACTAGACAGACTCCCATTACAAATGTGCACAGAACTTTTTCGATCTTCTACTAACATTGGCGAAACACATTTTCACGATTGTGCTGTTTCCATTAAATAAGAATCGCAATTAAAATCAAATGTGAAGAAGTCCGCTGACCTGAGTTTTTTATCAGTCGTCAGAGGAGACAGCAGCGCCTCGATCAGGCATTGGAACGATGAGCTCTTTATACCTGGGAGCGGCTACTTGTGTGGATTTTTGGGAAAATTGAAGTTAGCGATTGTACACGGAAACCTACAAATGAGCGCATTGCTGCTGTACACAAGAAGAAACACACAAATTTCAATATGGCTGAAAAACAACCTCATTCTTGCGCAAAATCTTTTTTGGGCCAGTTTTTTGTAATTCCAATTTGCGCATTTCTGTCATCAGTGAAAACACAACAGCTAATTATATCAGCAGAAGGATGCAGAGGTCGAAGCCACCAGGCAGGAGGCCAGACAGGAGATTTATGGATTTATGGATGCAGCGAAAGAGGACATGAAGTTAGTTGGTGTGAGAGTATTGAAGGCATAGGACTTGCATAGGACTCGCTGTGACCACTCCTGAGGAGAAAAGCCTAAAGAGAAGAAGCTGGAAATATGCAGCCTTGTGTGGTAAAAATTTGACTTTTCTCTGATTGCCTTTTAAATTACCCAGCTGAAAATAATAATAAAAAACCACCTCTTCCACCCCTCAAAGAACAGGTCACTTGCTGTTGATGGCGCGTTCAAATACTCATGCATGAGACCGAATTCCTCCTCTGTCGTCTCTGCTGAGTCTCACCCGCTGCATCATTAAAGATAATAACTTTATCACCACGTGCTCCTGCAGTAGAAAATGTAGCAACTGCCTTCCTCGTGCGTCTAGAGGATTAATGAGCAAATGAAGCTTCTTCAAAGTAGTTCTCCTTCTTCCTCTCCTGACCCTGAGAGCTGCCCTGTCGATATACAGCCTGCTTGATCTTCTCTTTTCGTGGTGCATGCCGTTATGGAGCATCTGTTAGCTGGCGAACGTCTCTGCCTATTTTGTTAGCAGCAGTTCAGACACTCCCTGTCGGATCTGCTCTGTCAGCTCTATCAAGATGAAGCTTGTGCATTAATCAAGCCGTGGAGGGGTTTCGCTGCTATCATGCGGATGCTAAACGTAAGATGCAGCGATTCGGAGGCTCAGCTAATCACATTATTTTACTGATAGGACTGTTTTCCCAGAGCTTTAGGGAACCTGCTTTGGTACGAAACTATCTGATGAAAATGTAGGGGAAGAGAACCTGCAGCCTGTTTTAGAGTTTTAATCAGACAGAAAATGAACACATAATTAATGGTAACAGTGTGTAGCCATGGTCGCACTGAAAACATCGTTTACTCGGAGCCAAGATAATTAATATTACCATTAGGTTCGTATTCCTTTGAGATAAATGTAGCATGTTAATTACAGGTGCTGGTCAATGCATCATTTTTTATTCAGATATAGACAAATATATGTGTTTTACATGTTCATTAGTCAGCGTAGGCTCCAGAAGGCACAATATTTGGATTTGTCTGACGTCCTCTTTCGATGTCATAATTAGAGTTTTAAATAAAGAGATAATAATTCATTTTTAGCAGCACACATGGACACGTGGACTGCAACCGTGTCTTTTTTTGGATTTGCCAACTTTTATGGTTTTATTAACTGGATGTTGTTGACATCTATGGGTCTGAAATTGTTTCAGGCCAACAAACCATGGTGAGCAAAATGATCAATGCCTCATTCAGGAGGTGAAAGGAGAACCCAGAAAAACGTCTAAAACAATGTGGATCTCATTTCTCTCAGCTGAGGCTGATGTTTATTATCCAACAAGAAGGAAATGTGGGTTCAAATGGGATCTGTGGGAAAGTTCACTACTCATCACAGCAAACCTTTTGATGATCCTCATAACATTTAAGAAAACATTCTGTAGAGTGTTGAGACAAAAGTGGAGCTTTCTGAAAGGTGCGTCTGTAGGCCTGTCACAATAAGCAAATCATGCAAATAGAAATTATTCACTCATTTGATTAATTGAGTTCAACTGTCCATTTTTTTAAGGTCAATTTTGTTTATAGAGATTTCATGAATTCATTTTATTTGTTGTTTTGTTTATTTACTTTGGATATTTAAATCATCTTACAGTTCCAGTGTTAAATGTTCATTGGAATTTAACATTTGCTGATCTTTGAGAATGTGCTCTTGCCTTATTTAGCTATTTCCATTATGTTATTTGAAAGTGGTCTCAAAATAACAATATTATCATTTATTTATAACTGTAACTTTTGAAACAATTTATCATCCAGCACAATTTATTACCGTGACAGGCCTACGGATTATAAACTGACGCAATATTTCTGAAAATAAAGGATCAGACAATCAGACATTGTGATGCTAACATGTTAGTTTTTAGCTAGATGAGGTTTTAGAGTGAGCTAATCAAAATCCGGATGTAAATCTAAGTAGGAGACTGTTCTGATCTGAGATAGACCTCTAATGCTCTCTGTGGTTAGCTGGTGTCTCAAGCCTTACAAATGGCTCTGTAATACTTTCCAGACTGAGAGTTGTTAAGGGAGGGAAGGGCGTTGTGTACTTTCCATGCACATAAATCCATTTCATAGCACAATAAAGCAACACTCTAACCTTCAGTTGTTATGAAAATGCTGGATATATCAAAAACAACTTAAAAGAAATTGAACTTTAAATCATAGCCGAATCTTTTAAAGAACGTCCTTTCCGACACTCTCTCTTCAGCACATCTTCACAGCAGTGCTTCGCCATGATGCTGTTTACAACCATTTTTAGGATTGTTGTAGTTTGTATGAGAAGCTCAGCAGATGTACAGCTCCATCAGCTGTTTGCTAATTGTTGCTACCGCTAGTCTGGAGGAGCTTTGCTGCAGTCTGCAGCTTTGGGGAAATCGGCGTCACAGAGTAGGAGCAGGTCTTATGTTAACCCTGAATGGTTGCCATGGGAGATCCAAGGACTCCTCAAACCAACACTCCAGCTATGTTCTTGATAATAGAATAACATTATAGCATAATATAAAGCTCAAAAAAGTTGATTTTGCATAATATCCTCCACTTCCTTTAAAAACCTGGTTTCTATTGTGCCCTTGAATTTCTTTAGATTGTGGCAGGATCTGGTGCTTGCTTTAGATATTTTTGTCTACTTGATGTTGTCTGACCTTTTTTGTACAGGTCAGACAACCTGTACAAAAAAGGTTTGTACAGGTTGCACAAACCTTTTTTGTTTGTACAACTCAGTTGGGTTGTACTGTACTGAGTTGAGTACTGAGAATTATTTTATCCAGGCCTCCGTCTGGCTAAAATAATTTAGATTTATTTGTCCAAGTAGTGGTTAATCTAGGCTAATAATTCATCAAGGGGAAGATTACTTTGTCACAAAGAACTAACTTGTTTTGGAAAGTTTTTTTCCCCCCCAAAATAGATAAATTCGTAAATTTGTCCAATATCAATATTTGTTCAATTATCTATTCATATGTATACATGTGAAAATAGAAGAATCTGTAGGCAGGCAGATAACTTTTCACTGCATTGTTTGTTTGAAAGTACACCTGGTTCAGTGCATCTGCATTTGTGTCTTCTTTATCTACGCTGAACCTGGTTTTGCTGGGGGTTTCTTTCTGCTAAAGGGAACTTGCTCTTCTTCTCTTGTTGCCAACGGCTTGTTACAGATGAAAGTGAAGATTCAGCAATGTTTTCTTTTTTTTATAGAATCACCTGATTCTGCCTTATTTGAGTTGTATTAGAATAAATTGGATTGAATCAAAAGGACTTTGAGTGAACTGGGTTTTGTGCTATTATAAATAAACTTAGGTTGAGAACGTTGTATCAGAAAAGGATGTCTCATTTATTACATGTCCAGTGGATCTCTCCAAATTCACTGAAAACCCTCAGAAAACGTGCATGATTTTACTTTTTTTGCAGCAAGTTAATTTTTTTTTCTTTCATTCCTGCCTCTCCTTGAACTTTTTCCGAGGTTCCTTGTTGTTGAAATAAGGACGGAGGAGTCCATCTCATTACCTGTGGGAAAGTAAGTACGAGCAAGTAAACCTGTGCCTCCTACATCAACACTTCAGATCCGGACTATTCATCTCAAGAGCAGCCTGGCTGCCTCTATAAAATTGGATTGCAGTGTTTGTGGTGAGCCTTTGCATCAGAGACTTCACAGAGAATCCTGAAGTTGACTCAATTTGCTGATGGAGTTCTTTCAAAAGCAATTGATTTTTTTTTTTTTTTTGTCTCTCGCTGTAACTCACTTGCTCAGTGATTGTGTGTGTGTGTGTCCTGTGAGGAGGACAGAAGGAGTTTTGTCAAAATCATTGAGAATCCTGCAGGCGGAAGAGCAAAATGCTTCTTTTGCTTGTAATTGATAAACTGTTTTGTGGCTGCAAGAGATGCACAGAAAGATGAGTAATATGGTCTGCTTTCAATGCTAGATTAGCAGCAATGGCGATGTCTGCGAGATGAGCCGGAAAGGTCCAAGTTGGAGGCAATTTTCAGCATCGCACGGCGCGATGCACGGATATAGAGATATTACGGAGCAGTAAGACAAAGAAGGCACTCAGATGATCATGTTTTATGTACACACACGCAAACACGCGCGCTCACAACACCGTCAGATGGGAACGCAGTCGTTACAGAGAGCCGAGACAGATACTAGCTCTTTAAAACCTTCCTGGGTCAGAGATGTGCTCAAAATAGCTGATGAGATCACTTTTGTGTAAATTTTTCATAGACACAGCAGTAGGGAACACTCAGGGGGATACTGGCCCTGCCTCTCTGTAGGTCTGCGTGTGTGTGTGCGCGTGTGGGTGTGCAGGTGCACGTTTGTGTTCTCGTACTGCAAAGCAGAGCCCAGTTTTTCCCCTCCGTGCCGTTTCATTTCCAGGATGCAGTTAGACCGAAGGCCTGTTCTGCGCCGCGCTTCTGCGAGCGTTTGGGACAGAATTAGGCAGGGAGGCGAGCAGCAGAGAAGTGACAGACTGTGTGATTGTTTGTAAATTGAACTATCAGTGTGGTTGAGATAATACCATTATTCATCTCCGCATTGTTGAGGGCCGCGAGCGGAGACATCTCCCATTGTTGTTTTGGTTTCGAAATGCCCCACTTTAGAGTATCCCTGTCAGAAATGCTCATAAGTCCCCGCTTGTTTTTACGGCGCTCATGCAGGAAATATACGAAATAAAAAAACAATGCTCTGCAAAGTGGATAGAAAGGAATTATTTTGATGCACAGCATATTTAGGACAGGCTATTTTTCCAGGCAAACAGCCATGATATTGAATGTAAGCAGCATAATGTGCCACACATTGAAATTGAAGTCACAAAAATGGATGTATGCTTTGTAAAATGTCTTTTGAATGAATGATTTTGTAATGCACAATATTAGAAGGGGGAAAAAAGTCAAAAACTTAAGTAAGCTGGTTGGAAACTGCTCATCCTGACTGTGATAAAGAACTTTTGGGTACAATTTCACTTAAGTTTGCATCTGTCTTCCACTGCAGTGAATCTGATTAACCTGATTATAGCGGAGCTGTCCTAGTAAAGTAATATGATCTACCATTAAGCTTCTACTTTCTCTTATCATAACTATATGCCCTGTCTCAAACATAAAAATACATTTTAAAAATTATATGAGCGTAAATAAGGATTGCAAATAATTAGGCATTCCAGCGGGAAAGGTCGTAAATACATTCCCCTCAAACCCAGATATGTAGTTCAATAGCAATAATAGCTGCGAGGCAGGTAGTTTGTGTTATCACCTGAAAGCCACGACTGCTTTGTGCACAGACAGGTCCGATTGCTGCTGTTTTCTTTTAAATGTCACAAGGTGGCAGCAGGTTAATTGGCAGCGTCTGAATCGCTCAGTTCCCCTCCAAACCTCAATCACTGCCAGGATGAGTCTGGAGCCGCTTTGCTTCCCACCTGCTAGAGGCCTGACTGGTTGTGTTTTTACCTCTGTGACCCAAATGAAATGTCACCCAACAAAAACACTCTTTCCTCCCTTCGTCTGCACGCTGCCGTCTGCTGTAAATAACCATAAATACCACAGGGCTGGTTCTGTTTGTAGACTGGATCTTTTTTTTTTTGCAGTTGTGGACCTTTACTCTATTCTTTATTTGAGAATGTGGGGTTCGCTTTGGAAATAAACTTTTACCACAGCAGGACCAAAGCTTCAGATGCACCCGTCTGTTTCTCTCTGAGTGATACTGATTGTTGGTTTTGTTTGAGATCCAACCTGCCAGTTGAGAGAGGAAAAGATCAGAGAGAAACAAGGCAGGCCCAAAGTTTTATAGCCGCTGGCGTAACCCGTCAACTTTGGTTTCAGAGGTCTGGCAAGAGAAAAGTGAAAGATGCCTAACTTTGGTCGTAGGAGTGTTGTGCTGCAGCACTCTTTTTGAGCTAGCTTGGATTTCCAGACCTATGACATACACCAAGTGCAGAAGTTTTAGGTCTGAAAGTCACAAAAATAAATATAAAGCAAACATTAAAGGTTGATCAGCCCTATGTTACTCAGTCTTCGGCTTCTTTTTCTGAGCGTTCTTCTGTCCGCGTCGCCTCAAACGTAACACAACTTTCCAACAGGTGAAGCTTCTGAGAGAGGAGTCGTCATGGAGAAATGATCAGCCAATGGCTAGCAAGGAAATTTAATTTTACTAAACCTGGACTGCCGATTCACTGTGTTCATATCACTGGTGGTTTTACTTAAACAAAACGGCAAAGAGGAACGGGGTAGAAGTTCACAAATTCTGTTTTGAAAAGTGAGGCATTTGAGAAAGATAATTCATAAAAGCTAGCTGGCCTCCTGATGTGGGCAGAAGGACAAAGAGTATTAACTCAATGGATATATGCATATATATATAAATATATATAAATTAATTATTAATTATATTAATTATCCATATGTTGTGGCTACTGAATGGTATTTAATCTAGTTAGGAAAGCACATTGAGAAATGCATTGTCTTAGTTTATTAAAAAGGACATTTGACGTTTCCTGAATGCTTAGCCTGTATGCTTATCACAGGAGGCGACGGCAAACATCCCATTAAAAGCACAAACAAGTACAGAAGCCCATAACCACAACACAATAAAGCACAGCGACGGATGAAAGAAAGCAAACACGTCGTTAGCCATGCAACCCCTCTCAGTGAGAGCCCGTCATCAGCCTCCCTGAGAGCTCTGATTGTTGTTTGTGCTCGTCCGTTCCGATTGTTCAGGCCTCCGGCCAGCAGGCCGCGTCAGACAATGACAAGTGATGGATGATGATGCTCCATCGATTGAAACATTTCCCAGATTAATGAGAGGCCTGATGGAAAGCAAAAGCCCATTCGCGCCTGCTGCTCGTAAACAAGGCAGCCGGGATCTTTTGGATTCTCCCCCTCCTCCCACCGGTCACCGCGCTTGAGTTGGGTCTAAATTGAAGCGTGCTAAGTGCAGGTTTAATGCACTGTTATATATCAGCACACGCTTTAAAAAAAGCGCTGGATGTTAGCAATGAAATATTCAGGAGTATTATTAAATTGATTGGCATGTGGACATGTCTTTAAACACTCTTGATAAGTAAGTTAATGGCTCTTTGTTGCAATTTAACCAACAAACAACGCCGTTCCCACGACGACGTTCCCATATTTAATGCTCGTCGTTCCGCATCAGGTAGTGGCCATTTAACTGTTGTCAAAAATCCCAGTGTTTTACTCTGCTATGTAGAAAACTGCACACTCTGCTCTTGTTTCTGTTTAATGGGATTCCCTTTGTCACAATTGGCTGCTGCTCAGTCCCAACAAACACGATGTTAAGCATCTGTGCACAATTGCCAAGTTGGAAACATGTCGATTTAAAGCTGGAATTGTCTGACGTTTAAATATAGAAAAGGAATCGAATTTTTTTTTTTAAATATTTGCATTTCAGGGTTTATTTCTTATTTTCTAAGTTTCCCTTCCATCCTTCCCAGAATCCTGTTGGCTCGTGTTTTGGCAATTGTTCAGAAAAAGACACCATGAGCTACTTTATTTCTTTTACACAGACACCTGTTTGACTGTTTATTTTGTTGAAGAAAAAAAAAAATAACAGCATCCAAACACTGTGACCTATAAGATTAAAACGGCTCCAGCCCCGGGTCATTTAATTTTCCGTCCAGCGGTTTAGTGTTTTTTTAAAACTCAGCTTAAAAGACACATCCTGCTGTAAAACTTGCAATATTTCACTCTGCAAGTCTTTCATACAGAAGGTTAGTCTGACAACGCCTCTTTATACTCATAGCAGAATGAAAAAAAAAGTTACATTTTATAAGCAGCGGTTTAGGGGATTTACTGCAAGCACAGAAATCTATAGCGCTGCTTGACTTTGCGCTGTGATTGAAATAAGAAGGACAAAAAAGTCGCCAATAAAATCTTTGAATATATTTGCATTTCCCAAAATGGCAGCCGCAGTTCTATGTGCGATCTAATTACACCCCGACTAAACAAAAAGAAGCAAAGTCTGGCAATCCTCTGGCACCTTTCAGACACCCGAAGGGACAGAAGACCAACAGTGGAGATAAATGGTTTGGCCAGGCTGGGCAACTTGTTTTGTCTCTCTGCTCTTTTCTCTGACTCCTAAATCTGTGGACATGAGGGAGAATTATTGGAATATTTGGGCAAACCGTGTCCCTCCAGCATTTAGGGGAAAACAATCTGCTTGAGTAAGTGAGCGGGTAAAGGAAGGGATTTACCAGAAGAAGAAAAGAAAAAAACAGATAAGGAAAGAAAGAGAGAGAGAGAGAGAGGCTGGTGGTAGTGGAAATGGCACAGATTTCGGTGTCATTGTGGGACGTCCAAAGGCAACGGACGTGTTATCTCCTTACTCCCAGACCCCGGTGTTACTGCAAGCATGGAGAGCGAGGACGGTTGCTACAGAGCACGCATGCCATGCATGCAAAGAGGGATAAGCTACAAGCTCCTATTTATACAGTCGCAGGATCGCTTGAATAAAATGTCAACACAGGAACTGTTAGGATGATAGCAGCCGAGCATTAAATGCATGTGTGCCACGACGCCGCTCCAGGCACTTAGATCAGTCATCGAGATCTTTATCGGTTTTCAGTTTTGCCTTAAATTTGCATGTGTTTTTATTTTGATGTGTTTGATTTTTTTTTTTGTTTTTGTTTTTAATTTAAGCATAAGGCAAGTATTTATTTTAAGGAAATATTTTGGAAGTTTAAGCATTTAAGTCGCTCTTAAAGTGACAGTAAGACCAGTTTTCATCATAAGTCATGTCTTTCCATCTCACCAGATTGTTTTGATGAAGTACTGAGAACTTTGTGGGCCATAAAACGAACACTGAATATCAGTTTTAATACCTGATCTCATATTGTGGTGGCAGTAGCATGCTTTGGAAGTTTGTTTTTTTGTTTTTTCCAGCAGAGAAAGGGAAGCTGATGATGGTTGTCAGACAAATGAATGGAAGAAACTGTAAATTTTGAGAGAGCGGTTCAACTTTTTCCTCCCCTTTCACAATTACTTGCATTTACTTTCCTGTTTTCTGTAAAGAGATTATGTCTTTCATTGTCTTTTGCATGTATTTTTTTCTACCTGGCTGCGAAGCAAATTTCCCTGCAGGGAGAGAATAACAAAGTGATACTGATGCTGAATAATTCAAAATTTGTGGTTGTAAACGTGACAAATCTGAAAACGTTCAAGGGGAATAAGTAATTTCGCAAGGCACTGTATAATGCAAAGCAATTCCTCCTACTCGGATATGACCGTGATTGATTCACTTGTTATTCAGGAAGGTACTGGGGTGAAAAAAACAGAAAGAACACAGCCATTATCCCTCCATCCATCGTTGTGCAGCAACAGGGTGACCCGCGAGCGCTCCGTTTAGGGATAAAAGCCGCTGCTGACTCGGCCAACCCTCTTTGCTTGGCACATCACGTGTGTCCGTGTGACAGGCCAATCAAGAAAATGGAGCGCGTTAATAGAGATGGAGATGGTTGCTCTCCCCGATGCGCTGGTGGAGCGCCCCCTCATCATCTCACCTCCTAATAAACTGTTTTAATAGACGCAAGTCCTGTCAGCAGGGGCCTGGATGGATGGGTGGGCTTAATGGCCTCTAAATCAATGTCGAACAATGTATGACTAAACAGCTCTGTACGGTCTTTGCTTATGGATACCTGTGTGAAGAGCCTGCCCCATTTTCTATTCACTCTAACAATCTAAAGCCGTTTTTTTTTTCTTTATTTTTTGCAATAAATCTTTTTAATAACCCACTCACTTATGCAGTCAGTTTGTTTGTAGTGAATGCGAAGCCTCTTAACGTCCCATCCCCACAGTGAAACAATGTGCTAGCAGCGTTCTGCTATGCTATGCAAATCCTGAGAAACTGTTTAGCTAAAGTGCGCCATTGGGAAGCTTTTTGACCAAGCAGTTCTCCTTAAGGAAGAATACCTCCGTAAAGGGCCTGAAGTTGTTCTCCTGGCTTTTCTCTTTGTAAATCCCTTCTCTGAACCACTCACTCAGCCAAGCAGGTGGTTATTAGTCAATGCAAAATGCCCTGAACACAGTGAAACACAGTTGTAGTGTGCACCAGTCCAGGGTGTTCATTAGAACCTGACAAATGACGGACGGGCTTTAAATAAAATTTTCTGGTTGTTTAAAAAATAACCAGTCAAATACGGAAAATATTCGGTTAACACGACCTCTGGGTGACCTCTGGGTGACTGCCTGTTTGGGTTGAATGGCGTCTACAACGTTGCAGCTCAAAACCCGTCTCACGCAGACACGCCTCTGTGGCATTAATGTCACTATTAATTGTTTCAGCTTTGCGCACGTGTGATTCTTTCAAAGTGTGGACATGGAGTGGAATGGGTTTCCTCTGCTCTGACTGCAGGTGGCTTGCTGCAGGAAGTGGGAGGGGCTTACAGAGGAGGGCTTGTTGCAGAGCAATCGGCGCTTCAAAAGTAAAATAGAAAACATTCACTGGATTTGTCGCTTATTGCTTTTTTTAAAAAAAAAAAGGATTTAAGAACGGTCTGAAAGCTTCTTAAATATTCTGAAAAAGTTGCTAAGTGCTTTCCTTTGTCCTGACCGCAGCCCTCCACTCGGCCCTCAGTCTCTCTTGGCTCCGCCCACTTTGTTGTAGCTTTTAAATGACTACCTGAGAGTGGAGTTATGCTTTCTCGACCTAAAGTAGTTCTCCTATTTACTATCCCAATCAGTTGTAGACTGTTTTTAGATAGATTTTCAGAACAACCAGTCCAAACATTGAAGCATGACAGTGGCAGAATCATTCTGAGGGGACAAATATTGACAAAGCAAAGCAGAAGGATGCCTGTAGGGAAAGCCAGAACTCGTGATTTGCTTTTTCATATTTTTTTTTCCAGTTATTTACACTCGGGCACATACTTTTCCACCTCTCCCCACTGACTCTGTCCATCACAACCTCAGTCTTTTCTGTCACTCCCCTTCCTGTCTCTGTTAACCCCTCGACCTCCCCTGTGTTTTTGCGTCATGACGAGACGTTCACTCACCTGTGCGGCCGTCTCAGATTTACTTTTTAATCTCTCTACGTCCCTGTTTTATTTTATTTTATTTCTTCTTCAAAGCAAGTGACAGTTTTAATTAACCCCCCTCCTTCATGAAGTGAAGGACACATGTACTTCAATAGTTTGCCGCCAATTGTCCGCCTGCGTCACTTATCAATGAGACGGCTGAATAGCTGGAGGCAGCGCGTATTGATGGCGCCGTGAAAGAGGACATGAATGCCACCGTCGTTGGCAGGTGTCGGGGCTCTTAGCTCGCGGGGCGGTGGGTGGTTCTCTACCCAAGGACATGGAAGCAGAGTGAATGCCAATGCAAATCAATTGAAATTCAGTTTCAAGAGCTCTTCACGAAAGCATCTGGCACCGAACGTACTCAGGGGTGAACGTCCTCTTGTGCTCTCAGAGACACTGAATACAGTGAATGAATAATAAATTGCTAACGTCAAGGATCGCGGCGCTCGTCTCACAGAAACGTCCCCACGTTTAACCCGTGCTGTGAATTGGGGCGAGGCCTCAGAGCGTTTTAATGCGGGCCGGGTTTAGTCAGCCTGACCTGTATTTACATGGGATTGCATTTGATTGCATCACATTATCAAGATTATTTTATTTGCCCTGGCAGCGTTACAACTGTTTTTCTTTTTTTCCTGTGTGAAGGTTTGGCTTGCGGTTTAAGAACCAAGAATAGCTGTTGCTAAGGAAACGTGGATTCCAAATATGAAGTCCTGATAGGGAAGAAATAAAGGTAATCTAATAAAAGATATTCTTCAATCTGCTCTAATCAAGTTTTAATCACTACGCTGCAGAGAAGGGTTTACGTAAGTCTGTTATATAAACAGCGCTGAGGTAGAGCTGCGTTTCATGAACGTGGGTGTGGTTACACGCGAGATCATTTCTGTTTTGTCGAGCAAAGACAAAGCAATACCAATGAATTCCTGTTCTGGACACTTTGCGTTGAATAACTGTCTAATAGAGAGAAGAGATTAATTCAAGACCGCACAATTTTTGAGACGCATGCAGTTATGGGTAACAGGAGAGGTTACTTGACGGGAATCCGTGCGGATCAGCAGGAATTAATTTTTTTAAAAGTTTGACAGCAGAAAAGAAGCAGCATTGCTAAAAGTTGGAGCAAGACAGGCATGCGGGACAGGTTGGAGTCTTTTTGATAACTAAAAGAAGGAGAACGCATGCGTCTTTTTAAACTGTTTTTGCTAATGAGAACATGATTTCTACACATTCCCAGAAAAAGCCCCATTAATCAACTTTTCGTTGCCTGCTAACCTACTCATAAGTGTATGAATGTTAAGTCTTAGTTCTGATTCATGGCGTAAAAGCACTATGAGTGGTTTGTGTAACAAGATTAGAGCTCTATAAATCTGGTTTTAGCCCTCTCCCTCTAGTTTCAATTGACAACTTTTGACATTTATAGACTTGCTGGGTTCAGCAATTCCCAGTAATGCACTACAATTACCCTTTTTATTATTTTTTTAACTACAACAGTAGAACAACAATATAGCAGCCTAAAGCATTTTTGTAGAAATTTACTCTTTTTCAATTTTTACAGAATTTATCCGAATAAAGTAATTTGCTCTATTGCTGATCCTATTTCTGTTTTTCGACGATAAAAAACTTTGAGCAAAGATAGCTTGTCTAAATACAATTTTCATCAATAATAAAAAGAAAATGGATGAAAATGGCGTCCATGGTAGTCCCAAGGTAAAAGCCATTTTCATCCAAAGAAACAAAACAAATATGAAACTTCATAAGATAGTATGTTCGTATTTAATTAAAGCAATCCTGTTTCAACATCTTTATTTCTCTTAGTGATGATTTTCTGTGACATTTGAGATGAGAATACTACACTGGATCAATGAAAAAACTATGCTTAAAGAGAGAAAACTTGCCTTAAATGAATGTATGCTTATTAGCTGCTAAAAGGTCGATCTTTTTAAAAGAGTCTTTGAATTAGACAAAAGAGCCTCTTCGGGATGTGTATTCTATTTTGTTGAAAATGTCTGTGAGTAAGGTACCGCTCACCATCTGAGGGAATTTCCAGGTTTGTCTGAACCACATTTCAAAGTTTAGTTTTGCAGCTTCCTGCCGTCTATTTACAGCAGAAAAGTGAAATATGCTAATAGCTGGATGATGAGCTCAACGGGCCAGGAGAGGAGCTGCTGTTGGATGTCGAGGGCTTCTCTCGCAGCACACTGAAGATGGAGTGGTGTAACTTTAAGTGCTCAGCGCCCACCTCCTGGCCCATCTACATGTCGACCTCTGTCTTCCTCTCATGAAGACAAATGGCAATCTGTTATTGGTTCTGCAGGAGGCTTTAGGACCCCCATGTGGCCGGAAACATCTCCTTCTAGCAATGCTCAAAATAGATCATATGGAACAGATGTCCTGACAGTAAGGCTTCTTTAAATATGTGTCCTTGATGCATTGCCGAAACTGTGGCATTTACAGCAAAGCCACATTTGGCAACATGGAAAATCACAGTTTGTTTAGTTTAATTATAGTAGCATAGATCTTTTTTAAAAAAATCAGACTTAGGTTACAGCACAGTTTACATCTCTACTAAACATCTCTCTCTCTCTCTCTCTGTAGATATTGATGAGTGTGCTGAAGGGAAACATTACTGCAGAGAGAACACCATGTGCGTTAACACCCCTGGTTCCTTCATGTGCATCTGCCACACGGGCTACATCAGGATCGATGACTACTCCTGCACAGGTGAGCGCCTCCTCTGGCCTTCCAGCAAACTGCAATCAGGATGAGTTGGCTCTATGTGTGGACTTTAATATTATAAAACAAGTGCACCAACAAATTGTCCAGATATATAGAATAGAATATAAACAGCCTTTTGTCCTGCAAAGGGGGAATTCAGGTGCAACAGCAGCATCAGGTATGAAGTTTCATACAAAAAAAGTTCTTAAAGTTTTAAAACAACATGTAAAAATAAGGTGAACAGTAACAAAGATAATAATGTACTGTAATAAGTGAAATAATAATGTACTGTATAAGACTATAAATGGATATAATGTGCATTTATTATGATAAAATATCAACTCTACAAAAATCTAGATATATCTATTTTTATTTATTAAAATATTCAAAAATAAGGACTAAGCAATTTTCAACAAAAGCCAGAGGAAAGTTTGAAACATATTTTTTTTAATGCATGAATGCGACACCCTACCATTTCCTTTATTTTTATTCATTTAAATTGACTAACTCTGCAGCTTGCAGTCCTGTCCTGGTGCTTATGAGTATAAGAAAAAACAAATCGGTCAAAATCGGCAGCAGTGGATCAGAACTAGTAGATCAGAAAAGCAAAGATCAATATTTACCATTAAAAGTCCTGCATTTCTACGTTCGAGTTAAAGCTATCAGGTTACTACACACTTAAAAATAACTTTCTTATCATTATAGAAAAGATCTTTTTCGCACAGCATGGGCCACTTTTGTATTGATGTTCTTTCTCAAAGTGCTTGTAGGAGAACAAGTAGAGACTCTGACACAGAAATCATTTTACGACAAGCTGACATCTGCCGTATGATGCAACACCTGCTAAAACAATGTTGCCTTCTTTTAACACTGAACATTTTTTTTCTTCAGCATTGTTCTCATGCGACTAACTTCAAGGTTTTTTTTAAAAGATTTGTTTATAGTTGATGACAATACCCGTTTCTGTTGCCTTGAGCAAAGATCCTCAGTCCAGTCCAGGCCACTTTGAGCATGACAAACCATGAGCCTGGGTTTGTGCTTTTTTTGTGTCTGACACAGAAGGAGAAAGTCAGTAAGGACCTCAACAGTGGGACAATGAGTGGAGATTGATCATTGATCAACAATGAAACCAGAGTCTCGACAACTTTGTCGATAATTCACACTCATTTTTTTCTGGTTGAGTTGTAGATGAGCCAGGTCTTTCCTGCCAAAAAGCTTAACCTTAAATTCATCTGGCCAAAGCACATTTGTTAAAGTCTGAATTGAGTTTGGCAAAGCCCCCATCCCTCTATCTGTGTAGGGTAGAACATTGATGACTGTCTGGCATTGATCCTAAACAACCACTTGCATGCAGATAGCATCTTTTGGTTGTTATGGAGACTTGGTGATCTCAAGATGAAATTCATTGCTGCAGCTCTCCTAACAGTGATTGCAGATTTTTTTTTTTAACCATCCTCTTCACTCTGTGGGATGGGAGCCTAGTTATCTGTGGCTAAAAGAAATGTGCCTCAGTGTAATATATTTTTACCCAAGGGAGTGTGTAAGTGGTGGATTATGTATTAGAAGTTCCTAGAAACTCTTAAAAGGACGTTAAAAGTAAAGCATAAAGGCAACTGTGCATTTAT
This sequence comes from Phalloptychus januarius, assembly GCA_902982915.1. Classification (NCBI taxonomy): domain Eukaryota; kingdom Metazoa; phylum Chordata; class Actinopteri; order Cyprinodontiformes; family Poeciliidae; genus Phalloptychus; species Phalloptychus januarius. The sequence continues at coordinate 14,637,263 of CADWAE010000471.1, read as the reverse complement.
CTAAAAATATTATTAGGAGTACAAATGATGATGACGTCACAGGTTATGTTGAGAAACAATTTTTTTAACGTGGTAACCATTAATATTGAAGTTCAGTTTCTCTAAATACAGGCACAGGAAGAGCTCAAATGTGTTTCTGACAGTAAATGAGACAGACAACACTCAATAAAAAATGTTCAAAAATTTTTTACAGCAGTTTTCAATCTGCAATTTAAAACAAATAACACATTTTAAATACATTTTGAAAAAAATGTTTTTTGAAAAAATAAAGGTCAGTTTTTACTTAAATACTATTTAAAATGTAATGCTGAAAACAAATCATATCCTTCTTATTCATCAATCACTGTTGACATGACAACAATGAAACCCTTTTGAGAAATGGTAGCCAACTTTTTCTTCTTTAAATTTTCTTCTATGCTGTTGAAAGGCCTCCTTACCATTACCCTAATCTTTAAATCTGTCTACACAATCTTTATCAGATTCAGAATAGAATTAACAGTGTGCATTCAGTGCTTTTTTAAAATAAATTTTTATAAATTTTGTACTGTGTTTACACCAACATGTATTTCTTGGAATCTACTTGCAGTTGTCACGATCACACAATAAGATCCTTACAGCGAATTATCTTTGCTTCCACAGAATATGAATGGAGAATGGAGAATATAGCCAGGTCTCCATAGTCCTGTCAGACACTGCAGATTTCCATCAACAAGCTTTAGCAGAACCTTTGTATTTTATTGTAGATAGTCTAAAAAATGTCTCAGTTCAACGCTAGCGGATGATTGAAGCTCTACTCAAAGTTTCCTTTTCACTGGGCCCTTTCTGGACTGATATGACTAGAATAGGACTATTATGTGTTACCTCAGTATTCTGCCTGGCAAAGCTGTGTAAACTGATCTGAATATGTGGAGAGATTTATTGTGAATCACTTGAAAGCTGCTGGCAACATGTAAAATCATCTGTCTGTAAGGGAAGAAAGTCACACAAATCAACAATGTCAGGATTATAAAGCAGTTGGGTTTTTGCATTCTCCCAAATTCAGATTAAAAAAACAATTTTATTTGTCCCAAAAGATAAATAAATGTTGTAGAAACTCATGTCAACAATAGTATCTTCAAAGTGTCGTTGTGGACGGTGATGCTGCAGGCATTCAGAATCTCTGGTAGCAGTCAGTTTCGCGACAAATTTAAAGAGGCCTCTGACTGAAGCCTGAACTATGATCCCAAATGTCAGGATTTGGGATTTTAGGTCAGGTCAGCATGCTGATCGACTGCTCCCATTTGTGAAAGCAATACCTTGTTGCCGCAGTTATGCATCATAACCCAACTTTCCCAGAGTGAAAAATGTAAGAGCAAAAATCCTTCCAGCTGCACAACATCCAAAACAAGAGGGGGGTAATTGCCCCAAAACAGCAATTCCTCAATGAACAAAAGTGTGCAAAAAGGACAAATCAGAACTAAGATGCAGGGGGCAATACAACAAACGCAAAGTTCATGAAAAGTTAAATCTGTAAAAACAAAAAAAGGTCTTAGTCAGCATTCTTTGCATGATGTAATCTCTCCATCCTTCAGCAAGAACGTCACAATGTCTCCCTCCCCCTCTCGTGCCCCCAGCCCAGGGTTTGCAGCTCCACTTGCTCCTCTGCAGCTGTTTGCAGCTTGTGAAACACGGTGCTAAGTAGCTCCCTGTGTGAATCATCTCCGAGGAGGGTGGCAACATGCTGCGTTTCCTCTGTGCCTGTAATTAAAGATGCAATTTGCACCGATGCAGTCTAACTCAGCGATGGCGTAGTGAGGGAACTTGCCACCGCCTGTGCTCGGCACTGGATGATTTAGACCCGCAGAACTTCCCGCAGTGCATTTGGAGTTCGAATTACAGCTGCTAAACAAGACAAAAATGACAAACAGGAAAACAGCCCTTCTTTGAAGAGTTTCTCTGCTTGGGTTTCAGTGGAAATCAGAAAATAAAGAACTTAGAAATGCAAATAGAACTTTTACTCAAATAACACATTCTTTGGCTGCGTTTTATTCTTGGGAGTTATTTAATTAGTGAGTCGTCTGCAGACGGGCACCGTGCCTTATGTCGTTTCACTCACCTTGTTTTCTCAGCTCTTTTTTTGGGCTCTGGGCAAGGTCTATTGTTCTACTCATTTGTCTTTCTTTCACTGTGTGCTTCCTCTCGAAATCCACAATGAAGATTAATTCTCCCAGAACCCAGGGGATTAAACTGTGCCACTACATTTTATAAATTTTCCCATTAACAACGCCTTCATGGCGCCGCAGTGAAACACACAGCGACGTGTCTCTTTATAAAAGTCATTTTTTATGATTAAAGTGAGGTTTTTGTGAAAACTTGATGTAATTACTTTTCTCATGCCTGCCTCGGTGAAATTGTTGTTGTGATGTTCCAGCTGGTTTATTGAGCTGAGCTCTCCCACCTACACAGCACTGCACCTCTCTTCTGAGACATCATTAGAGTGATGCATTATGGGGGAAATTAAAATGAAAACAAAAAAATACGAAGCCTTGCAAAAGTATTCATACCCTTTGAACCATTGATCCATTTAATCACTTTCCAAACAAGAAATGATATGGCTTTCTGAAAGGAATTTCGAACATACAGCATAGCATTTCTTGACATGTTGATATGCATCTAAAAACATCTGAGTTTTTACTGCATTAAATTGGCAATGCGGCATTTTTAAAGCAGAAAACACTACTGCTTCTCCTAACTCATACCTTTATGCAGAGCGTTGCATTATCGCCATAATCCTGCTGGTAGTAATTGACACCAGAAATAGAAGCGTGCCGTGGCAATAAAACACCTGCTTGTGTTGGAAGAGTCCAGTGGGAACAGTGATTCCTCTAATTTGCCCGCAGATAAAATATTACAACAGTAGGGAAACATTAAACCGCCTCCCCCTCCAGAAGCTATCGACACTGTGCATTCGCATGATTTACAAAGGCCTTTTATCATCTGCAATGACTTTCAGACTTTCACCAATTAACAAACAGCTGACTCAGCAGAAACACTTCCAGTATTGACTGCTGTTTCTTCAATGTGTGTTAAGAGTGTTGCATGTGGGCCGGTCGCCCGAAGTAAGGAGGATTAAGTTGACCGCAGCTCATTTCATGGGTGAATGTTTATGCGTAGAATAGTTGTAAAGGATTGATCTGCACATTTAAGACAAGGAGCCCTGGTTTTTATTTCTGCTCAACCTGTGGGGGACGTTCGAAAGCCCAGATAGAAGTCTATGTTTTGCATCCAGATAACTTGTAGGGCGATATGGACCTTGTTGGGATACAGCTTGATAGATACATAGATATCTAGCTAGACACATAGATACATAGCTAGCTTTGATAGCTAGATATATAGATAGATTTATAGCTAGCTAGCTTTGTATCTCGATAGCTAGATATGTAGATATTTAGCTAGGAAGCTCTATAACTAGCTATCTAGATATACAGCTAGCTAGCTCTGTGAAAGCTAGCTAAAGCTCTTTGAAAGCTTTCATCGAGCTAGCAAGCTCTATGAAAGATAGCCTGCTGTAGATATACAGCTAGCTAGATATGAAAGCTAGCTAAAGCTCTATAAAAGATAGCTAGCTGTATATCTAACTATCTATAGATATCGAGATAGCTATCTAGCTGTAGCTGTATATCTAGCTATCTAATAATACAGCTAGCTAGTTGTATTATTAGCTATCTAATAATACAGCTTGCTAGCTCATAGAGCTAGCAAGCTCTATGAAAGATAACTAGCTGTATATCTAGCTATCTGTCAGTGCGTTCTCTTAGATATCTAGCTATCTATGTATCTAGATACATGAGGTATCTAAGTATAGATAGAACTAGAACTGAGCCATTGCAGTGGAGTATTCCTCCTCTCTTTCTGCCCTCTGCTTTTCGTCTTCCCCACAAATGCCTGAGGTGCTCATCGCAATGTGAGATTAGCAACAAATCCATGAAAGGTAGCAGACTGGTTGTGCTCTCTGTCAGAATGTTTTGAAAGACGGTCCTCAGGATTGTGTGTGTGCACTCAGTCTGCTGTAGCTACAGTGCATTCTTCAACTGTATGCCCATGTTCTAATCCTTCGCTAGCCAGACCTTAGCCCCCGAGGCTAAGTAAGTGATGGATGGATGGAAGAGAGAGGATGGAGGACAGGACGCAGGCCAAAGGTGAAGCAGGAGAGGGATTGTCAACAGCACAGCTGAGAAAAGATGATTTTCCGTGGCACCTTAAAGAGAAAGTGTAGACAAAAAGAGTTTCTGCCAGTTGTCTGTTTTAACATTTTAGTTCAATCACACCAAATTTCAACAAATCTCCCTTAATGCATTTTATAAGACTACCATGAGTAATCCATATCCAAATAAGTAGAATCTATATCCAAATTCAGTTTAGAACCATAACATAAATGAAAGACGGCATTTATTTTACCATGTATCATGAGAAATTTCTTATCATAAGAATTTTGATTTATAAATTCCAATTAATGATGTTTTAACCCCACCACCTGATTGTTAGTATTACTATTTTCTCCAATCTTAGTTCATTGAGACATCCAATAAATTAGAAAATATGATTAAATGAAGTTACTGTGTGCAGTTTAGTGATAAAGGTTACAGATGTCGTTGTGACTGGTGTCCTAAAGAATCATTTTTCAAGAGCCTTGTGCGTTTGTGGGGTTATGATTGCTCTTCCCTGCAGTTCCCTAAAAAGTGGTAATAAATAGCTAGTTTTAGGGAAAAAGCTGCACAATTTATCCATTGCTAAATTCCTATGATCGAACTCTACCCCACCTCCTGCCCATGTTTAGAAAACTCTGCCTTGGTGGCAACAAGGTGATGTGGTATGCCAAAGCATTTTGCTACTTCAGCCAAGTGTTATTTAATATTAAAGGCACTTAGCTCCAGTCTCCTTAATGCGAAGCTTTTTCAGTGCAAGATAATGATGTCATGATGCTTTCCTTTGGATGTCTCATTCCTAGGGAAGACGACAATGATTAGAGCACATCTGCTCTTGCTTTAGCAGTCAGTGAGCTAATCACACTAATAGAGTGATTTAGGTGGGCTCTTTCACTCGCACCTTTCATATGACAACAGCAGAATAAATCTACCTGACTAACCCTTTTGAGAAAATAAAGGTTTCTGCTGTGAAATCTAAATGCATCTGATTGCTGCGCATAATAATCTAAAGATTTCTCAAGATTTCTTGAACTCTTTAAGATACGATAGTGTTTAATTTCCCTTTTTTGTGAGTTATATGATCATAGTTTCAGGTATTCGTTGGTTTTGCCAATGAATACCTCCATTGTATTTCCCTCCATTGTCAACAACACACTTTTATCGCAAACCATAATGCAAAAAGACCCTGATCAGCACTGAAACGAACCAAAAGAGTATCTTGAAGTTTAGGTTTTGCAGCGATTTTCTGTTTACTGCGTCTGCAAATCTTCCACATCTTCACAAATTTTTGTAAGAGGATTACCATACGGTTTTCTATAATGAGGGATCTGTTGGAGCTTATTATTCCTCGGTTCTTGTGCTTCTGTTTTGGCTGGGCAAAGATTGCGAGTTATTTATCAAGTAAAACAATGCTTTTGTTTTCCATAAAATCAATTTTTTCACTCAAAATAAAGTTGCTTAGTCTGCCATTTTCCAGCAGTCATTAAATATACATTAAATGATTCTAAATATGATTCTGCTGCTGAACATCTTTAAACTAAATCATCATTTTGCTGTTTACTCTTTTATCCTCTCTAGTTGACAAATTATCATCGGCTTTTTTTTCTTGCCACTGACTTTGTAAAATCATCTCTCCAGCCTGTAGCATGAAAACTGAGGTATTGTCGTCTGTCTGAGGTCAGACAGTGCAGAGGCTGGTATTGTTTTGGCAAAAGGTGGAGGGAAAACAAGCTTGAGGAGAAACAAGCAGCCATAGTAAGAGCTCCCCAATGACAGGCTCTACATAATTGATTGTTTATCTGTCTGCAGCCTGAGCTGCAGCAGCCAGCGAGGTAACACACACACACACACACACACGCCAGCACACGCACTCATCCTAGGGATTTAGGAGGCGATTAAAATGGGAGTCGTTTACACCGAGTGCAGGGGTGTAATAGGCCTAAATTCCTAAGTAACAAATTCCAGGGTTGTCGTGATGAGACACACACAGTGACACAAGCAGAGTTCCTTTGTGGCTCCGATGTCTACTTTCCGTCTGGTAAGACAGACAAATAGTGTCCTCTAATTTAGTTTCCGTGTCTCTCCCGAGCTTTTTGTTTCTAAATATCTGCGAGGAGCCTTTACGCCGCCCAGCAGCGAGAGGCGAGCACAGGGCCCCTTTCACATGTCCTTCAATCCATCTCACACACACACACATGCACACCCCGGCCTCGACGGAGGAGCTCATCACAATGTCACTTTCAATTTGGATGGAAACACGGTGCGTTCAGGGGATGTAATGGATTGGATGATGGAAGGCAAATGGATGATGTGAGTAAGGTGAAAGCAACAAGCTTTTAGGATTCGGGTTTTCTCACTCTCTGGATTCCATCTTTCTGTTCCCACAGCTGTTCCTTGTGCTATCACAAAAGTAAAAAATAAAGAAAAAATACATAAGGTGCTGCTTTGTGAAAAACTGTGACTGAAGGATGACGTAGAAATCTGTTTTATGTTTGCACAAAATGCACTTGAAGGCAAAGGACAATGATTATTTCTATCAATAAATGTCCAAATAACTGAACTCCCCAAGTTTGTGATTTCCACAAGTCTCAACATTTTCCAAAAGATTGAATTGACCACTTGTCCTTTCAGCAGCTTCTTAAAATGGTTTCTGCACTATAAAAACATGATGAAATGAACTGCAATGTTGCAGGTTAATATGAATATTTCATTACCAGTTTTTGTTTGCCTCTCTTTAGAAAAAATAAAAAGTTTTAAAGTTGGATTCTAGGTGACTGCTAGGTGAGGAATATAAATTTATCTATGTGAATCTATAAAAAACATCCAAAAGTAAATTTTGATCCTGAAAACAATAACTTGTGTTGAGGAAGCTAATAAAAGAGGATGCAACAACAAATGGATGTCATGCTCTATGGTCTGCGTTAATGTCAGAAAACTTTGCTGCTTGCCCTCAAATTCCTGCAAGTTGCTAAATAAAGATATTCAATGAAACTAAAATGGCTGACTTTTAGCTGAGGAAAATTAGCCTAATTGTTCTAAGTTGTCTGCTTCAGACATACACAGTACCGGACAAGTACAGTAGCCTACATAGCTTTTGGTAAATGGACAATACGACGCTTTTTATACTCCAGAGCTTCATCAGCAAGCTGTGCAAATTTACATGTCAGCACAATTTTAATTAAAATGTATATCTGTGTTGTCCAGAAATGCATTCCCATTATCTGCACAACATGTTCAACATCCATTCATCCAGCTATCCTTCCATTGTTTATACTCACTTATCCTTGCGTTGGCGTTGGAGTCTATCTCAGCGGTCAATGGTTGAGAGCTGGGTACACTCTGGGCATGTTGCCAGTCCATCAAAGGGCAATATGTTGAGTGGAGCTACACTGTGTACTACTATGTTACAGTAGGATACCGTGTAACTATGATTTCAACCTTCTTCCATTGTTTTGTTGTGTTTGCGTTGCACACACGTTACTTTTTGGACTATGAAATGTAACGTGTAAAAGTAACGGCCAAGAGAATCAGGCAACACTAGAAAAAAAAATCCTGTCTGATGATTAAGCTTTAAGTTTTAAGGTGAACATTTCTTTGCTTGTAAAAAACCTTCGGAAAACATCTCCTGTGTGTACTTAAAACACCTTTCCTTATTATTTAACCTTGATTTAACAAGGAAAAAACTCAGTGAGATTATAAATCTCCTTTCTGAGTTTCCTGGGTAAATAAAGGCTGCTGGATTTTATTGGATGGAAAATGAATCTATAGGAAGTGCACGACTTACTAATAGACCAGTAGCAAATGCTATTGTTTAGGAAATGCAGACCGTCACCAAGGCTTTTCCCATTCCTCATAATGTGCCACATAAACACAACTAATAGCAGCAAAACATCTGAGGCCATTTCTATGTCATATCAAGATCGGAGCCAGAGGAATTACTCATTCTGGACTCATATCTTAGACTCACAGCTGCCTAACTGTCGGCATTTATTCTTAATGGACTGTAAAAATAAATTACCAACTTGCTGCAGTCATTCCTCACATTTGCTGCTCTTCAATCAAGGGGTGCTTTCCGGCTGGTAAGTTGTTGTTTGCGGCTCTCAGGATGGTCCCTCAACATTTGTCTCTTTTTATCAGCTAACCAAGACGTAGACGAGCACAGAAACATCTGTCGCTACCAAAGGACTCGCTGAGACTGACGGCTGCTTGTTTGCTTGCTTTTAGAGCATGACGAGTGTCTCAGCGGACTCCACAACTGCGATGAGAACGCCTTGTGCTTCAACATGGTCGGAGGCCACAGCTGCTCCTGCAAGCCGGGATACACGGGCAACGGGACCGTCTGCAAAGGTGCTGCGCTGCTTTGCTCTTCTTTGTTTATGTTCGTTTTGCTTCATTTTTACGTCCGTCCACGACTCTTCAGCTTTGTCAAAGAAAAAGTGTTTATTTTTCTGGTCATGGTAAATGTGTAAATGTAAAATATTATGAATGCCTTGTGTTTTATTATTAGATTTCAACAGATTTTCAAAGATTTTTTTGTGCATGGTTAGTTAAAAATACAGAGAACAACATCTACAACTGATTTTTGTTTACTTTGAATTTTTCGCCACGTTCATATATGCTGGTGTTGGCGTCCAATCGCAAATGTGTTCACCAATGATACTCACTGACCCTTACACCATGTGTTCATGGTCAAAAGAAGGTTTACCCACTTCAATTCCTATTTTAATTTTCTTTTTTTAATTATTCTTTTCCTCTATATTGTTATTCATAGCCAGGGCAGGTTTAAGTTTAAAATAATTGTTTGATTTTACCAACATGTTTCTTCTGATTGGAAGTAACATTTAGGAGTCGCTCAACCAGAGTCTGAACATTAGGGTTATGGCAAGTAGGTCTTCCAATCTCATCCATTGATTATTGAAAAGACTATAAATACATTCTCACTTGCTATTTTAGAAATATATAAAAATTAAGTTTGATAACTATTATTTTCAAAATAAAAGTAACCTACCTACAAACTTTGCTTTTGATGTGGGGTTTATTGGGTTAATGACATAACTTGTTCAGTTTTGGTCTCATTGGATCAGTAGGTTGTTTTGTACACTTTTCTTGACATAAACCTAAATGAACATCTAAGAACATTTTCATCCTCTGTAACCCCTTTGCGAAACTTTTAATTTAGCTGTTCGATGCACCTGAGCAAAAGTCAGGAAAATCCAGCTGGAAAAGCTGAAGGTAATTTCATGTTCTTCAGATTTGAACTCGAGAAAAAGAAAATCTGAAAGTGAAACAAAAATGGTCTCAATAAACCATTAGTTTGAGAGCATACACACTTATGCAGCTGGATCAGTGAAACTTTTTCTTGTTACCGTATCATTTTTTAGAGATTTCCCTAAATAAAAACATTATTTTTTTTAACAACGTGTGGGAAGAGTTGTGAAATGAGTCATTAAATTGTCATTGTAACATCACAAAAACCTGGTACTTTAACACTTTCAAGAGTCACCGAACGTCCTTATTTGTCAATGTATTTTTCCATTTGCTACATGTAATTACATCTATTCTCCTTTCCAGCTTTTTCTAAGAAACAAAAAAAGCATCAAAGGATTTGTGTATATATTACAACGACCTCCAGTTCTTTCTGTCAACATCACTGACCTCTCTGTGTTTTGGGGACATACTAACCAACAGTCTCGCCTTGGATAATGAACACTTTGAAATTAACCTCAGTGAGATGCATTAATCACGTGAAGTAATGTTATGAAAGGCTGTAATGAATCACATCACCGAATTAGCTCTTATTCTGTATGCAAATACTTGTGCTAGTGCTGGTCTAATTACACAGTTAATGCTCATTAATCTTAGAGAGTAATGGCTCTTCTCCTCCGGTGCGTCTCCAGCAATGTGTGACGGACTGTGCCAGAACGGAGGATCCTGCGTTTCACCTAACAACTGCGTTTGCCAGCAAGGATTTACGGGGGAGAGGTGTGAAACAGGTAGGATTTCATTTCGGCTTACCTCTTGTGTTTCATTTCTTCTCCCTTCTGCTATCAGAGCTCTGACACAAACAGATGATCGGTAAATGCTGAGTAGTTGTTGGAGTTGTGACTCAAACGCAGTTATTGTCCACCTGACTCGGTGTTTGTGGCTGTGTGCGTTGATGACTTTGTGCGTCTGTGCTCTCTGGCGAGTAATGAGCCTGCGCCTCGTCCAAAGGCCTCGTAGAGGATTTGTACGGCTTTGGAGCAGAATGGGAATTGTATCGTGTCACAGCCTCCATTAACCAGCGCAGCATCTCCCTACAGCCTAAATATCATGTTTTCCTTGCAACAAATTTTACTCCATGAATGTTCCCTTAAAAAAAATAATCGAACCCCCTGAACTTTTTCACGTATAGTCACATGACAACTTTATTGTGTTTTATATGGCAGACCAGCAAAAAGTTAAAGTATTGTGACGTGAAAGGAAAATGCTTAACAGTTTTCAAGATTTTATAAATAACCTGATATGTGTGACATAGATTTGCATTTAGCCCTCTACTTTTACACCCCTAAATAAAAACAATTTATTGTCTTTAGAAGTAATTACCAACTTTATGTAATTTATTTTTACCATACATTCCTAGAAATAAGGGAGTTTGATTAATCTGCTTTAATCGAACTCTAGTTTGTTTGTCCAGAAACTCCAGGTTGTTTGATGTGAACGAGTAATCGAACTCTGATGTGGACCAAAAGGCAAACTCTGGCTGGTCAGTTCAACTAAAGCGAACTCTGGTGCAGTTCGAAGGGAAATCTGAATTCCAGGCAGACTAGAGACCCATTTAAAGTTTGAAAAACGAAATATATGTATACACATGAAAACTATGAAGCCTTTTGTCCATTTTACAGTTACGTGCTCCTTTGTGATAACTTGTTAATTGAATCAAATTCAAGAACACGGATGTTTGTGGCTTTTACTTAAATCTGGTTCATGAATAATTTCCAAGGCTTCTCACATTGCATCTGTCCTCCGGTAACCATGGTAGTGTAATGAACTGTGTTTTTCTAATCTGCCGCATCAACACGCAAAAACGTTTTGTAAAATCCGTCTCAGTCTTTAATGAAGTGTCTTTCAGGAGGCAAGTGGCCAAGCTGATGAAAAGTCATGGCCCTTCAGTCTGGGTCTTTCTGCGTCCAAATGCAGCAGACTGAGCTTTTCTCATTGGTCCAGCTATTGATTGAGTTCCCTTTTTTATGAGTCTTCCTTTTTACTGCCCATCTTAAAGTAAATTAATTTCCTCATAGTGCTGATCCGAGATGATGAGCCAGGAAAGGAAAAGGATGTGTGTATGTGCGTCTTAGAGTTTTCACCCAGCCTAATGACTATCATCCTTCCCATGTTGGGGTTGAGTAAAGGTCTACGAACCTTTTCCCTTAGAAATACCACACCACATCTGATAATTGCATATTTTTTAACCTCTGTATGGGTTTATACATCTCAGCCTTCTTCACTTTAAGTCCTCCTGTTTCGACTGCACTGCTACTTTGACAAAAAGACAGTGAACTTATTGACAGATGTTACATTTCGCTGGAAACAGAATTATAGCTGTTTTGACTGTAATTGTATTTCTACATAAAGCATCTACATAGAACTAGTAGGTTCAGTAGAAAAACACCAGGCTCAGCAGGGAGGACATGGATGCTGCTGATTCTGCATCATTTTAAAGGTTGTGTGTTCAAAGATAATAACAGTGGAGAGCTCAATCATCGACTTCTTTCTGTGAGAACGGAGTTGTCAACAGTTGGCCTTTGATTAAGGATGCTAGCTAAAGTCCACACCTTTTTGAAAATCACAACAAAATCAATATTTACAATTATTTTATTTATTTTCAATGATTGGCATCAATAAATTGATAAATCAAGTTCATTTGTAAAGCACATTTCAGCGACAAGGCAGTTCAAAGGGCTTTACATCATAAAAACACAAGCATACAAAGTCATGAAAGACACCATGCAGATATAAGGAAAAACTCTTGATTACTGTACTGCTATCAGATGCCCATGTGAAGTCAAAGACCCCAAATGTCCGATTGTTAATCCAGAAAAGCTGAAGTGGTTACAACAACTGGCCCAAATGATAATGGCACAGCATTTTGTAATTGTATCTAATGTTCTGAGAAGACATCCCCAAATATACCAGTCAGCCAGCAGCAACCTGGTTCAAGAGCAAAATGCTGAACGATGTGAAGCGGCCAGACAAATACCTGGACCTTAAAAGAATGTACGTTGTTAAAAAAGTTTTTTAATTAAATGTGACGTTTCTGGTGAGGAACAAAGAAATGCAGAGGATTTGTGGAATGAAGTGATCAAATGAATTTCAGGGAGGAATCAGAAATCCATTTTAGAAAGTTAATACTTAAATACATCTAGACTTGCAACGCTAGCTGTCAGTTTTTTATTTTTTTTATGTTGCTATTGTTTTAAAGTGTTTTACGGCAACATTTCTCCAAACTCTTACATCTAAGAAGGAGCACACCAGCTCTTCTACGAGGAACACATGCTGCCCGTCTGCTTTTCTACAAACAGCACTTGTGTGTCATTCCTCCAACAAAGTTGTGTGCAGCAACACGACTGATGAAGCAAGTTTGATTGAAACACTCTACGAAGAAAAATAGACCCAAGTCTACAATTAGCAAGACCAAGATCCCAAGTAGAACTGGTGATACGTTAAATCACCTACTGTCCACATTTGCTCCTTCATGTGCTTATTTGTTAGTAGATGACCAATGCCTCCTCTATTTAAATCCTACATCTTTTGGTAATAGTTCCAAGCAACAGTCTGATAGTGAAGGCATTATTCACCTGCACGATCGTTGCACACAACACACACAGAACTCTCCCATGCATTTTTATGCCTGCAGCGACATGAAGTTTGCCGCCACAGATGCTGTCGAGTTCATCTCTCCTGCTCTTCCGACATTCACTCTCGTATGTCTCAAGAACTATCCTGTGACAACCACTATCCTGATGTTCCTTCGTTGTGCTTTTAAGCCCCAAGACCGTCATCGGGTCCCCAATGCCAAGAGGCTGAGGCCTCTGGGACTGTTAGGAGACTCCATCAGTCATTCATTCTGGAAGAAAGGCTTCTCCTCACTGCTGGCTCAGCATGACAGGAACTCCCAGCGCGGGCTGTTTCTGCTGCTGGGATGTACGGCGGCTCCAGTGGCGCAGCTCTAGTGGTAGGAGGAGAGAGCAGTTGGGGAGAAAAGATGGAGATGTAAGGGAGAGACTGACAGATGCGAAATTCGCAGAAGGGTTAGGACAGAGAGGTAGCGATTTGGAAACGGGTTAAAGGAGGTGAAGCGGAATGGATGATTCGGAAGAGGGGAAAAGCTGGGGTTATTGAGTTTTTCCCTGAATTTGGACGTGGAATGCGGTTGCCGGAGGAGGAGGAGGAAGAGGAGAAGCAAAGCTCGCTGGATGAACATGGAAAAGCTTTCACTAGGTTTTCGGGCTCCCCACCCGCAGAACCCTGTGAGCTTTTAGAGGCCTCCCCAGGGACTCCGCCGCTCCTGCTGCCGCGGCATTAGAGTGATGGCCTGTCACAAGCTGCCGAACGATGACGCTGAAGCGTCCCGCGCGTGCAACTACCTGCGGCGTGAACGCGCTCTCGCACATCATCAACCCGCCGCCTGATTTCAGATTGTCGCACGTCCGTGTGTAATTGGGCGCACGCTCTTAGCGTAATTGAGCATGTTTATTTCTCTGCAGCTTAGAGAGAAATAAGCTTGGGTCTGCTTGTGTCCTCTGGTGACGGTGTGTGTGTGTGTGTGCACTTCCCAACCTTGTCATTGCCATTCAGTGGGAATATGGGAAGAGAGGACAGGGGACACGCAGTGCTGACAGACAGGCAGCAGCTAGTGGAGAACTCTGACACGCCATGAATTATGCAGGAGGCGGCTGGGCACATCCACTACAGTCATAGATAAAAATGGACGAAGGGCCAGCCATGTAATGTTTGCCCCCAACATGTCGCGTAGCCGCCGCGGTAGCCCCAGGCTAGCTCTTTGTCCCAACATTTCCTCACAGGGCGACGGATAAATGTGGAAATATTAGGCTCATTTCCCCGTAAAGTGGTTTTCATTTCAGAAGAAAGATGCGACTGGATTCAACAGCAGATTTCACAGTTGGACTCTGTGAGGCCTGCGTTGTTTGGCTGATGCTTTTCTCCCACAGTGCTTTGGTACAAGATGGCTATGAGGGGCGGAGGGAAGGCTATTTTATTTGTTTTTCTTCCCCACTTGGTGTTTTTTCTCACTGAATTCGAATGCATGTGATAAAATCAATTTAGGTATATTTTTAAATTATACATCCAGGTTTGCCACTTTGATGTTGTTTTTCTTTCCATTTGCTCCCAGCAATTTTGTCTCCCGTAACATCAGTTGGACACCAAACAAATCAGAGAGAAGCACATCAGCCTTGACTGCTTATGGAGCCATTTTGGATTAGTTGGATATGAAATTCCACTGACCTTCCTCTGAAAAGCTTTTACTTTAAATATGTGGCTCATGGGTGATGAAGGAGAAGAGCTACACTTCTTCTTATCTTTGCTACATATATCACAAAAATGTGAATAAACACCAACTTCATGCTGAAGTAAAAGTTTGGTCTCAACTCACCAGAGAACCACTGAAGTTTGTGATTTTTCTGTAAATTCAGATAACACTTAAAATATCTCACAAATAAGATTTAATGTGAACAGCTACTGCCTCATCCAGCCTCAGTGTGTTCACTGACTGAGTTGCTGGACATGTTCTGTTAGATAAATACAGCTCGAGCTATTGTGTTATTTTTTTTTTATTATTATTTTCAGCTCATTATCCTCTCCTTTCAGCTCCCGCTAAGCTTATTAGGACGCCCGGGCAACAGCTGGAAGTCTTCGTCACCACGCTGTCAGCTCTGTAACTAATGACCATCTCAGCTGTCCTTCGCTGGCTTCTTGCTAGTTTCTCGGAGGACACCACGGACTGCTGAGGAGAGACGTTTTTACTTGATTAGATGCTGAGATCGCACACCTCTCCCTTTTCACCTTTCATTTCATCTGCAGTTCTTGTGGGCACTTTTTTAATCAGTGGCGTTGAGTCCCAGTTTAGCATCAACTCTGTTCTTTAAGGACAAGGAGAAAGAGGTAAAAGATTTTTATGTCCAACATTAATGATCCAATTTAGATTTGTGCCTCCTACCTGCTGCTGTTCACGAGCATCATCAAGGAGCTGTACGATTTTACGCCCGAACGGTAAATTGGTACTTTATTGAAAACGCAGCTTCCCCAACTCCTGACGTTTTACGGCTACGCATCTTCTTCCAAAGCAATGTCCGTATAAAAAGATGTTTTGATTCTTCACCACAGATATTAATCGCAGTAAAAGCTTTTCAGCGTGGTTTTTTTTGTACTTCTGTCTGAAATCCGTGTATCATGTCGGGGGACTGACAAGAGAGTAAAAGAGATGGGAAGCAGAGGAAAACGAGTTTGAAGAAGATCCGTGTGACAGATGAAGTGAAGAAAAAAGGATGGGGGTATTTAATTATTGGGGGATATTTTGTCACACCAGAAGAGAGGAGAGCAAAAGGCTGCAAGTAGTAGGTGATTTATGATAACATATCTAAATGGAAGCAGAAAAGCGGAAATCAAAATGAGGATTAGGAAGGGACAGGGGTAAGAGGACGAACAACGTTTTTATGAGGAAAACCAGGACGTTTGGTGAAGCAAAAGAACAAAGAGCAACAAAACAAGAAGGGTCTTTTTTTTCTTTTTAAAAAATCTGCGTTTTAGTTGACAACAATAGGCAGATGTAACCTAAAGTTCCTCACAAAACATTTTCAAGTAGTAGAGGAAGTTTCCATTTCAGAGAGTATGCCTTAAAACGTTTGCTTTATTAGAAAACTGTTTTAATGACTCTCCCCCCCCCCCAAAAAAAAACAAGGCAATGGAAGTGCTGCTTTTGATTTATTTATATGCCCTACTTTTCAGAGTCTTAGGATATCTCTCTATTTATATGCCCTCATACATCAAGAAATTTTAGACAAAATGATAAAAAGCAAACAATAAAAACATAGATAGTCACATCATTTTAAGGAGGAGGAAAGCATTGCTTTGTGAAAAAAAAGCATTCAACAGCTAACAGGTATCAAAGCTGCCTGTGTTGCATAATTTCAAAGAGCAAAGGCCACAATGCGCCTGCTAATAATAACTCGCGAAAGCACAACATCATAGTTTCATCACAGCCCCAAATCTCCCCGGGGCTCATCCCACCCAGCACTCGTTCTCAGGTAGTGAATAATTAAAAGCGAATTCATTTTTTCCGCTCCTTGACAGCTCCCACGACGCGCTGCTGCAGCTGTCCCTCCTCTGCGCCGCGGTTTACCCACAAGGCCTGCAGGCCTGCGACTGTTTAAGCTCAAGCGGCTTGTTTAAGCACGATGATTACATATTCATTATTTATTTAGAGACGGCTTTACAAAGCACTCACTCCATCAGCTATAATTAGTGTGTCTTAATTAGGCCCCGCTAATGGCCGGAGCTGTCGTTTAGCTGGGAGCAACCTGCTGCTTTTGCCTAAATGACACGTCTCTCAGGGACAGGTTGATGCTGTAGCTGCTAGTACGCAGTAAACAACACTGGGCACGGGGATAGCTACACCGCTCTGAAGACTGACAGAATGAAAGTGTTTTATTAGTACAGAAGTGAAACATGCTGAGTATTCTGTTCGCTTTTATTTCTGTTCTGCTCCAATCAGTCTTCAGGGAAGTGTCAGTTTTTAGCTTTGGCTAACCAAGTCTCGAGTTGTTTTTGTTTAGATCTTTTTATTCATGTGAGATGGGAATATGCATAGTAACTAAGAGTAGTCAGTATCTTACTGACTCCTCTTAACTTTCGCTACATGCATGCTTACTAAGAGGGATTGCTGTGAAGGAAACAGCACAGTGCAAACGATTGTCTACTGTCACTACACTCACTTAGGATTCATCCATCCTTCCATCCTATTATTAATTATCTGAATTTATAATATCTCAACATTACTCAATTGTAAAATTTTAGTTTTTCTGATTCCGTCATCTTGATTTCTGACTTTTAAAGACTTTCCACCTCATTAACAATCTATTTTATTTATTAGGCACACATAAATTTAAGCTAGCTAGCAACTCCTCACGTTTGTCATGTGAAATGCTTTTTTTTGTTGGAAAAAACAAGTTCTGTCTGAAACACCATGCTAGTTTAATATGTGGCTTTGACTATAACAAGAGTCAAAACTCTAGAAAAATGGTAAATTAAGGAAACTTACCGTTTCTTACCGTGAAGCAAGGCAGGAAAGTTGAAAATGGTAGACGGTGGAAGGGGGCGGAACTTTTCAGTGTAATTTCTTTACACTGTTTGGAGAATTTTCATTAATTTTCACTGAATTATTATTAACTCCAAAAGAGTGTATTTCCTTTTACACTTGACAAGTCACACACAAGAATAAGTAAAAAAAAACAACTATTTTATTTATAATATTATCACCAGCACTCTGGAATATAAGGAGGCGTTTTACACTCATTGTTGAATTCACTCTTATACAGTTGATATACTCTGACTCTTCTTATTTGACACAAAAAAATTAAATGTTGGTTTGCTTATAATTTGCACATAATTCTATCCTCCTTGTGCTTAAGTATTCAAATAGCGTTAACAAGGTGATGCTCAGCCATCTGCGGGAAATCTGCAAATCTATGAAACTTGTGTCTTCCCAGCCGGTTCCAGACATCCATCCTCCCACTCATAAAACCTGGGAGCTGCTGGAACAATTTGTTAGCATCTTTAAGTTCAAGAAACAAATGCACAGCCCTTTGAAAACTCACCTGTGCTACTCTGTTTTATTTTTTACTGATAATTGCCAGCTACGCACACTGAGTGTTTCTGTAAAAATGGAGGGATTACATAAGAGAGTGTTATCAGAGCGTTCCTGCAGACACAAGTTGTTCACAAGTCTTGTTTCCAGTTTCCCTTGATTACTCACTCACTCTCCCACTCAAGAGCTTGCAGATACGGATTTGCATTTCAGTGTCTTTTTCATCTCCAGGAACTCGGCGTGAAGCTCGGTTTGACTTGGATTTCCCCATGAATACCTGCTATTTAGGCTTTATTTCCTCTTTTAAAAATCATGTGCACATCGACAAGGGAATGTCTGTTCTTTGCCCTTTACCATAAACTTGAAGGCTCAGGAGTCTTGTCTTGATCTGACATGAAAGGTTGGCTGATCAGGGAAATCTTTTAGCAGCTACAGGTTAAAGGAGTTATTTTCTTTAAAAGAAAAATCCACCCAGGCCTTTCAGGAATGCAAGGGCATTTCAGTGCATAATTAAAATGTTAAATTATATCAGTCATGCTAAAAAGCTGGTTATAGCCAATCATTAATGGGAAGTTGAAAAAATGTTGTTGGAAAAACTACGTTGAAAGGATTTCTCAAGCAAAAGAAAAGTCCGTCCCTTAAGAAAGACAAACACAGGAAATGGACTGCAGCTGTCACAATCCTTGTTAAGCTACTTTGATTAAAAGATTAGATCAAAAACGTCTTCCCTTAGTTAAAGAGCGAGAAAGAGTGTTTCAAAGTTTTATTTTGAAATCATTTTATTTACCAACCATGAACTGTTAGCTTCTGTCTGAGGGTGTACGTTCCAGGTCATGTACTGGAACGTACCTGTCCCAGAACATGTTCTTCACTCGTCTCAAACAACGACTTGCACAGATAGTCCTGATCTCTGGGAGATGCCAGCTGTTTTTACCACCTGCTGGAGAGCCTACATTAATTCACTTCAGTGAGAACAACTTCTACAGCTGTTCCAGAGGCACAGTTGTAGAAGTTGATGATAAGCTGCTGAAGAATTTTGGCCAATTTCATTTTCCTCGGGAAGGAAAGACGTTGTTGAGCCTTTACCGGTCAGATCCTACGTCATAGAGAGCCAAAGAGCTTGAATTTCGTGTCCCTCTCAACAGCTTTTTTTCCAACATCATTTGGAGAGTAAGTGTTTGTACTTTGTTTGAGAATGTCTGCAGTTATTTTGCTGGTTTTCTTGACGTTAAGAACCAAGGGGTGGTTGTAATGCCATGATGTACTTCAGTTCTGCATGCTGTCTCATTGTTGCCACTGAAGAGACCCAACATTGTGATGTCATTAGCTTATTTAAAAATGAAGCTATACAGTCATAAGTGAGGAGAGTACAGAGAAATGTGCAAAGGACTCAGCCTTGAGGGACTCCTGTTCTGATGGAAAGAGTGGAAGAAGTGTTCCTACTCTCACGATTAGGTACAAAGTCCAAAATCCAGTTACATAACATCAGTTCCTTTGGCCCTATTATACTGAAAGTTGAGCTAGACTCGACTAAGCGGCAGCTTTGCATAGGTCCTTTGAGAGCGAGATAGCCCAGAAGTGTGTGGACCACTTAGTAAGAGCGTCTTCTGTCGATCTGTTCTCCCTGTATGCAAATTGATATGGATTGAATATTGGTGGTTTAGCTTTCTTTAAGTCTCTCAAAGCCTTTAGCTGGTTTGGGGTTCAGTGCCACAGATCTGTAATTGTTCAGATATGTGATATTAGAGTCATTAGGGATGGGAACTATTATAGTTCCTTAAAAGCAGAGGAACTATAATAGCAACATATTGTAGATTGAAGTGAAAACACCCGCAACCCATCCAGCAATTAATCAAAATGAACAGAAGCAAATGCGTGAATTATATCAATCCCTGTACATAATGAAGCATGCGAGATGGATATTGAAATTGGGTGAAAATTACGTTTCTCTATCAGAGGCATATTTGGCAGCCCTAACAACTTTGGCACAAAGTTCTGCTTGCAGAAGAAACCTTGAGAAAGCGAACAATAAAACAGGGAGAACATGAAGAAAAGGTAAAAGAAATGAGCTTGCCATCAACGACAGACAAAAATAGAACGAAGTGAAGAGGTTATTGTGAGCATGGACAATGAAATAAAGCCGTACAGAGGAGAGGCTAAATCTACGCCTTTATTCTGCCCTTTTGCTGCTCAGAGAGACAGCAGACTGCGAGGGTTTGCCGGAGGTTATAATGAGAGCACCTCTGTTTCTGCCTCAGCTTTGAGCTACAGACTGAGAAAAAGAAACACCTGGGAAGGTGAAGGCGACGGATGAACAAAACTGGAGGAGGGCGGTTTCATAGCAAGCAGACATAAGAAGCTCTCAGAGGAAAATCCGGATGCTTTTTTTTTTCTTCCTCCACTTTGTCCTTCGAGAGATGCCTTAATAGAGCTCTTGTTTCTGGGCTGCCACTCAGGATAACGAGAAATATAATTGCAGTCCATCTCGTACTCACTTGTTCTCTCTTTCTTTACCTTCTCCTCCTTTCTTTTTCCCTTCCGTCTTCCTTGACCCCCTCACCTCCTCGCGCTTCCCTGTCTGCACGTACACAAGGTATTTCAGTCATTTTCATGTCTTTCCCATCACCAGGGTAACGGCAGTGTCTTAGCTTCTGACCTTTGCAGTAGAAGAGAAACAGGCCAATTTCATTTTTGTTTGTGTAGTCGTTTCATTTTCCCAGGGAGGAGAGCGGCATCGTTTATTAAGCCGTCGCCGTGTATGACTGAACAAAAGGCAAAAGCCTCTCGATTCTGCGGGGACGACGTCTGTCGGCAGCGGCCTTCTCTGACTGTCATTGTTGATGATTTAATTGCTACGATCTTCCCTTCTCATTTAGACAAAAAAAAACAGAGAAGGCGCTCTAGCCCAGCTGCGCCTCCATGTGTCAAAAGTGCGGCTGAGTTTCTCCGTCCTGAAAGCACGGCGGCACTTGAGAAGCTGATTTGACAGCGGCGCGGCGGCATAATTGCAGCTGACAGGTTTGCGTAGATAAAAGAGGAAAGCGACAAATCTTTTGTAGAGGGTGTAAGCCTCTGTTGTTATCGCCAGACAGCGGAGCATTTTAAATACCTGAATGAAACCGGCTGAAAATAACCCATTTTGCATATTTTTAGACATTCGCTTCATCATCGCCGCCTGGTATAAATAGCATCTGACGGGCACAGTTGTACTTCAAACTGCTTCGTGCGGCAGGAAATGCGGAGGCTGAATTTCAGCTTGAAATTCTCCATGTCCTGCCAATGCACCTCATGCGTTTTTTCCCCTCCCTTTTTTTTTTAAAAGGTTCTCTTTTTATCATCCTGACATTCAGAGGTGGAACAAAGTGTCGGATCATTCTCTTCAGAGCCGGGGAGAATGCGGCATAATTTTTAACGATTGGGGTGAAATACTGTTTGCTGTGGACTTTTTGATATGAAGCTGTGTGCCTGAAACCTGCTCTAAGAAGAGAAAATGAGCCCCTCTGCTGTCTTTGTGGTAGTGATTAGTGAAATGCAAAAGTCATCTAGCAGAGACGGCGCTTTAAACCCAAACAGATGACTTGGACTGTCCAAACCCAAGTCGTTTTTTTTTAGATAGTTTCTACTTCTTGAGGTTTGTCGTTCTTTTGTCTTGTAAAAGCAGCAAACCATGTTGTATTTTATTGGCTTTCTCTGTTATGTATAAACACAAAATGCATGTTTTGGAAATTCCTTACAAATAAAGCTCTGAAAGACAAAAACAATCTTTCGTCTTTTACAAATCTGACACGCTAGGTTTGGGGTTTTTTTATAACTTTTCCTGAGTAAATACTTTGCAATCTGAGCAAATGTGGCAAATGTGGCTGGATTTTCAGAGGTGCCATCTTCCTATATGATGAATTTTCCTATATTATGAGTTACAATATTCTAAGTTGTTCCACTGGTAGATTGTTTTACTTATATCTCATGCTACTCCATTAATATTAAGGAATAATTGACTTAAAACAAGCTTTTATATCGTGCTGAAAAGTTATTTGTAAGTTTGTTCTGTACTGAATTAAACCAAAAATAATTGGTAAGATTTTGTGTTTTTGCAGTTTAGCCATTTTTATATTAGCAAAAAGAAAAGAAAATCTACTTCTGTGTAGTTTAAACCTCACTATTAAATCTGCGGTGCTTTTTTAATAGTGGTCAAATCCTGAAACTAGACAAAAATACTTGGTAAGATTTTGTGTTTTTCCAGTCAGTTTGCAATGTATTGTATTTAGAGGTATCAGTGAAAAGGGGAGCAAAAACAAAAAACGAATATTTTGCAAAACGCTTTAACGAAATACAATAGCGTTTGATGTTGTGTCATGACAGAATGCGAACAGGTTGAAGAGGCGCCTTTTCCTGTAAAACCTTAATCTGCAGGACATTTTGATCAACAGTTAATCTGCAGCAGAATTTCTATTTAAAGGCCGGGGGCTCATTAGCCAATAGATCTTAATCCTATTACTGGCTGGATGGTGGGGGACCATGAGTCCTTCTGTCAGTCGCTGGAGGGTGTGCAGGCTCGGGTGTGTGCGTGTGTGTGTGTAGAGAGGGGGGATACTTTTGCAGTACAGATGTGAGGAAGGTCATACGCGGCACACTGCCATTTTCATAATGAGAGCAAAGCATCATGCATCATGCACAATCATAAAAAAGCCATCACCGGCCAAGCAGACACATTTAATCACGGCACGTCGGGAGCTAACATATTTAGCCCCGCTGCATAATAACAGGCTTTATTCCCTCCTTCACGTGGGTCTGGCCCCGGGTTTAATTAAATGTTAGCCGAAATATCAGCGTAATCTCTCTCTCTGTCTGTCTGTCTATCTCTGTGTGTCTGCGTGTGTGTGCATTATGCTCATTGTTAACAGCTGAATAGTTCTTGGATGATGTGTGCAGGGATGCCTGCTGTAATAATGAAGAGGTTTAGCGTTGGCCCGTTGTAAGCAGGGAGAAGAGTGAGCGTATGAAAAGGAGATACAAAGAACAAGAACAGAGAGACGAACGCAGAACGACCGGGAGACAAACGTGGGGAGGAGAAAACTCGGAGCACTTAATCTCAGTGTTGCTGTAAAGACGAGCTGAAAGCGGAAGCGGAGACGAGGATTTTCCTGAGTGCAGTTCTGTGAAAAAAAACATAAGCTCCATCCACCGACAGCAGCCACCCAACGGCTGAAAGAAACCGTGCCAGAGCCATTTGTTCAGGGTCTTTTTTTTTTCAGATGACAGAGTTTTTTCCTCAATAAAATAAATCGAGAGTGCACTGACTTTGGAAATAATCTGTTTACCTGCATGTCAATGCATTTTGCTACATCTTTCTGTCAGGGCATTTTTGTTACGACTCTGTCTCATAAGAATGCGCTTCTTGTTTTCAGTCAGTTTTTTTTTTTTTTTTATGCCCTGCTATCTTTTATTGATACAGATGTCATTCTCTAGCTGCTGCGAAATTGTCTTTGATCAATAAAGCCTTTTGGTCTGGATGCTCTCAAATGCAAGACAAGTTGTTTTATTAATTATAAATCAGTCAGAGTCTAGAACGCCCAAGAGGCAAGAATGAAAGCGCAATATCTGACTGAGTGCAAAAACCTGAATCTGAAGCAAACGTATATTGACTGTATGTGTCTTATTGTTTCCCCTCCGACTCTTCAGACATTGACGAGTGTGCGGACGGCTTTGTTGAGTGCGATAGTAAATCCACTTGTGTCAACTTGCCCGGCTGGTACCACTGCGAGTGCCGCGACGGCTACCATGACAACGGCTTGTTTTCCGCCAACGGGGAGTCGTGCGTAGGTGAGTTATTCGTTTTCTTTATTAAATATTCAGAAGTTTTCTTAGGAAAGAACTCCAAGTGTCCCTTTTTTTTGACACCTGAAATGGAAAAAAGCTCGCAGATTAACAATAAACGTGAAAACAGCCACGAATGAACGTCTCTGTAAACCAAACGCCATTATAATAATTAATTTTAAGATAAGTGTCACAAATCTGTGCAGCAGCCATCACTGGATAGATCTGAATATTATGTTTTTTTAAGTCAAAGCTCTTTTGCCACCATCTGTTTAGGTAGCGGAACCAGAGAAAAAACGACCTGATAAAGCAGGAGATTGTTTTGCAAAGAATGTTTCATAAAATCCGCAAAATTACAGACAACCATGAGCCTCATCTTCATGAGACTGGCACATACCAACAGAGAGTCTTCAGTCAGAAGCTTCATCAGAACCACTGTAGCACAGACAGCTGCAGGAGTTTGTTCTTGCCTACAGCAGTCAGCGTCTACGTTCTTCGAAGAAAATTGTACAATATGAGTTCCAACATTTGGGATTAATAAAGTATTGTTGAATTGACTTGAATAAATAGAAGTGCTACTTTTTATGGTTTTGGTTTTAACAAGCAACATTTTCTATTAAAACAAACGTTGATAATGTTATCTTATTCAAAGGGTCTTCATGCATGGTTTTTGGAGGGTACCATCTGTTAATCATCAGTTTGGTGTTAATCATTTGAGAGGAAACTAATCTCAGCTAAATAACAGTTATGTAGAGTTAATAAACTTGAGGTAATTTGGTTTTATCAGAGGTCGCAATCTGACAGTTTGCATACTGTCCAAATGCTGATGAAGACTAAATAAATAAGAATACAGTAAAGAACAGGGTTTTGTGAAAATAGTATGCAGTTACACCTGTATTTATTCTATTAATTATATTTTGTCCATTTTGTTGCCACCCAAAACCTGTTTGCATGAACCACATGTTAATATGGCAGAAGTTTCGTTTTGACAGACATGTTCAGCGGCGACGGGTCATGACCTCTGAGACTGAGTCTCATCTCAGAATCTGAGCTGTCCTTTTAACTGATGCTGTTGAAAAGATTGCCAATATATGAAAAGGGAAAGCTAAATAAACAAAAAAAACAACAAAAGGATAATCAAATGAAAAGCATGTTTCCAGGATCGTATCGGAACTGGAAACTGAAGATGAGGCATGTGACAGGCAGATGGGACCATAAGATCTGAACAGATGAAGAAGAGGAGGTTTTTAGATGCTAGTTATTGCAGCTTGGCAAAGTTGAAAGTCAAATCTTGTTATATAAAAGGCAGAAATATTAGAAATTATGCTGGTAAATGAAAAATAGCTGTCTGTTGCTGACCAAAAAAAGTTCAATAAAAACTTTTTTCTTAAAAGTTTAACTTTATAAAAGCACATTAAGTTAATCAAATTTGTCAACAGCCTAAGAATCCAGAAATGATCTGGTTAAATTTAGAAAGTTATGATGTGGTAATCATCCCAGGACAGGAAGTAGAATCACTAATTTGTTTTAAGAAACAAATTAAAGAAATAAAAAAAACCTGCTGACTTGCTGAAGATATGGATGGATCTGTAAACGACCTGCTGATTCAACTTATTGAAATTTGATCTCTTACTTTTAAAATATTAAATATATAAATATTTAGCTTAAAGAATCTTAATCTTTATATTTTTACCAAATAAAAACTATTCAATCAGGAGAAGAAAAATAAGGTCTCCAAGTACCACCACACCAAGAAATTATTTTACAACATCATCAAAACAATATTTTCAGTTTGTTGTGTTTTGCATTTACAAAGAAAAAGCTCGTAGTTTCTCATCAGTGCTGAGCAAAAAAATCCAATATGGCTGACATCTGTTTCAAAACTAAGTGATGCCTGCTGTGAAATGCTTGCACTACTAAAAGCTTTGTATCTTTTAAAATCTTACACAAAGTGTTATCCACATGAAATTCAATGAGATACATTGTTGTTAGCTTGTATTGCTAACAGCAGTTAGCTGCAAGGATTGCTGGTGGGATGCAGCAATCCCACCAGTTTTCAGACTTGGTTAAATTGGGTTTTGTATAATTCTCAGATTTTAAATTTTCAGTTTCATGTAAATAAATACCACATATTTCTGTCCTGAATGTAAACGTAAATTATTTCCGCAGTATTTCTCTTTAGAAGTAGAGAAATACAGTCACAAATGTGACCTTTCTGACTGAATTCAGTCCAAAATGTGGTCAAGGAATCATATAAAATTAATTTGCTTGGAGGTTTGCTAAGAAAATGTTTCTGTGTCTCAATTTCAGAAATGTAGTTTTAAAATTTAGGAGGCAAACTTGCTTCTCTGCCAAGATGCTCAGTCAGCTCCTATTGGATGTTTTGGATCAGGATTCTCCTGGAGAGGCATGTCATTTTTAAGTTCTTTTTGCCTCCATCTTCCCCTAAAAAATATGTCAATTTTCTTTCTGAAGCCTATTCATTTTTTTAAAAACATTTTTTCTGATTTAGCATGTCGGCAGATATGTCGAGGCTGTCAGAAGCGAAACCCTCAATCAACCGCAACATGGAAGAAATGGGTGCAACAATTGAGCTGGTGGGGCTGCCCCATTCTTTGACCCCATCTTAACCGTCATCTGGATCTGAAAGGGCCGAGAAAGAATGTGCATTAAAAGCACTGAAATAAATAAAAAAAATACATAAATGATGACAACCTGTCTGCACCTCTCAAAGACAGAATTTGGCCAAAGTGGGTTTCTGGGTTACACTGCTGTCAAACAGTGCAGAATTGAAACGTCTGTGTTGCTCTTCTGCATCAAAAGCAGACTTAATTTCTTTTTCATGTTTTTTTTAATTATTATTATTATTATTTCAAAGCAGATCATGCACAGAAACAGCTTTTCCTGCACAGAGCATATGCATGATGTCATTCCTTTGTGCTCCCTGCAGATATTAACGAATGTAAGACAGGCAGGAACACCTGCGCCAACGACACAGTGTGCTTCAACCTGGAGGGAGGCTACGACTGCCGGTGCCCCCACGGGCATAACTGCACCGGCGACTGTATCCATGACAACAAGGTCAAGCACAGCGGGCAGATATGGGTGCTGGACAGCGACAGGTGCTCGGTGTGCTCCTGCCAGGTAATAAACAGGGCAAGATGGAGAACAGAGAGAGCTTAAAGGTAGGGGTGGATGGAGATCTGCAGACAGAGGGGCAGATGGAGGAGCGGGACATGTGTTCCCAGCAGGCACCGGGGCACGGGACGCTCTGATTCGGAGGTTGGGATAACCTTGTATCTAGACAGGTTGATTTCATTTAAAGCAACAAATAAAGCTGCTGTGACTAATAATATTAGTGCCTCATATTGCAATCATAATGATTAATTTGATGAGAGCTGTGGTTGTAATCACTTTAATGCTTAGAGGCCACTTGATTTTCAGCCACAGATTCACATAAGGTGCATGAGTGGATATGGGTGACTGAGCTGAACAGGTCACACTGACTATCGAATTTTCTAGAGAAGATGAAAAGCACGATCAAAATCTGTATGCAGCAGCAAGTAATGAGATCCAAACTGTATGACCTTACTGGCTGACGCTGACCGGTGACCTTTTCCCTGTCAGTGAACTCACCGAATGTCTTCAGTTCGCTCTTTGGGGTGGTAGATGTTACTGCATGAACATACCAAAAGATAGCTATTTAGCTATTTTTAGCGTTAAGTATGTGTTTTGAAAATGAAGAAAAATGTTTAGATATTTATTTTTCAAAGGAAACTTTAATTTTCTGTGGATGCACTGCAGCTGTTCAGTCAAACACTTTGACAGGTGCTGGTCATTTTGCTTCTTCTTCCTTCCAGGCACAAAAAGCCCTGTTTGCCACAGCATGTCAGTTTGTACTCGCCCTAGAGAAAGTTTCTCACATTGGCAAAGTGACCCAAAGCTGACTCCAGCAAATACCACAAAGGCTGAACGTGTTGCAACAAAAGTTCCTCTGTTTGGTCCTTTTGAGAGGTCAACCTCTACCTGTCATGAAACATGCTGGATTTGGACAGGAATCTGGATTCTCCACAGACACGATAAATGTCTGTGCAGCACACAGACTGCTGCTAACTACGCCAATTTTACGATTCGTTGAAAGAAAGCATGTCCAATTTATAAATTCATTAGGTATGGGACTTAAAAGACATGATAAAGATTACACTAAAGTCACTTTATCTTGTTACGACAGATTTAACGCTCCCAGATTTACAACCTGAAAGCTGTTTGTTATTCATTGATTCTGGTCCAAAAATCACAACTTCAGTCATATCTAAGTCTAATTCAGAGTGATCCAGGCTTTTCCAGCCCTGTAGTCCACCTTACAGAGTGGACCCTCACAATTTAAGGTCAAATATTGCAGAGTATTAGGGGCAGGATTATATAAAAGAAAGACACTGAGCTAAATACTCAACCCTGGGGTTCTCCACCAGCTGTGGTTTCTAGGGTATGTCCAAGCCTGTCTAAGAGAGCTCTGTGATCAAAAGTATCACACGCACTATCAGTCTACAGTGTAAATGTAGACTGATACTTGGTAATACAATTATTACCAAGTATTCCTTCAAGAATTTTAGAATAAAAAGTAATTTTACGTATATTTGTCTGTAATTTATCAAAACATTTTGATTGCGAGCATGAGACCTCATGAGGTCAAAAGCCAGGGCTATACATCCGTTTACCAAGACAAGCTAATCATGTCTATGCGCTTAGCCGTTTACGATTGTTTACACTGTATGTGGATCAAGCTGTTCTTGGAGAGTTTTTTGTTTAGTTTTTATATGTATCCTCTGTCCACTTCAAGCATCTCTAAACAAAAAGTAAGAAAACGAGTGGAAGCCCACTTTCTCTTCCATGCGACTGACGGCGTCCCCTAAAGGGCTAATCAGCTACAAATGTCACCTCCGTCCTGCGTGAGGAAGATATTCTCCTCCCCAACAACTGACATCATACAAGCGACTGTAAAAAGACAGGGAGAGTCTTTCTATTTTAATAAGAACATGTTTTTACTTATTAGCATAGGAGCAATCATGACACTTTTAAGTGAATCATCGTATGGCTCGCGGACAGTAAGGCGTTGCTATTTGTTAACTCTAAAGTGTAAACACGCCGCTGTTAGATCTTCAAAAGAGACAAAGTGAAGTGGATAATGTAAGTTCTTTGCAGCAAATTCTACTTCATCTTCTGCCTCTGTGGGGGAAAAAAAAAAGATCTATACTGTAGTTTGCACTCATTCATAGTTAATAATTGAGCAGATAGTGTAACTGCATGTTCATAAAGCGGCACAAATAAATATTTTATATCACCAGTGGGTAAAATGAGTTTTATGTAATGTGTTTGCAGTGACAAACCCACAAAAATTAACAGCTAACTTTCTCTGCTCCCCCTGGTACCTAGAGGAACTATTCAGCAGCAACGGAAAAGAAAATGAAGCCGAGAATATGTCAGGAAAACTGCATCAGAAATCAGAAAGTGTTTACTGGGGAAACAACTGTTTTAGAGGCTCAAATGCAAAGATTAGTGAGTTTCCAATCAACAAAGATGGAAAAAATATCTAAAAAAAAATCAGACACTATTTAGTTTACAAGCTAATAAACTAAACTAAAAGATAACAGGAATATAACAAGTGGTTTGGTTTGAAATTTTAAAAAATGCAGAGTGTATGAAGAATTATAACATTTAAAGCCTCCAGCAATCCATGCAGATAACAGCAATCTAGTGCCAGATTATAATTTACTGTCTCTTCACATAAGTATCAAAAGTCACTTAACTAATATAATAGATACGCCAATAGAAAGACCAAATTGTAAAATCAGGCACATAATTATTCAAATTTTTTATTAGTTTAACATTAGAATAATCTAAGTTGGTCTGCAGCTTCATCTTCTCCACATTCGAACATTTAGAGTTTGCATTGAAACCAGTTCATTTAACAAACAAGTTGTGTTATCAGTAATCCAAATTGTTGCAGTTCAGTTTCATAATAGTCATTTAATTTTAGTGCGTAGCTCCTGTACAGCATAAGTTATTATAAAATGTCCCAACTGCATGTGGGTCTTGATAACACACAACTGGTTCTGACAAGTTCAAAGTTAAAATTAATACTCAAATAATCGGAGCACTTCCTCACATGAACTTCTGATAAAGGCCATGCAGCAAGTGGAGTGGAAACATATCTTGCAGATTTCATGTTGAGAGATGGTTTCTAGAACTCTGAGCTACAAAAATGCAGATATGAGCACCGCAACTTTTCACTGCTGCTGCTCGTCTTTTATGCCATTATTTTTACTTATTCAGAGGTTTGCATGGAAAAAGTTTTGTGTGTGAACAATGTGGCCTTCAGCCTCTTATATCATCATCAAAGCAATCAAAAATAACTTTTTATTTCAACTTGTGTTAATTCATCCAATTACTTTTAACTCTCAGGAAACAAGGGAGATTGATGGAACATGACAGCGGCGCTATTTTGACGGACGAGCAGTGTGTGCTGTCACGCTGCTTAACGTTTGATTGACTCTAGCTTCTGACGTTGTTGCTTTGATCACTTCCTAATATCCAGGTGATGAGACACCTGGGAAGAACCGGTCCAGAAAACCCATTCTGTCATCTCAGAGATGTTTTATTTCGTTTTTATCGGGTTACGGCGCCGACACACTCTGAATTTGCAGCGTTTTACTCAACCTAATGCCGAGTGTCTGGGAGTAGTGGAAGGCGATTATGGTGGATTAGTGTCGGTAGTGAATGATCAAGCGGCAAATTATTCATTTGATTACAAAGGAGCAGGACAGAAATGGCTCCCTAATTAAATGAGTTGTTTAATTGATTTGAGAGATTGAGGTGCTGCCTGTCAAAATTAGTTGCATTGAGCAGATGAAGGAGCAGGGGAGTAAACATGTTATTGTTCTGGAAGTGGTCGGACCCAGCTGGATATTAAATGGAGCGGCGTCACTAAGTGATGGGGAGGAAACCAAGGTCAAAGACCTCAGACAATGGAAAGATAAGACTGAGTCCAGACTGAACCTGTTCAGTATGCAGAAGAGACTCGTTACTGAAAAGGCAAACGCAAATAAAAAAATCCATATGCACTTGCATCAAGGTAACAATACTGTTGCAGTCAGAGCTATTTTACACTCTCATCTCATCACTGGCATTATATTCATTTGAGATTTAATGTTTTTATTAACGTTTTTTTTTTAACATACACTGTCAATAGGGAACATGTATAAATTTGTTGCATATTTTTTATCACTCATATATATATATATATATTTGATGGGTGTTTGTGATTATTGTCCCAGGAAGCTGATTTGAAGCATTATTTAGATGCAATCCTTGGTCTATAAATTATTCCATCCTGTCTAAAGCTGTCAGCTTTGTTCTTAAAGGGCCGGTAACACTGATGGAAAACGTTACCTTGTACCGGCAATTTTCTGAATCCATGAAGTAGTTGTTGGTAACTAATCAAATCTCTGATTATATATAAACTGATTTCTCCTGCATGTTTAGAGTGTGTATTTTTTTTCTATATTTTCGTAAAAAAAAAAATATTAAACTATCACGTTTTGTTTTAATTTGCTTTACCATAAAGTTGCTTGCGAATGCAGATGAGCATTTGCTCATTTACATGATTATTTGTATAACATCATGTTAATTAATGTAGAATTGTCTATGTAAAAAAATAAAAAATCCAGCCAGAATGGCTACTATATATTCATATAATGGATACTTATACTTATAAATCAACATTTGTTTGTCATTGCAGTGCCATAAAAAAATATTTGCTTAAAGCTGTGACACGTGACATTTATGCTCGTTACGAATGTATGCAAACTTCTGCGCATTTAAAGAAACTTTATTTGTGATTCTTTTTATTTTCAATCAGTCAATTCAGGGTTGGCGTGTGACAAATGTTGGTGCGACCTTTCAAGTGTGGACCTTGAATCTCGATGAGAAGAGTTTTGTTCTAGCAGACGACATTGAATCAGTTGACGAGCGCGCTCTTTTCATTATTGTTCGCAGAAGTCTGCTGGAACAAATGACGACAAAAAAATGTTCCGATTTGATTTAGAGGCGTTTAAAGATGCGTCTAAAGAGAAGAGGATTATTTGTCCAGATTATTTAAGCAGTTTGACAAACATGTCTGCACCAGATTTCATTAAAAGCATCCCAGCGAGGTTTGGCTTCCCCCTGCATTTTGGACAGAAAACGCTACTTTTGAAAGGTCCAAACCTTCGCTAACCTTCGCTACATTATTTATCCCGCACATGTATGTTTAATGACTCGGCTGCACAAATGGCTTTGTCTTTTTGCACGTGGCACAGTTTGATGGCGTCTGCGTGTTAATGTTTAATGTCTAATTGTGCTCCGCTCTCAGGCCGGCCAAGTGATGTGCCGGCGAATGGTGTGCGACTGCGACAACCCCAACGCCGACCTGTTCTGCTGCCCCGAGTGCGACCCCCGCCTGAGCAGCCAGTGCCTGCACCAGAACGGCCTGCTCACCTACGGCAGCGGCGACACCTGGGTAGAGAACTGCCAGCAGTGCCAGTGCCTGGTGGGTGAGAGTTGATGAAATGTCCAACGGCGCTTCTTGTCAGAACAGTATATGTTTTTTCGGAATGGCAGTGTGTAAAAACACAAGAAAAACCATAAGGGTTTCATCGGTGTGCCGCAGCGCCCACACAAGGAATGCAACAAATACCCCGGTCTCCATGGAAATGCTGATCAAGGAGAGATGTGTGGTGAAAAGAAAGTCAAGGAGAAATATTTTGTTGGAGCAGAGTGATTAAGAGGTGAATAGGAAGGTTGCAGGGAGGAGAAAAGGAAGATTGGTTTTTGTGTGGTGCAAAAGAAAAAAAGAAGTGATTGCTTTGATTTGTGTGAATACAAAGAACCATCTTTGCTGTAGTCCGCGTTGATGGAATAACACATTTTACTGAGGCTTCTTCCAAGGTTGAACATGTGTGGGCTTCCTACTACTGTGAGTGTTTCTGTGAGGTAACAGGACGTGCGCTCGTGTTGACTCAAGAGTGTTTGCTCAGGGTGACTTCCTTGTATTCTCTGGTGTACTTTGCTGTCTGAGAACCCCTATTCTTCATGCCAAACAAAATAACACTGCTCACCTCATGAAGCTCTCGCAGTAAGATGTACAGTATAGACTATTTATTACTGTGCTCCCGTCTTCTGCTGCGCTGACCTTTTCCAAGGTTTGCAGAGGGACGTCGTTTGGACAACGGGGAAACAGTTTGCAAGTTTTTGTCCAATAAATCTGACCAAGCCAAAGAATTTTTTCAACCGGGGTTGAACTTCTGACCTTCTGGCCATGTGCGTATTGCGGCTGCATATGATGCCATGCAAAGGTATTCATGCCTCTTGAACATTTTCGTATTTTATCATCTTACAGACAGAGACATGCACTGATAGAATGACACGAAATACCACATATGGTGAATTGGAGTGAATGATATCTGGTTTTCAACATAAATCTGGAAACATCTGCCATGTATTCAGTTCCCCTGTTTACTGTACTGTATGTATTACCAGATTTTGCTGCTGGTCCGTTCAAACTCATGAGAACACGAGGGTGATTGACAGCAGTAAGACCCTCCTTCTGACTCAGATTGGTGGTTTCTGATGAACCAATGTATTTTTTTTCACGTGAAAGTAGGTCTATAGGGAGAAGGAAGAGGAATTCAATTTTTTTCACAGATTATCTGTCTCATGCTGCCCCAGCATAGTGACAGTTTTAACAAGTATGTTAAAAAAAAAAAAAAAACAGAGATGGGGATCTCTTATCCCAGAGCCTGGAGTCTGGATCTCTGCATCGAGGCTCCAGATTTGCTGTGGAGCCTTTATGAAACCGTCCATCATTTCAGCCGTACCGCTACTTTGCATTGATCTATCACATAAAACCCCAATTAAGCAAATTGAGGTTTGTGGAACGTGACTGCCGCTGCATGAAGGAACAGCAAATATACGACTCTTCTTCTGCTGAGTTCATCTCTACTTTGAATCACAGAGAAACACTCTTGCTTTGTTTTTCTCTGTCTGTTTTTCATTCACTAACTTATAGCTTAGATACTGTGACGTTTTCCCCATTCTGACAGATTTACCCTGTCACCAGCCCTGGCAATAACCCCACCTCTCCCCACCCCAGCCACCTTCCCTCCCAAGTCTCCTGTCCTGTATTGTGCTGTTGTCCTGCTGCCTGAACCTCGGGGCCGCTCTTTGGATTTCTTACAGCGCACCATTACAGGAGCGCCTGAAAATCACAGCTCAGCCGAGAGGCAGCAGGGAAGCACTCTCGGCTGAAAATGAGATCGCTCTGCTTCACTCTTGCCGCAGCCGTGCTCACTGCAGGCACTTGTACGTGTTGACACAAACACATTTGAGAAGGCCAGACTTGCCTGCCGCACACACACACACACACACACGGGAGTGTAAACACCAGAACACACACACGTTTGGAAATGTCGCCACGCCTACCAGTAAGTCCGCAGGTGACCCGCCGATGTCCAGGTGTCGAGATTGCAAACATTAAAGACGGCCAATTAAAGTTCCGCCGCATTTCCAGCACTTGAAGGAGGAGGGCCGACCCCGGGCCCCCGGCACCGTGGGGTGCAGTAGCGTGACGGGGACGTGAAATGAACCTTGAATGCTGCTACACTTAGGAGAGCAATGGCTGTCCAAACTCAGCGGGGACCTTAAAATACACAGTGACTGCAGCAGATGGGCAAAACATGTTCGCAAGACCGAGATGTGAAACCATCTCGCCTGAGCACACGCAATCATTGCAACACCAAGAATATGGTCTCTGCAGTAATGTACACATTACTGGGTACAAGTCTTTGACCTCTTACAACATTTCTGATGCTTTGTTTTTAATATCACCGTTTATAATGACGCTTTAGTTTTTATCGCAGTAAAATAATTTGATTTGTAAAATTTACAATCCAGACCACTCG
This sequence comes from Phalloptychus januarius, assembly GCA_902982915.1. Taxonomy (NCBI): domain Eukaryota; kingdom Metazoa; phylum Chordata; class Actinopteri; order Cyprinodontiformes; family Poeciliidae; genus Phalloptychus; species Phalloptychus januarius. The sequence continues at coordinate 14,602,404 of CADWAE010000471.1, read as the reverse complement.
GGCTAGAACAACATCTGGGTCACTGGAGGCCTCACTTGTCTCAGTTGGGGTCAGAGTTCAGCTGTTTACACTAAGAAGACTTGGAAAAAAAAAAAAAAAAGGCATCCACGGGAGAGTTTCAAGGTCAAAACCATAGCTAACATGTTGCTTTTGACACAAAAACAGCTTGTTGATCCCCAAGACGTTTGTGAAAATATTCCACAGACTGAAGAGACAAAAGTGGAACTGCGTTGTATGGTGTGTGTCCCGATAGATCTGGTGCAAAACTAACCCAGTACTCCGGAAAAAGAAGAAGAAATGAGGGTGGTAGTGTGATGGTGTGGAGCTGCTTTGCTGCTTCACAACCTGGACAATTTCCATCAGCAGATGGAGCCATTCTGCTCTCTGGAAGAACATCCTGAAGCTAAATCGCACTACTATTACGCAGAAGGACAATCGACGGTCAACAGGCGACCAGCAACTCTTCCTCTGAGTGTTTTAAAATAAATAAATAGATGTATTGGAGTAGCCATTTGCAATTTTGCAAAGAAGAGTGGCCCAAAAATTCCTCCATGATCATGTAACCGAGTCATGACTAATTTCTGTAAACTCCAAGAGTGTTGGAGGGATATTATAATAACTTTTTCTCTTATAAATAGAATCAGGAACTGCAAACTACATTTTCCATGTACTTGGTGTGTAAGATGTGTTTTATGATCTGACAAAAAGCATAAGAAGTCTGTAAGCAGTCCTTGGAGTGGGAGGGGAGAGCATTCATTTCCATTAGCATGCATGTGAGCTGTATTTAAGGTCAAAGCACATACAAGAAAAAAAGGAAACATGATTGTTTGAGCCTAATTCCCAGCCGGAGATAAATGTCACCAGTTTTAATCTCTTGGAGGCATTTATTAGTATTCACTCTTGCAAACCGCTGAATGGTCCCAAGTAAGAAAGAGGAGATAAAAATCACAACGAGACACAAAGAACGGCGAATGAAACGGCCCGTAAAAACAACAGAGAGACTGAAGCTCTGTCCACTGCGCTGGCTGGATCAAGTTTCCACGCCGTGACAACTCATTACTCATTGTTTACCAAGTCTCGGTTCAGGGCTGCCAGTCGGGGGCGGATCTCCCACTTTGGAGTGTTTTCACAGAGCACAGACTTGAGGCGTGGGCATCTGCACTGTGGGAGTCCATGTTCTCTACAGATAAACTATTTTCCTGCAACTTTGTCTAAAACGCTGATCCGGGCGACTTTCAGTGATATTAAATACCTCCAGTGGGACTCTTGAATCGAGCTGCAAACTAAGAGTCCGTGCTAGCATCTCCTGGTTTTTTTTATGTATCACGACTAATAAATGGCTACGGGACACGCCACGGATGTCAATGTGGGGCAGAAGTAGGTCAGGCCACGGTGATGAAAAAGCACGAAGGTGTGAGGCGGAGGCGGAGGTTTGCAAAAAGACAGAATAAATGATGCATTTTCTCTGGCCAGTCGAAAAACCGTAGTAGGAAAAATCCAATACGACGTTCCCCGGCTCAGAGTTTGCCGCGAGATTAATACGGGAACAACAATGAGACAATTAGAAAGCTGCAGCGTTTACTTCCCCAGTCTGCAAAAAAGTGCTGACTTTGTTGGAAGATTGCTTTGCTCATCTATTTATTTATTTTTTTCACTTTTTCCTTGGTACCTTAACAACCACCCCCTTCCACCCCAACAAGTCCCGATGTTCCCTCTAGCATGCTAATACACATTGTCAGGAGAAATATGAGTATTTGAATTAATGACTTGTTTAGGTGAAAAGATGAGTTTCTTTAATGTGGTTGCTAAGATTTTATTTTATTTTATTTTTTCCTGACTCTTTCTCTAAATCGTGTGACATTTCCTCCCTGTCGCCCCTCGCAGCAGGGGCAGGTGGACTGCTGGCCTCTGCCCTGCCCGCCCGTGGACTGCGAGTTCACCATGGTGCCGGAGGGCGAGTGCTGCCCCCGCTGTGTCACCGACCCCTGCCAGGCCGACACCATCCGCAACGACATCACCAAGACGTGCACGGACGAGCACAATATCTCACGCTTCAGCGGCTCCTCCTGGATCAAACATGGCACGGAGTGCACCCTGTGCCAGTGCAAGGTGAGGCGCCCGGAGCCGAGGCCGCAAGCTGAAGTGATTCTGGTCAAAATGGCGGCATGCTGCGATGCAGATTTCATGCCACAGAGGCGGTTTGAGCATTTCAATGGCCTCGCTGCAGCATTTAATACACCAACACATACAATGGGGGTATTCTTTGGGTACTTTCCAAAAGTTTTACACCCTACCTAATTTCATTACTGATTTCCAAGGAGCCAAACCTTTCTTGCATTGCAGCTTTTTAGCTTAGCATAAACAGGGGACAAAGATATTGCAGGATTAAGCAACACTTCATTCGAAGGAGTGTGCATAAGACTGACATGACACCTAAATATGATATCGCACCTGCTATGAACATGAAGGAGACTTTATGAATGTTTATGACTGTTGTCATAAAATGTCATTTGGCAAATAATAACACCTTGTTATTACCAAATAATAAAGTGTCTTGGTCATTTTTTGATGAGCAGATGTCTTTACACAATTCAATACTCCGAGTCGTAGTTGCAGCATTTTATGAGAAACTGCGGCAAATCACATTTGGACAGTAAATCAAGCTGCTCTCTGTGATCTTCTGTGTTGTTAGACCGAACAGGTGATATTGTAACGTGGATGTTACAATATCACGGTTCGGTTTAAAACTAATCCACTCATTCCTTCTACTTAGCCGACAGTGAGCCTCTTATCGGAAACAAAAGGAATGTGGCAGTATTTCACAAGAAGAGCTTTACACCCTGCTGACAGTCTCCTTTTTCTTTTTTTGCACGTAGCTTTGAACTGACGTGCAGTTTTGTTTCGGTCATGATGATGGCGATCCGTGACCCGGCGGGCTTTCACATTTAAATTCCAGCTATAAAATTCCCTCGGATCGTCTGGTGGTAAAAATGACAAGCCGAGAAGCTCCAAATGTCAGCTTCTGCATCATGGGAAATTAGCAGCTGCTGCGTCTCAAAAAGACTTTGCCTGCAGGGTTCAAGTGTGACTGTGACCCTCCCTTCTCCCTCTTTTCTCTCATTTGCAGAATGGACACATCTGTTGCTCAGTGGACCCGATGTGCCTTTAGTCCCTGGCAGATCTGAAGGCACCTGTACAGAGTTCTCCATGTACAAAAAAAAAAGAAAGAAAAAAAAAGTAACACGGCCCCCTGTGTCTCCTCACCGTCCTCTTCACGGGGCCTGGGTCAAATCGTGTTTGCACTGTTCGGCTTGGTTTTGACCTGCTGAGCCAGATGATTGGAGGTTACAATTCAGGTCACAGATAATTGTACATCTTTGACATTCAGGTTTTGTCTCCTCTATTTTATCTTCTTTTTTTTTCCAGTTTAAAGCTTTTATTGTACGTTGCATACATCACCTCCACCCATCTGGTACTTTGTGCACGTTAGGTGTTTAAAAGCAACCTGCGAACAGTCTGTGACCCGCACCTGTATCCTCGGATCCTTTATACCAAATGCCAAACAGACGACGGACTACAAGTTCCCTCTGACCCGCGTTGCGCCTGCTCGAAGCGAACCCTCTGAGCGTCACAGGTTGCCCACTCCAAAGCATCGCTACATGAATCTGTAAGATATTACTATTACTGGCATGACTGTGCTTGATGTCCAGACATTTTTGCTGATTTCTATAATAACAATGATTATGAAAACGATACCTTAGATAGAGTGAAAACCATTAGCATAAGGTTCTGTTGCCACTTTTAACAGTTGTCTGTATGATGTGGTGCTTTGTAGCATTTTGTTTGATTTGATCCTTTTTTTTTTTGTTTTTTCCAAGCTTGTTACAGTGTTATGGTGAAATAAAGTATTTCCATTTACATTTAAGTTCTGGTTTGACTTGTGTGTGTGTCATTGCTTTGTATTGCATGTCAAACAGAGCACGTGTTAATATTATAGTATTTCTATATATTCAATACGTACTCAGGTCATTGTCCCAGCACCTTACTTTCTGTGCTAGAGCCACACTTTAACATTCTCTGTTATAATACATCATAATCTCCTCCTAATGTTAATGTTTAATTATTGAAATGGAATGATATAAAAAGACTTTTGCTCAGAAAATTTTCCATGCAAACTAGTTTCCCCATCTTTGCTACAATTATAGTGATTAAGTGTGTTGGCGAATAGCTGTGCACAAATTTGCATCAGTCAATTTATTCTTTTTGGTTTGCTGCACCATGATGCAGATGACCTGTCTCACAGGGTTTTTTTAAATTTCATTTTCAAATACAAATACTTGGGATTTTCAATCATCATCATCTCAATTAGGGATAAGCAGGCCTATATGTTACATGTTCCTGACAACATATTTTTTCTAAATTGTCTGGTATTTGGACTCTGTTTGATGTCCTTGTTTAGACTGTTTCATACACAGAAACTTTCCATGGTTCTTCACATGTTCACAGATTTTACATTTATATTCCCCTCTTAAATTGTACCTCGGTGGTTCTTGCATAAATATTGAATATTTTCTGGTAGTCTCTTATTTGCCTTGTGCATAATTGCTGTCTGGTAAGATGCGAGATCAGAGAGCCACATAAGAAGCAGTGACAGGCCAGATTCGACCCCCAGGCGTCGAGTTTGACACGTGGTTCAGGGCATAAAAAACAACCCTGCAAAACTGGTCTGGTCTGGTGAGCTAATTTGATAAACACTATTATATGCATCTATGCGCATATAATTCAACCATTCGTAGATTAAGTTTAGCCTGAACGTGAGGGATTTGATCGATGAAACATAAAGCCACAAGCCAGCAAAAATTATTGCTTTCTTTTTCTTTTTTAGCATAGCAAAGAAAGGAGACCAACTTTGACACAACTTACATGTTCAATGACATTTTAATCATCATATAAAAGTAGCAAGTCACAGTAATGGTCCTTGTGCTTTTCAGTGCTTGTTTCCACGCAGTGTCAATTAAACCTGGACTCCTAAAGCCTTAATGAGCATTTTTCCAAAATACTGAATTAATCGTTGACATAAAAACGAGTCGTGAATGTGGGAAAAACAGAAACCTGTTCAGAGCGAGCAGCTGTTGACCGCACATCTGGCAGCTTCTGGCACAGCTACAGCGCTAATTCTCTGCACTGTTAAATGAGCAGACATGTTTGCACAATGCAGTAGTGGCAACATTTAAAGCCTCTCTGACTGACTGCAGGCTGTATACACTTGTTAGAAAGCGGTGACAACGCTGATACTTTATTTGGGCTTTTATTGATGGTTTCATCTGGAAAAATGTACTCAGTCTAAAACGATGTATGAACTAGTTCACATTGGTATTGTATTTAGCTAACATTGCTAAACCTCAACCTTTGCCCTAACTTTAATGTATCTGCATTTGGGATGAGTAAATATTTTAGCAGCTTTTTTTGTGCAAATATTCTGACTTGGACTAACTTTAAAGCTAACTTTAAGCACAGCCTCAAAGCTACAAAGAGGTTAAATCAAAAACTATTTTCGGTTTGGTTGTCTCCTGGAGTTGGCTTCTTATCCCTGAAATAAACTCTCATAATAAGACCTATTTATATTCCAGCACACTCTCCTATCATGTGATTTTCTTTTTCTGATCCTGGCCTAAAAACTGTTTATCTCAGTTATTATGACTCTGAACTCATCAGGGTTGGATCTTTGGACAGAGGACACAGGCAGTAGAGAGTGTGTCCACAGAGGCGGCCTGCCGGCCTGCTCTGGTCCAGCAGCTTCTAGCTGGTGGTGGCAACAGGCCAGTGGGCACCTGAGTGCTGGTGGAGCAGAAGAGCAGACTGCTCCTCCAGCTGGCTCCTAAATGTCCAATTTTCCATGGCAGAGCTGAAGCACCCCCCCACACCCCCGCAGCAGATGTAGGGGACGCAAAGGGAGTCCACTGCAGCGCCTGTCCTATATTCACATTTAATGACCGTACATATAAATATGATTTTGGCTGACGAGCCAGTGAAACAGTTGAAGGGCCCGTTTTACTTCAGAGAAGAAGCAGCATTCGTTTGCAGCGCTTTGCGGTGACAGTTTTTTTCTTCCCCCAGAACATTTCCAATCGTCTGTTTTTACCCTTTCCGTCGAACTCTCTAATTGGTTTTCAAAAACTCACCACTTTGTCGAGAGTGGAAGTGTTATTTTTGCAGTCAAAATGAAAACTGCATCGTGCAATTATTTTTTTAAAGTGTTCATCTTTTGTGTTTCATCCACGTTGAGTGTGGATTGATTTTTTATTTTATTTTATTTTATTTTTTTTACAGCGTAAGATTGACTGGCTGCGGTCAACATGGACAAAAAAAAAGGATAGAAATCCAAACTTATTTTCTCAAGATTCCTAGTTATTTTCTCGAGATCACGACTTATTTTCTTGAGATCTTGACTTATTTTCTTTTTTTTTTCTCCATGTCCCCTTTGGGCCTCCGTAACTGGCTGTACAGACATGTTAGTTAGAAAATGGGAAAAACATCAAGTATACATTGACAGGCATTGGTTTGGGTTGGTTTTGGGAGATTAAAGTGAACTTATCATGATAAATATTGTTAGGCAAAGAAGAAATCCTTGCCATTTGAACATCTGAAGTAAAAGGTAATAATAATAATAATAATAATAATAATAATACAAATGCAGTTTTGTCTTCAAATTCCTTTTAGTTTGACAGAAAAAGTGCAGTGGACAAGGCAGAAGGTAAATGAATGTCTCACTACATTAGCGTAAAACAGAAATTGATTTTAAAAGACTCCTTTTCTTAATAATGTGCCACCACTGCCTAAGCAAAGTGTCCAAATCTTAAAAGACAGCAATGTTTATAAAAGTTGTGACACAGAATAGACGTTGCAGAGATGTTAACATTGCTGCATTTATGTTTACTCCTTTTCTGCTTACACAATAAACCTTATCTATATCATTGGTTTCCAAACTTCCCAACTTCTGACCTCCAAAATAGCAGCGCGACAGAATTGCAACCTCAGCTGTCGCTGCTCTGCAGCGAGACTCAACCTTTTCCTCGATGTCTCACCCTCTCACTCTGTCTAGATGAATCTCACCGGCTGTGCTTAAAGCGAAATGCCTTTTTGTTTCCACTCTGTTGACTGTGATTGTGTAAACACAGAGGTATTTATGGCTGTTTCTCTCAGAGGTCTCTGGTTGGTGTTGCACAGTGACTCACTTGGTCTGGATGCTCTGGCTGGTGTGTTTTTTTTTGGCTGCCACGTCTTGATTCAGCTAAAACTAAAACGTTCCGTTTTGAAAAACTCTCCTCTTCTTCAGTCCTCTGACGGGCAAACTGTGGCATTTTCACCTTGGTTTGCTCAGGTGTTTAAAGGTAGGGGTATCACTTTTGCACCTCGTTCCCAGACTTTCAACTTCTCTGTGCTTCTGTTAGTCAGAAGTTATATCGAAATATATAGTTATATCGAAACACGTCAGGATGTTGTTGTCTGTGTACACGGCAGTGCAGTCGTTACTTGACAGGGTTTACATGGCGCCTCGTACTTTCAGGCGTCCCTGGAGGCCTTCCTGCTTTGGAGAGCAATCTCAACAGTGGCATCCAGTCTATTAATGTATTGACTATGCGGCATGTTGAACTGCTTTCATGACCAAGTTTTATTGAGCATATATATATATATATATATATATATATATATATATATATATACATGTTATCTTTTTTTATTTTAGATTAATAAATTATTAAAGGATTGCTGTCAATGTTAACATAAAGGTATAGTTCAGGGTTTTTTTTTAGTTGTTTTCTGATATAATCTAAAATGTATATTTTTTATGGGGTTTTATATATATATATATATATATATTGCAGACGTGTTGGGTAGGCCCCCAATGCGCCCTCACTGCATCCCCACCGTCCCCACTTCCACCGTCCCACGATCCTCACCGCATCCCACCATCCCCCTTCCCCGATCCCACCACTTCCACGCATCCCCCTCCCACCACTTCCCCACCGCATCCTCACCGCATCCCCACCACTTCCCCACCGCATCCCCACCGCGTCCTCACCGCGTCCTTCTTACCGCGCCCTCATCGCGCCCACATAGACTTTGAATGTAAACCAGAAGCTTCCAATGCTCAAAACCAGTGGTGGAGCCAAAGGGGGGGGAAGGAGGAGGAGGAGTCGGGGTTTGGGGGGGGCAGTGCCCTCCCTGACATCTGATTGGCCCCCCTAGGTCATGTAACAGCGCTGTCATGTAAGCGCTGTTACATGATTGACATGTAACAGCGCTTGGTCATTCCTATACATTATTTGGAATCAATCTAAGCCAACCTAATATGTAAAGAAGAAAAACAATAACAAATATATGAAAAGATAATGTATAAAACTTTATATGAGTCCATATAATGACATACATAAATAGATTTATATCAGCTTCCATTATGCCAATACTCATAAAAACAAGCTGATACTGATCTGCTGGATGTTTCAATTGTGCTGCTGTGGTGCAACTCAAAGGCAAAAGCAGACTTAATACCTGGTGGTAAAACACCATTAAGTTATTTACTGATCCTCCGCCAGTGAGCTCCGCGATGTTCTCTGTGCATAAAGTTGAAACTGTCTGCGCACCAAGTGGTCAGCTGCACTTTATTACAGTCTGGATAGGAAACCAGCGGACTGCTCTCTGTACTTATCAAGACGAGGGTGAGGAGGGGATCTGACATATTACTTAAGTTACGTATTTACTGGTTTCGTTTTAAGGCCACCATTAACATAAGCAGTGTAACTATATATTGTATATCTGGCCTTTGTCATCTGATACATGCATGTATTTGTGCATATATTGATCTATCGACTAGATAGATAGATCTATATATAGATCTATATAGATAGATAGAAAACACACATCATTTTACTTTTTGCCTCCCCCACCTAGTGGTAGCCCTGGCCACCCCTTGCCCCCACCAAGTTTAAAAGTCTAGCTCCGCCACTGTTCACAGCAAGGGGAAACATCATGGCAAACCTGTGGCTCGGGGATTCTGTCCTCAGAGTGACTTTTCGGAAGATTTATCCGAGCCACGCGTTCCTCTGTGAGGCACCAGACACCTGATGAATTCAGTTTCCCCTGTGACCACCAGGGACAGACAGATACCATCTCCTGATGGCTAAAGGTTTTGGGGGGGGGGTTTCAGGGGACCTACAAGCTGGCTGGGACTGACTGCACTGATAAATTTCACATTGTCTCTTAGAGTCACAGAGCTGTCAGCGCAGAGTGATGGGCCATGCCAGGACATGATGCACTGATCTAATTGGAGGAGAGCTCAGAGACAGCGGAGGAGATTCCAGCTGATCTGTAGCTGAGGAGCATCTCCTTCGGGGATTTTTCCTGGTTTATATATAGCTGTAGGTGAAACAGCAGCATGGTTTTCTTTTGTTAAGCCAAAGTCGGCTCCAGTCTTTCATTGAAATCAACTGTGAATAAGGGTAAAAAACAATAACATTTCAATGAATTAGGTTTGAATTTTTTAGGGTCCAATTCGAAATGGGAAAAAAAATAACATTAACAATTTATGTTATCAACACAATTACAACCGCATTCAGTAGATGAATGAGTCATGGCAAACATTCCTGAACTTCTGATGCGCTCTAAATTACTGCCTGGTCCACCAACCAAGGAGCAAAAACTTAAATAAATCAATGTCATATTTCTCAGTCATTTGGCCCACTCGATGAAGGCCTCACTCAAACAACTAATTCATTCTGGCAGCGAGATTTATTTTCCAAGGCAAACAAAACCCATCAGTAAGACCTCAGGTGTTCATACACCTGCCTGTTTTCACACCGCAGTTTTTTTTTCTCCCCTCAGGTTTTTTGGAAACACCATCTGGCTGCGGATCTTAGTAGAGATCATTCAAAGTGAGGAGTGAGACAAGTTTGAGTCGTTTGCACAGCTACGCTTCAGAGGAAACGCAGAGCGATGATGGAAAGGAACAGAGTTTAAATCTGAAAGTTTGTAGATCAGTCTGTTTAAATGTTGAAGTGTGCAACTTTGACTTCTGATTTAGCAACAAATAAAACCTCATTCATGCCAAGAGTAACTACTATTTGGACTTTAATGTAAGTTGCAACTGATTTTTTTTTTTTAATATTAAAAGTCTGTCCTTGTTTTCAAGTAGGCTTGAATCGGTCTAAAATTTTGTCAAAAACTTTGGGAAAAATAATTTCCAGTGTTACAGTATTTACAATATTTAAACCAAATACATACGTGTTTTTGATCATATATTCTTAATTTTGTGAATTCCTGTTTTATCACCTGTGTTTTAAATGCAGAAAGACAAGTATAAAATGCTGGCTAATTAGTTGAGCCATCAGATGTGAAAGTTAACTTCGTAACGAAAATTTAAATTTTTAAAATTCTCAACTTTATGAAAGATAGGATCAGTGTTCCTTTAGTTCCTTCATTCTACAGTAATGTGTATTTATGGATAAAGATGCGTCACATTGCCAAAGCTGTTGGGTTACTTTCCTTTCACGATGATCTTTAATGACATCCCATTTTTAGGGTTTATATGGTGTTGACCCACACTTTATGACTATAACAGCTTCATCCCTCTTGGGAAGTGTGTGTAAGGTTTACGAGTGTGTTTATGGGAGTATCTGACCATTCTTCCAGGAGAGCATCTGTGAGGTCAGACGCTGACGTGGGACAAAATGGCCTGCCTCTCGGTCCGCTCCAAAGGTGACCCATCGTGCTGATGTCAGGAGCTCTGTGCAGACCGGTACAGTTGCTCTGAACCGGGTCATCTCATTACTGCTCTTGTTTTTGTTCTGACCAGAGTTGGAGCGGGACTGGGCCAACGCCAAACCATTTTACACAACATTGTTCAAAACAGTCTCTGTTAAGAGCCTCTTTCACTAAAACCCGACTTCTGAGAAAAACCCCTTCACCACAACTCGACACAATGCAAACTTTACACAATGCAGTCATGCCAACCCAACCCAGACTCGTCAGACTGGGTCTGGTCAGCCATAACTGAACCCACTGCAGCTGCAGGTGTTGCGTTGCATTGCTTGGTTGAGGTAAGGTTTGGATGCAGCTGCTCAACCATGAAAACTCATTTCAAGAAGCTCGCTGCATGCCGTTTGTTTGTCAGCCTGAAAGCCACGTGAAGCTTGGAGGAATCTACTGCAGTTATTATTGGCTACGAAAACACTGCAACCTCTGAGAAGGTGCATTTATATTCCTGGTAAAAACTGGGGAATACATTAAAGGGACTTTAAATCATTGGAAGAATACGATGAAAGATTTTTAGCCATTTTAAAAAAGAAAATTATGAATCTTTATTACGAGTCTTGACCTACTGTAGTGCATGTTATAAAACATAACACACAGCCATGCAAGGATCCCTAAGTTTAAATGTTACAAAAAAAATTAAATAGTGTTCACGTTACATTTCTCACATCTAAAAAGTTTTAACATAGCAGAAATCCATAAATAAGTCCAACCTTAAAGCAGACAAACAGACTGACTGTAAACTAATTTGCAATATTGTAACTTTTTTCTCTTTTTTTTTGTCTTTTACTTTCAATCCATTAATTGGCTCTAGACTCCATATTCTTCTCGTAGCATCAGTTTCTCATCTTGACATCAGAAATCAGGTAATGTCTGCAGGGAATTCGGTTTCCATCACTTCGGATCAAGTCGCTAACTCATTTGCACACAGAACGTGCTCATAAACAAACCTCACCGGGAGAACAAAACACGCAACAGACTGAAATTGTTTCCCCGCCGGCATAAATCAAACGGGCCTCGAGGAGGACTTGCTTTAATCTGAGGAGGATGTTGTGTATACAGGTTACATATTCAAGTGTCCTTGTAAAGAGATAGCGCCATAATTTCTGGTGTCGCCCACATTAATTGGGTCAGCAGCTGCAAGGAGCTTGACCCGCGCTGTTGCTTGGCAACTATTAGCCGAGCGTATAGAGAAAATGTAAACCAGAACGGTTGTCTCCACCTCTCCCCCCGCATCCAGTCACTTAACCAGATTTGAAACCTTCCTGGAATCCCAAACGGCAGAAAAATGAAAATAGAGTATGTAAAAAAAATAATAATAATAACAGAAAACGGTTGATTTATTGGCAGCACAAGGTTGGACAGATACACAACACAGCAAAAGCAAGGAAAAGTCCAGTTATTGAAACAAAACAAAAAGAAAGCAACAAATCAAGAAAGAACATCTGAAAAGTGCAGAGGTTTGTTTCCGTCCTCAAAAAACAAGAAAAAAGGTTTCACCTCTTTTTAGTTAAATGCTACAATGTGATTTTGTGGCTTTTAATGTAAAAAAATAAAAAAGAGAATTACAGAATCAAGAGCTGCAAAGCAATTATGCTAAATAAACTGACCTCTTCATAGAATGGCCTCTGTCACAACGGAGCGTCCACAGACACACAATGTGCTCAATTAAACATCAACACAACGTCAGCTGCAATGAACTCCAGTATGGAGCGCCTCACCAGTATATACTGTCAGAGTACTCTGTAATAACTCAGTAAAAAAAAACATCTTATGACAAACAGAAACTAACCAAGTAAAACTTTAAATATCACATCATCATCTAAATGGATACATTCAGTTAAATACTTTGTAACCACTATTTACCTAACAAAACAAAATAAAACAAAATCATTGGCTGTTCTTTTTTATTATTTTGGTGTGTTTTGCAAAAATACAAGTTTTATTACGGTTTTTTTTTTTGTTTGTTTAAACACATTTTAAGCCAGGCTGCCGCAATGTGCATTTGGCCTTTTTTTAAAGTACGTCTCTCGCAGGGTTAAAATCTGGAATCTTTGGTCGCAGAGAACTTGCTGAAATGTTTTATAACACATGCAAAAAAATAAAAAAAAAATCTGTAACTCATTAATAATTTAATTCATATTTGCACTTTAAAGAAAAAAAAATGTCTAAGGGCACATTTTTGGACGCACTCCCACAGATCTACATTACAAAGAAATAACGCAGAACAGGAAAATTCAGAAAGACACTTTTAAAGCGACTGCAAAGATAAATACTGCGGCTACAGAATGAGTTCAGAGCGGCAGAATGATGTGCCAACTGAATAATATTCAAAAATATATACCTGCAAAAACCCGCTTCCAAAACCTTCAAAGATTATTTAGACATAAAGAAGCCCTGAGCTTTAAAGAAAGAAGAAGAAGAAAGAAAAAAAAAGAGAGAGAGAGAGATACCCCTCCACTTCAATAGCATGTTTATGCCAAGGGCAAAACCAACCTCCCGACTCGGTTGATATTCAGAGAAAGGAGCAGGAGCCGCATTTGCAATCATCGAGCGGCTTGTTGCTTTGCTATTTCATCTCTGCTGATTGCATTTATTATCTTGGAGCCTAATATCGAGTGAGGGGATATGAAAAGGTCATCAACGTAGATTGATGCTGATAATCGCGTCATTTCAACAAGAGACATACGTTTGAAACGGATTAAAAGCAACATAAGAGAATAAATTAAAACCGGCACAAGCTGAGGACCAAATGAGGTAACGATTGTTGGTTTGATGTGAGGATATACAGCAGGGATCAGTCAAGCAGACCATAATTGGGACATCTTCCGCAGCAGTAGGCTGTTAGTATATAAACATATGAAATATCAAGGCACGATTGTAGCTGTAATATCGCTCCGGCTCTGAATTACAGAAGCAGAAACACTCCTCAGATATAGGCACCCATTAGTTTAAACCATGACAGAATTAAATTATGAAAATCCAAGCCAGCACCGTGTCAATTAAAAGTTTGCCGTCTGTTTTAAAAAGATCTGCTTCATATTAGCCGGTGCCAATATGGAGGCTTTTTCAGAGGACATCTTAGAAAAAATATATGAAAACCACAGAACCTGCTTGCTTAATGTCACGTACCCGAGCACATGAACTCGGCCTAGCAGAAGCAGTCTTTGACTTTTTTTATATATTTTTTTTTACATTTTTACATAAATTTTTATGTGTCTTAATTGGATTTTATATGGAGACCAAAACTAAATATAACTATGAAGGGAAAAAAATTGGGATATTTTTTATTTTTTTGCAAATAAAGTTTTAGCATTTATATTCAGCCCCTTTATTCTGATACCAATAAAAAAAAATCGGTTAGAGGTTATTAATAAACAACTACCATCAGTAAGACCAAAATTATGCCACAAATTACCAAGATGTGTTCACCTAAACAGGACAGGTCTAGTAAAGAGAGAAGCAGCCAGGAAAGGTTCAAAGGTCAAGTGAGATACAATGGCATTAGTTGTGCACTCTAGAGAGAGTTTATTATATCATTTCACTGTTGGAATAAAGTAATAAAGAGTTTTGTTTACAGTAGGAAGCAAAGCAGACATGTGAAAGAAGAAGATATTGTGATCATTTAAGATCAAAACTGGATTTTTGGACCACGTATGTGTGGCGTCATAGCGGCCTAGTCAAAGTTCAAGTTTAGATCCAATCGAGAATCAGTGGGAAGACATGAGAGTTGAAATATTGAGTCAGAGGGGCAAAATTCAAATGCATGCAACAATTCCCAAATGACTATTTGAAAATTGTTGCCTGTATTGGTCTATCACATAAAATCCCAATGAAAGACACACAGGTTTGCTTCTGTAACGTGTGTGTGATAAAGTTTAGCGGGTAAGAAAACCTGTAACAATCTGAAGTCTGGGTAAATTCTTCCTGCTTTGGCGCAGACGTTTATGTGTTCAGGGCGAGAGTCTGTGGACGTCGAACGACACTACGGGCTCGTCTTGCGCCGCGTTGTCTATCACAATGCTCGGGTGCGTCTCCTGGGTGTCCATCGATATGGTCGAGTTCGTAGAAGGCGTCGCTCCGAAGTGCGGCCCGTCCACCGACAGGAGCATCGGCGTTCCCGACCGTTTCAGGCTGTCGCTCATGGTCAGCTGCGTGTCCTCCGGGGTCGCTCCCATCTCCTTGCTGTACTCCGAAGGCGATTTCCTCTTTATCCTCTCGTACGCCTTATCTTGGCTTTCTGTGAACGTCTCGCTGTCCTGAAAGCGTCCAAACAGCCAGACGAAGAAGCCGAAGAGGACAAACGCCGCCAGGCTCGGGATGAAAGCCAGGCACTTGATGTCCAAGCTGGCGCCGATGTACCGGCTGTGGAGGAACATGTCCCGCTCCACGTACGTCTTGTTGGTGCTCGGGTTGATGTTGGTGGAGCGCCACTCATAGGTGAGGGTGCTGTGGTTGAAGTCTCTGAGCGTTTCTGGCTCCTCCACCGTGTAGATCTTCTCTCCTGGCCCAACGTACTGACCGTACTCGTAGGGCTTGTAGAAAATCTGGTTCTTCCACATGTTTAGGTCCAATATAAGCACGAGGAAGATGATACCATAGTTGAACCACTTACCTTAGGAGAGAGAGAGAGAGGCACATGATTAAGGGTTAAGGATGCTGCCCATAACTTGAGGGTGAAAATATCCAAATTAGTACTAATAATTAAATTTATTCATTTTGAAATTTCTTTAATTAAATTTCAAAGTTAATTAATTAGAGTCAAAAATATACATGATGATGTAAAACTAGGTTCTCAATATTATTGGTTCCCAAATTCTTCTTGACCATCCGAACCATTTTGCTGTCTTCTAAAGAAATCAGTTGAAACTTGGTTAGATTTGGGTGACACAACAGGAAAAGGACCCCAAAAAGGTCAAAATCAGTTTTGGAATGAATAAACCAGCCTATCATTAAACTCTGAAAGTTCAACACTACTGTAAGTAAGCATAATGACATTGCTTTAAAGCTGAGCCTCTGGCAGGAAATCAATGAACCTTCCAAACTCTGCCAAGATCATCCAGCCAGATCCCAGCCTGAGTATATCTGTGCATCATTTTAACACTGCCTGCATCAAACTCACATTGAGTTCAAACGCTTGGTTTTTAACTAACTAAGTCGATTGTTGTGTGGCGGTAACTTTTCCAAAACAAATTCAAATTAAGCTCCCACCAATGACAACCTCGTTTAAAACCTCTGACCACTGCTGTCCGGGAACGCGCCATCAGAAAGGCCTACTTCCACCGTCACGCATCAGGACTTCCTCTTGCTTTTCATTCAGCTCATGCACCGACAAAGAGAAATCCATTTACAGGTGCTGCTTACAAGATCGCTATATTACCATGAGACAGCCATCTCCTCAGGATGACTGATAGCAGGCACATGTGTCCCCAGGTATCCATGACACCACTCCCCCCTCCCCCCCAAAGATGTGATGCTAATAAGCTTTTAGTTAAACCAATCACGTCGCAGTGTAGCCACTTTCATCACGCTTAATGGCTATCCAATGCAACAGGGTTAACAACCTCTCGCAAAAATTACCAGGCGTTTTGAAAATGTAGCGATTAGCTCGGGAACATTTGCTTTTTTTTCCCTCTCTCCCCCCCCCCCCAGCTCTCGACGGAGAAAAAGGCGGGAGGGGAAGGCGCAGTTTTAAAGGAAAAGCCGTACTCGTTCACAGAGTGCACTGGCACACGTGAGGAATGATGAAAACACAGCCGAAGCGTCTGTGGCACCTGCGTGACACATCAGCTACACATGCATTATAAATGGCTGCTGTGGTTTTAACAAACGAACCCTTCCCGACGGGGAGGAAACTGGAGCAGCCGCGTTTTTACTCCAAATTTGTTATGAGGAAATGAAAGGCGCTTCTTCCTCATCGGCTGCAGTGATATCTTCCAGTTTCCCCGTCATGATTTCTGCCTGTTTTTAAGCTGGAGATCCTCTGAACTGAACGATGACACCATCTTCTTTCTTTTAACAGCAGCGCTGCCCGAATGTACCTGTGATGTGAATGTGGTACTCCTCCTTGAAGATGCGCTTGCAGACAGGAAGCTTGACCTTCACATGTGTTGTTGACATTCCAGGTAAATTCATATCCAGGTCACCCATGAAGTGAGGAAACTCCCAGTCCTGTGAAAAAACAAAACAAACAAAAACACACAGACACACACACACAATCGACCATCAATTCAGTTAACTTCAAACAGAAAAAGAAACACATTCAAATGACAACTTCAGCAGTGAAAAACGTCAACCATGGATCATCCGTTATTGGATGCTGCACACTGCACTGAAAGTCTCATATTAGCTGATATTAAGTCTCGGTGGAGTCTCTTCACACGCCGACTGAGGGTCACACAAGGTGTCGGCCGCTGCGGCGCGGAGATCACACCGAGTGTTTACAGGCTGGTGGAGTGAAACGGCGTGCGCTGGGATTTCAACATGTCAAAATACATCAACAGGCAGAGCAAAGTGACATTTAGAAGCTGCCGATGCCCTGCGGTGTCACTGAGCTACTTCCCCTACCGCACCCTGCCCCCCACCATCAGTGCGAAGCTGGGAACTACAAAAGAAGAGCTGCCACTGTTCATACCGACACGATTCACAAGTATAAGAAAGAAATGACTGCCTGAATGTTTCAGTCGGTGTAGCAGCCAGGAGTGGCTCAATGTGGCAGAGCTAGCAGCTGTAAGTGCCTCTTTCTGGATAGGGCTGGAAAACGTATCATGATAAAATAGTTTCATATCAGTCGATGTCAATAATTATTGATTACTTTGTTTTTGGTTTTAAATATCTGAAATACTGACCTTTTCTGTTTTATACACAGTTTTCACTCCACTACATTATGAGGCACAGTGGCAAAACCTTAAACTGCAGTTGCTGAGTAGAAGGCTGTTGCTAGGTAACCAAAGAGTGAGTGAGTTAGTTGATGCCACCCACCCTGCTTATTTTAACCAAATACTTACAGGATAAAGGTGAAAATAGATTTTTTTAATGGCAATTTTTCTTCCCTTTTTCTTTGATATGATATACAAATTAATACTTAATCTAAATGAAACAGTCTGCCACAAATAAGTTTGTTTTATCATTGTATAGTAAAAAATAATAATAAATGAAAAGTAAAAACAAGGCAAACAGAAATTTCCTTGTTCTGTTATTTGAACAAATAATATCATGTATCTGAAGCCTTTATATGCTAATGATCTGAGAAGGGCTTTGCTGATATCTATGAACTCTATACCAGCTGGGTTATAGGATATTAAAAACCCTCTTCTTCCAACTAATGAATTTTTACTACAAAAACAGGGACGTCCCACCATATCCACCTCCTGTGTAAACGTGCTTACACATCAAATACAAAGAAAACCGAGGTTCGGCTGGGGAAACACACAGAAACATACACAAACACTCAATTAAAAAAAAAAGAAAAAGGTAAAAGCCCGCCTGGAGCTAAATCCAGGCAGGACATTAATTGGCCTGAGAACAACTCCATCCATTTTTCTCATAGAGATGAGAGAAGAGCTTTGGCGCTGCTTCGACATGGAGGTGGACAAAGCGGCCAAGGCAGACGAATTCCTATCGACGGGTACGACGAGGCGACTGCTGCAGGTGTGAGTGTCCCTTCCAGCCTCCCCACAACCCCGTGATGGGGATATCTGCTAGCTCACCTCGTAAATTACTGCAGTAAATGTACTTGCTGTACACCGTGCAGGAAATGAGAAGGGCTGGTTGTAAACAGATCACTGCGAGTGGAGAGTGATGTACAGCCGAGGGTGGAGGACTAAAAACATCTCTGTGAGGGGTATTGTGTAAACTGAGCTAGTTCGTTGCATCTGCATAATCACATTTGTTAAATTAATGTGGGGGAAAAAAAATCAAAGTGGGAAGTAATTAGCAGCCAAAGCAGCCCTTTTTTTAATAGTTTAATTTCAATAATAGCAGCCTGAAGCTCCCTTTTGGAGCTGTATTACAGATTAACCTAGGAAATATACTGGTGACCTTGTGAGCTTTCTGCTCCATTTGTAACACTCGGACACATTCTCCCAAGAAACTGCTTCCTTCTTTAATTAGCACAACAAACAGACCAGGGACATATACTTAAGGAGCAACAAATATTAATCAGGCAGCATGTGTGTCTAAGGAGTCCAGAGCAAATCTCTTCTTTAGGAGTTTGGATGTTCTGTTATGATTTGTACACAGAATCGGGTAATAGTTATACAGCCCCCGATAAAACGATTCACATTTGTTGATGTTGGAACCACAAACTTTAATGTATGTTATTGCGACTTAATGTTGCAGACCTACATAAAGTAGCACATAGCTATGAATCAGAAGGGAAATGACACTGTCTAAATAAAAGTTATGTGCTGATAACCCTACATAAAATCCAAATAAATTGGCGACAAAAACGACCCAGTTATGTCAGTTTTATCCACTTGTAAGTTGGAGTCCGCTTGTGTTTCATATAACCTCATAACAATCGAGATGCTTTGAGAAAGCAGACCTGATTGTCCAGTAGATTTTGGGGGCCAAAATTGCAACATTTGGTAGCTTTTTAGCTGGTGAGTTTTCTTTCACACCTCATTGTGTCAAGCAAACCAAATCCTTTGATCTCCCTCTTTACGCCTTGGTGGCTGTGATGCTGCAACAAGAACGGCTGAAGGAAATGACACGAAGACCTCCGAAGACGACACTGAGCTCAACCTCCTTCTTCACAAAACGTAAACAAAAACAGAGTAGTGTCAGATTTCAGCAGTGTTAGGATTTCTATTTTGTTTTTGACAAAAGACCATGAGCTATTTCTCCTGCTAGCACTAGACATGCATACTTTGTTTGGTTGTATTTACCCAGAACGCTATGCACAATCATCTGCGTCCTGCTTTGGAGCGGTCTCCAGTTCGCTTGGCATTCACACTGCAGAGTTCACTTCAACCTGGCAAACTAAGCAAACCTGGTGTGAATTCACCCTTAGTTGTACACCGTTTTAGCCAATGCTAAAGAAAGACATAAAAAAGCATTTTCAAAAACAATGTTGGGGACAAAAAACATATGGAAGATATTCATCCTTTCATATTAGACCAAACATTTTGGTCCACATGCAGAAATGCTTTGTCAGCTGGACGACACAACACTGCAGATCACCCTGGACTATGGTACCATTTAACAGCCAGTTCTAGGGAATAAATAAAGAGGAAGTATCTTGTTCAAACCATAACCTTCATGTTATAATGAGACATAAACATACACTCATCTAACATATGGAGAATACATTTCTTCCAGAAGACACTCATGCACTCATGAGGTGTTGCTGTTTTATTGTGATGGCCTTTCTCATTTAAACAAGAACATGTTTTTGTTTTAGTGAGACATAAAACTCAATGAAAGTCGTAATGAGATTTTAAACTCTTGTTTCATACGGCATTACAATAAGAAACTTTCTAGTTTTAACAATATACCGCACCTGCATATGTTTAGCTCTCGGAGTTAAACGTTTAAACGCTGGACACGCCGTTCCAAGGGTGAAACACGACAGTCGTAGCAGATGTTTATTTCAGCAGGAGACAGAAAGCCGGTCAGAATGGGGGGAAAGATGAACGCCACTAAATACAAGGCAGGCAGAGCGACCAGGGGATGGGTTATATCTAAGCATATTCATATCTTAAATGGCCCAAACATAAATCCAATTGTGAATTGTGTGAAAGACTAAAAGGTCCTCCTTTATTCCGAGCTTGAGCTGTAGTTGCAAAAGACAAGTGGGGAAAAAGTTTGGTCTCTTAAAGTTCAAAGCATTTAGAGACAAAACTCAAAGGATTTGCAGCTCTGACTACAAAGTATTGACCCTGAAAAGAAAGAAAGAGAGGAAGAGAGAGAAATAAAAGAAAGAGACAAAGAAGGAAATAAAGACGTGTATGATTTTTCATTCACTTTTTTTTTTTTTTGCTTTGGTCTCTCACATAAAAGTCCAATAAATACACTGACGTCCAGCATATTGAAGAGGTAAAAATTGGGAAAAATGGATAAAGGTACAACTACTTTTGCGAGGCACCGCGTCTGTTTGGCATGAAGGAGCACAAGATGTCTTCAGTACAAAAGCATTCATGTCTTTTTTTAGAGGCCCAGTCAAAACCGCATTCATATTTATGAGACGGTGACACAAATGGAAAACACGGGAGGAAATAATAAAACGGCACAAAAAATAAATAAATAAAAACTGTGACTCATGAGCGTTTAGGAACATAAACTACGCTCAGATCTGTTGGATCAGGTGTGGGGAAAATCAGAATGGAGCAACTGAAAGGAGAGAGGAGAAAAAGAAAGATTTGTGACCAGGCCAGCTGAGGGTGATCAAACACATTCTCTTTCACAGAGCAGCAGAGCTCCGTTGATGAATAGGGAAAAATGGGAACTGGCAAGACGGGTAGTGGACTGAGCCAAGAGACGTCCCTGTCCCCCCCCCATTGCCTCTCTCTTCCTTTTTTTAATTGGCCACAAGGGAGCGTTCTACCTGCATAACAATGAGAAGGTCGAAGACCAAGATGAAGGAGGCTAGGAAGGCTCTGGAGACCTCGTCGCTGGGCAGGAAGCCGCGGTTCAGGTTGTCCCAGCTGATCCAGTCGGTGCTGATGACCAGAACCACCACCGAGGTCAAAGAGATGAGCACCGTCCTGGAGGGAAGTGAAGAAAAGTTAGTGTGAAAGGAGGGAGGGTAAGAAAAATGGAAAAAAAGTGTGGCAAAGAGAGACAGAAGGGGGAGATCTGTGAATGGAGCAATGAGAGTCTTGGGGTGCATTCAGACCAGCCTTGTTTTGTTTGCTTTAATTGGACTCTGGTTTGTTTTCCTGGAAAGCTTGTTTCATTTGGAGAGGTGTCAATATGGGATGAAACTGCTGCAAAGCAAACTCTGGTCCACCTGTAAACCCAGGTATAGGCTCGAATGAAGTGGACTTTAGCGCAGAGCATTCTGGGTAAATGGAACCACAAACAAACATATCTAATGCCTCGTGGAGAAATGCTACAACCGTAAATATCTGACGCTAGTCCATCTTTGCTTACACTTTCTGAAGGAGGAAGTTGGGCTTCTGTCTTTTTCTGAGGTTTTCCTGTCCTCTTCTTCTGCAGTTCTTGTTGCAGCGCCACCACAGGTGAAGGGGGGTGAACTGGTTTCTCAATGAGTTTGTTTCTTTGACAGTGCAGAGAGAAAGCAAACCACACCAGTCGAAAACAACAATTTTGGTCCCAAATCAAACCGCGCTTCCTGGACCATCAGGTGAGAAAACACCCTTAGAAGACGATGTGAATAAAAAGAAACGTCTGTATATGCCAAAATAATGTAAATCCGAACTCAACTGCACACCAATTTCCATGCATTTACATGTTTAACACAAACCCGCTTGTAGCGATTGCCGTTTTCTTGCATAAGTCAGCTCCATGTTCACTGTTTTGCTGGAAAACATCTTCATTCATGTGAAGAGAGACACGCTCTCCTTGTATTATTCTCCACTGGATATTTTCCCTCAATGTCACCCGACCATTATTGTGCTGCTGAGTGCATTTTCGCACCGCACGACGGCTGGTTGCCCTGCAGACACAGGCTGCCAGCTCACATCCCATTCCAGCAGAGTGGGGGAGATGAGTTTTAGGAGGAGGTTTTAATATTCCACAGTGGGATTCTTGCTCTCCGAGTGGCCAACCTTTTGGCAGCCGTCGTCGGCTATCCGCCGCAGCGTATCGACGAGATCCGTCCCGCAGAGCATTTATCAATCACATTTCAAGCTCTGAATCCCAAACGATGGCCTCGTCAAATCCAGCCATCGATTGCGACAGCGCGAGCCGGGGCCGCCCGTCAATAACAACGAGGAAAGTTGCTGAAGAATTTGTCTGCTTGGATTTCAAATCGCAAGCGAGTCGATTCAACGGAGGGAAATATTGGAGATTGCGGCCAAACTCTCTTTGATATGTCTGCATACTTGGCGCTGAGCTTGCATGTCAAAGTGATTCAGTTTCCCCACTTGTCCTTCAATCATTCTGTGACCTGAGAATGAACCAATGGCGAGCACGTTCAGATGTCATATCCGACTGACGGCGATCACGGCGAGTGAATTAGCACCTCTGGGACTCTGCAGCCGGCGGTCGCATACATATAAGCAGAAATCGGACCTGCTAATCTATCTCATAATGGGCCGATCAGACACGGTTTGCTGCATTTGTTTACAGTTTATTTCAGGGTCACAGCTTGTGGTAGGGCTAAGTAAAAGACATGTTAGTGGCACACCCAGCAACCTTGCAGTGTCCATCGATTTTCACCCTGTTCCTCTAATTAAAGGTGCTGACACCGAATGAGGGCAGATTAACACGGATATTCACTGCACGCAACCCTGCGACCATCAGACATGCGTGCAAGCAGTCACATGTCTTTGTGAAGATTCACGCTATATGCAAACACATTTGGTTTCACCAAAGATAAAGAAATGTGTCCCATATGGAGCTTGTCGAAAAAAAGAAAACATACCAGAAGAGGACGATTCTATTGTTGCCTCGTTTCCAGAACCTTCTTGCAGCTTTGCCCCAATCTGGGTAGTGCTGATCCTGAAGCATCATATCTGTCACCTGAAGTGAACAAACAGAAATTCAAAATGGCAATATGATAAGAATGGTAATAAATAATTTAACAACCAATTTAAAGACCAATATTATCCAAGTCTGCTTTTTTATTTTTAAGAACACAACTTACTTTTCTATGAGGAATGATTTTAGCAATTCCCACCAGAAGATTGGACTGAAAAAGGGCAAGCGACTTCAACCATTTCTCTTAAAGTACCTGGAGCCACTGATTGCTTTTGGATGATATATTTAACCGCATTATTCAGTTCAGCAGAGTGAAAGCAGGTTTTAAAATGTTTTTCTTAACCTCACCACTTTCTTAACTTGACAGCACAAAGGCACAACACAACAACAAAAGCCATTTAACAACAAAAGCTCCAACACAACTAAAAAATGCACAAAGCAACCACAAAAAAACAGAAAAAAGTCACAACTCAACAAAATCCACAGCAAATGTCACTACACAAAAAAATCAATTTAGCAAAAACAAAAGCTGCAACACAACTAGAAAATACACAAAGCAACAAAAGAACAACAAAAGTTCACAACAAAATCATAAAAAGCAGCAAAATCCACAAGAAAAGTCTCAAAAGCAAAAGCCAGTAAGCAACATGAAAAGCTGCAATGAAACTACTTTTCATTCAACAACATGGTCCAACAACATGCAAGAATGAACATATTCTGCCACATTTGGAACTCCATACCTGGCAGTTGCACTTTGTGCTCCCACTTTCACACTGTTTAGACATATTAACATAACTTCCTACCTCCAGCCGTCTCTCACTTGGTGACAGCTGGAGGAAGGCACCAGTGTCCCTCCCAACCCCAACAGGAGGACGGTGTAAGAAAATGGATGGATGAAAGGAACATAACTTTCACTTTAATATAAATGTTGTTTTAGCAGAACGTCCTGGGTGGCTTCTGCTGTTTCATTGTATGTTTGCATTTCTTTGACCCTTCTGGGACACCATATTTAACAGCAAAGAAGGATTTACATTACAAACACCAACATCTGTGATAAACACTGCTGGTCCAGGTTTCAGGTTAAGCAGCTCTATTGCATAGTGGTTCCCCCATGTTGTCTGTACATGAAATTACTTTGCACAAACTCATTCCATTTTGGACCCTCGACACTGTAGCGTTCAAACATTTTGCCAAAACTATGACGTTTAAAAATATTAAATAGAATGGCAAGAATTATTGTGAAATTGTAAACTTTTGCCTGCTTATCAATAAACTAAAGAAACAGTTATTTAATGAGTGAGAGTAGCAATTTTTTTAAAGTAAAAGTAAAAAAAGGGTTGATCGTTTTCTACGTTCTGGGAATAAAAAATTTTCTTTTTCTTTATTTTAAGATAGAAGAAAGAGATGTAACTTGTATTTTATTTTTTTTTTGACTCTGGGATATGAATTATGATTAAAAATCACATATAACTTTGAACAATCTCCTTATGACAGATACTGTCTACTGGAGTTAGTGCATGTACGACAGCTGACGGCATCAGATTATGAGCAGAAGGACGTTAAATCATAAGATATTTTTATTAGGTGGGGAGTTGTCTCAGGATGCTTTTAATACACAAATCAACATTATTCTATCTGCAGAGCTGCAGCAGTCAAGGTCAATTCAATAAAGCGCCTCACAGCAGATTGTAAAGCTCAAGTTGGAAGAAAGGATTTCAACCGGGGAAATGGGAGGTGATTCTCGCTCTTGTTTGTCTCTAGGAGTGAGTGTACTCTGCTCTGCAAAGGAAACAAAGAGGTCTTGTTCAGAGTGCCTTACTGAGTTAATAATTATAAAAAAACAACACTCGGTGAATAATTTCTGGCGTCAGCACTTTTGTCGTTGCATAAAATCTTCTCCGTCGCACGAAGCATCCGTGAATCACCTGCCTCTTCCGTTTTGCCCTTCTCCCCTTTCACCTGTTTCCTCCTTCCTACTCCAACACTTCCTCTCCCTCTAAAGTATGTACCTTGGAATACTAATGCGACGGGTGAGGGAGGTTGGCAGGCTGTCTCGGCTGTGAGCCCCACTCCTCCCAGCAGAGGAGGCCCACTCCCGCTGGAGCTCCTCTCCTCTTTCATGTTGAATAATGAGCAGAGGTGCGTTTCTCCTGCAATGTGCCCCGTCCCTCCATTGTTTTCCCTGACACTCCCCCCCCCTCAGATCTTTGAGATCCCCTAGGGAGTCACAGCCTGGACTAAATTACAGGGGACGGTTGTTCGGTGGCGGGTACATCCGACAGTGTTTCTGTTTATTGGCAGTGATCAACAGGTTCCAAGCCCCACCGGCCAAGTCGACCATCAATAAAAACATTTTAAAACAATCTTGGATTGGTCATTAGGAAGAGAACAGAAATTGTTTTTAAAGATACTAAAATTATTTTTTTTGGCGGAAGAGGAAAGGGGTTGTAAACTTAAAGGCCAAAGTTTGATTTGCTGAAATTAGGGTTTGTGGTGTTATTGGCAGGAAATTTCATCAAAGTGAGCTTGCAGGAAAGAGAAAGTCCGATTCTGGAACTATGTTGTGTTTTAATTTATATTGGAAAGCAAGAGGCTCCAAATTATAAAAATCAAAAACGACACCCATTGACGTCAAAATTGAAATTGGATAGACAAACTTGGGTTCAGATTCAATTTGACTCCTTCACTGTGTTTATGTTCAGTACTGACAGTTTATATTTCAATTAAATGGTACACAAATGGGGCTCAGGACCACAGCCACCCACAATTTCCTTTGTGCTCCATAATCGCAAATAAATGATAAAATGTTACTTTTAAAGATATAATGATTTCGTAAAAAGCACGAGGAAATGAAGGGTGCGTAACGATGCAGCTAAACAGGAAAGCGTTAATCTGGAGCCCTGATAGAGCTGGTGAAAATGTTGATCAGGACAAAATAAGGTTTCACAAAAACCATTCAAGTTATTCCCACTTACCAATTAAATCCTATAAGTAATTGGAATGACTGTTCAGTTTTTGAGTCCCATAAACCTAATAACTCCATTCTTACCATCCAGGCTGTCACAAAATCTCCCATCCACGTCCCCACTGCAGCAATCTTCATAAAGCTCTCATTCCTGATGCCCATATATTCTGTAACCATGTGAGGCCTGCGAGCACAAAAGAAGAAGAGACTTAGACAGGACATAATGAATGCTTCTCTTCTTCTTGGAGTGTAGAAGAAGAGAAGAAGATGAAGAAGAAGGTAAGAGCACTGTCGGGGAAAATGAGAACAAGAAAAATTGTTCTCTGCCTCTAAGTATCATGATGCCAGTCATGATGGTCAATCAATATAAACCTAATCCTGAAGAAAACAATGAGTGCTGGCTCTGCCTCGCGCAAAGCCCCGAGGATTGTAAGCAATTTACCTCAACACGGAGGAATTTATGCCATATTTCTACTCTTGTTTGCTTCTGCGGCCTTTGGCAAATTATTCATTTGTTTGCCGTATTTGTCTCATGTCGGGTTTATTTTAGATCAACGTCAAGTTAACGTCCGCCGCCGCACGTGCGTACAAACCCGCAGTGGGGCCTGGCGGCGCCATTAGAGAACACAAGCTCCCGTGGTGTGGCGCCCGATAGGGAAACGACACGTTTCCTTCAGAGTCCCAGCTACTCCTTCAAGTCTGTGCGGTGGGAGAAGATGAGCCGCTTTTTGTTCAGTCTCACAAACCCACCCACCCAACGCACACATCCCACGCTACATCACTCCATTTTCTCCAGGTAATAGCTCAGGAGGGAGGGAGGGAGGGAAAGTGGGTCAGTCGCCTTTGCTATATGGAACTTGCCAGAGAGAGGAGAAGAGAAGGGATGTGCAGAGGGGGACCAAAGGGGGGCGACGAGCCCTGTTTGATCTCCTGGCAGCTAGTGTCTTAGAAGCTGAAGGAGAACAGGTGGGCGCCAGTCTAATAAACCCCTCAAACCCACCCCGCTCCTCCCGCCGCCCCAGCAGGTCACACCCGTGAATATAATAGATGACGATGGATGGAAGCTCGGGCTGTGCTTTCAAGAGGTCATATTTGAAGTCAATGGTTCCATTCATCTTTGTTTTTCGAGGTCATTTTGTGGCCGCGAGCGAACGCTGAAATGATTCCTCATTGCACTCGAAGCTTTGGGAAAATCTTGGCTACAATCAGAGCTTATTTCCAGAACGTATACTTCCACACGATGGTTCTTTTCTCGCCCCCCGTTTTATTCCCGGTTTGTTGTTTTCTAACTCAGCTGCTGGGACACAGTGGAGACTAAATCGCGCTACACTGACGGATGAATTAAGTTTTTTTTATTATTATTATAATGTCTGTCGTGCATTATGCAAGAGGCACCAGCAGAATAGAGTTATTGTAACCAATTCTGGCAATTAGTTAATGATGCACGGCTTTTCTCACCTGACTAACAATCAGTAGAAGAGAGAAAACATGTGTATGCATTTCCAAAATAATTAGCTTACCACTACTTTTCAGTTTGAAAAGGAGTAAGTGATAAGTTGATAGACCCAAACAACCCGAGGAGAGGATTGTGGAGTTGTTAGGGAAAATAAAAACTTTTACTTCTACTTATTAGCTGAACAAATCTGACCAAGCTTAGCATGATACTGTCACTACTGTGTTTTACATTATGTTACACAAAGAGTTTTAAATGTTCGTCATAAAGTTCAATGTTGGTCTCATGACTGAACTCTTTGAGGCTAATTAGCAAACTGCAAATTAGCCTCTAATGGTTTTCTTTGCTTCTCTCTCATACATGACCTGCCTGATGAATTCAATGAAAGGCAAGAAGGAAAAAAGTCAGATAAAACTTACATTTTTTCTCAACTTTAAATGTCACAAGAAAGTAAAAAAAAAAAGATTGAAATTCAAGTTTTGTTTTCTTTTTCCTCATGGAAAAATTTTTTCTGGAAGAGGAGTACTACAAAATAGCGATGTGCAAAATTTAATCAATCAATAGAGCGGAAAAGGGAAAAAAATTAAGTCTTGTTTTTAAGTGGTGCGACTTGTGAAGGACAACAACTACATTAGGAAACAAATGCACTTTACAAATTTTCATTCATTCTAAGTACAGAAAGTAAACATTTGCAAGGCACTAAATCTGTTAGATTTTTAATTAAGGCTCGCGCATTTTCAAGTCATGACGCCACGTCATGACCTGAAATGTGTTGATTATAAAATCATCCAATACTCAAAACATCCCTGCAGTTCACCTCAAACATGGGGGGAAATCTTCTCCTCCGAAAACATAAATCACATGTCATTTCCGCAGCATACGATTAAGCGTATTTGACAGGATCTTATTGACCAAAATGTGCAGCCCTGCAGGTGACGCATAGCCTCGGTTAAGCCAGCAAATAAAAACGGCCTTGATTGGAATGGCGATTTATACCTGCATTAAGTCGGTTAGACACACAGTGGGTTGGCTGCGCTCCAGTTTCCAAGGAGATCCCGTTGGGAGTCATTTACCCGCAGCAAAATTCTAATCGATACTTCTGAAAATGCTGTCTGGCACCGCACGCAAGGGCCTTTAAATCTTAAAAAAAAAGAAAAAAAAACTACCCTGCTGCCCTTCTCGCATATTTAATTGACCAAATGTTACTCCAACAGTCAGAGAGTCTGCTTTCCAGAGCACCTATGATGAGTTTTTCAGGGGGTCGGAGGGGGGGTCTCTTCGTACTGCATGATCAGAGGCAGAACACTTCTGAGTTATTCATGCCGACTGAAAATTTAATGGCCTTTAGAGCTGGATGACCTAATGAGAGATTTCAGTGTCATGTCAGTACAGTAGCGCCATGAATAATCAGCTCTAAATGGTTCCCGTGGCCTAATCTCGGAGTTGGTTGCTATGCGGGGGCCAGCGCGGCCGACTCGGGCGGCTCTGACCCCTCGGAGGAATTTTATCAGGTCTCCCACACTTGTTCGGACACTATGTTCAAGGTCGCTTGATGCCTTTGTGTCTCGTCCTGTTCTGTCATAAAAGTGAGAACTGACACAATGCAAGAGGACACGGAGTTACGGAGTTTAGAAAGTGACCCCCATCGGATTAGAACCGAAGCGCTTTGAATATTAAAAATAGATTTACTGCATTTTAGATTAGCTTGGTTGGAAGTGACATAGCTTAGACATCTCAAAAAGGTTTTAAAAGATGTACTTCTTGATTTGCTTTGCTTTCATATATTCATAAAATATAAACATTTGTATACAACACAAAATAATTTGAGGCTGCACAATGGCGCAGCTGGTAGAGCTGTTACCTTGCAGCAAGAAGGTTCTGGATTCGATTCCCAGCCCGGGGTTTCTTTGCATGGAGTTTGCATGTTCTCCCTGTGCATGCGTGGGTTCCCTCCGGGTACTCCGGCTTTCCTCCCACAGTCCAAAAACATGACTGTCAGGTTAATTGGCTTCTCTAAATTGTCCCTAGGTGTGAGTGTGTGTGTGTATGGTTGTTTGTCCTGTGTGTCTCTGTGTTGCCCTGCGACAGACTGGTGACCTGTCCAGGGTGACCCCGCCTCTCACCCGGAACTTTAGCTGGAGATAGACACAAGCACCTCATGATCTCACTAAGGGACAAGGGAGTATAGAAAATGGATGGATAAAATAATTTGAGAAATAATAATGGTCTTACCTCATACAACATGGTTTTTAATTAAATGAAATTGATTTAACCTTGCATTATTAAACAAAATGGGCAAAAACCTTTTTCCCTCCTTTTGTTCAGTTTTATCAGCTCATTTCTGTTGAAGATAAAGGATTTAAAATGTTATGCTAACAGAGCTTTCAATGCTCTGAGTCATAAAATTATTATTATACAAATATATATATATAGATTTTTTCCCCACCGTCTCTTTGAGCATATGTGGCATCCCAGCTTTTATAAACCTGTTTTCTCTGTCAGAGACTGGCAGTGATTTAGTGACTGTAGCGACTGAGTGACCTCCTCTGCCCTGTAAAAAGCTGAACTCATTCAGAACATTAAATTGCGACCTTGGCTGGCTCCACATTGAAATGCATTGCTTGTCTCTTTCCTGTGCACTACGGTACCCAACACTGCAAGAATTTTACAACAGTGGTTACCAGGAAACATAAAGCCACCCATAAAGACCATTTTTAATATCGCTTTGCCATCTTTAAAGATGACTTAGAGGCCAATGGCTCCATTTCCCACCTCAGAATCAGCCAAATAAGTTAGTAGAACTACTGCTGATTAAGTCCATCACTCCTAAATGTCTCCAGGCGGTTCTATATACATTAGATCAAGCCCTTCCTTTTTCACAGTCGTAAGTTTAAAAACCTCTATGCAGCGTTCACAACATACTTTTTTGCCATATAGAGAATTTCTCAAAAGATGCAAAGTGTTCAGATGAATTAATTCCACCAAAAAGTTTGCTTCTGAGTTGCTGACCTGCTTTTTTCCTGACGCTAATTGTATTTGGATGTTTTGAGGTAGGAAGGCCTCTGAGATCCCTACTCTGATTAATAAGCTTTCTCAACTAGTGTCTACTACTTAAACTATTTTTATTGTGTAGCGCTTTGTGATTTTGTGTCTGTGAGAAGTACTTCATAAATAAACTTTATTAACTCACTTGCTGGAGTTTAAATGAGAAAATATTAATTGTCCCTTTTGTGTTTGGCCCCTGCTGGAAGGCACCAGGTTTTTATCTAAAAAATGCATTACATTACATGCTTTGTGTGCATTTATCCAAAATAAACAAAGTGCAAAAAAATGATAATTTCAGAGCCAATCAAAACATTTCTTTTTTTAGGTAGAGTTTAAAAACTACCTAAACTCTAGATTTTATTTCTAAAAATGAAATAAAATCTCAAGATGGAATCTGAAACTGAAACGTCGTTCTCAGAGCATTAAGATCGATCCAGCAGCGATAGTTATGCAGCGCGGTATTATGGGGAGTTTGACTGAAGCAGAGAAGCATGTGGTTCGTTTTATTTCTTCAAGGTATTGACATATATAAATAAAACAGAAATATCAATAAACATTTTGGTTCCATAAGAGCAATATTAATATTGGATATCAGCCCAAATTTTCACATCAGACCAGACAAAATTTTTTTTAACTCTTTTTTTTTTTTTCCCCCAACTCGAGCTGCAGCCTCAGTCCAAGCTGACCCGGTTTGGTCTAATGGTGCTGCAGCACTTCTACTTCAAGGTTTGACAGGAGGTGCACTCGGAGAAGGCATCCTGCAGATTCCCTGACTTTGTGTTTTGCTTTATTTTGAACCGTGGGCTGAAACCGGTATGAGGTGGAGAGGCAAAGGAAACGTTTCATGAACAAGTTGTTACATTTTCTTGCATAATGTATGCAAGGGTGTGAAAGGTACGGTTTGGGGGACCTGCTAAAAGTGTTTCTAAAACCTGTGGTACAGCGTACCCGTCTCGGTCCGAGTCGGACAGGTTCTGGGGCTTCGGTCTTTCACTTACCCCGAAGGTCACTCTGTGTTCTGGTGCAATGAGTTTTGCTCTCTAGGTTTACAGTGTTTTTGTTAGTTCATCTCTTATTTATTCAGTGGGTGTCTTGCTTCTCCCCTTCTTACTGTAGCCCTTGTCAGAAACTGCATGTCCTCAGGTACCCTTGTTTTTCCACTTTCCCGTCTCACCACCTGCTCTCCGTTCCCCAGCCAGTCCGCCAGCTTGCACTCAAAATCAATCCTCTCCTCGGGTCTCTTGGTTATTTCTTACACCCATTTGTTTACCTGATTATATCGAACCCGGCAGCATGTGAACGTCAGTCTCTTTGCTGTCTTTATTATGTGAAATGCATCGATTCCCAACATTCAGAGTTCAGCTTAGATTTTTAGTTTTGGATTTGAGTTGATACCGGTTTCCACAAATTACGATTTGAAAACTATAATAACCAGAGTTCAAAAGTTTCAAGAGGTTTTGGCCTTTGTGACGCAAGGGTTCAATATTTATCGATCCTTAGAAAGTACAGCGTCGTCTTAAAAAGCTTTTTACACCTTTTGTGCTTCCTTTGAGTTCATCTTTTAAGCACTTCACTGATACTGAAAAGCTGCTTTTGAGTGTTCATGCTTGTTAGCGCTTAAGTATTTATTGACTGGAAAAAAAGATGGAATGCCTCAGAATGGCCAGTCAGGCTGAAAATTGGCCAAATCTGCTTTTGTAGGTGTTTTCTCTGTGCATCTCTAGTCCTGTGTTGTTTTCTAGCTCCCAACGTTTTGGACCTGGTAACGCATTTTCAACTTTCTTGCTCTTGACAGCGGCCTCTAAAATCACATTTTGTGCAGATGTGTGATTATTTCCTGTGACTTTAGCAGATGTGTGGTAAGCTGAGGAGAAAACATAGCACACGCTAAAAGGAACAGAAACCAAAGTGATTGCTGCTAATGTACCCACAGTTACACACTTAAGTAACCCTAAATCAATTACATATGTCACGTCTATATATAGAAAATCCATAGAGTCTTTGTATTATTTCAGATTTATGTTTTAAAGTGGGCTGCACTGTAGAGCTGTTGCCTTGCAGCAAGAAGGTTCTGGGTTCGATTCCCGGCCCCGGTCTTTCTGAATGAAGCTTGCATGTTCTCCCTGTGCATGCGTGGGTTCTCTCCGGGTACTCCGGCTTCCTCCCACAGTCCAAAAACATGACTGTCAGGTTAACTGGTTTCTCTAAATTGTCCCTAGGTGTGAGTGTGTGTGTGCATAGTTGTTTATACTGTCTGTCTCTGTGTTGCCCTGCGACAGACTGGTGACCTGTCCATGGTGACCCCGCCTCTCACCCAGAAAAATAGGTGAGGATAGACACCAGCACCTCCCGACCCCACTAATGGACAGGGGTATAAAAAATGGATGGATGAATGTTAGTGCAGCCTAAAATGGCTGCACTAATATCTATATCAGGCGTGAATATATAGAGCAATAAAAGTCCATTCAGACAAACATTTTAAATTACCTAATATTGCTTTACAAACTCTCCTTTGTGGTTGTAATATTCTATGCAATAATATTGTGATGGCAATTCTAATTCAGCACTGCCTATTGTCCAGCTCCATTATTCACTCAAACCTATAATTTCTCTGGTGTGATGCTGTGAGTTTCAGAAATACTGTAGCAACTTTATTATTAGACTTCACAAAGGAAGTATCCCCGCTAAGGCAACCGTAAGAACCACAGCCTGCCTTACAAAGTTCTTTCAAACATTTATTCTGAAATATTATTTGAAATGTTAGTTCTGCAAATGAACAGTATTTCTCCAGTTATTTTCAGACTTTCCAGGCTTTTGTTACAACAACCAAGCTTAGCTTTTCCTCCAGTGGTAATAAAACCAACCATCCTGTGGTTGAAGGACTGTTTCATCTCCTAAGATATAATTTTCTCTGAAAAAGAAACAATATCTTAAGGGATGGTTTGTGGAACATATGAGCAAGCAGTACATTTTGCATAAGAACATGGTGTTTTTGTGAGCAAAAACGCAAATTTCCTACTAAAAGTGGCGGGCACAAAAACTATTGGTGGAACTCTTGAAAATCAGGTGTGCAACAATAAATCTGTTAGCTGATAAATCAGCTACATCAGATAAATCTGCCTTAGCAAAGCTCTGAAAATCAGCTACTGGCTGACTGACAGGTTACGACTCCACATGCGTTGTTAACAATAATCTGGTTGTTGCCAGATTAGCCAATTTGTCACAACTTTTCAGACAAAAGAAAAAACTGTATTGGACAAAAACTCAATCAGCAGGTCATGCTGATTATGAAAATCAGTGATCAGACAGGAAACTGCAATCAGTAAAACTAATTTAACCAGCAGACGCCTAAACTGGTCGACTGATCACTTTATTTTAAATAGGTAAAAAAATATTGATTGTTTTTTATATTGAGGGGCTTCCGCTTACACACATGAGGCCTAAGAAGCAGGATGAGTGTGCAGGAGATTGCATTATTAGAAAAAAAACTCTCCCTTCATTTGCTCCAATATCACTACATTGAACCATGTACTTGATTCTCAGATCAAGTCCAAGGGAATTTCATGTACTTGATCCGCATATGGACAGATGCATCCAGCTGGCCTGGCTCTGCTCAGGCTTGACTGGCAGAGACCCAATCAGTTTACCAGCTCCCTCCTAAATATCTCTGTTGCCAGGAAGTCCAGCATGGTCAGCAGCTGTATGGATACGGGCAGCAGAGCTTTTTGAAGTGTCAAGAACCAAGACCGGCTGGTGATCTGAGCATATATTACTTCCAAAAGATGCCAGCGGCTGATTGTCCGGTCACATAAATAGATAGAAGATCATTTGCAATATTCTCCAACGTATAAAACCATTGTTCATAAACGTGCTGTACCACTTGTCACATGGTTTAAAGGGGCAGTATTATGTATTTTCTAGGCACATTGTACCATTTCATAGCACTATCAAGTAAGGATGTTACCTTCAGTTGTTATAAAAGTGCTGTGCATATCAAATATGACTTAAAAGAAATTTGATTCTGCAATTTAATGCCTTGAAATTTGGATTCTGTATCTTTAAAAACTTGTTCTTTCTGAAACTCCAGGAAGTCATCGGAACAGCGCTTCTCTATTAACCCCTTAACGTTTTTACCAGCGTTTCACTGAGATGTAACTTGTATAATGAACTCAGGAGGTGTTTGCTGATGGCTAGTCTGAAGGAGCTGAGTGGGGGAGTCACAGCAGAGGGCTGCTCTGGGAGATTAAGGAATTTCTCAAACATGCACAAAAGAATCAAAGCAACGCTGCAGGTATTTTTTTGATGAGGAATACTGCCCCTTTAAAAAGGATTAATTTACTTGTGTTTTTTCTCCTCTTCTGTCAAGTTTGTACAGTTAATTGCGTAAAGGCAACTCTCTTTCATAAATCAAAGCATGGAATATGATATATTCACTGATGCTGATCGTTTTTATCCCAGGACACAGCAGGAAAACCAAGAGAAAAGGCCGAACCTCCCTGCTTCATATTTCACTCAAGTCTCTTCCAGTGAAGAGCAAATGACTTCTTTAAGTGGAAGACTTTCAACTAATCCCTCATCAAATGCGGAGGCCACAGTAATGAGTCATTTTCCCACACCAAACGTAACGTGGATGTGTAGGAGTGTGAAAAAACAGCAGGACGTGAACGTAGCAAGAGCGCGTGGGCGCGAGCCGTGCTAAAGATGTACTGTGGGTTTGCAACCTGCAATCAATTTTCATATCGGTACGAGATGGAAATTAAAAAACTCAATTGAGGGGCGCAACTAGTGATTTATTTTTATTGTCCCGCCATGATCGTCTGTTTATTTTTTTTAATTAATAGAACGCCCCGCAAAAGGTCAGGACAGACCATCGATATCGCAGCCCGTGCGAACGATTACGAAGCGAGTGAGTGGGGGCATTTGTAACGCTTGTAGTGCTGATGATTTATATTTAACACGAACAAGACGCAGAGCACGAGTGTGGGTTTTAGAACTGGAGAAAACCGTTTTTATCCTGGGAGAAGATGTGGAAGCGGTAGAGGACTGCAGCTCGCAGCCATCTGTCCAGCAGCAGCATCCTAGACAGCAATTTATTACAAAAAAAGAAAAAAAAAAAAAACAACAAGCCAGCCAGCTCTGTGTTGTGATTGTTGTTCAGTAGGCCCTTGAGCTTGTTGCACAAACACAAAAGTACTGAATAGACACCATTCACCTACAGAATAAATGTTTCTTTTTTTTTAACATAAGGTGAAAATAAAATAACATAAAATACAAAAAATTTAAAAATCCACTGTGGACCTTAGAGCTTAAAGTGGTTCAGCATTTGGTGTAAGAAAGTACACAAAACCAGATCCAAGCAAAGATTCTAACCAACATGACAGCTTGTGTAC
Organism: Phalloptychus januarius; assembly: GCA_902982915.1. Taxonomy (NCBI): domain Eukaryota; kingdom Metazoa; phylum Chordata; class Actinopteri; order Cyprinodontiformes; family Poeciliidae; genus Phalloptychus; species Phalloptychus januarius. Next base: position 14,566,136 of record CADWAE010000471.1, on the reverse strand, counting down.
GATGAGTTAAAAGCAGCACAGCAAAAATAACACAAATCTGCCACATGTTTCTAAGCTGAAATGGGTGTTATTCACCCATTTCACACAAACACACAAAAAAAATAAAAATAAAAATAAAGGGCAGCTCACAGAACTCACTGTTCGAAGCATGTCCCTTGTGCAGGGAGCAGTGCAACAGGAGGCATGTGAATACCGCAACATGCTATTTATTTATCCCTTTGTCCACGGCATTAGCCCAGCTTAGCGCCAGACAAGCAAACAGACAGACGAGGAGGGACTAGCACACATGCAGCACAGAGGATCATCCAAACAAAGACAAATACGTTATACAGTGGGGTCTAATCCCGCTCGGGCGAGCACTGCAGTCAAAATGCCACATCCAACACTCTCTGCTCCTCATTAAACGCTTCCACTTTCTGCAGCCCACAATCCATTGTTTAGCTTGCAGCTCTTCCCTCCCATGCTGACAGATCTGCATTATGGAAATTAATCGCAAGAATAAGAATCAAACAGCGTTAAGTATAGTTTGGATGTTTGAAGGAAGGTTCTTTTAAAAGGTTATAACCACTAAACAGAATCCTTATTGCTAATAGATCCAGATTAGTTGGATCCAGTATTGCCAACTTCTTTTTATATATTAGGTCAGATATATATATATATTTTTTTTTGATTTGGCTACATAACCTCGTGGTCCACTTAGAAGTCCAGAAGCACAACAGCAGTCAGTGGAAAAGTGACCATCTGTTTGGACTGCAGCTAGGGGGAACTGCTGTAAGAAGACTGGTCTACCTGTGAGTGCTTTGGGATGGGGAGGAGCCCACTGCAACACCTCCTGCTTGTTGAGAAACATAGTTAAAAAAAAAAAGTCTATATGCTTACAGGTCAGTTTTCAATTTAATTTCCCGTTGGGATTGATAAGGTATTTTTGAATTTGATTTCAATGTACCAGAAAAAGTTACCAAATTTGTTGCTAGGTGCTTTTTGAAAAAAAGAAAATAAATAAATAAATAAACGTTGCTAAGCTGGTAACACTAGTAGGACTTGAAGGCTAAAGCTAATTGCTACCCTGACCGGGGCCAAGACCAAAGTTCATTATCTACTGTTGTATAAAACTCTCTCAAAAACCATTGTGGTGGTTTATCTGATGGGACACTTTAAGAACTTTTCAAATGTTATCATATTAGTACTGGGTGGCTCTTTGCAAAGAAGTTAATTATTATTTAAAGTAGAAAATAAAGGTAGGAGGCAGTTAACACCAATTGTCTTTCTGTGTAAAGCATGCAACCACTCTGGTTTATGGTCATTGTCCATTTGAAACACCCAAGCTTTAACTTTCTGACTGCTGTCTCTTCATCTTGCTTCAATATTTTGACATAATGCTCCTTTATGATGATGCCATCTACTTTATGAAGTGCACCAGTTCTTTATGAAGTGCACCAGTTCCTTCTGCAGCAGAACAACCACACAAAATAAAGATTTGTAAAATCTTTATTGGAATTCTTAGTATGTTCAAAAATATTGCTAAAATCTTGTCCTGTTCCTGATGACCCAATGTCATGTTCTGTCTCGTCACATGAACTGAATGTATGCTTTCAATCTACAACAGTCATCTCTGCAGACAAGAAATTAATTGTTCGTAACATTTCAACAGAACATAACTTCAATAGTCCATGCCCTACTCCCAAGTCTTCATTAGATCCACTCAAACTTCCCAGCTCCCCTCACTCCTTCCACGTTCACACACTTTACGTCCTCTTTTCCTCCAAATTAGCCTTGATTAATGTATGCACCACACACAGGGCCATCTTAATTAAATAACACCACCTAATTAGGGGCTGATTTTGGCTGGTAATGGTGCCGTAAGGCTGCGGAATTGGATCGAGCTGTGTGACGGAACATTCATGAAGCCCCGCCGAACTCCCTGGGCGGTCACACTCCTGCGGTTTCACACAAACAGCACCCTACTAATCTGACAGTTGCATTAAAATGCAAATAGTCCAGATGTGAGGATTTGGTAACAAGTGCGGATTACAGTTCCCAGGCCGTCACTAAGATCGGACGTCTTTTCCGCCCCCACGATCTGCTATGACATAAGCCAACGAACAGGTAGTTGGTGTCGACCTGGAAGTGGCTGTGCAAACATTGGCCCTACGTGTGTATAATTACACAGGCTGAAAATCTCTTTGTGGTGAGTGATAACAGCCCCTGATGAATCCTTTTTACATCGCTAAGCAGGAATAAATACTTGTCATCCAAAAAGATACACAATCTCTTATCGGTGATTGTTTGCTGCCCCGGTGCCGGCATGGTTTATCTTCTTTTCCTTGTGCCTGTATCTCTGGGTTTAATTAAATCAAGCTCAAGTCCAAATGAAAGGTCAGAGAAAATGAAAGCATATTAATGAGCGCAGGGTGGCCGCTGGGTAGACGGCATCAGGTCTGGGAGGCAGAGGGGCTACAGACACAAACCCAATCCGTCCTATTCTACCTCGCCACACACACACAAACATATTCCTGCAACTTGAAGAAAGTGCAAAACAGGAGCAGTGTGTGTATGTTGGGGAGAATGTGTGTGTAGCCACTGGGACATCAGCCCCCTTGCAGTGCGGCATCACAGATTCAGTCAGAACTTGAAACTCACGTCAAAATACTAACCATTGGTGGATAAAATAAATAAATACTCCTCAATAGTTAGATCAACGAGCTCAACCAGCACTAATTCCCATAGAGGCATTGCTGCAGCAACAAAGGGATATTATACTTTTTCTTTCAGCTGTGACAAAAACTACAATGGTTTCGCCTTGGGCTGCGGCGGAAGCCGGCTGGACAAGAGAGGAGAGGGATGCAAATAGGGTTTGGACACAGATCAAAAGACTTAAGTTTCACCGCGTCATCAGAGCTGGAGCCCTTGTCCTCCCTCCCTCCATCCCTCCATCACCTTTTAGCTCACTCTGCTGCATTAATGCTGCTGCAGCTTAGAGCCAGTTTTTTCCACAGGCAGCGTCCTGGCAGAGGATGGATGCTGCTCTTACGAGTCGGTCTTGAACAGAGATGTGAGCACTAATGGCTTTTGGCAGGGTCCGAGTCCTCGACGGACAATCTGTTGGAGCGGAGCGAGGACGGGCGGAGGGGGGAGAGAGGGGAACAGGAGGTGGAGGGAGGTGTGGGTGAGAGCACATTGCAGAGATGAGCCCACTGCTCTTGGTGGTGGCAGATCCTCTTGCTTTACAACAGCGCCATCTGTCTTTGCAAGGAGAGCTACACGAGTGCTGCTGCTCTTCCTGCCATCTCACTTTATGTTCAATAGCTGGTTCTTGCTATGCGGTGCAGTTGGATCACGCAAAACAGGCATATCAGAATATTATAAGTGAGATTATTTTCCTTAGAAAGTGTTCAAGAACAGCACCATGCAGAAGTATTCGCATCTTGCCACATTAAAACCACAAACCTTAATATTTTATTGGTATTTTATGCGATAGAAGAATCATAAAATAAAAAATAAAAAACCAAGGAACACACGAGACAAGTAAGGGATAAAGTGGTGAAATTTGAAGGAGTATTAGGATGGTAAATGGCAAATGGCCTGTACTTATATAGCGCTTTATGAAATCCAGAGGACTCCATACAGTCATTCACCAATTCACGCACACATTCACACGCTATAGATGAATATCCCAAGTTCTGACTAAATCACAGGGTGGAGCTAAATCCATTATCTGACAATAGACCTATAGCCTGGACATGTTGAGCATTCAAGATGATCAACCAGAACAAATGCGTGTATCAATTACTACTGGACAAATAACTTGTAGTCTTTTACCAGACAAAAGACAATATCCTAGAAACCTCTAAAATCTGACACCTCTCCATCCTTATTTACATTTTATGAAGAAAGAAGTTCCTTGCAGTGTCTTTTTCAGAGCTTTTCATGATGTTTCCGTCAGTGGTTGTTGAAAGGGTTTGGTTCGTGAAGTGTGAACGTGAACCGCATCAGCTGAAAATGTAACAAATATTGCAAATTTGGTCCCCAATCAGACAGTCTACTGGACTGTCGAGTGTTAAAGCACCCGTAGTATCAATCACAGGTGTGTTAAAGCAGCCCAGTCAAATGCCAGACTTAGTTCTACTGAGAAACTATGGCAAGAGTCGCAAACAGATCTTCAGTGAACCTCTCCATTTAAAGTGTGCCTGTGCTTGAGCAATTTGACAAAGAAAGATGGGCAGAAATGTGAGCCTCGAAGACTTGCAGCTGTAATTGCAGAGGCAGGTGGTTCTGCGCAGTAACTGGCTCACAGTTTGTACAATTGCCCAGCAAAATATGCTGAGCTCTGCATTTTTATCGCAACACATTTCAAACTTTGAAGAGTTCCAGGAGCTATGACTTTTTCTGCAAGACACCGTAAACCTCCATGTTTAATGGCTCTCTGGGTACCACTGAATAAAACCCTCTTAAAAGAAATACGCTATCAGTCTAAAAGTGGGTCTGTTTCTATTTTTTTTTCTTTTCCTTGACATTTCACGGCTGAAATGGGAGTCCGTATCGAGATAAAAAGGAATCCTCTTTGTGACAGAAGCACTAAGTGCAACTGCAAATGTAACTTTTCCCTGAGCGAGCAGCATCCATCGTCCCAGCGGACCTGCCCTCTAGCTTCCCTTTTTCCTGGCCAACTAGAGAGAAAGAATGAGATGGATGCCGGTGTCATGGAGCTGGCCAGAGTGACAGATGGGCTGATTATACAAACTCATCCCTCTGGCCGTAGAAAAATATATATATATTTGTAACAAAAACATGCCTGTAAGGTAACATCCTTCATCTGTCTCTACCTTATAAATATCCGAGGCTTCTTGTTAGTATGGGGAAAGAAATAAAAAATCACAGAGGTACGGATAGAACCCATTACAGTCCTGGCCTCTGTTGTTTTTGACAGCTTGTACCTGGAGAGGCACCTGCCACAATGTTTGGTCCTGGGCTTTTTATGCAACCCAAAGGCGCGAGGCAGTAAATCATCTCGCTTTGACCTTCAGTCTGGCTGGCTGACTTCAAGGGCATGTTTTCTTTCCTTTGGATGGACACGTTGCAAATGCACAAACGGATTCCTGTCATGAGCCTGATGCGCGGGTGTCAAGCTTCGCTGTGCACATGGCAGTTTCCCAGCAAGTAAAAATCTGGGCCAGCAGGTAACACTTTTTTTTTTTTTAAATCTCTCAAAATACTGTTTTGAGCCAGAGAGGTGTCAAAATAATTAAGCATGATCATTTGAAAATAAATACAGGCTCTAGAGGTGATTTATATATATATATATATATATATATATATTTATTTATTTTTTTCAGGATTAACCAGCCCCTTTTCGCCTATTACTGCGAGTGATTTAAAGTCTGGGCTGATTAGTGAGACCGATATCGAGTCTCACTTCAGGCGAGACGTTAAAAATCAATCAAACAACCTGAAAGAAAGCACACTTATCGTCCTAACAAATGAGAAAGAGAGAACTGGGGAGGCAAACGAAGAAACAAAACAAGATTAAAGGTCTTACTCCATGCTTCCGGCCATCAGCAGGAAGAGGTTGTAGATGTGTGAGAAGATGAAGAGGAAGAGGATGGTGCTGAAGAACATGGTCATCCAGGAGCCATGATCCTCGCGGAACATTTTCAGGCGCAGGTATCGACCTAAAGGGAAGCACGACAAGGACAAGGACGCTGCTGTCAGTAGCAGGTTCAAAGAGCGCAACAGGTGACAACGGAGGTCAAGGCAAATAAATTAGTTAGGGAAATCAATAAAGTCCCTCTCGATTGGGTGATGGAATTTAGATTAGGAACCTTTTTGTACATGGTGGTAATGTGAAAATGCTCAAAAAGATGTCTCCTCAGGCTAATTTTGGTATTTCTTTGTACAGATGGGTTACTACGTTGGTTGTTCGTGATTTAAGACATTATTTCAGATTCATGGCATTTTTCCCAGAGTTCTGCCCTTGAATTTAAATTGTGGGGAAATATCTTTCTGGCAGAGCATGAGATATTCAGATCTGCAGCCTTCTGCAATGAATATATAATCAAACGAGCAGAGCTCAACATGACAACCGGGTTTGTGGTACCGCTGTTCGCTAGTTGCTGCGATCTCATCCTTGTGACAAACAGAAAAGAAGTGATGTCTTTAAATCAAGGTCTCACATTTTGTTCTCTTCTAAATGGAAAGCATAAATCAGTCAAAGATCTGGTAAATGGCAAATGTGGTGCAATTAGATGTGCATAATGTAATCGCATAACAGCTGTCGTGTCCTTGATTCGCCACCCACACCGCTCACAGCATGCAGGCAGACTGACAGTCTACATTTACCACCAACACCAGTCAGACCTGGGTCAATCTCTGCTTCAAAGAACAATGAATGAGAAACGACAAAAGTTGGAGGACATGAAACTCAAAGGGGACGTTTTTTTAGTCGCAATTCAAAACATTCACAATAGGACCAGCGGTGTCACTTCAAAAGCTCAAAGCCTACGTGATTTAAATAATGGAAAGAAATGTTGTTTGGCCAAGATTTCATCAGATGTATGAACTGTAGCTGTGACATATCAAGAAGGATATCAACATTTATTTCCAAGGTTTTCAAGTCATAACCTCTTTTCAAATCATCTTTTCACAATAATCACAAACCTGCAACCACAAATTGAAAGGAGCAATACTTGGATTAAGAAATGAGTGTGAGAACCTCGGCCTTTGGCTATTGGGAAATGATTGCTTGCTGGAGGCGTGGACTCTGTTGAAGTTCTGAACTTTATATAATTGCTAATATTTGGACGCCAGTTCGACACTATGAAGCTTACCGGAAACTGCATGCGCTGTAAACAACCATCCCACACGGCAAGGAGAGAAGTGGCGAGCTGAACTAGTTAGGTGTTGATGTTAATTCAATGTTTGTACTCTTAGTTAGCACTATGAGCTTCACAGCTTCGTTCCCTTCCTCCGTTGCTAAAACTACAGGTGGAGTACTATTCTAAAACAGTGCAGGAAGTCACAGCAATTGTTTCCAATATCTCCTTCTGTTAGCCAGCTGACCTGATTAAAATTCTAATGGAGGAATCGAGCTTATTGGGAGGAAGCCCAGACTGAACTTGAAGGGAGATGAGAATTGAATAAAATGGTGTAAGACTGTAATGGCCAGGCTGGGATTTTAGTCAGAGAGATGCAAAAGCTTCTGGACTAGGGCCTATCCATCCTCATGACAATGGAGAAAAAGGATGAATTGTAACATGGGCAGGTCATCTGTTGAGGGTATACCCCGCTATGCAACCAGTGACCACTAGCACCAGCTCACAGACAAGTAGGTTTGGACAATGGATGGGTGAATGGATAGATTTTGAGATGATTTTTTTCCTGAAATCCTGCAAAGCTAATTGTAGGAAGCTAGGCTAGATTGTTCTCCAGTCGCTTTGCCAGGTTGGTTCAACAAGAGGACCAATCAGCTAAGTGATGCCATGAGTTTGTGGGAAAAATACATATGTTAGGCAAATATAAGTTAAGTAAAAAACAAAAACATTGCTAGTAGAGAAGCAGCTGGCCTTCCCAGAAGACTCTTCCAGCTGAACTGAAAAGTAACTTTAGTTCTCAAATTGAAACATAATTCATTAGACAAATTGCACATCATCATGGATGGATGGTCTATTCCTCAGTTGCTTTCTAAACAATAAAGCAGGTTGATTTTAGTTAGACTTACTGATGGGGAAAAAAGAAAAACAAAGAACTGAGCTTCAAACTTCAAAGCATTTGACAAGTACTTTCCAAAGTTCCGCTTTCATGCAGTGAGCCCTGGTGTTAATTAAAAAACCCTCTATGAGTTAGCTGGGCTATAGTACACGATTCTATTTCTGCCGCTTATTAGCGTATTGCTCACACAGAAACACGGGGCGCCGCATCTCTGCCAGCTGTGATCCGGTGCCAGGAGCGTCCATTTTCCCAGGAATAACCCTTTGTTTTTCTCTCCTCCAGCTCAGTCAGCATCCCTTTCAGTGAAGAGCTCCTCGGAGGAGCGATTGTGCCTGTGTGTGTTTGTGCATGCAAACACCGCAGCGTGGTAGAGACAGCAATAGCAGAATGCTCCATTTATTTTCCCATTACAGCCTGGCTGCTTTCCTCTCCAATAGTTTTACATGCTGTTAAGCCTCCACTGACTCAATGTTAATTGTTTATGTCCCCCCCCTCCTTGGTGCAGAAACCTCAGAACAAGGAAATGTCTGTTGAGGTTAAGTGCTCTAGTAATTAGAGCATTTTGGACAATTGTTCTGATGTCAAAATTGAAAGTTGGGAGTATTTACCTGTACAGCAAACAACTAAAACTGTAATATTTACTTGAACAGCAATATTTAATTTAGAAGATCAAAGAGGCTGGGTTTTAAGCCACGCGTACGTCTTGCTGTGTGATTCTCCAGGACTCATCACAGTTGCATAAATGAGTTGACTTGCATGGGTGAACTTAATTGCCTCCACAGCCAATGAGCCATGGCTAGGATGTTAGTGCACACACAATGTGTATCGGCAGATCTGACTTTTAAAAGCAGCTACATTCCACAATTGACCTGGCCCACACACACACACACACACACACGCACACAATCCAATATGGGCAAGATGTAAACAGAGGTGATTCAAGACCACTCAGCCAAAGCTTGGTTTGAGTCACTATGCCTCCCTACGGTAAGGCACCCTGATAAGGAATGATTCATGAGTTCAGTCTCACCGCGAAACTCAGCCCAGATGGGGACAACAACAACAGTCACAAGACAAATGGAGTGGACACTAACCCAAACACAACCAGGACACAAAAGGGAAAGGAGACACCTCTTATTACCCGTTTACTCTCACACAATGCAAACTAAAAATATAAAGGCTTGTTATCAAAGTAGCTTGTCATATATTTTCAAAGACAGGGTTTTAGAAATGACTTTCCAGTGTGTCTGAAACAAAGCCACCCTTAAGTGGTTGCTAAAATCAGAGGTGCAGCTATGTCTCCCTCTACTGGTGATACTCAGACACCACAGAGATCAGTTCAGACGCTGCATTATAAGCCACATGCTGAGAATAATAGTGACTGATTTTGAATGAAAAAAAAAAAAAAATAACATAAAAGGTAGCCAGCTGGAGGTATAACTAATAATTTCTCTATCAGTACTTAGTGCTTATTTAAAAACTCAACTAGCTTGGCAAAAGAGAGCTGGTGAGCATATTTCTCAAGATACTGAAACACATCGAACCAAGTTATTAAAAAAGAAAATATAAAAAAGAAATTCAAAACAATAAAAGCAGAAAAAAACAGACACTGAAATGACTAAAACAAAACCCAAAATGACGACAAAACATAAGCTAAGCTGAAGCATGTCAGCGAGGTGCAGGGGAGCGAAACCCTTCACACATTAAAAGCCAAGAGACGGATTTTAAAATCAACTTTTTGGCAAACAGTTTGCTCTTCAACTCTTCATTAGTTGAAGAGCAAACTGTCTGCTCTTCAACTAATGAAGAGCAGACAGAACAGGTGACATGTTCATGTTAGGATATGCTGGTTAATTGACGGGCAGAAGCATCTGAATGAGCGGACGGCGTGACCGAGTGGCCAGATTGATGGCATAAAGTGAATAAGAATAATTTAGTCAAGCGTGAATCTCATGTTTTGACAGGACAGACAACCTGACGTAACGGAAAGAAACTTTTCAGGAAAACGCTGCCGACTTGTTTACTGAACTTGAGATCCATTCTTGATGCAATTACACAACTCTTCTGGAGTATGTCTCCATCAGCTTTGCATATCTAGAGAGTAAAATATATTTTTTGCCACATGATAGTTTAAGTGTAATAAGACTGGATGGACAGAACTGGTGAATATCAGTTTTTAAGTCTTGCTTGACTCATATTTTCTGTTGAAGTCTGTACTTAATTTGACTGTTTGAACCTGCATAACACATGAATAGGTTTTCCTAAATGAGAAACGATTTCAGTGTTGGCTGTTGTAAACTTAGTGTCGTTGACCTGCTCCAAAGCTGACCTATGCTCCAGGCTTCTAACATGACTGACTTATAGGAATCACGTCTTATTTATATAGCACCTTTCTCGGACTTCACAGTGAAAATAATAAAAACTATAAGAGCAATAAAAATACAAAATAATTAGCCTCATCATCTTCCCATCAACTCTGACAAAATTCCCTGTTCAAGAAACGCAACAGTTTTTACAACACAGAGTAAAAATGCTTGAATATAAAACACGTTACACATATTTCAATTTAGAAAATTATAATTTTCCTTCCACTTTACAACGCAGCCCTTCTTTTTGTTGGTGTATCACATAAAATACCGATAAGACACTAAAATATGTGGTTATAATGTGACAAAATGTGAAAAAAAAGTATTAGGGTAATGAATGCACACAGGTCATGAACACAAAAGACGACACAAGATCTGTAACAATGTACTGGCACATATGAACAAGCAACTATTCAAGTTTGTTTAACCGGTGGGACGGATTAATCCTCTGTTTACTCTTTTGGACCCACTCAGTCTCTCATGCGCACAGGGAGACACACAGATACACACACACACACACACACACAAACGCACGCGCACAACAGTCCCTGAGGTGACGCTTTACACTGTACAGCTCCAGATTAATGTGAAGCACACAGTCGGTAAAGAAGGACTGAAGGCAGTCTGAGATGTGATCGCAGTCTGCGTTCATCATGACGGAGCTTCTCAGCTGCAACACGTCTAACACATCTGAAAAAGGTTGGTTCAGTTCAGACTTCACTCCATCAGATACCTGGGTTTAGTACATCTTTAATGAACTACACTACAGCCTGCTACCGTATGAAACCAGTGTTTAGACAGGGATGTGTGTTCACTGCCAAAGCTCGTTTCAAGTGCACGCAATGAGTCCTATCGCTAATTAAGTGAAAGCAGTAGCTGACATAGATGGGATCGGCAGTCCCTTGGGTTTCAGAGATGCGTGGGGGAAAGCAGAGCAATCGCTTCCTGGACGCGCCGCTGATGCTCAGAGGCCATGGAGACAGCTTCTGTAAATACGAGGCGCCCAAAGAGCGAGTGGGTGCACTGGACACATTCCACAAAACCTACATGAGAGTTAATGAAACGGACCGAACCAGTGCTCATCTCGGAGCACTTAAATGACATCATAAAATAAATAAGATTAATTACTGGATAGAAGCTTCGTGCACTGAACATTGAGGTTTATGGCTCACACTGCAGACAATTAATACATTTTTTCAGCACATTCTTCTGCTTGATATCTGCCCATCTGATCCAGGCCATTAGTGGTGAACAGTTTGATGCTCCAATTAATCTCCTGCTTGATGAAGGGGGTGATGCGTTATGTTCTGTCGTAACATGCAATGACTCAATTCTGTTAGATTTTCTCAAATGGAACATCCTCACCTCAGATGGAAAGTAAAGTCTGAGTCATCCCCGCAGGACTCGTTGAACAAACTCCTTAAATCATGTGTGAGTTAAGACTACAAATGACATTTTCAAGGTGTGACCTTGAATAAAAATATGACATTCTTACAGCAGCCCAGTGGGCAGTGTGTCGAAGTAAGCAACAACTGTTCCTGCAGCTCCTGAGATACACTGCAACATGTTGATAGAGTTATCATACTCCTTTTCATGACACTTCTGTTTAATCAACCTTGTTTTGACACACAACAAATATCCAAAATATGCTATTGAATTAGTTTGTGTTGGAAGGTACTGCATTACTCTTAACTCCATATAGGCATACAGAGAGAAAGTCTGTCATTTTGCTGATACTCTAGAACAAAAGTTATGATTGCACTACAACAAGCATGTTATGATTGAACTTTATTTTATGCTGGATTGTCTGTCAATTGTTCCTATAGCTACTGCTGTGCTGAAATCACATTTAACAACACAGGAGTAGGAAGTAGACTGAAGCAGATTTTCAACTGACTGTAATCAATACAGCTTTTTCATTGAAACATGATTTAAATCTTTATTAACCAACTCTTAGTTCATTAGCCAATCAAATACCACCCGTATGCTTTCCTGATTGGAGAAACAATCAATTATATTTAAGTATGGCTGCATGTGACACACTGTCGGGGCAGAATGTGGCAGATTCTTAAAGACAAGCGCCGCTTGGGGAACACCGTTAACAATAAACATCTAGTGTGGTAGTTGGGGTTAGCTGGGAGGAAACATTTTTCTCCCTCTGTCTGCGACTCCTGCACCTGCTGCTTGTAGTATGAAAGCTGCTCCTGCTGATGTTTGCACATAAATACATATTTAGATGTCAAAGAAATGACAACCGAGATCAGACACAAAAGGAGTGCAAAGTGCTTAGTCTCGCAGTCCTTACTGGGTGCAAGACACACAAGCCTATCTGCCATCTGCTTTGTGCACCAGTCACTGAAATATAAGGAAGATTGTATATGCAAAATATGTGTAAAAGAAAAAAGTAGCTATAGTGCTATCTTCAGTGTCATCTCTGTTGTATAAATTACTAAACTAGTTGCACTGATTTCACTTCTTTCAGTTGAGATTCTTCAGATCCTGAATCAATCTACAGAAATCTGCTGGCCTTTTAAAAATGAGCGGTGGTATCGCTACACCATGCTGGTGATGTGTACCTTCATCCTTCCTGTGGGGATGCTGGGAAATGTATTGGTGCTACTCAGCTGCACCTGCTTAGGAAACAACTTTAAACCCAGCCACGTTTTCCTGTTGAACCTGGCTTCATGTGACTCAGCCTGGCTTCTCACTCTCTCTTTGATGGTTTACTTCAGATTCCAAACCCCAAATATCGATAGTTTATTGATTTTCTGCAAAATCAAAAGGATCTCCTTCGACGTGAACATCTATGGCAGCATCGTCTTCATCAGTCTGATCAGTTTTGACCGCTACATAGGGACGGTCCATCCCATCAGCTCTCTTCGTTGGTGGAATGTGGCTAAAGCCAAGATCTGCTCGGCAGTGACATGGCTCGGACTTCTTCTGGGCATCATTCCAGACTTATTAGTAACTATTTGTGAAAACTCCAACATGTGTATGAGTCACGTCCACAATCTTTTCCCTCCATTCAAAATATTCGCCATTATTAGAACGACACTGTACTTTCTGCTCCCATTCAGTGCCATGCTAGCTTTTTCCATAATGACCATTCGTGTTTTGAGACACCGTTCAAGAGGAAGAAAGAACAAGGAACTCCAGCAAGCGAGCAGGAAGCCGCTGCAACTCATCGCCGCCGCTATCCTCGTCTCTGCAGCCTCTTTTGTGCCTTATCACATCATGGCCATCGCTCTGACTTTCATGCCGGCTCACTGTTTGGTGAAACTGTCCGACTCCAGTTGCCTCTGTGTAGCTTTTGAGCTCTGTGAAGCTCTCTGTAGCTTCAGCAGCTGTCTGGACCCTGTGCTGTACATTCTGGCCAGTGAGCAGTTCAAGAGGAAGATACAAACCCTCAAAAGACAGCAATGCAGAAGGCTGTGCTGTAAGGAGAGCAGGAGAGTTGGGGTTATAGACGAAGGAGTATTAAATGTTTAACTTTTCTGGATATCATCCTTTGAGGCAGAGTGGTTGAAAAGTTGTTCCGTTATGTGAAGTAGTAACTGCACACCATAGTTTTGTGAAGAAGCATTTGCACCTTTCTTGCTTTTTTTGTCACAAGATAGTTTTGTGTTTATAAAATAAAAGATCTTATTAAGCAAATTGGATAAAAGAACAGCTTTCAAATTATTTCAATTGCAACCCTTTCCAAAGCAAAATATGTGAAAAACCTGGTTAAATTGTGAATTAACTGTAATCGCCTGATTCCTGCCAGACTTATAACAAAAATATAAATAGAACTATATTTTTTAATTGGTTAATATTCTTTTCAACATTTAAAAAGTTATTTATTGTCTTATTTAATGCCAGAAGATGTAGCATTGGTCATTGCTTTAGCATTTCTGGGTAGCAGGTACGCTACACCTAAAGTGTTGGGTCATCACTCCAAATTATTGATTTGTTCAATTCACAGCTCTACAAAATCCAACACATCGAAATGCAGAGTGCTTCTACTTTAAATTTTCTCCAGAACAATGTGTGCAGAGCTTGATGGAATGGGACTTCCTGACTTAGCAGCTGCAACCAAGCTTTTTGCATCATCCTCTCAACATTTTTGACTTGGTTTTAGGATGGACCCCACCACAAAAGAGAGAGAGAGCAGAACTTGACCAGACAAAGTACCTTTTGGATGAGGTAGAACAGAAAATGAAACCCAGATTATCTAATCCAACATCAGTGTCTGACCTTATAAAAAAAACTACATATTGAAAATGGGATGCAAAGACACAGGAAGACACACTTACAAACCTTCAACGCAAAGCAGTCTTCACTACCTACAAATACTAGAAATGTAAACACAGATACATTAACTTTTTATTTACCTTTCCTCTTTGTTAATGGAAAGCCGATTGGTGGTCAGACAACAGATAACATAAAAACAAATAAATGTTGAGTTATTAAGCTGCAGCACTGCTGGTTGGGTGTGTATTAACTTTAACTTTTCTGATGTACTGAAAATGTAATAAATCTCAACAAGGGATGCAAACAAAGCCATTCATCCCATTTAGCAGCTGTTGTTAATATATGGGCCACATCAGAACATCTTCTTAGGATGCAGAGTCTGCTGGACCCTCTCTTGATTTAAAAATAACAAAATAACCACTCTGCCTCCTTTGCATTCCCAAGGAGGGCCGGATCCTTCTTGTGCTTCATTTCTGTCTTTAACTTGCTATGAAAACAACATCCCTGTTCATCATAGCCCACATTTACATCACCACAGGCCAGGGTGGGGCGCGAGGGCTGCTAGCAGACAAGACTGATCTCCCCAGAGCTTGACTCCTCTGTTACTAAGTACCTAGATAATAAATCAAAGGTGGAAAGATGACAATGGAGCTCCCTCCACAGGGAGGCTGCTGCTGAGCAAAGATACGAAGTGGGGCTACTGGGCCATGGTATCTGTTCCATTAAGGGGTCTGCTGAACTGTCTCATTTTACTTAAGTGTTGACTCCAGGCCAAAAACACAGACCAGTTCTGATAAAAATATCACTTTCTTTTTGGCTGCTGTCCACTTTTGCTAGTCTTGCAATCTGACTGCTTTGTTTTTGACAGCGTTGCTATGGAAGCCCAAAGCCAAAGCTAAGTACATAAAAAAATAAATAATGTTGCTTAGTTGTATTGTTAATTAATGAATACTGTAAAACAACATAAGTAGTTTATAATTACTTAATTTTATAATTAACAAAAATAAAAAACAACACATGCAATAATTTTAATGTTACGTGTATAGCACTTTACTAGGTGAAAAGACTTGGAGAGATGGAGGGGGATGGGATTTTTTTTATTAGACACCATCTCACATTTATTCTGCAACAAGAATTACAGACCTGCTCATTGTTTGCTAGTGGAAAAATTAAAAAAATCGAACACTTATGTTCCCCGCTATGTACAGGGACAGAAAATTAGAAGATGGCTACAAACAAATTCTTTAATTTTCTCACCCACATATTTTGGCACACAGTGATATACATAGATAGGCTTTCACAGCCATTGCTTCCTACATAATGCCATATGACAGAATCCAGATGGCTTCCTGTAGGCTACAATCATCAAGACCCCACAGAGGGAAGCAAGAGGAGCAACAACAGGGTCAGCACACTCCAGCACAGCAGAGAACACACACACACGCAATTCACATAGAGCACCGCAGAATATCCGTTTGTTATAGCAGACCTGATCAAACGAAGCAGGCTTTTCCCACAACTTTGACCTTTTCTTGTGAAGCACACAGTATGAAATGACTCATCAACGAGCAGACAGAGCAGACAGATTGAATGCAGGACTCTGTAATACAGCGAACGCGAGAATTTAATAGATTTAGAAAAATATGTGACAGGACTTAAAGATTATCATTCACTTTACCTTGCAGAATCCCCAAAGCCTGGGGGAGGCATTAGAGAATACATTATGCTAACTTTTGGAGACGAGGCAGCATGAGAATCGGTAATAAGAAGCGCTTTCACTTTGCACATTAAGAGGACGAGATAATCATTTACTGTATAATGCAAAGCTCTCATGACGAGGTGCAGCATCTTGCGACAAAAAAAAGTATCTATGCTAAATTTGATGTACAGAAACCAATGTCAGACAGTTGACTGTTATCTAAACATCTCAGGCTTTTCGAAAAATGACTGTCAGATTTTGCCAAATCATCTTCTGTCCTGGGAGCACAAGTTATAGGCTCCTTGAGAAGTACAGAGATCTCATGGGTGGTTAACATAAATAACATATTATTAGTTTCTCAATGTTTTCTTCTAACTAGATACATTTGCAATTGGCTGTAACTAATAGCTTTCTTCCTTATTTTTGGAAGATTGCAAACTTTCAGTATGGAGCATGTCTATACTACACACTGGTAACATGGAATTGTTTTATATTTTTATCTACGAGTTCCTGTGTGTAAAATCTCGGAAACCTTCCGTCATGTCGTTCGCCGCTCAAGAAAAGCTCAATCTGAAAACATCGCAAACCTGGACTCATCTAATTTAAGGCTGCAAAGACACAAATGGCACGAATAAAAATAAGCTTCTCACGAAACCGCCGAGTATTAAACCTCAAGACAAATGAGTTGTGACAGCCGTAGTTTCCGCTTCTTTTTTTCCTTTACCAGAAGTAGTCGGCTAGCGCCCACTCAATAAAGATCACAAATTGCCTTGAGTGGCTGCACGGAAGAGGTCGTCCCTTGAATCTCAAACATCCTCTCTTTAAATCACAGAATCTGTCACAAGTTATTCATCATCAACAGTTCATTAGATTTTCCTCCACGAGACGCAGCGGCAGAACAATATGGTGAGCGTCTGCCTGCTCTGTGGCTTAAAACAACACAGGACTACTAAATCTGGGCATGCTGGAGAAGGAACCTGTATCATTCCTGGCAAAATATTTTCCAGACAAGTTATACTTGTCGTGATGAGTTATGATAATATAACTTTTTTCGGGAGATTGCAAATGAATGGTTTCACCATTCAAAAGCAATGTTCATTGGTGAAGTCATACTGAGTAAACTGGAATATGTGTTCAGATGAAGCTTGTTTGTCTGATTAACTGCAGATAAACACCTTCTAGAGAAACAAATGAAGCAAAATGTATTACTTAGCCACAATGACAAGAAATAATTAGCAGAGTGACGCTATCAGATAGTAGTGCATCAACTCTATGGTGGTGGCACCATCAAGTTGAGGGTCTGCTTCACTATCAGTATTAGAGGACAGAAGAAAGACGGAAGACTGCCTCCATTTTAGCCTAGTTTAGAGGCCAGTAGACTTGTCTATATTGAATCTTTTCATCTTTTACTCTTCCACCCAAATGTCATGTTTAAATTGAAGGCTTAAAGTTAACTTTTCTATTCTTGTATGCCAAAAACCTTTGGAAAACAACAAGGAAAATGAAAAAGATTTTGACAGAAGTTGCACTGAAATCTTTTTCTGATTGTTTTTTTTTAATATAATATTAATAATAATAAAAACATATAAAATGGGGAGTGCAGCATTCCTGGCTCACCTGGGTTGGTGATTACATAACTGATGCACTGAAATGTTGCGCAGGACGTCTCTTGTCTCTCCGACTCTCTACATCTGCCTCTCTGTCTAAATATCTCTTCACCCATCCTCTCTAAATCCTCACAGGGTGAATACATTCACACACTGCACTAAAAAATATCTCAGCTCTAATTAATTTGACAAAAGACAGCCACACGTGAAAGCACAAATTGTCTGACACCAAAAAATTTAAAAAGGAAAAGCAGCTGGAGTTATTTGAACTACAACGCAGTTTTGTGTAGATAACAAAACGTTCTTAAAAGTAGGGTTTTTCTCCTTATTGTGGGTTTTAATATTGCTTTAGCTGTCATGTCATTATGCATTGTTACCTCTGTATTATGGCCAGAAAAGATTGAAATCCTTCGCACAATTACCGCTTCCCATCCTCCAATTATTGTCATTAGTAGTTCATCCAAAGCACCCATTGCGCTCAATAATATTACTGTCTAAGTGAAGCGTGATGTGAGAGTGAACCGTGTGAATGAGTTCAATGAGAGGTTCAGTTTGAATAAGTGAAGAGCAGCAGAGATTGGAGCCACGGCCTATTTGAGAGCAGGGGAGAGATTCATGCTGGAAACACAAACTCGTCAGAACTGTGACGCTGAAAGTGGGGATGAGAGAAATGACAAGTGGCCAACAACAGAGAGGAAATCTGTTATAAGGGTGTGAAAGGTGAAGGGAGTGAGCTGGAGAAAAATATCTAGCACATGAAGGCGACAAAGCTGCAGCTGGAGCGGCTTTAAACTCCAGCCTGAAATCCTCAGGTTTAATTTAAAAGGATAGTGAATAAGAAAGATACAAAGATGAATCATTTGGCGGTCGCAAGTTCGATTCCCAGTCTGGTGACATTTGCCGCACGTCTTCCCCCTCTCTCATTTCCCTATTTCCTGTCAAGCTACTTTCAAATAAAGGCCACTAGAGAAAAAAAATCCTTTAAAAAAAAAAAAAAGAAAAAAGAGTGAGATTTCCAAATATAAAATGTTCCAATACGGACAGGCATAGTATGTCTGCTAAGTTTGAATCAAGTCCTTTCACAACTTCAACAAAACGACCCAGAGGTGGATGTGAATTCACTTCATGATGCAGACATCACTTTTTCATGTCCAAAAGTGTTGAGTTTGATACAAGTGGAACTGCAAAATCTGAATTGTAGCCGCCTGAATAGCTTTTTGATTTTCTTTTAAAACTTTGACAAACACTTTGAAACTAACTATGAGGTTGGGTTTTTTTTTTTCTTTTAGTAAAAACACCATAGAGTGCAATAGTTAGCACATCCCAGTTGCCCTCAGTTGTGGTACATTTATTGATCGAAAACTATTGAATTTTTGAGTTTCCGACCAATTCAAGTCACAAGCTAATTTATTAATGTATCTTTATAATAAAAAAAACATTAATCATAAATGTAAATTTGCAAATTGTGTTTAGTTCAAAGACTTGATTTAGTGGAAAAAAACGTTGTGCTTCAAAATAAAATTTCAAACCACTTTTTAACTTTTCAGTCATAGCAAACTTGGAGTTAAATCTAAATTTAAAGCATCTGATTTCAAAGGTGAAATTAAAAGGTTTGTCTCAAAATGTTCTAAACACTTTCTTGCTCTTAAATAGAGTGCTTAACCAAATTGTTCGGATTAGTTTAATCACTGATTGGACCATTTATAAATGACTAAATATTGATAGGTTGTTGCCATATGCTGATGACATGAGCCTTTTGTTCCCAGACTGATTCAGATCAAGTAAAGACAACACTGGCCTCAAATGCTAAACATGAGGCTTCAAAATGGTGAATGAAGAATAAACAATGGATGAAATAACTCATTTGTGCTCCCAGGACAGAAAACACTGCTGGTTTGTCAAAGCAAGCATTGTCTAAGAGACAATACTGATCCATTGGTGTCAGTACACTAACTCAAGCCACATTTCTGGCACAGAACAAAGCAAGTTCAGATTTTTTGCAAAAAGGCTATTCTGAATGCAAAGGTCAAATGGGAACTCGCAAGTCTGCATTACAAGTGTCTCATAATGTTCATTAATTCTCAGTTTGTTTTCATGAAATCATTTAGGCTCAGATAAGGTATCAAAAGAAGAGCTTGCTCAAGGCAAACGTTTTTGTGAATTGAAGTATAGCAAATTACATCAGCTACAGGACATATGTGAAGACAGGCAGCAATCAGTTTTAGCAGACGTGTACAAACACTGATATGCGTGAGAGAAAAACTTTACCCGAGACCAGAATATAACTTAAAAACAAATCAAAGTACAAATTGTTGTTTTTTTTTTGTACTGCTCAATAATCACAACAAGAGTAGCCCAGGAAGGATGCTTCCTTTCTATAGTAAAGTCATTACTCTGCACATTCCAGTGCATTACTGAGCGCATGACTTACCAAAGAGCTGGCGGTGGAATATAAACTTCCCGGCTAACAGGCCGGTGATAATGGCCAGGATCCAGCACATTACTTTCAGGATGTTCCACCCGAGGCCTGGGTACTTGTTGAATAGGAAGGAGAAGCAGTTGCCCACCACAATGACGTGAGATTGCGTCTGGCTGTGGGAGATGGGGTCCTCGGCGAAGATGAGGAAGTTGAAGAAGGTGACGAGGTAGGCCACGATGAGACGCGACCACGGGTGCTGGAAGTAGTAGCGAAAACAGGCATCTATTTCCATCCTGCTGAACCCCCTTCAGCCGCACAACCACCTAGAGGAACAACAGAGAGGAGGGGGGTGAGAAAGAAGTGTCTCTTTCAGTCGGATTCAATTACAATCACATCAGCGAGAGCATATTAAGGAGAAAACACCCCCCAGGTTTTAGTTTAGAGAGCTGAATATCACTGATGGTATATGTGGATTGGGTTAGCTCTCAGTTCAGCTGAATCGGTTTAGCAGCCCCGTAAAAAGTACAGCATCCAGGAAAAAAAAACCTGAAGCATTCTCCTTATACCAACACAAAAATGTCACAAACCGATTGGGATCAGACACCTAAGTGACACCATTAACAAATCGTACAAAGGAGGACTATGCCTTTCTTGGATAAGATGGAATCTGCAGAGCCTTACAAGCTCTCCAAGCTATCAGTCGCAGGCTTTTAAAGGCTTATCCTTTGAGCCTGTCAGATCTGTGCATCGCCGAAAAAACTGTAGCAGCTTTATGCAGAGGCTTTGGAGGGAACACCTGCCAAACACACTCCGAGCGGCCGGCTAGCTCGCCTGCCCTCTTCCGATTTCAGCTATTCTCCACTACAGGAGACCCACTCCGAACCGCTTCTCTCTGCAGCCGCCTTACTGACCTGAATGTTCCAAAGCGAGTTCCCTGCTTTTGACATCTTTTCCTAAAATACCCCTCGCAGCGGAAATTTGGGATGATATCACGGCTCCGGAAATAGAGCTGCCATGGTCTGAACACCCATGTGGATATTGAATTTCACCGGCACCAAAGTTTGGCTCGTCGCAAAATGCTAACTCTAAGTGATACTAAGCGGATGGCTCCCACACTGCAGTCACTTGTTCAAGGCAACATCCACTGTTGTTTTTTCAATAACAAAAACACAACTGAGTAAAAAAAGCACATATGTCCAAATGCAGGATTTTACTAAATAATTTTCTTGCATGCAAGACATCAAGATGACATCATCAGCTCCAGGATGGATCTAATCAGCTGGCAAGCATTTTATTTAGCAAGGGGGTTTCTTCAGAAGCTTGCAAGTTTCAGACTGAGACTGATGACCTTTATATCATGATGGATATGACCATGATTGACCAATCTGAAATGATGACAGTGTTCATCTTCAGATCTTTAACTTGTACAAATCTTAATATTTTCTTGTTTGAACATATCATACAGGCCATATTGTTTTTTGGGGGTTTTTTGGAGCAGCTTGTGTGGAAATCACTGCTAACGATCTCTCAGAATTAAATCTGGCAATTCAGGTTTGTCCTCTATGCAAAGTACTTCCACGAGCTTTTAGGTATGTCAGCAAAATATGTTTTTCTTTTTTTAAAAAAGTCAAACTATTTTATTTTAAAACACAATAAAGTACATTTCAACTAATACCAATGCTATCTTTAGCATATTTCTAAAGACAGAATTCTGGTGTACTTTATGTCCCTAAATGAACTTCAATACCTATAGAAAGTTGTAAAACAAAGTGCTTGATTTTAACGATATTGGTACGGCAGGTGAAACAATCTGTTATAGTCCCTTTAATCAGTCAAAATCAGTTTATTACCGTTATACACTGTGCTTTACAGTGTATAACCAGTGACAGAGAATATACGGCCTTAAAGCAAAGAGGTTACAATATCAATGTAGCCAACAAAGTAAACTCCTGATATTAAGTCAAAACTATCTCCAATTACTGTTGGACACCAACTAGTGCACTAGTGGAGGTGGAGTTGGTGGGAATGACGTAGTTGGAGGCATAATCACCAAAACAGCAACTTTAGTAAAAAAGGTCAGCCACAAATTCACCAATAGCAAAATACATAGTGTTGTATCGTTACAGATCACAGATGTGCCTCTTGATTTACTTAGAACAGGAATAAACTGAAAGAAAATGAGTTGCCTTATGTCATCGGGGCCATGTGCAGGTGTAATAGTTTGTATACTTTAACTACATTATGGTTTACTGCAAAACGAGGAGAAAAACTGACCATCACTTGTTTGATAAGTGATGGTCAGCAGGACTATCATCCATCCATTTTCTAACACCCTTGTCCCTTAGTGGAGTCAGGAGGTGCTAGTGCCCATCTCGGAGTTCACCCTGGACAGGTTGCCAGTCTGTCGCAGGCAGGACTATCATTTAAAGTTCTATTCCCAATGTGAAGCAGTAAGTGAAAAAGGTGGGCCCAGACAGGGCACACATTGGAAGATATGGCATGACAACATACACTGGAGAATTGGTAAAGAATAATAAAAAAAAATAGATAAAGAAAATGAGCATGTCTTTACATAAATGAGCTTTTCATGCATTAACTGTAAATTGACTGTGATGTGGCAGCAGTCATTTATCATTCCCCTCCTTACGATCACTGAATATGATCATATTAGTTCCTTTCACTCATGACCGACACTCAGGTGTTGCAGAAAACAGACACTAAATGAGCCATCTTTCTTTCGGCTACCTCTGGTAAATTCCAACTATCTCACATCAGCCACATCCCCATCCAATATTTATCTGATTACACAACCTAAACGCGTCTGCCTTTAGAAACATGTGGAATGAGCGAAATTCGGCCAGTCTGAGAGCGCAGTAAGACATCATCGTCTGTTCCCTGAACGCACCTGCACCTCCACGCCGTTCTCCTCTCAGTCGACAGCCAGAACGAGCTGCCCTCCTCCCGCTCCGCTCAGCTGCCACATCAAGCCGACAGCGGCGCTCTAATCACCCAAAACACGGGATGATACGGTGGGTTTGGTTTGGAGAGGGATTATCCATGTGACCTGTTGTCAGCAGCGCGCGGTGGAGTCTCCCCCAAATCCTCAAGCCACGGTGCCCCCCCGGCCGGTGAACACGCCGGGCGGAGATTCCGCAGCACATCCCCCGCCCGATGGAGCTCTTTAGCCGGCACTCGGTGGGAAGCTGGCGGCGCCGCCGGAGCGTGGATGGAGGAAGTCGGCCCCATACATCGGATTTAACATTATTTTCCACGCAATGTTATCGACCGGAGTCGAGCTGGAGCCAGTACAAACACATCACATCCGCTTATCTCTTTCAAAATAAACGGAAACTTGTTTTGTTTTTTTGCTTTAAACTTGTTTGTTTAAAGCTTTATTTTGTCATCTGAAACATCGCGAGGACTGTAGATGAAATTACTTCTTAACGTATACGGTTTGAGCCAATCAGCGTGCATCACCGAGATCCTGGCTCCACTTCTCATGAGATTAGTCTGATTTAAAAAAAATATTGAATGTTTTCAGATAAACGTCGGCTAGATATATATATTTAAATGTAAACATATATTTATATATGTATACATTTGTACTGTTTCTCTATATTTTTCTAAAACTGCATTAGTTCTTAGAAAATTTTACATTTCGAAATTTTGAAAACTTACAAAAAAAATTCAGTATAAAAATAAAAAAATATAAAAAAAATAAATATAAAAAATGTGGATGTTTCTCTAAATTATTCTAAAAATATATCAGCGATAGATTACGAATAAAACATATAGTGCTATTAACATGAGTTTTATTAGAGGATTAGATTCGTATCAAAAGGTTTGCAGTGGGTATCAAAAAGTTAAAAGTTTATAATTCTATTGTTAATTCACAACCATGTTGTTATCAATGCATTTATGGAAAGTCATTTCAATTTAGTCAGATTACTATTGATCCAAGTTATCAATTCATTAGGCTCACTTAATTATAAAGTAGTTTAAAAGGTTTGTACCAAACGAAACCCAGCAGATTGTATGAAGTCATTATTTACAGAATTCACTCCATCTGACCAGCAGGGGGCAACAGCAAATCGCTTATGTCGAGTCCTTGACTTTACAGCAGCCCCTCATACAAAGCATGCATGTGGCGACAGTGGAGAAGAAGAACACCCCTCTACCAGGAAGAAACCTCCAGCAGAACCAGAACAGGGCTCAGTATCAGCAGCCATCTGCCATGACTGACTGGAGCTGAGAGAAGACAGAGCAGAGACACAACAGGTCAACTGATCAGGAGAGCTTTCCGTGTGGAAATGAAAAGGAGAGGAAGAACGGTTAGGTGATGGCAGCATCATGTCAGCAAATGCCCTTTTTCAGGAAGAGCATTGGCTCTCTGTGGAGAGAAAAATAACTGAGAAAACAAAAAGCTTAATTTTTAAAAAAAACTAAACTAAAAAAGTTTAGTTTTTTTTTTTTTTTACTAAAAACTAAACTTTTTAGTTAGAAACTAAGTAGTGAGCCAAACAGGTCGGCAGTGTGTCGCTACGACTTGCTCATCTAAGGCGACGTTGGTTGGGGAGATTTGAGATCAAACAGCCTGAAAACAGCCTCACCTGTTGAGTTTGAGTTGCTAAATCACACTGAGCCGTTGGACACCAGCAGAGAGGAGACGCAGTGAGCTTCTCCTCCTGCTGGGCAGGTCTGAGAGAAGAAAATGAGGCTTTTACGCTACTGTCCTGATGAGAAGCTGCTTTTAGACGCAGATGAACTCCATCCATCAATGCCTGGTTCCCTTCATCCACACATTCATGGTTCCCATCATTCATCCATCCATTCATCCTGGTTACCTCCCTCCATCCATCCTGGTTCTCTCCAGAAAATGTGCTTTTAACTTAACAGTGGTCTTTGAGGGTGTCAGGAAGACAAAGTGGAAGCTGCAGGATTTTCAGAACAAACAGGTCATGATGCTACTGATATCCCTCTGTCTGGACACAGGATCAATATAATCAGTTTAAAAGCAAAAATTAATGGTTATGTGCCAGACTGGGATGCACTCCATGCCATGATGTTCAGAATTTAGGTCACTTGGTATCTCGTGGTGTCAATATTACCAGCCAGTATTGTAATAGTACCGCCAAGAATTTAAAACTCCTTTCACTCCTGTGTATACCTCCATACTTGTCAGAATAACAACCCTTTTTATTCATTAATTTTCTTTACTCCAATGTCACCAGACGGACTCTGTAAATAAGTCTTATTTTTCTTTGCCGTAAACAGATAAGTGAGTAAATAACCCCAGACAGACAAGTAGGTCACGTGATTCCCGCAGACTCGGGGCGGGTCTCTCCGCTGTAGTTCACTTCCTGCTTCTTCTCTTCGCTCTCGCTTGGTCAGCTGCTTCACTCCTCTGTCCGACGATAGACACAATGTCACATCAAACGGGCATTCAAGGTAGGGCTCATTTCTAATTTCAGTGCGTCACTTTTGTCTGCTCCGGTGTGTGAATTTGGAGCTGAGCTTCCAGCGCTCGGTGCAGTTTGTTGCAATCAGAAGCTAGCGTCAAGTTAGCTGATCTCCCCCTGCTAGGTAGCCTAGCTAGCTCCAGTGATTTGTGCGACCAGCTGTGCCGCTCTGGACTTTAGCAGGACTTAT
The DNA here is from genome assembly GCA_902982915.1 of Phalloptychus januarius. Classification (NCBI taxonomy): domain Eukaryota; kingdom Metazoa; phylum Chordata; class Actinopteri; order Cyprinodontiformes; family Poeciliidae; genus Phalloptychus; species Phalloptychus januarius. The sequence goes on along the minus strand of CADWAE010000471.1, from coordinate 14,540,459 downwards.
TTCCGAGCGTTTTGCCTCTCTATAGCATTTTCTTCTCAAAGTATTTCTTGACTCCGCTTTGAGGTAATTCTTTGTATATTTTTTAGCATCAAATTGAAACCCTGAGAGGTGAGTTTAGGCTCTGAATCAATGGGCGACGCCTTCATCTAAAGTCACTGCCGGTCTGGCACCTGTCAAGGTTCCAGTTATTATCTGAATTGCACGGATATTATGCAGTGTTGATAGAGACCTTTCAGATTGGGCGTGACCTCCTGCTACACACGAAGCCTACCCAGGTAATTTGTTTAGTCTGCATTCACAAATTTATCCACAGGAGAGAAAAGCGTGGCAAAGGGGAATATTGCACTTTCTACTGTTTATGCACAGCAATTAGTTTATAGAAATGCTCTGATTTTTTCCACAGTAAAGCTTAACCCCGTCCCAACTATGCTCTGTGAGGGGAAACAGATTATCTAACCCATAGAGCTCATAAATATGTGACCCAGTCAATAAAGGCATTGATAAAGTACCTGTTGGTATGTAAGAAGAAATTGACTTTACACACATTTGTCTGCTGAACAGATTTGTACCAAAAAGTGTTAGTGAACCTGTGTTTCTGCATTGGTTATGCTGTTTAAATAATGATAATTGTTGAGGATTTTGACCTCTGTTTCTGGATTTTTGTTAACTGACCACTACAGGGCTTCGGTCAGAAAGCACGCTGGTCATCAGGTGTTGAAATAGGTTTACTGGTGCAAATAAAGTGAAGCAGTTTCTGAAATACAGGAATATATAATAAATAAATTACTATTGCATAAATAGAATAATGTTGATGTTTGTAAATAACAAACATCAACATTTTGTTATTTTCAAAATAACAAAATGTAGCATGTAGCCATGCTACATTAACATGCTACATTAACAAAATGTAGCATGGCTACATCAACATAACATTAATGTTGATGTTAACAAACATCAACATTAATTCCCTCTGGGATAAGGGCTGTTTGAATTTAAAAGATGCAAACCTGGAAGCAATCTAGCACCAACTGGTCAAAGCTCAAAACCAGTTAAATGCTAGATAGCTTCAACAAAATTCAACCATGCCAAAATAAAGTCGACTTTAACAAAGCTATAGATAAATACCAACAGCTAAACAACTCTATCAGTAGTGATAATTAACCTCCAACTATTCATGTCACGTGACTAATACCACTACTTACATCATCAATGACTGTGGCATGGGTCTCAACAGCAAACAGATCAACTGATGAACATCAGAAGAAGAAAATAAATGGAACAAGCCTCCTTCAAATAAAAGGAAGTACTTCAAAATAAAAGCCTAGACATAAGTCACCAAAAAGTAATCTGTTGACCTCTGTGGTCGGATTTAGGTCAAAGATGTTAGACATATAGTAGGCCAATGTGTCGCACAGTATGACTACATTGTGTAAAATACACCACAATTTCAGGGAATTGGCACAAAAATTAAACCGTGTACTACATGATTTAGTTACTTGAACAGAAAAGTAATAATTATAACTAGTGCTTCTAAAGTTGTTTACATTGTTGGTTACAACATGACTGATGATATTTATTATTTTAAAACTATAAAAACACCTGCTAAGCCTTGTATTTTTCAAGTAAATTTGCTTATTGTATAAAATGTTGCTCTTCATAAGGCTACAGAAATATAACAAACTGATATAAGCAGGAAATATTTCCTTCATTGACGTTGACCTTGTTCATAAGCAAGGCAAAACTGAACATGAGAAGTTTGTGGCATCTGCACTATAGATGCCACTATAGAAAGCTTTTGCAGTTTTTTTGTGTTTTAAAACCGTGTTATGCGTTGATGCCGTTAGCTGCTTTTCTGTTTATTGAGCTCCAACATAGATTTGTGTATGAGTGGTCATTAATGGTGGCAAACTGCTGAAACACAGAAACAGGCATTTGTGCTCAATACGCCAACTAAAATGAACCGAAACGAGTTTGGTCGCAAACTTTAAAGCACTTTAATTGGACTAATCCGTCATTTGTCTTTTGCTTCTACCCGATGGCTCGAATCAGACTTTGGAAACCAACAACCAGACTAGAGTGTCCCTTTCAGCACAGTCAGCTCTTTTCTAAACAATGTCTTTTCCATCTTTTTCCAAGCGGGGAACGACGTGAAGGAAATGTTTGCCAATGCCAGGAGCGGAGACCAGTATCGAGTCTTGAAGATCATCATTGAGGATGGTAAGCAGAGAACCTTGTCTTTGTTGAACTCACCCCTCTGCCCAAAGGTTGTGTATCTGTGTGTGTGAAAGGAAACCTCGGCAGTGCTTACATTTTGGCCTGCACACATCTGTTTTCCAGAGCAGCTGACACTGGGCGGCACTAGGAAAGCATCCAAGAAGTGGGATCAGGAATACGATTCCTTAGTGCTGCCGCTTCTGGAGGACGCCGTGCCATGCTATATTTTGTACCGTCTGGACTCCACTAACAACCAAGGCTATGAATGGATCCTCCTCTCCTGGTCACCAGACCACTCTACTGTAAGACAGCCACGCCTGCTGCCTTTAATGACTAGCTTTCCATTCTTTGCAGCATTTGTTGTGCTCTGATTTGGGTATAAGATGGGTGGAGTTGACCGCATCAAAGCAGCCAGCCTGTGTGTGATTTCATACCTTCTTAGTCTTAAAAGCTAAATATGACTTGATTATGGTGTTTTTCTAAATAACAGGCCACTTTTGCCTTTTTTTTTTTTTTGCGATTCTTTCAGTTTTTAGGGTGATACAGGCAGTCCGATGAGTTTTTGGCAACTGACTAGAGCTTGTCCCGATTTTGTTTCCTTTAGACATCACATGGGAACATTACGTTTCCGTGGAAAGGAACGTTAGGCAGCATGAAGATGCAAGGTGCAAATGTGTCTGTAGCTCTTTGAGTGCAAAGTGAAACTGTTCTGAAACTCCCATCTGGAGTCACAAAGCTGATCTTGACATTCTTGTCCCTGAGCATAAAGCGTCAGGTTGAGGCTTGCCTACAAGTTGCTTAATCTTTCACAACCTGCATGTGCATGAATGCTGCTGCTGATTATGATTGTACTGACCTGGAATCGTTTGTTTTCACTTTGGGCATATCCATCAGGTCAACCACTTGCACAGAGCTTAAGCCCGTTATTTTGATGAAAGAGAAATTTGCCTGTGTAGTTCAAAACTCTTGGCCATTGTTTTTAGTGGTGTCTTTTTTTATCTTTTTTCATTGCAGGAACTGAAGTAGCAAATCAGTTTATAAAGTTGCAAGCAGGATAGCAATGTTGATTAATACAACTATTCATGAATGACCTTCACTGTCACAGAACAAAAGTGGTAATTTTAGCAATTAGTGCAGTGTCTGATTTTTAAGGGTGTGTCCAGATTCGTGAAGTAAAGCTCTCTCACCTAAACCTAAACCTGATGTTCGGAATAAATTGCACTGAATGCATCGCCGAGTTAATCAGTGTTTACATTTAAGAATCTAAGAATTTAAGAGGCCTTGCTACATTTTCTGTTTTCTTTTTATTTGTACTTTTGACAATTTATTGTATATTTTTATTAGTATTATTTTATTGTAAATATATGTTTTATTATTATGAAGAAGTTTTCATTTGGTGTAGCTCTCACTGAGAAATTTAGGCATCAGCTTAAGCTGTGATAAAAGTACAAAGACGAGGCATTCACCCGAGTCTGGCTTCGTTGTAGTTTGTGTAAATTAAACTGTAGTTGCTATGCTAATGTTGTTCATAAGTCATTAAGGTAACAAACCTAAATTGGCGTTAACAGGGCTTAAATTTGAACTGAGACGGTTTAAAAGGTCTTCAAAAAACTTAGAATGTTTATCATAAATAAATGATGAAAATATTTTATCCATTCAAGTTAATATAAGCTCAGCTGCACTCCTTAATAATTCTGAACCAAGCTGTTCCAGGATAATTTTATCCTGCAAAATGAACAGGTACAGAGAAGTGAACATTACACACACACACACACACACACCCACACATTCCCTCACACATGCAATAATAAAGCTGCGGTCCCATCAGATCTGAAAATGCATGAAGGTTGCTTTTATTTTCCAGGTGTGGAAAAAGAAAACACTTTCCAGACATCACTACCAATGACATATTTTCAAAGGTTGGATGTCTAAATGAAAAACAATTGAGTGCAGGTTTTTTTATTATTATTTTTGATCAGTTTGTCTTCAACATTTTAGCCACCAGTATTGTGAATTGGCCAGAGATCCAAAGCTCTCATATTTCCCTTGATTGGCAGGTCGAGGCTGAATTTGTTTTTGTCTTTTCATAAAATGTGTTAATAAATATATCAATAGTCATTGATATATTTATCAATATAAATATAGTTATCAATATGATAGATTTGTTGATCTAAACAAATAAAGTTGTTTAGATCAACTTTATTTTTGATCTAAACAATGATCCCACCATTGTTTAGATTTTGTGATCCATTTAGCTTTTAGCGTAGCCTCTCTTCAATCAATCTTTTTCTTTGCCGTTCTATAGCCCTAAGAAAAAATAGTAATCAGTCAGATGATAAAAAAAATTAATTTGAAATTAGTTTTGGTCAGAAAAATCCTGATCTGACCTTAAGTTTTCATAATAATAAAAACATTTAATGCTTTTATTTTTCCAGGTGCGACACAAAATGTTATATGCTGCTACCAGGGCGACACTGAAGAAAGAGTTTGGAGGAGGGCACATTAAGGACGACCTTTTTGGTACCACAAAGGTTTGTCGTTGAACCACACATGAAGTTGTTTAATATTTTATTTCAAACATTTTTTTTAAATCAGTAAATGCTGTTTTGTTTACAGGAGGATTTGAACTTCAGTGGTTACAAGAAATATCTGACCTCACAGGCGGCTCCTTTGCCCCTCACTGCTGCAGAAGAGGAACTGAGACAGATCAAACTCAATGAGGTAAACACCAGAATGCCAGTGTCACACTGCAAACAGGCTAAATCTCGCCAAGTATTTTTGTTCTTAATCCTAGTGCAAGTATCTCAGTACACTGGAAATGAGACAAAACTGACTTTTCAGCAAGGTGTAGGAGCTTGTTTAAGGTCAGTAATTACTTACTGTATGCCTGTGTGTTTTCCAGGCATATAGTTCCATTTTATATCACAATTAACTATGTAAACTTCCTATATATATGAAAAGTTACTTAAAAGAAACCTTACTTTGCAATTTAACTCCTTGAAATTGGGCCTCTGCACCTTTAAAAATTCAGTTTTCTAAAACCTTGCATTCAGGAACATGGCTCCTCTTATTAACATTTTAACAATGTTTTTATTAATGTTCCTCAAAGATGTAGCTCGTATAATGAGCTCAGCTGATGTGCAGTTCCACTAGGTGTTTGCTAATTTCTGCTGACTAGTCTGAAGGAGCTGAGTGGGGAAGTCTTGGGGGAGGGGTGGTCTGTGAGGTGGAAGCTCTGAAACTTGGAAACTTAAAGGCGGAGCTAGGTCCGCCAAGACGTTTTGCACAGCTGAATGGTTACCATAGGAGATTAAAAGATTTCTCAAACATGCATGAAATAATCGAAGCAACAATGCAGGTGTGTGACATAATTACAGTGTGCAAAGTTCAGAAAAGTAGATTTTTGCTTAATTCTGCCACATTTAATATTGATGAAAATGTACTAGTTCTACTGGCAGATTATTTCACTCATGTCTTCCAGTGGAAGTAGTACCTTCAAATCAATATTAATGTATTATTGGCTTGAAACAAGCTCTTATATGTAGCTGAAAAGTCACTTATTTCAAGTGTACTAAGATATTTGCACTAGAAACTAGACCAAAAATACTTGGTTAATATAGAACAGCTGCTGGACAGCACTTGCATTTAAAGAAATAATACAGTGCTGTTGTCCAGTGTTTGGTTTAGGCTGTTTTTCAAATTAAAAAAAGGAAACACCACTCTCAGTATCATCTTCACACTCTAGGCTGCAGCAGTAGAAAATAAACTGCTTAAGTCAGGCTGCAGCAGCGCTCCTACTAATCAGATCTCGTGTGTGATGCGAACCCTCCCACCCTGCAACTAGAATCTAGCTGGGTGAAAGTATCAATGAAGGCCAGCGATGCAGGCCTTGTGAGTGCACAAGGTCAGCAGCATTGCAAGTGTGCAGATGCTGGCCTGGCAGTATCAAACATGCTGATGGGCTAGAACAGCAGGATGTTGGCAGAGATCACTTTCATTAAGGCTTTTACAGCTCACACCCTGGTGTCCATTAAAAAAAACCCCGCAGATGCCCAGTAATAGGGCTTGTTTAGCCGAATCAAAAAAAAAAAAAAAAGTGGCTGAAGAAGATGTCGTTGAGAGTTCAAAACTAAATCTGACCTCAAGTATGCAAATGTTCAAGCTCTGCCGTGGAGCGCGATTTCACTCTGGGGAACAAGTGAGCTCTGTCGTCGTGCTTTGCCTGCTGTTGTGATAGTAAAGATGAATGCGGTAATGTGATCCTGCTGATGTAGTTACCTCTACTTACCTCGCAGACTGAAACCTTCACTGCGTCTACAGGGGGAAGTTTAGGTCAAGTTTTAGACTTTGAATCTTCTTTCCTGAGTTAATTCCTAGTTGCTGCTCTCCCAGCCTGCCACATAAACAACAGCTCTCTTCCTTACCATATATGGAACTGTTTTTAGTAGCGTAGCCTCTCTTCAGAGCACTGTCAATTAAAAACACGAATGGGAAGTGAGGTTTTTCTGCTGGTCCCGTTCCACCAGCTGTTAAAGGAAGATAAAATGTGGTTAGTCTGTGCCATCCAGATGCAAAAGCTTTAAAAGTATTTAGCGTTTGCCTGGACTTTTTATCAAGCAGATGGGTAAAGAAACACGCAGTCCTGCTCGGAATGTGAAGCCTCTGCATTTGTGCTCGGTCATGTCTGCAAGGCTTTCCAATTTATAGGAACATACTTCTAAAAATAGATGCAATCCATCAGTGTAATCCTTTCTGCATTTTCAAGTTCTCCGTTTGATTTGCTAAAGGCGCCTTGTCACTTCCAATACAGACTCCTCATCTATTATCAGAGTGCCTCAGCTTTTAAGCAGGATGGTTCACCAGTTTACTGTGTGTCTTTCAAACCAATCTAATGAAATTTCTTCAGTTTTTAAAGTGTTTGTTGTACAATGAGTTAGAAATCACATTTAGGTGAAGCCTAATAACCGGCAGCTCTTCCCGCTTGGTTGCGTTGTGTCCAGGTCCAGACGGACATCAGCGTGGACACCAAGCAGCAGACTCTGCAGGGAGTGGCCTTCCCCATTCACAAAGATGCTGCTGACGCACTGGCACATTTTAAGGATAAGAGAATCAACTATGTGCAACTGGTGAGTTCCCAGCAGAAAACAATGCCCTGCCAAAGTTCTCATGCCTCTCTTTCATGTTTTTGTGATGTGATTGTTGTTACTATTGTCCATTCTGCTTTTGCATAATGGTTTAAGATGAGTCAGGTCAAACTGTGAGCATCTGTCAACAGGGATCTTCAAGTTTGCCACAATTGGCCTGTCACAAGAACTAATATTGCAGGACGATAAATTATCCCAGTAAATTATTGAGATAAGCGATAATATTGTTTTGAGATCAGTATTCATAGTGGTATATTTTTTTTCTCTCAAATTAATTTAGCAAACAATACTTAACACTTGAACTGGAAGATATTTTAAATATCAAAACACAACCAAAACTGTAAATAAAGTGGATTGTGTGAATGAAGTTACCCTTCAAAAAAATATCAATCAAAAGAATTAAAATTCCCCTCCTAATTTTAATTCATCATGTGATTAATTGCTTATTGCTACATGCTTTGCCACAGATTATCTTTTGGTCTGAACTTCGACTAGACCACTCCAGCATATGACTATCCTTACTTCTGAACCATTTATTATATTATTCCTATATTCTGTTTAGAGTCGATGTCCCGATTAAAAGAGAATCTGCCACTCTTTTGTACTCTTAACAAGTTTTCTTCCATTTTTGCCTTCATTCATTTTACCATGACTTCAACAGCATGATGCTTGCCTCATCCTGTTTTAAACTACTCAACAACTTTATCCCTGACTTGTCTGTTCCTGGATTTCTGTGAAGCAGTTTCTTTGTTTTTCCCCGTTCTTCATCTCTTACAAACCTCAGAGGCTCTCAGAGAACGGTTGTATTTATCATGTTCCTTTTACTTCACAGTTATTGCTTTCTAGGTTGTGGTCTGTCACAAAAACCCTCAGAAATACTTGCATAAGAAGAAAAGAGTTCAAAGGTGAAGAACATTTCTGCAAGGCGCATTAAATGTATTACAACAGTGAACTTGCTTCTTAAATACCTTTCACTTATGTTATCTTATAAACAGAAAGAAGCATTGCTGGTCAGGAGTTGTTTTTGCTCCTTTTTTACAACCACAATGAGTCAGTCTTTTTTCTGTTGTTGTTAAATAAAAAAAGCCTTTGTTTCATTGCTCATTAAAATTCAGCGTACCCATGTCTCTGATTAGATCAGTCCAAAGTACAAAGGAATAATTGAAGCCTGTTATTCTGTGATCTCAGAGGCAAACGGTTAGGTTTTAGATTTTTTTCTCTTTGTCATCACTCCATTAAAACAATTCTCCTGACCGTAACTTAGTTAAGCATTTCACTCCAAAGAAAAGGTTTCATAAGTGGTCTTTAATTGACATTTCTTAGGTTTTAAAATTTAATTGGTTCGCTCTGTAGGGAAAATAACATGAAGCTATGTGAGCAAGCTGTGAGAACTTTCCACCTTGAGTCTGTTTAAAAGCTTTCTTTCATTTTTGACCCACCGCAGTTAGTGTGTGAACCAAGCCCAGGGCAAGCCCCTCTTTCTACTCAAACATGTAATCAAACATACACACACACACACACACACCCTCTGCCCCCCAGATGCCTCAGCAAAACATTTAATTTAATTTAGCATTCAGGAATAAACTGACTGAGCATGTAAATAAGCAGTAGAAACCAGTTTGAATGCAAATGACGTCTGATCATGTTTTCTGTGTGTGGGTGCGTGCGTGTGTGTGTGGGTGGGTGGGTGTGTGTGTGTGTGTTCTGCCCTCCTGGGTAGGCCACCCAGAACAGAGCAGGTTACAGATGTTAATTCTCTCAATATTAAAGTTGTGTGATGAAAACAGGAAGAGGACGATGAGGAAGTGAACTGTAGACACACAGCAGTCTGAAGACACCTATTTCTTGCTTGTTTTTCTAGTAACCTTGACAACAGAGCTCCGGTTTAGGAAATGGTGTTGGCTCATATTTTTTGCATGAAATCTTTTACCCTTTGAAAAATTATTGTTTCCTCTTAAAAAGTTGCACATTTGGAAGGAAAATCCACTTATGAGTTCTGTTCATTAGAAACACTTTTTGGTGGAGGCAGTATGATGATCTGGGATGCGTTCTCTCTTACCGGAGAGACGACCTCAAAGCAGAGAGATGTGAGATTATTTAGTCGGTGAATCTTTTCACTAACACAACCAAACTGGTCAACATCCAGTCCAGCTGGCTTCACCTCAGTCCTGCTTTTCTTTTGGTTACTGTCACTTTTTCTTGCACTAAATATAACCCCTCCTACCTTCCTCTGTCAACAGAAAATAGATGTTGAAAAGGAAATGATTCGCCTGTGCAGCACTGAGCCAACCGAGTTGAAAGACCTGCCAAAGAGAGTCCCCAAAGATTCTCCACGTTACCACTTCTTCCTGTACAAACATTCCCATGAAGGCGACTACTTGGAGTCTACAGGTGCGCTGTTCTTCACACGTTGCCGTTGTCGACGTTCTGTTTAGTGTCGTTTTGACCCTAATGTCTCGCTGTCCTTTTTCCTCTTTTGTAGTCTTCATTTATTCTATGCCAGGGTACAAGTGCAGCATCCGAGAGAGGATGCTGTATTCCAGCTGCAAAAATAACCTGATCGACATGGTGGAAGCCAAACTGCAGATAGAGATCGAGAAAAAGGTGAGAGATGAAAACGGCATGATTCACACTTAAGCTAATGTGTGCTTGATTCAGAGGTCCTGTGCATTATTAGAGTTGAACTTCCATACTTCTCTATGGAGCAAAACTATGAATTTATGGCAGATAGTGCTACAGTCGATGAGCTTTAAATATGGATAAACTAGACAAGATGGAAGGATGACGGATGAATAATAGATGGATGGAAGAACATGCTGAAAGACTTTTATTTATTTATACAGCAGAACAGAGAAACAGTTCTGGAAATAAAACTCTTTCTCTATACTCTATTCTTACCCAAACTTATCCACACCTGGAAAATTATTTGACCAAATCCCAGATTTTTTCAGACTAAACCTGAAAATGTTTGTCATAAAGTAAGAGACCAAGTCTATCTTATTAATGCATCGGTATCATAAATACAATGTAGATGAATTAATGATTGTTTAAAAAAATGGGAGTTTGATCCTTCATTAGTGAAATAAATATGACAACTGTCTTAATATAGTTTTATATAACTGTATTAATTAATGCAGTTATGAGTGAAGTTGGATATTTTTAAATTAACCAATGTAATTGGTGTAGATGATTAAGTCATAATTGAAATGTACTTTTACATTTTGAATTGAATTATTAAAACTCTATAGATTTATCAGAAGGATCTGACTATTTCATGCATTCATTTAGAGAATTCACCGAAAAAAACCCTTTTTTTTATTCTAAACTCACTGCCTCAGAAAATGAGCCGTTACCATGAAAATGAATTGAAATAAAAACTTGAAACAAATCAGCATCAGAGCTAAATTGCTCCTTTGTTGGATTCTGAACAGCTCGAAATGGCAACTCCACCTTATTTATAGACTGACACTGACTTGCCAGGTATTTGTTTATTTTTTTTCCCCCCTTTCACAGTTGGAAATTGAAGACGGGACCGAACTAACAAGCGAGTTCCTGTACGCCGAGGTGCATCCCAAGCAGCACGCCTACAAGGAGCGTTTTGCCAAGCCCAAAGGCCCAGCCGGTAAGAGGGGAGGTCGCCGAATCACCCGGCCACCCGGCGAGGGAGAGGAGGAAGATTAAAACACACCTCAGTATCACCTCCACCCCACACACCCTAAATCCCCCACCCCATACGTGTTCCACAGTGGAACATCCCTGTGATGGGCGACGAAAAAATTGTATTTGATGTTTTTTTTTTTTTTTTTTTGTCTTTGTTTTTCTTTTCCCAACAACCTCAATTTTTTCTCACCATGTTACCCAACTATGCACGCCAAGGAGAACTGAGCAATGATCCATTCAGAAGATCCATTTGTAGCTTGCCAAATGGAAACGCGCATCTTAATACACACAAGCAGCTTAACTGTAACTCAAGGAGCCCAAATAAAAGTTGAGGTATTCGCTTCATTCCCTGCTCTGACACTTAATAAGAAAAACAAAAAACTCTCAAGCACGACTAATGTGAAATCACGCCAATATAGAAAGAAATTATTTTTTTCATTTTCTAATTCCTAAACATCATTCCTTAAGTCTGTGTCAAATATTGTTTATTTTTTGTGTGTGTTCGTCTCCTACTGTTTGCACAACGAGGTGCTCCAAAGCTGAAAAGATCCGAATTATTCCCACGTTGTCGACTCCATTCGTTTTAACAGTGCATTTTTATAAAGACGAAATTCCTTCTTTTTGATATAACTGTGGTTTACATGGGGGGGAAAAAATCATCTGCTGAGAAACTTATTTTTCTATGCAAGTGCTGTAAATGTACATATTGTAGCTGTGTGATGCTCTATGATTAAGAAGCGGTCTGTTTTTGGTGATTGTCGGTGTGGATTTCAGTGGAAAGACCGGGCTTCCAGAAATATTCCATCTATCTTATACATCTCACATTTCACAGAGAGGAAGCAAATACCTGGTTCCCACAGAGGAAGGAATGCAAAGCTCTTATCGGATAGAAAAGGGAATACTACCTTGACGGAAACATTGCCTCATCCACTGGTCTACTGATTAATATTTGGCAAACTACTTAGTTCACCTCATGTGAAGGGGAAAAAAATCCCTTTATATTCATTGTCATTAGAAAAAACGAATAATGTTTGTTCTTCTTTGTTTTCTTACAAATCTTTCTTTTAAAGATGAAAAATAAAATATTTAAATCAGACAATTTTGGTCCTTTTTTATAATTCAAAAATAACACTTTTTTTACAGCACATAAAAATTTAGCCTGTAAAAATAATAAAAAAATTAAAATATATGCTGACACTTTTCTTCTAACTCGTATCCTCCAAGTATACGAGTTGGAGGATACACATGCACATGCTGTGGACGGGAAGGATCTCCAGTAGCAGTCAGTCTTGCAACAAATCTGGCGATGCCTCTGACTGGAGTTACTTGTCAGTCTTTACTTTGGAACAGACTGACTCGGTAATGTGGGCCTCTTGTTTCCCTCTGTGCCTACGATTCCAAAAAGATGCTTTTGACAACGCTGTGAATCTCTGAAACAACCTGCAGACAAAAAAAAAAATTGCTAAAGCAGCAGAAATGTTTTGTTTTATATTGAAAGTCTTAGAAAAGTAAGTAAGTAAGACCTCTCTTTTCACATTTTGTCACATTGTAGTTATGACCTTAACTGGATTTTGATACTTTATGCAACAAACCAACACAGTGTAACACGTTAAGAATGAAATGTTAAAGTTTTCAAAATTCAAAACAAAAACAAATCTGAAAATTGTGAAATGGATTTGTATTGATTCCCGTTCACTCTGATACTTCTAAAGAAAATCCAGTGGAACCAAATGCCTACCAAATTAGTAAACTAAGACCCACTGCTTAACTTATTCTCCGTGTCTCCTTGGAGGAGATGTAGAAATTTGTTGCTCTTCATCTCGTGTAAAGAGTCTGTAAAAGTCTGAATGCTGCAGTTGGGGTTCACCTTCCTGAAGGATGACAACCGAATGGTTTCAGGTCAAAAACAACATGACCACAGAGAAACATGGAGTTGGAAGCATCATCCTTCCATTTTCCTACACTCTTGGTTGCTGGTGCCTATCTCCAGCTATCGTTTCGGGCGAGAGGCGGGGTCACCCTGGACAGGTCGCCAGTCTGTTTCAGGGCATCACAGAGACAGACAGGACAAACAACAATCCACACACACTCACACCTCGGGACAATTTAGAGAGGCCAATTAACCTGACAGTCATGTTTTTGGACTGTGGGAGGAAGGCAGAGTACCCGGAGAGAACCCACGCATGCCCAGGGAAGAACATGCAAACTCCATGCAGAAAGACTGGGGCCAGGAATCGAACCCAGAACCTTCTTGCTGCAAGGCAACAGCTCTACCAGCTGCGCCACTGTGCAGCGTTGGAAGCATCATGCGTCAGGAAAGTGCTTTGTGAAACGTTCAGAGGATGGAAGACACAAGGAAGACACTGTAAACCGCTGGGCCTTGTAAGAAATATATACTTTTAAGCACGCTACTAGCTTGGATGCATCGGCAGGAAAGGACATTAGGTGATTTTTAGACCTTGGCTGAGGTAGTTATCGGTGGATAATATCGACTTCACATGTAAGTATCAGCCGATCTCCCAAAAGTAAGGAAACTGGCGCCCATAAATCAGTGCACCCCTACTGACTTTACCTGTTTGATGAACGGCCGCCTGTTTTTTCTGTCGTCCAAGCAGTTGGAAGCCAAGCAGTAGATGCTCTCCACCTGGCTCAGCTCCCAGTCCGTCATCTTACTGTCCACAAACTGCTCCAGGGTCAGATCTTCGTCTTCATCATCGATGATGTCCTTGACATCCATCTAAGGTGGGGCAGATGGGGAAAGGAGGTTTTTATGTTTCACTGATAGCAGCTTGCTTCCCGCTAAAGTAAAAGCCTCGTGCGCCGCTTACCAGGAACTGGGGCTCCTTGTTTTCATCAGCTGGCGGAAGTCCAGACAATATTTCTAACAGCACCTGCAGACAGCAGAGCCATGAGGTTAATTACACGGCTTTGGGCAGCAGGCAACTTCTATTTCCTCTCCATGCGCCTCACATCTTCAACCAGAACAGCCCCACTCTCACATCTGTCGAAATTAAAAAAAATTAAAAATAGGGAACAATACAGCCACTGGCGTCCCTCAGAATGAAAGAGGAGGAAGTTCCCCAGCAGAAAACTGCATTTTACTCCTGCTGTACATTCACTTTGAATGGAATTGGATTCATTAACCTGGGGAAGCTGCTTCCGTATGTAAACAACCCGTCTTTTAGGCATTTTTTTTCATTACAAACGGAAAGAGGCCTGAGGTACCAGTGGAAAGGATTTACTCAGCCCTGCATATGAACCTGTGCAGAGAGAATCTGTAAATGTTATAACCACAAAGGGGGAAAAGGTAATTTCAGACAGATGCAAGGAAAAACACAATAACAGCACAGCACCGCTCTGAACTAAAATAAGAGTGAGTCACAAATATTTTGGACTACAAAAGTGTAAACTGTCAGTTCTTTGCTTTCAGGGCATGAAATAAATGACCTGATCTTTACCAGGCTTCAAAATTACTCAGATCTAACAAGAAGGTCTGGACACAAGATGGTCCACTAAACAAAAAAAAAAAAAGCCACAGATGATTGTTAATAGTCAATTTACGGGTTTGTAGATTATTTGTTCCACAATCCATTTGGGCTGAGCTTCAGACTTTGATTGGGAAACTGTAACACCGTGATAGTTTTTGCCTTTTCAGTGAGTCTGTTATGGATTTGCTGCTGTGCTCAGAATCGTTGTCTTGCCACTGTTGGACTGACGGCCTCAAGTTTGACTCATGTACACTGTGCCAGACAGAGGTCGATTCAGGAAACTCTGAATCAACTGCGTCACCCGACATAAATCTCATAAATGTCTTGCAGCCTTTCTAATGTACGTCATTAACTTGACTAAATATCACCACTAAATGCTGAGTATATAGTATGTCAAAAGAATCTGGACTTGATTATTTGATATAAACCACAGATCTTAGAAGTTTCAAAACTCAACAACCTTGGATCAAGCTTATTTCCTTTGTGGATGTGTGTGTCTGTGTGTGTATCCGAAGCGTACCACTCCGAAGCTGAACACGTCAGATTTCGGGGTGATCTGTCCCCTCAGGGCCTCAGAGGCCATGTACGCCCGGGTCCCCACGATCCTCTCCGTCATCATCGTTGTATTCGTGCGCTTGGCCGACGCTCTCGTCAGCCCAAAGTCTGAGATTTTCGCCATAAAGTTCTCATCCAGCAGGATGTTTGCACTAAGAGGGTGAAACAAAGAGGAGTCTCAACGAGCAAAGAAAAAAAAACATTTGTTTTTGCTCAAGTTAAAGAAAGAAAATACAGATTTGTGGCGTTTATTGTTGCGAGTTGAGGGAAATTAGAAGAGATAAATATTACACAAAGACTCCAGTTGCCGCACCTTTTAACGTCTCTGTGTACATGATGGTTGCTATGGAGGTACTCCAAGCCTCTAGCAGTCCCTTCTGCGATCAAGCACCTCTGTCGCCAGGAAAGAGGAGAACTGCCATCCTATGTTAACAAAAACAAAAGTAAAATCCTCTGCATGGAGGCCAGACCAGCTTTTCTGTATGCGTGGAGCGGCAAAATTCAAAATTGCTTTTACCAAGCAAGCGAGTCGATCCAGCAAAGATCCGTTGGCCATGAAGGCGTACACTATACACATTTGCTGCTCATCGCATGAGAATCCAACCATGTCGACCAAGTTCTCGTGTTTCAACCTATTAGGAAAACATTTGATTGAACCAGAACTTTCTTACCTCGATGTAGGAGAATAGAAAGCATCACATTTTACGCTGATGGGCACAAACTCACACTCTCAGAGTCTGAATCTCTTGGTTGAACTGATCTTGCAGTTTGTCCAGAGGCATGTCATCGATCTAAAAGCGACATCAGATATTCAGCGCGTGAAACGGTGTGAACTCTTCTACGTAGACACTCTGACTTACTAGGTTTAGTTTTTTCACCGCCACAGGTCTGTCATTCAGGAAGCCTTTGTACACAGTGCCGAAGCCCCCCTCTCCGAGTCGGCTGCCTCCATTTGAGACTGACCGGTCGTCAAAGTTGCCCGTGATCTTCCTCAGCTCACTGTACATAAAACTGGAGATGCCTGACAATGGATGCACAGAAAGTGGGTCAAAGGAGTCACTGCTGCCCCCTGCTGGTCAAAAATGTAATATTTAGAACGGTTTAAAGTTGCAAGGCCAATATTGAGAGTTTTTTGTTGCTTTGTTACGTCACATAAACTGTAAAACAAGTTTAGTTATAGTTGTGTTGGATAACTAGAGACTAAATATTTAAGTGGGGAAATATCCAAAGTACTTCAATAGAAGTTCATGACTACATCTTTCAACAAAAACCAACAAATTAAAAGCAAAAGACAAAATACACAATATTAAAATTTTAATCAAGATAAGAGATGTTTTGATTTAACTTCACTTTGTGTAAGAAGATGTAAAAATTACTGAATGTTATATATGTATATATAAAACACTTATTGGATGATTTACAAAGGTATCTATATGTACACTGAATTTTCTGGAAGGTAAGGTGGAAACAGATAAAAAAAAAAAAACATACAATCCTCATTAGTTTTTTCCATCCATCCATCCATCCATTTTCCTGCACCCTTTCCCCTTACTGGGGTCGGGAGGGTTGCTGGTGCCTATCTCCAGCTGTCATTTCGGGCGAGAGGCGGGGTCACCCTGGACAGGTCGCCAGTCTGTCGCAGGGCAACACAGAGACATACAGGATAGACAAACATGCACACACACACTCACACCTAGGGACAATTTAGAGAAGCCAATCAACCTGACAGTCATGTTTTTGGACTGTGGGAGGAAGCCGGAGTACCCGGAGAGAGCCCACGCATGCCCAGGGAGAACATGCAAATTCCATGCAGAAAGACCGGGGCCGGGAATCGAACCCAGAGCCTTCTGGCTGCAAGGCAACAGCTCTACCAGCTGCGCCACTGGGCAGCCCCTCATTAGTTTTTTTATTAGTAAAAACATTTGTAAAAGACGTATCCTTCTCATCCCACTTTGTCAAGTTTGTCTGTCCCAAAAAGTAATAATAATAATTAAAAAACAGAAGTTCAGAGTGAATGAATACTTCTGCAAGGTATGCAGATCTTATGTGTTTACGAGTAAGTGTTTGGGAATGAAAGTAAGCACACACCTGTGTGTCCGGTTTCGCTGTTTTCACTCAATACTTGTGTCTCTGGCGCTGATCCGCTGGATGGAGAATGACTCTCATCCAGCGGTCTGGTTGGAGGGTCTCTGTCAGGAGGTAGTGGTGAGGGGAGTGGGTGTGTCTTTGCCAATGAATACTCTTCCCCTTTATTCAAGAAGATAAATATGGTACAGTGTAAATAGACACTTCAAAATTATTATTATTATTATTTTAATTACCGAGAAAGAAAATACTTTCTGATTTGTCACCTAATTCTCCACCAAAACGCTTTGATATAATGTAATATACGGAACAATATGTAGGGTCAAAGGTAAAACGTTCAAATGAAGTTCAAAATCATGAAATGTACAACATGTAATAGTAATTCATTACAAGGTAGCAGGAGGCTGGCAGCAGCCAACAAATCGTTGCTCTTCAAAATATCCACCAGTTCTCCCACTGTGCAGTTGGTGGTTCCCCAGTCATTCAGCAGCTCCACGGTGGGACTCTTCCCCTGCGTCACAAGACCTTCAAACCTCCTAAAAACACACAGCGACAGTGTTTTATCCTATGTTTAAAACGTAACGACCAGAAACGAGAGCTGACGTACCTGACGTGAAGCTGGGAGTACCTCAGCTCCCCGCTCGGCTTCCGTATGGACACAATCACATCCTTCCACCTGTCCTGAGGGTCCAGAAAGTCGGACAACTGGCGGCGCAGACCGTAGCTGATGTTGCGAATGTAAGTAGCAGAAGTCAAAGAACTACTCATCCCGGCAAAGAGTTTCTGATGATATCTGCTAATTTGGTTTTTAATTGACAGTCATGTTGACAACATCATCAAAATAAAGTGCGGAGATAGAGCTGCTAAAACCAGATAAGCAGCAAATGAATATTAGGGCTTACGGTGAAGGGAAATGTGCCTTTCCAGTATTGAGCAACTTCCTCAATCGTAGCGGGGCTGGTCCACTAATAGTCCCACCTATAATGCGGAAATACAAGAAACAAAGAAAAAAAAACACTAGGAAAAATTAGATATAGTCTGAGCTGGCTCTTTAAAAGTAATTTATAAAATAACTCCTTCCCTAAACTACTGTTTTTGTTATAGTTTGTAATTAAAGCGGAGAAGAAAGAGAATCGGACACTGTAACGTTTTAAAGGCACAGCATAACAGTGCCCTCTGGTGGGGATTATTTGTAACGTCCCTTTTTTCATGTTAAAGCTGCATTCAGGCAGCATGGAGTATAGAAACTAAATACGTCGAATACATCTGTTGTTGTAGAGCACAAAAAAAGAGAAAAAATTGCATATTATCAGAGGCGAGTAAATGAGACATACACAATTTCTATGTGCATATTTTTGGTATTTTAAACATTACATTGAAAAAAATAATAATGCAATGCATAATATGATTCCCTGAGCTGCTGCAAGGATTAGTGGGTTTAGAAGTTAAATAAATGGATGGATGGAATATTATAATTGCAAAAATGAATTGAGGCAGAGGAAATATTTACCTAAATGTAATTTTTACTACATTAATTGAACCCATTTCTTACAGTATAGCTGTTAGAGTTTGACCTTTTATACATATTTATTTTAAAGTTAATTTACAAGAGACATTTTTTAAAACCATATTTATAGTATTTGGAGAAACATCTATTTTCTCCTGGATTTGAGTGATTTTATAGCATCATGTTCAGATTTTGACATTCCAAAACATTTTTGCTGTCAATTTAGTTGTTTACCAAGTTCCATGTCAAGCATGCTTAGAGGAATGCTGAGATTCAGTTGAAAAACAGTTCACACCAAATGTGAAATGATTTATTTTAATTGCCCATACGAGACCACGACACATGCTAAGACAATTAATCACATTTTTATATCATAAGGTTTTATGTTTATTTTCATGCCAGCAACAATACAGTGTGACATAGATGGATGATTCGTATAATCAAAGTCCAGGCTGATGTGAGTAATCCTAGCAGGCTGCTGTATATTATTAAAAAGGAAAGATTTTTGTCACTAATGGGTTTTCTTTTCCTTTGGCAATGTTCGCACATGGTGTGCTATATAACATGCATAAAAATAGAAACTTCATATCTAAATCAACACTTACCTCACCAGAGGTTATAACTGATGTGAAAAGACGAATCGCATGTAGTGGAATTGTGTGACACAGGAGATATTCAGATGTGATGGTTTGTGAAGTGAGGGTGGGAGTGAGGACCCCTGCAGTTCAGAAACAAAGGCAAAGGTGGGAGAAGTGCCAGGATGACTCAGTTCAGATGAAAGGAACTCTGCAGGTGGAGGAAGTTAGATTGGTAACTCACATGATGTCCAGGAAAACCCCCAAGGGATTCCTTTGTTGTGTTTTGTCCACCAAGATTTAGGTTTTGTCTTAAATTAAATCACCTGTTTGTAAGTTTTAGAATAACAAAAACAGATTTTGAACAATAAAAAGAAAGTTAATTTAGTTACAATCTATGGTTATAGTGGTATGGATTCAAACAAAAGAGGCACTAAGTACTTGTATTATCACTTTCTTGGATACTATCACTTGTATATCTGTCTATAAATATTGATTTTATGTTAGTGTGGCCCCCAAAAAGGTGAAAACATTTAGCGTATACAGTGCAAAACAAAGATACAGTTGCTCTGATTAATTAATAGTCTTGTCATGAAGCATAACAGTTCACCCAGGCTGCTATGGGAGGTCTCCCATAGCAGAATCCAAATAAGCAAATGAATGGGAGAACTCTGTTAGGGACAGAGAGGAGCTACGGGGGGTAATGGCACCAAATCGGGGTTCAACAGAAGACCCTGTATGTCCACTGCTGGACACTGAAAGCTCACTGCGGGGGAGTCTCTCCTCACACCAGAACACAGCACATCCTCCGCCTCTTGAAGACCAAACTTTGGGAGATCAGCTGCATGTTAATAGCTTTAGGAGAATGTTTCATTGGCTTGATTTTTTTCATACATTCAAAGTCATAATAACTCTGATAAATGTTTAACTCAGTTACAAGCGCATGTGTAGGCTGTAATTTTCAATCTGACACATAGATGGCAGCCTGTAACTGTGCATAGCTGCCCAACCCAGTGTTGCCACATGTTTGAGTGCACAGAATATGGTACATGTGGATGCAACATCTCAAGGTATACAAGCAAAATTCTGAATCAGCTCTGTTTTTATGTAACGTTTCAAACAGCGGTTCAGAAGAATCCGAAAATGATTAGCTCAGCTGCATGAGAAAAAAGAGCACAACCTCTCCTTGCCTTTCTCACTTCTTGTCGTCTTGTTAAATAATTTGACTCTGTGATGTCTGGCAAAATGCCCTCAATAGAATAGCTACAATCGTGAAATTCCCCAAAATACATTAACAAACCATACCAAATTATGGTACTAAGTTGTGATGAAGGAGAAGATATCGATTTAATGAGGAAACGCGATTACTCTATGGGATACGGATGGTTTAGGAAAGGTTAAGCATGCTATATCTGGCTCTGCATCCAGATTTGTTGAATATGTACTTTTTTGCTAGTTTGAGGGATATCTTCTGTCTTAATTATGCTGTCTTAAAATGACTAGAGTCTAAAATACATCAGATAATTTAATGCAAATACTATTTTCTGAATCAATAGATTCTCATCAATCATACATTGGACAATTATTTACAAAAAACTGATGACTGTGTTGAACTTACCTGGGAAGTCGGGTTTGATGTCAGACCCGACGTAACAGCATTCAGGTTAAAAGGTTCGGATCAACCTGGCGACACTCATAGATATTGCTGTGCCTCTTAGAAACATAATTTTAAGCTTTATTTTCCGTAAGCCAACATCACATTTAATTTGTTCAGTTCAGAGTTGCAGGAGCTACATGTAACATTGATTTTAGAAGCATGTTTCCACCACATTTTGCTAGTATTGATGCAAGGAGCGGCCATAAACGTGGAGTAGCCTTTATGACTGGCCAACTGCTGCGGGTAGTTGGAGTCTCTTTCCATTCTCAGTGGGAAATCCAACTTTGGAGGATTTTGCAGTTGATTTTTCTGACTGGGATGGGAAGTCTGATATTAAGTAATGAGGAAGTAAGTTGTTGCAGCTCTTTATGCTCAGGTTGGAGGTGAACAGAGCAATGAAGCCCTTTGACGTCTCAGTGGCGCTAAAACACAACTCAATGTACAACGCAGCAAAAATAAAACAAAATACAACTTCCATCCGTCCATCCATTTTCCTACACCCTTGTCCCTTACTGGGGTCGGGAGGGTTGCTGGTGCCTAACTCCAGCTGTCGTTGCGGGCGAGAGGCGGGGTACACCGTGGACAGGTCGCCAGTCTGTTGCAGGGCCAAAATACAACTTAAAAAAGAATAATTTTATCTCTGGTGACATAGAAGAGATGATTCATTTGGCTTTCGAGGAGTCAGGGTTTATGACTCTGACATCTTAGCTTCTCTCCTTTCATTCTTACACGTGCCAAGCAAGTTTACACAGAAATGCCAAAACACTTGAGAGATATTTGCTTTGAGTTGTCTAAAGACGTGTGGAAAAATTCAACTCCAGGTGGCCAAGGATGTCAATCTGACCTTGTCTACACAAAACTGCTTTTTTCCCCCTTTTATGGTTTACAAAATCCTAATTTGTTTATGATTTGCTGATCTCTCTTTTTCGTTGGTTTTCCCCTCGTATCGACACCCGATAAGTCTCATGAAAATGCAGGCCTTTCGTTGGATAAACAACCCAGGGCAAAGTGGAGTGGCGGCTCTGATTTCTCACAACGAGCTCCGTGGAAATGTCAAAGCAGGTGTGGAGCGCGGCTGCGAGTCCTTGAAGATTTTCCCAGCTCGTGAACGAAAAGAGACTACCAGAGGACGCTTATTCTTTAAACTACGAAGCAAAGCTCCGTCTTATTTGTTCCTCATTTAGAAGCTGTTGATGGACAAGGTATGAGGGCTACACTGAGAGGACAGAACAGGTCGGAAGGACTCAGGTACATGGCACTATTTACCTGTAGTGCTTTTTTACGTGTAATGTAACAGTGCAAAACGTCGTTGACTTAGTATAAAATGATACAGTAATGTGAACTTCAACTGTCATAGCCTGTGAAGTGTCAAGTAGTAATACTCCTCGGCATTGCAGCTTCCAAAGCTGCATTTTCTTTTAAATATTTTAGATTTGCTCCACAGGAATATCTAGCTGGATTTTCCATGAATAATTTGGAGTTATGTTCCACAGAAAAATCCACAAATCCGCAAAAACTGAAAGTTTACATTTTCTGAAATGAAAGAACACCGCCAAATTCTACCTTTGTTGTCAGAAGAGGTTGCTGTTGGATTCTGATCCCATCCTTTATTCATGGAAGTGTTATTGGGCAGAAGTGTGAGCATACGCCCTGTCCCTTGAAGGAGAAGCGACTCTCATGCAGATGGATTTTATCAGGATACTTGTCTGGTTGACATAACACAAGATTCATTGTAGCACTCAGCTTTGCTTTTATTTATGAAATATATTTTCACAACTCCAAATAGTTCGAAAGACAAGTCATGATGAAAAACAAGGCCTCTCTGTACTATTTCTTTCTGTTCTTGATGTTTTCTAAAACTAAAAGAACTGAATATAGGACAGAAGACAAGCTGTTGGGCCTGCAGAAAACTTCAGACTCTTGGTTGAGGTTCAACTTCATTGGGCAACAACATTAAACTGTGTTGCTGCAATATAATAGTTTAGATCAAAGCAAACAGCTCTGGAAAAAAATTAAGAGGTCATTAAAAATGATCAGTTTCTCTGATTTTACTTTTTACAGGCATTTGTTTGAGTAAAATGAACATTGTTCTTTTATTCTACGATGTCTTGGAAATTCCAAGCAAAAATGTTGTATTTATTTGCAGACAATGAGAAATTGTCAAAATAACAAAAAACATGCAGAGCTTTCAAACCTCAAATTATGCAAAGAAAACAAGTTCATATTCACTTAGAAACAACAACACTAATGTATTAAGTCAAAAATTAATATTTGGTGGAATAACCAGGAGGTTTTCAATGGGGTTCAGTGCAGTAAGCTCTTTGGAACGTGACGTCACTCCTGTAGACTGAGTGATATCAGCGCCATCTTGTGAGGCTATAAACATAACCGGCAAAGCGACTGTCTCAGATATTTTGAATCTCCGTTAATTAAAAATTATTTAGCAATGGTGCGGACTTGTTGTGTTATTGGGTGCAATGTACGGTCACACGACCACAATGATAAAAAGATGGAAAAAGGACTTTCGTTTCACTGTTTTCCTGCCTGGAAACAACGCGAGGAGGCTAACGTATCGGAGCTAACGTATCGGAGATAACGAAAAGGAGACGAATGGCCTGGGTATCAGCACTGTGGCGTCCTGACGTTACATTCTCCCCCAGATACCTAAAGGTTTGCTCCAGATATTTACATTCTGGTGAGTGTCTAAATTCACTTTGTTGGCGTTATGTTCTAATTTTTTGCTATGATTTTGCCGGGTGTACTCACGTTCAGTTTATACGGAGCCCCTAAGGGGACATGGAGCGAAAAAAAGAAGAAATCCCGACTTATTTTCTCCAGATCCCGACTTTTTCTTTCATTTCACGGAAACTAAGAAACTAGGTCGGGATCTTGACTTAGTTTCTCGGGATCTCGAGAAAATAATTTTCTTCATGTTCCCATAGGGGCTCTGTAACATTCTGATTGATTGTAAAATAATGTACATTAAGAATGTATACAAAATTAAGGAGCTCAGAACTTAGCTTTGTTCGAACCATAACGTATTCGCAATCCACAGGTAAAAATGTCCAAATCATGACCCCAGCCATGATTTGGACTCGGCTGGGGTCATTCGTAAACTGGACATGTGCCTCCATTGACTTATAATTCTTGAACTGATTCGCGGTGTAAGCACTGACACCACAGAACAGGTTTGCTAATATGTCTGGGAAGTCAAATGAGGTAAAAGAGCAGGATTTCTGCTCCAACTTAAAGATGGCGCGAAGCGACGGCACGAGACGTAAACGTCACATGCAGTGATGTAGGTTCCAAAGCTCCATGAGTTAAAATGGCCCAGTTAAAGTCCAGACAAACTCTTAACTTTAAAACTGGTGTTCACTGATGTCCTCCATTCCACATTTTACTGATTTTATTTTATGATTCTTTAGAAAACTGTTTCATTTTCACACAATTTTATGATTATTCCTTTAATTTGACAAATAAAATTGAAAACTCTGTTAATATACATTAGTCCGGTAACAACATGTCCCTCAAAGGACAAACACAATATATTCAAAAGATAAGTTTATCCAGTTGTTCAATAACATAACTTAAAAGATTCTAAAAAAAAAACAACAAAAAAAATTTTTTTCAACCTCACCCTAGTTCTTAAACAAAAAATTTGATCACAAATAAATTCGTACTGAATTTATCCAAAATTGATTTTCATGTTGCTTGCAGTGTTCATTTGGAAAAACTTGTTGCATGTGACAGGCTGATAGATGCTTCAAACATTCCTGAGTAATTCATTCAGCTGACTTGTAAATGTGAGGGTGTCATCACAAACCAAAGTGCACATTTCTTTTTTTAGTGTCTGTATAGCTCAGTGAAGGGTCTACTCTACTCATATGGAAAAATTAAATCTCTACTATTTAGCTTAAAGGACAAAAAAAAAATATAAAAAAAAAATCACAACATGGCAAACCTCCCCTCAAAAACCAACGTTTCTAAGAAGTGGCTGCCTGACATGGCGTAGTGCAAATTATCAGTGGGAATCCTTTTAACTTCAAGACCTGTCTTTTGGATGTAGAAGATTGCTACATGGTGTAATTGAAGAGTAGATCAAACGCGGAGGCAGAAGTGGTCGCTTTAGGTGGATGTCAGGCCCTGCACACACTCCGAACACCAAGAGGTTCAGAAAGGAAGCAGAATCCTACATATTACAGGCTAAAGGGCGTTTCCACACACACACACACGCTCACACACACGCTATGTATGAAGTAGGGATGATGGGCAATATGAATTTAAAGGTTCATCTAAATGTGTTGTGGAATTTATTGAGACAAGAATAAGAGTGATGATAAAAAGTAATTAAAATGTCTTCTCACATTGAGAGCCTGTGACTGCATGTCACTGGGGTCAAAGCCCCACAAACACAAAACAAAGCAAGCAAAAATATATCAGCAAAGAATAACTCGACAATTATTAAGTAGGCAACTTCAGGAAACCACTTATATTAAGTGGTGCAATTTTATCGCTAAGCAGCGATAACATTTCTGAATTCAATCAGATTTTCCCTCACATGGAACCAACAGTGGAAAGAATTGTGAAAGTTGCAATCCCAAGATGATTATAAAGTTCTGGCAGATTGCAAATATTGCTATATAATGATCATTTTCAAGCAAAATCCATTCAAGAATTTTGGGGGCCTTCACAGAGACTTGGCTGGCAGCAGCATATGCACAGACAAAATCTTACACATGGCCTACAAATGTTGCTTTTCTCAAGACAAGTCACTCCTATACCAGAGGCAACATCAGACGTGTCTTAAATGGACCAAACAAACTGTTGCTCAGTGGTCTAAAGCTCTCTTTTCAGAATACAGACAGATTTGCATTTCATTTTGAAAAATCAAGGTCCCAAAGTCTGAAGGAAGAGTGGAGAAGCAAAGAATGCATATTGTTCTTCCTATTATTGAACATTCGTAATTAAAAAGCGTATTTATATATTTACAAGTGCACGCACACACAGCAGTATTTAGATTCAGGTGTTAAGAAATACAACGTATCCTGGGCTGCAGTTGTCACTGAATACATCTTGCATTAATTAGTACCTTGCACCTTTAAGTGATGTTGTTGCTATATTGTTGTCACTGTGGTTTTTCTGTTGGTGTAGAAGCAGACTTCTAAGGTGTTATCTTGTATTCTCTTTCTTTATCCCTCCTATAATCTCATCTCCTTCTTTCTCTTTCAACTCCCCCCTCCCACCATTTCTCCCTGTTTTTTGAGAGCTTTACTGTCAGTCAGAACGCATAAGGAAAAAAAAAAGTGATAATCGAATCAAGTGGAAATGCGAGGAAGATACCACAAAGAAGCAAATGGTGGAGGAGAAACTAAAGAGCTCAAAAGCGGAGATAAATAGTGAATTTGTTTGAAGGCTTGGGACACATGAACTGCAACCAGATGAAAAGCACACTATCCCTTTTCAAAAATATTGTGTAAGTTTGTCATTTAGACATCGTTTCATTCATAAAGTTTCACACTGTGGCTAAACCGAGTTTACGGGCGCTGGTTTCAGTTTCATTCCTGACAGCGTTTGTGTGTTTGTCCTTAAGGTTCACCTTCGTCCCACCACCAGCTGCCCCACACCCATCATGCACATGTACAAACATCCACATTGATTCCTAACCCTTGAATCCACAAGCCCCCATCCGCTCCCTGTCTGTCATTGATAGAGTACAGATGCTATCAGAAAAGGATGCCGTCAGGTCTGGGGGAATGCGGGATAAGACTATTTGCTCTCTTAAACTCTCTGGTCACCTTTTTGTATTTGCATTTATTCCTTTTTGAGAAGAGGTGGGCAAGGGAGGGAGAACCAAATGGAGTTTGAGAACCTTTTTGTTCTGTTTAGGATTATGAAAAAGTTTGGTGCCTTCAAAGATTAATATAAAGAGATAACGAAGGGTTTTGAACCAGTTTTTTTCTTTGATGCATTTCTGCCATTTTGCCACTATTTGAAAAGGAGATAAGTGCTTTACCTTTCTAAAAGGTAAAGGACTTATCTAAGTTTGCTCAATTTTTTTTCTTTTTTTTTGAAAGAGGCTTTCCTTTCACCTAAGTCATACATTTTAAAAGACGGTTATGTCTGATACTCACCAAATTTATGGAAACGTCTGAATTAAAAGAAAGTTGCAAAATGTTAATGCTAGGTTTGTTGGCATTTGTCAAATAGAAATAATTTTGGCAACTCTAGCTAACATAAAACGAGAGAAGTTTGGTAACTTGTTTCTACTGTAACCTAAAAGCCATCAAGGCTCTTTGAAGATATCTTATGATTAAAACACCATCCGTCCGTCCAGAGCTGGGCCGGGAATCAAACCCAGAAGCTCAGGCTGCAAGGCAACAGCTCTACCAACTGCGCCACTGTGCAGTCCTTTTTCCCCTTTTCATTTAAATAAATAAAAAAATAATAATTTAAAATGATGCCAGGATACAAATATGTCACCCTTATGTCACTATGCCATTATCTAGAGACTTTAGTGGATCTGTTCTTGTTGCAACTTTCAATAATGTGAAATTAGTTCAAATATTTTGTTTAATTTTCTCAACAACTCACCAAACCAAAAAACACTGCTAAACAGGATAATGTCCAGTTTTTGTTGCAGTTCAGTTGGTGTCAGAGTAATACCCATTAAGAATCAACGCATTTAAAAAGTCTTACCTTCTCTGCCACAACAAAACTTTCAATGCCTGCATATATCTGCCCTTTGTTTCTGCCGGAAAGTGTATATAGTATTTCCATTGTTCCTCTTGTGATTTCATAAGTGATGTAATGTGAGTTTGTCACCAGCATGCATTTTCGCGCTGTTGGTGAAACCACTCGCAATCTCTTGCTTTGTTTGTTTTTACCTCAGATCGGATGGAATTCCTGCCTTATCTTAATCCAATAATTACTCAAACCGGGATGTTTAAGCACTTTCTTTCCTTTATTATCAGAACCCGCCTTCCCTATTCTGTTTGGAGCAAAATCCTAGCCTCTTTTTTTAGATCGACTAAGTTTTCAGGATATGTAAACAGAAGAGCAAAGTCTGTCCCAAGGGACAGAATGACTGCGTCTGATTTCAGGATATACTGCTGACTTATCAGGATTAGGCCAGCACTAAACACTAGGCAACTTTCTTTTCATCTAGTCTCAAGATGTTGTGCGTTTGTACTGAAAGCATTTGACATTAATCTATCTTCCATTTGACTCTCAGCAACAAAACGAGTTCGGTTTGCAGTACAAATTAGAGAACTATCCATCCATCTTCCTACACCCTTGTCCCTTAGTGGGTTCGGGAGGGTTGCTGGTGCCTATCTCCAGCTATCGTTTCCGGCGAGAGGCGGGGTCACCCTGGACAGGTCGCCAGTCTGTCGCAGGGCAACACAGAGACAGACAGAATAAACAAACATGCACACACACACTCATACCTAGGGACAATTTAGAGAGGCCAATTAACCTGACAGTCATGTTTTTGGACTGTGGGAGGAAGGCGGAGAGAACCCACGCATGCACAGGGAGAACATGCAAACTTCATGCAGAAAGACCGGGGCCGGGAATCGAACCCAGAACCTTCTTGCTGCAAGGCAACAGCTCTACCAACTGTGCCACTGTGCAGCCCCAAATTAGAGAACTAGGCTATTGAAAACATATATACTTGGCACCAAGTTTCATCAGATTATTAGGTGACATTGTCATTAACAGCATTTCCCATGTTACCATGGTGAATAAAAGGGATGAAAATTGTATGAATTATCTAGAGGCAGTACTTCTCAACTACATGACTGTGAAATCTGAGAAGCACAACAATAATAGAAAAAGGACCTCACACACTGTTGGGACCTTTTCAGGCACAATAAATTGACTTCTCTACTTAGAGCACCTGAAATAAAGTCAATGGCATGTAAAATATTTTGAATTTAAATCCTCTTTTCTGAAAGGTTGTGTGCAAATACCTCTTTTATCTCTCTACTCACTATAAAAGGTGATTTACAGATAGCCATTTTGTTTTTGCTAATCTTAACAAAATAATACACTTAGCTACAGTCACACTGTTTCATATTTCGCCATATACTTTAGTGTATCAAAAAAATACATGCTGTGTGATTGAAACATGTCAATTCAGATGTTTGAAATGTGCATGCTGCTTTTGATGCACTTCTGTTCTACAGAGTGAATCTATAGTGGGTCGAATTTGGTCTTTCAGCATACCGAGGTCAGTTAAATCTTCATCGGCCCAGACCGAGCATCTGCATTGCGTAGCGTGAGATTGAGTAATGTTATTATTGGGTATTTGCTATGAGATTTGAGTAGCACTTGCTTTGACTCTATAACAGTGATGCATATAGAGTACATGTGGTGTCTCACAGCTGCAATGCTCATGCCAAGTGTTATTTCTTCAGCTTGTATGGCATCTAATTTTGGAACAACCACCATGATCAGAGCAAGTTTTTTTTATCTTACACAATTTAGTGGATGCTGACACATTACTGACACAATGATGAATGAAGAGAAAACCAACATAGATGAAAATGGAAAGAGAATATCAAAAAACAACAATAAAAAAACAATAAACACGTTATTCTTTTAGTTTAACACACCCAATTTGGCATTATACAAACTGAACTGCTGAAATGCAATTTAGTTTTTCTCCTTTGAGTGACTCAAAGAAAAAAGTTTAATTTTCTAGCAGAGCAGCACAAATTGATGTGAAGCTTTCTTTTAACTCAACAATGGAGATGAAGGGTCCAGCCGATGGCTTTAAAATAAATTTGATGGCCTGTTAAACCGACAGAACTAAAGCCTTATCTGCCAAAAGTGCAGCTGCTTTGTTGAAGAGACTCAAATAGTTTGAGTTTCTGTCTTTTCATCCCTATGTTTGCAGACTTTTTCCCCCCCCAAGAGATTCTTGTGTGCATTTGCTGCGTTATCTTGTTTCTCTGCTTGCACATTCTTTTCTCACCTCAGTAACCGTGTGGAAGAGGTGGAAGTAGTGAGTGTTTTGGGTAATTAGCTAAAAGCCCAAATGAAGGCACAAAACATTGGGTCAAAGGTCATCAGTGTGCAGCTCAACAAAGCCCCGTAGATTCCACAGCCGAGGTGGATTTCAGTGGGTGAAAAGGTAATCTGTGGAAGATGAGTTCACAGTGTGGAGAAGTTTTAAACTTCTTTTAAATCTTTGTTCTAGTGATGTAAAATGTCCTGTGTGCTTTATTTGATTAGGTTCAATGGCAATTTTATGTTTACATGCACCAACTATTCAGTGTTTTGATCTACACCATAATAAACCCCAATTACTACTGAGATGAAACTTTGAAAATTGGTAAAATGATGAGCAAATACAAAAATTTTGACTCCACGTGAAAACCTGTAGAGCAATTTGGTTAAAGTTGATTTTCAATCTTATAAGATTTTAAGTATAAAGCACAAAATGTTTTATTTGGAGAGAGAACATATATCGTTTTTTTAATTTATTAATCCCACACACTGTTTCATGTCTGGGCCCACCAGGCGTCTTCTTTGACTAGAAAACAACTGAATTTTTAGAAGCGTTTTCACCTACAAGACGGGAGCCGAGTTTAACATTCCCTTCCAGATTGATTTAAATTCCAAATAAATCTAAATTTCCTCATTCTCCTCTTTCTTTAATGAGCTTTTTTGCCTCACTGTCACATCCAATGCTTAGTGGTGCAAACGGCACAGTCTAAATTGTGGGAATGCCCAAATCCATTCATGGTTAATGATGGGTGTGGAAATTAGCTTCCTGTTTGAACACGCAATCAAAAAACGTCCAAGATTTAGGAAGGATGTTTACACATGGCTTTGCAGCTTAGGTTATGAAAATGTATGTGACACATATTTGGTCGTCAATCAGCGCAGACCCATTGGTGCCTGGCTGTGGCAGACCTGGAACAGCCAGCTGGAAAAAGCCGAGCTTTTTCCTTCATTCATTTGCACTTGCATGCCGACTTGAGCAGTCAGAGAATGTACATTACTGACATGAAGTTTTTCCACAGCTTTTAAATTGGACCAGATGGGGATGAGGTAAAGAAAGGTGTATGGGGGGGAGAGAGGATCGGGGTGTTATACCAGAGAGAAGAGTCCATTAGCTCCTCTGGGGCTTTCCCTGCCCTTCTTCTGCTTTGTGCTGTGAACAGCATAACTAAAGTCATTATTGTCTTAATTGGACCAGTTCAGCATGATTCCCAAAGTCTTAACCAGGTTTATGATTCAGAGGCATAAACACGAACGACTATTGTTTCCGACACGGCCTCGGGGGGTGACAGGCCTGCACGCCATGTGGAGAGCGGAGTATACACCTGTTTTCACATTTCTCCAGTTCGCAGCGGTGTGTCCGCTCTTAAAATTTGAACGAGAGTTTATTGTTTTTCATAAGGGGCCCCCGAGCAAAGCCTAAGTGCCTCTGCCATGTTGCCCTTTCAGACGTCTCCAAAGACAGCATAATGTTTTGACTTGATGATGCAGAATATAATTAAGAGGTGCACCAGTGGGACACCATGTTCCCTCAGAAAAGACCTGAAAGAGAGTACATTCCTCCTAGCTGGCTCCTACAGCTTTGATGTAAATTAAAAGTACATGTGAATGAACAGGCTGATCTGCAAACAGCTGGAGCTTTCTGAGCCTTCATTGCCTCTGAGCACGATGCTGCTGTACATTGCGATGCAGAATTTCCCTCGTGCTCAATGAGGTCTGGAGCGATGGAGCTAGAGGTCTCAGCTGGGGTCCTATTCCTTTGATTTAGTTGGGAAGAGAAAATGTTAGCAGAATGAAAAAAAAACCGTCCAGGCCTCTTCACTTGTCTTGACAAAGACGAATGGTTGGCTTTAGCAGACTTTTAATCAAGGCTGGAGAATGCCGAATGCAACAAAAGTGTGTGCCAGCAGACCACTTTGGAATAGCAACTTGAGGTTTGGATGCGTCTCTCGGACGAAATTGAATGATTCTTTTTGCCAATTTACTGGCTGCTTTCTGCTTTACGTGATGCTGTGCTCTTAAAAGCGTTGCTTTAAATAGTGACAAACAAATGTCCAAATGAGTTCTGGCAGTTCCTTTGAGCAGCTGAGCTCATTTTAATGTGAATGAAGTCAGCTCCTCGAAGCAGTGGTTCAGCAGACTTGGCTTGGCCACCTGTAGAAGATGGAGACGGGGGAACGGTCGATGTGTCTCGATCTTTCTTGCTTTGACAGGACCGGGAGCTCCCGCGGGGGGCCACCCCCTCTGACATCAGCCAGGCCCGGCAGTCCTGGGAAGTTGAGCATGTGAGCTTCCCCAGGTCATTAGGGGGAGGCTTGAAAAGACTGTCACCAGGAAGGAGATAAGCCGCGAGGGGCGCAGTAATAAGGCTCCGAATAATGGCTCCTCTGTAGAGAACCGCCGAGGACACAGACCCAGGGATTAAAGCGAGGCTGAAAAGGAGAAAGTCAATGGACCTCCACAAAAATATGAACCACAGCGCTTTGGTGAATAGGTGGTGCTGGTGGGGGGCGTTATCAGCATTCTGGGGGCTCCTTCCCTGGGCCCCATCAAGCTCAAGGAGAAGGGAGGTCTTCAGTTTGTGGAGTCTGGGACGAGATTTAAAAACAGCGAACTTCTGCTTTGGTTGTGTTTAGCTTTAAAAATGCCAAAATAGACGGAGTGTCACATGAACTTGTTGAACTTTCCTCTATTGTTAATACAAGACCATGAATCTTTTATGTACAGGTGAAGCCAGATGTTTGCACATTTTTCAAAACAAATTCAACTCTGGAACACACAATCCTCCTCTGTCCTGAATATGATGTTCAAGTTTACTTAAAATTGTTTGAAAAGATTTGGTACCTACTGACATCTTAAAATTACACCCAAAGATGAATAAGTCAATTGACTTCCTTTGACTTCCTCAAAATCAGTCCAAGAATTATGTATTGACCTATCAAAATGTGCAAAGCTGTATATTATCAACTGTTCAAAGGCGAAGTAGAAAATAACTTGCGACTTTAAAGAAAGCAATAAAAAAATCTCTCAGTATTCTAAGATCAGGAAAAGCTTATTCAATGTAAGGCAGTGAGGAAATGAGGCTTTGTGTGCTTCCAGATTATGTAAAGATCTGGTTTCAACTGTATGCATACATCTTCTTCCTGTGCATTTAATCTATTTGCAATTGTTAATGCTGTGAACACAGACATGTTCCATCTTGTTTATACTTGCTAAAACAACCATTGAACCTTCTGTAAACTTACTACGGAGCCCCTTAGGGGACATGGAGAAAAAAAAAAAATCCCGACTTACTTTCTTGAGATCCCAACTTATTTTCTCGAGATCCCGACTTTTTTTTTCATTTCGCGGGATCTCAAGAAACTAAGTTGGGTTCTTGACTTAGTTTCTCGGGATCTCGAGAAAAAAGTCAAGATCTCAAGAAAAGAAGTCGGGATCTTGAGAAAATAAGTCGGGATCTCGGGGTCTCCAGAAAGTTTCTCAGGATCTAGAGAAAGTATGTCAAGATTTCTTTTTTTTTTTCTTTCCATGTCCCTTTAGGGGCACTGTAACTTACTGTCCAAATAATGTGAAAGTAGAGTGTGAACGTTTCATATCAAGACACGGAAAGCAACAAAAATCATTTCCTGAAGTAATAACTTTATCCGCATGCTTCTGTCCATTGCACAATCACACCTTTCAGTTGTCATGACAGATTTCCAATGATTTCTTAAACTATGCCATTCAATAAGAATGGATGATGCTACTTACTTACCTTTGCACTTACTCCTGATGATGTACTGATCATATAAGCTAGCTCAGATTGGCATTGGCCTGATGCAGCTGCTGTTGACTTCCAGTACAAATGGGCTAGGCATGTTGGCTTCATGCCAGGTGTTGAATGGGCAGAAGTCTTACTCAGCCCCCGGATCAGTGAGCTGAAATTCAATTTCTGGGAACGTCCAATGACATTGGATGAGAGGGCTGCAGGGTAGAGTCTGTTTGATAGTCAATGTTCAAGTAGTGGCGTTGGTGCAACTGTTAAATTGCAACCTAACTGAGTCAATGGCCCAACACATACTTGTAAAGGTAGAATAGGACAGCTTAGACAAAAGTATATAACATTTGCTTTTGTCAAATGGTCTCGCACGCTTTTTTTCCCTACTTGCTCCGTCCTTAACTGGGTAAATAAGAACTGCCCCACAAGCAACGTTTGCCCCTTTCACTCAAGTCCTTCAGTCCAACAAGTCTGTTAGCAGAGCCTGTAAAAAGTCAACCTTTCTGTTCACCCCACTTCACCTCCCACACCGCTGCCTCCTGCGTCATTGTCCCCCCATCAACATCAATGTCACTGTCGTCAACACGAGCCCACCCTACTGCTACCCTTTACCCTCACCAAGCCCAGCCCCTGGGGTTTCGGTCGTCGATTGTCCTGGGATCCTGCTGCGGAGCCGAGTGCTGAATCAAAGCCCTGGCTTTCCCGCAGCAGGAGACCCTCTTGACTCTGACTTGCTCTAAAACCCGGCAACAACTGGACTTTATTTCCCCAACACTCCGGTTGGAGTTTTTCCGCCACCCCAACCCCCTTCAATTCCTCGTCCACAATCTGTGGCCAGGAGCAGGCCAGAGGAGACAGGCAGGTCTGTGAATAGGCGCAAGGGCTGAATGGGCATTTCTTCACACTAATGGGTGGTCCCTTTACCTCGGAACTGGAGTGCATGGAAGCACCCAGCCAAAAGAGCTCTCATGCAATGTCACCTCAAACAATAATCTGTAAAATCTCTCTGGATTTGGAACTTCCTGGGGTTGCAATCTTAAACCCACCTCTGTCAGCTTTTGTCTCTGTTGCCCTTTCTGTTTTGGCCTCCAACCCGTTCACCAACCATAGTTTGCTTCCTTTTAGGTAAATGTGTCTGAATCACACATTGCATCTGAGACTTTCTCATGTGTTCAGTAAGTCTCAGCAAAGAAAAATCTACAATATGGTCATTATTCTGTAGAGGTATATCTCAGTAAATTAAAATAGTAAAAAAGCTGGAATATTTTAGCAATGTCGTGTAAAGGGTAAAACTAGTAACACAGAGAATTATATATTTGAAGTGACTATGTGTGTATGTTTAGATTATAAATAAATATTTAAAATTCAAGACTGATCACAAATGCCTGATGAGAGATGTGGTTTCACATTGACCAAGTTGGATCTGAATAGTTTGTTTCCCTTATTGTATGAAATGATCACTCAGTCTTTAGATGCAGTCTTTAGATGATTTCCTTCACATTCATCTAAAGTCTGCAGTTATCATTGTTGCCTGTGCACCTTTGTCTACTACAACTTTTGCTTCCACTCTGACATTTACATTCTTATATTTATTTTGTTTTATACATCACCGTCGGAACATTTCTTTAGTAGGTTATTACTAGCTTTAAAAGCTTAATCATTGAAATAAATGCTTGAAATATACCCCTATGTGACGATTTAATATGTACAAAATATGAGTTTTACTCATAAATTAAATTTGAAATTACAGAAATAAATAACTGAAATTTGTTTGAAGTGGTCAATTATTATATTAGCAGTTATTCAGGTGTTTCCCGCCAAGTGTGAAGAGTTAATTTGAGTTACATATGAACTCTGGTTTATGCTGAGCAAACAAGATGCGATCAAAATGCAGCAGGACCTCAGAAAGGACCACACCAGACAGATGTGTGCTTGTTATCTAACTGCAGGGACGCTCAAACAAGGGAGTAGTGCACTTCACAACACTGGCTGCACGGAGAGCTGCCTTTGATCAGCGTTCCTCTCAGATCTTTTGCAGCTTCCCTGGCATTTAGGCTTGTTTACACAACTCCAGACTTCAGTAAGCAGAAAAACAAGACCTGAAACATCTATTTAAAGGGCTGGGGGAACAGGTATATCGAGGAAAATAGGTGCACTCCGCTGTTCGTTTCTTCTCCCTCAATGAGATTTTGTTTACTGTTAAAGTAATCCAAAATAAAACGATATATATGCAGGTTCTGGTTCCTCTACAACTTTCAGAGTTCAAATGGATTGAGCCAAAATGGTCATAGAAGCTTTAGGACTTAATGTAGGAGAGATGAGAACCGGATGGAAGCTGTGACCCCCGTGCTGAGCTCCATCAACAGCACAAAGTTTCTCTATGGGGGTAGTCCAGTCCAGACCACCTGGACTGGAGTTAATCCGCCCCAAACACTATCCCTCTCCTGAGTACTGCTTCATGAACTCATGGCACAGGATTTGAAACAGGCCTGGGACTTTTTTCACCCCCCCTTCAGCTCATTGGTTAGAGTTCAGGTAGAGGAGGAACAGAACTTTTTCTTATGTGTTTCTGATGTCAAGAAACATCAAAAGGGTCATACATCATGCATTCAGGAAGTAGGTTGGAAGTTGTTGGGTTTACATTGATAATATGTTTATATCCTTACGTATTCATTTCCCAGAGTCTGTTTCGGATTAGATCTGGGGATCTGGAAAGTTTCTTATATGTAATGGGTCTAATGGTTTTCTTCACCAATGTGCAGTCGCGTAAGGAACTCAACGGCATAGCATGTCCACAGAAAGTTGTGTGGCTGAACAAGATAATAGAAAAACAATGCTAACAACAGGATGCAGAAATAGCAAACTCACAAAACAATCTGTTAGACTTTATTTAAAGTCATGTTAAAAATGTTCAGAAGACACAAGTGTCTAAAAGGTTGATTTGGCTGATTAGCTGAGAGATGGCAGAGTCATTTTTAAACCTCTCTGAGACCTGGAAAACTCTTGGATACACCATATTCTGACAGTCAAATGCAAAATCTGCAAATTTTCTTCATTCTTGGCCACTTTAGAATGGATTGACAAGATTGACACAGACTCAACCAAACACCAGCCTCACATTCGAACACAGAGGTAGTACTGCTGAAATAACAGAAGCAAATCTAACAACGGTTTCTTTTTAAATTATTACATGCTGATATTCCAACTTGTGTGAGCATTTTTAGTTTGAGTTGATTTAAATGGTTAAAACCACCTAAAGCACACAATGTACATCCGACTGGTTTGTTAGCCTCTACCACGCTGAGAGTTTATTTACGTTTCATTCATTTAAAAATGAACTGTTATTATAAGTAATAACTTCACAAAACCTCACTTTAGAAATCTGAATAAACTGCTTACTGTTAAGATCACATTTTTGGCTAGTAAATTTGACATTAGCTTTAGCATTGTCACAAAGAAGTAAAAGTTGCATAAATTTATGCTTCTACATCAAAACCTCCTCAATTACAAAACTTAAGGTAGTGAGTAAATTTGGCTAAATTGATATGTTCATTAATGCCATGCAGAAAAGAAATTATAGCCCTCAAAATAACAACGACCTGACAAACATCACACAATATGATAACATGTTTAGTTGAATTCAAATAAAAATGTTCCAGTAATACATGTTGTTAAAATGAATTAATGTTTCTGGACACAACACTTAGCCCACAAGCTAAAGTGCTAAATTCACATTTTGATCATTTTATTGGTCACAATAAAGTATTAAACGAAATGTTTTTTTTTTTGTTGATTATATATCAATAACTAATTGTTGTGGGTATTGAAAATAACCTTGTTGGGGCATATTTTTGTATCTTTATTCCCCACAAAACATTACTGTTCACCAAATGGACGGGAAGCATATTTTGCAAATTAGTTTGCACACAATGAATATTTCTCAAACACACGACGGATCATGGGAAAAATCATCTGTTCCAAATCTTTTAGTTTTGTAAGTGATGCTTTAAGGACTCCACACAGTGTACGTGAATTACAGTGTGCTCTTTATCTTGCAAACAGGGCAGTGGGTTTGCAAACTCATCTGATGGTGTTAGAGAGCATAGAGAGCAATGAATGGATTCTTTCAGTTTTGTAAAGCTGATGAGGTTATTTTGTGCTGGATAATAACTGTTAAATCTGGGCCTAAGTTGAAAACTGTTCATTTAAGACAATGATAGGTGGGTTGGTTAATCTTTTTTTTTCTTCAGTAGTTGTCAGCATCCCCCATTCAGCAATTAAGTTCTTCTTGCTTCTTTACCAGAAATCTGTTCATGACTTTCTTTCAAAGATGGCAGCTCTTCTATAAGTGTCAAAATTACAACTGTTGACAACATAACTAAAAAGTATCATGCTGTATCATGCTAAAATTTGTAGATTGTGCAGCTAATGTCAAATTCTGTTAACAGATTCTCACACCTGAGCTGTGGATCTCTGCAACTCTCCAGAGTAACCATGGGCCTCCGGGTTGTTTCTCTGATTAAAGGTTTGTTTTACCTGTCCGTTGGTTTTGGTGTTT
This sequence comes from Phalloptychus januarius, assembly GCA_902982915.1. Taxonomy (NCBI): domain Eukaryota; kingdom Metazoa; phylum Chordata; class Actinopteri; order Cyprinodontiformes; family Poeciliidae; genus Phalloptychus; species Phalloptychus januarius. The sequence continues at coordinate 14,502,250 of CADWAE010000471.1, read as the reverse complement.
GACTATTTGTTGAGCAGAGTTTACTTGGGGGCAGATTATACACACACAGGAAATGCAGTGAGATTTGTGAAAACATTTAAGTGGTGTTAACCCTGATAGCACAAAAAAATATACCGGCGATTTTGTACATAAGGTTGTTGAGTTCAGTTTTACTCCTAATATATCATTCTGTTTCCCTACATAGAAATACTTTAATTTTCGCAAATGTATCCAAAGTTTCCACATATTATCAGAACTGACGTAAGCAAAGCCTTATTCTGCTTTTACTCACGTAGTTTCAGTTTTTTTTGGTCAATCACACCCTTCCACAACGGCCATGAAAACAGAAGTGTGAGTGAAATCTCAGACTCACTCTTCACCAAGCGCTTGGGTAACACTAATTTTAGATGTGGCAGTATCTCTGACGCCAAATTATCAGCGAAGACGCCACTGGACTGCACAGATCTCTGGTTCTTCGCTCAGGGACATTCGGGTCTTTGTCATGAGACACCTTGGTTCGTTAAAAAGATGCTTTCACAGAGATGAAGCAGAGACGACAGAACTTGTGACATGAAGGACTTTGACCTCAGAGCTAGATTGTTTTCACACACACACATCTAAATTATGTATATATTTTATATATTTATATATAATGATGCTACATTTTTGCTTGGGTCATCATACACATGTATTTATGAAATAAATTTAACTGAAAAAAGAGCTTTTGTTATTTACAGAGCTCAACATTTAAGAGCTTATTGATTATAGATCTCACTGTAAAATCTATTTTGCTCTCTATGAAAAAGGAAAGTGAGAAAGAGTCTTTGTGAATGCATTTGCATGTTGCAGCACTATGGTAAAGGATTGAAATGAGATGAGAAGCTGAAATAGTCCTCGTTGCACAAGGACTCTTGTATCTCAGTGGCGAGCTCAGTGGGTCTGACAGGATTAGCCACACTTTCAAACCGACACCAAACCACCAACATGCAGCTATTAATCCAAACTTCCTCTTTTACATAGCAGGTGTCTTTCACAGAGAAAGCCGTATTTTTCCTAATAATTATTATTTCGAGAGTCGCATCACTTGAGTTACTGTATCAAGTTACAGAGCTTGACAAAAAGCTTATCTGTAAGCAATTTTATTTAGATAAAATAAATACAATTACTTATTTTATTTATTTAGATGAGTGCAACAGAATCACCATATTTTATTTGTAATTACAAATTTTGTTTTTTTAGTTTCCTGTTTTATTTTTATCTAAGAGTTGCCATGTTGTAATTTCACACTGACAAGATTTAGTCAATAGCAGAACAATTTGAGAAAAATGTGAAGAGCTTGAGTTTTCATCTCAGTTTGCTCTGATACTCCAAAATAAAATCAACTGCAAGAAATGATCTCCCATTACCAGCTAGTTAGTGAACACTGCCCAGTTATTTATTAATTAACCTCAGTGTTAATACAGCTCTTTTTATTATTGGAGTTTTGCTAGAGAACATGTCAGTAATAAAGTGGAGGATAAATTTAAAACAGGGAATAGCTTCTTTACATAAGGTAAAAAAAAACTGATAAACACCATCCTATTGGTGATACATAGTGGTGGTAGCAGCATAATGCTGGGGTTAGCTTTTCTTTCTTAGGGAAGTTGATGAAAACTGAGGCAGAGGTTCCTTTTGCAGCAGGGAGACAAATCCAGAAGCAAATCCAATTGAAAATTTGTGGCAAAATAGATCAACTGAGCTGGATCAGTCAGTCGATTGCATCACAAAACAGCAAAGTCAAAGAAATGTGCTGACACAGCTTTATTCACACATTATTCACACATGGAGTACACTGCAGATTATAGGAAGTCCTGACCACAGAAAAGAGTCTTTAACCAAATTATGGTGCGTTGTCACGAACATCTGATTAATTTTATCGTCTGAAGTGCCATAGCTGTGTTTCATCTTGACATTTAAATTTGGTAATCACAGAGTAGTACAGAGAGAAAGGAAGCAAGATGACCAAGCTTTAAAGGTTCAGCATGTGATTTTTTTAAAAACATGTTTCTATGTATTTGTTGAAACTGTCATTATGTCGTAACAGCATAGTAGGAGACAGAAAACTGCCTTCTCCCAGTGCTCCCAGTGAACTAGAAACAACCAATCAGAGCCAGGGGGAGGGTCTTAGCGCTGCCAATGATGGTACGCACACCGCTGTATTGTGTCAGGACCTGGAAATATTTGTCTCATGACAGTGAATTGTTTCTTTGCCATTAATAAACTTAGCAAAGCTTTCGCAAGGTTGAATGGCAGCGCTAAGACCTTCGTCCTGCCTCTGATTGGTTGCTTCTGTTGTCGGGAGCGTTGCAATTCTTCAGACGGCAATACCAGCTCCGGGAGGAAGTGGAGGAGCCTGATCTTTTCACCGATTATCTGTCTCGTATTGTCACCACATGGTGACAGTTTCAACAAATGTGCAAAAAACACATGAAAAAAAAGTTCTAAAAGTTAAGATTCTATCGGTCTGTTTGTCTGTCTGTCTGTTTTCGTAGGTTTGTGGAAGTAAAGGCGCAGAGTAATTCAAGAATCCTTATCAGATGCCTGACAGAGTTCATCTTCCTCCTTTTTAAATGAATTAGCACCAGCTCTTTTTGTGGTTCCCATAAAATGAAACATATTTGGCATAATGAGGCATATTGGGTTGTAGGTCACTAAAAAGCATAATTTAAACAGCATTTTTAAATACATGGTATGTACTTAAAATAAAGAAAGCATGATATGTTACTTCCTGTTATTTACAAAGCTAGAATTGTAAACTGCATACTTCATCTATTTTGTGGGGAAATAGTACCGTACGCTTCCTCCATATCTGATTTTCTCAAAGTCGCATATGTGTCTGCTTCTTCACGCGATTCCTTCTGCTGTTTTCTACTCCTGCAGACAGAAAAAAAAATGTTGTTTTTAAAAAAAATCGTTATTCTTTACATCCAAAGCTTGCTGTGATAATTCAAGATGGGCAGTTTATTTCACACTGAAAAATATTTCCATTCTTACCTTTGGTAAATAAAGATGAAAACAAAAACAAGGTTCAGAGCGAAACACACTCCTGTTAGCCAGGGAAGAGCTGAGTGAAACCCTTTGCTTGATTCTGGAAAAGCTAAAAAAAAAAAAAAAGAAAAATCAAATAGCAGAAGATTAATTACTAATTTCTTTGCACCTAGGAACTATAGGGATAAAATAAAAAGAAAACTTCTGATTACTCACAGTTCACCTTGGCGTACTCTGTGGAGTTTTGAATCAGGATGGCACTTTCCGCCTGACCGAGTTCATTTCTGCTCATGCATTTAATGGTGGCGTTGTGATATTTAGCTGCAGGCATGGTGAGGGTGCTGCTTACTCGCTGTGCATTGCTAACACTAGTCACTGAGTAATCTGTGAGGGTTTCCAAAGGCCAAAAGATCGGTGGCAGAGGATTGCCCGAGCTGATGCACACACAGAGCAGCAGCTCCCCTTTAACTGTGCAATTAGAGCTGTGCAGGATTCTGGGTGAGACTGAAGAAAACAGAGAAAGAAACAGAGAAGAAAAAAAAATCTTTATGTGGATGCATATCATTGAACTGTGTGCAGAATATTTTATAAAGGCTGTAAAATCTCTTACATTTCACAGTCAAGGTGACAGTTGTCTCAGCAACATCGTGATCATATGTTGCCGTACATGTGATGTTGGTGTTGTGATAATCCGCATTTGGATAAAGAAATTTAAATAACTTTTACTTGTGTGTCTCAGATCATTTCTATTTCGATGTCTGGACCCAAATCTCATATGCCACCGCTTGTAATCACCATCTGGAAGGACATTGTCCATCACCATAGATTGTCCATCCTCATTTGTCCATTTCCAAAAGACAGACACTTCACCAGTGCATGACCTTGGAGCCAAGCAGGACAGTTGTGTACGTTGTCCTTCCACCATCGGAGAAGACAGAACAACTGGTTTAGCTGTTAACGCTGCAAACAACAAAACTAATTAGCATTTTGCACATAGGTTGCATTTTTAGTGAAGCAAATCATATCTAAAGTCGTCTGAATCAAATGAAAAAGAAAAGTCAGAGCAAAATAAAGGTCCTTCCAAATTAATCTTTGAGGCAAGAGTAATCACTCACCAGAAACGGAAATGTGAATCCTTTTAGGGAAAACATAGGTCTGATTGCATCCCCATTCAAGTTTGATGCCGTACTTGTATTCTCCATGTGGAAGCCCAGTTATTAAGAAACATCCTTTGCGTCAGGATTCATGTTAATGACAACTTTTGTATCAACAACATTTGATGGATTTCCTTTAAATAACATCTTTTTGAATGGGACTGTCACTTTGTCTCGAGGAAAAGTCACATTATGTGGGATCCAAATACAGTAGATCGACTGTGCTGTAATGTGCTCTGTTACATTAATGTAAAAATCTGAGTCATCAAGAGTTTCTAAAGAAGACAGAAAGACAATATAAATTATTAATGTTCTATCAAGTGCTTATTTATTTTATTCATTTTAGTGAAACTTACCTTGGGTACACTGAGTCTGGCACCTAGAGGTTCTTAGAAGAATCCAGAAGATTACAAGAAAGGTCAAAGCCATTTTCCTGTCTTAGTAAAACTGTTTGAAAGTAGTAAAAAGTTTAGACAGTTTAAAGACAAATAGCTAATTCTTCCAAAAAATAATTCCAGTTTATAATGTAGACATGCAGTGTGTAGATCTAATGCACCACAATGATCTTAATCGTCTCTCATTGAAGATCGTTTTGTCTTCTGAAGCCGTATTACTTTAGTGGAAGTGATCTATTACAACAATGAGCTGCGAAATACTGGACTGCCTGGATTAATAAAAAAAGGGGAAGGTCTTTCTCTCGAGAAGAAAAAGGCATGTTTGATATGTTTCAGTTCCTTTCAATGACTAAAATAAGAATCAAAAAAATACCGACGGAAGCAGGACAATACCTCCAAAATCCCACTCAGATCTTTCCATGTAAAAACAGAAAACACAGAGTGCTTTTTCTTATACTTTGTGTTTATTTATCACATTAAACCCTAATTTGTTGAAGTTTGTGTTTGTATGTTTAAAGTGGTGTGAAAAGCCTCGCTGCATCATGAATAGGAAAACTTAAAGACATGTGCAGATATAGACTTTATTTACTGCAGTTTACACCAATAAAATGAACTACAGATTACAGAATGAATATTACACCATAGTTATGTTACACAATGACAATGTAAAATGAGAGTATGACATGAGATACTGAAGATCCATCCATCCATTTTCCTGCACCCTTTTTCCCTTACTGGGGTCGGGAGGTGCTGGTTCCTATCTCCAGCTGTCATTTCGGGCGAGAGGCGGGTCACCCTGGACAGGTCGCCAGTCTGTCGCAGGGCAACACAGAGACAGACAGGACAAACAACCATACACACACACACTCACACCTAGGGAGAATTTAGAGAGGCCAATTAACCTAACAGTCATGTTTTTGGACTGTGGGAGGAAGTCGGAGGACCCGGAGAGAACCCACCATGCACAGGGAGAACATGCAAACTCCATGCAGAAAGACCGGGGCCAGGAATCGAACCCAGAACCTTCTTGCTGCAAGGCAACAGCTCTACCAGCTGCGCCACTGGGCAGCCCATACTGAAGATCTGATGTAAAAAAAAAAAAGAACTCGTATGAACTCTTACAACAGCTCCTCACTTTTAATGCTATTCACTATAATTAGGTTTAAATATTTATTCACTTTTGTTAAAAAACACGTGAAATAGCCATCATACTGTCATGCTGTTTTTTTTCACCCATAATTCACTCTGTCAATTGACCTGTGGCATTAAATTCATTGTAATGGAACAGTATCTTACTCTCAAGCATATTTTAGTTCACAGTTGAGACAAAAAAAGTCGGTACATGATATCTTCAATGCAAAATACGTTAGTAAATTACTGAAATAAAGCAATAAAGTCAATATTTGTGTGAATGTACAGGAACAGTGAGCTCATTGGGTGTGAATGAGCTTAGAGTGTTTCCTTCCAGTTTAAAAGTTGACATTTTTCTAACCAGAGATTGTTATATTTTTACATTTTAATTAAGTTTGGGCACTTTTCTTAACGATTTTTTGACTTGACTAAATCTGTCAAAATTAGAGGTGCACACAAAAATGGGCGTCAAATGAGCACCTGTGTGTAAAACAAGTGGTAGAGTGCAAACATGACTTCTTAATATTTCAACAACAACTTTCCAGGTGCATGTCTTGATATGTTTGCAGTAAGTCTTGATGATGTATTGAACATCTTTCTATAAGGCATATGCATTGCTTTTATTCCTTTATTTTCTTTGCAGTTTATATATTTACACTTTGTATGCTGTCTGCTCTTGTAACAGAAGTCAAATTCCTTGTTTGTGCACACAATATTGACCAATAAATTCTGGTCCTGGTAACCCAACCCTGCTTTAAACGTCTCCGTAACTTTATCTCCGACCCATCTGCTGTGTTCCTTGGTTCCCTAATGCTCGCCAACAAACCTCTGATGCTGTCAGAGTCAGGCTTGGTGCTCCAATTAAATTACAAAACTGAAACATTCTGAAGGCCGTTGATTAGACAGGATTTCATTTAGGAGTATGAGTAAAAGGAACGAATAAAAATGCGCATCACACATTGTAGATTTGAATTTGTTTAAGCATGTATTATGTCCTTTTTATTTAATTTTTCTTGGTTTATCATATGCAACCCTCGTAGAACACATAGAAGCCTGGTTGTAACGTAAATTGCAGAAATGTGAATATTACTGAAAAGCTCTGTAACTGTTGCTGTACATTTTTGTTTCGCATTTTCTTTTCTTCTGTGTCTTGAAGCATCTCGGTAGCAAAAAGGACAGAGCTTCACACTTGCGAGTTTCCTTTGGGTTTTGCAGAAATGATGCTGTATTCTTCCTCAACGTCTGCCTTTTTCAGAGACATGTAAGTGTTAATCTCTTCGCTCTGCTTCTTCTGCTTATTATTCCTTCTGCAAATAAGGAAGAATTTGCAAAATGTTATTTTTCGTCAGCATTTGGTTCCGACAAAACTGGCGTGGGTCGCTAAAATCAAGTTTCGTTGTCTTACCTTTGACGAATGTGGATAATCAGAGCGCTAATGAAGACCAGGTTGAGAAAGAAACACAGCCCGGCTATCCAGGGAAGAGCTAAATCAATCCCCTTCCTTCTGCCTAGAACAGCTGGAGGAATCAGTTTGGCCTGGATTTAATCAGTGCAACCTTTTAAAATCACAACCATGCTTCCAAACCGCGATTTCATGGGATACTCACTGCTTGGCTCCGTGCTCTCTTCAGAGTTATGAATTATAATTGAGGTTTCAGCCAGACCGAGTTCGTTGCCGCTGGTGCATTTTACAGTGGCGTTATGGTATTCAGATGCAGGCATCGTGAAAGTGCTTCTTACTGTCTGAGCAACCCTCGAGCTAGTCACTGAGAAAGCCGTGAGGTTTTCCATAGGCCAAGAGATCGGCGGCAGAGGATTCCCCCAGCTGATGCACACACAGACCAGCAGCTCGCCTTTAACCAGGCACTGGGAGTCATTCAAGATCTTAGGTTTAACTGAAAGAAGGAGAAAGAAAGGAAAGTTACTCATGAAGAGTAATATAATGAGCCATGATATGTTTGTATGCCAAACTTCTTACATTTCACGTTCAAAGTGACCGTTGTTTCCACAAGATCGTTGTCATATTCGGCCACACATGTGATGTTGGTGTTGTGATGATGCGCTGTGGGATTAATGCGCAAACTATCTTTGTATCCAAAAAACAACTGATCAATGTTCCCGTAGCGATAGTCGCTGAGTACCGTAGAGTGTCCGTCAGCCTTCGTCCATTTCCAGTAAACTCGGAAATCTTGTGAGCACGGTTTGGGAACGCTGCAGATGAGCTCAGTGCGTTCCTCCGTCAAAAGAGGAACCAAGACAGTTGGCTTTGTTGCTAAAGCTGAAAATGTGAGCAAATTTAGCATGACGCACGGTTGTTTTATTGCAGAAAGACAAGAAAAAGTTGTTTAAAAACATTTTTGTAATTTTAAGGCTCCAGAGTTTAAAGCATTATCTCTCTGTACAGACAAAAAAAAACAGCTGGATTAAATGTATTTTATTTTGACCAGTTTAAATGTATCTTATAGCACTGGGAGAAACGGCGGGGAGCTTCAACCAAAGAGCGGGTCAAACATGGTGACAACGAGCCTCTGCAACTTGAACTGACTTCACTGAACATCTTTGACAGAATATAACAAGAAATAGTAAGTTCATATTTGATATATTTTCAGTTTAGTTTAGAGGCAGAATTAACAGCTAGTATAAGTGCGGTCAAGACCAAATTTACGTCCATTGTCTTAAATCTTAAATTATCTCCAGTCTCAACTGCATCGTTCCTCTTTAATCAAAGGCCACTTCATGAATCTTTATATAGTTATCGCAGCCCAATTTGGTAGTTATTTACACAAAATTCTGTATAACATGAGACACATGGACTACTGATGAAAACTAGGTTGTTGGCCAGCTTTGGTAAACTTACATTTTGTTCATAATAAATTATGATTCTTCACACAGGATGCGGTGCACCCTTCATGATCTTCCTGTGTGAACTTTGTTAGCTTTAACTAATAATTACATTGCAGGATTAAACTAATGAAAAATTGTAACAAACACATTTTTATAAGCAGATTATAGTCAAAACCCACAGCCAAATTCAAAGTGATTAATCAACCACAATCTACACCAGTACAAATATTTTTTTTTCTTTTTTTTAGAAAGTAGAGAAAACAGTAAACATTTATTAACAAGAAAATGTCGTACTTACGTAAAACAGAAATGTGGACTCTCTTTGGGAAGGTGTAAGTTTGATTACACCCCCATTCCAGTTTGAAGCCATAATCATATTCTCCACATGGAAGAGTTTTTATCCAGAATGAATCTTCTTTGTTAGAATTTGCATTGTAGACAACTTTTTTATCAACGACATTTGATGGATCTCCCTGAAATAACATCTTCTTATACCGGGCTGCCACTTGTGGAAATGTCATCTTGTGTGGGATTACGATGCAGTCGACAGACTCCACTCTAATGTGCTCTGTTGCGTTGACTGAAAACTTTGTCTCATCAACAGTTTCTGTGTAAAACAGAAAAAAACATATTGTTTGTTTATATTAAGTATTGAAGATTTATATTTTATGCTGCAGACATTTTCAGTACCTGGGATGCAACTCATTTGACAGCCGGTGGGTCCGAGGAAAATACAGAAGATTGCGAAGTGGAGTGAAGTCATTTTACTTGTGTTGATTTGCCTGTAGAAAAATGGAAGAAGAAATATTCTTGTCTCAAGACAAACAGTTTCCTATGAAATTATGTCATTTTTAATGTAATATTTTTAGGCAGACGTTATATTTATCTAATGCATCTCACTCATCCCCATAAAAATGACCTCTTATTGCTCATCGCTGTCCTCTGAAGCAGTCGGTGGTTTCATTTATGGAAAGGATCATAAACTTGCTGAACAGTTAACACTTTTTGAAGAAACGGAAGTTGCTATCAAATGGGTCCTATGTGATATTTATGTCAAAAGAAGATTGAAAGAGGAAGCAAGCAAGAAAAATTTTCTTTCAAAATATGCCACAAATGTATCCCATGTACTGCAGCAGAAGCCATTAATGTGATGAATTTAGTTATTTATCGTACTAATCTTAATTATAAGCAATATCAACAATATCCAACAAAATATTAATTTACGATGCGATTTAAAATAGTTGAATATGGTTGCAATAAAGTTAAGCTGATTTTAGCCTCAACAAAACTCAATCTTCACAGTTCGATCTATTCCTGATTTTTTTGGTTGATATTTTTAGAGACCGGCTTTAAGAAATGTTCTTTTTACTGTCATGTTTGTTCTGAACTGCCATCATGTATTTAGAGTGTTTTGACAAATCACTTTACTGTAATGCTGTTTTTTACCGACCTCTGGATCGGGGAGATGATTCTGAGCAAAACCGTCCTGTTATCTTGGAGCAGCCAAAAGCAGTCTCCTGCAAAGCACAATCAGAACGTGAGATGATGTTTTTGTGCGAAACAAAAAATTGCAAATCTTTTGTGCATGAAGCGTTTACAGTTTGCGCTAAAATACGAGTTTGAAGCGGTCGTTCATGTCTGAACTCACAGCTCAAAGTCCTTGGTAGAAAACAACATTGTAAAATCTAAAACTCTCCAAATTGCTAATGCCGTTAACAGTTTGGATAAGGGCAATTCAGAATGCCCTCGCTAAAATGTGTACATGCACATTTCAGACAAGATTTACCAATATTAAGTATTCAACATTTTTTTTCAGTAAATGTACCTCTGACGAGGCCGTTGACAAAAAACATTCAACTAATATTTTGAAAAAAGAAAAAAAGAGAAAGACACTAATAATGTTAATCTACAGGTACAAAAATTTTTTTTAAAATCCATAAATGATGGGTTCAAGTGTAATGAGTCAGGGAATAAATACTGAACAAAAAATGAAAAAGGCATCTTGTCCCCTCTTGTTTCTCTTCATTACACCAGCAGCTCTGGTGTGCAGAAACAAGGAGCTCTTTCAAAATTCACACTATATTGGTGTAATATCCTCATTATTTCACAACTCTTGGGTGTTTGGATTTTAGTTTTTGTTTGTATGTGATCATCCCTCTTGCGGGTGACTTATGTAACACAGGTCTTGCCATATTCTGTGTATTTCTCTGTTTGTTGTCGTATCTAAGGTGTTGCCATGTTAGTTAATTTATTTAGGTTTAGTTCCTCTGTTTATTTTTGGGTTCTGTTTCTATTATATTTTAATTGCCTTCTCTTAGACTATTGTCAAAGTTTTTTTTCCTTTGGTTTTCTAGACCCTTTGAGTTCTGTTTCAGCTCCTCCGTGGTGACTAGTCTCATCCATCCATCCATTTTCTAACACCATTGTCCCTCAGTGGGGTCAGGATGTGCTGGTGCCTACAGCCAACGTTCTGGGCGAGAGACTGGGTCACCATGGACAGGTCACCAGTCTGTCTCAGGTAATTAGTCTCCCTCGCTGATTTCTTCTTCTTCCTCCCTGTGCCAGCTGCACCACATTTCCTCTGATTAGTTCATCTGGTTGCCACTTTCCACACCTGCCTCAGTGGAAAGTGCCTCAGTACCTGCCTCACCTGCCATTACTATGTCTAAGCTCTGGTCTGCTCAACTGCCTGTTGTTTTGTCTAAACTCCACATTATGTTCAAAACCTCCAAGTTTCTTTGTAATTAAAACTTTGGAATGTGGCATTTTGAGATAGGAATATAACTTTGCTTGTGAAGTGACGCACTTTAGATAATTTGAGGAAGAACAAATAGACAACTCTACTGAGATAACCATCTGAAGATTAACTTGTGGTGGATTTTTTAAAACAGACAATTATCCCACAAAAACACAGTCAAGTTGAGTTCACAGAGAGTGAATGAAGCTGCTGGTCTGACTTAAATATGACTGAAAATCTAAGGAATGTGGAAAACTAGTTCAAAAGTACTCTTGAATAATGTTAAAGCCTTACCAAAAAAAAGTAATCTTGTTAGTATGGATAACTTGTTCAGTGTCCTTGTATCATTTCACTTTATTAAACATTAACTAACTGACTTAGTAGTTATTACTTGGGTTTTCAGTGGTTTTATTGTATTTCAGCAGAAAAATGTTGCTCAATATTTGTTTTCTCAGCTTTATATAAATATTGCTTAAAAAAAAATAAATCTTTAGTCCATGTTCAATATCAGTATGAACCTAACATTTTGGAAATCTCCTGATCTATTTGACCTCAGTATTACTTTGGTTGTCGCTCACAAATAGAGCAACAGATGTCCTTAGTGTTGCTCTTAGAAAAAATATTACTTTACTGAGCAATTTCTGCCATTTTCTTAAAAACACACACAAATCAGTCAGTAATATAAAATCCATTTGACATGCACCACATTATAGTGCATAGCTTTACCATAAGCTGGCATGTGGTCGGTGTCTGTAACAAATACTAAAAGTGGTCTGATGAAAACCGATCCTCACTGATTTCAAACCTCATGCAGGCGATAATCTGCCACAAAGAAGGAATGTGAGTGGGTAAGGGTGTGTTTTGTGTATATAAACAGAACGGATGTCACCTCAAGGCTTGAAGCCATTAAGCGGTGAGCCGATGGAGTTGAAACCCCCTGAGCTGTGGGATAAATGACCATCACCTGTTGACCCTGACCTGAGTCAACTGCGGGAAATTAGAGGTTGTTAGCATAAGGTAGGGAAATAACAGGTACGGCCCTTAGCTGACAGAAAAAAAAAAGAGTCAACTAAGGAAGGGAGATCTTAAATTTCATGAAAACCACTTGCAGTCTTGGATGTAGATGAGGGGACTGATACCAAGCCGAGGCTTATGAAGCTAGAAGCTGGAGGCAATTAGCTAACTTATCTTTTCATCAGTAGGAAAGGTTTACCTGCCTGGTCACCGTTTCCAAAACCACCTATAGCTACAAAGCAGTTTACTCTCCAACACACTGTCTCATTTGTATAAACTTAATAAATGAGACCCAGAGATTTCATTCTGCTTTACCTTAACACCCCTAAGCTTTAGCTTAGGGGTGTTAAGGTAAAGCTCAGTGCTGTTGGATTATTGTAGAGAAACACGTTGCTGGAAGTTGCTCTTTGACCGTTTGGTTTGTTGGGATATTGAGTTAAAACTCTCCACAAATATAAGTTTCCTAATTCATTTTAAGGTTTGATCTTTAAATGCTTAAGTACTAATGTTTTAGCTCCACCCCGTTGTTAAGGGACAAAGGTTGTCAAACAGCGAGTGAAAGTGAATAGACGGTGAACTTTAAAAGAAAATTTAAGGTGTCCTGGAACTGAAGAGATCAATTTGTTCCCCCGCTGAGGAGTGAAGTGTAACTAGTCCATCCAGCGTTTGATATTCTGTTCTGAAGCAAAATACTTTATCCATCTATGAGGTTACAATTGCTCAAATGAAATATATGTTAGAAATTAAAAAAAGAGACAAAGAATATTAATAATAGAATCAAACAGAAAAATCCTTCTGTGAGAAAATGAATAATCTAGTGGAAAACTTAACTGCTCTATTCAGATTCGAACAGAAACACAAATAAATAAAAATTTCAACCTGAAATATTCTAAACATTGGAATTTCAAGCTGATAGATGCCATCGAGTCAAAGGAGTCTCAACTCTCTATGGAACTTTATATGGTGGGACAGAAATGTTTGTGGTTTGGAAGCATTAAATCTGAAGGTGCTAAGCGTTGAGCTTGCTAACAAGCCACCAGGTGGTGAGCAGAATGTGTTCACATTAATAGTGGATCTCAGGTCTGTGGGCAGCACAGAGAGCAAAATAAAACATGGAGACAGAAATGGGGTGCAGTTCTGTACCCGTATACTGAAGGTGATTCATCAGCAGGATTCTCAGCGCTTCCTATAAGTAGACCAACACCTCCATACTCCCTACTGGATTGACATTAAATCCGACTGGCCAGTTAAAATTTTACAGCTTTTAATAACCCAGCTTCAGGCAGCTGTCTCATTCCTGTGCCACTTACCACCACCAGAGTAATCCACTATGTGTCATGGAGAAGATGGAAAACTCTACAAATGCAAGGATTAGCACCCTGCCTTCTGGTCATTCAGCTAAGAAAAATAAAATAAAATAAAATAAATGCTCCTTGCGTCCAATGTACACACATTGGTAGCAAGAAGTCTGGTGTGGTGACTTTATCCATTAGATTTAGATGTGTGAAAATTATATATATACATACATATATTATGTTTTTTTAACTGGTCCAAAAATGTAGAGCATGATTATTTCATCTAATCTTTGCTGATTTATTTATATTAATTTTTTATTTTTGCTAATGAGGAAAAGAACCAGCAACAGTGAACATACAGACTGGTAAACTCCTTTATAGAAATGGATTAACACGTACTATTTCTGTGGTGTGGATGGTTGCTTGATAGCTGATGAGAAATCCATTTCTGACAGAAACTCAGATGGACAAATATCTCCCTGGTGTTTGCATACTGTCTGTCTGCGTCCGCCGTCCATTCTGCAAAATGTTTATCACTGTCTGATCTTTTTAAAGCCAATATCCCCGTAAAATCTCTCACATTACATAGTCGCAAGATCTGTCTCCTGCTTTTAGCGTGACCGAAACTCTCATGTTAGAAATTAAATATAGTCCAGAAGTAAACAAGGATCAATCATATTTCCCACAAACTAAAGACCTACACATTTATAAACAAGAAAAAAAATTATATTGCTACACAATAAAGATATGAAAGACAAATCTATCTATTGAAACAGTCCAGAAGTTTTTGGATTAAAGATGTAGTTGAAAAGGCTGAGCTTCTTTTGTGTGAAACATTTCACAAATTGCAGTAATATCTGCAGGAACGTCAGTGATTGTTCACAAAGCTTTTATTTTTGAGTAACTCATGAGTTTCCACCTTGATGCTTCTGAACACCTGGTGCTTTTCAGCCACTCGGTTGGAAATAAATGCGGGGTTGAGTTAGTTTATTCCTCGCCAGAAACTTTTCTTTCAGTTGACAAATGTTTAAGAATTTTGTTTTTTATTCTTAAACTTCATGACTGTCAGAATTAATATTAAATAAACTCATGAAAAACAGGCTGTCATAAGACATATAAGTATAAAACTTTGAAAACCATTTCTTGTCTTCGTTGAGTTTCAAATGTAAAATCTCAAAGTTCATTTGAAGTATGATTGTAAATATAAAAAAATCATTTTTCAAGACAATATTATTTCTTTGGTTTGTTTTCCTATAGATAATTACAATTATTTCATCACCTCAGTTTTGTGCAGAGTTAGCGAGCATTGCTATTAAATTTAAATATGCTAAAGTCTTTTATATGTCATTATGCTTTACAATTTATTTTGAGTTATTTTTCCTCAATTATTCAATGCTAAAGCAATAAATGCTATTCCAAATTGTTTGACTCGTGTTTACCTATTTTCGTCTCCAGGCTTTCCTTCGGATCACTCAGCAGTCCTTGGCTTGCAGTGATCTCAGTGCTGCAATAATAAACACAGCAATACAACCATGAAAGGAGCAGATTAGGATACAGGATCTTTTCATAGTATTTTCAGACCCAAATTTTTTCCACCACAATCACCATGCAGTGAAATCCAAAGCATCTTTGCTCAATTTCTTTCAGCGAGCCAGATTTCTTTTATTTTGCTATTTGTACCCAATAAGATGACTCATAGGGAGGACGATGTTTGGTAACCTGACAGCGTAGTCCTGTTTTGGCTTTACTTTACAGCTGTCTGCGGGACTGAACACAATACCTCACCCAATGAGAGCAGGAAAGAGGATGCTAAACCCCTGGGTTTAAAGGAATTCAGCAGCTTATGAAGCTTCATACTGGCAGCAGGAGGTGGGGAAGGGGGGGACTTAATCTTCCAGTGCAAGCCAACACAAGTTTCAGGTGGTCGAGCTCCTTGATCACTGCACCATGAGAACCACCTGAACGGTCAGTAATGGGGGAGGGGAGCTGGGGACAGGAGGAGTGTAAAAGTCCAGGATGTCATGGTAACCCACCATACCCTCTCACTCACATGGCATCCCACTATCTCTGCACCGTTGACTTTCTAATTTAATGTCGTCAAATTATTCAATGTTGCTTTCTATACGAGAGTGCCTCAACATAACTCATGTAGAGGCAACATCTGGCACGCAATAGGAGGATGCCGTCATGTGTTGCGGTTTTCGGCACCACCACGGTCTGTGGTTATAATTCAGTCTTTGCGTTCCTGACCTCTAACGAGTACAAATGTGTGTCCAATCATGTTGCAACCGTGAGACAGAAGGTTGGCAAACATGAAACCCAGATATATCAAAAGTTATGGATCGCTTCTATGACTGGAGAGTTCAAAACCGGTGAACCTGAGAGGGTGAGGGATGGTCGAGGTGCTCGAGTGTTCAGGTTTGCTCAAACCATGTCAATGACAGGGAGTCCAATTTATTTTGTATTTTTTTTGTAATAGATCACCTTCTCACATATAGAGGACTATATGTGATAGAGGACTACATTGTAAATAATAGAGAGCTGTAGGCAGTTTATAGTTTTTGTTAATTTAAAACATGTTGATTTATCTCCATTGAAATGGTTTAGCTATGTAAAATCTGTAAATAGTGTATCTATCACTCTTGAACATTTTTATATTTTATTTCATGCAACAACCACAATATTCAATGTATTTTATTTGGGCCTATGGAAAAAGCAACAGAACATTGGTCATGGTTGAGAGGAAGAGATTAATAGATGGCAATACTTGAAGAAAACCTGATAGAGGTTTAAAAAGGTCGAAGGCGAAGACATAGAATAAAAAATAGGATTCACTGAGTGTCACTTTAAATCATAGATCTAAATATAAGATGTATAAATATAAAATTCAATGGAAAGCAATAATAACAAAATCTATTACAGTAGAATGTCGTGAAAAAAATTAAAGGGCTTTGAATATTTCCGCAAGGCACTGTATTGGATAAATTACTGACTGAGAGAGGAAAACACAAACAAGCAAAACTAAAGATAAAATGGAAGAAAAAATGCTTTAAAGAAGATTGTCAGAGACAAAAACCACTACTGATAAAACAAAGTGTCGTCGTTTTCAGCTCTCAAAACCCACAGACATCTTTAAATTAAAAAGCAAAACACAAGAGTGCATGATTTCTGCCGATGTGCAGCTCGCCACATTTGATTGCTTCCATATGAAACTCTGTACTCACACTTTTTTCTCTTTTTTTTCCTTCAGATTTGAGCCTTTCCCGCATGCAGTCCAACTGGTGTAGTAAGGAAGCAAACATTAAAATGTACTGCCACCATGACCTTCTGCTCTCAATGGACCATTCAATCTGCAGAATGATTGCTATGATGGCTAGAATAAAATTATGTGTTTTATTATGTGTTGATGGTTACCTGACCATCAACACATATGGTCAGGTAACCACACGTTACCTGACCATATACTTAGGTAACCTGCAGGTGTTTCTTAGCAGAAACACCAGGTACAGGTGCAGTTTTCCATTTCATTGTCTTGGGGTGGAGACGGGTTTGGGATCTTTATCCGGGAATCGGCAGAGCCAATTTCTTCCTGAGAATCAAGCAATAGCATTGTGTATCCGCCGGTGCAGAGCTTGCTAAATAGTACCTTGCTCAATAGCACTTGCTCTTTTGACAAGAGCAGCAGTAAAAATCTACTTCTTTCCATGCTAAAGTCAAGCATCTTGATAAATCCATGTGTGGTGCCGTGTTCTATCCAAAGTAAAGAGCTTCTCTGGATAATACAGGCTCAATTAATGATCTGTGGTTTTACCAACATGATGAAGGCATGTGCTACCTCCCAAGAACAACGTGGATCAAAACAGATCTTTGAACCAAGCAACAGTTCTCGTTTAGATTTTTTTTTACATTTCGCTGATTCCAATTTTAAACAATTTAACAGATGACAACAAGCTCTTTGCAACTCTGGCATAGAAGTAAAGACTTTGTCCACTTGTCGATTGAAGTTTTGGGATTTTTCTTTTTGCTTGGTCTGACTGTGGAATGCATAGCAATAATTTAATCTCTCACTGTGGGTTGTTGATGTAAAGATGCCTGAACATAAAAACATGCTGAGACCTGGTTGTCAGCATCTGGCAGAGAAAGTGTCTTCCATTAAAGACAACCTTAAGATGCAGGAAGGATGATTAAAGCTATAGCTGGTAAATAAGAGGGTAAAGGGATTTAAAGAAGGCAGCCAGAGGCTTTGGCATCTGTGTGTCATCACATCATGCATGGGGTTAACTGCAACTCCTCAACATTTTCTCTCAAACTAACTTAATAACATCATCGCCATTTTGATCAATTGATATTCTCAAATCTTTTGCAACACCCTCTACACTTCTTGGCATCCATGGTACAAATGTGTTAAAGTTCATTAAATGTGTCTTGTACACTGAAAATAAAGGAGAAGACAACCTTCATTTTACCCTAAGAAGTAACGGATAAATTTTTTATGCTCTAAATCAAAATTGCCGTACTTATTAGTACCTTTGCTGTGAAAGTTTTGCATAGAATCTTTTTGTCAACAGGACAACACTTGGTCTTCTCATAGAGAGTGATGGAACCTGGGACATTTCTATTTGACCAAACTCTCTAAGGGATTCAGAGTCCTGGATTGCGGATACAAGCGGCCATCAACTCTGTTGTTCATATACCTTTTTTTTCTTCCACAGTTTCTTCTTCCACCTATGATGGTGATAGGTGTTTGGTCCTATAACTGCTGGGTTGCCAGTTCAAACACCCACGCTGTCTGTCTCAGTCTTTGAGTCCTTGAGCAAGACACTGCACCTGCCTTGCCTGCTGCTAGTGGTAGTCTGGTGGTGTTGGTGCATGGCAGCCTCACTTTTATCTGACTCCCCCAGGACAGTTGTGGCTACAATATAGCTTACCACCATCAGCGTGTGAATGGGGGTGTGTGAATGGGCTAATGACTGAATATAGTGCTACTTTGGAGTCCTCTGGACTTGACAAAGCACCATATATGAATGAGCCATGAGTCATAAGTTTCCATTTATATACTTGGACATAGGAATCTGCGAACTGCAAGCTTCTTTAACAATAAAATAGTCTAGCTGGTGCCTCTTGTGTAGGGGTGCCTTCTTGGGACTACCCATTTCATCCTGCCAATTCATTTCACGTAAGTTACTGCAATTTAAGTGACTTGAGGTGGAAGCAGAATAAGTGGCCCAACGTTGTGGTGAAATAAGACCACTCTGTCAGAGACAGTCTCCTGGACAAATGTCAAATCATCACTGTTCGATTGTGCATATCATGACCATGATTTCCTTTTTATTCATCTAGGGGGAAAAAAAAATCTCTATATTTTTTTTTTACAAGATCATCATCATAATGAATGCTGTGTGAATTATTTATACCTTATTATGTCATAATAGACTTCACTTTTTGAACTGAGTTACTGAATGAAATGATTAAGAAGCACCTGTATGTCGGCCACTGAAACATAAATTCCTGGTGATGAGAGTGAGTTTTTTCCTGTTGCGACTGATTTTTCCCCACATCGGCTGCTCTTTACTCCGAAGCATTTAAGCCCCCATGTGTGGCGGTGTGCGCCCAACTCACCATTGGCTCGGGATCTTGTAGGGGCGTTGCTTCACCGTTATTGAGAGCTTTGGGTGCACCGAGGGGTGCTGAAGAGGATGGCCAAGGGAAAGCTTACTTGGCACTGATCCCTCCTTTCAGTAAAAACGCTGCAGTTTACATTTGGCAGCAGTGTTTTTTATTTATTATTATTATTTTTTAATGGAGTCTGAGGGGGAGAGAAGAGAGGATGAATGTGTCATGAACACGGATAATTTAGCAGAGGCCAGTGGGTGCACGTTTTCAGCAATGCGATGAGGCCGATGCACTTTGCAAGAGTTGCGCTGCAGAGAGCCGCCGCGGATCCCACGACCTGTTGCTGACAAGCCGGGGAATAAGGAGAAGCAGACGGAGAGAAGTCGGGGTGGAGGGGGGAGTCGCGCCGCGCCGCTCGGCAGAGACGGAGGGTCGGGTACTGCCTTGGACGGACTCGACGCGGGGGAAATCATGCATCTTGCAATCTGGCTGGTTGGACTAACGTGTCATTTGTCAGCACTGGCCAGGGAAGCTCTGCAGTACCGATTGCATCCGAAACAAGGTAGGTCTGACTCGAATCGCCTCACTCGTCACAGGTCATAATGTATCATTCATTACGGCGACACCTTGATTGCCGCTGAATCCCGCGTTTCGTTGCAGAGAGCTTCGTGAAGCAGCTGTCATCGTATGAAATCATCACGCCGCTCCGAGTGAACGACTTCGGAGAATCGTTCCCGCACAAGCTGCACTACAGAAGGAGACGGAGGAGTTTAAGTGATGACCTGTCGGGCTTGCGGCTTCTCTACAGGATCGACGCGTTCGGGGAACGCTTCCATCTCAACCTGAGCGCAGACTCCAGCTTCATCGCCCCGTCCTACACCGTGACTCACTTGGGAGCGGAGCGGATCAGCGGCGACGCGGACTCGCGCTTCCACGACCCCGGCGATATGCGGCACTGCTTTTTCCGCGGGCACGTCAACGCAAAGAACGAGCACCCCGCTGTGTTCAGCCTGTGCACTGGTCTGGTGAGTCCCGCTGGCTCTCCCGTGTCTTGTGTTTTTTTTTTTCCTCTTTAATCAAGCGATGCTGACATGCTTTCTCCCATTTCAATGGATCCCATCCATGCATGTCCTGCAGAACCCGCAGTCTGAGTGAAGCGTGTAAGAGTGTAACAAGAGCAAGTGTTGCTGGACTAATGACAGAGGGATCCCTGAACTCTGTTACTTATGGGGTGATGCGGTCTATAGGTTGAGATTTTGACTCTGATCAGTTTACCCCTCATTTTTATTGGATGGAGCAAAGACAGGTCTTTGCAAAAGTACTCATACCTCCCTAATAATGCCACATTACACACACAAACACACGCCTACAAAGAAAAATCATTTAGGGTGCACAGCATGATAAATGAGATGAGTTCATCTTTTTTGTCGTGAAATTTTGTGTGGCAGAGAATGTGCCTATAAGCACACCGTCCCCACTGTCATGATGGGGGTGGTATCATGCTGTGGGTAAGTTTGTCTTCAGGAAGGACAGGGAAGCTGGTCAGAGCTGATTTAAAGGATCAAGCTAAATACAGAGTAAACTTGGAAGAAAAGCTGCTAGAAGCTGCAAAAAATTTGAGATCGGGTATTGAGATTGACCTTTTGGCAGGAGCCGGACATTGAACATCCAGCCAGGGGTACAATGCATGTTCTTGTCTTACACAGGAGTGTCCCAATTTGATATTGATATCGGAAATCAGTCCAATATCAGGCCAAAAATGAGCATTATCATTATCTTGAGCTGAATTTAAAATCTTAGATAGAAGCACTCTATCTAGTACAGCATTTCTATCCAGCAGCATGCCAACCACTGGTTAATATTACTTATTGTTGTTGACTTTTGTTCATTTGATCAAGCCTTTTGTAGCATTTCACAGTACAAAACAAGTAATAAAAGTATGCCTGATTCATTCTGACATTGTGTCGGGTCAACATCGATATTGACCAATACCCAAAGCTGCAATATTGGTATCATATCGGAATGAAAAGGTTGAAACAGGACACCTCTCATAGAATGGTCCGGTCGAAGTTCAATTGAAAATCTGTGGGAAGGTTTGAAAGTAGCTACTTTGTGTTAAAAACCATGTGCGTTACGAGAAGAAATGTGAAATGTTTCAGAGTTATAAGAGATCCAGATCAGTTTTTATTGAGCTTTCAAGAAGGTCTTTCTAAGTTTTCCCTTGAGTTTATTGCCTACATTTTGACTTATTTTCATTCCAGTACCTGACCAGATTCACAGTGATGTGTTTTTTTGTTTTTTTGTGTGTGTGTGTTTGGAGATGCTTTACTCATATCCTCATGAATCATTCAGACATGAAAAGACTTTTTTTAATTCAAATGATGAGCCAGTGTTTTGTCTACACATACCAGACAACTTAGCAGAGCTTCAGTTTTAAATTGTATCTTTAGACACTTTGTTCCTGGCAGTCTTTGAAAAAAATTTAATGTTCCCATACTTTGTTGGATCTACAAAAATTACCAAAGACAACAGTTTCAGGTGGAGGTCTCTGAGAGTCTTGACATGGCAAACCAGAACTGAAGCATACAGTGAAACCCCAGGAGTTTTAGAAAACCCTCTCTGTACATGGAACTATCAAACCAAAGCAACTCTAAGTGACCTACTTAGGTGGTAGATCTTTATTATCGGAGTCCTACATTACGATCATTACAAGAGTGGATTATGCAAAAACAAAGCAAAAGCAGGCACAAAATGTCTCCATTGCAGATACGAACTGATGCATGATGGGTATGAAATGTCTAGCACTGACGACAACATTTTATGCCCAAAAAGGTCCGGCTCAAAATGACCAAATCTGCAGTGATGTAAAATGGTGAGGTGCCTGAATGACCTGCATCTCTTACTGATTCATCTGCTATTGCCTCCTAAGTTCATGCATTTAAACACTATACATTTAAGGCTGCCCGTGTTTGCGTGTGTGTGTGTGTGTATGTTTTAGCATTTCTCACCTTACAAGTCAATTTTTCTTACAAATGCTACGCTATAAGGACCCACTGAAGAAGAAGTGCTGCTTTAATTTAGAGTGAATTGAGCTTAGGTTAGACATAAAATGCATTTGAATATGAAAATATGTAATATATGTGAATTTGTACTTGAGGATGACTTTAACAAAATTTACCAACAAAGAGAGGTCATTTGTGGAAAGTGGAAGCCTTTTCCCGGTCCTCCCTTTCTTGCAGTACTATTGTGCTCTTCTAGTTTGTTTGGAGCTAAAGTGGGAATTAAGTTTTGGCTAAGGTTAGAAATAAGGTAGTAGTGGTTAAACTTAGGGGAAATGTTTGGGCTGAGCATGAATGTTGTTACTTAAATGAATGAAACCCAATGCAAAGTCTTCACTTTGTGTGTTTGTGGTGCCACTGCAACAGTGAGACCGTTTTGTGTTACTATTTGGCTTGTTTGTAAGATTCCTTTCACCCATTGTAACATCAGCATGACTCAACATAAATCACATAATCTGAAATCCTAAACAACCTCATGAAACGATTGCTGACACATGATGTCATTTGCCTTTTGATCATACTTGGTTGATAATTCCTAGTAAACATTTTTGAACCCCCATAAATATATATATACAAATATATATATTTTTTCAATCTTATTTGCTGCAAACTTAGTAAACCAGCTGACATAGATGCTGAAATGTGTCTCTCAAGTCTTCTTTAAGATTTAGCAGTTTAAAAAGTTCATGAGCCTGTAATACAGTTCAGGACTGTGGTGGGTTTATAAATCCAGCATTAATCACGCGGGAATCCTCCGTGCTGGACTGATTTAGTTTGCTGACTCCTGTGGGAGAGAATCTGATAAGTGCTGAAGGGGATGACTTCATGGGTCACATGAGGTTACTGGATCAGGAGCAAGGGGGTTGACCTCAGTCGCACCAGCGGGATCCTGTGTGGGGGGTGGGTACAGAGTGACCGTAGACTTAGCGTCTCACTATTCCCGTTGTGGCATCTATTTCAGAGATGCAATTTTTATTTTTGGACTGTTGTTGCAAGTACAGTTTAGAGGGGGACAGGTGGCTCTAGGACTAAATCAAAAGTAAAACAAATTAAATTTTTTCATCTAAATGACACCGCAAGCTGTCGTGCAATTATCAGGTTAATGAGCATTTCATTACCTTTTTGCACAACCGAGACATGTTACTCACTTATCCAAGCAAGTTTGCTTCCTTTTTGTAAACATATCGCTCACTGAGGATGACAGGACAATAGACGCGGCACCAAAGGCTGCTGGGTCATAAATGTGTCTTCATCTGTTCACTGGGGCTTGCTGGTCTGGGCCGCATTGTGTTGAGATGAGGTCATTAAAGAATAATTAAGCCATAAAACAATGGGGTCATTCTAGGAAAATGCAGGTTTCCCATTTTCATCCGGAGTTACTCAAAGCCATCCCCAGGGGGCGATTGATGAGGGGAGAGAGGGCGGGGGGCGCGGAGTTCAGGGAGCTCTTTGCTCTTTTCAAAGTGAGCTCGCCGTGATGGACAGGAAAGAGGAGAAAGCTCTGCAGCAGAGACAACTGCCACTGAAGGTTTTGCGGGGAACTTAAGGATTGCTCACACCGTGGGAAATGTTTGTTCCCTGCAGGGCTGGCGCTCTCGGTTTTCTCCCATAATAGAAGTGTGTGATGGGTCATTCTGCCCTGAGAAATGGTTCTATCTTCTAAATGATGTAAAGATCAGGATCCCGACTCTCCTACGGACCCTTTCACCTCAGAGGTCACCACTGTTTTTTGGATGACTCAGCACAGAGAAGGGGGATGGAAAAAAAAAAGCCATGTCATTTTAGTTCAGATAGAAGCCAGTCGGTTGTGAGGTCCAGTGCAGCTCTCCTTTCTATCCAAACGTCTGGGAGATTTACTGAGCCAACACTGGGAAACTAAAGCTTTGCCTCTTTCTAGTGATGCAACAGGTCATTTGGGTGCTCAGACAGCTGCTAGTAGAGAGTTGTGGGATTAAATCAGATTCACTATACATAGCATTGCAAAAAAACAGGCACCAGCTGCCTTATATTTAATTATAAAGTGCTTAGATGTGCAGAAATGTGGTCTCACTTAAATGTCCTGTAATGTGCACATCATTAAAAATAATCTCACTAAACATGGAATTGCAGCAATTTTCATGTAATTCTTATTCCTACAAAGCTTTAGTAACAAATCATTGAGAGTTATACTTAATTTCTTTTACCTTAGCAGCAGATTAAGTTGTTTTAAAATGTAACAGGAGAGCAAAGCTGTAAAAATGTTTATTTTCATTTTGACAAGTTGTTGGTAGATTGTGCACAGATTGTCAGGTAACAACACATCACCTCAGGCCTTCAGCTAAAGAAAAACTAAAGTTTATTTTTCCAAAGAAAAGCTTTTGTTCATTTTAGAGGTACCCCTAATTTTTTTTTCTTTTTGAAGAACTGTTTTAAAATGCTTAAAAGATCATTTTAAAACAAGCTACAATTTTTCAAGTGACTGAATTTTGAGTTTTCATGAAGCCATCATCAAAATTCCAAAAAAATTAAGGCTTTCATTCTATGTGTACTAAACCTGTAAGATATAATAAATTTCAATTTCTGAAATGAAAAACAAGTGTTTTCACAATACTCAACACTTTAGATGTTATTGTGGATTGTGCAGAGCCTTCATTTCAGGTGGTTCAGAAGATCCTCATGAGTGTAATCAGAGCGATGGCTGAATTCAAATAGCAGGTTTGCCCTCAAGATTGTTATATTTCTTGAAGTGCTGCCATTGTGGATATGATTAGAGTGCAGTTCTGGCCTGTGGCCAATGTGTCTAGTCCTACTTTATATTCTCTGCTGATCAAATCCTTTAGGTGACCAAGCAATTTAATTTGGCTTCTTGGCTCCTCCTTGGAGAAGCCAGAACTGGGATGCGCTGCAGTCATAATTTTTAACCAGACCTAAAGTTCTGAGCATGCTGAAGAGAGTTGGGTAACTCTGCATATGGGGAGCAAAGTGAGCTTGTCGTGCACAACAGAAGACATTAATACTGATTTTTAACCAACTGGCAGTTGGTTAACTTCATCCACATTGAGTTCTTGGAACTGAAAAATGACAGTGTAAGGCGCAGGAAAATGTCATGGAAGGTGTCAAAGTTTGACGCTATAAGGTCTCGTAACACTGCACCGGAAGGGTGTTGAGAACAAATTGTGAACAAATCCTTCCACTCTTAGTGAACAAACACAGTTTGTACTTGTTTTCCGTATCCGAACTGTCAAATGCCCATCACCTGTGGGGACGGCTGTGGTGTAACACTCGCGTAAAGATAACATTCCAAGGTCCAATATCCGGCTTAAGTGTGCGCATGAAATTACCATGCAAACACCACCGTGCCTCATGGCTCAAAGCACTAAGAGGCTTTGAGAGAAGCTGAGCTGCCAAATCAATATTAGCATTCCTCTGTCAGCAGCTCTCTCCTTTTATGATGATGTCACTCCTCCCACTGTCAGCGTGTGAGGAGGGAAACACGTTTCCAAAGTTGTGAACATATGACAGATCAGCTTCTGCACAGACGCACAAGGCTGTTCACACAGTTGCAGTGACTCGCTTGCTTATTGATGAATGCAGAAAAAGTTGCAGAATGTGTGAAAATTATTGTCGTGGGTAAAAGTTCAAGAGTGACTGAAAGTGAGCTTTGACAAGAGATTTCTGAGCCGGTATGTTCGTCCCATACGTTCCCTCCAAAAACAAACTCTTTAAGAATATCGCCTGAGGCGATAACAGAGTACGTTAGTGTCAGTGGAAGTCAGTCGTAAACTGAACCCCACACAGCACACACAGTATATGCTCTCACATGCAATCACACGCTTTGTGCCAAAGCCGTGAATGACGCCTCTTTTCTCTCCGTCAGGTTGGAACATTTACGACACAGCACGCCGAATACTTCTTGGAGCCACTTTTGAATGTGTCTGGCGCGGAATACGACGACGAGCACAACAAACCACATCTCGTCTATCGACACGAGAGGAGACGAAACACCTCGCATCCCGATGAACCCTGTGCTGCCTCGGGTAACAGACAGACTAACTCATTTGCCTGTAACCAAAGTCTGTCTGAGTTTCACCCTCAGACACTTACCTCCTCATTATCTGCGCACACTTCTCTGAATCATGGCCTTTAATGTTGCCTTAAAATTTTAACTGTGTCAGTCACAGGTTTTTTTTGTGTGTGTGTGCTCTACGATACCTGAAAGATTTCAGCCTTGATTAAGGAGTTTTATTGAAAGCCTCTCTCAACTTAATTAAGCAAAACTGGCTCCAAGGGCTGTTTGCTGCTTTTCTTCTGCTGAAGCAATCTTTGCCAAGTTCTCTGGCAGGAGCTCAGACAAGGTTAGAAGTAATTACGATTTAGTTTGGAGTTGCATTTAAAAGAACTCGGGAAATGTTTTCCGCCCGAGAGCCTGCTTGTGCGTTCCCCCTGTTTCCTTTGGAACCTTTATGGTGAGGGATCTAGGTGGCAAAAAAAGCAATGTGACTGAATGAAGTACACCTCGATGGAAGACCCTCCCTGAACTCCTCAAAGGCAGCTCTCAAGGTGGCCTTTTGTTGCATAATGCAATAAATCTTTTATGGGCAGAGCTCTTGAGTTGCTTGTTGTCTGGAGTCGGCCTTTGTGGTCTGATGGTGGCCATTGTCAGTGGACTGACCTGGAGAGCCAGCCCAATGATGCCTTATGATGCTTTGCCCTTTCACTCTTTTGGCCTCTGTGTGTGTGTGGCAAACAGAGGCGAGGGCAGAGATGTTCGCTGCTCCCCCACTCTGGGACAGGTTTAAATATTCTCACCCTTTAGAAAAACATCAGATGCCTCATCATACATTCATTTCGTATTACAAATTCTGCTTCCTGGATCTTTCGCCCTTTGCTCTGGGGTCTTCCCCCTTGTCCAATTGTGACCATCTCAATACTTCTAGTGTTGGTCATCAATACTTTTTGGAAAACTTGAGTTTGCTTTTTTGGCCAGCAGTGGCTTATAACTTGAAATTATCCCATGGATGCTTTTTTGGCCAAATCTCTTCCTTACTATTAAACCTTGAACACTTACTTTCACTGGAAAGTCGACTTGTCCACTGCACCACTTACTTAATGACTGCTTGTGAAAAGATGGGGGAGGATAAACTGTCCTGGGAGAAATGAGGCCTGCAGTGCTTTTTATGTTGTTTTGGGTTCTTTTGTGACTTTCTAAATGAGTCATGAATTGCGTCTTTGAGCAATTTTGTTAGGTTTTTTTAGACTATTCCAGAGGAATATATGTCAATTATTTGTTTCGCGTCTGTTCTTCAATGTGTTTCAAATGAGACATTATTTGTTGCATTTTAAGATATTTTAGCCTAATTCATGTGGTCAAGTATTTTTTTCAATTTCCAGGCCTGACTTCAAAGTGTGGCTCTTGAAGTTGAACTTGTTCTTTTTAGGCCTATTTGTCATCTGTGTTGGAATTATTGTCTTTCTGTTTCCCTCACCCGTTCCTCTTTTCTTTATACTTTTTCTTCTTAATGTCTATATAATTTTTATGACTTTGGAGTCTGAGTCAGACGGCAAATTCGTGCAACAATATCCTTTTCAATATTAAGTCCTGAATCACAATCACACACTTTTAATCATAAAGTTCTGTAATTGTAGAACTCATAAATAATTAATGTACAACAAATAGAACTTTCTGGTGCATGTAAGAGATGGGAGGTAGGAAGAAATGTAAATTTCCCAGGACACCTGTGGGGCTTCATCAAAGGAAAGTGAGGTAAACATGTTGGAGGAAGATTAAAAGATCCCAAGTTAGGATTGTGAGGTGACCCAGGCTGCAGCTCCTCAGCTTTATCAGATAGGTGCCTCTCTCAGATGGAGTGATAAAAGGTGCTCTTTGAACGCCACATTGAGAGTCAAGACTAACAAGCCTGTCATGTCTTTTTATGGGAAGGAGAGCAGAGTACGCTGCTACTAGCAGGTCTGACGTAAACCGTGACTTGACGCGTGCCGTTCTGCTTGCAAAATACTTGTAGTAGTTGCTTTTTGAATTGACATATTGTCCTATAAGGTTTGAACTGCTTTTGCATTTTCATTGATGATCTTTGATTTCAAATAGCTCAAAGCTGCAGGTTATTCTCTACAACCAATCTAAATCAATGCGTCTAATTATAGTTGGAAAGTCCCAAGAAACATACTTTTAGCAACTTTAGTATGGAAATCATTACTCTTTAAGGATCATACAAAGCATCTCTATAGAAACAGGCAATATCTCCTAATTTTGATGACTGCCTTTAGCAACTTAAAAATAGCAGTCTCTGTTTTTATTCCCTTGATTTAAGGTGCTTAACTTTGACTCCTTAAGATTTCCAAAAAGGTGACCAGCCTTTCCAGATCCCAAACATTCCATGACAGATTTTGAAAGCCTAAATAGGCAAGTCACAGCAACTTTTGTCATTATATCTTTAGCCTACCTGTTATCTGCTGTTATCTCTTGCTCTATTGTGGCATTAGATAAAACAGACATGTTGCAGAAAATTGTTTTCCCTTAAAACAGCTACCTATGTCTCATGTGTCGTCCTTTAAATGCCTCACTGAGAGTGAAATAAACAAACTGTGTGTCTTCACACAGTAACTGTTTCCTCACCAAAGGGTGTTATTGCTACTGTGGCCTTAGTAGCTCTTGTTAGATTGTGTTTACTGATTGGACAGAGTTCACATAGTCTTATGTCTGACCTCATATGATTTCTTGGTGCAATTTCAAACATTTCCATAGACTTAAAGATTGTTTTCTAGCTTTATGTCCAATATGTAGTGGACTGGTAAAATGTACAGATTTCATTATAATCTTTAGTTCATTTCAGTTGTTGCCCAAGATCCTTATTCCTAGAATAACAATTTATCTTCTAATGTATCCATGAAGTTATTGACCCTGAGAGCATGTGATGTTGTTGAGAGGCTGGATTTTGGTATTATTTTTGAAGTTACAATAGCACCCTTTGTCAGGGTCAGTCATCTTTATGACTCCTATATTCTCTTTCTCTCTCTATGTGTCTGTGAAGAGGGCTCTTATTCGAAATCAAAACTGGGAACTGGAGTGCCGAGTGGTTTGGCAGGTTTGGGACTTTGAAGAGGTTTGAGGCATTCAAAGGCCTTTTTAGGTTCAAACACATGGAAATGCAGACTGGCCAAGTGTGCCCCACTTGTCAAACAGCTTCTCCCCACTTGTAAAGAAATTGTTTTTCTTTAAACATTTGCTCATGGGTGGTCATTAATCATTTTCGTTTGGCTTTCCAAGCAGTCCTTGAAGAAAACTCATGAAAAGACCCAAAATTGAAAAAAAGACGTCAAGTACGTCTAACCGGAACAGATCACAAGAAGTTATATTTCGTATGCTGAAATGCACTAATTTGAATTTTGTTACATTTTTCCAATCTTTTTTTCCACATACAAGTGGTCTGTCTTAGTCCTCTGTGGTGACACACAGCAAATTCCGCAGAGTTAAATCAACACTATGCCAAGTCCATTTGGTCCTTATTCATGCAATCGGCCTCCAATCAGAGGCAATTTACCTGGAGCTTTGAAACACAAACATATTAACACAGAAAACCAAAGCAAAGCCCTTGGACTATTGTAGTCCTATTTTTGGGGGTTAAAGATCCAAAAGGGAAACCCAGACATCTTTCTCTCCAGTGAGTCTCTGCAGCTCATTTTGCAAGTCATTCATTGGCCAGAGGGCATATTTAGTTCCTCTTATGAGTTGGGTACCATTGCCATTAGCCCTTTCAAAGAGAACAGTAAATGTTTCAGATCGGAGCAATGGTTGAATTAAAAGAGATGAAGCTTCAATCCATCTATCTTCTGCTCCATTCTGCCATCACTGATGAACAAGGAACCAAAATACTTACTACTCTGGTTCCAGTTATTGTTACATAGTTTACGTGCAGACTTCTTCCTTCGATAATAGCGACCCTACTGAAGAGTGTTGCTTTTACTGGGTTCTGGTGGTCCTTGGTCGGGTGTTTGGGATGATCCAAAAAAAATGAGTTTTTTCCCATTTGTCATTAACAGCTGAATTCTGGGTGTATCTCTATTTTTCTACTCATTTTCCTTCTTATATGACATGTCAAACTACTGCCTTAACTCACTGTCCGTTACCATAACAACAAAAATTGGGACATTTGTACTTTGAGGCAGTGAAAGTTTCCAAAACCTCTATGGTTTTTGAACAAATATGGTTGAAAATAATCCAAAGGAACATCTGCACATGTATTTCACTGGGTTAAGTTTTGTTTTCCATGTTGTGATCTTTGACATGTAGAAATGCTTGACTTTGTCGTTCATGTGCCATCAGTGTCTCAGAGTTGTCAGAATAGAAGTGGACTTGTGAGGACTTACAAAGTGTTACCTTGATGGAATGTGATATTTTGTTATTTCAGCAGACAGAACATGGCCATATATCTGTCTTCAGCAGCTTTTCTTCCCAGTGAGTGTCTTCATGGACTGTTGATAAAAGCATCTCTCTCACTGGATGAGCTGGTGAGAAAAAATTTAGATTTAAACTGCCTTTGTTTTTGGTTTAATGGGTTAATGCAAAGAGATTTGTCAGAAAGAGCCTGGACAGCCTGAAAAGTTCTCATTGACTGATATGTGTATCATTTGTATCAGTTTCCTTCCTCGCTCTCCCAGCCTGGGTGGTTTCACTGAGAATACCACTGGTGTAGATAGCTGTTGAGTGGGTGATTAATGCTTAAAGTTACAAAGTGCTTTCTTGAGCCTGGTTCTGGATTTAGAAGAGGATAGAAGCTCACCAGGCTCAAATCACAACACAGCTTTAATGACACACATTCTGCAGGGTATCTGTCCCTGAGCCTGCATGCCAATCCGTGTGTTGTCCTTCAAAAAGAGATAAACAAAAAGGATGAGGGTGTCTGCAGATAGGGGTAAATTCTTCACTGGCTGCCTCTCTCTGTGTTTTCTAAAATCCAATTTTAGACAGGCAAGAATTGGATAAAACTGAACTATAATATATACTATATTTTTTTTTCTAGTGCCTTGCCAAAAATTTAATTCAATACTTAAAATAATTGGTGGCTTGATTTGAGGTAAATTATGAAGCTTTTTATTCTCCTGAACTCACTTGAACATATCGTGTCTAGGATTTTTAATTTTTCATGGCAGCGCCTCACAAAATTTTTTCTTATCTCTTAATTTTATTTATTTATTTTTAACATTTTGTCAACTTTCAGTGACAAACTGCATTTTATTATGTGTGGATTAAAAAAGCAGCCAAGAGTCCCGTTGTAAATCTTGAAAAGCTGCAAAAATCCACACTTCTGGTGGGAGAATCTGTTGCCTTCTGAGTAGCAAGAAGAAAACCACAGCTGAAAGCCATGAAAAGCCCCTTTCACATTTCCTTCAAGCCATTTTGGACCACACCATGCACGTGGAAGAAGGTGCTCTGGTCAGATGCGACCAAATTGTAACCCTTTGTGCTACCTGCACAACGCTGGCTAACATGACACAAAAAATTGAACACACCGAACTACAGGGAGACATGTTGGTGACAGCATCATGATGTCGGGACAACAAAATAACCAGAAGACACGAGATCATGGAGTAAGCTAACTTTGGGGCGGTGTAGAAGAATAGTTGTTGGAGGCTGTAAAAGACTTCAAGCACAACAGTTTCATCAAATTTTCAGGTGTTACAGTAGCTCCTTTAGAGTCGAGACCTAAATCCAATTTAAAATGAGATTTCCAAACAGTAGATCAACTTTTGTGTTTGCAAAGTGATAAAGTCTGAAAATCACATTAAAGTGCATATCATTTGTCTGGGCTGTCGGTGGATGAAGCAAGCAACCCACTTATTGCTGGAAGCTGTTGAACAGATCGTCAGAGGAATGGAAAAGAAACTCCTGTTTTTATGTGTGTGTGTTTCATCCCTGGCCTGTGCTGTATGTGTCTGTAAGACTGTTGCTTCAGAGTTTGGTACTGGTGTCCGCCTACTTGCAAGACACCACTGTCTTTGCTGCTTATCACTTCTGAAAACCAGAATGGCTTTTGTCATCAATTATTTCAATACATAGTCTATGTTTACTACTGCATTTATTTAGATGTGCAAAATTACAGAATGAGTCAAAATCACGAATCTGATCCACTAAGTGTAAGCAGGCATTCTGACTACTGTTTGTCTCTGAATTTACAGCCGAGAATGACATATAGTTGCTAATAATTGCACTCAGTGTCACCTGATGTAATGATAGCAGAACCTCTGGACAGGGCCCAGACAGAGCTATCTGCCCTCAGTAACCTTGATAGCTTCCATGTGTCTGCCTGTCCGGAGGCCGTGGCCTTACTGAACCCCATGTGTTGTGTTGTTTTAGCCGTTCCCGAGACACATTTCAGCTGGAGCTATTTTCTACTGTCTGGGTTGTCGCAACACATGTGGGCCGAGTGGAATGGTTAGAATAATTGGAGTGACGGTGGCTAACTAATTGGTGACCTGGGTGAAAGTTGGAGATAAGTGGCACTGGCAGGTGAAAAGCAGCTTTCTCTGAGGTAGATTGAGCAAAGCCAGGTCTAAGAGTCGCTCGGAGAACCATTAGTGCTGTGACCTGGGGCTGCGGCCGTTTATCAGAGATGAGCTAGACAGTAATGAAAACTGATGACCTGCTTTGTGCATGTCAAGGCCAAAGGTGCTTCTGCATTTTAAGTAGTTTTTTTAGCGGGGTTAAGGGTCATTCTAGGATTAATGCTTTGGAAAACAGTTACTTCACCTGAGTTTAGCAACCTTTTCATAAAGATTGCTTGTTTGTGTGATTTATTGGTTTGAGTCAAAAAATTAAGGAGTTCAGCTTAGAGTGTGCAATGAATTTAGCTTTGGGACAACAAAGCATAAATCATTAAGTTCCATCTGGCAATTGAAATGAGATCAACCTGGTAAAAAACATCTCCTTGTTCTACGCATCGCTTTGTGTAGAGAGTCTAGACCTCCAGCTATTGAGAAAGG
Organism: Phalloptychus januarius; assembly: GCA_902982915.1. Taxonomy (NCBI): domain Eukaryota; kingdom Metazoa; phylum Chordata; class Actinopteri; order Cyprinodontiformes; family Poeciliidae; genus Phalloptychus; species Phalloptychus januarius. The sequence goes on along the minus strand of CADWAE010000471.1, from coordinate 14,469,025 downwards.
TTGCATGCTGGAGGCATCGACTCTGTCACTAGCATTTGGCCGTGGCATATGTAATGCTCCAGTTCGACGCTGTGAAGGTTACCGGTAATTGGCTGCGCTGTAAAGAACCATACCCACAGCGAACAGAGAAGTTGTCGAGCCGAACAAGATAAATGTTGTTAATTCAATATCTGGAAGCGTGGCCAACATGGACTGAATGACCATTGCAGCAGAGGATATGCCAGACTACAGTTCAGGTCAGAAAAATTAACATCATTCTTCCTTCTGTTCGTCGGTTTGCTCAGTTGAAATTCTACTGGAGAAATCCACTTAAATGGAGGAAAGCCCAGATGGAGCACTGAAAGGAGATGAGAATCTGGCAGAATTATGTAGGAAGGTTATCGCCAGGCTACAATTAGATCCAACTAATCTGGGTTAAACAGAATCACAAAATTACCAGGAAAGCATCTTCACATATTGAGATTTGTGTAACAAATTTTTCAAAATGTCAGCATACACGACAACGGCAGCTTAAAGAATCCTTTATCTATCTGTTGAGCTAAACACTTTTAGTTCTGCCTCGTGTGCTGAAAGCCCACATCTTTCAGTGCCGGTTGAAAACTACACCACTTTACTTTTAAAAGCCGTCTTTGGCTGAAACAATTTGTTGTCTTTGCTTCTATCCGTCTAGCCACAGAATTGCACTTAATTGTGCCTCCGTCTGAAGGAATTTGTAACATTTATCCCTTCTTGAGTTGCGCTGTCAGGTAATTTCAGTAAGCAGACTGTCTGATTTCGTATGGAGGCAAGGCAATACCAATATGTCTGAGGTATACGGTCTGTTTAATTATTACCCTTGGAATAAAGCTCAAACTCTCAGCAGGTCACTGTTAAAGAATGTTAATTAGCTCAACAATGAAATTTGAGTTTCCCTTTGTTCTCTCCTAAACTGGGATGTTTGGGAGAGTCGAAGCATCTGCATCTAAGTTGAAATGGATGTTTTTTTGGACAGACAGGTGTACTGTATGCACACAGTTCAAAGCAAAGATACTTGCACTGAGAGCTTCCTTGTTAGAAACTAATTGAAATTCCACTCTTCATTGTAAAATGTTTAGAGATCTGACCTGAAATGATTAGTGATGACATCGTATGTAATGCTGTCAAATCTTTTATAACCAATACAAGTAATGTGTGTTGCACAGTTGCTTGTTGCATGTTAGTTCAGGATTGTCTGTGTTCTTATGTCGGACAATTGAGGAAATAAATTAGTTTATCAAGTTGCCTTTTTTTCTTATGCAGCTCTCTGTTATGCTGGGATTTGGTGTTTGTGTATTATTTTTGCTTTAAAAAATGCTTAAAGCCTCCAATAAACACATGCAAAAGAAAACCAGCTATAAAGTTGGGTTGTAGGATAACTAATATAAACCTGAACTACTTTTTGCTTCCTTTGGTCTAAATTTGGGGCTGCACAGTGGCACAGTTGGTAGAGCTGTTGCCATGCAGCAAGAAGGTTCTGGTTCGATTCCCGGCCCCGGTCTTTCTGCATGGAGTTTGCATGTTCTCCCTGTGCATGCGTGGGTTCTCTCTGGTTACTCTGGCTTCCTCCCACAGTCCAAAAACATGACTGTCAGGTTAATTGGCCTCTCTAAATTGTCCCTAGGTGTGTGTGTGCATGGTTGTTTGTCTTTTGTGTCTCTGTGTTGCCCTGCGACAGACTGGCGACCTGTCCAGGGTGACCCCACCTCTTGCCTTGAACGTTAGCTGGAGATAGGCACCAGCATCTCCCGACCTCACTAAGGGAAAAAGGATGGACGGACGGTCAGTCGGTCTGTCGGTCGGTCTAAATTTGGCTTTGAACAAAGCACTTTAAAATGCCTTGTTGCTGAAAGGTGCTATGCAAATAACATTTGATTGATTGACCATCAGCTTCCTTAATGATTCAATTTCAGTTGTTCCTGTAATATCAATCATTCCCAGACAAAACCTGAATATTTTATTTTTAAACGGTCTTGCTGTGATCGTTTTGTGGCGTGCTGATGAAATACTTTACACACTAACAGGAGCCTAAAAGTGATGCTCATGTTAGTTGGGTTTTATATAAAGCACGTGCAGATTAGACATCTATGTCATGAGCCTCCGTCACAAGTAACTCCTGGAGTTTAAGTTCATGATTATTTTTTTAATTATTTTTAGATGAAATACGAGTTAGATGCAGTAAGTATATTTGATTTGAATCAGTGCCCACAGGGTGAAGTCATCTCTCTGTGCTCAGTACACCATGAGGTCAGTCTCCTCATGGTGTGACTAGCAGATCACCACCCAGTGAAAGGGAGATTTCAACTCCAGGCGATTTGGCTAATCTGCACTGATTCAAACACTATTATACCTGGGAACATACAATATGCTCTTCTCCCCTTTTTTTTCTTTCTTTCTGTCCTGTTACTGTTTACATGTAGGCTGGTAGTCCTCTGTGCCTTCATAATCCCCTTGATGTCTGAATTGATGATTTTGTTAAAGAGGTTTAGTGTCATAGGTTTGACACTGATGAGTTTCTTCCAGGAAAACACAAAGCTCCGTTCTGATCCTGCAGGCAGGTCTGTGTGCAGGGTTAGGGTTAGACAGGCTTGGCTGTAGCTTGGCTGCTGAGACTGGCATGGGGCTGGGCCTCTCAGCGGCAAGAGCTGTGCATCGTTGTGCCAGAAAGTCACGCTCTGCCTCATGTACCCATTTAGGGCACTGCTTGAATAATCATAGCGCACTAAATGGATTGCCTCGCCACCATTTCCATCTTTTTTTTCTGTCTTTCAAACAGATGGACACAATCTCTCTTTGTGTAAGACTATGGAAAAACTGAGTTTAGCGAGTACAATCGAAGTCTTCACCAGCTCTGAGGACAAAGTTGAGGAGGTTGTTGGGGATGATGAACTCGAAACTGGGCTCTGAAGCACCGAAACGCTTCCTTAGCATCATTCACTTACTGCATGAAATCAGTCCTATGTATATTTATTCTCTTACACTAAATTATTATCGTTTACTTAGAGAAATGAAAGAAATCTCCAACAGCTTCCACATCTAGAGACTGACATTTTTCACCCACCTTGTTTGCGGAATAGCTCAAGCTTAGTCACAACTCTGAACATTAGTTTTCAATTGATTCTCAATTGGATTTAGGTCTGTACTTTGATTGGGCTACTTTAACACATGAATAATCTAGAGGTGTCAAGCTGTATTCTGTCTGTGTATGGATACTTAATTATGTGCAACTAAATAAGGTAAAATTGTGCTTTCATCTTTTCCAGCTTTGAATTATGTTGAAATCTGAAAACCTTTCATTGCACTTTAGTTTGACAGACCCTCATGTTGCATTTCCTGTAGGGAATTAGATTTGTCTCCCTTGAGTTTAGAGACAGCTGGATGTCTTGTAACATGATGTGGGGATCACCTGCATTTCTTTGGCTTTTGGCGTAAGCTTATGTGTTTTTTTTTTGTTGTTTAATGCTGGTTCTGGCTCTTTAGAAGTATCTTACTAAGCTCTTCTGGTCTCATAAATGTGTAATTAAATCCGCCTGGAACTTTCCAAGTTTTCCTCTTCCTTCCTTCCAATGAAAAAAAACCCCCAAAAAACCTGCCTACGCTTTTAGTCTACCCCTGTCTCCCTCTTTTAACTTCACCCTGTCACGGTGAAGGAATCTCTTGCTCGGAGCCAGCTCAACACGTGCAGTTCAGCTGAAAGAACTGAGCCTGCTGAATATGTGCGGTATTCGGCTGTCATTCTGTTTGGGAGACTGCTGCTGAAGGCATTCATCTCAGTGCTTGCAAATGAAATTGTTGCAGTCTGGGACTAAATACATTTGATTTATTCCTTTCAGTGCAATCTCTCTTTTTTTTTTATGTCACCATTTCACAGAAACGATTGACCAGACTCATAGTGAGGTTGAGCAGTGGCTGCAGCCTTCTGGCTGCTGCACACATATAACACTCTAATTATATGACTATAAACTTTTATTCCACCTCTCGTTTTCAGCTTTGAGATGCTTAGTGGGTTTTTTTTTTGCATGTGCAGTCAGCCTTAGATCAATCCCTGACCTTTGACACTGCCCAGGATATTTTGGGTTTGGGCCGTTATTATGTTTTAGGGTCTAGTTCTGCTTTCGTTTTTTGTTTGTTTGTTTTTTTGCAAATGCTCTCACATTTTTCTCAAACATCCTCTCCAACACAATATAATTGATGGTGGATTCTGGCTTTCTGGTCAGGACACCATGACACTCCCGTCTCTGTGCTTCACAGCCGACATGAGGCTCTTTTGTTGAGTTATTTCTAAATTTCTTGTCCTGGTCTACATTCGTCTTGACAAATACTCAGCGTTTGCTTTCACTTCAATGGTCAGGAGGTCAACAAACTAAATGTCTGAGGTTTAAACAATCCAAACTCCTTCAACATGCTGAATAATGATCAACTTATTCAATACGACTTTGATATTGGACATTTTAAGTGGGAAATACATTTGACTGTATTTTTTTTTCTTTTTTACAAAAAAAAAATCATTCATTTTAGCCAAATTTTTACAGAAAATGTTTTGCACAAATATTTTTCACATGAATGTATTGCATGTTTTGATGCCATACAAGTAAATTTTAAAAAATATATTTCACTTTGAAACAATTTGAATCAGTCATACTGTACATTAGTTGATTTTAGTGATCGTCTTGATTTCCAAGATATCTATTTTTCGTTTTTTGTCATTAAAACAGGAAACTCCAGGAGGTCGGCCTCTTTTGAGAGCAGAGGGAACATGGCTGCGGAGCTGGATTCTCTTACTGCCACAATAAACCAGCATCACATTGATGAAAACAGCACCAGGCGCGACGGCACAACCACCCTGCGGCGACGCAAGCGCTTCCTCTCCTACCCTCGCTACGTTGAGCTGATGGTGACTGCAGACGCCAAAATGGCCCGTCACCACGGACGCAACCTGGAGCACTACATCTTAACAATCATGTCAGTAGTAAGTAAATTAATGCTTCTTGAAACTATCTTTTTATTTAGTTTGGATTTTTTTTTCATTTGCATAATATTTGCATAATCTTGAAGTAAAATTTTTCACTGTATCTGTTTTTCCAATCTAAGGAGCCATTGATAGTTAGTATTTTGCACTCTTGTTGCTGACAGATACTTTTATAAGCCAGTTTTGAGCGTCTTGATCCTCGTTTTGAGAACCAGATTCTGTACACAGAACAAGAGCTTTACAGTATGTAATGTAAACACAAGCTGTATCTAATCAAAGTGATTGCTGATTGCTTATTGTTCACACATCTAAAAATATTTTTTTGTAAATATAATAGCAGTTCAAAATTGTGCTGATCTTTAATTTCTGTGTTGTGAATCTATTCAGTTGGTTCCTGCTAAAAAAAACAAAACATTTAGATTTCCATACCCCCAGATTGCATACTGAACAGTGCGACAGCTGTAGCATTATAGTCTAGTCCCCAAAACAACCTGGCAAACCCATCCAGAAAAATCTAACCACATGGTAAAGTGTGCCAAAGACAAGATAAAAGCAAAGAGATGTCCAGAGCAAAATGATTAAAAAAACCTCTCCATAACTAAATACTATTTGTAAGGGGTAAAAATATAAACAGATTTTTTTGTATTTACAGTCAGTTTTTAAAGCCTCAAAGTTTACAGTTGTAAACCTTGTGGTGGCTTCAGCTTAATGCAACCAGAACCACAGCGGCCTGGTTAACTGGGTCCACTCCGACTCAGCTGCTGGACTGTTTATGAGTCCCGAAGCCGTCTAACAGTTAATCTACTCTCAGAATTATTAAACGTCTCAGTCAAAAGGTGTGAAACGGGATAGGTAGATGGATTGGACTGTTTGTTCCTTCTGTCACCTCTCTCCGGTTTCATTAACAGTAGATTTAAAGAACTTATTAACCTATGTGAGAGCAATGATTGTCAATGTTGTGTTGTTGTTAAACAGAGTATGGTCAGTGATAAATGCAGGTGTGCTAATTTTTTGTTGCACAGGTCTAAGTATGAGTCAGTCCGAGAGTCCCATTAAACCTTAAGAAATATATATACATTTTGCTATTATTTGAGCAGAAATAGTTTTATTATTTTAAACATAACATGTATCTATTGATTTTGATATTGACTTTGTCCAGAGACGAAGCCTGGAGCCACATGTAGGTATTTGAACTCTAAATACCTTTGATCAAAATGCGTAAAAAAGAGCATTGTTCATAAATATAGAGGCAATAAAAAAGGCTAGTTTTAAGTTTTAGTGGGTTTTTGCATTTTTCTGGCAATTTTCTGCACCTAAAAAACGGAAACTATACATTTATTTCTTTTTGTCCTGAGTCTCTAAATTAGCCGCTTCCCCATTTATTATCTACATTTACAGGAATTTCTGCTAACCAGATAAATTCATCCTTATTTTTCTAAAGTTTATTTTTTGTTATCTAAAACCTAGAAGTATAAGTAAAACAAAATAATTTTAATTGCAGAACAAGCTAATTTTATGTTGTAGATTCTCATAAAAACTGAAAAGTGACTGTTTTCAAAAGTCCATTTTCAGTTTCAAACAACTCGATCTTTGTCTCTTCCTCCTTAAACTGTTTCTGAGGCCATTTGTCTGTACCTCGATATTCAAGTCGAAGATGGGTGTAAGCAAATGTCTGACTTAAACTGTAAATGTACTCTGTGATGGAACAATATTTAGCTTTTAACACGCTTAGAAAACATTTATCTGCAGCTTTTCTTTTCTTTTTTTTCTGCTTCTTAGCAAATTTGCATCTGTGTTTAGTTACCGCCTTATCAAAGATCCTGCAGGCTGCTGCCTTCACATAACAACACGCACTGGAGCGAGAGGAAATGGACCAACATCTCATATGTCACTCTTAAAATAAGAGCTTGCAAAGACAAGCTCCCAGTGTGTAGGCCGAGGCCACGTTTGCCTCCCCTCAGGCTAAGACAAGCTAAATGTTTATGGTGGACTAATGAGTTCCTGTCATGCGGCTGGACACAGCCTCAGGAGACGGCTGGCCAACCGTGACAGGGGTGCTCAAGAACAGCAGGAGAGGGACGAGATATCTTGGCTGTTAATCTTAAGCAAAGAGGCTTTTTTGCTGCCATTAATCAAATCAAGCCAAAAGAATAGTTGGCAAAAAATACGCTGAAGTTGTTTCCTCTCTCATTCTAAACATGACTCGCTGCGTTCCGGGGCAGGTTAGTGAAGATTTCGTCCACATTTTTTTTGTCTGCGTGTTTCGTCTCTGTTACAGGTAGCAGCGGTGTACAGTGACCCCAGTGTAGGGAACCTCATTAACATCATGGTCGTCAAGCTAGTCATCATCCACAATGAGCAGGTGAGTACACTGACCCTCAATGCTCCCTATATGAGGGTCTTCGGTATATAGCTGACATCATCGCAGGTGTTTGTGGTTTGGGGTTTTTTTTTTTCCTTCCCCAAGAGACCTGCTTGAAATGACTCTGCCTGTCATTCTCAAATCTCATGAGAGGTCTCCTTGAAGAACAGGTGATACTGTGGTAAAGCACCTGGAGGAGACAGATTTTGAAAACATGCATGAATGTATAGAGAGGCGGTTAATTAAAATAAGAAAGGTGGAAAGAATAAAAAGTTCTCACTAAAAGTAGGAGGATAGAGCACATCACACCACCTCTAAAGTCCCTGCACTGGCTCCCTGGAGCTTAGAGAATAGACTATAAAATACTGGTGTTAGTTTATAAATCACTGAACGGTTTGGCACCACAATATATTAAAGATCTGCTGTCGTCGTATCAACCTTCCAGACCCCTCAGGTCTTCTGGTTCTGGTTTGCTCTGCATCCCCAGAACCAGAGCCAAACATGGAGAAGCAGCATTCAGCTTCTATGCACCACAAATCTAGAACAAATTTCCAGAAAACTGCAAAACTGCTGAAACACCGAGTGCCTTTAAATCTAGAGTAAAAACCCACCTGCTTGGAGTTGTCTTTGAAGCATAATCGATTAGGAATTCAACAATGACAGTTGACTGAATGTAATGTTTCAATTGTTGATTCTCTGTTGCATGACTTTGTGTTTTTATGATGTAAAGAACTTTGAAATGCCTTGTTGCTGAAATGTGCAACTACATACTGTGCAGAAGAAAATCATTTACTTCCTTGTAAAGAACCATCTAATGCAAACAGGAGGGAAGTTTGAGGGTTTATAAATTAATTTGCTGACACTTGAGATTAGCTGTGGCCTCTCCAGGTCCAGCTGTTAGCTTCAGCCTCAGAGGAACCAAAGAGAGCTGTCGACTTCAGATAATACAGGAACTACTTCCAGTGTCTTAACAGACGCACACATAAAATAAACTGATCCTGTCTCTTTAAAATAACTAAATCTGGCATTATTGCTGCATGTGTTGACCCCGGCTCCACTAACACAGGAAGGACCTACTGTGAGCTTCAACGCTGCCACCACTCTCCACAACTTCTGTGTCTGGCAGCAGAGCCAGAACATCCAGGATGACAGCCATCCTTCTCACCACGACACAGCGCTTCTCATCACCAGGTACGTTTTGAGCGCTGTTCTTTAAAACTTCTTCAAGCAAGCAGACGTGTAAGAATATTATTTCTCTTCTCTCTCCAGGGAAGACATTTGCCGGGCAAAAGATAAATGTGACACTTTAGGTAAACTTTACCATTTTTTTTTTTTTACTCACATATGCTTATCTTCAGGTTCCTTTCTATGAAATTTTCCACCACTCAAAACTATTATGTCTTCGTAGCTCTGGGTCAGCTAATAACATTAAGAGGGAATTTTTCTTTTGTGACCTGGGTTGGGTTTAACGGCTAAGCATTTTCCTTCAAATAGTTGCAATTTTGTGTGTTTCTGCATGCGTGCGTGTGTGTGTAGGACTTGCAGAGCTCGGCACCATGTGCGATCCGTTCCGCAGCTGCTCCATCAGTGAAGAAAATGGAATTAGTGCCTCCTTCACCATCGCTCATGAGCTGGGCCATGTGTAAGTTGCAGCTTAGAGCCTGAAGCAACCTCTTTCACCTCCAACCACACACACACACACACCCCCACACGCACACACACACGCAGTGCACGCATGCACACCCCGTCTCAACCCTCGCAGACTACCTTGACAACAAAAGCTCCCTTATAAAGAGATGCAGGGTGCAGCAGCCACAGGTGCAAAACATAATAAAGTAAAAAAAAAAAAAGTCTCCTAATAACACGCGGGTCTGCAATACCTTATAATACAGATCAAGTCAGTCCTGGGGGCTTTACCTTGACAATGGTGAGGTTAGATGGATTTTAGTGTGGATATGACTGAAAAGTCCCCTGCAGGGCCTTGCAAGAATATTCACATTTTGTCACAATGTGACAAACTTCAGTGTGCTTTTATCTGAAAGACTGGCACAAATGAAGTGAAAGGGAAAAAAAATGCTTGTTTGAGACATTTCTTTTTACAAGCAAAACACTAAACTAAAGGGCATGCATTTATATTCATCCCCATTTACTTTGATGCCACCTAAATAAAATCCCGTTTCTGCTATATGCCATTAGCCCCTTTGTTTTTACACATGTGGACTTATTGACTGATTTTTAAATGCACTTTATCTTTATTTACTGCAACTCCCCCCCAAAATCTTATGAGGTGTTTTTTGGCTTAGTTTCTGTTGCAAATATTTTAGTGCACTTGAAATAAGCAAAACTAAGTTACAAGTAACTTTTTAGCAAGATGTAAGAGCTTGTTTTAAGTCACTAATTATTTAATATTGATGAAAAATTACAAGCTTTAAGTGAAATTTTGATGTCTGCTTCCACTGGCAGATTATTTCACTTAATACTTGTGCCTTTTTTTTCTATCATCCATCCATCCATCCATCTTCTGCCGCTTATCCGGGGTCGCGTCGCGGGGGTAGCAGCTTAAGCTTTTCTATCAATATTAAGGAATTATTGACTTAAAACAAGCTGGGTGCTTGTAAGTTAGCTTTGCCTTCCTTCAAGTGTATTAAAGACATTTGCACTAAAAACTAGACTTAAAATACTTGGGAAGATTTTGTGTTTTTTGCATTGCGATTTTGTCGTTTTGTTGTTTTCTTTGTTTTAGAAGCATTAACGATTTCTGCAGACAAAGAAGCACAAAGGCTGCGTATTGGGTTCTCACTCACAAGTCGTCGGCTCTTTACATTATCGCTCCCAATGACACATGAAACAACACGTGGACGTCACAGCGCCATCATGTGCGACTCGTCTAACGCGGAGTGACAGCCGTGGTATCACAACGTGCGCGTCTGGCAGAGATGCTGTTTCCATAACAAGCAAACGCTGACACATGTGTCAAGTTAGAATATGACCAGTATAAATTATCCTCCTCAAAATGGCCGAGTCAAAACACATGACCTTATCTCCAGTGTGGAGAGCTGTTTATTTCAAACATTCCTCTGAGGCCGCAGATCCCGCTAAAAATCACTTTTTGCCTCCGCGCTCTCGCGGTTCTGGTTTCAGGTGATCTTAATAAGGTGCAATTTGAGAAGCGTTATTTTCTACTTCTTTCTTAGATGAGGAGCTTAATTCATAGGTGATTTTCCGACCCTGCGAAGCTCGCCCTTTTGCCAAGTTTTCTCTTTTCTTTTTTTCCTCCTTTTGTCTCTTCCTGCCCACCTATTTTGCAGAGTGTAATCAGGGAAATAAAGGGGAGATTTTCTTTCTTGTCTGGCTCTGCATAGTGAAAAGGGCCAGTGTCAGTGTGTGAGTCGCGGCACGAGAATGGCAGATATTCTTCTCTACCTCCTCTGTCACGCTCACACATTCTTCCAGTGGAGCGATTGAGCCAGAGTAACAGCAGATGGAAGGGTCTCGCTCCCTCCCCACTTTTTCTTTTTTTTTTTGCTTGCAACTCATGTGGATCTGTTTATGCTAAAGTTCAAGCAGCTGGAGGCCCAGTTGACTCTGACTCTTGCTGAGTTGATAGCAGTATGAGCCCTCCAGTGCGTTCAGCGCACTGGGAAAGCCAGCATGAGGTGGAGGGAGTCGCCTGAGAGCGCTGCAGATCAGAGTAAGACTCAGCCTAATGGATGCGATCACTAATAGCCATTGTGGGGCTCTACTTGATAGGTATTTATAAAGAGATGTAGATAATCACACATTTTCCCAACTGGATTTAGAGTTTGACTTTGACTAGACCGTTCTGATATATGAATATGTGTTAAATCAAACCATTCCATCATAGCTATAGCGTTATAGGCACTGCATGCTACGCTTAGATGTAAAATGTATGTTCACTTCACAGTTATGCACATGCAAATGGCGATTTGTCATATAAAACTTAAATGAAATACATTACATTTAGTGGTTGCGATGTGAAAAAGCCCAGGGGGCACAGCTATGTTTACAGTGCGGTGCATACAACACACACACTCCATGTAGTGATCCCTCTCGTTTCACGGATCCATGTCTCGGCTGAGTCGCTGCTCGAAGTCATTTAATTAGAGAAACGTGTTTTCTCTCATGCAGAGCATCCATCTAATAAAACCGCATTATGGGATTTGGAATAATGTGTTTACTTTGTAAAGAGCTCCAAAATAAAATTGTGACTTTACGGATGCCGTAAACAGAATTTTGTCCTGTGTTGATATTGCCGTAAAATTGTGCAATTTACGATCGAATTAGACTAAAAGCCTGCCATGTCACGGTTTTCAGCAAATTGAATCATTTTACGAGCCAGAAGAATCACCTAAACGCTCGTAAATCACTTCATCGCTTCTTATGAAAAGGAAGAAATTTTACTGAAGATCAGAAACAAATAGTGCAAAAGCATTGAAACACAAAGTAGTGTATGTTTTTTTTTTAATTACGAGAATAAACTCATATTACAAGAGTTAAAGTTGACATTAAAAGAAAAAAAGTAACAATGTTACCAGAACACAGTCGTAATGATACAAAAATAAAGTTACATGACATTAGAGTCAAAATAATGACTTAACTTCTAGTTTTATGCTCCTACATGGAATATAATAAAAAATAAATGAGGAATTTTTGAGCATCTTGTGAAGTTATACTTTGGCATACGTTTTACAAATAATTAAACTTGTAATCTTTTAACACATCAGAATTAAATTATCATATTATCAGTGCAGGACTTAGGAGGAATTATTGTTCAAATGACTGAGTTTATTTGAAAGACTGTGCTTGTCACATCAGATCACAACAACTCTGTCAAAGCTTCCTTGTCATTATAACTTTTTTCTCATGATTTTAAGATTTTCTTCTGGTAAAATTGCATCTTTATTCTGCTAATTTTATGTCTATATTCTCAAAATAGTAAAAATAACGAACAAATTCTACTTTGTTGATTGAAATAAAAGCCACATTTTGAACATATTGTTGGGTTCTTTTTAAGAAAAGAAAGCGAGAAGAAAACAATTATTAAACCCTGAAATTGGATCTGGTATGCAAAATTCTGAGATTTAATTTTTAAACCATTTCGCTCAGCCCAAGAATAGATAAATCAAAACGTATCTTCAAAAGGCCCAGCTGGTTATAACATGACACAATATGAAAAAGGATTTGAAAGCTTAGTGATTCGTTATCCTCTTTTTTTTTGGTACCAAGAAATATTCATCATCTTTAATCGTTGGCGTTTACCTGCTGGTGCCGTTCAGGGCAGGTTTGATTTTGTTAGTGTTATCCAGCAGCAGCCCTGTTTGCGTGCGCAGAGCTGACTGTGCCAGAGGCTTAATAGTTTCTTGGGCTTTTGCCCTCAGGCCTTGGGCTCCTGCAGGGTGGGCCTCATGCCAGGCGAGCTGGATCTTGTTTTTGTGGCCGTGTGGATCGACCCTCAGCAACAGAACCAGAGTCCGTACTGTATGTTCGCTGGCCCACATCCTCTTATAAACATCTGAGACATCATACAGCTGCATGGATTCCTGTGTGTATAAATATAAGTGTGTCGCTCTTTCTGAGTGCTCATGGGTTGTGGGGAAAACTGCAGGATAAAATCGTTCTTCCGTCCGCAGTGTGCAGGTCAAGATAAGAAAAGCTTTATAAGACCTTGTTATTCAATAGCTCAGTGTCATAATTTAGGTACATTACAGTCTAACAGCCTTCTACACTCCGATGAGGTTACACTGAAGCAGCATGTATCTGTGTGTTCCTACCTCTTCCCTGCTTTAAGCCCTTTGAGAATGTGAGGTGGTGAGCTTTTGCCTCCGAGGGGTGAGCTAGAGGTGGTTCTCACCAGCGTCGTGACGTTAATCGATGCTGATCGATGCACACTGACAGTTTGCATTAAAAGTAGCTACCCCTACTGGCCAGTTAGAGTTGCATTAAAAGGCAAGAAGTAAAGAAGTTTTAGGAATGTCTTAAGTAAAGAAGTTTATTTGTGAAAAACAAAAAAAACAGGCGAAAGGAGTGTGAGCTGCACGGTGACAGTATCTCTCCTGATAAATGGATTGCTCTAGTTTCAACAAGAGCTTTAAGATGTGTTTCTAATCCCTCCTTTTACAACTCTCTACTTCAGGTTCAACATGCCTCATGACGACAATCCCAAGTGCAGAGAGGCGGGCATGAAGCACCAGTATCACGTCATGGCTCCCACCCTCAACTACGACACCAACCCGTGGTCGTGGTCCAAGTGCAGTCGCAAATACATCACAGAGTTTCTAGAGTAGGTGCATTCGGCTTCTCTGTTTTTTGCTCTCAACTTATTCGCACAAGCCTCATTTATTTTATCTGGATCTTATAGATCACGTTTGTCAATCTCACGGTCTGGGGCCCAGTCTGGGCTGCTGTGGATTTTTTTTGTGGCCCGTTAGACAATGAAGGGACACATAGCAAGATATTATTCTAACAAAGCTGTTGTTGTCTGTATGCTGCCAAATGACATCAATGTGCAAACATTTTTAAAATGATAGAATTTTTAAGAAGTACTCATCAAATGCACACAGCTATTTGTTCATATGTTAACAGTTTGTTCATGGCGTTTTATCAATACATTGTGCCTCAGGAGTTTCATCCCCGTTATATAGCAACTCTGAAACTTTAAGGTGCGTTTGCATTGCGTTCTCTTTTTCTCTTCTCTGATAAGAACCCCTGCAATTCCCCTCACTGCAGCTAAGTACCTCCAGAAATCACCTAATCATTTAAAAAAAAAAAGCCCATCTGTGTTTGATTTAAACAGTTTAAATACAGCTGCTCAGAGGTTTGTTTGAGAACTTCAGTGAACAAACTGCATCCTGAAGAACAACGAACCCAGCAGACACGGCAGAGATAAAGTGGAGAAGTTTAAAGCGAGACTCGGTTATAAAACATCAAAAGCCTTGGAATCCTCACAGGGCTCTGAAGAAAGCCCCTGTTTAAAGAAAGGCTTAAGATGTTCCATGTCAACTTTCCCACAAGTCACAGGGGCGACATGGAGGAACCTGTGACTCCATGTCACAGGTTCCTTAGATTAGAGGTTTGCTCTAATCAGATCAAACCAAAGTTGAACTTGTTGCCCTACATGGTAAAACATGGCGGTGGGAGCATCATGCTGCGGGAAGACTTTCCTTTAACACCAGATGGGAAATGGATCGATTCACACTTTTGTGAAAAAGTTAGATATTAATTAACTAAGGGTTGTTTCGTTGCGTAAAATCTTAATGAAAAACATTGACAATTATGGTGGTAACATGACAAAAACGGGAGAAAGTTAAGGGGCATGAAATCTTTTTCAAAGCACTGGTTTTCTAAGGAAGCAGAAAGAGTTCATTCTTCACTCTTTTGGCAGCAGCTTCTCTCGTGACGTAGCCCACAGCACAAATAGGTCCTATGTCTCCGTCAGAACTTTAAAGACAGGTCGGCGCAATATAAACCGTGCGGAGTTGTTATTGCCTGGTGTTGAAAGAGTATTTCCTGTTTGAATCCGGGGTGGTGGTGGTGTGGGGGCCGAGGGAGGAGTTCTGCCTCAGCTGACCTGAGACATAAATCTACTCCTTCAGGCATCTCTTCACTCAGACGGGACGTCAGGCTCCCGCTAGCCTCCCATTCGGTAACTCCTCATCTGCAGTGTGGTGAGCGGTCCCGCTAAAAGGACTTCCCTTTCCAATGGGAAATGCCAGTTGTTGTGCGATCCTCCCTCAACATGACCCTTTCATCCATCCTCCCCCACTTTTCCACTGGTAATTGCGGAGGCCCGTTCTCACAAAGAACAGCCTTTTTTTGGTTCAACAGATGCATCTTTACTGCACAGACCAGACCAGTTCTGCGATGCCTCACTTGGAGTCGCGCTTTGCATAGTTTCCAGCCAGCGATGACCTTAGCATTGAGCAGTCAGCCAAAAAATTGAAGGAGAATCCCTTCAATTGTCTTTTCTTCATTTCTGGCGCATTTTAAAAGTGTTTCAGGAAAAGAAAAACTCTCCAGGACATGACACACAGTGTCAAGAAGGTATTCACAGCACTTCACCTTTTCCACATGTTATGTTAGAGCCTTATTCCAAATTGTATTAATTAATTAATAATTTTTTTTAATCTTACTCCAAAATTCTGCACACAAATGTACACACAAAAAAAGGTTTTAGAGATTGTTTTTTTTTTGCAAATTTTTTGAAACTAGAAAATCAAGAAATCACATTTACGTGATTATGACTGTAGCACAACAAAATGTGAGAAGTACTGCGAACAGTTTCCAGATGCACTGCATGCAGTTATACTCAATAAACAGTAACATTACTGAAAAGTTCATGTATTTCAGAACCACAATTTATTAAGAGAAACACTGTTTATAAATTATTGGTGTTTTCAAACCTTTACTTCTGTTGTTTATGATGGTTTTCCACATCCACTTAATGAAAGCACAATGCTTAAGATTACAATATTACAGCAAACTAATAAGAAAAACATCAAAACGTTTTTTTAACACCCGATTAAATGTTATTTTCAAAAAATACTTTTAATCTTACAGCAGCCCCGTAATGTGGGAAAAGCCCGCTGGGTTTTTCTCATCCCAACAATAAGGGGACATGGATTCCACCCATCATTTTTCTACAGTACCACTTCTGCTCAGTGGGCTGACCTGGTCAAGTACATTAGTGTTTTGGCAATAAAGAGCCAATTCAACTCTGGTCTTCTCTACCTATTCAGTGTTTTCTCCTCACAGGCCAAAGGATTCCTCTTCTCCCTCTCTTCATCTCATTTATGCAGTAATCACTTGTGTCTGGTTCTCACACCTGGAAGTTGATGAAAAGTGTCCTGTTGTATTGCAGCGCTACTATGTGACCACATCAGAAATAATGGAGCTATTCATTGCTGTTCTGGCTCTATGTTTGTCGACTTAAGCCAAAAATGTCAGACTCACAGTTGTCCTTGTTAGTACAATGCTATGGAGTAAAGATGCAGCAATAACTTTAGAGAAGCATAACCAACACAGCAGTGGATTTCCCAGTAGGATGCTGTATGTGGAAGAAAAATGTGCAGAAAACATTCAAGTTTGTTTCAAGAGCTACAGCCTAGCTGCTGCAGATAGCTAGTTTTCAAAACATTTGGTATAAAATGACCAAAACAGCAAATGTTACATGGGGAAAATGATCGGCACCCTTCAGCACCTACAAAGTGTATCTCTCTGCTGTGGCAGACTAAATGAACAGCTTACATTCTGATCTAGAAAATAACTTTGTCTTTAACATCCTCATACAACGTTTGTGCTTTTATGTCTTCATTCAGTAGCACCATCCACAACAAAGAGTGTTACAGTACAAGTTGGTAGAGCTCAAGTACGGCACATGCACTGGTTGAAAAAAAAAAAATCACATTTTTTATTTTATTTTCTATCCAGCTGGTATCTGGTCAGTACGGAGCCCCTAAGGGGACATGGAGAAAAAAAAAAGGAAAGGAATCCCGACTTTTTATCTCGAGATCCCGACTTTTTTTTTTCTTTTCGCGGGATCTTGAGATAAAAAGTCGGGATTTCTTCCCTTTTTTTTTTTTTCCTACATGTCCCCTTAGGGGCTCCGTAGGTCAGCGCTGGTCATCTACCAATTTTTATTTTTTATTTTTTGGTGCATCTCTGTTTTTACTCGTATGCCCGATCTGCTGCTGTTTAGCTTCATGTGATGTACAGTTGCAGTTTCTATGCAATTTTTTTGTACAGGAACTAAGACTGAAGTCTCAGAAACAGAGATTTCTTTTTAAAAAAGTTTATACTTTCCCTTGATAAGTGATCACAATGACCCCTTCTGTCTCTGATGGTCCTGGTTGTAATAATCACACGGGTCAGGACACTCAGATGATTAGCCGCTGAAAGACGTGCCAGTATGGAAAGGCCTGCATGGGTCTTCAACAAGCTGCCCTTTATTTTCCATTAACAGTACGTTCAGCTGCTGCTTCGTATAGAGAGCCGCTCCTGCTGGCAGGCTTCGTACGCCGCAGTTTCATACCTCACTGCTGGAAATGAAAGGGCAAAGAAACAAAGTGACTGTAACCCCAGATAATCTCGTATAATTATTGGCCTGTCACATCAGCTGGTTGCTTTGTGGAGCAGGTGTTTTAGCCGCTCAATCCAGGATGAGATTGTCAGAGCAATGCAGACGTGTTGTGTAATTACACATCTATATGCGTCTCACTGGAGAGTTTCCTGGTTTTTTTCTCCCCCCAGAGTAAACAGAAAAAGAAGAGGTCTTTTGTGGCTCGGCTCACTTTGCCAACATGTTTGATGGGAGCCTTTTCACGGCCGTGAAGGCTGATGACTTTACATGCAGGCTGCCGGCGCGCATACGTTCGGTCCAGCTGTGCTTTTGTTGTCTCTTTGTTCCTGCCTTGTGGCTCAGGGTGGAGCTGGCTTACAGTACAAACTGTTATTATACAGAAATATTCACAAATTTATTTAACTTGTGTCAAGTTGCTTTGGGATTCTAAATTACTGTAGTTGGCAGGTTTCAGCTAAAAAAAATGCCTTTAGGATCATAATTATTGTCAGAAGATAAATCCTGTTCATTCTGCTGTCAAAGGCTGTTTTGACCCAATTTTCTAAGTGATGTAATTTATTAATAGAGACAATATTTACCAACAGACTCCAAGGAGTTAGTCTCTTTAGGTAGCTGTCCAGACCACCCACAGACATGTTTACTTTGCCTTTATGACAGAAATGACACTGAGATGTTCAACCTTTTTAGGCTCATAAAATACTCTATTACCTTGAAATTGCACAAGTGAGTAACTATGGTGAGGCTTAGCGCTTTTCAGTTTCATTGTCTTTGATACACTCTCTTCCCGTCTGTCAGCACTGGATACGGGGAGTGCCTCCTGGACGAGCCCGTCGGCAGAACGTACGAGCTTCCCACACTCCTGCCTGGTCAGATATACAACGCCAACAAACAGTGCGAGCTGATGTTCGGGCCTGGCTCCCAAATTTGCCCCTATATGGTAAGTCGACATATTAAAAAAAAAAACTATTTTATAAATTGGTGAAGACGGCAGAAGGAGTACAATTAAGCCCAAATTATAAAGCCCCAAATTAAAAACATTACAATGTTTTTAACCAGCTTGTGAAACAATCGCAAATTCAACAGGAGATTTTCTCATAGGAATGATAGAATAGATATCTAGCTTTCTATTGTCCACCATTACACATTGGGAATATTTATAATTTCTTCTACAGCTACAAAAATCTCCTCTGCAGACTGTAAACAGATCTTGATGTATCGTTTGAGTGGGATTTAACCATGTAGAAGGTGATTGGACTTAAATTTTGTATTTCTTAGAACTAATAAATAATAAAGGATTTTGAGTAAGCTAAAGTTTGCATTCTGAATTTTAAAAATGACAATGAAGTTTCTCCTCTTTTCTGTCATATTTGAGCTGGAGGAGGAAGGCAGGTTTGTGATTGGGATTAAATTTGACAAAATAATCAAGAGTTACCAAACCACAGAGGGGTAAGGCAACTGAAAAAAATACACAGAAATCCAGAGAAACACAGGAAAATGTAAAGCAGCCAAATTACTACGTGCAAAAATGGACGTGAACACCAAAGTCCAAAACACACTATAAAGTTAAGTAGAAGCCTAATACTCAAAACCAAAGTTACAACTAAAGAAAGTCCTGTAGACCACAACACTAGCTAAACTCATCGGGCGTTAAAAGCCACAAGGTCAGATCTGTAAGTTTTAGAAAATTGTCACAGAAGTAGAGATTTCCCCCTCCTGGTCAAGCCAGGTTTTATTGATACAGTTAACCTTATTTTATTTTATTATCACAGAAACAGTGCAAAAGGTTGTGGTGTACGAGTGCAGAGGGGGACCACAAAGGCTGTCGCACACAACACATGCCCCTGGCTGACGGGACCGAGTGCGGTCATGGAATGGTACGTTGAAGCATGAAGCAGGTTTTAATAAACACGCCACAATGTGCCACAATTCTTGCTTAGTTGAAACTAAGCAAGATCACTGATTTACAGCGCTTTTAAAAATAAAGTATTGATGAATTTTTTTTCAACTTTTTCCTTCCCCTTCACATCTTTCAATAAAAATCCTATTGAGATGGTAAAAATTTTTTTTTGTGCCACAAAAAAAAGTTTAACAAATTCAAGAGGTTTGAGTACTTTTTTAAAATGGTCTGACTTCTGAAGCATATAGCTGAATTCAGGTTTCTTTCCTTTTTAGCACACTGATTGAAAAACATCCGTATCTCAGAATAAACAAAAACACAGAACGATCCGATGCTGGCAAGTGAAGTTTCAAATGCTTTTCTTTGTTATTCATTCTGTTACTTTGCAGAAGAGAGCCAGATTGCATTTCAAGCAAAATGCAGGGCTGACACATGCCAGAATTTCCTTGCAATGATGTTTCAAACTCCTAACTACCTCTCCGGTTCTGTGTTTCTACATTCTAAATATTGGAATAATTTATCATACATTACTCCACTGCCTGCATTCTGGTAGCAGAAACCGATGTAAGGGAAGCCGGGTGATGATGAGAGTTAGAAACTTGAAGCCTTCCCATCCTGTGTTAAAGAGTAGCCCGCATGTTCTCCTCGCTCTGGGACCGTATGCTAATCAGAGTTGAGTAGGTGGGTCACTCTCTGAGTGTACATGGATAGGAAAGCAGAAGGGTGAAAAGAAAGAAAGTGAGAGAGAGAGAAATGAAAGACACACTGATGGAGGGAGGATGGATTGTTTTAAAAGCCCATACCACCTGCTGTTCACAGTTGAGCCAGCTTGTTTTGAACCTGTGACCTCTCTAACAGGCAGGTGATTGGGTCAATGGTCAGGCCGTAACCGAGACCAGGCGCTGTGGCAACCAGCGGTCTCACGATGGACCAAACATCAGTGATTCTGCACATGGTGGGCTGGTGTTAGCATTTGGAGCATGCATGGAGGTCAGAAGGAAAGGAAGGAAGAGGGTAGGACGCCTCTCGTCTCTTCTTAACCTTTTGGCCTTTATGAGCCTTGCGGTCTGAGCCCCTGTTACGTCTCATAGGCTTTCATCTCCTTCCTTGCCATGTTAGGGCCTGGATCTGCCTAGGTTAACAAGGAGGAGTTAACAGGGGATGGCTGACATCTTAATCCAACTGCAACAACCAGTCTAAACAGTAATGTGCCTGGACTGAATTCTCTGTTCTTATCTCATTCTGTATGTGGGAGAAACGGAGAGTTTAGTCAACCTGAGTGGTTTTCTTTATGAAGAAACAACCTCTCAACCTCTTCGAAGCTGACTGGGATTGATGTTCTTACTGATGACTGATCTTCAGCTGTTGATTAGATTCAGTTAAATGGGCAAACTTGTTTTGTTAAAGGGTAATGCGCATCACAGAACAGAACTTTTTTATTTCTCACGTCTCGGTTTTTGGCCTTGGGCAACTATTTGTTTGCTTGTCAGGTGAAATTATATTAAAAGCAAAGAGCTTACACTAATACTTTAATCCATCCATCCATCCATTTTCCTTCACCCTTTTCCCTTATTGGGGTCGGGAGGGTTGCTGGTGCCTGACTCCAGCTGTCATTTCGGGCGAGAGGCGGGGTCACCCTGGACAGGTCGCCAGTCTGTCGCAGGGCAACACAGAGACACACAGGACAAACAAACAACTAATACTTTAAATGAAATGTTTTTGTGTTAAAAATAATGAAAAATAAACTGATCATCTTTGCTGGGTAAAGACCTATACAATGTTATTTTATAAGCAATACATGGTGAAACATGTTACATTTTTTAAACATTTAAAATGTTGATTTCACAATGGAAAATAAATATTCCTTTTACATTTTACTACAAATTACAAAGTACAATTTCCTTTAAGTCATATTTGAGATGTGTATAACATCTTTTTAACAACTGATGTTAACATAGTAACTCTATAATGCTATAAAATGGCACAATGTGCCTGGAAAACACATAACAGTTCCCCTTTAACCCTCAGCAGCCTTAAGATTTTACCTTTTTGCTGCAGTTCTCCAACCGTTTGTTGTGGGGATTTCCTCGTCCTTCCACAGTTGTAAGTTTGGACTTACAATTGTGTATGTATTTTTGTCATCTTTTCATGAGATATGTAAAAATCTATCTGACTTAAATGACATATTCTCTTATGTGTCATTTAACTTTTATAAGAAGAATAAGAATAAGAAGAACTTTTCTTCTTATTTGAAGAAAGTTTCCTGGGAACCTGTGAGTCATGAATTTTTAATTAGTACGTTTCTAGACACTTAAAATGGGAAAGCATAAATTAAAACTTCACAGTTTGGTTACATTCGTTTTACAAGAATGATAATGAGTGTGGCGCACACAAAGTAAGTAATTTTTTTTCTCTAATCAAATCACAGGATCTTTCTAGTGGTGTAGTGTGAAGTCATGCTGCTCCAATAAAGCAATTTTTTATACTTCTTTGTGATGGACACTAATAGTTGTTAAAGCTACTTTTTGTTTCCCCCTCTCTTTATTCTTTTTATTTTTCCTTAACATTTTAAGTTGCATAATGAGCATATTATTTATTTGGTTTTAATGGAGTTGTACAGGGCCGTAAACAGAGCTGTAATTATCTTCCCTGCGTTTTTATAAGAATAAAATAAAATAAATCAAAACCTATTTGATCTAAAAGTGAAAAAGGAAACAACTTTGAAGCAGGAAATGTTTAAAAAGTTTAAAATCTTTCACATCCATTTCTTTCCTTCTATGTATTTATCTTCTCTTTGTGCGTGCGTCAGCTGTGGCACCACCTTTGTTTGCGGCACTGAGGCCCCGGTTTCATCTTCATGCAGGGTGGTGTTTGAAGTAGCGCGGGTTGAAAGAGACCCTACAGCAGCACTCACCTGTCCATACATGCGCTCTTTAATGTGGTGTTATTGTGTGACAGGCTTGTGTGTCTGTGAGTGCGATTGTGCTCGTCCTGCACGCTCTGATAACCTGCACACCCAAACGGGTCTTCCTACTTCTTTTGTGCCACTTTGTTCTATACATCTGGACTACTTTCTTTTGCTTTGCATTACCCTGCTGGTATTTTTGTCCTTCCTGACCTATTAAAAGTATTCAGAATTGTTTACATTTTGACCATTTCTACAATCACAAATTTCAGTGGATTTTATTGATGATCTGTTTGATAGATGGAGAACAAAAGTTGTGCGTAGTTGTGAAGTGTAAGGAAAATAATTCAAAGCTAGCTGTCTTTTTTTTTTTTTACAAGTAAAAGCTGGAAACTGTGGTGGTGATTTGCATTGAGCCCTTTTAAACCTGAGCTGTCACTCTCAACATGCTAGTTACATGGTATGCAATGAGATATTGGCGTCCTCATGGTCAGATTAAGGGAGTTTAATCTGACTGAGGTTTGTTAGACAACAAACAGCAACATGAACATCAAGGTACACGGTCAGGGATAAAGTTAGGAAGACATTTGAAGCGCAGTGCATCTCACTAAGAACCCTTCAGTACTTCATCTGATTCCATCATTAATTAAAGAAACAGCAAAGTTGCCCTAAGTGTCGCTGGAACCTCTGCAAATGCAGAAATCGCAGCTATGGTGGATATTCTTTAGTCAGGACAGCTATTAGTCTTTCATTCCTTAAATGTGGCCATTATAAAGGAGTTGTAGGCAAATAGGCAATGCAGTAGACACTCCATTCCTGTTTTTCTGAAAAGAAGAAGAAAAAAAAGGCATATTTTCAGGTTTGAGACCTTAGATGTATGGGTCAGTTTGTTGGCTTCTAAGTGTGATATGTGGAGGATTACAACTTTGGCCTCTATCGGGGGGAGAAACTACAATAACAGTGGAGATTGTCTCCCGATTCCCTAGATCCTCATCCAAAATCATGTTTGCGGCCCATATTAGACCAGTACAGTGGCGTCATTCAAAGCGATTACACACTATGTTATAAAAAGCAACACGTCTGAATGGACTTCACCTCCTGAACCCTGGTCTCCTGGGGAGAGTGGTTTTGTCCCGACGGGTTATGAAACAAATTTGTGACCGCATTGGGTAATTGAGGTCAAAGCCCAGATAGAAGGACAGAGGCACGTCCTCTAAATGACAGAGGGCTGAAAAAGAAAAAGAGTTTGTTTGTACACTGCTTCGTTACAAAGGGGCATCAGGCACAGTCAGAGTTCAGTTGTAGTTTTCGCTCCTCTTTCATCTCCGACGGTCTTTTCTTCTCCAGCCGTGGCTTCCTCCAGAACCTACTCCCTTTCTGTTGCTTTCACAGGGCGCTGGAGTGTGTAATGCGGTCACATGACCTCTCGGCGGTGTGTCTGTGATCTTACTCAGTGGGCCACGCTCTAATGAGAGCATCCCATCACTTGTTGACTATAAATACAGCCACCACCCCTCCTCCACCTCAACCCCATCCTTTCTCATTCGTCTATTAACCCTCCAGGCCTTTGCTTTTTTAGATAAGAGAAATTCTTCTTGCTTTTGTGTTTGTGTACAAATAGATGCAGAAAAATACAGTTGAATTATAAATTTCAAGGCGGTATGTACTTTTGATCAATTTGGCTTTGATTCAACTATAATACATATATGCATTTTTCATTTCATTTAAACAACAGCTTAAAAACACTTAGCAAACATTTTGTTATGCTGCTATATAGTATTAGATTAATTATGACTGAATTACATAGTTATTAATTAATGAGTTAATCTAAAGTTGACTGCTCTTATCGAGTGACTAATAGTTAATTGATAAACTGATATTTTTGTGAAAGTCTGAGTTTTCTCTTGTTCTGCCTGGACTTACTGTCTTTCCATAACATGAAGTTCGGCATTTTTTATATGCTGAATTTAAAAAAAGAAGCTTTTTTGTCAGCTGTGTTAAATACTAACTGGATAAACACAAAATTGCGTTTTTTTCTCACATTAAAGTTAGTCAAAATCAACCTTGCTTATTGGCATCGTGTCTTTTTGTATCATGTAACAATTCTTCTGTGCTTTGCCCTCCGCTTTGCAGTCATCACATCCTCGCCTTCGCAGCACATTGATAATTGCTGAATAAGAAGTTCACGCTTGGTTGAATGGCCGCTATTTAACATGAAACTTTAAAACCTTTTCAAGTATTTACATCTCAATAAAATGCATCTTGCATCCCGCACCAGATTCAGTTTGGACCGTTTCCCTTTCCTCTTCTGGGATTCCCAGCCAGTCTGATTCTGTATCAAGTGGTTCTGCTCGAGGATGACCATCGGCACCCTCTTTAGGATGTTCATCATCAATTGATTGGAACTGATTTTATTAATAAACCGCTAATCAACAATTAATTGTACTCTGTTGATGACAATGTTGGCCAGAGATTCCTCTTGAACGTCAACGCAGATGTGACTAACTCTTTGTGCGTTCAGCTTTGGCGTGTGCTCTTGTTAGAGACCCTGGAGTCGTGCAACTGGCATCGGTGTCACTTGGAGCTAATCTCTGGATATTTGCAGGATGTTGCTGCTTTGATTCGCCGTCATCACAGACATATCTGTGGATTTGGCCTAACAAGAGGATTGTTGTTTTAGCTGCCACTGAGTTTGCTGATGGCATTATTGTGTCCGGTAGTCGCTGAGAGCAGCTTTCATGGCTGGCTGTGTGGAAGCAGAGACATGATTTTATATGATTACAGTATAATGTGTTACAGCTATGAATAGCCCTCTATTGGATAGGGGGCACATTGTCCTGCTAACAATTACAGATTGACAGGAAAATGAGAAAAGGCTGGAAAAACATGCACATACAGTATAATCCCTGTAGTATTAAACTATCCTATGGTATTATTACTTTTTTTTTTACATTAATAGAAAAGAAATAGCTTATGCTTCGACCATCTATACAATAGATTTGTAAGAATAAAACTCTATCAGGTTTCAATTTATTGAATTTTGTATTTCATTTTTTGTAGGAATTTGTATCTAAATTGAGGTTTTGACAGTGGTGGTTAAGATCTGTGTTTAAAATGATTGTACATTGTCTTTCAAGGGGTTTCCAGTTCACTCTGTAAATTGTCTCTAAAAGGCAGCATTGCCATCTTTGCAAGAAACAACACAAAACATGCTGTGAAGCATTGTACAGTTCAATTTTGGATTACACTTCTTTAAAAGAATCAGTAGCACTTAGCTAACTTGATTTAAGAAAAAGGGTGTCCAGTGTTTCGATGTGTACAGAAAGTATTAAATGTAATTGCCAGTCTACTGGGTATTATAGCATTTCCTATTTTTTTGTTAATTCTGTAATTTTTTTTTTTTTTTTTAAGTTTTATTGGCTCTAGTGGCCTTTATTTAACAGTCAATGGACAGGAAAGAGGGAAATGAGAGAGGGGGGAAGACATGCGGCAAAGGTCGCCAGGCCGGGAATTGAACCTGGGACGGCTGTGTCGAGGACTAAGGCCTCCGTATGTTAATTCTGTAATTTGACTGAAATCCTAAATTTTATGTTTGTTGGTTTTTCTCTCTTCAGTTTTTGCTCCTGCCTCGTCTCTTTGTACATTCTGTGTCATTTAAGTCATTTTCCCTCAGCTAACCCCAAAGCTGCAACATGTTTAGGTAATGACACCTGTTCCTCATTCCAGCGATCGTTATTGCAGGATTTAAGCTCGGTTTAGAGTGTGCACGTTGAACTGGGCATGAAGGGGCGCCCATCAATTGCACCGGCCTTTCCCCAGACCGTTGGCCTTGCGCTCTGGTCGTGTACCTCCCAATTTTTGTAGCTCAGCGCAAAAAGTGCGCCCCACCTTTCAATCAAAATGGCCGATTTAGTAGGTACTCTTACAGAACAGGTTTGCCTGTATTTGCATTTAAAAGACTTCTCAGTGAGCGCTCATTTTTGGAGAATGCTGTGTATAGAACACCAGCTTTTCACTTTTTCTTTTAGCGGACCACCTCTGTTAAATGTTGGAGTAGTAGAGAGCAGCATTGCCTTGTGGGTAAAGGTTCCCTGCTTTGACTCTTGGCTTTGTGAAGCTTCTCCAGGTACTCTGGCTTCCTCCCACTTTCCAAAAACGGCTGCATGGATTGGCCTCTCTTACCACCAAAACCAATTTGCAGGTACAGGCGACAGTTTTAAATCGTATGTTCTTAGCATAGAAATCTAATTCTTTTCTGTTCATTTGGATATGCATTTATTTAGGATTCTAGCTTTAAAAAAAATTACAGGTGTTTGTTTCTTGTTGGTTGTGCAGGGATGATTATAAGCAAGCCACAGCAGCAGTAAAAGTAAAGCCTTGAAGTGCATGTGAATGTAACAGCTGATGTAGCCAAACTACTCATTCACACTAATGACACCCTCTGCATTTCTTTAAAAGAAATGCGGCATGGAGGGATTATAGAGAGGTAGCAACAAACAGGACAGGAAATGAGGCTGCGTGAGAAAAGATGAACTTGTTTCAGGTGGGCGTCGGTTCTCTCTTGCGTCCTGGTTCCTTTGCCTCTTGTCTTTCTACTGCAAAAAATGGATCTGACAGGCAGTAAGGAACGCCAGTACTGTCAGCCGGCGTAAATCCACTTTGAAATAACAGCTGTCATTTGGATTATGCCCAGTCTCCAACCAAACAGGGATCCTTAGAGAATCCCTGCTTGTCACCGCCCACCTTCAGGTCAAGTCTTAACATATGTAAAAGTGAATGGTGGCTTATTGGAAAGCAGCTGTGAAGGTCTCCCACTTTGATAGGTGGCTGCAGTTATTTTTGATTTGACCGAGGGTTTGCCGTCAACACTTGGACACATATGCCAAGAGGTTTAGGTTAAAGCGTATCCCCTGTTCACAGCTGGGAGAAAAACACAACAACTTGAAAGGTGATGTCTTTTGGAAACGGCCGTGTTAAAATGAAAGAGCAGGCCTCGCTGCCTTCTCATTCCTGCAGTGATGTACGGCTTTAGCTTCGAAATAAGGTGCTCTCTACCATAGCTTCTTCACAATTACAGACTGCTTTCAAACTGGCAAGCTCCATAGATGCTCTTTTACTAGTTGCTCTCTCTGTTGCATGTAGCATACAGCCACTCTTTCGAGGTTGGGTTGAGGGTGCACCTTAAAGGCTTAGAATTTTAGCTAAGAATCAAGCGACAAAATTGTTTGCATATTTGCTAGCAGAAAAGGGAAAGATAGAACTAAATCTCACTTTGTTTATGCACATATTGACCTGTGTTGGCGAGGCAGAGTCGAGTTCCTGATTTAAAACACATGCTTGTCACAGCTGTGTGAGCTTCTTCCACAGGACCTTCAAAAGTCTCACAACACATCAAACTTTAAGCAAAGTTTGACAACCTTTCCCGGAACGTACCTGAGACGCCAGTTTGAACTTTGCGCAGTGCTTGCCACCTCGGTGTTTTTAAAGCGTGTTTGCACTCTTTTTAGAAGGAGGCTAATTGGATCTGTGCATGGCCCCCAGATGTCTCAAGCATTCACTCGCGCCCTCCCTCTAACGCACATTCAATCCCGCGCACACTCACACTCGTTCACATGCTCACATTCACATACATCACCTCTCACAGATGTTTCTTCCCTTTCTGTTGCCCCCTTTTCCTCCTTTTTTTTTTTCTTCCCTCCTCCCATATCACCTTTTCAAGCCACACAAAATGGCTGTAAACACAGGCTGTCAGCAGGGATAGAGGAATGCCTCAGAGGCTTAGACAGCCTTTTGGTACTGCATGACAGAAGGTCTTCCTTGTGCTTGACAGGTCCATGGGTCTCACTGCCTGGTTGCGCTGTGATGGTCTCTACGTGGCTTTGGCAATTTCTCATTACAAGGATAAGGGGGATGGGTTGAAATGCATGCAAGAGATGCGATGGTCTGGGTTGCAAGTCACTAAGTTGGTTTGGGGGGAAGGGCCTGAGAGAAAAGAGAAAAAACTGCTGTGAACTATTGGTCTTACTTTAAAATGTGATTTTACTTCCACACAATCTCCACAAACATTTAAACACCTTTCCACTATGTAGCTTTTATAAAAACAGTTTTTTGCGAGTTTGTTAAAACTGTCACTGTCCTTACAGTATAGTACGAGACGGATAATCTGTGAAAAAACTCAATCTCCTCTTCCTTCTTCTGCGATTTGCAGAAGTGCACAATCAGAAACAACCAATTGGAGCCAAGAGGGGGGTCTTAACGCCGTCAATCGTGATGGTGTACTGACCTTGAGCTAATGACGTCAAATATTTAGCAAATGTAGGAGAAAATTGCAAAAAAAAAAATACTTACGTTACTTAAACTACTGACTACTATGGCATAAAAAGATGCAAACAAATCCATGGAACATTTTCCTTCTTAACACTTTCTTTGGGGTTAATATTATACTGTACCATCACGCAGTCCTATGTGTTGTATATAACTGGACACAGTTTCAATCATGTTTGTAATGTTAACATAGCATAATGTGGGGTAAAGTACAGAGTATTAAAACCTTTGGCACTTTGCTTTTTTTTCTTTCCTCTTGTCATCAAATAAATGCATCTGTTTCCCTTTTTGCTGTATGGAAGCCATTTCTACTATTCATATGGATAATTCATCACTTTCTTGTCAGCACCTCTTGATAAATTACCGCTCTGGATCCAGAAAGATAGCGCTCCCACCAAATTATCAGCACCTGAGATTTGCATTTCCTGTTGGCTCAAGACCCGAGGACTCGAGTCAAGACATTTTTAAGAAAAACAAATCTGGATTTTGTAAGCATTTGCAGCTTGTGCAACTCTTAACACCTGTCTGTGAATGTGCGCCAAGTTAGCACTTCATCATTGGAACCTCAGGCTTGAATAACAAATATAAAACTGAGCCAGGTTTCAACAAAGAGGCATTAGGTTTGGAAGTGTTTAGTTGTTTCTGTTTATAATCTTTCTGTAAGTCTCTAATTTTTTCTCTTTAAGAAAAACATATTTTGATATCTAATTGTGCTGAGACTTAAACCTGACATTCCCTTACATTAAATGCCTAAAAGCAGATGCATCTACTAATTTCTGTTTCTGTTTCCAATTTGCATTATGGAAATTAGAGCTGCACTAATCAGAGGTTTGTGGCCCATCTCTCTGATCTCCAGTTTTTCTGGTATTTTGAACTGTTCATTTTAATTATGACCAGTTCTGGTCTCTTTTATAAATTATAAATCTCAATTATAAATTCATTCTAAAACAAGACGTTTTACCACTATTTTAAAAATCTGAGAAAAAATGGTGTAAGAGTTGACATTTTAGTAATTGTATTTTAGCAATTTGCCTAAAGTGGCTATCATAACTAAAATAACAGTCTCAGTATATATTTTTGAAATAATGTAGGCTCTTATTTTAAGTCTAAAAGTTTCAAAGGACTGCCAACATTTCAAAATCCATCTGTTCAGTGACAGAGGTCGAATTTTCTATTGGATGAATCAATTTTTCTGTTTTCATTTAGCTTTCCTGACGGTTGCTTCTTCTGCAGGACACATACACTTCATTGATCATACATATAGATAACACACACAGAGCTATCTAGATTTGTGGACACTTTGGTAGACAACTGGAGTGAAAATTTCACCATTGGGTAGTCATGCCAGATGCGTCTCTGCAGCTTCTTTGCTTTGTGGGTGAAAACATTTCTGCAAATGATCTCATGTGGACGTGAGTGTTTATGAAACCGACAGTCTTTTAGAAAAACATTTTTCCGTGTGGATGGTGCCTGAGTCTTCTTGACCTGGTCATCTTCCATATTGTACTGTATGGTGCGTTTACTGATTGCAACATTTTTCCTTTTTTTCAGCTTCTCGCTGGCTGCTCACCAATAAGGAATAAGCCAGATTGTTTTGATTCTATTTTACTCATCTGTTCATCTTTAGTGCTACAAACCTGAACACTGACAATCCCTCTGATGCACAGACATGTTTAGATACTTTCCTAAGGTGATTTTGTCCATTTCAAATATAATGAAACATTAAAAGGAATAAAAAAATAAATAGTGCATAATCTGGCAAATAAATTAAGATGAACCAGCAGATGATAAAAGCTGACCTGTAAAGAAGCTGCTGTTGTATCTTCCCACATTGCCCATCAGTTTGCTTTCTTCAACTGAGCAAGAAAAGAGAAGCCCCTGATGTTGAGTCAGTAATAAGTTTTGTTCCTCTTGTTATCACAACTCTAGAGTTTCCTTATCACAGTGACACTGCCCACCACCTGTGTGCGCGGGCGGCGGGCTGCGCACCCAGACAGACGCCGTCTTGTCCTGCATTCTTTCAGCAAACAGGACACTCTGATATCCAAGTCACTCAGGAGGGGATTTAGTTACACACAAAGGGAAATGCGCCCGCTGTGAATTGCCTGTGAGGGCAACTCTTTTAGACTGAAGTTGCTTAACGATTCCACAGTAAACAGTAGCTAAAAGAGGATTTGAGGTAAAATATTGGTTTTGGGTGGCTACTTTGATTTGACTTTCCAAGCTGTGCTTATCACAATTTCTGATGATATCAACAAGAGTCACAGCCATTGTTCTTGACCTGTTTGTGTGTTTTTGCATGCAGTATTGCAAACATGGGATGTGCATAAACAAGGAGTTGGACATTCGGCCTGTAAATGGAGAGTGGGGTGCTTGGGGGCCCTACAGCGTTTGCTCCAGGTCCTGCGGTGGAGGAACAAGGAGCACCACCCGAGACTGCAACAAACCTGAGTAAGAAAGAATCTCTTATGCGTATTAAAGAAGTCTATGTCTTTACATGTCAACAACTGTCTGAAAGAAAAACATGAGAAACAGGCTCAGCACAGTGTGATTTTTATTCCTCAACCTTGTAGGCCCAGAAACGGCGGGAGATTCTGCGTGGGACGCAGGATGAAATTCCGCTCCTGCAACACTGAGCCGTGTCCTCGGGAAAGGAAGGATTTCCGGGAAGAGCAGTGCTCTCAGTTTGACGGCAAGCACTTTAATATCAACGGTCTACCTCCCTCCGTCAGATGGGTCCCCAAGTACAGTGGCAGTGAGTACAGTCGCATAACGAGAGGCGTTGGGCAAATGTCGCAAATTTGAAATCAAACACTGCAGTCAGCTAATTTAAATACTTGAAATTGTCACTTTGAAATCAAATTCTGGTGCGCATGAAAAATTTGCTGTTGTTTTTTTCCACCGCCTTCTGTTTATCATTTGCACACCATGATGCATTCAGATTCCTCCAAGGATTTTGCTTCTTTATATCAGCCTTGACTTTTATAATAAGTTGGCATAGGATGTAATAGATTAGAATGAAACAGATGTACTTTAACAATGTCAGACGTTTTAAACAAAATGCAGAAATTAGTAGAAATGTATTAAATTATTATTACTTTATCTAAGGATACATTCGCACAGCAGACCTTGAAGTTGGATTTCAATATTTTGCTGTGACCACAATTAGACATTTGAGTGAACAGTTTATGACTCCAAAGCAAGCCACATGTGCAGAGGAAGACCACAGGCGTCACCGTTTTTGGAAGTAAAAATGGACGCCGCTATCAAGGTTTTTAAGTCATGGGAACCAAAGTATTATCACAGATCAACTTTTGAGGAGCATTGAGTACAACTTCTATAGAAAAGTCTGTTTGGATGCGTATTAAGCCCACGAGTGGTGGGATTGTGATGTGATGCGTTCAATGACACAAAAGTTGGTTGTCCATCAAAGTGTCCACTGGGAGCTGGTCATCTGGACTGTTCTTCTTGTGAGCTGAGGTTGTTTTTCTGCTTGTGAACCTTTAAAAAATGCTTAAAGGCACAAACCAATCAGATACTAAAAGTTTACATTTGTCTTTTGAGAATGTGGTACCCATTAAGTCTGCTGCTGTACTCTCCTGACATGGCACTGATTCTACTATCTGCCCTGTGAGTGATGAGGGAAAACATGAAGTTGGTAACCAGAAGGGCCGTAAAAGCCGCATGTGGCCCTTCCAAACCACCCTCTGACAGCTGCAACCCCACGCAGCTGCACCTCAGACAAGATGGACAGCCCACAAGATTACCATCTGGTAAATTTACTGGAGGTGATTCACTCGTTTAATTGAGACCATACAGGCAAAGAAGACAATCCCTGGAGACGGTACTGTGTCAGATGAAACTTGACTTTCATCCAAGCTCTAAACAAAGATGTGGCCTAGAGGACTCTGCTGATGTTTGCAGAAAAAGGTGTTATGAATTTGTGATCACACAACTCACCCCCAGGTCTTTGCATCATGGTCTATGTTTGTAATTAGCTCAATTAGTCGCAGTCTAACGTTTCCCCTTCCTCTTTCTGTTCAGTACTAATGAAGGATCGCTGTAAGCTGTTTTGCCGGGTCGCTGGCACTATGGCTTACTATCAGCTGAAGGACCGCGTGGTGGACGGCACTCCGTGTGGTCCAGACACTTACGACATTTGTGTTCAAGGCCTCTGCAGGGTAGATCTGCATATTTATTTTCTTTATGTTGTAGTTGCAGAGAAGCCAGTATTCGCATGCTAAAGATGTGTTTATATCCATTTGGATGTAAATTGAGTAACTTTTTAGTTAACCATTTCTTGGTTGCAATCATTAATAAATCAGCACTGAACAAAGTTTTGTGATAGATTTTCCATCTGCAGTTTTTTGCAAAACTTTGACTTGCTGACACTGATTTTAGACAATTTAGATTATTTTCTACACTCATAATCTGTCTACCAGATTCTTATGTCTACCTGACGTGACAACGTGTGAAAGATACGTACGTTTATAGCAAATGGCTTTGCAATTATTTTAAAACAGTCTCCGTTTCTTCCCTAGATTAAAAATTCCCAGAATCCCTCAATCTGGCACACTCCATCACTGTTAGGTTGAACTCTCAAAGAGATGAAACAGGGAGGCTTTGCTGTCATATGATTAGCCTTCATGTTATCTGACAATGCTTTGCTCTCTCTTTAAACAGCATCCACACAATACAAAAAAAGTTTATTTTTAAATGGATTTCTATGGGTTCTGTGCTTCCTCAGGATCCATTTTTAAAAGCCTTAATGTTATGAAAGAGTATTACCTCCCTCATTTTAAAGAGAGTTATTGCTACATCTCATCTATGAAGCTTTCGCTACGTGGAAAAAGTTTCGACCCAATTTAATTCGGAAATCTGTTTTTATCAAAGCCAAAGTGTGTATAAGTAAATCTAACAATGAACATTGCATATTCAGTTGAGATATTTAATGCATTCTTTTTTTTAATTTTGTTTGTGAAAATGCCATGACATCTGATATAAATCGTCTTGTTTTCTTGTCTTTTTAGCAAGCAGGCTGTGACCATGTTCTCAACTCAAAGGCAAGGAATGACAAATGTGGAGTTTGCGGTGGGGACAACTCTTCATGCAAAACTCTGGCGGGGACCTTCAACGACGCCCAGTATGGTAAGCGCCGCTGCTCAGATTAGCATGATCTGTCTGTGTTGCTCTGAAGCGTACAACATATCGTGTCAGCAGCTTCAGCGAGATAAATGGGGCTACAGAGTAAACAAATAAGGGCCAAGATAGATTTCCAATTCCTCTTTGTCACGGTGTTGACAGGACGGACCTCATGGCTGTGTTTGACTCTGATTTCTATGTTTATTCACATCATATGCATACATGTTTTTGACAAATTTGGGAAAATTCCCAATCAAAGCCAATTTCTTCCAAAGATTCACAAAACGATGAACCTACCTCAGTGTGTCATTTTGCTTCAATGATAACAAACGTGCAGCGTGAGCCAGCTGCTGACTCCGTCCAATTCTGTCGAGGTCTGGGCAACAGCACAGCTGAAGCATTAGCGAATAACAAACAGCCCTGGGTGAGGCTTTCCTCTTGCTTACTCTTGCAAGTTTGACACTAAGCATTTGCATCTCTATCTGTTAGCTTTCGTTCTGCTCTCTCTGTCTCTTGGCTGCTTGGAGGCGAAAAGATTGAGGACTGAATTCAACCAAACCAGCTGCTGACGTCAGTCCCGGAAATCTGGCTTAACGTTAAGAAGGGGAAAACAAGTGGGAGTGCAGCCCAGGCAGGATATCCTTCTGCTTCATGGATCTTGGCTTGTTTCACTGTCAACGACTCCTTTTTGTTTCTTTTGTTAGACGCCTCTTAATGTCTTATTTGTGGACTATTGACCTTTCTTTATTTAGACTTCATAACTCTGTTCCTGGCTGGATAACAAAAGTAATGAGGAATATTGTGATTGCCCAACATCCTCATGATGCCCCAACAGTGAAGTTTGGACTTTTAGCAGTGACACTTGAAAGAATTGGACAAAAATAAAGGTGTTCATCTGGTACCAAAGTTTTATAAAGTAACTATTTAACTTTATTTTATTGCTTGTCTATTCTCAGCTGTATGGAGCATAGACTAGCCCAGAACTTCCCCTCCCTCACCTGTTGCTGCAAATATCGTCAGATGACTGAAAGAAGGCTAGGACACTCTTTCTTTGTCATCAGAATGGCAAATTGTTCTGCCTGAAAACATTTCTAATTGAGGAAAGCACAGAGTCATGGAGTGTAAACCTTTCAGATTGTCCTATTCTATGATCTTGAGATCATCTTGAGAACATCAACATCTGAGGTGGATGTGTTTACCTCAGATGTTGAAAATAATCTGAGGATGAAGATAATAGCACTGCAACTATGATGTGTGAAACACCATAAAGAGCAGAATAGCATCACGGTAGATCATTCTTTGCAATAACCATCTCAAAGCTGCTAAACTGATATTTGTTGAGATCAGTTAAGGGCAAAAAGCCTTAAACTTTAAACATTTTCTATGCTATTTTTAGAGGGAATATGACTTATTGCCATAAGAAAAAGACAAGGAGAATGCAGTAATGTATCATTTTTATTTGTGAAAGAAATAGCTGTTCTTATAACGGTATACATAATTTTTATTTCATGTCTTTTTTTTTTAGGCACTGACATAAATTATTGTGACACAGGTAAATCAAAGTTGAATTTTCTGGGAGCATTATGAAATCTGATGAGAAGTAGATAAGTAAACTGACTGCTGCCCCCGAGTGGCTCAAGGTGCTAGCTTAAACTTTGACTTTAACTCTTCACATCACTTTACAGTGATGTACTACCCTAACTTATTTAGCTCAAATTGCAATGACAGAAATTCAATTAAATCTCTTCAATGTCATGAAAATTTAATTCATGCCAATTTATGACTGAATCAAAAGTAAAAAAAAAACAAAAACACATTGTTGCAAAATCAGAACGCTTAGCAAAAAGTCAACTTTTTAAAGACTAAAATGAAAAATTGCACTAAAAATGTTACATATATATATAAAAACTTTAGGCAGAAGTTTTTTAAATCATCATTTTTAAATATAAAACTTTCTGAATCAAAACTTAACGTAGGTTCATATGTATGATAGAATAGGTTAAAGTACTCTGGTGACAACATATGGAGTTTATCACATAGTCATCACCAAATGGCGTAATGGACTCAGGTGATTACATTAGAACAACAACACTTGTGTTCAAACAAAAGGAATCACTTCCACATAAACTAGAGGTCTGGGTCTAATGGATGAAACATGTTCTTTATTCTTAAGTTATGCTACATTTCATTTACCTCAGCTGTCGGAACAACATTCTAACTAACATACAACAACATCGGAGGAGTCAGAGTTTAAACACGCCGATGCCCAAGCAGACATTATTCCCAGTTCCTCTTGCAAACATTTTTTTACATTTTTACTTTCCACAAGTAAACGCAAACATAATTTGTTGCAGGTGCTTCATGCAACATTAATTTTACAAGTGTGTCTTGTAAAATAAACATGTTTCCACTTCATTTTTACTACTGCTGGTGGGAGGAGCGGCCCATACTGAAATGAAAGGTCGACCTTTCAGATCGTAACGGTGTGCAGTTTTAGTTTCTCAAACTTTCCGAGCCGGGAGTCTACACTTGTTTTTTTTTTCTATTTCTAACTTCTGACAACTAATGAATTGCACTGATACTCGCAGTGGGTGAGGTTTCCAGAAGTTGTACATAAGAGTTGCAGAACTTCATATTGCTAATGCAATGTAACTGTGTAAATGTTACTACCCACCTCTGTATGTTAATCATGTATTTGTCATTCTATGTTATATTCTTCATATGTACATTTTAGTTGTCGCCACTTGGCTTTCAATGAATTGCTCTCCTTGTCTTTATGTCTCTTACACACACACACACACTCCTTTGTTTTCTGTGTCAGGTTATCACCATACAACAAGCGCTGTAATTACAGGCCAACATAGAAAGGCCAGGGAGTAATTACAGATCATTTCGTGAACAGGCCTCTGGAACTACAAACAAGTTCTCATGCAGATTATTTGA
This sequence comes from Phalloptychus januarius, assembly GCA_902982915.1. Classification (NCBI taxonomy): domain Eukaryota; kingdom Metazoa; phylum Chordata; class Actinopteri; order Cyprinodontiformes; family Poeciliidae; genus Phalloptychus; species Phalloptychus januarius. The sequence continues at coordinate 14,432,372 of CADWAE010000471.1, read as the reverse complement.
GATGACAGTTTTCATATTTCTCCAAGTGTGACATCTAAATCCCCAGTAGAGGGACTTGGACTTCCCTGAATGGAGTTTACTGTAGCACAATGAAGCTATTATGAAAGTCAAGTCTGAATGTATTTGTTGAGACTTCTTAAAATACGTGCAGCTTTCCATGTTTACTGTCTGACATTTTCCTCTTTGCATTTTCCTGTTGTTTTTTTTCTTTGGTCAGGCTATAACACAATTGTGCGGATTCCAGGTGGAGCCACCAATATTGACATCAAACAGGTTAGCTACTCTGGAAAACCAGAAGATGACAACTACCTCGGTGAGTGGGCTTTGTGTACATCCATGGAATTAAAAATGTTTATAGAAATCAACAGAAAATTCAAAATATAGCTTTCAAGTGACGATTTAATGTATTAATGGAAACAACTATCCAAGCTAATCTGGCCCTGTTAGAAAGTTTAGCCCCAGCCCCAATTAAAACATAATTTACTTTGACTGACCACATTTGGTTAATTTTCCTGCGCCAAATTTATATTTGTTTACAGTCAGGCCTGGAAAATCAAGAAAATCACTCAAATAGAACCAGTCTGATACGACGAAGTAGACGAAAAGATCTCAAAAAACTTTTCAGATCATGCCCTGATCTAAAAAAAACAAACAAAACAGAAATGTTGAAGAGAAAGTCGGCCGAAACAAAATTACTCCAAAAGTGCGTCAGTGACATGTGGTCAGTAAAAACCCATTCAACACTAAAGCACTGCAGAGCTCACCCGGGTTTGTAAAGGTCAAAGTTCATTATTTAAGAAAAAAAGTAAATTTAAAGACAAGTTCTAAGAAAAAGACAGGGCCATCTAGCTAATTTGTTTCCTCACTTTACTTGTCTCATATACTGACATAATTGCATTATGTATGTGGCAATAAGTGTCACTTTTAACAAGTTATGGTAAAAAAAAGTCACATATTTCAGCTTTAAGCAGAAAGTATGTGCCTGCACTCACAAAGGTCAATGCGATGATTCTTTTGAGAACCGTACTTTATAACCATTCATCACTTTTTGACCCTGATCTGGAAAGGCTGTTATTTGTAACAAAAGGAAATGGAAAAGAGGCCAAACTGGTGTCCAAACACTTCAAACAAATCTACTGTTTTAATTGAGCTTAGACAACATGGGATTTCAACAGGGGTGTTCATCCGTCTGGGTTGGTTGAGGTTTTGTTAGGAATGCAAATGAAGTGTCAGCCATGTGAACGATAAATGAGGCTTTAATAAGTGCTAATTAGGAGCATGTGCAACCAAGGCTGCGAAAGCTAATATACGGGCTTAAGGATATGTTGATCTTTGCGCGTCTGTCTATGTTTGCTTTTAAGCAAGACACTGATTGAAAGAAAGGTAAAACCAAAAATTGGTAAAAGAGTTTGAAAAGTATATTTATTCATATAATAACCACAACATTTTTCAAAATTATCCTCAATTTTAGTGTCTCTTCTTTTGGATATTATAGAAAAAACAAATCACCTGTTCAAGAATTCAAACCCAGAATCAAAATATCTATTTATAAATCTGGAAAAGTTCAGAATAAATCGGTGTGCCTGGCTGAGAAGTTTGTGCTTCTCCACAAAACAAACAATGCATGATAATGTGGATTCAGTATTCACAAAGTTGGTAGTGCTGTAAACTATCAGCACTAACAGAAGCGTTTTAGTTACGTATAAAAACATAGCTTGTTCCTAATTTGGCTGCAATCATGGTTGCTCATGTGTTTAACTGTTCTGTCTCGTTTTCTTTCCTCAGTCTAAATAAAACATTTCTTTTTTATGTTATTCTTAAACCTTAATACACTTGAAAACATTTAGGCCAAATTAGTTTCCTTTCCTTTGGAAAGCAGTGTTTCACATCTGGTGCCCGTCAGACATGAAGAAAGATTGCAGCTGTTTATGTCCTATGCAGTATGTAGTTTATGTATGTTACTATGTGTTTCATGTGATACGTTAACTGTGACAAGTAGAGATCATTGTCAGCTATAATTGGTTTACTGGAATGCAGCAATATGCGAATTAGAGGGTAAACAAAGTTTTATCTGGAGGAGTAATCACATTCATTCAGTTTGGTGAACACCGTTGGATTAGAATTAACTCCAGATTTCTTGGAAAATACAGTATTTCACTGTAAAGGGTTTGGTTGGTTGCTTACAAATGAATATTTATGTTTTCATTTGTATTTGCAGTTAGTGAAAAGACTGTTTACATTGCAGTGCCAGTATTTGAGGGGAGTCATGCAGCTTTCCTCCAAGTGACTCAAATTGGCCTGTAGCAATGGCTTTGACAAAGCATTCAAATATATATATATATTTTCCTTTGAGAAGAATTATTTTCTTTATGCAAAAATAACCTTTTCTCATTTACCTGCTTCTTTTTTTTCAGCTTTGTCTGACGGCCAGTCCAACTTCCTCCTGAATGGGAACTTTGTGGTGGCAATGTTCAAGAGGGAAATCACCTTCAAGGGAACAGTCATCGAGTACAGCGGCTCGGATACTAAAGTGGAGCGCATCAACTGCACAGACCGCATCGAGGAGGAGCTCATTTTACAGGTACTAAAAACGCTTGCATTTTGTTTTATTTGCCAAATCAGTTTTGATAGAACCTTATTTTTAACATAAACCTCTGCAGAAGGTTCACTTTGTTGCGTGTTAATCCCTCTGTTTAAAGATATGATGTCTCATATCATATCTTCCGTTGTTTCGGCAGGTCTTGTGCGTGGGAAACCTTTACAACCCAGATGTGCGTTACTCCTTCAACATACCCATCGAGGAACAAAGGGAGCAGTTTGTGTGGGATCCCTCTGGCTCCTGGCTTGAATGCAGCCGCCTTTGTCAAGGTAAGACCTCAGCTGTGCTGTGCAGACTATTCTTAGTGGTGGGGACAGTCAGATTGACGCATACCTTTACTTTTTCATCACATTTATCACTTGCATGAATGCCAGAAAATATAGTTCCTACACATGTTTGCTGTATTTCCTATATCCGAGGTCCATGGGATTGGTCTTTATTTCTCTGCCAGTTCACACGCTTATCTTCCTGGTTGCTTATCTTCCTACTTGTCAAGCGCGTTTACATAAGCAGGTGAAGGCTGCTGGTATTTCAGAATAAAACTGGTCTAATGGTCTGATTTTGGATACCAAGTAAATGATAATGCGCTGCATCTCAAGCACCAAATGACCCAATGGGGTGGTACAGGTTGGCAGCTTGGTGGTTGGGAACCTCTGCGATCTATGGCCTATGGCAAACTGTTATTTATGGCTTTCTTCTTGACTCTTTTCCATTAAAGGAAGATTTCTGGAATTCATCTTTTGAAAGATTCTTTTACCAACATTATTGATCTCTGTAACTCCTCTGGCGTTACTGTGGACGTCATGGCTGTTTCTTTGATTATTGCCGTTGGATGTTGTTCGTTGGTTTCCATTGATTGCCAGGTCTTTGTAAGTGTGAAACTGCTACGTAATCATAGAGTCTCTCATTTGACATTAGTGCAAAGTGGAATAATGTAAGGACATTCTGTGGGTTCTTGTACAAAACACAGAACATAGTTACAAGGAGCTATCTAATGCCAGCCTTCATTTTCGTCCTGTGCTCAGGTGAGAGACGACGGAAGACAGTGTGCGTTCGGAACAGCGACCACCTTGAAGTATCCGATCAACGCTGTGAACATTTACCTCACCCCGTTGCTTTTACTGAGCCCTGCAACACTGATTGTGAAGTCAGGTGATAATGCAGGAACCAACACAGCCAAGATACGAATATGCCTCCCTTCAACAAACTCCAGCACTCCCGAATGTTTACGGAAATATCTTTCACTCTACAGATGGCACGTCGCTGGAAAGAGTGAGTGCTCGGCGAAATGCGGCCCCGGCTACCGCAGCCTGGATGTTCAGTGTATGAAGTATAGCCGGATAAAGAGACGGAGCGAGAGGATGGAGGCTAGCATCTGCGGCGACATCGCCAAACCTCAGACCAGGGAGACCTGCCATGGAGATTGTCTGCTGAAGAGCTGGCAGTACAGTGCATGGTCGCAGGTAATGTCTGCAGAAAAATAACTGCTGCAAGCTTGACTCTTATTGCCAAAACTGCACTAAGACGTCCTGTTGTGCAGTGCTCTAAGACGTGTGGACGTGGGATTCGTAGCAGAGAGTCTTACTGTATGAGCAACCTGGGCCGACGGTTGGTGGACAGAGAGTGCAGCGACTACGAGAGGGTGGTGACCGAGTCCTGCAACGACCAGCCGTGTCCAAAGTGGACAGTCAGTGAGTGGAGTGAGGTGGGCTCTCACAAATACACACTAAAAGCATGAATAATTTGTAAATCCATTTGCATTAAAGGAAGCCTCTTTATACCTTGTGAAATGTTGATTAAAAACTGCAACTACAGTTTTGCGAATACAAGTTTGGCAAGAGAGTAAAACAAATCTAACCCACATTTTTTTTTAATTCCACATTCGGTAGAATAAGCATGAGTGTCAAAAATAGAACAATATTTGTAAATTGCACTGTTTTAGGAATGTTTATCTCTATACACCAGAGAGAAATGATAATTTCATCCTCTCTTTTCCTAAATGCCCAAACACCATCAGTGTCTGGTGACTTGTGGGAAAGGAATGAGGCACCGCCAAGTGTCCTGCACTACGGGAGCTGGGGAGGAAAAGCTGAGCGAACATTTCTGTGACCCATCCAGTAAACCTCCCACTGTGGGGAGCTGCAAACTCCCCGAGTGCGCAACATGGCAGGTCGGCGTCTGGGGAGCGGTGAGTTCAATACGCAACCTCACAGATGTACTGTAAATTATCCTTGAACAATACTTAATAGGCATGCTAGATTGGTTAAAATAACTACATTTTGTAAAACTTACCAGGCTTTTTACTGGAAATTAGTGTTTTTATCTCTTTTCACACTATTTTAGACTGCTTTGTTTTCGTGTATATGTATATTTCATCTGATAATAAGGAAGCTCTTTCATTTTCTCTGAGATTCTTCCATTTTCTCTCATTTTCCATCAGTCCTTACTGGACTTTTTTTTTTCTCACACATGCAATTCCTTTCTTACTGACGATTCCAACTTTGGATTCAGGTATTAGAGCGAATTCAGCAAACAACTCAAACATCTATGAATGGATGTCATTGTATAGTTTATACATGCAAGGCTAATTCTTCCCGCATGTTTATATGAAATAAGATATTTGCAATGCTGGAGGATATGTTCCCTCCTTTGCTTGTGTGATTATAAATTGCTGGTCAAATAAACCCATCTCAGCACTTCCTTTTACTCTCATGGTGTTTCTAATCATAGTCGGATGGCTTTGTAAGCGAAGGGGGAATTAGGTGAAGGGTCAGGTTGACTCTGTGGGTGAACTTACGTTTCTGTATATAAGTGCATGTCAAAGTCTTAATCAGCTTTTCCCTTGACGGACGTTGACTGAGCCAATGTCTGACTGCAAAAAAGAGAGGGCTTCAACTATCTTACACTTTTTATCCCCTTTTTATTTTTTAATTTGTGCCTAAGCATGTGTGTGTGGTTTTGTGTTTCAGTGCGCAGTGACCTGCGGACATGGGTACCAGATGAGGGCTGTGAGATGCGTCATAGGGGACTACGGTGACACAGTAGATGACGGGGAGTGCAACGCTGCAGCGAGGCCCACAGACAGTCAGGTAGGGCTAAAAAGAGATTTTAAAAAAGCAACCAATTAAGCAAGCACAGAGTTTATTTGGATGTATTTCAGTGACAAATGCAGTTTGTTACTTTTGTAAAACAATACAATTTATCGTAATCATACCAACTATCTTGTTACATGTGTAAATATACACTTTTTTCAATGTACATTGGGTCTCTCCTGTTATGTAAAGATTTTTTATTTTGTCTTTTCTTATTTACACATAAGAGATTTATTGCTTTTTTGCTCTGGTACCAGTTAGAGCATTCTTGCAGAGGAACCTTTTTGTTGTTGATTCTAGCAAGAATAATCTGGATTTTTTTACTTGAGAGATACTTCCGGACAATATTTAAGTTTCTTATTCTAATCCTCTTGTAAATTGTGTTAATTTTCATGGTGACGTTGTTTTGTAGGACTGTGAGATGCCTGCGTGTCCATGGACCTCTGCATCTCAAATTACACCTCGACCTGACAACACCGTTCAGCTTGTGACTCAGTGGAGATTCGGCTCCTGGACTTCTGTAAGAACTGATGGGTTTGATGTTTTATCTCTGCTATTTGCTGAGCACGATAGAAGTCAATGAGCAGTTTGTTCTTGTAATTTTACATGTGTAGGTAAAGGGAACGGCAGTAAAATCTGATCCAAGTATTCGCATCTACGTTTCTGTGTATTTGGTAGAAACAAACCATACGCAAGTAATTGCTCCGTTCTGCTATGTATGGTTTTATATTTGAGGGTCCTATCTAAATGACTTGACATGTTTTACATTTTTCCCAGATAAAACTTCTTCTATGCGGCTATTATCATTTTTACGATTTGGTGCTTTTGTAGCTTCACTTTCTCACACAAATAAAAAATGCAGACACACACATGCTCCTGGGTCTGGGTTTGGAGGCCCCTCCATCGCCGTAATAGTTTGCATTGTTACATAAATGAAATGCAGATCTCATTTCAACATGACTGTACAATTTCTACACTTGAACCGTCTCTGTTCAACTTGGCATACGAGTTGATTTGAGCTCATATGCCAAGACACCAGACACCTTCAGACAGACACACACACACATTCTCTCATATCCAAAGGGGAAACACTTTCTTGTTCCTTAAAGAATCACTGTAGGTTGTATCACTTGTTCACTAATCAGATGTGAGGTTTTCCTCAGCTGCAGAAATGCTCTCAGTGCTGTCGGCGCTTCTCTAGAATGTACAATATTGTGTAACACATCAATTCACAGAGAACAATTTATCTCAAGGATTTAGATTAGTTAATTTTCATAATCATGGCTATGTAATTCTAATTATTATTTCAGTAATTTGATGCAGTAAAGGAACCCAGCCTAAGCCCAGACTCTAGACCAATGAAAAACTGTTGGAAAGTTGTTGTATGCAAACATTATCCATCTAATCTAATTAACCATAAACTAGCTTGCAGCAAATAGTTTACAATAAAATAACAGTCCCTAAATATACAAAGGTGGCAGAGATATATACCGCTAGAGACTTGTAGAAGATGGTCGTGCTGTATATTAACTCAAGGCGGCTGAGACATTATTTGTTGGTTTATCAAATGAAATACCAATAAATACAACGAGTTTGTTGCATGAATGCTTTTGCAATTGTATGAGCAATCTTTAAAAATCAAAGTTTTTGATTTCCATTTGTGTGGTGTGACTATTTAACATAATCATTTATCCACACCTACTGACTGCAGCGACTTGCTTCTAATACAGTGAAACTCTTTCTTTACAAATTCCTGTAAAAATAAAAAAAATAAAGTTTTCTTTTCGATTAGGGTTGAAAACGCTCAAATATTTGACCTTTTTCTAATGCTCAGAAGCTTAAAAATGGTGCATTTTCTAATTAATCACTGTCTTTTTTTTGTATCTTTCTTTTGTATCTTTTTTTGTGCAGTGCTCTGTGTCCTGTGGCCAGGGTAAGCGTGCACGTTATGTCAGCTGCAGAGACGCTCAGGGCGGAGTGGCTGACGAATCGTACTGCGCTCACCTGCCGCGCCCCCCGGAGTTCTCCACCTGTTTCAGCCCCTGTGGTCAGTGGCATGCTGGAGAATGGTCTGCTGTAAGTAAAACATCAAAGGCATAGATCCATTTTAATGACATACGTTATTTTAAGATCTACATAAGGCCGTAGTCTTGGACAGTTAATCCTTGATTAGTTTTTTTCCATTTAAAAGCAGTATTGCGGTGAAGCTCGTAGTTATTTAACGTCATTGTCCAATTTTAAACTCTGTGATTATATGAGGAAAAAAAAACTCTGTTTAATAGCCCTTTAAAACCAAATGAACTTCTTTGATGGAAAAATAAGTCTGTTAAATTTAATTTGGCATTTAATTAAATTGATTTCTCCTTCTTTTTCTCGGTTGAAAGCTTTACAAGTGTTCACATCTTGAGGCTTAGCATTGTTAAGCAGTTCTTGGAAACAATTACAAGCAACACTCTGTTAACTTTGGGCCAAATTCTGGACCTGGAAAATGTCCTAGAAAAATCCTAATTAGACAAAGAAGTTCAAATAATTCAGGGAAAAGAATCCATGTACGATAGATTAGGCGGTACTAGCCAGGGATTTAAACTGAACACAAACTAAATGTCAAAATATTGTGAGATTTCTCAGTGGTTCATTGAGTGCCTGAAGGAAGTCAACATCTGGTGAAAACTGAAAAAAAACAAACAAACCCAAGAACATTTTGTTTTGTAGACTAGAAATGCAGTGTTTCCCCTGCCATCATAGTGGGTGATGCAGACCTTCAAGCTGACCACCCGCACCTCCAAGAAATGTCATTAATTTCATTAGCCTGCTTAAATAACGCAAGATCAAATCAAGGTATGTCTCTGTCCTTATGCGGGTGCATTGCTACTCTCTCAAACGAGGCTTAATGTCGAAGCATTGAATGTGGCATGAGTGCATGGCTTCTGGTCATGACACCTGGTTGTACAACACCTCTGAACTTTTGTAGCTCTTCCACTTTGGATAATTTAGAAGGTGCTCTTGCAGAACAGGTCCACCTGTATTGGTATTTATATGATCCCTCATTTTCGGAGAAAAGCTGCAGTGCACAAACTGATAAACTCTATCTGCTTGGTTCACTCGTGCGCACTAAATGCAAACCTTTTAGAAGTTCATCTATTTCCCTTCTTTACTCTACTGCGAGTAGGAGACGAAGTAAATCTTCTACTCCTGATACACATGACGATGGTACAAGAGTACAAAATGAAGTGCTTCATGCCATATTCTTGACAGGCAGCAAAATCCAGTCATCGCCTAATAAAAATGTTTAACCGAGAAATGCTTCCTCTGGCTGCATAAGACTGAGCCTGGTAAGGAAATTCATACATAATAGATAGAGAGAAAGATACAATAGCTGAAACTTAAATAAGAAATAAAGAACATTTCCATTTTTTTTTTTTTCCAATTTAAGAATGTTTTGTCTGATATGAGTAGGTAAACATATTCCAGGCATGTTTACATACAATATATTTGAAGGTTGCTACCTTGACTACAGCTTTCAATTGCACAACAAAGTGGTTGCGTTATTAAAAATAAAGTATCGGTGCACCGATTGCAGTTTTCTGGCTGATCACCAATCTTTAAAAAAAACTGTTTTTGTTGTGCGTATGCTAAATATAGTGAAGAAGTTGCTATGCAATGCAATGCAATGTCCTTAGGGTGAAGGCAGATTTGATTCCAGGAAAATAAAAATAAAAGTCTCTGTAAAATTGTTAGAGATCAATAACAGCCATAATTCACAGGACAAAATTTCTACCTTCATATTAATATTTGTAAACAAACCTCAAATTAATATGCAGCTAATTTGAGGAAATGTACAAACAATTAAGAATTCTGGTGGCTTTACAGACTCGAGGCGTAATCTGAAATGCATCAAACACACCACCACTAATAACCAACAGCATATGTAAATGTGTCACTGTAGGTATTTGATGAATGTTGTGATATTAGATACTAAGACCAAGATATTTGTGATACATAGTCATTTGCTGTAAATGTTTGTATTTTGGCAATATTTATAATTTGTGTAAAACTCTATGAAGTCACATTTTTACATTGGAAAAAACTGACAATTATTTATTTTTTTTCTTTTGTGCTCGCAAACATTTCCTCCTAACTTTCCCAGTGTTCAGTGACATGCGGCGTCGGTCGAACTACCAGACATGTGGTCTGCTCCAACTACCACCAGCCAGTGGACCAGTCTTTCTGTGATCCTGACGAGAGGCCCACAACCGAGCAGGAGTGCACCGCTGCTCCCTGCCCCTCCGCCTACAACCGTCAGCACATTTACGATCAACCCTACGGATATCCTCAGGACCCAGGACGCCATCCGGGACACAGCAGCTGGAACGTCCCGTCTGCAGACAACCAGTGGAGGACAGGACCGTGGGGCGCAGTATGTTCAGCACAAATAGCATGTTTTAGAAAATAGCAGCAAGCGAAAATAGCGTTTGCCTGCACTTGAGGTATTTTTTTTTTAAAATTGGTTCAAAAGACAAGCTCTTTTGAACCAATTAAGTGCGAGCGTGAGGAAGCAGATGATTTGGTCTCTCGAAGCAGGAAGCCATACATGGTAACAGACAAGTGGAGACACAGTGAACCTTATGATGTACTTTATGTTCCGACACGGACATGTTGGTTAGCCTGTGAAAAAACCAACCAAAAAAAATAAAAAATACAAAGAACTCAGACGAAATAAAAACAGTTGTAAATCCTGAAAGCAGATGAAGCAGCAAACGTTTTGTTTTTAAACCGTTTGCAATGTTACATTTGTCAACTTAATTTTACCTTTCATGGTGATTTTAGCCTTTATCAAAATTATCATGTTAGAAAAAGAAATCTGCCTTGCAAACTGGTGGCTTTAATTTTAAATTACAATGTTTACGCAATGTCTAGATTCAGTTCGTGCTGTCCTCCCCCACGGAGCCGGTACTTTGTGTTCTCCCTCCCATTAGCAGAAGGGATGCATCATTATAATTTGATTCAGAGCCATTCGATTACCTTTGTCAAGGCAGAATCCTCTGATAGGCTTCCTCTGACATATTTTTGGAAGATGTTTGTTCCTGCTTAGATCATCTTGGCACTGATTTAAATACTGGAGCTTATTGTTTAGAGTTTGAAAAAGATCTGTAAGTAGATGAAAAATCCTTAGCTATCGTACTGTTCCTTAAAACTTGACTGATGTAGGGGAAAAATATTGACATTAGTTCCCTTTTCTTTTGAGATTTCTGTGGAAAAATATGTGGTGAGCTTTTAAAATCCAAACATTTAGTACAGTGTGCTTACAAGTCATGTATTGGACACAGAGAACATGGGGGGAAAACCCCTTTGACCTCTCCTAAGTACATGAAGAAAAGAACACACATAGCTCACTTGACAGCTGATCACAAGATGGAACGGGTTAAATACGGGGTAATCCAGCACAAAAGGGAAGCTTTAAAAGACCTGAGACAGAGGCGCAGCCTGACCTTCCTGAAGGACAACAGCTCTAAACAGCTCTACAGTCAAACCTGCAGTGGAGAGGTTTAGAGCTGTGGTGCAGTTAAAGTCTAGACCTAAAACTTTCCTTCAGCTTAAAAAAAAATCACACAGATTCCCAATAAAATCAAAGTAATTTTGTACAACTATGGGGTTTGAATACCTTTGCAGTCCTTTCATCTTTTATACTAAGACAAATGAAAATGGTGCTCAGGTGTCAAATAGTTTGAATTGAAATAAATCTAAACAAACATTAAAGTTGAAGTGTTTCGGGTAAAAACTGGCCAAGCCGTAGAATTTTATGCAGATCGGAGGGACTGATGTATCTAAAGACCCATAAATGGATTTAAATAATGCATTCTAATGGGCTGTGTGTTTTCTTCAGTGCTCCAGCACCTGTGCAGGAGGCTTCCAGAGGCGAGTGGTGGTCTGCCAGGACGCAGACGGGCGGAGCAACAGCTACTGCGACGAAAGGGTCAAACCTGCCGAGTCCAAGAACTGCGACTCCGGGCCCTGTCCTCTGTGGAACTATGGGGTCTGGGGAGAGGTGAGAGTTACTTACGGTCTTTCCTTGTACCTGACCTTTTTTTTATTTGCATGGAAAGGCATACAAAGACTCCTGAGGTCAAAGGATGACTCCGTGTTGTGCTCATGCATAACAACATCAATGAGGACGTTCTAAATTAATGTGACAGGAAGTTTTAGGATCCAAATGAAGGGGCATTGGAGTCGGGGTTAGATGCAAAACCTCGATCTCTAACTCCTCAACCCAAAGCAAACTGAGAGTAAGACATGGACAGTAAAGGATAGGAATAAGAGCAGAAATATGATGGTAAAATGTAAATGAACGTGGCTTAACTGGATGATGAGTAAGACAAAGGAAGAGTTACCAAGTAGTTGCTAGAAATATGGCTTACCGAGAATGGTTGTAATTGAACTGCACACATACTATGCACTAAGAATAAGATGACAAGATGACAAAAAAAAAACTAAAGAAAGAGAGACAGAAACTTAAGGAAACCTGATCAAAATCCTAGATGCGTATAACGATGCACATCCAGCTCTTGAGAACATGCAACGCTGGACTCATGAGAGGGAAATAAGTTGTGCAATACAAGCTGTTCTAAAGAAACTTGTAATTGTAACATCACATGCAAAATATCCCTGTCCAGGTTTGAATTGTCCATTTATTGCAGCTTTTATGTTTGTCCCCAGTAAACATCAAAGGTCCTCTGTCTTGTGCTTATGAACTGAAAGAAGATGATCAAATGCAGACTCATCTGAGACAATAAATTGGATCTCTTTGCACTTTGTGGCTTGGAACAAATAAAAAAAACACACAGTCAGTTTCAACCCGTCTAGCTGAGTCTCTTAAAAACAGAGTTTGATGCATGTGACTTTGTATTTTCACACCAATAAGATGATCGCCCATGAGCTATCATCTGGAAGCTTGTCCAACAGCAAAGAACCAAATGAAACATGTATCTGAATCCAAATGTGTCAAACTCAGGGTCTCTGGCCCAAATCCAGCCCGCTATACGTTTTTATAACCTGACTTTATAAAAAGAACCTTCAAGATTGTTACTAATTGATAAATATTAATTTATCAATCAGATCAGTTTTCATTTGCATATTGCCGAATTATATACGTGTGAAAAGATTCAACTAATAAAATGCAGAGACGAGATATTTATTACCAGGTTGAAAATGAGTTTTATCATTTTTATCTGCCACATTTGGCCTTTTGAGGACATTCGGGACCTTAATGTGGCCCAAAATTAAAATGAGTCTAAGGTGTGTGCGAGATTTTCTTCTTCCGTCTTTTAAGGACATATCAGGTACTGTCCTGACAGAAGGACAGCCCAGATTAATGGGAGAAAAGTACAGCTGGCCCACCACGTTTACGTTCACAACTAGCCAGAATATCGTCGGGAGCTTGATATATTTGCTCTACTGCTTCCCTCAGTGCACCCAGACTTGTGGTGGAGGGAGGAAGACTCGCCTAGTTGTGTGTCAAAGGCCCAGCGGGCAGAGACTCAACGACTACAACTGTGACGTCCTGGACAAGCCGCCCGACATGGAGCAGTGCAACCTCCAGTCCTGCCCAGGCGCCGCGTCCTGGCATCGCCGACCATGGAAGCCGGTACGATAGTACTAATTTCCCTTCAACATTTACTTTCCTCGATAGGGGTGCATCACTGTGAAAAGAGATCGTGGGTTACAATATGGCTCCAGGCAGAAAACTGTAGGAGTTCCTGAAGTAAATGCCGGGTATCGAGCTTCACTGTTTACTAGCCAACTTCAGCCCACCCAGATGGGGCCCTCAGTGGCATGGTGCTGATTAGAATGCAAAAAAAAAACCATGCAGCAACAATGCTGCTCCACCTAGAGCATCATTAAAAACACATGGAAACCATTTGGACTCTCGGCTTCCAATTAAAACCTCTAAATCAGGACAGTGCTGTCCAACAGAGCCTTAGATTTATGGAGGGAAGTATTTATTTCATATATAAGGCGTGAAGAACATAATCTCTGCTGTTATTGCCGTCTTCACCCTGTATCTGCAGTACACAAGTGTATATTTGTGTATAAGAGTTAATATTATGGCCTTTATTGAACAGCAACAAAGGCCTCTCAATGTATTTTGTGTATGCATCGTTGTACAGTTTGATTTCATTTTTCAAGTAGCTGGTTTTTGGAACAAAATATTTAATGTTTTACTGGTGCTCCTGGTCAGACCTCTCCTATCCCGCAATGGGCCAATACACTTTGTACAGAGGAACATAGTTTTCATTCCTGTTTTTGATTGCGCTGGCTCTCAAACTGATTTTAAAAACGCTTCATCTCCGTTTGAAGGTCTGGAAAACCTCCAAGTCGTCACAGTTGAAAAAGGTTGAAATGTTAAACAAAATAAAGTGCAATTAAATGTAGTTTTATTTGATAATAAGCAGCATAAGGAAAGGCTTTTTCTATACTATTAAGATGCTCTTAAATTAATAAATAATTGGCATTTTTTTCCCATTTTACACAATGGCAGTAGGGTGTACGACTTTCCATTGCTCTCAGAATTGTTTTTTATTACATTTCACACTAGGTGGAGCTTCTTTGAGTTGCTTTGTGTCCACACAAGGCGTAAAGCCATTCAAGCTCAAGATTGCCAATTTGTTTCAGTTGTGCTAATGGCATAGAATCTACCTAGCGCTACAGGAAAGCGATCTATCCCCCATCGGTGGTCATGCTATCAAGATTCTCTCAAAACTCTCTTGAAGGTTTATTACACATTTGGCTCCACATAGTAATTTTTCCATTCCACTAACTAAAAAAACAGGATCTTCCTAAAATAAGTCAACTTTTGCATGGGATCTCAGTTAATCATGTCGGCTTGGCACTTTAGAACCAATACTTGCATCACTTTTGAAAATGAGTGAAATTTGATATGAACAACATGAGCAGCTTCTGTGTACTTCTTTAAGTAGAATAGTGAAATGTTCTGGGTATTGCTAAGTATTATCAGGTTTCAAGTTTTAAAAAGTATTTATTTCATTACATGGGGTGCTATTGACCGCAAACTCAACCATTGGCACACAGATGCTTTTCCAGTCGTCCGTTGTTGTTTTTCTTTCTGCGTATGGCCAGCTTCTTTGTTTTGTTCTGAAGGATTTTTGTTCCAAAATAAAACATATATATATATATATATATATATATATATATATATGTACGTATTTATTTCTTTGCAACAGATTATTAATTGTTGCAGCTGTAATATTTTTTCCAGTTCAGACTGAACACTTGACTAAAGTGACTTTCCATTTTTAAAACATCAATTTGTTGGTGCTGGCTCACATCTCCGGTCTTAACTGCTATTTCTTCTTACTCGGGTTACAACGAAGGCGCTACAACTTTATAAACATATATTGTTCTGATAAACGTGTGCATGCAGACGTCATGAATGGCAATAATGAATGTCATGATTGTTGGCTTTTACTATGTTATTTGAACCATTAGTATAATAACTTGAACAACATGGAACGTCAAGGTTTTTTTTTTGTTTTTGTTCAAATCAAGAGCTGGGTATGACTCTGTGTTGTCCTGTGATGGATTAGTCACCTGTCCAGCCTGATTCTGCTTGGATCACCAAGCTTAGTAGCGCTCTTAAAAGGGACTAAGCAGTTCAGGAATAACTATGTGACCACAGTGGCCCAATGCTTATATTGTTTGCAGTGATTCAAACTTTGCACCACTATGGACAGAAGAGAGAAGATCGGAGAAATTGGCACCCTTTTTCCTGAAAAATAAGGCAGCTACCTCCATGGACAAGCTAAATATTTTTATAAGAAGCATTTATGGTCAAATATTTTAGTGGTTTTGTCTTGACAAAAACCGCTAAATATTGTCTAGTTGATACCAGACACTAAGATGGTATCAACTATCGAGCACAATGGTGGTAGCTAAGTGAACAATTACCTCCAAAGTCTTTAACTTCACCTCAGTTTAAAGGTTATACAAATAGGTGCAAATATAAGTAAATTATTATTAAAAAAACAACAAAGAAAACACAGATTTTGTATGTTGTCGTGACATGAAACCTGAAAGCTAAAAATGAAAACTGACTGCTCCCGGAAGCTCCATCAGTAAGATACAGCCGATGGGATTTAGTGGATTGTAAAAACCACAAAGAGCATCCAAATATTAAGCTTTAATGCTCAGAAATGATGTCGAGCTGGTTGTCATGGTAACATGAAAGTTCATGCCGAGGTCGGGGAATGTCCACTTAAGGAGGCGACCGCTGAACTAAGATCAAACTCAAACAGAGTCAGCTGTGATCATGTTTTCCAAATAAATGCTCAACTTTAGTCACAGACAGTCTGAGGATGTGTTCATTCACAATCCTACAAATTATTACATTTCCGTAGGCAATGATGGGCTATTTTATCTGACATTAACTCACCAGAGATCTGGGATCATTTCTGTAGAGGATACTTAGGTAGTTTCCCTTCTTAGTGTTCCTGCTCCTTACTTTTATTGTGTGTGTGGGGGTGTGTGTGCGTGTGTGTTAGTGAGTGTGTTCATTAAAACCAAACCATGGTGCTATGGTGGTTTCATTCCCACAGCCTTTTCTTTCCTTTTATACTTTGTGGTCCAAAAACAAAAATGAATCAAGTCTACATTATTGTTGTTATAATAATAATTATTATTTTGTATTGTTTTGGTTTATTGTTGTTTTTTTTGTTTGTTTTGTTTTGCTATTTATTTCATTCACATGCAAAATATTTAGATTATGTTGAGCATTTTTATGTAAAAACTATTAAAGAGACGTAACTGTAACATTTGTGTTGTTTCTTATCCCTATAAGGAAAATAAAATCTGCTTTTGAAAATACATTTTTTACAAAATTCTCTGATCTCTAAAAGAAGCTCAGTAAGCGCATACGACTTGGCAATACTTCAAGGATGTGAATTGCAAGCAAATAAAAACAGCACACCACAGAAAGTTGAATCCTTAAATATGGATAGTTTATTGTTTTGACATTTTTATGACATACAACTGGATTCAGCACTTAGTTGTGCTTTTTGATGGGGTGCATACAAAATATTTTTTTTTGTAATTAGGGGACTTTTTTTTACTAGCAATTTAAAGTACGTCTAGTGATTTAGATCCCTGTTGTGCAAAATTACAATCATATTACAATTACAATTATTAATACAATTATTACAATTATATTGCAGTGATTCACCAGTCAGTCAGTCAGCGATTCAAATCGGCCTTTATCAGCCCTGATCAGTCATTAGCACATTGTGAAAATTCAAATTTGGTTTTATGCTATTCATTAAACGCCTCAAATCTAGAAATCGAACCAAATCTATAAACATATTGTCCAACATTATACACTACGATGCACTTTTAAGAGTTTAATAGAAGTCAGACAAAGATTAGGAACATATGGATACAATCAGATAATATCATAATGTCTTATTTTTCTGACATATTTAAACTCAATATAAAGAACAGACTTCTTTTTATTTTACATATTACAGAGTACTGAGTAAATAAAAGAAACAAATCATCTGATTAAAGCACAAAGTAAACCAGAAGTTGGCCTGCAAACTCCTGATTGGTGCATCTCCTTTTGTCTTCATTTAATGTGTTTCACCATTTTGTTTTACAGTTTCCCTTGAGAAAGCAGACCAAGGCAAACATTGGCGCTGGGTGGCACATCTGCTTACCATTGCCGTAATAGAGGTCTCAGTAATGCATTTGGCTCCAGACTACAGAAGTTCACTTTGTTTACCGTAGCAATAATTGAGATTAATTCATTTTGGCAAGGATTGCACAGCTGGGAAAACCCACTAATCACCCAATGCAGACACTGGGATTGAAGAGGTAATATTGAATAATAATCAAATCATAATTAGTCCCTTTAGTTATCACAAGAAAATAAAAATTCCCCATAAAATATCATCACCAATTATTGCAAGATACTAATACAGATAATGTTTATTACAACATTAGATGAATTTCCAGTAAATAAACTCATTGTGCTCAATAAATTAAACCAAAACAATAACTAGAGAAAAATGTGGGCTTTGAGTTTTTGAGAAAAATGCCAAATATAGTAAATTAAGGTTTTTTATTAAGGCATGTTGCAGCCATCTTGTAATATGAAAATCAGCCAGATCTTTACTTTTAATCATATGCTAATAGTTATTTATCATATATGTTGTTATTGTGCCTTAATGTCAAATGATATCTATCTATCTATCTATCTATCTATCTATCTATCTATCTATCTATCTATCTATCTATCTATCTATCTATCTATCTATCTATCTATCTATCTATCTATCTATCTATCTATCTAAATCTCCATATATTAGCAAAAATGTGACAAGATATCATAATTGTTCCATATGGAAATGATGAGAAGACGCCAAGAAATAATCAGATTTATTGCAGACATTTCACACAAAAAAACACACATTTTTAATTAGATTATAAAATATATACTAATATTATTTACCCTAAGAAAAGCTATGCCTAGTGAAAATATGGTCCATTGTACTGATATTAACAGGCACCACTATAGTCATTTATTCCTTCTTATAAGCAAAAACATGCCACTTCCGGTTAGATATGTGCTTCCCATGGGGCAGAGGGGTGACAGCAG
Organism: Phalloptychus januarius; assembly: GCA_902982915.1. NCBI lineage: Eukaryota > Metazoa > Chordata > Actinopteri > Cyprinodontiformes > Poeciliidae > Phalloptychus > Phalloptychus januarius. The sequence goes on along the minus strand of CADWAE010000471.1, from coordinate 14,414,017 downwards.
AGCATCTGCAAGCTAATCACAGCAGTTCAAATCAAAACCAGATGCACGCGCTGACATTCCTTGCTCCAGCCTAAGAGCAATGAGCATGAACACTCCTCAAACCTGTTACCTCGGGGTCAGTTGTTTGTGACATCATGGGTCTGGCGTTCCCACTCAGTCGAGCTCGAGCAACCAAATTAGCAGATGAAAGGTTCTCCCAATTTTGCACGTTTCTACACAGACAACGGTTAAAAACTCAAAAACTGAGGACAGTTATGCTCTATTCAGTTTTCAGTTACCAATTGAAGTCTTGCTCTCACTCACTCTCTTGCAGGCTGAATGATTTACAGGCTTGTCTCGACACATTATATGAAATAGAGATTTTTGTTTTTTTGGGGGAAAAAAGAAGTGTCTCTGTATGTAACCAGAATATCAAATCAAAAGATTCAAAGTATCTGCACAACAGGACTGGAAGTAAATGTTAAGGACACCAGGCAGAAAAACCTACATAATAGAGATTTTAATGCACAGTATTTGTTTAAATTCTATAACAAATAATATCCAAAGTATCGTATTTTATCACTTATGATGAAACATGGTAGTACCAGCATCATGCTTTGGGGTAGATTTTGATATTTAGGTCAAAGGAAACTGAGTCAGAGTTAATGGAAAGATTAAAGAAAATACAGGCTAACACCGGGAAAAAACTTATTAAAGACTGCATAAAAATTCAGTGAAAGTCTGGGGGTTTGGCTGACCTTCCACCAGAACAACCACTCTAAACAAAAAGCCAGAGCTACAATAAAATTGTATATCTAGATCCAATCACAAGATCACAAGAATGGCCCAGTCAAAGTCCACATGTAAATCAAAATGGAAAATCTCTGGCAAGACTTGGAAAGTAAGCTCTCTATCTGATTTGACTGAGTTTGGGCTATCTTGCAAAAAATTATGGTTAAAAAAAACAACAAAAAACATCTGTCTGTTACTGTGCAGCTGCAAATTCAGCAAAAGATGATTTGAAAAAGTATTGTCTTCCGTTGGCTTACCACTTAAGAATACCACTCTGTACATTTTTTATTTGCAAAAGATTTGCAAATAATAATTTATGTGTGTGAGACACTGCAGATTTTATTAATAGCCGTCTGTGTAAATGATCAATCCCTGAACATACCGTTACGAGAAATTAAGGACAGAAACAGAGGAGCCTATATCGTACGGAGGAGTAAATGTTTTTTCAGGGGTGATCAGTTGCAGATGCAGTGAGACGAAAGGAGAAGAGACGAGGCACCAAAATCTGGAAGCTTTTAGATTGGGGTATCCCAGGTCTACTGAATGACGGAGGGCATGGCCTTGCCTTGAGAAAGCAGAAAGCATTTGCTTTGCTCCAACCCATTGTGGTAGCTATCCAGTTCCTTCTATAGCTGCATGTATACAATCCAGCATCTCAATGTTCAAACCGCTTTTCCAAACATTTGTGTAAGAACGTGTCATTCTCAAGGGCCCAACAAATCAAAATGAGCTAGGTAGGATGCTACATGGGCAATAAGTCAATTTGTAAAGGTTAAACACTGCTAAACATTTGACAGTCAATTGTGCGACCAATTGGAACCCAGCCAAGTAAAGCAGTGACTAACATGCACATTGTGCAGAAGTTAACAGCTACAAATACTGGATCATCTCAGTATCACGTATATAAGACTACAGGCCTGGTTTTGATGGGGCCTCATGCTCTTTGGACCTTTCAACACCATCAAGTTGACGGAGTAAAATGAGATGCAGCTGATATCCTTCCTAATGGGAAAGACAATGACAGATTGAGTGTTGAACTTCCTGTCAGCAAACAGGGATGCAATAATCCTAAGATCTTCTATAGATGTCAGCATGTTTTCCATTAGAGGTTCAGCTATACTTGCGCCAGACTGTTTGACGTTTATGTGCTGCGTTGTCCATGTCAGTCAGCTTCCTCTCAGTTTCTGCTTGTACGTCGCCAACGTCATCAAACCACTTGTTCATGGATGTGTGTCGAACATTGCCTCACTCAATGCGTTCAGATTCTTTCAATAGACTAAAATACATTTAATAAGGTGCTATTTGTCAAATCATTGGCCTATGTGGAGTTTTTCTCATCTCGCAGGGGCTAAAAAGGGACAAAGAATACAATTATTTAGCCGACATTGTGGAATAATGAGTGTCGGTTTTAAGGAGAAAACAAAGGCGTAAAGAGTTGGATTATTACAAAAAAAAAAATCAAAACAATATGATTCGATGACTGTTAAGATTTATTCTTGAAATTCAAGGTCAAGATCCTTCTCTTGCCTGAGCTCTTCAGATGTCCTCATGCAAAGCTGCAGATGGCTGGATGCCATGTAGATTAGAAATGCATCCATGTAACATTGAGCTGGAAGAAGGGAATACTTGGGAACACTGCCAGAGATTTACTGGAAAAGCTTTAACATACAATATACGTACATACATTATGTTATTTCCTTGGTTAATCAATATTTTTGCAACTATATTTTATTTTGTGCTTGTTTACAAAAAGTTAAACATGTCTAAGCATATGCCTATATAAGATTCTCTCACAATAACTGTGATAACTTTAATGAAAAATACCAGATATCACAGTTTTCAGGTTTTTTTACAAGCTTAGTTTTTTTTTATTGAAAAAATACAAATACCTTTTTTTATATTGTTTTGGTATAACATATGAATAACTCTTGTTGGTTTGTTTTTCAATTTGAAACAAATTGTGATTTAAAGTGCTTATTGTGCATAATAAATATATTAATACTGCTTTGTGATTTATACAGTAAAGTGTAAGAGGCATATTTTGTACAGCCAGAGAAAATGCTAGTCATGCAAATTTCTTGGGCATCTCACTGAAATCACTTTAAACTTTAGGAAACTAATGCAAATCTGCATTACTTTCGAGATATGCCTTTTTATATGATTGCCTAAACCTGGCTTTTACTTTTACTTACCTCTTTTCAGAGAAGAAAAAGGGAAAAAGAAATATGTTGTTCTGTCCATTGGCAGATTTGTACTTACAGTCACTGAGTCCAGAAGAGGCTGTTTAGCATCAATCTGGCTGAGGTTTGCTGTACTTACAGTTAACAGTCTGTCAAATACTGCAGAAAGAAACAGGAAGTCATTATTTCATGTCATCTTCTGCATTGATAATTAGGAGAACAGCTTTGCACATCACAACTACATGAAAGATAGCCTGATGTTACTCCGGGTTGTTTTTCTGCAGAACAGAACTGATCCACGGCTCTGACTCCTCTGCTCCCACCGCCATCAGTGATAGCATGTGCTGTTTGGACTCCGGTCCTTCAAAACCTTCCTGTAAAAACAAAACCACGAACAGTAGGAAGTTGCATTTTCAGATTTTGTATTCTCTGCATCAGAGGACACACGTAAAAAGATCGGACGCTGCGTTAAAGTACATTCTGTTCCCAGCTATCTCGTTTCTATGCAAACTAGTGTGTCATAGTTGACTAGTAACATTCCATATACAAAATAATACTGTATGCAACAATTTTGGCAACATTCAGCCAGCGATGGGCAAACCTCCAGACTCTCCTCCTGCAGTCTGTTACTTGCAAGTTTACGCTTGCTCTGAGTTCCCTTTAAGAGCCTGTGTACAGTTACCATATGCTTGGTATTAACATCCTCTTGCATTGAGACCATGCCGCAGTGTGACTGGAATTTGACCTTAGCCTGTCTTGCAGGCAGCTTTGTGTAAAACGGAGTTTTACTGCTATTCTTAAAATAAACATCAACTGATTTTGGATTTTACCTTTTAAAAAAAACCTCCACTGTTAGCCGAGTTTGTAAACAACAGTCTCCTTGAGTATTATCTTAGTAATGTAGAGGCTTGTTTAACTCTTGAGTTTTCCAAAATGCTGCCAACATTTCCAAATTCTGCATGTTTGAAGACAGACATAGGTTAAAAACTCAAAGAGGGAGGACAGGGTTACTCTGCTATTCTATGTTTAACTGTTCTGTTACGTATCGAAGTCTTGCTCTCGCTCACTCTCTTGCAGACTAAATTAATTTCAGGAATGTCTCAGCACATTGTTTGACATGGAGCAAAAAAAAAATCTCTGCACTTCCTCATCTCCCAACTTCTCACTCTTACTGAAGCTAGCTAACTCATTAGCTTAGTTTTCTTTTCACAATAACTTTTACACCTCATTGTTTTCTTGCCATTGTAACTTGGTAGAACTTAATGTATTGCATTTAAAAGACTTTATTTTAAAATTTTGGTCCACACAGTCCCGCTTCTTTTCTCAATCTGTTGGAACATCTGTGAGGTTCTGCATACAGCCTAGATGTTTCTCAGATAGAATCTGTCAGCTGAGCTTACCTGTTGTGAGTTATGCAGTGGGTGGGGTTCACTTGGGGTTTTCCAGCTACCATTTCTAGACAAAGACATTTAAAGCACACAAAAAGTCTGAGTACCTCTAAATCTCAAGTAACATTTCTTATGTTAAATGGTTTCAAACATCTGCTTTCAAATACTTTTCAGGGCTTTTTTTTTTCTTTTAGCACTCAATTATGTTATTTGCCCCAGATTTGCATGAGTAAAACTGCTTTCAAGCCGTTTAACTAGAATAATTATGAGCTTTAAAATGAAGCCGCATTGACTTTCTTACTGGAACATTTGTTCTATATTAAGAAAAAAAAATGGCCAAAAAAAAAAGTGGGGGAAAAGAATAAAACTTGTTTCACACAAGTTGTTTTGCTTGGCTGGATTCCGATTGTGGCTGAGTTCTTCCACTTTAAAGTAATCCACATTATGCCCAGATGAGACTCGTTGGATTATACCAGACTTATCCCGCCTGATCATGTGAAATTAACGGCTGTGACTACGTGGGAGGGCGAATCTGCCTCGGGAGAGTTTAATTTCCCGTGTGACTTGTTGAGTTATGTGTCTCACTGAACATGACAAATCTTCTAAATGTTTCCGACCCTCATCGGAGCAACACATTTGCAAGAATGCAACACACACATAAAAACATAACTGCAGCATTATTTCTTTACAGGCTCCAGATTCTATGAGATTTGTGCTGGGATCTAATATTTCTTTAAGATACAAATATGGATTCTAAAGTCCAGATGTACAAAGTTCAGGGGGACATTATTCTTAAAGTAAAAGTAGCAGCGTAGCAGCTTGTCTTGACCTACCTTTAAAGCCAGCTGTGGATCTTCAGGTCCCAGAGTCCTTGCCCTGGTTGCGCTCTCGGAGATTGAAGCTGTCCTCCAGTCCCAGGGGCCTCGCCTGGAAAAACTCTCTCCAGTTTTTCCAGTCACCAGCCCTGATTAACTAATGGCTGACAGATGAGGCTGGCAGGTTTGCGGGAGGAGCACGTCTCCATAAAGTTGCTGGTTTTTTTCCCACCGTTCGATTGCAGATACAGCTCAGCTGGGGGAAGCGTAGCCTGTATGGCTGTGATTTTCTTTCTTCCTCCCTCCTGCTTTCTGCTCTAGTAAGGTGGGGCTAGACCCCCCACCCCCCCCCACACCCCCACAACCACCCCCAACCCCCACCTTTTCTCAGTCCCAGACCATCCACCCTACCTCCAGCCCCACCTCCAGCGTGTCTCTTCTCCACCGAGGAAGTTTTGTTATCATTTATGAGCAAACGTGCAGCGGGTATCTGCAGCGCTAAGGGGCCAGTCGCCCAGGCTTTGATGTGCGCCGTCAGCTGAGAGGACCCTGTGTTTAAAATGCCTCTGTAATTATAGCGTGCAGGATGCATGTTTGTGCAGCGTTTGCTGCCGCCCGCAGCGACAAGAAAAGGCAGAAGGCGGCTTTGTTCGAAAGGGCACTGTGACCTCGATCCGTTTTTCAAGAATAGTGAAGTACCAAAGTTTCATAGCGAGAGGTCATCATCATATGCCACGCGTAGCAACCGCTCGTCGTTACGCAATCCTTCTGAGTTTGTAATTAGTGTTACAATGAAACATTATGCTGTTTATCTGGACTGGAAGTTATGCATCTCGTGTATTTTATTCCAGCTCTCCCTTTTTGTGGTGGCTAGACAAGTAGGGCTGGGGTGGAGGGTGGAGACTCACTCATCGAGCAGAAATAAGCGCCCTAATTAGTGCACGGCCACATGGGAACCCAAATCTCTTGAAAAATTTTGTCAGCCGTCTCAGATTATTATTATTTTTTTCCAGATCTGTCATCAGATTGTCTGGTTTTTATTCATTATGTTTTCTCCTTTTGGGGCGCTTATTACTACCAGATGATTGTCTCATTCGCAGCAGCTCTCTGACTCCTCTACTTACAGGTTAAAGCTGCTGGCATTAACCTCTGTGTGAGAGATGTTTGTCAAGAGCCTTTGAAGAAATGGTTAATGATATCTTTATTTCATTAAAAAGAACACATAACAGTTTGTCTCTGGATACATAAAATTATGATTTGTGACAAATTAGGTCGAAAATGCTACAAAAACAGAAGTCAACAAGAAAAAGACAACCACAAAACAATTTTTGCTGAAGTGTAATTTTTTTTCTCTCCAGAAAATTAAAACAGGAATTAACAAGAATCAACTAATCTTGTAAGAAACATACAGAACCTGGGCTGAAAAGTCACTCAGTGAGGAAGAGGTCATTCCTCCAAAAAGCAATTTAAGAAGCCAGGTCACTGTTTACAAAAGCGCTCATGGACAAAGTTTTATTTTTTGGAGACATTTTCTGTAATTTGATGAAAACAAGATGGTGAAATGTTTTGCTAATATGACCATTGTTATATTTGGAGGTAAAAAATCCCAGTTGTTAGGTTTGAGGATGGCAGCATCATGACGTTTTGTGAACTTCATAAAATGCCTCATAAGGAAAGAACAAAATGTCAAACTATAAAAGCGACTTCTTAAGGCAGCAGCCAGGAAGTTAAAAGCTTGGACACAAAGAACAATGACCCAATTAGGTCTCCACGACAACAAAGTCGATGTTTTCAATCGGCCGTCAGAAATCTTTGATCCGAGAAGGAAAGCAGTTTTCTCACCTGACTGGGCTCCACCAGTTCAGTCAGGACAAACAGACCATAGGCCATAATTTTAAAAAGCAGTGGGGCCAAATACTAGGGAAACACATTCAAACCTCTAAATTTGCGGTGTTATCATTGACCTGCTTTGATGAAAAGCGTTGTTTTCTTTTCTCTTCTCAGTGCTCAGTGAGCTGTGGCCGGGGCACCAAGCGGCGGGAGATAGCCTGTGTTTTCCAGAACCAAACCCAAATAAAGGATGCGTACTGCAGCCATCTGCCGCGGCCGCGTGCGCAGAAGGCCTGCCGAGCTCGAGGATGCCCTGCGTGGAAAGCCAACAGGTGGCAGGAGGTATGTTTGCTCTTAATGCTGCTCCACGACCCGCTGAATATCCAGTCCGGCTGCAGTGCTGCAGCCACAAACACAACGGAAACCCTCCTGGAGGGTAAAGATGAGGAGCATGCAGAGAGCATCTGTCTAATCCCAGTTCAGTTTATTTCTGTTCGACAGTAATGTGTCCTTTTTTTTCCCCAAGCGTCACCCAAACACTCCCGGCTTGATTTGTAAAACTGTTTACACGGCACATGTGAGGTTTTCATTTCAGGTTTATTACAGTCTGGCAAAACGTTAGAAGTTGTTCTGTAATCAGGCTTCAGGCGGGGCGGACTCCTCTTTGAATCCGATTTGTTAGAAAACACACAGCACACTTGCAATCTGTCATACACACTGTCTCAATAAAATCCTATCAACTTGGAGGTCCGGGTGCGGCAGACGCAGCCAAGTGTAGCCTCTCGAATCGGCTTGGACAAGATGTTAGGAATGGTGTTTACACTAGTTAAGCTTTTTCACATTTTCTCACAAGATTTTCTGGTAATAGGCCAACGCAATGTAGAACATTATAGTCATCTGGGAGAAAAAACTCTACATGGTTTCACTTTATTAATGGAATTATTTTTGCTGTATTGACTGCAGGTTTGTGGGATATTTCTCCACAAGCTTTACACAACTGAACACTAAATGTCTTGCCCTTTATACTTAAAAAAAAAAACCCTCAAGTTTAAACCTGTTGCATAATAAGTGTCAATTCTCAATTGTGCACAATCCTGAATATTGTTGCCTTCACCACTTTCCACATTTTTGACAGTGAAAAGTCTGAAAACCACATCTTTTTTCCTTCCACCTTTGAATTATGCGTTGGCTTGGACTGTCACATAAAATCCCAATGCAGTGAAGTTTGCGGTTGGCAGAATGTCATTAAAGGTCTGAATCAATTTTTTGAGGTGCTGTATTATTATGTGTCACTTCTGAGAGAGCAAAGGTAGAATGAAAATGAGATTTTCCAAAAAGAGTTTTGTTTTTTACATTTCTTTTTTTGAACATGCTTCAACTAAAGGAAACATCTAAAGACAGAAAATTGGCGTGGATAAAGCTAACCTCTGCCTCCTTCCCAAGGACTCCTGCCCCTCCCCAAGCTTTACGCATGTCTTCTTCCCCTCTCACTTTCGCTCCCGCTGATGTCTGGAAGCAATCATCCCTGCCTGCCGCCCCCCAAAACCACACAACATACCAAGAGTTACCATGAAATCCTCATCTGGCCCCAAAAGACATGTTTTATATCTTAATATTCATGCATATGACAACTCTGAAACCACAGCACCCAGTGGGACTCATTCCATAGCTACATACCACTTTATGTCATTCTGACAGAGGGCATGCAGTAAAATGCTTAAAACGACTCTGGGATACACTTTAGGATTTTTGATGGTCATCTTTTATTATTTGTGAAATGTTTAGTGTAAAATATGTAAAGAATGTGATCCCATAACCGACACACATGGAGCATGTTTTCTGATTCCTGTGAAAGACTTTCCATTTCATTTGGTGCTTCTTTCTTTTCTTTCCTACTACTTTGCTGACATCATTTTTTAAGGGAGCAGTTTGACTGTAAAGGTGTAAAAAACAAACAAAAAGTGCTCATTTGAAAATCCAGTTTTATGGTTTGACGTTACCACCAAGGCTTCAGCGCTTGAGATCCAGTTTAGATTAACATAAAATATATTTGTGAAGTGGAAGGATGGTGAAATTAATAATACTACAAAAATAAAAATAATTCTATACAGCTATGTGGCAAAATAACATAATTTGTCATTTCTGTCAGCTGATCTTAAATGTTGCGCAGCTCTTTTATTTAAACTGCAGCATGCTATGCAGTTTTCTCCTTTGAAAGGAAAGTGCAGGAACCCAGTAACAGTTTTCTCTCTTAACCTGTCAACAGAGAATAGAGGCCTTTCAACAGACGGTTCTGATTTCACGCTTTATATGTTTTTTTTTCTTCCAAAAGGCGTTTTTGATTTTAAGGTCGGATTTCTCAAAGGGCTTCTTATGTTTTTCCCCTAAAACATAACCTTTCACATCCCACCGCACACTTTGCAATGATAACTTACAGTTGCAGAACAAAATGGATCAACACAAATGGATCTCAAAGTTGCTGGTAATTTGATCCAGCTGTGTAATTTGCAGATTTTTCAGATGAGCTTACAAAGGAATCAGCGCGATCAACTCAGGCTTCACAGAATGCTTCCTCACAGTGTGAAGGTATGCTAGACGAAGGACATCAAAGAGATTGTTGAGATAGACGTTCGTCTGATCCCAGATCAGTGCATTCAGCGGGAAGACCGAATAAAGTTTCATGGAAAAGTTCAACTCGGTGAACTTTTCGAAAGACAAGAGAACACGGTCTTACAGCTGCGGCAAAAAAATGAGAAAGTATTCAGTTGCATGTGAATTTTTGCCAATTTTCTGAACAGAATAAACAATAAATCCAAAGCCTTAGTATTGAGCCCTGTTTGGCTACATTCCACATCTATACTGCATTTTAGGAAACTGAAGTATTCAGTCTGGATCCAGGCTCACCCACAATGCGACCGTTACATCTCCACATCCTTGTCTCCATGTGTTGTTCTCTTTTTAGGCCAACTAATTAAATCTTTAATTTAGCAACCAGCACTTGAAGACTGCAAACTTTTTTCCAATCACATTGACAGACCTAAGTAAGGTCCAGGTGAGAAAACAAAGTAATACATGACCTAGAAGGAGGCAAAGGAAACACGCTAATGCAAGTAACAAGTTGATCTGACTAGCTTGAGATCGGAGGTTTCATTGAATGTATTTCTGTTCTGTTTGTGTGTCGTTATAGTGCTCCGTCACCTGTGGATCTGGAGTTCAGGAGCGAGATGTTTATTGCAGACTCAAAGGCTCGGGACAAGTCAGAGAAGACCTCTGTAATCCTCACTTACGTCCTCCAACAGTCCAAGTGTGCCAAACAGCAGAGTGCACACGTTACACCTGGGTGGCGGGTGAATGGGAACAGGCAAGTGGAGTTTCTTTTGCTATCCAATTAATCTCTTGATTATCTGCACAGACACCCAGACTTGCACATTAAGAGACAATTTTTCCATTAAGGTTTTATGGGATAGACCAATAAGAATTAAAGAATTGTAAAGTGGGAAAAGAAGGATTTTATCGTTCTTTCTTTATTTTTTTTTTTAAACAAATAAACATTAGAGCATACATATGTATTCAGACTCTTATGATGAAATACTTTCTGGTACCATTAGTTGCAATAAGGGCTGCAGGTCTCTCCCTGCTTCCCAGAACTAACGACAGAAATGTTTTTTGTTGTTTTTTTGTCTTATGCAGCTCAGTCAGATTGGATGGCAAACTTGGATGACTTTTTGCTGTGTAGTTTTGAGTAAAGTAAATTTTGTGTTTAGAATTAATAAAACAACGTGTATTTCACCGTCTCGACTTGTAGTGCAATGCAACATGCGGGGAAGGGATGAAGAGCAGAAAGGTGAGATGTGTCGGCCCGGGCCCTACTCCTGCCCACGACGACCACTGTGGAGCCTCCACCAGGCCTCCATCTCTTTATCCCTGCAGGGAGGAGCCCTGTCACTACACATGGATAACAGGGGAGTGGTCACAGGTGGGAATGAAAACTGAAGGTGGCATCTGAAAGCCTGTGCAGTTTCAGTTCTTGTTTTCAAAACTTAGCACATAGGGTTGGCTGAATTTATTTTTTACATTTGTGTTAAAACTGTCACCACTGTGTGTTAATATGAGACAGACAATCTGTGAACAAAAAGGGGCTCCTCTGCCTCCTCCCTGTGGTCCCACTGCCATCTACAGAAATACACTAGAGGAGGAGTATTAACTGTTAATCACAATCGTGTACGTGCTGCTCATTGTTCTGTGCTATGCATTCCAGATAGTTCCCAACACCTACTAGCCTGTTTTGAATGCTAAGGCTAATTAGCATGGCCACCGATGATACCAGAGAAACAGTTTTTCTGTAACGGTAAGTTGTTTTTTTCGCCATCAACACATGTAGCAGCATGTACACGAGGATGATTTACAACGCTAAGACCTTCCTCCTAACTCTGATTTTTTTTTTCTTTTTACAGATTATCTGTCTCATTTAAAATGCAACACATTTAAAACATGACACGGTGACAGTTTTAACAAATATATAAAAAACATATTGCTTATGAGGGCTGCACAGTGGCGCAGTTGGTAGAGCTGTTGCCTTGCAGCAAGAAGGTTCTGGGTTCGATTCCCGGTCTGGGGTCTTTCTGCTTGGAGTTTGCATGTTCTCCCTGTGCATGTGTGGGTTCTCTCCGGGTACTCCAGGTTCCTCCCACAGTCCAAAAACATGTGTGTGAGTGTGTGTGCCTGGTTTTCTGTTTCTGTGTTGCCCTGCGACAGACTGGCGACCTGGCCAGGGCGACCCCGCCTCTCGCCCGGAACGTTGGCTGGAGATAGGCATCAGCACCTCCCGACCCCACTAAGGGACAAGGGTGCACAGAAAGTGGATGGATGGATGGATATTGTTGATGAAAGTTACATAGAACAGCTGTTGTTTTGGTATTTGTCCACTCAAAACAGTGAGATAACGCCTAAAATATTTGATTTGAGCTCAAACTCAATCCAAACTTATAAAAAGCACATGAAAAGGAGCGTTGGCTCTTTTCCGTCGTTACTTTTTTATGCATTTGTGTTTCTCAGTGCTCCGCCAGCTGTGGCGTTGGCTACCAGCAGCGTTTTGTCTCCTGCTCTTTGATGCCCTCCACTCCGCACTCTCAGCGTTTCCATACTCAGCTGTCCTCTGCAGGCAAAATCTGCCCTGAACCTCACCCTCCTGCCACCCAGCCATGCCTCCTCAGGGAGTGCCCACACACCTCCTACTGGAAAGTTGGCCCTTGGACCAAGGTGAAGCACAGAACATTAAGCAGCCAAAGAAAATCAGTCCAACTTGTTCCAAATTATCCAAAGATGTTGTCCCTTTTCTTCCTGTTTCGGGTCTGTGTCCCAGTGTTCGCTGACCTGTGGGGCAGGAGTGATGGAGCGGAGGGTGGAGTGTGTGACCTCCAAGGGTCAAATGTCTAAACACTGCCATCCATCAGACAGACCTGAATCCCAAGCTGCATGTCAAGAGAGACAATGTGAGCTTCTCACTTTCTATTTGTAATAAAGTGTGGAATTTCTGCAACTCCTCCAGAGTTACCAGAGGATGATTAAGGATGTCTTTGCTCAGTCTGTTAGCTTAGATGGATGATCATGTTTTGTAAGGTTTGCAGCTTTGTCACAGAAAAACGACAGATTGAATGGTGGTCTGTGACGTCTCCAAAGCTTGGGATGGGTTTTTATGCCCTAACCTGCTTCAAACAACGTTGTCTTCAGGATTCTGTTTGTTCTCCAACAAACCTCTGAGATTTTATTTAGAGTTCACAAAGTAAACGGGTAGGAATTACAAATGAATGCCTCAGTTTTCAGATTTTTACTTGTTAAAACTTTGTAAACTCATGCATCGGTTTTGTTTAGTTTCATACTAATACTCTTCAGAGTTTGTATAAAATACAAAAATCAATTTGCATTTAGAAGGTTTTTGTTTTATGTATTCTAACCCACCTGCACTGACAGCTGAGTTGTGTTAAAAGTCAATGCTCCCCTTCCCTTTCCTTTCCTTTCTTTTCCTTTCCTTTCCTTTATTTTCCTTTTCATTTCTTTTCCTTTCCTAAGGATTGGATATTTGACTGAACCATCTTTCTGAATGTCTTCACAAACTGCCTACGTGGAACTTTTTGTGGGACGGGATTAAATTGAGTGTGCCGTGTTTACCAAGCAAAACCGTATCTGATTGTGTTTACAGAAATCCAACCGCACTTTTTTTCGGTACATTAGGCAGAATGGCGAGCCCCGCTTAAAGCCTCCTGAAGTGATAATTTAGTGAAACAACAAACACCGAGTCAGCAGTTTTCTATCAAAAAGCCTGGCGGGGGGGATCTGAGCGCCCACCGGGGCAGCTTTGATTGTGCCGGGCCAAAGTTTGCAGGTTAGCTCAATCGTGTTTCACATGTCTCAGCAAAGGCACACTGGGCCAGTCATTTGCATCCAGGCTGCTGCCAAGTCCAGCACTGGCAAAAGTAAAATGATACGCTCGGGTGACAGCCAGTTCCGTGGTCATGTTTTCAAGTATAATCAACTAATCAGCATGAAATGGGATCTACAGCAGTCTTGGAAAACAGGCAAGAGAATAAAAAAGAGCCAAGTCACAATCTTTTTTTAATCACTCCTCCCTCAGGCCAGGTGTTCACTTCTTGCCGAGATATTCAGCTGAACCAGGGTGTGAGGATGGACGGGGAATACTATCTTAAGGTCAAGTTTCGGACTCTGCAGGTGCGTCTTTGCTGACAGAAATCCTCCTGCGCACATCACGGCTCCCGTCTTCCTGTCTGAAATCTGTTTGCTTTCAGATTTACTGTGCTGAGATGCAGACGGATTTCCCGAAGGAGTACGTGACACTGCGCAGCGGTCAGACAGACAATTACTCTGAGGTGTACGGCCACAGGTTCGTAACCTCGCTATGAGTTTTCAGATCCCGTCTTATGGAATTGATCCTAACGCCTTCCGTCCTTCCCAAACAGGTTGATCAACCCCTTCGAATGTCCGTACAACGGCAGTCGCAGGCAGGACTGTGACTGCAGGAATGATTATTCAGCAGCAGGCTACACGCTCTTCCACAAAGTTCGCCTGGACCTGAACTCCCTTCAGATAATGAGTTCGTAATTACTGTGTGACTGCCTTACACCGTCTGCTGTATCAAGACCACACATCGCTGTTGATTTAAACTCTCGCACACCTCATCCCGGAGTGCTAATAATGTCCACAGGCCTCACACACTCAGTCTGCTGAAAATAATAAAAGGAAAAATCTTGAACTTCCAGTATCTGCATCACAAGGCTTCTGCACACATGTGAGCAGGGAGGATCAAGGAATGCATGCGTGCATGTGCTTAGCCAGGCAATATGTGAGCACTCACTCCGGTACTCCCAACTGGACCATCATCAAACACTTACTCATATTTCCAAGCAGCCAATCGCACACTCACAGACTGTCCACATACACATGCACACGCCTCTTCCTCTAAATTTTTACAGTCAGCTTCAACTGTTGCATTGTGTTCAATTACGCCTTTGATTAAGGATTAACACAGGACGTACGTGTTTGTCTATTGGTTTTTTCCTCAGGAATAGACAATAGACTTTAAGAAGGAGACTGGAGTACCTCAAAGCCTTCAGATTGCTTCTTCCCTCTGCGTCCTTGACACCATGTTCCCACCTTTTTTTGTGTGCATGGTACTCATTTGGCTTTAAGGTGGCTCGAATCAGATCCGAGGCAGGAAAATTAGTTCAAGATGAAGGGGGGGAAGTTTCAAGAGGCGCTAATTGAGTGTGACTTACATATCAGTGCAACTTTATGGTGATATAGAAAGTATGAAAGAATGGCAGGAGGAAAAACAAGCCAAGTTGATTGAAGAAGGATTTGAGATTAAAACAAAGTGGTTCAATGAAAACAATGTGGTTCCTGTATGGATTTGAAAACTGTTGAATAGCAGCTTCTTCTTCCACACTTTCCGGTGCTGTTTTCCATGAGCTTTGTTCCAAATTTGAAAAATCTAATTCTCTTGATTGTACTTATTTAATGATTCATTTATTTTCATATCCTTCTACATCAGGTGCTTACAATCTCACAATTTCTGCAAAACAGTTTCACTATGCAATCATCAATGTGGGTCAGGTGATAAAATAAATACGCAAAATCACAAAATATCTATGCCCTCACATGGTACGCAATGAAAATAAATTACACATCTGATATTTTGAGATTGGAAATGTCAAATATTCAAACTGAAATTATGTGGAAATCCTGAAATAATGATTTAAAAGACATTTTGGGCAAAGGTGTTTGTCTTCCAATGTTGATGTAAATTGAAAAATACTAAGAAACATAACATAAAAAAAACAGTTCACAGAGTTTGATGTATTTTTAATTTCACTGACTTTTCCAGACACAGCCTTCCAGCTTCACTTTACAAACTGCTGAGAGGAAAAATATCTTAGATGTAGCAAACACATCTGGCAAAGTGACATCAGTTATATGTGTGTTTTTTCACAGTCAAAGTGAACAGACTGTAAACATCTGCTTACAGTCTGTTCACTTTGACTGTTGCACAGTTTCACTCAAGATTTCTGTCTCTTCTGTTTCCCAGTCACAGACCTCCAGTTTTCCCAGACTATTCATGGCCGTCCTGTCCCGTTTGCTACAGCAGGAGATTGTTATAGTGCAGCCAAGTGCCCACAGGTTGGTCAAGTTATACCTCATGGAAATGATGTTGTGTGCAGAGAACAAAAGTACCTGCCTCCTCACTGATTACATCCGATTTTACATTTTTGTCACATTTCATTGTCTCAGATCATCAAGCCTGTTATAAGATCAGAAAAGATAACCTAAGTAACTGCATTTTGCAGTTTTCAAGTGGTTATTTGAAAAGCAGTCCTAACCTACTAGAGTCAGTGAAAAAAACCCCCAAAGTGCTCTCATTGTCAGATCATTAAATAACTGTGATTGACTGCACTATTGTTTACTTCTCAGAACCCAGACATGGAACTGATTACTTTCAGGCCTACAGAATTAAGAAAATGATTCAAATCTATCAATCTGAAATGCTTACAAAGATATTTCTAAGGCTTTGGGATTCCAACGAACCACAGCTGTTATCCACAAATGTAGAAAATATGGAACAGGGTGAACCTTCATTAGGGACGAGCTAATTACTCCAATAGAGCACGGATAGCTCATCCAGAAAGTCACAAAAGAAACCAGAACAACATCTGAAGCATTGTTTCCTTCGTCTGCATTAGTAGAGGTCAGAGTTCTGGAAATAAAAATAGAGACTGGGCAGTAATGGCATCCATGAAAGAAAACCCACATTTGACTGAAAAGAACACAAATACCCCACACAGCAAGATCTCATCAAACAGTCAAACATGGTGGTGGCAGTGTGGGAGCCGGTGCCACTTTGCTGCTCCAGCACAAGAACGATTGATGGAACCATGAACTCTGTTCTCTACCATAAAAAACATTCCAGATCTCAAGTCTGTGCAGCAGAAACAATGATGCAGACCACACCTGCAAGTCTAGCTATGAGATCTTCAAAAATAGAAAGAAGGTTTTGGAGTGGCCTAGTAAAAGTTCAGATCTCTGAGATTGAGAAGTTGTGCTGTTCATATTCAAAAACAATCCGATGTGGCTGAACTAACACAATTTGGCAGTGCTGAGTCAAACAAAATCGCAAATGTACTTACTCAGGATAGATTTGTGAGATGATTTTTTTTGGTAATCAGAAACATTCACATTGTTTTCCTGCATTCCTTCCTACATGATATTCTACGTGAAACAGCTTCTCTGTGCTTTTTAGGGCCAATTTAGTATTAACCTGATTGGAACGGGGCTTAAAGTGGCTTCAAACACCAAGTGGACATCTCAAGGGAACTACGTTTCGGTTAAAGTCCACAGATCTGAGGTAAGAACTTTTATGTGACACCTGATGTTGATTTTTCAAGTATTGCCTTGGCGTCATTTTGCTATCCAAGTCACATTTTTTGAGTGCGGGAATGAAATTCCATTGAGCTTTGTTTCTTCATTAAGCATCATGTTATTTCAGTCTGCTGGTAAACCCACTGTTATTTATAAACTGTCCATTTTTGCCCTTTTGCCCACTTTCTGCTCTCATTCATTTCCATGCGTAGGACGGAACAAGAATTTACGGTCGCTGCGGTGGTTTCTGTGGGAAGTGCATTCCCCACGCTCATGATGGTCTTCTCCTCCAAGTTCAGTGAGAGCCAAGTCGAAAACAAATCTCTACATTCAGTCTGATGACAGTGGGCCAGGAACACACAATAAAAGTCATTTGTTGGATCCAGAGCACGGAGGAGGGGCGTCAGCTGTGACATCTCCGGTTCCCAGATGGCAGCTAAAGGATACACAACACAGTCCACTACGCTGCATGCTGCCACCGTTAAGTGTTTCCTTGAAACTGAAGCCGAGCCAGCTTTATTTGCTTGCCAGCCATTTCGCTGTGGCACTTTTTGTGCTTAGGAAATGTATTTACTGATGTAATTATATTACCAAGGGTGTCAGGACCTGTTGGTCACCGGGGGTGGGGAGCATGTAAGAACTAGAAACAGAAGGAAAACAGCTTTGTGTTCTCTTATTAAGTTAAATATTTTCATCTTAACAATCTTTTCTATTGGCAGTTTGTGAATTTAAATTCTGTTCCTCCTAGCAACACTTACAGAAAACGTTATAAACTAAAATATTAAGAAATTACTGTGCTACATAATGAATAACCACTTTGAGAAAATTTACCACTATTGTAACTATTATCCATATGTAACTTGAGACAGTCAATCTCTAGACCTTTTCAAAGTAACTAAGTACTGACGGTGTTCCTGACCTGCCTCACATCAGAGGTCAAAGTTTAGGGGAGCATTTTTTTGAAGAACTTTACGCTTTGATTGCATTGCTACCTACGTGTTCCTACTACAGTCTGTGATCTACCTTTACTAGTCAGATAAAGTCATTGGCACTGCTGGTAAAAAATGTGTAAAGAAAAAAACAGATTAGAACAATAATCAGGCAAAACAGAGTCCCAGGCCAGCTAAAATTATTGAAATAAGTGCCATGAATATATCCTTGGAAACTCTGCAGGTGGATACAAACTCAATACATTTAATACATTTAACGCTCTCACTAATGACATTTCGGACTCTAATATTTGGTTTCCTTTTCTTTGAGGGGACACGTACTTGAACACAATCAAAGTTTCTCAAATATTCTGCTTCAACACATGCTAAAGAGGCTTTGTCAGATCACCTACTCTGCTGATCTGACAAAGAGTCAAATAAAACCCACATAACTTCATCTACAGTCTTCAAGCTTTGCTGATACAATAAGCTAACATTAGCATATTTATTTTGATATGACTTGTTGATAATTCAGCTTTTAACTTGAGTGCAGGTCCTTTTCAATATTCATCCATTTTTAGGTTATCCTGGACTATAACTGTGTCATGATGTATTGTTTATCTTGGGTGTTAGATAAAAACGGCAAAGGTTGGCACCCAGGAGTCACAGAGTCACCAGTGATTGGACACCACCTTCTTACAAACTGCTTGTTTTGGACATTTATCAGGAAACCATGACATTTTGTGATTTCAGGACAAATTTAGCGATTGTCACATTTCATAACGTGGACATTTCTGAATCTATTGATCTATTGAAAATATTGATTTTAGCAATATTTTGGTTAGATTCAACCAAATGTAGCTTTATGGTTATAAACAAAGTGGTTTGTGTGAAACTATGAAGGAATGTGGAAAAGTACTCCCACCTGTTGTTAAGTAGGGTGGAGAATCTTTAATGATGTTTGCCTTTTTCCACCAATCTCTTGGAAATAGCTTAAATAATTCGTTATATTAAATAATACAAAAAAATTATTAAACCAGACATAAAACTGACTTTATTCTATGTCAGTTCTATATCCAGGAGAGGACCCTGAACTCTGATGAGTTTATACAAAGAGGTCAGAGGTCGCTCTCCGTATGTTCCAACCTCCTAAAGATTATGCCCCGGTAATAAAAGAAGATTTATTCACATCTTTATCTTGGTTGCCAATAAATGCGCTCAACATCTCACTACTAAATGTCACTGAGTGTCACATTGGCATGCTAACTGTTCAGGTAAATGCCTTTGCTATGAGAGGAAACCCACATCATTTCTTAGAGTATAAGTCCAGTGTAAAAGTGTTATTTCATCGCAAAAGTTCTCATCTTTTACTGTACATGACTCTGTCAGTTGTGGCATCTCAGCCTCTCCATTTGGTCTACTCCAAGTCTTCACATCCCTACCTCTCCCAACCATCTGTACTCTGAAATGTATTGTAATATATTTATGTTCAACTATATTTATTCTATACTGACCTCTGAACATGTTGTTTGTAATATGATACAATGACTACTACCAGCAGAGGAGACGTTGTCTGCTTTGCCAAAAAGGTACTCTAATGACGTATCGCATAACCACTAACCTTAAAATACTGTGATTTTTTTTAACTACTGGAATTACCTCTTATCTAAAAATGGAAAATACTGACATTTTGAGTAACTCTTTCTGCTACAGAGCCTCTTTAACCGGCAGAGTTAGAAATCTCTTCAGCTGATGTATCAGAGTACTGATATTAATGCAGGATTCTTAGATACGAGCTGAACTGAATCTCCTCCTGCGGACGACGTCAGCTCCTAATCCATAACTGTTACCGTGACAACCATGATGTAGCTTAACACACTAGCATGCAGATGCTGAGCTTTTAACCAAAGTAGGGAAACAGATCCAGACTATTCTCTCCTCAGAGAACAGCTGACGATAAAAAAAGTCAGTGAGCAGCTGTTTGGTTCTTTTTTTATTTTTTTTGTATGACAGCCAATTGTGCTATGAGATCTGTATCAGAAGTTCAAGAATACTTGATGCACTATGTGCCATTAACTTTGTAGAAATGTAATCCTGTATGTTTTTTTTTTTTTGTAATAACCATTACACTGTAACTTATATATGTGTGTGTGTTTTTAATATTCACTACTTGAATTGTAAACATTGTATAATGATGTATTCAGTGGCATTGGTACTGAACAGAGAAATGTTGACTTTGCTTACCCTGCTTTATCCAAAGATGCTTTTAAGAATCATATGTATTTACAGTAGGTATGTAAGTATATAGACTTTATGTATAAATGTACGTATGGATGATGAGGGGTGAATGTTGCTCATAAGATATGCATAATTATGGTGCTATGTATGGTTACTAATCATACAGTCATTATACTAAAACAGGAAGGAGAAACGGAAAAATAAAATATGATCTTCATCAAAAATAAAAAAGGTTGACTTTAGTTTTCTTTTCACAAAAATTTATCCAGCTATTACATATACTATTAAACAAAAATTAACTGTAATTTATGATATATTCTATTACATTCCTTTTGCTGTGACAGTTTTCAATGCTTAGTGTGGATGAATGTTTAATGCTCCATAGTCTTCAGGTGCCCCAAAGTTATAAAAAAAAATAGGACCAATATTTTGACTGAGATAGTCTTTTATAATCAGGCAATAAGTCTGACTGCAAATAATCTTGGAGACTCTTTTAGGGATTGGCATGCTGATGTGAGAGAACCTTCATCGGTGAAGACAGAACGTCTGCATAGTGAAGCATAAGAGAATTTAACTTTGCCATTACATCATTGCTGCTACTTTTGAGTAGGAATTTGTGTAAAAACTGTAGCAGTAACATGTTTACTGACTTGTAAGTTATGTCTACTCCTTAAACCTTTTAATATTTTGTCATGTTATAGCTACAGGTAAATGTATTTGTGACTGACCCAACAAAGTTCACGGTTATAAATAGTAAATGAAATGGTACAAGGCTCTTTAAAAGTGTTGCACTTGTATTAAGCCCTTCTAAAGGAATACGTCATTGAAAAACCTTACAGATTACAGATGTGTGCTTTCCACCATGTTTCTAACTTTGCACATCTAACTCAATCAGACCGAGTGCGGGAGCCGCCGTTCTTTTTTTAAGCTGATCCACAGGTTTTCAGAGTTAGCTCCTGACTTTGACTATGCCATTCCAATACATGACTACGCTTTGCTATTACTGTCTGTGACTTTAGAGTGATTGTTCTCCACAAAGTGACTGAAAACAAACACATGCCAGACTTTTCACTTTGGCACATAAATTCACTTGCAAAGAAAGGTGATGCTGCAGTGTCATTTTGTGGATTTAGCAGAGTAGTTTTATGCAGCAGAGAAATGCAAGGCAGCTAGAGTGTGAAAGGGGTGTAAGAGTCAGCAGGCTTTCAATTCACAGAGGTATAACTCGCACAAGAGACGACAGCTTTCCTACAGTGAAATGTCACAAAAACATAATGATGATTAGATGTCAAATTACAGTGTTGACTCAGAGAATCTGTTGTCAAACTACTGCAACAAAATTTTTACTGTCTTCACAACATTGCATGAAAAAATAAGACACATTTTGTGATCCCACAGCAGTGTCTCTTCAGTCCAGGTCAATATTAAAAAGAGTGCGGTTGGTCAACACTGGATCCTGCTGCCAACCACGTTGTGACTCCATGTGGATCCACTTAGTGCTACGGACTGACTTTCAACAACTTGACTTTCAAGCACTTATTTCCACTTAGAGTCACATAAAACGCAACAGCAAATGCCCTGTAAAGCAGTTTCTCTCTAATCTAGATACGCTCTTGAGTTCTGAAGTTGTCCACTACCTGGTGACTCATCCAACTGTAATGCCAAATCAAAGGTCGAGGTAAGCCCCACTGTAAGCGTTGGAAAATTATCCAGGGAAGAAAAGTCGGATCTTAATGACTTAATAACAAAGGTGCAGGTACTTTAGGAAAAGATCAACAGTTTACATACCAGGCACTTTTCTACGGCTTATTGCCTCAATATAACTTTGATAGTAAATGAAAACAGATCCTGGGATTCCTGAAGACTTGCTTTGATTTCTGACCAAAAGGCAAGAGTTCCAAAAACTGCTCTTAAAAGCAGTTTCTACGAAAAGAGAACTTCAGACTCATTGACCCACACACCGATTAAAAAAACACACACAAAAACAAAACAAAAGCAGCTTCCCATGGCACCTCATGTTGTGAGTATATACCAAGCATCTTTAATGACTTTGCTGAAAAACAAAAACCTGCTCCGAGAGTCCCCATAAAATACACTAATGATTGATGTTTACCGTGAAGCACAGTCTGTTTTAAGGTAACGGCGAAGACATTCCAGTGCAATCTGCATCTGTGACCTGCTCCCAGAGGAAGATATACAGAAGAAAAAAACCAACGCTATTTCCACTGATGCTGACATATAAGCATCAGCATATATATGTGTATATTTTTGTTTTCACTTCTTGCAGGGTATTAGGTATTTTCCTTATGCGACATCTGCAGCAAAAGATAATGTGAGAAAAATATACAAGAGGTAAAATGTAAGTAAGTTTACGATTCACACCCTCCTAAATTACAGATAACTTGTGGAAAAAAACTAAAAAAAAAGTAAAGTGAATAGTCTCACTCATTGGGTAAACAGTGACATCTGGTGGTTGTTTCACTGCTCTGGCATTAAATATGTTTTTAATTAATTTTTTTGTCTCAGCTTTTTTTTTATTCATGCGTCTGCAAAAACTAAGGAAAAACGAATTAAATCAATATTTGTTGAGAGCAAAAAAAAATCACATCTGATTTTTGTTAGAAATGCACACCAGATTCTCTGTTGGAAAAAGAAAAAAGATTTACAAGTGGCTACATTTGTTTACAGTCATTTATTTTCAATAATACAGTAAAGGAGCACGTCTATGAATTGCAGCGCCTTGCATAGATCTACTTATGTCATTATTTTGTCATGTTAAGCTCCACACTTTAGTATATTTTGTTGGGGTTTTCTGTTATAGATCAACCAAAAATAGTAAATAACTGCAAAGTGAAAGGAAAAGGTTACAAAGTGAGAAAATTCTGACCTATGCTTATGCATGAAACCTCCTTTAATACTCTTAATATAAGTTGGTGCACCTGCCCTATATTGGGCTCTTAAAATACATTTAAGAAAAACCTGGAAGTACTCAGAAGAACAACAGGGCTAAAAAAAATCATAACCACAGCAAAAAACAGGCTACAGACTGACAGGGAATACAATTGATTGATTGATACAGCCAGCTGCAATCTGATCATTGACTATATTTTATTCCCTCTCCTGCTTGTTTTTGCAGGGTAAAAAGTTACTCTGCAAGACACTGCATTCTGTTTTATATTTCACAACCTTAACATTGCTTTAGTTTCTGTTAATAAGTCTAGTCTGGACTTGTGTGAACATTTCGGAGGCTTTTGTTTGCAAACCATGTTCTAATGTGACCAGCAGATGGCGGTAGAGTATGCGCTTACCTCAGTAGTTTCACTTCATGCATAAAGAACAACATTAGTGATACAGGGTCTCAAATGCTAGTTCTACTCCGGATTTCAAGTTATTTTCGTGAGTTTCAGAACTGGCCTGGAAACAGTAATTTGTTCCAACGTTTCCAAAATTCTCAATCATTTCAGGATAATTCACAGATAAGTAGACGTTGGTATTTGCATGGTACACCTACGCACAATTACCGTCCATCCTTCCTTCAAGCCCTCATGTGCTCCTTCACACACACATCCTACACTGAAACAGCTGGCCTTCAACAGTATCAGTTCCACCTTTTGATGTAGCATGCTGGCATCAAAACCCCTGAAACAACACAACATAGCAGCTATCCTGCAGCCTGCAGTTAGACAGCATAGAAGCTGCTGGCGTTTTGCCTGACCGGGTGTTGTATTGACCACACTGTCTGCCTTGCAGGCCAGCACTATTGAGAGGAAGCAACGTCACCTTTGACTTTAACCGGCTGAGACGGAATGAAGGTCATTTTTAGGTATTAAGTTACACATCTACACAGCATCCATTTTGGAACAGCTGCATTCGATGTGTGGGGCACTGCAGGCTCGGCCCGATGCTGACCACCTTTCTGGAGCTGCACTGTCGGAGATTGGCCCGGTGGTGTACAGGGGAGGGGGCTGAAGTTAGGGCCCTGGAGTGCGGACTTTACATGCCAGTAGCTTTCATGCACATGTGGTGCGCTAAAAAAAATGGACTTGCATTTTTTTTGGGATCCACGAATGCGAAACTGAATCACAACACAAAAGTCAAAGCATGTCAGATCATTCTTTTGTGTGTGTTTTTTTAAATGCATCGCAGCTTCTTTAAGGTTTGAATAGTCATTATTGTGGTTGAAGCCCTACATTTGTTTTACATCTTCAAGTTCTCTCACCAAGTAAGTCATAAAAACATGCCTAGAGTCACTTAGGAAATGTGCACATAATGACCAGTGGCAGTGTTTTTGTTTGAGAAAATACTTTCCCATTGTAAAAACGTTGGGGCTGTTAAGCAGCCTGGAAAATGTTGCCCCATGTCAGCGTAGTTAGACTGACAGAGGCAAAGGCCAGATGCAGCCAGAGCTCAGAGCTCTGGCTGCTCTATTGTGTGCAAACGCAGCAGGCAGGGCTCTCCATAACACTAAGGGGGTAATTATTTCTAACAGCTTAACACTTCAACCGACTGAGCTTTCTGGATATTTTTACACCCGATCTGTAAAACCTACATAATGTCCCCCTTTGTTTCAGCAAGTTCCACTTAAAAATAGCTTTCGGGTGACTGCGTGTACAGTAAAAGTCACATGATGATTTGAACAGGCAGACCAAACAAGCAGATTCCAAATACTCTTTTCTTTTTTTTCTTTTTCCCTCAGCGCATTGGGAGGTGTGCTGCAGGGGTGAAAACGTTGTGACATACTGGATGTGTTCACTGGAAAAGGTTTGCAACAGGAATGAGAAAGATATTTGTGGTCATG
Source organism: Phalloptychus januarius (assembly GCA_902982915.1). Classification (NCBI taxonomy): domain Eukaryota; kingdom Metazoa; phylum Chordata; class Actinopteri; order Cyprinodontiformes; family Poeciliidae; genus Phalloptychus; species Phalloptychus januarius. The sequence continues at coordinate 14,389,141 of CADWAE010000471.1, read as the reverse complement.
AAAGGATTCTTGTGAGCATAGCTAAAAAAAAGAAAAAAAAATTATGTCAGTTTTCCCACATGGACTGTTTTTCTATTTGCAAACTAAAGAATGAAACGAGTCTGCAAAAGCAATTGAAATTTCTTTGTGTAAAAGAAACTGAATTTAGCAAAAGCAATGCTTTGCTGAAAAAGGCGCTCTGGTCAGATGAGTCCAAAACTGTTTTAAAAAATGATCGATGTGTAAATTCCTATATGCTGCTGAAAACTAACAATACATATGACCCCGAACACATCATCCCTGTGGTGATGCACAGTGGTGGCAGCATTGTGCTCTTCTTCAACAGAGCAATGAAGCCGGTCAGAGTCGGCGCTAAACACAGGGCAAACTCAGAAGAAAACTTAACACTGGGACAAAGATCTGCCTTCTGTCACTTAAACATACAACGAAAGCAACAATGATGTGGATTAGAAAAAGAAAATGCATTCCCAATCGGGAACAGCACATAAGAATTGTTCACAGGGACTCTCCGTTCTATCTGACTGACCTTGAACTATTTTGGAAAGAAAACTGGGCAAAGAATTCAGTCTCTAGATGTGAAGGACCTGAAGCTGTAACTGCTGTGAAAGTGTAGATCAATGTCTTATTTTAAATGTTACGCTTGCAGCTTGATTTGACCTCATTCGTAGATAAAATCGTTGCCCTGTGTGTGAGATTTTTCAGAGAAAGACAAGTTAGAAACAGAGAATCAATCTGGTCTGACAGTAGCAGACGAGACCATTTGGAAGTCATTTGTGTGCTGTTCTGCACTGATCCATAACCCTCCACTGACAGGGTGAGCTCACATCAATCACTCCGCCGCTGCTCTTCTGCTCCCAGCATCAACGTCTTCTCCAGCTAAATGATAGGTTCTGGTTTCTTGTACGAGTGAGACGTGCAGGCGAGCCCTCGTTTTAACGCGATACGATCTCTCGACAAGGGAGAGAGGCGGGGAATGCCACAGAGATCGAAAATATGTTTTCACGCTTGAGTATTTGGAACGTTTTGCAGCGATTATCAATCATTCTGTCTCGGCCTGAGTGTTCGCTTATGTTTAACACGCCGCAAAGCATCGTGCTACTCTTAAGTCCCCACCGATTTCTTCAAACCTGGTTAAATCCTGTCGTCTTAATTTTGCCTGGAGCACACAAATACATAAATGATTGGAAGCAAATATATTCAAATTATAATCATATATCGGAAGAATTAAGTGGCTACTGAGAATGATTCGTTTTTCTGATTATACTTTTTATAGGTGTATGTTTGAGTAAAAGGAACATTGTTCTTTTATTCTGTAAACTCCTGACAACGTGTCTCTGAAATTCCAAGGAAAAACTTAGTATTTATTTGTGGAAAAAGAGAAATGGTCAGAATAATGACAAGATGCAGTGCTTTCAGACCTCAACTAATGCAAAGATTAGTTCATACTCATTTAGAAACAACAATACAAATGTTTTAACTCAGGAAGAGTTCAGAAATCAATTTTTGGTGGGATAACCACAAGGTTTACAAACTTTACAGCAAAGCAAACTTTAAACCTTCAGGCTGAAGACAAATTACAAATGTGTGTTTTCCCTCTTTGTAAACTTCAAAGTTTGGCATGATGATCACTGGAATCTAAGACTTCCAGGGAATTCATATAAGACTGCAATTTTTCTGTGCCACCCTTCTACTATCTGCATGTATTTGTGCATTGAAAGCAACAAAAGCAAACTGAAAGAAATGAATTTGATGTTCAAAGCTTGAAGTACTGTCTTTGTTCTGCTTCTAACTTCTTTCTAACTTTTTCCTGACCTACCTGCTTCTTGGTCTAAATGATGCTGTTTTATCACTAATATTCTCTATAAACCTTCTGAGAGAAGAGCAGCTGTTTTGCTAACTCACAAGTTGACTCTAATAACCAATAAAGCGACTTCTGACAGCAGTTTGACGTTACTTACCATTATCAGATTAAAATGGGGTGGCGTCTGAGTGCAATAATCTTCATATCAGAACATCTACCATTTTATTTCCGCTCTTTTATTACTACACCACTTTGTGTTGATCATTAACATAACATCTCATTAAGATGTATAGGAATTTGCATCTGGAAGGTGTCAAAAGGTGACAAAAAGACTTCAAAAGAAGTCTGTATGTGCTTCTCTTTTTCATTATATATGTTTGCTGCAAACATTCTCTCACTCTCACACAGCAGATTCACCCACACATTTGCACAATGAGCCTATTAGCATAGCAAGAGGGGCACTGGCAGCAGCCCGTTTCCTGATGGGGGCCACTCAACTGCAGACAAAGCCACTTCAGTGGAGCCATAAAACAGCTAATGACGAGCTTTTAAACACTCTACTTGCTATTCTGAAGAACTTTATATTTTTGCAACATTTGGATGTAATAAATGCATTGCATCCAAATGCATTTATTTGTTTTAAATCATGTCTGAGCTGAAAGAGTTAGTGCAGCTCTTCTCTGTTATGCCCTACACATCAAAACACATGAAGCAGAACTTATTTAAAACTAATAATTTTGTAATGTTTTTTGGCTGCATATGGAAGTAAAAGCTTTCTGTAGAAAATACAAATGTACAGTCAATATGTCCCCCATCATAAGGGCATAAAATCCACCAATAACTCAGCAAAATGAGCTGCAAGCTTTTTTATACACTTCTCAGCTTAAAGCCGACCGTCTGCAAATCAGCTGTAAATCTGAGAAGCGGCAGTTAAACTGATCCAACAGTGTTCATGTTTACACTCTAACAAATGTGTCCTCTTGAGAGATGAAACGGCTCCAAACCCATAATTTCAACCACTGATGTTCTGTATAATTGAAAAAAGAAGAGGAAAAAAAGAAATCATGTCTGGTTGAGAGTTTAGAGTTGTGTAAACAGACATAGATTGAATAAAAATTACACGTGGGATATGGATCAAGGCCTCCACTAAATAAGCCTTGTGAAGCCAACATGTTAACAAATTTTTGGCAAGGAGATTAAAAATGTGTAGCAAGTTCTTTTCTTCCTCTTTTTCCAGAAATGGTCGGTTCTTCAAGCAGAACCCATTCAGACTCTCTGCCTTTTCAGAAAAACACAATGAAAGCCAAACAGTTTTTGGTATTCAGGGTTGGTCTTGAGACCAAGACCAAACCAGTTCAGTCTTGAGACCATGTTTTAGACTCTGTATTGTCATGCCTGATAGTCCGAGTTGCTTCGATTGGGGACTAACTTGACAGATATATTAAGTTAAAGATATATTAGACATAGTGACGTTGTTAGGATTCTCCTTACATGCAAATTTGGTCTCTCCTGAATATCATGATGTTCACTGAAAACATTTGTGCACAAGTCCAACCAGTTAGTTTGGAGGTGGAAAAGAGCTACAGCAGGCAGAGTTTCTACAACCATATGCAGAAACAACTCCATTATTATGATAACAGCAATGGCGTTGTAAAGGATTTTACTTTGGGTTGGTCTTGGACTTGATCTTGGACTCACGCCGTCTTGGTATATGAGTCTTAACTCAGTCTCTGGTTAGGTGGTCTCCATTGCTAAATTATCAAACATCTAATCATTAATTTTGTTGTACTGCCGGACCGGCTTTGCGCCACCTTAATAAATGAATAACCATCAATAGCATTTAAAAAAAATAAAAATAAAACATGAAGGCACTGTTTACTGATATTGCACATAAAATGGCACCCAATTAGTCAGAGTAGGAGCATATCTCGTTTTAGCGCTCCATCTGGTGCTGGAGCACATACGACATGCTCTGCCCAGCTGCTTGTGACACATTATTTTGGCACCAAGTGAAGCGTCGGCAGGCTACTTCGACCAGTCTGTGTGTCGGCTGCCATAAGGATGCGACTCGCCACGGATTAATTGGCCCATAACCCTCGTTAGACACAGAGTTTGTCGCGTTCCTAATTGGGAAGCCATGTTGCAGTGTTAACCTTTTGTTAGCTCATTTAAAGCCTGCAGTCAAGCAGGACTGTTCATAATGTTGCCACATCAGCACAATGAAAGTTTGAAATGCTTTGCATGTTTGTTCTGGTTTTTTTCTTTGTCACGTAGGTTGCCATGGCAGCGAGAGACAACATGTACAAACACAATTTTATGGTCAAATGTATTGTGATCACAACCTCTTTTCTTCAGCAGTTTTCCAGTAAGGAGGCCACACAGAGAGGCTGATGCTTTGCTTGATAAGCACGCCATAGTCAAAGCAAGACTTTGTGTAGTTGGCGCTCTGTCTCCCTTTTACACCTCTCTCATCTCGAGCTGTTGTTGCGTGGGGATTGACTGACACACTGTTACCCCGGCATGAGTCCAGATGCAAAACAAGGCTGGAGGGATCCTTTACTGTGAGGGTAGATAGAGGCCAAGAGAATGGCTTCAAACGATCCACAAAAAACCCTCGTTTGGGTGTTCCTACCTTATCGTTTGTCCTCAATGAGGTAATACACATCCTGACCCCACTAAGGGACAAGGGTGTGCAGAAAATGGACGGATGGATGGATGGATGGATGGATGGATGGATGGATGGATGGATGGATGGATGGATGGATGGATGGATGGATGGATGGATGGATGGATGCAGGTGATACACAGAGGCAGATAATATTGTCACCAACCCTGATTTAACTAAACTAGTATAGTTAAATATAGCAGTATATTTAATTATTTTGTCAGCTCCATAGCTGCTGATGAAGAAGTTATGAATCAAGTAAAAATTTCTCAGACATAATCATTGTAATAATGTTGGTTGTGCCTTTTTTTTCTTTTTTAAGTTTGGGCATCATCTTACGTAACTCAAGTAAGAGTTGTGGTGCTTATTCAACAAGAGTCCCTTTTTTCCCTTTTCAGGAGAGACACAGGCAAATGTCTGCCCCTTTGCTGCAGGACGAGCTGGAATCTTGCAGCCAAGCAATCACAATATCATTCAAGTTAAAATGGAATTAAATTTATTGCAAACTGGTGTTTTTATAAGCTTTTGCTTCTGCTCAAGCACATTTTTACATTTCTCACAATTTTTAAAGTGCAGTTGTTTCAGAGTGTGGTCAGGGATGGAAGACTTTCCCATCGTGAAATGACATAGATGAGTGTTCAGCTTTAATCAGGACGGGTTCTCCAACATTTTTCAATCCCACCGTTGCCAGCTCTCATGATGTCTGTATTTTAAAAAGAAGACAGCTTCAATATGCAAGAGGCAGAAGTATTAAGTAATGAGCCAATTCGCTCCCTGGTGGGAAAAGGAAGAGTTTGAACGGAAAAAAGGGATGTCAGGGACACAGCTAAAACAAAATCCATATGTTTACGTATGTGATGGTAAAAGAGAAATATTTTGTGTTTTTTAAGAAAACTTGAGGATCCTAAGACTCTTACCTTGCATGATAGGAAAGTAAATGCAGGTCCTGTCCCAGACAAATTGCCAGTGGCTGACATATGTAGGGCTTTTTGTCACACTACATTTAAATTTAAGGAAAACAGCAATTCCAGATTCATGTCAGTTCTTAGACACTCCTTACAATCTTTAAAAAAAAGTTAAGACCAAATTCATAAAACTGATTCAGCTACATTTTTATGGAGTCTTAAAAGTGCCAAAAAGCATGCCACTGGTAATTTGCTTTTGACAATTTTTGTGTTACACTGTTTTTTTTTTCTTAACATAAAAAAAATCCTCAAATTAAAATGTGGATTCCTTCAAAATACTTCAGTATGTGATTATGCTGTTAGGAAATTATTTTCAGAGCTCTTTACCCAGGGTGCCTCTTTTTCCTGTCTGTAGCTATCTGGGTTGTTCATTTCAAATATTAACGCCCTGCAGTCAAAGCACACAAAAGAAATCTTGCAAATGTGCATCGTAACCAGCAGGGAGCTGAATTTACCTCTTTCAATGCCAGACTGTAATTTTATGTTGGCACACACACATGCAGTCTTTACAAGAATGTTGGGGAAATGTTTGATCTTTCCATGAACACTGAGCAAGATGCTTATTAAAGCAGGAGGTGGAATTTTTCTCCCATCTGATTTATATCAGGTGCAAGTCCATATATGGGTAATTTGTCTGATAGCAGCGATTTTATTACAGAGTTCAGGCTGCAGCAGAAATGATAGGTCTCTTTTTAAAGCAGTTGTGGCCTGGAGTTTGCCTCTTTCTTTTGTCTTCAGCTGATTATTCTGGAACGCTTTTCTTTAGACTCGCCTCCTGTGCAGGGGTTGCATCTCGGACATGAAGCAACCTGTGACAAAGGATAAATGTTTAGATTCACCAGCCAAATATGCTTTACCATTCACAGTCTGTGATATGACTAAAACAGGACATGATGACTGTTTTTTTTTTTGTTTTTTTTTATTTAAAGTGAAATATTACAAAACTGGTTAATTTAATTTTAAAAGTGTTCCAATGGAGAAAGCTGTTCATAATTTCTAGCACAAGGCATATGTTCATAAAATACATCATTAAATACACAAAAGGTTGAAATATTATTGTAGCTATATAAGGGAAAAAATATGGAGCCCCTAAGGGGACATGGAGAAAAAAAAAAGGAAAGAAATCTCAACTTATTTTCTCGAGATCCCGACTTTTTATCTCGAGATCCGGCGTAAAGAAAAAAAAAGTCGGGATCTCGAGAAAATAAGTCGGGATTTATTATTTTTTTTCTCCATGTCCCCTTAGGGGCTCTGTAAAAAAAATGCTGTCAAGATATGGAAGGGCGTACTAAACAGAACAGCTTGGCTGCTTGTTTGACATGCAGATTTAAGTCTTAAGATCTTTTTTAGTAACCAATACAAAACCAATACACTGTATCTCATTGTTGCAATTGTTAGAATTATTTTGTTTGTTGCTGTTTTGTTGTGCTACATGTCTCATCTGAGAATCACATAGAATTTTAAAACATACAAATAAGAGTACTAATTTCCAGGTTACTTTCTTTGGTAAAATACATTTTGAGCTTAACTTTATGCTGCCAGTTGTGAATTTTGTAAATTGTTGTTTTCTTTATTGGCACCATGTCAGTTGCAGAAATATTGAAGAAAATGAAGACAAACTTCAGTGCGTAAAGATAAGAATAAAACCACTTCCTGACCTGCAGGTCAACCGTGAAGGTACGTGTCAAGGTCATAGGCCAAAATCCATCATTATTTTTGTTCGGGTTTTTGGTAAAATAAGAGAAATCAGATGGGAAATTGACTTTGATTTGATAAATGAAAAAATAAAAAGCTCAATTTTCTTTCAAAACCATCTGTAATGTCTGCTATGGGTGCCGAGTCTGTTGTTTATGAGAACCAAGTAGATTCATGGAAAAACGGCACTCAATGCAAAAAAAAAAAATCTAAAACAATATTTTCATATATTGTCTAAATCTGCTCATCTAGGAAGAGCAGATGGAATGACTTCCACCCAGAATGACTGCTGAAGATACCACTTTAAGTCAATAAGCCACTGGCCTTCCACAGGAGGTGCCCACATTGCTTTTGCAAGAAATTAAATCCGATCGGAAGATCGTGGCTTCGACTAATTTAGTGCATTGTGTGCGTTAAGCTTCAGAGGAAATGACCGAGGTCAAAGAATGCAGAGTCTGCCCAAGAATCCTAATAGGTCATAACAATAAAGTCTGTTTTTGGATAAATCTGATAAAAAAATAAAAGGCCACAGAGCTGGCTGACCTTTGATGTTCTGATTCAGTCCAAACTTGGCAGCTCCAGACAATAAGAGGACTTTAATAAGAATGACCTGACATGAGAAGAAATGCTTTCCATGGGTAATTGACCCCTTTCCTGGACACATGCAATCCAACATCAAAAGGACATATCCTCTAGGCTCCAAGAGCCACTGATTAAACACATTTCAGAAGTATTTCCCTTCCACTTCCTGGATAGATCTGGCATCACTGTGTAAGATGTGTTTCATTAAGTTGTAAAATGTAGTCCAGCGTGCAGCGTGTGCGAGACAAACACCTTATGTTTCTAACTCTATGGAGGACGTAGGAAGAGACGCCACTTCAAACAGCAGATTTTTTTAAAGACGCACCAAGACTTAGACGAAGCAGAAGGAGAAAATAGAGCATCGTCTTACCAGCTTACTGCCTAATCCCCGCTGGCTGCAATTGAAATTTCAGTCATGTAAAACAGCAGAATCGGAGCAGGACCTGACAAAAGATGACATTGGTTTGTAAGTTTTGGGTGATGACGCTCAGGGGGGAACCCCATTATGAAGCTGTCACACAGCATTAGGCCAAACTTCAAACACCTTCATGTCTGAATTATCATTCACCCTTTGGAGATAATACATATTTGCCTTTGCTAATCCTTTTCTCTATTGATTTTTTTTCCCCTTCTTTTAATAACTTCTTGCAAGCGAGCAGATTTTACGTACAACAATGCTGACACGTGGGAGGCTGGAACAACAGGACGGATTTAAGGCCGATGAGCCGCTTACTGTACTTGTCCACGTGCATACAAGATCTCTTTTGACATCTTTACTGATTCCAAAGAGGATATGTGTAAAACGTTGTCATATAAAAGAAAACACAAATTCTCTCTCCCGAAAACATTAAGTATCAGAAAATCACTCCACTCAAGCATAAGTAGGTCAAGTTATTCTAGTTTTGCCTGTGACAGAACGTCTGTTCCACTACCTTTGTCATATTTTCTGGCAACCTATTGTTGTTTCAATACTGTAGGTTATTTTGATGCAAATATGAACATCAGAAATAAACTTTATAAATGTTTTTTTTATGTGAACCTTTTTTTCTTTTTAGCCTACATAGAGCATCATTGTCGTCTCATGATTGGCTGGTTTAGGGTTGAAAGTAAGTCTTTAGTATTTGGTCTTAAACCTAAACGGTTTAAGCTAAGCTACAGCATAATAACAAAAAACCATACAGATTCCATCCATCCATTTTCTAATACCCTTGTCCCTTGGTGGGTCGGGAGGTGCTGGTGCCAATCTCCAGCCAACGTTCTGGGCGAGAGGCGGGGTCACCCTGCACAGGTCGCCAATTTGTCGCAGGGCAACCTGACAGTCATGTTTTTGGACTGTGGGAGAGAACCCACGCATGCACAGGGAGAACATGCAAACTCCATGCAGAAAGACCGGGGCCGGGAATTGAACCCAGAACCTTCTTGCTGCAAGGCAACAGCTCTACCAGCTGGGCCACTGTGCAGCCTCCCATACAGATTCCTTCCAAGATTATTCATATCTCCTAAAACTTACACACTGATTTTGTTACAATAAAATTGGAAATAGGAGACGTCAGTAAGTAAATAGGTCTTCTGTTCTGCCTCCTGAGTACGCAGCATTACACGACTGCATCCATACGGTTCGGCTTTGCACTCATAAAGATGTTAATCTGGTTTTCATAACGTGTAAAGAAACAGTGTATATTTAAAAATTCTTACTACACTGATGTAAAAGCACACAATTTTATGTTGTTGCTAAGTAAAGCCAGATGGTTGGAGTTAAGCAACAAAGACTGCCAAGCTGTCCAGCCGGCCAGCGTTCGGTCGTCCAGTTTTATCGCAGCCACATGAACCTGTGGCGGCACGCAAGGTTCAAACAGGGAGGAATACTTCACTAATGTCTGGTTTTATGCATTAACTGTCATGTTCACATGCTGTCTTCTTCACTTCTTTTTACAAATGAAAAAAAAAACGCTGTCTCATCCTGGAAAGCTCTGCTCTTCCATGAACATTAATAAAAACATTCTACATCACATCTTTAAATATTGATTAAATACTACTGAAAGGTTCATCCACAACCACGGATGGATGGTTGAAAAGTTACTGTTTACGTAACTCATCTTGATATGCTAAACACATCTTATAAATTAATTACACACACACTGAAGTTTTCAAATCCTTATTTCTGCTAGCTATGATTATTAAACACGTTTAATTTCTTAGATCAGAACAACATATCATCTTACATCAGTTTGTTTTCATACGGATGTGGGCTGCAATGTGTGGTTTGGCGCACTTGGTGTTAAATTTACATAATTTGAGAAGCTGGTGAAGATCATATTTCAGGCTGTTTCTTTTTACTGACTGTTTAGAGCTGGATGGGTAATTATTTATATTTTCAGCATTTCCCTACCAGCATAGTTAAGTCTTTCTGGGATTCCTAATGTGATTAGATGGACCTACAAATTACAGTGTAAGCCATTTGTTTTTTTTTTGTCTAATTTTGGTATTTGGCTCATTTTTTTTCCTTATTAAGTGCATTCCTTAGCTTTAATATTCCTCATGTTTTTGTTCTATGTGTTTTTAATTTGCAGCGTTTTCTTTGCAGATCTTAGTTCCAGTTTTATTTTGAAATAGGACAATGAGCTCTGATTTTAATTCATGATGAGTTGTTGCTCCTGTTTTTGAACTTCTTTGTAAGCTTTTGGTTTGAATCTTGATTAACTTTAATGCCAGGTCATGCCTTGTTTATGCTTTGTGCCATATTCTATTTTCTGTGCCGTTGTTTCCCTGGTTCCTTCTGCTATTTCTCCCATTTCCTCAATTACACTTCAGTTATTTGCCTTCTCTCACAGTCGCAGCCTGTTTCTAATCAGCCACTTGCTCCTTATGCAGTAAACACACTCCTCAGTATGTAAGTGTTTGAGTTTCTGTCATTCTTTACTAGATTATGCTGCTGCTCCCAGTCTGGTTCCTGTATGATTTTAGTGTGTTCTATAAATCTTTGTGTTCAATAATTAAATAAAACACTCATCTACCTCGTTCCTGCTATAAAAAAAACTAACAAAAAAGAAATATATGATGCATTTTTCTTGGCAAAACAAAACTTTTATTCAACAAATGAGAGTTAAAAGAAATGATAAATTACAGAAAAAATTACAGTCATAGCAGAACCCCTTCAAATGTATATTATTTTTATTTTCATGAAACTGATCCAGCCACAGTTTTAGTTTCTCACAAAGATCTTGTGCGCCAGCTGCTATGAAGAGTAAAAATATGTAATCCAGGAAGTCAAACAGAGCAGCAATGCTACAGTGAATCATGGTGGTGGCAGCTTTTCACCATAAGTAAACTTTTACAGGAAAAATTGAACAAGAAGTGAAGAAAAGTAAACAAGTTAAATAAAAAAGTCGTCACTCCATATTACAACTGCAATCATGCAATGTAAACTGTCTCCAAGAACTTTTTATCACTTTCTTTTTTGCACAATACCTACATTTCAGCTTGATTTTTCACTATTTCCCAATGAACGTAATCACATGATCAGCTTTCCTCACATCTTTGCCCTGTGCTGACTGAGGCCTTTAAGCTCAGATGTTTTGTGTCTTGGCATTCTTTGTCCTCGGCTTCGGCACCGGAGACACTTGTTGCCCCTCGGCAGCTGTGGACAGCTGTGGAGACTTACTGTCAGTCCCAACATCCAGTTTCTGGTATCGGGCCCTTGGTGAAGGCTGTGGACTTGGGGACGGCCAACTCTCCACAACGTGCATGTTCTCATACTCTGTGATGGACTGCGTCTCTTGCTTGTGTACAGAATGCATCTTGAACTCCCTGCTGTCTCTGACTTGGTTTTTGGCACGTCTGTATAAAAGGCTTAAGACGTTTATAATGATGAGCAGAAGAAAAATCAGACCTCCTCCTACTACCAGCACTATCAGCACAGTTTTGGTTTTAAAGCAAAGCTTTGGGCCTGTGCACCTGGGCCGAACCGTTTTGCTGTGCTCCGTGCTCACTTTGTTTGTCACGCTGCAGAAAAAGTCGTTGTCTTCTTGTATGGCACTCAGCGATATGCTGACATTTTGTCTTCCTTCATTTGGTAACTTCTTTTCATCATGCGTCCAGGAGAAAACCAAACCCTCAGGCTTGGAGACTTCACAAGTGAGCTTAACGTCGTTGGTGCCGCAGCTATAATTGAGTCGAGGTTTTGGTACCTTTTCCATCACACAGAGCTGACCAGTCCAGGTTTTTGCCGGGGTGCTGTTAGGATGCAGGGCGTTTGCTTGGTAAGTTCCTGAACTTTGCAGCTTTACACTCTTCAGCAGCAGAGATCCAGTTGTAGTGATGTCTTCTGATTTCCCAGATCTCACTTTACCTTGTAGTCTTAAGAAAATAATAGAGGAGTTATGAGTCCATCTCAAAGTATCAGAATTTTTCAGTCCTTCATAATTAAAAAGCAGAGTCACATTATCCCCGACAGAAGCGTATATGTCACAAGTTGTGCTATGTGCTGCTGTGAAGCCGATGAGTCCAAATAACAGGATTTGACCGAGCGCGACAATAAAACACGCCATCGTCTGCCTGTCCGTTTTTTGAGTCAGGATGGTTTCTAAGATCTTATCAGAACAAAGTCTGATCCAAATGACTTGTTGTTTTTGAAAGCTGAACTACATATCTCACAGAAAACCACAGCTCCACCACTAAAACGGAAGCATATCTTAAGCAATAAGGAAATGGTTAGTCAAGAATGACGGTTAGTCATTTCCAAACATGGCCTGTCAGAATCATGTGACACCTAAGATTTTCTGCTTAAATGCCAAATATCTATTTTTTGTTTAACCTTTTATTCAGCCAAGTCAAATATATGTTCACCTTACAGTTCAGCAGAAATAAACTAATTTGCTTTTACATTTGAAATTACGTCGCTGAAATGAAAATCTGGGATTCTTTTTAATTAATTACTTCCACCTATGTGTTAGGATTTATAAAAGGTGTAAAACAATGTGCTCTGAAGCATAGGCGGCTAAAAGATGTGTTTGTAAATAAAAAACAACACAGAACTAACAAAGAAAGAGAAAGAAGCAAACAAGACATTTCAGAAAGTAATATACATACAGTTCATGAATTTATTGAATCAGACAAATCAATATCTTACTTTTATAAGATGCCATCTATTTCCCTGCTTGAGTTTTGTATTATTTTTCCTGGTTATTGGTTTTGGCTATACTAAAAGTATAAATAATTTTCCATTTATGTTTATTTTAATTATTTATTCATGATTGTTCTAAAAAAATAAGTGACTAAAGATTTACTATGGCCTTTCATAAGACTGTTACACATATATGTTTACATTATTGATATGTAGTAATTTCTAGTATGGTCACTTAAAAAAAAGATAAAATGAATGACTAACATTTGGAAAATTGCATTTTACTGAAGATTTATTCATAGATAAAGGCTCCAGCATTCTAACCTTTTTATTTCAATGACTGATTTGCATTTTGTTCAGAGATGATGTGATTTATCCTATGGAAATTTACAGTTTGACTTTTAAAGCCCCCGCATCGCATCCTTCACAATATGGAACATTTCCACATTGAGCGTTTTCCTGTAAACTGTAGTCACTGCTGAGCGAGCGTCCAAAACCTCCTCCATAACTCCACAAGCTGAGTTATGTCCAACCCCTCCAAGTCTCACCCTCTTGGCTCGAGCTCCACCAGAGCGAGTTCATTTCGCACCCCTCAAACTATCATTTCGCACAATTAGCAGTGATTCACACTCTTTCTGTAACTCTCAGCACCATCGTCAAGGCATGACGAACACCTGTTTCTTCAAGCTTCACCGTCATTACACGTTTTCCCTCCCTGAGGGGACGGATTGATTGAGGTGTCAGCCTTTCCAAGGGGGAGGGAATAAGACTGAGCGCTGAATGTAATGAATTCCTGCTTAACACTGTTGTAAACATTTTATGTAAAAAAAAAAAAAATCCCTTCTGGACCTAGTTCAAAAAAAGATGGAAAAAAGTCAAGCTAATGAGTAAAAGAATGTAGGGATGAGGCTCGTTTAAAACTATATATTTTATTTATCATTGTACTTTGCAAGTAGCTGCAAACAATGCACCCAGTAGAGAATCAGTAGGCCTTTAAATATTCCCAACTCTGCGCCCTACATCACTGTGAACACGCCTAAAACCCAAAAGTCACCATTTTGACCCCGTAGCATGTGTTTTCCTTCAAATTCTTTGTTTCTGGAGCAGAGCCAGGTCTGTGAAAATGTATTATTGTCCTAATACGTACAGACTGCTCAGTGCTGAAATAAATCTGGGACATTTTATTTGGAATGTTAATGGAAGCACTCAGTGAAAGTTAAATCATACTTCCTGCATCCTGTTACACTGGAAATATTTCTCCACGGCTGGACAAATCTGGTGTTTACATCGCAGCGCTCCAACATGAAAGGTGATTTACATAATCAAGAAGAAATATAATGATCGATAAATTTTCCCCAGACAGAGTCGCGAGCTATCAAGCTTCCACCAAGCAGTGTAATTTGTTGAACAAAAACTTTTAGTGGACTAGAAGATAAACAACTGTAAGAGAAAATGACTGACTTCTGCTTTCCCGGGCGAAGTCAGGGACACTGCCACGTCTCGAGCGTGGCAGTGTTGTTCCTCACAGCGTCACAAGAACGTGGTTACATGCTGACAGTCTACTATTGTGGCATTATTTGACCTTCAACCTTTTCCAAGCTCAGTTTTTATTAATTTTATCGTCTGGTCACAAATAGAAAATGATTGAGTATTTGCTCAGACTGTGACGGCGGAGTCACAGTCTGACTCAAATAATTAAATACTAACCAGTGTACTTATAAGATCAAATCCTTTTGTAAATCTTTAACCTTAACTCTTTACTGGCTACACAGAAACATCTAAAAAGGTTAATTGGCTGGCTGCCTTTTTGTCCCTGAAGCTTTGAGGCAGGGACTGTCTGGTTAGCTGATGTTTAATTCAGGGGCCCAGATGGGGCCCCCCATTCTGGCTGTGAGATCTTCAACTCTCTCTTGCTCTCTCACCAGAGTGGCTGGGGCTATGTACGGCCCTAGGGGATGAGTGGATCCAGACGGTCCCCTCCGCACCCCAAAGAAAATGTAACCCGATGGTAGTTTTGTAATTTGACTAGGATAGGTTTCTTTGAGGATCTCATAAGATCTGCTTCAGATTAGGTGGAAACTATATTTCCAGTATTTGTAAGGTGCTCACAGATACATAAAAAACCCCTACATCTACATACTGAATAGTTAAAACATGAAATATACCTTAATTTGCATTAATATAAAGGTGAAAAGCATCTAAATAGAGTCCAATATCTACAGTCTTCTATCTGTAGATAGAAGATACAGTCTTTGGTGAACAGCCAATCGGAAAATAAATGGCACTTCCTGTCATTGCTGACTTGTAGGATCCAAACATCCATTAAACAGGACATACCTGACAACATGAAGTAGGCAAAAAAATAATCTTGTATAAAGGCAAAAACAGAAGAAATCCTAAAAAGGCCAAATACTTTTTGACAGCTCTGCTAATCGATTAATCATTTGTAATTATTTATAAAACAAGTTTGAAAAACACAACCACTTTTTGAAACCTGTGCAGCGCTGCAGTCCTTTCTGATTCAACAGGAGTGTGTGTGTGCTTAATTAAAGGAAATATATTTATATAAAGGTTACAGGTTCAGGCACAGAGCAAAGGCTTAGATAATGAAAGCATTACCATAGTAATCTTATTATGCAACAGTGTGTTCACAACATAATCATGTTAGCTCCGTCATTTCCATAATGCTGCATAATCCCCCCCACACAAGTCTAGCCTATTAACCTTGTGAAATTTGTTTAGGTTATGCAAGGTAGGTAATTAATACAAATGTTTTTGCTTCTCTTTGGCATAAAACTGCAGGATTAAACTACACTCTTTTTCCCGGTTAGTGATATAATCTTTTGAATCCTTGTTTGCCTTAATAACACCAGTATAATGCAAAGCAAGGCTAAGGGTTAACCTTCTGTTATGTTCTCATTCTGCTCTTCTTTAATCAAATGTAATTATAGTGGGATATGTTTACAAATGTACCAGTTGGACACACACTGCGAAAAGTCTTCTTAGTTTAGAGTTATGTTAACTCCCATAATCTAGAGAAACAATTTGTGCTGCTTATACACAAATTACATAGGTTATACATTATTTATGTTGGTACAGATAGCTCTAGCCAAATAATCATTTGAAAACTGCCTTTGAATTTGCTTGACAACTTTTGGCTTCTGGTTTTGTTTTTGTCTGTCCAGGATGGACCTTCACTTGAGGTGCCGGTGATTAAAAAACAGATTCTGTCAGCCATGTTCTTCAAGGCAAAACAAAACAAAAAAACACACAAATACAAACATCCTTATACTTATATACACCATTGTATTGACTTCCAATCATTTTACTACTTTTATTTATGACGAAGTGCAATAATTACCATTCCCTGACCTTTACCAAAACTTCATTCATACCATCCTGCTAAACCTAACTAGTAAACCTGACTAAAATAAAATAAAAAAAAGTGAGAAAATATCCTCACTTCTCATAAATGACCTACTTTTTTGGTTTAGAGCATTTGCATGTTTACAAATGCACACAATTTCAAAATTTCCATCCCTCAGAAGTCCAAACATATCATTTTTATTATTGCTTTTACCCTTTGCCACTGCTTCATAACTTTCAAGACGACATTAAGAGATCTTGAAAAGCTTTCACAAATCATATTTTTTTATAAGCAGCAGTCACTACCGCTCCTTCCTCAACATGGTGTACGGACAAAACCCAGGCCTTTCTCTTGTGACTGGGTTCAAGAGATCACAGTTTATATTTCCTCTTGCATTGCACGAGGCCCTAAATTGTCTGGTTTTCAGGTTGCTGGCTGTCTGGCGGGTGGAAGGAGGGCCAATTCTGGGCTTCAAACACAGCATAAGCTGCGCCTTATCATCATTGACCGCTCCGGAGCCGCCACTGAGGAGGAAGCCACTTATATCATCTTTGTTTTCCTAGGGCCCAGCTGTTTTCGCTCACTCGGCCTGAGCGTCTATCTGCCGATTCTGGCGATCTTTGATGTGCGGTGGGAGGCGCTGACCCCAAACCCTACCAATCGGCCTGCCGGAGTCCCAGTTTAAACAGTTGAGGGGAATTGTTTTTGTTTCCCTGGGTATCTGCTCTCTGTTCGTGCCCCTCACTGGCCGCTTATAACTGGGGAGGAGGAGTTTTTAAGTGAGATGTTTTGTGGCTGACCACACGCTTTGGACATGAGCAGCACTTCATTTAGTTAATGTACTCACGTCGAGTTAGATCCAATTACAGCGAGGTCTAAACCCAAACTGTCCTTTAGCAATTACTGTTAATGCAAACAAGATTTTTAGATCCTTCAAAGCCAAACTGTAAACTAATGTAAAACAAAAACGTGGAGCAGCTGGAAACAATGAGAAAACACTTGTTTGCTGAGTTATTTGCCTAAAGAATATCCTGTTTGCTTTTTTCTTTCAAGACTAATGACCATTTAACCCTCCACAGATGGTTTCTAGCACACTATTTTTAACTTTATAAGGAAAACCATTAGCGATAGAAAACAATTCCTCTTCGTTTAGTCCCTCTGCCATTTTTAATACAGAGGACGATCGGCAAAGCAGCAAAGCTGTGGCGACTTAACGGACGTGGGAGGAGACGTAAATCTTCCCACGCCAGAAGTAAAAAAATAGCAGGTTGACGAGATGCAATAAAAATTTATAACCAAATCATTCTCAAAAGTCTTGAGAAGACAGCGTCCGCCATATTTATTGTCCAGGCCCATTAACGTGAAGAGTGCAGCATTGCTCTTTTGCTTTTTCGCAGCATGTAGCTGTTGTTAGGAAGCCCTTGAAAAAGTCTCAGACATATAAAACCATGCTGTAAATTGTTCACTTTTCCAGTTTGTATTATTACTATTTTTATTATTATTACTATTATAATTGAGTTACCTGCTGCAGATGATATACAAAACTTTACTAAACTTGTAAGTAGGACAGCATTGAAACTAAATACTGCCTTCCTTTCCTGGAGACACGGAAAAAAGAAATCTCTGATGAACTGAAGGATCTACATGGTTCATGCCTTACCAGAAACTACAACATGTATGTGGAAAAACAATTTTATATTTTAAATCTTGACAAAGAGGAAGTCAAAGCAATGATTTCATCGCTGATGTAAAGCGATCCATCACCTGGTTTTAGACAACAGTCCAACTCCAACATTCTGGATGAACTACAGCTGTCTTTAGTTTTTATTTTACTTATTTATTTTTCCCCATAACAACAATCTGACCTACTGAAAGCAGAAGTATGTACACATTTTTCTTTGTCCTTTCTTATTGTTGAGGTTTTGTTTAGTTACATTATGACATTTTTAAACAAACATGCATTGGTAGAATATCCAACACTCACAAAACCGTAGATTTTGTCAGGAGCTACATCTGTAGCACAAGCCTCTCATCAGTCATTCCTCCCTCCGTCTTCCACCTGGCTCGGATTAGCTCACATGAAGACCGGATGCCATTTTCTCCACCTTCTTTGAGCCTTTTGATCTGGCTTAAAGTGTGAAAAAAAAAGAATAAAGGGAAAAGAAACCTACTCACACACCAGTGATAAAGCTGTTGGTCATGTCTGTCAGTCGAACCTGATAAAGCAATAGGAAAGGCCTGCTAATCCGAGAGAGAGAGACTAGGCATTTTTGTTTGGGTGTGGACCCAAATGATCAAATCTGGACACATCTATCCGTGTACAAGAGATTCCTCAGAAACAGAGATAAGACACAAGGAAGGCAGCAATTGGGGAATATTTTTTTTCTTATCCCTGTTCTTTGAAGTGCTTGCTCAGCAGTGGCTGAATCAGTTTCTTCACTTTGAGGATGAAAATGACAAAATGCTTTCAGAGAGGAGCTCGGATCTGATAAAAAATAATAAAAAAATACTACTGTGCACTTTTCAAAAAAGAAAATGAGATTTTGGAATATATAAAAATCTTTGCTCCCTCTTTGTTGGAGAGGGAGCAACAAAGAGGGAGCTTTCTTTGTTCTGCAAGTGTTTTTTTTGTTTCTTATTTAAATCTGACTGTAGAACACATTCTTAGACATTTTAGTACATATTACTGTTTTTTTTGTTTTCTTTTTTAAATATCTGTCATTAATTTATCATAACAAAATAGTTTAAACAGATTAACACTCGCAACGTTTAATCTTGAAAAGTCCTAAAAAGAAACATATCAGAAACCTGTCCATCTAAATAACCACTACTTTTCCTTCGCTATTGCTTATGAAAAGCTATAATCTAAACTCTACATGTCCTCAAAATATGTATTCCTTTTAGGTCTTCCTCACACAAAGACAGCAGGCCTTCAGTATCTTATCTATACAGACCAGATATTCATGCAGCAGAGCTCAACATCAAATGATTTTAAGAGGAGATGATTCTCAGACAGAAAACGTTTGTCTGTGTTTCTTTTTTTGTCTGCTGTCAGACACACCAGTTATTTAAGCAGCTTTCAGCAGCCCACTGTGGGCATATGCATCTCACATGTTTGTGGACACAGACAAGCAGAAATGGCAGCAGGAAGAGTGGCAGCACCGTTCTGACACAGGAGGTCAGAACGGTGCGTCTCGAGGAAGTTGAAGGGCACACATGGAAACGAACATCCTGCAACCATGTGACCGCGAGCCGACTGTTCGATGTCGGCCCAGTCATTTTGACCCCTTAGCGAAAAAAGTATTCTGAACCCCAAACATTGTTTTTGTCAACATCCAATATTATCCAACCCAACAATACATTAACATCATAGTAACTTTATAGACTTGCATGGAAAGTTGTGAACATTAGTTTTTTACAATTATTATAGAGAACCTGTTCTTGAAGTGTCTTGTTATGAGTTTTTTTTATATTTTAATATAATATTAAATATTTCATATTTAAATTTTTTAACAGCTTTTAAGCAGTGAGCAGTTTCTCAGCTCCTGGACAGTTCACAGCTTTTGAAAATACAATACACAAAATGTTGTGACTAATGTGCGATACGCCCATGAAAAGGATTAAGAAGAATAAATATAGGAGATTTATCATTTCCATTTATGAGCTAATGACAGACTACATTTTAAATTTGCATGTCTGCCAATAGAAACAAAAGAATAATGTGACTTTCTTACACCGAAGGTCACATTTGTTTGGGATAAATTACGTTAGATTGTCTGTTTGCGGTTAAACTAATTTAAACAAATAAGTTTTCTTAACTATGTGAGTTTTTTTAGCTGCTACTGAACTCAACCTGGGTATGTCGAGAGCAATTTCGACTTGGAACTCGCACAACATCAAGCAAACGCTTCCAAGTTCATGTCTACCAGCAAGAAAGCTGAAGCATAATCCAGGGAAAGCAGGAGTTGGAGAAGCTTTCAGTTTGCTGGGCCTGTGATAACATTTCCCTAATCCTTAAAATAACCTCTAAGGCTTTAAAATTAGTCTACAGTGATTAGAGGTTGGTTTTTCTTTAGAAGGTGAGAAGCAACTTAGATCTCTGAGTATTCAAAATGAAGAAGAAAATGAAATGGCTGTTTGCCTCCAACTGCACTATGAAGCAACCTAATCCTTTGAATTAATTATGGCTGCAGGGGCTTCAAAGTGGTAAAGTGCAACAAAGGGTGACGTTTAATTGTGCGGTTTTCAACAACAATGTAGATGGAAAAACATATAAACAGTCAACTGTTGATAACAAGGTAGATTAAAAAAAGTTAAGGATGACTCTATTTTTCCCTCATGTTATGTTTGCAGTTATAACCAGAGTTAATACACTTGAAAGCTTCTGGGTTTTTTTTTTTCTTTCACGCGCTGCTGATCCTATTCACTGTATCAATTCAGGTACACTGAATAGGACTTTAAAGCAAAATACAGAAACACAACTAAACAAAAACTCAGAAACTAAACCAGATGTAGAATTGTTTGTTTTTTGTCCCCGGTTATAAGGTAAATTTAATCCACGTATTAAAACTGAAATGGAAGCAGTGTGTTTGAGGTGTTACCTTTATAAACGTCCACAGATCCGTCTCTAATTAATTCAAGCAATGTGATTAACCCATCAAAATGACAAAAGGTTTTGATGTTAATGTTTGTAAGCATCTGAATTTAAACAAAAATCAAAATAAAATGAGGCCAATCATTATTTTTGCAAATAAAAAAAATTTATTTGGTAATTCTAATTGAAAATCTTTCGTCAGGAGTGAGAACAAAGGTTTGCGTCTTTTTAGACCTTGTCTGTGAATATCAGGTTTTAAATATATACTGGAAATACTTTTAATATGTTAATATAACATATGCATGTTTTTCAATAAATTTCAGAAGTAATCATTTAGTTGTCAATATAACTTCTGGAATTTATTTACTCATTCAAAGTATTTATTTATTACATGCAATGACTTAAAACTAGCTATAAAAACCTTACACTGAGACTCTGTGCATTACTTGGAGTAAGGCTAGCATGCAATCCAGACTAAGAGCAAAACATTGTTGGGCAGAATCACTTAATCTGCTGCCATTGCTAACAACATTGTGGGCTCTTAGAAAAGTTTCTGATGAAACTGAACTACTTCTCTATGTATGGGTTCAAAGCTAATATGTCTCAGCCTATTCATGACTCTCTATATCCCAGTTTGCCGCAACATTATTCGTACAGGAACTTACTTTGACCTTAACTAAATAACCTTTGTTACCTTTGAAGTCAAAAGGGCAAAGAGAAGGGATGAGTCAAAGATCAGCCTCGTGTTTAACATCAAACCCAGGCAATTCAGTGGAGACAGAAAAAAATGACTGTGACACCAGGTAATATCAAAGCACTTTATTGACTTTCTGTTAAGCACTAATGAAAACGACCTAGATAAGTTTTAAGTATGTTTGGCTAATATCAGGTTGAGAGAATGTGTGACGAATAAACTTGATTGACAGCTAAATGTAGATTTTAACTGGAAGCTGAAGCTTTTAAGACAAATTCTAACCAATTTAGCTGTTTTTGGTATCTCATATCATCTTATGGTCATCAGCTTTTGACGGAGAATGCAATCTAAATAACTGCGACAGAAACTTAATCTTTATGTAAATAACTTCACTGGTATCCTGGTAAATCAGTAGGAGAAGAAGAACGCAAGTAACTCCTAAAAAGATAGCATCGCATTTAAACGACATGTTGGCAGTTCTCCACAAACTCAATGACCCCCCAGTTTGGCCCACCCTGGACACTTCCTGTCGGGCCACTCCTCTCTAGTTTAGCTGGATCTCTGCGGAGTCTGGCACAGTTGCACTTAGCGTCATGCAGCCTGGTTCGGTCTAAATGTGGTGGACGAGCAGAGGTGGGTTTGATGTTATCAAAGGTCCTGGTTGGTAATGGTTAAAGAACAGAGGAAGGGCCTTGTCTGGAACGTGGGCAGCTGCTCCCTGCCTAATGACTCTCTATCGACTGGTAATTGTTGCCTTGGCTTATGCTCAACCCTTTGTACATTCCAGCAGCCAGTAGTCATGATCAAAGTCGTTCTTAATTTAGGGATGCCTTAATCCTCTACATAATAAATGAGGCTTGATGATAACAGATGCTTGGTTTCACAATGAATTAAAGTCCTCATCCAGAGCCTCCCCTTCTTTAGCAGAGTTCTTACCATGTGCTTTTAGCCAGTCAGAAAGCTGAAGATTTCCCACTGAGTGATGGAGTCTCATCTTGATCTAAGCCACAATGAGACTGCTGGCTGGCCAGTCATGTTTTAATGTCAATGATGCATACTTAGGTGAGTGGGAAGATTTCTAATCTTTGCAAACAAACTGAGCAGAGGGATCCTTTCAACATCAACATGAAAAGACAGCATTGAGATTTCATCACATAATCCTAGGTTGACTTCTTTGCATCTTGATAAATTACATTTAATCATTCAACAAATCTGGAGAAACAATGCGCACAGCTTCACAACTGCAACACACATAATTTTATGGAGTGAAAATAGTCTCAAAAGATTTGTAACTCGTAAAACATGATTCGTAACTCGTAAAACGATTCTTAACTCGTAAAAACGATTCGTAACTCGTAAAAAGGGTACCGGTCCAGTTACGACTGCAAAACTACTTTTGAGACTCTTTTCAATTTGATCACAAGATTGTAGTGCTAAAACAACCTCTCCATCTATGTTGCAGCAACTTAACTTAAGTCAATCTAATGCTACTTTATGCAAACACTCAGGTTGCACTGATGAAAAATGATTGAAGTGGCTTAATTCAAATAATTTAGTTTTCAATCACTTGTGGACAGTCACAGATTCACTGTAGTTCATAGAGTCAGTGATGCTAAGCTAATCCTGATGCAGAAGAATCCAGAATTTTGACATGATTGTCAACAATGGTGCTAGTGGTTACTCCAGAAACCAATTGTGGCTTTTAGTTGGCTTTTGTAAGCACAGTTTTTGATCATTACGATGATCAAACATTTCAATGTAAAGCTGCCAATCAAATTCAAGAAGGTATATCAAGAGAAAATGCTACAATAAACTTGACTGTAGAGCTGCAGATACATACAGTCTGTATGCACAGATGCAGACATGTTGACAGTATGGCCCTATAGCAGTTCAGGCACCTGTTTTCACTTGCACAACATACCAGATACCAGCCTGCACTTACTTGAGCCAATACAAAGCTAGAGCATAAACTGCATATGATGGCACTCAGCTTGCTTTAAGCTCTTGGTCTTGTTAATAAAGAAAATCAATCATTTACCATTTATTTTTGTTTAAAGACGTGCGGTTGTTTTTGAAATAAAGCATGAAACATAAAACAAATGTAGAAAATATGACGCCCAACTAACTCTAACAATGAAAAACAATTGCAAAAAGTCAGAGAGAGCCAAAGCAATTACTGAAATGTATTTTAAAAAGTGATCATGACCCCTATCAGTGCAAAATAAGAGTGACTGGTTTAGTTCTATTTGATAGTATATTAAAGAAGTTTATCACACCCAGGGTGTGACATACAAAACACAAAGTTTGATGTGTTCAATTGGAGAGAAAAACATGTTGGTAGCATATGACGGTTTCAGCATTATATGCTTTTCTTGCATGCAAATAATAATAACAAATAATTTTCTTCAAATGTGAAAACTTGGGTAAAATATTGAAAAACTGTGAGAAAATGTTCTGTCCAAAATTTATTTATTGGGATCTTACTGCATTTACCAGGAGGAGAAATGGCATCACCCCAAAAACATGTTCTCAGTTTGAAAGCATGTTGACCTGGGCATGTTTCTCAGCCAGGCAGCTCTGCCAGAGCTGCTATAACTGAAGGACAAAAGAACATAATTAAAGCTGATGGTTGATTATACAGGTAATAATATAATTACAAACACAAAGCTAAGGAAACTCTTTCAACTTCAGGAAAAGAAAACAAAATTCCTGGAATGCCCCAGTTGATGTCTGGACATGAATGAAATACAAGGACAGAACTGAAGATCCGAGTGGACGGAAGATGTCCTCAGAACAGAGCGTGCTCAGATTCAAAATATGATGCCAAGTTTATTTCCATCTAAATGTCGCCTCTGTTGTTATTTCTCCATAGTAAAAGACTAACAACGTTTTTGTTGTGTCAGTGTGTTTGAGAACTAATGACTTATTATCCCGCAGACCTCAGTTATGATCTTTCCCTTGGCGGCGACTTGAACTGACGAACAGCAGCAGCGGTGGCTGACTGGCGACTGAATATTTATGTGGAATGGAACAAAGCAAACAATGTCCTTTTGATGTTCTGCAGCGTCAGTCAGGACATCTCTTTATTTATACATTTGTTTACACAATTCTTGCAAAATTTTCACAGTGACTTAATGCAAATTCAGTTTGGCCTCGCTCAGGGGCTAAGTGCATGCACAAAGTTCACATTGAGAAGCCAAGCAATCTGTCCCTCTGACAATAAGGTAATTAAAATCGGCCTGATCACCATCCAGTGATGTGGTGCTCGTGGAGTTGCTGCAGCCAATGGGGACAGTGAAGGTTGTGTTTTGTTTGCAAACTTCTGACCACCATTGTGACTGCAGAGCAGGGGCCTCGCTTTGGTTCCTAACCCAAAGGTGTGCACATTAAACTTTGCTTGGCTAATCCCAGCTCCACAGAGAATAGAGGGGGATTAAGACTTTAACCCCTTCGAAGAGAAAAGAGAAAGGGCCAGCTTCTCTCTGCAGGAGCTCCCTTTGGATTCATTGTCCAGTCACGAAAGCCAGCTGTCAATGTTTCTGGGATGACGAGATGAATGAGCAGCCCTTCAGCAGCACGTCTGCTCCCTCTGTTTACCTCTTGCTGGGTAAATCACTTTAGGGCCGAACAGACCCTCACAATAAAAGTAACACATGAAACGACTCTGGAACGACAAGAACAACTCATTGTTTGTATATAGTTTGGATATACAGCATTATGTTGTTTTCCTGGCTGTAACATTTTGTCGGAACACTATTAAAATAACAGAAACAAATGATACTGGGATGGACAGGTAACCTCTCTAGGGCGTATGATGACTGCTGGAGATAGCTACCAGCAACCTTCCCACAGTCTTGGAAGATAATGGATGGATGGACGAACGGATGGACAGATGGACGGATGGACTCCATATTCCGTGTGTTACACAATGTCTTTATTCACATAGCAAACTCAGTCAAAATGAAGAAGCAATGAGTGAATTTTAAGTAAATGCTTTCTGATTACAAAGAGATAAAATATGATGCAGCTTTGAGCTTGAATTAGAATGTAATCAAATGAGCATCGACTATATTGTCTCTTCAAAGCAGAAGTTTCGACAGCTTGTTGGTCTGATGTCTCTTGATGAGAATAACCTTTGTGCAAACTCAACACTCCTATTTGCAGGCAGTGCAGTTGCAACTATAACAAGCCCTTGAGGGTATTTTGAAACTTTTCATTTCCCAAAGCCCTCAGAGAGCCCTTCAAAACTGTCTGGCCCGCAAGTGCCGACCGAAGACAATTGTATGTCTCTCCAGGCGTGGATGTTCCTGCAGATTCACCCCATTGTTAGATTGTGGGGTATTTAGAGAGACTGTAATAATGAAAACTATAGAAAACTAAGAGGGCAGCATCTTAGGTTGCTTATAATGCTTGGGTTACGATAGTTACATCTGCAGAAATTGAAATACGTCAATGTGCCAAGCTACCTGAGAAAACAAAGATGAATAGCTTTCTTTTCAGACATAGAGAAAGTAATGGTTCCTGTGACTCCCGGTACCATTGAGAAAATAAGAGAACTAGTCAGGTCAAACAGAAGCCATACTCTGGGTGACGGAAGACTTGGTACTTTTGCCTGAACACACCTAAATAACTTAATAAAATTAAAACTTTTGTTCATATGCAATTTATGAGATTACGATGCATGGTGCATGTAAATTTACAACTTAATTTTAGTGGACAATTTAAACAACCAATGTAAAATGGGTCAAATAGGACTTTCAATCGCGCAAACCCTTGCTACCTGGATAAGTGAATGATTGCGTGGCCTCAGCCTGATATCTGATCCAAGAATGACATCAGAATCAGGTCCAATATCAACATTACATTGGATCGTCCCCATCTATGATGATGATGTTGGGATATTTATGTTTGTCATTTCTGGAAAACATCTTAAACCTAAGTAGAAATAGTAATTTCCGCACACATTGCATTCTGACCTATTAACTACAAACCTTGGCTAATTGCTGAAGTTTTCTGTCAGTTGAACAAATTCAAGTAAACCTGAAATGAACTTGACTGAGATAATGCGATCCACTTGGACCATTTCTGAAAGACTGAGAATATTTTTTTCTTCATTGTAATTGTGTGTGCTCTCAGCTTGGTATGTAGGTGGTCTGGTCTTCACACCTGCCTCTGACTACTAAGCCTGTGAGCCACACAGCTGCACCAAAGCAATGTCACTCACTTAACACCATGTCTTTACCTCATCTCTGTGACCAGCATTCTCCCTGTGGGCTTACATGTTGAATATGCTGAGTCTTCACTCATTGACTATTCATAAGGCCCTCTATCGTCAAGCTGAGCCCCTTGGTTATAATACCTGAACTTCAGATCAATTAGCAAAAAAAAAAAAAAGATTAATGCCTCTGATCCTCT
The DNA here is from genome assembly GCA_902982915.1 of Phalloptychus januarius. Classification (NCBI taxonomy): domain Eukaryota; kingdom Metazoa; phylum Chordata; class Actinopteri; order Cyprinodontiformes; family Poeciliidae; genus Phalloptychus; species Phalloptychus januarius. The sequence goes on along the minus strand of CADWAE010000471.1, from coordinate 14,362,241 downwards.
ATGTCTCTTACTAAAGTCTTCTTACAGCTACAACATTTTCTCTGCCACCTTAGGCCCCACATGGTCACAGCCTTTGCCAGTGAAATAGCAGAACATAAAAGCTATATAAAGAGACGTCAAATAGAGTTACTGTGCCGTTCTCTAAGACTGTAAAAGCTTCCACTGATGGAATAACCTAGTGACAATAGTCCACTGTCAAGGCATGTATTTGTCAGGAAGACATGTCTACTTCTTCTAGTTGAGTCAACCTTTGCTAAGTGGAATAAATGACAGGAATGGATTAGGGTTGGGAGAAAAGCTTAGTACCAGCTGTTGTCTTGCAGTTTACAACAAATCTCTGAGCTCTGTGGACGACATTTGCTCATGCTGACCTGAACGTCAACAGCTCAGGAATGAACATGTTCACCTCGATCGCTTGACATCTCTGAAAGGTCGACATCATCTACTTTTCCCGGACTTCTGTGATTCAGAAACATGTTGCCTCGAGGTTAAAGGAAGTTAGCTTTGCATTTTACTCAAGTGAAAGAAGAAGTTGCATCTTTAGTAAAGAATTCACTCTGTATGATGCCAAGACTTTTACTCCTGTTACAGTTTAGCTTAAATGTCCTGGAACATGCCTTAGGGCATGTCACTGATACCTTCAGGATGGTTAACCATACACTTCCCTTCCCCCAGATTCCTTTTCTGCCCACTGTTTCCAGTGCAAGTGCTCTCCATTTGTCTCGTAGGATCAAATGTCCTACCGACTGCTGTGTTGACTAGTGAGCCTCCTTATAAGGTCTGATCACAGACCACAGCCCTCAGAGAGCCTTACCAGCTCTTTCCTCTTATTTACAAAGACATTCGGTGCAAAGAGGCATGAAAAATTTGCCCTATCAACCTTTCTTCAAAAAGCCCTTGGAGTACTTTTATCATTGATCACTTCAAACGTGCCGCGGCCCAAACAGCTCAGTCTTTGTTTTATTCTTTATATGTCAAAGAAATGAGTCTTTCGCTTTGTCTCACAATTTAACACTTTACCAGCCATCATTGCTGTTTTTAGGGTACATCTGCTGGTTACTATGGATATTGGTGACAGTGTTGTCTAGAAAAAGTTTTTGTTACCTTTGATCTTTTTCAAAAGTGCCATAAAAGGCTTGAATGTGTTTTATTAAACTTGTGAGATGCCAACATGAGTGACCTGCTCTTATGAAGTGGAAAGAACAGAATAATTCTTTAAAAAATCCACAGAACTCCACATGTTTGTTCCTTGCATGAGTTGTGACAAATACTAGTTTGCCTTCCAACTCTTTTGTCAAGGCATACTTGGTGTCTATGACTAATAGTCACCAAGTTGGTTGTACGGTTTGGAAACTTCAGTGTTCAGAATAAAAGCTGCTAAACAAAATTGATACTGAAGCAAGCAAGATAATTGGAAAAGCCCAAATCCCCTTTATGACATTTTTATTTGTCACACCACTCAGAAAGCAAGGCTCAGACCAGACTCACTTTAAATCTGGAGTCTCAGCTTCTTCCCTCTTGGCAGACATTTAGGCTTCCTAGGATTAAAAGCAACAGATGGAATAACTCATCCGTACCCACAGCAATCAGATACCTAAATTTGTGAGTCTTTTTATATATTTTTGAATTGGCGCTAGTATGCTCTGTCTGTTTTTAACTTTGTCTTCTGTATTTTATGTTGTTTTGTATGTTTGAAATGCCAGGCTGCAAAAATGTTTTCCCCCTTAGAGGACAATAAATGCACTGAACTGAACTAGTTGTTCTGTCAACAAATTTTCCTACCTGAGCAGTGGGATTCTGCAGGTCTTCCCAGACAGCCTCTGAAATTATTGCCTTCCTTGCCCGTCCTATTAATAAAGCCTGTCACACATTTGCAGATGACAGATTAAAAGGATAACAAAACACAGTGTTCAAATTTATATTAGTAAAGTAGTTCAAAGGTCACATTCCTTCCACTTCTCAATGACTGTACTGCCTTTTTCATATAAAGCCCAATGATATGCATAGGAAAAAATGGATTATGATTTTTGTTTTATTCCAAGTTCTATATGTGTCTCAGTAAATAGAGAAATGAAATTGTCAAGTGTGTCATTTTCTCCTAAATTTAGAAACTTTAGAAGGATGGTGTCACAACTCAAGCTAACGTTTATTTTGCGAGCTGGCCCTGTTGCCATGTGAAACAGGCATTTCCTGCACTAGAGGGCTGTTAACCTGAATCTAAAGGTTAATCTATATGTGGAAAAAAACTGCAATATGACTTCTTTTTTTCCTGCTTAGATTTAGACATCTGAGCGGTTGAGTCAACATATAGTTAGAGAGGGCCTTTATATGAACAGTACCTGCATTCACCCCTGCTGCCTCCCCCATGCCATTTAAAACACATTTTCCTACATTTGGCAACATGGCACTGTAATATCAAATTCACTTAGAGAATTTTGTGAGTTAAATTTTAATAAAAGGGACACGAGTAAAGTTTCCTCTGTTTTCAATTACATGCTCTCTTGCTCTGTTTTCTTTTTCCTAAAACTTTTTTCTCATAACCTCTTGAGGTAGCTAACATGCTTTACGACTTCTTCGAGCTCTGTTTTATTGGTAAACCACTTGTGGAACTTGTAGGAACAAGCTTGTGGGACTGTGCCACAGACACAGTTTATTAGACGAGGCTTTGCATTTTCATTATCACGAGTTCCAGACCGAACCCAGCCAGCCAATTAAAAATAATGTATGGTTTTGTTATGATACATGCTAGCTCTCTAAACTAAAACCTTCATTTAATACTTAGACTGAAACAGACCAACCTGATTGGATGACATTGCTGCTATGCCAACAAAAGCAACATTATTGGACTATGGTCCCTCTGCAGCCATAAACTACATTTATTTGAATTTAAAATTTATACAATAAAAAAAATATATATATACTTATATTTTGTATTAGATATTGAGATTTTTTCTTATGGTCACATAAACATCCTTCAGGGCAAAGAACATGTAGACGATCATCCTGAGTGGCATTAAGTATGAAAAAATAACAGTTTTAATTATAAGAGTCTGGATATTTACTTTACTGGCCCCAATCTCAGACTATTTCACTGCCATGCAAAATCCACAACTATAAAAAGGATGTTGAAAGATTTCTGTTAAAGATTTAGGCTATCGTTATTTAATTTATTACCAGAGTTTACACAAGTACTACTTCAATTTTGCAAGAAATACCTAATTTAACTGTACAAAGCATTGGACTCTTAGCCAAGGAATGTCAAGGAAATGATCAAATATGGAATGAGAAAGAAATAATTTGTATTTCTTTGTCTTGATGTAGAAATGCTAAAGAAATGACATTTCCTGCTGTGAAATTCAATGAACATCTCAGCAGGATAAACATTTTAATAAAATCACCTGAACAAACAAGCTAGTGTTGCTAAGTTTGAATGTTCATTGTTGGCTTTGTCTGTGCTTGGAGACTTGAGTGTCACGGTCAAAGTCCCAGACATGCAGGGATGCAGATAAGAAGGGAGCGGAGTCAAACAGTGAATAATCAAATCTGTGTGCGTGAGTTCAGATCAACAGTACCATCTGTCAGTCCATCAATCCTGCATCAGTGATGCCAGACAGTAACAATGTTACGTCCCGTAAACATGAGTAGTGGCATGAAAAGAGATACGGCTTTATTGCTAACCAAAGCCAGGATACAATGCATGTTGTGTTCTGGTTTTATTTCTTCAGTACATAGCATTTTATGCAAAGAATCAAAAATGCATCCATTACAAGACCTATACATGCTGTGTCCCATTAGGCAGAACCCGCCTGCTTTGAGTCTGAGGTTTATGATAGTGAATTTACAAGCCCCTCGTGAACATACCTCTGCAATGTTAATGTGAGGTAGAAAGGTTTTAGAAAATTCATACACGATCCTTCGAATGTCTGTTTCCAAGTAAAACCAGCCAGTTAGTGGGGCAGGGAGGCAGTAAGCAAGGCCCTGAGGCTGAGTGGGTAATTGCTGGCAAGTCATGAAGGCCAAATGGAATGTTTATTGTCCTCCCGGGTCGAGAGGCGGAACGACGGTGCTGTTCAAAAATACAGGACAAGATTCTGAGAGGGTGAGCTTTCTTGTTGTCATCGCTATTTAAAAGATAATCACTGTAACTGTGTAAAAGCCTCGACTAAAAGTTACACATAACCTTTGGAAGAGGCCAGTAAATGGAAATGCAAGTGACTTAGTGGCCCAGCCGTAAGCCACAGAGTCATTGCTAACAACATTCCAGTTTTAAAATAATAGGTTGTAAATTGTGTACCAAGAGATGGATACAGGTAAACAGTCTGGCTATAAACAGCCCTGTTTGACAATTCCTCCCATTCTTTGTATAAACTTTGCAAATCAGGTTGCAGAGTACGATCTTAAAGCATAACTGTCAGCTGTGCAGGCTGTGGCCGAGCCTTGGGCTCTTGACCCCTGACTCTGTGTAGTTCATGGAGTGGTGAACCCTAAGTCTCCAAGGGCAGACCCTCCTCAACTGACTGGGAATCGTCCAGACGCCCTGAAGGCCTAAAAGAGTCATCAGGTCACATGCCTCCTGTGAGTTAGACCTGCCAAGACCCTTTGGGAGTTTCAACCAGAAGCCTTTTTCTTTGTTTAACACCTCTGAGATCTTTCAGGACCAAATCCATCATCTCTCTTGGTTCAAGTGGGTTTACAGAAACAAGCCCAACTCAGAGTGTCTTTCCAAACTATTCAATCTGTGACACCATATGTGAAATGCTGCACCTCAAGGTGTTTCTTGGTACACCTTGACACCCAAACACAAAGATGACTTCCTGCTAAGATACTGTGAGTCAGTGTCCATTGATATCTGCCCACAGTTCCAAGCCGACAGAAACCAGCAGATGTACAATGCTTTCAACGTTGCTGTCCATCCTGATGGAGATTTTTCATTTTAATGTCTGGATGGAAGGACGTTAGCTGTATGAACGGCTACAGTGTTCAGCTGTATTCAGAGGCGTAATCCCCCCTAAAAGCTAAATTTTTCTGATCAAAATGTGGAGCAAAAGCCACTGGCATCTTGTTACCTTAAAAGCTTTAATCACAATATGTTAGGCAATCATCATCCAGCTTCAATGAAAATTCACTTTATTCACTTTAGCTAGTTTAATCTTTTTTAGTCTCCAGAAAAGATGCTCACTGTGTTTTATAAATCAAACATTATTCTCCAATCACAAACAAAAGTCATCGGTCGTGGCTATCGAATAATTTGTGTGTTTGTGTGATGGAAGGTGTGCATCTGTGTATATCTTTAGGTGAAAGGAATGTACGTCTGTATGTTTCTCAGTAAGCCGGTTGCCCCTATCCACCCCGGTTCACACTGATGACCTCATGCCAGAAAGATGCGCTGTGCTGACGGGAAGCTGAGATTGTTGCACCACACAGACAGCCCTGAGCCTGGACAGCCTTTCACAACACTGCCTGTTCCACTTTCCTCTTGCTGATGGTGTGATTTGTGAATGTGTAGCCTAGTGTCCATTGTACCAGCAGCAGGTCATTCAAAACTCTGGCTAAAGACTGCCTCTACTATCAAACAACACAACCTGGCTAATTTTAAGAGTCTTATATTTTAGAGCTGAGAAGCTCTTGAACATTTTCTTGACATAATTGTAAGGCCTGGCTTTAGAGCATATGTGTGCTGTTGTAATTTTTCTGTTCTTCAACAATAAAGCCCTGCATAAACCCTGCATTTCTCTCTTGTGGTGCATCAATGCTCAATAAAAACAACCGCTTTATTTCCAGAGTAAAAGTAGTAAAAACTTCCCCTGCGCATTAAAAAACAAACTGATCCTATCAGCTCTTTTTTTTGGGATTACCAAACCCCTATTTAACTTTCTTTTGTGTGTGTTTGTGTGTGGAGACAACTGCGACTTATAATTACGTCAGATGTAGATAGTAAACAGAAAGCAGATACAGATGCATAACTCATCTTCATATCACCAGAAACTTTTTGATCAATCAGACTATTGAACAATACAAGACAACCAAACTCTGCCTTTCATAACAAAATGTCGTCACATTTTTCATAACAAAATGTAATTGTGATTTTTTTTTTATAGAAAGGATGCAAAGTAATGAACAAAGTAATGTGAAAAGGCAGGAAAAAGGACATGTGATCCATTTTCTGCTAAGCAAACTCAATAATCCATTAGAGAAGTGTCACGGGAATCCTTCATATGCACACTAATCCACATTTACTGATCTCAGAAACGGGCAAAAGAGAAGGACAAGTTTAATGGCAGATTGTTCTGACAATGTGGAGCGGTTTGCTGAGGGCAGAAGTCTACTCTGATTCAGGCAATAGGGCAGTGAGATGACACAACACGTCCGGCTCAAGTGTCTGCAGCTCTGCTGGCCTGACTCAGAATATCTTCCAGCGTGCAAAATTGTTTCTTGTTGGCTCCTGGGTCCAATCAAATGGCAGTTTGCATCAACACATAATGACAGCTTTTCCCTATTCTTGAGTAAAACCATGATATGTATATGTGCTAGCTTCAAAACCTTGACTGATTGTGCATTAAAGTAGGGGGAAAAAATGTGCTACGTTTTTGTGGTATGTCTAAAACAAAATCATAAATTAACAAGTTGTGGTAGAAAATGTCTGTATCTTTCACTTGGGCTGCACTAGGATCAGGAATTTGGGTTCACTTCCTTGCTTTCTGTGTATAATGGTAATTACAGGCCTTTATACTTCCTGAGTAACAGGGCCCGGCTGCAAGAGAAAACTCCTGCTCATTCATTTATATTCAGCAATGCTCTTCCACTAATGGCTGATAAATGCACTGTAGATTTCCCTGATAAATGAGGGTTTAGGAAATGTGTTTATTAAAGCATTACCTACAGTTTGCCTGTGCGTCCAGAGTGCCAAAACCATTTAGTCCTGAGGGAGTAAAGCTTCGTATCTTCAGGGCTGTGCTGCATGACTGAAAAATGTTGGGTATCAAATGAACAGGCACAACCCAGGTGATGTGTGTAAAAGTAAATCCCAGCACTTCTTTTTTCTTTTTTTTTTATTTCTGGAATGCAGAGTCTTGAGAAAACATTTTTTGCTCACCTAGCAAAGGTGGGGGGAATGAAAACAACATGGAATGAATGCAGGGCCTCAGAGCGGCCTGTCCAGCATGTGCTGACGAGAGCCAGAGACCCAGCCCCTAATCCACAGTCCAGAACACAAAATTCTGCACACATGAGAAATAGTGTGTGCCCAGGCACAAACCCCACAGAGAGCTGCTGATGCTGCTGAAAAAAAACTCCCCAAATTCTCTGTCTGCAGCGAGGTAAAGTAACATGGTGAACGATAAAGGCTTCAAATTTCACGGAACAACGGCTTTACCTGAGTCAGTCATTACGGGCTGGTGTAGTGTTTATAAAGCTTCATTCTTCGTTTCAGCCTTTTGAACCATTTTCTCCCTCAAATTACCTTCAGTAGAATTTAAGTGTTACATTTATTTACGTTACTTTTTCCCCCCTCGTGTTTTACTTCTAGAGTCAACTGAGGCTTCTCATTACACACAGAAATTGGTGAATGATGTTTTGACATGATCATAATGAGGACAAAAGTTTTTAAAGGTTGTAATTATTTATTCATTCCAGAAATAACTTTCTTTGAAAATGGCATGCTACCTTTTTCAATGACATTGGGTTATTTTGTTAATATTGAGAATAACAAAAATATAAATATATTTTAAAAATTGATAAATTGGTTTACTGCATGGTCATTTTTCGCAGTGTTACCACAAACTTTGTTTTATTTTAATTAGGATTTTATTTGATAGACCAACAAGCAGAATCACGAAGAGGAAGAAATACGATACCTGATTTAAAAAAAAGACAAAAACACAAATCTGAGAAGTGCATTTGTGTTTTAATCATCATTGAAAGGAATGACTTGAAAATCTCATCTGAATCTATAATTTTACTTGCATGGATGAGGCCTGTTGCTGTGCAGATGTTCTGTTTCTGAATTACCCCCATGTTGTGATCCATAAGGAGGATACAGAAAGATAATTCCTGTCGCTGATGAGGAAAAACTCTCACTGGAAAACGTGTTGCTAACTCTAATGTCAAATGACAAAAAAATTGAAGTCATGAGTCAAAACAAAGATGTTGCAATTGGGAAAACTGACTCCCAAATCAGGCATTGTTCTGTTGGCTTGTTTGCATAATAGTCAAGCCCCAATAATATGTCTTGGAAAACCAATAACACCATAGTCAATCTATTTGGCAAAAATAGATTTAAGTTAATGCAAGCCCACAGTGGTGTAATGTTGAATCATGCAGAAAATTACATTTAGGTACTGATAATGTTTAATCAGTAAAGTGCATAAAAGTTATCTTGAGCCCCCCAAAAAACAACATCCTTATCCCGACTATTCATCCAGGTACCCACATGCCCCAGTGGGCAGGAGAACGGCCTTCGAGATGTCTCACAGGAAACTGAACAGTGAGTTTAAACATTATGAACATCTGCTGACAGTTTAGAAGTTTGGAGGGTTCCAGGAAGGTAATGATTGGATGATGACACACAAGGAACTGGAATATCTTTTGTTTCTCTAAGATGAAGTCATGAAGTCCCTCCCTTTCCTCCTCTACACTCCCTCTCCACCTACATGTTGCATTTCTCTGGAACCAGACGAGTGCTTATTTGTTGCAAACTTCTGATCAAATGCCCAGATTCAAAGCACATTGACGTATAGAATGTTACAATCTTAGCCATGTGCCCATTTAATAAGCCTGCCTGGCCTTTGTGGACGTTTTTGTCAGTACTTTTTACTTGCTACTAGCAGTTTGGCTGTCTGAGGAAAGCTTTATTGCTATGGTGTGTGACTGGCCAAAACCCTCCAGGACCACAGGCCATAAAGTATCCTCTTTATTCATCAGAAATAGCTGTCCTGTGGTGTGATTGAGAGCTGTGGCCAGACCCCGTCTTCCTCCCTTCAATTCCATGAACACATTTTTGATGCAAATGAAATACTATTTGGTATGCAGGTTATGAAGAACTGAGTATGTGTGACTCAGAAGTGGGCGATCCTGCTTTTAAAACAGCTTTTAAAACAGCTGTCTTAATTCTAACACCCGCTTTTTTGGTCAAGAGTTAAAGCAGGCCCGCTTTTTATTTTACATTTTATTTTTCCACAGGTGTTCCTATGTTTATTGGCCAACATTACTGTTGAAGTTGATGGAACATTCTACATGATTTTCAAAAAAAAAAGTGTCGACCTTTACCCAAATAAATACTTAACATGTCCACATTGAACTAAAATTACAGCTGCAAGCTTTGCACATCGAGAGGTGGAACTTTTTGCTCACTCTATTTACAAAAATTACTCCGGCTCAACCAGAATGAATGGAAAATATCTGTAAACATCAATTTTCAAGTCTTTCCAGGGATTCTCTGTTAGATTTAGGTCTGAATCTTTATTGGTCCACACCCCCCCCCCCACACACACCCTCTGATCTAAAGCATTCCTATCTTTGGTGCAAACATATTTCTGATTTAAGGTGAAGTGTAAAGTTTATATTTCTTCCCCACAACTGAACAACTTCACATCTTTTTAATGCACAACGTTTTTGATGAAGATTTCAACAGATTTTATTTAGGGGCATCATCATTAATGTTAAAAATGCACTTTTATTGGCGGAAAAAGCTGCATTGTTTTTTTTAGGGTTCCCAACTAGGCACTGCTTAGCGTTGATCTACCACAAAAATCCCAGTTATATGCGCTGATGTTTATGGTTGCGTTGTTACGTCATGCGAAGACGTTCAGCAGGCATGAATATTTTCGCAGCATGCTGGGCTCAACCGTGCCTCGTCTTCCCAAAGCGAAGTAGCAGTCACATGAGTGTGAACACAAGCGGACTCACTCCATTTCAGACACCGAGCGGCTCATTAAAGTCCTCTCGCAGGTGGACACACAGGGAATTCCTCTCTTCTTAGTTCTGTTGGGCCCTAAATAGAAGACCACACCTTTGAAAATGGAAACCTGAGCTTCGCAGAGTGCATGTAGGAAAGAAAACTCCTCAAAGTGAAACCATATGACTGCTGAGTTTTTTTAGCTGCAAAACGGCTAATGGGGGGGTGGAGGAGCACAAGATGAAGGTGTTAGGCGAACCCAGAACTATTCTCAGCACACAGTCTTGCGAATGTTTATTATGGTCTCGCACATTTAGTCCGACGGAGCATGGGTTATTTCTCTTTTGCAGCTCTAAATGCTGTACGCTGAACCTCACTGTGAGGAGAGAGTCTGAGATTCAGACAGACTTCTACCCAGCCACAGGTTTCTGTGTTTACATAGTTTACAAATGCATTGAAAGATTCCTGTCAAACAGTGTTGAGGGGTAAAGCCACCATGTAAGTTCAGCTATTGCACAAGCACAGACTGTACTGCATGGTCGTTTGGCAAATCAAAATATCTGCTCATAGTGTGTGAAGGTATGTCAGTGTTTAGCTGTCTGGGGAAAGGTTATGATGGTAGTGTAACAGGATTATTATTAAACAAGCTACATCCTGTCCAACTCTAATGTTTTATGAGGTGTACCTATTTTTAATCCATAGTTTAAATCCAAATTGTAGTCCTTGTCTCCTCCCACACTACAAACTTGCAGGAGAGCACCAAAATATATATTCTAATTTATTAGACAAACATGAGCTGATTATATTTTATTGTTTTTTTTTTTCTCATTGTGTTTTTTTTTCTGTTCTCTAATCTGAAAATGAACTTACAGCTTAATTTTTTTAATGCGGTGACAGAAGAGCTGTTCCGGTTTGTCATACAGAAGAAAGAGCTGAGCCACAAGGCAAAGCTCCCAATTTACCGTTCGCTCTATGTTCCTACCTCATTTATAGTTATGAGCTCTGGTGAGGAGTTCTGGGCTCGTCCCGCCAGAAGGAGACCCAATGGAGGACCCAGGACACCGGAGGAACTATGTTTGTCAACTGGGAAGACCTTGGGATTCCCCCGGAGCAACTGGTCAACCTGACTGGAGAGAGAAGCCTGTGCCTCCCTACTTAGGCTGCCCCTGCTATCCACTCCTACATATTCCAGAAGAACGAAAGAGAATAATAACAGCGATTGACAGTACAGCTTGGAAGGTTCCTGTCAGAGAGAAATGATGCTGGAGTAAGTGGCAGCCATCATAATGCCTGATCATGTTTGTGAAATGTGAAGTAAATAAACTATTACTTTGCTGGAAATAAAGCATTATAATTTATCTCTCTTTGGCAACAATAAATAATGGATTATATTATGTGAAAGCAAATACCACTGTCCAGTCCACATGCTTGTACAGTTTAGCTATTTGGAAACTCCTTCCAAAACTGTGAGTGTGAGCAACCTGTGTGTTCCACTTCTATAATCTGACTCTACAGGGAATGAAACTTAAGACAATCCTAACAAAAATCAGCACATAAGAACAACAACAACAAAAAAGAAATAGAAGAAGAAGATAACCAAAAACATAAAATCCAGAAACTGATAGGAAAACTAAAATCCCCTGAGACATGGCCCACCCACTAAAACATGTCTGTTATTGTACTCTTGCATCACTGCATTTAGAGATGCTTGTATCTGAACCTTACTGTGGCAGTCGCTCTTTCACAGTTCTTTTGTCATAACTCATTGGTGACATTCAATTTGTCAGTGTAATATATAGAGTCATTCAATAACGCCTGACTACAGATGTTGCAAAGTCCCCAACTGGGAATTGTCTTGTTCTCGCTGCTGCTTAGATTAAAAACAATCCAGAGCCAGTGCTGGCTCAACTCATATCTTCTTTGCTGTATCTGTGTAAACTCCCACATACACAGTATATACAGTCATATTTTTGTTAAGCCTCCCTCTAAGTTTGATTTGAAAGAACATTTCTTTCATTAAGAAAGAAACCTTCAGAAGCCACATTTCATTTTGTAAATAAAAGCCTCTTTTTTCTAGTTCAGCTTGCTTACATTTTAACTATTGTGTATAGCTTCTCTTTCACTAAATGTCTATTTGATTTGTACCAAATTCATCTTTTTGTTCTTGCTGAAAAGGCAAAGTGTGAAAAAGTCACCCACCACGTTTCTGCTCCCCTCAGTCTCTAAAGTCATCTAAATGTCCGCAAAACACTTTTCTTCGGACTTCCAAACACATGCATGTGTTTTGTCTGAATGATCAATTCTATGATTGCCCAAAATAATAAGTGGGAACATGTGCAAGCGTGGGCTGCACAGGAGTGCAATTGGTAGAGATGTTGCTTTGCAGTAAGGAGGTTCTGGGTTCCGGGGTCTTTGTGCATGGAGTTTGCATGTTCTCCCTTTGCATGCGTGGATTCTCTCCGGGTACTCCGGCTTCCTCGCCCAGAACGTTAGGGTGGATGGATGGAAGTGCAAGCACTGTAATGGACTATTTGTAGAAATATCATGGCTATCTGCATTCTTAATAGGTAATCCAACAAGTCACACTAGATACATAAAGCATTTGTGATTTGAGCTTATACATTGACTTAAAAAACATCCAAAGATAAAGAGAGCTTTGGATGTACAACATGATCATTTGATTGTCTCTGGGCACTTTTGTCTTGTTTCCACCAAGCAGTAGGACACTATTTAGTCTGTTTCTATTGAAAAAGTAGTCAATACAACTGATATGCACTGTATCATTCCTGAATGGAATTGGGCCTCCTTCGGTAGTATGATCATATGACAAAGATACAGTAAGGTTAGTTTTTATTGTTTGGAGGATATAAAAACATCATCGCTTGCAACAACCACAACCCATACTAGTGTTTTGGGTGCTGTTTTTTAACCCCACGTCTTTTTACAGAACAAGTTTGATGATGTTGTGGAATTGAAAGTGCTGGATAAAACTGCAATCAATTCAGTGAATTGCCAAAAACAAAAAACAAAAAAACAGGGCCGTCAGGAAGAGGATAGATGGGATCAGTGCCTGTATGTGTCAAAAGCAGAATCCAATCCATTTATCAAGTTCAGTCCAACCACAAGCAGAGAGTGAATGTTGGTTAGACAGAGCCAAGGGTTCATCCACAGAATCCGTCTGTCTGTGAAACAAAGCAAAGTTTGCTATTCTATCTGGTATTCTACACTGCTTTAGCATTCAAATTTCCATTTGTTCAATACTCCACGTCCTGCGTTTCTTAGGCTTTGTGGACTGACGACGGAGTGAGGGTTTGGACCGCTTTGAATTATTTCAGCTGTGGTCTGTGTTCAACCAAACGGGCGCAAAACCTCAGAACAGTGAGCCAGCATAAATCTTTACAGACTGTCAGACTATGTTATGTTTCCGATTCCACTTTATGACACCCTACGCTTGGTATGCTTTGTAATTCTCAGATAACTGATACACAGAGTATATCTTTAAGGAGATTAAAGGAACAAAAGTGGTTTTACGCAAACATAATGAAAATACTACACCTTATTATTTTCTTTGTTTTGCTGATACTTTGCTATTAATGTCCAAAAGCTACCAAGCAGTCTGTACTTTTTTATGATGTGGGTGTTGTCTTGGTATCGTTTTGTTTTTTTTACACTCTGATACTTGTGGTTTCATTTGCAGATGTTTATACAGGAGACTACAGTGCAGTCATTAGAAAGCCTGTCTGCATTACAGACTCTGACACAATCATCTATTGTGTATTTTTTCTGCAATGTGCTCATCCACACAGACGCTGTATTTTTTCCCCCCCTACCAGCCAATGATAATATCGCTCACGGCTCCCGGTTTGGTACAGGAGCGAGTCAAAGCTCAACCCGCAGCATGAGAAAGAACAGTGAACAAATAAAGCCTACAAAGTGACTCACGTCTCTTCAACTTTCATTCATGACACCGTTTCAACCAACTCATCTGAGCTCGTCTCATTCGCAGTGACGTCTGTCTGGCACTTCGCTCTGATAATAACAGACCATAGCAAGGCTTTTTTTTTGTCACAGACGTCAAACGATAATGTTATCCAGGGCTTTTCTGCCCAGAGGGTGCTCATTAATTGAAGCTCGAGAGCAGATTTTATGTAAAGTGTGATATTACAAAATTCAATGCCAGGTGTTCAAGATACAATTTTGTATATAGGTTAAAAGTTGTTTTTTTTCCTCATACTAGTTGGCCAAACTTTGCTTTTCCTTCTGCAGGTAATGAGGCTTGCAAGCTTGTAAAAACCTTAATGAATTTGTCATTTTTAGTGGCATCATAACACAAAACATTGGATATGATTTGTCCAGATAAAACAACCTGATGAAGCAAAGTATTTATGGACGATCTGAGGTGCTGGAGCGTTCAAAGTGCTTTTACGGTTATATGACAAAGTTTCTCTACACATACAATATTTTTTTCCCCCTGTTTTAAGAAAGACAGGTCTATAACTCAGTGGTACAGAGAAATCTGCAGAGTTCTCCCAGCAGAGACGCTAAGTGCAAATTTAAGAAGAAGTGGTGAAAGCTTCTGAGATTTATGGCAACCCCTGAAGAGCCTGCTGCCCAGCAATCTACACAATCAAACAAGAGTATATACTCAACTGGAAGACATGTTAACATTTAATGACTGATCTGAAGTTTTTATCTTCATTCTTTTGCAATTAGACGTTAAATCATTTTTATTTTCTGCTTTATGACAGCAATCAAAAACTTTTATAACAAGAAATGGTTATTTCCACTCTGGTTTATGCAATGGGTGTGTCTGGTCAAAAGCTACTTGTTATACAGTAAAGTAAAATAATTGACGCTCCCTGATAGTTATTTGAAATGGTCACATATTGATGTCTAATCACATTTTTTGTTATATCTGGAGAGAAAGTTGTTACTGAACAAACTTGTTGAAAAACACTTTCAAAAAGTGTTTCTGAGCTGAAGACAAAGCTAAGAGATAGCTTCTGCTATATGAAACAACATTAGTGACATGTTGTTTTATTTATTTAACAGCTTCTGACATCAGTCTAAACATTTCTCCAGCTTTCTTAAATCTCCATCATGAGTTGCAAGACGTTAATCACTCATTCGGGAGGGAATCATCCCGAATGATGATTCCCTCATTCGGGATGGACAAAATCTGTCCAGCAGTGAACCAGAGCTCTTGGGTTGTGCTGCTGAGGTTTCACCACCACTAGTGAATCCTTTCACCTGACTCTCTGTCATTTAGTCCATTGTTCGTGAACAAATATTGAGTGTTGCAGCTTTAAAGCTCACAGCTTAGGTTTTTGAAAGAGATCAGGTAAAGTGCCTCTTTGTTTACTTCGAGTGAAGTGCTTCTTTATTTAACTCAAGTGGTTGGGTTTGCTCAGGATTAGGGTGACTAAACACGGCGTTTCCCTGTAATCTAGCTAAAAATAAAGGTGATATCTTGACACTTAAAGCTTAAAATGTCGATTCAGATATTCTTCCATTGCACATATTCAAAGATGGTCAATCAAACATTGAAATCAGCTGCAAGATGCTAGCTTGTGTTCCTAAAAGATTATCTGTAAAAAAACAACAAAAAAAAACACAGAAGTGTCCTCAGTCCTTCCTATTCCTTGTATAGGAAAGACTGAGGTTCTTGTATTTGTCTCCCTTACTGGCTTTATTTTTAATCCTAACCCAGTATGTTGGTGACAGACTATATGATGAAGATAGCTCCTGCACTCTGACTGTCATCTCATTGACCTGAAACTGTTTATCCGTGGTGTCCTGTGAGCCCTTGCTGTTCATCTGAGTGAATGTGTACATGATCTATAGCTGTGTAGATCCGAATACCAAATGCCTGACTCAAGACCAAAAAAAAAAAAACACATGGGCGATGACATTCTCTTTTTCTCCAGGCAATCGATCCCCCCATTTTCTCGGATCATACAACTCGTCACCGATTGTGCGGGAGACAGTAAACAAGTGAGATGGATAAGCACTCAAACTGGAGAAAGAAAGCAGTTGACAACGATGCATACCTTCAGGTTAAACTGCACAACCTCAGCGGCAGGAGGCTTTAGTTTTCTGGAACTTTGATGAAATTGAGCTGCTTATAGACTAAAGAGTTGCACAACAAACAGCCAGTTAATCAAAATGGATGATCCCACAATTATGATGGCTATTTCAATCTAGAGTGTAAAATATAAAAATGACGTCTGGTATAGTTACTGGAACATAGAGTACAGGTTGGAATCTGCTCTATAAAAATGAGTGAAGAAATAAAACATTTCATGTAAATCATCCCTAGAACTATATATAAAAAAGTTCATCTAGGATGACATGAGTAGGTAACATCATTTCCTCACAGCTATTCTGTGTCTTGAAAAAGTGTGAATATTTCTATAGGATTCATGCTTTTAATGTGGAATTAAGATGTCCTCATTGGGCATGAATGTGTTGTTTTCTCCACCCACATTCAATAAACATGCATGTTAGGTACGTTTTCACCCTAAGTTATGACTGAGGTATGACTAATTTAATTGTTTATTAGTATCATGCATAATGATATGATGCCCAGTCTGCATGGGCTTACAATTAGGCATTATATACAGCTATAAGGATGCCAAGATGGATGCTGAACAAGCTCCCCAATCATTAGAAAACATTAACAAAAATTAAATTCTGTTACAAAAATTGAGTATCTTGGACACAAAACTCTCTTGAGATTTGTCTTCTGACTCCCCTTGAAATCTGCCCACTTCAGCTGCCAGAAGTAGCATACTTTTCACAAAGGGAAAATAGTGTTGCAACCTCTTTAGACTAAAAGTGATTTCACAAACTCAAAATTTCACATAGGGAGGTAATAAGATTGGGATTGGTAGATTATTAACCAGTTATGTACCAATATTATAACATATTCACATATGCTTTCATAATCTACAGAGATTTCTCATTGGCTCTGACGTTACTCTGTCATACCCATAGCGATACAGTGATGGATGCGTTGATGGTAAGGCAGGGTTTAGCTTTGAATCGTAGACATGGGAAGCCACAATGGAGCCATTGACCTGTCAGCGTGCATCCTCGCACTCCTCTACCTACCGAGCCACAGCTGCGTGTGTGGTTGGAAATATTCAGTGTCAAAAAGTTAAATCGACGCCTCTCATCAGACAGTCGAGATCCATCACGTTTCTTGAGCCAGAATCACCCACAAGCCATTTTTTCAAGAGACATTTATCAAAATCTCACACCAGTGGCAGCTTGTGAAAATGAGTCATAAATATGCTAGCAGTGTTTCTCTGTTAACGTCACAGAAGACTGGTTGTTAATGGGGCAGACTGACCCATGACTCTCCTCTTCACTGTGTGTGTGTGGGTGTGTATGTATGTGTCACCCTGTCTGTCTGCGTAAGCCTCCATGTGTGTGTGTGTGTGTGCGTGTAGCCACCTGCAATCCAAAACCCTCCATTGAGCATTCCACACTTACGCTGGATCAAAGGTAATGATGGCTTCTCTGGATATCAGATCCAAATAAATCCCTGCCTGACACAGGTGTTGGGTTGTTTTCCCAAATCTCTGAAGATTGCGTGCAGGCTTTTAAGAGGCTGAGCTCGAGAAGGAGAGAGGCTCCTCTTTTTAATTAATTTAGAAAATCCGCTCCTCAAAGGCCAGAAGTGCGCTTGTCTGAGGCTGGAGTAGTTAATTCTGCTCGGTGACACCTTTTAATGAGCACAGACGCACAATGGAAAGCACACTCTGCAAGTGGGTAATGGCCTGATGTGACAACTGCTAAATCTCAGCCATTAGGGGAGCCACAGACGCGTCGCACATGCTCCCGACTTTCACTCACTCTTCCCACCTCATTAAATTGTAACTGAAAGACGCAAATCATTTGGAAAGCAAAGAAAAAGCCCCAAATGATATTGGCAGATAAGAAGGTGTCTAATTAGCAGATTGTTGAGTGACAGGCTAACAGGCTGTTTGAGGAGGAGACGCCCCCACTCAAGCAGTTGATGTCACTGGATTTGCCTGTTTTTGCAAGTGTGCATTAATGTTAAACACAAACCAAGCTTATCTGACATGGAATGAGAAGTGGTTAATAGGGATTTTTGTTTTTCAATCGTCTTTGTTACAGGTTCCATCAAATTACCAATATGCTCATCAGCTGGTGGTGTGCTAAAGCACATCGAAAGGTGAAGTTCATTTAGGGGGAGGTGGAAGGTTGCATTGAAATTAGTAAAATTATTGACATGATATGAAAGGAAATGCTTTGAAGCTTTGGTCTTAAATTGCTAAGAGGAACAAAAACATCACTGGAATCAACCTCAAGTCAATAAGAGACTATAGTTGCATTTAGAGGTTGAAAAAATTACAAAAATGCTAATTAGTTTATTGTTTTTTGTTTGAGTAATGCAATAATTGTGTCTTTTGGTAAATGCGTAGGACACAAAACACAAACACAAATGTAACAAATTTCATCAAGATCCCTCAGAAATATCTTTGATTAGCCTCCACAACGTCATATCCCAAGCTGATGGCGTCTTGAATCTTCAACATAAGTGACCTGCACTGTTAGTCTTAAAGAGTCTTGTGTGAATATCTTTCCATTCTAATCTGATTTAGATGTTCTTGTTTCAAATAGAATAGAAGTAACCATTACTGTCCCTCAGTGGGGAAGTTCAGGTCTACTGGCTACAAACGAAATAGAAGCATGTAGTTTCAGACAAAGGTAAAAATGTAATTAAGATTAAAAGATTAAGCAAAGGTTTATAACATACAAAGAGATGCTGTTGAGTGTCTCAGCCAGAAATGGTTCCAAACAAAAAGCATCTGGTTTCAAAATTTGTAGAGCAGCTACTATTAGTTTTTAAAAGAGGTCTTAGTGCTAAAAAAATATTGAATATTTCTGGATTCTCCTCAAAAATCCGATGTGAGCCAGTTTTTATTAATAGTTGAATCAATCTAAATTTTTGTTGTGATCATTTCAAACTTCTCAGGTCTGTTTGATTAAATCGCATGTCGTACGTTGCATAGTTTTTCAATTCTGGAAAAGCAAATAGCGTTCAAATTAGACCTAAGCAAACACGGTGTTCATGCAAACAGTGAATATAAAACTTCTGACTAGATCTGTAGAGCCATTCCTCTTTAGATTGTTGTTGCAACACCATCAGGGAGATAAAGTTGCCTTTCCCCCCTTCTGGTTTGTTTTCTTTACTGTTCAATGTATTTTTCATTTACCATGACCAGATAAATGGGCCACAAAGGAAACAATATCTTCTCTACAAACATTATCAGCCAAATTCCTCTTTTTTAATGCCTGACTCCAACATTTACATATCTTTAAAGTTTGGTAATTGCTTATTTTCCACCCACTTTTCCACTTTGTCTCTCGTTTCAGCTCTTGTCTGCTGCTTGTTTTGACATTCTTGTTCTTTATGTCATCTGTAAGCAAGACAATCTGCGGCCGGCGAAAAACCGCAAAGCGCTATTACCCAGGCACGGGTTCATGTCCTTATCATTCACTGCTACAATTTCAGAATGGAAAAGGATTGTCAGAACCACAGCTACATCAGTTTTACATTAGGACCTCAAAGCACACACACACACACACACAGGGAGAGAGAACACCGAAATCCCTCATCCTGGCTCAGCACTTGGTGGGTGAAGTCAAATTGAGAGCCAATGTAGGGATGAGTCTCCTGATAAATATCTATTTATGGTGCATTTCCACAGGACAGAAGTCTGGAAGGAAAAGGAGATGAATAAGGGCAAGGGAGTTATTTAAGTAATTGTGGAGAGGGATGTGAGTCGCGAGGGGGACCAAAAGTTTTCAAAAAAAAGAAAAATGGGCACCAACAAACAAGCATCTCTGAATGGATCGCTATCATCTGGAGCAGCTTGCCTCCCCAGGAATTTAAGTAATGGGGCAGATTTTTTTGAGAGGCTGCTACCCTTTAGACTACCTTTGAAAGCTTCCCTGCACATTCCGCCATGAGCCTCTTTTACAGAGGTGCAGACAGAGACGTTCTGGCTCAGCCCCAAGTTGATGATCCTCGGGATACCGATATACCAGGAGACAAAAGGACCTTGGAAGGAAAAGACCATTTTATCAGTGAAAATTCCATTACCACGGTGCTGCAAGTTGATGCAAAACACAGAAACATATGCTTGCAAGTGCCGCTGTAACTGCGACGGTTGTAAATTTGGTTATCTGGCTTTTTGGAGCTTCTAACAAGTCATTAAAGAGCCATATATTATTTATGAAATGTCACCAAGATGTGTGGCTGACCTCATTCTGGTTATGCATTTCTTTGTGGTGGAACAAAGCTGTTGATGACATTTAAGTCAAGTAATATGACCCAGAACTGAATTCCAAAGGCACACATTAAATTGCATCCCAGTGCTGCAGAAAGCTACAGGAGATTGTAAAAGGAAAGATACTCTGTTCGCTGCACTGACCGTCTGAAAACGGTGCCCAGTGCCAAGGAAATACATTATATGGGTGAATGAGGATTACTTAAAGATGGGATATAACTTACATCCAGCAATTTCTCAACCGTGAAAAAGATCAGCCTCGTTCATTGTGAGCAGTGGTAGGAAACCTCTACTAATGTCCCTGCTTCCTGTAATAGGAGCAAACCTTCTCTGAGAGTTATTTTTGTGAGCAGCCTGGTAAGATGAAGTGGTGCATTGCAAAAATGCAATGAAAGTCACTCAGAAAAACCTTCATTAATGTAAGTATTTTGATTGGTCATAATAATGTTGAAGGTTAGAAATGTTATTTTTAAGGAGAAGGACATATGCTGCCTTGTAAAAGTAGTTTTTTTTTGTCACATCATAACCATAAACCCCAAAGGCTTTGGGGTGCATGATCTTGAAAACACCACAGTGGTGGCATCATCATGCTGTGGGATGCTTCCTGTGTACAGAGAAGCTTGTCCTATTCCATCCATCATTCCAAGATGGATGGAACAAAGTTAGTTCTGCCAATTGATCAAAACTTTTAATCAGATTAATCACTCCCTGACCCTGTGATTAATCACAATTAATAGCTATGCTTAACTTTGTAAGCTTGAAATAGAAAAATAGGCACGTCTTCAAACAATGTTTAAGAAAATGTTTTAATGTCCAAATTGTCTGACGATTCCCAGTTTTCCAACTTTTCTTATTCAGGAAGGTTCCAAAGGAGTCATTTTGTTTTTAACATAAATTCAGCAACATTAACTACAAACTGCTTGTGTTTCAGTGGAAAGACAGTTCATCATTGCAATATGTACATGTTACCTTCATTTTATCCAAACTTCCTTCATGGGTGTTTTTTAAGCTAAATTTGCCACTGAGCAGAGCACATAAACTCTCCTCCCTCATCTTTTCACTTGTGTTTGTGATTCTGCATCATTGATTCCTCTATGCAGGTTTGAGAAATCCTTTTTATCTCCCATGGCAACCATCCAGCTGTCCAAAACATTTGCGTGTACCTAGCAAGGGCTTTGAGGTGCAGCTCCTCTTCAGAGCTGCAGTTTCCAAGTGTCCAAGCTTGGAAAGCACAGAGCAGGTCTCCCCCCACGACACGCCCGCTCAGCTCCTTCAGACTAGCCAGCAGCAATTAGCCAACTGTGAGCCTGTTGTGTACCTGCTGAGCTCATTATACGAGCTACTTCTCAGTTAAATGTAGGTAAAAACATTGTTAAATTAATTGAGTAGTGATGCCATGATGACTTCCTGAAGGCAGAGTTTGAGAGAGAGCAGGAGTTTTTAAAGAGACAGAGGCTCAATTTCAAGGTGTTCAATCAGGGAGAAAAACGTCTTGTAAGTCTGATACATATAACATTATGATTACAACTGAAGGTAATATAGTTACTTGATGCTTTAAAATTGCACTGGAAAACACATAACACTGCCCCTTGAATAGTAGTTCAAGTTTTGTTTTGTACTATCACATTGGCGACAGAGGAATCAGTTTGAGAAATGCTTTATGCCTACAAGAGCTGAACCTCTTGGGACTCAACCACAGAAGCGCTGCAATATCGGGGATGAAAATGAAAGGATGGAGAGAGGATGGAGAAATGCAAAAAGATGCACTGGAAACCAGAAAACATGAGGGTTTGATCCCCTGACAATTCATGTCTGAACTGAAGTACAACATTCAAAGGGGGTGTGACAAATTCAGCTCCAAACTCACTCGCCCAAGCAAAGATTTAAAGCCCATTAGTGATGGGAGAAGGCGAGAAAAGGGGAGAAGGGAGGCTCAAATCTATTTACTGGCTTGGCTTAGTCAGTTCTCCACCTCTCTGTATTTGTCTTTCTGTCAGTTCTATCGTTTTCTAGTCCCAAAATGGCTGAAAACTCAGCAGACCTTGTACTAGATCAAACTGCTGACTTGTGCAATGGCTCCATCCATCCATCCATCCATCCATCCATCCATCCATCCATCCATCCATCCATCCATCCATCCATCCATCCATCCATCCATCCATCCATCCATCCATCCATCCATCCAGTAGGGAGGTGCTGGTGCCTCTCCAGCTAACGTTCCGGGCGAGAGGCGGGGTCACCCTGGACAGGTCGCCAGTCTGTCGCATCATTTTAATATTATATATATATAACCTCAATATTTAGAAGATTACTTGTAAGATATCGCTTGTATTTCGGGGAGCTATACTTATTCAATACATGAGTGTTTGTTTGTTTTTTTCAAAAATGTTTAGGATCTTTCTTTACTTTTTGCCCCATTAAAACCACAAATTTTTTTGCAGGTTAGTGTCAGGTTTCGCTAATTAGGTGACTTCCAAAGTTAACAAAACAAGCCTTCAAAATGTTACAAGTATTTGTTATTTTGTGTTCGTTCATGTAAATAAGATAAACTAAATCACATGGCGGTCATCTAAAAAAAAGTCATAAGAGTTAAGGGGTATCAGTGCTTTTGCAAGCCGCAGTAGACACCATGGTTACAGCGGTGCCAGTCACTCCTTGGAGATAATTACCATGCAACGTTAATACTGACAAGCTTTAACACAGACAGAAAATCCCATTGACTGAGTCCAGTGGATGTAATGACACTGCTTGAAGTGCTTTGTTTCCACTTCTGCCAGGCAGCAGTTCCATAATTAGCATGCTGTCAGTAAACAAGCCTTCTCTTGTTTTAGTGGCTGTTTGTAGTTATTTTGGAAGCGCTCAAGCAAGCACCAATTAGAGACTACAAAGGCTAAAGTGTGTCTGTGATAATGGTCTGGTATTCACAGAATGTAATCAGCAAGCCAAGAGTGTCCATAGCAAGTGTCAGCAGCAGTTTAGTGGGACTTGAAGTCTGAAAAGTTTTATGAAGTTCATTCGAAGGCTGGTCTCTAATTGGTTGGGTTTTGTGTGTACATGGAGGCCCGGAGTCTGTAATGGCTCTGTGGACCGGTCAAGCCTTTGCCTTCCTTCTCAGTCGATTGTTTGTTTTGCTTTCCTGCCTTTGTTTGGGTTCTAGATTTCCTGTGTAAGCACAGAAAAATTAAAAATAACAGCTCGGCATCTTCACTAAACGCTGGCACCTGTTGTGCTAAAGGTATTTCCATTAAAACCGGTGTGTGGTGATTTGTGTTCCCTGGGCCAGGCACAGCTTTTATCGCATTGGTTTCTGCTTTCACATTGAAAGGAAGCTGCAGGTTGCATAAAACAAATAAACTCAGCACAATTAGTGAACACAAGCATGTTGGCTTCAAATTCCTTTAACCTCACTCGGCCTTAGAAAACATTCAGTCACACGTAAAAAGGAAAGCAAATGAAAGTCAAACAAACCACTTGATCTGGATGCGCTGAAGACAGTGGCTTCAGCGCATCCTACCTGCTAGGGCTTCTACCTGCTAGAAGCTCATTTTGTGCTTTTGTCTGATAAACTTAATTAGTCATTTTTCACCCATGGGTGGATGGATGGATAAACAGACGGACAAACATTATTTCTATGGCTTATCGACCATTTAGAATACTCTAAATCTTTCTCTTTTTTTCTTTTTTCATATTCTATATTTCTTCCATAATGTGACCTAAAATGTACAGCAGGAAGTCTGTTGGACATATTGACACGGTGGAATTAACAACATTTATGAATGGCTTTTAAAGATTAATTCTTTAAAAGTAAAACAATTGACTTTGATTTTACTTTTCAAATTATTTAGCCATTGGTGTCAATTCAGTTAAAATGATACCTGTTGAAAATCATCAAGTCATTTTAATAGTCATCATGTGTTATGTTATGTGAACATTATAAAAACAGTTGTAGCTTATGAGGGTGAAGGAAATCATTGCTGCTTTGTCTGGCAGAAACAATAACTGTAGTGCAGAAATGTCTGCACTGTAGTGTGGGTGACTGGGATCCTAATGCAAATCGGCAAGATTACATTTGATATACTGGAATCAAAACCAGATTCTGCATTATTAGGAGTCCTGGAGAAAAGGCATGCTGGTGCTGCAGCCGGAAAGCCTGCATGACATCTTTACGTCTGAGCATTTCCATTGTTTTCTTTTTCAACTTTTACAACACTCTCAAGATATCTCTCTAGATAAGATCCTAATACAAGATTAAGATGATTGAGCAAGTAAAAATATTTAAGTTCAGCAATTCCAGAAATCTGACTCAAACTCAACAAATAAGTTGACCCACATCATTAAGATTCCTTTTTTTCTAACTGATTTTTAGTGAATATCTGAAAGAAAGCGGGAATATAGAAAAGATGTTCAAGTTTCTCTACAATGCTAATTTTTTTATTGTATTTTTTTTGGTTTTATCTGCTTTATTCATTTGCTGAGGTCAGGCATTTTACATCAGGTAAAGTTAAAAAAACGGAACTAGTGTCGGAGGGCAAAATAGTGGATAATTAGTAAACAGACACACTATGGAGGAATTTAAAAGTGCCTTGTGGTGAATCCAATGGTCACAAGCAATAAAAACTGCAAGTTGTTACACAACATTTCTAGCAGTATTAGCAGAAAATATTACATTTTCTGCTTTCTGTCATTGCTGGGGAATGAAATGCTTCCTTCATTGAAGTGAAGGAACTGGGTTGTTCCTTCACTTCAATCCAAGGTTCCATTGTTTTACAATCATAGGGCAAAAAAATATTTCCATTGAAAAGACAAATTTTATTGGTGGGCGAAGAGAAATATGTTCTCTTCATCCATTTGCTTCAAGTGAGCTCACACATATTTCAAACTTTGATGATCTTTGAAGCAGATGTGCTCTCTCTGTCCTTTTTCTGTTGCCAGTAAGTGTTCAGACATCCATTCCACACATTCTTATTAAAAGAGTATCTTATGTCCACTGTCATGGAGAGAGAACGTCAACATGGTACCAGCCCAGATGCTCGTTATCATTCATAGCCATCAAATGACTCAGAGTGCTCCTTTTTTTCAGAAAAATTACATTTTCAAGATTTTCAGTTTTCCAGATCTAAAATATCCACCCTTCCAAATGTCTTGAAATATGCAGCATTGAAAGGAAGACTGAATATGCTTACAAACTGAATCAATGCTAATGATGGTCTCATCCATCTGGTTCATATAAGCTGTGTCACCAAACTCGCCTTGCTTGCTTAAAGTCAAAACTGTTTGGAGAACGACTGACCCCCTATTAACTTACAGAACCTGTTCTTGCTTAGAACACGTTCACATACACACGCACGCACAAATCGACGCAATGGTGGTTGGGTTGTAATGTGGGTCAGTCAAAGACATAACACTATAAAGGTCAAAGTGCATGGATTTATTCAGATACATTTCCGTC
Organism: Phalloptychus januarius; assembly: GCA_902982915.1. NCBI lineage: Eukaryota > Metazoa > Chordata > Actinopteri > Cyprinodontiformes > Poeciliidae > Phalloptychus > Phalloptychus januarius. The sequence goes on along the minus strand of CADWAE010000471.1, from coordinate 14,336,575 downwards.
AATCTTACCTTTTGAGCTGTCTCAAGTGTCACAAGAGGGCCCGGATTTCATAAACAATTTAAGGTCCTAATTTCCAAAACGGACAAGTGATCCAGATTTGGCTCAATTGTTTGCGGGCTTGATGTCACTCCGAATGTTACGGAGATCCTTTATCTGGGTCGCAGATGCCTGGCTCTCTCTTTTATGGTTTACGAGCGGAAAAACATGTCTTTGTTGGTAAAGGATGTCGCACATTAATGTTCAGGACACAGAAAACTGTTCTTTTGTTTTCTTTTGTTTTTTTGGAGGAGCCTGAGCAGCTTAAGCCTCTGTGTGCATTGTGGTCAAGCATTATTGATTAATGGGTGGCTGTTCTTTTCAAATCTTTGATCATCCCCTTGTGTCTGTGTAACTCAATGGACATATATCTTCTTTCCATTTCTCTACATATAGACTTACCTTTCATCTTACGAAAAGGAGTTGTGTTACATAATCAGTATGGGAGAACATAGAAAATGTCAAAATGTTGAAAAGGTGTCAAAGCAACCATACAGAATATGTTAAAAGGTCACATTACTACATTTTGCTAAAGATGTGCATTAAGTAAAAAAAAAATAAAAAAATTGAGCCCTATGATGCCTTCCAAAATAAATCCATACTGTTTGAACCTTTCATAGTGGTGGACGTTAAGCATATATATATATATATATATATCCATCTCAGCAATAATTCTGAGATATATATATATATATATGCATCAGAATGTATATTTATGTTTATATATGCACCAGTCTGTATGTTTATGAGATTATCAATCTCATAAACATACAGACAACAAAACAACAAAAACAATAGTGTATGGTTTCTATCTAATCAGAGCTTAATCTTCTCTGCAAAGAACAACTGGGTAAAACAATTATCATATGTTAGAATGTCCTAGTCAAAGTCCAAACCTACATTAACTTAAGAATACCTGGGAAGACGAAGTGAGCTTAAGCTTCTTTGCAAAGACATGGCATATAAGGCATATAAGAAATACCCCAAAAGACTAACTGTAAATTCATAAGGTTGTTTTACAAATAATTAACTCAAGCTAAATGGAAATACAAGCTACACTCTTCAGGGCACCATCTTTCTTCTTTTTTTTCTTTTGCACATTTAAGTTTGTGATTGTAATTAGAGACGCACCGATCTGATATTAACATCTGAATCTGTGCTGATACGGAACCAAATTCAACGGCAGGTCTTTCAAGTCCAATTTGTGCTTTGGGCAATATCATGCTTTATTATTATTTATTTTACATCATACGTCCTGAACCACTTGAAAGATGGTTTGTTGCAGTTTATCTTTTACATGTTTGGTAATCAATTTATTGTTTTTATCATTTTCAGTGTCTTCAGGCTGTTAGACTCTTAATTGCCTGGACAAATTAAACCGGTGTCACAAATGGGAAATAAGTGATGAACCGATATCCTGTATGATGCAGAACCAGCAATAGTGACTAAGAAGTTTTTAGAGTCTTACCAGTTCCCACTCCCCCTCCTTGCAGCCGCAGAATCAAGAGTTAAAACTCTCGGGAGTGTTTGTCCACTGTGATGCTGAGACTGGTCCGTCTCTCCATGAGCGGTGGGGGCTTCTAGTTTAAGCCAATAGGCAGGGAGGAACACTAATGTCATTCCACTGTGACCGTGGAGGAGCGGCGCAGATTTCACCGTATCCCGCTGAAGCGACTGCGATGCGGTGACGCTGCGTAAAGTCACATCGCCCCGTTCCAGAGCAGCCAGTTCCCGGGTTTGAAGCGCTTTGCACAGCCTCTTTGTTCGATTCCAGCGGAGCTGTGGTTCCTTTTTTGTTTTGCCTTCAATTTTCTTTCTGGACTTTGCATCTAATCCAGATGACACCCTCTGCCATCTTTTTTCGCTTCAGCAGGAGTATTGGTTCTGGATACTGGGTTTGCTGCGACTGAACTCTTTTCTTGGTGAGTGGACCAGTTTGATCAAATATCTTGTCTGCGTAAGTAAACGGTCATGTTTTAATGGCAAACAGATGAAAAGCGTTTAGTTTTCTTTATTGACATGGTAAAATAAGCACTTTACATCATCATATCATACTATGCATACCATACTTTTTTTTTCTTTGCATATGCTCGAAAACGCCGCATACTGGTTTCTCAGTCCCTCGCCGTGCGCTTTTACGCAGCACGTTTCCAAAGAGACACGTATCACTTTTCCGTGCGCGTGCCGTGAGAGTAACTTCATACCCTGACGGTGAAAAAAACTCAACTCTGAGCGGTCCGCACTCCTGGCTTGCAGGAGTGTGGACACTGCCCCCTCTGCAGATGCATGCACTCAGCTGTCGCCTGTCACTTTGGTGACAACTGGTCTGCGCTCCTTGACCGCTGCCCGTCCGCCACGGGTCCAGAGCTGTCAGGAGAGCTGTTGAGTGGGAAGAAATGTGGTCCCACAACACCACCTCGGCCACATGTAGTACAGTATGAGAAGTTTCTTTTACGTTCTACAAACTCTAACTATGATAGATGGGGTGAGAATGACATGGGAAGTGGAGGGGGGAATGTCAAACGAGACGTTTTACAAGACCTGCAATCTAAAACTTTGGCTTTTTTACTGCTTTATGATCTTTAAAATAACATCTCATAAGCAAATGCATCACTCTTTTCTACACTTTTAATATTTGTTCTCATGTCCTCTGTGCTTTTCCTGAATCTGGGTCAACACTAATATAGAAACGTGTACAGACAGGTTTGGTTTCTTGAAATAAAAAGAAAACCGAAACCAGCTGCTTCAGCGGATTTATGACTCCTTATAGACCTCTTTATGAACAGAGGTGAAAATATCATAAAATGTTTCCTCTGAAGGCCTCTGACACACCCTCTAGAAGACATTTACATCCCAAGCTGTCAGGGAACCTGCAAGACACAGAAGAGTATTGCTGTTTTGTGTAGCCAAAGGTGTCCAAAATAATGTTTTCTTATTGTCGAGCCACAGCAAATATTGCTGCAAAAAATTTGTTTGTTTTTTAACCAGTCACGTTTAAGAGGTTTTCAGGACAGCTAAATTTGTGAGGGACATAAATATGGGCTTGTTTTGCAGCAAAAATAACCATATTAATAGTATTCCCTTAAGATGTTTATCCAATAGTTAGAATTAAGTTAGACTGAACCAGAAGTTGTTTTAAAACTTCTCCATTCTTATTTGCCATTTTAAAGAATTGTCTCATTTTTTCAGGCCACAGAAAGGCTACTAGAAAGCTTAAGTGAAACAGGGTGAAACACGATGAAGACAAAGAACAGGAACAAGAACAGGAACAAGGTGGTGGTGTCACCTAGTGGTCGGATTACAGATTGGCAGCTTCACAGACTGGGAGCCCCAGCGTTCATCTCAAAGTGTGGAATAAGTTCAAAGCTTTTGTTAAACAAGCTCACAAAGACCAAAGTGACTGAATCAATGTATGATTTTACAAGTTCAGTCTGTGGTTGAATAAATGTTACGCGTTTCTACATCCGTGATCTTACGGCTCAATGCGAGCTCCACGCAGTCCCTTAATGTCAAATCCATGGTTTTATTCTCATGCACAGCATAGCATTTGGTTCACACTCCCCAGCTGCACTGCTGCGATGATGTAGCAGAAAAGGCATGCGCTGGGGGAGATGTGAGCTGAGCTAAGTTCCTCTGTGATCTGCTGCAGGTGAGAATTTTGTCAGAATGTTAATAATAGATTTGCGACTGATGGTTTTTGCAGCGGTACGCTGACTCCTTGTGAATGCCTCCTCTCCGGTTTCCTTAGACAAATCAAAAGATGCCAGTAATAGAATTGAAAGGCTTTAAAGCAGAGTTGTTTAGTTTTGCAGGGAGACAAAAGAGGGAACTAAGAATAGGTGACCCTCTTCTTGTTTTGTTTCTGAAGACAGAAATGGAAACAGCTCTGTGGCTTCTCAGTCATTTTGATGTTAAGAAGTATTTGCTTATTATATTTGGGACTTCATGTGCATATATAGTCAAAGTAATCCACGGTATCTTGTGAAAGTATTCACACCCCTTGAACCTGAAGATTTCTCAACTTAATAGTTTGCTGTAATAGTTGTGATTGTTTGCAATTATGTCTGTATCAGTTTTGCACACCTAGAAGTTGATACTTTTTGTCAATTCTTCGTAAAGTAAATCCTGCTCAGTCAGATTGGACTGATTTTAGGTTTTTTTCCAGGTTCATCCTTGCATTCAGCCCCAGCAATCTTCTTCTTCTTCAGCTAAAACCAAGCAACCCACAGTACTACGCTGCCATTATGGTGTGTTTTACAGTGTTTTGCATGTAGACCAAAATCTTCTATTTTGGTCTCTTCTGACCAGAGCACCTTCTTGACTTTTGAGGTAGGCAGCCATGTGTTGGTAGCTCTGTGACTGTGACATGCTCTTTGCATCTTCAGATGATAGATTAAAAAATGTTTATAATCCAATCATTCTTTAAACTTTGCTAAACTTCATCCCTGACCTTTCGCATGTTGATTTCTTTGAATTTTGTTCAGGGGGATAACAGTAAAGAAGGCTCAACGCAAAATGAAAGCCATGCTTTTCAGATTAATGTTTGTGGAAAAAATAGATATGTTTGTTGATTTCTCACAAAATCTCAGTAAAAGTACGTACAAATGCATAATTGTGTTGTAGCTAAATGTAACAGGACAACATGGCAATGGTCTATCGTGCTGTATGTGTCAGTATCTTAAAATGCTCTGTAACAACTGCACACTTTAGTGGAAAGAGAAAACAAATAATGGAAATGAAAAGCGTTTTAGGCATAAACAATGAGGCTTGTCTTTGTGTGTGTGTGTTTCTCTCCTGACATGGACAGGGACAAACTTGTCCAGATGTATGTGAGTGCAAGCAAGACACTGAGCCGGTTTTGAATGGTCAGAGTGTAAGTCCTGGTCCCAGTGTATACGTTCGTCACTGTTGATTTAAATGGTCAGCGTAGAAGAAATGTTCACAGAGGCCTGTTTGTGCAGAGACAGAATGAATCACCTTGCGCCTCGTGTAAATCGCCTGCAGGCCAAACACTCTGGCAGCCTTTCATCCCTCCAGACGTGCTCCGGTTTACCGCAGCGAGGCTAAAAGCAGACCAGGACAGGGCCGAGTGTTGTGAGGAGCTGTCAGAGGAGGCCTAGTCCCTCCGCAGTTCTGGACGATGAGATGTGGCGCGGAGTTGAGTTGCCACAGACGAACTCCAGAGGGCCGGGCCCGCTGACTGTAAACTGTTTGGGGTAGGCTGGCAGAAGGCTGGATGAAATATGGCTTGTTTAAACGCCGGTGGTCCCTGAATGTGTAGTCACTGTTGCCTTGCGGGACGGATGGTGGCTGGGATGGTAAAAATTTAGGACACTGTTACAGTGTGGTCGTTTAGAGGGGTGGAGGTGTGGTCGTTTATAAGGAGGTAAAGGATGGGGGGGAGATGACTGCTGTGAACTGATTCTAACTTGGTACATTCATTGTGTGTGAGACTGAGCGGGGATTTGCCTGGAGCAGCGGCACACACTGGATCCACATGCTAAGCATTATTCTGAAGTGATTAAAAGTAGCTATGGTTACTTAGCGCTTCCAGGCACAACTGTGTTTATGAGGAGCTACAGGATGGAGCGAGAGGAAAATGGGTTTGGCTCAGCAGAATTCTTGTAACCGCACAGCATAATTGCGGGACCAACCGTCAGACCACCACGATGATGAAAGTCATGCTCGACGCACATGTTTCATTATCACCACCATGTATAGGCATGATGCTCAGCTCTGGATGTGTACTACTTAATAAGCATTGGTGGAGTTTCACAAAAACTGCTTATTATCGCCATGCCTGTCTTTGATAAAGGGGAATAACAGACATAAGGATGTGTCAGCGACTTTAGCGAATCAGATTTGGGAAAGTTTATCTGAACTACACTGACACTGAGAAAGAGACTAAGATAATCCGATCAAACACAAATGCAGTTTATAGATAATGCAGAAGGAAGAATTCTGATTCCTTGTTGAATCATAATAGATTAACCACATTGTTATAAAGCTGCTTTACATTTTACCAAACATCAGGTGAGTCAAAAGTCGGACCTTAAATAGAATCTGTATGACAATATAAAGTAGGATGAAAGATCTCAAAAAGCAGCACACCAAAAGCCAGTATATTCCCTTTCAGCATCCTGTTATGTGCGATACAAAACAAAAACACAGCCTTTCTGGAAAATAACTTCTTTGCTCTAAAACATGATGGTGTGACTGTTCTGTGGAGTACTACTTGCTGTCATTGATGGAACCACGATATCTGCTCTCTGGTAGAAAATCCTGTCATTTTCTGACCTTAAGGTCAAGTGCACTTGGCTTCTGCAGGATAACAATGATCCAAAGCAAATCAGCAAGTCCACTCCTAAATAAGTAAAAAAACTAAAAATAAAAGTTTTGCAATGGGACTGTTAGAGTCTGGACCTAAATCTGATATAGATGCTCTGACAGGACATTCATGAGGCTATGTGTTATTGGTTCGTGTTAGAAATCCCCCCAGAGTGGTTAAATTAAACAATTCTGCAAAGAGGAGCATGCCAAAATTCCTCCACTGTCATGTGAGACACTTGCTTACTTTATGTCATCTCAATAAATGACATCATCTTCTTAAAATTGCTCTTTGTGATTACTCAGGTTATCTCAGTTTGACAGTAGAATGTGTTCATTCAACCAAAGTGTTTGAGTGTGACAAAAAAGCAAAAAGAAACTAAGGGGTGGGCGGCTAAATAAGCAAATAAGCACACATTTACATCAATATAACCATTAAAAAGCAATTCTCATTTCCTTCATCGCACAACAACAGTGGATCCAGTTAAATGTTTCAGGACCCTTTAGCGAAATATGCTAAACAAACACTCCTCCCACTCCTTCCTCCTGTGACTCAGGGCTCTCCTGTGTTTGCATTATTACGGGGATGGAGCTGGGGAGCACGGATGATGTATAAGAAGGTCAGCAGTGTTTGGAAATAAGCCGTGCCGGGACTTTTGGACTGACAACAAAAATGCTTCCTGAGATTTTAAAGAAAGGTTGCAGAAGTGGAGTTGAGTGAGAGCGGCTGGATGTCAGGATTAGGGTTCATAAATAAAAGTAAGAGCACTTGGTTGCACACCATTCTATGTAGAGATAGAGAAGTCAAATGGCAAGAGATCGCCAGTTATGTCTTATTGGTCGAGTATTGAAAAATCAGAATATGTTCCCTGCTCATTAAAATTATGAAAACAAAAGACTCCCACGGTTTTCAGTCTTTAAGTAGACCAACCAATCATTTTTCCATTAAAACTCTTTTCTGAGTTTAATAAAATTCAAATCCATAAATAGGAATTTCTTGATCATCTGTTAAAATAAAAGTTATGACTTCCATTACCATCCAGAACTTCAAGTTTTATTTTATGCAACACATGGCTGGCAAGCGTTCTTACTAGCAATAAGAGTTATTTACCTCCTAATCATTTCGCATGCAATTACTCCTGCTGAAATACAATAAAAAGGGGCTAAAATAATTCTTTGTTTTAATTACTGGATCAAGAACAGGCATACAGATGTGCTTGATCAACAGTTGCTAAAACAAGGAGGCCCCAGCGAGATTAAGAAAATATTGCAAACGTTAACATGTCACACTAGTTTTTATAAAAACCCTGCAGAGGGTTAAACTCCAATAAAATAGCTGGACAATGAAGCAATGTGTGGAAGTTATTCATTTATTTAAGACAAGTTTGATTTCTCACTCCATCCATCCCCCCACTGCTCAGTTACTCCACCCGCAGCCGCTTCAGGCAGCATAATCTGTCATCCAGATGATGGCGTCTTTAGAGAAGGACTTGCTTCTATCAGCAAGGAAATTCCAAACATATTACAACAGGATGGCTTTGTAGTAAAAAAAAAAAAAAGAAACAAAGAAAAGAGGATTGGTGCCCAACTGGTTTGTCTGCAGTCCAGATATATCGCTGGTTGAAAACATGCAGAGCGTTGAAGTGGCATAACATTGTGAGAAACGCTTTGGCTCCATGATGCAGACCAGCTGTATCTGTATCAACTAAGAAAATGATAACATTTTGCTTTCCGAGCTACGGTACTCAGTTTCATTGTGTTGTAAAGAGAAGCAGTCACAAAGAACAGAACGGCTCTGTCTCAAATACCCTGAGAGAATTTCAAGGCATTATAAAAATGTGGTTGTATTTAATATCTAAATATTTTAAAGGAAATTTTACAAAGAGATTTTACTTGAAGGATTGATACTATCGCACAGAGAGAGAAATCTGTTCATAGTCTTTGTAAAGCAACTCAAGTGTAGCGCAATTGGATGGAGAGTGACTGTCAACATAAGTTTTCATGTCTTAGCAGGGGTGGGCATTTATCGTATCGTTTATCATTTATCATGATTTATCGACAAACATTTCTTATTATGATAAGAATTCTGATTTATTGCTGTCATTGACGTTTAAACCCTCCCAAAACAATACATGTTGATTGTTGGTCTTACTACTAGCCTCCACTGTTTGGTGAGAATATCAATAAATATCAATCAATTTTAAAATATGATTAATTGCAGTTACTTTGTGCTGTTTGACGATACAAATCACACTTCTTTATGTGACTGGTGTCCTAAAGAAGCACATTTCAAGTGTGTATGTTTTTCAAGGGCAGTACTTGTGTTTGTGGGGCAGTGATTCTTCTGTCATGTAGTCACAGCCTCACAATCACCTAAAAAATAATGAATAAATAGTCATTATCCTCATATCATTGCTATCACAATAGTTCCATAAAACATCATGATAAAACATAAAGTTCAAATCGCCCACCCCTGAAACTTAACACAGACTTCTAATCTCATTTAGGTCTGGACTTTAACTGGACCGTCCTAACACAAGAATATACTCTGGTTGGTTTTGGTGGTTGCACTGCCATCACAACAGCCTTTATTTGTTGTCTATTTTTTTTTAGGTTTGCAGAGTTTTTAGCTCCATTAATCTTTGCATGAACCATGACTAGCTTCCTTGTCATTGCTGAACAAAAGAATCACCACATCATGATGTTGCCACCGACAAGTTTCATTGTGGGGATGGTGTGTTCAGGGTGATGTGGAGTGTTTGTTAATTTTTCTGTCAAAAAACATCTTACAGGTAAACGAACGGTCCCTTAATGAAAGACTCCCCATGGTTTTCCTTTAACAATGATGTTCTTCTTGCCAATATTCCATTGAGGGCAAATTTGTGCCGTGTTTGACAAATAGTTGTCATGTCAAAAGAAATGTCCCAACCTGAGGTTTGGATGTCTGCAGCTCCCCAAGAACCACAATGGGGCTCCTGGCTGCTTCTCTGGTTAATGCTCTCCTTTCCCATAAGTTTACAGTTGTGCTACTTTCTTTCCATTTTCAGATGGATGTGAACAAAGTTCTGTGAGATGTTTACAGAGAAAATGAGCTATTATTAGTGTAGGGCAGGGGTGCCCACTGCCAATCCTTGAGATCTACCATCCTTTAAATGTAAAAAGCATTATGTCCTGGAATACACCTGAATCCAATGAACTGCTTCTTACCAGGCTGAACGACTGCAGGTGGAGACATTCAGGTGTGTTGGAGCAGGGATCCACCTAAAAGCTAAAGTGGTAGCTCTCGAGGAGTGGGCTTTGGCACCCCTGGTGTAGGGAGATGTTGCCGGATCGCATACAGATGGGTTAATATTGACAAAAGCCACCTGAGGATGTGTCTTGCAGAGCAGCAGGTTGAATCACAGTCTGAGCTCTGTGAGTGACAATCATTTGGCTACAACAACCTGACAGGAGCTCCTGGGGAGAGGCCAGTTCAGTGATCCAGCTCTTGTTTGCTGTGCTTGCTCTGTCTTCCTGTTACGGGGGCTGGGCTCCCAAAGAAAACAAGAGGACAACAGATGTGTGCCTCTGGGTCTGTGTGTCCTGCCTGTAGGAAAACAGGGAGTTTTCACAACTAAGGGTTGCATGTTGAACTTTACTTCCTTTGATTTTCCAAAAAAATAAAAAAATACAATCTTTGCATCTGTTTCATGTGAGAGTAGATTCATTTTTAAACTAAAAGTCATCTGTTACTCACTCATCTTAGGTTCCGAGTCTAAATGAAGTTTGTTACTATTAGCTTCCTCAGTATTAGCAGTCCTAAAAATAACGCACTGATACTGACTGAAACAGACACATTACATGCATGGCTTCTAAGAATAAACCCCGCTCTGGGAGACGGCTATCCTAGTGATAAGATGGCTAGTTGTGCTCCTTTTTCCATTCCACACATGCATGATGCCAACAGATGGCATTTGCAGAGAGAAGCCAAAGAGTAATGTCTGGTTTGTATATCTGATAAACTGACAGAGACCTCCCTGGGTATTTAGGTTGGACCCCAGAACACGGCTTTACTTGCACACATTGAAAATACTTTGTTTTTCACAAGTGACTTACTAAATTTTTTTAAAAGTACAAATAATTTGCTACGAGAGAAGTACATTTTTGCATTATTGAATTTATTCAATAAATGACCAGACTTCAATTATCTAAGAGCTCATGTGACATATAGAAGAAAGACATGATGACTCAAAATCAAAATTACTCAAAAGTGTCTCGTACACCATAAAGTTTACTGAGTATCTCGCTTTGTACTTTGTGTGATGTCATTGCTCAGCAAAATTAGTTTTTTATTTCTTCATTGCGCTTGTTAAAACTTTGCATTTGTAATATCCTGCAACAGAAATCTTCAAAAACCCAGCTGCGGTTTTTATTAATAATTAGTTCACATGTAGTTGTAAAAAAAATGATGCAATATGGTTTCACATGAACCCATTGCTTGCATGCTAAATAAAAAAAACTCCTAAGATGCACTTTGCAATAAAAAGCTAAGAATGCACATCTAAAAAAAAATAAAAGATTTGAAAAAAGACAGGTTGTGAAAGAAATGTCATATCAACTCCTGCAACTTAGGCCAACAAGACCATAGATTAGTACCAAAAGTGTATGACATAATCCAACAATATTTTAATCTTTGTAGAAAACAAAAATATCTCTTCTGAATTAAACATCCAGTAGTGGATGTTTAATTTCTGGATTTTTATTGTGAGTCACATGTGGAGGTGAAAGGGTCAAGAGCATCGGGTCTAGGGAAAAGCTTACAGGGGGAAATCACAGGGTCTCTCCTCTGCTCTTTATGCTGTTTTATTGCCACCTTAATGACTTAAATTGTGTCCAATTAAGCAGAGCAGGAAAGAAGCATCCCTACTCGCAGTTGTCAGAGTTCTTCTATGTTCTGGCACTGGAGCATGTGTTTAATTAGAACTCTTTAAAAAGACTGTAACAGAGCGTTCCTTCAGGAATGTTAATGATTAGTGGGATCCTGACTGAGCAGCTCTTAAATGTCTGAGTATTGTCGGATTCCTTGGATTGCTTTTTGAAGTCATCTGGTTCAGGAAAGTGCTTCCACATGTGGAAATTCACAACCTTTTTTATTTTTTTGCTTTCCTTAAAACTAGATTGTTCCTCCCAAAAAATGATTCTCCTGTGCAACTCACACCCAAATATTCCCTGTTTTGATATGTAACCATAGTGGGTTTGCAATTTACGCAAGCCCAGGACTGGATGCTCACAGGAAATGGTTGCGTTTAAGGATAGACTGTTTAATCATTTAAGCAGGGTTCAGGGGGAAAAAAATCCAGATGTGTGTGAATCACTGAGGCTTGAACTTCTGCAAGAAGATATTAAACCTAAATACAGACGGAGAGCTTTTTCCAGAATGATGAAACTTGGTTGCTCTGCGACACTCAAGGTAATTGGAGATTTAACAAAAAGAAAGAGAGCTGGTTGAACATATTGTTTGAGCTCCTAATGTCCCCTTTGGTACATTTATGTCTATATACACCCCAGTTTGTCCATGGAGACCACACATTTTGCCAATCCCATGCTTTTGTCACTGCAACTGTGTAATGTTAAGACCAGCCCATTCATCCAGTGACTGCTTTGTGGGTAGACAGCCACAGGCTTTTGTTGAGTTGTAGCATCCTCAAATAAAAGGGCTTCTTCCCTTTAACATCCCCAGGAGCAGTGTTGCTCCACTTCTCATTGTTCCCAATGAGCTCCAGCTTTTACAACTAGGTGAGTGGGTGTCAAATCAAGAGTGAAATACGACCCATCGCAATCAATGAAATGTTAGGCAAACCGTTAGACAATAGAGTACAAATAACATAATCAAGAACCTTTTTTTACACTGTTAAAACTGCTGGGCTATAAAAACAAACAATTTGATTATTTTGCTAACCCACCGTTGGGTCATATTTGGATTGAATGGATTGAGTCATGAGTTTGACCCATCTATGCTGGGTAAGGTTTATATTCTGGACATTTTAATTCTATGCATTATGTATTAAAGAGTGAGATATGTAACAATGAGAGAAAAATGAAATCCTTTTTTATTTTTAATCAGGATAACTGATAGACATACCATCTAAAAAAAAGATTTGATGTAATGTATGTTTTGAAACCAAACATTCAGAATTAATATATAATGATATAGACAATGCTGTCTGTCTACATCAGTGCTTCTCAATTATTTTCTGTTACGCCCCCCCTAGCAAGAAAAAAACTATTCGCGCCCCCCACTCTCCACCGTGACTATCCATCTCTGCATAACATTTTATCCTTATTAACATTAAAGAAAAGAAAAAAAGAAAGACATATGGTCAAACTTACAAAGAATAACTTTATTAAATCGTGTTTTAAGTCTGTTTTAAGACGTGTTTTAAACATGTTTAAACTGTAAACATGTTTGACCAACTAATTGCACCATTGCAAAATTAAATCCCCACTATTTGAGAACCACTGGTCTACATGCAGCTAATGAGCAGTTCTTCTATCACAGTGTAAATGTTTAAGCTACAGTATGTAGCGGTTAAAAACCTAATAATCTTATTATGTACTTTCCAGACACATTGTGTCATTTTACAGCATGAAGAAATATGTGTTACCTTCAGTTGTTATGAAAGTGCTGTATGTAATGGCTAAAAGAAATTTGACTCAAATTTGAGTGGAATTTGACACCTGAAAATTGGCCTCTGTCTCTTTAATAACTTTGTACCCTTTCAGGCCTGCCTCCTAAAGTACAACAATACTAGATGATGATGTTTGCAAGCGTTCTTTGTAACATTGTGGGTTTTGTATCATAAGCTCAACAGATGTGCAGTTCTACCAGATGTTTGCTACTTGTGCCTATCTGTGAGCTGTTGGAGCACAGGAGGGGTGCCATGAACTCAGAATGGCTAGGTGGAGTTTGAGAATAGTGGCCTATATAGCAATTAGGCACCCAAATGCTGCAAGAATCAGGATCCATTTCTCAGTAACAAAGTGTCCAGGCCCTCTGTATGATGCAAAGTGTAGGACAAGAGGCTGGTTTTTACCATGATATAAACCACATAATCTTCTAGTATTTTCAGCTTTATAGAAATCTGGAACGCCTCTCCATAGATTTATTGTCACATGGAAATGAAAGACTCAAGATCAGTAGAATTAGAATACAATTTACTGGGGTAAATCCTTCACCATTTTTTCTGCTCTGTTTGCTATTTTACTGCCATCCTATTTACTTAAATTGAGTCCACTCAGGGGGCTGTAGAGTTGTTGCCTTGCAGGAAGAAGGTTCTGGGTTCGATTCTCGGCCCCGGTCTTTCTGAATGGAGCTTGCATGTTCTCCCTGTGCATGCGTGGGTTCTCTCCAGGTACTCCGACTTCCTCCCACAGTCCAAAAACATGACTGTCAGGTTAATTGGCCTCTCTAAATTCTCCCTAGGTGTGAGTGTGTGTGTGCATGTTTGTTTATTCTGTCTGTCTCTGTGTTGCCCTGCGACAGACTGGCGACCTGTCCAGGGTGACCCTGCCTTTCGCCCGAAACGATAGCTGGAGATAGGCACCAGCAACCCTCCTGACCCCAGTAAGGGACAAGGGTGTAGGAAAATGGATGGATGGATGGAGTCCACTCAGGAACAAAGCATATTTACACTAATAAAATATGAACAAATAAGACATTGCTTATTTCTGTTACCTTAATGACTGGTTCTTCTGGTCAAGCAGCTATCAGCAAGCGGGAATGCTGATCTACCATCTGGTTGCACTAATTATCTGGGAGGTGAACAGTAAATGTTGCCTGAAGTGAAAAAGCTGGTTCTCTGTTGTAAAGTCCACTGACATTCATATTCTCATTGTATGGTTGAAACCACCAAATTTCTGTCCCATCAGCATAATCCCCATGTTTATGTTCAAGAAATATATTGTTGGGGTGGAGGGAGGACACATGTCGCTACCTATTAGTGCCTATTTGATCCAATAAATCCTAAGTTTTATATTTAATTTGGACATTTTTCAGTGCAGACTCAGGGGAAGTGCATTAACTTTTGGATCTGCATCAAGTGAGTCAGTATTTGTCTGTGACTCTTAAAGCTCTAAGATCAGATCTAGGCTTTCCCCCCTCAGCTGCCTTGAGTGTCAGAGTACAACAGTTAAAAGGGGTTATATGAGGGTTACAGGGCTAACAAGACCACAGTCTGACCTGAGTTTGTCAGCACCAATCTAGCTAAGTCAACATCAATGCACCGACTGCTCCACCAATTGACCTTTTCCTCCCTGTTTCAAGGCGTAAAAAGGAATTGTTGTTACAGTAGGGTGATAGGCTTTTACTGGGCTTTATTGCTGAAGCTTTTGTTGGGCCTGTGTCCTACTCATACCCGTTGGCAGGTCATTCAAACCTTGAGAATGCCTATGTTTTATAGGCAGCTCACACACCAGTGAGAACTTGTTTGGGCGGCACTCATCAATGACTGTAAGTTGGGAGCTGACCTTCTCTTTCCCTTCTTCAGAATCCCAATTTATGACACATCTTAAGAACAAAAAGTTTACAAACCTAAACTGATTGCATGGGGTTCCTCTGTCAATGCAACATTGAAATATTGCCAGTGAGCTTTGGCTTTGACCAGTTCTTGTTTTTTTTTATAGGTTAGTGTCTTCTAAGACATGTTGAAACTGGAGAAGAATGCAGCTTCATCACTTTGTGTTGGGTTTGATGATCATCATTCTCACCCTTTTGTTGTTGGGGCGTGCTGGTGTCAGACCTCCTCGCTTTTAGCAAAGGGCATATTATACTCTCCTTTTAGAGCGGTGAGAAGGTGCAGACCAGGTGTGAGATGAGGTTCAGGTCGTTGTAGCTATGGCTGGGGAATGGGCCATAAAGCCCAGAGGCCACAGATTTATGGGTCATCTGCTGCTCTTGGAGGTCAAAGTTCAGGGATGCAAGACGTGTCCAGTTTTCTGTTGTTCAACTATCCAAGGTGAACCTTGAACCACCCATGGACCTCATAGTTTCGAGTGGTATGATCCCAGAGGGAAATGACTCTTTGGTATTGTTTTACAGATTCTTGTAAGGGTCTTTAAATAGATGTCCAGCTTTTAGTTCACTGTAAACATCCCAACTTTTAAAACTAGGTTTGTGATAGGTACTTTAAAAGCTACTTTGCTAAAAACTGCTGATCAAAGACCATTGGCTTTGAAGTGTATTACATGTTGGCAGCATTTTTACTATAAGAAATAACTGCTGTTGTTGTTGCTCTGCAATTCTTGGTTAAATAGGCTGGTCAATTTAGCATTGCATTTTGTAAATGTTGCCTTTTGGGGGCATGCATTTTATCAGTTCTTCTCTCAAAGACTTGCTAATAGAGCAGGGTGCTGGGTCTTTCTGACCAACACAAAAGGCGCAAGTTTGTTTCGAAAGGGTGGCTTTCTTCTCTAGCCTTGGCTGCTGCAATGGCTTTGTCCACATGCCCATACAGTGCAAGGGTGCATTCTACTACACTACACCTGTCATCGTGCAGTTTGCTCGGCCGAATTCTTCAATTTGAGATACAGGTTTTATTGCAAGGAAGATTGGCAAAAGTAAGAATTGTGGTGCTCTATCTTGAAGCAGACAGTAAAACACGGAAATTGCTGATTCATTCTTTATAGCTCACATTTTTCCACCTTATTTGGTTCAGCAAATAAAGAAAAGTGTGGACATTTCAAAGAATCTTCAATAGATATTTTACTACAGTTAAATGCATTGCAAAAGTTACATCATCCAGTCCTCATGAACAAATACATTTTGTTCAGTGTCCTCTGTAGGGTCCTACAGAGGGTGGTTTATGGAGTTTCTGATTTTCCTCCAAAGGGAAAAGTGAGGCAGAGGTCAGCCTTTATCCCTTGAGGGGGAGTTTTACTTGACGGTTAGAAGTGTACATTTCATAGGCCATGCCTAGTGTTAACAGCTGGAGTTGTTCTGAGATACAGTTGAAAGTGGAAGCTTCGGTAGCAGGATAAATGAAAACATTTAATAATTTTCATCTGGCCATCACTTGTCAGACTGTGAGTCAGCAAACACCATCCTCTTAGGTGTTGACATTGCAGCACGAGAGGCAGGAAAGACAAACCGCCAGATTAACCAAAACCTAACTCCGACATTCAATTGCAATATTGAGTGAGGAATGAAGAATGTCATGCGAAAGCAGTTGTGGCTTCGAAGCGGTTATAGTGGTAAAATGAGCTCAGCCATCACCGATGTGCTACTTTCAGGATCTGTTCCTGTGAGCTCTGCCGGTGTTTCTAATTTGCGAGCGTAAGTTTGAGATGCGAGGGGAGGGTTTGCTAAAGGACAGAGAGGGAGTCAACTTGTTCCGCCAAGCTCTGCCTTGATTGGCTGCTGTGAGGGTGAGGGGCCGGGCTGGGGTTCAGAAGGTTGGGAAGGAGGTGGAAAAGGTGGAGGAAAAGTGATGGCTCAGAGAGAGAGAGAGAAAAAGAAGAGTGGGGTGACCATCTGGATGGGCTTATTATGTACACACACACATGCACACGCAAACACCACCTCTCTCCCATTTACTCAGACATCTCCCTCACTTCTTACAGTCTGAGCTGAGACATGGGCTGTAGTTATACTGACAGCTCTGGCAAATTTGTCCTGGACTCAGAACTCACAGGATCTTGCATAGCTATGGACCTCAGAGGCTGGAAGAGAATCTAGGACTGGATACTTGTGATAAGGTCTGTTTCCTGAGTGCCTAATGAGAGACGGCCTACCCTGAGGTAAGAACAATTGGAAAGTGACAGAAGATGTTTGCTGGTTTCTTTAAAAAAAAACAAAAAAAAAGAAATTTGTAGACATTTGATGAGGTGCAAATGTTAAAATTGTTGCTTTGCTTGAAGTTTGTTGTCTGTGTTCACAAGTTCTACTGTTTGAAGAGGTCATCTTAAACTGAACCCTTGGATGTAGCATATGAGGCTCTGGTCATGGATTTTTTGTTATAGTTCAGGGTGTAATAATTGTAAATCCTTATGTAAACATCATTTGGCTCTGGCAAAATGCAGCCTCAGGTACTAAAATAGGGTACACTTCCTGTCTGCAAGCTCTCCGTGCGACTTTAACATGTACATTGTATGTCAAAGCTGCAAATGAACACACTTAATGGAGTTTCTTATTTCATGGATTTATGAGCATCAGTTTGTTTACTCATGTCAGGGATATAAAGGTCCTTCAGTAACAAGATGGGGATTTAACTGGGATTTGCTGAAGCACACAGAAGTCACTACTGGTTCACACAAGGGTGTAGCTGTTTAACAAATCAGCCCTTGCCTTTAACGCATTATGCTTTATGTTTTTAACAACTAGAGCAAACTGCGTGCCAAAGGTTGACAGACTCGCCTTTGAAAGAATGTGTGTGCAAGGAAACGATTAATGCGCTGCATATTTTTCTATCTTGTCTGACATGAAAAATAAACTAATTTTTCTGAGTTTAAGCTCAAGCAGTCAGGCGCACAGAGGAGAAATTCTTGTTTTCCTCTCCAGTTAGAGTCAGACCTGCATCACTGAGGTAGCAGAGGCCAAGTTAAACATGCTAGGTTAGTGCAAAGTGACAGAGAGAACTGTGTTTGGCTGTGTGCATGTCCATCACTCACTTCCTAAAGGAACATAGACAGTAATTCAGACCAGAAGCTGCTTCACTCTCTTAAGGGTTGTAAATCTAAAAGCTCCAAGGTTTTGGGTTTTAGGTGGCTCTAGCTCAAGTACTATTGAATCCTGCAAAAAATGCCACTTTATCTGTTTTTATTATTCAGTTTCTCTCCGTAGTCCTTTGAGAACTCGTATCCCACAAAGCGATAAATAACTTGACCGCTGCAGGTAACTTATGCTGTGGACTCAGGCAGCACAGCGAGGCATCAATCCTCTACTGGGTCCAAAACATGCAAAGAGGTCATTTCGTTCCCCAGCAAATCATCATTGCACTCATTCACTTACCAAACCCCCACTAATATAAAATGTCTCAGAATATAAGGTTCATTGTAGAATACAAGCCTTCTTTCATACTTTACGTAACTTGTTGGTTGCTTACTGCCAGATCTGCACTGGCTGAAGGCAAGACTCTTTCACCTAACCAAAATTCAACTTCCACCCCTTTTGTTAAGAAACGGCATTAACATTTTCATTCATGTTCGTCTGTTTCAGTGTCAGTCTGATCGCACCCCCACTGCCCCCCAGCCCTACGTGGGCAGATCAGTCAGATATGCAAGGCCTCCAAGCTCCCCAAAGCCATGTTAACAAGCACCTTTACAAAAGAGGGAGAGGACTGTTAAACATTTGGGACTGCAGGGGTCTGGAAAGTGTGGGAGGAGGACAGGGGCCAATGAGAGGGAATTTAAAAAGTACAATCACAAACCATGGATCCCTTGTTTGGAGCAGAATTCTGAAAGACCTCTGCAAGCGATGAGTCAGTGAAAGCCTCTTAAAGTTAGCTGGCTCAGTGCTTCTCTTATTGATGGTGGAAAAGGAAGTGTTCTGGGCAAAGTCAAAGGAAATGAGCTGGAGGACATCTTCAAGAAGAATTAACGTGAGCAGATGTGGTCATTTAAGAAGAAAAAAGGCTTTGAGGTGCATTCTGCTTGAGAACTTGGCTAAAGTTCAAGCTTCACATTCCTGTAATTCAGGTCCGTCTTTGTGAACCATCCTCGCCGATACTCAGCCAAAGTTTGAAAGCAGAGTTTGTAAAGCTGTGAATACACGGTCCTAGGGAGATCCTCCCCTGTAGTTACACATGTTCCATGTGAAACCCAAGCTGCTCTCAAGCAAGGCTGCATTTTTGCAGGTTATTTTGGTCTCATTTGCAAGTCAATAGATCTGACTGGAACAAGAGAGTGTCTTATTTCTTGACCTGCTACCTCAGTTGAAGACAGGTTATCTCTCATTTTTCTGTCACACTTTCAATCCAAAAAAAAAGACGTAATTGAAACCAAACAAACTCTCGACTGAGCCAGTAGATTCATTCACAAAGGTGCTATTGTTGAGAACATCAGAGACGTTTTATTGGGACGTGCTATGACAGAATCTGTCTGACCTGAAACCCTCAGGCACAGTGTAGTTCCAAATGAATCCACAACCACCACCCTCCATCACACTCAGAGCTGAAAGGGAATCAGATAACACAGAGGCCACCGTGGCTGACTTGTTCTTGAGGACGATAAGCTGATCTGAATGGCCAGTTACCGTCTGGACTGTCTCGACACTGTCACAACTTACAGAGAGGCCTGTTTCCATGTGCACACCTGCATCCATGTGTGCTTTCCCTCTGCAAGAAGCAGCCAGACATACAGATATATCACTCTTGGAAAGAGAGCACAGATTTTAGGCCCTTTAACTGTGTTCAAAGGTTACGCTCGACTGTGTCTGGTTTTCTCAGCTGTCTCTCTGTGGCCCTCTGTGGCCTGGCCAGCCACAGGGGGGTAAAAAGGGGTACACATTTAGGGGGGATGTGAAGCAAAGACCAGCTTGCTGGATCCTGGTTTGAACTCCCATTTGATCTCAGCTAGAAACCCTCAGTTTGTGAGAAATGACCACCCAACTGGACACACACTCATTATAGCCATGCTTACTCAGTTCCAAAAAAGTTTGACTAACAATGAATCACGTGTGACCTCCAAAAACACACAAGTTGGCCCAGCTCCGGTGTCCATGATGACCTTAAGAGTGAGTGCTGAGTGTACACAGATATTTGTTGTATGTACCTCAGTGTTTGCATAGCAAGTAATCATTCAACATGCTTACTTGCTATGCATGTAAGCATAGCAAGTATGCTTACATACTTGCTAAGCATACCCTGAACAGCAGAATCTAGAAAACTGCTGTTTAAGGTATAAATATTGCCATCTTAGGTACAAATATGCCATCTAGATATGCCATCTAATAATAAAAAATATTATTAGTAGTAGTAATAATAATAATATTAGTCACAAATTCAAAAGTAAATATTGCAGAAATCTGTTTCTGTAATGAGACTTATACTATTGGTTTGTGTGTTGGCTGTAAACAAGCAATTGAAAATCTGATGCATTAAACAGTTTGAGTCCTCAAACTTCCTCTTGATTAATCTGCACCCTGAGCAGTGAGATATGTCTACCAATTTAAGAACTGCCAGTACTTAGATTAACATATTAGATTGAAGTTATTCTGTGCTAGACTTTGATGATTAAGTTTCTTCATTGAGTTTATTGTGTAAGCTTTCCCCAACACTTCTTTTAACTGTTGATCTAAAGAAAAGTTACTAACTGAATTTACCACATACGAAATACACCACTGGTGCATTCTTTGACCTCATGGCTGTATTTCTTTCCCTGGTGGTGTGCTGTTAGCATAAATCCACTCCAACCCTCCCGATCCCAGCAACTACACCTGTCTGGCACATCTTTGTTCGACTGAAAGATAAGAGGAATGATCAGACACTCACTGCAGCAGGTTGGAAAACAAACGGGTCAAAGAGAAAAGGGAGATGAAGGGACAGAGGCAGGGTTGTGGACACTTCCCATATGGTGGGCCTGTTTTAAGGCAAGGCTGGTGGTGTTTGTACAGACCTCCAGCTCAACTGATCAGGCCGGCTTCAGATCCCAGGTGGTGGCCCCTTTTGGGCAAAAGAAAGATGTAGAATTTCAACAACAAAGCCTCATGTGAACCTACACTACATCAGTGATTAAAATTTCAAAGATGCACAAATTTATTCTTAAATAAATGCTTCACCTAAAGTATGTAGCTCCTTCTGTATCTTAATTTTTGCATAAATCTGGATTAGCAAGACCAGAAGGCTAAAGCAAACAGCAACTTTTACTCTCTATAACTTCAGTCTCAAACAGTTCGTGGTGACTTATGCGAATGTTGTGCTACAGACCGTTAAAGCGTTGTCATTTTTGCATTGTACGGTTATTTACTCAGAAGCTGGTGATAACAGTACTTAGATAGAAAAGAGAGGTTGGTGGCGGTGCACCACGCATACTATGTGAGACACTTATATACAATGGAACACGTGAAGCATTTCTAGTCAGAGTATCAATTTGATATAATTACAGTGATGTGAAAATCTAAAATATTGACACAGTCTTGTTGAATGCTGCTTTATGCTTCTTTTTTTTCAAAATACTTGAATGTTTTATTGAAGAATACATTTGAATACTGTTTGATATCGTTACTATAAGATTGGTGATTGACCCATCAAGATTTTGGAATTTCCTAATTGTCTCTCCATCCACGAAAGCCACATGAGAACCCCACATGTTAAGCTGCCACCACAATAGCTGTGACAGGGTGTAGTCATCTTTATGACCATCTTTATGAAGTTAGACTCGTCAACAGAAGTGAGCCAAGAAAAGATACTATAATGGGCTTTGAGGGAAAGCCGTGACCCTGATTATAGACTCAATGAGTGTGATTCAGCTGGTTAACATACAACCCAAAGGGAGCTAATTAGATGCATGAGGAAAGTACAATCTTTATATCTAACCTCTAAATCTTCTTTCCTTTTCCGTGTCTTTTCAGTCAACAGAGTCTGATGAGCCTGGCGAGTGCAGCTGGACCAGCTGTCCACCTCCAACGTGGGAAACAGCAGAGGGACTTTATGATGGACCAGAAAGTCAGTAAGCTAACTTCTGGCTTTCAGCGCAGCTCTACGTCCGACGATGACTCGGGCTGTGCACTGGAGGAGTACGCCTGGGTGCCACCTGGCCTTCGACCTGAACAGGTAAGAAGAAAATGGCCGATTAGGGATGTTTGTTTTCTTGGATTAGCAGAAGCTATCTGACTTAGAAGGAAGGCCACTCTCTTAAGAAGTGACGTCCATCTCTTTACTTCACAAACCCTGTCTTTCTTCAGATTACCACAGTGAATGTTCATCTATCCTCCTGATGGAGAATAAAAAGAGCTCTGACCTGATTCTATCTCCCTTCTAGCCCATTTAGCTGTCCCAGATAAATGGTATTCAGCACACTTTGTGAACAACACATTGACTCACAAGAGAATGATGCCTATGGGATGAAGAGCATATGTCATTAAACCCGTTTAGCTCTTTTTATTAGACACAGTTTAACAGGCCATCCAGAAAGGCAGAATACAGATAATTGAAATATATATATATATATCCCAAGCCCTTAAACTTTTTCTCATTTTGTCTCGCTACCACCACAAACTTCAATGGCTTTAAAAGGCTTTTTAAAACATATGATCTTAAATATTTACTTGCATGTATATTCGGTACCCTTCATGGAAGAGTAGCAAGAAGTAAGACATTGTTGAAAGACGTTTGCCACAAGCTGAGTGAGGGGGCACCACAAACAGTTTGGAGAAGGTGATCTGGTCAGTTGAGATCAAAACTGAAGTTTTTGACCTACTTGCAAAAAACTATGTGGGGTAAAATCGTGATATCCCACTTCTGTCTGAGCACACTGTCCCCATGATAAAGTATGGTGGTGGTAGATGAGTTAAGGAGAAAATGGATGGAGTATTCTCCTTAAGGAAAAGAGGCTGCTACGCACTTCAGACTGGGGCAGATATTCTCTTTCCAGTGGGGCAATGAGCCCAAACATACTGACAGAGCTACAATTAAGTTAAATAGTTGATAAGTTAGATTGGTTCAGGTAGGCGACCTATTTCAAGACTTGAAAATTGCTGTTCAAAGAACATGTCTGTTTAATTTTACTAATCTTGGGTTATTTTGCAAATACACCCTTGGTGACTTGGTACCATGATAAAAGTCGAGGATGGTAGTAGAAAGGATTAACTCTATGGGGCCTAATACAAATGCAGGTTTCATTTATAATACAGTTGAAAGCCATGTATTATTTTCTTTCCACTTGACTAATTGGTTCGTTCGCATAGCATCTCAATAAAATAGATTGCCGTGTGTGATGGTAATGTGACAAAGTGGGAAAAAGTTCAAGCAGTTTAAAAACTTTTGCAAGTGGAAGATGTCTGCTTGAGATTATTAGGGAAACTCGCTATTTCTGACTGCTAAAGAAGACAACAGGCTTTCTCTTAACAAGTCCTGTTAGTTGTGTCTGCAAGGCAGAACTTCTCTTATGCATCCCATACATTGTGATTTTTTCCATGTTTCCTTCTTGCTCCTAATACTCTTTTGTCATCAGACTTACCTAAACCAACAAATTGAAGCAGTGACTGGCAGGTGATATGTAACAAAACATCAGAATGCAGTCAAAGAGAGCTCAAAAGCATTTTTTATTGGGAAAATGCAGAGGTCAACTGTAATGCCTTTACTGCAGTCAATTGTCTAAATAGGCTTTGCATTAGGGGTCATCGCTACAGTCTAAAAACAGATAGGTCTTGGGTGATAACTGGCTGTTCGCAAGCCCCAGGGGTGCTGGATGAGGGGTAATAGATGCACTTTTGTGGTGTTTGAGGAGGAATAGGGGGCGAATGTGAATGTAAACTGCCTCATACCCCCCAGACGCCCCGAAGCTGCAGGAAGTCCCACAACACACAAAACAGGCACAACCCACCTCTTTATCTGGCTGATTGTAATAGCCCCTCACTCATAAAGTTTAGATTTCACTGGCCAACCCCAAGGGACAGCATCCCAGCATAACAGGCTGGTTTTGTCCTGCACCTATAGAGACAAGCTTGTTACTGGCAAATACAACTGTTAAACCGATCTGACCTGCTGTGGTTGGTGTAGTTTATGAGGACGGTGATACCTACAATTGTATAATCATGAGTACCAATGACTATATGAGGTGTCACATTGGGGTAAAATTCCCCAAGAGTCCTTATTCCAGACATTTTAGATAACACTGTTCCATATAGAATACATCCAGAAAGTATTCACAGCACTTCAACTTTTCCACATCTCATGTTACGGCCTTATGCCAAACTGTATTAAATGAATCTCTTTCTTCAAAATTCTACACTCAAATCCCTCATTATGACAATGTGGAAACAAGTTTGAGATTTTTGAATTTTTATTAAAAATGGAAAAGGAAATCACATTTACGTAAGGATTCACAGCCGTTGCTTAATACTTTGTTGAGCCACCCGCAGGAGCAATTACACTTTGTGAATATGATGCCACAAGCTCTGCATATCTATATATGTATAGAAATATATGTACCATTAGTATCAAGTATCAACAATCAAGTTTCAGAACCAGCAACCTCTCCAAACGGAAACATCAGCTCTGTCTTCATTATGACATCTTTTTTTTTTATAACAGGTTGATTAGACCATTAGATATATATATATATATTTTTTTTTTTTTCATTTTTATCTACCTATTTTAATAAATGTATTAAATACTATATTTATAAAATTTGATTGCAAAATAAAAAATACTGTGGCATTAGTTGATTTTTTAAGAAACTGAAATTCTAAAACCATTTAGTGTATGCATCTGGTTTGTGTCAGAGTTATATTGCTTTGTCCTGTGGTTCCCAAGGTCGGGGTCAGACTCTACTAAGGATTGCGAATCAATCGTGTGATTCTGAAGAGATAAAACTAAATAACAAAAATTGCTATGGTTAAAACAGATAAATCAATCAGTACTAACAAATAGAAAAAAAACCACTATAGGCTAGTGAAGTTATGTGCCTTACTTGCTATGCTTGCATTCTCAACCAATACTTGGGTCATGAGTCTCTTTTACTCTTAATTTATAGGCTGGAAGCAGGAACATTTCAGATGTATTCTATGTAATGATTTGATTCCAGGTGCAGTTGTATTTCTCCTGTTTACCTGAGGACAAGGTCCCCTATGTGAACAGTCCGGGAGAGAAGTTCAGAATCAAGCAGCTCCTCTACCAACTGCCACCACATGATAATGAGGTGAGAAATGTTGTTTGCAAAGTAAAGAACAGCTTATTCCAACTTGTCGTCTTATGTTTCGCAATCCCAATGCCATTCCATCCCACAAGATGCCGACACCCCACCAGGGAATTTTTGTACCGCAATCTTGAAGGCAGGTAGTGTAGGCACAATGTGACGTTTGACTTGATGCCTTTATGATATTTGCTGGAAGCCCACACCAGCAGGATTCCTGTCATAGCAGTGGTTTTTACGGGGAGCGCTCAGCAGGAGAGAGGGCTGCTGATTGAAAGAGACTTTATGTGATGCCACCACTGCAGTGGCACCACGGCTCAACTTGGCTGTTTCTCTCCCTTTGTCTTCTACCCCCTTGAATTCACTCCAAACGCAGACCTTGTTTGTGTAAACGTCTGCTTTCCCTCTTGTTAGGCCTTTGGGGAACATCAAAAAGACCTATTGTAAAAAATTAGCTTCTCAAACAGGGGCAGTGGGTGGAGATCTGTTGTGGGGTGTAGGAAGGGCAAGCTGGGGTCAACAGTTGCTTTTGTTCAGTACTCTCTGGTATTCTCTCTTCCCTTTTCCCAAACTTACCTAAGTTCATAAATTGTATTAGGCTCTACATTCCTGCAACACAATATTTCAACAGGCATCAAATAAAAGATGAAATGAGTGCAAAATGTTTATGTCCTTTTGCTTCAGAATAAGGGAGCATGGAAAATTCTGGCTTAAGTCTGATGCATCAAATAGTTTTTTTAAGCATAACTTATCACCTGCTTTTCCAGGTTCGTTACTGCCAGTCACTCAGCGAGGAAGAGAAGAAGGAACTGCAGATGTTCAGTCTCCAGAGGAAAAAGGAAGCACTGGGAAGGGGAGCTGTGAAACTGATGCCACGCAATGCTCAAAATGGCATTTGTGAGCACGTGAGTCATTCACTAAATGCTTTATTGATAAAGAAGTTGCTTTGTGATCAAGAATCAAGCCCATACTCATCAAAAATGACTAAACTCATCTACAGTTTCTTGTAAGAAAATATAAACAGCAATTCTCAAGTCGTGATGTAGATTTTTAAATGGGTGTAAGTTCAGATTTTCACACACATATTTGTGTATTTTAATACACAAATATGTTCTGTATGTTCAGAGTTGTCCTCTAAGAGACACATCCGCTGTAGTCTCAATTTCTTTGCAGTTTCCAACACACTTCCAGCAATGGTACTACCTTTAACTATCTTTTCTGTTATGTGGGGTTATGATGAGTTGCCATCAGCACTCACTACCTTACAAGCAGTAGTGTCACCCTCTGAATGACCTAATTTGGAATACATTGGCTGGAGCCAATTCCAAACCAAATTTCTACCATCTTGAAACAATTCCAATGTAAACAAAAAAAAAGGATTTCAGTGAACCTACAAATGGGATTTAAATAACACTTTACACTGCGTCAACCTTGCAAAAGATATGCTTGACTTGCTCTGAATAAGGAAGTTGAAGAAGAACTGATATGTAATTCCATATGTTGAAATCAGCCTGTTATGCCTTTGACTGCAGTGTGGTGAGGATATGAACGGTGGGGAAATGGGAGTGTTTGCCTCAAGGACGAGTCCTGGGGTGTGCTGGCACCCAGCCTGCTTTGCCTGCTCAACATGCAATGAACTGTTGGTGGATTTGATCTACTTTTACCATGACGGAAAGATCCACTGCGGAAGGCACCATGCTGAGTTGCTCAAACCAC
This sequence comes from Phalloptychus januarius, assembly GCA_902982915.1. Taxonomy (NCBI): domain Eukaryota; kingdom Metazoa; phylum Chordata; class Actinopteri; order Cyprinodontiformes; family Poeciliidae; genus Phalloptychus; species Phalloptychus januarius. The sequence goes on along the minus strand of CADWAE010000471.1, from coordinate 14,309,671 downwards.
GTTGCTCGGCCTGTGACGAGGTACAGCCACAAGAGTGATATTTAGTAAAACACAACTACCAGTCTTTATTCTGTTGGTATCCACTATTTCTCTCTTTCAATGCATTTGTTTTTTTTTCTCACCGTAGATCATTTTTGCTGATGAATGCACAGAGGCAGAGGGCCGCCACTGGCATATGAAGCACTTCTCCTGTTTTGAATGTGAGATCATTCTTGGAGGGCAGCGTTACATCATGAAGGACGGTAGACCCTACTGTTGTGGCTGCTTTGAATCGCTCTATGCAGAATATTGTGAGGCCTGTGGAGAACACATTGGTAGGACATCTATTTAACATAAATTCACAGATTTACAAAAATCAACGCACTCTACCTTGCTTATGTTCATATTTTCTTCTGTCCAGGTGTTGATCATGCTCAGATGACCTACGATGGACTCCACTGGCACGCCACTGAGAACTGTTTCAGCTGTGGCCAATGTAAGAGTTCTCTCATCGGTTGTCCTTTCCTGCCACACCAGGGTCGCATTTACTGCTCCAAGGCCTGCGCTCTTGGGGAAGACGTCCACGCTTCTGATTCTTCCGACTCTGCCTTCCAGTCAGCACGTTCACGTGAATCCCGGTGCAGTGTTCGGTTGGGCAAGAGCAGTCGCTCAGCTGACCAATGCAGACAGTCACTCCTCTTCTCTCCCTCTGTCAACTATAAGTTCCCAGGAATTAGTGAAAATGCTGAGGACACCCTGACGAAAATGACTCACTTGAACTTGTCAGATGAGCATTTGTGGAGGGAGCGTGGAGAGGAGGTCGATGTACCGGAGGACCAGGAGGAGGAGTGGGCAGAACATGAAGACTACATGACCCAGTTATTATTAAAGTTTGGTGATCATGGAATTTTCCAGCAAACTAGTGACTCTAGACCCACAGATTTCTGGATAGCTGAAATGGACGTTAAATCCAAGCAGGAGTCATCAAAAAAAAAAGGCTTGGTCAGTAAGAAGTACCAGGCCGACATGTATTGGACACAATCACAAGATGGTTTGGGGGACTCCGCGTACGGTAGCCATCCGGGACCAGCGAGCAGCAGAAAAATCCAAGAACTGGAGATGGATCAGAGAGGCGGAGGAGGTCAACCTGGAGAGGAGCCACAGTGGTACGCCAACTCTTTGGAGTGCATCACAACAGAGTTCAAGAAAACTGACCAGAGTGCTCGGGACTCCGTGGAGTCTCTTGCTCTCTCCAATATTACTGGTGAGTAGACATTAAAGAAAATGTCTCGACAGACTCCTGTCTTCATCTTGAGACTGTTGGTAATTGGTTTGTCTCTTCTCCAGGGGCTTCGGTATGTGGTGATTATAAAGCAAGGCCGCACGTGTATTCTCTCCAGGCACTTCATGACTATGAGGCAGAGGACTGTGATAAAACCAGCAACATGGGTACCCTCAATTCATCCATGCTACATAGAAGTGCAAATTCCCTAAAAAGTCTGGAGGAAGAGGAAGATGTTACGGAAGTAGCAGAAGTCCCATTGGAGGAAAGGCCTAAACCTCATGTGCCTGCCCTGAGAAGGGCACGCTCACAGTCTAGGCCCCAGCAAGTCAAGTTCTCAGACGATGTGGTGGACAATGGCTGTTATGGCGACCTTCCGTTACGTCAGCCCCCTATGAGTGAACGAACTCGCAGGAGAGTGTACCACTTTGATGACCAGGGGCACAATCTTCAAACTGGTCGCCATAGTCACCACCACAGGAGGCGTCGCAGTCGTAAGTCTCGATCTGACAATGCTCTTAATCTGCTACCCAAGGAAAGAGCACCAGTGAGCTACAAGATGGACCATAGAGGCAGTTCGCTTGGACCAAAGGGACACCAAGTCTTCCACGGTCACCTGAATCCAGCAGCCATGTCGGACTACAGACTACAGGTCCCGGACAGGGGAAGGTTCTTGGGATTGTACGGCGATGATGATGACTGGTGTTCTACATGTTCTTCTTCATCTTCTGAGTCAGAGGAAGAAGGTTTTTTTCTGGGACAGCCTATACCTCAGGCAAGACCACACAGACATTATTACACTGATGACTTAGCCAGCCCCATTGCAGGCAAGTCTGCTCCTCCTTACGACCAGTGGACCAAGTCCAAAAAGAAAAAAGGACGAAAAGGGAAAAATTGTATAATTTCATAGGTTTTGCTGAGCTTTATGTCTCTGACCCTCACAATTGCTTCTTTCGTTAATCATTTAAAGTACAATAGCAGTTTGCTTGCTATATATTGCCTCACAGCACTCACTTTACCCAGTTAGTGGTGTTGGACACTATATGTCTGTGGCATTACAAAACAACCAATAAAGTGTTTTATTGCAATACATATTTATAACACAATCTAAACAGTGCTAGTGCTTATTTAAAATGCTATTGTGATATATAAACTGCTGAATGGAAAATGAGATTACTATTGATGGTCTTTGTAACAAATAGCATAGATCCTAAACTATTGGCAGTTGGTTCGGGACCATTAAATGTGGATTTATGTAGCCTGCAACTCTTTAATTGTGTTGCTTCCAGGCTTGCGTGCCTAATTCAAAAGCACTGTGTGTATTACACTGCTTCACCAAGGAGTGTACCAATGGTTTCATTGTATCGTAACCATTCAACATATACTGTGTCATTGTACAAACCGGAAAATAAGGCCATAACTGATAACAGTAATAAAATGTCTACATAATGATTTTTTGTGCCGTTGCAAGATGTATTGAATCCTATAATGTAAAGAAAAAGGGGATTTGTTTATTTAAAAATTTTTGAATTTGAAACAAAAAGAAGAAACTCAATTTCAATTCAGAATGAGATTAAAACACATGAACACTAAAGGATGCTCACAATGCAAGGAGCAATAAGGTTGTACCCTAATTATTGAAGTTAATTGCACTTATCGCTGAATAACCAAAAAAAAAGAAAGAAAAAAAGACTCCTCTTAAAAATCATTATAATACATCATTAAGACGTTCTGCTAGAACTTGAATGTTCTATTCTATGTTCTATTCAAGAATTTCATCTCAAGTACGTTTGGTAACATAATTCAAAGTACAAAGGCAAGTAAACGTTCAAAGTTGGTATGGATATGATTTGCTAAAAATATATTTTTTTACATTTTAATTCATTAATACTGTATGTACTTCACTGTAACATTTTTAGTCATTTACAAAACCTTCCATCTGTAGAATTATGATTAACAGAATATGTGAAAAACATGAATAAAAGATTGGATTTTGTTTTAGTCCTCAGTTTTCCAGCTCATGTCCAAGTGACTTTACATTGTCATTTTTAGCAGTCTGCCATAACCATGTCAGGTTGTCGCATCAGTCTGCTCCAAGATCTCATCCAGCTCCACCACAAAGCTTTTAATGGCATCTAAACAGTGTTGCCGGATCTCCAACAAGTTCTTGTCCAGCGGAGCTTGCAGCAGACCATCCAAACTTGGCTCCTTGTCTACTAGCATCTTCACCACTGTGCGGAATGTTTCGCAGTCCTGCCTGTAATTCTGCACATCAGAGAATAAGATTAAGACTTGCAAAGTAAATGCAGAACAAAAAAAAATGAAGTCACAGTAAAGTTAAATCACAGTCTATTGTTTATTTGTCGAACCCAATATTAAGTTAAGATAAAACTTAGCGTGCATCATTACTTTTGATAAAAATGTCAACAAAAGCTTTATTGTGATCAATGGGAAATATGATTAGAATATGGCAATTTCTGGATTTTCAAAATGAGACATGTAGATGCAAAAATTATAGTATTCCAGAATGTTTTTATATCAAAAGTTCATAAAGAAGTTCTCTGAAAATTTCTGCTCATACATGAATTATAAAAATGGCTTGATTGATTGATTGAAATGGTTCGTCAGTCGGATGGACTAAATAAAATACAGGTTGATGGTTCAATGGCTGGGTGAACACATAGATGGATGGATAGATGGACAGACGAATGATGAATGACTAGATGGATAGTAAACGGATGGAAAAACAAATGGACAGATGGATGGATAAGGCTTGTGTGTGGTGGGTAAAGACTGCAAAAAATATATATGTTTTTCCATACTAGATTTTCTTTTAAATAATTATCATGCTCTGAAAAACACTCAATAAAATTCTAAGAAATCCAGAACAAAAAAATTGTGGCACAGCAGAAATAATTTGTAAACCAGTGCCTCCAGGATGACAGCTGCTTTAAAAGAAGGATAAGTATCAAGATTTATGACCAACTAAACAAAAACGTTAACCCCATAAGTGAGTGCCTCTGTCACACAGCTGCTTAAATTCAATGAACCGCCTCATGTCTAACCACGACCCTAATGATCCCAGGTCTGCTTTATGGATGTATTCTGTGAAACAGGTGTGTGAATGAGAGCGTATGCGCCAACTCAAGGGCATGTCTGCCCAATAAGAAAAGGAGCGCAAGGTGTCAGTTTGTTTGTAGTCTTTCACACTACTTTGCCAAAAGCTTTCATAACCCCCTTAGATTTTACTGCTAACCTAAGATGGTTGTTAACTTCTCTATACAGAGTTCCAGGTGCAATTTCACAGTATCTTCATCACCTGGGGATGGAAAGTGAGGTCCTTTATTGAAGCTGACAAGAGCTTTAGGGCTATGCTATAAGACCACAGGACTCAGAGCTTAAATTACCTCTTCATTTAATATTTATTACTCACACCTTGTCTTGAAAAATGCACTACTCAAAGTCTACATTTAACTTTTCTTTTTATCATCACCTGTTGTCAAAAAACTCCGAACTCCTCCATGACTTCCTAACTGTCGCAAAGTCCTTCGTACCAGGTTAGCAGCTTGTCTGGTCGAAAACAAACTTGTTTTACTGCGTCCTGCTCAGAGCGAATCAAGTTATATGAAGGACGTTTAAAATAAAGGTCAAAATCTGAGCGGAAGATCTAACAGGGTGGGTCTCTAAATACACAGAGAAGGACAAAGAAACACAAGCAAAGTGACATTTAACCTGGAACAATGAGGATGGAAACTGTTCATCACATGACAACCATCTGCTGTGTTTGCAACTAAAAGAAGCAGCCGATGTAAAAAAAAAAAAAAAAAAAGAAAAGAAGTTGCATTTAAGGACAGAACAAGTCAGGGGATGAAAAAAAAATACAGCAGAGTTCTTTGTTGTTATAAGAGATAAAGAAAAACAGCAAGAAACAAATCAAGTCACCAAGAGATCACACAACAGTTTAGTTTTAAACTACCCATAATACGTCTGCAAAGACATTTCCTTCTTCAAGCCACCTTTGATTGTTCGTGCATAAACGCCAACAGGCCGGCTCAGTGAATGGATGATGGCTTTTACAGTGGAGGGTTACCCACTCCGCTATTCAGGCAGAGCCTACCTCCCACGTCACAGAGCTCCCAGGTCAGCTCTGTGACGTGGGACAACGTGTCACACTTGATGTACTTCACTGCACCCTTAGCAAAACATCATGGGGCTATACTTATCAATATGTGAATTTCTTTAAGCAGAAACAGGGATTATTACTACTTTTCTGTTCAAAGTAATGATATAACACGGTTTTCTTTTGGTTCCTGTGTAAACACTATGAAATGTGTTATCTTTATGTTGTCCTATGGAATTGATATATCAGCCAAGTGTCATTTTCTGTGGCGTTATTTAATGACCCTTTGCAAGTACGTCACCACGACGTCAGATGAAAGAACGGGAGTACTGAATGGAGCGGTTGCGATTGTTTTCCCTGGTTGTTTTTGCCGATACAGCCCCAGCGTCAACTTGTTCATGTCGAGCAAATCTATCTGTGGTAGAAGTATGCTTAGTTGTGGCTCATAGAGAGCGGCACTTAGAAAAGTTGGAAATAGCAAGCTTAGGAACTGACCGACACATTTTCCCTTCTTCCTACTGGGTTTGTGAAATCGCCAAGTTTACCTGAATTCATGTCACATGATGTACACCCCTCTGACAAAATCAACGTCGACATGTAAACCAGAGTAGACTTAAAAACGTACAAAAAAAAGAAAAGTCTAAAGGCTTACCAGTTTTCTTTTTATACATGGTAGGCTACATGATGTGGGAGCATTCTATGCATAGTTACTAATGATTAGTCGCATTCCTTCTCCAGAATACATTTTTTGATTGCGTCTTACTAATCTTGCCTCGTAATGCAGTATAGAAAAGTTGATCTTCTTACTTTATAAAAAAATTTCCCAGCAAATCTGCGAATAAGCCGAGGACTACCAGTCCTTAAGTTTGACGGTTGCTATTTGTTGCCCTCTTCCTTTCTCATCTACGTCACTTGCAAAGGGTCAACATCTCATTCTATGTAACATTAAAGAATATATGGGAAAACACCAATTACTCTACATATTATAGTAAGGTCAGGCAGTATGGCCTTAGCATAATATTCACTGCACATGAACAACCACACACATTGGGAAAGACGAATCCAATCAACTCTGACAGAAATATTCCAGACTGTGGGAGATGTTTGGACTCAAATGCATGCTTTTATGTCTGCAGATCATGTCGAGCGATTTTGAGGCCCTGCATAATGACAGTGTTTAGCCTGACCACAAGGAAGTGGGGCACTCACAACACGTGTGGCCAGCTGAGCTCAGGGTCAGCTTCATTCAGCAGCTCAAGTCGACTTCTCAGTTCTCTCTCGGCAAGAAAAAGGGAACGGCCATTGTGCCGTTGCTCATCGTCTCAATATCCCCGCAGAAATTAAGCACAAGGACGACAAAAACAGTTTCTGGTTTAGCGATGAAAGAGGAAACAGATGCTAAGTGGGACACAAACATCTTGTCCCTCAAACCAGTATCCCTTCCAAATCGCTTCATTGTTGATTGTATGTTTGCCATCTCTCTAAACAAAGTCCTCTCCTTTTATCTCCCAAGATACACTGCTGAGAGTAATTAAATGTTCACTTTATTATTCACCGTTACACAGAAAAGCAGTCAAACAACTTTGGACTTTTTCACAGGGCCATTGCATCTACAAACATCAGTGTGTTTTGTTGGGATTTCATGTGATATATACCAGCATAAACTAGCACATAACTGAGAAGTGACAGAAAAACAACACATGGTTTGAAGCTTCATTTTTATTTCATGAATAAAACTCTTGAAAAGTCTTTTCATCTTATATTCTCCACAATTTTAAAGCTAACCTGTCTGCTGTGTTTTTTGGTCTTGGTGGTGCCAGTTAGTTTTTTTTCTTGTATTTTTTTAAACTCAAGTTCTCAAACAAACTTCTGAGGTTTTAACAAACCACGTTTACAGTGAAATATAATTACACGCAGCCAGTGACGTCTGAAGGCACGTTGCACTGGACTTTTAAGAGATGGCAGAGTAAAAGGGTTATGAATACAAATAAAGAATAGAAATAAACTTTATTGCCCATAGGTGGGGAAGTCCACCTATGGGCAAGCAGCAAGCAGAGCATTTGTCAGATTTATATCTAAAAATGTTTGAAACGCATTTACTATTTATCTTCCACTTCACTTTAATTATGGTACACTTTGTGTTGGTCTACTCCACAGAACCCAACATGACAAAATATGAACATCTAAGATTTGTACATACTTTTATGCGCATTTCAAAGATTTAACACGGCTTCACAAAAAGAAGCTTCAACATGACTCAAGAATTAAGAGTTTTCACTAGTCTGCACAGCTTGTCCTACAAGCCATGTTTTAAGCAGTCTGCACTTAATATTATTGTGGCTGATTTTGTAAAAATTCCAAACAGATTTCAAGACTCATAAAAACCGCCTTCCGTGTTACTCAAAAGAACAAGTCAGGGTGCTTCGGACCAGCAAATTGTGCTGGCCAATAAATCGCCCCAGAAATTACTGCAATGAACGTAATATTGTCGCTTTGAGACAATTTTCAATTAATACTAACAATGCAATTGGAAGACATTTTAAATATTCAAAATAAATCAATAAAAAACAATAAATAAAAAGGAAATAAAAACCACACACAATCAAAACTATAGATAAAATGTATTGTCATGTGATAAATTAAAAATGATAAATAAACGATTAATTGTGGCAGGCTTACTTTAGACCCTCGTACACTCTTTAGGAAGTGAGAAAATGTTGCATAGTGGTTCTCCTTCACTAATTTCCTCTTGAAACTGGGAGCCACAAGCTGATCTTAGAGCTTGATAGAACAGGGCCACACAGGACGGACAGCGGGCCCCTGGAGCAACGCCAAATCTGGGGTCCTGAAAAGGAACCTCGAAAAGCGGGCTTGTACTCAAATAGGATGTTTGCCGAGGTCCAAATTGTGAACATGCAGCGAGGAGCGTTGCTGGAATACGGCATGGGGGTTGGGCAGTTCGGGATACACACATGGGGTCTCGCCTGGACTTTTTCGTGAGTTCAAATGAGCAGTGATGCAGGCAGGGGTCCTGCATAATAAGGGAAGCAGGGTAATGATTTGAGGGCTGGTACGCATTAGGGGATATTAAAAGAGCCATTTTAATCTCTCAGGCTTCAAACCGGACCTCACAGTGGTCGGCCTAATAGTCCAGATGGACATGTTTCATTTGCACCGGATGACAGGAGTTCCTGGAATAATATTCCCACACTTTGTTTAGGTCATGATTTCTCTTTCACTTTGCATTGCTGTACTTAAGTTAGTCTCTTAAAAAAAAAACAAAAAAAACTTTGGTGACACCTTTAGCCATTTAACCTCAGCAGGGCTGCAACTAACAATTATTTGATTTCGATTAGTCAGTTATTTTGACGATTAATCAAATAAAATAAATTGGCAAAGTAGAAATTCATATTATAAATACATATTATAAATACATATAAAATGCAAATAAACAATTCAATTTCTCTTTTAAATGAGAAAATAAACATTTTATTACCTAAAATGCAATTTACGCTTATTTGTAGTAAAGGATGCATCTGCAGTAAAATAAAATACTTTGCCAAAAATATAAAAATATGAAAAGCTCAGTTCTTTCTGATCGATCTGTTGAACGTTTTATTATATTGTTTTAATTAACCAATTAAGCAAAAAATGATTAATAGATTTTCTTTCAAAGAATTTTAACTGGACAAACCAAAAACTATGCCACATGGGCTTTGGGTAGTTTTTTTTTCTTATTTAATCTTAAGTAAATAAAATATCTAGATTTTTTTTTGCTCTGAATGTGTTATTCTTCCAGTAAGTAGCCTTTTTTTGTCCCCATACTTCAGTTAACAATAAATAGATTACTAATCGATTAATCGTATCGGCCCTAAACCTTAGTGAGGATGTTTTGGTCTGGTTCGCCTTGACAGCAACCAATTGGAGCAACTCTTTCAAACCACAGTGAGCAGCCAGTGGTCCGGCTCTGCCCACCACCTAATCTTCTCGTCCGCAACAGTTACATCTGTGAGTGTGTGTGTTTCACAACACCTGCGCCAGATGTTACAGTATAGGAGCAGTCAGAGTTTCATTCTCTCACCATGTCTGTGAGCTGGAAAGGGAAGGGTGAGCATGTGTGCACTAATGCCAAGGGATGCACCGCGGTGTGGGTGGGCCACCTGCATCCTGCGGGGCAATTCCTGCCCTGCTTTAACGGGAACAGATAAGTGGTACTGTAGCGTAAAGTGATGAATGAGCGGGAAAATGTGCAGCTCTGAATAGCACGGCCTCAACAGAAGTCCCAGTCTGAGGAGCTGAGGACTCTCCTGCCTCCTCATCAGACTTTTCATCAACAGAACACACTTCTCATGGAGGCACGTTTTTTTTAGAGCTATTAAAATGTTACCCTTTCTTTTTTTAACAGTTTATAGTAGTTTTAATGAGCACTGTGCACTGCTGGTCAGTTGGCTACAGGTAGGCTGCAACATATATCCTAAATGTATTAAAGATGCAATAGAAAAATGGCAAAATGCATCTAAATTAATGCTAGAATGGAGGATAAAGATGTATCAATTTGCACCCACTGGGGAAATCAAGTAGATAGGGGTCATATCTACTATAATATAAATACTATAATATAAATCAAGTAGATAGGGGTCATGTCTCATTTTTTTAAATAGGTGAAATATGTTGGACTGGATTTCAGCATTTTATGTCACATTTTCGGAAATCATTCCATCCACTTTTAAACTGTGCAAAAATATGTCCAAAAACAAAAATATATAATTTTGTGCTTCTTTAAGAATTAAGAGCACTTAATGACTGCACTAAAGCTTCATACTGCAGCTGAGTCTCAGTGTAGTTACTTTCTTAAAGTCACTCAAGTGTTAAAGGAAAATTTGAAGCGTAAAAATGAGCATCAGTGTTAATCTACTGGCAGATTTCTCCAACATTTCTGGAAAATATTCCAGTTAATGTTTGGTTCTAAACATTTTCCATTCAAAAAAGTTCAGGTCCGAAAGAGTCAACAGGAATCACAAAGATTTTGCCACTTTCCGAGTAAATGTTCTTACCTTCTCAATTTCAGCAACTTTAGCCTTAATGGCCTCCGATCGACGTGCCTTTAAGTCCTCCTCTGGCGTCAGCTTTGGCTCCGTGCTGACAGCTGTGACCTCCTCCGTCTCTGCCGCAGATGCTGATGGTTTTTCCTGGCAGGCCAAAGGTCGAGGGTTAGAGCAGAAGTCAACAGGTTTAGAAACTGGCTCTGATTTCAAAGCCTTTCGAATAGAGACAAGTCTGCTCTCTTACAGGTGCCAGCGTCTTGTTTGCATGCGTCTCTTATTAAGCGGTCTGCACGCCAATGGAAAAATCTAGGAATAGCTTTCTGATAATAGCATCCTGTCAGACAGATTCAATATAATAAAAGGACATTGTGCAAATAAGTTACACTTATATTTAGTGAAAAGTAATATCTTTAAACTTTGTACATTATTGAGATTATTTTGTGTGTTATTTAAGGTGACTTTAGGGTGCACAAAAAAATGAAGCAGATATGAAAGACTGACAAAGTCATTGTTTGCATAGACTTATAAATGCTTTTACTTAATATCTCACCTATTTGAGTTGTCTGAATATATACAATAAGAACACTATAGAACTTCTATTTTTGCTGAACTAATCAGTAAACTGACAAAACAAATTTGTTAACAAAATTAAGTCTCTATGCGAGTCAAATACAACATTTTAATATCCTCGTATAGATTATCATGGTTCAGGCTGAGAAATACAAATCATTTAAAATAATCAAAAATTGTGAACTGTTGGACATCACTGAAATTATCCAGTTCTGTTTGACTCTGTAGCAAAACTTTAGAAAATTAAAGAAAAATTCTTACTTTTTTATTTGCCATAGCTTTATGTGAACTATAACAAAATATCCAACTGGCCCAGAAAAGTAAATCTGCATTCAAGCATCTCACATTTTTAACAACATGGTTAAATTAATATAAATAAATAAATTTAATGTTTTTGCTGAATTTTATGACAATAAGATTCATTACATTTAGTTAATAACAATAAAGAAAAAGGGATATTGCTACTTGTCCTTGTCTATCCACAAAAATGTGCTGAACTCTGAAAAGATAAATAGGTTCATCTGTTTGCCATAACATCAATTACTGTATTAATTGGTGATATAATCATAAAGCATATAATCTTAAAAGGTAAATTAAGTTTTTCCATCATCAAGAGCAACTTTTCACTGCAAAGCTGTTTGACCCTCTTAACTTTAAACCTACGAATCACTTCAGCATAGAAAAAGTTTTAAAACCTACTAATACAGACCAGTGTCTACACGTGACAGCAAACATACAAACTGTTTTATAGTTGAACCAAAGTGGATCCACATAAAAAAAATACGTTTAAATCCACACTTTTTTCACAACAAACTGTTGAAAATGTTTTCATAGTTGCATATAACAACAGAAAACGGGTGAAAAGCAGCAAGAAAACCTACAGAAAAACAGCAGAACTACTAATCAACGTCATGGTAAACAAAGCCATGCAAGTTTGACTCTTCAGAAGAACTAAGAGTGGCTTAAAACATTTGCACAGCGCTATATATACTTGTACAGAATGCGTGTAGATAAAATATTTTACCTTAGCAGCGAGTGAGCGGTGAGGAGAGCCCTCTACAGAGCTGCTGGGAGTGTAGCTCTTCGTTGTGTTGGACTTGTCTACGGAGATAAAATCATGGAAGGGCTACAGCTCATAATCATTCACAAATTAAGCTGGGAAAATAACCCAGCCTTTGGAATAAAAAAAAAAAACACAAACAAACAAAGAAACTGAAGAGTCAATGGGTAGTTTGTTTCGAACACGCTGACATTAATGAAAATGTGGCAGAAAAAATACCCTCTGTTACCGAGCAGGTTAAAGATCTCTGAGTATTCCATTATAATTATTTGTATTTGGTGCTGGTAACTGTAATCAGTCAAATGTTTCAAACAAAAACCTACCAGTTAGTCTTTGTTTGTGAATAAATCATATCAGAAACAATAAATTGCTTCCAAGGCATCTAAAGTAATAACTGCTCCTGGTTCACACATGACTGAACCCAAAATCTACTCATTTAAATATGTGTGGTCCTCTCACCTGTTTTGAAGTAAATCTTTGTGGAGGTTATTTCACTTATTAGCAAACTACCAGCTATCAAAGCCAAAAAGAAATTAAGTAAAATAGCAGACTGAAAGTGATTGTTAACGCTGCATATTTACTGCTCACACGGTGAGGAAAAGGTCACGTTATGCATCCCATGACAAACCACCCCAATAAACCAAAGGTATCCTTTTTCCCAGCCTTTAACAGAGCCTGTGTGTGTGTGAGCGTGTGTGTGTTGTGTTCATGTAATTAACGTCCCAACATGTTACAGCCCACCCTGACCCTTCACATTACACACCACCTCTAAAAACAGATGCCTTACCTGGAATGACTGAATTCCTTTGTTTTAATTGTTGGTGTGCGTTTCTTGAATATGGGAACATTTTTGTTCTACTGCTGTCGCTGCAACAGCTGAATTATTTTCACAGGTTATGTGTCATGCAAAGTCTTACGTGCTGCACTCCTTCTGTAATCTGTTTGCGCTTCAAGCCTTAAGTTAAAAGTTTTAGGTTGTGCCTTATAATCGAGTGTCAGATGGTTCAAAGTGGCAATCTGTTACGAGATGTCATAAAAGCCATTGGTCACCGGGTCAGGCGGTCAAATTCATTAGTGCCGGGGTCCAAGCACAAATTTACAATCAAAGACAAAACGCAGCGGAGGAGAGTTCATGATGGGTTCAATCGAGATTAACACCAGTTTGACTCGTGTTTTGGTTCACCAGATAGTTTGGCTCTGAAGTAAATTAAATGAGAAAACTAACTCTGTGTGATCTTTAAGACATTTGAGAAATTGCTTAATGAAAACCAAATCAGGGCAACCTGAGGGCTAATCATTTTCAGCAGCGTCACTCATCTGGCCATACTTACGCTTTTGCTGGTATGTGTAGCCTTTGTCCCGGTCGGGAGAGGAGCTCCTGTTGGTGTTGGATCCGGAACGGACGGGCGGATGGCCGTCCCTCCTTCCAGGTGAGCGCTCCCGTGTGATGACAAGGGACTTAGAGGACCTGTAGTCCTCATAATCCTCCCTGGTACAAAAACATTAAGCAGTGCAGTGACAAATTGACCTATTTACATCTGAAGTTCAGTTTTTTTTTCATATCAAATATTAAGTGGGAGTAAATTCATGTTGCATATCAAAGTTAGTGTGTACTTGAAAAGCACATATGACATCCAGGCTTTTATGGAAAGAATAAAGTGAACAAAATGGATTTTGGAGCTTTTTTGGGCTCGTTTTTGAACGTGAAGTTGCTCGTTTGGGCTTGGAAATAAGCAGAGACGCATAATAAATCCCAGAACTTGACTGGCATCCAGTTAGTTTTAGTCAGACTCTCCCTGTCCATCATTTCCCGGATGATCCGTCCCGCTGTCTGTTTGTTAATGTCAAGTTAATTTATTTGCTGCGAATGACGTCGAGCTTCGCGTTGCGCTCCAGAAAACTACAAACATCGAGACTAATATGAGCAGCGCACTAAAGATGAAAACAGCTATGAATGAACGAGTCTGTAAAGTTGTGCAACTGAACGCCATTATGATTATTAATATTAAGATAAGTATCACAAATCTGTACAGCAGCCATCTGAGTTGTGGAGCCACAGCAGGAGTTCTTTGAGCTGCTCTGTGACAGCAAACACAGGGCCGTAAAGCAGGATGGGGGCTTTAAAATCCTTTTTAGAGTTTTCCAGACAATACTGGATCACACAAAACACACGCAAATTACTCACGTTTTTTTTGTACTGTTGTAACCATTGAAAAATCTCCTCTTCAGTTCAATCTTGTAAGTGGAGACACATTGTTGATATACTATTATAAAATAGCTACAATTAAGTATTGGCAAAGCTCAATGTAATTTTCACAGGTGTTGTCAGCAACTGCTGAAAGTAACTAAAAAGTTACTTTTAATGTAACTTGGTTACTTTCCAAATCAAGTAGTCAGTAATCTAACCAAGTTACTTTTTCCCAGAATAATCAGTAAACCAATTAAAGTCACTTTATCAAAGTAACTATGCCATCATTGGGGCGGGGGACCATGCAGCTCATATGACCGGTTTCAGAACCGGAGCTGCATGGTTCTGAAAGCTTTTGCAAGATATTACATAAACAAAGGGAAGCTGAAAGGTAATTAGTAATTTCCTTTCACAAGTGGAAAAACCCCCAGCAATTTATCAGTCCTGTTAACAAAACCAACTATTTGTGAACTCTGTTACGCACTACTTGTGAAATTAGCGACATGTCTGTCCTGTCTGACACTAGGGCTGGGGGATATGAGGAAAATCTAACATCCTGATATATTTTTGCTATATCACGTAACTGAGCTCCAATGTTATTGTAAACTATGGAGCCCTTGCAGCATGATGTCACCCACGCAAGTTCCCGACCCCATTTCTCTGCTAGACTTAAATGTAAGCTCATATATAAAGTGATGCAGTATTTTGCTATGAACAGTCTACACTATGACTAGATAACAAGGTGAGAAATAAGTTTTAACTAAGAAAAAATAGCGAGGGAGAGGGAAGTAGGTCAGTTATGCTTGACTTTGACAAACTTAACATATAGATATGCTGTGGAACAAAGTGTGTTTTGGTTCAGCTTAAAAATAAAAATGACGACCCTCACACAAACTGACAGATCATCAGTAAAGCAGGTGTTTAAATTTAAATGAGCTAATCAGCCACCGCTGTGTTAGCGTGGCTAATAGCAGCGGTGGCTAATCTACCACAGCAACAACTCATTAATAATCGCAAAATACACATCAAGCCTAAAACCTGAAAACTGTAAGGAACTGAATGTTCTGTTCTATGTAGGGTAACGTTTGAGTGTTGTCAGTTGCGTTGTTGTCAGTTGCGTTGTTGTCAGTTGCTATGGCAACGAGTCTGCGCGTATCGTAAAGCCGACAGAGAGCGAGAAAAAAAATGAGTAGTATTGAGTTATTTTGCATTACATAGCATAAAATGAATCATACCTACGTCTCCCCGGGTTTCACTTTAACGGACTAGTTCTACCGCGGCAGCGCTGCTATGAACAGCATGAAAAAGAGTAGCCTGATTAGGGGGGAAATACATGTGTGGTACCGCCTCTTTTGGCAGTAGTTTAACATGTTATGCAAATTACCTGATTTTGTTCGACATCCTCCATATAAAATCCAAACTCCTGCCAAATTTCACTTCGGAACTAGACTTGTTGATTAGTCTTCAGTTAACGTCTCATTCACCCGCTCGCCTCAAACTCTCGCTGTCAGTTTGTTTTCTCCGCCGCAGCGTGATTGGTAGGTAGAATATTTTCAGTTTGGGAGAGAGGAGGGACTAGTGATGCATTCATAGGGTGTCGGACAAACCATACTCACAGTGAATTTGACGGCAAAAGTTTATTATTTGAACAATTTATGCTCGGTAGTAGCGATATAGCTATTTTAACTATTGTAAATTGAAACTATCGCGGTACATCGAGTATACTCGGTATATTGTCCAGCCCTATCTGACACCCACCTTGGAGGAGGACCACTCCCTCGACCTCTCTTTCGGATATTATGACCTCTGCTCCTGTTCCTGGAATCAAGGAAATTAAAAAAAATGTAAAAGAAAAAAAAAAAAGAAAGACAAGCATTCTGGATACAATTAGGTTCATCCTTCGGGGTTAAGACTAAAACTTTAGCCAAAAAATAAAATAAAAATTTAATAATACCCACGTTTTGCCACCTACAAATAGTGTTCAACAACAAGCAATGTGTGTTTCATTTCTAGTTATTCTGTTTGATTGTCTTGGGAATATCTGTAGGTAAGATCAGACCAAATTTCCCAATAACATTGAAAATGAATGCTGTTTAAATCCGATTAAAATGCCTTTGAGAGCTAAGTAAGCGAAAGTTGACAGATAGGAGGTTAAACCTCAAAGCCATACATCAATTTTTATTTAAAAAGCCCACAGACAGACAAGTGTGTGTTTGCCTGGAGAAGAAGCTGTCCAGCTGATTCTCCTCTCAGAGAGGGGTAAAGTGTGGAGTGGGGGAAGAGAGTGGAGGGGTGTTTGGCTAAGTGAGTAGACACTAGTGCCCTTTGTCCTCTTCTTTGGCCTGGCTTGACTCCTATACTCTCTACCAGAAGCTGCTGGTATGCACAAGCAGCAAGGAAAGAGGTTCGTTGATGGGGTTGTTATAATTGCTTAATCGCTCCGATGCTCTGAGAGGGATTTAATTTCTAATCCTAATTTCTGCACTTGAGAACACTTTATCTGTATATATAAACATCTTTATCACAATAGTTATTGACGAACCAATTTTTAAAATAGCAGAACCATAGTTTTTCCATTTAATTTAGCAGAATGCTAAAAGAAAAATGCAAAAGAAAAGTAAAGCTTAATGCAACTGTATTTATTAATGTACCCCAGGCTTATTACATAAAAAAAGGTTCTCATGTTCATCTTTGTAGAATAGAAGTCTTGCGCCATATAGTGGCCAAATTGGTGAATTACAACATAAATGCAGTGGAGGTTGTACAAGTCAGGAGAGTAAAACAATGTTACCTTGAACTTAACTGAAGCCTCAGGTCATCTCTGCTGTAACTCTGCTGGGGGAATGAGCCTTCCTGTAAAAAAAAGGAAGAAGAAAAAAACTAATATTTGAATATGACAGAATATATAAGATTTTCTGTTTATTCAGTTAGTATTTAATACAGTTGACACAAAATAATGTTAAAATGTAATACTTAATTGAGTGTTTTTTTTTATTCAGCATATTAAAGATTTTGCTTAATTGTGGAAAGATGGAAAGTCCTCTCGATAGAAGAGAAAACTCAAGCTTTTAAGAAAATGGATGCTTATCAATTAATCGTCAGTCGATCGATCAGATCGATCAACTTTACATTGACTCATTACTTGATAACATCCGTAGTCCACATCATCCCAAGCATGTCAAAAACTAGCACGACATTTTTCCAAATTCCCCTAAAGAGTCAAACAAGTAAACAAAAAAATATACGCTTTTGGTTTACACTGAGGAACAAGTGAATAAATCGCTAACCATGTATCTACCTTAAGCCAGCTGGTTTTTGTTACACCTCACGCCATAATCTTAATAAATGGCATGTGGGAGTGTTTTTACAATGCGCTCAAAATGCAGTAAAGAAAAAGAAGTTTGATTCAATCAGTAGTGTGTGTTCCATTAGTATCCCTTAAAAAAAATCCTTTCAAACCACGGTCATGTTTTTTAGTTGACGTACATTTCGATGTGGTGGAGAATTTCTTCGATAGCTGCCATAGTTTGGGTTTTCGTCATAGTACTGACTGTCATCAGGTTGATAACCATCTTCGCTGTGATATCCTCTTCCACTCTGGTAGTTGCGAGGGCCTCCGTACCGCTGATCCTCATATCCTCTGTCAAATTCCAACCCTGGGCGTTGCATAGGGTTCCTCTTGTCAATAATATTGACAACTCGATGAACTATTACCTGAAAAGACCAGTTTTGACATTTTAATGAAATCATTTCAGTATAATGCAGCTATAATGCCAGAAACAACCACACAACGCTGCATGCCAATAGGCATCGTAAAGCAACCGTTTGGCATACCTCTCTTGCATCCATTGGGGCAAAGCGCTCTTCATATTCCTCTCTGATAGATTTCCGACTATGCTGATAAGCCACTATAAAAAACAATGAGAGAAAACATAAGATGTACGCCTGTAGTACGTGTTTAATGTTTGGAATACAAAGATAACTTTTAACACTGCTTGTAAGAAAGAAATTTGTATTCAATTTGTATTTCTTAAAGAAATTGCAACCCTCTTCTGTCTAGAAGTTGTTGGATATTTTCTGAAAGTTGTTCATGTTTGAAGATGACCTGTATGAGGTTTGGATGCAAAAATAAGTAAAATGCTGTTAATTACACTTACTTTCAGGATAGGTTCCCTGCTCTGTCTACTGACAATGCTTCAGTTGAGGAAAAACAAACCTATGAAGTGAATACATAAAGACAAAATCATAAAAAAGCCAGTTATCACTGTATTGAACATGCAATCACACACACAAGTGTCTCAGCTCAGTTCAACATAGCAGGACACTATGGCTTGTTAATTGTTGATTTCCTTCAGCGAAATTGGTCAGATTTATCCCACTAGCTACATAAGCACATGTTCAGCTAAGTCTTTTATTGCGTGGCATAGAACATGCTAAAGCAGGGATGTCAAACTCCCTTGGGGACCGCTGCAGGACAGCGGTCCTCCAGGGCCACTGTCCTGCAGTTTTTAGAGGTGCCACTGATACAAACACTGGAATGAAATGGCTTAATTACCTCCTTCTTGTGTAGATAAGTTCTCCAGAGCCTTGCTAATGATCTGATTATTCTATTCAGGTGTGGTGCAGCAGAGGCACATTTAAAAGTTGCAAGACACCGGCCCTTGAGGACTGGAGTTTGACATCTGTGTGCTGGAGCATATTAACAAGAACAAAAAAAAGGTAAAGCCTATTAATCTTTTATTTGTGATCATGATTCAAAGCAGCTGGTAGTTTGTAATTCTCAGCATAAAAACGCTTAGTTTGAAAGCACCATTTCTCTGAACAATTGCAGGATCCAAGGAACTAAGTGAAAAGACTGTGGTTCTAAACCACAGCTTTTAAGCGTGGTAGCATCATACAAAAGCAAGATGATTGAAATTTGGATACAACTGGTTGTTCCAACAGGAACTAAATCCCAAATATGCATCAGAGCTGATTTTACAGTGGATAACACAGGCGCATCGAATGGCAGCCAGCTAAAACCTCGACTCTAAGTCTTTTGTAGGCCTGGACTACACTTAAAAGCTAAACACATGCTAATAGTGTTAGCTTGCATTTAAATTGCAAGACTTAAGTGAAGTCTTGCGATTATGATTAAAAGGGTGATAAAGTATCAATCCAGAACTTTGAGAGGAGGCCATTGATGGCTACAAAAAGCAGGAAGTTGTTTTGCGATATTTAACCAAATCTCTGCAGGAGTGTTTAAAGTCTAACTGTAACATTTTGACTTTGATTAAATGTTTGATGCACAAGTATTCCCCCCCAAAAAATGGTCCAAATGCTTCACTAACTACTATTTGGAAATAGTTTGAGGTTTAAAACCTCTACGCAAAAAGCGAGGCAGTCCCTGATGAATACCTGACGAACGTGTTCTAGCATCATTAGCAAACACATCCCGCTACAGTAGCAGCACATACGGAAGTCATGTGAAACTCACCGAATAATGAACTCACTACGCCCCTTCCGGAGAGGTCTGCCTTACATTGTCCTTCTGTCGATCTGTGTTTGGATGTAAAATCCGTGTTGCTTTTTGCTGATTCTTTCCTCTCTATTTACAACAGAACGTACATTAGGAACACTGCAGAAGCAACACCATTGTTTTCCTTATTTTCTTCTTCAGTGAAGAAAACGTGTTTTGGAAAAAAGGCGAGCGCCCTCTAGGGGTTTATGTGGCTCATGTTTCACCGGACAACGTCACGATAGGCATTGTTTCGGATGAATGAGGGGAATATGAAGCGGATTTTAATTTTAACGTGTATATTTTATAAACGATAAATCATTTATTGAACTCTGGCTCATTTAGCCCTCCATACAAAGTAATTTATATGGATGTTTTTGATAGGTGTTCTGTCACATCATAGGCAATTCTCCAAACAATTGAAGTCTCGTCTGCTCAGTTTACAGCGCTGTTAATTTTACAAAAGCCTTTCATCAGTGTCACATTTATTGCTGTTGTGATTACATCAAATGTGATTGGCTGAACAAGGATCACGTGACCAGCCCACCAGACTGGAGTTTCCACGACAGCTGAAAAGCTGTTAATGCGTGTGTTTTTTTCTCCCCACCTGTACGGTTGATCATTTCTAACTCCTCCAGGACCTAGTTTTGTAGAATGGGAGACAAGAAGAGTCCCACAAGGTAAAAGCTTCGCTGGTATGTTTCAATAATGACTTTAACGGGCTTTTAGTGAACAGAAAGCACGGTGAATGGATGGAGCTGTGTGGTACTGAAAGTGTTCATGGCGGCAGACTGCTGCTTGAGTGTGAATGTGTGGCTGCTTTCCGTGCCTCCCTGACCGGTGTTCAGACCAGGAAATGGGTTTCCCAATCAATTAAATACCGTGTTTGTGTTTAACGTAGCTGTTAGTGTTTAAAAAGCACAGCTGTCATTGTTAACATTTCCGCTGCCCGTGTGTGTTTGTTTTTGTTTGTGTCTGAAGGCCGAAGCGGCAGTCCAAGCCGTTCACCGACGATGGGTATTGGGACTGCAGTGTGTGCACGTTTAAGAACAGCGCCGAGGCGTTCAAGTGCTTGATGTGTGATGTCAGGAAGGGCACGTCAACCCGGTGAGTGCAGTAACTTTAACACCGAGAAATCCGCCTCTCCGTGGTTGGGGCTAAAGATGCTTGAGGGATTTAAATTAGATAATGAAGCGCACCTTGGTTGTATATCTTGGCGTAGATTAAGATTGTTTTAGCTTTTGCTAGAAGATTGTTTTTTCATGATCATATATACCCTGACCCAGTTTAGCATTTATTTCGTGTTTTATTTGAAATAAAAAATGCACTGTTTGTAATCCCAGAGCTGTGAGCACCTTTGGTTTAATTAGTAATATCTTATGAACATTTACAGTTAATAATACATTACACTTGTTTTCAGGCGGATTGTTTATTAGGCAGCAAATAAACAATCTAGACATCAGGATGATTTGAGGCAGTATTCTACTTCCTTAGCATGGTGACTTTCTGCAAGATAATGTGCCATGCCACAAAGCACAATTGATTCAGAAAGAGTTTGAAGAGGATTTCACTTTTCCTTCAAATTCCCCAAATCTCAGACTTAGTCCAGAGTCTCTGAGCCGGATCCAACTAGCATGGCTTTAAAGAATCAGCTGTTCACATCCTGGCATGAGGTACCACAATGCCAGAAAATAGTCTATGCCTCATCACAAAGAGGGAACCGAAATATGTTTATGCAGGTGATTGTAATGCTATGTCTGATTGGAGAACACTTAGCTCATAACTAAATGAGAAGTGTTAGATAATTGCTGAAGAAGGGCAACAGCTATTCCTACTGAAACTAAACTATACTAGGATAAATCAGCTTTATCCTAGAATAGAATATTTTATGAATTTTTATAATTTGAGAAAAAAATATATACTTTTTAAATCTACTAGGGGCTTTCAAGAGAACATGCCCATGTCAGCTGTTATCCCCAATATTATCTTAATCTTCTCAGAATAACACTGCATTATATTGATAGTAATTTGTTGATTATAAGTCAAGCTACCAATTCTGGCAGCCAGGTGGCTTAATAAATATGCTCATCACTTGCCGAGCGTAGTATTAAAGCAGTCGCAGCTCTATTAAAAGTGATGGTTGTTCCCTTAGTTCCTATGCCATGACTGATTCTGATGGTCATGTCTGGAAACATTTCCAAACAGCTGGTACTTTCTTCTTATTGAGGAAAAAGTAGTCATGCTAAATAGGTTATCATTCTTAAATGTCCAAAAAACAAATGCAACAGTATCTATTTTAATGCAAACCTTTCCTTTAGACTTCTGCTGTTAGCTTAAAGATATGACAAGAGTGTGAACTCAGAAACATTGCTCTTTAGCACTGCTTCACTTAATTCCCCCCTGTTGCCGGATGGTCTGCTTTGATTGTTGAATCATAGCCGCTTACTCTTTGAATATGCTGACTTGACATCTCTTGAACACCTGCACTCCCACGGCTCTCTGCTAGGGTAACTGATAATGACGTTTGTTATTGTCACAACAACAGACATCAGTTATCGCCCTCAAAGAGGTTTTGATTTTATTCCCAACAGAAAAGGAATACATGCACAGTATGATCATAACTTTAATGCTTTTACTGTTTTCTCATCCCTACCTCAACATAAGAATTGACATTTGATTCTCTGCAAAAGGGTTAGATAAAAATATGTCGCCCTTCTTTAAAGGAATTGTTTTAGCAAGCTAGTGACACAACATGCTAGCTGTGTTTGCTTTGTGCTACATTGACCTGATCAGTATTGTTTGCATTCCTCATGAACAGAAGTAATTGGTAAACTGTTAGCTTACCAATTTTCTTTCATTTATTGTAAATTTAGCCTGAAATTAGCATTTGTTGGCACAGACTCTTTGTGGCCACAGTTCAGTTTCAGTAACATGCATAAGAGAAATATAAGTGAGGTCAGAATGGATTTATTTTATTTCCATACATGTGACGGCATTGGAAACAATTCAGCTTTGAATGTAAATGAAACATCAGGGAAAACAATTTAATTAACCACTCAATAGAAGGTGAAAGGATTTTATTTATTTTTTGTCCCCCCACCTCCTGCTTCAACACACCCGAGTCAAATAATGAGGTCATTAGCTGGACTTTGGAGAATTTGTCTGCACATAGTTGATTGAGGTTTGTCGAACCAGTTGCAGGATACTGATTTGTGGAGAGGAATTCACTATAACCAGCAACATTTGTTGCCATCACTTCAGAGGCAACTGTTTGTATGTTTTCCACAGAATATACTGCAGATTTAATTTTCAAAAGGCTCTTATTGTTTCTGTTATGTTGATTTGATCTTATTCAAATCATTCATGCCAAGTCTTCACCCAGGACATGTCATTCTAAAACAGGAAATGAGGCATTTTGAACACAACTGTATAACTAATTGGAAAGTTGTTTTTTTTTTTTTCTCCCGTCCTTTTTAGAAAGCCACGACCCGTTGCACAGCTTGTTGCACAGCAAGTAAATCAACAGTTTGCATCGCCGACGCATCCCAAAAAGGAGAAGAGAGAAAAGTCCGAGAAGGACAAAAGTGACAAAGATACCACACTGAAAAAGAAAAACCAGAAAAGGATGAGGTAATTATTAAAATCTGAAATATTTAGTGTCCTCTCTGAGCAGTTCTCATTGACCCGTTTGTTTTGCTCTCTCAGCAAGCCAAGGTTAAAGAACATAGACAGGAGCAGTGCCCAGCATCTGGAGGTCACGGTCGGAGACTTGACTGTAGTTATCACAGACTTTAAGGAGAAAGTTAAATCCACATCTTCCTCAGTGAGCACCGCCTCAGCAGACCAGCACAGCCAAAGTGGCTCAAGCTCCGACAACACGGAGCGAGGGGTCTCCAGGTGCTCCTCGCCCCGTGGGGAGACTTCGTCGATTAACAGCGAGACTCACTAGCCCTCACGCTCCCAGTCGGCGTAAACACACCGATCTGCACTCTCCACAGTCAGTCAGAAAATAAACTTCAACATGCACATTTTTCTTCATATAAAACCTTAAATGTCAGAATGATGGCATCCAATTCCATTTGTGGTTATATATTTCTCTGCCTTCCCCATGGTTTAGCCTGTGTGATCGGTTCCAGGCTCTCCTGCAGCTGGCATGATGAACTGAAAATGGAGCAGTAGCATTAAAACTCGGATGTCTGTGTGTAGCCGTGCCACATTTCTTGGTGCTTCAATAGTGTTGCCTCAGTGTCGCAGACTGATGTCGGTCGCTGCACACAAATAATTAGGTCATGGTGGAAATGTGAAGAAATCATCTCAGAATAATAGTTTATTTTTTCTCAATATAATTTGCACTTGTTGCCAATCCTGTGTTAGTAACAATTTTTGCATTATTTTCATGTTGGTGTTGTAATACTGTTGGTTACCTGCCTTTTCCGGCACACATTTTATGCCACTGAATGCAATAACTGTTTTACTATCTAACATCTAAGTACAATTTTACTAAGCAAGCTTTGCCCTCAGTTTGTAGACGGGTCTGATTTAATCTATAGAATGATTTATATTGTAAGAAATTGAATAAAATGAATTGTAGATATATTAATGTTTCTGAATTTTTAAGCGGAAGATTTACAATTACTAGTGATGTGTCTGTTTGGTATTTGCATATTTCCTTGTTCAGCAGTCATCTTGAAGCTTTGCAGTTTACATTGAATTTCTTAACACCTGTACTTCAGTTAAAATTCTGCTCAAGTTTTATGATGGGTAAGCCCTGTCAGTTTAGTATGAATCAATGCCCAGTCAAAGGTTTGGGGAAGATTCACAAAGTGTGGCATTCAACTTGCACCCTATGGTGGCATATTCAGGACCTGAGTAAGAACTGTTGCATTACTTTGTTTAGTTATACCAGAGATAATGTCAGAAGTGTCCTATCTGAACTAAGGTAATAAAAATTAATTTAAAAAGGCTAACTGGTTGCTTGACATTTTTTCAGATTTTTTTTAACAAGATCCCAGAGCCTACACGAATGAGTGGGGAGGATACTTGAAGAACAGAATTCCAGGATTGGAGTGACTATGTGTGGGCATTAGAACCATATTAAGACCAGATGAGATAAATGGTCAGGTGTGGTCTTTAAGCTCATCAAACTATGGCTTTGTGGGCACATTCCAGGCTCTTTTATGAATGTTGGTATCCAGATGTCTAGGAGCTGAGCTGACTTTCCTAGATGTCAGTTCTAGGAAAGTCATGCAACCTTCAACTGGAGTCTATATTAAACTATAAAATTGTTTCTCTATTTGTTCTGACCTGATAACACAGGAAAAAACCTGCCTCCCTTAGCACTGGTCCCAAAACAATATTCAGGCATAAACTAGAAACTTCTAAGCCAGAGGTTTAGGACTGTGAGGAAGTGGGAAAAGGAGTAAAAACAAAAGTTACACTTCTGCATTATAAGTAGATATGGGGACATAGAGGATGAGGCCTTTTATGTTTATATAATATGTGGTAACCTCACGTGTAACGGAAGTAAAAATGTGTTGTTTATTAGCAGAAAGGTTGGTCCTTATTCTGATATTAGCTCGTCAGCATAAGTTGGCCAACCTTGTGTACAATACACACCTCATGGTGGTCTGTGTGTACAAAGGTTGGCACTTGGCAGACAGTCCTCGTTCACTGACAGGAACACGTGTAACAGCGGTGGGCGGAGCGGAAAACTAAACACCAACTACCGCTCACTTCTACTAGCTATGACTTAACTTCTATAGCCCCTAGTACCACACGTGGTACCTAGCTAGGATCAGAAAAAATGTTTCTTTTTGCACATAACTGAAGCGCAAAATGCGATGCTATCTACACGCGTATCTCCTGTGCACGGTCTGTACATTTTTCTCCTTACTGTATATGTTCAGTCAGCTTGCCTCCACCTTGGAGGACAGGGACGAGCGGTCAGGAGGAGGCAGGATATCCGGGAGGAGCAGTCATGACGCCGGGCACGCTCTCAAGAAAAGGCCAGGACTGTTAGGCCTCCGGGACCGAGAGCCGGGACAGAACAGGTACCTTTTAGCAAGCCGTGACTTCTTTTTGTTGTTGTGACAATTAACATAATTTGTAAAGGTGAGCTTTAAATGTTAGTTTATCCTCCTCGTGTTTAGTTATTGACTTAGCTCATTAACTAATAAGATAATGCTTAAAGTTTACAAGTTATACAGGCACATTTTCAGTTATGTATTCGTTGTCAGTTTGCGTACATATTCGGAAAATGTGTGGTTCTGCGTGTTTTATATTAAATTAACACTAGTGCTAACACTGTAATTGACAGGCTTAATGTGACTTCTAACTAACTACCTCATTAACCTCAGCTTAATGTTGGATTTAGCGCACAACCATCTGTTAATGAACTTTAGAAGATATCTCAGCAACGATCTGATCTCTAAAAGCTATGTTCAAGAACTTGATTACGATCTAAAGATAAAAAAGACCATGTTTTTATTCTGTCAGGTGTAAATCACTGTCAGTCTCTTACTGGAATCCATATTGGAGACAACCTGCTGATGATGTTTGTGGAGTGAACTGCTTATTGGAATCACCTCTTGGGTATGATTTGATTTTGTGAACATCTAAGATTATTAGTGATCGATTTTAGAATGAAAAAAGTCCCCAGACATGTCCAGCTTTCCCACTGTTCCCCTGTGATGATTTTTGAATCACCGATATCCAATGTACATGAAATTGCCAGGCTCTTTCGCAATACTGTGTACTTTTATGAGTTTGGTTCCATGAGTCTCATAGTCAATGATAGTTAAATATTCTTAAACACGGCAAAATCTTATCCGTGTATGGTTATTATATGAGCTAACATCCATTACAATGAGTTTCATCATAATTCAGTTAGTCACACCCTACCGAAACCCTATTTTAGTAATAAATCCGGGGCTTGATTTTCTCTGTTACTCATTTCTGAAGGGATTGGTACAGTACCTTATTCCAGTATGTTATTAATTGTTGTATGTTTCCACATATTGTCATGTCGCCGACAGAAACTTCAATGTGTAATAAGCAATGTAGTGCTTAAAATGAGACATGAAAAGTTGGTTGTTAATGCGTCATACATTTGTGTTCAGCCTTCTTGAATCATTAGTTTCTTGAAAATTGTGTTGCTACTGTTAATCTTTCAAGGTATGCCTCCTTTGCTTAGTCTGCTTTGCAAAACCAGTTAATCTCATACAGATTAGACGGAGAGTATCGTAGAATGTCAATTTTTAATTTGTGACCCAAATCTTCAGTTTGATTTAGGGTTTGGTCTTTGACTGGACCTTTCGAACACAATTTCCTCCAAACCATTCCATTGTAGCTACGGCTGTGTGTTTAGGGTCGCTCTACTGCTGACAGGAGACTCTCCACCTCAGTCTCAAGTGCTTTTCTTTTTTAGTCTTTATTTCATAACCCTGATTTAGATTTCTCCTCAACTTTCCTGTGTTCACTCTTTATGAGGTATTTTGTTCAATAATGTTCTCTCAAAAAACTTCAAAGGCCTGCAAGAAAGTAAGTGGGATTGAGTTACACACAGGTGCTCTCTGTTTACTAGCCACTTATGAAGGGAATGGGTTCGACCTGATTCTTTTTACAAGTATCAGGTTGAATAGGTAGACATTTTTGACATTTTCTTTGAAATCTTGAAAACAGTAACGCACCGTTTGTGTTTATCTGTCCAATAAAATCTGAAGAAAGTACATTGAAGTGTGCGTTTGACATGTGACAAAATGTGAGAACGTTAAAGCGGTGTTGATATTTCTTTAATCGCTCTAGGTCTCTAGGTTAAGTTTTTTTAATTTAGTCAGTATTTGTATTATTAAATGCAAATTTGAGGTTGTGTATGTTCAGGTTTTCACATAAATAGAAAAACCTAAATTTTGCTTAAATTGCTTGTAAATAAATAACTTAATTTTTTTTATAAGGCAAACTTTTACAATGCATCCATTAACTCTTTCACCACTCCAGGGTGGGCCGTGGAGGGTTTTCGTAATAGTGTTGCTGCCAAGGCCTGCTTAATCTTTTCTGCTGTAAAATGACTAAACTTATGACTGATGTAATCATGTCTTGGCTGTTAGTGAGAAGTTGAGCTCTGCTACAAAAGAACCTAAAAATGACAGAAGTCACCTCGCTGTGGTGGCCTGCGGCGCCAGGCTGGAGGAAACCCTCACCATGCTGAAGTCTGCCGTCCTCTTCAGCAGAAAGCCTGTGCACTTCCACATCTTCGCCGAGGATGATCTGCATGGCGGCTTCAGAAATGCTGTAAGTGTGTGTCCCAACTGCAGGGAAACCTTCAAAGTCCTAGATTTACCCCAAAAACCTTTATGGCCCTGAGAAGGGAGTGCATTTTCAGTGTCTTGATAGGCTTAATTGTTGCAATCTATTATTGTTTTATTGCACCTTGTAATTCCTCCGTTTGTGTTTCCTGATTGTTTGGGATTTCCATCCATCCATCCATTTTCTAATACCCTTGTCCCTACTGGGGTCAGCAGGTGCTGCTGCCTATCTCCAGCTAACGTTTCGGGCGAGAGGTGCGGTCATCCTGGACAGGTTGCCAGTCTGTCGCAGGGCAGTTGTTTGGAATTTGCTTTAGTGAATTATTGCTATGTGAATGGGCATTGGCGTTTGCAGCAAAACTCAAACTCAGTTGTCTTATTTCTGGATATTCTTTGCTTCTCCAATGGTTTTATAAAGGCGTTTTTATGTTTAAACTCTAAAACACTTTAAAATGAGACATTCGATGCACAGTGACGGACAGATTTCCGTGTCCTATTTTCATCCCTCAAGTTGGAAATGTGGCCTGTGGCAATCCGGACAAAGTTTACATTCACCATCTATCCAATCATGTTTCCTGAGAAGAATGCAAGCGAGTGGAAAAAGCTCTTCAAGCCTTGTGCCTCTCAGAGGCTGTTTCTGCCGGTAGGCCTGAAGTCATTTTAATCAGAAGATATTCATCAGAAATTCTTTACTTTTTTAGAAATTCTAATATTGTTTCCTGTTTCCCCCCTCCTCCTCAGCTAATCTTAAAGCAGGTGGATTCTTTGCTTTATGTAGACACGGATATTCTTTTTCTGCGTCCAGTGGAAGATATCTGGGGCCTACTTTCTCAGTTTAACGTGAGCCAATTGGCTGCCATGGCACCGGAGCACGAGGAGCCTCGTATCGGCTGGTATAACCGTTTCGCTCGTCACCCGTACTACGGCAAGACGGGCGTCAACTCAGGGGTCATGCTCATGAACATGACGCGCATCAGGGAAAAAGTCTTCAAGGTAAAGAGTGCGATACCTACTGCCATCTGTAGAAATACTGATCGGGCGTGCTTTATTATTATTGAAGCATTTATTGGCAGCAGTCTGATGTGCCATTGATTTATGCTGCTAATTGCTGGCCTCAGATGGTCTGTATATGGTTATATGCTTGTTCAAGCAGTTAATGACTGAAAAAGTGACATGGATGTTTAATAATATTTGAACAAAATACCATTTCCAGTGGTTCTGCTGCAGTACTCTGATCAAACAGTTGAGGTCGCTCTTGTACTTTTGCTTAAAATCCCTTCAGCTTGCATAGGTTTCTACAAAACAACCTCCTTGATGTAAAAGTGACTTAAAAAAAAAGACTGACTAGCCCAAAAAGCAGATTTGTTTGTTTCTTGACGTAAATTGACATAAATTCTTGGGTTGCTATTATTTTTTTTCCCTCACTTTAGAATGACATGTCAGCTGTACTGCTCCAGTGGGGGGAAATTCTCATGCCTCTTCTTCAAAAGTATAAACTCAACATCACCTGGGGGGACCAGGATCTTCTTAACATCATATTTCATCACAACCCTGGTAGGTGCGACCTTGTTATTGTATTGTGTATTGTATCCCATATGTTGGATTTTCTGTTGTTTGTTTTGTAGTAGGCTGTTATTAAAGAAGCAAGTTTATGCCTTTTTTCTTCATTTTGTTCCTCTGCAGAAAGCCTGTATGTGTTTCCCTGCCAGTGGAACTACCGTCCCGACCACTGTATCTATGGCAGCAACTGTCAACAAGCTGAAGAAGAAGGTGTCTTTATTCTCCATGGTAACAGGGGAGTTTATCACAATGACAAACAACCTGCTTTCAGAGCCGCCTATGAGGCAATCAGAAAGGTAAAAAGACAACATTATAGTAAAAAAAGAATAAAATAAAATCTTAAAGTTTGTAAAAATCATGATGGAGCAAAAAAAAAAATCGCATGAAATGAGTTGAAATTCACCTTATACGGTTGTGTTCAAAATGAAGTTGCATGCAGTGGCACTTTTCGATATGTCCTGGAGGGCTTTCAAAGGCACTCTGTAGAAAAAAAACATGTTGGGCTCCAATAAATCCATTGAAGCTCCACCCTTCAGTCTCCCTCTAGTTGGGAACACAGTTCCGCTGCCGTGTTAAAGAAACTCAAAGAGAACTCTGAGAAGGGAATGAAAAACCAAGGGGAACATTTTTCTCTCTTGGGGTCTGTTTGAAGCTTTAGAAAATCTCCTAAGGGCCAGCTGGTTGGAGCTGCTTCTCGCTAGCCCAGGTCCCACTGGCCTCAACAGTGAGCCAGTCTGCTTTAGATTTTAAATGTTGGGGCTTTTTAGTAATAATCATCTGTAAAGTTTACTCTCAAATTCAGCATTCAAAGCATTTTTACCGCAGTAATTCAAACACACTAAGGGAGGGGGAACGCAACCCGGCTCACTCATTATTATGCATTGCATTTCATTGCAGTTGGATAACTGATATGTATTAATTTAAACACAAATTGAGATGGTATATTGATTCACATTCCACAGTGTGATTAAGTGTAGTCATATTTTTAATGTTCCAACCCCAGTAAATGTATAAATACAAATAAGTAGATTTGTCCGTCCATTTGTCTATGTTGCAAAAATTGCTTTTATGAAGCACAAGACAAGCACAAGACCTGGCATCTAGCAGATCAGTGTTCCACTCAGAGCGCCATGTGTGCAACAGCCAGTGCTGATCGGGTGTGTGTGTGTGTTTAAACTATTTGGAGAAAGGTTTGTTTGTTTGTCATTTTCTTATCAATAGGCGCTTTCTATTATAGATGCATCCGCCCACCGGAGCAGAATCAATATTCTGCTAAATATTTCCTTTATCATATTTAAGTTCTCTAAAGAAAGCGGAGATGCATCTTCCCAGACTTTACTGCAGAAGTGGTTACATCTGTCAAGCGACAATATCAGACATCAAACAGTTGCACAGTTTGATTCACCTTTTAAAGCAAAAGGTTAAATATACATTATTTTTACACCTTCTGCTGTTGAAGGCAGCTTTGTGATGTGTGAACATAGATGGGTGTAATTTAACCGGGAAGCATAGCTGCTGTCCCACGAGGCGTGTTGTAATCTTTCCTGTTTTGCTCCGTGTTGCGGGATCTCGGATGGTCACAGCAGCAATATAATCTGGAAGGATCCAGCTGGGATACAGAGCAGTGAGAAATGGAAGAAGGCAGGAAAAATGAGCTCATTCTCCTCTGCAAAGGAGGACATAGCTTTTTTTTTTCTCACTACCTCACACCATAGGCAGCGTCTGCTACAAGTGACCTCAAGGAACGGCATGTGCTGAGCTGAACTTTGCTGGCAAGAAGTTGG
The DNA here is from genome assembly GCA_902982915.1 of Phalloptychus januarius. Classification (NCBI taxonomy): domain Eukaryota; kingdom Metazoa; phylum Chordata; class Actinopteri; order Cyprinodontiformes; family Poeciliidae; genus Phalloptychus; species Phalloptychus januarius. Next base: position 14,278,283 of record CADWAE010000471.1, on the reverse strand, counting down.
AGCTCTGCTGATATTTTGCTTGCAGCGTTAGTCAGGAGCAGGTGAGGCTAGATGAGGCAAAAAGCATGTTGTCATCCGTTTCTGAGAGAGATGAGACGTAATGGAGCTGCTGCCTCACTTGGACAAAATGTCTTTTGTTTAGTTGAAAACAAGACTCCATTTCAAGGACAAAACAGAAGACAAGCACTTCTGTAATAGCAATGGAATAGATAAGCAAAAATCTAACGATAAAATCAAACTTAGTTAGTTCACTGATGGTATCTTTTGTTTTGTTTAGGGCTGTCATTGCATTAAAAAATGAAACAACCACAACAGCATAATAGCTCCACATGCAATCGCAAATACATTTTAATTTGACTTTACCAAATAAGACTTGGGTTCTAGGCAGGAGGTTCATATGAGTGGCATACAGAATGTCCCATTCTTATTCCCTTGGAGATGCTTCGAATCATAATCTGATCAATTTAATCTGATTACTTTTTATGTGCCCCCTGCCACATCAATGTTTGATCAGCCCATAACCTGCATCATATCCATATCCCTCCGAGCACAGAGCCTCACTTTGGTTCCTGCCTTCCCATAAAAGCTTTTTCCACATACAGCCACCGTGTTCTGCACTGTGAGCCGAGAGCATCCAGTGTAACGCAGCAGCGTGTGTTGCAAGGCGTCATAAAAACCGGTGTTAAAGCTCACACACGTCTCCAGAATAGGATTGATATCACATTCCTCGCATAGCCTTGTTTTAGTAACAACAAGGTGAAAGTGCTTTTGCAATTAAGCAAAAGTTCCTGCTTAATTGCTGATATCATAACCAACTTCATGTCTTTAAGGTTGACATGTTGGATCAGATGGTTATCAAACGGACACAGTTGGATATCTTGTTTATATGCAATTTTGACATGAAAACCCACACATGCTCATAGTTTGTGTTTTTGAAATTCGTTGAAATCATTTCCCTCTGGAACAAGAACAGGTCAATTTATGAAGATAGGTATGGTGACATCCTTATCATTTGTACAAGGTAAGGGGCAAAATCTACACAATTCTAAAAAGTGAATGTAAGATCTATAGACCATAAGAATATACATAATTTTCATTCTCCTAGAATATAAGTGATGGTCAAGATAACCCCTGTTGTGTTTACATTCATTGGTTCAAACATATTTTTTTGGCTTAGCAAGCATTCACTGTATTGGCTGCCCTGCTTTAAACCTATAATCTCAAAGACTTATTAGCACATTCCACATCCAGAGTAAGGAAGTAAATTGGCCTGAAGTCTCTCAGTCTCTCTTCATTGTTGCTCTTTTTCGATCCCTCTTTGTTGATTTGAGCTCACTGGTCAACCTGCGGGCAGCAATCCATGGGAAGAGGAGGAGCAGCGTCATTAGGCGGCCTCCATCCATTACCGGGACAGGCCTTACCTGGCCACTATCAATGCAGGCAATGTTCTCAGCCATTAAGTAAACGAGCAGGCTTCATTATGAGGCACTCGGCCAGCTCCATCAGTCTCTCCAGCAGCAGAGAGGCACGTACTGCTCATATTAGAGTACTCAGATTTTAGGGTCTTTGTGGATGGAAAAAAAATAGCTTAATTCATCAAGTAAAATTGGTCTTTGTTGCAAAATTATCCCATTAGTTCAGAGAACCACAAAGCTTTCCATCCTTTGTTTCCCCTCATTGTGTCTTGAAGTTTATTATCCGCCCTTCTTTCTTCAGTTCCCTCGGCACCCTCCCACTTTGTTCCCACTTGTTCCTTTGAGAACAACATCCTAAAGCCCTCTGCAGACGGTTCTGGGAGGAACTCCTATTTCCATCTTGCCAAGAGCGCCTTTAGTCATCCCTGCTCCCAAGGCAGGCTCTCTCAGCCGGCAGAGGAGCTTGCAATAAAGGCCACTACCATTACCGAGCCAAGCTCACTGAAGAGTTGTAAAATTTTTAGTGCTGATGCTAGTTTGAGACATCATGATGGCTGTGTGGACAACGTAACAGCCACATCCACATAAAAATCGATAGGCGGCTGTTAATGGCACTATATTGCCTGCCGCGGTGTATGAAAGATAATAAAGAAACAGTTTTGAGTAATGCGATGCTTTGCCAAACTGGAGTCAAATAAGACGCTGTAAAATACGTGTTCCTTTTTATTTACTAGAGCTATAAACAATTGCTTTTCCTCAATGTGAAAGTGAAATCCCAGGATCTTTATCTTGTCTCACGAGATGGCAGGAACCTTGGTTTCCCTCAACTGGCTGGAAATCTGGAAGTTTTATCTTTGCTGTTGGAATCAGACGGCACGGAATATATGAGGAAGCACGTTTGAAACTCTGCAGATGTTGCTTTGTCTTATACTGCCATTCTTTACTGACTCTGTATTTCTGTTCTAGTGATGATTAATATTCATAATCCACATGCAATGTTAGTTGACATGTGCAAATTACTCTCTTGAACTGACAGAGACCAAATTCATGATGTGGAAGTGGGTATGAAACAACACCTAAATATCTATATATCTACATTTATGTATCTAAATATATATAATATATGATATATATACATAAAAATCAACTGGTCCAATAATTAAAAGCATGGAATTTTATTGCACTGTTTTCCAAGTCTTGATAAGTGTGGAAACAATCATATTGTTCTTGCTTAATTACCTGTCCTGTTGCCTGTATAAATAATCCCATCTACCTACCAAACACAGTTAAGTAAATGGAAACCATGGTAACCATTTTGTTGTAAGTGGTAAAAACATGCTGTTAAGTAAAGGTTGTCAAATGGAAGTGGGTTGGGACAAATGTTGAAATGGTGGCACCAATTGGAGCATAAATTGGTGAATTGACCCAGACCCTCTGGATACAGAACCGTAGAATAAAATAATATCTTCCTTGTCAGTTTTCTGACAACATAATGATAACCCATCCATGTTTCTTCTGACCCCAGTACTCCTTTGGCGAGGACATGGAGAGCTCCCTGCTTCAGCCACTGGAAGCATCATTGCAGGCAACTTCGCATTCCTACTGCGGCCGATCCAGCCACTTGTTTACCAAAAGGTTAAAAGAGACCATCAGGGCTGTTTAACCAGAAGACATGGCTAGGATCGCAAGCTAATATCCTTCCAGTGCCTGATGCTTGTTGACTGATGTTCCTCCTGTGGAGATGACTTACTGGACGATGTAGTTAAGACCAGACGGTAATTTGTTTACATTGTGTATGCTGAGATTGTACGTTGGGATTTTGTGAGTGGAAAAATAATGAGCAGAATGTTTTTTTTTTTTTACACATAGATAGTTTTGGTACATATCTGTCTGATGAAGATGCAATAAGGACATGGATACTTTCTCACTTTCCTCGAAAATACACTGTCTTCACTTTGCCTGGCAGAGATTACAAACTTGATGCTAAGGACAACAATCTCTGTTTTTAATGACAATCAAATTTTTTTTATTTTATTTTTTGTTTTTATATTCAGAGAGATCTTGATAAGAAGTAAAGACACTTATTTGCTTTGAGTTTCATGAGAAAACAAAATTTTGACCTAAAGATAGTATTTTATTTAGTATTTTAGATTCTTAATATAATTCTACACAATTATTTCCTTTCTTGGTTTTGGTTAAAGTTCTCTTGATTAAACATTTCATATTATTTGGATCAGTATTTATTGGACATCTGTGATGTCAACCTGAAGTTTTTGTGGGTATTATTTCACTGTTCTTCATTTATTGCATATTTTATTGGACATGTCTTGTTCGTGTTTATTGCTGCCCGAACAAAATCCGTTTGTATAACTGATGTAACTTCAAAGGGACTGTGCTCTGAAATCAAACAACCAAACATCATGAGGAATTTAATGATGTATTTGATTATGTTTGCTTTAAAACTGGAAAAACGAATATTGAATGTTTAGGAAACATTTTAGAATAAATCCAAAAATATTTCTATTGCTTCTGTTTTTGTTGTTTTAATCTACAATATATATGCTTGATGTTAAAATGGAAAGTCATAAACTGTAGGAACTGCAGGTTACAAGACTGTTAAGTTTTTTTTTTCCTATCAAACTTCTCTACAACTAAACAACCAGCAGCTGTCTGTTTTGTTGTAAAGTCATGTTTGATTGGATAATACATTCACCTATCACTAGGTGCTAGTTTATGAACCTAGCCAATCATACAGCAGCAGCTCAGTACGTTTAGGCTGCGAGATATGAAGAAACAGGATTGTATTTACTTAAAAGCTGGAATGATTGTTGGTGTTAGTTCACCCTCTCATGATTCTAGAGAAATAGTCTGGAGATATATCCAGTGACCATCTGTTATTTAGATGTAAATGCCTGAGAAATACACCAGGAGCTCAAAGGCTTCTTGCTACGACCACCTCCAGGACATTGTCTGCCCTGGAGGTGGTCTCTACCAAATATTGGAGAATATTTTCTTGGCGCAAATTTACTCTTGTTACCAACTGAGTATTGTTTTACTCTCATATCTGGCAGAAGTGTTATTGCTGATCAGGTCCATCCCCTTATGATCCTGCTGGCTCCTTCCAGCAGGATAACACGCCCTATTATCTCATTGTTGCTTCTTGAACAAAATGAGTTTGCTGTACTACAAACTGTTGTACTACATTGTGCTACAATGACTTTCAAAGTTAACCAGATCTCAATCTACTAGCACTCTTGGGATGTGGTAGAGCAGGAGATTCTTATCAGGCATGAGCAGCCAACAACTCAGCAGAAACCTATTTATGTTTATAATGTCAGTTTGGATGAAAATCAGTAAAGCAATAATTTTTTACCTTGTTTATCTTGTTGAGTTTATGCCACGCAGAATCAAGTTAATTCCTAAGGGGTAGAGTAAAAGCAAAGTACCCTACAAAGTGGCTGATGAACACAATGAATACTCACACAATATAAACTCTGCAGGGTTGTAACTGAATAAATGTTCTTCCTGATTTTAAACATGACCTCGCTCAGTAATGAAGAATATGGATCACTGGTTATGTTTACGTTCACAGATAATTTATGAATAAAATAGTCTTTTCCAGCCTAAAAAATTTGCCTACTTATTGCTCATTCATGTCATACTGAGACAGAGCATAGACTCAATCCTAGAAGGGTGCAGTGAGCTGAAAATGAGAAATCAATGTAAGAGGAGTTGAGAAACTGTTGTTAGATGGCCAAAAGAGGAGCTGATGTGACTGGGTCGGCAGCCTGTGGCTCTTCATTTCGCAGACGCATCGACGGACGTGCCCCGAATTGGCAACGGTTCTGTGTGATGAATTTAAAATGGACTCTATGCTAAGAACCAGCTTGATGTATCCATGTTCTTGTCAAGGAGTGGCTTAGTGTGCAGCAAGTGTGGAAAAGGTTTGGAATATTTTTTTAGAAAAGTGATCATACATCTACCTCTGAATCTGTAAATCAATGGCAAATGAGTGTAAAACAAAACTGCAGCAAGTCCAATGGATTTATCAGGAAATGAATGATTTTATTGTGTTGTAAATCTGCTGTGATGCCCGTTAACTCTTTTTCTCCTTCTGTCCGCGCTTAATAAAATAACACAAGGTCTGACAAAGGTTTCCAAACGAGCTTTTGCTTCTTCAAAACAGAATTTGTTGGATGCTGTAAAAGCATCGCCAACTTTCTTTCTACTTATCTTCATGAGATTAAGCATTAAGAGTGGCCTATTTGTCTCGCATAACGAGCTCATACATCTCCAGGGAAATGCCTGGTGATGGTGAATATATTTAAGCACAACCCTTTTAAAGATAAATGTTTTTTTTTCTGCTTAAAAATGCAAAGTGTTTTCTGTTTTTAGGTGGACAGGCTATTGCTACCTCAGCCTGCTTTTACTCTCCCTGAGCATAATGGTGATTGAGGTCTCATCCGCCAATGGATTATTCATGTTACGGCCTGCTCTGCCTGCTCCCCATGTGGTATTCAGCAGGGATTTAAACACCTGAAATCATTTAAAAGCAACCAGGGCCAAAATGAATTATCACCAAGCAAAAAAATAAGTAAAAAAATAAAAAAGGATAATACAATGTTTGGAATTTAAAGACGGCAACATTGGAAAGGAAGCAAGAATAAGATATATTAGAGTTGTAGCAATTCTCACTTTTAATTTCCTTAAACAGCTTTTTGCAAATTTTACACAGGTATTCCCAGCCCTTGAAGTTTAAAAAAATAAAAAAATCCCGTCTGCAACTTAAACCTACATGGCTTAAGATTTATGGTAGACCAACAAAGTAATGCATTTTTGTCCAGTATATAAAAAAGGATTTTCATATTTATTATTCTTCTCTTACTAAATCACACAGTGATGGATATGCACAGGACAGGCTGAATAATGGCAGTGTAGAAGATGACCACAGCTGCTCCTGTGGAAAAGTTGATCTGCTAGACGTGGCCAGCACCCACAAGAGAATTGTTGCTAGGAAGTGACCCACTGTAGAGGGCGAGTTACTTTTTTATACATGGTGATGTGGGTTTCTTTTTTTAGTTTCATAAAACGAGACCTTGTTTGCCTAAAACTTGGGGAAATCAAATATTCCTGTCAGTGTATTATAAGGCAAAATAAATATAAACAAGTAATGCATACGACAATCACATGTGCGATTCAGTGTTATTAAGGCGAGCCTCCAGCATACCGAGCCATTTAATGGGCACACAGACAGTATGATAAATATATACCAGTGTGCCTCTGTAATTGCCCCAAAACTAGTTATATCTTAGAAACACTAACCTTCGATGTCCTGTGAAGCACTTTAGATTGCCTGGTGCAATATAAATAAATTTGCTTTGCCTTGACAGTTATTTGCTAATCAAACTAAACAGGCTGAAAATCTTTTCCTTTCCCCAGCATTCACTTCTCCCCTCTCTTCCTTTCCCGCAGTCAAAATAATTTAACCAGCGAACATTTTGATCAATAATACATTTTCCAACAGTGCTGAGACAAGTATAATTGCGCTGGTACGTCAGGGCTCAAAACAATTATTGTGATTTACCATGCAGCATAAGTTATGTATGGATCATTTAGTATAATGCTGAGAAGTAAATTTGCCTTTCTTAGCAGAAGAAAATTAGAAATATCCATAAGAAAATAAAATGAAAGGCTGTTTCAGGGTCCCCCATCAGAGAGTAATAATGACAATCTGTTAGAAAGTTCAGCTTAGTGTCTTGTTCTGGTGATTTCTGACTGATTTAAGTTAATCGACACTTTGCCAGAATAGATACAAAGTCTCATTTGGTGATATATATTCAACTTTAAATAAATATAGCTTTTTACCAATTGTATGCCTTCTTGTGTTTCTCACAACACAGGACAGCGACTGTTCGATGCATACCTGATGTTGGAAGCTACTGCTAACTTAGCATTAAGGGAGTCAGGCTTAAATTTGAGCTTCTCATTTCACCTGCTCTTGCCTAACTTACATGAAAGACAAAAAGAAAATTCTTGTCTTTATTAATTGCTAATATTTTTCTAAAAATTAACATCATACAGATTCTTTGAACTCTGTTTTACTACTGCTCTTGATATTCTCAAAAGCAGCAAATAAGCACTTCTGAACGTTTTACAAAGCAAACTAACATATTACAGAAAAATTCACAAAAAGCAAGTCTTTGTAAAATACAAGCTAACAAAAAACTTGCTACAACAATCTAACAAAAGCTTGTTTGTGAGTTAGTTGTAAAAACAAGCTACAACAAGCTAACAAAAACCTGTTGTTTTTGTGAGCTTCTTTTTACAACAAGCTAACAAAGGCTTGCTGTAGCAAGATAAAAAAAGTTAGCTGGTTGTATTTCTTTTTGCAGGAAGTCCTGATGATTCCATCTAGTGGTATATATCAACAGTTCTATGGGATTTCTGAAGATATTATAAAGTTTTTAATGATTCAATGTGTAGTGTGAAGAGCTTTTGAGTCCTCTGTCCAAGTACAGGCCATTTACTATTTACCATTATTCGGGATATATACTTGAAGCATATGATTCAGTGCCAACTTAACGTTTCTGATGAAATATAATATTTTTTGTCCAGTAAGGGGAGTTGTGGGTTTAGATAAGTGGTATGTAGGGCCCATGATATATTAGTTCAACTACACACTTGACCGAAGGGTCATCATTATAACGACACACTTCCTTGTGCAACACTTTGGAGATTAAACTTTCAATAAATAATCAATATTCTGAGCCACTGGAGGCACGTGGCTCCTTTCCTCTCATTCTGGAGCCATAAACAACAACTCATCAAGAGCCTATATGTAGACCCAGAGGACTCTTGCCTCCCTCAATGAGTGCAAGGCCTGTTTTATAGAAGCGTGACATTCAAAGAACCACAAATAAGGATGCCATTATTCAGTTTCCCTCTTATATTGGCTTTTTATGACCCAGTTGGAGCAAATGCTATTGAGATTGAGCATTCAAATGAGCATTCGAAACGCACCAGCAATACTGTCTGTACGACCCTTTATAAAATAGGTTATCAATCACGTCAGCTGACCTTTTTTCCCTAGTAAAACGTCTCATTGGGAAGCTACATCTGAGCACAGAGACCCTAAAGCAAGCTGAAATCAAATATTATTGCTCAGTAATATTCCCCTTTATTCAGCACTTTCCTGATTACTCTGTGTGGACACAACTGGCAAAGAGCATTTATGAACTAAGAATTTGATTCGCTGAAACTGATTAAATGTGTACTTCTACGCCCATATGACCGCAGCCAGAAGCTAAACATTGCCTGTAAACTGATTGCCAAGAATCTGATGGTATTGTTTGCTTCAGCCTTGAGCTGCCATCATGACATCAGTTTTTAAGCGTCATTTATAATTTGATGCAAATCTTTGCAATTAGCTAACATGCACCGCAAATCTGGAACAATTTTCCAGGAAACTACACAAGTGCTAAAACATCGAGCTCCTTTAAATCAAGGATGAAAACCCATTGGTTTAGAAATGCCTTTGACTAGCAGTCAGCATCATTTTGATGATGGCATTTAGCAAAATGTAATGTTTGTTTCATAATTGATGACTGTATGATGTTTTTGTATGATGTTGTAAAGTTTGTCTGGCAAACTTCATAGTTTACTCATTGTCATTTTCATTCATCTGTTTAGTCCCTTGAGTCCTCAACCTAATATATTGTGGGTTACTTAATTTTCCTGTGCATGCATCCCTCCTTCACTGGCATTTCCTAATGAATGTAACTCTCCAAGGCCCTCACACAGAGGTTGCAGCGATGACTATTGGAGCAACTCGACCTGTGAGTGGTGGCTTTAATTGTTTTTCCCAGAGTCTGACAGCAGACAACACATGATGGATTTGCTGGACCACTCACCATATAGGACGCTATGTGAATAAGCTAATAACTAATCAAAGTTTCAGGAAAATGAGGAAGTCAGACTTAATGATTTTGAGCAGTGGTATTGGTAAAGTTCTTTTTTAGGACAATAAAGTGTCTCATATGAATTTGAGAGTAGAGTGGCTGTCATAAGTATTCATATCACTTGAACTTTTAATTGATGTCACATTGAGATCACATGCTTGATAGACCAAATGTGCGGACCGACAACAAAATGTGCACATTTGTGAAATAGAAGGACAATGTTTATTTCCTTTTTTGTACTTTTTTCCAAATCAAAATTTTGAATGTGTTTGAGCATTCATATCCGACCCCCATTACCCTGATACCCCAAATAGAATCACATGCTACAAAATATATTCAGATTTCTTGTATTTTCTTTTAAAAAAGATTATGCTTTTTAAAGTAACTATAAAGTCAGCTGTTCACTGCTTTCTTATAAAAATTCTGTTTACCATCCAACGAATGAGAGTATGGCACAACGAACCCTACCAAAACAATACTGTCATTAATCTATTTTTGAAAGGCAACCATAAAAGATTTTGTTAGCAGTGGCAAAAGGAGAAACACTGTAAAATAAAACAATAAAAAGTTTTGCTCAGAGTTTGCCACAAACCTTGGAGAGGAACCAGAAGGCATGACAGAAGTTGTTCAGATAACTCGATGTGTGGTGGAACACTGAAACTGTCCATCACGCTGAACACGGCGTCCCCTGAAACATGGTCTTGGCAGTATCATGCAATAGGGACAATTTTCTTCCTGCAGCGGGAGGAAAAAAATAATTCAGATTTTCCTCCTGCTAAAGAAAATCAGCAGGAAAATCCTTAGATTGGACAATCTGCTGTCCAGACCAACCAGACTGGACAGGAAAACGAACACAACCAAAGACAGAAATAATTTATTGTTTTGCTCCACAGTTATGCACTTTTTTTGTGTTGGTCTGTAACATAAAATACAACATGGCTTGTGGCAGTATTGTCACAAAATACTTTTGCGGCATTTCCACACTTCCACCAATCTCCCTCTACCTCTCGGACCATTTGGTTGTTGTTAGAAATGTGTTTAAACTGCATGTTTCAGGTGAAGACATGCTTGCCATGTGGAACTTGTTAAAATCTAATTTAAAGCTAAATTAGAGTTGTGTTTCTTGCTCCCTCCAAGGCATTAGTAACTCTGAAAGAGATGAGTCAGACATGTTTGAGCAATAATACAATTTAAGCCTACCAGTAGAAGTAGAACACGGATTGCACCAAGATAGACATGTTTCAGATCCCCCTTATTATTTTCAAGGACACTTTATCCACCAAAACACAAAGATGGTTCCTTGTCAAAGCTGCGGTATGTCATTATCATTATTTATGCATGCTTGGGGGACTAAAGGACCTCATTTGTCAGGGAGAAGATTAATAGTACAAATAGGAACATGTGATGAAGACAAGAAATTCTAATGGGATATTTTTCAAGAAAACTGAATTCTGACCGCAAAAGTGACTTTGCAATGACTTTGTGAACGTTACAAAGAAGAGATATATTTGGATGGATAAAATAATATTTTTCTATTAAAAGTTTAAAGTTTTTTTTGTTTGTCCCTATGCATGTCTTATATAAAACATTCAGACTTTTACAACGTTTTTGGAATTTCAATTCCAAAGTCTTCAGTGAACCCGTGGCAAACATTGAACAGAAAGGAATGAAGGATTGGAAATAAAGTCTGGAAAATACTAATACTTCTCAATTTCTTTCTCAAAGTCTTCCCTAGAATTTTTCCAATCTACAGAAAACTTATAAATCACGGAAAATACCACACATTTCCATATTGTGTAGGAACCACAGACCCCAAAAAATAAATATATACATACCCACACACAATCAAATGCCATCAGTGTGTGATTTAGTTTCCTTGGATCCTTCTTGCGTCGGTGTCAGTGGTGGAGGGGTCCACTGTTTGCGCCAAGTAACCATTTCAGAAATCCTTCGCAGAAATCATTTGGATAAGCCAGTGACTGTTTAAAAAGCTCTTAGCTGATGACTGAATGAATTGACCTTCTGTGTATTTGAAGAATAGGAAGGGTTTCTGCAGTTGCTCTCCTTACTTTACTTTTGGGCAAATTCTTGCAGGAAGGGTCAAAAATATATATTCTTTTAAGAAAACCTGGCCTACTTTTCTAAAATAGCTGCATATTAAGGCAATATGGTTTAATTGTTTTTCACCAAATCTATATTTTAGGATTTGCTTGTTTTTTTTGTGTGTGTATTTTTTTTTTTGTGTGTGTGTGTGATGAAAAGTTACCAAAATTGGAAATATTTAAATACTCTTTTGGGCACTTAGCAGGCTGTTGTGAACTGGTTAAAAATACTTGCATCAAAAATGGTGTAAGTGCTCTCAGTTTCTCAATTAGATTTGCCAATTTAAACACCTATGCATTAGAGCTTCATTTAATTCTGGTTATTAATGGCGCCTTGCAAGAAAACAAAAATATGTTTAATTTTCAGTGGATTCTGTTTATTTAGGTGACTTCTGAAGGCAGTTGGTTTCACAAAATGTCATTTCTGCGTGTCAGAATAAAAAGGGCTGAATACAAATGCCTGCCACATGTCTTAAGATTTTTTATTTCCACAGCATGCATCAATCCTGTCCTCTTCACTGTCTGTAGTGATTGTTGATCTGAATTTTTTTTCTCAAGACATAACATTTAGCTGATAAATTTTCAACTAACATCCAGAGATTAGAATACTTTATCCTCTTTTTTTAGCAAAATAAAAAAGAACTGTATAATCCAACCAGATTGTTTCTTTTCTTTTCAATTGGCCGCCATGTACGTAAATACATTGTATTATTAGGCCGTGGATCGACAGATATAACAGGGAGAGAGGCGGTGCCTCCTTTATTTCCAAAGATGTCGGTCACAACTAGGGAGGAACTGGATTTTAATTAAAGGGGAAAATCTTGATTGTCAAGGGATCCAGACTCAGTCACTGACATGTGCCTGTAGGGTCTGACTTCACTCCACTTCATTATCCTCCTCCTGCATGCATAGATTTTCTTTTACCTTTCACCCAGCAGACATTCAGTGGGTCCGTCACTCGATACTCTACCTATAGAAGACTTCTGCAGAGATCAATTGAATCCTGGCAAGTATAAAGAAACATGTACACTACCAAGTTCAATCATTTTCCCTCTGTGTTGTTGCAGTATCACCTGATACATTTACGTGTCCTAAATGTATAAGACACTTATATAATCTGGTGATTGGATTTGTGCTAAGTCTTTCTCTGCATTAATGTAAGAAATCGACACATACTGAACAAAGGAAAACATCCTGGCAGCGTTTGACTCCTTAGATAAAGATATGCGTTATTTTTGCAGAAGTGTCACATTTAACATAATAGCATTTTAATAAGATTAAGCTTTAATCTTTCAGGTTTGTTGCATCACATGGGAGGATAATCCCAGAAGCTCCTTGGATCTTACCAACACACAAATGCTGGCGTAAAAATCCTTAATAGAAATTGCATGGGAAGGATTTATAATAATTTTCAAATAGGGTAATGAATGCCAATATTGTTAATATAATTAAATTAGTTATGGTAGAAAGTGTAAAAATTGGGTTAATTTGTCATTTACTTCTTATCAATAGTATATCAAATCTATTAAAAAAGGAATAAATTATTGAATGTTTCATCCAATAACATGGATCCCAGATAAGCATGGAGAATGTCAAGGAGACACACAGTTTATGCAAAAAAAAAGTCAGAACATTGTGACAACTGAATGCGTCTTCTTTTGGATCCAAATATAGTAGCTGCAATTTAAGGTTAAATCAGAAATCACTTTTTCCAGACGATCCTCCTGCTGATTGGACCACATTAATCAGCAGCTGTGGCATAGTTTTTTCCTGTTTCTGAGCCAAATGACAGAGAGAACATTCAGTCTGATTGTCTTTCATTATTTGAAATCCCCTTCCTTTAACCACATGAGAAATATAACTTTTTAATGTTCTCTTTTTCAATGACCCGTTGAGAAATAAACACAAAGACTTTAAGCAAAACTGTGAGGAGGATTATTCAGTTTTGCAAAGAAATCGTACAACAATACATACAGCAGCACATGAAGAAAGTTGCAACAGATTTTGTAGCAATCCATCACAACTCTGGACAATCTCATGAAATCACATCCTGAGTGTGCTTGTTCTGTATCTCACCAGTTAGAATTGAATCTACACTGGATACCCAATGAAAGGAAAGAAAGGAAGACAGTGTGGTAGAAGGGAAAATTACCAAGTGACTAATAAAGTTAAACTGTCAGTAGTAAAACACAGACTGGTTATGTGGACAAAATTACTTAGACAATAACTGCAGGATTTGCTAATATAAATAATTCTTGTGACACTGTCTTTGGGCGACATGCGAGTCTTAATGCAGATGTACATCAGGTTTTTCTGGATGCGTTCACTGTCAAACCTAAATGTTGCAAAAATCTGAGTGTTTCAAAATGAAGTTTTGGTCACAAACAATTAGTCTACTTCAGCAGATTATTAGCAGACTGGGCTTTCTACAGAAAGCTTGTTAATCCCCCAGTAGGGTGTTGGTTTGTTAGGTCTCAAAGCCACTGCACATGCCTTTACTCTTAGCTTCTTTTTCCTTGTTGGACAAATCACCATGTAAAGCCTCCCTTCATAAACTTCACTTTATCTCATTTAAACTGCACACTTTGCTATCACTACTTTTTTCCTGTGTAGATTTTTTGTTCTCAATTCAACTTTCCAAACTTCAGGCCTGTTGGTTGTACTTTGCTTGGCTTTTTGCTTTAAAGTTTAGTTTTCTTTGTGCATATTTCTTGATTTTAAACATGAAACCAAGTAAAACTATAACGAGCTTCGAGCATGAATCAAACTGAAGAAGGAAAGTAGTATAAAGGCTTATGCCAACCCTTTTAATGGCTAGCTCCGGAATGAGTTAAGGATTTAAATAAATGTTGTTGTTTTTTTTAAAGCAGATCAAAAGACAGGAACCTCAGTGCTTCACAAAATTTTTTTGAACAATGTTGGTGAGCACAATGCTGCTTTACTTGCATGTTACTCAAATTTCATTTATGACACTGTTTCACTGTACGGACAAAGTCCATGCTTATAAAGCACTTTAAAGCTCGGTCTGAATGGGTCTTGTTGCACATCAGCGCCACATTAAAGCACCGTGGAGAGAGTGAGGGTAAAAGCTGATCCACTGTCCGATGGCTCTTTGAGATGGAAATGGAGGCAGACACAAGCAGGTGTGTACATGTCAGATTGGAAATGATGGATACAACAAACAGCTCCTACTGCTGTCACCAAGCTGATTCTGCAATGCTAGCCTGTCACGGGTAAGAACAGATTTTTAAACTGCAGAGTTGCACCGATTTAGCTTATTTGGATTAACAAAGGGACACAGCATGGCTGATATAAAATCCCTTTTCCCTCTGAGAAGGGACATCTGATGTGTAAGGACTTTTTAGAAATGGTTGTCATTGAGTCCTTAAGCTCAAACCGCAGTGTCACGATCAGTACAAAACATGGCCGAAAAAAGGGACTCACTTTTTGGGGCACCTGAAGAAACTCGCTGCTCAAGATCCCCTTCTCAACGTTATATTTAGATTATTTATGGTTAACTTCATGGCTTGGAAATATTCAAAAGGCTTGTTGAAAGGTGACTTTCCAAAGACATTAAAATAAAATCATCCATTTTAATTTAAAAAAGGTTGTGATGAATAAGTAAAAAAAAAACACTTCACAGTGTTTTTGAACATTTCATTCTTTTATTATGGCTTCATTCAGCTAAGACATTTTAGACGGTTAAAAAATGACATTAGTTAAAACAAAAATCAGGAATCTCTAAAGAGTATTTTTCAAATCATCTCTAAGGATCATTTCTCTTCAGACCAGTAGGATCATATTAGTAAGAGCCATTTTGGATCTGCGTTCAGCGGCACAGTGAGCAGCTTCCGCACATTCTGTGTTCAGTCTGCGGTTTCTGTTTTTCTATGTTCTTTCCCCATGAAGCACAACCATTTGCTAAATCATAACGAACATCTTATATCGACTTTAACTTCCCGTTTCAGAGTTACGGAGACGCTTCGTCTGATAAAGACAAACAAGCAAACAGCTTTCTAGTTACTTTCATGTTGGAGTTGTCATTTGCTCCATCTGCTTAGCCATCTTACCACATGGAGAGTTACTCTCTCAGCAGGATGAATAAATTTACTCTAATGCTGGAGACGGATAGGAAATGCAGGCATGTTGTTTTAGTATAAGCTTTTTGTAAGTAAAGTACACAATGCTCCGAAATTAGTTTCAATTTTCTCATTTTCCTTCTGCATATGAATGGTTTGGGTCATTGCACATAATATTTGTTATCATTTCACTGACATAATGTCTTGCCAGTGTTTTTTCTTTTATGTTTTTTGCATCCTTTCAATTTTGTCACATTACAATCACAAACGTTAATAGCGTATGGAATTTAAGAAAAAGACCAAACCAAAGTAGTGTGTAATTCTAAAGTGGGATAGAAAGGAAACAACATTTTTGAGCAATAAAAACCTGACATTTATATCAGTTTTCAAGTCTTGCTGGAGATTCTCAATTGTATTTGGAGCTGGACTTTGACTGAGCTTTTTCAACACAAGAATTTATCATTGATGGTTTAGAGTTGTTCAGTTGGATGGTGAAGTTCTGTCCCAGCCTTAAGTCTTTTGGAGCATTTGTTTTCAGGATTGTCCTGGTTGATCCATCTTTCCATCATCACTTCTTCCCCTACTAGAGAAAACACCAACACATGCCTCTCCCACAATGTTTCACATAGGGGGTGGTGTGTTTGGGGTAAATAATGTTCCCTCACATTCTGTGTTTTATATGTAACTCCAAAAGTTTTCTTTTGGTCTCATCCAATCAGACCACCAACCTCTTGTTCATGTTGACTGTGCACCTTCATAGCTTGCAGCAAACTGTAAGTGGGATTTTCCATGGCTTTCTTTCAAAAAGGCCATCGTCTTTGCCACTTTTTTCACAATGTCGCAATTTGTGGAGTGCACAACTAATGGATGTCCTGTCGATTGACTCCATTTCCAAATGACAGATTGACAAAAAATTCTAAGCTAGAGATGTTATTTATAACCTCACCTTGGTTTAAATTCTCCCACAACAATCTCCTTGAACCAGCTGGCGTGTTTCCTTGGACTCCATGATGCTGTTTGTTCATTAGTGTCATTGAACAAACCTATTAGGCCTTTGCAGAACAGCTGGATTTATATCAAAACTAATGACTCTTCTGATGGCAAACGTTCACACTGGATTTCATTTTGGTGTATCAGACTAAAGTGGTATGAACACAAACACTTTCTGAACTTTTCAAAATGTTACTTGCATGAAAAATTATTTTTGCTTTCATCTCATTATTATGCATGACTGTGTGTTAGTTTCTCACGTAAGACCCCAGTAAATCACAATAGCTTTTGTGTTTGGAACGTGACAAAATGTGAGAAACATTTAAATCCCTTGAGTGCAAGTACAAGGAAATGTATTCAGCTTCTACAAAAGACCTTTGGCACTTGCAGACCAGACGTGAAAGGTTTTGGGGAAAAAATCGGGAAAGCTTTTGGTCTGCAACAACCTGTAAAGTGCTGCGACTTCTTGTGTTGCTTTGGAC
Source organism: Phalloptychus januarius (assembly GCA_902982915.1). Classification (NCBI taxonomy): domain Eukaryota; kingdom Metazoa; phylum Chordata; class Actinopteri; order Cyprinodontiformes; family Poeciliidae; genus Phalloptychus; species Phalloptychus januarius. The sequence goes on along the minus strand of CADWAE010000471.1, from coordinate 14,261,257 downwards.
AAATTGCTTTCCAAAAGCAATTTCTTTGATCAAACTCCCGATTATTAATTCAAAGACATTTCCAAGTTCGACAGAAGACAAACTTGATTTAATTAAAAATATTTCAACTTAATCTTTGACATTTAAAAACTCTTTAATAAAAGTCACAATTCAGAGGTTTTAGATTTTCCAATGTCGGTTGGTCCGTCGCACTTGCAATGTGCTTTGCTTTCAGTCTGATTGCCACTGTTTCGCAACCAGAAATTAAACATTTTGGCCTTGTGCAAAAAGGTTGAACATCTTTTCAGCTTGCTGCACTCTTCTTTCATTAAAGTAAAAATAAATACACAAATACGGGGAGATGTGAATGGAAGAACTCAACAGGATGATGTGTTTAACATCTTCAGTCTTTTCATGCAATTAAAATCATTGCTGGGGCCATTTAAAAGCACACAAAGGTTGAAGTCATCTTGAGCTATTCAGGAATCCCATCCAAGTTCTGAATTCAATTACCATTTGGTAGATATGCAGTCTCTCTGTATCATAAATAAATGGCCTGTCATTTATGGCTGATCCACAAAGTGCACTGTTGCATTTAATCTCCTATAGCTCAATGTCCTTTCGGTCCTCTGATCCCAGAGTTACATAAATGGAGCTACGCGGAAGTTAGGAGCAATGATTCAGCCTGTTTAATATGACTGCCCTCTATCTCTAGGAGGCTAAAAGGTGTGAAATGGCAAAAATACACCTCTGAAATGAAGCCCGCTAGGTAGAGACAGAGGCGCTAATCAAAAGTAGAGGCTTGATTATTATGTTAAACATTGTGTGACATATCATTTTTTTGCATGGCAGTTCAATTTTTTTGTTCCTGAATTATTTATAGATTGCCATGAGAACACATTGCTACACAGAGATTGAAAATGTAGTCATTGTAATTCCAGTTGCATCCATATGTCCACTATATTCCCTGGATTTGGAAGGGAAAAGGGGGAATATTTCCAAAAGTAAACCTTGCGGGAATTATTCAGATCTGCCATAACTAGAAGCTGTTATTTCTTTTTTTCTTTTCTTTTCTTGCTCTTATTGTGACAGGTTTGGTTTGTGGAAAACACTCTTTTTTTCCTCAACTGTCAGGCTGTTTTATTGTTATTCTGATGTTGGTGTCCCAAGAGAAATCCTATCATCGAAGGATGTGGCTGATGTTGTTTTTTCCTCCCTCACCAACTTCTCTATTATACAGGGAGTTTAAATAACACATGTTGTTTAACTGTTTGTGCCTATTTACTGTCTGCCACAGATATATTTCTTTATGCTTTCCAAACAAAACATGAATGTAAAAATAATTAGTTTTATCCCTTGCGTCTTCTGTACATTCTGACCTACACAAAATTGTAATCAGGTTGCTAAACAATACTTACTTATAAAATCATTGAAGAAGCCTCCTGCACTTTCAACATTTTTGTCTGACAGCATTTGGGTTTGTAGCGGAGAACATTAAGTATCTATATTACCTTCAGTTGTGATGAAAATGCTATACGTTTACTGTGACTTAAAATAAATTTGACTACATAATGTCACAAAATTGGGTCTTTGTCTCTTTAAGAAAGTCCTCCTCTTTCCAGCACCCTGTCTTCAGAAAGTCATCACAGCATTGCCCCTTTTATTAACCCTTTAACAATGTTTTACCAGCATTGCACTAAGTAGCAATGCTGGTCAATGCTTGCTAATTGCTTCTGGCTAGTCTGAAGGAGCTGAGTAGAGGGCCACTGTATGACCTGGAAACTTAGCAGCTTCCGAGAAGGAGCTTCACCCGTTGAAGGTGGTGCTAGGTCAGGTTTGCACAGCTGAATGGTTGCCATGGGAGATTAAAGAATTTCTCAAAAATGGATGAAAGAATCAATGCAACAATCCAGGTATATTGTTGTTGAGGAAATAAAGTTATAACATGATGGAAAGCTCCTAAAAGTTGATTTTACATAATAGTGCCCCTTCGAAGGACTTTTTAATGGTTAAAAATCTTAAATACTCAGATTGAAGTGTTGCTGTCCTCCTGCCATGGTGCAGGTAAAATAAATGTGTGGTGCATTATTCATTTTAAACATTTTAAAAGAAACAAAATACACTTTGAATAAGACATTTAATCGCCTTGCAGCATATCTGATAGAAATATTAATAAGCCAATAACTGGAAAATTGCTTATCTGGAAAAGAAAGCCGGGCCTCTTCACACCATGTAACTCACATAATGGATCGTCTGTACCCTAGGCAGTGAATATCCCTGCTTACTGAGACACTCAAAGTCTTACAGCCAACAAACTGATGATGGAAATTCAAAGCTAGTCAATGGATAATATCTTAATATCAGGGTCTAATTAGATTTAACTGCTGACGTAAAATTTATTTTCCTGCATGGTGATTTATTGGCCACCAACAGCGAACGTGAGCCTTTTTTTTTCGGAAACTGTGAGTACAAACACAAAATCACAGAATTAACAAACTTCATTAAAAACACAATTGAATTCCCCAATATAAATCAGAGGACAACAGAGAGCCTCACAGCGACACTCTTGAGTGTAACAAAGCAATTTCCACACACTGTGATTCAGCTGCATCAATTACCTGCAGAGTTATTAAAACTCAGATGAGAACACGTGAGGCTGTTCATGGGCAAAACTCCACAGTTTTAGTGGTCAATGCTAGCAGAAACATTTACTAAATAAGTTTGGTGTTTTTTTTACATGTAGAGTGTTGCATGAATTTCTGCTCTTTTGGTGTCCTACACGTCAACTGTAGGTGTAAGAAAGTTAAGCAATTTTGAGTACAAGCCATGTTTACGACAGTATTTACCAAATGCATGCACAAGAACTCAGAGAGCATAAGATTTCAAACTGAGGCCATTTTTAATATACCATCATCAACTTAAGCAGGAATCTGTGCATGGACCAACAGGTTCAACTCTTCCTCCAACCAATAAGAAATCCTGTATCCAATCCAACCAATCAGAAATACTAATTAGAGTATGGCATCTGTTCAACCCGGCTTCAAAATCGTGTCTTCAGGAATGAACCGACTGTTTTCATCTGTCACTGGAGATGACTGCTTCCTCTTTCCAGAGCCAAATTGTCAACAATCCAAAGTTGGATTGTTTCTGGAAAGTTGGATTAGAGAAATCATGTTATTTAAAGTAAAATAAGCCACCAATGACCCCACTAGAGAATTGTTTTCTAGAAAACATGATTGTGAAAGCAGCATAAAATCAAGACTGAAATAGAATCCACACTTTTTTAAGCTATAATCCAAAGAAAATTTTACGAGTTTGTCATCTACTTATTAAAAACTTTTATAACTTAATTTCAAATCATTTCAAAAGCTGACTGAGTTCTAACGCAGTAGAATGAGATATTTCAAAAAATGCTTTGACAATTATTTACTTCAGTTTCCTGGTCTTAATAATTCAGACACATATTGCTATACCTTTAAATGTGAACTGTATTAAACCGAGCACTTCCTCCGATTTAAAGGTATAATTGAAGTTGTATATTTATCACCATTTTCTTCGTCAGAAAAGAATATCATTTTATTCAGAAATAAATATTTAGTCTCGGGGATATGGTGTGAGTTAATTAAACAAACACTTCTGCTGTAGTGGAAATCAATTTTGTCTTTGTTGTGAACAGTAATTACCAGAAGATAAGCTCATAATTCCCTTGAGTTTCGCTCAAACGGGATCACAGCAACTCACGGGTCAAAAAAGGTTAAAGCCTCACATCGATTCAAAAGGTAATTAACTTGGATGAGCTATGACAAGTTCCTAAACAAATGATGTGCACAGATGAGTTAGGGAAGTTATCTTACAGAGACGTGCTGTAACAAAATCATTTTCTTTTTGGCAGACATTTAAATTAACAGACAGCTCTGAGCTAAAGCCCTGAAGCCAGCCACATCTCACAAGCAGTGAGAGTTTTTTTGTTTTTTTAAAATGTTGGGATCATCTGAGAGACTCAGATGATGTGACCAACAAACTCAGGCAATGTCACATGGTTGCAACACCTGCATAGCATGAGCAACAATTATTTCTTATTTATACACAACCACTACTTCGGCAGGTAGTGTGACTGGAAATCCATCACATGCTCCATTCTCTTTCAATGTGAATGGAGCATGTGTCACCTCCAACCTCTTTTTCTCTTGTGGGTTATCATTGAATCCTGTGTAAATAACGGCCCAACGCAAACATGACAATGGTTTTAAGGTTTGCAGAGTAGTCTAAGGATAGCCAGCTGTAATGGTTTTATGGTTTGAGTTGCTTCAAGGCAGTAAAGGTCTAATTAATTTTGTCTTGGCCTGTCTTAGGCTACTGTTAGCTTCAGCCTCTGGGATTAGTTAATCTAAATTTAAACTAAATGAAAGTGCCAACAGAGTCACGGTATCTCTGATATTATATGACCACCCTATTACATGTGGTCAAACTTTACTGAACTATATTCCCATTGAGGTAATTTATTAATTGGATGAGCAAATGAGCAGCTTTTATAATAAAGGTTTAAAGATGAAAGAATGTATAGGTATTGCATCCTACTTAAGGATTTTACAAAGCTGAGCAACAACACAAGTGTGATTCAATAATGGTAAAGCCAACATGGCTTCAGTGTTAACTCATTTATGTCCAAAAAGAGTTAATGGAAACCTCTGACAAAAATGTAAAAATGTTACAAAGTCCAATTTTGTTTGCTCTAAACATTTCTTCTCTTGGGTAATTAAGGTTCTTTATTTTCACAAACTAAAAAGTAAGCTTAAAAAGGTAAGGTAAGGTAAAAGGTAAAAAATCAACACTAAGTTGATCCTAGAAACTGATAATCCAAATGCCAGTTATTTAAAGTAAACCCAAAGCATCTAACTTTGGGGTATAAAAAAAATTCTAAGCTAACAAAGGATTTTATAAATCATTTTGACAAAACCCATTCTGTATCTCAGTGTGTTTGTGTGTCACACTAGCTGTACGTTTCTGTCTCGCTTCATTGCATTTGAAAAAAAAAATCACAGACTCCTGGTAATTAAAAAAAATCTCTCGCTTTTTCTGTATCATGGGTGAATTACGCCCTTCTATGAGGTGAGACTTCTATCTCACATATATTGATTTAAACAGGTCTGCCAATCAAGTTGAATAGACCTCGCCATTCTTTCTCATTAACTGCAGGCTTCTTTCGACAAGAGAAGAAAGCATCTATTAACCTCAAGGCATCTCCAGAAATATCTTTTAAATTATGGCCACTCAATTTTCTTCCTCATGTGGCTTTTCAAACAGACAAAAGAAAAACGTTTGCAAAAGTTTACAAACCTACAGCACCTATAAAACATACTTATTCCTTGGATGGTTTATCCTTTTATTACTGCTTTCATTAAGCAATAATGACCAACAAATTGTGGCTTATTTGACCAAAAATTTTACAAAAACTCTTTAATGTCAAAGTGAAACTTTTTCTGCAAAATAATGACATTTAGGTGAAAACATGTAATATACAATATGTGATTACATAAATCAAGTCAGTATTTAGTAGGTGTACCTTTGGCTGCACAGTGGTAGGTCTCACAATACAGCATAAAGCTGCCTCTGCCATGCTCCACAGACCGGATGATATGTTTGTAATGATGTGCAGTATTTGGACTGAAGAAATATAGTACCGTTGTACTATATTTCTTCTGTTTCTTGATTATGGATTTAACTGAATTCCATTGACATTCATTACTTGAGATTTTTTTGTATCCATCTCCTGACTTATACTTCTCAATAACTACTGTTAAACATTATTTTGTAGAAATTAGTTTCAGTTTGATGTCAAAGGTTTTTTGCTGTATTTTCTTTATCCAAGCAGCCAAATTTTTTATTTTTTGTTTATTGGCTCTAGTGGCCTTTATTTAACAGTGAATGGAGAGGAAAGAGGGAAATGAGAGAAGGGGAAGACATGCGGCAAAGGTTGCCAGGTCAGGAATCGAACCTGGGACGGCACTAACACCTTAGTGTTGATTTTTTACACTAGCACAACAGTATGTGGGTTGTGCTAATCCCCTGCGCCACCACAGCACCCCCAAGCAGCCAAATTTTGATGATGAACACATAAAAATAAAACAGTTACACATCCAAGAAAGCTAATGCTTTCTATAGGCGCTGTATTTTTTTCTAAGATTTATCTACCTAGACATCAGATTTTCTTGTATCAGTACTGTAATGTACTATCTCTCTAATTAGTCAGCTATCAGTCTAATTTGGCTGAGAATTTATATTAAAAAAAAAAAGACATCGTGTTAAACAATGACCGCCCTGCATATTGTTCTTGAGAAGCATGTTCCCATCTCTACGTGAGCCTAGGACCCTGTGAATTTCAATAGACAGGTTGAATGAAATGATAATATCTGCAGACAGTGCCTTTGTCCTGGAGCTGTAGCTGACAACACACAACAGAGCAGCTCTTCAACAAAAGACCCATTGTTCCTGACAGCGCCAATACCTTCTTCATACCTTTGTTTCATTCTTTTATTTATTCTGTGTAAAAGGAGCTAAACTCTTGAAAGCTGTTAGAACTGAAGCAGAGTTGTTTATACAGATTGGGCCGCATTTATTGACACACTGGATAAAAATTCACAAAACGTCTTTAAAAATGTAACTGTACTGCAAGTAAAAGTAAAACAGGCCAGCAGCAGATCGACAAAGACTGAAAACCTTATAAACCAATGTGACCAAATATCTTACCCTCTATAGAACAAAATGTCAGTCACATCTGTCAAAAATGATTGGCCAGCCCTGATGATGGGCCCACTAGTTAGCCCGACATGACTGCACATGACACACAATCCAAGGTCTGTCATTGATTACAGCAGTAAGAAGAGCGAGATGCGTTGTGCCTAGATTTATACCTCTTTATGCTTTAAACATGATTACTGCTATTTTTTCCATTGGTCTCAGCCTTTATCTTGGGCTCTTTGTTTGTAAACAAGTTTCAGGTTTTATTATTTGGAGGTGAGCTGAACATAGTGAAAGACAGAGGTATGTCAGACAGTTGATTTGAATGCTGCATTGTGCTTTATGTTGTGCTTTAACAACTGCTTTTTAAATAAATTATAAAGATGAAGCCATAATATTATGAGAATAAATTTGTATGAGAATAAAGATGAAATAATACAGGGGTGTCAAACTCAATTTCACCGAGGGCCACTTCAGCATATTGGCCACCCTCAACGGGCCACATTGACGGTATAATCAGGAGTGCCCACTTGTAGTCTTCCAGACTGCAACTTTTAGATGCATCCCTGCTAAAACACACCCCAGACAAAAGGCTGACTTCCTACATTAGCAGCAACTCAGTTCTGTAGAGGCCTAGTGATGAGTCAATGATCCAGGTGTTACAGAAGGAACGCATCTAAAGTTGCAGAGTGGTCGCTGTGGAACACTGGACTTGGGCATCCCTAGCATAAATATATGAAAATGCAATGCTAAAAACAAATAAACAATAACCTCATACTGTTAAATAACTGATTTTATGTATTCAAGTTTTAAATATTACATTAGAGTTTGCGTGGATGTAAAATGACTGCTCAGTTTAAAAATTACAATACTTAAATCAGTGTTTAAAGGTAAGCAAAGAATAAAAACAAGTTTTGATATTAACTCTCAACTTCATTCACAAAACTTTTTTTATTTATTGCAAAAACCTGCATGAATTTCACATAACAGCAAAACAATTAGTTAATGTTGCCTTGAACAGCTGATCCTTCTTCACATCGACACCAGCTCACACACATCCTCATTCACATGTCATGTTCTGGAAATAAACACAAAACATGAGCAAAATCAATAAATTATATGCATATTCTAGTATTCTTAGTCTTGGTTTTACATTAATTCTATTTTAATTCAGTTGTTTCGTGCTTACCGATGGTTTTTGATGTCTGGCGCCGGTTTCCCCCTGGTCAGTTCGTCGATGTCTGGTTTTAGTTTTTGTGCCAATCCGTAAAACGGCGTGTAGGTTTTCGTCAGTAATGTGCGATCTGTGCTTGGTCTTGTTTAAATTCATTATTGAAAACACCTGATTTTTCTCTTCTTGGACATTTTGATGTTAGCTTGTCGATGTCTCAGTTTTCTTCGCTGGGAAATTCAATAATCAGCGCGAGGTGACTCTGCTGCACTCTAGTGGCGAGAAGCCGCAATATTGGCTGGTAACAATCGGAATGCATTATGGGAGATGTAGTTGGTAGTAAATTCGTGCGCGAAACCTATTTTAAGTCAATAATGGGCCTATAAAACGCTTGGGGGGGGGAGGGGGGGGGGGCGCACATAAAATGACGTGGCGGGCCACATATGGCCCGCGGGCCTTGAGTTTGACACATGTGAAATAATAGAAGAACAAAGTCATAGTATTACAAAAATAAAGTAAGAATTAAAATAAATATTAAAATCTTATTCCTGTAATAGTATGACTTCATTCTCATAGATTATTACGGCTGTATTCTCATATTATTTTGACTCTATTGTTTTAATATTATTACTTTGTTCTCATAATATTATGATTTTATTCTCGTAATTTTATGCTCCAACTCTGTCGTAGTTGGAGCAAGGATGCATTGAAAATTGGCTTGAGGGGATAACTCCAGAGGAGTGGATTTGGGCCCACCTGACTGCTGACTCAGCTGTAACAAAAAAAAAAATCTTTTTTAAAGGAAATTGTTTGAAGATGCCAGTAATTGTGCAAAAAAAATAATTTTTTCTTAATTTGACAGTGAAATCACTGTAAAAAAAACTGTGAGGGAATCACATATATATATTTCTAAGCAGGAGTTTGCACAAGGCAGACCATATTTTGTTCCCCATCTGTTGTGAAATTGTGGCGCTGCTTAATCCCGGTGGAGAACTCTGACAGGTGCCTTTCCATATCTGCCAATGAACCCGTCAGCAAACAAAGGTTGAGCTGGCTTGTAGGAGAGAACAGCTGGTGAGCGCCAATATACCGGCTCAGTGAACTGCCAAGACCTCTGTGGCTCAGCCCCTCCAGGACATCCATACAGCTTGAGGTCTTAATCTGAAATCTGGTCTAAATACCGCCAGCACCTGTGTTTCTAAATTGGGCAAAATGCACAGTTACAGGCCAAAACATTCGGCTCCAGCTTACACATGATCAAATTTTGATGAGAAATATGGAACAGTAAGTTTGGACAAATAAGAGAACAAGGTAAATTTGTTCAACACGACCTAATATTAGGAGGTCTCGAGGGGTTAAATTAAGAAGTTAGTTAAATAAAACTGCCTCTGTGCCAAAATGTGGAGGAAACATAATGAGAGTTATTTCTACAATGTTTAAGCTGCTGCAGGCAACTTAGCACTGATTATTTCCACTTCAGCTTGACTTGCTGTAATTGTCCAGTGGGTCTCTAAAGACTCTTAAGTGTTACTCTGCAAGGCTCCAACACTTTTCAGGCCATTACGTTGTAGTTCTAACGTAGCAGCATTTTTTGGCAGCATTCTTTGTTTTTTTGCTTGGATCTTTTAACATTTCTCAGACAGTCTCTTCAATTACTGAGTGTTTTGCCTGAAGAATGACATGCCTGTGATGGTGGTCCGTCTTCCACTTTCTAAGAAATGTAAGGTACTTTTTTGATAAATTCACTGAAGGCTTTTCTTCTGGTCTCTCTATGAAGGCATAATTGATCACATGTTGAATTGAAGATTGTTCTTTTGCATGGTTCTCTCATCTCCACAAAGGATTCTGCGGATCACAGTTATAGCGACTGAAGACTTAACTTGGTGATCTTTTTGTCAAATTACATATTTTTTTTATAGCTTAATATAGATAGATTGCTTTGGACTTCTTAAATGGCTCCCTCCACATGTTTTATTACTTTTCTTGCAAAATACCAACTTTTGATTGGACCAAATTTGATCTCTCTGACACTAAAAAATAGCCATTTTAAATAACGATAATATTTGTATTTAAAAAATACTACGGCGCCCCTCAGGGGACATGGAGGAAAAAAAAAAAGAAATCCCAAAATTTTTTCTCGAGATTCTGACTTTTTTTCTTGAGATCTCGACTTAGTTTCTCGAGATGCCACAAAATAAAATAAAAAAGTCGGGATCTCGAGAAAAAAAGTCGAGGTCTCGAGAAAATAAGTTGGGATCTCAACTTTGTTTCTCGGGATCTTGAGAAAGTAAATCAGGATTTCTTTTTTCTTTTTTTTTCTCCATGTCCCCTTAGGGGCTCAGTATTAACAAACAAAAAAAGCAAAACAAAACAAAACAAAACAAAAAACAAATAAACAAATTTAGCAATTTATGTTGAATGCTTTGTGTTTGTTTTCATCTCTGTGTTTATAACATTTTAATTGTTAATAATTGACAACCCGATTCATTCACCAAAATGGATGCTATTTTTTAGAATTATCTACTGCAGGATTATAATTACAAAATAAACAATAGACAAGGTTGGACAAGAATCCAAGCAATAAAATAAAGCTTAGTTTAGTTTTGCACATCTGAGCAGAAATAAATGTAAAGAATATTGGATGCTAATTTGTTTTTAGCTGTGCTGTGAACAATTGTTGCAGGAAGTGTCTTGTACCATGCCAAAGATTTAGACAAATAGGTCATGACTCATGGATCAACAACTGTTTCAGCAACGTCATTATTTAGGATTCTTTCCAAGGCACACCGTCGTCAGCCATTGGAGATTGTGTAGACAAGTGATTGCCATAGTTACCACACAGGATATATTGTGTAAGCATCACAGAAACTATTAAAAGAAATTGAATGTAACAGAAGAGAGTGCACATTAGCAACAAATTGTCATATTAATTGTCAGTTGATAATACCTTTTATCAAGTGACAAAAGGTATATTCTTTATTTTTTAAATAAAGAACTCTCAAAAATGTTGTTTCATATCAAAGTGAAGTTACATGTATTTGACCGTCAAGCAGTTTCTTATAAATGACCAAAATTTTAAAAACTTAAATGCTGGAAGGGAACATTTTCTTGATGAAAGCAGTTGGTTTTAACAAAACACTAAAGATCCCAGCTATTAAACCGAAACAATTAATTAAATGACGCTTAAACTCTTTAGTTAAACTGTGTGGAACTTTAGCCCTGAGGTAAAACTGTGGATACATTCTCTAACTCCGATTCATTGATACACTATCTTGCAAAAAAAAAAATTGACAACTACTTATGCTGAATTTCTCAAACCTGACCTTTGCAGAGGAAACTACTAAAACCAACGATAAGCATGTTTTTGTCATACTTATCTGCGCAATGCTATTTTTCAGGTAACTGATGTTGGTGGGAATATTCTAAGAACCATGCATTATTTACTTTTTCCTTCACCACTCTGTGTTTGACTTTCACATAACACACCAATAAAATGTTTTATAGAAATAAAAATATGTGTTTACAGAGAGAAAACTTCTTTTGCAAGTGTATGCCAAAATTTATTTTGTTAGATGTATTTTCTAACATGGCGTCAACCTAAAATAATGTCTTTTCTTCAACATCCAGACTAAACCACACGATTACTATAAAATATAACCTCAAAATAAGCATGTGCAATTTAAAGGCATGCTACAGCCTTTGGTCTTCAACACTTCCTTTTTTATCCCCCCTGAAAGCCTACACCCACAATACGAACTCAAATTATACAGAACCAACAGGCAAACTGCCAAGGTCCATCAGTTTTCAATCCATATGGAGCTTCTAGCCAAGGTATGCAAACCTGTAATGCCACATAAAAGCCGCAGGAGTCTGGGGACCTGGAAAAAGAGATGAGGGAGAAGGAAGTAGGACATGCAACAAAAGGGTAAAATAAAAAGGAAATTCCCTCGGGGGCGGGGGACTCTGAAGATATCGTCGCTCAAACAGCTACCACACACAAACCAGCTCACACAATGGCTATTGTGATCCATTAGGGGGACGATAAGAGGGATGTGGATGTGGGAGGACCATAGATCTGGATGCAAATTCTGGTTCCTGACAGAATGAGAGGAGTATTCTTCAGAGGGAAGCCTGCTGCTCGGGCTGCTCCACGGTAAAATAGGAGGGCTGGTAAACAAGAATTTAAATGACTCCGAGTTTGCCTGCATGACATTTCTGCTCCGCGAGATTAATATGGAAGAAGATTACAGGCCTCTCGATGGGGCTGCACAAATGAAACAAAACCCAGGAAGATTATTAGGAGGCTGACAGCTGATGTCAAACAAGAGAGAGCTCAAGACGGCTGTAGAGAAATTAATATTTGATAAGTTTCGAGCAAAGGCAACATGATGTGGTTGACTTTATAGACGAAACTGGTATGGTTGTGTTCTGAAAGTATCTAGTGATTATTAGCCTAATGAGATGAGTTGACACTGTATCCTGAAGGGTTATTCTATTAAGTAATTTATGCAAGACAACCCACAGTGGCTAAATCAATTGTTCTGTAATTTAAATTTAAAGAGAACTAACAAGGCAACAGTAATCTACACCACCTGGAATGAGTCTTAATACCCGTTACATTTTTACACCATTTCCATTTTCTTGTTACAAATACAAACATATTTGTATTTTATTAGTATATTTTATAGGGCTGCACAGTGGTGCAGTTGGTAGAGCTGTTGCCTTGCAGCAAGAAGGTTCTGGGTTCGATTCCTGGCCCAGGGTCTTTCTGCATGGAGTTTGCATGTTCTCCCTGTGTATGTGTGGGTTCTCTCCAGGTACTCCGGCTTCAGGTTAATTGGCCTCTCCAAATTGTCCCTAGGTGTGAGTGTGTGTGTGGATGGTTGTTTGTCCTGTGTGTCTCTGTGTTGCCCTGCGACAGACTGGCGACCTGTCCAGGGTGACCCCGCTTCTCGCCCGGAACATTAGCTGGAGATAGGCACCAGCGCCTCCTGACCCACTAAGGGACAAGGGAGAATAGAAAATGGATGGATGGACGGACAGTATTTTATATGACAGACCAACGCAAAGTACTGTAATGACTGGGAGAGAAACAATAAATAAAATGACTTATATAGGATTATATGGAATAAGTTGTAGAGCTTCAATGGACCATTCTAACCCAAAGACCTTGGCTTTGGTCTCATCCAATCCACTGGAGCTCTGGTTGCATGTTTAGAGCCACTGGTATCCATTCAGATTGTGGGGAAAAAAGGAATCTGCTGCGAGAATCGGTTTACTCGACTGTGAAATCTTCAATGTGACTCACAGAATACGCAGAGTACACCGGAGTATGTGGGTCTCTACAAAAACGTGTTTTTCTGTCCCTGTTAAAGAAAAACATTTAAGCAGCTTGAAATGTTGATTCCAAGTTTGCCTGCACCACCACTACAGAGATGGTCAATTTCTAACAAACCTCTGGCTGAGACATTCACAAACAGCTTTATACCGAGATTACATAACACCTGAATGGACTCTGGTTACCCATTAGGCTAAGTTTGAAGGAAATAGGATGCAATTTTATTTAATTGTATCAAAGCAAGAGTGAATATTTTTATAAAGTGGAAAGAGCTATGATCAATTAACTTTTACTGAACATCAATATCATAAAATATAACAAAATTTTGTGCTTCTTTTTCAGATGTCTGCATATTGTTTGCATTTTAAAGTCTTGAAATTATGTTGTATTCCAGCATGTTGATGCAGACCGACAGGCAGACAGGATCAAACGGATGTGGATTGGCAGGTGAATTTAATTTGCACATCTTCTCCCCTCATTTAATACCGAGTGCCGATTTTGATCTGACAGACACACCAGATATCACTGGCAGCTCCACCTCCCATCCAAAACCTGCCGAAGGGGTGTCCCTTTCATCACTTTTATCATATTGCTGAGGCAGGCCATGCGTTTATTTAGATAAACTAAAGTAGATGACATCCCAGAACTGGGGAACATGTTTGTTTTCTCTTTTTAGGTCCCCTGAGGTCTCGTATGTATGGGGGAACTGAGTACACTTGCTAAACCGTCACCACATGAAAGCAGCAACCTTCTTTGAAGATATGCTCCCAAGTTGGGTCACTGAAATATTCCCAACAGATTTCTGACATTTGATGAGTGACAAGGTGGTGAGATATGGTGATGTCAAACTCCATCTGAATGTTGTCAAAGGTCATTGAGCTTTGCGGTAGCAGCTTAGCATTCCAGTGTCTTTGCATCGTCACTGTCAGAGAGGGAACGCATTCCTTTTTGTTTGCAGAGTGCAAATCATTTCTCCACTTTGTGAAAGGCAGAATACGCACCGTAATTCAGTGCCATATAGACGAAGCAGCAGTGATTGAAACAGCAGCTGAATTATTACTTCATCTTCTGAAAATGTTGCTTAGTGGAAATCTTTTTTTAAAACACCTTTGCAAAAGGATTATCAACAACGGGTTGTTAAATAATACATGACAATCATCACTAGCGGTTTATTTAAAAAGAATAAACCGCTAGTGTCCGTTATAGTGTCCTTGCATAGTATATGACTCCTGGATGTCTTTGGATTATTTACATTTTTTTAATCAGATAGGGATTTTTTTCTGCTTCATAAATCAAAGCTATGCTAACCTGTGAGGCTACCTCATGTTTTGGTACTTGATCCTACATTATTTAAATGTATGAACTTACAATTGAAGGTAAGTTCAGCTGGCTAAATCTGACAAAATACTGCCAGACTATCAATTACCTTTATCCAAATTTCATTAAATCTCCTGCATGTAAAAAATATGCATGTTCAATCAACCAGCCTCTCTATAGTGTCCTCAGGTGTGAGTGCCTTACAAATGAACTATGTATGATACCTATTTGTGTCAGTGTAAATATGAAATGCAATTTTAGCTGCTGGGAGGTTAACGCTCCCGTTCGATGGAAAGTGTGTGCAAAGTACTTTTCTGGCACATATGTTGGTTTGCATAAACAAAACCCACAAGTGAGATTATGTTTAGGCTGTTTTCTTTTTATTTTTTTTCTTTAAAAAAATAGAGTTGTTGAATTTGCTTTCCCTCTCAAACCCAGTAAAAAGTATTTTTCTTCATGAAAATTACCTTGTTTTGTATAATTGCAGCACCTCACCTGCTTTGATCATAATTACGACAGGTAAAGACGCAGAGCAGCTACGAGTCATAATGAGCTGTTTGCACATATGACCAAGGGGTTGTGAGAGTGGTGATGATTATAAATAATCATCCCTGAGTCTGACTAACTCTGGGAGAAACTTCATAACTTTCAATGCATTTGAAAATAAGCGAAATGTGTGTCAGCTTGATGCACTTTTTAAAATATTACATATTACATACTGTCGTGTCACTTGTGTTTGGCGATGTTGCTGTGAAATACAAACATCGCCACCCTGAGAGAATCTGTACTAAACTATTGATTTGGTTTATTACAGTTCTGCTGTCTAATACCTATTTATTTACTTACTGATGTTAATGTGTGACAATGCTTCAGTGTTTCTGAGGATTGATTATAAGTTATCATTACATCTATGTGTTTTTGAATGCATTTTCAGTGAACATATACATGGCTCCATTCTTGGTTTATTTCTTCAGCTATCATCTAATCTTACGCGAATATGTTTGTGAACTGGACTGTAACTGATGGCATCAGACACTCAAGCTTGTCAATACTGCTGCACCTGGGGAATAAAACACATTGGTCATAATTGTGAGAAATATGAACTTCTTTGTTATGTTCATTCAATGCATCTAATATTTTATTTCAACATTATGAGCACACTTGAATGGCCAGCAGGTCCACGTGTCTTTTGAATCATCTAAAGAAATATTACCTAAGCTATTCAGCGAGCACTCTTGAATGGAATCTAATTTACAACGTGCCCACAAGACCCTTCTTTTGTAATATGAGGTGAGAGTCTGCATATGTGAGGGACAGATGGAGGACCATGCAATAGAAAAGAAAAGGATATTATTCATATGCACTTGTGCAAAGCAGCGCGGTGGTTTTTATCAAGTAATAAAAGCGGCACAGACAGAAAAGCCACTCGGCCAAAAAAAAAAAAAAAAAAAAGAAATTGTGATAAAACACTCATGTTATAAACACACAGTGACAAAATCTTTTGTAGGAGCCGGGTTAGCACCCCAATTTTTGTATGACTGAACACATTCAGACATTGGAGGAAACATGGTTGGTAAAGCAGCATTGTTATGACTCATTTTGAAATTCAGATGAAAGTACTTTTTCTACAGTGGGTCTCTAAAAATCTGAATAACAAACATAAAAACTTATCCAAAGATCTGCCGTGTTTTCTTATCTGAATTTGTGGAAAAATATGCAACACTGGTATTATCTTTATTGAATCTAAGTATATTTTTAATAAAGAAATTTCAAAGTGGTTAGGGATTAATGATAGAAATTCCCTCTATGATGGTGGATCATTTGTTTTTCTGTTCATTTGCTTTTTGGCCAATTATGCCAGCAGTGGATTGGGATATTTTCAAATAACAGCAAACAGAAATTGACATTTATATTCTTTGGGGTTATGAATGCAAACATGCACACCAAACTGTTGCTTATAAAAACTATAAAGATGTTTCTAAACTGTAGTTGAATTGTGACAAAAGGTGGAAAATGTCAGTAGATGCAAAAACCTGTTCATCTGGACATCAAATCAGTGCATAATAATTTTACCTTTAGAAAGAAAACTCTTACCCTACTACGAATATTTAATTTAATTTTGTTGTATGTGCTGCTTTGGGATACAATAATATAAATGTATATATAAAAAAGGGAAACTCAAGAATGTACACTTCTTTGCTTCCAAAAATAGCACCAGGACTGAGATTTTCCTTTAGCTCTGTGAAAACCACGACACAAGTGTAGGTGAAATGACTCCCAAACTGCATACAAAGAATAGATTTCCCACCTGGGAAATAACAGCTAAACAGCCGTCATAAATCAAAACAATGTATATTTGACCTCCTTGCCAGTTTCCACGAATGGCTGTCAGTCACTTTGATTAAATGCATCCCCATCATTAAAAACCTGATTGCCCCAGGTAGAAATTAACTGATTGCAGCCCTCTGACACAACCTGAAGTGAGCTGCACACTGCATTTCCATAAACACGCTGCAGTCTTGATTCTGCGTGCACAAAGATTGTCTTAATCCATGAGAAATAATATTTTTTTGATGTTCTTTGGCACTGTTTATCTCTTTTCTTTGTTAGCAGACATTTGTCTGATCTTCACTTCACTTATTCTTTTTTTTTGCAGTCCAGATGTTTGCTCCCACTGTTTGACATCATTCCACTTTCCCTCTATCTTAGAAATGTTCCGACTGCTGCTGTCAGCAGAAACAATTTTGAAACATTGATTCACCCATTTGCTCCATTCCTCCCAATTTATTCATTCTAACCACATACTTTTATAGCATTTTTTTTTTCAGAAAACAGCTTCCTTTGTTCATTAACCAAACTCTAATGTTTAGTCTTTGGATGCTGTTGAGGACCGTGGGCGAATCTGAGAGGATAAGCAATGCAAAGGTCTAAATTGTTCCAGCCGAGCTGATTATGTAACGGGAAAATCAATTGTGCAGACACACTGCAAAAGCAAATGTGTACAGAAGCAACACATTCTCTCCACTTATTAAAAAGCGTGCTTGCCTATTTAACAACACTCTTATCTCTCTACCTTGTTTAATTTTACAGCAGCCCACGGTGGGGCAGCCACTCCTGAGGCTTATGCAATCAAACATGGGGGCTTTATAGCATTAAAACATCAAATGAGAACATCTTATATTTGCAGATATATTATTTACACCATTCTTCTGTCTACCTGTAAAGTATTCTCTCAGAGGGTGCTTGCAACAGAAGTTCAACCTTCATCCATTCTCATAAATAAAGACACTGTATGCTGTCAATACAACGCAGCATCTTTATTTAAAACAACTATTGCAGCGCGTGTTTTGTTGGGAGTCTGTGATGTTCGGCAATCTCAGTTGTCTCCAGAAGTCAGCTGAAGTCGATGCGGATCTCAGTTATGTAATAATGATGAAATAGTGCCAAAACATCCGGCTTTGTAAACAACATGGAGGGGAGGACTGAGTGTTACCGTGACTACTGCTCTGATTTTTTTGGCTATAGCATGACACATGCCTTAGGATAGTCATAAAGGCAAATTGTTGTTTTCCTTCCCCTAAAAGTACTCACCTGCACAGAAATTGCACGGTTTTAGCACAATTAAGATAAATCTATCCTGCAATTGCTTCTTCACAAATCACCCAAAACATAATGGACACAACACCGCAGAAGAAATTTTAATTGATTACGTCGCAGTACAGCAGCAGATGCTCATACATTTTTACTTCATTAGACGTATTTGCAGTTTGAGAGCTTAACTCTCCAGGCGCTTGTGCAGCAAAGACTAGATACACCTAAGAAGCTTTAAGTTTTATGTTAAAGCTTCTCGAATCAAGAGGCGCACATTCTGCTAATTATTTATTGTAAGAATTCCGTCAAAAATACTTTAGAAAATGCTGTGTTTCAATAGTTTGCAATGAGTTAAACATCATCATCACCATCCTAACGAGTAACTAAATATGAATTTCTGTGCACGCTGTGGCTGCATAAAGATCGTGAACCAATGCACAGGAGAGACATTTTTGCTGCCAGTCTGCTGCAGAATGCAGATAGGATATTCAAAAATAACGATCAGGATGACAGTGATGCATGGCATAATCACTATTAGGGAAATCTCTGCATTTTTCCGCTGTATGTCTTTTCCCCAGAGTGTTTCACTGCTTCGCTTCCTGTTTTTTTCTTCTTTCTTTTTTTTTTTTTTTTTTTTTTTACAATCAACAAGACTACCGGGATAGAAATTAAAACTAATAGCAGTATTTAGCAGCAGCCCCTCTGTGGCACGTACGCGGCTTCACGTTTAGTCAAAGTGACACTTTCTGGGCCACGGCACACTCACCCTGTAGGGGAAAAAAAAGTAGTCAGTGCAAAGGTGGAGGGAGTTGCACTGCATGCTGTGTTGTAGTAATCTGACCCATTTTTATGTCTCTGTGTGGATGATAGCAACGCCCAAGGACAATTTGTTTTGGGTTATCAGGTTAAGAGCTGATCATTTTTCCAACACTGCAACCACAGCACTGTGCTGAAGACAGAAAAGAACCTCATTTTAAGTTTTGTCTCCAAAAACACAGACTTCCTCATTATGTTTTTTTAAATGCCTTTTAAAAACTACATCTGCAGGTTTATGGAGATCTTTTACAGGGCATAAAGTAGATATTTTTTAGCTATAAAACTTTAAAACACATAATTTTCAGTCTTCCAATTGTTTTTTATTGCTAATATGTAACTATAATAAATTTTAATGGTGCTGTCTTTCCTTCAAATAGAACAAGAGTACCATATGTGGATTATGACATACCATTTAGATTTGCAGTTTCTTAGATTATGTATTTTACAGGCGCATAGAGCCATTTTAAATCACAATCAAGTAACTATGTGAACTTCAGTTATTATAAAATTTGACTTTGCATCGTAACCATGTCTTGTGGCCTCTGTCCCTTTAAGAAGCTTGCACGCTTTTTGACACTCCGCCTTCAGCTCACCAACACAACAACATTTCTCTCTACATCGTCCACTGATGTTGTTTATAACCGTTCCATTTATAACCGTTGTTTGTAACCCCCTTTAAGTCTTTCTTTGTTCTTCCTCTTGCTGTGCAGGCAGTTTACAAATCATTGTCAACCCTTAACAAGGCTGTAGTATCAGCCCAGTGGCGCACTATGGTTTAAGCAAGCAAAAGTGTAATATGTATGCAACCACATAAATATGGTTGTCAATGTCGGCAAGGTCCAAACATGGATTATGTGGCAATCTAGCTCTTTATTGTTACAAATAAATGGTATTTTCTTCCAGCTGTATTTTTCAATATTAAAGCAACGAAAGGTGGTCAAATAGTTTAATGTGACCAGTTCCTCAGAGCAAAGAGCATGTTTTAAATTCTGTCATTGCTAAGTTGTTAGAAAATACCCACTTAGTCGTTGGGCTCTTGGCCTATTTTTGCAGCTTCAAGTGACTCAGCAGAAATATTCCTCTGAACTGGGTCAGTAGCTCAATCAAAAACACACAACCATTCAAAGTCCAGAGAAAAGCCTTTAGAAATCTTTAAAAAATGCCAATCATGGTCACTTCGGAGAATTACAAGAAGCTTCCTGAAAGCAACTTCAAGCCTTTGGACGGTTCTTTTCAACCACTTCACTCTTGATTGTTGCGCAGGTTGTTGGGCTGAGATGTTAAAAAAGTCTCTGAGCATGGCATTATTGAATCACTGGCAGTCAAGAGCTTGAATCACATCGGTTTTACTTTTGATGAAAGACCATCTGAAACCAAAGCAGTTACTCTGAGAGCCTGCAGCCACTCCTTCGCTGTAGGTTCTGATCATGAGGATCAGAGTCGTCAAACGGTCTACAGAGCCCTATGAAATCAGAAAGCCTGCACAGATTATTCTAACCTACTGTCATAAATTACAAGGTTGAGGTTCATCTTCAAGGTCAGTCACAATATTAAAAAAACAAACTGCACTGTGCAGATGGAAGCATTTTCAACTCTGCTCTTATTTCCCTCTGTGTATAAATTTCAGCCAAGCACACTGTCTCTTGTTTTCTTAAAAACAGACTGCCATTTTTAAGGGTCCTTTTGTAAACCCAGTAATGAAACTTCAAAAGAGCTAGAGGTATAAAACCAAATGCATGCCATAATGGTAGCAAAAGATAAATGCATTAATAGCTAAAAGGGAATCCATGTTATACAAGGAGAAGAGCTGATTGAAGTGATCCGTTGTTAAACTTTGATGTGTACTCTTTTCCATCAGTTTTCTAGCTCAGCGCAACATAATACTGGCCTTACTGTATTCACAGCAGAAAAAAATTAGGAGCGTTCACCGGACCTAAAGGTACAAGAGAGATAGTTGCACAATAACGGGATGTCAGGAGGATGAAATGGGGTAAAATAACTCATGCAAACCCTTTGAACCTTTTCACATTTTGTCTCAACAAAATCTCAAACTTCATTGAGCAATGCTTTAAAAAATGGATCTCCCGCTTTCTAGGTTTCTCCTGTTTTACTCCCACTGGCAAAATGTTCATAATGCTCATCAAGCACCTTATAGTATAGAAAATAGACAACCTGAATAAAAATAAAAAATGGTTCTGAAAAATATGAAATGATCAATTAAGAAAAACAAATCACACAGGGTCAGGGATGCCCAGTTATAAGGTTTTCCTCTAAACCTTATAACTGGATGTGCCACCTTGTGAGACATAAAGTTAATCCTACATTGCTGTGGAGGTTTGGCCCACACTTCTTCAAATAATTGCTTTAACTCAGACACAAAATCCTCTTTTCTTTTAAGTCATTGACTGATGGACTCGATGGCGTTTCTCATTTTGCTGCTAAATAACTCAAAGTCACAAACTTGCCTAGAATCCTCACTTGGAAATTTTTAGCATCATTCATGGTTCCATCAAAACAAGCCCAAACCACCACAACATAATGCTTTATTTATTTATTTAGAAATAAAATGTTAACTTTATATCCAATGCAGCAGTATGCACACCTTCCAAATCGTTACACTTTTGTCTTGTCACTAGAATATTTTGTCAACAGTTTCATGGATTATCAAGCACCTGCAGCATTTAGTAAATGCGAGCTTCGCCTTTGTCCACCATTTGGACAACAGAGGCTTTTGCCTTTTGAACTTTCCCATAGATGAAGTATGAGAATCATGACTACTGACCATAAGCATCAATTTTGCCCAATGTTAAACTTCGTCAGATGACCTGAAACGTTCAAATGTGACAAGAAAAAAAGATATGTCTACATCTCCATCTTTCATTGCAGTAGAGAGGATTATTCTGACTCAGTGTGCTTTTGGCTGGAAAGCAGCAGTGTCAGCATAATGGTGAGGTCATTACTCTGTGATGTGCTCCAAGCATCTGCACTGAGCTTCAGTTCCATCATCAGTCACCTGGAGCAAAGCCTGGGCGCTGCGAAGAGCTGAACTCTGAACAGCAAGGCAGGATTCTCATTACTTACAAAACTGTGCTGTTGTCTGCAACCCAGGATAAAGCTGAAGAAGATGCTCTTGATCCTTTGCCAAACTGACCATTGCAAGAGAAAAGAAACCTTAAATACAATATTCCATCCCTCCCTCTGCCTCTTTTTTAGTAAAAATTAAGAAGCAGAGGCAGAGGGGCAGATCTAAATCTAAGTCAGGTCTGATTTCTTTTTTCAAGACCTCCGCATGGCTTTATTTGGACATGAAGGTAATGTGAAAGAAGCACTCATATCTTCTGACATTTTGTAAAAAGTGGTAAACACCAGTCAATGCACCGACTGTGAAGTACTTATTAATTCCGGATCGGAAAGCGGAAACAGACTCTGAATAATAATAAGAAGTTATTTCAGACGCAGACTCTGACCCGTGACTTGTGAAGAAGGAGAAGCAAAACTTTCCAAGAATTTTAATAGGATTCAAAGAGAGAATAAAATGCACAAAGGTTACAAAAGGAAGACATTTGCATATAACAAAGCTTGAATTGTTTGCCACAGGCTTTAGTCTGCTGTAGTTTTTGGTTCAAAAGTGATTGGAGAATACAAACATCTTAATCAGAGATCTGACGATTGCTATTATTTACACTTTTAAGCAAAATGTGACTGAATAAAGCATAAAACCAGCAGCTACTCAACTATTAACATTTCCAATATGTGCATGAGAAATTAATCCTCATATAAGGCAAGATTTAGGATGCTCCTCTAATATTTTAATGTACAAGTACCAATTTGGGTCCTTACTAAGAACCCAGGATTAGTTATTAATCACAAATTTCAGTATTAACATTTTTGTTTACCCAGATCAGTGTCATGGTTAAATTTGTCTGATAGAAGCATCATCAGTTTTAACATTTGATCTGGTCTGTATCAGAAATGTAATGTGAAAAAACTCATAACATCTGTCACCACCATATTAAGGAATAGTAAAATCAAAATGGAAAAGTTTAGCAAAAATTCGATATTCATCCAGAATTCTTCATATGTGTTCAAAA
Source organism: Phalloptychus januarius (assembly GCA_902982915.1). Taxonomy (NCBI): domain Eukaryota; kingdom Metazoa; phylum Chordata; class Actinopteri; order Cyprinodontiformes; family Poeciliidae; genus Phalloptychus; species Phalloptychus januarius. The sequence goes on along the minus strand of CADWAE010000471.1, from coordinate 14,238,216 downwards.
GGTGGAAAACCTCAGAATATAAATAAGGTGTACTTTCATTTTCAATATTTTTTTCCCCCTTAAATATTGCCGTTTTACTGGGTTTTTTATTTCTAATTTCGCTCTAAAATATTGATGTGCATTCCCCGAGTGCTCTTGGCTGAGGTGGAAACAAAACACACTGAACACTTGGTGCGGGGAGAAAATGTGCCAAATGTTTCTTAGAAACAGTAAGAGATTTCTGCCAATTATGACACACAAACACACTCTGCAGAGAGTCTGAATACACAGAGCCCTGATGAAACCCAGAGTGAGACAACAGAGGATTAGACTTCTCAACCAATCCCTAAAACTATTCGCATGCATGAATAATATATTCACAGCTGGCTGTAAACCAAATTTCTGCATGATGTTTTAGTACTAAATGAATTAAATATGAAATGCCTTTTGTAAGTTTTTTAATTATTTTTTTATTGTGTTCTTCCCTCTGAGGCTCGTGGGTTTTCTGCTATGTCGACGACTGTTTGCATCCGTGAATATTTTTAATCTGTACGACATAAAACTAAAAATAATTAACTTACGAACTTTATGTCAAAGCTTCAAGTCTAATTGAGTCGATGGCTTCATGGCTTGAAAGTTCAACTTTTTTTTTTCAAATAGTAGCGTGATGCAAATAAAGGATAGAATCAGTACTTGAACTCAACTTTGAAATCAACTGTGAAAGCTGTATAATTAAAAAAATAAAATAAAATAGCATGAGTGTGGTCACAGACTTTTTGGGTGTTTGAGATCTGGTAATGTATCCCTACACTGCCTCTGCTGGGCTCCTCTAAGTTCCATCAATGTCAGGATGTGCACGACTGAAACCTGAGACCAACACAGGATCAGAGAGGCAGCCATAATATTCATGCAACCATGTAATTAAAAGCAAGTATATTTTCTGCCTAAGAGGCCGTAGCATCATAGAGCTACGGCCTCTATGCGGCTGGCTCTGAGCCTAGAAGGTATCAAGGAAGTTTGTGAAACTGTCATATTGCATATTGTATTGGTGCTTTTCATAAATAAATTATTTTTAAATATATAACTGTTAAAAAAAGGTGTATACAGTAATAGCTCACAACATTGCCGGAGTTGGAAAAAAAGCCTTTATAAGGATGCTGGCTGACCCTTTTCCATTTGATTAAAAATTGGGTGTTATGCATATATAGAAATTACAGACAAATATCAGAAGTTGCAATGTTTTGATTGGAACTATTAAGGAAAATTCACCCATTATCTGCAAATTTTGCCCCGACTTGCAATTTTTACCCTTCAGCTTTACCGTAAGTCTAACCAATCATCTTAATGTTTTCCAGATATGTCCATCTGTTCTGACCAATCACTGCACTCAGCTGAATTTTGACAAGTCCCCTGAGCCCCGTTGTAATTTTAATTCCTGTTTCACGATGTCTCTTCAGAGCCGAACCTGTTAGATGAATTAATGTGTGATGCAAAATGGTAACATTTGTCTTTCTTTCTTCTTTTTTCCAAAAGAAAGTAAGTTGTTTTGCAGGATTTGCTGAGGCTGTGTATACAGCTCATGTTGAATAACCAATATGGAATTCACTTAGGCAATTCCTCAGGACATGATTTCATTTACTTTACAAGTGCTGTTTCAAAAAGGTACTGGAAAATGTTATTTTCACTTTCAATATTAACTATGTTAACATCCTGTCTTTCTTGAGAAGGTTATATTTTGCAAGACCAAGTTATGGAAAAAAAATAAAATAAATAAAGCCGTTTGAAAAAAGGTGCAGTAAAATCATCAATTACAGGCATTTGACTTGTAATTGAGTCCCTCTTCAAATACTGCATAGCCCTGTGTAACTACACCTTCACCAGCAGTCACAGCCCAATAAATCCACCACCTGTACAGTCAGCAGTGTGGATGAAAACACTAACACTGTTTAGCAAGCTAAAATAGATGACTAACTACTGTCCAACCCAGTTCCCATCAAACTCAGCCAGCCTCTGATTTGTACCAATTGCATTAGTCTAAGTATGCAGCTGACTGTAATACAAGAGTGCAGGGGAAAATAAATGAACATTTATTGAATATGGCAGCAGTTTTTCCTCCCATTGGTGCTGGGGTAAGTATGATTTATTGCTGTTCATTGTCACTCATGTACTCATATTCATACTGTAAGCTTTATGTGCTCCTCTGATGGAGGAGTTTGTGTGTATTAAACTGGCTTGTCTCAAGTTGATACACTGCCTGTGTTAGAATATTAACAATATATAATACGAGCATTTTGCTGTATTCTGGGTTATCTTACAGCTGCTTCTTAAAAGAATAATAAAAAAATGAACAATTGGTTGAGCTATTTCAAGTTTTTTAATTTCACCACGATATTCATTCTTAGCTCAACAGTCAGGAGTGCAACACACTTAATGTGTCAGGAATAAACTAAGGAAACATCCTTCAAAATGTTGAGTAATTATATTTTTTCCATTGCGCAGCTCATATGCTATGTCTGTCTGATTTTATCCACTTTAAACGAGGGATTGTCCTAATTTTATTTCTCACAAGTAAGTGCACTGTTTTTCTCTTTTACTTTGGACGCATTTTACAAAAAATGTTTCAGTGTCTTTCTTTCTGTTCAGATTGGTTATATTTATTGAATTTTTCATTACTGATCAAATGGACATTTGTAAAGCCAAAATATTAAGAAAAACAGACAAGCTTTTAAAGGGTATTCATATGTTTTCATGACTGTGCTTTTTCTGACAAATGTCAGAAAGCTTAACAAAAAACTTAACTTTTTTTATGGGCCCAATGTAATATTCAGATTTCTAGAATATTATCTAACAAAACTACAGTCATCAGACTTAATGTAAGTAAACCCTTATGATCATATTTCCGATGCCATTAAGCAACTTCTCATTTTGCTTGCTGCTTCTGTGGATCATTTTACAGATTTTTCTGGTCTGGTTTTAGTATTATATGATTTGTAAATTGTAAGGGTTCTTCATAAATCCACTGGGACAGTTTTTATAATCGTGCAATCAAGGTCATGTTTCTTTTTCTTCTCTAAAGCAAAGTATTTTAGAGATTAAATAGGTTCCATCCACAGTAATGTTGACCATTCCTCCCTGCTTAGTAAACCGGCTGACTCATCACTAGCAGTTTGTCCATAGTGTCTGCATTCATTACGCGCTGCTACATCTAGCTTGATAAGGCCAATTACCACAACAAGACTCTCATGATATCATAGATCAAAGTTTAAGTCAATTTCTAAAGTGACGTCGAGGGACATACTGCACGATGCAAATTACCACTTTGGTTACCTCTGAGATTTGCAAAGAGGAGTACGGAAAAGTACAAGCTCCATCATGTGTCAAGTGGATCTAAATGTCAACAAATTCTGCCCATCCTGCATGAATAACAAGAAAGAATTTGTTTTTTTGTTTTTTTTACTGTTCTGGGATACCTAAAGGTTATAAGTAAAGATTCATAATAGCTGTGTGTAAATGAGTGTGCATGTGTGTTTTTCAGACTAGTGGAGCGCTGAAGAAGAGGCGAGCCACTACTATCTGCTTGACATTTCTGTCAGCATCGGTATTTGAACTGCTGGGTAGCTTTGATAAATACCATGGCTGTCACAGGCTCGATTTTAATTACACCTGACTGGGTCTTTCAGGAGCTCATGGATGAACTTAATTAGCTCACAAGCACTCAGGGTAGTTATGGTGTGAGCTGGTACTGCATATGCAGCTTCCTTTGTGCCTTTTTTAAAAATGTGTTGGTCTTTTAACGGTCTCTTCAACTGCAAGAATTAACGAAGGCAAGGAAAGAAAGTGGACATGAAGAACACAGGAAATCTGCTCTCCAATGTAAATGCAGTGGTGCATGAACAACAATGCTTTTGAATGCCACACAGTGTTAGGGAATGAAATGTATTGGCCATTGTGTTCAGAAAATCAGTGTACATGTTGCTTTGGCATTATAAAACAGTGATGAATCTAAATTAAGTTTAGTCTGAAGAGAAAATAACACCCTAATCACACCACTGCATATCTATTTTGCATTTGAATAACAGAGGGAGATACGGGAAATAAATAACACTGCTGCTTCACTTTCCTCCACATCTGATACTGGAGTATGCCATTCCATCACCTGCTTAGCCAAGTTGAAGCCTGTTTTCTGGGGGGCTTCTTAAAAATTCCCTGCCATGGGTTTTGCAATGTGGTGTGATTTCACTCCACAGCTGCTTCAAACAGGTAAGAGTTTGTTTTCCTGCAGATTCCACTTGGCTTATAGCAGAAATCAAAACACAGAAACCCAAAGAGAGGAAGGGTCGTCTCACATATGTATGATTTGCAGGCGCAGACGTGATCAGAAAACCTTTAAATCCTCAATCTGCATCTGTGTGACCTCAGCAGTCTGTGCCTCTGCACCATCGTCCTTTGTGTTGCATTTTGTCTCATTTACAACATGCTGCATAGCACACTGTCTCATTTTGTCTCATTTTGGACAGCTTCTTGTGATGGTGCCCCAATTGAGTGGCCATTGTGACTGCATGACACTATTCTCCTGATTCGGTCTGATTTCAAAAGTGCATTATGAAGGAAAACCATTCCAATGCCAACATATGGAAGCCCTCTGGACTGTACTTGTGTGAGCGTAGTGATATATATATATATATATATATATATATATATATATATATATATATATATATAATCCACACATTCACCACATAATTCAAACATGACAGAAATTACCTGATAACATTACTTTCACTCATGCTGTTCTATGAAAACACTCAGTTTACTCCCCACATGCTAAATAATTTGAGTGACTCCAACTGATGGCGACCCGACCTACTTTCTGATCAGCTTTTCTCAAATTTATTTAGCAGTACTGAACATTAAACCTACACCTGAGTAGATTCTTAAATACAGAAAAAAATATCTTGACAAAAGTAGCTTACACCTTCCATCCAAGTAAACATGCACTACACAAGTCGGGCAGGATTTAAAGAGATGCACTTTGTTTACAACCGTGGCAGAATAGAGAAAAGTCCTCTATACTGAGGAGTGAGTATGGATCCATGTAACATTCACAGCAGAGACACAGTAAAAAAAGAAGCAAACAATTTATTCATGGGTTTATAAAGGACCATTTTCATCACAGTTGGACTTTCTGAGGAAAGTTTTAGTGAGTCAACAAAACCCACAGAACAAAAAGAGTGGTTCTTAATTGTCTGGATTTGTTCTGGATATTCTTTTTCATATCGGCAGTAGAAAGCGAGCATTACTTCCAGGTAAAGCCTTAAATGCCCATGCAAGAGATAAATGAGGGTATATAAGTCCATTGATGTGGCTTATGTAAAAGTCGTGGCAGGTAAAAACACCAGTGCTACGTTATTAAAGCAATGAAATATGTTTTCCTCTGCTTCCGATTGTTTTCTAAGGACTGCATTTAGGACAGGTTGAGTCATTGGTATTTACTATATTTTCTATGCTGTGACTCTCTTCATCAGATTAAAAAAAAATAAAAAAGTTTGTGCCTCTTTTCAAACTCCTTGAAGTCTTGTGGAGTTTGTCCATATGGAAAAGCAAGCACAAAAACGACAACCCTTTATTATGGAACAGCAACGTGCCGAGTTTTGGATCAACACATTCTGATCTGAGATTGTAAATAAATCTGAATACGTTACTGGAATTTGCATTCGCAATGAAAAGACCGTTTTCTCCACGTAGAACATTCAGACAGGCCACTGGGTTTTTTCCCCTCATGGTATCTTCCTCTAAGAAAAACTTTCATACGTGATTTCGTTAATATTTTACCAATGTCCTTAAGTGCAAGAAGTCCTCAGTTAATTAGGAAAAAAAAAAGTCTTCAAAACAATCTCCGGGCTATGTGGTATTCATGTCAGTTCAATTTCAGTTTAACAGCCTGACAACTAAAGATAATACAGAGACCGGAGTTCCACTCGCTCTCCTCCCTGCACATAACAAGGCCATACTGATGATTAAGTGGCTGGTATAATTTAATGAACACAAAGCCATCCAAGTGGAAGGACATTTTAATTGAAATCTCCTTCTGTTTAATAACTTAACATATTCTGAGTGAGACACTCTTCAAGAGATATCTGAGGTGAATGTGTTTTCAGCAATATAAGGGGAACTTTGTTCCATTTATCCACACTGGTCTTCAACTCCTCAGAGGCTTGACTACTGTCCTTTGCACCGTTTACCTCAGGTGGAATGACACTGTTTTCTGAGCGCAATCCCTCCTCTCTCTTCTGCATTCCTCCTCCCGTCTCGTCGCAGACGCTGCGATGAGAATAGAAAGCTGCGGTTGCTCACTTTCACCCACTTAACAGCAAACATTTCACAGGAGTCAAGAGCCAAGAAAATATGTGAAATAAAAATAACTTATTTTCCAACAGTGATGTTCTTGCCAAGTTCTTTGTTTTCCAACTGCATTGTTCTTTTTTGTTGTTTTTTCTTTTTCTTTTTTGCAGCAGCAGCTCAACAACTTTTAATCCTTTATCTGTGCCTAAATAAACAAAAGCATACACTTTAGTGCAATGTCATACCAAAAAACAATAATTTATTATCATTTCTTTTGCAAAGATCACCATCATCACACATTTCACCTTGCTACAAATGTGTCACGTATGCATTACTCCATCAGACAGTTTTAAACGTACAGTTTTAAATTTCAAATTTACAACACGCCAGTTCAAAATGAGGCATTTCAATAAGCACTGCACTTAATACTGAACTATAAAGACGTTTGATAAAAAGAAAAATAGATTAAATAAAAAAAAAGTCTCTGCCACGGTTCTAAAGTGTTCTGAGTCCTGCTCAGTGGCAATCATCCAAACACCAGTTTAAAGGGCAAATATCATAAAAATTTAGAGCCAGCAAACCTAAACACCTTTAAAGTGTGGAATAAATACATCTCCCAATCAGCCTTTCCATTGTTTTTCCAAACTATTATTTAATGACATAGTTTTCTTGAGGGAAAAAGACCCTTTGCCAAGATTCGTCTGTAAAATGGAAAGGCACTTCCAAATATGGATGAACATGCATCACCTGGAAAAACAGAGTAAGATTGTTTTAAAGAGAAACTGATCAAATCTGACAAATAAAACAGAATAAGCACACTTATTTTTCTTCAAAAATGCTTTAGACAAGAAAAGTGGACAAGCAGGGAGGATCTTCTCCTCAAGCAGCGCACTTTAGCGAATATAAATCTGAATATGAATCAGTATTTTACCTTCTTTCCCTTATTAGCTTTATTTAATTTTTAGGGCTGCAGGACGTAATAGTGTGAGAAAATTAACTTGCAGCGTTTAGGCGATGTATTAAAAGTGATGTCAAATGTCTTTGAAATGAATGTCAGATGAATTGTAGGATAGCAAGACGTTATCTATTTCATCCATTGACAGACACTATGTTTCTGATGTCCACAGCATGGTCACAGTGCTGATGCTCAAACAAAGCAGAATAACAATGCTGGTCAAAGAAAATGTCCAGACCAAAAACAAATCTTTGTTTTTGTTTTAATTTTATTTAGTTTTTGTTAAAAAGGGTCATTCACCACTGTGGCCAATTACAGGCAGAATAGAACTGGCAAATAAACCTTTTAAATCCTCTGGTAGGGTGCCAGTTTGTAACGTCTCCAAAGTAACAACGTTAAGGCAAAATCCCTTCCAACCATTCCTTCCTAACTTGGTTACCAACTAAAAATCTTCACCTTACAAATTTTAATTACACCTGGCACTTATTCTAGCACTACTTTTATTTTATTTGGGGATTATTGTGTGATGCATTAATGCTCAATTCAGTGTTCCAGTCATATCATCATTAAGCAAATTTTGGCTACGTTCCTTGCAGCCTTCTGTTTGGTGTTTCTCTTTTCCTATTTTCTTTCTCCAGTTTGGGTCTAGAAACCATTTACATATTTCATGAGCTATGAACCTGAGCACGTTTGAAAATTTAAAGTCGGCGGGGAAAAAAAAAAAGAATGATATGTGCCCCTTAAACGTAACTGCAAACATAATTCAGAAACACCTTTAGAAAGTATCCAGTAACCAAATACTCCAAATGTACATGATATATTGTAAATAAGGCAGAAAAAAGACCCTCTCGGATACAGAGATAAACAAACGATTCTTGTTTGCATCGAAAATAAGATCAACCCACCAATGCATCAATGAGGTTAGAGTTTTTAAGGCTATGATGAGTGAAAGTTTTAAATTGATGTATAAAAAATCCCAGCATGTAAAAGGAACAGTCATGTTCATCTGCTCTTGAATACGTATACATATATATATATATATATATAAAACAAAATAAACCAGAATATGACTGCTTACAAACAGATTCTTTTTAAAGGTAAAAATGTCAGTTTCATTTTGAAATTTTAAAGATTAAAAAAATAACAAATGTATTTCAACGACTATTTGATCACAGTTTCAGAATTTTAATGAGCTTCTTAAAAGATAAACAAGAAACCAGACTGGAAAGCAAATCTAATCCAAAGAACGACTTAATGTCGTTTTGAAAACTCCTCTGCTGTTCTGCTCAGGTGGTGTTTGATGTGCTTTCCTGATCAAAGCTGATGTGTTTTTTGTTTTTTTTCCTGAAGGAGCTGGGATATTTTTGCAAAACCCCATCTGTTTGGCAAACAAAAAAAAAAAAGAAAAAGATGAATCCAGGGACTAAACAATCCCTACAGATTGATATGTAATATGCATGATGAAGAGTGTTTCATCTCTTGGTAACTGCTGCATGCTTTTGTGAAATAAGAGTTTCAATCACCTCAGTGCTTTCTGATGCACTCTCTCAGTTGAGGTATGTAAACTAGCGCTCTGAGGAATTTAAATGAGCTGAATTAGTATGAAACTGGAAATAGTGGCTTTGAAGCCTTTTGATTGATTTTTATTCCTGTTATTTTATACAAACTTTGAAAAGGAAAATAAGAAGTCACATTTCAGACTATTATACCTCCTAAACCTAAAAAGCTAAGTGAAAATCTTAGAAGTGCTTAGCTAGATATTTTCTCAGGCTGCTTTGGTTTTCTCCAATAGTTTAACGAATTATCCTAATGTTGCAAAAATTATGGTTGATTAAACTGAAATTTTCTCATGTTTTTTTTTTAGGAAATTAAAGCTGAGTGCAAATCTAGTTTGTTTGAAAAGATTCTGTGCTTTCCACAGTTATTGGCACCCCACATAAAGACTTACCAAAACATTTAACCTGAATTTATTAAGATGGCAGAAAAATAAGTATACACACACACACACACACTCCCACCCCCACACAGACAAAAAAAACCCCACAATATTTAATTTAAGTACATTCATTCAGTAGCAAAAACATATATGTTGAGAAATAACTGAACTCCTGTGAAATAAACACAACCGACTCATTCTTTTAATTGAAACTTTGGTGTTTTTTGTTTTTTTTATTCATAAGAGCTTCCAAAAAGTCGACCCATAACCTGTGGTCAGTTTCCATTAACCACTCCTCAAAATAGTAAGGATAAGAGAGCATGTCCATTCAAGAAAGGCAGGGTGTGTCTGGACTTATAGAAATCAGGAAATAGAAAATAGCTTCTAGCCTTAGCTTATCTGCAGAAGCTTCAGAACAAAACTTAAACTATGACAAGCAAAACTTGATGAAGACCCGTCATTATCTTAGGATGTCATCAAAGCACAACTTTTTAAAAATAACTAAAAACCCACATTTATTATAAACATCTATTATTTAGTATAGCTTTACTAGGGGTGCTGATAATTGCGGAAAGCACTGTGCATATGAAAAACATTTGTAGCGATACATATATTAATAATTTCTTATAGAAACAACGTAAATTGTAGTTGGAATTTAATGGCCAAAATAAAATAAAAAAACACTGATATTTACTGTGAAACGGCATCAGAAGACCATTTTTAAGGATCTCTTTAATTAAGTGATTGTTTCTTGATCACTTCCAGCCATTTCCATCTTTTCAAAGCACTTTAGTAACCAAACTGTTAATGTAGCTCAGTTAAACCTTTGACCAACTGGACTGTTTTGTGTTTGGTGAGAAACCTTTCAGCAACCTGCCAGCAGCACAGAGGAATCTGATCGGCTTCAGCTCCAGAACTCAGGCTTATAAAATCTGTTGACTACAAGACAGCATTGAAAACATAGGTAAAGGAAAAAATTACCTACTGTCAAACAACTACCGTGAGACATGTAGTTCAACATAAATATGAAAATAGAATTGAAAAGATAGACATGTTCAGAGTGAAGTATTAAAATAATTGTCAGTTTCTTAGAAAATGCCAAGTTTCCCAGATCATGTGAGAAACTGTTTTGAAAAAACATCACAAAAATGTCATGATGCCACAAATAAACTCTTTAAAAAATGCTTTTTGGGATACAAAGAGTGAAAAGTGTTCCTCTGACCGTCCACTTAAAAATGCCGCTTTGAACGAGGCAAGTATGTTTTACCACATGGGGTAGAAAGTAGGCTGTCTCTGTCCTATACAGTAGTGACTGAGAGGAAGGCATTATGCACCTTTGCTCCCTCGGAGGCCTTAGTGCCGTGTGTCATCAGCTCCTGGATGGTCATCCAATTGTCCAAAATCTTCTTATTGCGTTTCTTCAGCATCTTCTTGTGGCTGAGCTCTATAATACTGACTTCCTTTCGCCCTTCGCTGCTGCTCTGAGGGTTCTCCCTCAAGCTTTCCAGCCGACTGCGCTGCATGAATTCTCGTCTTCTCCTCTGTTCTTTTGCCCTGACCAGGTGCTGTTTCCTTTCCTCTTTACTCCAGTACCTCCCCATCTTCATCTCACTCATTGCATCGTCATCTGTCGTCATCCCCCCACTGCGCTCCTCTTTAATCTTCAAGGCCCGCTCCCTCAGGATCTTGTCTCTCACAGGCCTCTTGGTGATGTAGCGGGTGCCATCGCTGCGGATCTTGACTTTCCACTCCATCTTGGGTTCATTAGTGGGTCTCTGAGGCTCTTTGCAGACACTAAGCAGGCTGAGCTGGCTCTGAGCGTACTCAACAGCTGAGCGCTGCTGGATCAGCTGCATGTAGCTCTGGTAGTGGTGGGCATGGGCTGGAATGTTGACCTGCCTCTGCTGGGAACTGTGGGAAGGAGAGAAGTAAGGAATCTGGGAAGGGCATTGTTTTAACTTTCTCTTACCCTCCTCCTCCGCCTGAGGCGTCTGATCTGACTCTGAAGGGTTACTGTGGTCGGGGCTGCTGCTTTTGCCCAGAACGGGGGTTCTGCAGGTCGGTAAGGGGCTGGGGCTGGGTGAGTGACCGGAAGCAAAGCCGCCATAGAGGTTCCTCTGGTTGGTGAGGCTGACCATTCTCTGGAGAGAGTGTTCTGGGGAGCGGTCCATCGCCAAGGGCGTGCTCCGAGAACTCTCGGCAGTGTTGTAGGCACTGGAGCTGTCCTTGTCAGACTTTTCCATCCTCTCATTAATGTCAACCAGCTTACCCTTAACAGACTCTCCATGTTTAGGGCTTTGACTTTTGATGGAGGGTGCAGCACGTCCCATTAAGGGAGATTGCTGACTCTTGCGCAGCTTATGGGCCTGCATAATGTTCTGACACTCAAGTTCAATACTGCGTAGCTCCTCATTTAGCATACGCAGCTCATGTTGCACATCGCTCTGTTCCGCCATGCTGCACTCAATAGTACTGCGGCGGCTGTAGAAAAGGTCGTACTCGCCGCTGTTGCGTATTTGACATTTTAGCTCCAAAAGTTGCTGGAAACGATCTCCCTCTGACTCATCGTTGTCCTCATCGTCTTTGTCCTCCAGTCGCTTGCTACCACTGGTAAAATGGGAGTCCTGACTGTCCCGTAGGCACCGGGACAGGCGTCTCTGGATTTGGGCTAAGACGTTGTGGTCTGAGTTTTCCTTTCTCTCTTTCAGACTTTGCAGACTGTCCCTTGAGTAAGAAAATGTTGAACAGGAAGGCTTGTCATCTTCCGATCTCTGAAAAAGGATAAAGAAAAATTATCTAGTAAATACAATCTTAGGAGTAGACATTACTTTTGCAAGGTGTCTGATTATGTTAGCTGCAACCTTACCTGTAAATAAAAATTATGATTTTCAGGTCATAGAAGCATGACTTAGCTTGACCTGAAAAGCTGCATTATTGTTCATGCACATTATTTTGTGGATCAAATCTGGGTTTCTCTCATATAATATGGACTCTTATTTTTACCCTTTGCGATAAAGTTTGCAATGAGACAGAGGGCACGAATCTGTTTCTGTGAATGCAACCTACTCTGCACACTACAGATAACTCTCAGTGTAGGAGAAAGCTGCACTCAGGTTGTTTTACAAGGATATTTCCTGAAATATGCTTTTGCTGTCATGTAAATGTTTATATTATGTCACTGTTTTCTCTCGGTAGTTTTTTTTGGGGGAAGTACAGAAATGCTTCTGATCAACTGTAGCCCATCCCCCGTCTTCCCAGTCTTGATCCAACCTTTTCTTAAGATAGCAGATCATAACCTTCAGTAACTTAACCTGATGAGACAGACTTTGACGGATTTTGCACCATTACTGTTAAAGATCAAATTGTCTTTTTCATTTTTCTTAGCTCAAAAATTAACCCGGAGTTTATATGCACTGGTTCGGTCCATCTGAAATGAGATATCTTAATATGTTCTGGTGAGATCAGAAGCCACCAGTTAATCTGCTGATGGAGAAATCTGTTTAATATATTCCGCATAAATTATGCATTATTTTACCATTATTTTCTTTATTCCAGTTTTCTTCTAGCTAGCATCAGTTTATGCATATAGAATTTTTTTTTCAAAACAAATCTGCTAAAAATATGTTTTTTACTGTTTTATATATAAAAAGTATTAAAGTTTTAAAACATGCAGGATGTTAATTTTCACAGATTTATTAAAAGAGGAAGATAATCGGGCTGCATAAACTTGCATCGCTTTCTTCACTCTTTTAGTCAGTCTAAACTTATTCTACACCTTCCCAACAGACGCAGGTTTTTTGTGCGTGTGTGTGAAAGAGAGTGAAAGAGAGAGATACTATTTTACAGCTCATACTTTGGGGACTGTCTTGTTTCTGCCACGTCTTTGAAGTTTCATTTGTATGGATTTTCAACGAATGCTTTCGTCAGACAAAAAGAGAATTTTAGATTATGATTATTAATGTTTGGAATTTAAATGGTTCAGCAGTCCCAGTTCATAAATATTCATTTAAATTGGCTTTTTTTTTCATTCAAGGGACAAAGCCTGTTTTCAGCCATGCTTTCACAAAAAAAAAAGGCTGAGTTCATTGTCATTTTAAACTAATTTTGCATCAATGTCTTCTTGAGGTGGTTTATTCCATTGAACTGCGTAAAGCCCCTTTGTCTATCCAATTAATTTCAGGAAATTTTGAAAGAACTGTTGGACCAACACGTATGTTTCCTCTGACCTGCTGCTTTTCCTGTTCTTCTTGTAAGGCAGCTAGTTCCATCTCCTCTCTCTGCTGCTCCTCCAACATTTCAATCTTCAGCTGCTCCAGGAACTCGCTATGCTCATCATCCAGCCAAGCCTCTTCCAGCTGGGGGTGAAAGCATAAGGAAAACACACAGTGGAGAAATATTGGTTTGGGTGGGGGGTGATGGGGAGCAGAGAGAAAAAAAAAAGGGAAAAGCATGATTTTTCACGGCCCAAAGCCTGTGACAATACAGCGCCTAAAAACAAATAGCTGGATTTTCCAAATGGGTGCACAAATGGGATTTCCTGAAAAATGCCCCTGCGTGGGTTTAAAATCGGAAACCGCAGCTGTGTTTGATATTTAGCTTCTGTTTCTAACAAAAACTTGCTGATCTTTCAACTGCACCAATCCAGTCTGACGGCTGTAAAACCAGCGTATTTGACCTTTTACCTTTGCGTCATCCATCAGGCTGTTTGATCCGAGTCGAACGGTATCCATATCTGATTACTCCACGTTTACTACTGGAGAAGCCACTTAATTACAAAGAGCCTACTTGTGCTTTTCCTGCGCATCTGCACTGCGGCAGAGTCCTTCTACTTACTCTTCCCTGGCCTTGGGCCTGAACTCTCTCCACATTAGCATGCCATTAGCTTTTATGGCTTACCATTGGAAGTCAATTACAGTGGCGCTACATAAAAATAAAACATGATGAGGTGTCCCAGCGGTGGCTTCCACCAAGAGAAGTTGTGTGCTTGGTGCTCGGTGGGAAGGGGGGTCTGGTCGGCCATCCGGGAATGGTAAAGCTTGCTCTGAGCAAATAATGCTAATGGAAATCCCTCCTAGTTGTATTTCCTAAAATGTTTGCCGGTAAGTCAGCTGTCACTTGGGTATAAAAGCGTAGTGGTTCTAACCTGCATCTCTGGTCGGGCGACCAGTAGTATGATGTTCCTGAAGTCATCACTGGAGAGAGCAGCCATTGCTTCTTCTCTGTCTTGCACATCATTGCCGTTTATCTGCAGATGGAAGCACAAAAAAAACTAACAAAAACAAAATTATCACAAGAGCAAGGCTAACACACGAGCAAGAATGCACATCCACAAACACACAAACCTATAAAAATAAAGATGAACTGCTCAAAAGGGACTTTATCTTCTTGAGGAGAGAGTAAATCTTGGTTGTTTCTCAAAAATACAAACCAGGAAGCAAGCTCTTATCATGAATTAGATGGCAGAGTCGTGGCGTTCACCAGAGTTTCCACAGCATACTCGGATCCAGCCATACAATTAGCCGACCACTGACATGTGGATTCCATTTTTTTTTTCTTGCCCTGAGAATAATGGGCCTGTCAGCAGTGGATAATGGGGCAGGAGTTCTGGTCCGTTCACAAACATGTGCACATGCCTCATCCTGGCTACAATCAGCCGCGCAACCCATACTAGATTCAACTGGGCAATTGCCTCAGTAATGGTTATGCATCCAGCTCTCGCATACTTTGTGCAATTCGGTTCTCTGTCCATTTGTCATCAAGGTTTTTCAAAAACACTGAGGTGCATTTGCATAAAAGAATATAAATCATTTTTCACAGATGGTGATGCTCAACTAAATACGGGTTAAAAATGTGTTCTGCTGTGTTATTTACTCCATAGACCCTACCTGGAACTACATGCTAGGGTAACACTGATGTCATTGATCGAGTCATTTTTAAATAATAGCCATCAGAGTCCAAGCTTAAATTCAACTCCTGAAAGCTGTTATTGATGTGCTGGTGAGATTTTATGCAAATTGAAACAGACTGTAAATTGTTTTGTAGTTTGTCAATATTCTTTAATGAAGGTCTATTTTTTTGTGCTAATCCAGCCACATGTATTTTCTTCATCAAATTTATTTTAGACACTTAATGATAATCAGGTTGAAGGCGAGGCTGTATTTGCTGCTACAGTCTGTGTCATGTGATCTACATGCACAGCTGTTGGGTGGAGCAAAGTTGCACATATTATGAAACAATATGCGTAAAATATCTGGAGAATTGCTTTTAATGCTAGATTCATTAAGTTTAATTATCAATGTAATGTCAAAGAAATTGTAAGAATACTAAAATGACATATTTTACTAAATGATTTTGGATGAAAGCATTGTCAACCAGAAAGAGACTTGTTGTAAACAATGGATGTACAAGTCACAATTTGCTGATGATATCACATAATGTCGCTTCCAAATATCTGAATTGTCCCCTTCAGTGGAATACAACCACAGCACTAGTATACAGCTCTGGAAACAATTAAGAGACCACTTAAAATGATCACTCTTCATAAGTTCATGTTTGAGTAAAATGAACACTGTTCTTTTATTCTATGAACTACTGACAACATGTTTCTGAAATTCCAAGCAAAAATGTAGCATTTATTTGCAGAAAATGAGAAATGATTAATATAAGGAAAAACATACAGAGCTTTCATACCTCAAATAATACAAAGAAAACAAGTTCATATTCATTTATAAACAGCAATACTAATGTTTTAACTCAGGAAGAGTTCAGAAATCAATATTTAGTGGAATAACCAGGAGGTTTTCAATGGGGTTCAGTGCAGTGGGCTCTTATATGGGCAGTTATATTTTTCCAAGTATTATCCTGTGTGTTGCTTTCTTAATTCTTTACACCTGCTCTAATAAAAGGATTCAAAAGCATTAATCTTAATGGAGTGAAAGAGTTTGACTTTATGTTGGCAAGTTCCTGTTCCTCAATTATCCAGATCAGTCCTTGCTGTTACTTCACCTGCTTTAAAACTTTAAATTCCACCAGAACATACGGCTTGTATATTCTGCTATTGATTAATTGTGTGTAATCTGAATTATTTAAGCAATTTTAAAGTGAGTTTGCATCATAGTGGGAAAGCAGAGGTATATATTTTTTCCCTCCTTCAAATTATTTCCACTGAACACACAGAGGTTGAAAGTGAAGTCATTTCGTGACAACACTGAACGCATCAACAGAACTGAACCACAAGTCACCCTGAAGACGCAGCAGAGCACAAAGCCTGAATAGATTTAAAGTGCTGCCATAAACTAAATGTTGTGTTTAGTAAGTTATGTGGGCAGTCAGAGAGCTTGGATGCATTAATTAAAGCAGACGAATATCTGCGTAGTCAGATGGAATGAAAAACAGTAATTAAAGCACAATGTAATTGTATCTGTTTAAAGCACAAACATACAATTATCAGAACAACAAAAAGCTTCTATTTTTTTGTTTGTTCTTGTTATGACAGAAGTGAGAAAAGTAAAACTGAAATCCTTAATGAACCCCTACCAATAAAACAGGACACAATCGGTCCCTTCCTACTGCAATCGTCGCAGAGAGCAGCACTTCGCCATAAGGCCTGACAAATGCTGCTCTCTGCTCTCAGCACTGAAGATGAAGTTAGAGGCTAATGGCAGTCACAGCCTCTGAGCCATCACACAAGAGGCAACGAGCTGCAACACAGTGCCGTCCTGAAGCAGAACCCTTAAAAAAAAAAAAAGACCCTTTTGCTGCTGAGTTGGTAACTAAAACAGCCAGGGGGGCATTTCTTCCCCCTTAACAGTCACAGCGGGGGCAAGTTCCCACTATAATGTGCTGCCATTAAAAATAAATGTGCTCTCTTGCTGGAAGACACTGGCTCAGTAAAACAGGACAACACAAGAATCTTTTTGTTAAGCCAAAGATGGACTGGTGTGGAGGAGGCTGGTGACAGAGCTGAGTACTGCACCTGTAAGATTCGGTCCCCTTCTCGGATCCGGCCGTCTCTGGCGGCAATGCTGTTCGGACTGACCTGCACATCAAACAAGAGTGATTTTAGAAAGAATGTTTGGGAGAAACAGGGAGGATATTTTTTGTGATATTGTAGTTTGCAGATGTGCTTCGTGGTGTTTAGGTGTCAGATTTAACCACTGGTCTTGAATCAGATTTACGATCTTTTTTGAAGTCTATAGAAAACTCGCAATATTTATCACTGGAGTTGTTAGCAGTGACTGTTTTGGTCTTTTTTTTCTCTCCCTAGAAGCATCTTCAAAGGGCATCTGTGGTGTTTAGGCTCACTGCAGCACACAATGTGCTTGCACCTCTTGGAAATAATGGCTGCCAACAAGAGGGCAGGAAACTCTTCTCTTGCCCTATAAACTGCTATTTGAGGCAATTTGTTTCACTTCTTCCAATCAGACTGCAACTCTGAGGCGGCTGTGAAAGTAAGATACTCCATCTTCATGATAGTTCCCTCCCACACGGAGAAACACTCATTAAACCAGAAGCAACGTTCTGAGAAAGGAATCACTGAAAGACCGGAACTGAAAGGAGGGCTGGTGCCTGGCAACAGTTTTCATATGGCTTTGGCTTCTTCAGATATTATTGGATGTTTTGGGGAAAAAACCCTAAAAATCTGAAAAGGTCTGGCATACATTTGTTATTAGAGGATATCAGTAGCTAGCAGAGGAAGGTGGCGCTATTGATAAGATTAACTAGTAGCATCGACTCCTTAATCCCAGTTTAAATTCAGCTGTTCTGTCAAGTTTTGTTACAGAACATTAGTGAACAAATAGCTTCATGAGCACAGCTGTCAGATAGGTACTCCATTAACAAGACCTCTATGGAAGAGTGACAAGAAGAAAACCATTGCTGCAAGAAAACTGCCAAAAGTCCCTTTAGTTTACCACATGGGTTACACAACAAATACGTCGAAGAAGCTGCTATGGTCAAATGAGACCAAAAATTTAACTTCTGGCTTTAAAAACAAAATGTCAAATGCCATCCCCACAGTGAAACATGTTGGTGGCAGCATCATGCTGGTTGACTGGAAGATGCTCACCTTCCAGCAGGGCGACACTATCCAGGACTTTACTGAAATAGTGTAGGTATGTTAAAAAATATATTAATTTAAAGGTATATTTATTCCAGTAACTTAATTCAAAAGTGAAACACAGTATATAGATGAGACTGTTGTTTCCACACCTTTATTTCTGTTAAATATGGTGATTTTCTGATTACAATTGATGAAAACAAAACATTCGAAATAAGAATATCACATTAGATCAATAAACAAAATTTAATGCAGAAATGTGAGCTTAATGAAAAGTATATTCAATATCTGGGCACTTATGTAATAAAAATATACATAAAATGTTTTGCTTGCTACATAAGAAAAGAAAGGAGCGAGGCTTATGAATAAATAAATAAGGCACTGTAAGTAGAAGACAGGAGTTAAGAGAAAGAAATATAATAATCTAATAGAGGTCATTACCTAGTAATAAAAAAAACAAAGTTATAAGTTCTGTTATCAAGGAAAAACCTTTCATCACTGGCTCCTTTTACTTATTAAAGATCAGACTGTGTAATATTCTCCACAGTCCTGTAGGCATTCAGTCAGCTCATCTGAATGCAGCACTGTCCTTATCCTACGTTTTTTTTTTTTTTTTTTTTCAAAAATAAACACATATATTGCTGTCAAAAACCAAAGCGGGTTGAGATTTATATTCAGCTCAGCTCTCAAAGCCAACACCTTGCATGGTTGGAAAAATCTTCAAATGAAGCCGAGGAGAAAGTTGAGCAGAACTGTGAACAGTATTTCAAAAAAAAAGTTGTACAAAAACAGAGAACAAGTCATTTTTTTGTGCACCAGAGTTGTCTTGTTCTCAGCTTCTCTGAGGTTAGTTGAATAACACACAACTACAAAAAATACCCTTGGTTTATTTTTTTATGTTGTTTTTATGCCTCTTTGCTTGGTGGTCATCTCATCTTGGCAGCTGACAGCAGAATCACACAAGTTAGATCATCTGTTTGGTAATGTAATTTGTGTCTGATGAGAGTTCAATTTTGAAGTACTGCAAGCAATAAAGAGACCCGCTTTGCTCACATGAATACTGAAGTAAATCATAAATTGGTGGATGAATATGAAATGTCACATCTGATTCAGGCTGAGAAGCACAACATTGCACCGGGTTCCTCTGATCTGGATAGATGATTGTTGGTTTCTACAACAGAGTTTAATATGTAAATGAGAAACTTCAAAGAAATGAGATATTCCCGGAATATGCATAGAGTTTTTGCCCTGAGAGGTTCAATATTTTTTATTTTTCAAACAGCTAGCAATCAAAACTTTAGCATTTGGGAGAAAACCAGTAAAAGGGAGAGGGAAGGCTCATGTGTCTACCATGTTTTTATGTGAGGAAAACCTACTTTGTCTATAGTATGCCCTCACGTTTCACCTGTTTACACCTGAAGATAGGCGCTAATCCTTCAGAACTCTGCAGGAAGTAATATGGATGTATGGATCCGGTTGCTTAGCTCTATCATTTTCTACCACCTTGGGAGGTGATTCCCACTCTGACTCAGAGGTCTCCAGTTCATATTCTACATTTATCTAACATCCTGCTGTGAGAAGCTAAATTGTACCTGGAATCTCTTTGCACAGCCTGCACCAGATATCTTGATACCTCCATGCTAAGGTACTCAAGGTCTGCACCTGTGCTGCTCGGATTAGTGTTTCTGTGCCACCTTTCAGACATGTCCAGGTCATTTCAGCCACTTCAGCTATTTCTCTGTGGTACTTCATTCAGAGCCAGGAAGTACCTGCAGCCTTTTGGATGCTTCCCAAATGCAACACACCTCAATGAAAGGACTCAATTATCTTCTTGTGTACTCAAGTTTTAGAGAGTCTTGCTAATAATTATGTCCTTCTGGTCTGTTGACAGATATACATTTCAAGATTTTAGGATACTGGCCTTCGTGGACTGGACTTTGACACCTGTACTATGGAGAGTTTTTTTTTTTACCTGTAAAGATTACTCCAATTTCTTCTTTTCCAGTTTTCATTGTCAGAGACATTCACATCTTCCTGGCTTATTCTTTGAGTGTGGAAGTTTTATCTTGGATAGCGAGTCTGATGGTCCTCTGCCTCCTTTAATGTAAAGCCTGTGATTAAGTAGATTTTGGGTGGAATTCACCATCGATGGAGAGTTTGGTATTTTATTTAATATCTGTGGTTTGACTTTCCTCCTTTGGCCAACTTATTACCACAGCATGGTACCTGATTACAGGAAAGGCAGAGCTACTGACAGCCTGGACTTTGCTTTGCCGGTGAGCTGACTCCTCAGGACTTGCCTTCCTCGTTGCAGGTATTCGGCTGTTGCCACTTTCCTTGTGATATTCCAAGGTACTTATATCGCTCCTCAGTATCTGAGAGAGCAATTCCCTCAGTGTGGATTATCTTCCATCTCTTTGACAACATCCAGCTACATTTGCCCAATGCAAATGAAATTTCAATGTCCCTGCTGTAGATCACCTTGAAGTTGTCCATGTACTGGAGGTGAATGACGGTGACCCCATTTCTGAGCTGGTATCCGTAGCTGGTGTTGCTGATTAGTTGGAGGAGGAGGTTCACTCGGGTTTATGCAGAGCAGTAGTGGGGCACAGAGCCGCTCTTAGGTATATGTCACGTTTGATTGAGAGTTGCGCAATGAAGTTGGCATCGAAGGTGGCTTCCACAGCCTCCTGGAGTTTCCAACAAAAGCTCTCAGAGTGTTATTAACCCCAAACAGTTTCATTCATTCCAGGATCCATGCATGTGGCATTGAGTTGTAGGTTTTCTTGTAATCAATCCAGGCAGAGCACAGATTTGTTTTTCTGGTTTTGCAGGCTGAGGCAATTGTTTAGTTAACCAACAGCTGGGGTTTCACTCTTCTGGTATATTTACCAAAGCCTTTTAGTGTCTCTGACATTTATTGATTTAATTCATGCACAATGTTTTCAGCTATTTCACAATAATTCAAATGGAGCTATTAAATAGATGTCATTTACACCTGCACTAATGATCACCTTTAAATGTCAGTAAATGGTTTACTAACCTCACTGACGTAGATGGCCACATCCTCTTCTTCATCCGTTCGATAGCACAGAGTGAGGCCTAGTTTTTCATGACAGCTGACACGACAAAGTTCAACCTCCTATACCAGGAAAGAGAAGAATACAGTATTTTAAAACAACAAGCTGACTGCTGGGGTGAGTGGCTGAAACCTTAAACAAAACTTCTGAATAATCTTGAGGTGCAGCAATAATAGCGACTAGCAAAAGCACAAACAAACATCTTTAGTTTTATGCTACCTGCCTCGGATAAGTTATGAAGCTTGACTTTTTACGGACGTTAATCTTTAACCTTTCCTTTCTCCTCACGAAAAGGTTCTCTGTCATTAAGCCACTTTAGCCCAACTCTGCACTTTCACTTCGACCACAACAGGAGAAGAAGCCAAAGACCAAACAGCACTAGCCCCTGTCCCATTTCCTAACCCCTGAAACATATCAAGGGTGTTTGAGGGAATCAAGTGTGAAATGGCCTTCCCTCCCAAGGTCTTCATTAGAGCAGAAACACAACGTCTCTCAGCAGCAGGAGCGAAGTGGTTGAGTGGAAAGGAGGATGGAGCGGGGCAGAGAGAAATGAGGTGGCTGTGAGGACTCTGGCAGGACTCACAGGGGTCTCGTATAAAAAGAAAGAGATCAATTTTGTCTGTGACAAGTGCAGGTTGGCTGGTTATGTGTGGTAGACATGGCATGGCTTTAGGTATGCGGAGGGGGAAGGGATGAGACGAAGGACGGAACGAGGAAAAGGCCAACACTGTTGTGGACTTCTGAGAAACGCAACATTTTAGGCAGGAATATTATGTTTGTATCTCCTTTGATGTCTGTCCAACTTAAATATGTTTAGTAGGTCAATCTCAGGAAACAGGAGAGCATAAAAATTTATTTCAGCAAGAAAGTACTTTTTGAAATCTTTAATCAGGTAGTAAACATAATGTTCATAAAACTCCTTTAAACACATATTTTTTATTAATCTGGTGTAATATTCAGAACTTTGGTCTGGGTAAGTAAAAAAAATGACATAAAGGCTTGAATATTAAGCTATAGAATGTGTTTCACTAAGTGAACTGATTAGATCAGCAAATGAACTTTGCAATATTGTAACTTCTGAATTTTACGGTAAGTGGATTAGACAAAGAGTCATTTATTTTATTGAGGCAACCCCAAAAATTCTGTTTCTCAGAAGCACTGAGGCGGTCGCAGATGTAATTGAAGGTATGCGCTGGGCACGTCGTGCGTGCTAACATAACGTGTGAAGTTGAGGGAAATCAGAGGGAGATACTGAAATCACTTGCAATCTCTCAGAGAGGTCTCTAAAAATAAACTCACACAAATTGCCTGTTGGTTGTAAGGCAACTAGGAGGTGTGAGCAGGTGCTGCGTGATTTCCATCTGCAAAACAAGCCCAAAGTTACTTATGACTAATTAATGACTGGATGTGGTGTAGGAGACCTGTGACGGGAAACAGAAAACAGATTGGTGCTATTCCCATGTAGTCCGCGTGTGTTTAACAATGTGATCCCTTCTTCTTCATCAGGTGCTTTTCAGCTCTTTTCTTTTTGCTTTAAGAACATTTTGCATGGGGAAAGAAAAAAAAAAGAAACACCCACTCAATCTCTCTCTCTTAGATGCTTCTGTATAAGGCGTCTGCCTCCTGAACCATCAAAAACACCTCCTCCGATCTGTTGCCTCTTTGATTTTTTTCCTCCCCTCCTTCCTCTGTTTCCTAGTCGAGCTTTCTGCCTCTCAGACGGGAGATTGCGGGACGAGGGCCGACAGTAGATTAATGGCTGTGATGGTGTGATTAAGAGGAAGATTGCTGGCCACCATCAAAGCACATCTGATGCTGTCATGATAATCGCGCCTTTGATTACTGGTAATTGAAAAAGCAGTTGCCAAATGCGTTGATGGCTACCACTGGCAGAGAGAGAGAGAGAGACGGGGACGGCTGTTTCCGAGCTCAGAGTGCTTCGCTTCCTCTGAACTCACCAAAACTAATCAAGGGGACGGTTACTAACATGGGTCGGCACCGACACGCATCGAGGAGCTTTCTTGGAAATGTATGATGTTAGGCTGTGAAATTATAGCAATAAGAGGCGGCCGACGAACTTCCACGAATCTGAAGGGAGAGCAAAGAGTTTATGTACTCCTGTTGGGAGATCCAACAAGAAAATTAAATTAGAGCAACAGTGTCTATAAAAATGTTCAACCGCTTGGATGTTTTATCCTTTTTGTTGCTTTTGCCAAACAATCATGATCAATAAGATTTGGCTTTTTTGACAAAAAAATAAAATAAATTGAAAACCAAAAAAACTGACTGACCTAATTCAACAAAGGTCCAGTCAATTCATGCAAGCATCTCCACGGGCAGATTATTTCACTTGTAACAAGAATTTTTTTCCAAACTCTGCCAGTGGAACTAATGCTTCTTTTAAAATCAATATTAACAAATTATTGGCTTTAAATAAGTTCTTATATATTTGGTTGAAAAATGACTTGTAAGGTAGTTTTGTCTTAATTCAAGTGTATATTTTTTTTACTAGAAACTAGCTAATAAAATATATTTGGCAGCAGAAAGGCTTTCGTCTACTTTGAAACAGGTAGTTTGCAAAGGCACATGACAGAGTTGTGTTCTGGCCAAATGTAGCCACTCACTAAAGAAATGAATGAGGTCGGAAAACGAATCCTCACAAAAAATAAGTCAGTCACACCAATGTTCAGCTCATGTCTGTCACAACAAGAACTCGAGCATCTGCAGCCATGTTTAATTTCCCCAAACTGTATAATCCACCTTTGAAGTGTTATAAAACAGCACTCCAGCTTTTTAGCGCGCAATAATCCCTTCAGTCAACCAGCCGTCTTGGCTCTCATTTCACGTCTCTCTCTTATTTCATCCAAGTGGCTCACATTAACGCTGCTTTTTGCAGTGCCTTAATGCAGGGATGTTTTCTAAATGGGCTCATTACTGAGTGCAACACCGTTCGCATGATCTGTAGCCACTTGATAGACTTTTAAAAGAAAAGTATTGACTGCAGAAGCTGTAAATGTGCGTAAACAGAACATCCATGCAACTCCTCAGACATTAGCGTACACATTGCAGTCTCCACAGTCCAAACACAAGCAGACATATTCTCTTCTCCTGAATGTGTGCACAGCATCCACAGAGAGCATTGTATGTTACACTGTTACATAAAGTAAGCCCAGGAATATCTCAACATTATTAGCTCCCGATTCCTTTAGAGAAGTGAATCAGATTTAGATATTTTCTCTCTTACATGTTGGCAAAGTGCTCTCTCTCGCAGCATTTCCACCCAGCAGAGGCAATTTTTCTTGCATCTCTCCTTCAGCAGAAATCCGTTCCATTCAGAAAGAGGCTTTTCAGCTTCGCCTCCATCCCCCTCACAGCATTTTTAGCTGTCATACAGCAAGTGGGGCTGCATTAGGGTGCTAAAACCCCCCACCCAGATCATGCATGAAACTGGGAAGCCTGCTAAGCATGCACACTGTAAAATGATTTTTTTTAATAGCAATGAGGCATAAACAGATACTTTAATGTGTTATATATTTTGGATTTGACATTGGGGCCTCAGCGATCCAAGCGGGTGCACAAATCTGTTTAGGATTTGAAGAGACAGCTCAAGCTCGATGGCTTGAAGCGTTCTGAACAAATTCAAATTAAACGCATAGAAGGAGGGACAGCTGAGCAATCATCATACATCAGAGCAGTCGGAGGCACGGCGCTGTGTCTGCTCGCACGTCAGTAACTCGGGAATAAAGAGTATTGTACTGCGGTGGTAAGCTGAGACAGTGTGTTGATCTTTCTGTCACATGGAAGACATAGATGGAAAATAGGAGTCAGAGACCATAAGTCATATAAACCTTGGATTTGTTTGATAAACAGCAGCAAATATACCTGCAACATTCAGTTATAACTACCAAGGACTGATAAAAGTCACAGGCAAATCATAAACTATTTGTAAGTATACAAAAATGTTTAGGTCAGAATACACGCATCTTAATTTCAGAAACCACAAGTAATGCAAGAACTGCTGCTAATATAGTTTTACCAAATAGGTAAATAGGTGGCCGAATAGAAGGTTCATGCACAACAAGCCTCTGGAGGATCCCATACCCGAAGGTTCCAGAGGCACCAGCAGCTTCAAATAACTGTTTGCTGCTTTGTAAGGTAT
Organism: Phalloptychus januarius; assembly: GCA_902982915.1. Taxonomy (NCBI): domain Eukaryota; kingdom Metazoa; phylum Chordata; class Actinopteri; order Cyprinodontiformes; family Poeciliidae; genus Phalloptychus; species Phalloptychus januarius. The sequence continues at coordinate 14,212,707 of CADWAE010000471.1, read as the reverse complement.
TTTAGCAGCTGCTCTCTTAATCTGATGAATTTGTCTAACAGAAACCTTCCTCACTATGCCTTTTTCTGCACAAACCCTTCATTGTTCTGAATCAGCCGCAAATCTCTTCATAGAATGATGAACGCTTCAGTTTTCGTTAAATATCTAATGTTTTCATATCTTGTCCACTGCACTACACTATCTGATGATTTTTGGCAGCAGAGATCCTTTCTCTTTCCCATATTACTTGAAACCTGCTTAATGTGGAACATCCTTCTTTCCTTTAATTGAGCTCACCTGACAACTAATCAACCCTGGTCTCTGAAATTAATTATAAGAACTCAAAGAGACACAATACTGTCTATGAATTTAATAGCACAACAAAACATTTTAATCTTCATAATTTGGAACACAGTATTTCCAATTGTTTCTTAATAAAAACACAACACTCTTTAGCAGTCACGTCAGATTCCAGCTCCTACCTCGTACTCAAACTCCTCCGTTCTGTCTCCGTCAGCTGGGACGGGGGAGAGGTAGTTGGTACCTTCATAGTAATCTTGGTCCATTGTATGAAGGGAATGACAGCTGTCAGAGAGGAAGGAGACGGAGAGAAAGGAGTGGCAAGACAGAAAAAGACAGCGAGAGACAAAAAGACAGAGGTAGGTTAAGATTTTAACACTGGTGGGATAATTTTCCTTTATTTTCTTTCGAGGCATTACTCAAGCTCAAAGCCTCAAAGTGACAACATTTTGTCGCTTTTGTCTCAGCCGGAGAAGCCAGAATAAAAGATCTGTGGAAGGCTTTTCCTGAACGTGACAAAAGCGCAGCCTCTTGTTAATAACAGCATATCCGCACTCTGTAATTTGCTTCATGCTCTTGACAGACAAACCCCCCCAGACTGTATGGTGTAATTCTATTATCCCTCCTTCAGTCAATGAACAAAACTCTATTGTAGAGGCTCTAACAGAATGTGTGGCATGCAAGCCGCCACACAGGATAATGACTGCAGATAAATAATAACATAAAAAAAAAAGATGAATTTGTGAAATATGGCAAGTGATGTGTCCTGTTACGCCAGCCTGTTTATTAAGTTCAAACCTATAAAAGTCTGAATTCTTCCTGCGGCAGAGGGAGAAAGCGTAAAAAAAAAAGAAAGTACAATTACAATTTTACAATGTAGCCTCAACACATGATGCCAACTGTTTATATCCATCTATAAAATCTATAAAATCAGCTGTTTATTGGATGATGCACCTAAGCTCAGGAGCAGAGGAAGGAAATGTCAGCTTTATGGGAAACATTGATTAAGTTTGGACTCGGCCGGCGGCTGTTGCTTTTAGTTGCCTATTTTTTTTTTAATTGGCCATTTACTTTAATCACCCTCTAAACCTTACCTGGGTTCAAATTGAACCTCTAAGCAGCCCCGATTATGGCCGGACGCCCCTCTGGGGAATTCCGGCTTTACGATATGAACATAAATCCATAATGTTTTTGAGCAGCTCATGTGTACTAGTTTTATAGTCGCGCGCAGCACTGATCATATTGCTGAATTTTATTGATCTTTTCACACAGATGGAGAACCCATCTGGGCTTTTATCTCTAGATATTTAACAAAGTCCCAAATTACAACTGATGACACACACGTGCGTTAAAAAGTTTATTGTGCCCGGAATTAATTATCTTCTAAGCCTGATGCAAATTAAATTGTAATTTTCCAGACTTCCTCTTCTATTGTATTGTTGCATTCCCTGGAGGTGAAACCTAGATATTCCTGTATTCTCAGCTTTCTGCTCCTGTGAGGTGAACCAAAAATAAGCTTTTTTAAAATTACAAAGCCCGAACATTGAACCAGTTTCTTTGTTGTTTATGAGGAAAAATCTCCTGTTGATACTTAAAGATGCCTTCACGTTGTTCAGTTGTTATTTAAGAAACACAAAAAGGACAAAACTATGAGTAGATGGACTCGAATAATTTTTTACGTTAAGGCAATGCAGTCTGCTGGCCAACCATTTAGCTACTTAAACACATTTCTTGTTACTTTTCGTGTTTTGTTGGTGAACGAAGATGTGAAGGATGTTAACAGACTCATTAGTCACATAAATCTGTATCCGTTAAAGTCCCACAGAAACATCGTTATTACATATCTCTTAATTTCTTCCTACCTGTAACGCTAGTCACGCAAAAAAGTGTTTCTCCTTCATTACTTGCTGATGTCTTTTCCTACCTTTTTTCCATTCTTAATCATATTCAGTCACAGTCAAAGTCAAAACAAGGACACAACAACAATTTGTTTTTTTCTCCTCAGTCTGGCAGTCAAACAATTTTTTTCCCCCAATTAAATAAAAATGAAATGAAACGCAAGTCAAAGTTATGATAAGAAATCGGTAAAGTTCTGTAAATGTGGGAATAATGTTAATCATTGCATACATGTTAAGGAACAAAACAAACAAACAAAACAAATGCAGCGTGTTGCAAAAATATTTACTCCTCTAAAACTTCCTCATATTTTGTCATATCAAACTTGAAAACATCAGTGTTTATTTGATCAAAATAAATGTTACTGATAAAAATCAATGGAATATTCCACATGTTTTTTGTATTGGCTTGATATAATGTGTACCATGTTTCACTGCAAGTTTTATATGATATACCTCTGATAGCTTTGCTCATATTCAGAAATTGTGCATTGTTCTTTACAAATAAGCTCAGGCTCAATTATAAATTTTTCTTTATATTTTCAGATCTTCAGATCACGATCTGAACAGAACTTCATAATATTCCAAATGGCAGAATTTTTGGTTCATACACTAATCATGTTTTGAACGCCTGTTCACTGATATTCTCTAACAAACCTCTTATGCCTTTGCGAAAAAAAGCTGGATTCATACTGAGAACACATCACTCACACTGAGACTTAAATTACTAAATAGGTTATGTTTAAAGGAACTAGTTGCTGTGGATTTTACAAAATTACACTACCAGCTGCATTCTTTCCTTTCTACTGTGCAGTTTTGTCCTAAATTATATCAGGAAGCCACATAACATTCTAAACTAATTCAATGGAAATATGTGGTTGTAAATACGTGGCAGCCTTTTTCTTTGTCTTTGTTTTTGTTCTGCAAAGGCACTGCGAAATTAAAAAAGAAGTACCCACATGTCCACGAATAGCACATACCTGTCAGAGAGCAGGAAGGGACAAACGTCAGGCACAGGAGGGGTTGAAGGCCGGAGCTTTGCCAGCGCCATGATGTGTTCAAAGGTGATGTCGGTCTGCGTGCACACATCCACCACGTGGATTTCCTGAGGGGGGCCGTTGGGACGGCCGCTCGGGGTACGCCTGATGACCTGCACCACGACGGGGTCCCTGGCAGCTCGGAAAGCCTCCACAGTCTCATCGTGGCTGGATTTGGACAACTCCTTTCCATTCACCTTAATGTGGAGGAAAAAAGAAAAAGCTTTTATTTTGACTCAGATGCCACACAAGAGGTTGGAATCAAACTCATTGAAACGTCACTTTGAATCGTCTCCTCCACTAGAACTTTATATCTGTATAATTAGTCTATTTGGCTGTCAACAGAAATCTTCACCTTTCATTGCACTTATTAAAACAGAGTTTAGTTATCAGAAGATTAAGTTGAAGACCCAGACGGCTTCTGTTCACTCGTTCCACCTTCGAACCTCGTCTCCACAAAAACGAACGGGGGTTTCCGGTCGGATTGAAAACCGTTTGCACTGCAGCTGGCTCACATAAAGAAAATCATAGCTTCATTTAGCCCAGTAATTTCTCTGAAGGCGAAACCACGAATGTGGAATACCTCGGGAGAGTTCGCCTTAGAAGAATTGCTGAAAGCAGAGATTATAATTTAGATAACCAAAAAAAGTAAGTCATAGGCAGCGTAATTATAGATAGCGCTCGATTTAAATGTGCCTTTGGAGCAGAGCATTTTCATCACAGGGCAAGGTGAAGAATTAAAAAAAAAACAGCTAAAGAAAGCGTTTATATTTGCATTCATCAAGTGAAGAAACAGAGGGGCACAGCTGCGGAAAACTCTAGATCAGCAGTGCTGCGAGGCAGGGATCTAAAAGCTCTTTAAAATAGATCATCTGAGCAGACAGAAATAAAAACACACAACATAGCCTCACTCTAGAACAAAATGACCTAAATTCACAGACAGAGAAACCAGAGGGGAACTCTTACAGAGGAGCTTTGTGTATTTTAGAGTTGAGAGATTCCACCATTAATCCTCCGTTCATCCCAGTCACAGAAAAAAGAAGAAAAAAAAGACATCTGAGTGATTTAAACCCAGTGAGAAATGGCTCAGTATGTTTTAAAACATCCCAGCATAAATGATCTCTAGATCCCAGCTGGACAGGAACTGTTTCACATCAAATCCACTCAATGTAGGTCATTTTCAGCCATGACCAGCTCTGGAGTCCAGTTCTTTAGCTCTTAGAATCATCATTGATTAGTTAAACTGTCTGTTAAACCTATATATTTTTAACTTGAGTAAAAATATTTAAATCACTAACAAAATTTGCCTTTCCAAAATATTATACAAATAGTCTTTCATTTATTAAACTGTGAATCAGAACTAAGAATTTAATAATTATAAGAAAAATACTATTTTTTTCACACTTAAAATAATACAAGAGCATGTTATTTATATTCACCTTTATTTAAAAAAAAAAATATATATATCACCTTACTATAAAACCCGAATGACGAGTTAAAGAAAAATAGAGATCAAAAATGGGCGCACAGTGGAGAATTTAGAAATACAAAGACTAGTTATCTAAACAAAGAATGCAGTTTCAAAAAATTGATTTCCTTAGAAAGAGATATGATGAACCTAAGAGGAACGAGGCCAGATCCTTGGGGGCCACACGCAATGGGACTTTGTAAATGTTTGATTCCAGCAGTATAAAATGAGTCTGACCAGTAAGGAATAAAAGATATAAAGACTAAAATTATCCTTAAATATGATAACTTACAAGACAAGTCACAGTAGCTGTTGCATTTTATCACGTCTATTATGTTTGTCCAACTTCATACAGCTGGATTTCCAGTGACTCGCTGCTCTTCTAACCTACCTGTTACTGTATTGCGCCGCAGCTGGCCACTGTGGTCCTTGAGCAAATGAGGACCGATAGAAATGAGTGAACCAGTTGGAGGGCAGCTACAACCAGAAGCGGAAGCAGGTGCAGGACTGATTTATGAGCCTTTGCATCACACTGACAAAAGCCTACAATGTACATTTTTCACTCCTGCGATTCACATTCAGGACTGGAGACGCAACAGCGACCCATTCAGCATGCAGCCTAAAAACACAGGAGAGGCAGGAGACAGGCAGTACTTTATGAAAACAAAGAGCTTTATGAGGTCAGTCAATTTGCTATGTAGCGAAACTAAAAAAAAAAGAAAGAAAGAAATCATTGTAGAAATTGGCTAATTATCAGTAGCTTTGCTTGAGTTGGTTATTCTCATTCCTGCTCCATGCTGCGTGTTTTTTTTCTGTTTTTCTTTCAGTGCCCTCTCCTGCGTCCCCCAGAGACTCGGTGATGATCCGCTCAGAACATTTTATTTTCTGAGCTGTAACCATGCTCGCGTAAACCTCCTTTAGATCTAGTTGTGCTCTGACCTGCGCCCGTGCCTCCCGAGGTGACCTTTGCTTGCGGTGAAGTTGCATTAATCACCTGTGTGGGAGATAAACTGGGTCAACAGCACTCCAGTGTAACTGCGGTGCAATTTAGAGAAAAAAAAAAATGTGCAGTTGTTGCTCGCCTTCTCTCCTCCTCCCTCATTTGCTTTCATTCTGCCTTATTTTCTGGCAACTCAGCAGGTATTAAAAACTGCTGCATCTATTTTAGGTTTAAGTAGTGCATTAAAGAAACATGGAGCACTATAATAATTAGCTTTGACTGTCCCTCTATCGCTTTTCTTTCTTTGCGTTTGTCCTGCTCCTCAGCCTAATCCTACGACGCCCGGCTTGCTGGAAACAAAGGAGCCAGAGCAGACAAATGAGCCAGCCTATGGCTTATGACAGACCCCAAGAAAAATGATCACATTTCCCAGCTCTCCCTCAGGTCCAGACTGTCCGGTCCAGCCTCCTCCTCCTGCTTCTCCAAGCCTCACCGCTCAGGAATCGTAACTGACAACCGCAATAAAACCAGCAAACATGTGAAGGAGAACAGCAGGGAGAAGGTTTGTTTGTTTCTTTGCATTTATTTATTTTCTGCTTTTCAATTAATCTAGATGGAGTAATTATAATGTCAGGAATATTAGGTAGTGGGCTGCACAGTGGCGCAGCTGGGTGAGCTGTTTCCTTGCATCAAGAAGGTTCTGGGTTCGATTCCCGGCCGGGGTCTTCTTGCATGGAGTTTGCACGTTCTCCCTGTGCATGCGTGGGTTCTCTCCGGGTACTCCGGCTTCCTCCCACAGTCCAAAAACATGACTGTCAGGTTAATTGGCCTCTCTAAACTGTCCCTAGGTGTGAGTCTGTGTGTGCATGGTTGTTTGTCCTGTCCGTCTCTGTGATGCCCTACAACAGACTGGCGACCTGTCCAGGGTGACCCCGCCTCTCGCCCGAAACGTTAGCTGGAGATAGACACCAGCACCTCCTGACCTCACTAAGGGACAAGGGTGTCAGAAAATGGAAGGATGGGTGATTATTAAGTAGTTTTATGTACTGCATGAATGTTTTTGCTATCCTTGTTTTGCCCCCTAAATTGCAATAAACCTTGGCAAGATGTTAGTGTATATAGACATGATGGCTTCAAATTTAACAAGTTCATAGCGATCTTTCATCCAAGTTTTTGTCTTTCCCACCATTACCAACATCCCATCAGTTAAACGGGCAGGCCAGGGTAAAATATTATAAGCTCTTTTATGTCTTATCTCAGGTCTGATCCTATTGGCAACAGCAGGAGTATTTGATTAAGAGGAAGATCCACCCTTCATCTATGGACCAAATTAGCAAAGGTATGCTAGAAGAAATATCTTCATCCAGCATAAGACCCAGATACAACCAGAGAGACTTTGTCAGTTTTGATGGGTCAATGTAATTAACATAGTAATTCAATCATTTAAGGTCACTAGTTGGTTTTTTCTGTATTAGAGCGAAAAAGAGAAGCAATAAAGTAAGTTATCATCAGCATAGAACAGACCCTCGCTTGTCATATCCTAATTATCCCTCTAAAACGGCAAAATAAAGTTGCAAATACCGAAATACAAGCTGTATTCATGGAAACAATTTGGCGAACAGAATCATTTACAACAAATTATTTAGCAGCTGCAGCCGTCAGCAGGTCCAAAGCAGCTGCTTCATGTCCCTAACTGCTCCATATGCACAGAGTCAACATGAATTATCTTATCGGTTTGCAACCCAACAATGACAGACACTCAGGAGAGATCATTTGTTCAACAATCAGGATGGGAGTCGATCAGGTGAATGTGAAGTTGGGAGGGAAATGGGACGCCGGGATGGGGATGCTGGATCAAGGCACATCTGCTGGCTGCTTGTATGGGGATATGCAGCAGCTGTTGCCAGCAGAGAAATGTGTTTTCATTCAAAGCCCCCCAGGACGAACACCAGCTTCCCAATAACAAACAGAGAAAACCAGCTTAGCGGAGTATAACAGAAGAATCAAGCCACTTTTCCTCAGTCAGTTATTTTCCTCAGCTGCCAAAAACCATTTAGAATCGGGTTGTTGGGACAGATGAGAGAAACGAGTCTTGGCTCTGGTAAATGTATAGCAAAAGTTAGAGATGAGCTTTTTTTCCTGAACAACAAACCCCAAGCTTGGCAAAAGTCTCTTTCTTTTCCAATCAATGGACTCATACTTCCAGGCTGCCGTTGCCTGCAGCGAAACGCGGTCCCGGCGATGCTCCTCGCCTCCGTTTCATCTCATCATTTATCCTGCAGGTAAGAAGACAGGCACAGTGAAACAAACACGAAGAGGCTTTGTGCTTTTCTTCAGGTGCCTCCTTTATCACTGCTGCTGTCTCATCAACCGCTGCCGTCCCATCAATATCGCCAGCGACCCCGGGGGGCAGAATGTAGTGATGGCGGCTGGAAAGTACAGTCCGTTTATCTGTTAACATGACAACTTCAGTCACATCCGACGTGGCCAGGGCTGCTTCTACGTGGCAGAGGGGACAGACGCCGCCGGCAGCATCCGCAGGATCACAGATAGAAGTGATTCATTTACTTCTTCTGCGAGGAGAGCAAGCCAGCCTCAGGCACTACACAGTAATAGTCCATTAACTCCATGCCTCCAAAATAACTGCATGCTGCACCTTCTGGTTTACATGTAGCCCTTTGAGTCTTAATGAATTTGTTTTTGCCTTTTGAATTTAAAGTTAAACAGAGGCTAACCTCTGTTTAGCCTTGAGTGCCGTGTAAAGGTGGTAAACCTCTGTAACGGACAGCCCTGCTGGATCTGCTGAGCGCCGTCACCTGCTGGTTTGAGTGGCAGCCTGCAGAGATGCAAGTGTGCACAAGCAGATGGAGAAAGTTAAATATGTAGGTCATCCAGCCCCAGGAGTGCTGCGCTTACAGCTGCCAGTTGGCGATTCTGATCCAGAGCCTCATCTTTTGGGAAAAGGCAACATGACCCCTCACTTTTGGGGTCTATTCAGCTGTGCAGAGCCCTCAGTTGGACTCGTTGGGAGATTTAAGAGATGATGTCAGAGTGTTGGGGTTGCATTTTTGTCCTCCTTCACTTCCATCCCACCAGGGTTTCTTTCTTTCCCTTGTTTGGTTAGCTCTTTTCCGCTGAACGTCCTCTATGATTGTGTGGGATTGAATTTGATTAATTTTTTACGCCCACGCACACAAAAATGACCACAAATGGTGAAAATTATGTCTAAAATGGACAATTTTTAACTTGATCAGCGCCGACGTGACCAGCAGGTCTGGAACTCAAAAATGTGATCTTCTTCTGATCAGTGAACACACCATATGTTGTAGTCTGATGTAGTTTTTCCCCCTTCTGTCCTTTCCATTACCTCTTTGTTCTCCCTGAAACTCATCGCAGTTGGTCGTTGCTCGAAATCTTTCTCTCAACAACATCTCCTGATGCATGCTGTTTAAGAAATGATTTTGATCTTCCATCCATGTTGGTAAAGTACCTATAAATAGTGAGCAAATAAATAAAATAAGGGTAGAGTTTTAAAATCCACTCTTAAAATGGAACCACGTGCTATTAAATCCAGTAACTGTAGTCTGCACTATGTCTTAGTCAAAACAAAAAACAGTGTGAAAGTAGAAATTGTTGCCAAGGTGTGTGTTTGGGATGCTGAGGAATACCTGGGGTGAAGCTCAGAGCTAATGCACGCAAAATAATACTTTTGTTGAAAGGAGGTGCGCTTTAGCAGAGGCTAAACTGGATTTTTGTGAGGGGAACTTTCATGCACACCACAGAGCAGATAATAGTGTGGAGGACTTTTACTTTTGGCTTATCCAAGATTCTGCAGAGAGGAAACTCTGATAGAGTCAATTAATTGATCAAGTTTATTTGTATAGCACATTTCAGGCAGCAAGGCAGTTCAAGGTGCTTTACATAGAAAAAAAACAACAACAAAAATATTATAAAGAAAACCACCATGCATAAATTGAAAAGGAGATCTCCAATTTGTTTATTTGTTTTTCTTATTGGTTCTCTGTTAAAGCAGAATTTCTTTTAAAAGTTAAACTCCAAAATACCAGACTGTTCCATAAGTACCGTACCCAAAAGAGCACTTCACTTTCAAACTTCAGGTTCTCCAGTAGTTCCTATAGCGTTCATAAAAGCAGAATGGTAAGCTGTTATCTGATTTTTGTGCTCTAAGGCTAGTCTTAGCTTCTTATATTTAAAAACTTATAATTAGAGACAATAAAGTAAAACTGAGCTACCTCGATACTAGCACGGCTTGTCCTGCAGTCTGTTATTTTCTCTCCCGCCACTCTCTACTTATGTAGCATTTGCTGTGATCCTCACCATTTACTCTTGTCCGTTTGTTTTCAATTTGTTCAACGCCTGCATGTGCTGGAGTTTCTCTGTTTCTGTGTGGCTGTGTTCTGTCCAGCTGGTCCCAGCAGATGGTCTGGGCCGGCTGGAGGTCTCTTCCAGTTGAAAGAGAATGCTTCCTCTCCGTCGCTGCCTTGTGCAAACCCAGTACACCAAGTGGCTTTACATGATCTTAATTTGACTGTCATTTACTACACGTTGGTATTATAAATTCTTTGATCAGGAGATGGAAGAATTTGAACTGCATGGCCACAAGATGGCGGATTTTGTGAAGTGATATTAGAAATGAAAATCGTTTATTTTTTAAGATAATGAATATTACATGAAAATGAGATAAAAAGCGTGAGCATTTTCTGTCTTTAAGCTGGATTTCTTCTTCTTCTATTTTATTTAGCACAAAACTGTCCCTCCCCCAAACAAACAGCTTTACTCTATTTTTATGTCCATCCTTTTTAATCATAATTACCTAAAGAGGCCACAGTCATTTCACAAATTCAGGGACATTCAGTTAATTTTGCACAACAATAACATAGAGAGCATGTTCAAATAAACAAACTGAATGTAGGTATGCAGCATGCAGTGATGCATAAAACATTTGTGCCACAAAGTTTAATTTATTTTATGGGGATTATCTGTGATAGAACAACAATTTGGATGAAGCGGAAGTTATACATTTTATTCGTCCCCCAGGCAGATTTAGGATTAGCGTAATCTGCGTTTTACCAATATGTTTCTTCTGCCTATAAATTATATTAACATTCAGGAGCAGCTCAGGCAGATTTAAGTCTGGACTCTGGATGTAAAGGACTGATGTGGAGGGATGTAATGAATGGAAAGAAGGATGAATCCTTAAAACACTGAAAGAAACAAAAGTTGGTCAAAAAACATATAAGTAATTTGAAACATGACAGGTTTTTCTCCAACTAAAAATGACAAAATTATGTTTCTCAAAATAAATTTTTTTTCTTTCTTGCTTTTACTAATTAACCTTCAAATTAATCTTATTTCCTATTAGAATGAAAATCATTTCAAGTTTAAATCTGCCAGGAGTATGAATAATTTTGAGCTTAGCTGTCTTTGAGAGCAACAGGACCAACAAGACTTGTGTTTGGTTTCGGGGCTCTTGATCAGTGGTTATTCAAGCATCAGCGATGCTTTAATTACCGTAACTGTCAATGCAGAAAACACATCTTATTTTTGTGCAGAATCTATGCTAGCTTTAGATTTGGTTTTCTCAGCTGGATCTTTGCAACAATAGAGGAGAACTAAGGATGTGCCTACAGAAGTTCTGTTTACTGAATGAAGAACGGCGTCAGTCTGCTGCAGTTTGGCTCTCCATGTGTGAAGATGAATTATCATTTTCATCTACGAAAGCTACATACAGGCGATAATAAAGTTATTTACATGAGAAATGGAATTAAACACTCCCCAGGGAGTCTCCACACGTGACAGAGATGGGATTCAATGTGAACACGACTTGCACCTCACACTCAGTAAAAGAATGGATTGAGTTACTCTTTACACCCAAATGTCTCATTTCAATAATAAGTGTCAGAATAAAATACGGGCTGAGGTCTGCTATAGTACAACCCTTATGACTGCATAAATCACTCCGCGACAGTCACCGTTACTGTCCCAGTGACTCCAGCAACGCTCCAGTGACATGAAACAGAAAGAGAGTGCAGGGATGCCACGAGGGAAATCTGGAAATCACCTCAACATCTCTACATAAACCAATGCACAGGCCTCCTTTAACCCCTCCAACCACATAAAACACGCCCCACGAGGCCCCCTGGGTTATCTTTCACATTAAAAGGGCCAACGTGCCGCTGCCAAGGTTTAATGCCCGCCGAACATTTGATGAATTCTGCCAATTTTCCTCTCTGAGCACCAATCTTGTGTGGAGTACTCCCTTTATTGCGAAACTCGCTCAAAGTGTATCACCCCTTTCAATATGCTCCGAAATTCATCGGGTGCCTTTTTATGTGTGTTTATTATCCAATCTCTTGCTGTGATCGTTCAGTACAAGGACGGCTATTTTAGGAGGACAAAGGCAGAGGAGATCCCACATGCTGGCTCTCCTCCCTGCGTCTCGTCAAGCAGCCGAGGCGGTAAAGAAAGAATCATTTAATGAGTTACTGCTGCCTCATATTTGTGGATATGATTAGCATTTTTTGTAGATCTGTTTGCTCTATTACCTGTTACCCTGGTGCTGAAAAAGGTTCCCATCTGTAAAAACACAAAGTCATGAATAGTGTATCTGTTTGCAATAAACAGGAACACAGAGAATTTTGTTTTGCACAAAAGTCAAAGGTTCCCTATGTACGCCTCGCGTTTTTACTGTCCCAACTCCTCGTCTCATCAGAAAGCGGGCCACCAACGAGAAGAGAAATGAGCGACTAATGTCCTCATAATAATCCAAGGAGGAAGCTGCCATCTCAGCTAATTACTGAGTTTTCAGAAGGTGATGGTCAGACTATAAACAAACTCACACGTGTTAATGGATATGACCCGATAAAGAGCATGGTTATTAAATCATTCTATGGACTATATGAAAATGCCAAAATAGTTGGCAAATATTGTCCCTTAATGTCCAGTTGATTATCTAAAGTGCAAAGTATTCACACTGTTTTGTATTTTATCACAAACGAATCCAGGACTTCGGTCTATTTCATTGGGATTATACTTGTTTAAAAAAGGCACATGATTCTCAACATTTTCACAAAAATAATCTGAAAAGTGAGTGAAGCAAAATCAGCCTCGTTTGTTGTTAAAACTAGAGCTTTGTGTCTTCGATTTTCCAGTGTTGCGTATATAGAAACTAAAGATTTGTGCAAGTAATTCTTTAAGGAATGACTCCATTTCAGTCAGAATGGACGTCTGTAAACATCCGTAGCTGGGTTTGTATCACATTTTCTCAGTAGGATTTAGACATGGACTTTGACTGGGCCATCCTAGCACATGGATGTGCTTTGATCTAAGCCATTCGAATGTAATTCTGACTGGTCAGGGTCATCATCTGGCTGAAAGCTTTGCAGCCTCTAGTTTTTTTTCCCAGGATCACCCTGTATTTTTCTGCCTCTATCTTCCCGTCAGCTTTGACCAAATCCCCTCTTTATCCCTCACTGCTCTCTGCTAGGTATCGTCTACAGTCTCAGGTTTGAAAATCTCCAAATATGTTTTTTGACATTGCTTGCTAATGATGCATATTTCCCTCATCAATGTGCAACTGATATGACTGATAGATTTACAATATTAATTCACGTTCTTTCTGATTTAGTTGCCACCTTTACCATGGAACCATATTTTAACAATATTTGTTATTTTCCTCTTTTTTACTGGCAGCCATCCATGCTCAACTAAATTATCCCCAAAGTATTATACTGCCACCACCAAGTTCTACTGCTGTAATCTGACTAGAGCACCTTACAAATGATTATTTCTTAAGGCTTTTTTTTGCTCTTATTCCAAAAATTCCCAATTTATGGATTGCCCAATGAATCATGGGCATTATCTGCTACATTGCAGTTGTCCCATTTCCATGATGGGCTGAACATGAGGCTGTGAGATGGTAAAAGCTTAGGGTATGATTTTATAACCCAGTTTCACTTCTTTTCCAACAATAGCGCCACTACAAGCTGCATTAGAGATTGAGTTATTCAATGATTTCAAACTTAGTGACTCCTGAAGATGATGCACTGGATTCATTAAGTGCAAAACAAATAGATTTTCCTTTACTTCACAGTTATTCACTATAACGGGATGTACTGTGATTGTAACGAGACAACATATCGTTGGGTGTGAAGACTTTTGCGAACCACTGGAAACAAGTAAATAATTGATTTAAATGGAGTCGTTTTTCGCTTGGGGTTGGAAGAAGGGACTTTTTATGTTCTTTTGGGCTCCCATCCAAAGATTCAATCTTTTGATAGAACGCTGCATCTGCAGCAGTCCCCCCCGCCTCCAGCTTTGGCTCCTGTTATGCTTATGATCACTTCTGCGTGAAATTACATCAGCAGAGTTTTCCTATTTGATCGTAGATAACGCCTGGATGTGAGATGATTGCGTTAAAAGTCCTATTTTATCTGTTTTATGAGATTCTGCAGGAAAGTTCTGAAAGAGGGAGGCAAGTTAATTAGCCAGTTCAAGGTTAATGATAGATGCAGGGTTTATTTTTCAAAAAAAAAAAAAAGATTTGCACACGGACAGCTAATCTGAGTGCTTAACTTGAAAGATCTCGCCATCTTAGAGGTAGCTAATGTGCAAAGCGGGGAATCAAATTAGGAGGACAATTTGCATTCGATGTGGGTAAGTAACTTATAAATGAGCAGCTTTTTTAGTGATAACTGGTAATTGGTTTTTGGAGGGAGGGGGTGCTTGGATGATGCAGAGCAGAGCAGCAAAATTGCGAAGATGGCATGAAAAGACATTGGAGTAACATTGCCATCCATTTGCTAACTGAACTAAATCACTTGGGTGCTTTGATAAAACACCTCTTATGTGCTGGAAATAAGAAACAAAAGGAAGCCATTCAACATTTTCAGCACACACAGAGATATAAAATAACAGAATTCATTGCAAATTGGTAAAGCAATCCTTTGATCGACATATTCAGTTTAATAATATATGATTGTGGGTTGTAATTAATATTTATTTCATTTTATGACAAGTCAAATGAATAGACACATTATTATTGATTATGGACCAGGTTTTAACAAATACATTTTTTTTGTTAAGCTAGAGGAATGTGTTCATTTGCAAGGACAAATGTTTTATGCCTTACTGTCTGTAAATTCACAGGAGAGTGTACGGTAGCAGCAGGTAGCAGCAGAGATGGCATGAAGCACCAGGCCTGATCGTAGTCTGTGTGCCTTACAGAGACACTTTGGAAAGTGGCAATTTGTTTCCTTCACGTCTGATATTCTCATCCTGGCAGCAGAAGCAATTAACACTTGATAAGCGCTATTTACATAATGCCAAACACACTTAATTACTACAAAGGCTTCCCATCCGTTTCCCAAACACCTCTCTAACAGGTCTGCAGTGGTGTGTATGTGTGTGTGTGTCATAGTGGCGGATTTGGGGAACAGGGATCAGGTGAGGTGGTGACGCACAGGGCTCTGACGGTGGAAACAATTAACAGCGGAGCTTTGAAAGGTCAGGTGGAGGGGTCAGGAACAGAAGAGAGGGAACAAAGTCAGAAGAACTGGAGCTAAACGTTAGCCTCCCAAAAAATGTAATTCCTACCCTGCAAACCTCCTGGACAGATGTCACTTGGTCCGTGCAGTTGATGTTTAATTTCAGGAACTTTTCTCGAGTTCCTAAAATTACTCTGGCTGTTTGTAAAATCATCATCACAGACAATAAGGATGCTTGTTAGCACAAGAGCAAGCAGTTCTAATAATTTCTATCTGTGTGACTCACCTTACTAGATTTCCACCAGATTATAGATTTTCCTTTTGGCTAAGACAAACTGATTAGAGATGACATCTGAAAATGTCTTCAGCGTTTCTATTAGCAGTTAGCACATTTGGTACGCTTGACATTAGGGAGAGCCTTCCCTTAACTCAGAGATTTCTAAATGCATTTATAAATTTAAAAAAAGGTTGAAAGTTTGAAAAGATAAAATACAGCAATTTTCCCGTCTGTTCAGCTTTCAGCCAGCCTTTTGGGTCAACTCGCTTTCTTGTCAATTCAACAGAAATTCCACAAGGCAAATTGACATCCAGTGAAAGATGGCTCCTTTCCTTACATAAATGTCATGCAATAAAAAATGGAAAAGTACAAAATGGTGAAAGGAAGATATGACCAGCAGATGCCAAAGTCTAGCTCAGCGTTGTAGCGGCCTGATTGAGGAACCACATGCCTCTGTAGGACATAGTTGTCTTTATTTAAGGCGGAGACGAAGAGGTATTATGTACTTCCCAGGCACACAGTGCAATTTTATGCCACAATCTAGTAAATGTGTTACCTTCAGTTGTTTTTCATAAATATAATTTACTATGAAGCCTCAAAAGGGTCATGAAAGCAATAAAAAAAAAAACTCCCTTGGGTACAAGAAAGTATCCAGTGCGCCCCATTGTGCTTGAGGGGAGAAAGTTTTCTTTTTCTTGTTTGGTTTTCTTCAATGTGCCTTTAGGCGCCATGTAATTTATTGTGTACTCATGATATGAAAATGGCCATAGCTTTTCTATTAGTAAAATCTCTATACCATTTATAGTAAATGAAATTTTACCTGCACAACCTGTAGAGCAGTAGGGTATCGGCTGGCTGCTTTAATTTCAACTCTTCAGTAAAGCTTCTTCATTTGGGGAAGCTTCAAATGAGATTTATCAAAAAAAAACAAAAAAACCCCAGCTTTTTCAAAGGCTGCATGGATGTATGCCTGATTGATCTGCCATCGATATGATTTGAATAAATATGACAAAGGAAGGACTATGAATGTGTTTCTCTCATGGTGGAATGAAGAACTGAAAGAGGAACTTATATCCATGATAGTTAAGTTAGCTTCTGATTTTACCCATTTGAAGCAAAACATCCCAAACCATCACTAATACAGCTGTCCTTCACACTGGAGGTGAAACTTAGAGGGGTTTCAACAACACACAAATTAAACAAACATAAAAAACAATATCTATACAAACACTGACTTGTCCATAAGATTTTTTTCCCCCTAGTTACACTGAGTTTAGTGTAGATAGTTAAATCTATTTTCTTTAATGTTTTACATTAAACTTAAAAGGATTTTTTTAAGCCATGTAAACATTTTGATGCAGTACAGTAAGTTTTGTTAAGTATTAATAATATCGAAAGACATGAAAGACGCTGCTGACCTTCACTACCGTCTTTGTGATTTGACAAAGAACAACAGGAGGTTTTTGTGGTGCGACTGGAATCACCTCAAAAAAGACAACAGCAAAAGTTTCTGAAATGAAAGTTTCAGACAATAAAGACATCACCTGTCCTGCTGAAGGAGAAAGAAGTGTTTAGGCCAAAGACTGACGACACAAAGAGAGAGAACAACCAAAATAAAAGAAAAGCTATTACTGCTCAGGAGTAAAAAAAGATCAAATTTCCCACAAAAAAAGATCATCTGCACAATTAATACGGCATTTCGGATGAGACAGTGATGAAGCCACTGATAATAATCTCATCCATGTAAAGTGCAGCAGCACAATGCATGATTACGAGAAAGGACATTATCTGAGAAGAGTGATCACAAGTGTAATCAATCTACTTCACAGCTCCCCGTTGCGCCGTTCGTAGCGCAGCAGAAGAGGCAGCAAGAGAGTAAGAGAGAGTATGAGGATGTTGGAGTCTGTGGCTTTCTCTCAGCCTACTTTGGTCTCACTCTTCTGCATGAGCTCCAGTCACTAGACGGCAAAGTGTGAGGAAATTGGATACGAGTCAATGTTTGCTGCTGTGTCTTGATTACGCAGATGAAAGAGAGAAGATGGAAATGATATTCAAGGAAACGTACAATTTGCTCGGTAAATATTGTGCCTGAATACATTTGACAACAGATGTATGGTTTGAAAAGACAGGATCTTCACAACTGAGTTTCATTAATCATTATTTACTTATCAAAGAGCTTACATTGACGAGTAATTAATGATTGCTTATTAATTTAAGCAAACCTGAAATTATTTACCAGGAAAGTCTTTGAAGTTTTCAATGACAAACTTCACTTACCACTGAAGATTTTCCTCTTTTTTTTAGACATAAAGGCTGTTTCTGTTCTATTCTTTTTTGTTAGCTTGTAAATGTAGAAATTAAAAAATATAAATAATAACCTTATGCAACCCTGCTGTGAAATGCTTTGCTTTCAAAGAGAGAGTTGAGTCAAAAAGTAAAGTTTAGGTCCTTTCTGTACATTTGGACTCTCGGCTTTAGACATGACATATAAATCATATCTGCAGATATAGACTGGATGCAAGCAGCTAAAGATGTTTCTTTTGAATTGTTGTCAGGTAAGATACAGGTTAATTGTAAGACGAGGAGATTAATTCTCAGAGGAAGCTTGAAGCACAGCCACTGCTGTTCTGTATCCAGAGTAATCTGTGGAAATGTTCTCAAGCATTTGATCAGGATGTCTCCTGAGTGCCTGTCTTTGTCCCTGGACCAGACCCAGAACACATTTAAAGGACTTTTTAGGCCAGAGGGCCTGGAAATAACTTGGGATCAAAACAGACTGAATTAGTGCTGCTTTGAAGACGGTTATCTGGATTTCCCTCCAGCCCATAAAGGGCTTGTTACCTTTATGGCCAGATAAGTGGAAAACAATGGCTGGATGAAAAAAACCTGATATCTGAGTGTTTGATCACAGCTCCAAGCTAATTAAGGAAAACTTGTCGTTTTCGATATCTGATGCACTTCTATGGTTGTCGAATTTGTGAAATAGTCAGATTCTAACAAGAAAAATAAAGTCAATGTTGCCAGCTAGTCTTTTCTGTTTTTAAGTTGAACCCAGAATGTGGGTGTAATGAAACACCTGTCAGACATGTTTATATGACCTGGAGCTTTGCACGGTAAATGAGCTGTAACATTGCTTCGCTCTAGCTGCAGACTGCATTAATTAAAAAAATAAAAATAGTCCACCTGGAAACTTTAATATATGCAAAAACAATCCGACAAACCAGTGTTGATTAAGAACACCTGGTGCCGTTGTTTTCTTGAAGAGAGCTCCCAGGGACGAGCGCGATGATTTACAACCGATACGCGGCGAGATTTCTGATTAATGACACCCGGCACAATCCCGAGTTTCTCCAGAAGAGAGAATAAAAATGTGCTGATGAACATTGCTGGTGGAGAGTCTCTAAAACTGCACTTATTAGCAGGCACTTCAGAAACGTTCTGACGTTACAAGGAGTGCGCGAGCAATTGAAGTGAATCCGCTGACTGTGTGAACAGAGAGGGGAGTGTGGAAATAATATGCACGGGTGGGGGTGGGGGATTCACACTGTCACGGGAACCATAAGCAGGGCACATATGTGATGACTGGGCTGTATGTTTGGTTCCTCCTGCTCTCTGAGGCTCTGTGGGTGTAAAAAAAAAAGCTTCAAGCTTCTGATCATTCATTTACTCTCATTTCTGAGATAAGGAGAAGGCTGCAGCACCCTGCTGTGTTATGCACTCACCGGTTCAATCCGAGGCAGATTTATTGTCTGACTGTAATGAATGCCGGAACACACAGATTCCAGGCTTTATTGCTGCAATTGTAAGACCAGAATTAAAGTTTTAATCTGCTGTTAAGTGCCATCGCAGACATGGAGGGGTTCCAGTAAGGCATTTACCCAAAGCCCACACCTGGACTGTGCCGACAGCTGCAGAGCTGTCATCTGTCCTGACGCACAGGCAGGAACTTGAGTGTAATGCAGAGGAAGGGTAGTGAAGCAGGTAGAATAAAGTGAACACTGAAAGAATATCAGAAGGGACAGCATGAGGTCTAAAGAAAAAAAAACATAAAAAAGCCCAGCAGTGATAAACAATTGCCAGTTTTCCACAACAGTCGCTTAATGCAGTATAATTTGCTCTGCTTCTCTGGTTGGGTTTTCGTTTCTCCGCGCACGACTTCACAAGATCCTATTAGGACTAGGTTGAACATTTTAAAGCAGTTCACATTATAGCAAAGTTGCAGCATCTGTTGTCAGGGTTACTTAGTGCATTTGTGTTCGCTCATGGAAGAAGCAGGTCTGCCCAAGGTACATGTTGAATTATTAATATATTTGGAAAGTGTGCTTTCTAAGCTTTACAAGATTTCTAATCAATGGAAATCTGAAGATACATTCGACAACTGCATCATCTCACAGCTCAGACTGAGGGGTTCTCCCCTCTGACTGGTTTCTGGTAAATAACTGCAAGAATTGTCTCACTGTCTTAATACCCTCTGCATTAAGTTTGTCTTAATGCCAAAGGTCATTAAGACAAACTATTAAAGGTTAAGGTTGTTCTAACCTTTCTTAAGCTAGAAAATCATTTTTTTATCTTTTGTTCATTAAAAAAAATAACATAAAAACAATCGTTTTCCTGCTGCTGGTGCAGTTGGCAGCACTGTTGCCTTGCGGCAAGAAAGTCCCTGGTTCAAATCCCACAGGAAGGAGCTGTTGTCTGTAGTTTGCATCTTCTCTATTGTGCATGAATGGCTTCTTTCTGGGTACTCTAGCTTCCTCCTACAGTCAAATGTGCATGTTTGTCTTGCGTAGCCTTATGATAAACTGGCTCTCCAGCATTTTCCTCTTGCCCAATGACTGGATAAGTAGGGATATACAATCCAGGAGCCACAAACATTTCACATGTTTCACTTTACCACTCAACCCCAATTTACCTCAGGTTTATCTGCTTTGATTTATCTAACAGTAGGAAAAGAGGAAATTAAAATTTATGGCAAATGGCAAAATAAGCAAAACAAAGAACAAAATGATCCAGTAAAAGGGGAGAAGATGTGTTAAAATCTAAAAGGACACTGGGGTGAACAGTATTTTAATCAAAACATAAAGCCACTGTCACACTAGATATTCTCCACTGAGGGGCAATAAAGGGTATTTCTATTCTATATTCTCCACAGATATTTAGTAATCTACATAAACATGGTGACCTAAACTGGGAAAATGTTTTTCTTTTGTTGTTCTCTTTCCAGACAGGGCCACTTCACTAAAGGAATGGCAGCAGAAATAAAACATTTTACAGAAATTCACAAAAAGTAGTTTTTGCCTTTCGTGGAACAGATTGGGATTTAAGACAAAGAAAAAAAACATCAACAGTTATAGATTTCATCCAAAAAAACTACGCCTGGTTTACTTGGATTATATATTCCCGTCCATTAGTCGGAACAAAGCAGCTTATTTTCACACCTTCAAAGTAATACTCACGTTCCTACATTTCCTAGTTTTATTATATATATTGTTTCACAATCAGCATGATGCTTTTACGATATAAAGGACTTTGAGCCACCTTGCGGCTATAATGTGCTCTACAAATAAACTTAACTGAGTTACGGAGACAAATATACAGGCATGAAACCTCTCCACACAATATTACAATCTAAATTAATTCTACATTACTTAATCAAAGTATTACCCTACTTGAACCCTGCTTTTAATGACTAGCTCTGATGCGCGTGTTTGATAATTGGATCTTATGAAATGTGACGGATCATGCTCCCTCATAAAATTAATTCCGAGCATCATCCTGCTGGCAGGTATTAGCTATTGGTAGATACTGAAATAAAGGCTTTAAATCATCTCTGGTCAAAATAGGTAAAGGGTGTCTCCAAACTAAGAGGCTTGGTAAAACTAGTCCCATGGCTGATGGATGCATTTCAAGCCTGTTAAAGTAAAATACAAATACTCCAAAAATGCTAGACACACAAAAAGGCAAAATGATTAAACGACCACTTCTCCACAAAATGTCTCCGCTATCAAACTCTCTCTCTCTCTCCCTCTTCAAAATGTGGCTTTATACCATCAAAGGTAACCCTGCGACTACTTTGGCAAAGTCGAAGTGCAAGGGCACAACAATCTGCCACAAATTAATTTTTCAGAAGGACTGAGACTTTCACTGACGTCCCCGTTTAAGCCCATTTCTTTTGCCTTAAAAAGTAACTCCAACGTCAGACATGTAGCTACAGCTAAGGAAGTTAAGCACCAGTTAAATTACACCAAAAGTCCTTTTGTTCCTGTTTTTAGAACAGTGTGCGGTGTTGAGCGAGCGGCTAGTTTCGTTTATACAGTGGCTGCAGCTTGGCAAAGACGCACAACTCCATGTGGAGCCAATGTAACACTAGAATGAGACCAAATGGCTCTCAATTGGAAAGCTGAGAGAAGGAAGCAAGAGGGGATTGGTGGAGGGCATCTGCTCAACATTCACCTAGCGTTTTATAATTAGATAAAAGCAACTGCTCGGCAGCAAAGCGTCTGTTCTGCTGCGATTTCTTTAAAAGTTTTAAGATTTGGAGACGAGAAGGTGAAAGTCTGAAGACGCAGATATTTAAAGATGCCAGCAAAATTTGAACCTCGAAGTAAATAAACACATAATGTGTGTTGAATATTAAGTCTGCTGGCGGAGAGGAAGTTGGTTATGAAAAATGCTAATTGGTCCCACACAGCAGTGGGGCCAGCCTGTTAAAACCTGCTCACATCTGTCACTGTTGGGTTTCCATTCTAAATCTGCTTTGCACATTAAAACAAACACCCACAAATATCAGCTCAGACTGAGCAAACACAGCAGCGTGCGTTAAAACAGAGTCGCTCTCACCAAAGAAATGTGCATTTAGGGTTAATGCAATTATCAGACAAAATTAAGTTTTAAACTAAGACAGCAATACTATCATGCATTTCAGTTTTCTTTGGGTTAGTTGTTGCAGTAGTCTATGCCAGTAATTAGATCATTTTAAAAAGAAATTATCTGGTTGACAAAGCACTAAGTTTTACATGTATACACACACATGAGTTTCTATTGCTCAGTTACTGGGATCATTGTGTAGAAAGATTAAAATTTATGATTTCATATCCATCAAATTGTTCCTTCTGTCTCTGGTTCAAAGTTATCTTAATGACATGTCAGAGAAATTGACTGGAGATTTCTCCTGTTATATGGAGCCAATATGGCATTTAATTTAAATCTCTTATTGTAAATATCAGCTATTTATTTTCTACAGTGGAAATGTAAAAACTGGTAAAAAAATTTGGAGCGACAGCGGTCACTCAAAATTTTAATTTAGAGTTTTAAGAAAGATTTGAATCAAGAATAATTTAATTTAATATTGGGAAGGGTGTAAATAAATATTTTAAAAAGTAATCTTGTAATAAAGTGTAAATAAAAAAAATTATTAAAGTTAATTCTACATTGCTTAGTTTTCATTTTTTTAGAGATACTGAATAATTTCCTATGAGAAAACTCCTTGATGAATTAAAATAAAAATAAACTAAATCACCAATTTATATTAAAGTAATTCTGATTATGAAAGTCAATTTGCTTGAATCTTTAGGTTTTGAATAACTACCTGCATGGCAGAGCAAGTCTGCCTTCGGAAAAGGCTGCAGTTGTAGATGCAGCGGTGCCAAAACCCCCACATATTGCTGCACACTGTTGATCAGCTGGTTGAAAGAAGCAAGCATTTTTTTTTTTATTATTGGTGTTTCTTGTTTTCTCATTCTTACAGGAAAACCCAGAAGTTTTCAAAATATTTAGGTCTAGAATAGTTCTGGTAAAGAAATCAGAAATGGTGATGGTGTGGAAACAGAACAAATGCTAATAATCACTTATTCTACAGTACCACCATTTAAACTAAAGTTGATAAGTAATATTTTTTACTTTAAAAAATCTGATTATGTTATACAATGGTTTGATTTTGTGACGTCTCAGCCTGTGTTTACATGGTGACATATAAGAAACAAAATGTGCTTATACATTCCAACAATACCAGTGGATGGTATTTTAAGAATATCCAAAGCCCTAACAAACAAAGATGAACTGCCAAAAGTGGCTACAACTTAGGAACTAACAAGGAATTGGAGCAACGAACTTCCATAAATTATACTGGTTTGTTCTGATTCTAGTCGCAAAGGAAAGAGAGAATAAAAAACGGCATAAATATTCAGCAACATTGACACAAAGTTCTTCACCATGGTTGCAGGCCTTCTCCTAGGAAGGCCTATTTTCTGAAATTGGAGTTCTTATAAATCGCAGATTCACCTGGGGCCGTCAGAGAAGATGTGTGTGGGGGATGGGGGGGAGTGAAGGTGCAGACTTGTCAAACATAACACGGGGAGGAAACCGAACTTCCTTCACTGTGGAGCTGCCAGATTCATTTCTGTACAAGAAAGCATAGATTTTCTTCTGAGCAAGTCATGATAGTTTCCGACTTCGTCTTGAGATTTCCTCTCTCCCTGGAGCTGGCTAATTCAGTGCTGAACCAGAAACCTATGCTATAGCAATAAAAGGCACTGAACTGATCACACAGAAAAACACACACATAGGTAACTTCCTAATTCATTTCAAGTCCCAAATGAATAACACTCCTCAACTCTGCTATTGATTAATTTACAAACAGTCTAAAAACAGACAATCCTTCATTGATTACAAGTAAGCTACTCCCTCGGGCTCCTTCAGCTTTAAGCCCAGCCTTTGAGGAAAAACCATGAAAATCAAATTCATCTTGTTAAACAGCTCTTGCCATCAAACGGAGGCAATTTCACATCGATGAAGGCAAAGCAGTTCTTGAATCAAGCTGTGGGATTTCACTGCCGATTGCTCGCCATATACCTGAGCATGTCTGCTCAATGACAGCAGTCACTCCAAGTTTGCATTTGACAAGCAGTGTGGAGAAACTGACATGGACCACTGACAGTTAGTGATGTGCCGGCGACACTAATGGACTGGCACTGTGTGCCCTCCCTGACATTATGCTGTCTGAAGCCAGTCTGTCCTGAATTGTGTCTCCGGAACAAGTGGATGAACCTCAGAGGACGAATAAATGAACATGCACAATTTGAAATACAAAATTATGTTAAAATTGTGATTTGATTAATCATAGGACCTATGTTTGTAGATACTTTCATACTGGTTTCTATTTCTAGATCAAATTTAACATTTACGGTTTAAATGTCCAAATTAACATTTATTTGTCTCCACATAAGAAAACTTCATTAAGTGACACTTCAAAACTTTAACAGTGTTTATTGAATGATTAACCTGACATTAGTGTTTTTGTGCTGTTGTGTTTTTGTAACCATAGTATCCAGACGAAACCCTGCAGGTACAGCAAAAGTCTGAAATCACTAGAGAAAAGTTTTAGCAGATATTAAGGAAGTGTTTTTCATGCAAGTTTAAGTTAAACTGCACACTTTCACCTTCATTTTACCTATTCAACATTAAGGGGTATAAAATGAGATAAAATGATGGTAAAGTTATTTGAACTCTTATTTTATTTAAGCTGATATTTTGTAGATATGAGAGTAAATTTGTATCTGCAGCTTCATTGATACTGTATAGACACATAATATATGAATATGTGTGCATGCATTTGTATTTTTGTATGTAATGAGCTACTATTGTGAATAAGAACTTGTATGTAAACTTAGGGATAAGCTGATTGGATACGACACTGCTTCTTTCTGCTTTCTTTTCAAACACCTTTTGTTTTGCTCTACAGATTGTTTACATCATTGTTTTTTTAATGTTTTTTCTCATGTTTTTATTTTGTTGAAATCTTAAATGTTCAGAACAAAAAAAAAGAGAGAGAGAAAGGAAGAAAGCTGGTTATTCCACATGCCACAAAAGTAGTGAAATTACTTTAACAAACTCTAAAAAGCTATTTTGAATTGTGCCATCTCATTATTTGTTGAACTTAAGAGGCTACTCTTGTTTTAAAGCTCCTAACTACAGGCGGAAAATCTAGACTTAAGAAAAGGATAGGGTATTTAATGAGAATGTGTCAAACCCAGTAATACTTAATACTTCATTTGTCAGCTGTGTCTTTCAGTGCAAATAAACTGTGATTCCTACATAATCCGCCTTTCTTTCTCTGTGATGAAGATGAGGCTCCCTGTCTGGGAAAATCTCCCATCATGCTGGTCTCTCCTGAGAGCTCAGATGCCAGAACATGTGTTCATTAATCCGAGATTTATCTTTCAGTTCTGCTTTTCTTCACCTTGACTCTCCAGAACATCACCTGATTAGCAATTTAGCTAACTGAGAAATCAAACTAAACGTCACTTGTCACTATACGGAGTTGTGACAGTTTTATGGGGTTTTATGATTTGCTCCTTTCTGATCATCCACACAAATCTGCATGCAGTTATCAGAACCCATAGCTGGAACACAAGGCTACCATTCTCAAACAACAGAACAAGCATCTTCCTGTTAGCTAAAGCATCTCCTCAATCAATAAACATTATGTAATCTTCCTTTTCCTTAACCCTCTGAAATGCTTCGTCCCTTTTACTTCCGTCTTTGTGCATCAGGACGTTTTCTCATATTTGAAATTTTAATAAGTCTTCTGTTTCTTTCTCACCATTTCTTGTAATTTGTAATAGTATTAAATACAAGGCCACCACTCTGTGCACTTTCAATATGACCTGAAAGGAAACCATTTTGGCAGGTAACGAATATTGTTGGCACACGTCTCCAAATGATCTGCCCATTGCAAGCATTCCAAACATATGGCACCATTCTTACTTAAAATGCGTCTAAAAACTGTGAGCATGTGTTGCCCCCATGAAATCTTAGGATTACAAAGGTGAGGTCAAAACACCTCCAGCATCGAATGACTCAATCCCCAAGTGCAACATTATGTTTCTGCACAAGAAATAGGGCACTGCGCTCGGCAGCTTTCCCCTTCTGCCAGTCCGCCTCATGGTGTTGAGACTCTGAGGAAGCAAGGCGGCATGTGAGAAGATCTGGATTGTGTAGGAGGTGCCGAGTTGACTGCAGGGAGAAAACACGGTCACCGTTCCAAGACTCCAAAGATTGCATCTTCTTCTGACTGTGAACTTCTGTGAGAAGCTGTTTCACAACAATGTGTTGTGCTGGTAAAAAAAAGAAAAAATGTTCATTCTTTGTGAAATGCTTATATTTATGCATGTGACCGATATGCTAGAGGATTATTTGTATCTTTTAGCAATAACAAAAGCTCTTTTCCATCGATTACTTGTAACATCCTCTCAATAACCTTTTGCAGCTACTTATTTTATAATACGACTGGATTTTTAAATCAATTTAGCAAATCTATTTCAGTTCAGTTAAATTACATTTACACCTAAGTGTCAGCTAAAGCTCACCCTACATTGATGCTGCATGGATTTTTCTTTTAGTTATTTTTTTTTGTTTGAACAAAGCATCTATGAGGCTTTCCAAATGCAGCTCATTAAAACTGAAAGCTTTCTATCTGTGGCAGTGTGTCAGTGGACGTAATAATAAAGCTTCAGGATGGCTTAACACCGTCGACCCCCAAACGTAATGTAAGTCTGGACATGCAACCCTATAAAAAAAAGAGAGAAATAGATTTTAGATTTTCTATACATGTATGAAATAGTAGAGAAGGGGATTGCTGGGTTTTATTGTTGACTGCTGGGGTGTTAATACTGGCTGGAACTGAATCTTCATGTTTCGGGTTCTTTAAATGCATTCAAAGAGCTTCTTATCACTTTCCTCCCCAGAGCCCGGCCATGTGAGCCTCGGAGCAGGGAGGTGTGAGAGTTGGGTGCCCTTCCCATCAAATGGCTGTCAGGCTGGGCTTATCATGGGAGCTGCGAGGGAATGCCTGCTGACCTGTGGAGTGACACCCAGCATGGCTGCCTCCTCCCGGGTGGGGAAGTGGGCTTTTTGTCACTATGACACCCCTGATGCCCTTCATCCCTCCATCCACTCCAACACGCGTGCACTGAATGATTATCCGACGTGTGTCAGCAGACGCCGTCCACTCACTCGGCGGCAGAAGTGTTTGTAGGGATACACACTGGCCTTCCACAGTCATCTCACATCATCTGACTTTCAGTATTCTGGCAGACGTATAAAAATAAAAATATGTGTGTAGGTAGAGGGGGAGTCAAGATAGCAGGCGGCCAAAGTAAAAACAGTGCAGTACATGAATTCTTGGCTTTGTCACTTTTTCTTTTTTGATCGCCCTTACACCATTCTATTTCTCCAAATGTCACCTGAGATGTTGCAGCTGATACTCATGATTGCGGATTTAGGGGGGCACAGTTGGACAGTTACTGTATATTGCAGATAAGAGAAACGATGTGTGTACTGTCAGGTTACATCTCATTTGGCAGTAAAAAAAAAAAAAAGGTGTTCAAATTGCATGAGCGTTTTGATGACATGCTAAAATCACAGTGCCACACAGTGCCCTGGCATGCCAACTACAACAGATACAAGGTGTCTTGGTGGTCTCTTCTAAAATGGTGATGCAGTTCCCTCTAAATGTAGAACTTTGTGCAAATCAACATCTGAAAACAAGAGTTACTTTCCAAAAGGAAGAACATTTTGCATTGCCATGTAAAGCAAAAGAAGCAGTGCCTGCTCCAAGATCTACACCTGAATTTTAAAGCCTTCCACATGGACAAGCCTACTGCACTAAGGTTTCATGGTCATGACGACAACTGAGCTACTTGACAAGTTCAACCATTTGTTTGGAGGATCAGCATAAATCTTTAAGGATTATTAAAATAATAGCATCTGTACAGGATGTCTTTTTGGTATCATCGTGTTGAGTGGAATAAAGAGGACCACCTGAAACGCAATCAACTTTGTCTCAATTGACATGTAATAACGGCATTTCTTGTCAAGAAGAACTTTTTACACCGACACCCTAAAACAGAGGCAGCATCTCGAATCAAATAGTATGAATAAGCTTGAGTAAAGTGTCATGTCTTTATAGCACCAGTTTGAATTGCAGAGTTTGGTTAGGTGGGCAATCTCGACTTATCAGGGTGAAGAGAGTTAGGGAGAAAGTAAAGGTTGCTGCTGCTAATTTTCATCAAGATCTGGGAAATAAGAGTATCATTTATTAATTAATAAGATTAATTAATAATCTTATTATCTGGGTGCTTAGAAACGTTAAACAGTGCTTTTGTACATTTTGGTTATGCTTTTTGGTTATCTTATTTGGTTATCTTATTAATAAGATCTACATTAATAAGATCTTATTAATTAATCAGATTAATTAATAAATAAAATGTTTTAGTGTTTTAGTTTTAGTGATGCCTACAAAAAGTCTGTCCATCAAAAGATGTGCTGCAATTCAACAATGATCCTCTCACCTGCGTTCAGGGTGAAAAAGAAAAAAATGTCAACGGGATGACAGGAAGGTGTAAGACTGACAAAAGACCAGCTTTGATAAGCCCAGACTGACCAATTTCAGGTTATTTTCTCAGTCACCGCTGCCTGCACCTCAGAGAGTTCAGCTCATTGTCACAATAAAAACAAGTCTGCAGCAGCTGTTACATCCAGACATCTGTTCACTGGACACAGGGCTGAACGATCGAAGTGGCTACTCGATTTTTAGAAGAAAAAAACAGCTCAGTTGATGAATAATAACTAAAGTTTTCCTTTTGGTATTTTGCATATATACCTCTGTTAGTCACAGCCTCACCATTTCAATCTTGAGATTTACTCAAACATGTATGTGTTCAACTCAAGATTGAAGAGGAAAGCCTTTTTACGACCAACAGAAAGCGAGGTGGATTTTAATCTCGGCTGAGAATGCCATTACTTTTCGATTACGTAGCAATAGGCTGCTTGTTGCTCTCAGTTTTCAGACCCATGTGTATTCAGCCTTCAATCACACTGGAGTGAACGCACAGCAGTGAGTAATACAAGTTAGTGGTATGTCACCAACACAGCTCCGGAAGATTTCAGATGCCGACAGCAGCATCCATGTAGCTTACAGACCAATTATAAATGAAAGATTCAAAGTTGGGCTTGTGTCATGAAACAAACACATGCAGAGACTTGTGCACACACACAAATAGTTCACTGTAAAATGGTTTGGATAGAATAACAGATTTCTAAATTGTGGCTTTAGCAAAAGGAAACCTTAGACTTATTTCTCCTTCTAAACGGCGCTTCGTTATTGGACCTTTGCTTCCATCCTACCACACAATACTCCCTAATTGGGAAGAGGCAGGAAACTGCATAAATGTGAATTTGCTAGAATTAATGAGGACTCCTCTGTCTGCTTAAACACAGATAATCAGCTAAGTGGCACCCTGGATGCAGATGTGGAGCTCCCCGTGTGTAACCCACAGCTCTTTGTTTTCTCCACTGTTTGTAGTGAAAAGTAGAAACTGCCAGGTCTGTTCACACTCTGCCGACGATAAACAAACACACAAAAGTTGAGACCATCATTTAGCAATCCAAAGTCTTGAGCAGAAACAAGTGCACACACACATGCCTTTGCATACAACACACACATACATGCATACTTAATGGGGCATATATGCAGACCAACACTGTGCACGCGAACACATCTAATTGTGTTTGCACATATTTAACCGCACTGTGCAGAAAAGAGGGAAAAAGCTACTTTGAAATGCATAATTTCATGTTCCAAGTTATCATGTCATGGATGATGATAATAATAATAATAAATAATAATAATAACGGGGGAGGAAAATTATGCCTCTTTTATCCTTTTGCTTTCTTTCTAAGAGACGTTCACACAAAGACAAACAGGTGGAAAGAATATATTTATTTTCTTTCTTCCAAGCCAAAGTTACATCCAGAGTCCTCTTCCTTTGGATTTCATTCATTAAAATGACTTTTTTGGTCCTTTAGGGATTCATATTAAGATACTCAGGCATGCATTTCATTCTGATTTATTTTGTGATGCTTTCACAGGCTGATTGAAGTTGACAGCCTTTGATCTTGGTGAGAATTAAAGAGCAAAACCGCTCTAAGAAGAAGAGTATTACTCACAGAGGACACTCTGCATCTACCTAAAACTGAGCCAGGCTCCATTTACACCTGTTCAGTTGCTTGTTAACAAAATGGCACCTCAGGTATTTAATGACTGGGTGGATTTGTGAGAATCAGAATTTGCAAGGAAGTGGCATTGAGTGATGCAGGATTGTTGGTGTCAAAGGCAACCGAATACCGTCTCTGAAGACATGATGCATCAAACCTGATAGTCTCTGGGCCACAGCTACTGTGAAGAGCACCTGGTGCCACTTTGGTCAGCTCAGAACAGGAATGTGGCACAAAAACTGGACAATATTGGATTGGAAAAACACTGTCTGGTCTGATGAGTCTCAATTTGAGCTGTGAAATTCACTGAAAGGCATGCATGGAAGCATCTAGAAATCTTGCATCATGATGTGGGTTTGACACAAGTTGGTCAAACCCACAACACAACACAACTCCTTCAATCTCGATCAGTCTGAGTTTGATCCAGACCTGGGTGAGTAATGTAACATTGTTCTTTTTTGTTTGTTTTTTTAGAGTGCATCAGGAACTCAAATCTTGTTTTTGCAGCGTGCAGATTGCAGTCTTGCTGAAACGCCACTGAATAATAAGCAACCAAAAGCAGCTATCTGACACCTGACAGTGAGGCAGAGTAACATATTCCCTGATAAACAGCTTAACTTCCCTTAAGAAAATTGTGTTTTGGTTTACTTGTGTGGCTCTGTGTGGGGAACAACTTTGATGAAACTGAAAGAAGAAGGTAGAAAAAAAATGAAAGCACAGACAGGAGGGTAAAACCGATCGTCAAAACCCCGTTTGCGTTGGGTTGGAGAGCAGTGAGGCTGAAAAGGGCAGCTCGGTTCTTATTGAGATAAGAAACGCACAAAAATGGGAAAGGTCAGTACATCAGCTCGCTCTTAAATCCCTTCTGCTCCTTCGTAGTGAGATATACCAGTCAGTGATAAAACCCATTGACTTCATGACTGCTTGTGGCACATGTGGCATTGTCTGCATCTCTGGGGCCAAATCACATGACCTGGACTTTAATTACCTTTTTAATCTCCTTCTCTTCTCCCCAAGTGCAACAATGCATTGAAAATAAATAATAAGTCTAATCAACCAAAACAACCATGTGACTGAGTACATGATTCGTGGAAAATTTGACTATGAAATCTCCAATTACCAAGTCAGTGTGAGGCAATAGGCATGCAACAGTGCATGGGAAATAGCATTACATGCCAAGAAAAAAAAAAGAAAAAGAAAAGTTTTGTTGCTAGGAGGTAAATAACGTTACATTGTGAGCTGCCACAACAAAAGTAGAACATCTCAGCTTATTCAGACATAAATTTTAGCCTCTGGGAAACCTGACATAGACCGTATCAGCTACGACCGACAATCATTTGTGCTAAAATCAAGCAACGGCACAGAAAGAACAGAATAGGCACAGGGATATGATGGGAACAAGGATGACTTAAAAGTCAAAGTATTCCATTACCAAGGCATAAAAATGATTAGTGTGCCTGTATCTGTCCATTTCCTTGGACCTTTGCATTGTTTTGAAATTGGAAAAGTGGTGCCGAAATTATATCTGAGGCTAATCTTTGCGGGGTGGACAGGAGATCAATCAAACAGCACCTTTTCTCTCGTTTTCTCGCTAACCCCTTCTCGCTCTTCGCCGCTATCAATTTTAATGGTTGAGGGGCATCTTGCAAAAGAAAGAAATAATGGGACAAGAAGATGGATGAGAACATTTGCAACCAACTGTCTGGAGATATTGCTGAAGATGTTGTATGGTGGGGGACGCATGAGTGCAAGGTTCAACAGCCTTAATCTACCGTCGAAGCCATCAAAGGAGAATGGCATACAAGTACTCAAAGAGAGGAGAAAGTGGCTCATAGAAACAACTCGAGATGTAGTGAGAAATGGACTGTAAATTATCAGATTTTCAGATTGATTGGCCTTGACTGATGGCTGGTCAAAGAAAGCTCAAAACGATTATTATTATTATTTTTTTTCCAATCAGTGAATGCTCCTCTTGGTTCATTTAGAGAGAGAAAACTTAAAGTTTGTAACAGGAAGGTGGGATGGGATAATCCAAAACAGATCTGCTAAACTGATCTGGAAACTCACTCAACCGGCTGGATTTGGAAATGTTGGCAGCACTTTGGAAACCACTGGTTGTTTACCTAGCATTGCTAAGAGGCTAACCGATAGCAAGATTTCAAAGCTTTCAGATCAACATAAATGACCACAAATAATACACATAAATTACTTCCTCTCTATGTTTCAGTAGCTTACTTTGGTTCAATGGAGAGGCCAGTTGTGCTCCTACTGTAAGTGAACTGCATCAGGGTTATTTGAATGTCACCATGTTGAGACAGGGAAACATGAGACAGATAATCTGTGAAAAAAAAGTCAAGCTGCTGTCGACTCACTTCCATCTGCAGAATTACACTCGGTCAGAAACTTCCAATCAGAGCCAGGAGGATTGTTTTGGCGTAGTCAATCATTCTCATGTACACAGTGCTCACACCCTCCCTCTTGCTCTCTGTGAGACTATACCTAGCTCCCAAACTGGATGACGTTTGGGAGCTAACACAATTGCAGACTAACACAGCCACAGACGACAATGGATAAACCGTTCATTGTAACTGTAAGTTGAGCAGTGCATACCCGAGTTTAATTGACAGTGCTGAGGCATAGATAGTGACAGTTTTAACAAATATTGGAAAAAAAAACATTGGGCTGCACAGTGGCGCAGTTGGTAGAGCTGTTGCCTTGCAGCAAGAAGGTTCTGGGTTCGATTCCCGGCCCCGGTCTTTATGCATGGAGTTTGCATGTTTTCTCTGTGCATGCGTGGGTTCTCTCTGGGTACTCCGGCTTCCTCCCACAGTCCAAAAACATGAATGTCAGATTAATTGGTCTCTCTAAATTCTCCCTAGGTGTGAGTGTACATGGTTGTTTGTTCTGCCCATGGCGACCTGTCCAGGGTGACCAAGCCTCTCACCTGGAACGTTAACTGGAGATAGGCACCAGCACCTCCTGACCCCACTAAGGGATAAGGTGTGAGAAAATGGATGAATGGAAAAACATATTGTATACAAAAGTTACAAACTGCAACTTCTTATCCTTTGAGGCTCTGTTTTCTTCTAGAAATGATTCACTTTTCTTTGACTGACGGGCTCAAATGCTGCTGCCTCTGAATGTGGTGAACCAAGCTTCTTGCTAAGGCTTGCCAAGCTTTTTTCCTTCGAGAGTCTGGTTGCTCTGATAGTTCTTCAACCTTTCATTTAGTGGACATCCATTACACACATGGCCGGTGGTGTTGCAGAGGCAGCAGCAGCCTTAAGTCAGCTGTGTCCTTCTTAGAACGTCTCCGGTCCACAGGTTTCACATCTGCTGCTATAGCACAAAACACAGTCTCCTCCCCAATCCAAAGCCACGCTCTCGGGAATTGCCTTTCACATCAGAGAAGAAAAAAAAAAAGAACCCAGATCTGCTTTATTTCATGTCCACCTGCCCGGTCCTGCCAATCCTGTCACACGACTCAACATGGCGTCAATGTACTCTGACACTAAATTACAATTCAGTTGACTCTGAGGACTGTCACAGTTGGAGATTCTTTAACCCTGTTTTCTGGTTTTATATTAAAATATTCACCAAGAATAAGTTTTGGTTTCCAGGAGAGATTTGTGCATGGAGTGAGACTGTGTGTGCGTGTCTGTTGGTGCCTCATTCTCATTCATATGCATCAGCAAGTTATCAGGGACCGCTGTGCCTCATTGAGCCGAGAAGCTGCTTTCCATTTATTTCTCAAATGCAGTGGAAAGTGATTCTTCTTGTGCCTAATAAAACTTACCAAACTGGCCCTGCTGCTTTCACAACTTCCCCTAATAAAAAATGAAAAGATTCAGGGGGAAAAGTATAAAACAAGATAATGAAATACGGCATGTCTGTCCTCTGAAGAGCGAGGTGGGGAAATTCATTACCCAACAAACATAAAGTGCTGCTGCTTGCTAATGTGGCACAGTGGTGGTTCAAATGTCGGGTTTGACAGTCATGGCGGCTCCCCTGTGACCTTTAATTCTACTGGAAAACTGTAGCAAGAAAGACAATGCAGGCTATTAATGCATTTGCATATAACAGAAATCTCACTCTCACTCTGATGTATGCTAAACTGCCACTCCTCAACATCTGCCATCCTGCTAATTAGGCTCCAAAGAGCCACACTTCACTGAGTTTTGGTGGTGCACACACAATGTGCGCACACAATGTGGACTACTCACAGCAGAAAGCCCGTGGACATTGAAGTCATATTAGAACAGAGAGGAAGCCGTCTGGTTTCGTTTTTGGGTCCTGAACGGCATGTGTATGGTTGACTGGAAGGGCAGCGCGATGCAACAATGTACATCTTTCTTAAGAGCCAAGAGGGTATACAAAATAAAACTATTTCTCGAATACGTATTACAGTCAGTAAAGACTGTTTTAAATAAATGTGGAATAATCCAGTCCAGGTTTGACTACATTGTAGTTTTTATGCTTATCTACTTCGTTCATGCTTGTGATAAGAGACCACTAAAAACTTCTACTTTGGATGAGCTATGGATTTTCTTTTTTAATTTCCATTTTATACAAACTCTTCTAGACCTTCTCTGTAGGTTGGTTGAATGGCATGCCCCCCACAGAGATGGTCAAGAAGAGTTTTCTTAAAGTAAGAGTTACAAGCAAAGACTCAACAGGTGTCAAGATTAAGGGACATGTAATATTCTAAGGCCATAATGATGTCATTTGCCAATTTTATCAGAAAATGACAAATGCAGATAGCAACAAGACAGTGCAGTATAATTTAGGCATTTAGATTGACCAGAAACATTATGACTACAAGATCCCTGCGCTTCTCTCTGAAACAAGTAAATGAAAAAAGTTCTTCATCTCCTTGGCTATAGATGATGCGGAAACTTTCGGAAGATTACCTGGAGTGGAATCCAGCTGGGAGCAGCTTGAGCAAAGGTTGAATGTAATGCAATCAATCAAGAAGAGCAATCAGAGGAATCAAACAGAGACAGAACGAGCAAGAGTGCGCCATCAGAAAGACGGACAAGTGCTAATCAGTCGTAGGTGGCAGTGAGAGAAGAGCTGTCACAAGGTTTCAAATTCTTCTTGATCAGGAAAGAAAGCAGAGTCAATAAATAAATAAAAAACGTCTGCTCTTTGAGGTAGCTCTGTAAGCCAGACTAGAAACGGTGACCATGTAAGAACAGAGGGATCACAAAGATGGAGATGACATCTTTTGGGGTCAGGCCAAAGAAGAGCATGTCAAAATAGTTTCTACATGTGGAAGGAAGACATACAATTCATACTAAGCTCATACTAAGCTGCCATGAGGCTGGTCAGTCAGGGTGTCGCTGCAGCAAACTGTCTTTAGCTCATTTACATGCATGCATTCACCAACTTTGCATAATGCCAGTAAAGTGTATGTGTCTGTACATGCGGATGAGTGTCACTGTACCTGTTGAAATGAGTGACAATACCAGAAAATACACAGCGAGGGAGAAAGCTAAGCACTCTGGACAGATGATTTGAAGGAAAGAAGCATAAATTGGCAGTGGTGTGAGCAGTGAGAACAGCTTCCAATTTTCAAAACAGACATTTCCAGACGAAACCGATGCAGTGACACACTTGCACAGCTGCGGAGAACGCGCCGCTATACGAGAAGTCTCTGTGCCAAGTCTACTTCTGTATCTTTCTCTGTCATTTTTTACCTATTGTTGATAATGTTTTTCTGAACTTGTGTTGTTGCCAAGAATGCACTGCTTGTTTTTTCGTCTCAGAGGACATCCACTGGGATGCGCACAGATGTACAAGTGCAAGGCTGTAAGAAGAGCTGTTTATTTTACAAGATACACCGTGTTACATATTCTGTTTTTAATCTCCATACCTTCCCTATGCAGATGATATTTCACTTGTTCCTTCTGCCTTTCTTAATTTCCCTTAGACTCTGCATGTTTAATGGCCTGCTCTTCCCATCCTTGTCTTTAGCCTCCACACTCTATAACATTCCTGCCTTGCCTCCCACGGTGGTGATCAAAAAGTAGGTGCTGATGTTGCAGCTCGTGCCTGAACAAGCTCAGTAAAATAGTGGGTGGACAGACGAGCCAGAGAGCTCTTGTCAAGAGTCGACCGTGCCCAAGAGACCGACCCCACTATGCAAATACCGATTCGCTCCTCTCAACCATGAGCAAAACATGTCGAGACTTTCCCTTAACTAGTCAAGCAAAGAAAAGGACAAAAAACCCTGAAAAGCATAAAAAAGCTACTATTTTTATGCGCTTTTAGATGGAAGGTGGCAGCTGCAGTCACAACCTACTCACTGCAACGTATTTGACAGACTTTTTCTTTTTTCCCCCCAGTCATTAATGGAGGACAGAATCAACTTGACAATGCACATCAACAGAGTTTGATAGCGTCTCAAGTTGCACATGAGCTAAAAGGTACGGGCGGCGGTTAAAGCTAACGGGTTTACCTCCCCCGCGTCATCTCACCCCGTCACTTCACAAGGGTAAAGAGAGACGTTTCACGTCTAATTAATGCACAGGATGGTTGCATAAAATGGCTAATGAGGCTGTGATCACAGCGGCGTGAAGGCAGTCACTACCAGAGGGGAGGGGATGAGTGCTACTCCACTTGCAAGAGACCCACAGTCTCACAGTTATTAGCCTGTCATAGAAAGAGGGCTTGTGGAGGTGGTGGCATGGATATTTGTTTAGCTACTTGCCGTTGCTTCTGTCAGTGAAATGGCACCCTCTGCATCCTTGGTATTGGATAGTGAACAAGAAAAAAGGGAAAAAATTTGATTTGTTTTCATATGAGGTCCTTTTTATTTGTAAAGATTGAAGGTGGTCTTTATGGGACTTTGTGGATTTTAGGATAAGAGAGAACACACAAAAGACAATTTCCATCATGGGAAATGAAGTAGAGGTGGTAGATGAGGATAAATGGATGGACAACAGACTGGAGAAGCAACAACGAAGCTGCTTGCAAACAGGGATAGAACAGACTGCACTGCTTCTTCTCGACAAAGTCAGGATCTGTCAGTGTTTGTAGGACTCTGCCCACAAACAGAACCGTCGATGTTGAGTTTTTGAAGAAGCTTTAAGAACGAGACGTATCTCAACATCAAATTCTGATTTGAAGTCTTATTGAATTTAACTGAACTGGACGTTTTTCAAAAGCATGAATGCATATCACTCCATATGAACTGAGATTAAGACCACTCATATCAGGTGTTTTCAAAGAAGCAAAAAAATAAATAAAAGCCTGTTTGGATCCTTAAACAGGAATGAGAAATATCTTTGAAAAAGGCATTTTAATTTATCCTGAACAATCTGTAAAACATAAATAGTTATAAACCCATAAACCCAAAATAATAGCATCCAGGTATCAACACTATTATGCAAAAAAAAAAAAAGTTGCTCTCTCAGCACAGCTCATCTGGCAGGATGAATGGGCTGCACACACACTAGCTGCTCTCTAAGCAACATTACTCAAAACACACTCTGCTGTTGAGTAAGAACCACCTCTCCATTATTCTACATCACTTTCATTTTCTACATTGATCCCTCTTCCCAATCTTTACCTGCTTTTTCTTTTCCACCTGAAACACCAACACCAGGACTACAGAGTAGAAGTGCTCTCCTCTCAGCATGCACCAGGAATTACATAAACCGACACGCAGAATTAACGCCAGGGTCTACCATGCCAGCACTCACCTGTGCAATCTCATACAGCAGCTTGTAGTGTTCCTCTCGCTTCTGTAAAGTGCACAGATTGCAGCCCATTATAGTCGTCGTGGAAACGCCAGGCGCCCAAATCTCCCCGAGTAGCGGTGGCACGGACACAGCGGGGTCACCATCCACACTGGAGCGCCGGTTCTCATCAGTCACCCCTCAGCAAGCGCATCTTCGCGGCATCCCATTCACAGACTCTCACACTCAAGAGCCAGCGGCAGCTCAGAGCGGCAGAAAGCTCCGGCTGAGTCCAACAGGAGAGGGGCTCAGATGTGGCGAGCGTCTCCGCGGCTTCTCCACGACACAAGTAGCAGCAGCTGCGTCTGATCGCTCTCCTTGTTTTACTCTCAAACTCAGACGGTCGCACACCAGAGTTGTGACTCCTGTTCACGCAGACACTGCCCCCCCCCCCCCCTCTCTTTTTCCCTCTCAGTCCCTGCGCACATTAAAGCGCTGATACAAGGTTATGAATATTGAAGATGATCGCTGTGATATTCATGAGGAAGGTGGGCGCAGAGGAGGAGACTGAGACAGGAGGAGGTGCTTGCAGGAGCGCTGCTTCATTAACACAATGAGCTCCTTTGTGTGAGTTGGTCGGGTGAGAAGCACAGATACTACTGATTGCACTGAGGCAGCATGCTCTGGCAGAAAGGCTGCTATTCCTTACTAAAGTTTGTAAAAAAAAAAACTTATGTTGAAAAAAGTTAGCTTGTTTAACATGCAGATTTTTCATTGTTTCTTTAAATATTTCACTTGGAACTGGGCGACATGGTTTAAAAATTAATATTTTTTTAATACCAAATCCAATTTCCAATTTTTTTCCATACTATTTTTCCTTAAAACGTTTTAAATCACTGGCTTTTATTTCAATCATTCCTCCTTTGAGTTTACATGAAATCAATGGAAATCAATAAAAGCTTTAAAACATGCTTGTCAGAGAAGACGAGAGCTCTTAGGTGGGCTATGGAAACCCAAGGAGTGCCTTGGAGGTAAAAAGAATCACAATTTTTCAAAAATGTATTCAAAATTAATCCATTCAGGAAGGATATCATACATCTAAATAAGTTTATTATTGCTTAATGCATTGATATGTTGAAAAGAATTTACCACTAATCACGTTTTCAACTCAAAGATGAGTTGACATGGTGAGGATTTATAAGGTGATTTGTCAAAGGAAGAGAAAAAAAGCTTCAAAGCAGCATTTTGGAAACCTATCAGACCAGCACCATATTCAAGAATTAAAAAGTTCTCTCACTCCTTCTGACTAGAATTAGAATTCAGCAAACTAAAGATAAGGCAGCGTTCAATTAGGTTGAATTATGTTGTCATTTTCTGTCACAGTTTTGATCAACATTGTTTCTATATTGTACACATATGCCAACAGTTTTTTAATTTATTTTCTGAATAATTTTCCAGCAGAATGTTTTGTTTTGGTGACCAACAGAGTGTTTGTAAAACATAGCTCTATTTCTCTCAGAAAATATAGCTGTGAATATTGCATAAAAAAGGGAATAATTTCTCGCACTATGTAAACAATGTCTACTGTCATGACAAAGTGATGTAAAAAGTAAAAAAAACAAAACTGAAATGCACCGACATTCAATTTCCTCAGACATGCTCAGAAAACATTTTACTGCTGCAGTTAACATTTGATAAAAGCAGATTTTTATGCCATTTTAGAACAATATTTTCAAAAATTGTTCAACACTGCACTTTAAAAGAGAATATAAGAATAAAAACCACAATATTTTTACTTGAGAAATTGTAACAACTGTTTCTAACAATTTCACTAGATATCACGCTGCTTGCAGTAAAAGTGTTGCTTACTCAGCCTTGCGCTTTTTCTTTATATGTCGTATGAAATGTACTGACTGCAGTCCATTTTAACATGTTATTTGGTACGTATAAATAAAACAGGTGTCTCTTGAAAACGGTACATGCGTGGTTCTGCTAAATACCTCGATCTCATGCAGAAACATCCCTAGAAACAAATATTCTGCTGCAGAATATGACATTTTCTCTTTGATGACAAAAATAGAAACTTGAAAAAGAAAAAAAAAAGACTTGTCCCAGTCCAAATTACAACAAGCAAATTGAACATTCTGACCTTCCTGAGTATTTAAAAAATATTTAGAAATACCATTCAGTTTTTACTGCAGTCCACAATTCTCTACCAACAGCAGTGTAAGTTGACAACTCGCAGCAACAAATGAGAAATAATTTGTTGCACATTTATAACACGAGTACCACAGGTGACGTCGTTAATGGAGGAGATGGGGGTTCTTGGAGTAAATTGGCAATCAGTAAATCCAGAGAATTGAGAGGCAACGCATCAACCACCACCAGCCCTCAAACTGTGATAATTGCAAGACAATAGACCTTGGTTATTGTCTCCGCTCTGGAACCCCCTTTCATGTGCAGGAAGTTGCACTAACGAGCAATAACGGTTAACAAATTGGCCTCCCAGCCAACAGCGGCCCTCGCAGCACCCGGTACGGCTAAGAGTAGATGAGCGTTCATCAGCTGGCTACTGGGCATCCCGCCCCTAGGGAGTTTGTAATCCAATTTTCTGGGCTTTAATTTTACTCCTCTGCCTCCAGGAAAGCCAAACAGAAAGCTGCATCACCATTATTATTAATACCATCACAACCCTTCCTCTTTGACATCCAGACTGTCGTCCCTTACCAGCCGCTCCTCAGCCTAACGAAGTCGCAAGAAGTGGGCTTTCTGCAGTTGCCAGGCAATCTCAAATCCATGAAGAGCTGTTCACTAAAGTGTCAATTTGACATCAAAGAGTCTTGTTGGGAAACCAGGGAGCTGGGGCATAATACAGCATTTGATGAACAGAGGTGCTGTTTGCTTGTGGTACAATGGACTGGGGAGAAAATGGGAATCAGGAGCAGTCTTCTGAAATTGCATATCAAGGAGTGAAGCTGTGAAGTGCTAGAGAACAAGGAAAACCAGCCAGCAGAGAGAAAAATATTAAACCACAAAGAGTAGGGGGAAAGAAGTCCTTCCTGGCTAGATGCTGGACTTTTTTTTTTTTTTTTGCAGAAAATCTGCTGGTGCTGGACATTGTTCTCAGATGTACAGCGTGAGCTCAAAGGTGTGGTCTCCAGAACATTTATTGAGCGAGAGCCTGAAAGGCAATCTGCACCTCTTGAAGAGGATGCAGATTAAACAGGAGAATTAGGTCTTCAGATGTACTTCATCCCCTTGGCTTCTAAAGCTGGGCAAGGTCATTTAAGACTCAACTCGTAATCTGAGGAAAAGAGTTGCACCTTGTAGCTACATTCAGTAAAGTTGCTGTGAAGGTGATGCGCAACGCAAAAGTATTTTTCCCCTTGTGTGTCCCTGGAAAATTGACAAAGATGATTTAGTTCAGCAATATATGAAACATAATAAAATGTACAAGAACTATTTAAATTGAGTCTGTATTTTATATTGATAGACACCAAGCCTGTCTCCTTCTTGTGTCCTTTCAACTTGCAAGCCGTAATTCTTCCCACCTGTCCAGATGTCATTAATCATCTGGTGTGTCCTTTAGCTGCATGTGTTGAAGTGGCCCCACAGTTTGGCCCATCGGCTCAGTTAATGGAACTCAAATAAGGAACATTTAAGGCTTATTCATTCATTTATTTACTTACACAGTGATGCTCAGAAATATGCGTTTAAACATGCTTTATTCTTGGAAGTAAAAATGTCTATTTTTCTCAAATTGACTCTAGTTCCTCCCATCTTGTCTTCCACACATACACACATACACTCTCTAAATTAAATAAAAAAAATCCAACTGATCAAGTTATTGCAAAAACAGCTTGTAGTGCAAATACAAATTACATTTTTATTTGTTAATAATCCCAAACTGGTTAGAGTAAGCCCTCAATAAACAAAGAAGTTGAATTTTGCTCAACCGCACACAAGATGTGGTTTAAAAGTTAGGTGATTGACTTTTGAAGAAATAAAATTGTCTTATTTTCCTTTAGAAAAGTTCTAAGAGAAAAAAATAATCGTGAGTTAAGTTAATCTATCAATTATAGAGACAATTAATGTTGGAGGTCATTTTAAATGGGCCCTGCATCTTGGTGACACTCCTAAGTGCATTCACAGCAAGGTGTACCAAACTTAGGTGCAGCCAGTAGGTGGCGTCTTAGTCTTATATCAACATCCTGTTTTGTGGCAAGAATTAGGAAAGACTATAATCCAAAATGGCCATCTTCCTATAGGGAAGGAGTCATCAAATCTTTTGCAACTGAGAGATCCTTAATGTGTACTGAGTGATACAAAGGGCTACCAAATTGAAACAGACAGATTACTTTTAATTATACCACCCAGCAACTAATGGTCTGTATAATTTTGGGACAGCTTCTCAGGCAACCTGCTGCCATATTGGTGACAACGCTGCTACAGGGCCTGGATGAGCCAACATCAAGTTTCTATTCAAGGTAGGAAGTTTGAGCCTTAGCCACACCCACATACTTATGGTCTATGAAAAACAAAACCTTTGATGACTTTCAATCACCATGCCTGAGGGATATAATGACTGGCTTCCAATTTGATTAACTCTAGGAGCAATTTGTTCAAATATTGCATGTATATTTTTTGCAAACTGGTTCATTCAATCAGAAATGGCAGATTTTCTGCAACTATGGCTCATGCAAAGTGCCATAGCCTTGAGGTCTTGAAAAGTTATACAGATGAAGGCCAGATTTTGCAAGTCACAAACTGATTGTTTGAATTCTCCTTTGGGGTTGTAGTAGATTTACTTTTCACCCCCACAAAAAGCAGACATAGATATATGAAGAACTTAGAGCAACATTTTCTATCTTGGTGAGATATGATCATCCCCTCCAGTAAAACGTCAACATTTTCCACACCACGTGTCGTAAACCTATTTGATATGCGACATGGTTTTAAAGTTGATACAGTCATTTTGATGTGCCCATTTTTACTGTCCTTTGAATACTAACATTTTCACGCCGCGTTAAGTCCTTAAATTTACTGAACCCAATCTCCATCAAACGTCAAGTAATTCATCAGAAGAAGTTTAATGATTGCTTGTGTCTTAACAGGTTTTTGCGGCACCTTTCGATGCTTGGGCCTAATCAATACCTCTGGCAGAAACAGAACAAATGGGAGTTAGTTAGTGGACACTTTAGTATTTATTATGTTAATCTTGTAAACAAGTAGGAAATCATGCCAATAAAGCCACAGATTTAATAAGAGGCTCTTATTACCATGTTTATTTTTCTGTGGGGATGACCCACAATTATCCCACAGTGTTAAAAACATAAACAAGTTTATTAGACCTGCTCAGACACAACTTGACACACAGGGTGGGTGGAAATCTCTCTGCTCACCAAAGACTTGAAATCCTATTCAGCTGAACGAGCAGCCGTGACAATATGAGAGGCAGGGATGGTGGTGGTAATGGGGGTTTGTTATTTGATGCGGTGCCTCAGATCTGATCTCATACTGCCACTATAAAGCAAACTCATCTCCCATGTATCAGTGCAACCTGATTTGGGGAGTAATTAAATGGGGGGCCCTTTTATGAATCAATCACTGGGGGAGCCAGGCTCTCTCATGACAATGCTGACAGGAATCGGTCCAGCATGAAAACACAGGTGCACAGATGGGCGCTTCAAAGCACAGCGCAACCTGAGAGTGGGAAGCCGACTAAAAGATCTTTCTCAGTGACAGTGAATTATTGAGGAGATGTGAATCTTTAATTCATGTGGGAACATGACCAGGACTAAAAATAGAACGGTGTTGCTTTCACAGCATCATGACACATGTACCGATGGCTTTAAGTGAATTAGTGAATTGATCAACTATATTCTGAATCTTCTACCCCCTTCCTCACATCCAGTCTCACAAACATTGACTGCAAAAACCTGTTTTGTTTATTCATTTCTTATCCATGCAGCAGATAGATGTTTTAGTTTATCTAAAAGACACTTTGATCTTTTTTTTTACTTTCGGTTCAGTTAAGATGGCATGATGTTTGCAGCAGAACCTTATAAGCCTTTTTTTGGTAGTAACAAGAAGCTAAATATCTTTACTGTCTGTAAGGGAAAATAGAAAAAGTAACTTAAAAACTGACAACAGATTGTCCTGTGAGGACAAACCCTTTGCACTCTTAAGAACCCAAAAGATAGATTGAGTATTTTTTTATTTGGAAAAATACATGTTTGACATGAACCAAATAAAATATTCCAGGAACAAAAAACTCAAACTGTGAAGCATGGTGGTGGAAGTGCCATGGTTTGTGGTTTGTTACGTTTATGCCAACTACTTCCTCTAAAGTGTACAAGCAGTTACATTTTAGACTCTTCTGTCTAAACAAACAAACAAGTGCTAGTCATTGTCTATATTTTCTCTGGAAAACCTTTGTTTGGCTTCATGTTTCTCTCAAAGAGCAATGGTCTCCTCCTTGTAAGCATCCCATAAAAGTTTCTTGTTAAAAAACAACACAAAGGCTCTTTCAGTGCCTTAATTTTTTTATCATATGTCATATATCATACCCATATGTTTCTTGGTATTATTTAGTGAAAGTAATGTAATGTCACAATTTTTGACCCACTGA
Organism: Phalloptychus januarius; assembly: GCA_902982915.1. NCBI lineage: Eukaryota > Metazoa > Chordata > Actinopteri > Cyprinodontiformes > Poeciliidae > Phalloptychus > Phalloptychus januarius. The sequence continues at coordinate 14,167,941 of CADWAE010000471.1, read as the reverse complement.
ATTACAAAAATATTTTTTTCCTCTGAAAATACCAAAGATATTATCGCCCTTTATGTAAAATGCAATTTCCATCACGCTACACTGTGTGCAACAATCTTCTTTGACATCTCAGCTATTCAATTTTCTCCAAGATATCAGAGGTACTTCATGTGTGAACCAGGCGTTGCATGTAGGTGTTGGGGAAAAAAATTATGTTTCATCAGTTTTAACATGTGTAGAAGCAATGACCTTTTCAAGGTGGGAAACATGCAACGCGATGCATTAGACTGCAGCAGAGGAGAATGACGGGGGCAACTCTGGGTGAAAGACAAGCGCTCTCACTACTTTCTCTGCTGGATGCACCTGTCTGTTTTCCAATGCACTCAACCCCAGGCAGCACACTGTGCAGCCCACACCAACAGCTGCCATGAAAACATTCACCAGCACCTAACACTCTGACCCTAACAGCACCCGAGAGGCAACACAGCCTCAGGATATCCTGTGCAGCTGTGGCTCCTGCCTCCATAAAATTCAAGGGGAAAAAGGGGCGAAATGTTGATAATTGTTACATTTGCCTTTTGCTCTGTGATGAATAGTTTTACGTTTTGGTCAGATTTGCTATAATACATTTATATCTATCTATACCTGCTAAACATCTCAGGCATTAGCTGAACTGACTGACATGACTGTGGTAGTCATGTATAAATAAGAGCATTTGTATGCAGGGTTGCCCTTCAAATAAATTAAATGAGGTTTTATTTGAATGCTTAAATAAAGAAATAAAGTAGATTTATGCTGAAATTAAATCATACACAAATGGAACTTATTTATAATAACTTAGTTAAGTTATATCTGAAGGTCACTAACAGTGCTGGATTTTATTTGGGAGTTTCAGAGTAAAGAAGGCTGAATTTATTTGCACACCACATTTGTCAGATTTTCATCTTTAGCAAAAAAAAAAAAATGTTTTCCATGTATAATTTTTCCTCCCACGTCATAATAATTGACACTTTGTGCTGGACTATCACAAAGACTCCTAATTAATAAAAAAATACAATGACGCTTGTAAAAGTCATGTGACAAAACGTGAAAAGATTCAAGGCCACAGTATGTTGTAAATAAGTTTAAATTAATGTAACTTTTTTTAGATTCCATTATAAAAATAAAAGGTGCAGTAACAATTGCTTTACATGTCACAGCAGCTTAAGGTGGCGATTCTCATTGATGTCTGTGAACTTGTACAACAGGCATGTCATTGATTTGAGTCTGCGAGGACTGCCGGCTGAGAACTCGTCAATAAGGATTCAATGCGCCTTTGATTGTGGATGAGGGTTTTGTGCTCCTGAAGAGAAAGCAGCAATCTATAGAGACAATCAGCTCCGAGGGCGTACAGGTTGGACTCCATACCATCCTGTTCCGTTCAATCCATTTCAAGTCCTTTGCTGATTCTGGTATTAAGCAAAACAATCTGTAACCTTTTATTGCATGTTGTGCCAAGGACTTTTGAAGGCAACGCCACCAACAAGTTATCTAATTTTAGGAACACAATAGCAGCATCCTGATGTCACATTAAGTCACGGTCACTGGGGTCACAGTGCGTCCAGCTGGATAGGGAAGAAATTTAACATAACTGAGGAGTCATTTTCACAACATTTCCTTTAAACATATTTTTTTCTTACTTTTGTAATCACTTTCTGCTTAATAAATAAATGTTGGTGTTTTTATATGATTCTCTCCAGCACACCATCTCTTTATAATAAATGTGGCTTCATTATTGTTTGGTCATAACACTTGTTATGAATGAAAACATCCTGATATCTCAGAACCAGTTAGTTCCGATCTTCTATGATTTCATCAAAGACACAACTATAAAAAGGATAAGATGTTAATAACCACGGTTGGGTCTTTTGTGAATCATTGTATAACCTCAGAGAGCGCAAACAAAATGTGTAGCATCTGACTTAATTCAATGTCTGCAAGCCAAAGATAGTTTTGCTTGCACTTAAGATGCTATCATGATTGTTTTGATTGTTTTTTTGCTTTGTTTTTGTTTTATGTTTAGAAGAAATTTTAGAAATGAATATTAACTGCAGGATTTACCATCTGATCACAGTTAGACCCAGACTAAACCCTACAGCAACACCAACCAGACATAAGGTAAATGTGATTTTAAGATTCACAAAAAAATTATGCATTTTTCCCCAAAGAGCTTTAATCCAACTATAGCAATAAACAACACAGTTAGACAGTTGGGAAAGAAATTGACTTTAAAAGCATAAATAATTTGCGTTTGTTTTCCATTAATGGAGCAGCAGGCCTCTGTCTGTGCCTTTCCTGTACTCTATAATTTGTGCTTTGTGCTCATCCCGCCTCTCCTAGAACTTGCGCTCACTTGGTGTGTGCACAGACACACCTCTGTTTCCGATATGATAGTCTTTTCTTCCTTTTCTGTTTTGTTTTTTTTCCACCACTCCGTCCCATCTCTTCCTGTGAGAGGTGGGATAAAGTCATCAGTGTGTCTCGAGGATCAGCTCAAAACCTTCTCCTGCGCTGCAGTGTTCCAGGAACAGCGTGGACACGGATCCAGCGGTAATAACAGACCTGCAGATGGATAACGCGCTTATTTTTTCAGCGCACAGATTAGTAGGGAATTATGATGATACCCAGGGGGCAGGAATCTTATTTTCTGTGCTCCTGATAAGAAAACAAGAGCAGACTGGAAGCAAATGGGAAGAGAGGGAGAGGGAGATATGTGTGATTTAGCATGCTGTGCAGCATGCTGGTGTGTTGGCACGTCGGTTTAGGGACGCTGCATATGATAGTGCCTGATGGGTAATATTTTAGCGTTAATGGCAAAAGAATGACATTTCCTTATTTTGCTACTTCCGTTCGATATTAAAGAAACATTTTTATACATATCTGGATAAATGAAATGTTTATATTCACATCACACAATGATATGTGGTTGTAAGTATTAAACAGGGGATCACTCATAACAAACTGAGATTACTCGTACCCTAAAGGGATAGAAAAACACTAACATGTAAGGATTTGCTATATTTCTTATATAATTGTATCTTCTTCATATTTTTTCTACTTTATCAAACCTGCTGATCAAACATGTGAGGTAAACATCATTGAAATCCCCTCTCATTTTGTTTGCTAAAGTTAATGTGGTTTATCTTTGAGGAGAGTTTGATCTAAAGGCTGTCATGCTCTTTGAGTTTTCATTTAGATCAGCGAGATTTGTGCTTAGTTCTATTTTGGTCATAGCGTGTCTTTGTCTGTTTTCTGGATTGTTCTGAGATTTCTGAATTTCTGCTTCTTAGTAAAAGCAATTCAGCCCCAGTTTTCCAGCAGTGTTCAGAAACGTTATAAGAAAAACAGGCAGATGGCCTTTTATCTCTGTGTGAAACCAAACAGATATAATGAGGCTGAATTTTTTTAGATTAATAAAATTATTTCTTTTGACAAAATACCAGACAAACTGCAGACCTTTGGGGAAATATCTTTATAACCTTTAAAAAGAGTTTATGTTCAGTTCATATGCTTTTTAAGTTATAAACAAGAATAAAAAGTATGGAAATTTCCACACATCACAATGTTCAGGAATGGGTTCTGCTGTGTGCCCCAGAGATTAATGTGTTTTGTCTCGAAATATATGTATCAACATCATAATAAAGGCAAAATACCTCGTTAAGATGCAGGCTGAAGCTGGTAGGAAAGTCTCATTTTTCAGAGAAACAGAGGTGTGAGTCCTATGCCAGCATGGCTGAAATGCAGGAAACGGCTTTCACTGCAAAATCAATATTAAGGAGCCATATTTTAGTTTGCAAAAGAACTAGGAGAAAATTAGATAATTTTTTTTGAGAAATGCCCCTTGGAATGATGAATCAAAGTGTATGGATCATGATTATATTTGGAGAAAATGAGAGAATGTTACAAAGCACTATACTTCACAGCTCGGCAACTCAACTGTAACAAACAAAACAAAAAAAGGTAAAACGTGTCTTTTGTTGAAATTTCAAACCACTATATAGATATTTTTTGCCCATTATTTCTGCCAATCCCAAAACAACTTTTAATCAAAACTTTGATCCAGATCAAAGAACAAGAGAGAAAGCAATTACTTCACATGATTACTGGAGTCAGACGTAAAGGCTGTGAAATTCTGATCCGATAGTTTCTTCTCATACACAATAAAATCCAAACAACGCGGTAACAGCCCCTTCCCTGTGTCTGATTGATGATGTTAGAAAATCCAAGCATCTTTCTTGGTTGGCACTCTTGAGCAATGAAAGACTCGAAGCAATAAACAGAGGTGACCCCCACGCTGCCACTGTCTATTGCCACCACATTCTACATCCCAAATGGGAGCTATTGATTTTGTAGTTACAATCAACACCAAGTTATTGAATGTCTGCAGGTAAAGTGCTTGAGTCTGCAGGTCCTTCTCCGCAATAGCTTTTCACCCATTACCTGGTCGTACCACCTCGGTAACCTTGGCTGTTTCATGGAGCTTATGACAGAGAACATTAAGTAAGCAGATCCCTGAACACCTGAGGGGTTTTCAACTTCAGACCTCAAGGGCTGGGGTGCTCCAACTTTCAGATGGGTCCCTACTCCATCAAGCTGGAGGGTCCCAGCACCATCAATCAGCTCTTTTTGAAATACTTATAGCCGCCCTGTTGAAACTAACAATCTCAAACACAACCGCACGCAATGTCACTTAAATTCTCTTTCTTCCCCATTCTGATACTTTCACATTAATCTAGTTGTCTTCACCACCTCTAGATGCCTGAATGCATTAAGTTGCTGCCATGTGAATGGCTGATCTGCTCTGTTTTTGTGAACAATTAAACAGGTCTGCCCAATAAAGTCACCGTGGCAAATCACTTGCAAAAACGATGAAACCGCTGAAATACGCTCATGTGTTGCTAAAAGAAAGTTACAACAAAAGCAAAAACATAAGTTAAAAAGATTCCCTAAAAGCCTTTTTATTCACTTGTACACTCTTGGTGGAATTGCTGTAGCATCATCACATTTCTCAGACACAAAATCATTGATTGGGATGAACAAACTATGGTCAACAAGCAGTAAAATAAGAGCTCTGAAGCTACACAGCGGCCAAAAGTACTATTTAATCATATACGGCCGTATTTTTTACTAGCAGCCGTCTAATGAGATTATACATCATGGATGTAGTGTTTCATTGATTTGAGTGTTATTCCTGATAGCCCTCACATTGCTGCAGGGCATCCTTGCTTATCATGTGAGACAACAAATTTGCTGTATCATAGCATGTAATACCATTATGAAATTGCGCCCGGTGTCCAATAGCACATCCTATAGAAGTTTGCCGTCTTTGTAAAGATATTGTCATAGATGCAATCTACACAGGTGACCCCCATTGTGTCGACACAGAGGAGCATAAAAGGCAATGACTGACCATGTATACCTTAAATGCTCGTATAAACGTGGAGGTGGTGCAGGGGTAAGCCATAAAAAAAACTCAAAGGTGCCCTCTGACCGCCTGGCTTGTCATTAAATGGAGTCTATTTCAAGGTTTAGGGTCGGCATAGGTCAACATCTCCCCTGTATGCTTTGTTGAAGAAAGGGTCGAGGTCTGCTTTCCTGCCAGGACACTGTTAATATACTGGAGATAAATTAACAGCCCACCCCATCTGCCCTCTGGGAATAGTTTCCACCTCGCAGGGCACAGCTGATTAAACCAAAAGTGAAAAATATTCACAAATAGGTCAATGGTTTATGAGGAAAAAAGCAACATTGTCGCTCGTAGTCTAAGCAAAGAAATCTCTGCTCCCCTGATATAGCCCGGATTTTGCCTCATGGATGTGCTCTAATGACCAAAAGGTGAGGTGCAATAAGGTTTTTTAGTACGAGATCCTGCAATATGAGAACGTCATCACTCACCTTCACTGCATATCTACATTTTGTTGGACCAATCAGGGATCATTTTAAGCTCCAAATATTTAAATTAGTTTCTTAAGCTTGATACATTCATGTTTGAGACTTTCAATCTGAAGTAAGAAAGAAACTACTGTTTTAGTTTCTGGCCCTGTTGTGCTAAAAAAATCATCATCTTCAGATGGCAGACAACACGGGGTAGAAAAGCATTGAAGGAGCCCGCAACACTTTTAAGTTGCTTATGTGGCAACAAACAGGAAGTATTTTGAACAAAGCTCTATCACAAAATATTTTAATAATATTTTGTATACTACATAGTTATAGATGATGCAATAAATAAATAAATAACAAAAACGCTGTACCTGGCACTTTTCTGCCTTGCATTTATTCACATGGCTCACTGGTTTCTGCCACTTTCATAATGAACTTCACAATATGGATCATTTCCTCTATCAACAATCTAGAACCCACTGCTGCCTAAGTGATGCCTCTCTTGCTTCCTCTCCTCACATCATGAAGCTGCAGTTAGCAAACAATGTGTGCTTAATTCCTCATTGTGAATCTCTTGCTGTGGCCCTGACAAACACTTGCAGCGGGAAATTTACAGCCGGACATTTTGTGGACTAGTTGCCCAATGCTAGAGCACGGAGGTCAGGTGTAGCCAAGACTTGAAGCTGGACAAGAACAGCTTCAAAAAATCTCCTGACATGTCAAGAAAAGACTTTATATAGCTGTTCACACTTAACTCCATTGTTAAGACTCTTGATTATAACCTATTTTTATTCCTCACTGACTGGATGTTGCTGGAAGATAAATAAAAGTCAGATAAGAGAGAATGTCTGATGTGAAGATAAATATGCTGTGTGCCTCACTTGATATGGATCTAATCGCTTCAGTTTGGATTTTATTTGTGATTCATCTTCTCCTTCCTCTCTGCCCACAACATCGACCTTTTATCTCCCAGCACGTTTTCTCCACTGATCTCTTTGTGGTTGGAGAGATTAGACAGATACACATGAAACGGGCCTGCTGATGCAGTGCGTCGTCCAGCCTTGCTACTTAATCGTTACGCCAACATTAACGTTTGAGCGAGATCACACGGATATTATTACATCAAGCCGTTCACCTCATTGATCTCAACAGTAGTCCGAATTTACTACAGAGCTAGAAGTAGTTGTGGGGTTTAAATGACAAATAAGAATAGTTTTGTCTTTGTCTGATCATTTTAAATTGCTCTTAATTGGCATTTGAAGTTTCTGGTCTATTTTGAGCACTCACGGACACTACCAGAACTCAGCAATTCTCTTGACTTTCTCATTGCTGGTGACCCTCCCATTTATCTAATTATCCATAATTTAGTGATCTCAGAGGCTACTTTTGCAGACGTGAGTGTCCTTCATCACTAAGCAGGAACAAAGGCTCATTAATGGGGTCTCCCCTCTATTAACGCTGAGAAGTGGAATGTAGGGATTCCTAGTGTCTGCTTCGGTTCAAGAACCAAAAGAAATACAAACGTGCTGCAGTCTGGGCTTGTTTGATGGTACTGAGCCAGATACGACACAAATGGGAAAACTTTTTCTTCAAAATGTAAGATGCAGTTGCATTTCTTGGAATCTTGAAAAAACTTTGATCACAAGTTGCTTTGAAAAGCGAACACAAAATATATATTGTTACAAACTCGTCGTGCTTCACCCAGACTTTTATGTGTGAAAATAAATCCCACAAATTCTTTGTAATTAAAACTCCCATGTGGCGTACTGCAGGGTTTGATATTAGACCTGATTTATGAATACGTTTAAAACATCTGAAGTGTGTTTTCTCTACAAATGGAACCAGTTTTTCCTGTAATTTTTAACCAAACTGAGTAGTATTGTAATACTTGGAATGAAATATGTTGAGTTATGTCTTTACCTTGATAAAACTAAATGTATACGTAGAATTCAAAATGAAAAGTCAACAAAAAGAAAAAAAATTTGAAATTATTTCATTATTGAAATAGAAATCTTGGTGGTAGCTATTAGTAGTAAAATAAATAAACTACAGATGTGTCTGGATTTAAATGTGTCGCGATAATTTTCAAAGTAATGGATTATTATGGCCAAAATATACTTGCTATTTTGTATAATTCACTATGTGTTCCCCATGTCAATGTTTTGAGGTTTGGGGAAACAAATATAAGACCAAGATTACAGGAATAGTTTTACCACACAAAATATTTGCAGGAAATAATATTAACTACCTTGCAGAAATCCCACCCAGCTGTACATTTTAATAATAGCCTTGTAATATAACTTAGTACTTCATAAAAACACACAAATCATTAACAACATAGGTAAAACCAACATGCCCTTAAATTTCCAGGAACTGTTTAAAATTAGAAATGTTTTTGGAATGGTAGTTATAAGATAATTAAAAAAAACAGTGACACCCTCAAACTGTCTAAAATTCATGATTAATTATTAATATATACTGAGAATGATTTGTTGCCCTGAAGACCTGTTCTGCTCAGACACTGCAACAATTCAATCAAATTTATACTAGCTGAAGCTTCAGCCTAGACCCTTTTAAGTTTTTGATGTTGATGTTTCTACATTTATTTTGTTGTTGACTCATATTTACTTCCAATGAGTTGTGTTTGCTATAAATTGGCATGAAACAAAATTAACAAAAATATATAAATCAGATGAATAATATATAATGAAATAGCCTAAGGCTTAATATGAGAAGCATCAAATGAATCGCAGGCTGCAAAGTTTATCAGATAGTACAAACTCTGAAGTGAGAGGCCACCATTCCAGTTTTCATAAGAAGAGGAGGAAATCGATGGGCTGAACTTTGTCTTATTGCCGACTTTCTAGGGGTCATAAGAAGTTAAAGAAAAGCTTTGGGTTGTATTTTGTCCTGCAGCACTCTCTCAGCCTTGTAATTACGTCACACATACTATAGCAAAGCACAATGTAGGACTGCGCCACACACACATAAAGTACAATGCACACACACAGTAGAGAAAAACAGAAGCTCAGAAGATGAAATCCACCAAAGACCACTTTTACTTGTCGTAGATTATGTTTTATCTGGTGTTTGGTCAAATTCTTGCTGCAATATCTTCTAAATCTCTTCTTGAGGTCTGCAAAATTCCAACATGCAGAGGTGTGTGTTCATATAGCATTGACGTCTTCCCATGCTCAAGTTTTAGGGTGCAGCATGTGAAAACATGTTTTATTCTTCTGTACTTCAAATACAGAAGAATAAAACAATTGGTTGTCTATTGGTTGATTTAAACAGCCAATCAACAATTGCAGCATTATAGCTTTATAATTTAATCTGCTTTTCATTCTTCAATGAGATCAAACTCCAGGATCAAATCTTTTTGTGCAGTTGCATTTATTGTCCTGGATAAGTCATTTTCTTCTGAAAATGACTGTACGATTGGACTATATTTAAATTAACTGCTTTGATTTGAGTTGAAGGTGGGTTAAATTAATTTCTATAATTGATGATTTACACCCATTTGTTTTGTAAAGTACCCAGAGATGACATTTCTTGTGAATTGGTGCTTTACTTATGAACAGAATAAAATTGTAATTAAAATTAGAAAAACATTCATACCTATTTATCCCAATTGCTTTGAAATGACTATGTATTTTTTTTACATTTGTGTCTATAGCTTATCTTTGCCATCACTTTGGTTTGTTGTGTTGTTTCTTATAGGAACAAACTGCTTTATAGAGCTGATCAATCTTGCTATGTTGCACTGATCAGTCAGAGTATGGCCAATATTTATAAAGTTTTTAGGTATATGATCATATTCCTTAGGACTCTTAGATTATATATTTGCATTAGTCTTGGCAGTATAGCCAAAGTGACCTTCTGATTTTTGCCATCAGCTCATAATGGGGAAATACTGATGTCATTTCTGCTCTTAGAATCCAGTAGAGCTCAGACCGCAAGCCGATGTAGGAAATGCATGCAGTAAAATCTGTCTCTCTTTTCCAAAATGGAATCATAACCACTTAGTCACAAGGACACATGCGTGTTTTCGTAGTTCACCGAGTCTGACACAGTGCAGCTAATATTATGAGTTAGAGCGTAACCCAGAGCAGCTGCTCATGTCAGTAATGGGCATCAATAACCGGCGCCAGGCCTGTGGGTTGTAATTGTGTTGGAGGGGTCAGTGTAGGGTCGACAGGGCATTCCCCCAGCCTGTCTAATGAAGGGAGCACAACTCACTATACACCAATACTCTGCACAGCCATCTCCAATCCCAGGCCCCATTGCCCATGTCAATCCTCAGTGGCTGATGTGTTGGCCAGCCTTGCATTATAAGAAGCCCATTACAATTTGCACCATTACAGAAAAAGCATGCCTTAACTAAGACACTGAAGTGTGTTTGTTTACTTTATCAAAAGCCACGTATAAGTATGTAGCAGTAAAAAGTCAATCAAGAGATCAGCAATACTGAATACAATAAACAACTTTATTTACAGGGTGACAGATGAGGGTTTAGATTGTATTGAAGCATGAACTGTTGCATACAAAAAAAATATCAATGTATAAGATAATCTCAATGATCCAATTGAAACAACAAATATTTCTACTGCTACAAAAATATAACGTAACGAGTTTTACAACAGTTATCATTTAGAGTGAATCAGTCTCTCTTGTGGGCAAGATAGAACAAACTTAGTGTTCATAATTCAGCCACATGGTTAACAATATGTAGCAGTGGGTGAGAGTCCCCAGCAATTATTCTCTTTATATGTAGTCAGAGAAAACATTGATCACTCAAGAACTTTGGCAGTTTTTGGCTAATTGCATAAAGGCAGATTTTGTCCACTGTTAATCTATGACCCAGAGGAAACACTTGACATTAATTTATCTCCTTTCCTCCAAGCTTTATATTGTAACTTTTATCTAACTAAATGTTTAGAAACTGAAAAATTTTTTGCTACGCTTCAAGATGTTTGGAGTTAAAGACTGTCTGAGGCATAATCCACTTCAGTTCTTCAATACCCCAAGATGTTTAAGAAACATCAATTGTGCTTGAAAGAAATCTTTTTAAGACTTGCTAAAATGTCCAAAAGTATAAATTATGTTATATTTTGTCATAAAATTATGATTTTATGATTATACATGCAATACAATAGAGTAATGTGTTGGGGACTATATTCAGCATCTTGATGCTGAATATAGTCCCCAACACATTACTCTATGTGTTGGCAATAAGTTGGGGAGGAGCAGACCGCTTGATGCTACACAAAGTTGATTAAAACTTGTGTTACACTTTTAATTAGGATAATCATGCAGTGTACAATTAAGTAAACTAAGCTAAGCAGTAAATAAACAGTGGCCTTTGCAGCCAGAAAAAAAGCCAAAGTTTATTTCAGACTGTAAAGGTTTAGGATGTACTTCTGCACATCAGCAGTGTAGTATAGTTACAACAGACGGTTTTGCCAGTAAAATGTTTGCATGTAGTAATTCATCACATCTTCTTTCCTTCTTATCATGGCTGTTCTGTGATTTCAATTATTAATTATTTTTAGAAGAACTCGAAAGCGTTAGTCACCACTAATTCATCGGTATAACACGCACCGCTTGTGTGAAGCAGCAGGGGACCAAAGCTGTTCATTTGATAGACAGATGCCGAGGGCAAGTTTATCTTTGAACTTTCAAGTGGATTGAATTAGACTTGAGAAGCTTTCAAGAGTTTTGTGCATATAGGAAATAAAATTATGACGCATTATATCTTATTGTGTCTTATGATCTGAGCAGAATATAACAAAACACTAAAGAAACAAAATGACTGCCATGCTGAGAGATGGATAGTAATTAGTTTTTTGGGGGGTTTTTTCCACCATGACTGAAATCCAAGAGCATAAACATAAAAGCTATGAGAAGTAGCCTGGCGTCTATGTCTAGATCTAATTTTTGTTTGCCTGCAGTTGAAGCATCTCCTGTATATTGGAGTCCTGCTGGATTTAATTAGCAGATGCAGAGAGAAAAGCTTTGCCCAGACCCTCTCTTCTTTGCTAAGATGCTCCATAACATCAGACAATACTAGTTTTGAAAGATGGAGAAAGTAAGACCCGCAGATAAAAAAATATCCATTTATCTGTGGGAAATTGAGTTGAGCAAACATAAGTACCACACAGAAATGCTAAATCCAACTCTACTTTGTTTAATTATTTACATAGCAGCAGTGACATCAAACGTCTTCTCAAGGAACTTTACGAGAAAACCACATCCAGCTCTTCAGAATAGGATTGATAATCAAGTCAGGTAAGTAAAGCCTAATCAAATGGCTAGACTGAAGTTCAGTAGTGCATTCTAGTTCTGTCCAACCAACAATACAATGAAGTTACATTTAGTAAAAGAAAAGGTTATGTAACTAAGGAAGCATAGTCCATTACACCCAGACGCTGACATTGCAGTATGTTTTCATAATGAATAACCCGCACCTCACATGAGACTGAAGGAGCAGAGCAGGCACAAAAAACAAAACAAAATAAAAATGAAAGCCGTTGTTCAGAAGTACTTTCTAGAAAGTCACAATACACAGAGTTTATGACAACAATGAGGATGTCAGTAGTGACTTTCACCAGTGCTTTCAGCATGATGAGCTCTGGAACCCCATTAAAACTCTTCATTTAAATTATTGCAGTTTAAAAGATGACAATAATTGATAAGCAACAATATTTCTCAAGGAGTTTAATTAAGACAGGAGTATTCAATATCAAAAGAGAACTAGGCAGAATGTTTATTCAAGATATTGCTGCACATATCAACAAGTACTGCTAAACATCAGCATGAAATGAAAATAACCTGTCCACTTATGAAGAGAGACTGCTCACCTTTTTATCTGGGATGTCTTACCATAGAATAACACTCCACTGGATTTCTCCTATCTGTGTCCACCTTTAAGCCGCCTGTATATATTTAGCTGTAGTTGTATATTGCGTCTGATAATGCGGCCCCAGAAAATAGATTGGAATTGTTTGCCGTCTTTTATAAAGATGGATTGTTCTGTCAATATCCTCCGGCTGGCTAGCGTTAGCTCGCCACGCAGCTTATGACTTTTCATACCCCAGCAAAAATGGCGTTTAATGCTTTCCTGAGAATGTATGGCTGCTGCTGTTTCCATTATCCGTTTAACAGCTTCTAACAGGGGGATTTATTTCTATAAATTAGCTCCTGTATAACATGACCGTATCATGGACCATAAACTTTAAGCATGGGGGACAGTATAGTTTGAAGAAGAAAATAGCTAGCTGACCCCTGCTTTTAGTGTGTTCAGTCGACGGCACTACCAGCTGTGGAGAGCGTATCCTTCCTCCATCTACGAGATTCTCCGATGTCCCACCGTAGCCATTTGCTCATCAGCTTATTACTTTCAATAGCCGTCAGAGTAATTGGCTATTTCACACATGTAAGGGTTGAGCTGGCAGAGGGTAAAGGCCAGGCAACCAGGCTGTCAGTGGCCTGCACCACAGTCATCCATCAATTATTATCAGGCACGAGGAAAGCCACCACGGCCCTGAGCCGGCACTTTGTCAACCCTCATCCAGGGCACCCTGGTTAATCCATTAACATGTGAGAGCCTGAGCAGAGTACATTTCTATGTATCTGCATCAGTGAGTGTGTCGATAAGGTGTTTGATATTACAATGTCTTTGGGGCACCTTCACCTACAGAAAGTAACCAGGCCTTTAAAATGTCGTCATCTGTTGATTAGAGAAGCAACAGTAGACAAACATTACAGTATATATGTAAGTCATGCAACATACAAGTGATGCATGATTATTCAGTGCAGGTTTATGAGCTCACAGGAATGTCTAGCTACACAATTAAAACAAAACACATAGTGATTTTGTCTCCCCTTTCCATAATAATCACCCTTTATCCGAGTATATGTTGCAAATTATACCACCTTTACAGATCTTGACATTGGGTAAATCAAAACTTGTCTGCTTCCCTATCAGTTCTATTGACTTTGATGAACGATAAATAATTAAAGCAAAAGCAAATGCTAGAACAGATGGCTTCCAATTGTTTTCCTCGCCTACAGAGTCAGGAAAGAAGATGTTTGGCAGGCTTTCTGCCGGTGCTAAAACACAGCCCACTCCTGAACGCCACTGAAACACCTCATCTGGACCTAAAACAAATCTCGTCATCATCCTCATTCTCATTCACTGTGATGCAACAGCTTAGGAAAGCATGTGCAGCACTGAGCTCTTTACAACTGAAATATAAAATTATTACTGAACAAAGTTTTTCCTCGCCAAACAAAGAATTTCAGACTTTGCCCAGTAAATCTCCTGTGCAACTTTATGAAAAGTTATTTCAGAAAAGGGGAATTAGTTTGACAGGAGTTTTAAATTGGAGTGAGAGGGGCGCAGATTATATTTTCACATTTACAAACAGCAGTGCCTTGGCCATCTCTGTGCTCATCTCTGCAGCAAAGATAAAGGACAGCAGGCTTCTGGTTGGCTGGTGAATTGGCTGGCTGAGTCCCCGCTGACAGGTTGTGATAGGTGTCATCTATCACCTATGAAAAGGCCTGAGGGCTCACCACACCAATCATGGCAGTGCCAGATGTTAGAACTGAGCTGCTGCTCACAAACACATGCATATATAGACACACACAAACATAAATTACACGGACAAACACGTGCACAAGCATGCCACTTGTCTTGGACGATTAAATTATATGTGTGCACAATGTAGTAGTAACTATCTCATATTTGTCGTTGCTTCACTGCAGATGCGTAAATTTTGGAGAAAGTCGATCGACTCAAAATCTAAGCAGATATGCAAAACAGAGATGCCGGCGTATTTGAACGTATTTGTGCAACAAGACATTGTTAAGAGGAGAACGATGACTGCATTGTCAAGTTGCTGTATTAACACAGACAAAGAAACTAGCGTCCCCTCACCCCATTGTGTCTGGTGGACCTGAACAGACAAAAGGGAAGACAACCTTAATGCATGAACAATTACAGCAACAACTTCACATGCCTGTGTATCCCCTCAGGGGAGAGACGTTATGAGCCCACCTGTCAAATATCTACATACTTTAGCAGGGAGTCACCAAACGCACACAGGAGCCTCAAGTCTCAATTAGACCAAGAGAAAGGAAGCAGTCTGGACACACATGCAATTTTCTCCTCTAAAAAGCAAGTGTATATGTACTTTTATTTTTTATTCTGGAAGCAGCTAGATGAAGAAGGTGCAAGAAACACAATTCATGAGAGATTTTGAAAGGAGACGTTCTAGTCTGCTCTGCATTTTAGTAATGCAAGACTAATTCATCCAGAGTGATTGCAGGACTAATCAATTTATTATTTAGATTCCTTGGTATAAAGAAAACATCTGTCTTATCTGAATTCAGCAGGAGAACAGTAGGCCATCCAGGTTTTAATGCATTCAAGAAAATGTCTAACTGATTAAACTAATTGGGACTTGGATAAAAAGTAACAATGGAAATTGATACCATGTTGAAGCATTAAACCCTGAGGAATTATATGGTAGACACTGGTTTGTGCAAAAGATTCATCATGGCAACAAGACTCTAGTTACTTTTGTCTGATAAAAATTTGTGAATTTTTATGATGATCTGAAATCGATAAGGAGGCTAATCCTTTTTTTTTAACAGCACCTGTATCTCCGTACAAGGAGGACACAGAGCAGATGAAATTGTACTGGGAAATTTAACATTGCTAAATTTAAATTACGGCCAATGTAAAATAAATTTTCCATGGAGCATAATGGGATGAAGCATCACTGAAAGTGTTTAGCATCTGTGTTTGTCTGCAGAGCTTCAATGGTGGCCTTACTGGTTGTGTAATGAAATCAGTAAGTCACGTTAGACAGATGTCTGTTTTCAGAGAGAAACTCACACAACATGCAGGTTATTACAGACTGCAGGTTCTCCGTTTTTTCCCCTCCATCTGGTGACCTTGTATCAGGAGTGGAATCTCATGAGGGGCATCTTTATAACACTTTTATCACTGTATCTTTGTCCTGATCAATAATACTCAGAATTTTGTGAAACCTTCAGAAAAATAAGTTCAAGAAAAATGGTATAGACGTAGCTTTAAGAAAAAATACTTCATTATGATGATTAAGTATGTACATTTCACACATATTTTGTTTTTTTCCCCAAAACCATTCTTAATTGCAATTTCCTCTCCATCATGTCCTGACCTCACAAAACTCATCTCTCAAAACCTGCGGTCGGTGTGTTCTCTCTGACTTTGCAAGAAAAGCCTTTAGTTTTCACCAGTCTACAGCCTTACATATGCATGCCACACAAAACTATATGCCAGGTACATTTTTGTGAAAATAAACATAATGTTTCTCAGACCAAATTGTCTTTCACCCTTCACAATGACAAAAGTGGAACTGCTCCTGGTCCTATTTGTCTGAGCTGTCGGATTTGCTTTGTTTGTTTGCTTAGATATCCCCAGAGTGGCGCACAAAGCACAGCTGAAAGATTATTCACCACATTTTGAAATGCCTTAAGCTATATACATATATAAAGCAGGAGAACTGCTTTTCCTCTAAGTTTGTCCTCGCATGACTGGGTAAGAAGGCACTGAATAATGCTGCCTGAAATACCAATGACTCATCATGACAGGGAACAAACATTGCTAAATTTAGCTTAACATAAATGACAAAGCAGCATTTTGAATGTCATTGGTGACAAAATCACAATACTTATGTTGGCCAATGAATATATGGCACCTTAAGCATGTGGAAATATTACCTAAAGACTTGTGGAGGTACAAAATTATATCCTGACTGATTACCTCTGATTTTTACATAATGCCACACGAGGAAGCAGTGAGTTTGAGAAGTGTAATGTTTTTCTTTATGGTTAAAGACAGAAAAATGTGTCTTCATGTGAAAAGTCAAATCTACTTTTTCCAAATGTGAGATCATAAAGGATGTTCAGTTCACCTGTCTGAGTTACTGATGTAAATATTGTACTACACTTCTCTAATTTCCTTGGGTTTGTTTTAAAAATCCTCAACATTATGGTTTTTAAACGGCAACACATTTAGTTTTATTTCCATTCCTTTCTTTTTTATTTAGTAAAGGCTCAGTAAAGACAGTCCATCATAGCGCAGGTCCTACTTTACTGCTTGTATTGTTTGAAAAGAGACAATCAAAAGACTAGATGATCTAAAGCACTTCATTGTTTTGACACAAAGTAAAAGAACAAATATCAAAAGTTAAAATAAGTAAATAACTTCCTCTTACTGAAATTAAAACTGTCATATTTTTTTGTTGTGTTGTCAAAGTGTGTAGGCCTGGAAGAGTTTGCACTACTAAAACCAACAGTTTGAGAAGCACTGCTTTAGTTTGATCAGTGGACGATTAACTTGTTAATTAGTGCACTTAAAGGGTAAATTTGGGGCTTTCCATTTGGACCACTTTACCTCAGACTATTTACCGATTTAGTGATGCATAAACTTGCTGAATAGGTCCTTGAATTACCATGCAGACAGAATGTATCCTCCAGTTTTTATCTGTCTGGTTTTCTTTTCCTTTTCTTGTCTGGAGGAACAATTTCAGCACATTTTAGTTGCTATTTTCCTTTAAAGTGATCTATTCTTTGCTCTCATACACAGTTTCACTGTTGAATAGTTTGTCTGAAAGAAGCAATGTGCCAGGCTCCAATGAGTCTCATTTCCACAATGGCCAATGACAATAAACTCCTCAGCTATGTCGTGGAGTTATGTGCCCTGCGGATGCTTTGATAAGAACAATTATGCTTTAATATTGTACTCGTCGTTCCCAAGTTTTTTCAGTTCAGTTTTTCATAGACTGCTTTAGATTATTAAATACTCTAGCTGAACTGTGTCCACAGATCAGTGTGACTTTAGCAGATCACCCACAGAGATGGCAGCATCCCATTTGCGCCTCCTGGAATATCCGCTACACCTTTAGATGAAGGGTGAAAAGACAGATAGAAATTTAACAGTTATTTAAATATTTTATTTCTTATGCCACCATAATGCGTTTTCTTTTTTAATATGGTCTTACTGACATGAAATGCTCTTTCAACAACTTCTGTGGGGTTTGTGAAGTTTAATTGACTGAGATGTTTCTGCCTGAACCTCTGGTCATGCCATAATGCACAGACCACTGACTGATGTATAATGAATATTACTATTTATGTTTATTATAAAATGACTAAATAAAAGTATTCTTACAAGACATATTGAAGAAAGAAAGGTATTGCAGTATAGGCATTTATTGCGTGTGAGGATCAATGAAGGCCTGATTTTATTGTGAGGCTCTAAGACGTCTTTTTGCGCCCTGTGGCTTTTGCAGTTAGTTCATGAAATAAAATATAAAAAAGCCATACTTCTGTATAGCATTGTTGTCCCAGCAGATCAAAGTTTTATTTTTTTCTACAGTCATGTTCAGAATCTCATTACAAATTCATATGACCCAGACATTACGATAATATTATTATTACTACAGAAAAAAAAAAGAAAATAAAATCAGTGTATTGAATGTAGAGCTTTGTCTATTGAGTTACATGTTGCTACAGCTGATTACCGCTCTTAATACACGTCTTGCTTATATGTTCACATACAGAGGGAATTGCTGGGTATCGCCGAGTGTGTGTTGCCTGGTTATGAGTTCCTGTCAATTACAAGACTTCATTTCCATGTTGCGCTCGGCTTGCTGCGATTTGAATATCACTGATCCCAGCTCACCGTGCCATCCTTCAGAAGCAGCATTGGAGGTTGAGAGCTCTCGGCAGGAAACACAAAATGTTGAGATGAAAACTGAATATTTTTACTCGCAGGAAATTGTGAAATTTTAACTGATGATGTGAAACCCTTTACATTTACTTGTCAGTGTTTGATTAATAATGTAGTATAGTTATTATCTCCTAAGCATTTTTAAATAACTCTGGTTTAGCACAAAATAGCATTTCATTGGTTATGACTTGTGTGCGTTTGTATGTATATTGGGTCTACATAAATATGCAAGAGCAAAAGGAGGATTTGGTGGAAATTAAATCCAGGAGAGGCTCATCAAAGCAAGCCAGGATTGAATTTTCCAGAGGGTTTAGAAACATTATCAACTGAAACCAGACATTTATATACATGCATACTCCAGTTCTTTAAGGTATACAGCGTATCCATCGAGGAATGTCAAAATATAACAATGTTTCTTGATTCCTTCAGATCTTCTTAGAACAAATCTCAAATGTTTGATAGTAAGTCCACTATATAGAGAGCAGTGCATGAAATGTTTTGTTTTGTTTTTTTTGCACATTTATCTCTCTGGCAAAAGGCATTAAAACAGCGTGCAATGATTCATCTTTACCAAGGTTGACTGACTATTAAGCATGGCAGTTATCCCACAGTTTATCAGATCACACAGCAAAGTTGCCCTGTAATTTATGACAGCAATCATACCAAATGTTCCCCAGGCTCAACGGTGAACACCCATTCACATATTTGGTGTGTGCCGACAGCAATAATCGTATTTTACAATAAAATAGCAGCAATTTGACTATAAATAGGTGGCAATTGACATACAATAGTTACAATTAGCACCAGGTCTGACTCTTGCACTCAGTTAAAATTGACAGTGTGACAGTGAGCCATCATTAACAACACCAGGAGCATAAAACTGAAGCAGCTGCTTAAAGGTTAGATAATATTTTTCTCCACAAATATGATATCACCAGTAGGACAGAAAAAGCAGTCTGGAATAAAACAGGTGAAAACTAAGTCCACCAGTGTTTTTCCTCTGAAATGGCCTGGAAAACCTTGATGTTACCAAATAGAAGAGGGGACTTTGTTCTCTTTTGGTGTCATGTCTTAAAGCTGCACTACAGCACATCTCATTGCATACTTAGTTTTACTCATAATCAATCTGCATGCATATAAAACAACAAAACAGTTGTGCCATATGTTTTCGGTACAAATGTGTACACTGCTGCTGAAGTTCCCAAACTTAAGAGAGAGAAAGCTTCATCCGTTCCATAAACATGTGTCCGATTGAAATAACTCAAGGCACCAACCTATGATCAGGTCAAACTGGTTACTTCTTAGCGCTTCTTAAGACAATTGCCAAAGCTTTCATATATGAATGCGTCTTCAGCAAAAAACCTCACCTCAGCTCGATTGAGAACAAAACCAAAAGACCTTCTTTTTTCTGAGGCGACAGCGTTCCACCACACCAGCTTACCTCCTGCCCGCATGTCAGGCTGAGGGGATTTAATCTGAGCCTCATCCTGCACACTTACCTGCCTTTACAGTCTGTGTGTCACACACATCTGCAACTCTCTGTTCGCACACTGTCAGACTTTTGCTGCCCATGTTTAATGCATACCCTCAGTCCTCACAGCTGGCTCTGATAACACCCTGTGATGGCTTCTTCTGCCAAAGGTTGGATAATGGCAGAGCTGCCCTGCCATGATCTTCAGCCTCCATTACCGTTCATGGCTGTTATCAAGTCAAAAAGGTGTGAAAATGCGAAGCATAGACAAATGTATTCAAAATCAGCTACTCCAAAACAGACCTAGACAAAGACATACAGAAAACAACCCAATTAAAGTTATTTTATGAACTGGATGTTTAAATTCCATGAGGAATGTGTGAAAAACAACAAACATGGGATTCTAGTGTGATTTAGAGTACAGCGGCTGTCTAAGGTTGTGGGAAGGAAGGTTTTTAAAGCTACAAAGAGGTGACCTTCTCCAAGTCAGCTGTCTATTAAATTATTCACAAACTGTTCGGCGTCTGGAAGTTTTTCCAGCCACCAGGGAAATATAAAAAGTGCCTATTCACTGACAAAGACTTTGAACAAAATGCAGGGCTCAGGGGGTCCCCACTGACTTCATGCAACAGTAATACAATATAATAACCCGCCTCACCAGGTGTTTGTTTTCCTTTTATTCTCATCTACAAACCACATCGCAGACACTTTTTTTTTTCCTGAATAACGATCAGGTTTTTAATTCCCAGAGAAACAAAACAAATCCAAACCAAGTTATCCATAAAGATAAGTTTTGGTCTTCAGTCCTCAAGATGTGTGTCATCCTGAGTACTAATTTAATACTGAAATGGCAAATCATTGGGAAAAAAAGGGATATAAAGTGTATATAAAGTTGCATTAATCTACTTAATTTATCCTGCTCTGCTCCCATCAATCACACATCCCAGGAGATTTGCACTTGACTCACAAGGCGGTTACAACAAGCAACATAATGGAGCTGGAACATGTTATAAGCTAAAAATAAGAGAAGCTACACCAGTAAGCCAGCAGTGTGAACTTGAAATAGTAGCCGTTTAAAATATTATGTTGACTTTACATTGGGCTTGGGATTGTAACTAGAATTACTTAGTTGGTTGGATTGGGCTCAATGTGACTGGATTCTGGCAGGATCCTTCAGGTCCAAACTACACTGTATTTCGCTCATGGCTGTGTTATTCAGTGTTGCCATGGGCAATAAAGGAAAGTTTGTCAACATAAAGTACTAAATGCTGCTTTTCTACTATTAAATATTTTACAATGACTCACATGCAGTAACAAGTACACTGTAGGTGGCCGGAGGTTTTATTTAACTTGTTGAGCAGCATTATAAAATTCACAGATTATAAGCTGCACACTAAAAGCATCAAAAATCTGTAAAATGTGATTTTTGTGATTGAGAAACAAACGTGTGCACAAATGTTACTTTTAAGGCAAGTGAGCAATGCCTTCCAAAATCCTATCAGTAAAAATGTTGAAAATGCAAAAAGTACTGGATTACCAGTTATCCAGACCAAAGATCAAATTCCTCAATTCACACCTGGATCAGCATGAACTGATAATGATGTAGGAAGAAGAAAGTAAACAATATTTCATTTTTCTTATAGAGCATCAGAACTCCCACAATGTTTGGTCCATAAGCACATTTCTTTGTGAGACTGAGTACTCCTAGATTTACATTTTTAAAAAAGCATGCAACACAATGTTCATCTTTTACCATCCTACAGAATCAGACAAAATTAGAACCTGGAGGTATATAACAAAAAAAATTATTGGCTAGAGGAAGTCTGATTGGTGAATCTCGTGAAAAAGTGTCATTCGACTAATTATTTATTTATTTTTTTAAGAACCATCTCCTTTTTTGTCTTGCTTTTCACCTGAGGACATAGTAATTGGCAGATTTTTTTGCCGTTATCCAACATACACACACATTATATTGCATCTACATTACCTGGACATCCGTTTATTGTCCCAAAAGGCTATTGCGTTAGTGCTGGCTGAGTTAAAGAGTGAACACAAATCAAAGCTAGGACACAGAGTGACGCCCTCTATCTGCTCCCCCCAGTTCCTCCCCCAGAATGCGCCGATAAAGGGCACAGGTGGCATAAATTTAGTGCTAAATGGGCAACTGTCATGTAGAAGGTGAAGGATCACGTCATACTGCGGGAATGAGCAGATGCCCGTGAAGGTCTAACGACGGTGACTGTGTCACCTCTGTGTCAGTGTGAGCATGTATGCTCGTGCATGGCCCACGCATGGAACCGCAACGCTCTAAAACAGACGACCACTGCGGCCCCACCGCCCGTACGCAACAGACCCCCCAAAGCACACCTTTAGCACAGACATCACTCATGTAGCAACGCATACTTTAAAATGAAGCATTGCTCTGTGGACGAGAGGAAAGCGAAGGGAGAAGAGGGCCGACAGTCAAACTGCGCTTGTCATTTCGGAGAAATGTAAAGGCCTGGTGACATGAGCCAGACGTGCTGATGTAATCCATCTGTAGGTTCACTGCAGTTAATTTAATAGAACTTTGGCAGTCATCAAGGTAACATGCACACACACACATACACATAGACAGAAAGCCCATTAGCAATATTAGCAAAGGCAATGTGAAGTAGGAGAAATGCTTGTGTGTGTCTGAAGGAGATGGAGAGGTTGAGGGGGCGGGCATTTCTTTTTTTCTCATTTGTGTAATGCGCAGTGACAGTGGAAAGGGCCTGGCTGCCTTAATGCTGCATACATCATTAGGCTGACTGTTGACAACTTCAGACCTTTGATAGGCCAAAACCTGCTCCTTAATGGGAAGCACATCGAGCACATCAAAGCAGCCTTTGCGTCAGCTGGTTGTGTTGCAGATTAAAGACAACAACAACTGTTTACTTTTCAAAGGGTCTGAATAATGTAGTGGAAAATTCAGCTTGTTTTAAGCTCAAATAGGAGTTTGGCTTAAGAGATTTAGAAATATCCATCAGTTTGTTCATTAACCGATATATTCCAGAAAGTTATGACAACATTATAGCAAAAATAAAAACCAGACAGTTTTTTCCTGGACGTTCCGAGATCAAAGCTAAAACGTAGGTGATCAAGCATTCGCAGTTGCTCCCTCAAGACTGTGGAACAGCTTACCTCTTTCTTTTTGAACTGCTGAGATCATTTAAATGTTAGTTAAAAACGTATCTCTTTTTCTGGCTTATGACTAATTATTTGTGACACAATGAGTTTAGGTTCTGCAGCAGGACATTAGCTGCGTCTCCGATGACCATAAATTTGTGCAAATTGGAATTCTGACAAAAATAAATACTTAGTAGAAACACAACTTTGAAAAAACTTGCATTATAGGATCATGCTGATCTTCAGCCATATTGAAATGCAAAAGAAATACCTTTTTTTTCTGCATCACACAAGCCAATTCCGTCTGTACAAGAGCAAACACTGATTTGCAGGCCCTGTCTTCCTTGGATAACGCACAGCTGCCTCTCACAGCTGATCCACAGTGCATCAAAGTTGAGCGTGTTAGTTGAAAGTGCTAAATTAATAACTCTTCCTTAAAATTGCTAACCAGTTTCCCACTAAGTCTGAACTTAAATCTAGTTGAGAGAATGTGGCAATGATGTTGACTAAAGTATTTATGCTCAAAAACTGTTTGCAGCTTTTTTGTTGTTGTTGCTAAGAAGAGTGGGTCAAAAGATTTGTTGGCAATTATTGAAAAACAGGAGGCTCTGATGATGTTTAGAGGGTAATTACTTTTTCACTTTCCATTATTTCCGGGATGATTTGAGCAACTTTTTTCCCCCCCATTTAAAAAATAAATAAATAAATAAATGTATTGTAATTTCAAGAAGACATTTTGCAGGTTATCTGAGAATGCTGTTAAAGTATGTTTAAAATTAAACAATGCCAAATAGGAACAACAACTCTGTAAGGGTCCAGGTAGTTTGTCAGAGCACTGTAAGCCTTTTCTGTATTGTTAGTATTTTTTATTTAACAAATGCTGGGATGACAACCAGCCTCGTGTTAAAATGTGCTGAGATCTTTTGTTTTCTCTTATCTAAAGTGTCAACCGTTCAGATCCGAAACGTCTATGTTGAACAAAAACATAAGCAACTGTTTTTTCCTGTCAACAAAACTATGTATGATGTTTTTTTTTCCTGTTATAAACATAAAATTACCCAGAAAACAAGAGTGCGCATATGTGACTCCAGTAGCCACCCAGAAAACCCACCCAGCCTTCAAACACACAAACAAGCAGTCTTTATGTTGCTGTCAGAGCTTTGATTTATGATCCAGAGAGCAAAGAAATGTTTGGCTAAAAATGTTCCATATCAAGCAAATCACTAAACAGACAAAGCCATCGGAGGTCACTGCACATCATGGCTACAAGCCTTAAAATAGCATGATGACATACAATAAAACTTTTGCAGACAGAGAAGCAGTGAAAAAAATAAATGAAAAATTAAAACTTGACACCAATATATTTGCACCCATTACGATGAGAAACAATGCAGAGTGAGGAGGACAAAGAGAGGCAGCTTTCTGCGATTTTCCCCCAAGTGAAGGTAAGTCCCGTCAGTATCTTCAGGGATAAGCTAATTCATTAACAGCTTCTGGCACCTTGGGAGACAGGATTAACAATCCCTTTATGCTGAAATGTAATTGAAAATATGGTTGGTCTCATTTTTCACACAAATGTGATTGGATATGCTTCCATTGTGTTAAGGTTAGCCACAGTTAAGCCATAATTCAATTTTGAAGCTACAGCAGGCGTGGAACGCTACAGTTGCCCAGCTGAGATAGTGTCAAGCGGCGTTATTGGAATAATCCAATGAGTAAGAGCTTTGCAGAGAAAAAAAATTGAAAAAAATATTCCACAACAGAAATGTTTATACTCAACATCGTCTAATTCTAATCAATGCAGATTCTAGATATGGCTACTATCTATTAGCTGTGCTGGTTGATGAAAGGTCTTTGTGAGAATGTGGAATGTGATGTATTATCTGTCAGGTGCATTTTAAAATCTGATGGGGAAAAATCTATAGTTTATTCAGATACGCAGTGCCATCAGGCAAACCCAAAACTAGACCTGGCATTTCAGACATACTACAGATTGCTTGCTCGCTGAGAAAAATGCAAGTTCAATGGCATATGACAGTGGTAGACCCAATTTGCAATATTTTTTTACTTAGACATAAACACTCTGTTGCCTTTAACTCGGCGAGGCTGTTCCAAATCAAAATCCAGATTTAGAAAAGCTGTATAAATAAATCCTTGCAGGTGCTCAATGATCCATGAATATTGGATGCTACTGTATTGGTTTCTACTGAAATCACTCACTTCAGCTGTAGCGTTTAAATCGAACATCACCATGCAAGTTCAAACACAGGGAATGGGAACTATCCATCTTCATATTTCGTCTTGTCACACAGTAGATCTTTCTGATAGCACAACTAAGTCATCCCCTTAAATGTGGGTTTTGGAGATGAGGATCTCGACTCTGGCGATTGTATTTTATGCCTGAAAATGATTCATTACGAGACTCAAAAGATTTAACAAACATCCTCTTCGGCTTCATGCTTCATTTACTTTCCTTTTATTTCAAGGGTTACTTGTTTCATGGGGGCAGTCATTACAGTCGCACAATGGGATTTTCTTGAATGGCAATAAATGCGTCTGTGATTTGAAAAAATTGTGTTTCTGTCGAGTGAATATGTCGAGTAACTGCATGTCACAGGATAGAGTACAGACTCTAAAAATATTTGTGAACCACATGAATGGACAAAACAATTCAAGTTTCGATTTCAATTGTTATTCTTTTTAACAACTATGCTGTATGAGCAATAAAAACAGATTCAAACCTGATTCTGATGCATTTCTGGTCGACTTTTTCTTTGAGGATTAAAATCCCTTTTCGTGAAATGTTTTATTTGATTAAATTCTGCACATATTCATCGCTCAAAAGTGGTATTCTGCAAAGTTCAACTAATCTGACATCAGGACATCCTCGTTTCTAAATTCCAAATCTATTTGTAAATGTGTTGCTTCCACTGACACGCCATGAAAAATGTTTGTTTTTACAATAATCAATAAGAATGTTCTATAAGAGAAGGCCTTCAGGTTTAAGCCATTTCTCTTCTTCTTTTTGACTGATGACACCAATATAAATTTGCCACAAGTGGTCATCTGCTGCATGACGAGGGGAGGTGACTCCTCTATAATGACACATGGAGAAAATAACAACTCCATTTTCAAGATTGTTATGATCAATTTTTAATCCATGGAGCCGAGGCAGCCTTGAGGACGGTGGAGGCTGGTTGTCATGTTATCTCAGAAGTGCAAGGAGGAGGCCATTATTTGTTGCTTTTGGCCAGGGAGCTGCCTGATGAGCCCCGCCGTTATAAGACCCCTGCGCTGGTGGCCCACTGACCCCGCTTTGTCTCTCCCATCCAGCCTGGCAGGCGCCCCGATCAGCTGATAAGACATAACTTAGCTGGTGTGTTTCTCGCCAAGATGCTGCAAAGAAAGAAATAAAAAATATAAAGCCAAACGGGGGGAGAAGGAACTGAAGTAAAACTACTCGTGTGCGCTTTTATTTATTGGTCCATGAATCAATATGGTTTTTCTTGTAGAGAAAGGCCCGGCTGTCACGGAGAGTGAATATCTATCACTTCCACCTGGAGCTGCTGCGCTGTGGCAAGGTCGCAGCTGATAGCCTCGCATCGGTTTCTGAGGGGCGGCTGAATGAAGGGGATGACAGCTAAGCAATATGGGGATATAACTCATATTACTCATCTTATACACCACCAATTGCAATGGCCCTGATTATAAAGGGTGATTTACTGTATGCCCAGCTCAGGGCTCATAAACATCCAGGCACAGGACACTGCATATGGTCCCTGCTTTATGTTGATTTTTTTTTGTGCACCATTAGGTCTATTTGCTGACCTGCAGCTATTTCCCACTGTAATAAAACAGAGCATCCATGCTTTATTAAGCACACAATCCACTTTTTAACTCAGGCACTGAACAATCTGAATGTAAATATTAAGAAAGGAAATCTGGCATTTTGGATAATATACGACAAATTTAAAGAATCTTCTTTTTTATTAACCCCTTTCGTTTTAAATCAAAGTCAGTCCTCATGGACTGGTGTTCTGCAGGTTTTAGATCTGTCCCTGGTTCAACATACCTGAATCCACCATCAGCAGACCTCTGCCGAGCTTTTATATGCTGAGGATATAAGTGGACAGATAATCAGACATGTGCTCCAGTGAAAATGTTGTGGACATTTGCCATTATGTGGAAGCAGCGTTAGAAGGGTAATGATAACCAACAGGGTCTATTTTTCACAGGCTAAAACTCCATACCTTTCATCCAGGATATCAATCACATTTGATTGATACTAACCAGAAAAGACAAACAAACCCGTCCTGCTGCCAACAATGAACTTGATTTCATCAGCACAGAAACTCTCAAAACCTCCTAATAAACCTCAAGCTGAGGTAAGTAATAAAAAAGGCAAAACCAGAACAGGCACACCACAACAACATCCTTGTAATTGTTTCGGAAGTGAATTCTCAGATCGACACTGTATCATCACCTGGCAGACACCTCTCTACCTGCACCTGTAATTAACTGTTGGTGCTGATCTTCAGAACAGATCCCACGCTGAGAGCATAAGACCAATCCACAACAACTGCGGCAAGCGGAAACACTGCCTCTGATTAACATCACTTCTTTATGCTAATAGCCTCGCTCCTCGGTCTGATTGATAACACGGAGATCCATTTGTCACTTTTCTTCCAGACACTGGATTAGATTGTGATAAAGGAGGAGCGAGGGACGCAAACAGATGGCCAATGTTTGTTTCTCTCGCTGCCCGTATCAGGGAAATGAAGCCTCAGCATTGATTGTAAAGGTAACATTATTATTGATAATGTTTAATTACACAGCTGGACAAGTGATGGTAGAATCTGTCTTGTTGTGCCTGCGAGTTGGTTTTCTCTCCCTGAACATCAGGAGGGCATGGCACTATTCGAAAAAAAAAACAACCTAATATTTCATATTTTCACTCTGAAACACACCCTTTCATATTTCTTCTTTTTAGATATTCTCTTTCTTCTACAGGCATATTGTATTTTTTCCACTAGAATCGTACTCTATTACCTGTTCTCTTCGCTCAGCCTTTCGGTTTCTTTCCAGCTCAGTTTTTGTGAGTTCAAACGGTAATGAAAGACACAGTATATCAGTGTGTGTGCGCGCGTGTGTGTAGGTGTTTCGGTGTATGCATTTGTCAGCCCTGACAAGACGTAAGCAACCACACAGGCTCCTTCTTGTTCTCTTGCCAGGGTGAAACGGGATGGCGCAGCGCCAGACACCCTGACCCCATCCTGTGGACCACCTTCAACACCCTCAATCAGCGCTCACAGAGACAATCAGAGTGAACAGCACCATGGGTAAACACGAAGAGGCAGAGCGAGACTGCGAGAAATTAGGCATTTGATGGAGAGCTGGGGCAGAGAAGGACTCAGAAACTCAGAAATGGGAGACAAGTGGTGAATCTAATTTACAGAATAGATTATTGTTTTGTTATCTGTCTAAGTTGTGAAGAGTAGGTCGGGGGGCTAAACTGAAAATCAAGGAAGACCCAAACAAACAAAAAGCTTGCTTATTAACTCCTATCAAATGCCAACAGATGGATTTGTACTCATGGAAAATGAATCCAATCTAATCTTCGCTTTAAGATCCTCATCACTCTCCTATTCAAGCAGGAGCCAAGGAAAACCAGCTGGATATTGCTGTATTAGTCTTCTCCGTCATAGCAACCCAAAGTAATCAACTCTGTATCCTCTAACCTTCCTGCTCATCCACCCACTCCCCCACCTGGCACCATCGCACTCTGCTTTCCCCTGCCTTGTAACCCCCACAGACAGATCCTCCTCCATGGCAACCTTCAGCAATCTAATTTATGTCTAATGATGCTCACCCTCTAAACCAGCCCACTCAGGAAAATTAGATTCAAAATTAAACGAATCAATGGCCAGGTAGGCCGTTGATACAAATTCTTGCAGTTTCACACGAAGAAACTAGTGCAGAATACTAGAAGTGGGGAGGGGGCTCAATTAAGACCTCAGGCAATTTCCTATCATCCTAAAAGGTCAGCCATCAATCATCAGATTTTGTTCAGCTATCAGATATGTGGGTGGTTTTGCAGCTTGTGCAGAAATGGAGCACTGAACCCATCACAGCCGCACTGTTGAATATACCAATGAATGTAAATGCTGAGTTACTTATCGAGAAATTTCTGCTTTGTTGCAACTTTGCAACCTGATGCGTAAGCAACCCTGCAGTACCAAAGCTGTGGGGTTATTGGAACAGGAAAGATGTGATCACTTTTAATGTACAACCACATATGTTTGAAATGTTGCTTTGGACTTAATTCAAAGGTTGCAATACTGTCTTTTACTTAGCACTGCGCATGTTGCAGTACCAATATAATCTGGCTAAACATTTGTCAGACAGCTCACTTTGACATTCAACTACTAATGAAGCGTAAGTATGATTAATATATTTTCAGAATTATAGCTGTCCAAAATTATTCATATTCCTGATAACAATCCATTTATTTTACAAGTATTTCTTAATGTTTTGGAGGTTTTATCTTGAATCCTGACTCGAATCTGATGAAGAATTTGCATAGGGAAGCGAAAGATTAGATTTATCGCTATAATGTGGAAAAAAAAAAGTATTTAAAGTAAATTATTGAAAAGAGTGTAAATCATTATTGGCATGGCATTTTTTACTGATAAACAACAAAACCCACAATTGTCTTATGTTTTTTTTTGTTAACTTGTGCTTCCACTTTTTGTGATACGCAAATACTTTCCTGTCAGACGTCTTTGTTAGGTGAAGCCAACTTTAAATCTAAATATGGAAGGGGTATGAATAATTTTGGATAAATTACATTTTACTGCAAATCCCACTGGCCCTTCTGCCTTGTCTCCTTATTTTTTACTTCCTTTTTCCTGCTTGCCTTACTCTGTTTTCTTCCCTTGGTTCGTCCTCCGATCCTTTTCTTACTTTGTTGTGTCCTTCTGCCCTCCCCTTCATGATGTCGCCCTTCCTTTTATCTCTTATGACTTTCTTGGCAAAGCAACAGTGCACCATCATTCAGTTTTCTGTACAAGGTTACATTTTTTTTTTTTTTTACTTTTCTTCTTATTTGCAGAAGGGTCTATGAGATGACGGGCACGCCATGGCTATTCACTGTCTGAGGTTAAGCCCCAGACTCCTGATAAGAGAGCTAATTAAAGTGTAGCTTGTGAAAAAGAGGAGGGATATCATATGGCCAAAAAATGAAGTGACAGGGTGTATGAATCTGTAATGAAAACACAGTGAAACGCATTCAGAGAAGATTGGATCATTTTGGAACGGGCAGAGCGAACCTAAAACGTCAATTTTTTTCCCAACCATGGCAGGAGATGAAGAATGGCTGACAGAACCATTCTTTACATTGATTTCAAAGGAGACGGGAAAAGAAATGGCCTCCATCAGTGGTAGTGAGGACGAACAAAGACTTTTCAGCTGTGGAGCCTACAACAAGAGATAAATGTTTGACTGAAGGCTATTCTCCTGGCTGTATGATCGTAATGATCTGCAGCCGTCACACTGCCATATTTCTTGTGGTACACGAGGCCCTGTGACAGACTGAGTGCACTCCTCTTTTGGTCAGAACAATATGCTGTAGAGCCATATTTTGTCCTGCAAGTCACAATCTTCAGAACAAAAAATATTTTGTAAAAATCTAACTAGATATATAGCACAATCTTGTTCATGCAATACTGAAATTAAAATTTTCCTGATGAAGCAAAACCCAACTTGTATCCATATTTGAGATTTTTATTCTGTGATCATATGACAAGTTTTTTTTACCTGTTGCACTAAAACATATTGCTGAAATGCATAATGTTTTGGCTGGATGACAATACTGAACTTTAAAAGCATAAAAGAAGAACCTCTTGTGTGCCAGCATATTGAACACACCACAGAAAACAGAAAAGGGGCCATAGAGACAGACAAAACATGACCTAGACCAGCGCAACAAATCGAATCACAGTCATCATTGCAATGCCAATGTGCAATAATGTAATCAAAAAAAGATGTGCAGGATGCAATAATTACACAATAATAAGACTTAAGTGAAATGTATGCAAGTTCTGTATACTAATATTTTTAGTCTGATGGATAACATTCACAGCCCTCACAGCCCAGGTGTTTGTTTTTTATGACCAAAATGCTAAAGCTCACAAAGTGTGTTGGGGACATTGCAATGAAAAGGAAAAAGAAGGAAATGAGCTACTAAATTCAGCAGTGGCATCACAGTCACATTGTTCGTTCCAATATTGTGCAGCCGCAGTGTGAAAAATTTGACTAATGCACTTGGCTAGTATTTCGATGTTAATATTAAAAGGGCAGCTATGGGACAGGGGCTGGAGCAGCACAAGAAAAACATCAGAGAACTTTAGAAACCATAAAGCTTAAGCACTGAAAAGAGTTGGAGGGTTTACTCATTTACAGAATAAACACAGAGTGAGCTAAAATAACCGCAAATCAAAATGGAAAAAAGTAATCCAAGAGTCTAAAACCACTACAGAGAACAAGAAAAACCAAAAACGCACATATAAAGGCATGAACAGATATAACACAGATGTTGTCTTAAAAGGCATCAGAACAACAATGTATCACAACATGGCATGAACAAGTCAAACTAGTTCACTCTGAATAGGAATATATTGATTCAATTCTTTGAAACAAAGTAGGGAAATGTTTTTTCCTAACTGAGAAAGCTCCCCAGTTTCTATTTTTTTCTATTTTGCTTAAATCTTGACCTATTTGGTCTCATAAGCACAAAATAATGTTACAACCCTATGAACACTTCATGTATGAGAAAACCTACATTTTATTTAGCTCTCTGTTTACAGTTAACAATAATATTCCAATTGATAAAAATCGAGAGGAATTTATTAAGCTCATCTTTCCTCAAATAGAGCTGGGAGCATGCACACACTCCTGGGCTTCCAGCTCTGTCAGTAATTCGACAGGCTACTCCTCTGTCACATGGTATCCAGTAGCAATGCATGTAATGTCAAGGCTTTCTTGCTATGAACACCTTTGCCCTTCCTTCACTCTGGAAACGAGCAGCAAACCGCAGCTGCCAAGCTAACTGGTGGGGAAGTGAACTTTCATTAGAATTGCAATTACTGCCACCTCCATTAAAAAGGAAGAAAAATGTCCTGTGACTCAGCCGCAGAAATGATATGAAATACAAATACGAGCTTTAGCCGTAACCTTTGGCCACAGTTTTCCTATTAGCAGAGCATGTTCCCCGTCTCTCCTCCAGCTCTAATGTCACTTAAGGCGACGACAGAACGGCCCCACTCGTTAAAAACATATCCATCTCAATTAGAACGTGCAGCCACATTATCCAATATGAGGATTTTGCAAACCTACGTTCCTATTCAGACTTGTAAATGAATGTTGAGCACTAAGGTAATGATGCTCACACTCCACAGCACAAAATGTTTATTGTTAGAGACCGACAGTCTTATTATTATGAGTTCTAACATAACATGAGAATGTTCTTGTGTTCTCCTGTTGTCTCATTCTTTTTCCTGTGTAATTTATTTGTATTCTCAATCCTCCCCTAAATGTATAAAGTGAGTAAACTTTAAAGTAACTTTGCCTCGTTTAAAGAAAGGATCCCTGTCTTCTTTTGCAGTTCTTTTGAACAGTCACTGTTCCTAGATTTGACTACAGACGCAACCTCGGTGATGACAGCTCCTCAGATGTCTTAATGTCAGCAACAGAGTCATCCATCAGCTTGGAGTGCTGTGTAAAAGTGGCTGACATGCCACCTTTGTGTCTGATGGATGGAGCTTGTCACTGTACTGCCACCCTCTTTTATCTGCTGAGGTAGGCCAATCCCTTCAGATCCCCCTATAATCAGTTAGACCCTCTCTGATCCTCAACAAGAGCCCCATCCCCACATCTATTCATGAGGAATGTCAGATAAAGAATTGTCTGTGCAATTTATAGGTGGTTCTCATGAAAAATTACAGGTCTCCATCAGGTTCAGCGTGTTTCTCTTTCTTTTCTTTTTTGATGGATAGCTTTTTGATTAATTTGATTGCTCATATAACCTTGATAGAGACAGCAGGGAAACACTGAGCTGACAAAAAAAAAAGACAGATGGCAAGGAATGTGAAATATGGTATTTTGAAGATGAGGTCGGAAATTGCGAGATGATAAACTTATGAAACTTCTGTACAATTACCTCAACCAGCAAAATGAAGTCAAAACAGAAGGCGCTTAACTCTTTCCTTCCCCTTTTCACGGATTTGAAATTTCAATCTGTTTGCCCACAGACATTCATGTGAATAGAAAATAGCTTTCAGACAGCAATTTCAAGTAATCCACATTTATCTAGTCATGATCTCATATTAATAAATTAGATTTTGTAACTTGTCTAAATGATATACCAACTGGAGATTTGACTGTAGGCCCTGAAAGGGAAGCTGATTAAAGTTGGGATAAAGACCTGCAGGTCATTAAAAATATAAAAAAGAACAAACTAAGTCAAATTATAAGTCAGATTTAAGCATTAAGTCTCAAAATGTATCTCCATTGTGAAAACTAACCTACCAAGAAAAATAAACAAGCTGTGTATCATTTATGCTCTGGTGACGTGTAAATTAATATTGTGCGCTCTGAATGTAAAGTTGCTTTTTTGTTTACAGTCAGAAAAAAATATTCTTTTTTAATGTGTTTTGTTGATTTAACAATTACGGCTTCTCACTGGGGGGCTGCCCAGTGGCGCAGCTGGTAGAGCTGTTGCCTTGCAGCAAGAAGGTTCTGGGTTCGATTCCCGGCCCCGTTTTTTCTGCATGGAGTTTGCATGTTCTCCCTGTGCATGCATGGGTTCTCTCCGGCTCCGGGTACTCCGGCTTCCTCCCACAGTCCAAAAACATGACTGTCAGGTTAATTGGCCTCTCTAAATTCTCCCTAGGGGTCAGTGTGTGTGTGTGTGTGTGTGTATGGTTGTTTGTCTCTGTGTTGCCCTGCGACAGACTGGCGACCTGTCCAGGGTGACCCTGCCTCTCGCCCGAAACAATAGCTGGAGATAGGCACCAGCACCTCCCGACCCCAGTAAGGGACAAGGATGTAAGAAAATGGATGGATGGATGGATGGCTTCTCACTGGGCTGCATGTTTACATAAGTATTATAGAAGACTACACAACTTGCAGATGCAGATGGTAGGTTCTGTGATAGTATAAAGATGGTTTCCACTATGCATATCACTGCACATGAAAGCTTTATGAAGTTTATGAACTATTAAAACAGGCCATTACAAGCGTTTTTAGGGGCGTCTTAATCATTCATTGAATACCTGGAGTTCACTGTTCAAAATCTACATTACTCTAAAAGGATTACAAGAATATTGTCTATTATTGAGTCTTTGCTTTCCCAGAAATATTACTTATTGAATGTTCCTGAATTGAATATTTGATGTAATGTTTTGTCTGAATACATGCCAAGGACATGGGCACAAAATGCAAGAAGGCTGGGATGAAACTAAGACGAAAGATTGAAGTAATCCAGAGTCCATCTAAACACTTAACTTTATGCAAAATCCATCAACTTTGCTTTTGCCTGACATTTTTAAGGACAATAGGAAACAAGGAGGCTGCCCAGTGACGCAGCTGGTAGAGCTGTTGCCTTGCAGCAAGAAGGTTCTGGGTTCGATTCCCGGCCCCGGTTTTTCTGCATGGAGTTTGTGGAGTTTGCATGTTCTCCCTGTGCATGCATGTGCATGCTCTCCGGGTACTCCGGCTTCCTCCCATCAGGCTAATTGGCCTCTCTAAATTCTCCCTAGGGGTCAGTGTGTGTGTGTGTGTGTGTGTATGGTTGTTTGTCTTGTGTGTCTCTGTGTTGCCCGGCGACAGACTGGTGACCTGTCCACGGTGACCCTGCCTCTCGCCCGAAACAATAGCTGGAGATAGGCACCAGCACCTCCCGACCCCACAAGGATGTAAGAAAATGGATGGATGGAAGGAAACAAGGATTAGGCTGAACTATAGTGAAGGACTGGTGATTCAGTCAATCACTAGAAGTAAAATTGTTGGGAGTACAGTCAATAGCCACGAGGAACATCTGCTTTCTAGTTTTAATAACATCTAAAAGAAACCAATATATCGCACAATAAGACCCCACACAGCAAAGTGGCAGTAGAATTTTAATCATCTTTTGAATAAATCTACACTATCCACTGCTCAAAAAGAGAGATAATGTGCTGCAGTTCACACACAAAAATCAATCTCAGTGTGTCATCTGCAGACATGTCCTCACCAGCATCAACATCTATGTCCACAGATACAGTAGCACCACTGCCAAATTAAATGTCAAGGGTACGATTTGGCACGACAGTAACTATGACAGTTCTGAAGGAATATAAGCACTTTTCAGAGAACAGACTAATTTATCCCCTGGATAGCTCTTGAACTCCTAATGACTTTTTCTCAGCTCCAGTTCACAGCACTTTGAGGCTGTCTGAGGCTTTCTGTGGACTAATAAAATCTTAAGTGAGCAAAAACGTCTTTCATAAAATGTCTCGGTTCAATAGTTTTATCATTCTGGCTTCAGCAAATGTCAAACAGGAGAGTTTCATTGGCACTTTATGAAAGTCTGTCGTAAAATGGCCAATATAATTTTACATGGTCCATGAAATCATCTATTGGTTACTGTTGTAGAAACTGCGGTTACACTGGTCAAATGTGTGTTGGGTTTCCAAACTGTTGAAGGATTATGGAGCAACACGTCCCCTTTGGGGGCTTTAGCGAACTGTGAGTTTTAGCTTATTTATTGGGACCTGACCTGCATCACACACTCAAAATTACTACAGTAACTTCAGCCCATAATCACTACCTTTTATTCTTCCTTCTTTTTTTTTTTTAACATCGCCAAAATGACCCATTTATTGGTGCAACAGTTGAAACAGCTGTTGACCTGGACAGGCTCAAAGTTGACCAGGCGCTATGGCATGAAAGATAAATAACCACGCTGATGCTGCCAAGACAATAGATCATGGCAGGCATCAATAAATAATTACTTTTAAATGTCTCCTAATGAACCGACTTTGCTGACTGGGCTGATGTTTATGGCCTCTGATGAAACTGCACACACAAGGCATTCATAATACAGAATATCATAAAAGACTGGCCAGTTAATGACTCTCAGTCCTCTAACTGCCTTGATAAGAGCATCCTCAATTACACACTGATGATGTGCTACAACTAGATGTGCAAACACACAGATATTTCTTTTGAAATGTTTGCCATCCAAAGCACAGCAGGTCTGCACTGATTAGTGATTGTAATTATGTAAGACATGTTTTATTAAGGCATTAAGCAACAGCCAGTAATCAAAAAAAACAGATGGTAAGTCAGGTTGTAATACAAAAGTACATCTGATTTTACTCATCTTCATGATTTGGAGCACCACCAAATGCAAGTTTTATTTTTGTGATGCCCAGAAGTGTTACATTCCTTTTAGTTCCTGTTTACACTGTCTGGAATAATCCACCATCTCCTTTTTCACTCAGCGCTTTCAAATCAGGCCTATTGACCCTTTTTTTTGTCCATCTGTGTTATGCCTGAAAGAGGGATATGGTCAAAGATGTTCCCAGTGGAGAATTGAATTGATAGTGTCTGTAAGGAGACATTGCAAGTTTCTGGTTTGTGTGCATGGAAAATAAAATAGAAGTACAATAGGTCTTAAAGTGGCATATGACTTATTCACTTAACAGAAAGCAGGTGGTAGGGGTGAGTAATGTGATAATATTACTGTAGAGATAGTAAAGATTAACAATGATTATTATATCATCCCTCATGTATATTTTGTCTGTTGCTGTTTTACTCTTGCACTGAGTGATCAGTTTTAATTTCATCTCTGCTTTTTTGGAACAGTTTAGCAAAAAAGCTAAAAGTAATTATTTTATGTAAAGTCAAACAATGTGTGGTTCTTTACACCAACATCGGGTTGCAACACACAGCTAACAACATTGTCATAATGTGTTGTTAGTGTCTTTTCTCACTTTCTACTAATGATTAATGACACTGAAATGACAGAAAATTATATACACAACCCACGCATTGAAAAATGTAATTCAAAAAATATTTCAAGATGGAAAGCAACAGCCACACCCTGACTGGTTTTACAAGGACAAAATATTTTAGACTTCCATTCAGAGAAAATAACCTTGTGACATTGATTGATATACCAGTAAAATAAACAAAACAAAGAAATACAAGAAATTCAGAAACCAAAATTAGCCAGTTGCAACTTTAGAAAAGATGTATGCATCCTCTTTCTGAATCACAAAGATTGTTTTTAGAAACAGTAAGAAGAGTAATTAAGCAACATTTGTGCTAGAGTGGAGCAAATTTTGCTGTGTTTAAATCTGGACAGGATATCGGAAGAATATTAGAAACAGTTACATAGAGGCTCACTTTACACATTTGTTTTTATCTACTTGTTTCACTTTGCAGTTTGCACTCTAGTTGTTTCCACTGAACTTCAACTAAAGAAATAAATACATAGTTTTTTAGTTTTAAAGGCTCATAGAGCCTTTAGTGATATGTATGCTCATATGCTCATAAAAAACTATGAGCCTTTAGTTCCATTTTTTAGAGAAAATGGAAGCTAATCCCAACAAGGCTCCGTTTTGACAAGGCTGATAAATTTTGATGTACACTGATGTAGGTATTAAAAAAGCTCTGCAAGGGAAGATCAGAAATGGGTGTTTTCTCTATGAGCAGGTGAACATTACATGACATAAGACTAATTTCTGAAAATAATTGAATATTTATAAGTCTTTTTCTGATAGCATCATTGGATTGCGAGTGTCTGGTGAGAACAATGATAGTTTCAGGTGAAATTTCTAAAACTGCAAAAGTGGGACAACCGAGATCAACACAGCTATGAAATATTTGATAAATATCTGCAGTTAAAACATTAAATTTTTTATGAGCAGAATTTCTCGGTGCATGTCATCTGTAAAGTTAGACGTTTTCAGTCACTCCATGGCATGTTTGTATGTGTGCTCGTGAAATATGTCTCTCCTCCTGAACCGTGACATGAATGACAGACACAAAGTCAGGCGCACGACGGAGGAAACAAAGAACGTTTAATCCAGGCATGTTTCACATGAAGGTGGCGAGTGCGACACTCCTGGAGGTACAATGGTCTCTTATCAACATGGCACCTTCTTAATTATTCATCAAGGTGTGAATGCATGTGTATGTGCTCATGTCTGGGGTGCTGAGGCCTGGGAGGCTTTGTGAAAAGATGAGCATGATACGACACATGAAACAGGTGCAGCGGCGGCATCGCACAGCATGTGGCCGAACACATAGACAAGCACACACACACACACAAATGCACAGTGCGGTAATTACA
Organism: Phalloptychus januarius; assembly: GCA_902982915.1. NCBI lineage: Eukaryota > Metazoa > Chordata > Actinopteri > Cyprinodontiformes > Poeciliidae > Phalloptychus > Phalloptychus januarius. The sequence goes on along the minus strand of CADWAE010000471.1, from coordinate 14,129,238 downwards.
TGCATGTCACTCATCGCCAGCGTGGGTTATAAAACAAAACAATATCAGTTTGATTGTGTCATGAAGCGACTTTGAGAATTTGAGAAGACAATGGGGAGACTGCTGGTGGAGTGGTATGGCTCCACTTTCCCAATTTATGTTGCTACTCATGCATACACACAATTACGTCCGCACAAAGCCAAACTTTTTTTCCCCTCCAACATTTATCATCGTAAATAATTGATGTGGATTTGTGCTGCAGCTCAGATACCACGCTGGTGATTCGAGGAAAGTGCAGTGCTGGGTTTCGCTGTGGGCTTTCTAACCCAACAACAAAAAAGCAAATTCGTTTAAACTTGTATTGAACCAATTCATCAGGTTAAATGGACAGGAAACACCAACACCTCACTGTACCTTATCGGTGGAAAAAAATGCCTGCCCTTGGTGATGACCTTGTGATTGTCAGTTATTTTTTTTTCTCAATGGAGAGAACAGAAAGTCTGCCACAGTAATGCGGTGATCGAATAATGCCCTCTTTACACCAGCTTTTGAAACAGCAGAAAAATAGGAGATTAGTTAAAGTCACCGTCAGCATGTGGAGTCTTGGTTTAGCACATATTTAAATGAATAAACATGATCAAAATTTGTATAATGTGTCAATAATATTAAAGTGGTAATTTTATCGTATTAGCAATGACTTGACCTGTACTGTAGTACAGTATACACACAATGATTTCCAAATTAACTATAGCATTTAATCTCAATACATCAATTTCCCCAACTCTTCCGACAGCACATTAACTACAGGCTAAATAAAATTACATTCTTAGGTGCTGGTTTCAATCTCAAGACACAAAAGGGACATCTCAAAATGTCCCTTTGTTTGTGGCTTTATTTAACCAGAAAGATCTTCTTCTAGCTTTGTTTCAGTATTGGTTTCCATCTTTCCACAAAGTCCAGATTTGGTAAGTTGTTTATCTACAAATGTCCCAGTAAGAGCTCCAGAGTTACCATGAGTCTCTTGGTTGATTCTGTGATTCTCCTTACCCGGCCTGTCAGGTTAGGTGGACTGCCTATTGGTTGGTTGACAGTTGTTCCCTACAGTTTCCATTGCTTTGATAATGAACTCAACAGTCCTCTAAGAGATGACCAAAGATTGTGATTATAAACTAATCATACCTTACATTTTGCTACAATGTTATCCCTGACCTCTCTGCTGCATGTTCACTAATGTCTAATCTCTATAGCCTCCACAGAACAGCTGCATTTATAGATTAGGTGCACTTTGGTTGCCTTTTGAAGATAATTGGTCACACTGGGTTTTATTCAGTATTCTAAGATCAAAAGAAGATAAATGCAATTGCATGTTGCAGTTTTTGAGAATCTGTGTTTGTACAGATTCTCAAAACATCTCTACATAGGAGGTGATAGTGCCATATAGAGCAAAGATGGCTAGGTAAGAAAAAATAAACAAAAAAAGAACATGCCTGACTTTGTAGAAGCATCAATCAATATGTGATCATTAGGCATCCTGTCCCTACACAGTGATAAGCTGAAAGTATATATCCAGTAGCCAGCCCAGGGGACTCTTAGGACAGCAGCATACCCAGATACAAGTACAGACAGAGTAAACAGACTCATAAAATCCACATAGAAGAGCCAATTATGGCCAGAACCTGACATCTCCTTGTCGTAAAAGCTACGGGAAGCCGCAACTATCGGGCAGAATGTGAAATACAACTAGTTGTTATTGCCACCCATTTGTAGCTATTAAAGGCAACCCCGGAGACCTGCGGTACACGGGGTAAGGAGGGCATTCTGCCTGCCTCGTCTCACCTTATGCCAGAGCTTTGGGAGGCCTCCAGCGGGGCCCCCCTGTGCCAAGCAATCCCCTCTGTGATCACCTGATTTATCATCACCCTTCCACAGCTAATGTACCAGGTTCTCTGGCTCAAAATGATTGGCCCACACTGACAAAAACCGGCTTTATTACTATCTGCACTGGCATCAAAGCCAAGCAGCTTGTATTATTCATAAGATCACCCACATTTCCTCATTGAAACATGAGCTACATTATGCGGAGTGCAAATGCGCTGCTGATTTATGGGCTGTTCGTTGTGTACAAACACACGAATGGAGAAGATGTAAAGACCCTTGAAATAATGCAGCTATGGAAAGCAGACAGACAAACAGAGTGAAAATGGAAGAAAAAAAAAACTCCAGCAGCTACTAAAAGGATTAATCACGCTGTGTGTTCAAAAGGCAAAAACTGGCCAAAAATCATCAATATAATCAAAATCAAGCCATTTTTTCTGATTTTGCCCTGGTTTTTCACATTATTTCCTCACCCGCTTTTGTTGCACACAGACATTAAAAAAAAAAAAAAGAAAACTTGCTCTGTCTCCCATTCTCACCCACACAGCTCAAACACACTCCCAGCCAAACACTTCAAATCACTCTCATCAGTAATCCACAGGAGTGTTTGAGGCTTTGCTGGTCCAAGGCTATTGATTTTGCAGCGCTGCAGCATTCAGTGGTCATTTGCAGTGATGAGGGAAGACAATCTTGGCCAAATCATCCTTGGCATTCATTAGGAGGCCAACCGGAGGAAACCAACTAGAGTCTATTGAAACTTAATCAAGAAGTGGTGCAGGCTAATGGCGAGCTTGTCTTGGCTCTCCCTGTGAGTCGGTGTAGCCGCAGGAAGTTGTCGAGGAAGTAAAAATCAACACTGCAAAGTGTTTCCATCAGTTCTCAATACTATACAACATAGCAGCAGCCCCAGCATGGCTTCTTTATGTTTAGCTTTGTCATACAGATGCAAAAACAGAGATGGTGCATGGCAGTATGGTGTCACTGCTGTTTGATTCTAGTTCTTACAAATGCATAACAGACTCATAGTAGGTGAAGCTGCATCTCCAGAACTAATGTGTTACCACTTTTCAATGCAGCAGAAAAAAGATTAAGCATCATCATTCAAAAGATTGATTTGCTATACAATGGACACAGTGTCATATTTTTAGAAAAAATACATAAAACGATTAAAATATACTTTCAAAACCACGTTGAAATGTATATTTAGTATTTTAAGTACTTGATAAATGTTGTTTTATAAAGTGTTTCTCAGTTAATCCAAATTCTAAAACAAAATTGACTTCATTCCTAAGGAACTCGTCCGGATAATGTGCAACAAAAAGAAGAAGAGGGTTTGATACATGCAGCTTTCAAAGCCAGTAATAAAGTCAACATGGAGCTGTGCCATTCATTACAATTATTATCAGTCACTAAAGTATTTAGAACCCAACTAGATCTGTATGCAGTAGCAGGCAGTAGACACCTGATAAGTATGCGTATTCATTGCCATCTGCTGGTCAGAAACCGGTGTCGCATGTCTCTTTCAGCTGCACATGTCGCTGTGATGTGGAGTTTTTCAGCTGATATTCAGCTTAAAGTTTAAATCATCGTAGTTCTCATACAATTATTTTGAGTAAAACATTTATATTTCATTCTTTTTTGGGTGGAGGGGTGGGGGGGTTGTTCATTTCATGTCGTCTGTCCCAAAGAAAATCCAATGTGAACAATTTCCCACAGAAGTCACCTAACCTTAAATAGCTCATCTGGGTGTAATCTATGCTTGGCATAAATGTTCTCTCTGTGAAGATATCAAAGATTTGTTTGAGAATGTTGGTGAAAAAACAGAATCATGAACACCAAGGAACACACCAGGAGGGTCAGGGAGAAAGTTGTTGAAAATGTGTATAATCTTATTGAAATAGACATCTCAAAGATGTTTTCAATATCAATCAATCAGTGTTTTGCAAGATGCTCAGAAGTAATAAAGTAGAAAATTGTAAGTGTGGGCTTAGACATAATACAACTGTGCTGTGTCTCAGAATCATTAGTCAAGTTTTGATAGACAAATGAAAAATAAGTGTTGATGTTTATAATGTCTAACAAGTGCAACCCGTTAAGAAGAATAACGTCATGTTTAATTGGATGATGGAAAAGGTTTAAACATCCATCCATCCATTTTCCCTTATTGGGGTCAGGAGGGTTGCTGGTGCCTAACTCCAGCTGTCATTTCGGGCGAGAGGCGGGGTCACCCTGGACAGGTCGCCAGTCTGTCGCAGGGCAATACAGAGACACACAAACATGCACACACACTCTCACACCTAGGGACAATTTAGAGAGGCCAATTAACCTGACAGTCATGTTTTTGGACTGTGGGAGGAAGCCGGAGTACCCGGAGAGAACCCACGCATGCCCAGGGAGAACATGCAAACTCCATGCAGAAAGACCGGGGCCGGGAATCGAACCCAGAACCTTCTGGCTGCAAGGCAGCAGCTCTACCAGCTGCGCCACTGGGCAGCCCAAGGTTTAAACAAAATACACAATAAGTGCAACACTTAAAAACTATAAAGAGTTATAAATAACAAATTAAGCATGTAACATTAAGGAAATATGCATGCTTAAATTACTACAACAAAAACAACTAAGTGAATTAAAATGATTTGAAATTCTGAATTTTTTCAGTTTTTGAATATCTTCAATATTTGGGGAAGCTACAATAGATGTAAAGCTGAAACTGAGTTGAACCAGATCAATCTTTTGTTGCAGCTCTTTTACAGCACAGGCAGATGAAGGTCTGCTGCCAGCCCCCGGTGCCGTGACCTCAGCGTGCTGACTCTACGTTTGCACTGTGGGCCAACACATCTGGCTCGTTTTCGGTGATAGCTATCCAACCATACGTGCAGGCTGTTCCGAGCCTCCTGGTGTACATGATGGAGATCAATTAGCAGGAAATGAGGCGGAGAAACATTGACGTATGTGGCGGGTGAAAAACAGGGAAACAACATGCTGCACTTTCACAGTGCAGCATGGGTATAAAACCACTTTCACATGGTTCTATACCCATTAGTAAGTGTTGTAGATGAAGTATAATGGCAGGAATAACCCTGTGGACTGAGATGCCAGTCTTTAAATGCTGCTTCTTGACTAAATACTAGTCAACAAATGTTCCCATTTTTTTCATCTTTTTCTATTGCTGGTCACTCAGTAGGTTTGTTTATGTTCATGCTCAAGTATTAGTCCAAATAAAAGAGATCTTAAAAAGAAAATATGAATTACAGTTTATATGTCATGTATGCCAATGACTTGAGGTAATGAAAACATAATTTTTATTCCACTTTGAAATAGGAATGTTCAATGGCTGCCTGAAATAATAATTCTTCTGCCAAGATTTTAAATCCAAAAAGGTTCAATCTCACCTCTGTCCATTGAACATCAGCCACCAGAATACATGTTTGTCCTTATTTTTTCTCTGAAGCCATTTAGCTAATGGTTAAAAAAAACATTTCTGATTTAAAGATCTTTAAAGAGTTGATGACAGAAGGATTCACTGCCAATGTAGAGGCATTTGCTTTTTGACCTCCAAATATCTCAGAACGCTCAAAGACAACGAAGTTTATGTATGCAAAGTCTCATTTTATCAAAGACTGTAAGTGTGATTACAACAAGTTTGATTAGAAAAAGTTTGTTTTTCATTAAGTGAAGTCACCAGAAATGTTACTTAAGTATAAGTGGCGATGCTTCAGAATAAAATCCCAAACAATAACACATCTTTGTCCAAAAAATTACTCAAGTAAAAGTAACTAGTTACTACCCACCTCTGTTCGTTTGATCTTATGCCTGTGCTGCCTCGTTTTTACCCATGAAGTGGAGGACAGGAAACCAACAAGGCATGTTTGTTTTGATCCTACATCTTCACCACAGACTCTGCCAGCATCTGTTAATACTCTAGAGCACACCTGGCATATTACACAGGCTTATATCCTGCTCCTCAACACCTCACAAATGTGCTGATCCAGTCTCCCATTGTATAGTCCTTCCTCAGACTGTACGGCAGTCTCTGCCCAGGTGTAATTAAATCCTAATCCTCCTGCTGACAAAAGCAGAGGTAGCATTCATTCATTTTGCAGCTGAGAATGCCTGATGGATAGCCACTAAAAGGTTAGGAGTAACACTGGGGTTTTGTCTGATATATTCACCCTTCTGCTGTGAAGTCTGGACGTTTTTCTTTCCTCTATTCTTCAATTTTTGTCAGTCCGCCCCAGGGCAGCTGTGGCTACCATCCAGTAGCTTGCCATGATTAGCGTGCGAACTGTGCATGAATGGAAATGTCTGATACCAAAAGGTCTGATGTCATTTCAGTTTCATTAGCTGACGATACTCGTCCAGCAGTGTTCAGCAGACTTTTTAACAACAAAGTGATGGCCTACATTGAAGAAACCCAGTATGGGCCATTTGCACTCATTTCTCAAACTAAACAGAACATCCTGAGATAACCAACAACACCAATCAAATCATTTTAACAACATCAAGGCAACACAATGTAAATGACTCAGTCAAGGAGGACAGTCTCCCACACAACACCCCTCACGGTAGGTCCAACCACAAGTTGCACGTTTGGTTTTGATAAAGTGACCAGTGTAGTGTTTATGTCACGCTATGTACACAAACAGCTGGCTGTGTTCTCATGTGAACACGCTGACTCAAGTCCTTAACCATAATTTCTTTGTAACAGCTGCATGATAGGCCACATGTTTACCCAGCTCTGAGAGATCAGTAGGTGTGGGTGAGCTCCAAAGGTATCAGGTTAGTGACTAACCAAAACTCCTACTGTTAGTAAAGCTGGGAACAGAGGGGGCGAATGAACCTGGATTTTCCACAAACTCAAGCCATGTTCTCCACTGTTTGATGGCATGAGTGCTCTGCAGCACAGGTGGGTTTTACATGACATCGGTGGTTTTGAATCTAGATGTAAACAGGTTTTCTGCTGTGCTGGCGACATACTAGTGTGTCAGAACGTGCATAAGCAGGAAGCACTGCAGTTCTGTTTGTTCACATTCCTGACCATAAGGAAACACCTCAACGTACCAGCAGGAGGTCACCTGGAAATTTCATCAGTTTCTTTTTAGTCTCTTGATTTAAAGCCTATTGACTTGTGTGTCTTTTCCAGATGTTGGCTGTTGAAAGACGGTAGATGCTAGTGGTATACTGTCAAAAGGATTTTTATGTTTTTGTGTGGGTCAGCTTTAATCTTTTTCCAACTTTTGATATGCAAAATGCATCGTGTGCTTCATATTGTTGGCACAAGGTTTTATGATAGCATGAGTGCTTAAGTTTTAAAATTGCCGGAAATGCTTCTGTACAAAGCATTTCTGGCAATTTTAAAAATTCTCCAAGTTTCAAAAATAGCAGAGTGATACTTGTGGTGTTGTGGTTCACATATGACCCAGCAGGAAATATTGGCTTTACATGCAGAGCTTAAAAGCTTTGTGGATAAAATATTGTTTTCCATTTATCTGACTTTAGGTTGCTTGGTTCAAAAGGAAAACTCAAACATCTCTTTCTGCATTGAAACTCCCTGCCTCATTCTGAACTGATGCATCGTGCCCTTGGTGATTTTTGAGACTGTCTGGGCTCCTCCTCGTATTGAGACGCCAAATCTCCAAAGATGCCTGAACCAATTTAAATGACAATCTCTGTATCAAGACACTAATTTTAGCTGCATGTATCCAGGACATCTTTCTTTTGGTCATGACCCTTAAGTGAGGTTTGGAGGTTGGAGCAATGAATTGAGACCTTTTGTTTTTGGTCCAGCTGTGACTTTACTACCACAGACAATGACTGACCATGAAACCCCAAACCAGCTATCCATCTCCAACTCTACACTATCTTCACTTCTGAACAAAATACGAAGATAATTGAACATCTCTACTTGTGGCATTGAACAGTCCCTTTTTTTGGTTGGAAACCATTGTCTCCAATACAAGGTAGAATTGATCCCAACGACGCACTGCTTCAGTACACACTGAATGTCATGACCAGAAGAACCAGATCATCTGCCAAAAATATGGACCCCAAGGTTCCCAAATCGGACATCCTTCTGTGCTAACTCCGTGCCTTAAGATCCTGACCATTATTTTTCATTATTCGTTTTATGGTTAGACTTCAAATGTTCACAGTCTTTTCTGTCTTTTATTATGGAGAAAATAAAATAAGCATTTTGTCAGCCACCTCCTCAAATGTATGAATGCATTTTTGGTCAGGACTGTAGTCTTATTTTATAAAAACAAAACAGACTTCTGAAATTCTTTCAACCTAAAATCTACTGTGTGCCTGTCAGTTCTGATTGACAGATGGCCCAGCGGCGCCGATTGTATGTCAGTCTCACTTCTGCCAGTAAAAACTTGCAATGTGCAAGACCAACAGTAACAGCCCAGGTCCATGAACAAGCCTGAGAACAAGTAAATTAGCAAGCAGCAGCACAAGAATTCACACATTTAGATCATCCAATCAATCCAAGGTGCGAGTGTGCCTAGAGGTGTGTGTATCTGTGGATGTGAAGGCAGCAGGATGTGCATATTTGTGAGACAGTTAAGGGCTCCAACAACTTGAGGAAAGACGTTAGTAGAGAACTTTGCAGTTCTAGTCCAGACCTCTCCTGCCCATTATTAATACACAGAAATTCACATTTGGAGGACGGAGGTTTGCGATTTTCTCTCTTATATCTTGGCTGATATGTTTTAATCTTCCATTGCAGTCACACAAAGAAGCAGCATGCTTGATGTGTTCATCCACAGATGCATCTTTAAATACAAAGTTCGCATCAGTCGTCAGCATCCTGTGGATGAAACTGAGGTACATTTATAAAGCAGCTTCCCTACGGAGAAAGGCTTACTCTGGGTACATTTCATTCTTACAAGCAGGGTGGTCTTTAATGAAACAGATTTCCTTCTCACAAATCATGCCTGCAGCGACATATTGAAACACACGTACAGGACCATAAACAAACTGCCTTTAAAACTCTTTGGTTTGGTTCGATTCCATAGCCGTAGAAGGTGAAGCATCCAAATCCTAGCATCTGCCTCACAGCTCTGGAAAAACACCTTGTTCGCCAAACCAACACCTACTAAAACATTACAAATTCCATTATTAAAAAAAAATTAAAAATCTATGCATAGGCAGTAAGATGAGAATGAGATATTAAACAAAGCTTATGATAATCACAATGCTTAAGTTTTGCCTAACTGCTAATTCTAAGTTATTGCAAGCAGAAGTTTGTTTTAGCAACTCTGTGAGTGTGAGGCAGTCAAATTGGAGAGGAAAAAGGAAATGGTGAGCAGGGCGGTCCCCTTCTTGCAGGCAAAAGACAAACAGTTTACATGGTGTAGATTCTGGGTAAGTGGCACTCCAAACAGAGCAGAACAGGTACAGAAAACACCTCCAGGGGGCTGAGGCAAACAGAACACACAATCCCCATGTTACCACCTCAGATGCGAGAGCCACAGCAAAGACTTTTCTTCAGTGGTTTGTTTCATACATCTGAAATCTAAAATTAAAGTATTAATGCCATTTCTTTAGTGCCGGCGTTCTCTTTTAATGTCAACAAAATACTTTGGGAAACTGGAGTCCAAAGAAAAGGGTTACACATCAAAACAATAAAAAGATGTGCTAAACTGTCAAATGAAGTTGTTGTTTTGTTTATTGAAAAGGCCTGACTTAGTTTTTTTTATTTTTTTTATGGGTGTCAGGAAGGTAAAGGTACTTCCCTCGCATGTCCAATTCACAAGTCCTGACCATGAATGTATTCGTGTGTTTGAGAGGGTGGCTGACAAGTTAAATCTGTTATCATCTCGTTAATATTGAATTATAAACATGTTCAGATACACAACAGATGAAAGTACATAGCCTGTTCTGTTTACAGTCATAGCTATGGTCCTACTTCGTATACAAAAAGTAGAAAACATTCAATCAAAGACCAAAGTTTATTTTTCAGGGCTTTGTGATTTTAGGGATGCACAAGCCTGCAAAAATTGTGCATTTGTGCATTCCTGAATAAGACCCTTATTCTGTTGTTTTGTTATGGAGGCTAACTGAACTGCTTTCATCTCTGTCATTTCACCAGATTAGAATTTGATAAAACCGAGATGCGAGTACTCTCACTATTTTTCTTCTAATTGCACAAGAGGTCTCAGTGAGCACATATTTCTCCTTACTGTCTTCAACCTTAGAAGTAAAGAATAATACAAGCTGTCTCTGAATTACATGACCACTTTGTTAGTTTCCAAACCTTTGAGCTCTACGGAAAGAATGTGGTTTTGGCTGCGTACAAGTGGAGCCGTGGAACAGCTCTACCTCATCTGTGGTTTCATTTGTGTATGGATCTGTTTAAAACAAGCATATGGGCCGGTTGCATGGCAAGAAAAGGCGGTGTGTTTTTGCAGGGCTGAATTATCTCGTTGCCAATGCAGCGCTGCATCTTACTGCCATTATCCCTTTTCAGTGCGGCAGAACCGTTGACCTGACACAGCTTCTGCAAATTCTGTCACACAATCACTGGCATCTAGGTCAGTGCATCTCTGAGGCACATGGAAAAATACACAGACTCACACTGGGTTGGTCTTGAAGTTAGCCCACTCTCTAGAGTTTACCCACCATGTTTCAGATGGAAATGCTGAGCAACCTTTGATGATGGAATTTATCACCATCATAGATCATGAATAATTGGAATATTCAAGGAAAATAAATACAAAGAGAGCAATTTGCACAGATTTACTGGTTGCTTAAATGTTTTCCTTACATTGTCTTTACTGAGCATGAAGGAAAACCACTGGTCAAGAGTAAAAAGTAAACAGAAGTGTCATAAAACAGGTAAAAATTTACATTTTCTATAACTTTTCTACAATGTACTAACTACAGTAAGATACAGTTTTGTAATATATCTGATAAAGTGATTATGAAAAAACCTCACACCAATGACTTGGCTAAAGTTCTTGAAGGTAGGAGGGAGAGGAAGCTAGTAATTCAAAACAAATTGTTCTCCAGTTCAGACTTGTTTTCCACTTACCCAGGTTTGATTACATTTTACCAGGAAATGGTTAGGATTGCTGGTTAAAAGGACATGTTTATGGGTTTTAATGCATTTTTACCTTTAGATATTAACATTTATGGATATTTAATTATGGAAATTAAGAGCTGGTATCAGGTAGGACAGGTGGACTATAAAACAAGCTGGAAAAGCAGTAATTACAGAGTCACTTTAAAGATTAAATGGCATTAAATACCCCAGACACACACTTAAAATAACTACATATTTGCCTAATATGAATGGATTTTTTTGGGGGGTGGAAGACAGGAGGACAACAGAAATCCAAGAAACTATGAAAGAACTTTATAACTAGCTTTTATTAAAATCAATTGCTTTCAACAAGCACAAACACTGAAAACAAAACAAAAATATGGTATCAGGTATGTACAGATCTGTGATCAATATCATACAACCATACATTAACATACAACCATATGAAATAAGCCACCATACTGTATGGTGTCTGTGTGCTGCAGTATGGTGGACCGGGGTATACCTGCCACTCTCAGTGATGTGGCACAACTCTGATAATCCATAACTGTTTTGGAGACTTTGACAAGTAATTCATTTCTGTTGTCCAGACTAATAACTTCTCCAGCAAACATCGCAATTCTGTTTTATTATCTCCAAGACAGCTTCCCTAAGAACTGGAAAGTCAATCTGGAAAGCAGAAGGCAGTGACAAAGCCATTAAAGATGCATTAGAGAAGAGTTTACAGTTGAGTAACAGGAATGCTGAAAATAGATAGCGGGTTTTAATGCCCACGTTTGGCAGGAAAGAGAACAGTTTTCCACATTAATCAAAAGTGAGTCAGTTGCACTCACAGCATGCTGTAGGTAATTAGTGGAACACTTTATGTGAGCATTACCACAATTAAACCTATCCACCCTCGACAGCAGCCCAAACATAACACCGATCCTAGCCAGAGAATAATAATGGAAACCTTTTGGCTTTCTAAAGTAGGAGCTAATATTAGATTTGGCTACCAGAGTTTGAGGTTTAATACATTTCTATAACAACCAAAAATCACAGCAATTACCTCTGTCCCACCTTTTAATTGCATGGCAAAAGTAGAGAGGTTTCAGGTAATCACAAAAACGTTATTAATGGATTTAGGAAGTATGTTTTCAAAACCAAAAGAACAAACAAAATATCACTGATAACATTGAGAGTCACTATTTAGTTCTCAAACCTAAACTATGAAGATGTCCACAATATTATCTTAGAATATTATATCATTAACAGTGTTAAATCATTTTTACTTAAGATTTTATATTTTTACTTTGTGTCTTCTGCTCTGTACAGAGGGATCCTTATGGATTCTGAAGTTGTTTAGAAAGCTTTAATTTCAATTTAAAAGTAATGTTTTCTACAAAGTTTTACAATGATAATGGCATAGAAATTATTAATGACATCAGTCATATTATTGTAATGATAGTATATTTGGCAAGCTATCTGTAAAGCACCAAGCAGGGTGGCTTAGGGTGGCTACTGATATAGCCACCCTAAGTAATCAACTAATATCAGTTTTTCATACATCAATAAATACAAATTTCAGGCACAGAACTTAAGACACATTTTTCTTCTACTTGAGTTTCCACATTTGGCCTTTTTGTACCTTCTTGTAATATATCCTGGACACCTTTAAATACAGTATTCTATTATAGAGAAAGCTGTTACACGGATGTAAGACATTTCTGTAACAATTTTTTTATTAATACTTATTTTTTGAGAAACCAAATTTTCAGCCTACTTTGGTTCTGTTAGAATTAACAGAACTAAACATCTAAAGCATGTCACTCTGCAATCAATAAAGCTTTTATGTGATAAGTTTACTTGCTTTTTACTTTTTGAAATTAATTCCTGAAATTAATTCACTTCTTAGTGACTTTCTAACTGATTGGGATGCATTTCTACTTGTAACTTTTATAAGGAGCAGAACAACATAAATACAATAAATGCATCTTTTAGAAAACACAAAGATTCAATTGTTAGAATAAAATTTGATCTTCCCTTTTAGCTATTGACAACGCTTCTTAAGCAAAGGGGGATGGGAGGAAGGAAGGCTTTTACTGATATGAGAACACACATTCTTTTAGGTCCTGGTAATTTGATTAATTGCGACATTGCGTTCTAATGCCAAAGCATACAGTGCCAGAGAACTCTCCAGTCAAATGGATTAAGTTGTTTAAACAGAGCCAAGAGCTTTAGTAAGACAATATCTTATACTGACAGCTTTTCTGGCAGTGAACTAGGTTGTACAATGAAGAAACAGCTTGGTATTCACAAGCCCCTACACACTGGAAACAGCACTGAAAATAATAAACAGCAGGATGTGAGGAAACCCTCAGACTGGGATATCAGAGTCAACATACAGAAGAAAACCAGTAAGCTGTATGTGAAACAGAGAAGGAGGAAGCAACATCAGGCTGCACAATGAGTCTGCAAACCTATTTGTCTAAACTCCTCTATCTGGAATACCTGCAGTGTTTCAGAAGCTATAAAAAAACGTTCTAGGTTGATTTCAGAGGACATTTAGGATGCCATCCAGCAACTCGAGCTAAATCTTCACTAGAGCCAGAAAGAAAATGGTAAAAAAAAAAAAAAAAAGTTTCCTTACCTGATGTTCCTCAACAGTTTCCTGCAGCTTTTCTGTAGTTGAATGGTCTGATGTGTGTGTCTGCATGTCAGCGGCTGAACTGGAATCACTCTGATTCAAACAACGGACAGACACCTGTTTAGTTTCGCTTTGCATGCAAAGAATAATAATAATAAAAAAGCTTTATCAATCAGCCTCCTACTTTACAGTATCCAGCGATCTGTTCTGCGATGCTGCTGATGTGAAGCAAGTATCGCTTCAACCTCTGCTGGTACGTGAAGGCAGCGAGCTGAGCTTCGTTCTGCAGCGTCGCCACCTGAGCCACCAGGAGCTGCTCCCTCCTGTTCCACCTGAGCCGCGCCATCCGGGATGCCTGCTCCAGACCTGCGCCCTTCTCCTCCAAAGCACGTTTCACTGCCCGGAGCGACTTCACGCAGCAACGCTCCTCCTCGGTGCTGTTCATGCTGTGACCGGACAGCAGAAGTCGGCGTCCCTTCTGACAAACACTTTGCGCACAGTCAGTGACGCGGTTTTTTTAAGACTCTTTGCGTCTCCACCGAGCGTTGGAGTCTAAAGTTTCACTCGCTGCGTCAGGTTTTTGAGTCAAAAGAAACTTTGACGTTTGAGTACGGATTTATTAACGAATTATGTTAGATTTTAAATACTCGAATTGGAGCAGTGAGAAAACAAAGAAAGTTTAAATGTTTTGCGCAGTTAATGTTTCGCCGGTGCGACCGTCGGAATGGGGAGGAGGAATGACGTTTATACTTTGACTGTCAGGATGTTGGGTTAGTTGCTTTTTTTTTTTACTGGGTTTTGTTTGTAGTTATTTTTTGCTCTATATTAGTCTCTTACTTTTGATCAGACAATCCTTGTTTCCGCTTTATTTTTTCAGTCCTTTCTTTCTTAGAGCTAGAAATGTTTAATTATTATTTGTGCCTAGTTGTTTTCTGATGCGGTTTGATTAATTGTTCCTGTTCTCATGTTGGTGTACTCAGTGGCGGAGCTAGACTTTTAAAACCGGGGGGCCAAGAGGGCCAGGGCTACCTCTGGGGGGTAGAGGGGCAAAATTTAAGTGATGTGTGTGTATTCATCTATATATAGACCTATGATCTATCAGATCGGTCAGGTTTATTTTACTGTGTGATTCCCCAACTTGAAAAGGATAGTCCCTACAATGAAGCTTTTAACTGGATTTCACTCAAAGACTCTTTAATTTAGCTGATCCATCTTTATTTTTGCAAGATGTGATTTAGCCTTTAGGCACGCAGGCGCATAAGAAACAGAATTACATTGTGGCATTAACAAGGTAAATACATTGTGAAATAATCAAACACATTTCTATAACTTTAAATTAATTATGCTCCAAAATACAATAAATAGCCAACATTTCATAGTAAAATTCAACACCTATAAATAAATTAGCATATTTATTATAATTTTCTTAAATATTTTCATAATCAAACATTCTGACCGACATTTATTTGTTTTCCTTTTTTAGTGTAATTTCTTTCTTAACTTTACACTTAAACCAATAAACACCAAGTATATATATATATATATATTTATTTATTTATGTTCTGTAAGAACAGAGAGAAGTCCACTGTTTTTGTATCCAGATTGTAATAAAGTGCAGCTGACCACTAGGTGCACAGAAAGTTCCAACTTTACGCACAGAGAACATCGCGAAGCTCATTATTAATCACAATAAGAAAAATTTCTGTCAGAGTTTCATCTCTGATCTGGACCCTTTAATGGACCAGAGGCTTTGGCGTGTCCAGCGCAGCTTATCCACTTCTGCGGGATCAGGAAATGATCAGAGTTCTGCCGTCTTCTAATCACTTCATTTGGTGAAATGTTACCTGATTTCAAAACATTCTCACAGAGAAACACCAAATGTTTCATTTGATGACTACAAATTGGAAATAAAATAATTTTTTTTTGACAAACAACGAAAAAAACTCTAGCGCAACCTCTGCTGCAGACTGTCTGTGCCCCTCTTCGGTTGTTTTTTTTTTTTGCAGAAGATCAGTAAATAATGTATTGGTGTTTTTCAGTATCAGCTTGTTTATATGAGTATTAGCATGATGGAGGCCGGCTGTACTTTCCCTCGCCCTTCCTCTCTTCCTCTCCCTGTCTCTCTCACTTCTTACACCTCCAACCTGTTAGCCAATCAGCCGTGTCTATTTTTTCAGCTTTTACTCTCTCGGTACTTGACCTCCTCTTCTTCATTCACCCCTTGTTGGATTCTCCCATTGTCTGTGCCCAGCTCCTGTTTTGCTTTACTCTGACTTCCTGTGTTTTAGTGAGGTGTTTTTTTCTAAATTTATTCCATTAAAATACCATCTCTCCAAATGAAGAATTTAATTGTATGTCACTCTCAGAAGGCTTTACATCATACCTTTTTCAACTATTTACATTCAAATGTACATCTGGACCTACTTTGTGAAACAGATTAGAAAATGAGCAAAGAAAATGTCAAAAGAACTAAGGTTTAACTAATTTTTAAAATTTTGTTTGTACATAAACAAAACATGCATTCTTTACATGTAATTTTCATGTGCATGCATGAACATTTTAAATGACCACATATGTTGTTTGAGGACAAGCAATAGTATGATAAAGATGTATAAAAGTAAAGTGTATATTTTACTTCCTGGGCTTCTGTACTTATATAAGCACCAAATGACAATGAAAAGAAGTTTATGGAATGTTATCTAAAAAAAAATAAAACTGACTTTCCTCAGATCGACAGATCACTAGTTCTAAATATATGTCTATCTATTTAGAACTATATTTATTTATTTATTTATTTATTTTGTGTCATGCACAATATAATAATTTTCTAGAAATAATTTAACCGAGTTTGTTTTGGGAATTTGAGGTTTGTTATACATCTTTTCCACCAGAGGTCGCCCTCTCTCTGGCAAAATTAAATGTTACAAGTACAAACCCTTTAACTTTTATAAGACTATTTTAAGCCTTCATAAAAATGACATTGTTACCAGATATTTGCCGTCCTTCCTATACAACTTTTGTCCTGCACACATGAAACACGTCTCAATGAGATTCTTCAGTAGCTAAATACCCAACCTAGTTGATCTGATTGAACAGCATGACGTATTCTCAAATATCAGGTCCCACTTCAAACAGTTTGGTTATGGTCTTCTCTGTGCACCAGTTCAGAGTGAGTTTTGCGTCATCTGGGCTGTCAGAGAACAGGTGTGGATTTTTTAAAAACTATAATATAACCTGCTGAGGCGCAGTTCCACAAAATAGGTGTGCTAGAAGGTGAGAGGTCTGAGACATTTCTTGCAACTCCATCGCTCTTGCAAAAAGAAAGTTGATGTATAACTTAATAGAAATTGATTAGTCGGAGAGCATGCTGAGTTTTACTTCTAGGGTTTTAGAGTTGTGCATTGCTTGTTTCAGAGAAAAACACCCATTACAACCAACCACCGGGTTTCAGACTTATCACACAGGCCATATGTTTGTACTGATAAGCTTCAAAATAATAGCACTGAAAAAATTGTCCTGCCCTTGTTTTGTTCTCTTCGTGAACTGAATAACAACAATGGCCTGAATAACCTGTAGATATAAATCAGATTGATGTGTTTTAACTTAATTTACAAAGAGAAGTGTTAACTATTTACCTTTCATGATAGCTAATAAGAGACAAAACTCTCGGCTGGTTCATAATGAAAAATTAGAGTTATTCTTATATGTAATGGAAAGTACTTTAAAATACTATACACTCTTAATACATACAGTGCCTTGTTAAACCTTTAATAACCTACAAATGAAACCTTATCATATAAAAAAAATTAAGTCTGAAACTTTTAGCAAGTATTTGTATTTAACCACTTTTCTTTTTAAACCTTAAATAAATCAAGTGCATTCAATTTCTTTTGAAAGTTATTCAATTTGTAAACAGATCCCATTTTGAGCTTCATTTTCTTTCTGTTGTTTTTTTTGCTTCAATTCTGCTTTTCTTTAATTTAGTTGTATAAATGATGTATAACAGTTTACCTGGTTCAAACCACGATTAAATGCACTTTATACATTGCTTGCATGTTCTTTACTTAGTAAATCTCTGGACAGAAATGAAAATAAGTGTTTTTCTTTAAGTTGAAGCTCTTCATTCATTGATTTCATCTTTTTGCCTGATCATTTCCAGTATCTTTGGTTTGAAGCCATCATCATCAGTGAGGTGTTTAAAATGACAAAAGAACCTGAAGTTCCAAAGACATGTTGAGAACATCCAGACATGTTGAGAAATGTCTGATTCATTCGAGCTAAGAGTGTTGGAGAAAATGACTTCAGGAGACATTTCTTGTTGATGTTGTCAATGCTCTCACTTAGAGACAGCATCAGTGAGTGCAATGTGTTTTCATTTTAGCACAATGGTTAAATTTTCCCTCATTTGCCTTCATCTGCCTGCTGCATCCACTTACCTGTGATTAGCTACTGTGGTTCCTTTGTTATTTTCACCTCTCCCTGAGTATTTAAGATCCTCTTTCTCTTCCACTCCCTGTTGGACAACTATTATTCCTCTTTGTTATTTATGTTGCTTCTCTGGTGGTTGTTCTTTACCCTAAATTAAAAATGTCAATGCAAGTGAAACGTTTGTAACCACAAGACACAGAAACAACAACACCACAATATAGTTAACTACACCTTTATTGTTCCTTGTCCAGTCAATGAGAGCTTTTAATTTCACCCCTCAAATATGCCATTCATATCAAAGTATTAATTTCCAGCAGAGAGCCACATATGCTGCCAGAACCATCAATAATGCAACCAAAACTCCAAGCATTAAGTATGCAGGGCACTGCAGGACCGTTAGTCAGCAGAGTGACATGCCTTTAATCAGTTTACATTTTCTCTAAATGACTAAATGACTTCTCCTACGGGCCTCAGACGAGATGACTGGTCTATTGAAGCTTAGCAGCTAACGCACACATTAGTCTAAGATCTCTACGGTCTCTGACGTAAAGGGATGCCACTCGGGATTGGAATGTGTTTTACAATAGTTTCAGAAGTTTCCACGATGTTGGTACGCTGTCTCCAATCTCATGCACGGTAGTATGTGGAGCCACAGCCCCGTCCAAAATGTAGAAGTTCAAGGCATTCATGCATTTGGCAATTTTTTACTTTAATGAATTGTGGCATGAAGAGAAAACCAGGAAAAAGCACTTTGTGGTGGAAACCGATACCGTCACAATGTAGAAACATGACCAGCATCCGTCATACAACAAAATGATTCAGAGGAACTCAAAATGCAGCAGTTGTTCCTCCATTTGAGGGACATAAACTTTTAAAATTTGACCAACCGGACTAGGGTCAAAATGTACAAATATAACAATAAAAAAGACAGTGATAATGTCCATAAAACTCTGATCATATGTTAATAAAAACACTAAACTAATGCATTTAAAACAACGTCCTGAGCTTTGGATGAGCTCTTACCGCTGATAGAGATGGCTTCGCTTACCTTTTGCTTATATCAGATCATTAAAAATGCATTAAATAAGACTCCTGTCACAGAAGCTCAGTCAAGAGTCCTGCTAGAAAACATGAAGTTGCCACAGTTCTATCAGACATTGCACATTTACAGAAGGGCATGAGGTGCGCTACTGTTTCACTTTTACCGTTATTAGCCGACGATGAGCGACATGAAATGAAATTGCTTACATTAAATGAAGTGCTAACATTCTTTACAAAGCACCAGCTGGCACCACTGAGGATCTAATGATATAGTCAAAACAAAGAAGGTTCAGATTTTTTTTGTTTGTTTGTTTTCTTTAGTTTTTCTCAGTCATCTTTCTCAATGTTAGCCAACATTTCTGGCAAAGCTGAGATCACTGCACAGTTGGACCAGTACAGCTAGAAATAATCAGTGTTGGATGTTGATATGCATTTAAAACTATACATTTAAACAGATTTCCTGTTTCTGGGGAGAGAACTGCATGTACTAAACTTCTTTTTTTATTATTTTACTTCCCTATACCAATAATGTTCATTCTTTGGAATTGGGATTACCAGAGTTGATGCTATGGGCTAAATCAGAAGCTATGGCCTTCATGTTTTATCAGTACAGCAAACTAAATTTAGTCTAACAATGCAATATTGATCACCCAATATATTAATTCTGTACGAAATAAATTGTGCTTTCACTGAATAAAACCCACAATACAAGCGGTTGAGATTGCTTTGACTGTATCGCTGTAAGACAGTGATTATTAAAAAAAGTCACTGAACCGAAAATGAGGAAAAAAAAAAAAAGACAGTTTATTATTTTTATAAACGCATACACTTGCCCTTCACAGCTAGTTTTTCACCTTTTGCAAGGGAATGAACTGAATAAAAGAGGTAAGAAAATGAAATGCAGCATTTTTATATCAGAAAAGTCTGGTTTTAGATTTGAAACAAATGGGGAAAAAAACAAAACAGAAGAGACAAGATACGCAAATCTGGAATTTAAAATTTCCGCCCTGACCCATTTGAAAACAAGTCACTGTGAAAGACAAGAGTAATCATTTATGTAAGGCATTTTAAGTTGACAGAACTCCTTTGAGATTCCTTCAGAGAGGCCTTTAGTGGATAAATAAGGAAAACCTTTGTCCATTTTCCAATTGTTAATCCATTTCCATTTTCCACAAACACTTCCCTTAGGGGAAGAGCTGGAATGTGACACTCTGGATTAGAATATTGTGGAAAGAGTCTCAGATCCTTTACAGCTGTGAACCTTTAGCAATCACAGTCTTCATCCCAACTAAGAGAAGACAAAGATGGCTCTACATTCAGAGGTTCAGAAGGAGGAGAGCCACAAGGAGCAATGGGAGGACGTTGAGAGATGAAGAGGACATGACTGCTCCACCTGAAACAGATGAATAGAGGCGAATAAAAACAGAATTTAATGCCTAAGTTGATGGAAAATAATAAAATCACCTAAAAAAAAAAATTTTTGAAAAAAGTGAAATTTGTACTTCATCCAATCCTGCTATTTTAAATAAAGGTTTTGTTATCCCTAAATACAGTAACAAATTCCCTTTGTTTTACGCCTGGCATTTTGGATTGAATGGTGAAAACTTTAAGAAAATTGGGAGTTCCACCACAACAGAGATCACAAAAATACATAAAATTGAAAAAGTAGGTCAACATTAAGCTTTTAGAATGATCCTCTCGAGTCCCAGACCTCAACCTAATCGAGAATGCATTGAGTAAACTCAAGAAGCAACATCTGTATGAAGAAACTCTCTTGATTAAACAACAAAGTGTTTGTATGGTCAAGGTCCAATTTTGCTGAGGGAACAGCTATGCCCATAATAGACAAATAGTTGGAAGGGTGTCCAAACTCACAACACCAGCAGATATTTTCTGGACATGTTTTGACTTGTCCTTCACCATGAGCAAACCACATAACCAAACAATGGCTTTTTCTCAAATACCGTATGCATTCAGCCACAAAGTCCGAACGCATAAGAAGTGCTACTTTTAGAGTTCATCTCTCTCTAACCACCTTCATCAAATTACAAAACTGAGAAGTCTGAGATGACCCTAGATAGCTCTGTTTTCGTCAGTGCCTCGCATTCGAAATCCGTCACGACTTAAATTCCAGAGTCTGTGAAATCAAGCTATCATTCCTTATAATTCAGACCCTTATCATGGGTCTGAATGATAAGGAAGAAGGAGAACCACAGGAGGGGTTTCCTCTTCTCATCGAGATCAATTACAGAGGCTTAAGTTCTCCTCCATTCGGGTGGCCTGCCAGCCGGTCACCCATGCAGCGAGCAGATCAGTTGGGGGGCCGTCGAGGCTTTAGTCACAGACCATCTCATCCCTCCAATCTAAGGTATGAAAGCAGAAGTGACAGCTCAACTCGGCCCCCAGGGAAACCCCTCTGGCTTTGACTAATGATAACCTAATGCGGACTTTATGCCCAGTATAATCTCACAAGCTGATGCTAGACTGGATTGAATAGTGGCATTGTTTAACCTCAACAGCGCAGATTTAAAATGTCACTTGATGACTACAGCCTCTTTCTATTCCACTGGTGCTAAACCTAATCTTCGTCAAGACGGTGTGAGATTTCCCAAAGGAGATTACGCTCAATCAATACGTTTAATTGCATCAGTGAGCTCACTGATCAAATCAAGGGAAGCCTCATTTGTTTATTAAACTTTTTTTTTCTTCAACTTGAGTCTTTGGGACATGAACACATATTCTCTGGAAATTCAAAAGACATAAATAAGTGCTTGTAAGCGTTGGATGATAATAGACAACAGGGACTTACTGTAGTTCTGAGTGCGACCCCGGGTCTGGCTGTTTGCAGGGGGGACGCTGATTTGAGCCACAGCGCCGTCTCCTCCCTCTGTGTGCGCCCGGACTTCCACCACATATTCCAAATCTGTTTGCAGGCGGAGTTCAATGGAGCGCTTACTGGTTGAGTACAGCGTGCCTACTGATGTGCCTTTCTGCTTGAACAGGATCTGGGTATGCGACAAATGTAAATAAAAAGCATCAGGTCCTGAGAAGTTTCAGCTTTTGATCCTACAAATGAGAACACATCAAGTTTTTCTTACCTTGTAGTTTTCTATTAGGGATTCATTAGAAAATGGTACCACTGGTTCCCAGGCAACGTTCACAAACTGGCCTTTTATCTTTGCGTCTAGTATTTTCGGAGGTCGATCCGGAGCTGGTTAAGTTAATTAGAGCAATACCAGGTCAAATCAAAGAACTTTCTTATTTGTTGTGCTTATTTAGACACTTTAGACCTAAATAAACACTCATCTAAATATAGGTTTACTTAGATCACATGAGTCGATGTTGAAACATACGGGGTTTCTTGGTGTGGATCTTGGTGTGGTTGCTGGGTGGTCCGTATCCCGCAGAGTTGTAGCCTCGAATCGCAATCATGTACTCCGAGCTGGGCTTCAGACCTTCCAGCCTCGTGTGGTTTTCCTTACCTGACACCCCGACCCAGAGCGCGCCACTTTCACTGTCTTCCTTAGGTCTCCAGTACTTCACCTATGAAGTACAAAAAGACAAGTTGTTACAGTAATAATTCACTGGGGAAAGCAATCTTTTTTTATAAATTGTAAACACAATATTTTATATGCCAGCTCAACGCACTGACAACACTTTTTGATGTGGATAAAGTTTCTATTTTTAGTATCTGAGGGGTTTAAAATGAAGTCAGATAAAGTAGAACAACTATTTAAAAGGAAACCATCTTCAAAAGTTTGTTGAGACTGTAAAAGCAAGAGGGAGTTCAAGATTTGTAGCAGTTAATAGAAAGATTGAACAGAGAACCGCGTCATTGCTAACTTTTTTAGCTTTCAACCTCTGTCTCTAAAAGAACATGCTTGATTTAATATAAAAAATATGATACAATAGTAAAATTGTATCATATGTGAAACGGTGGTTTCACATATGATACATATAGAGTCTGTATATAGACATCTCTAAATACAGACTGTTTACAATTATGAAAGCTCTGCACTCATTGCTTATGGTTGACGGAATCAGTATAAAATATTGACTCTGTATTGATTTTGTGTTTGTTTTAGGGTAATATCAAATAATAATTTACAGCAAAATTTCCTTACACAAATGCATAGAATAACTTACTGAACTACAGTTTGTCAAAATGTCTCAAAATCAATTCTGTTCACTGTGGCTGAATTAAGCTTCTCATTTTGTTTTGCATCCGATTCAAAAGCGTTGCACCTATTTGTGCAGAGATTACACCAAATAAAAATAATTTTATAATATTTGGGATGTATGGTACCAAAGTGGGAGTTTTTTTTTTTTTACTGACCTGGTATCCATCCGTATTGTTCTCTGACAGAAGCGTCCAGGAGACAGAAGCCGCTGTGGCAGAAAGTGCTTTTGCTTCAACATTCACCGGAGGTTCAGATGGAGCTAAAGCGGGAGAAAGCAACCGCTGTCAAAAGTACGGTGATAGTCACAGAAGAAACACATGTCATGTTGAAGAATGCTTGATGAGGGCCCAAAGGGGAAAAAAATAAAAGATTTGAGCAGCTCAGATCCTACTATGGGATTTAAAGTTCTCAAAATAATTTGAAATCAGACATTTCATGATCAACTTTTATTACTTTTATTCAAAGAGGAAACCTTGCTTTCTAAGTAAAATGTGAAGGTCAGAATAAATTAGATGTTAAAACATTTTAAAACATTAAAAAATAAACTTTTAATTCAAATTCTTTACAAATACTGAATGAAAATAAATCACAATTGTCAAACTTGATGCTTTTGATTTAAGAATGCTAATTCGTTTGATATCAATTTTAGCTAATGCTATGAAGAGTCCTGTGTAGGGCCTAAAGTGCTACATGGTTCCACTAAGGATTGAACCAATAACACTTTAGATACTTCACAAAATACCCCACAAGCATTTTGCCTATACATAGAAAAAGTCCTTTTGTCAGGATGACTTTACAGTTATATGCACTTCTTCAAAAGGCAAGCACTTCTTAAGAATGTTTACCCTGGCTGAAAGGCAGGAAGCTATCATACCTGCAATGTCAGTGGTTATCTCCAGGTCCTGTCACTGAAAGCTAATAACTGATCAAACATTTCACATCCCTGCTCAAATGATCAGCCTTCTCCTTCATGCCACAAGGGTCATTATAATCCGCCTCCAACGGAAGATGGGGGGAGGTTTTCACTTTCAGTGTGCATTTAAATTCCTCACCAAACATGAGAACCTCCACCCTTAAAAGGGTCTCACTCTATAGAGCAGCGCCGACAGACTAGAAAGCAATTTCTGGTTCTCGCTGAACTCGTAGCTGTGGAAATCACTTTTTCATGTTTTCTCTTATTGCAATCATTGACTCGCTACTTACCATCCTGTGACGAGTAAATGATGGTTGTTAAGCTGTAGGGTCCCTCTCCTTGCCTGTTGTAGGCTTTAACTTTGACTTCGAACTGTGTCATAGGAGCGAGGTTTGGGTCTTTGTGAACATAGTGCTTGGCCTCCGGGCCCGGCACGGCCACCCTGTTCCACTGTTTTTCTTCATGGGGTTTAAAGGCCACAATGTAGCCAAAATTAGGTCCATAATAGTACTGTGGCTGCACTGGCTAAACACAAATAAAGAAAGAAAACAGAAATTATGAGGAATATAGACTTTTTAAAATTTAAATATTTGCTGTTATTTAAGCAAGCAACAACCACAAAGAAATAAAATAATGTTCTATTTTGCTTTCTCAAGGTCGCATAAGTTCTGTCCATCTCATACGGGCTTACGTTTTTAAAAAGCATGAAGCCGTAACCAAATGGTAAAACATAAAAATAATGACTAGAAGTCTAACAACTATTGGTCGGGTAGTTCTTGTAAAATACAGACTGTGTTAGGAAAATCTATCCGGTTATGACTTCATATTTTGAAATAAGCTGTTATTAAGAACCCCAGATGGGAATAACCCCTTTTAGATATGTTTGGTACTTTTATTTTGGGGTATTAATAGAAGCAGTTCTTGAGTTGCCCCATTGTATTGATAAACTAGACTTATGAATATCGCGTA
Organism: Phalloptychus januarius; assembly: GCA_902982915.1. Taxonomy (NCBI): domain Eukaryota; kingdom Metazoa; phylum Chordata; class Actinopteri; order Cyprinodontiformes; family Poeciliidae; genus Phalloptychus; species Phalloptychus januarius. The sequence goes on along the minus strand of CADWAE010000471.1, from coordinate 14,104,177 downwards.
ATGATCTGGCTGACAACACTAAAGATGTTTTAATTATTTTTCTGGCAGGATTTCAGATACCTAGTAAAAAAAACAGTCAGACATGATTTAAGCAATTATAAACACTTAAAAAATGAATATACACTGCAGCTAAAGTTGCTACTTCTACTACTGGAACTGATTAAATCTGAACTGGATGAAACATAGCCAAACAGAGTCTCGAAAACACAGTTTGAGTTTTACAAAACCTTCAATTTGTGAACTTTTTTTCTATATTAAGTATGAAAAGCACAATATAGAGACTAGTGTCTTGAATGTTATTCTAACTTAAACAGAAAGTAACTTTAAAGTAGCTCTATGTACCTATTGAGTAAAATATATAGCCACGATTCCAAACTGACCAAGTAGAAAATGCTTCGTCAGCTCTTTGTGCAGAGATTTCTTGGTTGGGAACAGCTGACCTACCGTCCATGTGATGGTCAGCTCTCTGCTGGCCCCGCCGCCCCCGCTGACATCTGAGGGCGCCACCACAGGAACTACAATAAGACAGCAGTGGCAAAACTTTGAGCCCACATGCCATGAATCCACAAAAAACAAAGCCAAACCCACACAGCCGGCAACCTCGCTCTGGATTTACGAATGAGACATATTTCCTCGACAAACACAGTATCAATATCTGCTCCTGCGTCAAACACAATCCTTAATCTACTCGCAGGGAGCCTGCCAGCCATAGCTTCGTAGCTCACCTTCATTTAGAGATTATGTTTTTTAAAGAGGTCACAGCAGGTCTGAATTCCAGCATCAGGTTTCACTAAAGTGCTTATTTGTAAAGCCTCATGTGGTGAGTTTGGCACAATGTGCTTTTGGAAGCTGAGCCTGATGTCAATACTGCTGATTCACTTCTGCAGTGATACTTCATATATTCAAACAGGCAACAATAGAAAGACAAGGTATAACTAACAACTGGAAAGCTTTGTTTACACTACTGTAAATGGCTTGCTTTTCAGTTGTGTGAATGACGGTAAGCAGATCTAAGATCTGGTCATGGTTCTACCTGATTCCAGGGTTTTCTCTTTGCTTGACGGCCTGCTTGGCTCTCCTGTCCCCAGAGTGTTGATGGCCGTGACCCTAAACTCGTATTCTGTCCAAGGGAACAAATCCACCGCTTTGGCCGTCTCTGCATTCCCCTCAACATCAGCAGGAGCTACAAAAAAATTCACAACTTGGGTCTGAAGTACATTTTGATCAAATTCACAGTAAAAATAATCAGTAAAAAGTTTGTACATTGTGTTTGTCATGTTGCAAACAAAAACTCTGAACTTATTAGACTTTCATGAGAGAACAAGATGAAGTATTGATAGTTGTAAATTTAATAGTAAAACCCTGCTGCCCGACAGTTCAGAGGTAACTCTGAAGGAGCTGCAGCTACCCACGTCTCAGGTGGGAGAATCCTTTTGACAGCATTTTTATCAGTGGTAAACAACACAAGTTTTAATGATGGAGTGGCAAGAATGAAGCTGTTGTCAAAATAAAAGCCGTAATTCCTACACTATCATTATTGTTAAAGGAGACATAATTCTGCAGTGACATCTCTTACTCACATGTTGTGGCATTCTTCCAGATGTCTTTCGAGAACTCGTCTCTGTATTGGATGGTGTATTTGGAGATGGGGCTGTGGTTGTCTGCTCCACGGCTCCACTGCAGCGTGACACTCTTGTCCGTTCTGTCTACTATTCGCACCCCACCTGGGGCACCGGGTGGCCCTGGGATAAATATACCAGAGGAGATTAACAGACAGGTTTAAAAAGTTAGTCACAGGTGAAAATGCAGATGTTGCAGAAAGGCCCAGCGAAGGTGAATCTCACAGCTGTGAATAAACTGTAGACAGGAAGAGTGATGATTCTGGGAGACTTTCAGTCTCTTAGGGACATTCCTGGTATTAACTCTGATCTATTTAACATGCATAAAAAAAAAACTAAATAGCAAAACTTTCATAAGGCATTTACATTTTCAAGTTTTTTCATTTGAAAGGCAGAGACAAATGTTGACTTTAGCGCATTCAATTTTATAGTAGAGTGGAATATGTTAAGTCAAACTTAGTCAAAGGCTTTTTAATCCAATGTTTCTCTCGGTCCTGATGCAACTCTTAATTCTTCCATTGGAACCAAAAAAAATGTCTGGGTTGCAAATCCCATCCCACAGCCTGAGAAAGCCAAAATTCCCCTATTAGAAAAAAATTATCTAAGCTGAGAAAAGCAAAGACAACATATTCACTGTTTAATTGTCCCAATAGAACCATGAAGAATGGAAAGGCATTTACAACCTGTAAATGTACAAGAAGATAACTATTCAGCATTGTCAATATTTACAATGCCTGTAAAAAAGTACCCACACCGTTTTACCATTTTCATTTATTGTTCACAACTGTGATCAAAATTTGGCTTCTTGACGAAAAATGTATACAAAAATAAACCCTTATGTTAAAAAAAAAATAATTTCTACCAAAATAATGGCATTTAAATGAAAATATTTATCATGAAATAAGTTGCATAATGACCTAATTCAACAGAGGCCCGATCAAATGCTGCCAGTTGTCTCAAAATGAATGGACTGGTTCACCTGAGTGCAGTGACTTGGCCTCAAGTGATTGTCAATGAATATTCATGGCTACCATTCATGGCTACAGCATGAAGACAAAACACTCCAAGCAAATCGGAATGAAGTTTGTTAAAAAGTATAAAGAAGGGGATGGATAAAAAAAAAATCTAAGGCATCAAATATCCATTGAAGTTCAGTTAAATCAATCATTATGGCATTTTAGGAATATGACCCATGTGTAAATTTGCCAAGATGAGTGGCAGTGCTAGAAGGAAACTATAGTGAGAGAGGACACCAGGTCACCATGACTACACTCAAGGGGATACAAACTTCAGCTCCGGAGATGGGAGAGACTCCACAGACGACAACATATTTAGTTGAACATAATCGATTTGCAAAAGCAATGGAAATGGTTTAAACATCCTAGGATGCGATTGCTTTTTTGGGCTCTGCGTTTCCTCATCTGCCGTGATAAATGGGCTGCCAGCTTGCTCTCCATTAGGAGCGGCCCAGGATGTCTGATTTGGTTACAGTTTGGGGAACCGTCACGCTCAGACGCTGTGCGTTCACCTGGCCGTCTGTCAGCACTCTGCGAAAGCCACAGCAGCCCAGCCAGGACACCGCAGGGATCGTTGGCACTCTGGATCACTGCTAGAATTCCTGAGTGGAAATCTAAAGAAAGCCTTTGTCCTGTAAGACTGAGCCTGTTTTATGACCAGAGAAGAGGAGCTGCAGTTGTTGAGTGGAGGAGAGAGAAAAGCAAAGCTTGGTGAATCATTCAGGAGATGAACTCACAGCAACAGGAAAGATAAAGCACTGAAAGTTGCCACTGTTTACGTTATGTGCACTCTTATGAAGTGATAAAAATCAGCAGCTGTCTGTCAAAATAAAGTGAAGAAAAACAAAACTATGTGACTCATTATGTCCTCATCACATCACATCACATCACATCACACTTGCTTCATTCATAAAGAGGCCAGATGGGAGCTGACACTTTTCAAAACATGTTTTACAGTCACAGAAGCATTTCGTGTCCCATTCAGTTTATTCAGCTACTGTGACTCTGCAACCGGAGCAACGACTTATCACAGTTCACACAGTCAAAGAAAATACATTTCCCAGGCTTTTTTCTGAGGTCATGTCAGGTTCCTGTTACAAACAGGTCTACTGTGGTTCCAGCAGCAATATTCAAAAAGCAAAACTTTGCTCCCAAAGCTTCTTTGTTCGCATGTATCTCAGAGATTACTAGATTACTTGGCGAAAAAGGTTCTGATTCAATTATTTCTAGAAAGAGTTTCTTGCAGTGCTTTTGCTTTGAGGGTGTGTGATTTTTTTCCCCTTTTTAAACACATGCATATACTCAATCCCTTCATGGTAATTAACATTCTTTATTGTTTTAATGAGAACCGTACTAGTATGTGGCCGATGAGCCGCAGAACAGTTTTGTCTTCCTAGTTGCTCAACAAGCTCTGTAGCTGATATATTCACTTTTCAGTTCATCTCTAAGATAATGTTCACATATAAGCCTTTATATGCATAACAATAGATGTATTTCATTATAAATTTACGATTTTTGTATCTCTAGTTTGGAAAAATCTTAAGAAAAGCAATTTTTAAAACTATATTGCACATGGTCCCGTTAATATCCCAGGTGTAGTCAATAATTTTGAAGTTATTTTTTTCTTTAAACATAGATACAGAATAGTTTTGTACTCTGAGGATAATGGCCAGTCTATTGGAGACCAAGACCAAAGTGGATTAAACATTTTTTAACAGCTCCAGTCTCAAAAATGTTGAGGTCATTTATCCAAACACTATCTTATAATAAAGAAAGAAAGTTTGCTAATCCTGCTTTGGAAACTACAAATGGTTGATTAAACTAGAACTGTTGATAGAAAAGCATACATTAAAATAACTCAAACAAAAATAATCTACAGACGTTTTAAACAATCACCAAACAAACTCTACAGCATCAGTGTAGGTTAAAAAGCTAAAAATGCAGAAAAATGTTGATAGTTCACCAAAATCCAGTGACTCAAAACAACAACAAACTGTGCAAACTAAAACTACTAACTCAAAAGTGTTAAGGATGAAGCTGTTTCTCTGGTCTTTTAAATTAAATTCTACCAATGGCTCACAGCTCACCTCTGACAACCAGGAGGGCTGAAGCGGAGGTGTTGTCCACGTGGGTTTTTGCAGTGCAGGTGTAGCGTCCAGCATGTTTCAGTTGAGCATTTTTGATGAGTAGTTTAGTATTTGAACTTCCATTCTGCATCAAACACAAGAAAAAACAATTCTTTACTTGGAGCAATTTATTTAAGGGGGAAAACTGACGGATACATTTTGTTTTTCAGCCCAAAAACCTAAAGATATTTACACCAAATTTCATCTTTTGTTCCTTAGTTTCATTATTAAGTCAACACTCAACCTAAATAAAAGCAAAATCGTCCCACAGAACCAAAGCACTGCATTAAAGACTGAAGTTGGCTTTGCTAGCAACACAAACAGAAGTGAAACTGAGCTCCCCTTTTAAAAAGGGAAAATTCCTGCTCACAAAAATAGGAGATCATCATTCACAGTCGTAATCTGGTGGTTGCTGAGCGAGTGGAGAAACAAACGAGAAACCACCAGTTTATGGTAAGAAATGCACTTAGAGAGAGAGGAGGTTATGTCCACATGATAGGACATAATGGCAGTTATAATTACAACTGGGAGATGACTCAATGCTCTTTTCAAGAAAGTATGGGGGATTAATTTTGGAGCCATAAAGTCCACTTAAAATAGACTGTACTTTTCCATTCCAGATATTCCAGTGAAAACAAAGCGAGCATCAGACTTTAAAGCATGATTCTTGACCTGAATGAACCGAAATTCAGTTCTATTAAGAGAAAACGGACAAACAAAATTATTGTGGCAAGTACTCACCAGGGTGCTTTCATAATGTGTGTTATCTTTGTCCAAATCAATTTCTTGTCCATTCAGGGACCAGACAAAGGTGATGTCCACCATTGGGTCATACGATGCTGCGCACTCCATCCAGGTGTTGTCTCCAACATGAACATCAGCGTTCAAGGGAGCCAGTGTGATCTTTGTGGACTCTTGAGAAATAAAAGAAACATAGAAATCAATGACAAGAATAAGCAAGAATCAGATCTCAAAGCTGAAACAGTTTTGTTACCATAAGCTTAGGAGTGGGAGATGAATCAATTTTATCTATGAATCTAATTTTCTGTTAAATCTGTTGTTTTGTTTTTTACCAATGTGTAGTGATTGGTAATCATTTTGTTTCTCAGGGATATTTTATAGCTTGTGTTTAGTTGAACTTTGAACCCAGGTCTACTCTGAGTAGAGTAGACCTGGGTTTTTTTTTTAAAAAAAACTTCTGACATTTGTAATTTCTTTTGGAAAAAAAAAAGGAAAGTATATTAATAATCGATGAAAAATCAAAAATTTAATTTGGTATGAAAAAATCCTGAGCTCAATGAAAGATGATGAGCCTTCCAAATTTGCTATCTGTACTCCCACTGAACAATGGTAAATCTTACTAAAAAAAAAAAAAGAAAAGTTATCTGATTTTCTCATCACTTACCTTGTTATATTAATAATCATTATTCTCTAAAATTTAACAAACAAAATCGAATGCAGGTAAGATGTTCACTGCTTCTAACCACTTTTTTAAAAAAAATCTGATTGATTTAATGCTTTGCATTTTGATGCAACACTGTTCCTCTTCATATATTTTGATTAATTTTATTTTTGGTGAATGTCCACCTAAATATTACAGAATGGGAAGCCGCATCAACTAAACCCCATAAACACGCATGTGGCAGGATGCTTGTCTGATAGCGGTTTCCATTTGTAACTATAAAAAATAATATTATACATCTCAGTATTTTTCCCCCCCAACCACACAGATTTATCGAACAGATGTTGTGTAATAAAACATTTTACAAAGTATATTAGCTAGATTTCTGACGATTTTAGTGCCAACACAAGCTACAAATGAGAACTTGTGGAGCAGCACAACAAGGGCAGCACAACAATTAACTACAATTAATAAATAATGTTAATTATTTCCAAAAAACAAGTAATTTGCATGTATTAATTTTATGGTTTTTGAAGGAACAAAAAGTGCAATAAATACAAATGTCCAGAAGAGGGCAGAAAAGAGCTTTGGCTGCAGAACACCAAATCTCAACCGTGAACAAAGTAGATCCTTGACAGCTCAAATTCTATAAATGACAAGCAAAATAACCACAATATTTCATTTTCACGTATTACTTGGCTGATCTTGAACCAAGAACTCGTGTTTTCCTCTCAAAGAACTGTAAAGCCTAATCCCCTGTCTCTGCACATTGAATCCAAAGCAACTCCCTCATGAATCCGGCCTTGGGGGAATGAGTGAATATCCAGCAGAAGCCTGTAACCTGTCACTTTGCTCTGTGGGACGTTATTTAACATCAGTTGACATTTGGAGGCCGGCCCTCTTTGGTAAAACTGAGAAAGACGAGATTGATTGCCAGCTAACATTGGGATCCGTCAAAGCAAACTCCACCATTCAAGAAACATCAAAAGTAACCGAGGGCTGTTGGTTTTAAGCTGTTTGAGATTGACTGCAACTTGCCTGTGACCACCAGAGGGTGTGTGCTGTTGGCCTTTCCCCAGTCGTTCTCTGCAAAACAGGTGTACCTTCCCTCATCTTGGGGCGTCACGTTAAGGATCTCCAGGCTGCCATCCTCCCAGATGAGCATCCTGAGGAGGGAGCAGGCCAAATACTCACACACTGAAAGATTCCAGAAATGTTAAAAGGTCGAAAGTGCAACATTTGGTATTCCACGTCGTAAGGGATGATGAAAAATAGTGAAAATATTCAGTATCACTGTTAGTTTTGATGAGAAAAACAACTATGTGCACAACTCAGCAAGAAGCCGCCTCATTTTCCTTCAAAAGTAATGCAAAGATTCATTTTTTCGGCGCTCATATTCATGCATGAAGCCCCCCTTTCCCGTGTATTACTCCTGCACACCCTCCTGCTCAGACAGAAGCCGTAGAGAGAATTAGGATTCATATGCTGCATAGTAAATTACTTGCTGCTCCTCCTCCACAATATGTGAGTGTCAGCATTGGGACTCGGGGGTGGGCGGGTTAGGGAGTAGCATCAGAGATCAGAATTGAGGGTCCTGTAGGGGGTCTCATTGCACTCAGATTACACTTGTTTGCCAAGTGAAGAGCATGAGATGGAGCTTTACTCTGCCCAAACGGCCCTGCATTACAAGCTTAACGTCAGCCAATGGCAGAAAAAGCAGCTCTGCTCAGCAATCAAAAACATTTAAGACTTTTCCTCCAATTATTATGGGCCTCATAGATCTGGAGCTTATTTAGATCAACATGTTGTAAAGCGTTTCTCTTGGAACTTTAGCTTGCCTTCAAAGCAGAATGACAGATTCTGGTTCTTGCAGCCCAGATGTGTCTAAATGACAGATGACGGTTCACAGCTGATGAATATTGGCATTAGAAACAAAAAGGACAACTCAACCTTTACAAACCAGACTGAATAATATAAATAGAAATAACTGAATATGAATATTTATTTATTCATATTCATTAGATTGTTATTCAAATTTATTTGAGTGAAAAAACAATACATCAAATGTTCACTCATTTGAAAACGAGTGTTTCAGTCTTACTAAGGGTCGACTGACCTGGAGGAGTTGGAGAGCAGCTCCGTGTCTTTGCTCCAGGTTATGGTGGGCTTTGGGGCGGCTTTGACTTTGCATTCAATAACCACCCGGCCATTTTTAGGTGCCAGCACTCTTCTTACATGGTTATGGGGAAACTTTGGAGCCCCAACTGTGGATGACAGAATTGATTATTCTTTCCAAACTAGCTGTATATAAACTATTCCAAGAGTCTATATGTCCTACTAAGCACAGTTTCCACACAAAAAAACTTTTGAGTTCTTATCTTAGTTATGATTTGTAGACCAAAGTCTGGTGATTCTAATCGACCATTGAGTCAAAAAATGTGTCCCGTTTTTTAGTTGTTTTGTTTTTTTTGTCTTATTTAATTGGAATCTCAGAGAAGGGACTATGAAGGAAAGTTATCCTTCTTGACAGTAACGCTTGCCCCTTATTTACAATGAAAATAACTTTTACAGCTTTCAGAAAAGACACTTTGGAAATGTTAATCCTCCTAACTTTGTAAGAACAGTTTTGAAAATATCACCTTCCTGTTCCAACATGAATATGCATCTCAGCATAAAGCAAGGTCTATAAAGACATGGATATACCAGTTTGGCATAGAAAAAATTAACTGGTCTTCACAATGCTTCAACCACTTTAACCTCTTGCCCATCATCAATGCCTGTAAATTCTTCTGACATTATGAGCTTTTTATGCATTTCTTACACTTAGATCATTTTAATGCAAAATCAAACTAAAAATAAAACTCCTCCAGGACTCCATTGTTCCCCACAAGGAGGTTCAGGCTAAAATACCAACCATTGCCTCGCTGTATGAGGTTTGTATTTTGTTTCTGATAAAGCCCCTAATGTCCAATAACAGTCACTTCAACCAGGCATTTCATGTTGCAGACATAACCCAGTAGAACAGATCATATCTACTGTATCCTGTTGTGGTAGATCAGGATGGGGTTAGCAAAACAACCCAAACCAGCAGATTTTTAAAAATAGTCTTCTACATTTTAGCACAGCAATTTTTGTAACAACTTGAGACTCACAAAACACTCTTAGCTCTGCGTTGGCATAAATAACTCCGTGGCGATTCTCTGCTATGCACTGGTACATTCCCGCATCGACTGACGTCAGCCTGCTGATTCTCAACTCGGTCCCATCAAGCTGTAGGAAAGAATAGAGACATTAGACTATTTTCATCCATTTTAAGCAGTAGAAATGACATCCAGAAAACCTTAATGAAAAAGTAAATGCTCCACACTACACAGCATTTTACATTATGTATTTTGATGCAGCACATCTCAATATTTCTTTGCACTTTTTCTGTCACTAGCTGCTGTTCCCATGGGGGACGACAGTCGTTTGGGGGAGCGTTGCACAAGAGCTGATTAACAACAAGTACTTTCCCCTGTCATGATGCACACACACAGAGCCGGCGTTCTCTCGCTGCTGAACTACATTAACAAAACATGGCTGCACACACAGCTGAGAGGAATTACACAGAGGACGCTTGCTATACTGCAAACTGAACAACAAAGATTTCCACGCCAGAATTTTACCAGTTTTTCTCCGTTTTTCAGCCAGCGGATTTGAGGTTTCGGAACACCTTTGGCAATGCAAGACATGGTGTATTCACTGTACAGGTCTTTCTCTGTGTTGACAATGTGCTCCACCCACTCTGGTTGTGCTGGAATGAGAGGAGTTAAGAGTTAAAGAAGTCCACAGACAAGTAACACACTGGATAGGGACTTTTTAATTTGTTGCATGTTTTAGCTTTCATATGCTGAGGGCTGACATGTCATTCAACATTTGTCTTACCCTCCACAGATAAGTTAGCATGATGAGAGTCCTTTGCCTTGTGGTTAGCTGCTTCACAAACATAGACGCCGCTGTCATTGAATTGGACGTTTGGGATGAACAGCTGAGCACCCGCCATCCGCACCTCATGACTACGTGGTAGGTTTTTGCCCTTCCTCGTCCAGTGAATGTCAGGTACGGGGCTGGGACGCAAAGGGAGACGAAGCAAAGTCACAAACCAGACAGGATTCAGTTTGTAACACATGCACTGCTTTGCAAAAGTAAAACATTTGCCACACTTATTCACATTAGAATCTTAAATCTCAGTATTGTTAGGTGGAAGTAAAATGATATAGTTTTTTGTGTGCAATACTCTAAAGAGCATCACACATTGATTTCATCGGGTCTCCTACAAAAGTTTTTAAAACTCAGACTAAAATATATCAGCATATTGTTGTTTTTATTCTAGAAAATATTCCCTCTGCTGTTTTCACACTCTATGATCCCATTCAAACTTCAAATGTATGCTGTTAATGCTACAGAAGTCATTAACTCAGCTCTGAGAAGAAGATGAAGCAATAACTGATTGCATTTTCCTATAAGCCTTACCATAAACGTGCAGTTACTTCATGCACTCAAGCAAACAGGAAATGTCAAACCTTTCTCACTTACTTCCCCAATGCAAAGCATTCCAAGATGATGTCCTGTCCCACCAATGCAGTGGTGTGTGGGAACTTCACACTGATGTCAGCGGGGTATTTCCTGATGGAACCTAAACCGAAGAGCAACAGGTACAAACGCATAACACAAAAATTAACCATACTTACATGGAAGGGATGGAAGATGTATAATGTTTGTTTTACGCCTTTAGTTTACCTAAGCTAAATATTCTTTGTATTCTTTTGAAAATGCACTTTTGTGATTAAACATGGAGCTTCCCGAGGATTTTAGAGCATCCTTGAAGAATATCTGAATAAAATAACTGTGGTGCTGGTGTGAGCTCGTTTCAGTGCTTCAACATGTCAGAAAACTGTAAAATGTACTAGATTATTTTAAAGAAAATGTATAAATAAGTTGCTCCTCTGTCCAAACTGACAATGCTCTTACATTAACACTGTCTTAGAGTGTAAATAATAATAAAGACAACACAATAATTACGACAAAAAAAAAAAAAAAAGTACTAACGTTCAGTAAGAGGCTTTAGAGGAATAAATTTGGAAAATACACTCTTGGAGATGGATGGGCTGGACACGAAGCAGGAATAGTTGCCCCTGTCCGACGATTCCACCTTGGAGATGTAAAGGTTGCCAGTTATCTGGGAGACAAAGTGCCGCTTGTCCAGTGGGATGAAAGTGGGGAATTCATTGAGGAGCCATCGAAACGACAACTCGCCTACACAGCCAGAGAGAGAGACATGTTGAAATGCTGCCTGTCAATCAACGGTTCGGACACAAGGGAACATCTATGGAAACAGACGAGGAATCTGGATACGAGCATGGGCTCAAATATATGAAACGTATGAATAGTCATGGACAGCTAGGCCGTGCTGAGAGTAATTACAATTCACGCATGTTTTAACCTTGCTGATGGATTTGCAGGATTCTTTCGGCTGAAAGGCATAACGGAGTGCACTGTGGGGAAGTCCTGCTTGTTATAGTAATTATGATGCTGCTGGAGTTGGTAATTCCATAATAAATGGATGGTTTAGATTAGCATTCACTGTGAATATCGTAAATGTCAGTGCTGTTTTATTTAGCAGATGGTTATGGCTACATCAGCATTGCTAATGGAAGAGGGAAACAGTTTGGTCAGTCACATTAAGAGACTGGAATCGACAACTAAAGCTGAGGATGCACTGGAAAGTTTTTGGCCAGATTTTACTCACAATTTCCAATTGAGCAAAGTCTCTACTAGTTGGGGACAATCTGCAAGGCTATATGCCATAAAAATTTTTAAAAAGCTGTTTGCATAAATGGTAAAACCAAAAATGATTACCCATCCAATGGAAAATGTGCTGGCAACAGCCATTGAATGTATTTAATTATGATTTCTGATACACTGTAAAAAAAAAAAAACAATTCACCTAGCTAACCTATTCAAGTCATCATCTAAAAACAAAAGTAAAATAACATTTTACCATATAAATATGCAACACTTCTGGCAACTACAGCTGCTGGCATTTTTTTTTTACAATGTAGCTTTTACTTTTAGATAAGGAAATAAAGAGGTTTGCTGATGTCACACGTGTTTAAATGTTAAGCTTGTCAAAACACACCGATATATGTCTAGGTGTACTGGGTTTGAAAATGGTGTGTTTGCAAACATAAATATGCATCTTTATCTAGTTGAGTTCAAACATCCTGTGAATATTTAACCAAGAATAAATGTCCCCTCCCAGGACAAAGCTCCACATATAGCTCAGGGTTCTGCAGCACCACTGCCATACATTCCTTTCAGGGGGCATTACTCTGATTAGTTCCAGATATTACCAACTTAGAAAATCCTTTCCATTAGAGAAGTAGACGCTGGTATCGCATGTTTATTTACCTGGATAATGTGGAGGGGGGGCGCAGAGCAGGACGGCCCCCTGGCCCTCCTTAACATGCACTGCCTGCCTCTCTTCCGGTGAAAAAAGATCGAGATCTGAGAAAGGCAGAGACGGAAACAAGATCATCGTTTTACAGGTTGAATTGAAGACTCTCGCATATCTAAATGTTATCACTACACACTCAACATAAGGTTTGTGTGAACATGAACTTCCTAATGAAATGTTGCATATTTCACATGCATGTTATGCATGAATTAACAGCTCTGGGGAAGCTGTTCAACATCTGGACAGCACTGCACATTGCTGCCCACAGAAATGTCTAACTCCAATCCAAACAACTCACATCCAAACTGGACAGACGCCTCTTGGCTGACGACCGTGCCGTACATGTTGGTAGCCAAGCAGGAGTATTTCCCCACGTGTTCCGATCTAACGGGGTTGCTGATAATCAGGTTGCCTCCCGATAAACTGTAGCTGCTGCCAGGTTTGCTCAGGTCAACATACGTGTTGTTCAGCATCCATCTGCATGGAAAGCAACCTAGGTGAGTATACTTGTTTATCAGTGAGGATGCATTCTCACCTATCAAGATCCTGCTTATGGTCTTTAACTACTTCTGTTAACTTGCACCAATTTTACCAATTCATATACCAAAATGTTCTGCTTCTTCTGGAAATTTTTGTTATATTTTTTTTTCTAAATTTTACTATTGTACTTTTTGAAATATTTGCACTTTTGTGCAAATTTTAGCCCCATTGAAATACACTGAAATTCTACAAAATTCCACAAAATTCTGCCAGCGTCTTCTGCTTTTTCACAGCTTACTTCAATATAGAAACTCCATTCAACTATTAAACAAGTCACAAGACTGTAAACCATCTTCAAATTTTTTGACTTTTGAATATCTTTTATGGTTTTTCCACAAATGCAATTTAAGTTTCATGTAGATTTTTGATCGTCACAATGCAGCAATGCAAACTGATGGGAGGGCAGAGAGTTGCCTTAATGTCTTAAATGACTGAGTGTTGCATGCTGTTAATGTTTATGCTTCTTCAAACAGAACAGTGACATTTCACAAGGTTAAAACATACAGATGAAAAGAATATGAAGCATTAACATATATTTGAACTACAAAGAGCTTACAAAGCCATGAACTCTGAAAGGTTTCCTGGGGCCTTCTCAGGAAAATCAGATCCAAAGCGTCACACTTCACTGAATTTACCAGTAAATTCATAAAATGTGCCTCAAGTATTTGTTGACCAGTTGTATCTCAGTTTACTTGCTGGTAAAATTATAAGATGACTTTAAACATAAATCTTCATCTACTGGTATAGTAATAATTGATCAGAAAAACAAGCCGGCATTTTACAGACAGACCATGAAACAAAATTTAAAGTGCGTGGTAATGAGGTTGGGTTTATGGGAACATTATGTTACCTGTATGTGGCAGGTGGATTGGCTCTCGCCTGGCAGGTCATGGTAATTCTGGCCTCGGGCGCCTCCTCGGGGTAGATGGTGTCCACCGGCTGCTCCTCAAACACCGGGCCGAAACCTGTGGCATCATCTGCTGAATGAAAAACGGTATAAGGCAGATTTGCAAGCTGGTAAGTTCAGTCACTAAGTTTGATTGGAAAACAGAAATGATTCCAGCAACTACTAAATGTGTTGGTATGAGAGCATATGTTTAAAAATGCCCATATCAAACCCCTTTCTCACTGTATGCATCATGTTTAGCCGTGTGTTGCAGATGTGCAAGAGCCCACTTCATGAGAATGCGTTTTGTTTTTTTTTCAATTTGGTTTTTGCAATAGCAATCACCCCCAATTACTCATTAAAGGAGACAGACATCCCGAGCAGCAGCATGAATAAGACATAAACACAATGCTGAGCCATGAATAGGCAATGAGGCAGAATGTTCCCAAACGCTGATTATTCTCAAAGATCAAGACTGTGTAGGTGGCTGAATGGATTGCAAATGGGATGTGTGTGTATGAATGCGTGCGCACATGGGTGTGATTCCCCCCTGTGTTTCTGTGTTCTAAGAATGCACAGCTGACACCACAATGGAGGATGTATGCTATGTCAGACAGTAATATGCTGCTCTGCTTTAGTTCATGGAACCAGGCCAATGCTAGGAATTCACTGACTATAACAATGTCCTATAGCGCCTTGCTAATCTACCCCTACAGATTCATTTTGTTACATCACAACCACAAACGTCAACGGATTTTACTAAGTTAGTGCATAATTGTGAAGTAGAATTAATATGGTGAAAGTTCATGGTTTTCACAGATTTAAATCTGAAAAGCATTGTTTTTATTAATATTCAATGCAGTACTTTGAACCACATCATTGCAGCTTAAACCTTTCCGGTGGGACTCTGTTGATCTAAATGATTCTGTTTATTCTGGAACATTCTCTCACAAACTTAGTGCAACCAATGTGCCAAAAATGAGATTAAATAACACTCTGTTTACTTGTTAGAAGAGTTCTCAAAGCACCTGATAGGATTGGATTTTCGGTAAGATAATTAGAGTATCATAATTTATTTTACTATCACAAGAGCAGGGAGTTAAACACAAGTCATGGGAAGAATTATGCACATATTGCTGAAGCCCAACGCATGTTGGCTCTTGACGTGTATGTAGAGTAATCTCTGAAACCGGCTGTCTAGGTGCACATCTACAATTTAAATTACTTTTTCTGTCTTGGATGTCAGGAGCTCAAGGTCTTGGAAATCTAATAAGCCTAAAAAGCACGAGGACACATTGACAGTCACATTAAGAAGTTTGTTACACTCTGAACAGCCGAGCAGGCGGTCCGCGTAAAGACATTGAAAGACGGGATCAACTCAAACGCTACAGCAGCCAGCCTCATAAGAGTGTTTGACATTGACGGAAATCCCAAGGACTCAGAATTACTGCTGGCTGTGAGCGAAATTAAAAAATGCTAAAAATGGGCCGTTGCGCGGATGATAAAATTAAAATTAGGTGAGAATCTGTGTTTGGGGAGCAAGGGAGTAGAAAGAAGTGCGAGCAAGGAAAAACTGAAAGCTCTCGCTTAAGAGCAAAGAGACTACTGTGACCCTATTTTCTGTTGACTTAAGCTGAAACTATATAAAATGTGGAATAAATTCTTAACATGTATATATAAATTATAAATGTTAGCCTGATGGCACTGGTGGTTTTTAGTAAAATGTTGAAGTAGCAGTTGAAATGTAACGAGCTCTGGTGCCGTTCCTGACTTCTCCATGTTACGTGGGATGTGACAGATGGTGGCGAGGGTGTTGAAGCAGGCAACATATATTGCCTGGAGACACACATAGGGCCTTTAACAGTCTCTCCAGCTTGTTTTACTTTCCCTATAAGCTTGAGGGAGTCTCCAACTCCCCCAAGCTTCACCCTGTTATTTCTTTATCACCCAAACTTGTGAGATCCAATCGACAGCGTTAAAAAAATAATTTCCCTCCAAGATCTCTTCACTCTTGTTGTTCTCCATCAAATTTGCGTCACTTTCTCCACTTGTGCAGTAAACACTACAACGACAGAATGATAGAAAGAGCAAATGCACAAATCAGCTTTCAAATGGTGACTTAAATAATGGAAAAAATAAATTTTACCCACACCAACCTGGCCCTTTGTGAAAATATATGTGCCCATTGAATTAGCACTGACAGTAGCCATTATTACCTGACCTAGTCAGGTCATCCCTTCCATAAAAACTGTACAACATGAAGTAGACTAAAACTGTGGTTTTCAAATTAAGTGCTGCAAAATCCCAGTCAGTCATCACCAATTTGTTTAAGTCAGGAAATTGGCAACATGGTGCATACAACGTGCAGAACAGTGAGTCATAAGAACCACAGAACAAAAAGGTAGCAAAAGACAACACGTTCATGCCCTAATCTGAAGAACTCAAACGTATATGAGAATCAAAGTCAGTGACATATCAGCAGATCACTGGCTGCCACTAGCAGCCCCTGGGCAAGGCACTAAACCCCAAATTGCCTACCGATTTGCGCATCGGTGTATGAATGTGTGAGCATTTGTATAAGTTCAGTCCATTGAACATTTAAACAAAATTCTGTGACAAGATAAGGACAATTAAATGTTCTTCTTTTCTGAAATGCACTATTCGCAAAAGTAAGCAAGGTAGTGTAATAAAGTTGTGGACCTGTCCATCATGGTCCCTAGTTTTCCCGCATCTTCTGTTCCATTTTTTTCACCTGCTGCCACTCAAGTAATCAGTCTGTTCAGCAGGTCGCTTGCTCCTTGATTGCTTCACTTCCCACTCCGTTGCTGGTCACTTCATGTTTGATGGGTTTTATGTTCCTTGATTTACTTAGTCTCTATTTTAGACCCCAATTTTGATGCGTCTTCCAGTCCAACTTTGACAACTCATCTGAAAAAAACACTGCAATCTCATATATTAAGATTCAACAACATGTTAAAATAAGGTGCATGCGCTACACCTTGAAACCACATAGACATTTATTATCTTAGGAAATATGAACAAGTTTTAACCTTTAGCTTAAAGAATCACAGTGCTCAATGCAACTTCCCAGAAGGATTTGCAGGATTGCAAATACACATCTCAAATCATCCTACTCTTTTTCTCAAAACCTCCCACTCTACTTCCTAAAATAGAGCTTTTCACAAAACAGAGAGAATGTCTTTTCAACAGCTCTTTCAATCACCCTATTTTTCTCTAATCTCTGAGAGTCTTCGTTTCTCTTTTTTTATCCTGCATCAAAGATTTCCTCTGTTCCCTATTTAAGCGTTACTCGCCTGTGGTTACTTGGCTTTGACTTTTTTAACAGGCGAGTAATTATTACACAATAGTCAATTGTGAGTCCTCCTAACAGAAAAAGAAAGGAACCCAAACAGTCTCTTTAACAGAGAAGCCCACAACTGCAAAACAAATGTGTAATGTGTGTCACCAGGGCCAGCTGGAAGAGGACAAACCTCTTTATCAAACACAGGCAACCCTGTGCAGCTCAATGGCATGGAAGTTTATAGATTCAGCTAAAAACGATACTTGTTTTATTTGTCAGAGTTTTTTTTTCACAGTGACATTGAGTGCTAACTCAGCATACATTCATTATTATTGAAGAGTTTAGTACATCTTTGTTTTATTGCCAAGTGTCTTTCTAAATTTGTTTGCTCACATGGTTTGTTTTAAAATCCCCATGGAAACATGATTATTAAAATTCTACAGAAGTGTAGTTCTCTGGTGAATTAAATTTTAATTTGTTTTATGTGCAGGATGTGTTTTCTCACATCTGTGCATGATTTATTTATTTTTTTTGCATGACCAACTGAGAGTCCAAGTGGGACAGATAGCATATTGTGTCCTTGAGGCAAAACAGACACAATGTAGTAATAATTACTCACATACCCCTGAGCCATGTAATGAGGCATAATAACAAAACCAAAATTGTCCCTGTAGGGATGATCCACTTTATTATTCTGTTTATATAATAATTAATAATTCTACTTGTACTATTTCAAGTGAAACCTATTTGCTTTGGTTAACAAGACTCAGTCAGTCGCTGTATCACTGTAATTTCAAAAGCTACTACACGTTTATCTGGAATAACACTTCATTCTCTACAGCCAATAAAATGCAGCAGCAGTACTTGAATGAATAATAACCTGGATGAGCTCATTATTCTGCTATGGTTAGGTTATGAAGAAGAGATTTTAGCTTAGCGTCCTGCATAAGGACACTACAGATCTCGACATCCCGAGTTTGACTGTTAACCTCTGTATCTTTGCCGCATATCTTTCCCACCTTTTATCTACCCCATTCCTGTCAATTTGAAGGTGTGCACCACAGATGGCACAGAAAATACCAATCCAATTTTTTGGGTGGGAAGCAGGAAGACCATAGGTTATTTATGTAAGCCGTTTTTGTGAAATAAATTTTGTTGTCGCCATTACAAATATGGCACCAAAGTGATTAGAGTATATTACTTTAAGAAATTCCAGCCAAGTGTAGAAACAGTAGCAGTGATATATATCTAGAATGACTAAGCCTCATATCTGGCCATGGGCAAAACAGCACAGATAAGCTAATGCCGTGACAACCAGCTGACTCCACGCAGCACCCATGACCCGTACAACCCTGGTAACACAATCATGAACTATCACAATCTCAACGCAAATTTTTTCTGCCTGGTCAGAACCATTGGGAGAATCTGATGCTCCCTGTTAATCACAATGTATGCTTGGTGCACCCAAGGAAATCTTACCAAGACCTCACAGATATCATTCACGGCTCAGGAACTTTAAAAGCCCAAAGCTACTGCCTGTCAAAATAAGATATGTATCAAAAATAGATACCAGATCCCAAGCATCATATTTATTTTGTTCTACAAAGGAAAAACATGACCAATGAATGCTTCCTGCAATCATATTTACCTGAACTATAACAGCTTTAGAAGCAAGAAGACATTTATTAAAAAAAAATAAAATAGGTTTGATTCCACTAAGTAAGCAATACCTCAGTTTAATTACTCTAAAGAATTTGTTTTATTGATTTAATCTCTTTGGTAATTGTCTCATTTCAGCTCAATGCAATGAGCTGAAACAAAAATGTTCTGAAAGTAAAGTTAGAAAAATGTTTATAATTCTGATAATGATTCTTCACTGGGCTGTTCACTGCACCAGTAGGAGGAGTGTATGATAAAGTTGATTTCAGGTTTTGTTAAATGTGCCGTTCCATTTCTACAGCAGCCATAAGCATTATATTTGCATTTGAGATTTGATTTTTTTATTTAAATTTTTTTGCTGCAGTGTAATTCTGAATTAGGACATAAAAACTGAACAAGATAATCTAAATTAAAGTGTCATTTACAACTTTTATGATAGCTGGATGAGTAAACTGTCCATTTAAACCACATTGTTTCTTTATATTCTGATTAAACAATTAGTGGAAACATTAATAAGCGATTTTTTTCAAATGTGTGAATAATTCAAGTCCATTCCATTAACTGTATCACATCTTAAATAATTTAAAAGATGACATTTTCTTTCTACCTGTATCTGAAATAGTAGTTTTTTTTAAAAGAAACAGCAGTGACTGCAATAAAATGATAACAAATTAGAATGATGTCACTCATTCTCTTTGACAGTGATGTCACAGATAATGATGCTCCTTTTATTCACAAATTCCACACATTTGTTCAACAAGCGACGAAGATTGAAGATCAATTTCACGGTTGGATTAATTATAAAAAATGGAAAACAGCAATTAATCATCGATGCCTGAAGATCCGTGTAGCCTGCTGACGGACAACAGTTGTTTTTGGACAACTGGAGAAGGAAAACAAAGATCTCCACCAGATGGTGGAAGATCTCTGAAGGACGCTTGAGTGCTCCAAAACTGGCAGGAGTTCCAGGCATTCTCACATGCTTGCAAGTGAGAATGATGTGCTTCATGCTCTGATCATGTCTTTTCGTGCAGAGCAACAAAACACGCACCTTAAAGACGAGGACATGAGAGATGAAGTGCGTTGCCTGGAAGTGTCGCGAGAGACTCTCAAACGAAGACTTCAGCGGCTTCGGATGAGCTTGACAAATTTACAGATGTCCATTGAAAAGCGATCCAAAGACCTGGAGAGTCTTTCAGAGGAGTTAGGCGACCTCCAGAGCCAGTACCACACAGACTGTGAGGAGATCGAGTACCTGAGCCAGCAGAACATGATTTTAACATCTGAAAATGCTGGGCTTAGGGAAAGATTGTCCAAACAGGAAAAAAGGAGCACCCGGAGGTCAGGAACCAGGTCCTGGGTCAACTCTCCGAAACTTCGGTAAGTCTATCGTTTCTTATCGAAACTTCGATAGTTTCCTATTGAGTGGAATTGTCTGGCTTGGGATCTTCTGGCTTGAAAACAGAAGACAAAGATCCAAACTGAGACTAGTGCGATTACCAGAGAAATCTGAGCAAGGCCACCTGTTTCCCTGGAACCAGTTTCAGCAAGTTGGCCAGTTTTACCATAACAACCAGAGGGATACCAGCATGGATTTAGAAAATTCATGCTGGTATCTCAGTGTTCTTGTTCGGTTCTGGACAACTGTACCTACCCTCTTACCGAAGTTTCGGAGAGTTGAAACTGGTCCCTGGCTGTCCTGGTTCTTGATCTCCTGGTGCTGCTCATTCTTCTGTTCAGTCAATCTTTCCCTTAGCCTAGCATTTTCAGATGTTAAAGTCTTGTTCTGTTGGCTAAGGTACTCAATTTCCTCACAGTCTCTCTGGTACTGGCTCAGGAGGTCCCTAACTCCGCTGAAAGACTCTCCAGGTCTCCGGATCGCTTTTCAATGCAGAGCTGTACCTTCGTCAAGCTCATCCAAAGCCGCTGGAGTCTTTGTTTGAGTTTGACGGGCCGTTTCTAGGCAATGCACTTCAACTCTCATGTCCTCGTCTTTAAGGTGTGTGTTTTGTTGCTCTGTACAAAGAGACATGATCAGAGCATGAAGTGAATCATTCTCACTTGCAAGCATGTTATATTTTGCTTGCAAGTGAGAATGCCTGGAACTCCTGCCAGTTTTGGAGCACTCAAGCGTCCTTCAGAGATCTTCCACCATCTGGTAGAGTTTTTGGTTTTTCTTCTCCAGTTTTCTGCCAAATCCCGCATTGGCAACCTGGAGGACAGTGTCACCTCGCTACCAAGTAAAGAAGCGTCCACACAAAAGAAAATCCAGGATCTCACTTTGAAGATGGACGAGCTTGAAAACAGAAGCCAGAGATCCAACCAACCTGAGACTTGTGCAATTACCAGAGAAATCTGAGCAAGGGGACATCGTGGCTTTTCTGCAGACATGGCTGATGGAGGTCCTGGGGCAGGACGCATTTCCATCCCCCCCACCCAATATCGAATGGACCCATTGGCTGCAGGGCCAGAGCGCTCCAGGCTCTGCCACGCATTATCATCATGAAGTTCCTAAATTATCAAGACAAGATAAGGGTGATGACCTTTCAGCCCGTCTGAAAGGTAAGGTGATGTGCAATGGCTTTCATGTGATGTTCTTTCCTGACCTGTCTGCAGAGGTTTTGAAACAATACGACCGGGTGAAACAGCAACTCCGTAATCTGAATATAAAGTTTGGACTGATATTCCCAGCAAAGATGAGGATTTTCCACCGAGGTAATTGCTTCCTCTTCCACACTCCAACCTGAAGGAGGGGGCAAAGGGGTCGGGTGCAGTTGGGATGGGTGGTGGCTGAGGGAGGGGGCCCTGGTGATCTGATCCCCAGTTGCAGAAGCTGGCTCTTGGGACGTCAAATGTCTCCTCTCTGGTGCGGAAGTAGTCAGAGCTGGTGTGTGAGGTTGAGAGGTTCTGTCTAAAAATAGTCGGTCTCACCTCGACGTATGGCTCTGGTTCTAGAACCAGTCTCCTTGAGAGGGGCTTGACATACTTCCACTTTGAAGTTGCCCAGAGAACCGCCAGGCAGGAGTGGGCATACTTGCTGCCCCCCATCTCGGCGCCTGTATGTTGGGATTTACCCCAGTGAACGAGAGGGTAACCTCCCTCCGCCTATGGGTGGGGGGACGGGTTCTGACTGTTTGTGCTTACGGGCCAAACAAAAGTTCAGATTACGCACCCTTCTTGGAGTCCTTGGATGGGGTACTGGAGAGTACCCCTCCTGGGGACTCCTTTGTTCTGCTGGGGGACTTCAACGCCCATGTGGGCAATGACAGTGAGACCTGGAGGGGCGTGGTTGGGAGGTACGGTCCCCTGATCTGAACTTGAGTGGTGTTCTGTTGTTGGACTTCTGTGCTCGTCACAGATTGTCCATATCAAAAACCATGTTCAGGCATAAGGGTGTCCATATGTGCACTTGGCACCAGGACCCCCTAGGTCACAGTTCAATGATTGACTTTGTCATCGTTTCGTTGGATCTGCAGCGGTATGTCTTGGACACTCGGGTGAAGAGAGGTGCAGAGCTACCCACTGACCACTACCTGGTTGTGAGTTGGCTCCGCTAGTGGGGGAGGATGCTGGTCAGACCTGGCAGGCCCAAACGTGTGGTGAGGGTCTGCTGGGAACGACTGTCGGAGTCTTCTGTGAGACAGAGCTTTACCTCCCATCTCTGGCAGAATTTCAAACATGTTCTGGGCAGCTCCAGACCAAGGCATAAACAAACTAAGCAGCTGCTTAGGGGCCCCCTAAGTGGAAGTGATTTTTTTTCTTTTTTTAGTAATGATTTTTATATTAACAAAACACAAATTCATTCTAAAATTTAGATTTTTTTAAAAATAATAATATATATTTAACAATATATGTAGAAATCTTTCTTAAATGGACAGAAAGACAGATTAAAAAATAAATTGCTCTTGGGGGCCCCCGGGTGGCCGCGGTAGGTAGATACCGCACTACGTGGTAATATGAGCTGCAATAAGCAGAGCGCATCCAAACCTCCAAAGCTCCGGTGGAAGATAAGTTAGCAAAACAGTGTTGCAAAAAAGGACTTATCCTTATCCTTCAGGGGAAGAGAAAAGAAAAGGAGAGAGAAAAGAATAAAGACAAAATAAATGTTTTCTAGGTCAGTGATTGGTCAGAAAACTGAAGTTGTTGCAGCCCTACACACATATTCATGACATTCTTTGATTAAATTAATTTCTGATAGGTGTAAGTTAAAGGGCTGCAACAACTTCAGTTTTCTGACCAATCACTGATTACCGATGCTTAAAAAGTCTTACCTGTCAATTTTGATTTTTGCCTATACCATTTTTTTTTGTCTGGAAAGTCGTTAAATGTAGCAAGAAAGTCGCTGAGTTGGTAAAAGTGGGGTGAATTTTTTTAACTGAAACGTGCAGACCTGACCTGGTGGGCCGATCTGTCAGTCAAGCTTCTCACTAAAGAGCAGAAGAGGACAGAGGCTGATTTTTAAACCTTTGCTGAGGCGTTTAAGATCGGCTTCACATGTAAGTATCGGCCGATCACCCATCCCTCAAAGTTAAGGACATCAACGCAGAAAAATGGGTCAATAAATGGGCCAACACATGTATCCTATATTATACGTTGCTATAGGATATAATGTAAACATCACTGTCTGAGTAGCCGTGAGTTTAACAGGTTTTTGAATGATCTGATAATCTTACTGTTGATTGCAGCCAGTCCACAATATTAGCAAAACTAGAGGGCCCAAAACCAAATTTTGCTTAGGGCCCCATGGAGGCTTGGGCCAGCCCTGTGAGTAGGCAACAAAGAAGACCACCAGAGAGGACAATTATTCATCCCATCAACTAATCAGCCTACATCCAGGATCTTAGCTTGTTCCCAGGCAACAACTCAACTTGTTTTTTCTGTCCAGTTCAGCCTGATGACATTGCATTCATTTTGTTCGTTTTTCAGAAAAAGTGATGCACACTGCGGCTGAAAATTGTTTTGATATACCCAATTAATAATGCACAAAATAAACCACAAATGCAAAATGTACTGATATGTCTTGGAATTAAAGTATATGCTCACAGAATGCAATTTATTTCTAACATGCTCCTGCAAATTTTACTTATTTTATTACACATTTCTTCTGGTAATTTGAAGAAAATCAATAAGTGCTATTTTTGGCCCATCTCTTGCCCAGTCGCAGTTATTCCTCAAGTATCCCCAGCAACCTCCATAGAGTGCAGCTTGCAACATAGGGAGTTCTAATGAGTCAGTCTTAGACCACAGAAGGCTGTTTACTCATTTGGCTTTTACTTCCATATTTGTGGCATGCTGGATATATTTAACATCAAATAACTCTGCACGGTCTAAGATATAATCAAGTACAGCATTAAATAAGCCGTCATGAAGTACTTTAATGACCGCATCCTTGTCCATGCATTGTTGAAGTCAATGAAGTTGTACCACAAAGTTGTGGTTTCTTTCAGATGAGATTGTCTTGATAAAGCATGTTTGTGGCCATTGTAGTGTCTGTTTGAGGAATTTTATCTGCACACAAACACAGAACAATAACAGCAATATTTGTTTTTAATTAGTTTCAAATATGGTGATATCTTCAGTAGTGATTAGTGCTTTGGATTATTACAGTACAATGACGAGATTCATTATCTGAACACTGAAATAACTGTCATCATGAAAATATTGCATACATTATAGTACTATGGGAATATATTTTCATATTTTCTTTCATAAACATCCATTCCTCAGCTACTTTATTAAGTACATCCTCCTAGTACTTGGAAGTCGATGTAGCCACAAAACAGAATTACCCAGAATTACCTCTGTTGTATTTGTAATTCTTAATCCCGCTCTTGTGATAAAACCTACTTTACATATGTCTAGGTTTGCTTTTAAAGAGTATTCTATCATGAGGAACACAAACAAGCGAAATTTGAAGCTTTTTCTTTTAAATATCTGGTTTTAATACAAGAACTACAGGAATAACACTAGGAGCTAAACAAATACTAACTATAATACACTTAAAGAGGAGCTCTGTCAACACCCAGAGGCTTCACTATAAATAACAGCTTCTTCCAAGGCCACCTCCTCACAGAAAACATGAGGAGACTCCAGTCCTGTGCTTCAAACCCAGCGGAAGAAGACCTCGAAATGCATGGTCCTTCTACATGGTTATTTGAAATGAGGGAGTAGGAATGCCAATAGGGTGTAACACTGTAATTCTGTTTCTTTGTATATTGTGAATTGTTTATTAAATTCAATTCATAGTAAGGCAGTGCTATTTCCAAATCTCAACATGTTTACTTTAATGCTACTGAAACAAACAACAAAGTGAGAAGGGTCCTAGTTTATGTTATAAACACACTAACATTGTCTTTAAACTTTTTTACCAATTTTTTTTTAAGACTAGATGATAATTGGTTGCTACTCAGCTTACTAACTTTTTAAGAGACATGTTTAATTATCTCCCAGGTATTAAAGTGAGAAGAAATTACAGCCATTGGCAATCAGTGTTTGGCCAAACATAAACTTTGAAAACCAAAATTGTTTTAGGATTTTATGGTGTGTGAATCCTCTCTGCACATGAACAGTGAAGTCTGTTGACTAGAAATAATTCGCTAGGCTTTGAATGAAAAAACAAAATACCAGTTTGTTGATTGTTGAAAGGAATGGCTGCTTGTAATTTATTCATGGTAAGAAGGAACAATTCCTGACTATAAATCCATCCTTTTTTACTGCCTTAGGATCTAACAGGGGGAAAAGCAGCAAAGTGCTAGCAGACAACTGGTCATCTGCAGAAGTGACCTTTACTATAAAGCAGGAGTTTTGATGGCTTGTTACTCTGAACACGACAGTCATGTGCAACATAATGCCAAGAGGGAGTAATACCAGCATTCAGCGTAGAGAAAAATATAAAGCTGTTGTTGTCTTTTTCCAAACAACTTAAAGTTTATCATTCCAAAGTGAGAAAGATCTTTTTGGCGGGGCATCTTCCCGCAAAAGGAAGAAAGTTAAAAGAGTCATATTTTAGACACCACTGACCTTAATTAGCATGACAATAAAAAAATATAAGGTACTACTAGAAATAGATTAAAGTGCAAATTGTGAGGAAGATTATTAGTCTTACCTTCAAAAGGGTCCAGCACAGCCCCTTGCTCAGATAAATCTGCAGCAGAGAATTCATGTCAATCATCAAATCAATATTCTGCACTGTTGCAGCATGTAGAAGACTCTGATATCTTTTACATTTATAAAAGAAAGACGTTTAAAATGATGCAAATTACATACATTTGGCTTAAGAACTTCCTGACCGCCTTCACAATATTACACTTGTAAGCTACAAATTAAAAATACTACTTAATGTTAACAAAATGTCTTTTGTTTAATATGAGTGATTTTTAAAACTGCTAGTGCCAGTTACACAACAAACTGATTGCAGCGTTGCGTTTGTCCCAAGGACAAAACGCAGAAAACATGCACACTCCTTACATTGTGGATGTAGCGTAGAGTGAGCTTGGCATTTCCCAAGCTGTCATAGCGTTAATGTCACATCACACTTTGTTCATGCTGCGGCTAAACAAACATGTCAAGCCGATGTCCTCTCACTAAAGTGAAGACCAGAGTGAGCTGACTGACTGCTGTCTTTCTCACTACAGCAGTGATGTTTTTTCTTTAAGTTCCTAAAGATGTAAAAGAAGTGCAGAATCTTGATATTGTAATCAGAAATATAAAAGAAGTGTGCTGCCTTAAAGTCATGATTAAAAATCAAGAAAAACAAGAGCTAAATCCTGTAGATTCACATGTTTGTCTTTTATTGTTTTATGTGAAATAAGTCTAAAATGATTGTGAATTCCCTATGGAGTATATCGCTAATTTGGATTTTTATTTACCTTAAACTGATCAAAAAGATGACGGTCTAATTTTTAGAAAAGTAACTTTTCCATTTCATTAACATCAGATTTCCCACGTTTCTGGCAGCTCAAATTACCCACAGATTCATATTTCCCCCCAAACACTTTTTCAGCAGCTTGTTCACACTTTGTCTTCCTCTTTCTTCAGTTAAGGGATAAACTGACAGCTGTGAAGAAAAAAGCGAGCGATTATCCAAGCCACCTGTTGGATTTTCATGCTTTGTTGACAGAATCATTCATAAGCACGTTTGCAGAGTTGCTGAAGGACACCATTTTTTCTTTTTTCACAACAAATGGATTGTTGGATGTTTTGACTTGATGGAATAAGGCCAAAAGACAACCTGACTTATACTTTGAAATTGTAAATCTAAAGAGGCGACTATAACTCTAAAAACGGCTTCTGATCTAGGCATCACATTTCTACGTCCCACCAAAGCCAAATTCATAACTGCGATTTCAATGGCCATCTCTGAGACGAGACACGTTACGACTCAAACAGAAAGTAAAACTAATCTCAGGAAGTAAAAACTTTAGATAGCTCAATTACAGTCAGATGTGTTTACTTCCTGTAGTTCTGTTAATTACGGCTAACAGCAAATAGAAACTTAGAATTCAATTTCTCATAATAAAAAAAGCTAGAGAAAAAGCTTGATCATTATTTTTTCTTTTTTTACTTTTTCTGTGATTTATTTTTTTACTTTTCCCCTTAAACTTCTTTTTAATAGAAACCTGCAAGCGAGAAGGCCAGGAGATGAAGGAGCAGGGCGAGGTGCAGCATGGTGTTGAAGCGAGAACCACCTGGTGGGGTCACAGCTAGAAACCTGGTTGATGAAACATGAGCAGGACTCCCTGGTTTTCCTAAATGAGATAAAAAGAACAGAAAGAAAGACTGCTTAAGGCTCTACTAAAGTCTCTGCAGAGGAACCTTTAGTTAGTAGCCTATGCTGTTTTTGTTGGCAAAAATCTATTGGATTTTGAAAAAAAATAGGAAATCTTACTAGCTAGCTGAGGAGCTAGCTTTTTCCCGCTCCCCCAATAAAGGTCAGGACATGCGCCACAAGAACAAATCTGTTTTCTCTTCCGGGGCTGCACACATGCAGGACTTTTCATACTTCACAAGAACTCGAGTGTAGGATTCCTGGGAAGTCTTCATATGTCTCTCTCACCCACTTACTTCTTTCAGACACCACATAAAAACCTTCTGCCCAGAATTTGTGTCAGGAACAAGCTGCAAGAACAGAATGATGTCATTTTGCTCTCAGACCCCCAGGAGAGACAGAGAGAGAACCACATTCCTCTGTTCTTGCAGAGTCTGTATTACCCTTGAACTGTGTGGTCTTCCTCTGCTCAAATTATAGAAACACATTCAGTGTCATTTATACAGGCTTTTGAAGAGCCAAGCTCCAGTTCTTCATAGCAAAAAAAAAAAAAAAGAAAGAAAGAAAAGCATGAAGCTAAAAAAAGAATAGTGGATTTAATATTAGATCATTTATCCTTGCAGTAGGAACAGAATTTAAAAGCTGGGAGTCCCTGACTATGCATTCGCTACGGTTAGAAGACATTCAGTGAACTGGATTTCCTTTATATTTATCATCCATCCATCCATCACTTGCCCACCATTGTGACAGGGGATGATATCAGGACCAAACAGCAGCTTTCATCAAGCTTCAGCAGCCAATCTCTGTCTCTCGGCACACATTAGCACACACACGTCTCTGCTTCCTGTCAGCCTCAAAGGCACAGTCTCGTGATGGATTGACGTTTGATGACTGACTTTTGGCTAATTGTTTGAACATTCCCAGACTGGGCACAATTACGTTTCCAAAGATGATAGCACAATCTCTCACTTCAATGTCCAGCTGCTCAGTGTGGAAACAAAACGTTGTTTCAGTTTGAAGTGGGCTTCAGCATGTGACCAGTGCTCAGATTTCAGAGGCTGAGGTCTCAGAAGTGCTACATTTTCTGTGAAAGTCATTTTATTGAAATGACATTAAAAGTGCCCAGTGTAGCAAAGTTTTTCTGGACTTAGCACCACCTTCACTCAAACCATCTCTGCTTTTGGCTGGACGGCTGACTAAAAGAAGGCTCCTGCACTTTTCCTCAAGACAAATCTGACAGATTTTCCTTTTCTTAATCATTCTTAGTCATGATATTGAGTAAGTAAGACACTACACACTTAGCTTTTGAAAACAAAAGCTAATGTAGAGTACATTTATGTGTAATGTATGTATCGAACTCTAAACAACAATGCATAGATGACTTGGGTAACATAAGTAATGGATATTTAATCTTATTTTAGCAAATAACGTTTACTTTAGTCTTTTAAATAAAACCACTTAAATCATGCCACAACCAAGTCCAGAACTATTCATGACAGATCCAGGTTTTAACAATTTTACCAATATTTGTTCTCCGTCTTAAAACGACAGTAAAGTTTTGGACTTACCCAGCCAGAGTCCTGACTTGAATCTGATAGAGAGTCTGTGGAGGAAGGTAAAGAAAAAGATTAGGGTGATGGTAAGGAGACCTTCCAACTTCAAAGAACCGTGAAATTGTCATACCAGTGGAAACTAATAAAACCTGCTCAGCTATTCTAAGGAGGATTTGATTGCTGTGATGTCTATAGAAAAACATTTTTGTGATTACTTAAAATGTTCTGACTAATTTGACATTTGTAAAAGTGAAAATTGTTTTTATGTGACTGACTCACTTATTAAATTGTAGTATCTTTTTGAAGATTTCAATCTTATTTCAAACTTCTTGGTTGAATGAAAATAATATGAAATCTTAACCTGCCAGGTATCTGAATAATTGCACCTGCATACATTTTGTTTTCTGCCTTCATGTTAATATTCTAACAGTGAAACTGTGGGATTTTTTTTCTAATCAAATGTATACAGTGAGAATTGAATAGGTAATTGAAATGATAAAACAGAAGAGCAAGAAAAAGAATAATAGCTTTTCAAGGTGCGTTAATATTAATTGCAAAACTGAACTAAAAACATTTTACTGCTTTAAAAAACACAAATTTTTGAAAGATAAACATTTAAAGCTTAGATATAGATGTTTAGACTGAAATAATAATGTCTACTCCTTCAGCAGCAGAGGTGCAAAAAGTACATGGTAGTCAGACTAAAACTTTAAAGTCATATTCATGAACTTTTTTTCAACCCAACATCCTCTTAACAAAATCTCAGGGGAAATTAACCAGAAAATGAGAGCCTGAGTATCAACGCAGATGGGTTTTCCAAACCTTAACAACCCCATCTCGGCTTTCTCGTTTGCAGTGCGATTTCTGTCTGTGTCAGAAACCCCAATCTGAACATCTATTTTTCTCACCAGCCTGCTGTCAGACGTACATTTAGTTATTTTCTGGTTTCTGAGCGCTGAGCATCAGATCAGTAACGCCGCACCTGTCCATTCGTTCCCCGGCTCATGCTGGATTGGTGACTCCTGAATGGAGTGTAATTGAACATGAGGCAAAAACTATTGATTCTCCATGAGCGCCTTTGAGGCGTCAGCTGGGAGAGATTTAGAGGTGTGACAGAAGGAGTGAGATCTCAGAGCTCTCAGGAAAAATAGAGTCATTTTGCCAACAATAGATTACAAGAAGGAGAGCACGTGTAATTTGCAGTTTGGATAACACCAGTAGAACTGCAGCTTAAGCTGCACACAGGCAGAAACATCCAGACACACTGTAACCCACACCACGCGTCCACCATGCTGAACGTAGAGTAACGGCTAAGCTGTACAGCTGTAAGGCAGCCATACAGTGGGGATTTCATCTCTACGAGGGGCTGTAGCTTAGCAACCAACCTTTCAAAAGCAGCAGTTTGGTGGCTGCAGGGGTGGGGGCGCTTTTGTAGCCAGCAATGATACTATGCAAAGACTCATTTTAATCTGAAGAAAAAAAAATGCTATGCATGTGGGAAGAATGATGATCTGGTCATCTATTTAAAAATAGCCTCATATTGCATTACTCTGCGACTGTAGCTATTATTTCCATCTCTTGTGAATTCTAAATGGGTCTACTCTAAAGAAATTATGGGCAAACTAAAGAAGTGCCATTAAAGTGTTGGACCATTGAAGGAAACAATCCATGCCATTAAGAATGGTCACTGGATTGATAAGTGATAACACATCAGACCAGTAGATAGCAGGTCTATACAATCAGTATTGGTGCCGCCTTGCACTTCCTCCATGCTAACTTAGCAGCCTGAATGCCTCAGATGAAAATATTCCATCTATCACTAGGTATTACAGGCTGGACATGAAAGCCCTTCAACAAGGCCATTTCTTCTCCTCATAAATCACACCCATGATGAGAGCAGCGCTATTACTGCTGTTAACTTGATTTTAGCAAAGGTTTTGTCAGGCTATGTACCCCGAGCTTTGCCCCCTGAATTTTAATGTTCTTCTGAGTCCTTACGTCACTTTCAAAGCTCAGACTCACTGCTCTGAAAGCTTTGTAACATGTTACCGACAGCAGAAGCCTTTGGGAGCTAATTTTACAATTTAACTGCAGTCTGAGGATCGATAGGGTCATTAGTGATTGTTTTATGACTCCAAGTTTCCTAAAGGTCTTCCAGTGTTTGTTCTGGTGGGAAATGCATAACTAAGTGGCTAGAAATGTTTTTTTTTTTTATCATTCTGAAGTATAAGGGGTCTAGATTTGAAAATATTGACAAAATGTCAATCTAACCACAACATCCCCCCTTCCACTTCACAAGGAGTCCAAAGAAAAGGTGACTTCAAAATGAACAATATAAGACGAAGCGTTAGTTTTGGGAAATAAAAAAACACATTATAAATTGTTGCTTTCCTCATCCATATGTCATGACGACAGGTGGCATTTGGAGACAAGACAGCAAATCAAGAACTTTAAATCCGTCACAGATTAGATGTATGACTTAGGGCTTCGTACAATCCATCAATTCATCTCCTTCCTTAAAATTTTCACTTTTTTTAAATACATTATCTCATTATAATAAGTCTCATTATTATATGAAAAATACCCCTTACTGATTATGAGCATATTGGTATTTGATTAAACAAAGTAACTATTCCACGTTACTCTGGTTGAGTTTGTATGCAAATAATTTCTTTAAAATACTTTCATCTTGCATCTGCACATGTCAACAACGAAACCTTCCTATTTTCCCTCATAAATGCAGTCAGCTAAAGTCCAAAAACAACCCCTGTTCCATGTCTTTGCGCTCAGCTTTGTGGCAGGCCTCGGGCTGTAATTTACTTATTGTGAGCATTATTGATCCTCTCATCTTTTTCTCAGAAAGAACGGCACACATGCATTTCCCTGGTTACCTTCTTCCTCTGGTAACTAGGGAAGCAGGTAACTGGGACAACTGGTCAATGTGGAATGACTTTTTAGACCAAATTAGTGCTGCAAGCAGCATATTACAGTTCCATGCGTTGCTGAAGCAAGGAGGACAATGCAGACTTTAGGGCCTACTCATAAAATTGCATTTATTTATTTTTAGATTTCAGCTGACAATGCTATTAGGCAAATATACTGGAAGCAAAGATAAAGAACAGCATTGACTGAGACAAGATTAAGATGAAACAGAGATGTATCGAGTCTGACATAATCTGTTTAGAGAAACAGTGATTTCATCAATGTTGAAGAAAATGACAGTTTATTAGTTTCCAGTATATTCTCATTGAAAAATGTCAAAAACACTGATAAATGTATTTTGTCCCATTGTTTAGATAAATGAGGAGGAAAAAAAACAACAAAAAAAAAAACACCTTTCACCTAATATGACCTCATACACTTGATATGAGTACATATGTTCCAGAATGAGACACTAGCTGTGATGGATTCCTTACTGATGCTGAATCAATCCTATTTTCCCACAAAGAATTAATTATTTATGGCAAAAACTATTGATCTTAAGCTTCAAAAAAGTCCACACTCTGTCTGCTTGTCACTTGAACTCCCTGCTGTGAAACATGCAGCCAAGGTGATCTGTATCCAGGGTAAATAAACAGTCTACAGGAAATAATGTTTGTCTCCCAAAACACTGTGATTCTGTAAAGAACAGGTTATGCACATCAGTTACCTAAGCCTAAAGCATTAAAACAAGGACAGACACAACATTTGAGAAAGATCCTCTAAAATAATCTGAGCTGCATAGACAGGAAATTGTTGAACGGTTCAGGAATAAAAAGAAAATGACCTAAACTAACCAGCCATTTTTTCTTGCAGCAGAAACATATGTACACATTTTACTACATTAGAAACCATGCCTGTATATATCATTAAAGGTACTCGTTTGTTATTTTTCATGCTTTAAATGGCATTGTGTGTCAAAAAGCTATCACATTAAAGCATATAAAAATAACTATTTCAGTCAGTTTAATTTTAAATAGCGTTATATATTTTTGCCACACTTTAAATCTGCAATAACTTTAAGGTTTTTCAAAGTTACATGATGATGAATAGCAACAGCATAGTGAGCATTAGTGATTTAAAACCGGTTTTCCGGTTAAGAAAGCAGCAGGGGTGGGAATAAAAACATGCACTTCTGCAATATTACAAACTGAAATGTACATTTTTGTTTTCTTGCTCCCTGTGTTCCATACACAAATCATGCCTGTTATACGAGTTACTAAAATATATATGCAGCTGTAAGCACATACCTCTCTGATATTGCAGCACACAGGATATGATTACTAACACTGCCCATGATTTTTTTTTCCTATGTTGAAGGATTTAGTAGCACGACTGTCCCAACTAAAAGATATTACATCTATTGCAAATATTCCCCACTGCTTCAAAATCAATGTTATTCATGATGTAATCATTCTCAAAACCATCCAGTTATTGCTCAGTGTTTCTCCCATCTCCTCCTCCCTTCTGCCTCTTTTTCTCTGCATTTCACCTGCTAGAAGGAGCTACACTAATATAAGCTATTTATCCAAACCCCTGCTGTTAACACCATGCCACCCAGGGCCAC
The DNA here is from genome assembly GCA_902982915.1 of Phalloptychus januarius. NCBI lineage: Eukaryota > Metazoa > Chordata > Actinopteri > Cyprinodontiformes > Poeciliidae > Phalloptychus > Phalloptychus januarius. Next base: position 14,070,266 of record CADWAE010000471.1, on the reverse strand, counting down.
AATGCTTCACTACCCTCAGCTGGTTTGAATATCAATGACCTCAGTCATTCAGTCCATGAGCAGTAAAGCTGGGTCCTCTGCATGCATGTCATTAAGTTTTAAACCAGGCGGTGTCTGTAACCGAGCGTAAAAGCTTGATGTCAAGCACTAATTCTTAAAAATTATTATTGCTGTAGCCTTTTTCTTGGCAAGCAGCAAGGTGGCTAGGTAACCACAATAAATCAACTTGGTGAGAAAATTACAAATCTGAACAAGGAGTGGGGCTGCGACAGACTGGCGGCCTGTCCAGGGAGAACCCGCCTCTCGCCCGAAACATTTGCTGGAGATCAACACCAGCACCCCTCCTGACCCCACTAAGGACCAGGGGTTTAAAAAATGGATGGATGAATAAGGAATGGGCAACTAAGATTTTAGCTCAACATTTTTTTGTATTTTTCTTTTACCAAGAATAATGAAAGTGGCTCTAGAAGTATGCAGTCAGAGCCACACAAACAAGTACAGGTGTACAACACATAATGATTGCATTTAATTCGATTAGTTTAGATGTTGAGGATCTGATTAGTAGAGGCTTCATCAGGTGCAAAATGTTGAAACACCAAAATGATTAGCAATAGCCCCATCCATTAACTTTCCATAAGTAGAAAAGAAATTAGCAGCTAACATGGCTAACTCCACAGCAAGTGGATGGTCATAAAGGGTGGGCCCAGACTCTGTCGACAGCGGCAGCAGAAACACTTTACATTAATATAATATTAATTATATTAGACATTATAATTAATATAATGATAACACAGTTACACTTGAATTGGTTATATTTTTCTGATCTTTATTAGAAATACCCATATGCTCCTATTAAAAACAGTGTCGAGTGAAAATGTTTTTTCTTAGTATTGGTCGGGAATGTTTTGTACCATGACAACTCCTTGCTCTAATAAAATCCACAGTGGAAACATAGTTAAATAGAAAAAGTATTGATTCCAGCCATACATTTTTTTGGAGATTTGCAAAGAACGAATCTGCAGTTTATCGCTATAGTGACAATTAAATTTTTAAATTACAACAATGAACTCTAATTATGTCTGTCTTGTTCTTTTCTCTCCACTTTCTAATACTAAGAATCAAAACAAGGACATCCAGCCTTAAAATTAAAGACAGTTATTGAATCAACAAATAAACTAAACTTTGTTTCGTTAGCTTCTCTAACTAAACAAACCCACAAGTGGGGTACACAATTCATCAAGTTAGAATATCTCAAATATTTTATTAATTTTCAAAATTCCTACATTCCCAGAAGGAGTACCGCACATAAATAAATGTGAGGCGACCTGAAAAGCTTTCATTTCATTTTGCACACTACACAATTTCTCCTGCAGGTAATCATTTTTCACAGGAGTAACCCTTTTTATTCTATGAGAGCTCAGAAAGGGACTGACCTTAAAGCCACAGTCTTGGCAGACTGATTTATACTTACCCACATGACCCTGCTCAGCATAATGTGCCACATGTGCATCAAGCTATTTAAAGTGTGTCACCTTAGATATGATCAACCGTGTCATAAAGGTCAAAGGTCTGGGGAAAAAAACTTGCTCTCAATCAGGAGAAGAGGGCTCTGCCTGATGATGCCCCATTCACATCTGGCTAATAAAGACTTTAAGGAAGACGTTTCTTCAGAAAAATCAATGACAAGCTTTGAAACCTTTATGTCTCGGTGCTCAATAACCATTACAGTGAACTCCCATAAATCATTGTTATTACTAGATGACAGAGTTCAGCTCACACTTAAAGGCAAAACAGGAAGCTGAAAGGCTCCAATTAACGCAGCTTGATTTATACCAAAAAATCTATTAATGACCACAGATTTTACAAACAGGCTGAGATAGACAATCTACATTATTTATGCACCATGCTTTGTTGGGTAGTAACAATAATATGCATTTAATTGAAAGGTTTAATGGCTTTTCTCTTTCTGCTCCTTACTAGATTAAATTGTATAAGTGTTAAATCACAGATTAACCAATTTGTCTAATAATGAGACAAGTAATGAGTGTGGCACGACTTTGCTTTGAAACATGAAGACTGTTATATTTTTTTAATGCAAACATGAACTATTTTGACTAACTACATACAAATAATAAGAGGTTATTATTGACCAATCACATCAGTTTTAGCAGACTTTGGGTGCTGAACATGAAGGGGTCAATAAAGACAAAGCCAGAAAAAAAGAAGGAAAATGTAGTTTGTGTTTTTAAGGACAATATTATGAAATAGGATTTCTTATGGTTCTCATTTGTACCGTTTATTACTAATCGAGTCCACAAATGTCCTGGAAAACAACTAATTCAATTTAGCTTATTCGTACTTTGTCACATTACAAATGTGGTTGAAGCACAGTCAAGACGCAAACAGCTGCCTTCAAAGACACATATTAGAAAGTTTAATAAAAAGAAAACTCACAGGCTTTTCTCACACAAACAAGGAACGTGAAACAGGCTCTGCCACAGAAGAATCCAGCCAAGAAGAATGACAAATCAGAAGTCTGAATAATGAGGCAGGGGTGGAAAGTGGCAAAGCCAGATGAACTAATCAGAGGGAATATAATACAGCTGTGGCAGGGAGGAAGCAGAAAAAACGGAGGGAGAGACTAATTATTATGAAAGGAACTGAACTGGGACTCAAGGGATCAAGAATCCAAAACAGGAATCCAATAGACAATAATCTAGGAGAAATAAACACAAATATACAAGAAACAAAAAACAAGAATAAATTAGGAAACAAAATATAATATGGCAACACCTTCAAGAACAATAATAAAAATAGGGAAATTTGCATATTACAAAAACTATGAAAGATAAGAAACCCACCACAGAAAGGATTACATACAAACAAAACTCAAAACCTAAACACCCAAGGATTGTGACACAATATGTTTTTAGATGGATTTTCTTGATTGAGCAACAAGTGAATGATTGTGAATTGGACGCTAGGCAAAGCCTTCGATAGCTTTTTCAAATAATAATCAGCTGCCTGCTGTGTTCCTTGTGATTCTTCAAAAACAAAACAGAAAAAGATTGAGGATGTGAATAGTTCAGCAAGACACTACGTATCATCAGTGTTTTTCTTTGTCATCACCAAACATAAACTCTTGAGCGGTCCCGACCCAAAACAGCTAAAGTGAATTTGCATCGGCAAAGTCCCAGCGGTCTGGCGCAGATGGACGTGGAAATCACGCAAAGGCCCTTAGCAGCCCGTGTCCTCCATCCTCTCCAATACGCTGACCCTGCCAAGTGTCCTAAATACTCCTCTCTATTGTCTGCCTAAGAAAAAAAAGCTGTGCTGCTGGATGGGAGCAATCTCTCAAGGTGCAAAGCAGGAGGGAGGGACGATGGGGAAGGAAAAAGGCCAATTCCCTGAGCAGGACAGGGAGCCATGCAAATAGGACACCAATAAGCGAGCCTCCCTGCAGTGAGAATGCCCCCAGAGAGGGTCGTCTCGCTGTGGCCGAGGTTTAATCTCTTAAATCCTTCTGTCCTACTCACACACACAGGGACACCCCCAACCAAATTGAAAGCACATACATGATTTCTCCACTCTCACCATCTCTCCCCTTCATCCCAGATTTAAGCCCATATTATCAGCTATGTCGTCATCACCCTTATTTCTGTAAAGAGTGCTTATGTTGCACAAAAAAAACCTTCTGTCCAGCTGAGCTCCTCCTTTGATAAGAAGCATAATATTGTGTCATTGAACAGAGTTGTTTAAGCAGGCTGAATTTCTCACACTTCTAAAATACAAAAGAATATTTAATGCAAGAGTATTAAAACAATGAATCAGTTGTCTCTGACCTTGTTTGTACTAAAATAGTAGAAGACATATTTATTCAAAGTTAAGAAGCAATTCCCTTGAAATTAACAGTCAGATGTTACCTAAAATGTCACAGGGTTTAATCAGCATTGCCAATATTGATGAGGATTGGAAGGGGTTGTTGTTTGGTTTCTTGGCAACTTTCTTTTTAGTGTTTTTATGTTCTGCGTTGCTAAAGCAGTTTGCCTAAAACAAAGGTAGCTTTCTTAACAAGTGCATGGCTAAAGTTAGAGCTGCTAAGATTTTTTTCTAATGGAGGAATTTGCATAATTTGCACAGAAAGCAATAAGTCTCATTCTCTGTATTATTATTATTAATTTATTTACTTATTTTGAATATCATAGAAGTATAGAATCACACATATGGACAAGGAATGCAAAAGACATATTTTTGTAACCACAATAATCTTAACTTGCTCGAAAAGGAGTAGGAAGAAGGAAGAAATTTATAAACTCCGACACCATAAACTCATACAGAATTTTCAAATGGACCTCCATTATTAAATAATGAATAAAAAAAACAAAGGTTAATTAGTTTTCCATTTTATTTGGGTTAATATATGTCTAAATATATGCATCCGTTTCTGAAACGGATCGTTCATAAGCTGAACCTCCCTGAACATCACATGTATTAAAGACCAGTTTTATACAAGTGTGCTGCTTTGCATTCAGGTCTCGTCTCACTTGGCTGTCTACTCCAAGTTTTTCCATCTGTATTTTCCTCAGACTGGTTCTGAATTGACTTCAGCTTTGACCCACATCCAGGCTTGGAGAAAGGCTGCTGTTAAACTTACACTAAACACTGCAGCTTCCTGAAAGGTTCGTCAAGCCGTGCAGCACTTTCTCCACATGCAAGAGGATGAGAACAGCGGAAAACAAGGAGTACGGAGGACGGCATGTGTAAAGCTTCCCAGCATGAGTTACTCATGAGTAAACAGCAAAATGTGATTTTATTCAGTTATTCCCAGGTGAAAGATTTTTATTTTTTTTATGGTGCCTATGGCAGGAAATCAGATGCACTTCCACTCTGTTTGGGAGCTTCTGCAGAAATAAAGAAGATGCTGAGTAGGTATAGCATAGATTGAGGTTGGAGGAAGTAAGTAAGACCTGGATGGATATTAAGACAGTAAAGGCTTAATAGCTCTTTTCTAATTTTCATTGCAACCATGGCAGACATGAATCCTGATACACTGATGGCGCCTGATTACATTATGTAAAACCGACAGAATGTGAGAAGTGAATGACATTTTCATGTGAGGATTTAGTATCATTGGTCATTCACCACAAAGTGACTTCAAATAATATCAGCAGACATTAAGAGGTTACGGCAGAGCATTTTTGCGAGGAGGTAAAGACGCTGACTGATGCCGGGACGTACTCGATAAATCAGCCACCTCCAAATGTCCACACTTAACCTTTGAGTCATTCAGGCTAATGGATGAGGTCAAGAGATTTGCAGTTGGTGCTTGGGAGCAAATCTAATCTGATGGCTTCAACTTAGATCAACCAGGCAGCAGAATTATGCAAAGAAGTAGAAAATTCTCCCTTTTGTCAGGCACTTATTCATAAAGTATGAGCTCCCTGGCTAATCAAAACCAGAGCAAACGCCTGGAAAACTAACAGTGTAAGAGTGTAAGGATAGAGCGTGAGAGAATAACTGGCTTCATTGTTCATTTTATTTCTTCCTGGGGTATTCATGATTTCTGACTCAGCGCAGCTCCTCTGGTCCTGAGGTAGAAACTCAGATCTCTCGTTTTAATCTGAAGCAAGAGCTGCAGTACAGTTACACTGTGGTCAGTCTGACCTCTGTTTACGTGTTTGTAGCTTTAGGTGCATCTTAATCAGCCGTATTTGATGAAAAGGAACGTTGAAAATAAAAAAAACCTGTAAAATAAAAAAAACCTGTAAAGAAAGAAAAGACACTTCAGCTGAAGCTCCAGTATATCAAAGCTGAAGACGTTTTTTTAGTATTCATTTAAAAACAGGTCTTTCGGTCAACTACTTCCTTTGGGAAGGCTAACAACCACTTGAAGCAAAAGACAAATGTTTCTTCATGTATTTTTTTAGTTCAATAGACTAATAGTATTCTAATTTGTGACTTAGGAGTGAAATTAGGAATAGAATAGTAATTTAAAAATCTGTTTTTTGAGGGTTCTTCTTTTTTTTGCTCATTATAATCAACAGATGCCTGATCATGCAGACAACTTTGCAAATTCTCCAAACTAATTCCACATGAGAAGCAGAAAGCAGCTCTGGTGATGCTGTCAATGTCTCGTCTAATTTCTGATTTGTGCTGTTGCCTTCTCAAACCTGCCAAGGTCCCGCTTTCCGTTCGCTTTGATCATGCTTGATACGATTCTCCGTATCAGCAGCACAATAAGGTGGCTGGATGCATAAAAAATTAGGAACATGAAAAGCACCCAGTGACTCATGTCTATGAGTAACACTTACAAAAACGGCTTCGTTCGTTCATTCCTCCTTCTTTTACCTTTCATTACCATTTGCATCATTTAATATAAATAGCATGTTTTTCCTTTTGCTTTCTTTCTTTTTTCAAATAAAAGTGTAGAAAAAAAACTTTCTTAAGATGCGTTAAGAGCAGAGCAAATGGCTCTTGATAGTGTAGAGCTGATTGTTCCTTCAGCCTTTCATTACTGCTCAGCGATTCATCTGAAGAGAGCAGAGGCACAATGAGCCAAGGGTTTGACTTAAGAGAAGAGACCAAATTGCACCCAAGGCGCCCAGAAGAGTTTTTGTGTGCATGTTCATGTGGGCTGTGCTGAGCGGTTTTGGTAAAAGCAGGTGCCCTGAGTGACATTTAGCTCCCGTTGGGAGACTTGATTTTAGATCGTCAAAGACTAAAGAGGTGCAAAAAGAAAACAGACAAAGTTACAGGTAATTAATTACCAATTTTACAAACTAATAGCAATGTGTGCCAGTAGATACTGCTGCTATATTGCGAAGTGGGTTGGAGTTTGTTCGAGACCAGACGTGACGTCCGACTGGAGACCAAGTGTGGTTGTAGCCACCCTGAAGTGCCACATAGAGGGGGAAGGGAAAGTACAAAGCCTTGTTCGTCTCCAACCTCTGCACAGCTGGCTGAGCAACATGGCAAATGATGAGCACATTGTGTGTGGGGGGGATGAAGGCTTTAAGGCTGGACACACCACAGTTTGTTGTTTCATTCTTCAAAACGCATCACAATGCAAATCTGCTCCAATGGCCATTAGAGTGTTTAGAGTAATAATTAGATTTTAAGTCTCTGTGAAAACAGTTGAGCGGAAATGTTGCCGCATCTAGACGAGTGTGAAATCATGTTATCTCAAGAAAGGCATGCATGATGAAGTTGTTTGTTGGTCGTAAGAGACGGACGTCTCCATATTCATTTCAGTCTCTCACAAATGACAACTTCCTTCCATAAATTATGCAGCCGCATGAAAATAATTCAACAAATCAATAGTTTTGGGGTGCTGTGGTGGCGCAGGGGCAAAGCACAACCCACATATGGAGGCCTTAGTCCTCATGCCGGCCGTCGCAGGTTCGATTCCCAGCCTGGTGACATTTGCCACATGTCTTCCCCCTTTCTCGTTTCCCATTTCCTGTCAAGCTACTTTCAAATAAAGGCCACTAGAGCCAAAAACAAACAACAAATCAATAGTTTCAGGTTTAGCAACGCTTTGGAAAATTGACATTTACAATCGCTTTCACTTTGTCACAATACCACTGCTGGTAAGAGAGGCAGGTATAAACATACATTCAGATCACACTGGCTTCACTGTTAAACAGGCTGGAAGGCATGAATCCGCCAAAGCGAAGGAAGTGTGAAAATCCTTCATCCCGCATGCACAAATCAGAAACCTAAGTTATTTAAGCTTAGATATCAATGACCCCCAACCATTTATTCCACTAAAAACATCAACTAAATAAACGTTAGTGTTGGTCAGCTGCAGTGTTGCATAATATTCCATACAGAACTTTTATAGCCATCGGGCTTTACCGGTTTCCTTCATAAATGTTAGGTTCTTGCTCAGAATGGGGATTATGTTCAGGAATTTGACTTGGCCAATCTCTAAAATTCAACTTAAATCTATTTTTGTCTTTAGATACTTCACCTCTGTAAAATTGTTGTTTGAGTTTGGATTTTTTTTTCTTTGTGTATTTAGGTAATATGGTGAAAATTTCTTTCTCTAAGATGGATTTCAGTGATTCGTCATTAAGGGTCTAAATGAGCTTTCAACCAGGCGAAAATCCCTGAATTTTTGGATCTCAAAGCTTCAAACATCACAAGAAAAAAATAATAACTGTGCCAAGACACGAAGCAAGTTTTTGCAGGCTGACTCAAGATGAGTCATTTGATTACAGAAACAGACACTGCAATACAATTCTGACATTTTCTGAGAGCGAACAATTTATAGTCACCGCAAACACAGTTGCAGCTGGACACACATGATGCTTCAGTAGGTTTATCCTTCCTCCAAATGTCCAGCTCTGCAGTGTTAGGTAGGATGCTTCATTCTGGGACAGATAATGAGCTTCTTCCTCTGCAGAGGACAGAATCCCAGAGCCAGTAGGGCTGAGTGGAGCGAAACACACAAACATGCATGCTGACAATAACCGCAGAACAGCAAGCAAACTTCTCAACTTTGCCCTGAACTCTGGCTGCTCTCTGCACACACACACACACCCAACTAAACCTGCTACAAACCTGAGGTGAACACACCCACAAGCACCTGCAGTCTCCTTAGCGTTGAGTCGACGGCATTCAGATCAGCTGCATTTCTCTCCGCACGAGCGTGCCTGAGGATAGACTGCTAGCAGCCGGCGCCATGGCATCCTGCGCCCTTCTATCATGTCTACACACAGACACACTCTAATGCAAGCTCTAATGCAAGCTCATGTAAACACGGGTCTGTCAAATCACAGGGCTTCCCAGCTGTGACCTCACAAAATGCAGAAGAAGCAAGACGATGAAAGAAAGCAAGGGAACAGCAAGAGGGGGAGGGGGTGGCATATGAGTGTTTACAGAGACATGAAGAGCGATAATACGGTATTGACTTAAAGAGCGGCAGTGACCCAGGAGGACACAAAGATACTGACATGGGAAAGAGGTTGCGCATTAAAAAAAAAAACAAGGATGAAAGTTGTGCTTCCACAGCTGGAGATATGAGTATAAACTCTGCTAGAAACAAGCAAACAGGATGAAGTTGAAATAGAAGAATGTGGCGCATAATTATCCCTCCTGACATCCTTTATTTTTCCGTTATCTCTACAACGGATGAAAGGACTGATTTTCCGTCCTTTCATCCATAATGGATATTTTGAAACAGTGTCATCCTCTTGCCGCGGCATGTGCCCCCGGAGCCAGTCAGACCGTATCGATTGCCGCACCAGAGGAATCATAAAGACAACGGGGGTTTAGAATCTCACTGGACTTTCGGCGTCTTCTCCTTCCCCCCTCAGGAAGCTGGTCCATCTGTTGTCTGCCTTGTCCAACTGGATTTGCTGATTTAGAGCTGAATGATGTCCAGAGGTTTATCTGCTAGCCATCGTGAAACAGTAAGCAACGGAAAGGGATAAAACAGCAAGTTGTACGAGTAATTTTGTCCGACATCAATGTCATCCAGAAGAGCATTGCGTGAATTTGAAAATCACAAGTCAACAACACCCTCGTTTTGGATTGAACGGCTCAGTAAAGATCTCTGTACAATCCCAGTCACATTTTGCAACCCACAAACTTCAGAGTATTTTATGAGGAAACCGGGTGACATAACACAAAGTAGTGTGAATAGTTTTTAGATTTGTAAGTAAAATTGTGGCAGGCATTTGTTTCCTGCCCACATTTACTCTGATGCTCTTGAATGAAATCCAACCGACGGGCTCACTTTGGCAGGCCCTGTTTAAATTTCTTAAGAATTTTTCTAGTTCTTGATATCATTGTGCTATAAATTCAGTTTTTGTTTGTGAACATGACAAGAATGTGCAAGAGCTAACGGCTTTGATGCTGCGAAGCTCCTTCTGCTTGGTTTAGTCTGCGGCAGTCTGACTCACGTCTCGTGTCTGGATGCCACATTTAGGCTAATTTAAAAAGATATCCACCCTTCGCTCTGACCTCCTTTGACCCGTTCCTTTACTTATAGGTCAGTCCGGACTTACAATGACTGATATATGTCATGCTCATAATGCTGTTCTTTTTAGGCCAGGGTCAACAATTGCTTTTCCCCTTCAGGGCTATAGCACATCACAATTCTCAGTACAATAGAGATAAACCCGAAATGCAAGTTGGAATCTGCTGCTCACTTAAAGTGGCACCTTTAATAGAGTTAGCAGCTATTAAAGGAAGGGTCAGGGTTTTGTTTTGTGGCGCTTTCAGAGATGTTGCATCCTGAAAGACGTGGGAGAGCATTGTTAAATGGGACAAATTTCATGCTCGCTGAACAAAACAGAATGTAAAGAGGGAAACTTCATGCGAAGAGACAGGATGAAATATGTCTTGGAAAAAAATTATGATTTTTTTTAAATCATAATATAAAGGCAAACAGCTTAGATTTCTTCTTTATGTATGCTATATGTTTCACAATTAATTTACATTTGAAGAGAACAGACTGCACAGACATTCTTATAGGATATAGATGACATAATTTAATAATTTACACAATTAATTATATATTTTTGAGGCTCTACACATCCTTGGTTGTTGATTTTTGCTTATTTTTACATAAAGCCCTAAAAGAGATAAACATTTTTACACTTTTTTTACCTTTTCAGTTTGCATTTATATCCTCAGCTTTATGCAGTATTGATAAGAATTGATCACCAATATGGCTGCATTCCGATGGCAATCGTCACATTCCTGATACAACAGAGTTCAGACACACACACACACCCCGCTCTGAAGTGAAACAACGGAAACAATAAATGTTTCCATGTCTTGTGGCAATCTAGAGCCCAGAGAGCCAGGGCTTTTTTTCTTTGTGGAGTGGAAAAAAATAGCTCTGACAGTTCGTTTGCAAACAAGGTCACACAGCGTGACCCAGGACTCATGTTGCTGTTACTACATGCTTAGACAATTTGGCATTTTTACTTTCTTTCTTTTTTGCTCCAGTGTATTTAAATACCTTAATATCTCCTCTCAACAACTAACAGGAAGGAGAACTCCAGAGTGATAATTATTTCCAAGACATAAAGCTTCGTCTCAGAAAACGGCACCTTTTACCAGCTGCCTGAACGCAGCGTTCTTTTCCTCTTCACAGGCAACATCTCTGCGATGGGCTGTGCTGCCTTCATTATCCGCTCAGAGGGCTGTTTGAACAGACTGCAGGCGCAGTTTGAGCAGACGAGTCTTTAACAGGGACATTTACCAGCCTTACGTGTAACACCTTTATTCTGAACATTCCCCTGTTGCAGTTTGACACACAGTTAAACAAACAGTCCAGCTTTCTGGTTTTTTCCCAGAGAAAGCCAGCAAATCAGTGGAGGGAAGCTGTGCGGGCGGAGGTAGCAGAATAATAAAACAGAATGAACGATATAAAAGTGAAGTATTCAAAATCTTTGAACTTTTGCCCCCTTTTTTTGTCACCTCACACAAACATCAATGTGTTTCAATGGGATTTTACAAAATCCCCAAACTAAGAAATATGAAGCTTAACAAAAACAAGTGAAGTGTGCATTTGTATTTATCCTCCCTGGATCAATGTGTTACTATATGCCTCCACCATATTTACACATCCAGATGCAGAAATTTCAGCTCTTTCTTTTTGCTGAATAACTCAGGCGCAGTCGGCCTGAATGGAAGGCGTCTATAAACACAAGTTCTCAAATCTTACCACATATTTAGTGTGGATTTTGACAAGGTCATTCTAACACCAGAGCTTCGCTGTGGTTTTCTGTTTAGCGTTGCCATCCTGCTGTAAGGTGGAACTCTGCTGTCGTCCCAAATGTTTAGCAGTCTGTAACAGGTGTGCTTCAAGAACAGCCATGTATTTAGCTCTAGTTGTTGGTGTGTCATCCCCCACAGCATGCAGTCTATATAGATTTAAAAAATAAATAGATAAATAATGAAAGTCCATTGTCATTTTCCTGCCTCTTTACAAATATGCTCTAATTTCTTTTGTAAATCTGTTATAAATTCATGGAAAAACGTTCAGGAAGGTGGATGTAATGTAACAAAACACTACATTACAACTTATAGTTATTACTTATACAATACCAGCAAGAAAAAAAATGTCCTTCATGCAGATATGAGGGCAACGTCTATAATAAACGTAGCAGGCTAATAGTTTAATCAAGGTGCTTTGGACTGCAGGGAAAGCTGCAGAGCACTTTTGAATCTGATTAGGAAATAAACATTTGCCCTTTCGGTATATTTCCTTTATAAAGCTGAACCCGCCTCACTGCTTCACTCCTAGATTTGAGTGGAACCCTTGCAGTTTTAGGCGAACAGAGAGCAGCGTCCTGCCCTGCTCACGTTCTGCGGAATATCTTAACTTGATGAATTCTTTGTGGCTGCTCATAATGCCATTTCTTCAATCCAGCAGCGGCCCTGTTTGCCAAAAGCAGTGCTGACCAGTTTTCATGCTTAATACATACCAAGCCCTGCAGAGATTTGCTTGCCTCTGTTTTATATTTCAATAATTCCCTGCCAGGCAGATGAAAACTCATTTCAGAACATGGAAAAAGAGGAACGAATCCCTTTGCCTCTTGCAAAACAGCACTAGTACAGAGATGCACTGCCTGCTATGTCTGAACCACTGCGAGAGAGTCAGAAGGAGACATTAAATGGAGCTTTAAGAATCGCTCAAGCACATGGCAGACACTGAGTTGTTTACTTTTCTAACTTATTACTAACTGCACCATTAAAGTAACTCTGGCTCAGTGGAATCCCAAATGAAATATCACATTTCCAGGGTGAGCAGGATTCCAGACACCCTATGATCTTACCGATAAATAAGTAATTAAGCGGCGCGTGAGCAAATGTATTCAACACAAAATATGGCTCCTCGTATAAGAAGATCAGAGATTTCTGAAATCTCTCCAGAGGCACTTTAGGACTGAGGAGTTCAAACAAGAGGCACCGCCTCCAAAGTTTAAAGCCGACACGACAAAGCTGAGCTTTGTGAACCAATCGACTGACACACTGTATTAGTGCGTGTCGTGCTTTTAAGCAGCCGCATGCATATTCATGCATACCCATCAGGAGGCCTCACTCTTACTTTTTGGCCTGTAGGCTCAGCAGTCATTTCATTTGGGTGCATTTATGTGTAAAATAATAATCGCCTTTTATTTGGCTCTTATATCCTTTGAGAAGAATTTTGCTGCCAGCAGAGATTCTTATTCTAAATGCTAGAAACCCAATCTTGTTACTGTGCAGTGCTGTGAAAAAGGATTTCCTTCCTAACAGATTTCTTCTGACACTGACAAATTAGCAAACTGTGGCAATCAGTTATTTACGTGTTTTTAAAAAAAACTTGTTCAGTAGAAAAGTCACATTTGGAGGGTTTCTGAGTCATTCTGAGATCAGCTTTACATTATTGTCCACCCGCATCACCCAAGAGTGATTTAGCTTTAATGTCCCAAACTACTTGTGGGATATTTTTCTGCAGGATCTTCTGCTGGAGAACACAGAGAACGGTTCCGTTAATGCACCCCAGCAGGACCAGACTGTTGTACTACATCTGCTATGTTTTACTGTTATTGTTATGATGTTATTCTTCTGAAATGCAGTGTTAATTTTAGCTGTACCGGCTTGAATCCTCTATTTTTTATTTTGTTTCATTTTTTTTTTTAGGCTGACACTCCCCCACTGAGACCATTTCTGCCCAGTCTCTTTGCTGGTTTCTTCTAACTGAGGTAAGTGAGACCTGCAGTGCTTCAGATTTTGTTCTGGGTTCTTTTGCGATCTCCCTTGGAGGCAATTTTCACCTCTGTTCCACGTTTCCTCTCTCCGCTGTGGTTTATTAGGCTACCAAAGTCACAAATATGGCCTTAGAAATTTTTAATGCCACTGAATAAACATCTGAATTGTGACTTTTTATTGGATGTATTGGTTCTATTGTGTTAATATCCAAAACAGTGTCACATCTCTGCATGTGATCAGTAACTGCAGGCCATCCGCCCCTGACATTCTCGTCTGGAACAGGGTGTCCATGTAAGCCGAGCGGGTCGCTTGTGTTTAGCAGTGAGCACATGGCTGCAGTCAGGTGGCCTATTGAACGGCAGCGTGCGCTCCGCCTCACAATGAGAACAGTCTGAGCAAAGACCTGAGTCATCTCATGTCTCCTGGCCAAGTCCCACACTGTGATCACAGCTCTGAACACAGAACAGGTGACCCAGTTAGAGCCGCAGAGGGAAAGAAAAGCAGAGCGTGGCGCTGAAAACAAATGCTGGCAGGGGAAAATAAATCTCTTCAATATGACATTACTCAGCGAAGTCATTTAAGGACCTGCTGATGTTTGGAAGCTCTCTGGATTTGGGATAACGAGATTTACATGAGAAAATCATCTTTTCACTGCCAGGAAGCCGCTTGGACACAGTTCAAGGGTTGTTACGACTCAGACAGCCCACGCTTCTTGGTTGCACAATTCCCTCCAGTTTTATGCGTTTACTCTTCAAACTAACGTGCGAGCACGACTTCTTTGTCGGTTTCACAATCTTCGAGAATTTCCTGAAATTCTCCAAACCGGAGATAGTGAGACGTTGGTGATGGAAAGTGGACGATTTTTAGCTTTATCGGACCTGATCAGAAACTCACTGGTTTTATTTTTACCAGTGAATTATGATTGGTATCACCATGATACCAATCATAGTGATAATGATACATGGCTGGAGGAAAAAGGTGGATGGAGTGTCTTAAATGTGTGAAAATGTTGCAAGATTTTATGACTTTAGAAAATAAATACCTTTAAAATCATTGCAAAATTGAAGGAAAACATACTTTACTGTCATTGTGAAGCACAACATTTCTAAAAAAAATTAATAAATAACTGATGACTGATGATAGCCTACCTTAAGACTGTTAGGTTATGTCAGTGCTCTATGTGCAGTAAAAATAAATAGTCTTTATGATAATAGATTATGGAAGATTATGGTTACATGACTCTACTAAGACAAATTATAGTCATGGATCACAGTGTGCTTTTACTGCCCATCAAAAAAGAATAACTCCCATCCCCCCTCCCTCTGGTTTCACATTATTTTTTTGTTCACAATTTCTAAAGATTTAAGAGCAGCTTCACTCCCTCCTCGTCTTTCCATCCACTGTGCATATGAGAGTGTTTGTGTGAGTATGTTATGGGGAGTGGGAGGGGGTGCCTGCTGTCCTGTGACACTCTGCTCTTCACTCTGACTGTCCTCCACTCAGTGGTCCTCTGTGTGCAGCGCGAGTGGAGCTGTGGGTTGCAGATAAGAGTCTGTGTGTACATGGCATGTGGATGGGGGTGGGGGAGGTGGCATGTGTGAAAAGAGCAAGAAGAAAGAAAAGGATTCAGTGCTCCTTCTCCCCCCGTCACGTTCACCTCTGGATGCCCTCTGCTTATAAATAATCCATCCAGTGACACCAGTCTGGATACCTGGCACGGTTACAGAGCAGGAGCTCTAAACCTGCAGCCTCCGCCACCGTGCCCTGCCATTGTTCGCTTGACAAGGGTTCGTGTTGTAATCGCTGGCACCTCCGCCGGTCTAGACGAGCTCTAATAGGAGCAACCTTCGCTCGCGTCTTTATTATGCGTTTATAAATTCCTCCACAACAAGACAAAGAGAAGAGAAATCTGTAATTAAGAAGCTGGCGTCCACAGTCCTCCCTGTTTTTCCCCGTCACACTGATTACTTGCAAAAGCGAGCGGTCTGACTCACGATCATTACAACAAAAATGATAATGAACACAAAGGCAGCATGTTGTGTTTTCTCATGCCTTTCAATAACAGCCGATGCTTTATTAGGGCGTAGTGTTGTTGCGAAGAGGAATCGTGAGAGCAATGTCAGCAGCATGAATTAGCGGACTGCAATAGAAGCTCCTGCAGACGTGAACTCAGCCAAATCTGGGTCCTAATTAATGCTCCCTTCTCATGCATAAGTCAGGCGTCGCCCCCCAGCAGAGCGTTCAGCGCAGGCTGGAATAATGACACAAAACATGAACTTTTAGTCCAGGGACATTTTTCGGTGGAGTTTATCAGAAGCCGTGGTGCACAGCCACGCCGGTGTCAGTGAAAACATGACGTAGGT
This sequence comes from Phalloptychus januarius, assembly GCA_902982915.1. NCBI lineage: Eukaryota > Metazoa > Chordata > Actinopteri > Cyprinodontiformes > Poeciliidae > Phalloptychus > Phalloptychus januarius. Next base: position 14,054,190 of record CADWAE010000471.1, on the reverse strand, counting down.
CGTTACTTCACCTCGTGTGCCTTTAAGCCAAACGAGCAGAAAACGTGACGTTTTAAAGTTATGAGATCATTTGTTTGAGTGTTGTCCAATTTATTTCTTAAAAATTGCTAAATGCATAAAAATAGTGTAAAAATACTGTAAATTTTGTCCTAATAGAAGTTTTTTTTATAATTTCAAAAACTGATATTAAACCTGAATAAACATATTTTTCTCTTTTGCTTAAGAGGCTATTTTTTATAAGTTGCATTATACATTGCATATACAACACGACTTAAATTACAATGTTCGACACTTTCTATTATGTAACTAAATGACTTTGTAGCATAAATTTGTTAAATATGATTTACTCCGTATTGTTTTGCAGATTTTCCACTGTAAATTACACAGAACATTCAAATAAATGACCAAACACATGAAATAATTTGGGTAAATTACAGTGTTTAAAATTTTTCCCATCACTAAATAACACATTACTAAGTTTCAGTTCCAAGCTGGGTCTCAATGATGTGGTGTGCGCGTGCGTGTGTGCGTGTTTGTTTCCTCTGCAGGTCATTACATCAGCAGAAAAGCTGATGATGGTGGAGGCGCTCTTTTCCAGAGAGCTGTGTGAGATGTTGATAAAAGTTGATTCTTTGCACAGCATCAACAAAGCTGCTGTCTCATGCAGTGTCATCTGTACAGTAACAGCATTACGGTACTTTTCCAAATATTTCTATCGACCAGTTTCTTATTAATTGCAAGCCTAGGGACCGAGATGTGAGTGCTGGCAGTACTTTTACCACCGACACACTCATAATGGATGACTCCTGAGGAACTGGGCAGTTCTGTTAGTTTTTGAGCAAAGCATAAAATGGATTAAGGGCATTACAGTATGTTTTTCTTTAACTGAAGAATTGAAGAATTTTTTTTTTTTTTAAAGATTAACAGTTCGTTGAATGATGCCACCTTTAAGGCGTCTCCATCTTTTTCCTCTTCTTTATAGCTTATTTGAGACAAGTGTTGCGCTTAAGCAAATATTAAACATTACAATGTTAATCCTTATGTATTTAACAACATAAAACATCTAATAAGGCAGTAAAATAACGTGACATAAATCCTGAATGTATCTTAAAGCTGATGGCAGTGAATCTAAATCTCCAGAAGGTCGCTGAGCACTTTCAAATGTTTCACAATTAACGAGGTTACAAAATTTCACAAAGTCATCAAAATATTCAGGTTTTTGAGAACATGGCAGTGACGACAGGTTTTCTGTCCAAACTTTTAACTGGTCACTTTTTGGTCATAAACTGACCTTTTATTAAAAAATATAATAATAAATTCTTGATTTAAAGCTAAAAAAGGTTTGAATTAACTAGAGAAAATGTATTTATGTGTTTGTTTTCCGTCCTTTTCTGATGCACCAGCTGCCAAAGCATTCCCTTTCTTCTTAAGTTTTTCCTTTTCACAAAGCAGACTATAAACTGTTACAGAGGAAGCATACACTAAATGCTCCTCCACCTCTTTTTTTTCTCCCCCACTCTCATTAGCGGTGCAATAAAAGGACCGGGTTGAGGCCATTTGAAAAGATCCAGTAAGAACATGTTTGCTGATTGAAACCCAACCTGTTTGTCATGCCTGCTTCAGCTGAATGCTAATGCTGACCACCTCAATGGTCTCTCTTCATGTCGAGATGCAGCCAGGAGCTCAGTAGCTGACCACCGAAACACGAATTCACCGCTAGAGCGGCGGAGGAGCCAGGAGAGGACAGCGGCGGCTCCCGGCCAGAACGAGCCCTACAGCAGCACTGGCTTTTATTTGTGGTTACACTGATCTAAAGAATGAAGGGAGTGCTCCAAAAGTTTTGTTTTAGTAAACCCTCCATCCCCCTCTTTTTCCACCCCCATTTTCCTTCTCTTTCTGCCTTTGCTTCATTGGTAACGAAAAACAAAAAGTTTATGTTTTCCAAGAAGTTTTGGCTCAGTACACAAGAGCTTCAGCCACACTCCAGTCATCAAGCTGCACTAATACACAGAATCGGCTCGTCCGGCACTCACACCATAAACTAATAACATTTTAATTGATCCTGCTGCGCATTGCTGCGATATCCAGCCTCCAGGAAACGGCAGCAATCAAATACGAATTTCGAAATACCAGAGCACCAGAGCAAATACACAGCAACCAGAAAATCTCACCGTGCAACGTCAGATCCAACCAAGGTTATGGCGGTCCACAGAGAGACAATGCAGGTAAACACGGCATAATGGTCATCGCTGTGGCTCTTACTGAGGGTCTTAGTGCTTTGTTTCCGCATCTCTGCCAAAGGTAATGGGATTTATCGGGCGTAAATGCATTTCACTTACTGCATGGAGGCAAATAGGAAGCTTAACTATTGATCCACAAACAATTTAGTTGCCCAGCTGTCCAGAGAGAGGGAAAACAGGACTCCCCTAAATGTATAATGAAGCTTCCCAAGAGCCCTGCTTCCTCAGTATTCCATCCATGTGCAGGAAGACTTCGCCTCTGGGCAATTAGCCCCTCACGCACTTCCACCGTCCTCACCCAGAAGTGCAGGGATCAATCTGCTAAGGAGCAACTACACTTTACACTCAGGACTCTTTTCATGAATGTAACAATCCCCATGGACTCTTATCCTGTTATATTATTTAACATCGCCCAGCTGGAGACTATAAGTATGCTTTATATGCTATGAAGGTAGCAGGCCTGAGAAAACTCTAAAACAGAATCTTTCGTTACTGCGAGGAGAATGAGAACCAGTTAGAATAAGGAAAAAATATCTGTTTTTAAGATCTATAGATGCTCCCAGCTTCACGCGCAAAGTCACCATGAAAAAGCCTAGATCCACTTCAAACGCTCTTTAGCACCTGCTCATATTCTTTTTAAAAGAAGGGTAAAGGTAAAGACGTTACCAAATAGTAATAGTTCATGTTATTATATGGCTGCTTCTTCGCCCGAAGCGCTAACAGGTAATAGCAAAGGCAGCAGTGGCTTTTATTAGCTTACAATGAGCTGAACCGATAAGGGATTTCTTTCAAAACATTTTAGCACCTAAAGCTTTTCCAAGATTACAGCCAGTCATCGACGCGGCCATCACAGGTTCAATTTCTGTGAAATTGAACCTGTGAAAAAGATTTTAAAAATCTTTTTATTTTAATGATTTTTAAAATAAAATCTTTAAAAAAATAAACATTCTCAAAACATACAATATCATTGTTTATCGCAATAGCTTCTGGGACAATTTATTGTCCAGCAAGATTTGTTATTGAGACACTTGAAAACTATATATGTGCAAACAACTTTGACAGTGTACTACAAATAGATAAACCAAGTGCCACCTCTTACGTTTTCAAAGTTATACAACATGGGATCGAGATTTCACAGCTATTTTCTTTTACACTGTAAGACATCAAGCTTCTCAAAAGCACTTTGTGAAACAACTGTATGTATTTACATCCCCAACCTTGGGATTACATTAGACACAGTTTGCTAATTTTCAAATAACATCATCGTGAAAGTCCTGAATCAGCACACCTGCAGAGGTGCATAAGCAGATGGCTCTACAGTCTCCCACCTAAGAAATTGGTTCATTTGGAGCGACGCAACATCTCTGCTCAGTGAAAAGGTAAATAAATGCTCAGGAGGATATCCAACACTTGGACAGGTAGTTTAATTAAGACCCAATCACATTTAGATGCTTAAAACTGAGTATTTAATTAGGGGTTATTGTCCTTAGAACTTGTTAACCTCAAAAAGGAGAAGTGCTCTCATTTCTGCACGCTATCACCATTTAAAACTAAATTGTAATTGGTTATTTGATGAGCAAGTAACTCTCGCTTTAATTCTTAGATTCATAGAGCAGCTAAAAGAGGATTTTAGCTGCTCAACAAACCAGACTGGACAGGCACTATGATAAAAAATATACAAATATTCTCAGATAGTTATAGACTGATATTCCTAATGCCAACATGAAAAACCACACATCTGTATATCTTTTTAATTGAGACCACAAATCCCAGAAGTTTGACTTTGATTATAAAGTCTAAAGAAAAAAGAGAGCAACTCGACTCACACCAGAATCCGATCCTTCCTGGGACTCAAATTCAGCCACAATCAACAACTGAAATCTTATTAAAGGCTTTTAAAAATGAAGATGGTTTAGATTGAAGCAATTAAAATCAAATTGCCCCAGATGTTTCAGCACAGACATTTTATGTCCTCCACTTACATGTATTTCCTTAAAAAACAAATGTTTTTTTGTTTGTTTTGTTTTGTTTTTTTGGCCCGGTAAGTTAGAGAGACGGTACGCTGGCTGCTCATAATAACACATTTTAGACAGCATTACAAAACTCACCACTGTCACTTTTTAAAGAAGGTAAATCTCATTTTCAGCTTCATCTGGGTTATTCTTATGGAACAGCAGAGATCTTCAGCAGTCAAATCTTTGCTCTCGGCCCTGAGCCCCCCTGCCCCCATCTTTGATATTGCATTGATAACATTGATCCATGTCATCCTGTTTCTTCTCTCAGTGGCAGAGGTAGACATCACTGCTTGTCCTGACCTCTTTATCGCGATGTAGAACGAGTAACCTGATTTTCAAGGGGACATCATTTGGCAGACAGACGAACCGGAGAAGCACAATGAGTCACTGAGGATGCTTATCACTGTATTAGAGAGATTAAATCACTCTGACTTAGAAAAGAGGGGAAAAATTTACATCAGATTTCTAGTTAACTGTAGAGTATTGGTGGGATTTTTTTTTTATTTTTCTTTGCACCTGGAACCTTTAATACTATAAATAGACAAAAAAAAACAGCAGCTGATATCAAATAAATCCATTCTTGGCCATGTGCTGTTTTCATTTATGCTGTTCTTTATTTGAACCAGATGACAGACGAGATCAACATCCATGCATTTATTTTGCACATGCAAAGCGATGGTTGATAAAGAAGGAACGTAGTATGTACAATTTTTTAAAAAAATCACTAAAGTCAGCGCAGAAAAAGATGCTTAGTAAATAGTTTGGACTCCCACAATAGGTACTGCTGATGTCCAGATTGGAGCGGTAACTATTTGTATATTCTGTGAACAATAATAGTTTTTACTAACGGAGTAATAAGAGCCTTCGGCAAAATATCCTACAATTTTAAAAGTCACAGTATTTAGTGTGAAAATCATCCAGTAACTTATTATGAGACCAAATTGCATCCAAAATCTGTTTCGCAAAACAGTTTTGTCATAAACTCCCAAAGATGGCTCCATTATTCTAGCTGCCTCTAGCAGTTCATCAGTCAACGTTATTGGCAATATCCTGCACGCAAATGAGCTTTCAAAGATCAAGACTGCAGTGCAACACGCCTGGAGGAGAACTGTGCAGGATAGGGTGGAAAATGAGTGCTTGAAGGTCTCTCAGCTACACATCGAAAGCCACCGGTTTCATACGATCAAGTCGGTCAGCACACTGCAGACCGACTTGTCCGGTTTGGTAAGGTAGCATCAGTTAACCCTCACAGGAGTTCAAACTTTTCCTGGCATCTCAGAGGCATTTTTATTTTGATGTAAGAGAGGAAGTGGGTTTTTTTTAGTCGCTCTGTTTTGCTGACAAAGTAATCTAAAAAGACTGAACCGCCCAGCTGACGACACCCAGTTACAAATGCATTGACTCAGAACCGCACAACTTTTAAGCTTTTAAACTTTTAAGCTTTCAACATTTCAGGTGGAAAAGAAAATTTAACGGAAAATATTCAAACCGTTCAGAAAAACGCCTGCTAACTATTATCAGCTAACGATGTTATACCTTCATACGCAATCAAAAAGTCAGGATTTTCAAATGTTTTGTCAGTAGGACGCTGTTTGAAACTGAGGATCAGTTAAACTGGGATTGCAGTTTTATGTACTGAGCAGAGATTCTCTCAACACATTCCCCAGTTTATGAAAGCTATACTTTTAAAATTAAAGAGGGTTTTTAGTTTTTCAAAAATTCTAACTAAAATCCCACCTCTTCTTTTTCTTGTGAACCCAGAATTGTCCATTATCTTGCCTCCTGACTTGAACGTACCCTTACAACCCTATTATTTACATTGCTAAATTCACACCACCGCTCATATCAGACAGGATAGGTTTGCAGGTTGGAAACACAAATGCAAATCGATCAGGATTTTGTCAGTTAGTTCCGTTTGCCTTCAGGAACCGTGCAGAAGCACGCATGCACACAGCACAAAGCCGTGCACAGTGGGAGAATCAATGGCATGACTGCTGGAAAACTCCACTCATGAACGGCTACTAAGGACTGGGATTCTTTCTCCTTCTCAGGCAAGAACAGAGGAGGAGAGGAGGAAGGTCTGTCTCTGGGCAAACACCATGGACGTCATGTCTCTCTGCCGTACCATAAGTGCATCTCCCTATTGATTGCTGGTGTGTAAATTGTTGAGCAATCAATCTAAAGCATCAACATAAGAGCATTGCTATCCCCCCTCCCATACACACACACTTTTTGTAAGCAAGGCACAAAGAAGCTCTTCCACAGTCAGCCAAGTGTGTTTCGGTAATAAAAGCCCATCCTTCTGCATGTGTTTCTGCATAGAGTAGTTCATCTGCAGAGGCTGACTCAAAGCAAGTGCTCATGCTCCTTCTCATGTGAATGCAATGCATTTAATTGTAGCGGCAGGAGAATGCCTAACAAACTTTCCAAACTGATGCCAAATGCAAACCACGCCAACCATTTTGAAATCTCAAGCAACATTTATCTCTCTCGAGCCAGCTATTTTGCTTTGACTCATTGCACAAAGATATTCCTCACCCAACGCCTGGAAGGACATCTGGAAATCAGTCTAATCTGCTGTAATGAGTTTAAAATTGCTGTAATCCTGAGGGGGCAATCATCCAAGGCTTGTAACTTCAATTAAGGATGTCAATAAAGGTCTTGGCGAAATAGAAAAGAACGTAGCTGCAGTGTAAGTCTTCAAATTGATTTAAAAAAACACACAATCTCTGCCAGAGATGGTCAAAGAGTGCAGCTAGGCACACTTGAGTTCATCAATGCATGATGCATGTAGATCACAAGCCATTTCATCCTCATGTCTTGTTGGATAAAAATGTTCTCATCATTCAGAAAATGATATATAGATGAGGCCACGGTTTAAAGCACAACAGGGAGATAAAACGCAAAAAACTAGCCTGCGTGTGGAGGATTAGCTTCCTTCTTGGAAAGGTAATTTCATTCACTTGGCAGTGTTTCTGTCCTCAGGGTGCACACAGCCCGGCACGGGGATGCATTAGCCGTCACTGTCAGGTGAAGCGATTTATAAAAGTGCTTCACCTGACAGACAACGATGAAATTCCTCTGCATGTTTCTGCAACATTGGGGCGAAGAACCTACACAGCCATAAATCTCACACCCGCTCAGAAGGGAAAGCAAAACCAGTCTGGGTCATAAATCAAAAAGTGCATTGGGTTGAAAGGGATTTTATTCTCTCAGAGAAACTGCTAAGAGTTGCTGCTAGAGGCTGACAGTCAAAACAATTTTGTCTTGCAACATCTCCCTCATCAACACAAGAAAATACCTGTGGAACTGATTCGTTCTGACTGATTACATGAAAAAATCACCAAGAAACGCTCATTACCCCCCAGCAGGAAGTTCTGTCAGCTCTCTGGTCTGTGCCAAAACTCATCATAACAACCAAGACTGTACTTCATCCCAGTATCAGTTTCTGAGGTTGTGTAAGCCTCACTGGCAAAAATCCTGTTTCAAAGAATCTAACTGACCAGAGCCAAAGCTGCTTTTCACTGAGATCGGGAATTACAGCACTGTGGACTTGCATGAAGTGACCACACCATTGCTTTGTCCTGCCAATGTTCGCTCTATGGCTAACAGGATGGACACAGCCAAGCACTTCAGCTGAACCTGCAAATAAGAGACTGGGGGGGGGGGGGTTGACCGGTTACATAATACATTTTCTAAATCCAACTGGACACGCTAGTAGTGTTGGCAACTAATATCTTTCAATTCAGGGCGTAATGCAGGATGTCTTCTGAAGTATTTGTAGAGAGGTGGTTGGGATTCCTGCCACTACAGCAGCTGGCTACGACGGGAGGAGCATGGCATACAGGTGGGTGGATGACACTGCTGACAAAGAAGTTGCACTGATATTTGAGACAAGTCTCCCCGCTGGGAGCCTGGGCTCTAGAGGTGTGACAGATGGTTCTGCCCTCCTGAGTGCTGTTTGACCTCCTACACTTTAAGGTTGATATTACTTCATCTATGCCATGCAGATAAGAGGAAAATAATATTGCTTCATTGAATATTTTGACTGCTCAGTGGACACTTTATTCGCTGTTGAGTTTCTCTTGAACACAATCAGTAAATCAGTAACAGGGCTTCAAATCAGCGTATTTAGTCACCTAATTATAGTGCAGGTGGCTTAGATAAACGTCCACAGCATGTCCAGGTTTTCTTGTTGACCGTGTCCATTCCTTTGTGATATTACATACATGGAAAGTAAGATATTTACATCTCAGAGTGAAAATGAAACCAACAGGAAATGTTTTTGTTAGCATCTAATGGCCTTTTTCCTGCGTTAGACGCAGTCCTTACTTGAGTTCCCAGGTGATCCACAGATATTTAGAATATGAGCCAAATATAAAAATATGATGAGAATTTGTGCTATTTTTGAAGGCAAGAAGGTTGAGAATTGAAAGCACATAATTCACTTGAATTTGCATAGACTGCCCTTTCCTGAATGTATCAGAGCAACAAAAAAAAGATCAAGAAAATGTCACACGACGCTCGTTTTAAAATCGTTTTTGTAAACAAAACAAAAGAACAAATCATGCATAATCAGAAATGGGCTCGATTACTGTAGCTTTAAATGCAAAAGATAAAATAAAGTATAGGCGATTCTCAAAATGTTCGGGAACTATAGAAAATGTCATTTTTTCAGTAGATATTGTCATTTTTTTATGTATATATATATATAAATTAAATGGTCATTGACACCCTCCACAATTACTATTTTGTGTCTAAAGCACGAAAGGGTAATTGCTAAAGAAGTCGCCGTTTCCCCATCATATTAACGGAAAATTGAGTGGAAGGAAGAAGTATGGTAGAAAAAAAACACATGCACAAGTAGAAGGAAAGAGACCAAATATGTTTGCTTATGGTAACTTTGGGGATGTTCACCGCAGCTGGGGAAAGTTTTTTATGAGCTCCAGACTAAGCGCCATGTACATTTATAGTGCATTATGCAGACAAACACTTCTGCAATAAAAATCAATTTGGTCTTCTGTAATTTGGTTATCTGTAACCCCTTGTCCTCAAAATAAACAGTTGAAGGCTCGACATAAATGAATCTAAGAGTTTTTCCAACTGAGCTACTGGAATAAATCCACTTTTTAGAGATACTCTCATTTGTTAAGTCGCAAACGTGTAGAGATAAGTTTACCTATCGGTGAACTCTGCACATTTTTTCGTAACATGTCATTTCCCTGGAGCGTGGATCCACTACATTAACTCTGATTGACTCCGAATTCTTACGAGAACCACCGGACATCTCCGGTCAGGAGCGACTTGACCAACACGTAGCAGGAGCCGCTTCTCTTCCCACTGAAGCTGTGAGTCAGGACGCGCCCATAAAACCCCTTTCAGCAGAACCTCATATTCTGACTGAACCCCCGATGCAAAGGGCCGGTCCGCAGACATCACAGCTCAGAAATATGACAGCAGAGCCGAACCTTATGCATCGATCAGCAGCAGCAGCAGCGAGACGCATTTTTAGCTCCTCCGTTTGCGAGTGTTTACAGACAGACGTCTTAATCTCCTGGCTGCAAAGGCAGGCAGCACTTTGATTCATCATCGGCGGTATTTGCGCCGCTGTGAGACGATGGCCTCTGGCTTGTTTTGATTATATATATTTTTTAAAAAAATCAAAGTATTTAACTATGAAACATATGGACAGATTAAACATGCACAGCCAGTAATCCGATAATGCCTTCCAGGTTGTGCAGGTGCAGCATCTTACGCTCCAACTAGAAGGCGGCGATCGCATCACTCTGCATCCGACGCGACGCATGGAAAAATTATCATTTTTAGTTTATTTCCTCTCTTAATCGTTTGCAAATCTGCAATGCGGAAGAGGGTCGCATGAAGCTCCTTCCTACTCAGCCCGAAGTAAACAACGCTGATCTCCCAGCTTTCAAATTAGAGCGCCCAGCTTCCGCCGAAATAATCTCAAATTATATATATATATAGTTGTTCTGTTATTATTTTCCCCGGGTCTGCCCTCGGAGCCCCTTGTCCTTACCTTTTTCCTGCGTCCGTCTGGGCGTCCTTCACGATGCTGCACCTGCTCAGCTCGGCATCGCGTCTCCCGGCGCTAAGCAGCAGCAGCAGGCAGAGACACTGACGGAGCCGCGGTCCGGTCCCAGCGGATTGGACTGGATTGGATGAAGGGGCTGTGCTTGTTAACTTAGGGGGCGCTAGACCCGCTTGCGCCCACACGGTCACGGAGCTGCGGACCGCAATGTGGGGTCAGGTTCACCTCAGAGGCTTGAAGTTTATCTCATTAGCTGTGATAGAAATTCTCATTCTGCTCTGCTTCTGTTTTTCATGTCCCTGTCAATAACATATTAATGTAATTTTTTTGTCGTCTTGCAAGTAAAATATGCTTTTGTGTACTGTCAGCAGATTTTACTCCATGGTTGTTGTTTAACCACTTTTTTTATCAACTTTTCTAACCAACTAACTAAGACCATGTGCAGAGCAGGATGCTGGTGTTCTTCTGTGTGAATGATGTGTTCAATTTGATTTTTTTAGTCAGGAAAGTTAGCCTCTTTCCTGACTAAAACTGCACAAACAACATTATACCCCTACAGCTGATTGCATTATAGTTTATTTTGGGGGTATCAAAATAAATGGGGCTAAAAACCATGCACACGCGACACTTTCCACGTTTTTATTTGTTTAAAAAAATGAAATCATGAAACCTCTGCTTCCATATTTGTTTAACTTTAATTTTGGTCTATTGAATAAAATCCCAATAAAACACATAAGAGTTTGTGGCTGTATCTTAGCGAAACTGGTCTGAATGCTCTTGATTTGTTTAGCATTTGCTGAAAATACTCATGTTTTGAGGAGACAAATGTTAGACCTGTCAGCAACCAGGAATAACTCAATCTGTCCCAGCTACATATTGTAGATAAATATTCCAGTATAATCAGATTTCTTGCGCTTGCCGTGTTGGGTAGATATAATGTAGCGCTTTCTGTCTGGCTGTGAGAGTAAAAGCTGCTGAGCCTGACTGAAAGAAGTGACATGGAGGCAAAAGCTGCCGGGGAGAATACCTGTATTCACAGGTAGACCTGTAGACGCATGTTTGTACCACACATTCTGCACTTTGGCTTTTGTGAAGCATCTTTAGTAAACACTAAAACCACATCACAGGATTATTTTCTGTGGCACACTTGTTTTTGCAGACAGGTCAACAAAAGTGTAGATTTTGGTGGGATATGATGAAGAAAATATTTTCTTTTTTGTTTTTTTGCATATTTTGTGTAACCCCTACATGCCTTTTAGTAGGTTGCAATGATTGCCTGCTAAAGTTTTGGGTTTTTACTTGCAAGAAATGTAAAAACATATATGAATCTTTTGTGTTTTCCTATCAAATCCAAATAAAGTAGATTGACATTTGTGCCTTCATTCTGACAAATTGTGAACCTTTTGGGTACGAATATTTGCTTGGCTATATATTCAGAGACGTCTCAATCTAAATTTGCCCTGCCTCCACTGAGTCGATGCATCAGCAACACGGTTTAAGGTTTCCAATTACTTTCAACCTCAGAAAAACAAATTGATTGATTGTTTCTGCCCGTCACCGGCCGCAGATGAGAAATAAGTGTGCATTATTAGCCGAGGCTCTGCTTTTCACGTGATGGATATCAAAAGGGCACCTCTTACTAATTACAACGCCTTGTGTGTGCATCAGACCAAACATAGAACCACCTCAATCCCCTGGGATTAGATTCAAATCTTGGATGTAAACACCAAACAGCCAAATCATAATCTGCTCCGGCAGACGCCCGCCCCCATAAATAATTCAAGAGTCTTTGAGATGGAGCCGGAGTGGAATTAATTGAAGGACTTAACCCAATAGGAGGAATTTTGGTGTGGTTTGTGTCAGGAAGGCAGGGGGGAGCGGTGCTGCAAAAGTTCTATTTAATATGATCCAAAGCTGACTTTACATTCAGGCTACAGTCTAGTTTCAAGGCGAGAGTGACAGCTTTGTTCCTTTGAAGGTATTATTCTGACTTTTTGTTTTTGTCCTCCGAGATAGGAACTGTTGTTATTGCAAAAGACAAAAAAAAAAACCCTTAGGGGCTCATGAGAAAAAGAAAATGAGTCAAAAAACATGAGTAAGACCAAGCAAATTCGTGGAATCATAAAGCGAGCGGTGTAACACGCCGCCCAATAGGATATTATGTTTATCTGAGAGTTGAATGCATCTCAAATAACCCAGATACAACACTTTTGTTCCCCTTCTTTCTAGGCAGCGCAAATAGAGATGGATCCTGCTGGTTAAAAAAAAAAAACATTGTTACAAGGTCGGTCTCTAGGGTGGATAAGAGGAACAGCAAACACCCTGCTGTTTGAGGGAAAGAATAGGTGGTTGTCATGTATCTGTCTGGCAGCAAAGGAGGAGGAAGAGGAGGAGGAGGAGGGGCATGGAGGCAGGAAGGAGGGAGAGTAAATGTGATTTAACCCCAATAATCTTCATGGGCCTCATGCAAAAAAGGTATGACCCCCCCCCCCCACCATCAACTCAAACTATATAGCAGTGGGAGGAGGGTTTGCATCAGGAATGCAGAAAGGCCTCATGTGAGCATATTGACCTCCTGAGGAGACGTAGGCTGCTTGGGTTAATGGAAACACTAGTAAGAAAATCATGAACTCCCCATAAAAGAAATAAATTATCCCCCAACAGTAATAAAGTCTCCATTCAGTGTTGATGTCTTGGTTAGCTTTTTATTAGTTTCATTAGTGCTGTTCAAGTTTGCTGTTCGTTTCTTTTGCTTTGTTACCTTTTGTTTGTTTTCTTAGTGTTGCTTCATGAGTTTCTTGTTTTCATTTTTATTGCTTATTGTCTGTTTCTGTCGCGATTTGTTGTTAGACTGATGGAGGATCCAAGTGCAGAACATGGAGATTTAAAGTTGAAGAACAAAAATGTACAAACTCCAAAAAGGTCCAGTGCAAAAAAAAAAAAAAAAAAAAGCAAAATAAATCCAAGGACAACAGAGACGGAGGAGAAACAGGAGGAACCAGCAAGGAGAGACTTACGGAGAAGTGTTTAATTACTGATTGCTGAAATAAAAGACCAGGCTGATGATCTAACAGGTTGCAGGTGTGAGTGGAGGGAGCAGACTGAAGAGAGAGAGAGAGAGAGACGGAGGGGGGCGAGGGAGAGCAACAAAGAATAACTTTAACCAATAAATAAACATAACCTGAAACACTGACAAGAACTAACGTGAAACAGAAACAAGACGAATACAATCAGTAACATCAAATAATAACAAAACTACAATTATATCAAACAAAACAACTCGACAACCTGGGATCCAGACAGTTTCTTCTTTTGGCTCCTCTGCACTTTGCTCCAGCAATCAAGTCCAGTGAATCCACTTGTGTTTCCCCATCTTATTTATGCCACTTACCTGTTTCACCGACTAATCAAGTTCCTATTTTTCATTTATTTATTTTTTCTTCATTGCTGGATTCTCTTTTCTGTTCTTGTTCTGGAACACAAACTACTTCTGTGAACGAGTCTCACATACCTGCACCAGATCTCATTAAAATCTTCTTAAAGTGGACAATTTGAAGAAAAAACACAAGGTTTATAGCCTTTTTCATTTTGAAAAAGATAAATAAATAAAAATCTTGAGCCTAATATGCCACATAGAAGAAAGTCTGGACTCTACTGATTTAAACTGTAAAGGTCAAATGTTTGGAGGGATTTTATTTGCCCAAGGAAGTGTTCAAATCAAAATAAAGCCATGCATATTTGTGGCATTGTATGTCATCGTAAACTGGTTTGTGTGTGCAAACCACTCGCCCGCCATATGGAAATGTCACTGAGTAATCATAAACAATTATCCTCACAAGGCTCCATAGCACAAGAATAGGTCAAATTTACATAATAAAAAAAACACAAGGGCTTATATGGATGCATTCAAGTATAAACTCCCTGCAGCTCAGCACATATTTACACTCCAAATTAATCATAAAGATTCTCTAATACTTGTTTTTACATCTTTTTGTCAGAATTAATTATTTTTCCCCCGCATTGTTTTTGGATGAAAGTCACAACAAGCGCATGTAATGATCTTCTTCCTCCTTTGGCATAAGCACGCTTAAAAGCGACTGCGAATCAATTCAGAGCGGGCCTTTCCACCCCGGCAGTAAATCAAAGAGCAGGACGTTGGGAGCGGTTAATGGATGCCGTGGCAGACGCTCAGCCGGTGCAGGATGAATTCACCGACCAGTGAGCGAGGACAGAGACGGTGGCTGGTGGGGGGTCGTCCGGGGAGAAGGGGGCGGGTCGGAAGAGTTCAGAAGGGTAATGGGGCAGCTGCTTGTTGGGTGGCAATGATCAACAACTGACAGATAAATAGCATTTTTCTGCTTTGGAAATAAACAGGAAAGCCTGAGAGGGAAGGCCAAGGCGACTGAGAACTGAGAATGACCTGCAGGGAGAGAAACCCAAACGCCAACAAACTCACCTCACTAGTTATACAAACACTGTGCATATAGTGGATAAACTGCATGGTGATGTTTATTTTGGAATTATTTAGTTATAACATTGTCAATAACCTGTTTGCTTTACTTTTCTGGCAAGCAAAATCTAGACTTCAAAAGCCTGTTGATCAGTCCGGCTGCCCTGTTTCACTAGATGGCAGTAAAGTCAAGAGATGCAGTCAGTTAAATATGACGTACTGCTGCATAAGCTGAAAGATTTTCTGAGGGTTAATTGTTCACAGTGCAAATAGGTTGACTCTGCAGTTTTTGTTTTACTGTTGTTTCTTGCATTCAGTCATGTTTCATCATCAAACTTGGATTGTATTTTATCTAGTTGTGTTTTATTGATATTTTTAGTTGATGCAACTTTTTGCTCCAGTTCAGGTTTGAGGTCCTTAAGGGTTGCTCATTCTCCTTTGCAAAATAGCTGAAGCTCACTTAGATTGAATGGAGAGAATTACTGCAAACATCAGAATTACTGCTGACATCAGCTTCCATGTCTTGTCAGAAATTCAATAAACTCAATTAGCACAATTGTGCCGAACAAACTCCCAATAAAATTAACTGAAGTTTTGAGGTTGTGATGCAAAGATGCAGTATGGATACTTTTGGTATTGTAAGCGAAAATGTGCTTTCAGTCAGTAAATGTTCAAGCAAACATTACTCCTTTGCCACGGGTATTTAACGCGACAGACTTCTTTGCTTCCTGACACCATCGCTGTGTCACAATGCAACAGATGGCGGCCTGTTCTCTCTGCATTTCTGTGACGATGTGACTGTAATGGAGGTCGAAGTGCCACAAGCAAGCGCCACAAAGATGGAGCCCCGACTGCCATGTTCCATAAAGCCTTCACCGGGACGCCTCCGACTGAGGCAGATGCAGTCATCCATATTTACAAATGCTCCACTTTCTTTCATCTAGAGAAGATGTATTATAATCATGTAGGCTTGTTTGAAGCATCTAGACTTAAATGTTTAGTGTTGGAAGGTGTTTCAATTATTCCTAGAAGGGGACAAGACTTATCAATGCTCACATGGACAAAAAGCAGACTGAAGAAAGAGCTCGACATCATTCACTTAGCTTTGCTGCAGTGGATGACAAAATCATTTCTTCACATACAGACATGAAGAAAAACATTGACTCCTCTGCTGTTCATTTAAATAAGTCGCCTTTTCTCCTGAAAAGTGGTCCAGTTTAAAATGTATTTCTAGAGTTAACCTGCATCTCTTTGGTAGGCAACAGAGTAGACGAATCAAAAGATGATGCGATGTTTATTTATCGAAGGTCTGCTCGAAGAGGACGGGCAGACATGCTGGCGGTGCCTCTAAGGGCACAATTGATCCCTGCATTACAGCCCAGCGTCCAACTAAGTGTTGAAACTTAATAGGTGCCTTATGTGTCTACAAGTGTTTCATCAGCCCGTTTGAAGAGAACCCAAACATGGCTTCCTTGTAGTTTGCAATCACAGTGTGCACTACACTCAACATGATTCAGAGAAAGCAGAAGAAGGAGGAGCCCTGAAGTGCTACATACATTTTATCTGATGAGCCAATAAGACTATATGGAGAGAGTTAAAAACTTTACTTTTTTTGAGACCCTTTGATCAGGAAAACTTGATTAACTGTTAACAAATGTAAAAGAGGGAAGTACAGACATCACTTGTTGGCAAGGATTACTGCAAAATATGTTGCCATAAAACATCCATCTTTTTTTTAAATCCACGATTCAACTGAATCAATGATCAAAAGTATATAAAAAGAACAATTATAGTTTGAAGTTATTTCTAAGATCGGTGGGTTTTTAGGCTGTCATAGCAGGGCTCCAAAAATGTCTTCTAGGCTGTATAGTTAATATTTTTTTATCTCAACAAGTGCTCTGTAGAAGTAGCAATAAGTAATGGGATTTAGCAACATTTCTTCTTATGAACAAAAACACACATTATGGTTCTAATATAAATCTGCTGTTGCCAGACTGCAGAGATTATTATATGCTTTATTTATAGCTATTGCCAAATAAGCAGTTTCTGTGATAGTAATGAGAAGAGCAAAATCATGTTTTACAGAATGGATTTTTTATGGATATAATACGTTTCTCCAGACAAGACCAGGCCGATTAAAGTTGTTCACTTCACGCAAGGAAGTATCAGTCGGAAAAATTGAAAGCAGATGATTTATTTATGCATCATATTTCCCGTAGACTGAAAGTCAAACCAGTAATGAAGAGAATAAAAACTTAAATAGCTGAAATGAAATCATTTGTTAGTACAAATCTGGCTCTAAAATACAAAACATCTGAGATGCTCAAAAACAAAGTGAATCAATTCCTACAGGAGAACAACAGAAACCATTATAACCAGTTTAAATCAGAATATCAGCCTGAATAATGTGTTTTGTTGAAAAAAACACATTATTCATAAGAAAATTCCAGTCCAGTTAGTTAATTACAATTTACAAGTTGCACAGAAACAATAAAAATAATTAAAAAATGAAACATTTGAGGCTGTATATATGTTCTCTACAAGTCTATAGTCCTCTATATTTATTATAGTCAAATTAACAAATAAAACCACATCATGCACAATATTGCCACTCATATTCTGCTTGTCCCTGTACAATCAATTCATGTATTTACACAGTCGTCAAATACTCATCAACTAAATGTTTTAAAAATAAAACTTGATGCAAGTTAAGAAAAAGAAAATCTTGATTCCATCCAAAGGCCCTCAAGTGTAGTTAGTACATCTGAACAACGCTTGCCTCAATGAAACTGAATGTCAGGCATCCACAAACACCCACACACACGCACACACACAGATCCATATACATTTAAACATTGAAGAAATACAATCAATAGCATCTCCGATGCACCACAAGAAGCTTAAACAATGTTTCGATCCGATCCAAATAGAGAAATAAAGCCGGTCCTGCATGTCAAAGTGTCATTAGGTGAGAATTTATGACGTGTTGTATTTTTTCCTTGGACGTGACTCTTACAAATCCCGTTGTTGTCTTCACTGCAGTAATTCAACTCCAATGAGAGTCTTCAGAACTGAGTCACTGCTTTAGAAAGGCACTACCTGCTTAGGGAACCCCTCCACCCTGCTGGACCTTCAGCATTCACTTCTGATCTTCAGATTGGGCTAAAAAAAACAGGAGGTCACATGCAGGGGGAAAAAATAAAATAAAAGATGGCATGACACATCCAAAGCTGCATTTCAATGTCTTCGCTTGCAGGGGTAGATTAAAGAGGCGACAAAGGAGGACCTGTCAGCACGCAACTTGAAAAATTATTCACCCCCCTTGAGCTGCTTCACGTTTTCTCATCTTACAGTCACAGACCTGAGTTTATTTAACTGAGATTTTAAGTGACATATCAACACACAGCTGTGCATAAATTGAGAAGTTGACAGAAAAGGCTGTGGCGTTGATTTGTTGTCAATTAAAAACCAGTACACCAAATCTCAGTAAGATTTAATTTCTGTACAAATCTAAATGTTTGCATGTTTTGTAGAGAACATTAATGAACAAATGGGATCATAAAGTACAAGGAACAGAGCAGAAGGTCCTGGTATAAAGGCATGGAGAAGCTTAAAGCAGGGTTAGGTCAGAAAACAATATCCAAAGCTTTGAACATTTCCTGGAGAACAGTTCAATTCTTCACTTGAAAAAAAAAAGAATATAGCACATCTTCATATTTCCATCTTCTCATTGCCATGTACCTACAATGTAGGCAAGGCAGCTACTGATCAGAAAATGAGCCAAGAGGAACATAGGAACTCCTGAGGAATCCCAGAGACCCATAGGTAAGGTATGGTATTGGCAGTATCATACTGTGGGATCAGTGAAGCTGAGGGAAGATGGATCCAAATAGAGAACTATATCCAGACCTTAAGAATTGCTGGTTACAGATGCTCTCAATTTAATTTAATCTGAGTTTCCTCTAATACAGACATGCCCCAAAATACCTTTGGATGATTGAGAGATGATCCAAAAAAACATGGACTCAAAACTGCAGGCCACACTTTTCAGATTCTTCTTTGCAAAAAAAGTGAGAAAATCATGAACGTGTCCCTTTCCACTATATACACACGTACCAGTTTGTGTGTCACATAAAATCCCAATAAAATACACATAAGCTTGACACTGTAATGTGACAAAATGTAAAAACAACTGGAGGATATGAATACTTCTGCAAGGAACTGCGCCCTCTTTCAGTTATGTTGCCTTAGTTGGTGTGCATGTCCTGCCAGTGGGATTGTAAATGCATTTGGAAACTGAGTTATTGTCACGGCAACTTCCTGTTCTCAGTTGGAAATACGCACGTTAGCTGCTTACTGTTGACATTTTACACTGCTTCAGTGAAACAAAAATGTCAAAATCAACATAATATATGTATTCCAGAAAAGCACTGCATTGCTCATGTGAGGCCTATTGAAAGATGCAATATGAGTTAATGTCAAAGTATTAATAATATATGTCTTAAAGTAAAAGCATGAATTGTCAAATCAGTATCATACAGTTCAGCTACTAAGCCCGACGTTGTCAGGAAGATTTCCAAGTGAAAACAAAATCAGTCTTTCTATGTTTCTTGAGCCTCACATGTCTCTGAGGTGTGTGATTATGAAGCCATGCAGCGTTGTGAGACCCCAAAGCCCCCCAAACACAAACCCCCATGCTAAATGGAGATTCTGCCACTGTTGGGATGCAGCGAGCACACCACACCGCTACACAAAAGAGTTCAAGGAGTTCATGGCGTTAATCGGGGATGGGGCCCCTGAGCTCTCAGGGCCCTCAGCATTGTCCCTGCTGGAACTCTTTCCACTATACTGGCCAATAAAGGAGCCGTCCTCGTTGAACTGTCCGTCTCCTCCTTCCCCGTAGTCAACTAAGCTGTCGTCACTGTCGTCTCTCTTAACCGTCCCGTTAGACGGCGTGCGGCTCTCTTTTACCAGTTTATGGTCCTCATTGTCACTGAAGGAGAAAATAACATGCAAATGTTACAGGTGAGATGAGGTGGCAGATGCAAGAAGATTAGTGATCACTTTTTTTTAGATGGAGCATAAAACGGCCAATTGTGACTCACAGCTGAGGAGTGAAAAGCCAAAAAAAAAAAAAAAATTTTTTAAAAGCTGCAATTTGGATCTAGTTTTGATTTTGATTTGCTCCACGTCTAAAAAAAAAATATAAAAAAACAGAAGCTATGATTGATTGGTTTCTATCAGGCAACAGGGAATAAAGCTCGAGCGGACACACTCTATCTAAATTCCCCTTGAAACCAAACGTCAGGTGGTGAATGTGCTGAGGGACAAAGGACAAAGAGCATTCCCCATCCCAAGACAAGAGGCTGTGATGAAAAACAAGAAGCTCTGGCACTAGGAAGTGAATAAAACTGAAAAAGCAAAGACTTCAGATGCACGTCCTGCAAAGCGAGCATCAGAATAACCCCAACCCGGGCACAACGTGTGAAACATCTGCAAAGAAAGCTGTCTACGGAAACCAGGTCATGAGAAACATTCCGTGGTTAAATGAGCTGAACGTCAATGAGATGCGTTCATAAAGCCATCATAATGCTGCGATGGTCTTCATATTTAACACAGCAGATTTATCTGTAAGCATAAAACATTTACAGTGTCAGAGCCGAGGCCGAATTGATGAAGAAAAGTTGCTACGCTGAGCATGATCAAGGCTTTATGAGTGAATATTAAAACTGATGACAGCAGACGCTTTTCTCCACAGTGACTTCCACCGACACCATCATTCCCCTTACCTTCACTGAGACCCACAACCCCTGAGATCAAACCAGGACATCTCACTGAGGTCCCACACAGACAGACATTCCTACACATTGGTTCAGTACTCACACACACTTAGGACAGTTCACTATTTTCACATTAGTGAGGAACAAAATTACGTCTTCAACAGAAATTAGTTGCTCTACAAACAAAAACAGTTCGGGAGAGTTAGGTTATGCCTTTTATTGACATACTGTAAGGTTCCCGCTGAGAAAAACGAAACAGGATGAAAGCAAAAAGTCTTCTAACAAAGGCACTATGTTACTCGTACACTTTGCAACGTGGTTTGTCTAATAAATCTCTCTTTTAGTTTGCATTTGTTGTTGTGTTCCTCTTTTTATATTAATACAATGGACTGTTGGCATTTTTTTAGCAATAAAAAGTTCAAAACCATCTTGTACTGGTGACACTACAAATTATAGAGCTTGGGTATTATATTTCTATTTCATAAAATGTAAACATCTTGAAAACACAAAACATAAATAGCTCTCAGTTCTGTTTTACTTTTATGAAAGCAGATCAATAATGTTAAAATTTCCATGAAAAAAAAAAAGATTCTTGGAGTCATGTTGCTCAAAAACAGAAAGGCAATGCCATTAGTACTTCTACAGCAACTGTTTGTAAGCTTAACACAAACGCTTACATTTTTTTATTTTTCAGTTCCATTGTTGACACAAGTAGTCATGTAACACTCAAAATAGAGTCAGAACTCCCCATTGCTTTTAAATGGCTGACTAGTGTGCCCGGTTGTTATGTCTCCAAAATACTGTGATTCAAACTGCAGCATTACACCTGATTTACCTTTTCTTACTGGAGTTAATGGGATGCAGGTTTTTGCTGTATGAATTCACACCAAAGCTAAACTCTTCCCAACTATCTCTACTGATCATTATAAATCCCACAAGCAGTTGTTGTAAAGGTAATCTGATATATTATGCCTAGTTCAAAAAGATGTCTGTCCTGGTAAAATAATATCTTGACGTGTTTCAGAGACTGATGTAACTTTGTCATCAAGATAGTAAAAAGAGCAATAAATAATATTGGGATCAACTTAACCATTGCCTCCAGTACTGCTGATTTTGATCTTTTTATGAATTTAATCAATAACAAATGGAGAACCAACAACTTTAGGCTTAAGATGTAATACAATTTAAAAACTTGGTGTCAATCTGTCAGTAGCACAATTAAACAGCCTATTCAGTCTTCAGACATGCTTTAAATGCCACATCAGATCCATATGCATTTATACAATATATATATATATATATATATATATATATATATATATATATATATATATATATATATATTTCAATCAATAAATATATTCAACACATTATTCCCTGGAGCAGAATGTTGAATACCCATGCATAAAATCCATCGAACATATTTATATCTACATACAAAAAGGAATAGAATACAAAATATAAAATCAAGACTATCTTATAAATTGACTTTTAAAAAACAATATTCAAAAACGTTACATGTACAGATTTAAAGTGCTTCTTTTTTGTCTTTTTTTTCAGCATGCTATTGGAGATGCAGCCTAGATGAAGGAGGCTAACAAACATAGCTGGAGAACATCCAGAAGGTTAGGCAGAGTGTTATCACTATATTTACTGTCGACAAAATGCTTGTGATTAGTTTATTAGCTGGGATGAGAGTTAATGTTCGCTCGTACTATTCATCTCTTGTAACAGTCATTTTTAAACCTTTGACATAGTAAAATTTGAAATCAATGAAACCTGAAGATTCCTGATCCCTACATGGCACCACAATGTGATGTCCCGCAGACACACCAGTCCAACACGAGATGCCTCCAAGACATCCCCGACCCATTCAGAATCTTGGCAGAAGCTCAAACCGGTTGCCTTCCTCTTGATGCTGTGACTGATATTGGTGGGTTTGAATGTCAGCTGCAAGGGTTGGGAAGAGGAAGGAAGTGGGCCAGAAGTGGGCACAAGGCGAGGGGGGCTGATGGATAAAAATGGACTTTGGGGGCGTGAGGGGTCCAGCAGCAAGAGCGCTTTCTCTCACCTGTATTCCACAAAAGTACAGTCATCATCTTTCATTGGCTGGAACTCCGGGTCTGTGTGTGCATCCTCCTTTTCTTTGACTGGGGACATAAACAAAGAAAAGTGGGCTTTCTCAATATTTGCAATAACACTTCTTTACTTGTGCCATGTTCTTTTGCTTAATGTTTGCTTTGAAATTTAGAAAAATGTGCCAATATGAAATAATTTCCTAACAGAAAAGGAATCAGTAACATTATACAGTACCCGACATTCACACAGCAGTAGAAATATCCCACATTCTGAGAGCAAAAATCTAAAAAAACCCAGTTTTTTCTGACAGCTTCCAAAGATAGCTGAAGACGCTGTGCATTGGGTTTGTTTGTGCAGTGACTCACCAGGGTATTTTCCTCCTTTATTCCTTTGAATGAAGCAGATAATGAGAAGGATCAGGATGAGCAGAGCGATGGCGCACATGAGGCCAATGAACCATCCCTGAGTGGCGATGTCTACCTGTCTGCTCGTCACAGCTGGCCAGAGATGGAGAGATAATGCGATAATTGTAAATGCAATATTTCTACAGTCTTTTCAGTGATGAGGAAAATCTCCCTCCGATGATGTGCTGAAATGGCCGTACATTGTTTTGGCAGCTGCTACAGCCATCAGTTAGTCATTTCAGTTCATGGGTGAACCATGATAACACATTTTACAAATTGTGTTAGATGAGCAGGAAATCGTCTGTATTAATTTAAGAATAAGATGAATTGCGTTAGAAGTATTGCAAAACAAATTTTACATTTAATAACATTTACACACACAAACACACACCCCTACAATCACTGACCATCATTCAAGTTTTTTTTTTCTAGTCTAGGTTGGAAATTATAAATCTATGCTCAAAATAATCTATATTAGAATACTGTGAGTTTTTTTGTTATCTGCATATCTACAGAATGAGATGAATATACAAAGTGCAAAAATTTAAAACCTAAAGGTCATGCAAACATTATATCTCTGCATGTTTGTTACGCTGCAGCAACTAGGGGTGTAACGATACATCCAGTTCAGGAGATGCACAATGAAAAGAAGAAGAGATTTAGCCAAAACCTCTGGTAAACCTAAGAATCCACATGTTTTGTTTTTACAAATCAAGATTCACATATCACAAAAGACCTCTGTTGAGATTATTATAAAGTCAGCTAAGATTTATTCAGATTAAGCATTTTGAAAACATCAAAAACCTGAAATAGGAACTTAAAATTGCAATTAGCTGCATTTCTAGCAGCTAATTGTTAGCCAGACTCAGGTTTTGAATCATGTTAAAATAGTTCATAATTACACTGTCAGTCATATTATTGTTTCTCCTGTCTACCACCTACAGAAAAAGAATGAGATAAACAATTACAATGCAGTGAGGCTTTTTTATGCTTTTTTTTTTTTTTTTACAAATAGCTGTATGGCAGCCAGAGGGGCCTTTATTAGTTGACTCCTTCAACAAAGCAAAACAAATCAAGAAGCACATCTGGTCTTCTGCATCTCAAACCAACAGCTAAGCCCAAAAAATATTCACAAGTCAGGCAGATTTAGATTTAAAATCCCTCTCACTCAACTAAGATGTTTCTTTCGGATAAAAAGTAAGTAGAAGTAGTGAGCCACTGTAGGAAGGTTAACAAAATTAGGATTTTGAAAACTATAAACCCTTCTGAATAATGAATAGATTCATTCTGGCATCAAATCCATCTTATGGTCATTGAAAGACTTTTGCATGTTTCCACTTTGATTTGATGATTTACTTTGATTTACCCTAATTTGTACCTGCCTCCACAGATTTTCTGGTTGGCTCAACATTAATATTACTTCTAGTCAGAAATAACTTGTAGGTACAATTACAAGATCACTTGAATCTAAATCTACCAGGAGCATTTTGGACTTAACTGTAGTCAAAGTTTAAGGCCGCCACCTTCCTGCCTGATAAAACAGCTCATATTTACTTCACCAGGGAAAGCACTGACAGCTACAGTGTACTTCGTGGAAAAGACTTCAACTTTCTGAGGAAGATTATGGTGTTTTAACACCACAAGATCTCGTTACACCCCTAAGAGCAACATTTCAGCTAAAACCCAACTCGACTTTGCAATGGTAGAATGGAACACACTACTAGATATTTTATACGTTATGAGGCCTGACTCGGCCAGGTCAAGACGAAGGCTACACCCCAGGACGCGCCTCACCTGGGACCGTGACAAACAGCTCCTCGGAGTGGAGCGGCTGCTCGTGGTGACCCTTAGCCACCACACGCACCCTATACGAGAGGCCCACCTTTAGACCTTTCAGCTTAACGTTCTGAGAGCCGTTCACAAGCTCTTTTTGCCACTCCTCTTCACCTTCACCTGCAGGAGGGACGTCGACGGAGAGAGGTATGTTTGAGGGAGCGAACAGAGCTTTCAATGGTCCATGGAGATGGTGAAACGATGGGAACTACTAATAAGGCATTACTCTGCAGGCAATTGTAAATATTCCAGGAGTAGGAAAAAAATAATCAATTTAAGCTTTGAATAAATTATTGTGGTGACCCTGATAGCTCAATGTACTTCAACAAGCCCATGCATACTGAAGAAAAAAACTGTTGACAATTAGTGCTGCCTAAAATAACTAAAAGGAAACCAGCTTGGTTCAGAACTGCAGCTTGTGCTCAGGATATATTTTAATTAGAAAAACACAATAATCTAGGGAGACATAAACAACAAAGATGTCTGCCACATAGAAAATATTCAACCATATTATTCTGGTTTTCATGTGATTTCATTTAAGATAAATTGTCATAATACCCAGGATCATTTGGTTTAGTTTTTCTGCTCCAAAATTAGGCCCAAAACTGCCCAAATCCCCTCAGGACAACACATTGCAGAATCAAACCAAACAGTCACAATATGACATTTTTTTTTTGTTTTCACAGCTGTACACAGTAACAATTAGAAATACTCATACAAAAGCCATCTCAGGGACAAAATAAACATGTGGAAGAAGATGCTCTGGCTAGATAACACCAAATTCAGCCTAATCTTTGGCCGACATGCTAAATACCTTGTGTGGCCGAAAAAGGTGCATATCATCCTAAACATAGGGGTGACCGCCTCATACTGTGAGGATGCAAACCTTCAGTAGGCCCCAATGAGGCTGGGAAGACTTAACAGGGATTTGTTTGGTGATAAACACAGAAAAAGTCTGGGAGAAAACCTACTGGAGAATAGAGTGGCGATTCGCCCTGCATTAAGGCAACAACCTGGAGGTACAATGGACTGATTTAAGCACAATCATTTGTTGAAATGACCCAGTCAACCCAGGCAGGAATTCAATTAAAATCACAGCAAGATGTGAAAAGTGTTGTTTGCATACAATTCACATACTCACTGATAATTAACTATATTGCTACTAAAATGTGCAAATATTGCATGTGGACGTACCACAAATGACTAACAGCCAAAGGTTGTTGTAAAAAGTAATTATTCAGGGAGCTGAATAAAAATGGAGGCCAGACTTTTCAGATTTATATTTTTAGAAAAAAGAGCAAAACTTCCTTTCACTTTCTTTGCACTCCACAGGTATCATATTATAATTAAATATTAAAAAGTTCAAGAGGTATTCACGCTCTTTTGAAGGTTACAAAAGTATTTCTAGCCTCAAAAGGTATTTTGTTATTACTGTTTTTATTAAGGCTATTCTGCACTCAAAGCCACAAAAAAATCTAACCCCATGATCTGACACATAAAAAGGCCCACTAGAGAAAACACTTGATGTTCAGACCTTCAGATAGAGAAATAAAAGGACTATTTCTATGTCACTCTGAGCAGTGATTTCACGGCTTCGCTGTCGCTGAGATAGAAATCTCAGTCTGACTTGTCCACTGGATGCCTCAGGAGTTTTGCAGTGTTTTATCTGTTTACCTGCATATGAGCTGTCAGGGCCACCAAACAAACAAGAGGGAATGAGCTAAATGTGAAATGTGTCATGACTGATGATCACTGAATTGAGTTTTTTGAATTAGTTGGATATTACTATGATGACATTTCCTAACTGAATGATTGAAACAGTAGGTGTGAGAGAGTCATACCACAGAGCTTTTAACCTCACCGCAGGTAGAAATAAGCAATTGAAAGCGTTTTAGTCAACCTCTTTGGGCATAAACAATACAGTAAGTGCTGCTTTTTGTCAGATTTTACTCATTAATTCTGTCAGTGTTATGACTGGAAATGAGAACTCCAGCCTGAGCAATTCAGAATCCAATCACAGGAAACTTCATTTATCAAATCAGGGTCTTCCCTGGCAGGACCCAGCCTTAACATGACTGCCGATATTTTTAATCACCTGCTGAAGCCAGTAATGAAGTAGGAGTCTCTTGCCACCCATGCCTGAAGCTGAGAGAAATATCAATAGGTGATTTTTCTTACTGTTTTCTGCAATGTACTCTACATAAACATTTTTCTCTGGGCCCCAGTACTCCCAACTGATCAGGGCCCCATCTTCTTCAACCGAGGAGCTAACATTCGCAAAAAGACTCAAAGGTCGGGCTGCGCACACAAGAGAAGAGACAAACATCAGGGCTGGCCTGTGGGGCGACGGGCAATCCAAGAAATGGCAATCAATTGCTTTGTCCTGATTATACAAGTGCATCTTAATAAATGAAAATGTCATCAACAAGTGTTATTTCCACAATGAAATTAAAAAATGATTTTTTTCTGGACTCTTAGAGCTAATGAAAAATATTGATTCTTAGAAAATCACAATATTACGCAAAACAAATTAAAATGGTCGTAGGAAAAACAAAAACTAGTGCACTGTTGATGTGAACTGCACATGTGAACCAAGGAGTTAGATTTACTAAAGAACTAAATGTTGTGTAAGCCATATGTGGATTGTTTTGTGTGTTTTTATTTTATTTATTTTTTGTTCTGTTAAGACAACTAAGTCCCTCACTGTTGTTTTTAAATCACACCAAGTTTTAGATCTAACATAGTCAGGTGAACGCAGAACTAGACTTCTCTACAGAGAAACCAGATGTAGCTTCTAGAGACTCATTTTTCTTCCATCCAGAGGTCATACTGTGATCATGTACTGTGACACATGATCACAGTATGTGCATGATCACATACTGTGATCATGCACTTTTTTTTGATGGAGAAATGTCCCAAAGAGATTCAACTAGAGTTGAAATGTTAGACAAAACAATTATTGTTGCATTTTGAGGAATTAGGGAGAAGCTTGATCGATTGAGAATATCATCCACTCTGGAGTGACAGCTTTACTGTAGAGTATTTTACTGCAGAAGGCAGTGGTTCACTTAACAACATGTTTGCTATCATGAGGAGACAATATCATGTACAATTATTTAGGCAGCATTCGAACACATTGCCTGGGAAGTTAAACATTAGACACCAGCTGGAATTACACATTTTTAAAAACCTTAAGCAGTCTGTTAAATTAAGGACTACAATGTCAATGTGTAACGTGGCGATTGTTAATCCCTGATCTTAGTTTCCAGAAGAATGTACATAGTCTGATTCCAGACATTTACATTTCCAGAATGTAAATATTTGATTCCAGTTGTATACATGAGTTTCACTTAGAATAAATGGCTCAACTAGATTTAACTTGTTGATGGTTTTCTCATTTTTGAAGAGGTACTTGTAATTCTGTGACATGCATGCCTTGACCCATACAGAAGTGTGCAACAGCACTGGATGGGCCAATAAACCATCAAAAACAGAGTTTACAATCAAACTCATAATCATCTAATCCAACATGTAGTTTACTAAGATCGCAGCATAGTCTGTACCCTTGTGGATCGGACGGCGTGGAGGAAACCCTGCAACAGGATGAGAGGTTTGGGTGCCTCCTGTAAACAACACCAAGAGGATAAAATATGGACCCACCCCCAAACACAGACATTCACATGCAAAGGAAACAAAAACAGGGAGACACAGCAGACACACAGTCATTATCCGTAAAGCACAGAGTCCATTAGCATGCAAGGAAAATCCTCGCCATGCAGCAGGAAGCACAACCAGCATCCGCTGGGCAAAAAGTACAAGAGGGTCAAAGTTGTTGACAACAAAGGAAAAGAAAAGCAGCATGCCACTGTAATAAAGTCTGATCCTGTTTTACCAGCTGAAACTGAAAAAGCACATGTCAAACAGCATCTTTGTCTATGTGGCTTTGAACTCAAACATTTTGGTGGATAAAGGACAGAGAAGAGAAAAGGTGAAAGTCCTCAGAGATAAGCAGCATGCATGCAGAGGGCTCTGCATCTAGATATACACATCTGCTAACATTTGATGTTACAGGCTGAAGAAACAAACACACAGAGAAATAATAGGTGAGCTACAATAAGCTCACCACTCATCCCTCTGCCTTTATCACTTTTGTATCAGAGAAATATCTTCAATTCAAGGGTATCTACGTGAGATTTATTGGATAAATGTGGGACTGAATCTAAAAACATGGAAACAAGTTGAACCAATAGTGCAATGTATACACCTAAAAGTAAAGTAAAATACTGTAAAATGTTGTTACTTTTTTTTAAAAACAACAAAAACATTATGAGGCAACAGGTCGATACGGGTTCATTCACTTGTATCGTTGAGGTGATTATTTTATATGAATATACAGTGTAAATCTTCAGAATATGAAAAAAAAACAATCATCTAAAATGTTTGCAGAGCTGTGATCAAATGTTTACATCAATGATCCATGCATGACTATTAAGTAAATGTCACCCAATTAAATCCTGTGAGCCACCTATGAGCATAAAAAAATGTCTAAACATATATTGTGTCCCAGTATTAAAACCCTCCCATATGACCATAAATCATTCCTGCAGAAGTTATTTAGCTTGCCGATTTAGACAGCTGCAAATTTTAGGCAAGTGTCCATTTGACTTGATGTACTTGTTTCCTGGTCGGCATTATTTCAGCCTATAGTGATGTACAATAATAAATACTGAGCTCTCGTTAGTCAAATGACTGCAAACAAATCCATCAAACGCTAACAAGGAAAAACACCAACTGCAATCAATTACTATTACAAACCAGAGGTTAATGGCCCATGGCATTGACAACCTTCAACACACCTTGCTTAAAGATTTAGGTAAGTGTGTGTATATATTTAACCCTATATATGTAATTATAGGGTGTAAAGTAGAAAATTTAAATAAATTGTAACTCTTGTTATGAAGAATAATGGAACATGTGCATCTTCAGTAATAGACCATTGTTGTGCAATCTTTGAAAAATGTCAAATCACTAATTAAAAGCCCAAAATAAACTTAAAACTCCTGGCCAGAATGAGCAGATGTAAACTTCTGATCACAACTGTAAATGAGATGTTTAAGATTTTTAAACATCTTTAAGGACAAAAGTAAAACCTTTTCACATATCAGAACAAAGGCTCCTTCACAATGAAATAAATATTTTAAACTAAATGTACACATAACAGTGGACACAAGCTTCTACAGTAAAGTATTTACCATTAAATCATTAGGAAACTCTTCCAGTCTTGATTTACAAAACCTTTCTTTCTGAATTCAGCTGTTTTCTGAAGGAGATTGTGAATTAAAAAAAGCTCATGTGTCAAAAGGAGACAGAGACTAAATAGTCTTTCATCTTACATAATTGATGGCCTTTAGAAACATTTTCCTAATGTGTTTGTTTCAGTCGATATTTTCAATAACGCACAATGTGTATTTCATGAATTATAATCTAATTAGTTTATGCTTCAAGGCGTAGCCTCCAAGTAATTTACAATGCCCCTCTAAATTGATCACTGTTTCCATGGAAACGTGCTTCAAAACAAAGGTCTGATGTTAGTGTTGTCGCATTCCTTACATGCAGCTTCTTTTTTTAGCTTCCCTGCTCCAGATTAAAGATACTGCAGATTACAAAACTTCCAGACATATTCATCTTAAATTAATACGATACATAGGAGATGTACCTGCAGGTTTCTATTTGGCTAATATCTATATATAAAATCAACCATTTCTTTTAAATAGGTATTATTTTTAATGCTTGTTGACGTCTCATTTAAAGGTCATCCAAGAACAATTTAGAAATGTTAGCTATTAGTCATCTTAAATACCACAGGCTCCACATTTTGCACTTGTCTGCCTTTGATGACTTACCTTCATCCTGCTTGACGACAGCTTCTTGAGAAATGGCTGGGCCCGCTCCAATGCTTGTTCTCGCATTCAAATAAAACTTGTAGCGTGGGCTGTACTTGAGGTTTTGCAAAGTGACTGAGGTCTCATTGGCAGCCAGGGCCAGCTCCTCTTCTGGGCCAAGTTCATTGGAGTTATTGACTACAGTGGTGAGGGACGGATGACGACAACGATGGGATGGAGGATGAAGTTGGAAAACAGGAAGTTGCGTAGCAATAGGAGGAGGGTGAGGAGTTGCAGATGGAGTATCAATAATAAAAAGGGTGAAAATGGAAAGATTTGGATAACAGAGGAGTAGGGTTCAGAAACAGAAGTTGGGAGTGACCAGAGTTGATTTGTTAACTTGTGTTGTATTTGTAAGAACATTTAAATGCAGTTAAGCTACTCTAAGCTTCTTCTACATGACTGATTAAGCCATGAAAAAGAATGGCTTACAAAGCTACGCACTAGATGGCAGAGGATGATGTTCACATAACATAGATTTAAAATCTCGCTTGCTGTCTGTCAAGAAAAACAAAGCTTCTCACCTGGCTGATATCTCAGGTTGTAGCCAGTGATGTGTCCATTATGTTCATGGGGAGGACTCCATTCGAGGGTTAGTGAATCTAGGCTTGGGTTTGTGACAGACAGCGAGGCGGGCGGCCCAGGCTCTGCAGAAAGCATGAACAATGACAAGTCAGTGACAGAAAAGCTGATTAATGTAAGAGAAACCAATGTACGGAAAGAGGCAATGAGATGATGCCCAGTTTACTTCAGACAGAATATCAAAAGGTTAATGTAAATATTAACAAATTTCTCCAGCCATGATCTGCAAATGTAATTTTGTAATTTCCCACTAGATGGTACTAAACTCTCCTTTCTGTTCCTTTAAATTTAGGAGGTAAAACATTAGCACAGTAGTGCATTTGATATTTTCTCATACGACTTAAAAATGTACATATTAGAGTTTTAAAGTTTAAATGCCATACCTCCTTCAGGTGTCTTAAACTCCTGCTTTTCACTTTTGGGACCCTCTCCTTTCTTATTGAAGACGCTTACATAAAAAGAATAGTGGCTGAACGGGTGCAAACCGGGCAGCAGGCCTTGGCTGTGGTTCCCACTGAAGGTGAGCACAAGCTTCTCCGAGTGATGGGGGTTGTGTTTGTGAAGGCTGTGCGTCCTCGAGTAATGAACCTGCAACAAATAGTGTCAAATGCAGAAGCTTCATCTGTGTCATTTGTGCATACATGTTGAGCAAGGATGTTACAGCTGTAATGTTTGTGTCCAAAATACACTTTTTTTAAAAGTTAAGATTCTGCAGAGAATTAGGTGTAGACTATAGATGAATGAACTAGTAAATTAAAAAATATAATAAATGAGATCTGGCCTTTTTTCCACAAACATCCATCCATTTTCTAACACCCTTGTCCCTTAGTGGCGAGGGTTGCAGGTGCATATCTCCAGCCAAAGCTCCGGGCGAGAGGCGGGGTTCACCCTGGACAACATGCTTATCATAATCCTGTACCTTGTATCCTTGGATCTGCCCTCGTATTAAATGAGGAGGCACAGGGTCCCAGTGTATCCGAGCCACGGTGCTGTTCAGCACTACAGCCTGAACATTTGCTGGAGCTGCTGCTGGCACTGTAGAGTTAAAAAAGATACATAACATTAGAACAGGCTACAACCAAAAGGCCAGAGTGAAATGTTACAGGGTATGCAACCAAATACATCGCCTCCGGCTCTAACACAGTCTTGTTGAAAGACCTTAAAGGCCTTAAAAGGTTAAGGTGGACTCACAATCTTCTCCTGAGTAGCCGACGGCAACAACGGGCTCTGGTCCATCTCCGTGGTTGTTTACAGCCTGAACCTTTATCTCAAATGGACTGAATGTGGGTATTTCAGATACAGTATACATGGAGTTGTTGGTAGTGGCTGTTATCCAGTCGCTGCCTGGCCTCTTCTGCCTCCAACTCACTTTATAATAAAGCCCAGGACCATTAGACTGAAGGCCTGACAGAGGCTGGAGAAAGAGAAATTTGAGACATAGCATAGTCTTTAGACACTGTGCTTCTTTGGAGGTATACTGCACTGCATTACAGTGAAGTGAATAAGTATGAACAAAAATCTAATTAAGCTCTGGTACACAAATGCTGGTTACGGTACTCTTTGCAACAGCAGATCTGAATTTAGCAAATTCAGAATGGTTAAATGTATTGAGATTACCTCCCAGGTGATAACAAGATTGTTGTGTTTATTTCCAGATCCACGTACATTTTTTGGGTTCTGGTCTGGAGCTGGAGACAGAATAAAAGAAAAATCAACAAATTCCAGAAAAAAAGCCAATTTTACATTAAACCTGTTATTTAGTTGTTGTTTTTTTGACAATAATAGTTTCTTTATTTTGAGATAGAGGAAATAACTGAACTCATCTGTTGGCTACACTAACAAATTATACATAATACAACTTTTACTTAACCAGTTTATTTTCCAAAAGTTATCTGGCACTTTCCTTGGACTTTCTAGTTTCTAGTATCTGGCAAGTTATCAAAAAATTAATAAACAAATCCACAAAAGTTCAGATATAGTACTTAGTAGAACCTAGAAAATAATTTTAGATTCCAAGAAAGTACTCAGAAAGTATTCAGGACATTGATTGTAAACTTTAAGTTTAGGGAGAGCTACATATAAGTTTAGGGGAACCAAACTGTTGTCATGTTGTCAATTATTAATGTTCCGGTGCAAAACTGAATAGCATTTATAACAGCTGGCTCCCTACCTGCAGGCTCAGTTTTATACATTCGAGAGGGGCTGCTAGGCCCGCTCAGACCCACAGCGTTACGGGCCAAGACTCTGAATGTGTAGTGGACATATGGTGAAAGCTTGAGATGAGCAGTTGTCTTGGTCCCGGGAACCCGTGCAATGTCATGCCAGTGACCTTGGTGGTGCAGCGAGTCTTCATACTGGATTACAAATTCTGCATTTCAAAAAGACAATCATTTTACACTTTTTAACCGCGCTTGGCCACATATTTGCATAATGGGATTAGTACTCTCATGCCACTTGAACTCTAAAAGCCACCAAGCACACACTGAATCTGCAATTAAATGGTGGATTTTAGCAGGGCTTTCATTAAAGATGAGTGTTTGCAACATGCTGTGCATTTTTACACAGTAAACAAGGTCAAACAACAACCCACGTATTACAAGATTGTTATGTTCAGTTCAGTTAAGAGATTTGAGAAAGGGATTTTTTTCACCGACTTCAAGGGATGAATATTAATTGATAGCCATTTGGTACAACTTTAATATTTTTTTCTATTTTATTGACAAAATTCAATTTACAAGTAACAAGGCAAAATGGCTTCATCCAAGCAATAAACTTGTAACAAAACACTAAAAACCTTTTATATTATTACTTTATCACTAGTAATTCTGATTTAGCCAATCTCACAACAGAACATTTATGTGCTGTTTATGAAAACATGTATTTGGACTAGTCAATAATAAGCACACCAAATATTAAAAGCAGGTTAAGTAAAACACACAGAGACAGCTGCATAAAGACACAGACCCTGAATAGGGCTGTTATGTTCCTCCCCAGGGATCCAAGTCAGCTGAATGCTCCTCTTTTTCTGGTCTGTCAACTCCAGGTCTGTGGGGGGGTCGGGTCGCCCTGCAAGATAAAACAGCAAAAAGGAAGAGACACATAAATTTATATTTTGAACATTTAACAGTAACACCACAGTCAGGTGATTGTGGCATGATGCTTTATCCAAGCAAGCCTCTCAGTTGCAGGACGATTTATTTGCATGTTTTCATGTATTTCTTTTGCTTGGTCCACTGACGACACATGCAGACGCTGCATCATGAGATGAAATGACTGATGTTCAGTCTTCACTTCATCTCGAACTCATCAGACAAAATGAACAGATGCTCATGTTGTGAAGTTGCAGAGAAAAGAAACGCATGCTTCAAATGAATGAGTAATGATGACATATCACAAGAAGCGCTCAGGGGCCATATCTGCTCTGAAATTTGATCTGAAAACAAGAGGAAGTTGCTCCTCCTCTCACAAATGTTTATGCTGACAGCCAAACAGTGTCAATGCGATTGATTCTGCAGAAATGGCAGCTCGGAAAAACACACACAAAGAATAATGGAGCAACTCAAACTGGCAGATGTAAATAAAGAAAAAGTCGACACTCTGTGACTGTTCGATCCAAATGGCTTCTTCTGGGACGAAGCATGCTGCATTAAACTGAAACCATCGAGGGATCAACACAAACGCATGCTAGCTAAGCACATCTGCGTGCTTGTGCGTGCTGCAGGTTTACCGTGGATGACAGCTGGAGCTGGTGTGGTCTCTGTGAGGTTGGAGGGCGGCATTGAAATAAGAAGTTTGGTGGACAAATCAGCCAGAAGTAAACAGGAATGATAACTAGGCTGCTTAAGAGAAGGTCATCAAATATTTAACCTACAGAGCATGATCACTGATTAAATTCAGTCCACACTTCGCCCTAAAGAGCTGACTGTTGAATCAAATTATGCTACAGACCTTTTTATTAACGTTCATGTTTTAAAATTGTAATATTAAGCTCAGAGTCGCATACCGACAACACTCAGCTCAGCGGTGACCGAGTCTTGGTCCAGAGTGGTGTTTACGTAGCACGTGTACACCCCTGCATCTCTCTCCGACACGTCAGTGATGGACAGGCTGTTGAGTTGTATGATGAATCTGCAAAAAATAAATAAATAAAAAGTCCATTCAGTTATGTAAAAGTTCTGATATTTTCTCTAGTTTTGAGAAGTAAATAGAGGAAACTTAAAAAAGCTCCAACCGATCATCGTTAGGCAGCTCCCCATAATCTCTGAGCCATTCTCTCTCCGACACATCAGAAGTAGACAGGCTGTTGGACTCTACAATGAATCTGCAATAATAAAATAACAAATAAAAAGTGCATTTAGTTATGTGCAACTTCAGATATTTTACTAATTTTAAGAACTGAATTTAAAAAAGCTCCGACCGCTCATCGTCAGGAAGCTCCTCATCATCTTTAAGCCACATCAAAGTGGGTAGGAGATCCTTGTCGTGCTTTACTGTACACTCGAATGTCACAGATCGGCCTCTTTGGACCACCATGTCAACCGGTTGCTTTAGGATACGGGTGGGCTCTGATGGAACAGGAAAGCAAAAGATTAATAAAAAATGTGAACCTCAGTAGAGTTTTACATGCAAAGGTTGGTAAAAACTTTAGTCAATAAAGGGTTGGAGGAACCAACATAGAAATATTTGAGAAAGGCTAAGAAATATCCGGTGTGTTAGTTATTCTGTGCATGTTACAGTTATTACGCTTGAAGTATTTTCATTGCGTTTCTGTTTTGTTACAGTCCAACTAATAAAAATATCATGATTGTGAATTTGAAGGAACATAAAAGAATGAATGACTATTTGTTTTACACATCTAAAATTTTTTATTTCTGGGCCAATGTCTCAATACTTTGTTGAATCATCCTTTTATGCAATCAGAACATCACGTCTGTGACACCATATAGAGGTTACAATTTGTGCAACATTGTTTAAGTTTAATAAAATTGGAGGGGTAGCATCTCTGAAAGTCAACTTACAAAACCCACACACCTGCCACCACCATATTAATCAGAGAGATGATGCGGTCAGGATGCTGTAAAGAGCTAGTTTTAAATTGCAGGTCGTAGGTTTGCTTTTTTACCGAACCAGTTTGTTTGGAATGATTCAACTCAATTTAATTCAGTTTATTGTGTAGCAGAAAGTCACAACAATGTCCAAATCATATTCAGAAATATTTAATTGAATCAATCCAATAGAATGCGAGGATATAGCCGATACATATGATCATTTAAAACATCTTCAAACAAATGAACACACTCACCTTTTATATGCAGGTAAACGTGGTTCGCAGAGGATCCAAGTGAGTTCCTGGCAATGCAGGTGTATTTGCCTTTGTGCTGCGACTGAGCTACTTGAATCTCCAAAGTGCCGTTGTCATGCAGGATGTAAGGGTCTCCATTCAGGGTGCTGGCTTTGCTGTCTTTAAACCTAAGACACAGAGAGTTTACACCTTTGTGTTATGCTACAGGAAAGATTTCATGACAAAGTTTTATTGAGTGTTTATTAACTCACCACTCAATTTTGGGAATGGGTGACCCAAAAGAGGAGCAGTCCATCAGGGCTGGGCGATTTTCGATGACCTGGTAGATTTTGTTGGCTGGCGTCAGCACTCTGGGTGACTCATCTGCAGAATATTTATGGATTATTACTGTCCACAAATGGCAGGGATGGGAAATAGCATTAAAATCCATGATGGCTGTTGAGTTCTAAACTCACTGAGGACATTGACGAAGGCGTTGGACAGGAGGTAACCATACGGGTTTGAGATGTTGCACTGGTACACAGCGCTGGTTCCAACCTGAACGTCAGTGAAGATGATTGTGTCGTCCTCCACTTTTCTGCTGATGTCTGCAGGTAAATCTGTCAAAGCAAAAGATAGTGTTTGGGAAGTTGACCGAGAGACATCTGTAGGGATTTATGATATTGTTAATAGTCAATGAAAAACATGATTATTTTCT
This sequence comes from Phalloptychus januarius, assembly GCA_902982915.1. NCBI lineage: Eukaryota > Metazoa > Chordata > Actinopteri > Cyprinodontiformes > Poeciliidae > Phalloptychus > Phalloptychus januarius. The sequence continues at coordinate 14,016,817 of CADWAE010000471.1, read as the reverse complement.
ATCTTTTTGCGTCTTTTTATGCATACTTTAATTTTAAAATTGTAAGCGTTTTCCTGCTTATAAAGCATATTAAAACCAGGTCAATCTACAGCAACTCTACTCATGTCAGCATTACTAGTGACAGAGTAAAATGCTTTTTACTACGCAGCCGTCTTTTTTTTACTTACATTCTTAAGGGTCTCTTTTTAGTAAGATTTGAAATTTGATTTTAATCCTGTCAACCACATTATATGGTATAATGCCGTATACAATTTTCTAAACAAATTATGGGAATTAAACCACTTATTTGTCAAGAGTGCCCCAGAATCTTCATTGACCCACTGACTAATAGGTCAAGGTGACAATTAAGAGACTAATTTGATGACTGATTGAAACAAATATTCATAATGTGTGGGTTAGGTGAGCAAAATATAACTTCAAAGTGCTGTTTCCTGCCTGTCTGCAGTTAAATGATAAAGTTATTTACCTTAAAAATCACAAGATTCAACTTTTACAAGAAAGAAAATATATTATCAAATATCTTTAAGTAGCACTTTTCAAAATAAAAGTTAAATCCTTTGCATTCTCTGAATTTTCACACAAAAGAGAAAATCACCAGAAGTTTGTACTTTTACTATCTGAAAATGTTCAGGGTTCTCTCTGAATATAGCAAACTTTATGTAGGCTGTGATGAATATTTGATATTAGAGTGGATATATTTCTGACAGTGGAGCAAATTGCTCTTACTCTCTATGCGGTCACCATTCATTGACCATATGATGGAGGGTTTGGGAGTGCCGCTGGCCCTGCAGGTCAGCGCTCCATTCTCTCCTGGAGCCAGAACAAGATTCTTTGGAGGTCCACTGATCCAATAAGGGGCGGCTGCAAGGAGTACAGAGCGAAGAATTAATTACCGAACAGACAATCCCGATTGCATCTGTGCACAAATCAATTAGGAGAGGAAGGTAGAGAAAAAAGAGAGAGAGAAGGTAGAGAACAGCAGACGCACCTTTGACCTCGACGTTGATGATGTGGTGTGCAGAGCCGAGTTGGTTCTTGGCTGTGCAACTGTAATCTCCTTCGTCCGATTCAGACACGTTCACGATCCGCAAGGTCTTGTTGAAGTGAAGGAAGGACGTGCGCCTGCTGGGTAGATCTCCGCTCACTTTGGTCCAGGATACCTCAGGGGTGGGCCTGGATTTAAGAGTTGTGATCAAGCAGGCGCCTTCTCGAGGCGCTGAGACATTTAATTCTGGCGCATTCTTTGACTTACAGTCCTTCGGCAATGCACTCCATCTCCAGCACGTGTCCCCTCAGCACCATCTTGTAGCTTGACTGCCCAGATGGGATGAGGAAGGTTGGCTTCCTATCATCAACTGGGGCCTCTGCAGTTACACACACAGATATACCAAGTCAAAAATGAGGAAAAAAAAAACTCTCTGGCATCAGCCAAGAATAAAGAGAGGAGCTGAGGCAAATCATGCACTTCATGTTCACTAAGCCTCCACCTTGCAATTCTGTGGTGTAATCAAACCATCTGCTCTGAAATGTATCCATCTCTGCACACAAATACTCCTGTTTTATTGGTAAATGGGACCTTTATTTCCAGGTTCTTAAAACATGTTTATAGACAAAAAAAGAAAAAAAATCATAACTATGTAAACGTATGTCTAAAATTGACTTAGACAGTGTAAAATAAACATAAACTATCAGTTACCAAGATTGTTTTAAAGACAATAAATTAATTAAAACAGATTTTAGCATTTACATCATTCAAAGAGGTTACACTACTTATAAGCAAATGAAATGAGGTGGAAATAATATCAATAGAATGATTAAAAGTTTTAATTAAACCATCAATGAGAGAATGAAAAGGTTTACTGGCAATAGAAAAATTTTAGCAGAAGGATTAGCTAAAGAAAGGATGAGCGCTCTCACTTTTGCCAAAGATCCTCTATGAATTAGTAAGTAAATATCAGCCACCCATGTGTAGCATTACCATAAAATTATGTTAATGATAATGTTTTTAACATCAGTGGAGTGCAGTTCATCACAAAGCCACAGAAGCACTGACTGTCTACGTGAAGAAAAGAAAGACTTTCAGCTGCTTCCAGTCACTGTCAATATGTTTTACAAAAACAAAGTAAATGGCTCTGTTCTGGTGACAGAATGAGTGACCTGATTTGAAAAACGGGGATGTCAGGAATAAGAATGCTTCTGTGACCTGAGTGTTTCCAAATTTCAAGTTTTCTGAACAGTTTTTGACACAAGTCAGTCAGTAACCATCTTGATGACTCACAGCTAAAACCATTTTAATGTGTAGGTTGCTACTCTGTTAGGTCTGCAAACTGATCCCCTCTCAGACAGCATTTATCCTCCTCCTTGCTATACAAATCTCCTTATTTCAATTATGAACACACACATCCCAAATGGAGACATTGCTATCACTATTTCCGTAGTGGACAAATATTGTGTTCTGCAGTGACAGAGTGCAGTGTTCCCGAGATCATGTTCTCACCCACGGGGCCGATTTTCAACATATTTCTTGATTTCAGAGAGTGAGTTACAAGTCTGAACTATTGAAAAGTAAATTGTATAAATGTTGATGCTACATGTTAAATACTAAGTTCAGTCCAAAATGAAATTGGCATGCAGCTGTAATTGAAGGAAATCAAAGGAAAGGTACATTTGAAATGGGGTTCAGTTGGATAAAGCAGGAGTGAGTTTTGGGGTTGAAGAGGTTTAGTGTTAGTGAGGAAGCTGCAGTTTTGAGCTCTACTTTAAGAATAACCACAAGGGGGTGCTAGATATCACCCTGGAAGAAACCAGCGAACCTCTGAAAAAAAAAGCCCCAAGGATGAATGGGTTGAAGGGTTGGTGTTAGTGGGTGAAAGCTAGAGTCTGGAGCTCTGGGTTGGGAGGAATTAAACACTGGAGGGTGCCAAAAACTCACCATTTAACAACTCAGTGTCATTATAATAATCTGCCATTGTTTCATTGATTGCATCCACTGTAACACAACAAATAAAACAAAACAAAAGAAATCACACATGCAACGACTTTAAATCATGACAATTACAAAAACATGTTCGGACATCTTTTTTCTAACAGAGAGCAATATGAAAACTAACATAAAAAAAACCATTAAATATTTATATGGGGATGAATATGTAATGCAGAGTCTCTCATGATGTCAGCTGTAAAGGTTAAAATGATGAGAGAGGTCTTTGTTGTTGCAGGAGAAAGTGCATAGAAAAACGTCACACAGAAGCGACAGGAAAAAGCTGCTTAGCAGAGCGCTTAGAGAACAACTAGAACTCAGACAATATGTCTTTTGAGTCAGTCGACAGTAGCATCTCCGAGGATGGGATCTGTGATGGGAAGCACGGTTTCCCTCCCACGCTGCCATCCTGGCACGTACTGTCCTGCTGAAAAATAACCGTCTCTTGTGCACGTGCATTACACAAACACTGTTGTCCTTTTTTGTTCCAGTCATGCAAATCTTAATCACATCTTTAAATCTGAGAATCACATACGGGGGAAGAAACTTACGGTTGAGCACTTTGACAGTGATGGGCTGTTTCTGCTGGATGGTTTGTGTGTGTGTGAAGCGAGCATAGCAGATGTAGTCGTTCCTGGAATCGTCTCGGCGAACGTTGGAGAAGTACAGGTCGCCGTTCAAGGACTGGGACACCCTCTTGCTCTGAGGTAACTTCTGGAAGTCTGAGAAATGTATATCAATATAAATATACATCCATTATGACTTCTGGAAGTATGTACTAAATAAATCCCACAGGGATGAACTTTGGGACCCCTATTCTCATTTATACATAGACTTTGAATTGCACCAGTTTGGATATGACGTTCAATTCAATTTAGCACAACTTCTTGGTCAATATATGCAAAAAAGGTTATTAATATTGTCAACTAGCAGCATTAACTAGGCTCTGTAAAATAAATTTTCAAAATGACTGATATCAGCTCACTATTGTCCATCCAGAATATGATGGGAGGTGGAAGTCCTGCTGGAGGTCGGCATGGCAGCACCAAGGAAACACCCTCCTGAACCACGATTGGTTTATTTTTCTCCTTTGACCACAAGGGGGACTCTGGATTGATTGAAAATGGTGAGTATTGTCACAATTTGGACATAAAATGCTGGCTAATAATGGACAGAAGTAACGGGGCGAGATGAGAGGATGATGTCGAACTAGTGGAAAAGCTAAGAGGAAAAATACAACAGGCCATTTCAATCTATAATCTAACATGCATTTTTTCTACTTGCAAGCTTTACCTTCAATAAGCCGTCTTAGGAAGAAAAACACAACTTAATTTACAGAAAAGAAAAGAAAGGAGGAAATGATCCAGAATGTTTCATGAATTTAATGTTTGAAATGAAAAACAAGAAAATGGCTTAAATTAAATGAAGCAGGACGCCACACTTACTTGACTGTCTGACGACGATATTGTTGGACACAGCAGATCCGTGTTTGTTCCTGGCCGTGCACTGAAACACTCCCTCGTAATGTTCAGGTCTTGCTCTGCTGATGTCCACCACCAGAGTCCCAGAGTGAGGCCTCATGGTGACACTTTCGTCCTGTTCAACGTCAAAGTGGGTCCCATTTCTTGTCCAGGAGAAGCTGGTGAGGAAAAACCAGTGTAGTTTTTACCAATGAAAGAATGATTAAATGAATAGGGCTTCCTATTAATCAGTAACACCTAAATCACAATCACTAATATGTATAAAAAGAAAATTTAAGTAAATATAAAATAGGTACCAGTATGAAAATACAGTCTTTAACTTTAAAGTTATAAATTAAATATTACAAATAAAGAAACTATTTGTCTCTAGTTTAGTTATTAAAGGGTACAGGAATAGGGGTATATTTAGGGGGTAATTCTGCCAGGTCTCTACTTACACCTCCATGGCTAAAACTTGTGTTATACTTAAAATATTTTGTTAAAATTAATTTAAAAGACATAAACTTGCTGACCGCTAGGGGTGTGTAGGGGTGTGTGTGTGGGTGTGTGTGTGTGTGTGTGTGTAGTGGAGCTTGAGTCTGCTACACACACATATCTGACTCTGGTGAAATGTGTTCACTTTAGATTTAATGTAAACTGAACGCTCATGCCCTAAGCATCAATGAAACTATAAAGGTAAAGAAGAGATAAAATGTGGAACGCAGCCAAAGTTAAAGGCATTCAGTCACCAACCCATTTTACTGGGAAGTATAAACAAGCTAACAGCATGGGTGTTATCTTTAATTAATTTGAGTGAATATTTTGTCAGCAGACATGTTTTAACAAATAAAAATTTTATCAAAGAGCTTGAAGTGCAATTTAAGTGACCGTACCTACAGACAATGTGTCAATAGAGAAATTATCCAATCAACATCTCAGCTTCATTTAATTTACTGGCATTGAAAGGAGGGAAATATGTGATTGTCACATTTATTGACACTAAATAACACAACATGACAGGATTAAACAAAGAGGTAAATAAGCTATTGAAGATCAGGCTGAAAACATAAAATGTTGTAATCAGTCTACTAATCACCTCACATATGATGAATAAATGAGAACTGGTTCATGATGTGAGTCTGGGATTATTTTAGTAGTGAACTATGAACATGAACTCATTTGGTTTCAACTTGTGGAAACCTAGTAAAGGTTGAAATTGCACATGAGTGTCTAAATTGAATAACAAGAAAATAAAACTCCTAAGCCCCTCTGCTTGCTTTTGGTTTGCCTTCTTAAGATTACCAAAGCCTAAGGAACAAAAAAAATGCATAAATGTTTCTGTAAGAGGCAGTAAAGCAACAGAAGCCTTAGTAACAATTAGCCTGCGGCAAGGGCAGCGTGTTTACAAATAAATTGAGATGGAATAAAATAAAAGAATGATTTGAGCTCGAACATCTGAGAGCTAAGAAGTATTTACACTTGTTGAGTTTTAAACTGCACTTGGCTTTTTCCTACCTGGGATGCGGCTTCCCCTTCGCCTCACAGTGAATTATAATATTCTCTCGAGGATCCACGATGTAGTCCTGTGGGGACTGGTGAGTTATTGTTGGAGGCTGTGCCACTACATGGAGATCAGAAAGAAGGGAAATGTTTAACCATGACCTTTGCTGCTTAATCTGAAGCCATTTTTCTTCTTGTGTGTCGACCACACAAGCAGTCATTACCAAACACACTGAAACTGACCAAAGTGTCCAGTGTATGCTGGTTATGTGTATGCTGGCATACACACAAAAAAACTCTCTTTATCTGTGCAATGGCAAAAAATAAAAAGCATGCAGAACACCAAGATGCATTTCTCCTTAGTGATGCTTACTGAATTCCCGTCACTGCTGGGGATACAACTAAAGGACTTTGACAAAACAAATAACTGCAAATGTCATGCTGTTTGTGGTATTTTTCTATATAAAATGTTCCACATCTGTAGAAACACACAAAACAAAAGAAAGCAGGAAAATAAATAAATGCATGCAAAATTTCACTCCAAATCACACTCCAAACTTTCTAATATAAAGCAGTTTGAAAACTAAACAAATCCTCAAAATGTGGTCAGAGAAAAAAACGGCAAACTTATTAATAGCAAAGCATTTATTTGTGACTTACATCCTGGAAGAACTTTTGTGGGTTCCCCCAATGAATCAGCGAACAAGAAAAATAATTTGACAGTAGAGAGATGCAGACGTTAGTACAAGGGCTGTCTGTGATGGTCACATTTTCAACCAGATTTCTGGTTTTTATGTGAGTTAATAAATTGACATGCACAGAAAAAAGATCAAACAAAAAAACATATGATCAAAGAAGACATTAGTGGTACTTTTAGTGCAATTCTGTTGAAAAACGTTAATGCAGTTTTCCATAAAAACCTGAAACATAAATAGGATCTTTAACATTTTTAGCCAATGGCATTACAAGCCATTGTTTAAGGTTCAAAGAGCCACATGTGGCTCCGGAGCCACAGGTTGCAGACCCCTGGTTTAGCCCCTAAGCATTTTCCTGGTTTCTGATGTGTGGTATGTTCTGTTTCCTTACGGTCTAGTGGGACCTCCAGAGCAGAGGCCAGGTGTCCCAGGATCAACACCAGCACCGCAGCTTCCAAACTCCTCATCTCCATCATCGTCATGATCATGGATCACTGTGGTCTGTCCCTCCGCTGCTCAATCAGTCTTGAGGGCACTTCCACAACTATAAGGCAAAAAAGAAAAGTAGAGAAAGAGAATCTCAGACACCAAGTGAAAGCTAAGAATTTCACAGCACATCCAGTGACAGAAGCTATTAATCATAACATCGAGTTTGTTCTACTCTGCATCCAAGGGAGGGTCAGAGGTGGAACAAGTGAGCCAGTTACATACACTGACTCTGTGGTTGCAGATCAATGTCTCTTGGTGTGTGCAGTGTTTTGCTGGGAGCTATCTTTTTGATGTAGACCATTCCAATAGGGATCGACAGGAAGCCGCGCAGGCTCATCTCGCTGCACTCATCATGCTGCGCCATTAGGGCTTTGCCTCTGCTTCGATTTTCAAACGCCAGCGGATGGCACGGCTAAAGTTCAGAATAGGGGACATACTTTTCATTCCAACACATTTCACCCCCAGTTTTATCAATGTGAGTGGCTGGCAGATTAGGCTTGAGGCAAATTGATCTGTGGCAAGGTCAGATTTCTGACACTGGACCATCAGTCTTTCGCGAGACAGCAGCTGTAGCAGCAAATGTCAGGTACGACTGTTTGATAGCTGTTTAATGGAGACAGATGGTGCGGATACCACAAGTTCAGCCGGGGTGACTTGCCTGAATTTCTTTTAAACAAAGCAACGAGGGATTAATTAATAATTATTTACATTAATTTCTTTCAACACAATCAAGATGATACATTTACTGTAACTACAGAGAAAAAAAAAGCAACACTGATGTTCTCTCTATGTTATTTATTGTTAGCAGACGGACGCGGTGTTAAGATGTCACATTAGCTTTCAGTAAATGCTATTGTTCTTTGAGACGAAGCAAAAAAAGAATAACAGCAAAACATACAAAACAAGAGAATGAAAAGAAGAGTGTGGAACAAGCTTTGGTAACAAGTGAGCACTAAAGTAGACCTGACTGCACTCATGATGACTTTAGTCTCTGTGGCTGCAATTTCACTGGATAAAAAATAAAAAGATTAATTTTCTATCTTTTAATGAAAGTGATAATACCAGTTTTTCTTTTATCTTTCCCTCCTGTATGTCTCACCCAAAGCCGCCCAGTACTGAAATGTTAATCACAGCACAGACACACTAATTTTCTAAGCTATTATAAAAGCACGACAGAGAAATTGGTTGGTGACCAGAACTGGATGATTTTCAACCGAATGGACTTTATCTGTGATCAGCTGGAATTAGAAAATTCCCGTAATTGGTGAATGTGTCGTACTTAAGCTTTTCGGGACTGAGCTGACAACAATTTCGACTCAAAGTCAAAAAGTTTCAAAGTTACAGAGGTGTTTAACAGTAAAGAGATGTAAGAAACTAAGTGGAAGGAAACTGTAATCCCCAAATTATTCACACCCCTGGCAGATTTAGGCTTAAAGTGAGCTTTCAAATTTACCACCATGTTGCTTCTGACAGGAAGTGGAATTAACATTGGGCAATGTTCCAGTCAATCCAGACTGAGTCAGAGAGAGGAACTAAGGATTAGTGTGACGGCAAGGAAGGCATCAAACCTGGAAGACTTGGATTTAAACACTAAAGATACATTTTTTTAAATGATTATTGAAAAGGGTAAAACAATTACATAATAACATGTTTTTCCATTCAATTATAAATACAACAAAAAAAAGTCGATTTTCCTTTTATGACATGGTTTTATCTTTTGAGAGCTGCTCATCTGATTTACTATTAAATTAGGAAAAACACAATTTGCCAAAGACATTCATAATCTTTCAGGACTGAACTGTATGAGGATACAGTTTATTCAGGCTGCGAAAGAGAGCAAGAATTTCATCAGATAATAGGAAGGGTAAAATGGGTGCAGCAAGTCGTTTTATTCTTTGAACTATTAACCTCAGTGTGTCATAAAACTTGCAGCATTTTGGAAATCTGATTTCAGGTAAGGGCCAACAGTTGCAGCTATTTTAGCACCACTATCATTTAGGGTGCTAAGCACTAACATAAAATGCTGACAAATACGCAAAATAGATTAATAGTTTAAAATGTGAAGACTTTAATCAATTAGTCCTTGCTTTTAAGGCTGGATAATATATTTTGAATGCCGGTCTTACGTCTTCTAATATCATAGCTACTGGAAGTTAATCACCAGGTCAAAGCTTTAGAAAAACCAGAGATAGGAAATTGGCTTTCAGATTTTGAAAAGTACATCTCTAATTTTATTCAATGTTATTGCAAGGAGCTCATCAGTATTTTGTATGAGCAAGGGTGCTGTTCTCAGATGAGAATAAAGAAACCGCCTAAAAAGGAGTCATTTTCTATCTTTTAATGACTGCAGAGAGACCTGTTTTTAATCTTTCCTTCCTGCATGTCGCACCCAAGGCATTCACTAGTCTGGTATTAAAATGTCACAGCTTCAATTAGAGCTCGGGCAGGCTCATTTTCTCAACTATCACAAAAGCACATTAGCAAATTTTGGATTTTAATGATGGTTACAACATGAAAGGATCTAATAGAGCCTTTTAGAGGCAGAGCTGTAGATGTCTGTAGCCGTCTTGCCCTCCGGGTTGACAGAACAAGGCTTTAGACGAGGAGATGGTGGAAGTTGTGTCTGGTACCAGAGGCTAAACAGTAAGTCAGTCATAGCTGGATTTGGGAATGGTCCTCCCTGGGGAGTGAATGTGCTCGTTAGCGCTGCCCCAGGGTCGTGATACAGTTATGGCCCCCAAAGCTGGTGTCTGGTAACTTGTTACCTTGGGCTTCCACTACAACTCTCTTGGGAAGCTGTGTATTATTCGCCCAGCTCAGCCAATCACAGCACTGTGTTTACAAAAAGGTAGGTCTGGCTTGGGATTTCACACACAAAGATAAGGGGCAGCTTTTCATCCAGCCCCTTTTGAAGGCTGCAGGCAGGATTGCACAACCTGAACACACTCCATCCTCCAATATTTATTCTCAACATGCTGTGAGAAAGTTAAAATCAGAGGTAATTTACAAATATTTCTTTAATGAAGATGGTTAAAAGTCTGACTGGGATGTGAGTAATCATTTCTGTAAAAATTGTAACAAAAGCTAAATAAATAAACAAGAAAATCTGCTGGGTCCTGGAATTAACTGGTTTTCAGCCTGACTGGCGACTGGCTGTTCCAGGAACTCAAAAATCAAACCTTTTTATGATCAGTGAATGCACTAAACCTGAGAGAAAAGGGATCCAAACTAACTGTATAAAAGCAAAGCCAGAGGAAGCATGAAAGTGGTAGGAAACTTTCATTTTCTGCAGTTCATTCAGGCTGCAAAAGAGCGAGAGAGAGCATATCTTTCATCATATAGCAATGTCAAACAGATATAGCAAAGTTGCTGTGTTTTAACTATACCTCCTACTGAGCATGCTGGATTTGCAAACATCAGCAGCCTGTTTGAGATCCAAATATTTCAGTGAGGATGTACTTTCTACAAAAAAGTAGAAGAAAGAAGTTTAAAATGTTGGTTTGTCCACATAACTTTAGTTTATGATCTCATTATAGCTGCACCATAATAGGAAAATACCCAATAAAGACATTGTTAATGTATGTAGCAGTGACAGTGTTAGTGGCGCCCACATTTTACTTAGTTTTCTTTTGTTTCCCATCGTCATGATTCCCCACCACAACCATTAAGTATTTAAGCCACCCACATCTGTTTTATGTTTGGGTATCAAGGGCAATGAGAGTCTTTTCAACTGACATCCACATTCAGCTTAAATATAACAGCCCCGAAAATGTCATCAAAGATTTGTGATTGCGTTATTGCACCCATTGGACCTGCATGTAGATTTGATATATTGTAATAAATCAGAAATCAGAATTGGCAACAGAAATCAGCCACAGTAACTTATGTGTTGAATCCTAAAACACCTCAAGCTTATCTGAAATGGAGCCAGCACTCTGTTCAGGATTCATTTCCCAATTTAATGAGGTGTAGCAGCTCAGCTCCAGCAGGTCAGCATGTTTTAGTCTTCATGTGCAGAGTCTGTACTTCCAGGAGTGTGTGATCGTCCATGTACAGTTTGTGTGTGTGTGATATAATTATCCCTGTGAGCTGCAGTGATATGGAGCCAACCATTCACATCCCTGTCACAGCGGGACAGCAGTGGAAATTCTAGTGGGGCTCTTAAGACCAACAGAGCAGCCAGAAGAAAAAGAGCCTGACTTTACGCCATTCGCATGAAATCATAAAGGATTCATGTTGTTAATTCTTACACCTTCACTCCACCAATACGGTTTGCAGTAAATTAGAGCAAGACAAAAGACAAAAAGCTAGAAATATGCTTCTAAAGGAGACACAAATATCTGCCTCTATTGTTAAAAGCTTATAAGCATCCCTTGCTGACCGACAGGAAAACCAAAGTCAATAAAGCTCTTGCTGAGGCCCAGATAAATCTAAAGTACTGTTTAGGGTGGTGTGCCAAAAGCTGTCAGGCGACTGATAAAATCGAATAGGAAATGGCCTCTTAGAAAGAAGCATGATAGGTTAGTAATGACAGACTCGCTGATGTTTTTTTAAAAGCTATCTATCAAATAGATTAGGCTGAGAGGATGATAAGCCCAGCTATTATGACACTTGGAAAGCTCAATACAATGAAAACAAAAAGGTAATTTTGACAAACTCCAGGCCAAAGTCTGCACACACAATATCTTTATAAACTTTTCTGTTTCTTCAAAAAATATATTTTTTAACTCCTACGAATGGACCTCTGCTATTTAAGTTTATATGCTTCATCAAAGTGGAAACTGTCTCTTTCCAAAGCTTCTTTTTCCACTTGAGTGAATGAAACAAGGATTTATTTTTTTTTACTCATCACAGATGCTGTTTTGTTTTCAGATCCCACACATGCATGCGCCGAGTTTTAACAACACAGCTTCTGGGACTAATTAGCATTGAACGCTTACAGTTTTTACTGTTTGTGGATTGCTTTGGTATTCATTTTATTTCCAATAAACCTAATTATCCTTTATACAAAACTGCACATTGCACTGTTTTCAAGAAGAAGTTCGGGTTTAAACTCAATCACTTGAGGTTCACAGCAACAGATCACACTGATTTACCCTTACATTTCTCAGCTAGTTTAAAACAGGGACATCTTGAACAATTCAGGGTTTGCTACTTGGGACGAGAAGGAATGGGAGATCATCTTTTCAATAAAATTAAATCTCTTAGAAATACTTTTACTCCTTTCGACTGATCAAGTTAAGGCAGGTTTGAGGAAAAGAATAAGTACAATTTGACTGATACGTATGTGTTCAAAAAATAGCACAGATGTGCATCTTTTTGGGTTGAGTTAAATTAAAATTAGCCATGATGAAATTGAATTAACTATGCTGAAGCAGCATCTTGAGGCTGACCTTCAGACACTTTGGTTTGGATGAATTATATTTCACTATAAAGTAGGAAGAGAGACCTTCATCGGTAACTGATTCATGACACTAATGAAATGTCGTTTGTTATTTTACTGAACTTACAGCTATACAAGCATGATAATATTTGCTTAGCTTCAGATTAGCTTCAGATTATATTTGTAAATGACTCAGACTGTTTGCTATCAGGGACAAAAAAAAAGAAAAAAAATAGTTCAAAATATGAATCTGGAGCTGCAGGATTAAAATCTAAACATGTTCATAATTTACTAACTGACAAGATTTGAAATAAGGTCAAACTAGATATCACTCAGCAACCAAAAACCTAATTATAATTAATGTCAGACGACTGAAAGACTGCCATGTTCCTTACTGTATAGCGCTATGTGAAAACACCTTCCTACAGGCCTGACTTATTTTGCAAGTGAAGGAAACACTCAGAGCTGCTTTCAGCTGCCTGGCCTCTCATTCTGCCGGCCTCTTCAATTACTCCATTGTCATTTTGCCACAGCCAGCTACTTCAACATCCCTAAACTAATTGGTTTTGTGCACATGTCTCAAAAGTACACACACGGACTGAGAGCGGTAGGACTCGTTTGAACAACAAATGGAGGTGTCAGGGGCTCAAGGACTGAGAATGAAAGTGCAAATGAAAAGCAGTCATAAGGGAAAAGTCCCAACTTTGATCCTGCAAGAACACATAGCTAATACAATATATTTGTGCTACATGCTAACCTCTAGCAAAGTTGCGCTGTTATCTGCGCCACACAAAGGCAGTGATGCAACCTTATCAGAATTATTGCTGTTGCATCAGCGGTCCACAAATTTAACATCTCTGATTAAAAAAAAAAAAAAACGAGACATTCTCTCATGCCAGGCATCCTAATTAACTCCCAAATCAGCACTATTGATGGCTCCTGCAATCAGAGTTTGTGAAGCTTGGTATGGCCTTAATGGAGCAGCAGGGATCCCCTACAGGCGTCTGAATGGGGAGGTTATAATGACTAGAATGGCTTCATATACGCTGGAAAGTGAAGAGGAGAAAATGGAAACGCCTGAAAGAGTTTATTTTTTCTGAGGATGTGCCTATTCATGCCAAGTACCGCATATAGTTTTCTGAGCCATTAAGCAGCCAAGAGGAAGAGGAAGGTTTCTCAATATGTTTGGCTCTGGAAGGTTCTTTGTGGTTCAGGTGGAGAAATGTATGCTGACGTTTTGTTTTTGAGCAGGACTGTGAATTACGGTTGAGGACACAAGAAGCTTGGCATTCATTGGCTCTCGAACGCCCTTCTTTGAGCCACTGCTTGATCACAATGGAAATTCCACAAGCTGGCTTCGGTGTGGGTTTCCCCTAATCTTCTCATTAGCCTTTATAATTGGGAAACCATATGCAAATAATTGGTGTGGTTAACATATGAACTGGCATCCTGTTGTTCAGGGCAGACCTCACAGTTCAGAAATGAAGCCGAGCCTTTTATCTGTACTGTACAATGCGAGACAATGAGACATCAGCCATTGGCTCCTCTTTAAATACTGTACTTTGTTTCTGTCCTCCTCTTTCAGCTTTTTCATTTTAGGTGAACAATGGAGTTCAAAGCAGCAAGGGCTTTTATGCAAAGAGATCCCATACACTGTTTGTACATCAAAGCTTTTGTCAGAGAACAACATGATCAGCATTTAATTTTTGCCCGTGATGTGGGCTCCATCAGTCTAACAGAGTAAATACAAAATCCAATATGCACTTTGATGATAATAAGAGCTTTTCAAGCCTTTAACAAGCAGTAAAGACAAAACTTTTCCCCCCCTGCACACACAGATGTATTAAGAATGGTAGAGTTCTGGTTGAAAAGGTATTGCAGGCACACAGCTGTATACATTGCTGTGTGCCTGCAATACACAGCAAGTTTAATTTATGCATCACTATTTATTTCCCAAGTATTCTTGCTGCCAATGAAAATTGGCTGTCATCATGAGAACCGCATGCTCTAGTGCTTTTTTTTCCCCTAAGCTCCTGCAAACCAAACATGAAGACAACGTGGCATCTTCAAAACTGTCCCACACGAGCTTCGTAGAAGCTCTACAGAACTTCCCCAGATTTCCTCACAAAACATCTCTTGGCTCTGTTTGACATCTGGTGCTAATGCAACATGTCCGGCAATTTGTTTAGTTCCCCTCCTTTCAGCGCACAGCCCATTGGCATTCACAGAGCTGCCTCCACATATACGGCAACAACAACTCCAGGATTTGCTCCCTGTCCCCTGTGTCCAAATGCTAATCAGCAATGGCGCCGGTGCTTCTGAGAGGGTCTCTTTTTAGCATGCAGATGGATGCAGCAGCTCTGCATGCGATGGTGTTAACGCAAAGATGCTGGCCTGCTCGCCTTCTTGGGAGAAGACGAATTATGCTTTCATCTTATGATTGTTGGGGAAAAAGATCATATCATTGCAAAGTAATTTCTTGAGGTTGCACTGACATTCGCACTGACGTTTCTGCAATCTGGTTGCCAGAATTGTTTGAATTTCATCAGGAACTTTCTTATATTTTGTTTTCAAGTTGCTAGACGTTATTGCCATTCTGGTGTTGTTGAGCCACAGTTCTCCAGGTTTTCTGAGAGGCAGTGCAATGGATTACAAGACTTTAGCTGTGGATAATTTTATCAGACTTGTCAATGTTTAAATTCAGAAGCATTGCTGTTTCATAGAAATTAACAGTGGCATATTTTTTGACACTTGCCCATGTATGTTTCATTTTATTTTTAACTATAACTCCAGTCCCTCATGATTTTCAAATAAAGGTTTGTTGTTTGGCATGCCACTTACATTCATCATGAATAGGCTACAAATTTCAAGGAATAAAACAGGTTTTTGTCAACCTTTAGTAGGAAACTAACAAAAAACAATTTTTAAGTTGGATTTTTAGCCACTCTGAACTGGGAGCTTATAAGATAGAGAGAATTTGTTCTTTTTTCTAATGTGAAATCGGAAGCTGTGATATTAGGCTGCGACGACAATAACAATAGTGATTTCTTTACTTTTCTTCAGATTTTTCATTTTTATGATCACTCTTCAGGATGCTTTAGCTTCTTAAAAACTAAAATCTACGTCAGGTGTGCAGATGAAAACAGAATAGGTCTGTCCACTACCATAAGATACTATTGGCAAACAGTTATTAAATGGTACATTAGAGCACCACTTACAGTGTATTTGAAAGATGAAAAAAAGTTTCTGCGTCAGAATTATAACAGCTGTTAGCTGAAACTTGGCATTCACTGTTCAGCTAAGAAATGACTTCACAAATTGTGTCTGCTTAAAGGTTTCTCAGGATGGACCACTTATTTTGTCTTTTATTTGTCGTATTATTTTGTTTAAGTAAACACTCCAGGTATAGTTTTTGGACAGGGATCAGTGAAATGCATCGAAAGTTAAAAAAAAAACCTTCAAAAGACCTTCTGAAAGCCTGAGAAACTGCTGATCAACACAACTTTACAGCTTAAAAGAAAGCATGCCTCCTTAGAAGCAAAGCATAAAATGAACAGGGGGAATTTCAGATCCCTGATTTTATATCAGTTTCTATGATTTCTTTCTATGATATTCCTTGGTCTTTTAATTCTTTCACTGCCTTACAATTCAAAACATAAGAAGACTGTAGAACCACTAAGCTAATTAGCCAATACTTTCTTTCTTTGTTTTGTTTTTTTTCCTATGGTATTATTTGGTACGCCCAAAGCTTCTTGCTGGTCATAGTTTGTAAATGCTTTCATCTTCTGTATTTGCATAGGCATCCACATTTTGACATTCATCATAGTTTTTCTCACACTAAACCAGAGCACGACATTATGGACAGAGCTCAAGTTTGCTTGCCCTCTCACATGACTGTTATGGGCGAAGCCATTCATATGCTGAGCAGACATTCATTGTGCTAAACAAATGCAGGAGAGTGAGAGGGATGCATGGTGACTGGCTTCTTGAATAGCTAAAAGAACTCTCAAAATCCTCTGCACACAACATCGCAAGACACACTTCAGCTACTGAAATCTAACAATTTCAGAAATCTAAAAGTTTACTTAAAACTAATCTCCTCTTAGAACAACATGCAAATCCTTTAAGACAACAGAAAGAAGCTTCCATGCATAATATGTAATCTAATTTGCAAACCATTTCTTTAGTTTTACAGATCGGCAAATGCTAGAAAGTGTTTGCAAGCTAAACATAGATACTCCAGTCCAATTTTGGCAAGCTGCGTGAGTGCAAAATTACCCTCCAAAGGGCACTCTGTATCCATGGCAATTCTCCTAATGCTTTTAGAGCCATAGTTACACAAAAAGATGTCAACTCTGTCACCAAATACACATATATAGAAAAAAGAGGGGCAAAGAAACAAAACCATTTTCAGCCAAGGATTAATGCAGAACAGAAACTCTTCTGTTGATGTCTGCTTGGTCAAAAAAAAACTCTCTCCACCTCCTTTTCATCTAACAAAAGATGTATGATTAGAATCTCAGTTTGGCTCCATATCCTTACCGGATGGCTTACTCTCCATCTGAAAGGTCTTGCCACAAAGGGGCCAATATGTGGAGTTTATGCTGAACTTAAATCTAATGCGATGCAAAAAGAGTCAGGAAGTGCAGGACATGCTCACCACAGACTCAACGAGAAGCTGTGAGGTTTTGTTGCAACTAGACTCCTGTGGGCCATGTCAATAAGAGAAACACCACAAAGCTGTCTATGAGTTACCCGGAAAAAAGCCTTTCTGGAACAGCACAATCTTATATTGGCTGATGAATTGTGCTGATCCAGTATGTAGGCAGTGAATGATTGGTTATTATAGCTGTCTGCACTTTGTGTTGTTTCAAAAACTGCCAGCAACGTCAAGAAACACTGCATGAACATTGACTGTGGAGTGACTGTGCAAACAGCGGCAATTAGTTCACCAGTGAGAAAGTAGTAGCTACTGCTTTACCTGTATAGAACATATATGTTTACAAGTTCAGAACCCAAAATCCTTCTACTGAGATGGATGATACCACACTGTTAAAGAAGAAATTAGGAACATGCAACAACATGAATTCATGAATGTCTTGAAGGAAATATGACAAAAATAATATCTCGGGGGGTTTTTTTAATACCGAGATATTAGACATATAAGACATTTCTGTCTTATATGTCTATAAGACATTTTTGTCTTATATGTCTAATATAAGACAAAAATACTGACTCTATGTCAACAGACATGGCAACCACTGCTCCCAATGCCTCAGAAATTAAAGCAGCTATTGGCTGTAATAAAAGTTGCTCCATGGTGTCATCCCTTAATTTGCATAAATGATTATCTGGATGAAAGGTAAAAAGAAATACAAAACACTGTGGGGTTGAAATAAGCTGATATAAGCTTCTGATTCTATTTTTAAATATTAATTTATCATACAGTTTAGTATAGTTCTACATTGTTTTTTTTTAACTCTATGGTCTAATTCAGAACTAACAACAAGCAACAGCATAACCATTGTTTCCAACAAGCTTCACAACAATAAGTTTTAATTCAACTCATCACCTTATGACTTTTTGTTTGCTTGTTTTTCTCTGCTATTGTTCTTTCCCTCGACACATCTCCATTCTACACTCCTCAGCAAACTTTCTACTGAAGTCTTGCTTCAGAAAAACACACAATGTGTGACAGTGGAGGTTATTCCCATGTTGTTGTGGGGGAAAAGAGCAAGTGAGAGGCCTTAGGGTTCCTCATATACACAAGCTACTTTCCATATTCATGGAAGCTTTTGTGTGAAATGAAGTAAAAGAATTAAATCAAAATGGTCTAAAACTTTATAC
This sequence comes from Phalloptychus januarius, assembly GCA_902982915.1. NCBI lineage: Eukaryota > Metazoa > Chordata > Actinopteri > Cyprinodontiformes > Poeciliidae > Phalloptychus > Phalloptychus januarius. The sequence continues at coordinate 13,998,463 of CADWAE010000471.1, read as the reverse complement.
AAAGCAGTATTTTTTTATTTGAGTATAATTTAAAGTTATTTGTTTTTAATTCTACAATAATTGTAGGAACCTGGGATAAAACTGGAATTCTGCTTCCAATCTATGTAATATAAAAATTAAAACTTTATAAAAAGCATGCTCCAGAGAGTTTAATCAGCCATCTTGGTAGCAAACTCTTTGGTTATATTAAAAAATATATATTGTTATTGATAGGTATGCAGGGTTTATAAGCCTGGTGGGCCACCAGGCTTTACTTGTGCCCCCACCAGACTAAGATTGCTCATTTATTCAAGTCTTTTCAAAATGTTTGCATTTTTTTAAGACTCTATAGTTGGTGTTCAGGTATCAATCTTCCAATCAATTTTTTAATTCAAAAACATAATGTGCTGCTGGATGAATGACTGCCCTAGATCCTCAACCACCGGGCTTAGCAAGTTTTCTATGAGAAACCTTGGTATAAGTGAAGTGAGCTGGAACAAAATGGGAACAGGTGAGTGCAAAAGAGTGAGAAAACTGATCCAGAATCAATTGTATGAGACATTTTGTGTTTTCACTGCGGGCTTTATGAAAATATACAATATGTTCAAACAATCATAATAAAAAAATAAAAAAACTTTTTTGCACATCTTAAAATTGACAATGCACAATATTTTCTGTTTTCTATATGATAAGGAAGTAATTAGATAAGCAAATCCTTAAAATTATATACGGAGCTATATCAGTGCAAAATGTAACTAACATTTTGCACTTATTTATATCAGCTTATATCTGTCCAGATTCCAACCAAACAAGAGCTAAATTGCACTAAGTCATGTCAATCAAAATCCAACTACAAAATCAGAAAAGAAAAGTGACTGCATGCTCAGACAACTTGCCACCCCCTCACCAGTTCCAGAACATGTAATCTGAAAGTGTCACAAAGCCGAGGAGAAAGTAAGCTGTGAGAAAATATGCTGCAGGTGGATGGAGCCAGCCAGTTTACGGCTGATGAATGGCACCTCGACATTCATGCCGCACAATAGGCTTCTCCTACAGTTCTCTCTTCCTCATCATCCTCCAACAGCTCCTTCCACTCCACCCCACCTGTGTCTGTGAAAGGTCAGCATGGAGGAGGGCCTTGACCTCCCGTCCCTCCAGCCCTCCAGCCCTATAGCTCCCACTCCACAATCATCCCAAACACTGGAGCCTAGTTCCAGGAAACTCAATCAAAGCGGGCTTCAGAGGACTAGAGACCTCTTAAACCCCTCCATTGTCTCCAGAAGGTTTCCCCACACCGCGGCAGGTCCACATGTAACACTGTAAGAGGAGTTGCTCATTACTGCCTGTCCTGGGTTTTACTTTGTGCCTTTTGTATTCCTGCCTGAAGAATCCAGTTGCCCAGCTGGGCCAATAAAAGAGAATACAAGGGCATGGAGAAAAAAAAAGGAGAGAAAAATAGAAAAAGGCAATTAATTTGCTAGCAAGAGGAATGACAAGATGCATTTGTGGAATGTGAGATCCACCTTGGTCTTCTGATATTAAAAAACAAGACAAACTGAAACTTGTTTGAAATCTGATTTGGCAATATAGGTGTCTTTAAAGGCATTTGTTGCTAATTTCCCCCTCATCCCACGAGTTAGAGCACTTCCTGATAGACACACCACACCACAATGTGTGTGAATGTCAGAGCAATCCATTATCACATAAAGGAAGCTCTATGTAACAGCCCCCTTCTCTTTCTCCTGGCCCCTCCCCAGCTCTTTTCAGATACAGCAGGTGAATACAAATTATTTCCCCTTCGCTGCTTTCCAAAAGGACTCACCATCCAATTTTAGACAAACAATAGTCCTTTCAAACTGTGAGAAAATCAAATTGTAGTTTTTTTTTTACTATTGTTGAAGGAAACAATCAGTAATAATGCCAGTGGTGAGAAATGGATTAGATGTTTTTTTCCCCTAATATGTTATACATTTGTGTTATATATCTGCAAATAACATAAAATAGTTTGTACAGCTGCTAAATGCAACAAATCTAATTTTCTCAGCAAGATTAGGTGAAGTGTGTATTTTGTATTTCCTTGAAATGCACTGATAAATCACCGGCGCTCAAAAATCTGGCAATTTTAAGCTTGATTGGCCAAGTTTTCAGTCAGAAAATACCTACACGTTACTATGTCACATTAGCAACAATATGTTTCATAGCAATTTTGATTGTTTGTCTTATAAGGCAGAGCATGCTGGCCAAATATCTGACTCAGTGCTGAGCTTTTTGCAGGTTTACTTAAATGGTTAGCCTGAGAAAAGGATCTGTTATGTGCAATCAAATCCACATTAGAATCAAATACAAAAGAAGAAATGCAGTATGCCACCTATTATGTTAATAACACGTATCTCCTGCACTGATCCATCCATTTGGGAAAGTCTGAAGGAGCTTTGATTATATTAGCTTTAACCTTTACCAGCCTATTTTCAAGAGGGATGTATTCTCAACAAACTCATTTATCTGCTTTACAACTGCAGGTGAAGCAGATAAATCACCAAACACATCCAAGAAAAAAGTCCTCTTCACTTCAGATGTCCCTTCCAACGGATTTTGAGGGGATGTAGAAACCTGCGACTGGTAAACAAAATAAAACAACAGGGAAAATATTGCCTCCCTTTCGCAGCAAGCAGATGACCCCATTTCATCTGAGTGGCTGGATTCATGAAATTAAAGAGGGTTTTGGAGATTAAAGAATAAAACAGGAATTCTCTGGTGGGAAGTGGTTGGAACCAACTGCTGGCGCCTCACTGAGGCACGTTCCCGTACGTCTCATGGGTATGAATGATAGCAGAGATTGAGGACTGGAGACACTAATGCTAGACAAAGGGCTCCCACAAAAGAACTCTCTTTACTTTCTGTGAAACTCTTTTTGTAAGCTTACAAAAAAAAAACACACTGGGGACCTAAAGTATAAAAAAAGGCTTCAGGTTGTATCAGCTTTTCTCCAATTTGTCTATCACTATGTCAGTCTGAGTGAGCGGCGCTTTGCCCAGAGGGCACTGCAGCTTAGACAAACACAGCTCCATCCCCAAGAATCATCTGACCCCATCAGAAGTAATGGCCCCAACACAAACTGCTCCATCAGCCCTCGTAAGTTAAATAGTGATTCCAGAAAATATATATATATATTGCTCTCATTTAACACCAACAGTCCACCCAGCTTCCGCTAATAGCCTCCGTCCGGCGTTGGGCAGGATGAGGCCAGTCTCTAATGCAGAGGAAGCCTTCTCTGAGCGTCGGCTAATGGCTGGGTGTGGAGGAGTTTATTCAGACTGCCTCCAGGAGTCAGATAATGTACATTAACATGCTGACACAGTCGGGTCCAAAATTCCTGCTGGTCCGGGTGTTCGGAGAAGATTCTGGTTGTCCATAAGTGCATGAGTCAAATAAGGTTGAAGGTTCTCTTCTTGAAGGGATAATCCTTTAGAAAGAAACTTGGCTTGTTAACTTGCACTAAGTGATTTTCTTAGACAGCTTTTCAGATAATTTCATTTAATCTCTCCTCAACAAAGCAATGCATTTGATGGCCACAGGTTCCTTTAAACCAGCGTTATGTTGGAACTGCTATGTCCTTAGCAGTTCTATAGCTGTAAAGAATTTATATAAATATATACAGACATGAAATGGTCAATCTGATGTTTAATTTGTAATTAGCAGCCTTGCACATGTAAATACAACTTGAGACTTTGGAACGGTGCCTGTCAAAAGTCATAAAAACCTGAAAGACTTTTATAATAAGAAAGAATGTGAATTCTCTCGGCGACTTAGATGCAATGTGCTGATCCATGTCATTGCGAAATGAACCAATAACACAAAATAAATGGGAAAAATAGCATATTGGTATGTCTAAACCTGATGTAATTTACCACGCACAAGAAATCTAAATACAAACGTCTGCGTACTGCTTGCTTTTTTCGGCGGCTGTCACATTGCATCATTTACTCTTCTTCTACTTTCCCAGCAGAAGAGATTTCTCATTAGAGTCGGCTGAGAAGCAGGTGAGCCAGCGGTTACATCTAAATTCAGGCATTTGTATTCCACGCCGACACCCGGGGAGCCGCCTGTTTACAGTGATGAGCATATAGGCTTGGCCTTGAACCGAGACTCTCATAAATCATTTGGTTTCTTAGAAGGCCATTCCAAACACACAGATCCAACCAGCTTCAGACAGCAGCAGGACAATCATCTCTGTCCCGAAGCCAAGTCGATACCTGCGCAGACGAATCAGACTTCAGGAGTGAAGAAAAACCAGGACTCCAAGACACTTTGAGGAAAATAATTTTTCACTTTCCACATGAACAGACATTCTTCCTTACAAAAAATTTCTTTATCTAAGATAATCTGTTTAATTACAATCTGTTATGTTTAAGTGAAATATTCACCTGCCTGAACATTTCGTTTTCTTTTGTCTTAATTGGAAATTAAAGAGAGAAAAAAAAATTAAGAAATAGATTACCCCTATGAAGGCACAATTTCATTCCAAAAGTTGCTTTAAACCTTTCATTAAAGAGATAAATGAAACTATTCATTTTGATTATGGATGCACTACGAAATCTTCTGATGAAACAAGTCAGACCATTTTCATCCTTATCTGATTTAAACTGATCAGTCGTAAATTTAAAAATCACAATAGGTAATTAATATTACCAGATTGCAGAAACAACATCACTCTTCAAACTGTAAGCAGTTAAAGAGAGAAAAAATAGACTCAAAGTTAAACATATTTAATATCAATGAGGGGGTTAAATGTCAGAGGGAGCTCAGAGATACATATCAAAAAGAAGCTATCCTCTGTGACATTTTATCATATATATCTGTTTAGTTTAGACTGCAAAGAAAGGCAGAAAGCTGCAGATAACAAAAAAGCCAGAACACTGCAGCAAATTTGCTGAGTTTTGGAAACTGTTTTGGAACATGTTGGAGTTGGAAATGTTGGCAACTTTGTAAAAATCTCAGGAATAAATAGAAATGCTCTTTCTGTATCGCTTGCTATGCTAATCATGGTAGCTACTCTCAAACACTGAGTGTCATCTGCTCTGCTTTTAATTGGCTACAAAATATTTTTGAATACTTTTCTTATGATTTGTAGGAAGAAGCCCTAAAATACTGTAGAAATAGTCTAAAATCACCACTGGTTTTTAAAACAATTACAAAATCAGAGCTGAAGAAGCAGCTAAATCCAACGACGTTAGATTTGGATAATCAGCTGTGTGAGATTGGAAGTTTAAACTAAGCACTGAGGAAGACTGAGCAGATGAGAGGAACTGAGAGGATGGAGATACGACCTCAGAAACAAAACAGACATCCCCAGGCTGTCAGTTTGAGTAAGCGTCACACAAAGCCAACCTTCTCCAGCATCCCTGAAAAACGGTGAAGACGAGCAGAAGCCCCGTCGAGAGGGGCCTCCACGACCACTTTCTCACCACTCCGCCTGTTTTCGTCTAAAGCTGTCTTTGTATTCATCCATTCATCTATTTGTTTATTCATGTCCCTCTTTCTAAAACCAGTTGTCTCTTCCCGGCGTGTCCCTGTCCTGATTCTGCTTCTCACACAACCGCAGAGACAGAAAAACAAGGACATCCACAGACGCCTTCCTTCTCCGTGGCAGTAGACGTGCATGGCGAGGCCTGCTGAATCAGTTTACCGTCAGAGAATTGCCAGGCTCTCATCAAAAAGACACCTCGGAAAGATCTGGATGCGCTCGCCCGAAACGACGTGTGCTAGGAGCGGCCCAGGGGCCCGACGTGAAATGTGTGAATCCCACCGCTCATCTTGATCTCAGAAATTCAGCAGTGTACTGCTTTGCCGCTGAATGTCTGAGAGAACATGGCCAGTAGCACAAGAAGGACTGAGTCTGAAAATGTAAAGTTGCAGACAGATTGAAAAAGAACCAGAACCAAACATGAGGAAGCAGCATTCATTTTCTATGCACCACAAATCTGAAACAAACTGCCAGAAAACTACAAAACAGCTGAAACACTGAGTTCCTTTAGTAAATGGAGCATCCATCCATTCATTTTCTTACATCCTTGTCCCTTAGTGGGGTCAGGAGGTGCTGGTGCTGATTTCCAGCTAACGTTCCAGGCGAGAGGTGGTCACCCTGGACAGGTCGCCAGTCTGTCGCAGGGCAACACAGAGACAGACAGGACAAACAACAACACTCACACCTAAGGACAATTTGGAGAGGCCAATTAACCTGACAGTCATGTTTTTGGGTTGTGGGAGGAAGCTGGAGTACCCAGAGAGAACCCACGCATGCACAGCGAGAAAGACCCCGGGCCAGGAATCAAACCCAGAACCTTCTTGCTGCAAGGCAACAGCTCTACCAACTGCATCGCTGTACAGCCCTAAATGGAACATTGCTCAATATATTTCATGTGTATTTGCTTGATGATTTTGATGGCAAATGACAAAACGTATGTTTATTGCTTGTTTTTATAACGTAAAGCACTTTTGAACTACCGTGTTGCTGAAATGTTCTATGGAAATAATTTTTGACTTTTTTGGCACTTCACTCAAATGAAGTGAAGAATTCATCTACCACTGCCTATAAACCAAATATTTCAAAGATGTAAAAAGCTTAGCTTTGTTTCAGTATAATCCATTGTTTATTCTCACACATTATCTCTTTATGGGAGGGTCAGTGGACGTTTTCGTTTGACTGAAAACACTGGAGACGTGCTAGAAAACAAAGGGAAATGATGCAACAAAAGGCCTGCCAAGATTTGATTGAGGCATGTTGCAACTCAAGGTCAGTATTCTTCTCAGCATGGACACCTCTTTTAGTAGAAATAAAAAAGAAAAACACTTGAAATTCCCAAAACTCACATTTTTCTAACATGCCTTCTGTAGATACACCTTTGGCCTTTCAGAGTCCCTCTGCCTTCAATTTTATCTTTAGTACATGAAAGACATGGTTAGTTGGAGAAATACCGAACCTCCTCTTCTGTTGAGTAAAATCAGAAAGCATGTTCTCCATTGCTATATTAAATATTCAACTTGCAACTAAGATAAATGGTAATTGCTTCAAAAGGAGGCATAAAATCCTATCTTCTCTTAGTTTATTAAAAAACAATCTCATATATACACAAGTGAAATATATTAAGAGTTCTACCAAGGCTCTCTTTCACAAATGGTCTTTCAAGGCAGGTTTGGTGGTTTAATCCAGCAGATTAAGTTTTTGGAGAATACAATAATGGATCAGTGGTCTTTAATGTATTTTTTTCCAGTAATCGAAAAATGTATTCTACCTTTTTACCTTTTGGTCAGACTTTCATGTTTCAGATCAAAAACCGCATTTCATGCAATAACCTGCTATCCAAACCAATCTAGCCCTTTATTAAAATGTAAATTACCCTTTGATAAAAGGGCAGAAAAGCAATAACAACCTTTTTTGAATTAATTACCATTAACATAATTTATTTGGACGGCTGATTTCAATTTCAGTAGCCACGCCCAGGTCTGATTACTGTAAAGTCAAGAAACCCCTTAAGCAGGACCTGTCTGATCCCCAATAGCTACTTCAGTCGTTTCACTTTTGACGCAAAAGTCGACCTTTTTGAGAGGTGTATGTCCTGTTACATTTGGCGCTCAAATGACATAGCATTGCAGAAAAATGTTCTACCAGTAAACATCAAGTTGGTGGGGTCAGAGTCAGGAAGTGTTTTGCTTCTTCAGGACCCAGATAGCTTGCAGTGACTGATGGAACCATGAATGGTGTTCATTTACCATTAACCTCAGCTCATGCGCACTTGAAGTTTTATGTAGTTGTGCAATCATCTAAGTGAAACCGGTGAGACCCCCGCTGATTATGTTAAAGGTGTTGGAGTGGCCTAGTCAAAGTCTGGATGCTGAAAGGCTATTCTGGACCAAAAACCTTGCAATGTGATGGACTGAAACTGTTATGCAATTAACTTTCCTCCATATGGCAAGATTGGTTTGTACGACATTTTTTCCTTAGCACTTGTAATGATCATTTGAGAAAATGTTTTTGTATTTCCTCTACTTTTCTTTGACTCGTGAAAATTTGAGGGGTTATCTTTGAAACTTTGCAATTCACCATTACTCCAGCTCTGTTTTCAGCCTACTTCTTCCACATGTTGCATCTTAATTTCTCTGTGATTAACATATTTTCCGTCTCCGGATTCCTGATCTCTTGGACAGTTTTCAGACTTATAAGGAGGCTGAGCTTTCTCATGCTTTAGCATTTACATCTTTGATGTGTCCATCATCACATTTTCAGTGTGGATCCATATTTCTAATTTTCAAGCTCATTCTAACATTGAAACGTCTGGTTTTTTGTTTGTTTTTATTTAGGTTAATTATCTGTCCCTGAAACAACTTTAGGAATTATTTAATGATTGTCTGTCTTTAAAGACCCCCTTCCTCAACATCAAAAAGTTATCTTGAATATGTTGTAGCTGTTATGAGCAACAGAAACTGATCAAAGTGATCTCAGTCTTTGATTAAATAATTATTTACTTTGATACTTTATAGTCCAGTTTAATCTGGGTAATGTATATCACACCAGTTCATAGCAAATTTCATCTTGAGGAAGTTTAGCGAGACAAAAAGTTTCCATTTATGTCCAAATCAGTAATAATTGGGTCAAAAATCAATTCATATCAATCGAATACAATTCAAATACACATTCAAGATTCTGGTCTATTTACACGCACTCCCACTCGATTTGGATTCTATTACAATGTAGTCGAATTCAAACGTGAAAGTGATGGGAGTGCAAGTAAAGTAGCATTTGCATTAACATTTGTGTCATATTTGAGATTTGAGTAATTTAAAATGGAATGACTGAATGAGTTGCATATTGATGTGCCCCTGGGCAAGGCACTTAACCCCAACTTGCCTACTGATCTACACATCGGCATTTGTGAGTGTGAATGGGTGAATGTGGCTCTGGTGTAAAGTGCTATGAGTGACTGGAAAAGCGCTACATAAGTTCAGCCCATTTACCATTTCTGTTTTACATTAAGCAGCATATCCACAGTGGCGCAGCGCAGCTAGTAGAGCTTTTGCCTTGCAGCAAGAAGGTTCTGGGTTCGATTCCTGGCCCCGGTCTTTCTGCATGGAGTTTGCATGTTCTCCCTGTGCATGCGTGGGTTGTCTCTGGGTACTCTGACTTCCTCCCACAGTCCAAAAACATGACTGTCAGGTTAATTGGTCTCTCTAAATTGTCCCTAGGTGTGAGTGTGTGTGTGTGTGCATGTTTGTTTGTCCTGTCTGTCTCTGTGTTGCCCTGCGACAGACTGGCGACCTGTCCAGGTTGACTCTGCCTCTCGCCCGAAACGATAGCTGGAGATAGGCACCAGCAACCCTCCCGACCCCAGTAAGGGACAAGGGTGTAGGAAAATGGATGGATGGATGGATTATGCAGCATATATAGAGGTTATCTGTGATAAATTTCTGTCAACATGACAATGCCATAACACAACTGCTTCAAAGATGCTTCCACTATTATTTCAGCTCGGTGGTATAAATTAAGCCAATAATTATTTTAAATGGCGTCCACTTCTTATAAGATACTAACTACTGATAATAACTCCACAGGATCCCAGTTCAAAAAGCTCTTAAGGCTTCTTCACTGGCAGATAGTACTTGATGTTTGTATATATCCCCACACCTCACATTCTCAACATACTGTTTAGAAATAAAACTATTTATTTTTATTTTAGTTAGCTAAATTTAATAAAATAAAATGTAAGAATTAGAAATACTAAGAGTCCAATACTATTCTGATGAAAAATTATCTCTTGTACCAGAGGTTTTTTTTTTTTCCCACCCATCCCTATTTGGCATCCAAACACTGAAATACGGATGCCACACTCCCGAACAAGCATGTGAGAGAAACTGGTTGAAAGACAGCAGCTTGGAGGTAAACAGAAACCTCTGCGGCTTTCTAATGGAGGGCTCTGGCCCTGAATGCAGCTGTTCACAATAGGCGCTTCACGCCTCACTGTGTTTCAAACCACGAAATTCAGTGTGCCGCTCCTGAGTGTGGTCCTCTGTGACTCGGCCATTGAAAACTGTAGACTCAGCCTCTCTGGCCCACAGCACACATTCACACTGCCACAGCGCAATGACACGGGTGAAATGGAAAGAATTCAGAGACAAACGGAACGACGGAGAGGAAAGCAGAGGCAGAGAGGAGCGCGGCAACAGGCATGTAAATGGATGGGCCCTGAGTGAGCCCCCACCAGCATAAATAAAACAAGTGCAGCACCAACACAAGAGGCAGATTAGCTTCGAGCCAACTGAGTCTCTCGGCTCTGAGCTCTGCTGTGCAGCGCTCCCCGCCTGACGCGGCGTGCTGCGAGGCTGACGTGGGATCCCTCCATTACAGCCTGCTGACCGGTGGACACACATCACTCCATGTCACCTCACTCAAAGAGCATCAGATCAACTCCCCGCTGGATCATTGACACACTTTCAGAGCAGCACAATGAGGGGGGGAAGCCAAAGGTCATCGAGGGTTGAAACCAGTTCTCTGTAACGTCTTAAGCTTCAGAGAAAATGTTTTCATTATGTCATGGGAAGTCACAAAGTCTGATGTATCTTATTGGGATTTTTATGCAAAAGACCAGAACAAAGTAGCAAAATAATTATAAAATGGGAAAAAAATTGTTAATTTTTTTTTAATGTTTTTTTTTAAGTAGTAGACTTGTGGGAAGTGTGGAGTGCATTTGCGTTCAGGCCAGCTGAGTCAAACTTGTAAGATTACAAATTGCAACTTTAACATCTTGCCACATAATGTGAATTGGATTTATATCTGGACTTTGACTTGGCCATTTCAACACATTAGCGCTGCACGTTTAGACTCGTAGCCCCAGACTCAAGTCTTTTGCTGCCTCCATCCAGCTTCTTAATAACACTGCCCAGCTTTCTATACCCAAAACTGTCGCCCTATATTTCACAACAGAAATGGTACATCCAGCTTTGTTCCCGGGTAAGAGTTCAAATATTGCTTTAAGAGATGTTCAAAGCTTGATCTGCAGCTTTGTAACCCAAACCTGTTCTAAATATCTCCACAGCTTTAAACTCTGGCACTTATAATGAAGTTGGTTATAATGAAGTTGCTTGTTTGCTTATGTTATGCAAAAACCTGTGATGTCTTTCCAGAACAGCTGTATTTACTTGGCTTGACTTCTGCACAGGTTGACTTTCTCTAATAAGTAGGTGACTTCTGAGCAGATGGTTCTATTGAAATGTAATCATGGAGTGTAATGTAAAGATGGCTGAACATCTGAACAGCCCTCTCAGATTATCATTTGTAAAACAGATTAATTTGGGGCTGCACAATATTAGAAAATTGCAGTAGCAGATTTAGATCCACATTTTCCTCTACCTGCTTCAAACACTCAGTGGAACTATAATGTTCTGCAGGGCCCACACAAATGGCTGAATTTTTCATTAAATCTCTGCAAAGAATTATTGCATTTCAAACAGTCCTTTGTGATCTTAATATTACTAAGTCAGTGATGACGATACATTTGCTATGCATTTTCCTGTCCTAACTTAAATGTGTTTTTTCTTCCACTTCCTTATCACAGACTACTTTGTGTTGGTCGTTAACGTAAAACCCCAATAAAATACATTGAAATTTGTGGCTGCAATGTGAAAAAATAAGTAAATGTTTGAAATTTACAAAAACCTTTTCCACATCTGAGAGTGCAGAGCCTTTTCCACCTCCGCACACTCCGCATTATGAGCCATTATGTTGCTAATAGGAGAGGAACAAGGCAAAGTTCAGGCTCTTAGGGATATCTTGTGATTTCTAAGTACTAATGCCCACTATCTTAGCAGTGGGCGAGTGGTGACAGGGTTTGTTACACCGAGAACCGAAATGCGTCAAAAACACAATCGAACCATTGTAATTTCATGCCAATCCTCAGTGCCAAAACTCTCCGCCAGCAGACAAATGGCAGGCAAGCAAGCCGTGACCTTTGCCTCACAGCTAGGTGAAAAAAAGCAGGCATCCCAGCAGACTTTAAAAAGAGAATAAGAAAGGCTGAATAGATGTGTGATGACTCATAAGCTCCACAGAAAAGTGTTGGTATTAATATCTTTTACAGACTTTCAGCATCACAGATGAAGACACTGAGGCTGGGGAGAGCTTCACAGTGTCACAGCCGAGTGACATCTGTGTGTTTACATCCTGCGGGACTAAAGTTGGCTTTAAGGAGAGCGTTTGATGTTGAAAAAGGATGGAGGTTCATACAGTTTCAGAAAATGATAATATCAGAGAAGTGTGTGATGTGATTCAGGAAAAAAAGAGTGAAAAGAAAAATGTTTTCAGCTTACCAGTGGAAACCAAATACCCTCGCTCTGGGTAGATGTCTCCTTCTTCCTCTTATGGGGTTTTTCTTCAGTCTGGAAAATTCAAGAGAATAAAAAATTTTACTTTAACTTACAACATTCAGATTTTTTTTGGTTGTTTTTTATTATCAGGTCTTCAAAGCAGACAGAAAGGAAAATCCAATCTCTCTTAAAAGATTTCTCAGTAGGGAGTTTTGTACATCTACTTCTTTCCACAATGGGCTTACTCCTCTCTATTTGGGTTTATTACAATCTGCAAGAAAAATCCCTTTCACATTGGAAATCTATTCAGCCCTTTGTCACACTAAGGGATCCTCCAACATGAAATCTTCCCTCATCAAAGGCTCTGTGTAGTTTTAAAGGATGCGTGTAAACTGCTGTGGGTGTGTTGGGCCTTTAGAAATGTACTTAAAACACACCCGACTGTGAAAAGATTTGTAGGTGAAAAGAAAACAAACAGCCAAGCTGCGTAAAACTGTGTGATTTTGGACTCTCAGACACAAACAGTGGACAAAGGCCCACAGCTGGCAGACATCTCTTACTCCTGTAGTTCTGTTATATCACTGATTTCTTCTTTCTTCCACCTATTTGTCATCCTTTACTGCAGTCTTGAACCAGTCTTTTTTTCTCTTAGACCCTTGTTCTCAGTTCAAGACACTGCTGCTGTCTTAATTTTCCTCCTCTCCCCTCCAAACTCCTTCTCCCCCGGTGCTACCAACCCTGCATGACCGATCCTCTTCTCTCACTTGATGCCATCTTTTTCATTTCCTCACCTGCGTCTCGTCACTTTCTCTGCTTTGAGGTTAGGACTACATGCAGGGACATGAGTGTGTTCAGAGAGTGGCTTTTAAGATCACTGAAAAGATATGTTGGCATGTCTAAAATGAAGTTAATTTTTATTTTCCGTTGCACACTTATTTACGTCACACAATACAATTCTTGCACAATACAAAGTTATTGTGCAAGAAATAGAGATTCTTTGATGATGACAATTTGGAATTGACAGAATTACACTTTTTATTTTAAGTGCTTTGCGAAAGTATACATACCCATAACATGTAGTTCACCACTTCTCAATACAACCACATACCTTCACATATTTTATTGGTATTTTATGCCACAGATTAACAAAAGATAGCACACACTTTGACTCTAGTGGAAAAACAAACTACATGCTTTTAAGTTATTTTACAAATAAAACTGAAAAACATGAATTTGAATAGATCATTGCAAAGCTTGAACATATTATGAGACAAATCAGCTCTGGCTGTAGGTTTATAGTTGTTGATCTGCTTGAAGATTTATGGAGACAGTTTCAGAAGGTTTTCTGCTAGAGTTGTCTTGCATTTCACTCCATTCCTCTTTCCTTTTGTTCTGACCAGCTTCGCCGATGAAGAATAAAAGTCCCCACAGCACAACGCTGCCACCCTTGTGCTTAAAAGTGTGGAAAGTGTTTCCTTTAATTTTGACTTGGTGAATCTTATGAAATTCAAAAACATTACATTGCTGTGGTAAAGTTATTTTTGCTTAACAAAAAGTTTAAACTTTCAATGGCGTATGAATACTTTTGGAAAGCACTGCCAATGTCGAGCCAGTTATCAAAAGACATGTAAGCACGAAGTTATGAAAAGCATTGCATCATCTCTTTGATCTCCTTCCGTCACGTCTCGCCCACATTGTCATGCTTTTATCTGTCCTCTCCGTTCGCTTCACTCCAGCTTCCTGCACAGTCGACTGTGGAGATTTGTCTTGGCCTATCAGACACCACAGCGAATTTTGAATTTCTCTACAACATAAGTTATAAGAGCAGTTCATAAAACAGTTTCTTTCAAAACAATCTGGAGAACATTTTTATTGTGTTACTATTCGTCATGCCCAATCCTCTCGCATCTTTTCCTTACAGTATTTCATGGTGAACGCAGACATGCTCCAAGAGATTGACTGGCAAAATGATTGAAGAACCCAATCCAATTTAATTCTAAAAAAAAGCTTATCGACTTCAGTCTGCCGCTCAAAATAAGAGTCTGGGGGCCCAACAGAGAGAGAACCAGCGTTTCCATATGGTTTAATACAAACACTGCTTTCTGTGCTGTCACACAGCTGCTATTATCAGCTACAGGTTTGCAGGTTTCCTTTGCTTCAGTTCGCTGCACGCCCAAAACTTATCAGGAGATTTTTTTTTCTAGTTTCTGTTCCCAAAACCTTCCCCATTATTTATTTCAACCAACTGTGCAATTCTCTGACTGCACAAGCTTAGGTGTAGTTAATACATTTCTCTTTACTAAAAGACAGGGGAAAAAAAACAAATATAAAGGATATTCTCATAAACTTGGATTTAAAAGGTTTCTGACCCAGATTTTAAAAACACTCACATAGCTGCTTTTCTCCTCAAATATCCCCTTTTATTATTGCTGACACCGTTGCTGACTTCCCAGCAGTAGCAGTACAGACGCACACCGCGGCGTTCTTGTACCGAACCTAATTGATCATCCGTTCTTCTGCTATTGATTTGTTGGATCGTTGTGAAAGGCTTACTGCTGCCGAAGTTTCTAAATAAGACACAGCAATGAAATGACCTTTCTACATCCTGTTGGAGCGATCCAAATCCTGATCTCATCAAAAGCAGCCTCGCCCCACGACGTCGGGCCCACCGTCCCACTGCCCCACCTCTGCCCTCGGACCCCACAGAGACGGGCAGAGTTCAGTCCAGATCTGCTGCCATGGAGATAAGAAGAAGGCGGTTTGGTGGTGGGACTGAAAATAGCCAGACCATGTGCTGACGGTGGCGAGACTACAAAACACCTCGCAAGAGGCACATATTATTCCTCAATATCTCTGAGATTACTCTCATGCCATGAGTAATGCCAGAATTAACAGGCTGAGAGTAAAAACACATCTCAGTACAGTTAATAGAAAGATCAGCACAAACTGAATGACTGGTTCCAATTGGATTCTGCTGCTTATCATCTTTCTTCTGACAACTTTGTTTTGGTCCCATTTTTGATATTTCAATGTCGCGTCAACAATCCCGAAATCACAACTTTTCTAAAGTTGGTCATTCATTTATGAATTTGGGGTTCATTTGGGATACGTAGCTAAATTAGGCTTAAAGATATATAACACACCGTGCCCTCATCTAAAGAAAATAAAGAACAGATTAGAAACAAAAGTCATCTTTGAAAGATATTAAAATTTGTTTGATGTTCTGAAACATTATAATACTCATAAAAAATGTAAAAAATTGTCTTTAATGACAACTTTACAGTTTAACTCTTAATATTCAGCATTTGAGGATTTTTCAAGGAAAATTTGCCTATTCCACTTTTAGTAGCACATATATAAGTCAGATAAGTGAAGGGGGTTCAATACCAGCAGACTGTGTGTTTAAATTTAGAGTCTTGGCTAATGAGAGGCAGAGTATGGACACAGAAGAAGCACCATTAATGCCAAAAATGAGTGAAACGAGAACACTCTTTCTTCCACAGCGAGGACTTTAGAAGAGCCGACGTTTAGAGACTCTTCTGCTTGGCATTAGATGTACGAGAGGAGAATAATCAGGATGAGAATAAAGACGGACATCCTCCGTCGCTCATTATCACCTTTTTCAACTGTTTTTAATCTAGAAATTATGTAGAAAATCAACTACTACAATACTTTCTGCATCAAAGTTTAATCTTAGATTTTACAGGTTTAATCTATAATAAACATGAAACATCTTTAAGATTAGACCCTAAGTCCTGTTTGTACCTTTTTAATATAAACATATGGACATTTTCCTCCTAAAGCCACTAAGTATCAACTAACCATCTTACTAGTTCCTGCAAGAAGAAACTACATTTGTACACCACATGCAGATCCTACGGAGCATCAACACTTTTATTTTTTACATAACAGCGACTGCTTGACATTTGAGTAACAAATGAAACCTCACCTTTATGTCTCTATATATCGGTTGGGTCAGATCCTGTCAGATTGTGTGTTTGCTGCATGAGAGGGAAGTACATCGCTCATAATCCCAGCGGCTGTGTATTCCTCGATGTATCTGCTGTGACTGAGTGACAGTGAGAGAGGAGCTGTTTCCCCCTCCACTAACACACCCACCAACCCTCCTCGTCCTCCCCACTCCCCAGCTACCAAACCCACCCCTCCCCTCTCACGCTGGGATTAAAACAACCTTTTGTCTATCCACAATACGGGTTAAACATTTCCTGCCATCGAATGAATCAGCTACCCGAATCCACAAAGTTACCAGGTTGGGTTTGGAGGCATGTTCATGCCGGAGCATCAGCCTGTTTTCTTTTCTTTTTTTTTTTTTAAAGAAAGTTATTTGTTTTGGATCAGAGACAAACGTCAAGGAGAAGAAAGGGGGGAAGACAGAGCGTAACATTGGGCCATATGAATTTGGCAGAAGATTAAAGCCAACCTGACACTTTAATTTCATGTTAAGTCAAACGCCGCATAGTGGAAAAAGGAAAACAACTGTCAGCTGTGCTGATTGTGCTCGAGTCAATGGAGCCTCCTCAATGTTCAATAGAGGGTGGAGGTGGAGGAGAAATGAAGCAGCAACTTCAATTAAGAAAGAGAAGAAAATGCCTCGAGGCACATCCTAAAGACTTCCTTTCCCATACAGTTAGACAACACAGAAAGTGCTCACCTACGCCCGACAGATGTCCCCGTGCAATCTAATCTAGTTGACTCTGCGAGGGGAAGCTTATTTATTGCCGACTCCTCACCAGCATTATTGTGGCCCATTTTAAAAGAATGGATGTGAAAAGTCTTTTGACGTCCGTTAGCTATGGTTGCGAAAGGCAACAATGGTTTGAGAGAATAGCTTTTCTCTGCACCCAGCCTTAAATAACACTGCTCTCAAGACAAAAGCAAAGAAAATGTAACATTATCTGCATCAAAGAGCAATGTCCATCCCATTGAACAGTGACTTAGAGCCCTTTGTCCAAAAAGCCCTTTGCACCACATCTTTAGACCCGTTTAACTGCATTCAACACTTTTACTCCCGACATGTAACTAAAGAGTTTTAAGGCAATTTTCTTCTTTACTTCCCACTACAACCCTGCATTAAGTTTACAACTTAAGTAATAACTTGCAACCTAGAAGAAAAAAAGACACAATGACAGGAAACTCAGCCAAACATGGAACTAATGAGTCCCGCCTCAAGTTGGTTTAACACTTAAAGTGTCCAAACGAGCCACAAAAAAAGAAAAGAAAGAGGAAATCCAATAGAATAAAATAAGTGTTGCGTTGCAGCTGAATTTTTAACCGAATAAATCATGTCACAAAACTCTTACAGGTTGTTACTCTAGCAAAGAGCCGGATCCACGGGATCTGGAATCAATGGACCACTGAGGATTTGGTGCAGGTATTTACACACATATCTATTGTTCCCTCTTGATCTGACATTAAGTCAGATGAAAATGTCTCTGTCAGTTAAGATTAATAAAAGCTTTTCTATTTTCAAAATACTAGAACAATACCAGAGCAATACATTAGAAAAACATTTCAACATTTGTACTTCATAAAACACTCAAAAACTCTGAATTTGTCCTTAAGCAAACTTATATCTAACTTAGCACTGTCCTTTACGTCTATTTGGAAAATCAATATGTGCTCAAATTTTGCTTAATAAATGATGTTGTTTTATTTTCACAATGCTCTATACCACTTTCTGGGTTATTTTTGTGAAGTGCACCAGTCCCTCTTGCAGCAAAACAAATCAAAATTTAACAGTGGGTTATATGGCCAACTACTTACATTTTAATTTCACATAATTGCAATTATAACGAGGGTCTTTCAAATTGTAATCTAGCCTCTATGTTGCTGTGAAGCGATGGCTTCCTCCTCCTGAGTGACCTTTCTGTCCCTGTTAGCTTAGGATTCATTTCACTGTGGATATTAACACCATTTAGCTCCAACTTCTTCTCTGACCGGCCATAAATTTTGTTCCTTCCAAAACCTTTTTCATAATAAATAATAAGGTACACCGTCATAATGCAAGACAGAGAATATAGCATAGTTATTTTTCTTTTAATGTAAAGGGATCCTATTATTGAGACAATCTCATTCATATATTAAAGATATATTGACAATTTTCCATTTGGTGCAGCTTTAACTTCTAAGCTACTGATTAAAAAGTGCAAACTTTTGTAAATTTGTAAAGATCAGAATTGAATAATATGCTGTTCAAGAGTCCAAAAAGAGAAAATGTGAGTATAACAACTTATGACAAAAAATAAATGAGTGCTAAAAGTTTTTTCTCCTTTATTGCCATAATTTTCATATATTTTTGTGCTTCTGAACTGATGCAATAATCTTGAGGTGCATCTGCACTTAGCATCCCACTGTTTCCACTTGGTGCAAATTTAAAACCTGACAATTTAAAAAACCAAGATGTTCAAATGTGATTGGAATCTCACAAGACGCTTATTGTTGCACTGCACACATTTCACTTCCACCTACTTGCAGCCTACACACTGTCAGAGCTCCCCAATGCTGCGGTTTAACTTTTAATTTCCTAATGAGCCGCTTGTAGCCTTTTATATGTAAACAACTCAGCATGTAAACATTTCTCGGCCCTGACGTCGCCGCGTGAAATGCCATTAATTTAGAAAATGTAAATAAAGGCATTCAGAGGAGCAGACACTTTTCATAGATGATGGATAGTACCAAAGTGTATGGATTATTGTATGAAACGGGAGCAAGGGCCATATTTCTCCGAGCGAAGGGCATGATTGACCAAGTCTAATGGGCATTATTTCTGCACACTGACTCTGTAGAGCGGAGACACTGGGCGATCCCCGCCGGCCCATTGCTCCTTTAGACAACACACTGAGATAGGAGCGCAGTCCTTCTTGCTCTTTGTCATGACACCAATAGATTAACAATATTTCAATGAGTACTTTTACCGGAGCAAAGTTTGTGCTGCAGTAAAACTATGCAGTCCTAATCAGAGTGCGTGTTTGTGCGTTTGTGTACGTGGGTGTTCATAGTGAGGACTTCTTTTGAATTTCCTTGTCAGAAATGTGAATGGGGAAGAAATATGACTGGCTCGGGGGCGAGAACAAAAGTCCGAGTTCACAAGGCTATCAAGGCGGGGCAGAGGGACACTTGTGAGCTACTTCACTCCTCTCAGCAACAGAATGACAAGAGAAACATGGGTGATTTGGTTCCCTAATGTTTGCTCCTACTAGTAATCCTCAACACTTGTCGGTTTGCACCCATCATACAATAAGGTGCTCCGTTGTGTTTTCAGGTCACGTCGAGGAGACAAATGTTTAGATGCTCTCCCGTATGAACTAATAAAGCATGACAATGACATGATAGGAATAGAAAGCACTGTCCTCAGGCAATTGCTTTTCATTGTCCTCATCCACGTCTGTATCAATTTAGGTCCTGTTAACTCTAGATTAACAAGTAACAAAATAAAGAGGAGGAAGGGGTTGGGGTTGCTGAGGTGACTGGTAATTTATTAAAGGAGCAATAGGTCCAGGACTGGTCAGAAGTTTGCATAAACTCATTGTGGCCATGATAATCCAAATTATTCTGAACTTTTGGAACTGTTTTAGTATTATTATTATTAACAACTTCAATATTTGTTTTTGCTCTGGATACATTTCTGGCATAAATCTGACTGGACATTTGACTATTCCTCTAATTTATTAAAATTGATTGGTTTCCTGACAGAGAGCCAGATTTTAAACATAATATGGACATTTTCTGCAGGGTTGGGAAATCCATCCATCCATCCATTTTCCTGCACCCTTTTTCCCTTACTGGGGTCGGGAGGGTTGCTGGTGCCTATCTCCAGCTGTCATTTCGGGCGAGAGGCGGGGTCACCCTGGACAGGTCGCTAGTCTGTCGCAGGGCAACACAGAGACAGACAGGACAAATAACCATGCACACACACACTCACACCTAGGGACAATTTAGAGAGGCCAATCAACCTGACAGTCATGTTTTTGGACTGTGGGAGGAAGGCGGAGTACCCGGAGAGAACCCACGCATGCCCAGGGAGAACATGCAAACTCCATGCAGAAAGACCGGGGCCGGGAATCGAACCCAGAACCTTCTTGCTGCAAGGCAACAGCTCAACCAGCTGCGCCACTGGGCAGCCCTGGGTTGGGAAATTCCAAACTTAATGTTGGATGATTATCCAGAGATGTTGAAGAATTTGAAAGCAATCTGGTGGTAAAAAAGCACCACAGCAAGATGATATTGCCATATAAATAACATGTTCTTAGGCTTTAAAGCTTCATCTTAACTCTTTTGAACATTTTTTTCATTGCCGCCAAACACCTCAATTTTGTTTAGCTTGAAAGTAAAATATTTTGCCTGAAGGGTTTTGCAGATTGCATATTTCAACAGGATGATGATCTCAAAGACACATCAAAATTAGGCTGCCCAGTGGCGCAGTTGGTAGAGCTGTTGCCTTGCATCAAGAAGGTTCTGGGTTTGATTCCAGGCCCGGGTCCTTCTGCATGGAGTTTGCATGTTCTCCCTGTGCATGGTGGGTTCTCTCCAGGTACTCCGGCTTCCTCCCACAGTCCAAAAACATGACTGTCAGGTTAATTGGCCTCTCTAAATTGTCCCTACGTGTGAGTGTGTGTGTGCATGTTTGATTGTCCTGTGTGTCTCTGTGTTGCCCTGCGACAGACTGGTGACCTGTCCAGGGTGACCCTGCCTCTCGCCCGAAACGATAGCTGGAGATAGGCACCAGCACCTCCCGACCCACTAAGGGACAAGGGTGTAGGAAAATGGATGGATGGATGGATGGATGGGAGAACTACACTAGGCATATTAGGCCTGAACGCAACTCTACCCATGCCTTGATCACAATCCAATCAAAAATGGATGAAATATGTTTAAGAGTCCAATAATTGCCAGGAAACCCGTTGACAACAAGCATGGTGAAATGTCCAACCAGACTTAAGCCAGCATCTTGTTGATGCCTATTACACATATCTGATTTCTCTGCAGCTTACTAAAACATGTTAAACTAAATATGAGTAGAGCAGTACATGTATATTTGAGTCTGTTTGTGTGACTATAAATCTATGTGGTTTAAATAAAATCCACAACACATTCATACTTTAGAGCTAAAACAATTTGTGTTTTAGCTCACAAATTGAGCTAAAAAATGTTATCCCACAATTACTTTAGAGCTAAAACAATTTGTGTTTTAGCTCTAATTTGGAAGAAAAATCTGTTTAAATGCTTTATTCAATGTAAGCTCCAGACCAATACTGCAGCTAAAAGAACTAGAAAAAATATATATAAATATTGTTTTAAGCCGGCCAATCATGCAACCAGAACTGAAAACAAAGTGGTCGGTTTAGTTAGAGAATTTACATGAATTACACAAAGACCCCCAACGAGATGGCCGTGACCTCTCCCCAGCTTTTTGAAACTAAACAACACCCAGATCCCGCCCATCGACACGCACACACCCCTACACAGCGACACACTGTTGGTGGAGAGCGGTGCTACTGGTTTCCATGGCGCCATGAGACTCACTGACAGGACCGAAGTGTTAACAAGTAAGAACACAAGACAGACGGAGAGAGAATGGGTGCCACAGAGAGAACAGTAAAAAAAAACAAGGCAAGTGTGGTATAGAAGAAATTTACCACACACAGTCTGCAGACCATCCCCGAGGTTAAGGACCGGTGGATATCGTATTTCTTTTTTGACTTAAAGACCCTCACAGACACAATCCAAAACACACACAACACTTCAAGCACCAGGAAGTCAGAGCAGCGCAAGCACTTCATTTAATCTCCTACGTATTTACACCTTACAGTCTTTATAATGTAAAAATATATCACAGAAATGTGTTTTATTTTAAAAATGGGTTGGCCATCTGCAGGTTTTATACAAGCCGTCTCATCAATGGTCAACCATTGAGTTCAGTAAATATGCCAACCCTAAAATTCAGTGAAAAATGAATCAGAGGATTACAGGGGTTTCTAAAAACCAAACATACAAAAAAAATTATGAAGAATAAGTTTTAGTAAGTGGCTGCAGCAAAAGCAGCCTTGAACCCTTTTACTCTCCCAGATATATGTGCTTACACAGAATTGTTTCAGTATTACTTAACTGAAAAAGAGATGAATAGGTTATAATAGAGAGAAATTATATTGTCATATTGAGATAAAACTCTCTTTTTCAAAATTGTCCAGTGCAAAAAATGTACAGGTGAAAACACATGTGACTTAATAATAAATACACATGAATTATATAATCTGCATTTTCCTTGAAATAATTCTGAAAAATATCAGATATTTCCACCAAAAGGTCACTGAGATGTCCTTTCAAATTGTTGAAGAAAACTGTAGCTTTAAATTTCAGCTCATTCTCTCAAACAGTTAAGAGATCGAGATCAGGGACTTTAGATGCCTTTTTTCCAAAGACTACAACCGGCAGAATGTTTTATCATTAGAAGACGATATAAAGAAACATGCCAGTAAAGTTAAAACTACTTCTTTAAACCAAAATCTGTTATGGATATGAATGATTTTGAGCTGGACATCTATATATATATCAGCCTTTCTGTTGTCTGCTGAAATCTGTCTCTCTCTTACAGCCTGAATAAACCGTCTTGACATGTTGTACAAAATATTATTTTTAGCAACCATCTAACATATTATTTACTATGTCTTATTTTGTCTAATTCCA
This sequence comes from Phalloptychus januarius, assembly GCA_902982915.1. Lineage (NCBI taxonomy): Eukaryota > Metazoa > Chordata > Actinopteri > Cyprinodontiformes > Poeciliidae > Phalloptychus > Phalloptychus januarius. The sequence goes on along the minus strand of CADWAE010000471.1, from coordinate 13,975,426 downwards.
CCTCACTGATTATGGAAATCTGCAGATCAACATGCTCATTTCAACCGGTCTACCTTCTTTTATGTATGTATTTTTGTTCTTAATGTGATTCTAGATGTTTTTATCAACATCTTTACTACTGCTAAGAAATAAAAAGATAATACTTTTCCTAAATAGGCAATCACAATGTTATTATGACCGGCAATTATGCTGGTTTATAGATTTAATTCTGGAAACCTTTTCTTTATGGGTTTTATATTCCATTCTTATCTTATTTGCTCCACAATTTCCCTGAGGATATTCAGATATTATGTCGATATTTCCAGAGTGAGTCTTTCCATCCGAGATAACCTCACTGAATCGTTTTGTTTTTCATGGCTCGTCTAATCATGAAACCAAGGGACTTTAAACTACTATTATTTTACTTTTTAATGCATGTTTTTATGAAAGTCCAGCTCCTCTTACGTATTACTAACTAGCCGGCATCTCTGACTGGCCTGCCAAAAGATGCCAAAACATACACAGCAATATGGCAGCCATTCATGTGCTAATGAAGCAGGAGAGGAAGCATTGCAGCCTGCTTTGACACAGAGTCTGGAAGGGGCTTGCCTCCAACTGCAGAGCACACCAGCTGACGAGACGAGGGGAGGTGGAAGATTTCCAGGAGCACTCCGCGGCAAAAGGACGGAGCGCTCCGCTGAGCAGGTTTCTTCCTCTTATATGGCCCATACTGTCACCCATAAGAAGATCATCTCTGGCCCAGTGAGCATCAATCGTCTGCGGGTGATAACAAACACACACCGTCTTCCACGCACTCGTTCTCTCTGTATGTGAATGTGCTCTGATCCCTATGTCCATATGCATCCACAGACGGCGTAGACATGTGTGCGCCGCCTATGCCTCCCCACCAGGACCAATTTCCATCCGCCGTCTGTGTGAGAGAGCAAGATCGATGCTGCACAGGGCGCGCCATCCAGGCTGTTCATTACTGCTGAAAACTCTATGGCCATAAGCAAAAACAACCCGGCCTGCTGATGCATAACACACCAGCTAGAGCTGGGCGGGTGAATGACGGTATTACTTTACACAGCTATTCAGCATTAAGCCTTTACTTCACAAGTAGCGACAGGAAGAGCAGAACTTGCTGCTGAAGTATTGTTTGCGATTTAAATTTCATTATTTCTCATTAGTTTCATTAGCCTACCCCAACAACAGCTGAGGCAGCCGGGAGTCACCAGCAGCTATCTTTGATGTGCATGTTTGTGGCAGCAGGAGGGCAATGAGATATTTCTTCTTCCATACTTCCTCTCATCTTCATCCTCATCCATGCTGTGAGGCTGACCACCAAACCACCTGTCTCCTCAAACCAGCCTCTGCAGAACAAATGAGCAGGTCACCATGCAGCCCCCACGCTGTCATTTACATCCACAAACCCTGACATTTTTATTACTAGTTTTATGATAGTTTTAAGAGATAGGTCAACACAAATCAGCTCATAATCACATTTCTACTTCTCACCTGCTTCTTGTTTCCATCACTTTTTCTGCCTTAAGGTAAGAACTACAGTATGAAGCTCAGGACGTTTGTTCGGACAGTGGATCCATTTGTATGATTGTATGATTGATATAAAAGTGCATGGAAGACGTGTTTGACATGCCATGTTTAAGAGAGCAACATCTCTCTCTTATGTCCTTTTCCAAAAGGGAGAGGTTTAAGGTAAGGCTTGTATCCCAAGGTGAAACGTTAGGGACTAAAGAGGTGGTTTGGTTCCAAAAAATCTGGGTATATATTATCAACTTGTGTCATGTTGCAACCTGAAGGTTTAACATAATTTCTTTTTATTTATTTCTTGTGTCAAACACAAAGCAGAAGGAAAACAACACATGGCGTCCTTATACTAATAACAGGGAAATGTTCACAAGCTTTTGAAAAGCATCGTAAATCAGATTACAAACAAAGATGTTTGATGCAAACATGTTTGATACACAATAGAATGAAAGGCTCATAAAAGCCTTTTTATTCTATTTTATGGGATGTTAGGAATTCCTAACATCAAAGCAACAGTAAAGGAGAAAAGTTGCATAAATATTTATCTTAGGATATATGTGCATCTCTTATATTGAGTGCATAGGTCTTCTGACTTCACTGTATTGGCCGACTCCAGTGAATGGATACAGAAAGTTCACCACAGAATGGTTTCTAAACTCTGGCTAAAAGCTTTGAACAAGCACACACCTGTACAAATAAAAAAAAAACAGATGGCAAAGAAAAGGCCAAGTGAAAAGATCAAACTACCTGCCTTGCAGCAAATACTTAGACAGTTTTTTGATGAGCACAAAGTAGAAATAAGCACATTCTTAGTCAGTCCAAAAAACTGTCAATGTGACCCTTTGCTTCCTGCCCTTTCTTTCAAAAGAAAATCCATACTGTTGCTTAATAACTCAATAAAAATACAAAAGTGACAAAAAGAAAGTAACTTCCGCGTTAATAGACACATTGATAAAAAGAAACAAATCTGCTCCGAGCTGCAGATGGCGGTATGTTACGGTGCTCTGAGATAAAGGAGAGAGCATGAATCGGCCTGTTCGAGGCAGACTAACGCATGAACACGCACATGCACACGTACACTTCATGTAGCTGTGAGGAGAATAAATGAAGGGAGGCTGATAAATCAGAAATATAGAGATATAAAAAAAGCACATGAAGGTTAAAAGGACAGTGAAAAAGTGAAGGCAATGACGAGATGTATGTGATGGCATGCATGTCTAAGAAAATTTATATGGAAAGGTGCTGTTGCCATAAGGTCACGATACAAAAATACCTTGCTGTCAGAGAGAAATGAATGAGTCAGACAAACAAATAAAGCGAAACACTTAAATGAAATCACCTCTAAAATAGCTTGTCTTTATTTAATTTTGCATAGGTCCGTTGAAATGACTCATCTGTTCAAATTGTTTCATCTCCGTTAAAAGTGGACAAGCATTTTTTTAAATGAACAAAATCCTTTTTATTAAAGGCCTAACCTGCTGGAGACTCAACTGGAGAGCAAGCAGGTAAACCAGCAGGGACCAGAGAAAGTTTCCAACAGCCTTCAGCTATTGTTAAAATTCAATCTAACAACATCACACCCATATATTAAGCTCAATGTTGGTTCCCAGCAGGTACTGTTTTTTCACAAGCAGGTATTGAAAGATAAGCAGTTTTCATTCCCACTTAGAATGTACGGCAAACCTCTCATATATCGGCAGGATATTATCTTAAATTTATGCTGTCATGGATTACCATCAAATAATCCATGACAGCAGTTTGATCATCACACATCAAACTGCTAACAGGCCATAAAAGAACAATGGATAATCTAAATATTTCCTCTTATTGGCTCTGACTAGTGATTGGCAGGTCAAAATTAAATCTATTTGCATAAATATATATTGAAAGTTGAATTTGGTCTGTAAGTATAGCAACAAATACTTCTATAAAACAACATGGAGGGCAATTTTCATTTTAGAGTCACTATTTTACTTTACATTTGTTTTTTTAATTAGGTGAGAAATTCTGCTATATAAATAGTATTGCATAAAGAAATTAGAAATAGAGCAACAAAATTCTAATCAGGGTATCTAATATGAATTGCACCGGAGCAATACAATGAAACAAATACACATCTATAGGTAATATAGGAGATACTGTTGACTAAAAGTATCACAGTAAATATTTGTTAAGTTTTCCCAACGTTTGCTTTACTCAGTGGAGGAAGACCACACTTCCTCCTTCTTCCTTTCTTTTTCACCTGTTTCCTTTTTGCCCTTCTTCCCTCCTTTCCTTCAAGGAGCCCCTGCTCCATGGTGCAGGTGACAGCTCAGACACAATGAGATGATATCACTGGTCAAACCCAAGCAGCTTGTCTGTTTGCTGCACAACAGCAGACGGCTGCAGGCTGATACAGGCACGCTGTTTAGTTAGTTGGAGAAAGAGTAGAAAGGGTAAGAAAGAAGAAGGGAAGAAGGAGGCAGGAGAAGGAGAGAGGACCAACATGCACCATAGTCAGACTGATAGAAAAAGGAACGGTGAAGGATGTAGTATGGTCATTATGTCTGTAAGGAAGGTATTCAGAGATAGTTTGTGTGGCTGTGTGTGGGTTGGACTGCAAACTGGGCTTCCTTTTAATTACACTATTGCTCCCTCTTTCTCTTCCTCCTCCTCCACAGTCTGACACGCAGACACACACACAACAAACGGTACATGCCACACCTGCCATGAGGAAGATTAGATTTACACAGCATCAATAATTCACCCTCCCTGAACGCAGACAACACACAGAGAGTCTGGGTTTCTCCAGAATGGCCAAAAAACGGCAGAACCCCATAATGATGCTGAAATAAGCAGAAAGCCCTTTAACTGACCGATCGCTGGTCATTACAGCACAAACTAAGCAAACAAACTACTTTAAGCTGTGCAAACACAAACAAGAAGAAGGCTTCTGGCAGATTTCTATTTATAGAAACACCTGACTTAAAAAAAAAAAAAAAGAAAAAAGAAGACATTTCTTGGCATCAAATTCCCAAACCTCTCACTGCTCACTGGGAACACTGATGAAGGCAGGCTTTTTTATGCTTTTCTATGAGCCAAAATTTTCACCATCGTTCATGTAGCAGCCAAATGCAGGATGCAAATGTGCTCCTGGTGTTGTTTTAAGCTGTTGTTTTGTTGTTCTCCACAGTCAGCTAATAATGATTCCTCAGCTGGGTGATTTATTGCAGCCAGATGCCATTACTAAGGAATCCATCATGCTTGTGCTTTCTGACTTTAAGCTGTGCAAAACTATTGTTTTGTATGTTGTTTTGCTAGTTGTCGGCCCCAAACAGATTTTAGAGGTTCAGTAGAAATAAAATACTCACAGACAAATAAATGTTACCTCTTCACTCTACAACATTTGAGACTAATGAGGCATTAATAGGATTTACATTACAAGTAAATATGAGGTTTCAAATGGATGTGATGTATTTGTAAAACAGAATGAAAATACAGACTCTGCCTTAGGAATGTTGATCTGGGGTAGAATAACAATGCAGTGATATGCTGAGTATTTTTAACTACAGGTTAAAGTTGTAAATAAAACAGGCACAGTGCCATTAATAAATTTATAAACAGTCTGGGATTTTTTTTTCTCCACATAGAGAATAAATATTCATAAAAGATATTTATGGCTGCACTAAATCTTCTGAAGTAACACAGAGAGCTCACAGGTTCATTGCAAGGTCAGACTTTGTGATTGTCAGAGAAATTGCAAAAAATACCCTGGAGACAACACCTAGATATTAGGTATTGGTTAGTGTGTTGGATTTTTTCAAGCAGCTTTGTTTTTTGTTTTTATTTTTTAATTGCCTGAACATATTTCATCTCACTAGCTGCAAAAAGGGAGAACAACTTAGATCTTCAAAGTGGCATTTGAACAATTATTTTGGTGAATGAAAAAAACCAAACCCATCATACAAGCAGGTGGAGGGTTGTGACGTTTTCTTGTTTAGCATGCACATCTTACAGGTTTGCAGTTAAAATGCTTGTTAATCCACCAAACACATGGCAGTAGCTCAGTGTATTTAGGCATTCATGTGTCTTTAAATGTTGCTTGGCCTTGAATTTTCTCATACTAACAACTCTCACAGAAAACAGTCCAAAAAAGTTAATTTTCCAGTGGCCATCAGCTTTGTGGGTGAAATTCTGTGTTAATGTCAGAGGTGAGAGGAGAAGCAGCAGCTTGACTTTAGACAATAAAAAAGCAACAATGACCCAAAAAGCTATTTGTTACAAACCATCTCCAGATGGGCTACAGCAGCAGATGACCTGTTCCTAGCAAATTCAGCATGGAACAGGAAACTGAGGCTGGAATCAAATGATAGTGTCTGAATGTTGGTGAAAAAGAACAAAATCATCCTGTCTTGTAATTCAAACTGATCGCGAAAAGTAATTTTTTTTCCAAACTTTCAGTCTCTTAGTAACTGTGTTGATCTATGTTTAACACTTACATCCTACTTGGTGTAGGTTGCAGACCATGTCCATCCCTTTATTAGCAATGGAGCAAATGGAACCACTGGTGCCCCATTTTAGCTTTGAGTCAGAAGATAAATCATGTGACCTGAATAATTAACTTAGTAACATTTTGGTTACTTTGGATTTTAAAAAAACAAAATAAACAACCTAAAAATAAATGTAATTGCTACACTGAGCTGGACTGAACTCTTCATTTGTTAGAGTCTAGTCCATAATATGAACATTATTTGGAAGCAAAAGTAGCATAATCACAACGTCCAGTCAGCCAGTTATTTTTGCAGCCTATTATGTGTGCAGCTCTCATTCACTCACCATCAGTATATGGCCTTTATATATATCTACCAGATGGTTTGTTGCAAAGAACCATCTGGAAGTAGCTCAGTGTAAAACCCTTTTTGAAAAAAGGTTACTGTTTTCTAAAAATACTTGATGGAAAAAAAGAACAAGGCGTCTGTCTAACTCAGTGAGACTTAATCAAATCAATGAAATAAGCAGAATAGAATAGAAATGGTGCATGCGGTGACAGAGGGGTTTATAATTTATCATCATAGCTAATTCAAGCCCAAAGCTTCCAGACAGGAAGATGTTTGAATATTTTTGAAGACTTCTTTTGAGTCTCATAAGAGATTAGCTTCACAGAGTAAGCTTAGCTGACCACATAGTGAGAGCAATGCATTTAACCAAGCAAGATCCTTTAATATGAAACTACCTGAGCAAGTATTTCAGGATGTAGTACTTGTAAACACTTAACTGTGAATCAAATAGCCTTGTTTATTGGAATGTACCCTTAATGGATTGAAATGCCCTATATATGTTCAGCCTCTGATGTTATAAGGTATACAGTCAAAAGTTCATGTATTGATCAAAGGACTCCATTAGCCTTTTGATCTATGTTTTTATTGGAGACATGTTAAGAATCTGGCTTCAAGATGTTTTGAGAAGACAAATCTTTGCACTGGCAGCAGGTCAACTCATCATAATTGCACTTATAGTGGCTACTCGCTTTCAACTGCGTAAACATGCAAGCGTAAACAAGAATGTAAGTTTGGAGGATGCAATCAAGAAACACTGGCACAAACAGAGTAGAGCTTTGTCCAATCTTTTAAAGACTGGAGTTTGGTATCTTCTTGGATCGAGTCATTTCTTCACTTGGATGCCAAGCACAGAAGGGGGGCTGGAATTTTAAGGAGAGAGTAACAATTGGGCTTTTCTTTCGTCAGAACTGCATAATTATTGAGGTTAATTCAACTCGGAGCTTGTGCACTATTGTCTTTGAATATAGCTGCCACTGCTTAAATGAATAAATTAGTGACAAAACAAAGCAAACAGACAAGCTGTGCCTCAATGCACAATGTCAGAGCGACTGCCTCGATGGATAAGAAGAAGCTTTGGGGGGGGGGAACTTTAGTTTGATTTTCTGGAGACAACAGCTTTGTCATTTACAGGCATTTGGGCCTGGGCTTTTCTCACTGATGTGATTTCTTTGGTATCTGTGAATCATGCACAGGTACCTACAACATAGAGAAGTTTGAGGCAGCTCGTCTGCTACATATGGGATGTAATATTTTTGAAGGCAAATGGATGAACACACTTTCAAATGGTGAGAGGGTGGTGTTTTGAATCTACATTGATTGTCCATTAAGTATAAACTATAAAGCAAGAAAGAAAGAGAGAAAAAAGAAAGAAAAATAAATCTTAGCTGTTGGATTTAAGCTAGTCAACATTTTTCTTTTCTTTTTGCTGCCTTTTCAGTGACAAAATACAAAGTTAAACATAAAAATTGTTGAATTATTTTTATACAAAAGTCAACTGGATGTCTTGGGGCTGAAAGTGTCAAAGTATAAACCCACACTAGAAGCTACTTGAAGTTAATGATGCTTTGAACTAAAGATCAGTCGCCACCTTCAGTCACCGGAATGCTGGCACAGAGCCCTTGACTTTCCCCTGGCCTGGACAGATAAAATAATACCTCATATGCTCTTCTTTTGTTCCTGCCAATGCCAATAATGTGAGCAAATGACACTACAAAGCCTGTTGCTCTCTCATGAACCCAATGCAGGAAAACAATTCTTCAATCCTGCAGGGACAAAGAGTAGCACTAGCAGTTCATGTTGTCTTAACCAGTGTTGAATATGGCAGACCCATAATGAGGTAAGTTCCTTTTATAAAACTAAAGCTTTTTCCTTTCCTTTTTGTAAAACTCACCTGCTTCTGTAAACTCACCTGCAGACCATCTGCCCTAAACTAGCAACGTTAGATGAATTTCACCAGAGCCGGCTTTATCCACCGTTAATGTGAAGCTGGATAAAGGCAGCATCTTCCTTTTAAATTCCAAGTGAAGTCCTTTATAGCTCACATTTATTGTTTATTACAGGCCTGGAGGAAGATAAAGGAATTAAATGAAGGTAGAGAAGTAAAACCCTGAAAGAACTCTATCAACAGAAGAAAATGAAGAAGTGGACCAGGGGTTTTTCTTTGCTCATTCCACTACCTTCACTCCCCACCTTCCTTCTCTTCCATCTTTCTCCATTTCCACTTTCCCTTCATCTTCATCAAAAAGTCTCTTTATCTCTTCCCAAACGGTCTCTCTCCGAGCTATTTCTATGAAACCCACCGTCCATGTGAATACGAAGGTAGCACAGCTGCACAGACAGAAAGATACTGCATCTTCTGAACCTCAAAGCTTGCTTATATATATTTGAACTCCAAACAGCAGTAATAAATAAATGAGCTCAGCTTCCTGTTCACTCAACTGTAACCACTGCTGAAATTAAATTGGTTCGGTCAACAGCGTCATATCTAAGTTTACATCATTATTTTCTACAGTGATATTTGTCTTCTGTGGTAGGAATTGTATTTATCTCAAAATGTTCCCATCTGGGCTTCTGGGGGTGTGTTTGCGTGTGTGTGAATGTTCGTGACATTGGTGTATGTTTGTAAGGCACTTGACAAGACTGATGACCGTTCGACAGCCACAGAGAGCTCTTGTCAGGGAGGATTATCCCTCTGAGTGGTGCTGAGGGGCCAAAGACAGCTTGGGTTCAGGAGAGGGCCTGAGTGGTCTCTATCTTCAGGATCTCCTTCTCATATCTAATCTGAGAGGACACTGAGGAGTGGCTGACCAGCACTTCTGTCTGGCTGGGCACATCTGACCTTTAAAAGTCCTTCTTGAGTGTTTACTCACAGAATACAGAATTAAAGGACAGACCAACAAAAACTTTAGCAGCAGGGTTATTCTAAAATATTTCAGATTGAGGCTCCCAAACTGTATTGACTGTTTCATGAAGCAGCAGAAAGCTGCGTATTTGCAAACCTGCTTAGTTTTAGTTTAAATTTGGTCTCATTTGACCAGAGTACCTTCTTTCACATGTTTGTGGTGACTCCTGTGTGTCTTTCTTTTTCCACAATAGCCTTTTCCTGACTGCTATTTCATGAAAAGCTGGCATTGTGGAGACATGGCTTATAGATATAATTTCCTCAGATTCTCCCACCTCAGCTGGGGAGCTCTGTAGCTTCTCCAGAGTTACTATAGCCCTCTTGACTAATTGCACTTATGCCATGCTGGTTAAAATTTCAGGTGATGGATTGAACAGTAATTTTTGAGCTTTTCACAGCTTGGGATAATGTTTTATAACTTACCCCTGCTTTAAACCTGACTACATTTTCTCCCTGACCTGTCATGTTCTTTGGCCTTCACTAATGTGACAAACATCTGACATCTCAACAGACGAAAAAAATGAAGACCATGTAACTTTTATTTAACGAGAAAAAATTTAAAGATTAAAAGTTTATTTTGCAAGGCAATGTAAAGCTGAAATCCACATTTTTTTTATGAAGGTATGCAAGGAATTAAACTACAAATTTCCCCTGCTACAGGTGCAGCTGCAGACAAGCTCATCTGGTGTCGCATTAATCACTGCATTCAGAAAGTATGAAAAGTCCCAGCAACAGAAGAATGGCCTGGATCAACACTTTATTCTGCATTTCCTCTCTTCATGCAGAGATCACAATGCCAGTTAAAGCTGTCTGCTTCTTTTCCTTCCACTGTGTACTCGTTATTGAGTGGCAAGTTAAATAGCCCCACAGAGTGGCAGGCATCCTGATCCCAGTGTGCCTTTCACATGGTAAACAGTCTCAAATGGGCCCGGTATTGTGCGGCTATAATACAGCATCTGCTTTATGGCATGGAAAAAATGCATTGTCACCAAGTGGCATTGAAAGAGCCATTCAGGGGCTGCCAGGGCCTCACCAAAACGCTAAGGCTTTGACAGTGACACAGGCTGGTGGGTGGTGGTCGAGCGGCCTGCATTCTAGTTGGAAGCCACTGCTGCAGAGCGATCGGCCAGGCCAAAAAATGAAATGTAGGTGCAGACGACTCCAGAGACAGAAGATCTTTGTAGTCTGGCCGTGTCTGAGAAGCCTGCACAATGCAAACTAGTCAATATCCCGCATAACTTCAGTGAAGCTCAAACCCTCTCCAATGAATACATCCGTTCTCAATGCAGCAGCATAGCGGGTCGGAGTACTGCAGTGAGCACTGGACCTTGGCCAGACTGGAATGAGACACTATGCAGCCAGGGACAGGAGATGCCCCTTATCCCTTAACTCTCCATTAAACATTTAGAGCACCAGTCCTGCATTCCCCTTCACTGAAAGCTGCTGCTTCTGCTTTTGGTGAAAAAAATCTAACTTATTTGAATCACAGAAATGTTCTGTCATTTCTACCAACATAGGCTATCACACAGAATAATGTACATTTGTGTTGAGTATTTACAGACTTTTTTTTTATTTTCTTGAGAAAAATATAAGGTGAGTGAAGCAGAGAGTTTAAAAAACAGCACAGCACCATAACTGAAGCTATTTAAATCTGACCTCAGGGAATAAGATGTTATTTTGAGTTATATTTAATCCACACTGCAAACGAATTTGAGAAGGAAGAGACAAATAATAAGCTATGATACAAATGAGTTTCCTTTTCTGAAATGATGTAAGAGTTAATATCAGTCCAGACCTAAAAATCTGGTATGGTTTGTGACGCTATTGTGTTAATAATTTTTACTGCCATAATTTTAATTTTGGGCTTAGTTGTAGATGGGCATCGCGTGTCCAGTGGTTTTCTCTGCTTCTCCTGCACCTGCCACTACATCAGCAAAGCCAATGAAAACGGAGACAGAGATGTTCACTTCAAGGGCCATCAAATACAATGTAGGGAGGAGAGCAACACTTTGCTGTTTGGAATACACAAAACAAAGCCTCTCACAGCATAGATAATAAATAACAATGCTATGACACACTTTTATGTCACTATGAAGTGAAGGTGAAAGCAAATAGAAAAAAATTGAAGCAATTCTCGATAAGTGGAAGCCTAGATAAGTGTAGTGCAAGTGCTACAAAAAAGACAGACAAATTTGTTTCATTAATATTTCATGATATGAAGCTTCTAGGAATGCTGTTAGGTCAGAACGATGCCTTTGTTGTGCTGCAACTGACTATGACTGTGAGTACTGTAAACATCTTAAGAGGTTAGAATAATTTTCTAATTTTCTTTATTTGTTAAATCGGTAAAGTCAGTTGTGGATGTCTTTTCAACTGCTTGAACCCACACAATGTGAACTCAGAGGGCAAAAAGACAGTAAAGATAATAATCCTAATATCCCTGAAAACAGCCTGCTGGGTCCTCAGTTTTTTCTTGAAATTTAACTTTTTATCTGAGAGCTTGAACTTTAATTAGAATCTGATAATTATGACCTAATGAGTACATGGTCAACATATTTTTATTTTCTTTGAATATACCTGCCAGAGTAAATTTCACACATACTAATCTGTCTTCTCTGACTCTCTGCAGCCCCTTTTAAAGTCATGCTATAGCATCTCAATTGGATTTAAGTCCAACCTTACAAAACCCTAATTTAGTTTGTTTGTTTTTTTCATTCAGAGTTTGGTTTGTGCAGCCTGATTGCACTGATGCTTAAGGCCATGAATCAATTGTTGCAGATTCTTCTTCAGAATTTTTCTGGTAGAAAACAGGATTGAAGGCTCCATCAAATATGGCATTGTGTTGCTTCATGTTGTGTGTTATGTTTAAGCAATGTCTTGATTCTTAAAGGTCTTGGTCGTTCTCAGGTCTGGGTAAAGTTAGTGAAGAAAGTCAATTGATCGCAATGATTCTGTGAGATAAAAAGGAGCGCAATTACCTTTTCTCACCAGACCAGGTTGATTTGGATAATTATTCTTACTTGTAAATATGATAATCACCTGAAAACTGTATTTTGCATTAACTAAAATATTTTTGCTGGCATTAAAATTAGTTTGACAAAAATATCAATACGCATAATTTCAACATTTATCTCTCATAACATTGTCAGGAACATGCCTCACATTCAGCTTTACCATCAGAAAACACGGACATGCTAACATTGTTCTAGGTCAGCAGGGGCTAAGTGGTGAATAAAGGAGGTTAACTGTGCAGTTGTCCAATGTTATGTAAAAGAGCCACTTTTTTTTACCAGCTTACCATGTCTGATGGTGAAAAAGAGGAGGTGTGTCAGTCAGACTGAAGCTCTGTGACGAGCTGTCCTGGTTAGATTTTCTATTGCCACCTACTCCATTATGTGTTCACAGAGCACAATATGTGTCGCTGGAGGCATCATAGAAAAAGATGGACCTCAGTTCCAGAGATGATTTAGTGCTGTTAAAGGTTTTATTCAAAAAGCTTCTTTTCATTCTTCAAATCAGTCATTTGGGACGCACTCTCAAACCAGGACTGTCAAGGACACCATATCAGCCCTGCCTATGTTATGGGTTGCCTCAAAATTCACATCCAAAATCCAATTTCAGCTGAGTCACAGCTTAGATAAACAGCCCCAGTTGAGCAAACTCAGCGGCTTCTGTTCTGGAGCCAAATCGTCAGCTTGTGCTTTGGCTGCATTTTCATGCTAGGCGGGGAAAAACAGCTTTCAAACAATAAAATCCCCTGAGAAGGGAAGCAGACATGACAAACCCTTGCAACTTCTTAACTTTTGTAGTGAAAGAGAAGAAAATTGCTCGGGTATTGATAGTAGAATCCCATAAGCTTTCCCACATAGGCAGGAACACAATGGAGACAAAAGTACCAGGGGGAGAAGACTTATCCTCAGACCCCCAACAGGTACATTGTTCAGAGGATTGAGAGGAGACATATGTATTTGGAGTATATCCGGCTGAGATGGACCAAGTCCTGGGCACTTATTCTTCCTGATCATTCACCAAATACTGGTAAATAATCAGGAAGAATAAGTGCCCAGGACTTGGTTGCATCTTTCTTTACAAAAGATGCAACTAACAACATTTTGTGGCAATTTTCAACCCTTACTTTGTCTTATAAGACATAATAAAAATATATTAACTCACCTTTCAAAATATTTCTTTTTAAATATTAGCCCTACTGTAATTAGCAGTCATCTATTACTTTATTTGGGAGAGAGGGAATATCCTGCAGTTGCATCAAAACAAGATTTAGTAATAATTTAAAAGAAAGATAAAATCATTGGTGACGATAGCATCTTATATTGAAGTTAAAAGAGCTGATTACTTGGTGTGTTTTCCCAACTCTTCCACACCCAGTGTCTGCTTCCATTCAGCAAACACCTGATCAATAAGGTAATCTTGGTTTTGCTGTTTTTATGGACATCTAAGAGACAAAGACTGCAGTAAACATGCACTTTCATTCAATGGGCAAAAATGCAAGTCAAAAGAAAACCATAAAATGCTTTTCAGAAGCAGCTGAAAAAGAAAAGGAGGAAGGGGGTTTAAAGTGCTTTTAAGGCTTGGCTTCAGTTCTCCCATCTGTCTATGTTTCAAACAGTGAGGTCAGACTTATGAATTGGTTTCAAAGCCTGAAAGCTATGAAGGACTTAGATAAAACTACATAAAAATCGGTCTTTCTCTCATTATCTCTTCTCAAAAACCTCCTCCTCCTGAACTGGTTCACACACTCCAGCTTTAAAACCTAAAATATTCCCTTTGACCTTCACTCTGAGTTAGTTTGGACTGTGTGTAGGATGGCATGACTGACATTTTAAACCTGTGGTTTGGGTGGGTGGGTTCAGTTTGAATGGATTTCATCATTACTACCCCCTCCTTACGTCTTCCCCAGATTCAGATTATGGGAGCCTGGTTATCACTCTCTCCCAGGGTTGGATTTTAGGTGCACAACCAGCATAATCCTGAAGAGTATGACTTGTGACACCAGAGGCTTAGTTAGTTGGGGGTTTTTTTTATCTATTCAATTTTATTTCTGTGTAGCTGCTATTCTGAATAATTAAATATTTTATCGTTGCACAGGCATCTGAGGAAAAATGACAGCTATCATCACTAACCCTAATTTTGAATGTTGCAAAGCTTCAAGAATTAAAATGTTCACCTACTGAGGATGAGAATCAGGGGGACAATACTGGTGCTCAACAAGAGTTAGCATCTGTATTTATGAAAAATGTTAAAAGTGGATGTGGAAATAAGAGTCAGATAGAAAATGAAAGGATGTGAGGAACAGAAACAGGTTTGAGTTTGGGAGACTGATGGAAAGTGCCAGAGATCAGAGTGTGATCTGTTCCCAGGGCAGCGAAGGATCCTTTTTAAAGTCCCGGAGGTTTAAATAATTCCTTAAGCTCTGAGCACTTCAGGATCTCACAGACAGATGTGGGAATGAAACTATTGTTTTAATCATATCACTTCAGTTAGGCCAAGGCCAAAAGCTCGCTACAGGTCGGCTATGAGGGTTTCACACTTGCTATGGGCTTGAATGTGGTATTACTTTTGGGGCTTTATTATTTATTTGAATAGCTCTTGTTGTTGTTTTCTGGCTGGAGTGGCAATTCAAAAAACAACTCCAATGATTTTTGCCTCTGGCATAATTCAGATTGTATATTTGACCGAACTTTGTACTAAAAGCCCTTAATTTTATTTGTTGGTTTTCTGACCTGCACATGCTTTTAATTAATTCAGTAGCATGAATAAATTACTAAATGAATGTATAATAATTTAATTCTCCAAATCAGTAAATTCAAAAGTACCATTAAAATATCTGATTTTCTATATCACGATAACTGTATGTAAATCTCTGAACTGCCTTAATAGTTCATTGGGCAGCTGATAAAATGCATAACAAATTTTTTATCCTTTAAACCAAGTCAAACACATTTCATGAAAGCAGTGGGAGCATCTAAAAATGGCCTTTGCCTCCTGCAAATCCCAAAATGTCAACTACAATGAAGGCGAAAACATCAAAACTGGGAGCTATATGAATTCCACCTCAGTGATATATTACAAATGACCATGAGTAAATGCGTCCTATTTTCCTCTCCCAGGAACTGTGGAGGCGTGTGCCGTGGCACGCAGCGAGCCCTCTGAGTAACACATCCGCCATGATTCCTCTCATGGAGAGATGTGGTCATTGTGCACTGAGCCCTCAGAGGCCCAAAACCAGCCAACCTTGAAGACCCAAGCTTTAGGTCTGCTACAGACTAAAGTCTTTTCAGCTTCCAACAACAAAATACTGACTAAATCCAATAGAATGAGAGCCATTCATTACCAACTTCCCAATATACAATGGTGCAACAGTGTGAGAATGTAAAGAAAATGTTAAACAAAGATAAGTAACTTTTTTTTATGAATCATTCCCATATGCTTTTACCACCACAGGTATTTGGCAATCACCAGAGGCACACTGACATCGAATCTTGGATATTTCCACACTGACTTATTGATATTTCCACATAAATAGACATCACTCTTCAGTTAGGCTTTTGGTCAAGGAAGAGTTTAAGTATCTCGGGATCTTGTTCACGAATGAGGGAAAGAAGGGAGCGGGAGATCGACATGCGGATTGGCGCAGCATCTGCAGTGTAGAGGGCGCAGTACCGATCCGTCGGACATACTGGAAGCAAAAACAAGCCTTCCCGATTCATAGGAGTAAGAAGAGGGGCGAGCATTTTACCGGCGCATAAATGGATCCGTCTCTGTTTGGATTTGGAAAGGAAAACCTGCTGCAGATTTTCCTTTCCAAATCTGCAGCAGATTGGCCTGATGTCACTTTGCATGGTTTGATTGATTCTTTTTGCTTATTTTGCCATTTTGTTTTTGTTTGGTTGTTTTTATTGGGTTTTTGTGTCTGAATGTTTGCTGTTATATTTGCTTTTATTCAGGAGGACTGTGTTCTTTGTGTATCAGTCTTTCATCCTACTGAAGTTTTCCTTAACTTCAGTAGGATAAAATCCATGCTTCATGGATTTTATTGGATTGCTTTTTTTTTTTAGCTGAGTCAAAAAGCAAAGCTCTCAATTTACCAGTCGATCTACATTCCTACCCTCATCTATGGCCATGAGCTTTGGGTCATGACCGAAAGAAAGAGGTCCCAGATACAAGCCGCCGAAATGGGTTTTCTCCGTAAGGTGCCTGGGCTCCTCCTTAGAGATAGGGTGAGAAGCTCGGTCATCTGGAGGGACTCAGAGTAGAGCCGCTGCTCCTCTGCGTCGAGAGGAGCCAGCTGAGATGGCTGGGGCATCTGGTCAGGATGCCTCCCGGACGCTTTCCTGGTGTTTATATCCACTTGGAGGAGGCCCCGGGGAAGACCCAGGACACGCTGGGGGGACTATGTTTCTCGGCTGACCTGGGAAAGTCTGGGCCTCCCTCCTTAAGCTGCTACCCCCACGACCCGACCCTGGGTAAGTGGAAGAAAATGGATGGATGGATGGAGACAAATATAGTAGTGAAAATACCCAGTGTTACCACAGACAGCTTTCAGACATTTGATTGGGTTATCAGGCTGGCCAGCCTTGGAGGAAATCCTGATAAATGAAGCTGCCATTTGTCTGTTTGCCCTTCATCACAGCAAACCCAGTTCACAGAGAGAAAATTATCTCCAGAACAATTACTGTGTCTTCCAGCCTCTAAAGATGCCAAGTGAGAAGCCAATAAAAGGACTGACCACAGGGAGATTATGCTGATTGTTATTCCTTTGGTGCTTTGCTTGATTCCAAATTGCTTCAGTGCAAATCCTTAACACATACAGAGGGTGTCATGCCTACAAATCAAAACATTTCAAAAGACTATTTTAATTTAAAAATAAAGTTTTGATGAACAGAGGATAAAAACATGATTATATATATATTCACACAGAATATATGGCAATATGTTCTCACACACACTAATCAATGTAAAAACGAACATTTACATTGAAGAAACTGTTTGTCACCAGAGATCTGATCTAAAACACTTGTTAACATTGTATTTCTCTTCTCACTGAATAAATGTATTCAAATAAAAGGTCTGATCTAGTTGTATTAAAACATATTTAACAAGGTTCCAACTAAATATGCATGTAAGAAAATACACAGCTAGCAATATATAGAAACCTGCATTTGAAAAACATTATTATTCGGTCGTAAAGTGTAAGACAAACATCAGTGTGGCAACATAATCCTCATAAAAAAGTAAAAATATGCAGTAGTAGCCTGAGAGGGTGACTCATTCTGCTAGTAAACATGTGTGGTGTTCATTGTTGTTTCACATTAACATTAACTAATGCTCCATTTGAATCTCTGTAAACACACAAACTCAGAACGGAACAGCTGATTGGTTTAAAAGAAGGAAAAAGGGATTTGGTGTGACAGCAGCACTAAATTTTATGATTCAAATGGTTTTCTGACCTCAATCCTACCTAATCATTCTGTAGCCTGGAAAAAGATTATGTGGGTATAGATTATGTTTTTTACAACATGTGGCATGAGAGATAAATATTTATTTATGCTTTTTATATTTAAAGGATGTTCCTGTATATCTTCTGGTGGATGGAGGGAATCTCAGATCCACCCTTAGATTTGTGTACCATCTTATTATTCTGTTTCCTCTGGGACATGTTTTTCTACCCCAGGAATCCCATGGCTGTGTTTGTGGGGCTTAAGGGATGAAAAAGAGGGAAAGAAAAGCCCATTGGTCTCAGCTCCACAGAAACAGCCTCCAGAGCCAAGCTGTCATCCCACTTGGATTAAGGGCCCTTCGTTGGTGGCTACTGAACTGCTAGCATGTTCTCTTTAGCCGGGCCGGGCTCTGGGCGGGGTTAGGGGACGGATCAGAGGCCAAGGGCATTAGAAAAGCCTGGCCTAAATAAGATCTTGGGGTCATAAAGACACGTGAACCATGGCAAATTTGTGTTTCCATGTCAACTTCATTCATGACTTGACAGTTAATAGTCTTCCTCTTTCCTGTTGAATCAGGGTCGTATCTTGTGTGGGCATAATCTATGCCTTGGATTTGCTTATCTCTAAAATCATCTTCTCCTATGACTTCGCACAATGTAACATTCACCAACAGTTGAACAGCAATACAGACGTTTATAGTAGAAACCTTAAATCTATAAGCGCAATTTGAGCTCTCAGTGATACACAAACATACACAAATTTGTAGTCACCCCTGATGCAAATGTGCAAAAAGCCTGAAAATAAATTGATCTTTTTATTATTATTGAAGAAGAATGTGTTAGTTGCTAATTATTCACTTTGTACAGTTTGTTGCAGGAAAACAAAACGTTTTCCTACAACATTTTGTTGCAGGAAAGTAGTAGTCACCGACCCATAATTTACTTTTATAAGGGCAAGCCGGCTTCGGGAATCTAAAGAGTGAAGAAGAGAGTGATGTAGAATGATTTAAGTGATCACTCAACCGCAGGATTAAAAAATGTTAGAAAGATTTGGAAATATTTTTTGTTCAGAAAACAAAGAAATAAGATATATAATTGACATTAAAAGCCAACAATAGGATACTCTGAGTTCTCCTCACATTACGGGTTTATAAAGACATGGCTTGAGAAAACTGAAATACAAATTGGATGCATAGTGCTGCTGTCAATGCTGCACCACATCTGCAGTGGTCAAAGCTGTGCGGGATGTCACCACCTCCCTTTGAGATCTATGAATAGATAAGAGGCAGCGCAGAGGCAGCTTGTCTTTGCAGGTTAGGGACGGAAATGTTTCGGGAAAGAGGTTAGTGTTGAGGATGGAGATTAAAAAAAGATTGCATGTTAGAAAATGCAACAACTGGCAACCAGTTGTTTGGGTGTGATGCCGAGAAAAAAATCTTTCCTGTCCTACAATCACAAATAAAAACATGTGGTGCTAAACTCTATCAAAGTTGTGTTTAATCCGATGAATTTAAAATTCAGCAAGTAACATTCTAGGTGAATTTGGTGAAAAACAACAGAGGAACATGTGTGTTGGAGGATGTGTGAAGCTGTGAGTGAGGTTCTGTTTAATCCTATGAAAACCAGGAGATTTCAAACATAAATCTATCTCCCTCCGCAAGAAAATCCCAACGGTTCCCTTAACATGATAAAGATTAAAACACTGTACATGGATGTATACAAATACATCAACACAGAAATGTTTACCAAGACACAAAATCTACCTTGTTCCATGGTCATCCTTTTTCCCACACCAAAAACTTATGGGGTCAGCTGACAGTAAGAGAGCATAAGAACAAAACCAGGAGTCTGAATAGTATAACCTTCTAAAATGTTGTCAAATAGTAAGTCTTATCCTTTTGTTAAAAAGAGATAATAGTATCAATAGTAAGGGTGCCAAAAATTGAGCCACCAGTTATTTTGTAAAAGGCAACCATTTATATCTTTCCTCTCACATAAAGGTGCTTAGATTAATGTTAGATTTTTTCAGCATTTTTCAAAGTGAAACTGCGTAACTACAATACAAGACTGCCAACAAATTTAATCTTCTTTTGTATTTACTGAGCTACTCACAATGCAAATTATATCGATGCCTGTGCCAACTTGGAGTGAGGTGTGTGGTGCAGTTTTTTGTAATCTCCGTTCAGATTAAAGGAAGCATGGAGGCTTGAGAGCGGACCATTCCAGACCTCACTCTCTGTAATGCCCCTGCATGTTCGAGAGCCCATGACCCTGCCAGTGAAGTAATGCCCACCTCCTGTTGCTCTAAGGGCAGGAAAGGGAAGCACGGAGCGTTGTTATGTCCTGCTGCTGGGGCTCCAACAACCTCTCTAAACATCTGCTGCCCTTCCAAAGCTGGCAGGAGATTTAGCCAATGCTTCTCTGTGATGAAATCTGCCTTTCTGTCCCCTCTTTTACAGCGATAACAATGTGTTCAAAGAGAGGCACAGCACCCAACTTTTTATTGTGTATCTTCTCCAATGTAACCCCTACATCATCCTTCTACCCACACACACTCATATATGCACACACACACAGCAAGAAAGAGGCGAGAAAAGCTGCTCCACCAGTAAAGACAGAGAAAACAGACTCCCTTTGTTCGTCCTGCCCCTTCTCAACATCGCTGGTGGTACATGATCCGCCCCTCCTCCCTGGAACACCCTGAAAGCCTCAAAACACTCCCACTTGTCCCCCCCATCGCTTCACTGTTTCTCAAGAAATGCACCTTGAATGCACATTTTTGTCTCATGTCCAATTGCTCATATTCTACTTTGTAAATCTAAATGAGACTACATAAGATAGAGACATGAATAAAAGCAAGATGACATGACCAGAGAGCATAAGCATAAAACCAAACACTTTCCATTATCCCAGTGACCCAGTTCAAAAGATGGCTCAATTGATGTCACCCCCACCCCCAGCAGCTGGTCACAACAAAAAAAAGACCATGTCTACATGTTATTACA
Source organism: Phalloptychus januarius (assembly GCA_902982915.1). Classification (NCBI taxonomy): domain Eukaryota; kingdom Metazoa; phylum Chordata; class Actinopteri; order Cyprinodontiformes; family Poeciliidae; genus Phalloptychus; species Phalloptychus januarius. Next base: position 13,954,717 of record CADWAE010000471.1, on the reverse strand, counting down.
CCCTTTACTCTGTAACAGGGTGAAATAACCTGACACATCTGATAATAGTGTTCCCTTGGCAACCCCTGAGTGATTAGGCTTGACGACTGTCATGCTGTAAAGCTCTGGTGCAATAATGTGGTCACAGTGGGCCGTCACGGGATGTCTACACTGACCTTTACTCATGCACCATCTGTCAAGGCCCCTATGGCCAAAAATAACATACTAATTTTAAAGGAGAGGCCTTATTGAACAGGAGCTTAAATTATTTAGTCCAGTTAATATTTCTAATTAATGATCTAAATGTCACAGCTATTGCTGAGCTGTGACAACTCACACCTGATCTCCGTCACTCCACACCTGAGATCAGGTGTGTGCCATATAAGGACAGATCTTCCCTCTGCATGGCGTCAGATTGTTGTGAAACCTTCAGCAGTAACACCTTCAGGCCTGCTGTAGCTACTTGATCGATTTGCCTGGTTACTAACCTGTCTGTCTCTTCCCTTCTGTCCAGTTGCCCTTCCTGTCCCCGATCCTTCCTGTCCCCGATCCAGTGGAGTCGCTTCTCCACTGGATTTGGATTCCCTGGCTCTGACCCTGGCCTGTCTGACTGTGAAAAAGCCGATCCCTCAATAAACACCTGTTCTGTATTTACTGTTCGGTCCCTGCGACCATCAGTGCCTGGACCATGTCACTAAAGCTAGAAGATTTTAAACAAGTTAGCATATACCTGTCAAGCAGGGTTTGTCCTGCCTCTGCTAATGCTGGATCTAAAACTTGGTGGCATTTAATTAACATTTAGCTTCCTGCACACACAACAGCACACGCAGGAGCTTTTTAACTTTTTTTATGCCAAGTTTTAAAAAAATCAAAAACTGCTAAAATTGTTCATCATCAATTCCCCACAGCTCAAAGTTCTTTAATATATTATATCTAAAGCGACACAAAGGAAAGCTATGCAGTGATCGTCATTTTCTGCAGCTGTATGGAGAGTAGAGTAAAACTGCAGTGTCCCAATGCCACCTGTTGCTGCACACTGCTGGAGAGATGGTTGAAAATAGGCTAATTAAAGAAGATGAAAAATCAGCTGCTTCCAAATATCCCAAGTACAAAAAACAGACATTAATGCTGAAGAAAGGACTCCCAACAATCATTCTTATTAAAATAACATTAGCAAGCTATCATCTCGCTTTCAGAAGTTTCTAGAACCTAAAATTGATCAATTTAAATAACTTTTTCTCTGCAAAAGTAATACAATACCAGCAATAATAAAAATAATTTAACGTTCTAAGATTCAAGGTTGGTTTTTTGAGAACGTTTGCGAGTAAAAACATCAGAAATAAAAATAACTTGAGCAAGGAATTACTTATACTATATAATATTTGATAATCATAATTCAAAAGCTCTGCAAAAGATTAAAAAAGAAAAAAAAGCAACAAGTCTTCACATCTTTTCAGCTAATTAGTCTAGAGCGTTGCTGTGAGCAACACATAAATCACCTCATTTATCAGTTTTTCCACGCTATACGTCACAATTCCTTTTGAGCAGAATAATAAAAGTCTAAGCTGTAAACATCAACAGTTGCAGCTGCATTAAGTGGATTCACAGGAAAGTGTCAGTCCCTATTAGAGCTGCTGCCTAACCGCCTGTGAAACTGTAATTGCATCCACCACCTTGCCTACATGTAGCATACACAGACGAAAAGAGAGATGTGTTTCCATCTTTACATAATGAACATGTCTGTAAATCACTCTTTTGTGATGCATTCCTCTTACTCTGCATACATATATCTCAATTACAACTAAGTATTCAAGCATCCGTGAAAAAGGTGAGAGTGTCGATTCCCCTAATGAGGCGCACATCAGTCCCAAAAAGAGCCAAAAATGTTTGTGACAAGGGGTCCAGGCAATGTCAGTGTGCTGCGCTGACGTGTGTGACTGCTCTGCTGGGAAGAAACAGCCAGGCCGAAGTGACACTAATGGATAGGCACGGGCTTCCATCAGTCCCTGGAGATTTGGCCTCATCTCAGCTGAGCAGCACACTCACAGCGACGACTGGATCATATATGGGTCCCCAGAGCACACTTAATCATCCGGTCAATCAGCAGGGCTGACACACGATGGTGAATTATTGAATTTTGCCTGTGCAATTTTTTATGACAAGTAAAACATCATGGTGCATTGATGAGGGTTCAATGTGGTTTTCCTTCAGAGACATTAAGAAAAAGAAGGACTCTGCCTGATCTTTTTTTTCTTCCTTTTAGTCATTTGGCCATTGTCATCTAGTTTTATTTCCAGGTAGAAGGTCTGAAAAAGTATTCAGAGCATGCATACCATAAATTAATATCTATTTAAAAGATATTTTCAATTTATAAAGTGTGAATTGTGGAGCAATCAGTATCTATTTTGCAGTCACACTAATATCAGTTTGGGAAATCTGAGCATCGTTCATGGGTGAGTCAACCCAACAACTTATCAGAGCAAGGCTCATCTAACAGCTAATTTCTACCATTTAAAAAACAAAACCTTAAACATTTTGGAGTTATTTAATGAAAATCTGTGTTGATTCAAGTATGAAAGTTACTGAAAAGTGTTTGGCTAACACTGATCGTTTTGCAAACACAAAGATGCTGGCATGTACTGTGGACTATGTTCCAACGCAGTCCCACAACTAATGACAAAGTGACAGTGTAACACTTTATGAAAAGCTTTTTCTTAAACTTTGTGTGAAAAAATGCAACGTAAACGATGACAGGTTATATGTGAGACATGTGCCAATCAGTTTTATAGCTGAATTTTGATATTTTGATTTCCAGTTTTTGTAAAGGTTTGACCTGTTCATACATTTTAACTGAGTCGGATATTTTTAAAGCACTTTAATTAATAAGCATTAATTTTTAAGTCAAAGTCCAAATCAGAATCTGTGGCAAAACCTGAAACTTTCTCTTCACACACACTGAGCTGTTTTGGAAAGAAGACAAGGCAGGAAATTTCACTCTCTAGACATTCAAACACTAAAATATTTGCAGCTTGAAGAAATTCAATTCAGTTCTAGACCGTATTTACTCTGGAGAACCAAATACAAATGCACACTCTTCAGGCATTTAATTAAAAAGGAAAAATTGTTTGCTTTCTACTTCATAATTATGCTCCAGGTTTTGCTGGGCTATTGCATGAAGAACCAGCGAAATATATTGATGTTTGCAGTTGCAAAGTGAGGAAATGTGAGAAAGAGTTTAAGAGGTGTCAGTACTTTAGCAAGGCACTGTAAGTCCCATCCATAATGAACGTCTTTCTCACTGACTGCAGCATCAGTCAGCTGGCTTGTTTAATCAGTTCCATCTGAGAATGACTGACATGAATCTGTCTGCTACATAAATGAGTGTCCTTGTTCAGATAATCGCCAACTGAAAGGCTCCCAGGTTTAGTCCAGTTCCTCACAGCGATGATGTAATCATCAGCACAAAGTGACACAGAAGAACGCTCTCTGTCAGTGGGGCACTTTGTTCCATCCTGCAGCATTCACCATGCTACAGACAGCTGGTCACAGAAAGAGCCTCAATCGTTTCTCAGAGCATAGCCTGCGTGCTTCTTCAGCCCACAGGGTGGAATTGGTGGCATTTTCCCTCCAAACACCCAAGCTTTTCCCACAGCCCGCAGAGCGGAGAGCTAGCGCCATTGCTGGTTTTAGGTCAGGAGTGTGACTTAGACTGGCGCTCTCTCAATAACTCCGGCCAACGTGTGTCATCGTAATCCCTTAGTTATGCAAATCTCCCCCCGCCTTGGTGCCGTTTGCTCCGATGCTGAGCGTAAAAGATGGCAACACAATGTAGGTCACTATCTTGTCCCGATTTCTTCTTATTTGTCAAGTGGGCCTGAAATGTTCCCTGTTAGCAGATCTCCAGGCAGCTGCAGAGCAATGCCTGCTCAAAAGAGCATCAAAACGTCCAGCAACGCAGAGATATCTCCAGTTTTAACCTCCAGTTTCTGCAGTAATGCTAACAAGGCATACGGCAGGGATAGAGGGATATTGTTATCTTCTTAAACAGATTAACTGTAGTCTGTGTGGAGTGAATAAACATCATTGGAAAGTGTGTCAGCCTTTTCAGGGAGCACTGAGGCTTCAGACAATAAAGCAGAGGTCATTAGCATTGTATTAATTTGGCCAACAGAGCAGAGAGCGAAAGTGTGCAGTCGAGGCATGTGTGTTTGGGTGTGTGTATGAGTGAGGACGACGAGGAGAAGGGGAAAGAGGGGTTTTGTTGAGATGTTGGATGATGACGCACCCCCCCCCCACCCCACCCCTCCACCCCCCTGGCCAAAGCTTTGATTGGGGGCAGAGGGTGGGGGAAGCTAGACAGAAGGAAGAGGAGGGGGTAGAAAGCAAAGGATTGGGTGAGAATTGGATTTTTCTCAGTGCAACAATTGTTTGACTTGTGAAATGATGGCTAAGAGATGCAACTGGTGAAGTCTCACTGGGAGGCGGATGGTGTGGGGAAAATTAGACCAAACAGGCCGGTCAGTGAAAGCCAAGATAGAGTTGTGATATGAGCATGACAGGAATTAAACATGTGGGCAGCAAATCAGCTTAGGATATGAGGGATTTTCTGCATTAATGCAGCAATTTCATCCACACAGGTCAAAACAGGAACTGAGCTACAGTGCAATAAAAAAAATAATAATTCTGGACATTAAAAAATATTAGTCACTAAAATTATCGACATTTTTATCAAACATAGTTAAATGTATCATATTGCTCGATAATTGTTTAGCTTTCATTTTTTTTTTGATTCTTTAAAAATCACACATCTTGATTAGGTTTGGATCGATTATAAGACTTTCACATTATCATAGCTGTGACCAAAAATTTCCGTTTCTCTATTTGTTTTATGCCAAAATGAAAAATAACAGCCACAGAAACCATATAGGAATAATAATGTCAGCTTTAAAATATATCATTAGTTATTGTACTTTTTTACCTTAAGGAAATACAGTATATATACTACACGTTGCCTAAATCTGGAAGTAGCTTTCAATTCAATTGATATATTTAGGGCCATTAAAATTTCATCCCAAAGCATTTTACAAAACAAATAGGGTCACTTTATTTATATTACACAAAAATATTAACATCACTCAATTCATAAATGCAATACAATTCTGTAGAAAAATAAGATTCAACGTGAATCAGCCTGATCTGATTAGTAAATGAAATGCAAAATTCTATTTAGGTAAAATTGCAAATGATCAGTCAAGCCAACTTTCCAGCAGTACTGCACAGTACGCAAGCATGTGGTGACAGTAGAAAGTATCAACTCTCTTTCAAAAGGAAGAAACCTTTGCCAGAACCCAGTCATTCTGTTTTTATACAACAATTTAGGTTTGTGCTCTGCTTTAACAAGTTCAGCAACAAAACTAGTCCAAAAGTCAAACTAAACTGCTAGCAAGCAAAGCTTCTTAACCTTGAAGCAGTGGTTGCCATTAACTTCTCTTTTCAGGGAAAGACCTGGTCCAGAAGGCACACCCGCTCCAAGTTAACTTTGAAAAGTCGACATTAACACGAGCAAAATAAAACAATTCCAACTCAACCTAATACAGGTGCAAATCTAGTCTAGGAATAACTGCAGTATTCTTCTGTTACAGAAAGATTAAAGGCGCTCTAAACTCCCCCAAAGACGCAAAAAGATCAGACATCAGAATACTCTAAGATTTGGAGTATTCCTTTTGCCTTACGATGTAAAGCAAAAGGAAGCACTTCTACCAAATTCCACAAAATAACAAAGAATAATATTATCATATTCAGTTATATTTAACCTAAATTCTCAATATACAGTCTAAAATAATGGTTACCATCCAAATAAATATTTAAATATATCTATGATGATACTCTCTCAATAAGGTCTAGTGCAGAAGTAATATGACTTGAAATATGGAAAAGATTTCTGGAAAGCAACCCTAATTTAGCTTTCTTTATATTAAGAACCAACGAATAATAAAAAAGACATTAGAAGCTTGTCAACAGTCTGCTTGAAAGAACAGAAATCTAAGCAATGTCTAATTTCCGCAAGGTACACTTTAGCTACAGGCATGTTGTTTACCATTTGAAGATAAAAACGGAAAGTAACACCAAACCTTGGGGGACTCTTATTATAATGTTCAGACACAGGCTTAAATGTTTTAAACTTTCTTAAATTCCCTAAAGTCCAAAAATATCACCAAACCTGCAGCACATATGCTGATGGTCAACAGAACCAAATACAGACTTTAACAGAATATATTTAAAATGTGCATTACAATTTCAGTCACGTTGGGGACTCAATCACAATTTTCTTTTTTTTCATTTTGATATGATTGGAAAAAATGAATAAGCAAAATTAATCAAATATTTAGTTGGACTTTGGCTGAGTATGTACAATTAGTGGGAATAATGTACCAAGTGTCTTTCTGCTGTTAAACTAACGTTATATCTACTGAGAGATATTGATTAAAATCTATAATGATAATGATAACTGCTCATCTTTTTCATCACATATGAGGATAGGATAAATATCAGTCTTCTGGGCATCTTTTGAGCAACCTACAACTACAACAACACATCGCTTGTGCAGTTGAGATGACTCCAAGTAATTTTCTCCAGAAGAACATAAATGAATACCAGAAAAGTGCATCCGGCTTTCAAATGGCCCCTGAAGCCCAGCGAGAGAGCTGTCAAGAGGTTTGTGTTTGCAGAAGCCCAGTATCCAGCTCAGAGTGCTCGAGTGGCTTCTTCATCCACCAACTCGGGACAGTGAACTGTAAACTGCACCACACGCGCGAGCGCGCGTTTGTGCTACAAATGGTGTAATTTAGCGTTGCTTACCTGACTATTCCTCTTCGATGCGACACGCGAAGCCCGGTGTGCTCGGTCTCTTCAGCTCCCCCTCCACGGAGCGCTTTGCTGCTTTGCTGTTTATTTACGCGGAGTCCCGTTCAGTGCCGAGCCTCCTGCACTTGCCTCCTCCTCCTCCTCTGCCTCACTGGTCCTCTCCTCTTCTCCCACCAGTTCACACGCGCGCCGTCACACACGCGGCGGGGGCGCGCAGCAGCGATATCCTCCAGGGTGTGCGCATGCACTGCAGCGCCGCTACTGACGCGCGGTGGCCTCGAGGCAGTGAGCCGCTCCGCCAAATTGTTACAGAAATATACAAGCTATTAGTGCTTCAGCTTCCCTCGGGTTCCGAACATAACAGCTGGACAACAGCTGGGCCGGTTTTTAGCATGAAACGGGCCAAAAGTTCCCCTTTCAAAGCGGAGCAATGTCAGCTGTCTGTTATAGCAGCAGGGAGCCGCTTTTTAAGTACACACTACGGCATGTCGGCTGAGGATGTATATTAAACGTACCAATCTATGACATTGGTATAATCTCACAATAAAAATGTAAGAAAAATCCTATCATATTTATTCAGGGGGCTAAGATTAAAAAAAATGCTTGATGCGCACATGAAATCATGCAAAATGCTTACTGGCCCATCTGGACCCTTTTGTTAAATAGAAAGAATTATATAAAATCTTTTTTTTTTTTTTTTTTGCTTCATATCATGTTATGTTACTCCTTTATCAAAAACATACCCGGAGTGTTACTTTGAGAAACCCTTCAATCAGTAACCCTTCAATCAGTAATGACAGTAATTCGGGGGTGCCTAAACGCTTGCTCTCACAAAGCTCCGCCTATTTCCACAAACTCCTCCTCTGAGCTGCAGCCCCCAGTTGAGCTATAGCATCACAGCGCACCCTTAGCAGCCTCAACATTTAATAGCACTGGGCTGGAGCATGCAAAGAAGAGTGATTGATGCATACTCCTCTTTGCGTAGTCTCTCTAGATCATCCAAATCAAATCTTGCATGTTGCCGCTGTTTTCCTCCGCTTTATCGAACAATGGTAATGACATACTCATCCATATATTCAACCTTTGTTTTACTGTTTAATCTTAGTCTAATCTGACTAGGGTTTACTGCTGCCATTGTTAAAATGACAGTATTTAGCAAAAGAAACAAATCCTTAAAAATGCATGTATCTTTAGTCACATGTGGTTTTGTCTCTCTAAAAGTAATTTTCTCAAAGATTATTACTCAATGTCTTACTGAGAGCATTAATAATCACATATCAGCCTCTGGGATCAGTCAGGTTCTGGTAGATAGGGGTCACGCGACCTTAAAGGCACATTTCCTCCTATAGTTAAATCATCTTCCAGTAAACCATACCCTGTTCTTTTACAGCATGTACCTCACGCTCCCCCATTATCTCAGGCACAGCACTGGCAACCATTAGCAGCCTTAGCTTCAAACAAAGAGAGCAAGTGACTCAGTTATTACTGTAAGGATAAGCCTGGTTTGGCATGGAAACAGGGTTTGTGGTTTGAGATGCCTTCCAGAAGCTGGTTCACTGAGATAAACAAATTAGGCCGAGATATGAAGCAAGAGGAGGCTTATGTTCTGGATGAGGATTCATCTGGGAGGAGCAAAGGGGCAGATAACAAGACATTTTAAGGACAATAAAATACGTTCAGACGGTTCAAATCACTACTTTCCATTCTTTGACCTAGGGTACATGTTATTAATCCACACGTGGGTGTTTAGTCTATTTTAATTAAAACTGTAAACAGTGGCAGAAAACAAGGGGAAAGAATGATTCGACTAAATTCATCATCTCAACCAAACCTTGCTTCTCATGCATGTCTGCCTTCGCACCACCAGATTGAGAAATGTTGTAAAATGTCCTTGCTTCTGTCTTCAGGTTGCCCTCCAGATAAATCCAGATGTGTCTTGAATACCATTAAAAGAGCCTCGTAATTTTTCCTTTAATTTATTTATAAAATACTCTGAGGGATTTTATTAGCTTGAAGGACAACAGCAAGGAGATTAAGTAGAGCAGTTTCCAAATTGCATACCGAAAGTCATCAGGGCATTACACTGAAAAAAACATTTAAAGAGGTTGGTGTCTCTACCTTGGTGCACTGTCAATTATGTAGCCCATTATCACACCGGGTGCTAGAAGTCATCAGCTCAGCAAGATGCAACGTATCATACATGACATGATGAAGACATAGGACCATCCTTTGGCGTGACTTGTTCTTCTGTTACCCATTTTTGCGCTGTTACTTTGGTGACAACTTGCTGAAAATACTAAGCAGGGAAATTAATTAACTCTCATTAGTGGTGATGATTAAATCCAAGAGACTTGAGACAGACTGATAAACAAAACACAGTCAGACGCTCGCATTTCAGATTTGTTTTGGGTGGTTTGCAGAAATTATTAAAGTGGAGTTTTTGACTTAGAAAGAAAAGTAGCAATTCAGTCTAAAAGTTTGCAAAAGTTTTCAAGCCCGAAGTCGAATTAATTTTATTTTGATTCTGTTGTAATTCTAGTTGTATGTTGTGCTGCTGTTATGCTCCATCTCTAGTTTGCTGCATCCAACACACAGGTGTCAAACTCAAGGCCCGGGGGCCTCTGGTCCGCTGTAACTTTTCATGTGGCCCTCTAGACTCCAAATTAAGTCAATAAGTTGCTCCAGTTTTTCACAAATCTGCAAAATCACACGAAATCAACAAATCTCCACATTTTTTTCAGATTTTACTACAAATTTTCTCAAAATTGGTCAAAAACTTTGAGTCTAAGTGACTACTGCCTCAGCCTTACTTGATTTCATAGTCTGTAATTGATATGAGTAATAAGAAGTCACATTTAACATCATGCATTAGTGCAAATATTGTAAAAATTCTTTACAAACATTTCTAGATTGGCACCACAAAATCTATCATTTTGATTGCAAAAAATACACTAAAACAATCACAAAGTCCTGGAGGAAAAACTATTTATTGATATTTTAACAGTTGAATTGGTTTTATCAATATATTCTGGCACAACCAGCCCTTTAAGAACATTCAGATTTTTTATTTGGCCGAAATGAAAATGATTTTGACATCCCTGATCTAACAGGTTTGCTTCTGAAGCTTCCATTTAGCTTCATGCTTATTTTATTTGAGGACATAAAAGTAAAAGGTGACTAAAATCAATGGCACATTTTTCTTTTTATTAATAATATACTCTAAATATATTTTAATATATTTGTTTATATCCATCCACTTGACAGTTATGTGATATATCAAAAAAGAAAAAAATCCCATAAGACTCATTAAAGTTTGTGGCTGTAACAAAACAAAACGAGAAAAAGTTCACACAGTACAAACATGTTTCCAGGGAACTGTAAATTATGTTGCAGTAGTACTTTGGGAATTAAATCTTTAATATATGACGCTATTATCAGTCAGGGGCTCTCCAAAACCAATTAGGTGGTAATGAGTTGGATTTCTTTGCTGCAGTTAAACCTCCGCTGTAATCGAGAAGCATCCACCCTGAGGTTAAGCAGTTGCTACACAAAAACAAAGGCGAGGGAACGACTCCTTGACACACACAGTCCTGGGTTTAAAATGAAGCCGGCATGTTGGGATTCGCAGAGGGGATGTTTCGCCGAAGGTGCAAAAGAAATGAAATTAGTGATGTGATTACTGCTGCGGGACAAATTCATGAGTCAAACCTGTTCACATCAGAGAGGAGATGCATGCCGTCTCACAGGGTGGGGTCTGTAATTAAGTTACGAGGTCTTTGTATTGAGTGGGGGAAGCGTTTAGCGCCTGCATAACAATGTTAGCTACAGGGGCCACTAACTCAACCAGGATTTATTTTATACAACTGGTGGATCGGTCTGAGTGGACCCCACCTCTTGCCCAAGGAAGTTGCATCGAGAAGGGCATCCGACATAGAGCCTGAGCCAAAACAAATTTGTGCATCGCCAAAATAACTGCCTCGGTCAAGGCCCGGTTGAACAGTGACCGCCTCCAGTGCTGTTGGCCAAGGATGAAAGGAAGGATAGTGGATTACTGTTGGTGGACGAGCAAGAAAGCAGGTAGCAGGTAACTGTGGCCTTTAAAGTCAGTTAAAAGAAAAATAAATGAGTCAACACTATTTCCTCACCTTTTCTCCATTGCCAAATTTCAGACGGAATGTTTGCAGATGTTCCCTCTGGTGAGCATTGCTGAGGCAGTTTCTTGCGTCCTCTGTTTTCTGAGGCCATCCTTGTGTTTCCATGTGTGTAAGCAGTTGGTGGAGAGCAGAGTTTATGCTGGGGCGCGGGGGGACGCGATGCATCACTGGGCTGTTATCCAGCTGCCCGAGCAAAGCCTGGCAGTCAATGCGCCTCACCTTTCTCCGTTTTATGACAGGTGGCTCAGGGATGAGCAGTGAAATTACATTCCCCTGACAAACGCACCAGAGCCTCTACAACACACATTTGAGTTAAGGCAGGAAATAAAACTATTTTTTGGACCAGGATGCAATTGGGATGTCGTTTGGACAAATCAGAACAAGGACGCTGAATCTTGGGTCAAAAGGGTGATGGCGTATCACTCCGACCATCAGGCAGCTGTGAGTATACATTACGGTCTTAATACGTACATTTCTCCTGAGATGATCCACAAGCTGAGGGTGAAACTGCAGCTTTACTCAGATCATAATCGGCTTATCTTCAAATAATTAGAGAAGGCGGGTTGCATTATGGTTCAGCGATGGGTTTTAATTATATTCTCAAACAGTATTTACACTGGACCAACACGATGATGGACGGTAAAATTAAAACAATTAGGACGATATCAGTAGCCGGCTTACCCCAGGCTCCCTCTGGGAGTGACTCTGTCGGTTACACAGTGCTGGACCTGATCAGGTCTGGAAATGGACGACTGCTGTTTATACAGCGGCAAACAGAAGAGAACCATTTTTCCACTATGGCAAATCAATAACAGCAGAACAAAAAAATCAGTTTTTATACAATCCTTCAGAAACAAGCTGCGTCATTTCAGAAAACATTTTTAGGATGGGAGAGAAGAAACTGCGACAAAGCAAGACAAGAAGTGAGACAAGCATTGAAGGAAAAAGGGCAACATGTAAGCAGAACCAAACACCCAGTGCATAGAAAACTGAAACAACTTTAAATACTCTACAGTTAAAACTTCAACAATATGGCAGACTTGCTTCGGATCTCTGTTAAATAACATATCTGTGATTTATATTCTCTATACAGCATCTTATTTATATTAGAAACACATTTGTAATACTTGTAATTCCTGAGGTTGGTCCTCATCTACCATTTGTGTTACACACACGATTTACCCAGAACTATATTGTGCAAATGTTAGTCATTTCAACTGGGAAAGTCACCTGCAGCAAGAGTCACCTCAGCTTGACCCTGACTAACTATACTTTCACAAAAATGTGAGACAGTTACAGTTATAATGAAACGAGCCGTTTCTTGACAAATAAAACATCACACAAAACATTCTGAGTGATCACCAACACAGGTTTGTGTATTTAAAGTCATAAAGGTTTATCTGAAATACAGCTGCACCAGGAAATTCTGGCTAGTTACCAGAAATGACCAACTTTAATCAGGAAAATCAAAATCCCAACCTTTTCTTAGCAGTGAATAGCGCCACATGCTGCTAGTTTGCACCAACGGCAACACCCTTTGGTGTTGAAGTTGTCACAAAGGGATGGAGTCGGATGAAGCACAAAAGGTGTTTAAAGCTATTCTAAAAGGAAAAGAAAGTTTCTGAGGAGGCTGCTGCGATGGTTGATGTTGGTAAGTGGTGCTCAAACAACAGAGGTGCTCAGTTTTCTCCCTTTGAGCTCTCGGCCTCTGTCATGGAACATGACACATTTGGAAATGTTAGCAGCCCTTTGGAAACTTTAAAGTAACTATATGCGATTTTTAGGAAGTAGACACAGAGGTTTATAAATGGTTTCCACGGTAGTCGCTAATAAATTATGCTAACCACAGTTTGACAAGACAACCTAAAACAATGTCGTCTTTGTTTTAAATTAGTATGACCCTACTCTATAGCAGCTGCTCTCCAGCCTGTATACTTTAAAGAAAACTCTGCTGCTGAAATATCAATATTTAATAGCTGCTCATTGCTGGAAGCCTAAAAAATACTTTAAACGGTGGTAATTAAGCTACTGGGAGAGAAATTGGAGTGAGCTAAAAATCAGCATTGGCAGGTTATCTTTAAAACAATTGGACATTTTAAAAGAAAGCTAATAAATAAAAAGTACTCACGTTAAATATAACTGATAAAATTATACGACACTGTACATATTTTTTCAGTATTTTTTTAGCTGCTTTATTCAACTGTAAGATGAGGCTGTGGTGAAGTAGCTTAATTATTCCTTTGCAAATTTGCAGCATGGGATATTAGTGTGATCTAGCAGTAAGACCCAAAAGGCATAAAACTATCAAGCTTTGTAATTTCTACGCTTTAAATGTAATCAAGTTTTTACTTTAATTGAAGCCGATTCTTTAGTGGCCTTGGCTTCATATCACTGACACTAATTTAAGGAGGGAAGTCAACAGGCACAGCGCCTCTAAACCTTATTGACAGCGTTGCTCCGATTTATAATTGAGGGTTTCCTCAAACTTCAAATTTTTAATTTAAAGATCAGGCTAAACCAGTGATATACACGTAGTAACCAGATAAATGCTCCCTGCCAAAGTTGTTGGCAGTAAGAATTGCTAATGTGGGACGTGCTGGAGCTGTTGGCACATCAACAGTAAAAATATCTGTCGAAGAATTGGTGAGTCGAGAAGGCGTTTGGCATTTTATATGCATCTCACACTGTTTTTCTTTCTTTCTTTTTTTTTTTTTCAGCTACTGGTCAAAAAAAAGACATTAACTATGCTACAGTAACTATGGTAACATGACAATGTAAATGTAGACTGCGTGGCGCATTTGGGCTGGGAAACGTCGCTTCCTTTTGTTTCTACAGCTTTGAGGACGGGCCGTTGTACATGTCAGCCCTGAGCTTGGCCCACTCCGTCGCCCTCTGGATGGAGCTTTTCTCTCGGGTGAGGATGCGAGCTACCTTCCTCAGCTTTTCCTCATTCCTCTCCAGGTAACGGAGGCCCGCAGCCTGCAGCACGTTGAGCTTCTCAAGCCGGCTTTCGTCCATGGGGACTTCTTCGTTCACAAAGGGGTTGAAGCGGAAGTAGGTGTCGGGAGGCAGGAAGGCGTCCAGCATGGCGTGAACCTCTGGAGGACGAAAGCACACAGAGTGAGGCCTCGCGAGTAACGGGCTAATAAGCACACACTAATTAACCTGGTAATGGCGTTGGTATATACAAACATTCAACAGCTGTTTGGTACAAAAAGCGCAAGCGAAGCCAAATTCTGCCCGTCACGACTGTGACAGAATTGGATGTGTCACTGAGTGAGCACTTGGAGCTGAGAGCCTGAGGTAGGTCCAAGAGAAAATGCTTGACTTATCTGCCATAGCTGTCTCCATCTGCACTGCATGACTGGTTTTAAAATCAACAGCTTTTCAGTTCAAGCGAACAAGCAGCGGGGGAAAAAAAACTGTGCAAACACGACTAATGGATCCAGAAAGATTTGTATTCGTATTTTTGTATGTGTTCCCCCCCCCCCAAATGTCAGGAAACCATTATCAAAACCGCACTCTGCCGAGGCTTTGCAAACGTCTGGCAATTTATTGGGAGAACATGTAGAAAGTTCTCTTGACTTTATTTTAGTTGTCAAAACCAATCAAAGAGTCTTAAAAAGTCTAACCAACAAATAACATTAGCAAAGGTTTCAGCTTGCTAGTTTCTCTATTTATGGTCAAAGTATACCTTACACAGACAGCTTGGAACATGTCAACAAGAACAATCATTAAAAGGTTCAAATGGATACCGTTAAATTATAAGTACCGTCAGAGATGGAGAGAAGTAGCTCCGCTTAAGTCGGGTTCAAACTGTGCAATTAAACAGGATTTTTAATCATGAATGGATCTGCGATTGTGAGGTTGAGTGGGGGGTCTGTAGATCCTAAGCATCAACAGACACCAAAAGCTCTAGAAAAATTAAAGCTGATCTAATATAAATCATTTCAGGAAGGAAGGAACAAACAAAGGAAGAAAATAAGGACGAATTGAATGAAAAGGCAAGGACAAGAAGGGAAAGGGGACAATGGAAAGTGGCGAAAGGAAAGGCACAAGGAAGATATGGTGACACATCTTCCCCATCTTTGTGGGAAGAAAACATCTTTGTGTTTTCTTCTTTTATTCCCACAGACGTGGGAAGAAAACAAAGACAAATGGGAAAGGAAATAAGGGCACAAGGAAGGGTATTGGTAACAGACAGGTTGTGCAGTCCACAAAGCTGGCCTTTATGGGAAGTGTCTAGGGGAATGCTATCATTGAAATGAGTCAGAAGAAATCTTGTGTGCAGTTTACCACAAGCTGTGTAGGTGACACAACCGAGGTGTGAACAAAGGTGCTCTGATCAGATGAGACCGAAGCTGACATTTTATCAGACGGTGCTATGTGAAACAGCACAGAGCAGCTCGGGTTTCCCATCAGCAGAAATAGTTAAAAGGTAAACATTGTGGCATGTTATTTACATAAACATGCATCCACTACTAGCTCTAAAAAGAATACATTTTAATCTGCAGTCAAGGATCGGGCCCTTTAAGAAACAACACCGACTGTAAATGATGGCACGTTTTTAACAAACGCATCAGTCACAAAATACAAAGAGTCCGTAAACATTACAACTGGCTCCATGCCAGGACTCCTTATGCAGAGTTGAGGACACTCTGAGCATCCTAATGTGTCCACAAACAGCCTACCTTCACTTCCCAGTGCCACAATAATCTGTAAAGGAGGGTTAAGAGTGGCCAGTGGTCTCAGGAGAAATCTGACCGAAGGTCAGATTTCCAAGACATGCTTAACATTCAGAGCGATGCCACACTGCGCTCAGAACTGTCCATTAAGTTAAAGTCTGCTCCATAAAAGGATGTAATCACTCCATGTTTAGTTTTATCTGACCTGAACTAAAGCAGGGGCCTTGAAGACAAACTTTTAAAAAAAAGAGAGAAATAAATACAAATCTGTGACAGATTATATATTTTATAATTTGTTGGCTGGTTTCAGGGAAGAAAAAATAAAAGAGCCAGCTGACAAGATGAGGTTGTAAAAAAAAGTGCAATGATGCAAGTGGGTCACACACTGCACCACAGTATCAACAGGGACGGGGTGAGACAAATTTAGGCACAGCAGAAGTGGACATGTCGAGAGGTGATAAGGACATTAAGAGGCTGCAGCCTCACAGGGCCACAGTGGGGTCCATCCTGGACAAAGATAAACTGCAGTCCTTTTTCAGCACTAAACTCACAGAAACCAACACTTGTAGGGGAAAGGGAGTTTTGTGCATGTGTCCTAATGCTTTTCTATCTTTAACTTTGGACATTGCGCACATAACACAGTGTTCTACAAAAGCGTTCAGACCCCTTGAGTTTTTTCACTTTTTATCCCGACAACCTCAAACTTCAATGTATTATTTTTTAGGTTTTATGGGCTACAAAAAAAAAAAATTGTTAAAAGGGACGAAGAAAACATTAAATGTGGGCTATGTCCCGCTGAAACAGGATTAACATTCACTCAAAAATGTGAAATAAATTTGTTTTAACAAGAACAATAAATCTGAGCAGATGCAACAAATGGAACAAACAAAAATCAATTCAAGCACTTTTGTCATATATATTTAATCTATGAAAAATCTGGGAAAAGCTCGACAAAAAACACGACAATGACAGCAATGTCTCAACACACTGCTTCCTCCGAGGAGCATGTTTGTCATCATTTATTGATTTTTCTTTTTTTTTTATGTTGCGGTGTGGAATCACTTAGAATACATTGGAAGTGCACGTCTGCTTCGCCTTCCTTACAGAGAACAGTTGCTCTCAGAGGCGTATCGCGCTGCCAGTTTTTGAACAGGTTGAATATGGAGATGGGGCACAAAGGGCTAAAGCTACGTGGAACACTCAGAGTCTCTTTACCTTGTTGCACTGACGTTCTATAAATAATTTCAGATTGTGTGTTGAGTTCAGTGCTGCCGTGCAAACTCAGTAAACTCCTCACTTGGGAACCTCGCAAGGCTGACTTGGTTTGTCACTACTTGGCAACGTAGGGAAAGTGCCATCTGACACGTCAGGTGCAGTTTGAGCTGTGAGCAACTGTTGCGTTGAATAATGGGATATGTAGTGTGATTGGTGTAAAAGCTACGAAGCTGCTGGTGAAGCTACTGGTGAGCCATTAATAATCTATTTATGAAACTGTATTGTGGGCCAGATGCTTCTTAAGACCCTTTAGCTTGACATGCCTGCAACAGGACAGAGCAGAGTAGTGCGAAATTGGAAAGAGGAAGGGAAATATACAGTTTTCAAAATTTATTTTCAACTTACCTCCCCCAAGTCAATACATAAATATAATGTAAAATAGTGGTGTGGCAATAGGTTCCCTTCAAAGCTTCCTTTAAAATGTTAATCTAAAGAACTTTAATAATCTTTTAATATTTTGGTTTTGTTGTATTTTTTTGGAAATGGACAGAACCTCAAGAGGTCTCATTGTAATATTCATTTGATTTCAAATTTTGCAATACAAAAAAGAAAAAAGAACAAAATTTATTTAAAACACATAATGTGTGGACAATAAAGCTACGGTACATTAGAATTTTTGTCCAACTTAAGATTTGTTTTTCTGACATTTTGTGACACCTACCCTCAGTGTCTGTGGCACTGCTGATGATGTTGGCCAGTTTCGTTTTGAGGCTCGTGTAAGTGACGCTGGTCTTGCCGGCGGTTTCGATGCGTCCTGTGCCGAGCGAAACGACACACTCCAGCGGCGTGTCGGGCCACAAACACTTAGACTCGTGGATTGCGAGCGCTGTTGGGTTGTTAATCAGCAGACCTCCATCCTAAGCAAAAACACAAGAAGGCCTGTGTTTGAGACGATCAGGAGTAAAACCCAATTAATCAGTGGTAGAAATCCAAAAGCCTGAAAGGATTCTTGAAGTCAAGAGACTTGATTTTTATTTAACCACTTTTAAAAAAAAAAACATCAATGTGCAGCTGTGGAGCTGCTCGCAAATCTACAAAAAACAGAGCTAAACTGTTGAGTTTGGTTTTTTTTTTCATCCCTTCTCCACATTTTCATCTCAGCTAGCTTTGATATCAAGCAGGCGCCCGGGAGAGCTTTTGCTTTGGATCCATACTGTACTCAAGGCAGTGGGGGAGTCACTGTGGAGCTTGTGGGGATTGTTGAATAGGCATGAGGCTGATGGGGCCACAGGGCTGCGAGCTGGCAGCGGGATCAAACGCGCCGGGGCCGGTCCTCATTAAAGAGGTCCGGCGGGGGGCAGTGGGAGCCGCAGGGGCCCCCTAGTGTCTTGGGACACAGCAAAGGGAAGAGTGCTTGCTCATGTGACTGAGTATAGATGGATGTTTGATCCAAAGAGCATTCTTGCTTTGAGTCGATGTGTATAATGATGTGGGTGTGTCAACATAGGTCGTTTAAAGGTCTAACAAAAACACACAAACACATCTGCAGAAAATCTGAGAGAAAGTAGAAGAGAATATTTGAACTGCCCAAAAAGACACTTGTATTTGTACAAATATCAGGAAAACAGCACAGACACAAGGGTCTCGGATTATTTGCTACTGTTTGCATGTTAACATTTTCATAATGATTACAGATAATGCACCATAACGATGTCTACTTTGATTTACCATGGACTTATACTGTATATACAATACCCTGCATTAAGCCAATCAATATAAAAAATAAATACTTTTAGAGCTCACTCTGCACTTATTGCCACCCCTTGTAAAGATTTACTTAAACACAATATACTAGTATTAGTGTAGTAGCATCACTAATAAATGTTACAGAGATCGGGCCTTTAAGTTTGTAATGATGGTGCACCTGTTTCTATATTACTGCATTGTAATATTAAATTGAGCCAACATTAAAAAAAATCTAATCTTGTAATAGGAAATGATACACAAAACTTCCCGTCTCCTTTTGGTCTAAACGTGAGCCACAGGGGCCAGTTTTTACGCCCTGAGATGGGAAAGACAAAAGAGAATGCTAATAAAGCAAATTAGATGCTGATCTTCAGAAGTTGGGAAGTAACTGGGCTCAAGTAAATCTTGCCGCCATGCACAATGAGGAGGAAAATTAGTGAGGTCATGTGGTGCCTGCAGTTAATTTGTTAGTGTGAGATTATGCTGATTATGCCATAAAAAATCATTTATTTTTAAGGACCTAACATATTTACTAGGGATGCAAATAAATACAGAAGACAATGGACTCTATTTATTTCAGTCCCTATGTGAGTCTAAATGTGCCTCTTTTCCTTCAAACGTAACCTATTTTGCTTAGTTTCATGATATCCTGGACTTTGTCCAAAAAAAGACTTTCAAAAATAAACTAAGGATGGGTATGTTTCTTTTTGTGCATTTAAATTGCATCATCTAACATCTTAGAAGTTGATGCAAATCATTCCTTGCAAAACATGCTGAATGAGTCATCTCTGAATAAACCTACACATTAGTTAATACTTCTAAAGCAAACCAGTGCGACAGAATTGGTCTAACAGGCTGATATAGAAAAGTCCCACAAAGAGGGCTTAACTCTGCCACAAAGCACAGCAGAACTGCTGAGGTGGACATTTGTCCAAAAGCACATCATTATGCAGCAGCTCGCCTGGAAAAGAAAGACAGAAAGAAATTGGAGAAAAGGGGGAAAATGCTTGGATTGGAAATGCTGATGGAGACTAAAGCGTGACTTACTGCAGCGGGCACCAGGCAAACCCAGCTGGAAACAAAACAATCAAGCAGTTTTCTTATCGCTAACTCACGCTGTGTGAGGCTCCATTTTCTGAACTCTGTGTCAATTAAGGCAGCAGCCCCGGGTCCAGTTATGGCCTCTCCGTGCTGATGGCCAGAGGGCAGTTTCAGAGGAACAGTGGCTTGTTTCACACCGTGCGCCAAGGCAAGCAACGTTACAGCATTCATGGTCAAATGTTGCCTCTATTGCAAAACACCTGCTTGGACAATTCAGAGCAGAAAAATAGTGTTTGTATACATATATATATATATATATATATATATTTCTTTCCGACTTATCGATTACACATAGATTCACATCATGCATTGTTTTTTAAAACTGTAGCATGAAGTAACAAGTCAGCTTTAAGGATACCAAACCACCATGAAAAACCTGTTTGCTGTATTTGCTGCATTGAATTTAGAAACAATGCATTTCATGACAGTGACCTGCAGATGAGCCGTGCATGCAAAATTCTCAAACTCCAGCTGCCTGTCGCTGCAGCGACGTGACACAAGGCACAGCTTGCTTCCATCTATGCGGATTTGCTGGACTAAAGCTGCTAAAACCGCTATTTGCCATGTGTCATAAGACAGAAGTCCTCAGAGGGTTCATTCCTGTCAGACGGTGCTCTCTGATGGATGTGTTGCCCCTTTGAGGTTCATTTCTATCAAATCGAGAGAAATTCCAACTTTGAAATGCAACTTATTGAAACACCCAGTGCTTTGTTTCGATTGCATATCTCACTTTTTGTAGGAAGTTGGTAATTATTGCTCAGGATTATCAAAGCAAGCCTGGATTATCCTGTGGCCTTCTAAATGCAGTGGGTCATAGAGGGGGGCATTTATCGTATAAGGTATCATTTATCATTTAAAATTTCCAATCATGATAAAAAAAGTTTGATTCATTGTTGTCACAATAATTAATGATGTTTAGCTGATTGTAAAAGCTGTAGCTCTTACAATCTAATAAAGAGGCAAAGTGTCTGTGGGAACACAAACATTAGCAAGGCATTAATCCCTCAGTTAAATAATTCAGTTTGTGAAAAGAGTGTTTCATTTTCAGCTTTATGCCTTTTGGAGATCAGTTCGTCATCAGCTCGGTTAAATCTGCAGCCCTGCCCTGTCCACGAGCAACGCCTGAACATTTGGATGATGTCGCATGCACTCCTGTTAAAAATCTATCAGTTCTCATTAATTTTGGGCAGGTTATCGTCAATGTGCCTGTTTAAGCTGCCTCAGAGTTGAAGGCCTGAGCTGAATGGGAAAGAGGTGCTATCTTCAGGATCAGAAAAAGTAATTTCATGCCCCAGACTATGTCAGCTCACATTAACTGGGACAGAAAACTTTATCCTCTCCACTCAGCTTCTATTTCTCAATATCTTGCTCACTCCAAAGTGTGGGTAAACTTCTGTCGTAGCAGCCCAAAGAGAAAGATGAAGACACCTTTTGTTTAAGCCTTAATGAAGTGAAACTATATTGTGCGTCTGGTGTGGCATTCCTGTCACAGCGCCTCTGAAGTGACTGTGGTCATTATACTTACTCCTCTGGGCTTCGTTGACAGGGACAGGACAGGGCACTGAGCTCTGCCAGGATTTACAATGAAGCTCCACAAATGAGTGTCCTTTTTCATAGTTAATTAGGGGATTATTAGAGAAGCGTTACATAAGCCTTGGACATCCACTGATATCTTTCACAACCTGACAGTTGTACACAAAAGGCTCTTTTCATTTTATAGTAGATAATTAAGTGTTCAAAATAGTCTCTATTGTACTTTATTGTGCAAGAAATTGTCGATGTCATTACATGAGGTTTAGTAATAAAGTTGTTGTTTTAATGTGAACTGACCCTTTACCTTTGACCTTTATTTCCAATGAGACTCTGCTTACCCTCAGACTTCAGGAGCCCTGCTAAAATTGAACTGCTCATCGCACAGGTGGAAATAAAACAGCTAACAGTAGCCTGCTACCTTTTGCCAAAGGACAATTGAGCAAATGATCTCAAAGCTTCATTCACCATAACCCAGAAAAGGTTTAAAACAGTGACCTTCTAGGATTGTTCCGAACTACAGACCGCGCGCTTGGGAGGACTCCGGGTGTTAACAACCTCCCCGCACTTAAAGATAAAAACAAAGTCATGACAATCACTACGAACAAAATGTTTCACGCTCCAATAGAGACAAGTGATTGAGAGTCCAACAAATACAGCTATGAATGAATTGTAACGGCAAGCAGCAGAGGAACGTCAGATAAGGTCGGAGAAGTCGGCTTCACTGTTTACCTGTGAATAAGGTCAGCCGTCGATGTTAGTTTGAAATGTGCTGAGGTTCATAAGCATTTCTGTCAGAGCTGCTGGTACAAACTTTTTGTGGATTTTATTTTTTAAATTTTACTGTCTGATGTATTTATTCTTCCTTTTTGCTTGACTAAAGTGTCTTTAGCGCAACATTATTAGAGGTAAACAGAATGTGATTATTGGTTGTTGTGTTATTTCGGGGCAAGGAGGGGAAGGAACCTTGTTACGTTAATAATCCATTAATAATGGCACCGCAGCCTCTCTGAGGGGTAACTGAATCATAAGGTTTCTTAAGATTCCCAATCCTGGTGCATTTGTATGTAATCAGAAAAAAAAACTGGTCTGCATTAAGAGACTTTAGGAAATTCCCCTCGTCAAGTGGAACCCAAACCACAATGAAAGACTCCGTTGTGAAAAGCAAAGATGAGAGCAGAATCTACGAGAGTATCATTCCAATGTGGTGGACAGGTCAAGTGAGAGGTCTTCATGCCATATTATATAATTACTCCATTTGACCTCTAGCTTCACAGACGTCAAAGGTCATGGTAAGGTTCAAATCATTCTCTCAAGCTCTAAACAGCGGAGGAATCCACTGGTAGATGTTTCAACTTTGCCTCAGGGAGATACAATAAGTGAGACAGGCTCTTTCCGAGACATTCTCTGAGTTCACAAACACCTTCTGATTAAACGATTAATCAGATTTGCTGGCTGTGCTCGTTCAGCTCAAACTGAAAATCTGTGGAGTGATTCAGATTGATTTGGCTCAGTTACTCCTTTATGTCCTCACTCCATAACAGCATGGAGCGCATGTAATGATTGCCTACTTTACAATATAAATTTAATTCCATGCTCTTCTCATATGGAGCACAGGCTTGGATCTCAATAAACTTCAAATTGAAGATTTAAAGCCGTGGACTATCCTGGAGAATTACATCTGGAGGCGCAGCTGTAAAAAAAAAAATAAATAAATCTGCCTCTTTGTTGCTTGATGTACTTCAGAGTAGAAGATTTGGGAAGATTTGCGAGAGCTATTAAACAGCAGAGTGTCTGCATAATCAGCGGACAAGTCTAATCCACAAACATGTGTCTGAACACAAGCAAAAACATCCACATGCATTTATACCCACTCTTCCATTGTGGCCAGATTTGTAGAGTACAGCTCGCAGTTACATAATTGACCTGAGGCATAGATATCTCCTTGTCCAGCCTGTCAGTTTATGTGGACAATCATGTCTTCGTAGATTTCAGCTTACGCCACGCTATGAAGGACTGAACCGCGCTCCAGGAGACGTTGGAAGTTTGTAGTATCGTTTCATAACCAAACCACTTCGCCACCAATTTACCCATAACCTCTCTGTTTGGTCTTCATGATGCCGTTTGATCACCGATGTGCTTCAGCAAAACTCAGAGATCATTAGAAAGCAGGTGGATTTGTACTGAGATCAAATTACAGACCGGTGAGCACCGTTTACCGATAGTGCTTTCTGAAGGAAATTGTTTGCACTGAATATTAATTGAAGGTGTCTGAATACAATATGCATGGCACACCTTTTAGATTATTAGCTGAAATTATTAAATAATTTCCATCTTTATATTTTCGTTTATATTATTCTCATTTAGTTTCTCTGTGCTGTATGTATTGTAATCTTACTAAACGCACCACAGAAGCCCGACCCGACCATCAGACAAATAATTTGAGTCCGACTCGGCCCAAATTTTGGGTCAGGCTTGGGCCATAAATCTAAACTCTATGTTGGTGTAACAAATAAAATCCTAATAAAACACAATGAGGCTTGTAGTTGAAATGCGACAGGGTTGAAGGGCTGCACATTCATTCACCCCATATAGCCCAAAGGTTCATCAGTAATTAACAACATAATCCAAAAGAACTCTATGTGAAATTTAATCAGATAAAGGTCCGCTTGACAGCATTCAAACCTCCTATAGCTTTTTCTGTAAGTCCAATTTTTTCCTTTGGGCACAAACATAAGGAGGAAGTTCTCTGCAGCAGGGCTAAAATGTTTAAGCCGTATCCTCAAAGCAAAGCTTTTAAAGATTATTACAGAAGGACAGCTAAGACATAACAGCTTCCAGAAGGATCCCCTGTTACTGTTCCTGAATTTTACATCCCTGCTCTCCTCACTGTGGGACTGAATGTGTAATTTATTAACAAAAGATTCACACTGAAAGGCCTTTAAAAAAGAAAAAGAGAGCAAGAGAGAGAGAGAAGTGAAAACAGAGCTCCAAAAAGGTTGCCATTTCTTCAGCTGGCCTTTTAGAAAAGTTGATTATGCAACACTCTTTTTTTTCTGCTCCAAGCAGCCAGATTTAATGTCTTCTTGAGCTAATGTTTAAAATTTGCTCTTCATTAGTGGAAAAAGGATGAGAGTGGTGATCTGACCTAGTCCATTTACAGCTGTGTAAAGTCTTTCTGCCGAGCATGGTGGCCTGCTGGGGCTCTCATCAGGTCACACTGGGGGCTGTCAGTGGTCACTTGTTTAATGCCTTTTTGCCAAATGCTGGCAAAGATGGGCACAAAACAATCTTCCCCCATTCCTTTCCATCACCTAAACAGATACCATGGTAACTAGGCGGAACGGCTGGGTCCTTCTCGCCATTCCACGCATGCCGTCGCATGCTTTGTGAAGCGCCTGAGGTCTTGTACTTCTGTGTTATTTAGGGCTGCGATAACTGAAACGCTTGATGTGAAACATAGTCCTCCTCCTTCCTTTCATCAACTCCTTTTCATCACTCTTTTTCATCCTTATCCCTACAGAAAGCATCCCGTCTAAGGAAACGGCATCTGAGGGCGAGGCTTTGATAATGCCACAGCTGCTCTGCTTCAAAAGTCTCGCCCCAAGTTACAATTTTCTCCAACGTCACTGATCGGAAACTACAGCTGAGGCTCCGTCAGATTTACATGTGAGCCTGCAGGCTCACGGAAACGCCAACAAACCGTCGATTCGCTTCAGACGCAGGGCGAGATTTCCAATGGTTGGTTGTGTGCACACTGCATACCGACTCCAGCGCTTGCCCACACAACGGGGTGATTGTTTGGGTCTTGAATTAGAAGAAAAAGTCTGTGGGTGGTAATGGGAAAGACTGAGATGACTGTCTCTCTAGGGAATCCTGACATCATACTGAAAGCATGTTGTGTTGGTTAATGGCTTCAAGTAGCCAGTATATAAAGTCATCCAACTGGATGGCCTTTACAGCTGGACAGGCATGAATATGGATACTAAACTGTGGAAGCCATTGATATAACTACAAATGTCATTTATTCTGAGAATGTTATTTTCTGGCTAGTAAAAGATCTAAAATTGAAACAGGTGGTTTATAGTTTCAAAGCTGTTTGCTGTTAAGAAAAAGTGACATAAATATCTTACCTGCTGTAAAACTTTCTATTAACTTCTTTGCTTTACTGAACAGAATTTGTTTTCAGATGGAGGCCAAGAGAAATCCCACTTTACTCATCAAAAACAAGCTCTAGCATTAATCAGAAAGCTATTTTACAAATCTTTAAGCCTCTTTTTTTGTACATGTCATCATGTACAGTCGTATGTAAAAGTATCCGTGCCTCTTTCTGGTTTTCTTTCAATCAATCAATCAAGTTTATTTGAATAGCACATTTCAGCAGTTCAAAGGGTTTTACATCATGAAAACACAAAAATACAAAGATATAAAAGCCCTTTGAGTCCAAATTTCTGATATGGACTCCGACACCTAAATTCTTCTACGTGTAAATTTTCTTTTAAAATATAAATTCGATTGTAGAAACATTAACCATCAAATAAGAAAATGACAGATGAAGTGGTTTTGAATCCGCCCCTATTTATTCATCACAGCATATGTCCCGAACCTGGAGGTGTACCAATCGGACTTTTCCTTGCCAATACCGATTTACAATCGTTTTATTGGTCTAACCATTAAAATCCGATTAAAAAATTGTTGTTTGATAGAGTCAGTAGTCCTGAAACCACCATAAAATTTACCTGCCACAATTTATCAAATCATCAGTTCCTGACCTCCATGTAGATTTTATTCAACCCAAAGAAAGAGCAGCAGTGTAAACTACATGGCCTAAACTACCGCTGCTGCCTCAGCCTCACTCAGTGTGAGGTTTCTTGGCATCTGTAAACGAAGAGAGTTTGTAAAAGTGATTCCATAATTAGACAGTCTGTCTCTTCGCTCCAACAAAGCAAATGCAGCAGGCAAATTGCTGGTGTGTGAGCAGAGGGACGCAGCGGTCGGGATAAATTATGCAGCTCAAAGTAGAGGAAAACCTGGAAGATGGCGTGCTGGTGAAATCTCCCGCTATAGGTGGGTTTTCATCAACGAGTCTCTTTCATTCTCTCACCCTGCACTTGCCAATTCACATATTCGGCAAACTTGGCTTCCAATTAGAAGTGTCGATGCTTGCTGAAGCTCGTTATGGCCTTTGATGCAACGATTACATCTATATTGTGAATGACAGTCGGGTGAGGTACCAACAGGAGGAGCTGAAAACGGTGATTTTGCCTCTGTGTGCTTTTCATCTCTAATTGCAATAACTTATGAGTACAATTTTGAGCACATTATGCAGCAACTTTACTAGTCCATTCTGGTGGGTTTTTTTTGGTTTCTTTTAGCAAACATCATCCCAGTGTTCTGCCTGAACTCAAAATGAAGGAGGCACGCATATTGATCAGTAAAATGCTAAAGTAGAAAGGTGCTTCGTTAGGTTTCTGATGGCTAATGCATCCCACTTTACAGCAGATGATGGATTTAAGTGTTCCTCACAACGACTCTGCTGCCTCACTCTCCAGTAAAAATGTAGCTGACTGGAAATAAACACTGTTAGTAAAAAAAAAAAAAAAAGAGTTCCCTGCTTCCCTCTTACTGTGCAGAGGATTTTTCTCATTAGGCTTGCTTGAAATCCTTCCATTTCTTCATCCTCAGCCGTGAGTGCTCAAAGCGTTTTAATTCGGCAGCTCCACAATAAATTCTGTGTAGCAGAGGACTGCTGCGACGTCGTTGCACAGATGAGAAAATACTGTATACAGGATGAATTTGAAACGAAGGCTTGCTAAAATTGAACCTTTGTAGGAACAAGAACTGGTAGAAACCAAGAAAAGGTCAGCTGGCAGAGGATGTGGTGCACAGTGAGGAAAGAGACATCTCTGCTTTAATGCATGCACATTTTTAACAGCTTCCGTAATTATTTGCTTTGCATAAAAAGCAGCACGAGCGGTTTTTCAGGACGAAATGTGTTGTTTCTAATTACAAGCAGCTAAAACTGTCTGGGACCACTAAATGTATGCATACTGAATGAATGTAGAGCCAATTAAATGTGAAATCATCTCAAAAGTGCAGGTAATAAAGAACCGAATGTCTATAATGTTAGATTTCTTGTAAGGAACACCACACGCCTAGTATTTGCTCCGCTAGCTGACGTGTCTGACCTGGTGGAGATCATTTCCCAGTTTGAACTCCTGGAAGTATCCGGGGGCTGCTGATGTGGCCCGGATGGCCTGCCACAGCTGGTACTGGCAGCCCCCCAGGTAGTGGGAGCGCACCCCGGGCAGCAGGTTGTAGTTCCTGAAGACGTGCGCCTTCAGAGGAAGCCCCTGGTTCACAATGGTGCTCACAGCTGCCACCTGGAGGTTTAGAAAACAACAACAAAGGCAGCTCCCTGAGTGTGAAGCTAATGAAAAGAAGGCAGGACTAACAGGAGAGAGGAATAGAAGGAAAATCTAAAGCTCACCTTGGGGCAATCAGGATTTCTTGAAGTCTCCACTAAGATGTGGGAGCCCACTTTCTCCCTACAGAGGGATAACAGCATGTCAATTTCCTTCAGATTCAGCTTGTTATATATACAAAATTGTTATATTATAGATATTGTCTGTTTTAAATAATTGCCTTCCTTATCAAATCTAAAAACTATAGAATTTAGAAATCCCTATGTGACAACATGAAGAAGGCTAAAAAATATTTCAAAAAGCAACACATCATACTTTGAGCTATATTTTTTAATTTTGTCAAAAAAAAAAAGGTCCCAAAACCATAAAATGTTAGGCTTCTATAGCTGTGGTTCCATGTACTGGCCAATATATTGTTCCTATTCATTCAAGTCATTATTTTTTTGTCTTTTAAACTATTCATAGCATGCTCTTGCTTTCTCATTGCTACTCTTGATATGTAAATGATTCTGCAGATAGATGAAACAGCAGTGGAACATCTGGTGAAAAAAAAAAACTAACAGCATTTTCAAAACTGAAGATTAAGCCATGGTAGTGGTAGCATGATGGTCTGGAGCTCTTTTGCTGATTTAGGACCTGCATGACTACCACAACTGATGGAACCATAAAACTCACAAAAAAATCCTAAAGGAAAACGTCTGGTCATGAGTTCAATCAGCCTGAGATGAAGCAGGACGACCCAAGAGTGCGTCAAAATTCCTCTGCATCAATCTCCAACTAACTGAGATTGACGCTGAGCTGTAACTGTTAGCCAGTTACAGTTTGTGTAAAGTGTGACATAACCAGATACGGAGTTAGGGGAAAAATAATCTTCTATATAAGATCATCTCACGTTTTGCACCCCACACCAACCAAACATTACACTATAGAAGAGTTTGAAATGCATGACATAACGTTGTTGCACCATTCCTTTGAAAATAGTCTTAGTGCGCAGTCTGAAAATGCTTCACAAGTGTCAAAGAAACACTTTAAAAGAACTTCAGAAGGACAGGGGAACTTTTGATCAATTTTGACTTCTTGAGTTCAAAAAAATACAAGGTTATTGGTGCCACTAGCCTCACCATTTGTTTTTTTTATTATTTTATCCCCAATCAATAACAACATTGCTCTTCAGTGTCAACGAACAAGACTTGCGAAGATTTAAAAATAAGAAAAAAACTGTTTTCCGTGCCATTTTAACTCCAAATAATTCTGACAATATTTACTCATCGATGAACGACAACAGTGAAACTGACTTGAGGATGTTCTCCCACGCTTCGCTGTCATAGAAAGCGTGGCTCCAGCCCATCTTCACGGTGCCTAAAATCACGTTCTGCTTGAAAACGTCTGAACCCAGCCTCCGGTACAGATCATCGCATTCTTTCACAGGGATTTGGATCACGCCCAGCATGAACCCTATGACAGCTCCTGAGGTAAAAACACATAAAACCATTAAAAAAATAAAAAGGGACTAGAAATATGACGCTTAAAAAAAAACTTCTGCATTTAATCTTAAATAAAGAACAACAGTCGAGCTAAATGTTCACTTAAACAGTTAAAATTGCACAACGCAACTGTGAGAGATTTAGATCTACAAGAATAATGTGGGGGAATCAAACTGTGCAGATGTCGCTGAGATGAGCTTTAAATGAGCCTCGTTTATTTGGCACACAGACTGTTTGTCAACGTGCATTAAATCTTAAAGTACAATACCTCCTCCAACTGTTGGAGATTAAGGCTGAGAGAGCCTTAAAAACAGTACTCAGCTTATAAAATGCTTGTGTTCAATATGGTGATACGGAGAAGTCTGAAAAAGATCCACAGCGCCCTCTTGTGGCATTTTAGTTACTAAAGCGCAGAAAAACTATCTCAATAGTAGATCAATTTAAATAAAAATGGTTTCAACATTTCACAATTTTAATATTTCCAGTCATTTTCAATAACATTCTGGAGATTTGCTCACAGAACATAAGCCTGTCAGATTATCTGTGTGAACTACAATTGTTCAAACGGGACAATGAGGACGCTGGCCTAACATCCAACTGTGTGGCAAAGTGTCACTTCGCTGCTTTATGTAAGGTTTGAACACGCTTAAACATCGAGGTCACTGCTGTCATGGAAATTTAGGTCTAAACAAAAGCCGAGCCACAAATGGGTCACTTGGTGATCTGCACTGCCAGTTCAGCCAGTACCCTTCTTAGTGTCGCTCTGCTTTCATAATCCACCAACATGCTTTCAGTCTGCACATGGTCACATAGGGCAGAAGGCCAACATACCTGTGCTGACACCACAAATATAGTCAAACAGTTCATGGATGGGTTTGCCAGTCAGGGCTTCCAACTTCTGTAATGTCTGAAGGGCAAGAACTCCCCTGGAGGAACAATGTCAGACACACAGGAGCAGAAGGTCTAGTCAAACAGAAATCACTGACTGGACAGTTGAGTAGTTATTGATTCTGGACACTATTTGATGCATGACACATATTCAGCATTCAGCAGCAAAGAGAAGGAGATAAAGAGCTAAATCTGTACCGTAAACCTCCTCCGTCTATGGACAGGATTCGTATCCCGCGGCCTTTTACTGGTTTATGATAGCCAACCAAGGCGAGAGCTTCTCTGACTGCAGCCCTTAAGCCCGGGTCGCTGGCCTGCTCTAAACGCAGCAGACAAGGAATGACCTGCTCCTGGCAAACATGAACAGGGACAGAAAGAGAGAGCAAAAAGATGCAGTTGATAAACTATGGCGTTGTATGAACACAAATGGGTGGACAAGCTATACAAAGTCAAATATAGAGATGCCCAGAAGAAGGAACAGGTGGACGAACAGGACAGTCGCATTTTGATAACTCCAGATCTGTGCTGTGTGGCGCTATCACGTAACTATAGACTAAAGTGTTGAAGCCTTGTTAAATCTACTCCAGGAAGAATTAAGTTACTTCTAAAAGCCAAACAAATGTCACCAGATTTATCATTTGAAATGTCCTACATCTGTAATTTTAGTTCAAGAAAGGGTGATGAAGACAATTTGATGTTAATACAGCCTGCCGTACACCCACAGAGCATTCACACATTCCATTTAAATTACAATTATGGATCACAACATCCATGGACCGTTTCTCATATTCTCTCAATAATATCCTGAACTAGCAACTGATAACATTAATGACTATTGTATGCATATAAAATGACAATAAACTTGTTTTGACAGACTGCAGCTCAGCAAAAAACACAAAGCAGTGAAATAAATCTAAACAAGTGGAACTCTTCACATAGCAGCTGAATAATAAATAGCAGAAACAACCAGCATAACCAACAACTCATCCAGCAGAGCAGATAGAGATTTTTTTTTTATTTTTAAAGTAGAGTCATGTCAGTTTTTTAAAAATCAATACAATTTTAATTGAGTTGGGCATTTCTTATTGTGTTTCAAGTCTAGCATTAAAATAGAGTAAATCTGCGTTTAATAACAAAAAGCTATGGTGAGTGTTATAATATTCATTTACACTTTGATCGCAAAAAGATGAACAGATAAATGATATATTACACCGTGAGTACATTCACTAAGCATAAAAGCAGATCACACTAATCCGTGCTGGACAAACATTTGTGGAAGCATCAACAGACCCCAACAAGGGGAAAAGAAGACAAACTGTCTATCTCTCACCTTGACTGCTACACCACGGGTCTCTGGAAACTCCAGCAGGTGGTAACTTAAGTCCTCCACCCTGCTGATGTAGACCCTGACATCTGATGCTCTGTGGAGAGCCTGGACCAGAGCCCGGGTGCGGTTGTCCACACTCACCCTGGCTATGATCTGAGAGGGGGCAAAGAAAAAAAAACAGTGTGTGTAATATAGAAATCACAATACATGAATTTAAATAAAAATTCATGTATTGTTTACCAAGAAGTTTGTTTTTTCTTTTCAGTAGAAAACATTTTAATGAATAACTTCATATATTCATAGCTTATTAGCTTGACTTTGCTATAGCTAGCTGTTTGGTGTTTTCACATTGACAGCATGTGTACAGAATGTCTGGGAGGGGTTATTTTTGAAAACAGATTCTCAGAACTGAGAGACGATGTAAGAACACCACCAGCTGACATACAGATATGAGAGGGGAGTGGGATGGAGACACTGTGTAAACAGCAATAATATACTCACAACCATCATATTCTACTTAACTATAGGTAAATATACAATCACACACACACACAGCATCTCATCCTTGACTCCAAACACACAAAAGTTTAACATAAGAACCCTGCTCAAGTAACAGTCCATACATAAAACACACGTCTGTTGCTGACCTACCTTCTCCCGTTGGAGCAGAAGTTTCTTAGCTTTCTCCTCTGCAGCAGTCTTCTCTTTGCTAATCGGGCTTTCAGTCGGTTTCACCGTCACAGCCTCAGTTTTCTTCTCCTCCATTGTGGTGCTTTTAGACTCTCCCGCTCTGAATTTAGGGACAAGCGGAGCAATGTAGTTCCCAACAAATGCCTGCACAGTAGGAGCAGAATAGGACAAGTACTGTCCCAAACTCTTCTTGGCGGACGGCGGGGTGACCGGAGCAGCAGGGTCGGCTTTATTGGACACAGGTACGAGGTCTGAGGGTTGCTGAGGCTGAAAGGGAGCTGGGTTGTTGTCGACATTGTCACCTTTCTTGTTCTGAGTCTTTGCTCCGCTGCTAAAGTAAGAGTTGATGTGATGAGACAAGTAGCCGTAGGTCTCATCTAGGTTGACCGAAAATGTGCTAGGATGGAAAAGTCCTGGAGTTTCTTTGGAAGTCATGGTTTTATTCCCATTGTTACTCTGAGGTGCAGGAAGCTCCTCGTCCTCCTCCTGTTTCTTAGTAGCTTTGACAGTGGGAGCAACTCGTCTCAGCTTTTTATTACCAACATCACGCACAGTGACAATCGCAGGAGTGACAGTCACTTGAGCAGAACCAGTGGGAGTAGTGGAAGCAGCGGTCCTCCTATCAAGTGCAACTGCAGACGTAGAGAGGCCAGCGTGTGCAGAAGAACTGGGTGTAGTGGATACAGTGGGAGCAGGAGTAGGGGTGATTGCCTTTTCCTCAGGTTTTGCTGTAGATTCAACACTAGCTAGGAGCTGTGTCTGTTCCTTTGGTTTGAGACGAGAGATTTTGGACAGAAGTTGTGTATGTGTCCCACTTACAGCCTTAGAAACTGTGTCCAAAGTACTCCTGACCCGCGACATGTGCTGGCTCAGACCCGCAGACCACCTGGAAGCTGAAGTATTCAAACACAGGGAGCTGGTGTGAAGTCCAAGTCGCTGCCTAATCTGGCTGGCTTTAAAGATCCATGCCTTCCTGCCTCTAGTCTTCAGATGATGGAAGTGCCTCAAGCTGAGGTAGCCAATAGGTTGTTGCACCTGGATCCTACAGGAGGAGGTACCAAACAACAGCAGTAAAGCCGCTGACCTGCGAGAATGAGTCTGGCACATAGAAGATGCTCTGTCTATTTTCACCCAGATATTTGGGGCCCATCTATGATTCATCTCGTGTCAGAGGAAGAATCCAGACGCCTTCCGATGAAATATTAGATCACGTTCTGTCATTAACCTGCAAATGGACAACAAAGAAGCACAGATAGAAAAGAAAGCACAAAACGAAAACAGAAATGAGGCAAGTAATGACGAAATGGTAAGATAGTAAAACTAGTGCTTGAGAATTTGTCTCTTTTATCGGGAAAAATAGAAAAAAGAAAAATCTAACTGCTGAAAGCAACTGCAGCTCTGATACTAGCTTAGCGCAACTTGCTAGTTTCATAAAGACCATTCGACATATAACAACTCATACCTGTCTTCTTAGGCTGTTGTCTCAATGAGGTTAGACATCCCATAATTATTTAATTGTGTCGCCCTCGTTTGTTTAGCTTTAACACTAAAACATAACCACTGTCCGATTACGTTAGACGTTATTTCGCCGGACAATTTCCAGAATGACGACAGGGTGACCGTCGAAAGAAAAACAACGTTCACGTGACGCTCTATCTGCTTCTCTATTGGCTGTATAAAACTTGGCCCATAAAAGGAACTCACTGATTGGTTGAGAAAATAGTCCTACATTATCTAGTGATGAGCGGTGGGGACAAAGGGGGGGGATAGGGTTTAAAACCTTAGTTACAATATAAGGAATGTAATTTTGGTGATTAATCTCAGAGGATGTGCCTTTGCGAACTCTCCCCATAAAATAAAGTGCCCAAGACAAGTAGTCACCATAGTGCACACTTTTTTAATAATTTGACGCAAAGATAATATTTTCAACGGTTGAACCGGAAGTAATGACAGCAATGACCACTAGGAGCCGCAAGAAGATGTGTGGAATTGAAAACCAGTGAAGAAGAGAAGGAAATTTACCGGGTTTTGAATGCTCTCCGCCTGTAGCGTTCATTAATACCATTACATCATCATTATGGTTTGTTTTGGTTAAATATCTAATGATTCTGTGAAAGAGGACGCCACTTGGCTTTCAGAAAGGTGAGTGACGTGAACTTAACCTGAAGGAGTCCGTGAGAACAGTAGCTAATGTTAGCAGGTTATGCTAGAAGAGCCTGTATTACATCACTAAGAGAAAATTATTTTAGGGTGTTTTTTTTTTCACGTTCGTCCTATTTTTACTAGTGTCAGTTTCTCATTAACCACAATAATTGCACTATCTACAGCAGCAGAACTATAACTGTGTGCCTGGGCATCAGGTTCAAAATGAGAAAATATTTGTTGTTGATGTTGTTTTTATATCATATGTTTTTCTCTTGAATGCAGGGCACAGTGTAGCCATGGCAGCTGTACAGTCTGTCCTGATGTTTGCAGTGTGCGTCCTGGTGATAACAGAGCTGATTCTCGCCAAGAAGGACTACTATGATATACTGGGAGTGCCCAAAGGTGCAACAGAACGCCAGATAAAGAAGGCTTTCCACAGGCTTGCAATGAAATTTCACCCCGATAAAAACAAGAGTCCAGATGCTGAAGTAAGATTCAGAGAAATTGCTGAAGGTAAGCAGTTTGTGAAGCCAGACATATAGACAGATGTGTATAGATATATATTTAGCAATTGTTTAAAGTCAGATTTGCCACAAACTGATTGTTTTCCCCTACATGACTTGAGGTATACTTTAATGGAATGTCTTACTGTAAATAATTGTGTTCTTTTTACAGATTTATTAAGTGTGCAACTAATAACACTCCCGTTGACATGTTCTCCAACCTTAGTAGATTTATAGTCAGGCTGCACAATATACTGTGATTTTATTGTCAACGCAATGTTCAATCCTAAAGGCCAACCTGGACAGCAATAAATGTTAGCAAATTATTTAACTTCCATGCATCGCATGTTTGTAATGTTTGGTGACACTGGTTGTTTAATCCAGCATAAAATGTTTCCCAAGAGAAAAATTGGATCCTATATTGGTGGTAGCAGGAGTTGAGCATGAAATGTTTGCCACTCATTTCTGTTTATAGAAAATAACTTTGAAAACTATGTTTCTTTTCACAATCATGTGCCACTTGACATTTGTGTTTGTAATATGATAGTGTGAAAAAGTTCCAGGAGCGTGAATACTTTTTGCAAGGCACTGTTGAAAAAAAATAGTGGGTTGACAAAAAATGTGCCCAATGCACTTTTTTCTTCCTGTTGATATAACAGAATCCTGTAATCTCTGTTGCTTTCTCAACCTCGTTGACTGAATTATTCGTCACTTTGTTTGGTACAGCTTATGAAGTTTTGTCCGATGAGAGCAGAAGAAGAGAGTACGATCAGTTCGGCGACGACATGTACACAGGGGAGACGCAAAATGACCACCAAAGAGCAGGCACCCACCAACCTTTCGCCTTCAACTTTGACGACATGTTTAAGGACTTCGACATCTACAGCCAGAACAGACATTCTCGCCACAGGCGACACTTCGAAGAACACTCCAAATCCCACAAGGAGTCCCATGGCAGACGCAGGAGGCACTTTCATGGCGGCTTCGGGGCAGGGATCCTCGACGACATGTTTGATGATATGGACAGAATGTTTACTTTCGATAGACACGCCAAGCAGACTGAAGGCAGGTTTCACGGTACGGCGAAGCAGCACTGCAGAACTGTAACCCAGCGCAGAGGAAACATGGTGACCACTTACACGGACTGCACTGCATCATAAGACAATTTCTAAATTGCTTCAACAAGATTGGTAAATGTGGTGTTGTCAGGATTATTCAGCAGAATGTGGGTTACAAGCCTACATTCACTTTAGAGATAGCTTTGCTCTAAATTCAAATAAGCTTTATTGTGAACGAATGTAGTGAGTTTTGCTTACTGTTTGTGTAAGTTGAAAGTAAATGTTTTTTTTCATGAAGCAAGCACTTTTGAGTTTTGACAAGAATTTATGTCACATCATTTATTTTTAGTCTAGGATCCACTTTGTATTCCATTGCAACTGAAGTTGTTCAAATGGAAAACAGGATTCACTATAACCTACCTTCCTCTACATGTTGGTTATTTAAACTTTTGTTTCAGCATTTTTCCACATCCTCCTGAAACACTCCTGCATTGTATGGTACCAGTAATGTTTTTTTATTTTATTTTTTTTTATGTTTTTATTGTAATGTTTATGGTCAATGTTTTTTTGGGGGGGTTTTTTTCCAGTGGGAAGTAATTTGAATATCTGTGAAACAGAAAACTCTAATATCATAGATATGTTTGTGTGCCAGAGTTTACATTACGAGGGGGGGCAGTGGAACTGTAAGGTGGACACAATGCAGCCTGGACAGCAGGACATCCTGTCTCGGTTCTTGAAAACCTTGAAAACACTTCTTCAGAAGGATAGCCTTATTTCCTTTTAACTTTAAGTATTTCTATCAGACCGAACCACAGAGAGGTTGTTTGAATCGGGAGGAATGTTTTTCAGAACCTGGAAAGCATGTCCAACGGCTGGGTTTTTTTTTTTTTTTTTTGAGTCACTTGAATATGAGCTGTATAACCTAACGTCTATACTGACTATTAAAACTATTAAGCCCAAGTAAATTCTTGGTTTCAGGGCTGCCCAGTGGCGCAGCTGGTAGAGCTGTTGCTTTGCAGCAAGAAGGTTCTGGGTTCGATTCCCGGCCACCGTCTTTCTGCATGGAGTTTGCATGTTCTCCCTGTGAATGGTGGGTTCTCCCCGGGTACTCCGGCTTCCTCCCACAGTCCAAAAACATGACTGTCAGGCTAATTGGCCTCTCTAAATTGTCCATAGGTGTGAGTGTGTGTGTGTATGGTTGTTTGTCCTGTGTGTCTTTGTGTTGCCCTGCGACAGACTGGCGACCTGTCCAGGGTGACCCCGCCTCTCTCCCGAAACGATAGCTGGAGATAGGCACCAGCAACCCTCCCGAACCCAGTAAGGGACAAGGGTGTAGGAAGATGGATGGATGGAAATTCTTGGTTTCAATCCCAGGCTGTCCAGTGTTGATAAATTTCTGTTTTTCATATATTAGTTTGTTATTATAAAATATCTAAAGACACTTTAAATATTGTAAATCAATTGTAAGAACAAAAGTTCCACCTATTTATTGGTTTAAGTTTTAATCACAGATGAGTGACTAATTCAGTTTGAAAACATTGATTAGATTTTTAAAATATTTTACTATAAATACACAATCCTGACAGCAGGGATTATATTGCAATTGGTGATTATCAATCATCCACTCTGATTGTGGAAATTTGTACAACAGAGACTGCACTTTCTGAGGAAACAAACTCAATCACAGGACATGTTAGACATGTTACAGCTGGGACTTTCCTTGCCAGGATATGAAAACCCTAAGCTGAAGACTGTTAACCAGTAGTTCAACACTCTTCTGTTCAGATTAGAGTAAATTTTGTATTTAATTTGGAAATCAAGTCTGGAAGTTGATACAGTCAGTGAGGATTCTGGGAGCCATGTCATCTGCTCACATTGATCCATTGTGTTTTATCAAGTCCAAAGTCAACTACCTAGATACTTTATGCTTATCCCTGTTGACAAGCTTTATTGAGAAGATGATTACAATTAGTAGTTTGGTGATCATGATATGAACATTTTCCATAAGCCACAGTTATTACAGTTACACAGAAATTACAACTTTAAATATGTTGTTCTATGTGCATATTTCTCTCAAACCTGTTGAATGGAATTATTTTAAATATTGTATATTTTTGTTATCACACTCTGGAAGTATGGTGTCCAGGGGTTTAGGTAAATATTTTGGTGCATAGAGACGGTCGCTTAGTGTATGGGTGGGAGAGGAAGTGACGGAGGGGTGATTTGCTTTTTGATTGGTGCGCTACACGTGGCGTAATCAACTGAGTTGTAGTTTAGCCTGCTTCAAACAAACTCTCTTTTATCCCCTGAACGGTGAACGGTACTTCCTGAACTGCAACTCCCATAATGCAGCTCGGTCAAACTGTTTGCGCAGTAGTAGCCAAATCCAAGAGTCGAAAGTAGCTTTAGCGAAGGGGGCATTGAATGACTTTGTCCCCGTGTAGTTTCACGTGAAGAAAAGTACTTTGGAGGACAGTTCGGTTCTGGGATCGTCGCTAATGGAGGCCCTTATACCTGTCATTAATAAGCTGCAAGATGTATTTAACACAGTCGGTGCGGATATCATTCAGCTGCCCCAGATAGTTGTTGTTGGAACCCAGGTGAGAAACGTCTCGGTGCTTAAAGGCTAGCAAGTTTTCCAATTTGCGTAAACTAATTTTGGCTGTTTGGTGTTACATTTTCAGCTGTTTGGCTGAAAATGTTTTCCTTTCATTTTCAGCCAAAACCGTAGAAATAATCTAACTGACTTGACCGTACACTGTAGTTGCACGTTTTGTTTGAATAATTACCGCTGGAGCTAGGTTAGCATTAGCTGCCTTTGCTTATTCTGAACTGTTATTGACAGTTGTATTTACGTTATCAGTCATAAGCATTAAAACTGCTGCTCTTTTCCCGTTTTACTCCCGCTCTAGTTTAGCTAGGTGCAAGCTTTGTTTGTTTTCGTTCGCCTTAATGTTACTTTTTGTTTCATTTGAGAGTTCAGGGTACGCCAAAACAATAATAAATCATTTTAACTCATAAAATACCCTATTTGTCAGCTAAGTAATTGTAGTTTAAAATGTGGAAGCAGCTACCGTGTGTAAACATTAGAGCCTAATTGGTTTAAAGTGGCAGGTTTTGTCTAAGTGATTTACCTTCACTTGGTTTCTAATAGGATGTAACTGCCTCAGACAGTTTGGCTTCTATCCTAGGTTGCCATGGAGAAAAGGCTAGGTGAAAGAGTTTGTAATGTTTTTGTTTTGTTTGGCCTAATCAAAGTTCTTTAAAGAACATTACCTGAACGGCCACTATCTCATTGTCCCTCTTCTGCAAAGTAAATAAAATAGGGTTTCAGTAAACTCAACTTTTGTCACCTTTGATATAATGATAATTTATATTTCACTTCCATAATAACTTAAAGTTAAATGTGACTTTACCAACTCAAATTGGTATTTTTCTGTCTTGTTATTAGATACGTGGGCTTTTCCAACCAGATTACCTGCCTTACTTCAGCAACTTCCCAAAGTATAAGGGTAATCTTCATAAAAGTTTTCACAAACAACTGTCTCAATGAGACTATAACAACATTGTTTGAATTAAATTGCTTAAATAAGCCAGTTAGCTAGTTTCAGAAGTAAAATTATTTTTGCAGAGGTTTTTTTTTTTTAAAGAAATTCAGAAGATATGAGGAAAGTGCATCAGTGTAAAGATGCACCAATAAGGTCTTTTCCCGGTTAATTGCGTTTTCAGTTTTTCACTGATTGAGATTTTGATTAGTTCTGAAATTTATCAGGGCTGTAACACTCAAAGGAGAACATGTGATAATTATCCTTTGATAGAGGTTACAGCTTTGAATCCAAGAGAAAATAAACAAAGGATCATTATTATTGTTTTTTTCTGATTATTACATTTCCGTTAATGTGCATGCCGATGTGTTTTTATGCAGAAACTTGTTGGAGTTCTTAGTGTCAATGTAAAAATGGAACATGTGAAAAATGTCAGATGTTTTCATATTAGACGTTCTGATCAGAGTTGATCAAAGGAAAGCCGTCTGCTGCTTGATGACTCCTGATGTCCCCAGAGTTAGAAATAAAACAAGTGCAATTAGCTCATTTATTTTTCCCTTCCCCCAAAATAATTTTTAATAAGAAAAGAAAAAAAAAGATGATGGTAGAAGCAATCAAATTTTAGATATATTTTGAGGCATTTTATGGAAAATGTTGATGTATTTAAAACCTTTTGAGTCCTAAACTTAAAGAAGCCAACAAGGAAAGAGGTGCTTTACATTACAGATCTTTGGTGGACTTTGTCATAAACCTAGTGGAACATTTTAGAGCAACTCCACCCTCATGCTCCCATTTACTGTCTGCAGTTCTTTTCTTATGTGGTTACAGCTAAATATCTTGAATCACTTACTAGTCCAACCCTCAAGTAATGACTCACTTAGGAATCTCTACATGAATAATAGGTTCATTTTTAGCCCTACCTCTGCTGTGCAGTAGAAGTGTCCTGAAAGATGGAATAAATGCCACTTTAGGTGTAACCAGCAGCCACATATGTTCTCTTTTTTTATTATTCGTATGTTAGGACTGGTTTTTCCTGTCAAGAAATGATTTGTGTGTCCTATTAGTCACATCTAGACGCTGCTGTTTACCAGTGTTTATAATGTGGTTGCTGTTGTCCACAGAGCAGTGGGAAGAGCTCTGTTTTAGAGAGCCTAGTCGGCAGGGACATCCTACCACGCGGAACCGGCATCGTGACTCGTCGGCCCCTCATCCTGCAGCTTGTACACATTGATTCAGAGGATCGCAGAAAAACCAATGAAGAGAATGGTAACAGAACCGTCACCTCATCCTCTTTTTTTAATGATGAAATTTGACTGATTTCAATTAGTTATGTGCTACTTATTTAAATGTATCTTAAGATGCAGAATACTGGTATGCTTCTCTTTCTGTAGGTGGCTTCAATTTTTTTTTTTAACTGCCTGAAAGGTCTTTAAACAGCTACTTTTAGTCTTTACTGCTTTCCTGTTTCTCTGGGATTTGCCTCAGAGTGATGCTGCATTGCTTCACTATCACTCAGATGCTGCAGATAGCCAGCCTAACCTTTCTGTCTCTCTTTAACCACAGCATCCAAGAAAAATGGGCGCCTTTACAAAGGTCTCCTTTTCTGTTTTCTAGATTGCACCCCCACCTGTAATCCCATTCCGCTTGCTCAGCTGTTTGCCCCCTTTTTTGCTTCATCCTTCCTCCTATTTGTGTAGCGATTTAAAGTAATACATTTATTGCAAATAATTCTACCTTCTAATTTAATTAAAATACATCAATTCAGTGGGTAAAAAAAATCCAATATCAAGAAATAATTAGTTTAAAAAAAATGTACACTTTGTACAGCCCTCTTTCGCTAATAAGCTTGCACTTTGGCTTTGGCTCGAACATTTTGCAAAGTTGGAGCATACAGATGCTCCTTTAATTATTGCTCGTTGCACAATCCTGCTGGATCTTCCGGATCTCGGGTTCCTTCCTAGGCTCTCCTCAGCATGAGACACGGGTTTTCAATCGCGTTGTCGTCTGGGGACTGGGAATGCCGTAGAAGAAGGAGGTTGATTGTTTATCTCTGATGAACCCTTTCTGTATTAATTTGGCCTCGGGTTTTGGATCATTGTTCAGCAGCAATGTGACAACCACTAGTTAGTTTCCTGACAGATTCCTCAAGATTAATAAAAATATCCTCCTATCTTGGGATCTCATAAAAAAAAGTATAAATTAGAAAATGCTTCAGTTACATTTCTAATAAAAGAATTGTTAGAGGTGCCAACAGATTTAAAATAGCTCTATGTGTTCTGCTTCTGTCTCGTCTACCTGTTTCATTTCTTTTTTTCCCTCCCTTTGACAGCATTTTTCTTTTTTTTGCAGTCATTGTGTAAACAAATCCAAGTTTTTGTTGTAAGCTTTGCAGCTGTCCGTGTTTAGTTTTAGATTTTCCATTCCGTCTTTGCTGTGAGAAAAATTCTCCCAGAGGACATTCACAAGGGGACTGTTGCCATAGCAGCAGCACCATGTTTTCATGACCGATCTTATCTTTGTATTTCTGCAGGCATCGAGGGAGAGGAATGGGGCAAATTCCTGCACACCAAAAACAAGGTAGAATTCACAGATGTTTCTCCTTGCTTTCCTTTCCTCTGTATTGAAGTTTCTTTTAATAGTCTGCTGCCTATAATGAATATTGGATTACTCTAGATCTATAACCTGTAATAAGAGTCAGTGGTCTCCTCTTTAGTGCTAAAAATATATTTGGCTGGACAGTAAATGTCCTTCATGGTTAAGTTCCATAAAAGGTGGTTCTTAATGTCCTCACAGCCTAATAAGAAAGATATCAGAGGGTTTCTCTTTTTAATATTGTGTTTTCATTTTTGCTCTTTTCCTTCAACACTGATTAAAAATTCTACTTGAACGGATGCCGTCTGTTCCTGCTGTCCTTACGTTCCGCGGTTAACATTCACTTTCAGATTTACGCAGAGTTTGAGGAGATCAGGAAGGAGATCGAAGCGGAGACAGAAAGAATTACGGGTAACAACAAGGTATGCCTCGACAGGAGTAAAACAAAGAGCCACATCGCTTGAAATTTTTCATTGAAAATGATTAATGTTGGCGTTTTTGTTTCAGGGTATAAGCGATGAACCTATTCACCTGAAAATCTTCTCCCCTCATGTGGTGAACCTCACGCTAGTGGACCTTCCTGGCATCACAAAAGTAAGATAAGTTTTGATCTCGCTTTAAAAATCTCCAGCATAGATTTGTAGTTCTTTTATTTAGTGTATGAAAATTGTAAAATTCCTTTTAATTACCTTTATAATTGGGCAATTTCAGAGTATCCACAATTATGCGTTAAAATATCTGGTTGATGATCATTTACAAGCCGCTCCCCTGTTTAGTTATAGTTTCGTTAGCTGCAGCCACAAAATGTCTGACGAGGTGGAATGAAATGCATTTCCTTAAAATGTTAAACTGAAAGCATCACAGTGAAAGGTTAATGATGCAGTGGAGACACTGAAAAAATACACAGCCAAAGTTCTAAGGTTGGTATTGATCCCTGAACGGGATGCAGGAGGCTATCGGTCCTGCATTGAGCACTGATAGCCTCTGTATGTGCAAACATATATCTTACAACAACCATGTATCCCCAAATCCTACAAATGGATAAATTCATAATAGATATTTG
The DNA here is from genome assembly GCA_902982915.1 of Phalloptychus januarius. NCBI lineage: Eukaryota > Metazoa > Chordata > Actinopteri > Cyprinodontiformes > Poeciliidae > Phalloptychus > Phalloptychus januarius. The sequence goes on along the minus strand of CADWAE010000471.1, from coordinate 13,911,723 downwards.
CAACTTAAATTAAAGATACATTTTAAAAGTGACCGTATGCTTAGTACATTGCTGTTGCATTTTGCTATGTTTTGCTGAAGGCTTCCAACAATATTTAGTCTAATGCAGCAACATAAGTTTTCGTGACTTGTTGATTATTGCCTGATCAGTTTTTCAATGCCAGTTTAATTTAAGTCTTAAGTCTGTGTCTGTGCAATTATACAAATTTATTGCTCAATTTAAATTTTTCCTTACAAATTTTCTCTACAAACACAGCAAACATGTCATATTTTTTCATTTATTATTCTGCTCCGCTGTTCTTTCCATGCATGCTTCCGTTTTAAGATGTTTTCCTTTTAAAGGCACAGACAACAACAGAAAACTTGGCTTGCAAGCCTGCAAATCTAGGATTTATTGAACATATTTAATCAAAATGTAAGAAAATTAATCACATTTTAAGTTTGAGCTTTTTCACCAGAAGATCAAATACAAATAAATAACTTGTGATCAATTGGAACATGTTAGCTTATGTCTAATTTGGGCCTTTTGGTTTCAAACCTTTATTTGCTTCTTTAAATAGGTGCCAGTGGGGGACCAACCTAATGACATAGAGATCCAGATCAGGGAGCTGATTCTAAAATACATCTCCAACCCTAACTCCATAATCCTGGCTGTGACTGCTGCCAACACCGACATGGCGACGTCAGAGGCTCTAAAGGTGGCCCGAGAGGTCGACCCAGACGGTAAATGCCATCTTTGTTTTGTTTTCCTGTCCCCCGTCTGTTTTGACGTCGCATCGTCTTTTATTTTCCCTCTGAGTCATGCGGATCTGAATTCCCTGCCATGTTTGAGCTTCATGGGTGCATCTTCTATGTTCAGGAAGGAGGACCCTCGCCGTGGTGACCAAGCTGGATCTTATGGACGCCGGCACAGACGCCATGGATGTTCTGATGGGCAGAGTCATCCCTGTCAAACTGGGGATTATTGGAGTAGTTAACAGGTATCACCGGAAACTCTCACGCTTGTACACAGCTCTATTCCCACCAATAATAGTAGAAAATAGAGTTTGATTGCACTGCTTTTGTGCTTTTTTTTCCCCAGGAGTCAGTTGGACATCAATCAAAAGAAATTAGTGGCGGATTCCATTCGTGATGAATATGCCTTCCTACAAAAGAAGTACCCATCTCTCGCAAACAGAAATGGAACTAAATATCTGGCTAGAACATTAAACAGGTATATAACATACATACATTAACTCTTAAAGGGCTGGCTGTGCCAGAATGTATTGATAGAACTTGTTCACAAAGTGTTAAAATATCAATGAATTCTTAAAATCAAATAATATTGAACATCTTTTCAGTCCCGCAAGGATTTCATGAATCTTTGTGATTATTATTTTTTTTTTACAATAAAAAGTGTTTGTGATACTAATTTGGAAATATTTGCAATATTTGTGCTTATTTATTACTCGCTGCATAGATCATGGACTATAATCTGACATTAATTAAGGGTGAAGCAGCTGTTTGGTCCAAGTAGGAACGTTCTTCACAATTTTTGAGAAAAATCTGCAATCAACTCCCAATTATGTATTAATGCGAAAAATTGTGGGTACTTGTTGATGTTGATAAAATAATATTTAAGCACACTTAGTGTTTAGTCTACATAAAAAGCTGTGGCGGGCCGGGTTTGGATCACTGGCCTTGAGTTTGACACATGACCTAAAATGACCAATGACGAGTGTTTGTAACCTTTCAACTGCTTAACTTCTACATTTTAATTATGAACAGTTTGATACCTTGTTGGTTAAATTGCAGCTTTCTCTGCTGGCCGAACTCATGCGTTTTGTCATCGTAGGTTGCTGATGCATCACATCAGAGACTGCCTTCCCGAGCTGAAGACGAGGATCAACGTGCTGGCGGCGCAGTACCAGTCTCTGCTGAACAGCTACGGCGAGCCCGTCGAGGACAAGAGCGCCACCTTGCTGCAGCTCATCACCAAGTTTGCTGCAGAATATTGCCACACTATTGAGGGCACGGCCAAGTACATCGAGACAGCCGAGCTGTGAGTTGCGTCTCTTAACTCTGGGGAAATTCACAAATGGATCCTTAAATTTTAAGCAAATCTTCTTCCTCTATTTTTTCAGATGTGGCGGCGCAAGAATTTGTTATATATTCCACGAGACATTCGGTCGCACTTTGGAGTCTGTGGATCCACTGGGCGGCCTGACCACCATCGACGTGCTGACCGCAATCAGGAATGCAACGGTGGGAGTGGGGGGGTTGCTGCATTTGTCTGTAATGATTTTCGTCTCAATCGGGGTCTTCAGGACGGGTCACAGTTTGAATCTCTCTAACAGGGGCCGAGGCCCGCTTTGTTCGTGCCCGAGGTTTCATTTGAGCTGCTGGTGAAGCGGCAGATCAAACGCCTGGAGGAGCCCAGTCTGCGCTGCGTCGAGCTGGTTCACGAGGAGATGCAGAGGATCATCCAGCACTGCAGCAACTACAGCACACAGGTGAGCAATCCCCTCAGAAACATCAATGTACAGACAATAAAACCTGCCTGCTAAACCTCCTGTCCTCTTTGCAGGAATTATTAAGATTTCCCAAACTCCACGACGCCATCGTGGAGGTGGTCACCTCCCTGCTCAGAAGGAGACTCCCAGTCACAAATGACATGGTCAGAGTCATGTCAAAACACCGGTGAGCATTCTGTTGAAGTTTTAAATCTGATCAGTTTTACGTTCTAATTTCTCTTCAGGTTCATAACCTGGTTGCCATTGAGCTATCCTACATCAACACCAAACACCCTGACTTTGCAGATGCCATTGGCCTCATGAACAATAACCTAGATGTAAGAAAACTAGATTTCAAATCTTCTGTCTGTAGGATTTTTTAAAGGTGTTGGCTGCACTTTGTTTTCGCTTCTAATATAATTTCACTGTTTTTTAGGAGCAGAGACGCAGCAGAATGAGAGACTTGCCTCCCTCCGTTCCCAGAGATAAGGTACGCTCTGCCTGTGAGAGTTTTCTTAAAAGCTCGACAAGATTTGTCGTTCATACAGTTTAATGTTCTTTATTTTGCCAATTTCAAATTACTTCTATTTCTGATATCTGAAGCTCCTGATTGCTGTAGCTTCAGCCAGTTTTCTATTCGCTCTGTTCTTCCTCTGGTTTGCTTTTAGTCCTTTAAAAGCCCCGTTGGGCAGTGTGTGTCTCCCACTGAGCCTCTTGCCCTGGAAGGGGATGCCGCTAAGGTGTGTCACTTTCTGTTGCTGCCTGCATCCTTTGCATTTAACCTCCCGTAATCTGAAAACTCTGCTTTTATTTGTTTTCAAAGTCATGCAACCATTTTTAAGATCCATCCATCCATCCATCCTCCTACACCCTTGTCCCTTATTGGGGTCAGGAGGGTTGCTGGTGCCTATCTCCAGCTATCGTTTCGGGCGAGAGGCGGGGTCACCCTGGACAGGTCGCCAGTCTGTTGCAGGGCAACACAGAGACAAACAGGACAAACAACCATGCACACACACACTCATACCTAGGGACAATTTAGAGAAGCCAATTAACCTGACAGTCATGTTTTTGGACTGTGGGAAGAAGCCGGAGTACCCGGAGAGAACCCACGCATGCACAGGGAGAACATGCAAACTCAATGCAGAAAGACGGTGGCCGGGAATCGAACCCAGAACCTTCTTGCTGCAAGGCAACAGCTCTACCAGCTGCGCCACTGGGCAACCCATTTTTAAGATTTATTGGTGAATTCAGGTGTTGAGGAATGAGTAGACGCCTCCATGCCAGCAGCTCTAACGGTAGATCCACCTTTATATTTATAGTGAATTGTATAAATATTCACACCACCAAAACTTTTTCACATTTGGTCATAAAAAGATTTTAGTGTCTTTATTAGAACGATTTGTGATAATTCTGCTCAGAATAGTTACATGGTTTGCAAACTAAATAGCTGACATGTGTGGCATGCATTTGTTTATTCTTTCAGTCCCATCTTGAACATCTTATGGAGTTTTAAAAAGACAGGAGGTTCATCTGCCAGCAAAAAAACCCCTAAATATTCAGCCAGAGAAACTTTTTTTTTCAATTTCTTAATAGAAAACACGCTAATTTGTGTTGGTTTACAACGTAAAAACCAAATGCCAAATTTTAAAGTTCTAGCCTGCTAAGACGCTGATAGATTTGTGAATTAATTTGCAGGTCACTTTAAATGTTAGATTTGTCCACAGAGAGCATGCTGCAGCAATCGTAACATTTATTTCTTCCTTAACTTTCCTCTTGAATCTAATATGAACTAAACTAACATGTGATCAATAATGGGAACATAAACAATCATCAATCTTACTGAAGAACATTTCTGAAATAGTGAAGGCTCTGCTATTGTATTTATTTTTCTGAGCCTGTTTTTTCTTTTTTCTTTTTTTTTTTGTGACTCTTGAAAGTAGATATCTTGAACTTACAGCATGCTGAAAATTGACATGGTTTGATTTTGATCGATTGTTATTTAACCCACGCCCCCATCTTCCTCTTGCTATTGAGGCTTTGACAGTTGTTTCTTCTCGATGTCTTCTCAACGTAGGCAGCAGCCGGTAGCCTTCAGAGCAGTTCTGTTAGTGAGCAGGGAGATGGAGGCACAGGCAACTGGAGAGGCATGTTCAAGAAAGGAGAGGAGGGTCTATCGGCTGACAGGACGACCCCCCAGCCTCTACCCGGCGTCAGCCCGCAGAGGGGTCACGCTGTCAACCTGCTGGATGTGGTAGGTGCTCCGACCTGGCTTAACTGGTCAGATTTTCAAAATATTTTTTTCCATAGCAATGAAATATGGCTGCAGATGTTAATATGTACTCCGAAGTAACTACAAATTGGCTAAATCTGCTGTAATAAATGTTTGGTTTTATTATAAAGAAAAAGCTTTCTATAATCCAAAAATATATGAATTTCTGATCTTTTAGCAAATAAAATTAAGCCGTATGTATTTGTTGTTGCATGCTGCTGACACTAGGGGGCAGTCTCCTTATTTTGTGACCACTTAAAGAACAAAGAGACTTTGTAGAAAAAGTAGAACAAAGTGTTTTGAAACTAAAATAGAGTATTGACTTGAATTGTAAATACAGAGATAAAACAAAAGGACTGCAGACAAGCTGGTTATTCTGACAAAAGTTTGTTCCATTACCCAACATGAGGAACAAAGGTTTTTAAAAAAAAAAAAAAATTATATATATATTTTGATTGTTTCCCTTTGATTTCTGACACTGAGATGTGAAAAAGAGAATCGTCTGTGTATATTTTGCTTATTTATTGTATAAATGCTTTTGAATAAGTCTAATTTTCATCCTTTTGTCACCAGCCTGTTCCAGTATCCAGAAAGCTGTCTGCTCGGGAGCAGAGAGACTGCGAGGTCATCGAGAGACTCATCAAGTCATACTTCCTCATTGTTCGGAAAAATATCCAAGACAGGTACACAGATGGGTTTTTACAAATGTTATTTATATGTTAACCATATTAAATAAATGGTTAGATTTCTACTTACTCTGACCTAAATCATTGTTTGAGCTCAGCGTACCAAAGGCTGTGATGCACTTCCTGGTGAACCATGTGAAGGACTCCCTGCAGAGCGAGCTGGTGGGTCAGTTATACAAGGCCACACTGCTGAATGACCTGCTGACAGAGTCTGAGGACATGGCTCAGAGGCGCAACGAGGCCGCCGACATGCTAAAGGTGACGCATTCTTTACATGACACAACAATGCGCTAAAACCACAGTTGGTGTCAATTAGATGAGAAGCTTGATATCACTTTTTTTTTAAAGGTCAGTGTAAGAAGGGCCGTTGCTTAAAGGTTTGAAGGCTTGTTATCGAGCGAAAGTAAATGTTAGACCTCAAGTATCTGAGCTCCAAAGTGAAGATTTTGATGTTTTGTCATTTGCTGCACGAGGTTTTATGGAGTCAAAAGTCAGTACAGCTGCTTTAAGCGCTTCACACTTCAACAAGCTTTAGGGAGATGTTGACTTAAGCCACAGGTTTCATGTGGCCAAGTTGCACCACAGTGATGAAGTTATTCCTGCAAGTTCATCCCTTGCACTTCATGTTTACATATTATGGAATTACATATTTCTGTAACAGAATTTTCAGTTTTCAATAAATTAATAACAATATATTTACTGTAAGGCTGAAACAATTCCTTGAGTGATTCGAGTACCTCGATTATTAATGGTGGCTAGCTAAGGAAGGCTCACTCATTATCTCTTTGGTTACCTAGCAACAACCTGTAGAGCAACTAGTGCAGCAGCGTTTCAAAGTTCTGCCATCATACCTCATAATTATTTTTAATTTAAAATAATTAAAATATAAAACAACAATGGGGTGGAGTGAAAACTGTAGATAAATCAGAAAAGGTCCTTCCACCAGCTTGACAACATTTCAGATATTAAAAGAAAAAAAACTAATAAATTATCGACGAATCACTTACATCATAATATTTTTCAGTCACATCGTTCAGCCCTAACTGTATACCTTAATCTTTCAAATGAATGAATTTTTTGCTGCATCACTTTTACAAATATAAATTAGTTTTTAACAATATTATACTTTCATTTTAGTTTTACATATTTCCCTACCCCATCCAAAAAACAAAACAAAACACTGTTAGCTTTAGCTGTTTTATGTAAAAACACTAGGTTTCATGCGCCAACGTGTGTGTATGTGATATTAGAGCTGTCTAATGCGCCTCTGTTGTCGTGTCCAGGCTCTGCAGAAAGCCAGCCAGGTGATCGCAGAGATCAGAGAAACCCACATGTGGTGAGCATCGCCGCTCTTCATCGAGTGCTGCTCATGGCTTCTGGGACCGTCATCCTCACAGACCAGCCCTATGAGGCCACTTGAAAAAATGCACTGACGTTGGAAGTGTTCCTCACCAGTATAAAATCGTAATGTACAGAACAGCGAGGACTGTCTACAAATAGGGGATGGAGTGTGGTAGCCCCTCTTTATCAGCATTACACGTGTACTGTAGTCCCAGATTATATTTTTCTTGATGAAATCAAAAGCAGAAACATGAGAGATTTTATGTCGCCACTGTGTGGAGTCTTGCTGGGAAACTTCTGCTCTTATTTTAGATTGAAATAAAAGCTATAAATGATTAAAGAGTTCTAAAAATGTCTACTCTTTATTAAAAGTTACCAGAATGTATTACCTTTAAATGATCATTTAGATCTAATAACATTTTTGGTTTCTTGTTAATATTTGTTTTTAAAGCTAGATAAGACGCATGTGATGTCATTCACATGTTTTTTCTTATTATTTATTACAGTGTTATCTGATTATGTGAAACAAATACACATAGGAACAAATGGGCTATTAATGGTTTATAGAAAGGAATCAGATTGGATAAAATGACCTATTTATTGTTTTGATCTCTCGATGGTTGACATGTACTCTAAGACAACAGGACGATAAACAGAATTGGGAGTATTTGTGGGTCAGCTGCTGCTGCGAAGGTCTTCCTCGTCTCCGTCTCGCAGCAGCTTTACCTCAGACGGCCGCCCATCTTCCCCTTACCGCGACCTTTGGCACTGAAACATGGAGAGAAAAACACTCAGACACAATCAAGGGTGAAACCTATATTGTGTTAAGGCACAAGGAATGACCCTAATCACTAGTTTTGATCCAGTCTGGTAATTCTTTCATGGTTTGAGAATTAAATATCGTGCAGGGCACACTAATGCACTTCTTTGTTTTTAAGACTTGCCTCTGGTGATCTTGAACTCGGCAGAGAAGCTGGTTAATCTGCAAGGAAACAAACCTTAAGAATCTAGTGGCTTGCAGAAAATTACAAGACGTGACATTTGACATGTAAGCAAAACACACCGACGATGCTTGTTTTGCTTTGCCAGACTTACATCATATTTCTGTCTTCTAAGTTTTTCGCTGAGATCAAACTTCTCAGACTCCAAGCCCCTCAGCGAATCCCACAGCTCCTTGGCCTTCTCCCTGAATACATTTGTTGTAATTTCTCATTAGGTCGACATCTAACGGGAACATTTCCATGTGTGTTAAAACAAGAGCACTGTTCTGGGACTAATTGAGCAAAGGGACAGGCTAAGCTGAGTCGTACTTGAGTTTGTCCTCATTGAGGTGATCAACAGTGAGCGGCTTCCTGCGTTCAGCGAGGATCTTCTTCTTCTTCTCCCTCTCGGTTTGCTTCTTGCCTCCTCTTCTGGTGTCACTCTGCTTATCAGATGAAGAGTAAAGTATTAAACAGATGGGCTTTCTTCTCACAGTGAATCAAGAAATAGTAGGAATTATTAAAAAATATAAAAATAATGGCAGGAGTTCAGTTTCACTATCTTTGTATTTTTGTACTTCATTCAATTCTTAGGAAATTTCAGGGTTGTAGACATACAGGCACCAAAAATCCAAAAGTGATTAATATATATGAAAAAATCTAAAATGATGACTGTGAAATTGTGAACTAAAACTTTAACTGATGCGTTAAGATGTGAATGAGTATCTCAGCAGACCAATCAGCTTCGTCTATTGCAGTGCTAGCCCCGCCTACCGATCCTAAAAACTAAATAAATTAAAAGCACAAAAGCAAATACTTAAAAATATATTCTTCTAAGTTATAATGAATATACTTTTTTTTAATAGATTTTTTTTATCATTGTAATTTACTGTATGTATTTATTTTTTGCATTTATTTAATGACGTATTTATCCTTTTCAACCACAGCATTTTCAGCCCTTTATACCTGAAAATTTGGTCAGCTATTGCTTTGTGGGATCATAAGTGTTTAAATTGATATAAATTATTTCATTAAGTTAAATAAAACAAGTTATGTTTATTTTTACATACACACACACACACATATATATATATATTAGTTTTTAACTCTACTTTCCCATTTTTAGGATCAAATTAAAATCCAAATGAAGACCTTTTGTCCAGCGCCATACTGTTGGCTCATGTTTGAGAGCGCCTTCTTCTTCTTGGCGTCCTCATCCTGCTTTTTACGATGCTCCTCTTGCTCCTTGCGCTCCTTCTCCTCCTGCAGGAGGGAGGAGGGTTTAAGGGAACAGAAGGCAAGCAAAACCTCTCTTGGTGTTGCCAGGTGTTATCTCTTCAGAGAAACCGTACAGCAAGTCTGGCCTGCCTCTCCTTCTCCCTCTCTGCCCTGATCCTCTGCTGCTCGGCTCGCTCCGCTCGACGATTTTCCTAAAACACATTTGCACACAGAAAAACAGTTTTACAGTAAGAGATTATTATTATAGAGTCTATTATAGAATCTCACTCCTCTGAAACAGAAATTCTCACGATTCTGTTGACCAGGGCGATGAGCTCCTCTTCCTCCTTCTTCCTCTGGACAAAGTGAGCTTCAATCAAAGCCTGCAGCTCAGACAGGTCTTTCTCCTGCCGCTTCCTGTAGATGTCCTGACATCACAAGAGGAATCGAAGGGCCATCCTTTATGACAAGATCTAACAGAGTCCGAGTGGATATAGTGCAATAAGAGAGGAGATTAACTTACATCAAAGTCCACTTTTTCCCCATCGGGCATCTTTGGGGCTGAAATATTTGTCATGAACCTGCAGAAGGTAGAGATGCGTTGTTGTTACTGCATAATATGAATCCTGATGGCAGAGGAAGGCTGGAGAGAAGCTAAACACTCACTTGGGTTTGGGCTTGGACTCATCTAAAGAAAGGAAAACATTCTAGTAATTAAGGAAGCTGCGTGTTTTTCACCACCAGACAGATATAAAATCATAGAGGTCAGTGTGAGTCTGTTATTGAAAACACTTAAGCATGTAACCAGCATGCTCCTTAATTTTATTTTATTTTTTTAGATTTTGTGACATTCAAACCAGCATATTTTTAGAAAACTGAAGGGATTTGCATGTCTGTACCACTAGTGGTTGTGATCTCCACAAATCCATTTCTAATGGAAAAGTGGTAAGAAGAACAGCATTGCAGCCGTAAGAGATGGCAGCATCATGCTGCGGGGAAGCTTTTCTTCAGAAGGAAAGATGGACAGAGGACAAGATAGCTAAAGAAGAAAGCTTGTTAAAAGTTTTAAAAAAAACTGAGACTATAGGCAGAGGTTCACTTTACAACAGGACGATAGTGCTTAATGTGCAGCTGGAACGGTCCAGTCAAAGTCCAGACCTAAATCCCATTGAGAATCTGTGGTAATACCTAAAGTTAGCTCAGATTCATGGTGACAGAAAAAAGTTGTGCAGCTCATTTTTAACCCAGGAGACTGAATCAAAAATGTTATTTTTACAATGTTGTTTTCCTTTGATTTCACAATAGTAAGCTACTTAGAGTCGACCTGTAGGGGAAAATCCCAATAGAATGCAGTGATGTTTGTGGTTATAATAGAGAAAAGAAGCATAAAACGAAAACCTGAGTGTGTATACTTTTGAAAAGAAAGAAAGTACGTGACTCGTTTATTAAACATGTTTTATTGTCATTATTCTGTTTCGGGAGACTCGGCTCATGGGCGTAGGGGGTGTGAGAACATAATTCTAAAACATTCAACTTTCTTTAGAGAAAACATCCAGATGAGCCGTAAAGACACACTAACTTCAACGGTGTATAAATTAAAACTCAGATAAAGTAACTGTCTCATTCTTGTATAACAAAGAAAAAGCCTTGAAACTTTTCATATTTTTATCTGACTTGTACATGACTAGTGACTTTCTGTCTGGCTATTATCTTTATTTATATATATATATATTTTTTCCTTTTTTTTTTACAAAACCAAGATACCAATAAGTGTCAGAATTATATTCTAGCCCATTTAAGCTTACTAAACGCTCATTTTGCACATTACTAAAAGATGATATGTGAGATTGATGTTTGTCTTTACCCCATTCAGAATTTCCTAATCAAATCACAGAATAGACCTTATAAGATGAAAGATATTCATACCCATCCCAAAACGGGGAAGAAAAGCACCACAAATAACCCATATAAATTTATTTTCAGCCATTGTGTGGCCCTCTTTCAAACAGCTGCAACAGCTGAGGTTATAATAAAGGTTGATCTTCAATCAGGAACATTTCAAAAATCCACCAAGGCATTGCTAACAAGGAGGACAATTCTTGAATGGTCTCATTTTGAGACCAGTATAAGTGTCCTTTTATTAAAAAAGAAAAATGTATCAACTGCGAGACAAATATTGGTGTATAACTATTCATAAGTTGGACATTTGAGCTTCGTGCGACTTAAATAAAATAGGTTAGGTTTGTGAAATCTCTGTTTTCTTACCTTCTCCCTCTCTTCACCAAGACAGAAACACAGACAAAAAAAAAAACAGAAAAAGAACACGACATCTTAATTATAAATCAATTACATTTGATAACTAGTATTTTATTTCAGACAGCTGTTTCATCAACAACAATAATCATTACATACAGAGCCTCGTCGCCTGCTACTTCCTCTGTGTCTGACATTTGGTTCTGGTTGAGCTCTGCAAAATGGACCCCACCATCAGACTATATTTACACTGGCAAATATTCCTGATCATTAACCAACACAACAGACCTGGCAACGGAGATAACACTGAGAACTGAGTGTTATTGTTGTTATAGGACTAAACATCAGACTGCTGTTGAAATAAATGAACCATAAAGGTCATGCCATCTGAACAATTTACAGAAATATTTCCTAAAATGATGACAAAAAAATAAAGTGGGTTAAGAAAACAATCTACAGATTAGATTTAGACAAATGCAATATAATTTTGTGATCAATGCGTGCATGCTTTTCATGCAAACTCTAAAAAATGAGACAATACTCGTATTCTGCTGATTTGGATTTTATTTAGATTTTTTTTTTCTAAGTGAGAAAATCAATACGAGTCCAAGACAAATCAACAGGCAGAGGACGAATCAACACATTTCACTCTGAAAATCACTACTAAGTGAATGTATAGTTTGTGAAAACAAACTATACAGTATAGTTTGTGAAAACAAACTATACATTCAAATTAATTTTAGAAGCAGTAAAAATAGCTGAATTCATAAGTTAGACTTTTTTTAAATGTTGGTATTTAACTTGCTAATCGTTCTTACCTGTGACCCAGACAGAGATGAGCAGCTTCAGACTTCAGCTCCTTGAGCTTCACCAGAAGGCTGAGCATCGAGGAGACATGGTGGGACCCTTCCTAGTCACGTGACTGCAGCGCCCTATGGCTAACCAGTCTATTGTTAGGAAGCTGGACATCAGGGCGCTGTTTCACTCACACACTCACACACACATTCTGCAGGTATATTCCTGCTCTGGTAAAATATCATGCAGCCATTTAATCTTTCACCACCTCCTCGAGTTTCAACTAAGCCCCACAATTTAACAAGTTGTTTGAAAGGTACAGGGTTTGTTTTCTTGCTGGTAGAAAGTGATGCAACACAACCAAAACAACTTTTTTTTTCTCCCTTTTTTTTAATTATTATTGCTAAAGTTAATATTGTCAAACAAATCAAATTGCAACAACATTTCGGCAAGGTGCAAAAAAAAGAACAAAAATAAAGAAGGTGACTGTAGGTGCAGGTCGTTAACTTGCAGATCCGTAGCTATCCAACTTATCACAGGCTGAATTGCAGCACAAAATAAGGTGGCATGTGAGCATGGCAGCAATAAAAAGAAAATCTCAGCGGTCCGTTTGATAAAATGAGAACACTTTGAAGCTCGATAGAAAACCTGATCAGTTCTGCAGCAGAAACCGATTTGTTAAAGGTCAACACATTGGTTGGTAGACAAACTAAGTGATACAAACAGATTTCCAATCCTTAGAAGCTCTATAGCTCTTCAAGTCGTTGATCTATAAAGCATCACGATAAAAGTTACTAACAGCTCAGTAAAACACTCGTACTCTATACAGGCTTTTCTCTCAGTGTGTCCAGATGACAGGTGCTGTCTCCAGAAGCACAGTGCATGAATCATAATTAGGCATGGGTCTGTTTCTGGTGTCAAAGGTATGCTGAGGTTTTAAAAAACATACGGTTTCATCCTTCATCATCCTATTTCATGCTGTTAATGTATTATTAACGAGGTGCCAGAGGAAGCGTCGTCATTGTGCTCAGAGTTTTTTTTTTCTTTCGCCCAGCTGAGAGGCGCAAGTCCTCCTTCTACACATTGCTGGAAGGAAGGAGGCAAATGCTCTTTACTTTTGCTTATATGAAAGAGAAGTTTGAAAATCAGAAAATATTCCCATCTGCAAAGAACACAGTAATATCCATCAAGAAGTCGATGGGCAGAGCAGATAGCCTGACTAATTGGTTCTTACTCTACAAAGGACAGAGAAGAAAATAAAGGCAACGACAACTAAATTTAGGTGTTGTTTATGCAATGGAAACCCTAATAATTGTCCCACATCCAAAATAATAAATGTTACATAGACATAACTGTAATAATCAACATGTTACGTTCCAGCAGTAAGAGGTATAATTTGTACGTTTCTGTTTTAGATGATCTTTGCATATTTTTTTAAATCTTTCTACTCAAGGTCATACAGTGAAAAGCTCATACAGGCCCATGCCTAATCATAACATCATTAGCAATATAATCTAAAACAAACTGACATGACATAAAATATATTGCCCTGCGACAGACTGGCGACCTGTCCGTGTGACCCCGCCTCTCGCCTGAAATGATAGCTGGAGATGGGCACCAGCAACCCTCCTGACCCCAGTAAGGGACAAGGGTGTAGGAAAATGGATAGATGGATGGATAAAACAAACCTGGGACTTTCTAAAATGTTATATTAACTACAAAGAAAAGCTAAAAAAAATTGGGAAATTATTAAACTAATTTACTAGTAAGCAACAGAAATATGTGCGGTTCCAATTTGCATTGCTTTTAAAAATGTATTTATTGATTGCCGCTTTGTGTAAATTGTCAAGAAGCTGAAAGTGGAAACATTCTAGAGCAGAGGATGCATCGAGCCTTCAGCTAATTTTGACTTGGGGTTTTAAATTACCATCAGTCGCCACATCTTAAATAATATACCCTTTATATCACCTATGTTCGAACCATTATGGATTATTATTGCTTACAACCAGAGAATATCTGCTACACAGTAACTAACTGCATGTTCCTTGAATTCATATTCATTTGCTTTTGTTCACAGTGATGTCACTCAAGTTTTAAAAAATATCAGAATATCTTTGTGTTCTTTTGTTTTGACATCTAGAGTTAGAAATGTCTACTGTCTGAAAAGATGGCGGACTTAATGTAGGAGAATGTACCTTAACTTAAAAAAAAAACAAAAACAAAAAAAAAACAAAGACAAAATGCTTTCCCTGATACTGACATTGATTAAAGTTGTTAGTCCTTACGTTTGCATAGAAATGAGAAGCATGAAACAGCTGGGCTGCCTTTAGACATTTAAGTACAAAATATTTTCTTCACCGTCATTCTACACTCAGCTAAATTTTGAATATAGAGAATATCAAGGTTTGTGTTACACAATTACAGCAGATTTACCCCACACAAAAAAAGAAAAAGCAAAGCAACAAAAAAAAGATGTGTCAACCAGACTTGTGTGACTGTTGCACGCCCCCTGTTGGTTTGGAGGCCCTAAGAAATTGTTTAGTTCACTTGTTCCTTGGGGTTTGTATTGCAAAGAACAGCTTCCGATATTGGTATTTCAAGCTCACTGTTATTGTAAAAGCATGATTATTTTGTCATGAAATCTTTTTGTCAAATTTGTATGTCAGATTACAGCTGAATAATAGATTATGAGTCCTCAGAGCAGCCGAAACTCACGTCAGCTTCTCCTTGATTGGGGTTGAACGTGACCAAAAATGCAGCGGTACAGAATTACTCGTACCGTAGAGCAGACGCTAGCCGGTGCAGATGATTGGCTCATTCCCTTTCTGGTAGGAATGAGGAGTGTGGTGAAGGCCGAAGGAGCCCAAAGGAGAGCAGGAGCCTTTTCAGTCGGGAATCAGCTTGACCATGAAGTCACCGGTTGTTGTTTTTTTGTTGTTGTTTTTTTAAGCCTGCAGAGAGTAAAACATCAGATGTATGAGTCACCGTTTCTGTATAGATTCTGATAATTTAGAATGTGTGAAACAGCATTAGCCTCAAGGTCGTTTACCAAGGTCGTTTATATCCCTTTTCCTTTATTAATATACCTGCCTAGCTCAAACTGGCATTTGTTTTCTTTAGAAACTTCAACTGCAAAGTCAATACAAGTCTCTTTGTGGTTGAAACTCGGTCATTTGCCCTTCACTTCATTCCTCAGCTGTCCATTTCTCATGAAGACACTGGGAGGGAACAAACAAGGATGGCTATTTATGGCTGAAGCCGACACCTCTCCGTTTACGGCGCATCCAGAAAGTATTCACACCACTTAACTTTCTCCAGATTTTTGCATGTTCAAACCTTTTTTTACCTAACAAGCTAGATTCAGAATAGACAAAATAAGCAAAATAAGTCAATACTTTGGTGAAACACCGGTGGCAGTGATCATAATCAAAAGCATGGTGAGATGTATCTTTACAAGCTTCTCACACTTGCTTTGGGGTATTTTCTACCATTTCCCTCCACATAAACTCTTAAACTCAACTGAGATGAATTAGCCAGTTTTGCCAGGCAGCCATTTTTAGATCTTTCCAGACATGTTTCATTTTTGTTTGGGCTTTAGTTATACCTTTCAGAGATATAAGAGAAAAGTTACTGTCTGGCTAGAATGCACCTTGTTCCCTCTTGACAAGGCACCCAGTTCCTGCTAGCAAAAAACATTCCCCTGGCATGATGCAGCCATCACCAGAGAAATGAGCACTGCCTGCTTTTTCCAGACGTTGCAAGTATTGTTTAGACCAAAACTGTTTGGTTATTGTTTTGGTTTCATTAAACCAGAAAATGTTGTTGTTTCTGCTCTCGAAATGTCAAAAGTGCATTTTCTTAAAATTCAAGTAGTATGTTGTGTCTGTCTGAATCCTGTAGCACAGAAGCTTGACATGGGGCGTGCCTTAGCAATGGCTGACCTTCAGGATGGCTCTCTTGTGCCCACAAGGGAACACTGGTACCCTTTCTAAGAGACCTTTGGGGTTTTTTTTGTCACCAAAGAACCGGGCCTGAAAGGTGTTTTCCTCAAAAATATATTGTGGTTGGAGGTCAGGTCCAGGACTGGATGTCTACAAAGTGTTTTGATTGTGGTGTGCACAAATCAGAGGCAAACGAAGTTCATTCTGAGCAGCATAGCAAAGAGTTTGAACACTTACAAATTATAATGTTTAAGTGTTTATATTTTTTAATAATTTTGCATGATTTTTCTAAAGACATGTTTCCATGTGATGGGATATGTTGTGTAGATTGAATAAGCCTGGTGAATAAGGCCGACTCGCAGCTCAAAGTATCGGTAATCCTTCCCAGCACTCAGTTTTAATGTGAAAATCAAGCAGCTGCACTGCGGTATGCCTGACAGCTTACTGGCTCTCTGCGCGTCACTGGGCAATCCAGGTGGCGCACTCGGTGAACAGTGTGCTTCAAAAAACACGGCAGACACGTCAGGAGTCTGGAACTTTCTTTATACTGGGAAACAAGGTCATGGTGAACGTTTTTAAATATAGACCTCGGTGCCACAGATCTGAGCCGGTGCCCAAATATCCCTCGCAGGAGATTTGATTTACAGAGAGCAACTAGTCTTCTACAAAGTACAGTAGGTGGGTTGGGGAAGGTATGGGCTCCCCGTGGGGTATGAATCAGTCAAAGCCTGCTAGTCTTACCAAGGATATAGGCAAACATATCTGACTGGTAAAGGCTGGATTAACATGAATTGTCTTACACTTTTGTAGAAAGAGCTAAACCTGATCTGGCTCTGTATTTGACTCAATTAGCCAGGTACCTTAAAAAAAATAAAAAATCAATCAATATTTGTAAGTTAAAGTACAATACATCAAACTGACACAAAGTCCACTGTTATTGTTTTTGGCCTTCTGTTTCTTTTAAAAGAAAAAAAATCAAAAGTGTGTGTTGCATTTTCTATTTAGCCTCCTAAATCAACACTTTGTAGAATCAAATTTTGCTGCAATTTTAGCTGCGAGTCTTTTACAGTTTCTAGCACCTTTATGAACACAAAGTCGGAAATGTTTGCCTGTTTTTCTCTGTTCAATGTCAGTTCAAACTCAGGCGGATTCTCGCTAAAGACAAGCATCTTCACAGCCGGATGCCTTTTGGCATCAAGCTGGGCTTATGGATTATGGGAATTGCTAAGCCTCATTTCTTGCAACTTTCTTTCAACGACAAATTTCTTTTTTCCACTTTTCTATAGAGGTCAGACTTGTGTATTCATATTTGTTCTGTTGACAATTTCTCCCACCTGAGCTGTGGATTTCTGCAGATACTCCAGAGTTACCATAGGCGTCTTGAATTGTCACTAATGCTTTCCCTGTCCAGCCTGTCAGTTTGGGAGGGCAGCCATTTGTTGGTAAGTTTGCATTTGCATTAAATCCAACCTTAACCCTGCTTTGAGTGCAGAAAGATACCAATTCCTCATTAGTACCCAACATGTAAACATGACCGTCCGTTTGATGCTTTTAGGTGACTGATTTTATTGTTATAATTCATTTATCACGCAGCTGCTTTGTCATTTTTGCCTGTTTTCTAAAACAGCATAGAAATGCTCTTGGCAGATAAAATGAGAAAACTGACATAAAGAACCTGATAAGTGAACATAAAATGAGTAAAAACACTAAACATGCATCAGTTACTCACCATTTGGGTGTTTCTAATTAAATTTGCTTTTCCCTCCAACCGCCACCTAGAACCAGGAACGACAGCATGAACGATGGAAATAAACTTGCCCTGTGCTCTGGACATTAAGGATCTTCATAAAGTGAATTGATTTAACTCAGTTCTTGAATATATGTCTGGCTGAAAACAAAATGAAAAGCATCTATTTCTATCTATGTGAGCACCTATTTATAAAGAATGCAAATGGATGTGGATATACATCAGAATGAAGAGAATTTGTTAAATAATGAAGCTGGACTGTGCATAAATGAACTGAATTAGGTGCAGACACCTTCTGAAACTGATGCCTAATAGTTTTTCAAACAGTTATAACTGGTGGATTGTCCTTGGAGACGATTGATGAGGTGAGTCTGTGTCTGATACCTTGGCTGGTGTTGAGGCTCTCTTGGCTTCCCACATGCCGCGTTTACCGACTTCACCTGGTTTGGCCTCCTGTCACGTTAAAGGAACACAATCATGTTAGTCTGAGAAGTAAGAATGTGTTGATAGTCTAGGATAATATCTTGACCTTATGTTGTAATTTCAAACAATGTTTTGCAACAATCAATAGAGTAAAGTTAAGCTGGTCACTATTGTGCCCAATAATGTCTAATGTTGCTTATTTGAGTCCTACCAACATTTTGCTGCTGCTTGTGCTTTGTCCAAATTATATTTCAATACTATTTATTTCAATACGTTCAGTCACAAGTTCTATTTAATTTAGTATCTGCTTGATGGGAAAATGAAGAAACTATATAAGAAATAAAAAATAAAAAACTATCATAAATTCAGACACTAAGCAAGTAATTTCAAAAGACAAAGAAGTCAGAAAGGCAAAAATAACAAAAAACTACAGCAAACAGGAAATAAACCAAAGAAACCCAGGAATAGTCAGTGACACAGCCGGTCCTCTGGACTGCTGTGTAGCGTTTTTTCAATGGGGGCGGGGGGGTGTTGATGCAAAAGTTGCAGCATGCTGAGCCAACAAGTCACAAGTCACATTTGACCCCAAAGTCATTTTGCTCTTAAATTGTGCTTCAGAACAATGTGACACGTCATTCCCAAACGCCGCTGTAAGGGGAAACGGTGTGATGTCTCCAGAGAAGCCGGTGGGATTAGCAGCTTGTGTCCTACTTCTGGAAAAGAACACAATGTCCACCAAGTAGCAGTTCAGCAGAGACACAATTCACATGTACAGATACCGTTTGGTGACAAAGTAAACTTGTCTCTCAGTTTTTATCTTTTGTCTTTTTAAGTTTTTCTTCCTTTTTAGTTTTTTGCTGCATTGATGTAGAATGATAAGTTCTCACTGCTGCCAAGTATTAAAAACTAAAATCAATTGTTTGGGCAGAAAAGGTTTGAAAACTGTAATTGTAATTGTTTTTAATTCAATTTTGACGGTTTTATCCCATTTTCAGCACTATCAGTTCTTAATGCAAGATTCTTTTGGGCGTTTAGGTAAAAATACACATTAAAGCTTTAGAGAAAATGTGAGAAGAATAAAAGGAGCAGTAAAAAGTGACAGCAGATGCTGTTGGCTAAACAGTCCATGTGGGGTCACCAGACTCCTGTTGGCCCTCGCCGTTCGTTCATGGAGCTCCGACACAAAAGCTCCAGTTAACAAAAGACCGATACGTCGACGTGCAAGGGGAGAAATTAACATGCCCAGAATATCAAAGGATTACTGTTACAAAGCAACACTGGTGTCTTGTTATAGTGGCTACATGAAGAGAAGGATTCATCAGGTCTTACTGGTGGCTTTGCAGCTGCTGGTGGTGATGGTGCTGCTGCTGCTGGAGCTGCTGCTGGAGCTGGGGTCTTCTCTGCTTCTGCAGGCTTCCCCTTCCAGCTGTTGCCACGTCCTGCCATGCTTCCTTTGATACCAGCCACATCCTGGGAGAGTTGAGAAGGATTCTCACCTTTGATCTTCCTTCCGACATCAGATAATGCATCTGATCCTCTCAGGCATCCCGTCTCACCTTGTTTGCAGGAGCCGGATTTTCAGACGGGCTGCTCACGGCGCCTTTCTCCCACATGCTCTTGATGTTGCGCGTGCCTCCCGTAGGGATGTCGGCCAAAGGAGACTTGGGGGATTTTACCTCTTTGTTTCCCTGTGGGACAGAAGAAGGGAGTCCAGTTCTTTCATGTCAACAAACAACAACGCACTGAAGAGTTCGTTTTTGAAACATTTTCATTGTTTTTAGCCAGTGGAGGTTTTTTTTCTTTGTGTGTTTCATGTGTTTAATTAAAGGATTGATGTAGTGAAAATGGGGGCATTGAAGTCAGCCCTTTGTTACTCAAATGCTGTTTTGAATGAAGTTGTATGGGATGACTTTAGGCAGTGTGGTGATGTTTTAGGAAGTAGACTCTGCATGCATGACTTTTGATTGAACACAAAGTTTATTACAAACTGCAGGGAATCTTGGCAATCGTAGTGAAATAGTCCTCCGATTGCTGGACTGCATCTCTTTTACAGGGTTCTGATCAACACAAAGTAAACATTACCACATAGCTATTCCCCAGATATAGGCATGTTTAGGTCTTGGTGGCGGATTGTCTGCTACCACGTCTGGAGTCCATAGATTAAACTTATTTTTCAAACTCAGTGTTTTTTTTTTTGTTTGCTTTAATGGTGACTGTTCCTCCAAAGAAGTCCGCCTGTACGTTGAAATTCTCCATAGCGGTTTTTTCTGTGTTGCTTGCGTCAATGCCACACTTCCTGTTGTCCCACATTTTTGAAAATGCACAACGGTGCAGAATGTTTCCATCCTTCGTTGGTTTGTGAAGAAATGTTTACTACGTGTGTGTTTTCTTACAAAAAGGAGGCTAAATCTAAAACACCAGTCATACTTCTGGATACAGCCTTCAGAGGGTCAATAGTTTATCTACATTCCAACTTGCAAATCTTTTGAGGGGTGTTGCTTTCTGTACCTACCGTCAAGGAGGTGCAAGCTGCAGACCCTTGTTCTATTCCTTTTTAATTTAAGCAAGAATCCAAATCCATTCATTTCTGGAAATGTTTTTTTTTTTCTTTTCACATTTACTGAAGGTGAATTTGATCTTCTTAAGCCTCACCTGCATAGCCGAGGTAAACTGTTCTAATCTGTTCCCAATCTTCGGCACAAGCGGAGTATGTGACACCCTCGCTGGGCTGTTGAGTGAATGACAAACATTCTGCATGTTAGATATAAAATGGGAAATGTTTGATTATTTATATTTGTTCGTGTATCATTTGTCATCTGACTTACCTTTTCTGGGCAGACTTGGTCAGAAATTCTGCCTTTTCCCCTATCTGCGTGACGAGACAGAATGACCAATACATATCAACAAGAAACAAACCTGACCTGTGAATATCAGCAATCTAGATATATGCACAATATTTTATTAAAGAAAAAGATACTGTCTTCCAGAAATCTTTCAGTGTCGTCGCTCATTTTCAGTCAGCATGGCTGACGATATGTTGAGGTGATAGACACCAAAATACTGAAAATTACTGAAGATACACCTTTGGAACTTTTTTTTCATGAACTACATGCTGTAGGGTTTGAAATCATGTTAAAGTTAAACATTGTTTTTCTCCAAATCTCACCTTAGAGGAGCCTTTTGGACTGATGGTGAAATCAGGTTTCGCTGCTTCCTCCCCCATCTGTTTCTTCTTCTCTGCAGCCTCTGCTCTTCTTCTCTCTATCTCTTCCTTCATCCGCTTTCTCTCCTCCTGTTAAAAGCACAACAGTGCAACCAAATGGCACGACTTGTTGAAACCTTGAAACAGCAAAACTGCAGACACTTCCTTTACAAGAAGCGCATGGTTCACCCGCTCTTTGGCTTTCTTTTCCTCCTGCTCCTTCTTCCTCTGCCTCTCCTCTTCCTCCAGGATTTTCCTCCTCTCCTCCCGCTTCCTCTTGAGCTCCTCCAGCTCAGCCTCAGCGTCCTGCTGCTTCTGCTTCATCTTCTCAATCTCCTCGCTCTCGGCGTTGTTCCGCCGCTGCTTCAGCTCCAGCAGCTTGCGCTCGGCCTCCCGTCGCTCGGCGTCTTCTGCCTTGCTGGAAGGAACGCCGTACCTGCTCGCGCTGTGAACCCGTTATTTACAGCAGCATTTATGGGATTGCAGTAGGTCTTCTGTCTGGTTAGATTTTTTTTTTTTTTTGATGTTGTGGTGTGGGGTTTTCAAGTTTTACCTTGTTGTTTTTTCTGTTTTCTTCAATTTATTCTCAAAGATGGCTCCATTCTGTTTGGCAGGTTCATTCTTGAATGGAGAGGAAGAAAATGTTACACATATTACCCTAACTGAAAGACAAGAAAATAAAATAATCATATGACGCAAGTGAGAATTTACACTCATCATAAGACAATATATGGGATATTAGTATCATGTATTGTTAATATATAAATATGTTTACTTCTTATTTTATTTATTTTGATCATTTTGACTCAAAGACAAATTGAGTGATTGTAACAGACACAAATTTGTCGTGCAGATTGGAATCCATGAATTTTCTCTGCTTTACACTGGTTTAATGTTACACACACACATTTATTAATATTTTAATTTGTAAGTGTAACAAATTTAATTTGCAAGTTAAAATCGATGCATTTCCAGTTCAGTTAAACTTTGCACATGTCGAAAAGCGCTGCTCTGGAGAAAAGCTTTATGACGATGTTTGACCTAAACTTGGAGGAGTGACGGTGCGTCCTGCAGCATTCTGCTGAGTGGTCGCTTTTGCTGCTGGAGCTTTGCTCTACCTAATAGTGTTTGCATCTGACCTGAATAATGCCAGAAGTTGCTGGTGCATGTGTTTCCTTTGCAACTTCCTAATGCACATTTATGCAGACATTACTGGAGGTGTATGTATAGTTCATCCTGTAGGAATAATTAGCGCTTTTGTGTTTACAGAAAATGCAGAACAAACTTCCACATCAACTTCTGAGTGTCTGAAATAGTTGAACTTATCTTCATAGCATGTATTCAAATATATTCATTCCACGAAGAAGAAAAAATCTTTTTCAAAGGCATACTTATAAGTCAAAATTTACTACATCGATGACTGTAAACGTCTGACCGGTGCTGTAAATACAAAGAAGTGCTAGTTTAGTTTTACCTTCTCCTTAAAGCCAAGTTTCTTAGGTTTCTCCTCCTTTAAACAGAAAAAGATCAGACAGACGTGATGTAAATATGATATTAATGTTATATTATAACATAAATTTGATAACTGTTATAATATAATAACTACTTTTCCCACAGTGAGAACTACAGTCCTACCTCCTCCTTCTTCTTCTTCTCTTCTGCCTCCTTTTTCCGCTTCTCATCCTCCTCTTTTTTCTTTTCCTCCAGCTCCTTCTTCTTCCTCTCTTCTTCCTTCTTTTTCTCCTCTGCTTCCCGTTTCCTCCTCTCCTTTTTCTTCCATCTCCTTTTTCTGCTTCTCCTCCTCTTCTTTCTTCTTCTCCTGCTCTATCTTCCTTTGCTTCTCGGCTTCCTCCTTTCTCTTTTTTTCTTCAATTTCTCTTTTTTTTTTTCCTCTTTCTCCTCCTCTCCGTCTCTGATCTTCCTTTCTTCCTCCTCCTTGTTTTGGTCTGGGACGGCTTCCTCCTCGGTGTTGTTCGTCGTTGAATCTAGTTCCTGGGGTTCAACTTCATCCATTGCCGTTTTCTCCTCAGTCTCCTAAAAGTAAATCGTGTTTCAACATCCTATGAATATTCTGACACCTCCAAAGAGAAAAAAAGTCATCTTTGATATTATTAATAAAAAGGAAAGAAACACTTCTTTCACCTGTTCCTCTTTCTTTTCTTCTCCATCCTTCCGCCATGAATTGGTTTCAGTATTTGTGACTTCTTCCTGAGGAGACCTCTCCTCTGTCTTCTCCTCTTCCTCCTCTGAGTGTTTGCTGCTGTTGCTAACAGAGGACTCCTCCTGCAGGCTGCCGTCCGTGCCATTGGTGGAGATCATGGTGGGGTCAAGCTCCTTCTGCCTCTCCATCGCCTCCTTCATCCTCTTCTGCCTGCGCTCCTCCCTCTTGGCCAGGCGCTCCAGCAGAGCCTGGTCATCCTCCGCTCCTCCAGTAACAGCCGTAGACGATTCGGTCTCCGTCACGCTAAACAAACATGAAGTCTGTTTGTTTGTTTTTTTATCTCTCAAGACTTGGAAACTTTGACATAGGCTCACATTTACTAAAATCAAATGTCATATGAATGAATGGATGCTTTGTCAGCTGTGGTCAAAAGGAGGAAAAATATTGGCATTAATAAAGTATTATTGCTGAAATGATCTAAAAAAAAAATCCTCTTTGGAGAAATTTTTAAGAATATCAGTAACTTCCAATAACTCAGATGTTGTTTTTTCTGAAATGTTACTGAAAGTTTTTAGGTACTTTCCAGAACTTTCATACAAATGAACAGGTATCCTTTCCATGAACTTATAATGTACTTTTTTGGAATTTTAGTAAAACTCGTACTTCCTAGTACTTTCTTGGATCCTACCAAGCACCAGGGACCTTTATATAACTTAGCATTCATTTCCCAGAACAAACATGATTATTTCATGGGACTCATCATCAAAGTTTCATCAAATTGGAAAGCAGTCCTAAGTTCCAAGAAAACTCCCATAAGTGTCGTGAAATGTCCAAAATTACCAATCAAATTATGTGAAGGTTTTGAAAAATAACCTCTAAGTTTCTGGAAAGTAACATCTCAGCTCTGGGAGAAATTCATGAAAGTTCAGAAACAGAATTTTCCAGAATGTATAAGTTCCAGAAAGAGCAATGTAAGTTCTGGAAAGAACTTGTTGCTTCCTTTAAGTTGAACTTTTAAGTGCTTCAGACACTATAGAAGTTGTCCAACAAGTTCCTGACAGTCCCTGCTGGGGTTCATTAATTTTCCACAAAGTATTCCCAGTAGGTTAGGGAAAATTCCTGGCAAGTTCCTGAAATGTCCCATCTCTAACTTTTGGGGAAGCAACCTGAAAATGCTTGACCTGGGTTAGAGTTAAAATAATAAAGTATTAAATTGAAGTCAGAAGTTATGTGAAGGCTCTCCAAAGTATTTGAGAGTTTTTTATCTCTCTGCACAGAAAACCAGAATAGTTTTCTTCTTTTTTGTTGTTGTTGTTTTTAATAGCTGACAGAAATGAATCCTTAAGTTCACAATAAACCTTTGCATCATCGTGTGTGGACAAAAGCTTGTCAGCATTGGATTGTAAATGCTACTTTCTCACTTTTCACCAATTGGAAATAGACATTGCAGCCACTTCTTGTAAAGTAATTCTGCATCAGAAATAATTCAGCGGAAATGCTTGTAGTTTTGTTTTGTGCAGGCTAAAATTACACATCTCATGCAGGAAGTTAGAAACACAGCCTGTCACACTCACAAAAACAATTGTCAAGCGCCCTCA
The DNA here is from genome assembly GCA_902982915.1 of Phalloptychus januarius. Lineage (NCBI taxonomy): Eukaryota > Metazoa > Chordata > Actinopteri > Cyprinodontiformes > Poeciliidae > Phalloptychus > Phalloptychus januarius. The sequence goes on along the minus strand of CADWAE010000471.1, from coordinate 13,886,618 downwards.
ATAAAACTTCCTCTGCCTGTTTGTAACACATTGACAGTGCTGTTGCTATGGTGAGCATCAGTTGCATTGGAAATACTGGAAACAGGTTTCCATTACACAGGGTATGAATCCCCTCAGCCGTCTTGTGTGCGGCCGTCCAGCACCTGTTAGTGTCGGCCGCGTCAGCCGTTCCAGACTCGTCCGAGTCTCTCATTTTCTTCCTTTCTTCCCTGGCACGCCTCCTTCGCTCTCGAGCCTCCTCCTCATCATCATCATTTGTGAAAGCGCCCCTGAAAAAAAATAGCATACAGAAAAGGCATGTTTACATAAAAATCTATTTGTTTCAGAGAAGTTTGTTGTAACAAGGGCAGTTAAGAGATATGGAACGGAAAGCAAAGATCATTGACAACAGGACTTTCAATCTTGTGAGTCATTACTTTGATCAGTGAGTCTCTGTGGATTTAAAGAAAAGGTATTCTTTCCTAAAACAAAAACCACGATTTTTTGACATAAAAATGAAAACCTGAACATGAAGCAAATTCTTCCCCCCCCAAATTGTTAATAAGTAGTTAAAAACATAAAAGTACCGGCGCTTTGACACAGAAGAGCTCCAACTGTCAGATAGATGACTTACCAATTGGAGAGAAATATGTTTTTTTTGTTTTTTTGCTGAGAGAGACGGAGAAAGAGATGAAGAGAGCAACTAAAACTGCTTGAGAGCATCAGAGCGGGTCATCGAGTGCTGAAATAGAAAGAGAGTCAAAACATTCCAGCGTCTGGCACATTTCGAGAACAGAGAAGCCGAGGGGTTGGAGGGCGGGCTGGGTTGACCCGACTGGCAGCAGCTGGCAGAAGGACTGTGAGAAAACAGCTGGAACAAACTTTGTGCCAGGACTCTGATAACACAGAGGAGCTCTGATCTGTCAGAGTTGACTTTTCTGTGGAACAATAAAAATAAACCCACAACAAATTCAGCCTGAATTCTTTCTTTTCAAAATGCGTAAAGTTGTATGTTGCAACCTTTAGGCACCGACCCATCCAATGAATGATCCAACTTAAGGGATCATTCATTCCCCCATGTTGAGATTTTGCAAACCTCTTACAAGAACTCTACGAGTAACGACTGAATTCATGTTCGCAGCTGAAACCTTTGGCTTGCATCTTCACTCGCCTGTCTGGATCCTGACGCATCTGCTCTCTCCTCTGCCTCCTCAGCTCCATGCGGCGGTCAAAGTCATCATCCATGTTGCCCCGAGGATTCTCCTCTCTCACTCACTGAAACACACACAAACACGCCGCTGACAGGTTGCAGTTCTGTGGCAAAGATCGTCACAATCCAAACATTTGAAAGGTAACGCATCAAAGGTGAGGAGCTTCTTATATGTGGCACAAGAGCCACGCAGACGTCCAGGCAGCTTAATGATGTATGCGAGAGATAAAGAACTGAAGTGCATGTTAGTTTACAATACCTTAGCAACTCTGAAGTTCAGTCCATAAGCAACAGCAAATCTTCCCTCGTCATGAATCAGCCTCCGCAATCTGGTTTGTATCTCAGCAGCTCTGAGGATTCCTGTTTGCTCTTTCAGTGACTTTAACTACCAGAAAAGGCAAACGCCTGCCTCCCCGCTCTCCTCGTTTTCTTTCTCATCCTCCCTTCTCCACCTCAGCCTGACTCTTGCTCTAACTCCAAAAGCCCAAGTGTTCTTGGAGGTTTTCTGACAGAAGGAATAAAAGGGCGCACTTCGTTTTAGCGTCCACCGCTCAAAAGACGGGACAGCAACAGAAGCTGAACTGACATGACCAGACAGGCCTTCATTCAGCATATTTAGCGGGAAAACTTGAAAATCCACTCAAATCTGAGAATCTTCAATTGATTTAAAAAAGAAATAAAGGAAGAAAAAGAGTTCAAAATGTGTCCATGGATGCAAACAAGTCCAAAACACATTGCCTTTATGGGAACAACTTAGTGCATATTGTGGGATTAAGAGTTATAAAGACAAGTTAAGGAAAACTGATGCTACTGAAAATAATCTATTAGAAGTATATAAGAAGTATCCATTAAAGTGAGAGAAATAATTGTAATGACTACTTGTCAGTCAAAATAGTTTCAAAAATTTTTATTTTGTGTTTTTTGGCATCAATTTAATTCTTCTAACTTGATGCTTTAGTGACAAAGTAAAACCTTAATGACATGAAGTGATGTAATTAATAAAAATACCTTAAAAATTCACTTTCACTTCAGAAATGTGCAATTTTAAAAACTATAATGCACATTGGAAAAAAAATGTTTAAAGAAAACAGATTTTCTGATAGATTTCAGAGTTAAACAATTACTCCACTCTGTACGTATGTGAGATAATCTGCCCCCGACTCTGTCACTCACGTTTTTATTAGAAAAATTATGTATTTTTTATTTTCCACACACTGAAAAAAAGAAAAATATAATTTTTTTCTTAACATTTTAGAAAAAATATTATTTTAAAATATCCCTGGTTGGATGGATTTGATTACTATGAAAGGAGTATTTATTTATACGAAAACACAACATGTGGGTCAAATGTTGCCCGACCACATTCACATTCATCAAAGAAAGTTAACAAAGATGGTCCAGAATTTCATAAAGGAATAACTTCCAGTGTGCTGAGTCACCAGATAAAACATGACCATCAGATAAATACAGCTGTCACATATTTAAAATGAACAACCCGGCATTGTTTAAACTGTCCTGCATAGAGCAAGAATCGCTGAATCTTAAAAGTGTGAAAACTCACTACATGGTTCCTTCAGAGAATGCATATGAGTTGCACAGTGCAGTGTATCGAGTTATCTTGTTTAAACCCAGCTTTTAGTCACATGGTTAAATTAAGACAAATTCGTGTGGCAAGTCTAGATAAAAGACTCATAGCTGCTTATTGCAAAGGCTTGACAGATAACACACGGCTATTGGTTTAGGGCATTTGCTTTTCCACACATGCTCTGGTTTGTTAGCATAGCTTTTCCTGTAGTGAATGAAACTGTCATTCAATTGATGAGCTCAGATAATGACAAAAAAGAAAAAAAAAAAGAACAAATCTGTAAAGGCGGAAGACACTTTTTCAGGGCACCAAAGATTAAAACCAATAGTAAATGTTTATGAAGCAAGCAGCATTCATAAAAAGGGCTGGTGCCGTCCAGTGGCGTTCCAAAGAATGCAGTAGAAGTTAAAATCACCAGATTAACATTGAAGCAGTTAGGAAGGCAAAATTAACACTGGACAAGCTGCTGTTAATTCTTTGAAGTACTGGTAACATAACGCATTTGACAGAAAAGCTCCTGTATTAGTCACAACTCTGGACTGAAGATTAATCGTTATGAACTGATCACTGAAATAATCGTCAGCCATTTGAGTAATAAATTAATCGTTAACTGGAGTCTACATGCTCAAAAAGTCATTAGCTGAAAGAACTACTCATTCAGAGCAGTAACTAAACCAAAATTGAACTTGATAGTTTTCATTTAAGATGAAAAATGTTTGCAAAATTTGTTCTACTCCTAAAATTACATTGCAAAAGAATCCTATAATATTGCATTTTATGCACTGCAAAAGAAATCTGCAGAATGTGCCAGTTTTTAATCTGACTAATCGTCAGACAGAATAATCGATTACTAACACAACTGTTAGTTGCATCGTTAGCACTGCACAATGCAACACAGTGGTGGCAGTAACATCCTGTGGGGTTACTTTTTTAATATATACAAAACAAGGGATTGTTGCTTAAAATGAAAAAAAGAATAATGACTCTTAAAGGTATTTATACCTGCCAGTTTTGACTGAAGACCTCCAGGTTTCTGATTGAGAGGGTCTATTTTTCAGTTTTACAAGGTAGATGGGTCAAATACTTACATGTCAGGACATTTGTTTGCAAATAAATTGCACAAAATGGTCTAATTTAAAAAAAAAAGTCTACAATATACAGGGTTTTCTTAACCCCTCAGGCCCCTAACACCAGTTTTTCCATTGCATTTTCCACGGGTAGGGGTTTTAAAACCCTCCTTGTAATGAATCAAGTATGTTATAGATGGAAACATGGGGACATTCAGTGTGTGGATAATCAGCTGATCCTACTCCATAACCAGATTGCGGTTCTCAGCAATAGATGGGGAAAGCACTTTAACATGAATATAGATAAACACTTGCCAGAGAGGAGTTTGCAATCAATCAAGAAGCTGCAGCTCCTTACTCCACTTGACCAAACATGGTCACGTACGAAAAGGTCCTCAGTTCATGAGCCGCAGCGTACTGCAGTGATGACCTTTTATGCGGCGTCTTTGATTGTTTGTCTGCAGGTTGTCGTCTTGTTTCGCAGCACATGTAAAGTTAGAAAAGTTGCCCTTCGGTAAGCATGTGAAGACGCTTGTACTCTTCAGGGCTTCCTGTTTGCACACTCCAATGCATTTTTGTCTTAATGTATAAAGTTACAGGAGTATTTATCAACTGTCTTTTTTTCTCTCTCTCAGTTTCTCTCCTTCTTCATGACACAACTCTGCAAAGCAGATGCAGAAAACTGGAGCACCGTATTGAAAAATGCCAGAACAGGCGACAGCCCGAAATTTTAAAGTCAGCTGTGATTCTCTCCACAACAGTGGACTGAGTGGACATCAGCGGCATGCGGTGGCTGTCCTCCCCAAGCGGCGTGCTCCGCCTCCTTTTATGGAAGCACATAGGGACTGTCCGCTCGAGCGTCCCATCTTGGTGATACACAAAGCCACGGGACGAGAGCGACGTTTACTTTAGGAAATGCCTGCTGCTGTGAACAGTAATGCAACCTGAAAATAACTTGTCCCTGTTCTTACCAGGAATCGGTTTCTCACCAAGAACGCCGCAGTTTGGCTTCATGTTAATATTAATGGGAATTTAAAACACAGGATTTTAACAGATTCTAGCTATATCTGATTTCTTAGTGGCGGACTGGTGAAGTATGAAGCAACATCAGAAGATCTTGCAAACGGGGTTTTGTGGTGGCGCAGGGGCAACCAAGGCCTTAGTCCTCTTGCCAGTGGTCGCAAGTTCGATTCCCAGCCTGGTGACATTTCCTGCATGTCTTTCCTCTCGAACTACTTTCAAATAAAGGCCACTAGAACCTTTCATGCTCTGACTCAGCATGAGTTGTTGCTGAAATGGTGTTCTTCTGAGCTGTGCTTATGCAGCTTGTGGTGAACAGCAAATAACACTTTTGATGTTTGGGAACCTACATCAAAAGCTGTAGGTTCCCAAACCTCCTGAGCAGCCTACCCTAATTTCAGGTTAGATCTCTGTTGATGTCTACCTGTGTACATGTTGCATGACTTCTGTGCGTAACTGGTTAGACTACAACGTATTACAAATTACATGCCACGCCACACTATTCAGATGTTGCTGCTGTTGGGCAAAAACCTTAAATTCTCCATTTTTGGGTTTTCTTTTATTAGAAAACCAATTTTTAATAAAATGCATTTCCAGTGGAAGGTATCAAAGAACATGTAACTTTGACCGAATGGTATGAATTTTTATTTAGGAGTGAGACGTGCTTCTCATTTCCTTACGAATTAAATTTTTGGGGATGCAATGTTTCAGTCAGGCAGCACTGATTTGTATTTGCAAAGTGTTGTGACCACTACGTATTTGTTTCCGTCCAATTCACTGCTTTGTGTTTGACAGTGAACTGGAATACTGGAACACACAGCATTCCAGTGACACATTGATTTTGTGAGAAAGTTCAAAAAGTGTACTTTTACTACTTTTGCCAGGCTCATTAAGCAGCTGCCGACCTTTATACACACACACAGCCTTTACATTTTCACACAACCCAACTTCAGTGATCAGCAGAAGCAGGAGAACCGCTCTGGAGATCCAAACACATTTTCAGTCCCAATTGAGACCATCTAAGGAATAGAAGTCAGACCACACTTGGCATGTCCACCTCTGAGTGTCCACAGCCACACATCTGCTCAGTGTATGAGAAACAGATTTTAAAAACAAATGATGGTCCTGACTCCCGTTTTGGACAGAGCAGATACCCGTGCTAACAAGTCAGATCTGGAGGGGGACGAAACCTCTGCAGCTTTTGCAAATGAGAATTTATGTTGTCACTAATTTTGGTTTTTCATGGTAAGGTTTCACATTTTACATTTAAATTTTTATCCAGGTCAACTTTTAATGTTTAATCTAGCAACATTTATTTCAGCTGAACATGGTAAGATCATTTATGCTTCAATGTAAGGCTTTTTTGACACAAACAAAACAAATATTTCTCACACATCTCATTTCTTCCTGTCGATGTCATTGATATGTTTCCACATCATTATCTAATGTGAGAATTAGCTCTGCGTAGTTCATGTAAAAACATATGTGGGACATTTAGGAATGGTTAACTTTTGCATTTCAAAATAAATGAAGCTGCTTTGAGATGATGAAACAGTTCCTCAAGCTCATTAAATGCAACAGTTTTTCCTGTTTAAGGTTGTCTGTCGTTCATAATGTTTGCCAGTCAGGGTCTCTGTTTAATTGCCTCTGTCCTCAGAAACAGGCACAGAAGCTGAAAACCTTTTCTGACTGAAAACCTTATATATATTTTTTTTCAAATATATTAAATGCAAAAGCTATTATTCACACAGAACACTCTTGCCAAATGTAATAATCAAACTTACCAGCGTACAGACGAAGCGATTGGTCCTGCTGGGAATCAGCAGATGAGAACCAGGCGGAGAGTTTATAAGCGAGACATAAGGTGCTGAGCTCCGCCTTGCAGAAGCTGCAATAGTTTATGTATTGAATATGGCAGATGTCATTTGTACAGGCATAAATCTGAGGTTTTGTGGATGCATTTGTAATGAATTCTTTAAACATTAATTTCTCCCGAATGTCTTTTGTCAATATACAAGCAAAAAACATAACTGTATTTATTTTAGTTGTATATAGTTGAAGTGAAGAGAAAAGGATGATTTGTTTAATAATCTTTAAACTGTGGCTCACATTTGTAATTTGGCCATTTGCACTGATCCCACAAAATAAAAGCCAGTGCATTTCATTGGTTTCAGAAGCTACCTAATCATTACGTCTGCTAACCTGGGAATCTGAGGATAGATCTGGACTTTATGTGACAGCGACTGTCCAGTGATAGACTGGGAACCTGTGCAGGGTGGAACCTGGATGTCAACCATGGATGAAGTGGCAAGAAGAGAGCGTAAAGACAATACAAAGACAGGCAAAAGAAAACCATTTGATCATAAAAAAAAGTCCACAATTGGACTGTTTTGACTTCGAAGCAAAATGCTGGATGCTGCTCATCCCCTCAAACACATGCCATCAAAGCTGAGAAGAAGATAGATAGAGCTAAATAATGCATAATCCAGAAAGAAAGTTGTTTTGAGGGTGCAAAGACTCGAGGGAGGAGCAGAGGCTCACCTGTCCAGAGCCAGAGCTGCAGTGAAATGGCTTAGATCAAAGAATATTTATGTTGTGCAAAGGCCTAGTCTATCCAATTAATAATTATTTACTACTTCTCTGTTACATAAAACCCTTATGAAATGCATTCAAGTTTATATTTCAGTAATGCGACTGAATTATCTAGATGGTAAAGGGTTTAAAAGGTTACTCATCGCATAATGACTCTTGCCACATTCGTTGTTAAAACATCGAACCTGTTGCTTCACTGTATGTCAGTACAGATGGAGTTTTTCTCACACACTCCCAGTTAGGCTGTCCATTCACTCATATTATTGGATGAGATGCACAGTTTTTTTTTTTTAAGTTTACTAAGAATCAGCCTGTGAAGACTTCCTTTGTGCCTCGGAAAAACTGGCTTGTTTATACGGAAATGATTGCACTGGACTGGGTTCATGTGTTGCATCCCACAGGTGTTTATTAGACTGGGAACCAGAATCCGACGTGTGAACGACCCAAACGATCAAACCGTTTTCTGAACTGTTTCCAGTACCATTTGCCTCACCCAAAACATGCCCCCCCGTCTCATAAATTAAATATACACCAGATGTGACAAGGCTCAGCAAAAAAAAACCATAAGAACAGAAACAAATATACATTAACGAAAATTAGAACTTTTATATTACACGGCAACCTTTCATCCAGTAACATTTGTAGGATTAAAATGAGCTGCAACTACAAACACCAGTGCTGCCGACACGCAAGTATTTGCAGATGCATGACTTTGTTTCCTGTTATGACAAAGCAATTCAGGGCACCAAAATAATAGTGATGGTGAAACACCACATGAAAATACAGGTATTGCACAAATTACATCCACAAACGAGAGCCATGAAAATAAACAGAGTTCTGCTTTATGACAATGAGTACACACACTTTGTACCTTTATTCATATTTTTGACTTGACAACTATTAAAAAAACGCTAACGATGCTTATATTAACCAATGATTATATTTGCACAAAATAAGACTTACTTTTCTCAATTGGCACATTCAGCAAGGTAACTTAAATTTGAAAGCCTTCTTACTAAAAGTGCAGATCACAACCAGTTCATGCCAATATATTAGTGAGCCGCAGGAATGCAATCCACATTTTGTTCTGCACCAGAGGTAACGTACTGTATAAACCACTGTGCAATTCAAATGTATGATTATTTCATACAAATGTGGGACTGAAATGGCATATTTTAACAATATATTGAGCGTCAATTAATAAATAAGTACACTGTCTGAAGCTCTGCAACAAAAAGCAGGTTAAATACCAAAAACACAGGTTTAAAAGTGAAGGAAACGAGTCCTAATGCAACAGCAATATATACTTTAATAGACTAATATGAGCTTTCACAGAATTTTTTTGCTTCATTACTTTCTGTAAAAAAAAATCACAAGGAAATAAATTAAGGTCAACAAATAGGCAGCTAAGACAAGGAGCAGAGTTTTCCCTCAACATTTACACACAAAACACAGTCAAGCAGCTTGCGAAAACCTTTAGAGTACATGTTGTTTTTTCTTGATCTCCTACATTTCCAGTGCATCCTGCTTAAGCCAACAATCACACTTCGTTGCAAGTGTAACATTTAGACCTCAACTGCAATGAGTTGTTGTTGTTGTTATTGGCTGATATTGCTATGCAGGCTAATTCAAGTCCGTTTAAGACTGTGGCTTTTCACCGGATGTAATAATCCCGGCAGCAGGCAGTAAAGGCGGTGTGTGTGCACGTAGTCAAGTCGCTTGTTTGGCCTTGCCTTGGTCCTCCACCTTTTTAATGGCGGCCTGAATCTTGGCCTGGTCTCCCAGCAGCTGGCGAGGTTTCACTGGTTTGAGGTTCTCGTCCAGCTCTAGCTGCACGGGTACCCCGGTGGGCAAAGTCACATTGGCGATATCTTCATCCGAAACGCCTGTTGAAAGGAGACAAATTCATTGAAATGATTCATGTAACAAACTGTTGTACGGAAATTATGTGCCTTGAGAAAACGATTACACTCCTTTTTACATCTTCTGACTTTTTGTCAAGTTTTCAACCCAGAAACCTTCTCATGGACTTTAGGGCACAGACCAAAACAAAGCTGTACCTGAACTGAAATACAAACGACCAGGTGAGCTCAAACTTGGACTTTTTGGTTTGAGTTGAGAGTAGTCTAAAAATGCACGTCTCGAGCGTGACACATCGAGCGAGGCAGTATTATGCTGTAGGAATATTTCAGCCAGGGTGAAGAAGCTACCCCAGGAAAATCCTGGAAGATAACCAGTTAGCGGCTGCATGGGAAAACATGCCAAAAAAAATAGGAAAAAAAAAAGGACATTTTGCACAATACTAGAATCTCCTCATATCCATTGGCATGTGTTCCATGAATATTCTTGCTTACTAATAATGCAAAATATTTTTGGAAAGGTAAGGTCCTGTAAGAATTTGTGATGATTACCAATACTGAAGCTGATGAATGAGACATGGCCCCCTCAGACCCCAATGCTTACAAGTGTAGTAAAAGGTCAGCATGGATTTCATATTACACTTAAATGTAACATAAACTTGCTGACCTTTTTGCCCAAGTTCAAACTTCCATTTTTGGACCTGAAATATTTTATGTACTTCCTTGTTCAGTGACTCTGATGAGCAACAGTGATCTTTAAAGAAGATGAGTTCACTATATCTGTAAAAAAATAAAATAAAATAAAATAAAATAAAATAAAGAAAAGCTCAACACAGTGGCATACTGCATACCTTCCACGTGTTTAAGGATGGCCCTGCAGCTGTTCCCATGACCAGAAATGAGGATAGTCTTGCCTTTCTGGATCTCTGGGACCACGGTGCTGTTCCAATACGGCAGCAGCCTGTCCAGAACCTCCTTCAGGCTCTCCGCTCGGGGGAGGTTCTCCTTCGGCACATCACACGTGGCGTATCTGCGGTCGTTGTAGATTTCCATATAATAAGGGTGGGACTCATCAATCAGAGGCGGAGTGATGTCATAGCTCCTTCTCCACAGCTTCACCTTTTGCTCTCCGTGCTGCAGAGCCATTTCTGCCCGGTTGAGTCCAATCAGGGCTCCATAGTGGCGTTCGTTAAGCCGCCACGACTTGACGATGGGCACCCACTCCTGCCCCATGGCCTCCAACACCAGCCATGCCGTGTGGATGGAGCGGCTGAGGAGGGAGGTGAACACCAAGTCGAACTTGTATCCCTGCTCCTTGAGAAGCTTGCCACAGTCCTGGGCTTCCTTCACCCCTTCCTCGCTCAGCTTCTGGTCGACCCAGCTGCAGAAGCGGTTCTCCTTGTTCCAGGCCCCCTCACCATGCCTCAGCAGAACCAGTCTGTACTTAGACATCCGAAGAACTAAAAGCAAAGGGGTCAAACTCATTACTTACTGAAAACAAAACAAAGCATCCCTTGTTTAAAAAAAACAACAAGGGATATCCTGTTTATGATGCCTTCCTCTAAAGTTGCCATTGTTTTGTTTTTTTAATTGGTAGTGTTACAACTACTGCACTTTATTTTTTGATTGCTCATATTTTTATATATTTCTAATGTCTATTTTTTTCTGTTTATTTGCTGCCTTTCTCAGCTAGATCACTCTTGTGAAAGAGGTCTTGAGATCTCAATGGGTTTTTATCTGCTCAAAGAAAGGTTTAATATAATAATATATCACAGGTGGGTGATCTCAATTTAAAAGTAGTGAGAACTTCTTAGAGTCAATGCTAGAAAAATAGAGCTGCTGATATTGCCTCATCAATTAACCTTATTGAAAAAGAGGATCAAAACAACAGTGTTGGTCTCATGCACAACATGAGCATTATTACTGATGAATGGTGGAGCTAAAAGGATGTTGTGACCTGGCACCGTTAATGCTGCACAGCCTTGTTGCTTTGTCCAGTAAAGCAACAAGGCCGTTGTATGCATGTAATTTCTAATCTTTACCAGAAGCAGTCGAATTGTGTTAAGTAAAATGCATCACCTTACCCCGGTGGAGTTACAAACGCCGTCGACACAAGAATCGCCAGGCCACAGCAACTTCCGCTCGGTGCGTTGGTAATTAACGTCGCGGTCGTCCAATCAGAGAGCTGTATCGCCCTGAGTGGGCGTTCCCTCCGGTGTCTGTTATGCCCATATTAGGAGGGGCAGAAACGGTTGAGGCAAGCTAGCAGTAGGGAAAGGAGAACAGAGAGCAAGAGGAAGAGGAGGTCGCGGCTACCGCACTGTGAACATGTCTGTTTCTTGTTTACATGAGTTAGAGGGGTAATGCGTTTCCGTAGAGATATTTACAACGTTGTGTGTAGGAGTAGAAGTGCAGTACATCTATTATTATAGTCATGTCAGTACTAGCAGCGGACATGGGCGGTTCTAGCGATAATGGCGCCCCAGGCGAGACCCTTCTCACAAGGAAGAAACGCTTTTAATTTAATATAAACACACGAATAAACATTTATATAACATTTCAAATAAAATAGCCATGTTTATTAATACATAAAACAGTGACATGTTGAAAAGCCTGAGAAATTATGCTCAGATTCACATAAACATTAGTTCAGAAGTTGCATAAATCTAAAGTGTTTCCAATTTCTGAACTCTTTTTTCTTAACTCTTAAATCAATCAATCTGTCAAGATGTACTGAAAAAATACATTTATGAATTTTGTGACATCTGCGATGCACTGGCATCCTGGCTAAAGGGTACCACGCCTCTATGGAGTGAAAATAGTCTCAAAAGATTTGTGCGTGAAAGGATAGGCACCAGCTCCAGGAACTGATCAAAGTTGTAATAGAACGGCTTAAAATAAATATTTAATTCCAAAGCTGTCATACCGTTAAAAACTTGCAGTTGTAATTAGAGCAAAAAGTAGTTTTACACAGTATTGACGAAGGAGATATTTAATAACATTTTGGACAACTCAGAACTGACTGTCATACTATATATATAACTTCAGTCAGAGGCTTCTTCAGAGTTGCTGTAATACATACCACTACAGGAGATCCTTCATGCATGCAGTCATCAACCTCTGCAACAACTACTGTAGTTGAAGAAGTTTGAATAATATGAATATTAACATTTAATATCCCTGTAGGATCAATAAAATATTTTTGAATTGAATTGAGAGCAACTTGCCACACGACAGAGGCTCCTTAAAAGACCTTGGAATAGCCTGTTGAATTTTGTCCTTTTGTCCTGCTAATAAGACACCAGCCTGCATGTCACTTGCCAACTTACCCTTTTGCCTACAGCAATTTTTCTTGCAGTGCTTATTAGCCACGTCATTGGAAGTCAGCCATATTTCCTCTAAAAATGGAAAATCATTGACAGCAATGCGAAATGAGACTTTTTAAGCATTAGTGGAATACAGCATGTATGTAAAGCACTCTGTGTATGTATTTTAATGTAGATAACTCATTGCCTATTGTATTTAAGTAACATTTTGATGATATTTACATGTTTTCTTTTTCTTTTGGCTCATTTGTGTGTTAATAACAACTCTTTAATTTTTTTAAATGCCATTTATAACAAATTTCACGCAAACTTCTACAGATTACAGTGCAACAAATCAGACAAAGCCGGAAATAAGGATGTGATTTATTAAGATTCAAAAAACTGGTTTTCCTATGACAATGTTGGACATATTGTTAGGAAACAGTTCTAATGTGTGAATTAAAGCATTTTTTGTAAGAGTCCTTAAAAATACAGTGAAGGTACTACAAGTATTTTTGAGGATACCCTGATATTTTGCAAATGTTCTCAATAAAAACAATAGCATTCTGAATATCTTTCACATCTACTTTTAGACATAAAGCATAAGACTGGCTTAAATCTCAATAATGCACAATAATTTTTCATACTGTTGTCAAGGGTAAGCAACTCAGTGTTTAAACATGATTGGCTAGTCACAACCTGAACTGTTATAAAAAACATATATTCACTGTCCTTTCAGTCCCGAAAAAACAAAGAAGAGTAAGATTTTTAGGACAATCTTAAGACTGTTTAAATTTATAGATTTTTCTTTTTGAAGTCAATGATGATGATGAAGACAAAGAAGAGGTGAGGTGACATTACTTAGTGGAGCAGAGACAGATGAGCGGGATGAATACTCATGTGTTCAAGAAAAATGATCCCAAGTGACAAAGTGACCTTTGACACTTACAAACCCAAACAGTGTCAGCATTTAAGCTTTTCTTAATTTACAGCAGTGCTTAAGGTGACATTGAGCACAAATTTACTGGGCAGCATCAAACAGCTTCTTTCTCCCCTCCATCCCAGACATGGCATCCACGTTCTTCCGCCAGTCAGTGACTTCTTCTTTCTGTGGCATCAGAGCAGAACATTTGAATCAGTTCATTCTGATTAAACGCTTGAGATGAATTTAAGGTCAGTGAGACGTGGATGATTGCTTGCTTAACGTTGCCGCATTAGAAAATTTTTTTTATTCTTCTATGATTAGTATTAAATTCTGTATGCATTTGTGTTTTTACTCTAACTGGCTTAAATGAATATTTGGCCTATATATACAAGTCTACATCCTGCACCCTTACCTTTTCCTCCTCTTTCTTCACGGTCTTTAGGTTGGCCTTGAAGTCCACTGACTCTTTGACCTTTGCCCCCAGCAAGGCTCCCAGCATGGCTCCTGCAGACACCCTCACCTTCCTGAGGTTCGGTCTCTTCATCTTACCTTTCAGCTCAAAGACCTTTTGAGACAAGTTCTGGATCTTTGTGGGAAACAAACCACAAACCCCTCTTTACAATTACACACAAGGTTTTAAATTTCTACAGTGCATGGATCGCATGTGTCTCTTCTAGATGTATGCTGTTGGAGATGGAAAGATGTGTTCAGCACTCTGAAAATGATTTGTTGTTATGCCATGATGTCCCTTTTTGTTGTGGTTCTGTAACGGCCAGCTTTGGAGATTTTGTTGTTCTTTTTCTCGTTGCTATCTTCTGGTTGCTAAATGTTAATGAACACAATAACGGGGCCTCTTTCTCACATTATATTTTATGTCCCAGGAAGTAGATTACTATGTAAAAATTCAGACATTCTGATCAAATCAAAAATGCATTGTCCAAATTAAGAAAATGTTTCAGTTGCATTTATTTTATATTAATTATTTAGAATGTGATGTATTTTCCTATTTTACAAAAATGAACAGATACTAGATCTTTTGCTTCTTCAATAGAAGATAAAATTATTTCAAAGCTTTTTGCACATCTGTACCAGAACGCCCAATAATTTACCTGAACCACTCACCTCTTTCTCATTTATTGCCACTTTGCTAGCAATGTCATAGCGCTCTTCGTCGACCTTATCAATTTTTTGGTGGATCTCTTTGCAAAGGTTCTGTGGACAGAAACATTTTTGTTTAACAAGCTCATTGAAGGATTTAAACTTAAAGAATATAAGTCAACGAACAACAAAATAGAGATTAAAGATGTGGAATCTAAAGAGAGTTGATGTGAACAAATGGAGCTACAATAAAATGACTGCGATCAAAACATCTTCACATGTTAGATTGGCCCAGTCAAAGTCCAGGTCTGAGGCTAATTGTGAATCTATGTCAGATAGTTTACTTCCACACTACACACTATATTTTATTTCGACCTATCACATTGCATACTAATGAAAGTATTATAAGATGCAGTTGTAAAGGGACAATATATAGAAAAGTTGAAGAGTGATGAAAACAATTTATGTTCTGATTTACATTATATGATAAGCTGAATCTATTTTAAGGATATTTATGACATATTTAGAAAATAACGTAGGTTTTTCTTTTTTTTTTGAGAAATATTTTTTCTCTCCTGGGATTTTTTTAAATGAACAATTTTCAATGATTTGGAGAAGAGTACATTTTGTAGTAACATAATCTTATGTAAATAAAACTCATAACTAATTACTTTGAGGTTCGATGACCAAGTATTAAATATATAAGACAAACATCGATTTGGAGCAAATTTGGCAAGCTGGAATGCATGCAATTTTTCTTTACATCTTCAACCTTAAAAATCATAATATACTAAATTAAAGCTGATAAGTGTACCTGCAGTTCCTGCATCGAAAGGCCTGACAACTGGAGGGTTGGGTGTCTTTCGTCAAGGATCCTCTGTTTATCAGCTATTCTGGCTTGCTTTTCACTCTCCAGCATAGTCATTGCCTTCTTTAACAGTTTGGTCTGGAAAAAAAAACATATAGAGTTTTCTCTGCGTAATGGTTGTGGATACACTTTAGCAAAGTTGGCCATTATTTATATAGGGCATACCTTCAAGAACAATCTGCGGGATGCAGAGATTTTTGGCTTAGGTTTCTGTGATGGAATGAAAAAAGATTATTGAAAATTGAAAATTTTTGAGGCGTGCATCACTTTTTGTGTGCTTCTAACAGTCTCCGTACAGTAATGGTGGAAGCAGTTTTAAAGCACAAAAGCTAAACATAAAACAAACAGTTTTCTTGGTATGATTGGTATCTACTTGGCTATATGTACTTTCTTCATTCTCTCAATGTATTTGTGGAGGTTAAAGGTCAAAGCTGTTTGGACACATTGTTTTTAACTGCTGACATGTCTGTAAAAAAATTCAACATAAACCCATAGAAACCATTCAGACTCACCGAAGGGCTGTTGAGGGTGCAATTTGTGTCCATAGTGCAAAAAAGAAAAATTGATTAATTGTTGTCAATAAGTGGTGAAGAATAGGATTTCTGGGGTAGAACTTACATTCCAGACATGATAGAAGTTCCTAGTTCCTCCTTGTTGGATCTGTAAATGTCAGACAGATGGGGGTAAAAGGCATTAGTAATTTTCTACATATTCACTATGAACATTGGAAATCAGAAATGTACCTAAACTTGAAGATCACTTAAAACTGCAACTAAAATGTGAATAATGCAAAATAAAATAACGTAAACTTCAATCTTCAACCTTTTTAGGCTAAAAATAGAGACATATGGAAGAATATCTCTGGTACAACAACTTTAAAAACGTGTCTTTCATCCAATACACGGTTTTACCTTCTTTAATAAGAAGATTTTCTTACCTTTAAAAGTGAGGTTTCAATGCTCAAGAGTTCCCTTGTGTGTGACTCAAGGGGATGAAAGAGGGCTGATATATAGATTTCAGGGCTCATGTGAGTGGCTCACTGAAATAGACTCTCCATTCTTAGACTCCATCTCTCATACTTCACATGTATGAGGCGTGAAGTTCTTAGAAGTTCTGAGGAGGGTTCACCTGTGATGCTTTCTTGGTTTGCCTCAAGAGGAGCAGGTGAAATCTGATAGTAAAGTTTGCAGGCATGCAAAAATATCGAAGTACATCCTCTTTTACTTCTTCGGGTTTACAAATTATCTAAGAAATAAAGTTTTTTGTATATATATATCCATCCATCCATTTTCCTGCACCCTTTTCCCATGCTGGGGTCGGGAGGGTTGCTGGTGCCTATCTCCAGCTGTCATTTCGGGCGAGAGGCGGGTCACCCTGGACAGATCGCCAGTCTGTCGCAGGGCAACACAGAGACAGACAGGACAAACAACCATACACACACACACTCACACCTAGGGACAATTTAGAGAGGCCAATTAACCTGACAGTCATGTTTTTGGACTGTGGGAGGAAGCCGGAGTACCCGGAGAGAACCCACGCATGCCCAGGGAGAACATGCAAACTCCATACAGAAAGACCGGGGCCGGGAATCGAACCCAGAACCTTCTTGCTGCAAGGCAACAGCTCTACCAGCTGCGCCACTGGGCAGCCCTGTATATATATATGTTTTTTGTTTTTAAAATTTTACTCAAAAAGTGTTTATTTATTTTTAATTTATGGCTTTACTTTAAGAAGTATATAGGAGCAGGAAACTTGCAGAAAAAAAGGGAACGTTGAGTGATATAATTAATCTAATTATCATTAATCTATTGAGTAAACAAGTGTAACTTTGTCCAAAGTTACACATGAATAATGGGATTTTTAGTTGTATTTTAATTTACTTTGATGTATGTGTAAGACAAATGTAAGTTGTGTGGTATGTACGGTTAGATTAAAATGATTGTCCAACACCAAACCCTTTTTAAATTAAAAGCCCAGAAGTGACAAAGCGTTTACTTTATTTTTATTTAATTTTTTTATCATGATGGGTCAAAATAAACTTGATCAAGTATGCTTTCAAAGAGGATTTCTAAATATAAATAGAAAATAACACATCATCTCTTTTTTTGTGGAGGATATGAAGAAACTAAAACTAACAGCAATGTCATTCTTTGAATTTTAGAAGTATTTTTATTGGCCAATGCTGCTTTTATAGCTGTACCACATCAAGTCAGTTTGTTACAACTGAGAACTGTTTCTAAATAGCAAACAATATTGTTTTTAAATCGCCAAACTTTTCTGAATGTCCAAAGTTTCTAAAGGTGTTGAAAAGTTAAAGAGCTCTGCTGCCATCTGCTGGAACAAAGAGCACAATACTGCTGCATTTTTGATGCAACAATCATTTCCCTAAACCTTTAGTCTTCCTGAAATGTCTCTTTTCATTCGGCAATACAATGTGCGGATAATATTATGTTATAATAGTGCCTATTACAGAATTTGGAAATATAATAAGACAGAAAAGCTAGTGATTTTGTCTTCAGTTGCCAGAAGCATCAAAGAGCTTCTTCCTGCCCTCCATCCCAGACATGGCCTCCACATTCTTACGCCAGTCAGTAACCTCTTCTTTCTGATCGAGACAAATTGAACAAAACAAATTGGACAAAAACATAAAAAATAAAAAAAAAACAGAAAACAATATTCAGGCGGATAAAAACCATATTCACCTTTTCTTCTTCCTTCTTGACAGTTTTGAGGTTTGCCTTGAAGTCAAACGACTCCTTGTGTTTGGAGCCCAGCAGAACGCTCAGCATCGCCTCGGCTGAGATCTTCACTCTCCGCAGGTGAGGCTTCTTGAACTTACTCTGAATCTCAGTAATCTTCAGTTTCATGTTTTCAATCTGCCCAACGGAGCACATGATTGTATCATTCTACCTCATTACTCAAGATAATATCATTTGCGTCTTTCATAAGTTTCTTACTCAGTGGTATTATTTAAGATTCACACAGTGTACAGTCAAGCTGTGAGATGTCATTGTACCACAGTGGTGCGGCTGCAGGATGCTTCCAGTTGAGCTATGCAGCTCTAATGGGTTGGACTTGAGTTACTCACTTTATTTAATATTTTTATTTTTTTCTTTTCTTCATGTAATGTCTGATTTGTGAACATGCTTGTGTGGTTTTCAGCTGCTTTCAAAAATCTAGGATGTAGTGACATCTTGTGGTATAAATCTCAAATTGCAACCAAGTTGGCATAAATGGAGATAAAAAATAAAAAGTCACCATTTTATTTCGCCACTGTAAATTGTGTTTCGGAATAGTTTATGACATTATTTAAAAGCACGTACAAAAATACTAGTGTATCTTTAAGGGCTCAAATGAACATGGATCTTCGCCTCAACTTCACAAAGTTTCATTTCAAGTTTTACTTTAGTGCACTATCAGGCCAAAAGTAATGATTTTGGTAGTATTTTGGAGATTAAAACCTAATTTAAGGCTTAAAATACACAGAGAAGTGAACTGACCTTCATCTTGTATTGCTGTTATGTCTTAATATTCTCACCTCCACATCGTTTTTGGAAACCTTCAGGCTAACATCGTAGCGCTCCTCGTCTACAATATCAATCTTGCGGTGCAATTCTTTGCACAGTTCCTTTAGTAAAAAGAAAACAACATTGAGATACATTTAATAGTCAGTAACTTGCTGAAGGGAGATTGGAATTAATCAGAAAGTAAACGGTTTTGTGATTAAAAGGAAATACCTGCAGTTCCTGTAAAGACAGACCAGAAAGATTCAGTGGAGGAAGTCTCTCTGCCAGCATGGTTTCTCTCTCCTTTATCTTCCGATTTTTTTCCTCCTCCAGCATTTGAGAAGCAACTGCCAGGAGTCTGATCTGAGAGTGAAAATCCATAAAAATGCAGCATTTATTCTCTTTATTTCCCCTTTTTTACTTGTAAATATATACAATATTTATGACACACGCAATAGACTAACTTTGAGCATAAATTCCATTTTTAAAAATGTTCTTCCAATGTACACCTTTAAGAATAAATGTGTCTCGAGGCAATCATAAACCTATTGTTTCTCATACTGCAGTCTGTACACTGCAGCATGCAGGCTGCATACTAGTTATTATAGTTAGAGAAGTTAAGGACATGGTTGCACAAATTGAAAATAAGCTTAGGGGATTAAACCAATTAAATAAATAGCCAAACATTTGACACGACCAAAAAAAATAATAATAACACAGACAACATAAAACTCTTACTTTTAACCCCAGCTTCCTAGAGGAGGAGATCTTACATTTTTTCTGTAATTCAGATAAGTAATATTTATTTCCACCTTCTGTCTTGCACAACACATAAGTAAAATGTATAGAACTGATACTTACCTGTCTTTGGGGACATTCATAAGAGAAAGGAAACATATTATAATTTTATATCTCATACAGTACAATAACCAGTGGAAAAATACACGAGAGGTGATAATACTTACCCGTCCGACATGGCTGACTTAAACCACCGCTCTGGAATGGGGAAAATAAATCCATTAAAATAAACAACATTGCCGCTTCACTGCCTTATAACACACTCGGCATGCTTCATATCAATTAATTGCTCCATGTTAAATGCAAGTCTAAAAACTCCTGCAAATTACAAATGTATTTGATCGCTAAAACAAAATTGTTTTGAATTGGACGTCTTTTAAATGTTTGGAAAGGTTTGTAGCGAATGTGCTTTGAAGAGTCAAAGCAGCGCAAGTGTTAATATATCTGATGAGAGGTTCACCGTGGGTGACAAAGCAGTTAAGTGACCAGATAATCCACAGGCATGTGAGAAGACTCCGTTCAACCAGCTGCTAATGTTAAACAATAACAGTGCTGCCCGCTAAAATGGCTTGAGAGAACAAGATGCTAATTATGACAGTAGCTGTTAGATAAAGAGAAATATATACTCACATTGAGTCAAACAATGAAAGCACAAGTACCAATAGGAAGTAGCAACACACTGCCTAGCGATCCAACCTCAAGGAGCTCCTTGTACTTTCTGGGAAAAAAAACCAAACACATCTCTCAAATTTATAGTGTCTCCTCCAAAGTAATGACTCACTAAAATAGAGTCATATCTGTTTTACCACCTCTGTCTGTCCACCAACAGTGACATTTACGGGGTTCACAACAATATTCAAGCTGCATAGAGGGAGTCATAAAACCTGCTCCTTGGGTTCAGACATTTGGGTATGTTTAAACATAATTTCTGCCACATCTATTAGTGGAAATGGCAGCGTCTCCTTAGAGAGGGTCAAGGTCGGAGTCGTGACAGAGCGGGGCCAGCTGGGAAAGTTTACATAAAGATGTCAGGGAGTCAGGCAGAAGGGAAGAAGTTAGAGTTACCTCCTTCATTTGGGTAGAGTTTTTATTTATAGGAAAACGGTTTGTTACTTCAAGCAGTCCAGAAGTAACATAGACTATCCCAGATTATCTATTTAGTCATCTACTATTAATAAAATATAAATCTGGTGTTTCGTTCTTAAATATTTCAAATTGACTCAAAATGATCCATGTTTTTCTTTATAATGCCTTTTTCCTTTCTCTAGCCTTGCAAAGTAAAACAGATATTTATTTATAGATCACATGCATTTTCCATTTGCAAATTTTATCACAATTTTTGCTTATATTTGCAGCTGCATATTATGGCAGTAGTCTCAGAGGAAAGACAAAAGCCAAAGGTTAACCCGGTTTTATTTTGGCCTGCAGAGGAACAAGAACAGGTGGTCTGTGAAGCTTGATGGTTTGTAAACTGAGCCAATGTGATTTCAGCTTGGCTCTGGATTCACACTAACGGCTGCAACCCTTTACACACACCAAAGAATACATGCATTTACATAACTAAGAACATTGTCTGTAATAATCTTTTGTGAGTTTGTTTAACCCTGAAAAGAAAGAAAATGGCACACCAGTATATCCAGACATGAAGTATTTTTAATATGCAGACCTCTTGAAGTTGTTCAGATTTTGCCGCCTTACAACCACAAACTTTTGTGTTCTGTTGGGATTATACATGGAAGACAGTAATGCATTAATGTGAAGAGAAAGGGGAAGGTTTGTAAAATTTTACAAGTCTTAAAGGTGCAGTGTGCCTCTTTTTTGGAGACCACTACATAGAAATCAGTGCAACTGAGGGTTGTTGGAGAACATTAGCAAACGGACAACATCATGAAGACGAAGGAACATGGCAGACAGAAGGCAAAGACAAGAGCACAACAATGCTGTCCACTCAAAACGACAGAGCAGGACAGGAGAGCATGGATCAGAGCCGAGAGTCCCATTAATACTTTTTAGAGGAGCTGCAGAAATCCACAGCTTATATTGTGTTTACATTTACAATTACATTTACATTTGTGCAGTCTCTTAAGAAAACATGTAAAAAAACGTGAAAACGGCAGAACTTCCCTGTCGCTATACTTTGTGTCGACCTTTAAAAGTTTAAAAATGTAAGTAGTTTTTCAAGGCACTGTATTTATACTTACACATTTCATACTTAAACTAAAATAAGATGACCTATATAAATTGAAGTTAATGAGGGTTACATGTGTTACTCATAAACACAGAAGCGGGTGTTCTCCATATATACACACAAGATGTAGAAAGACTCTTCTCTTCTCGCCTCTGTGGTCTCCTGCTGCTTAGGGTTTAGGGTTTAGATGTTTGCAGGTGAACGTTGTTTCTTCTTTTAGCCTAGCACATTAAGTTCTTGGTTTATGCGGCCACTCTGTTGTTGTCACCTTCATAAAATAGGCATAAAAAAAGAGAACTACAGCATCAGCTTTAAGTTTTCACCAGAACATTTTATTAACTTCGTTATTCTCAGACTTTTTAAAGTCAAGAAACAATTTTTAGGGTGGACATATGAGCAGTTCAGATGTTTCACATGTGCAAAAACCACAAAAGAAAGCAGTGCAATTAATCCTAATGCAAAAAAATAAAAATAAAAAATGCTGCAATTATTTTTTCTTTAATAATCTAAGTAATTTCGAATATTGCATTTAAAGTCTGCAGTTGCTGTCATGGATGCTGAATCCTGTCTTGTGTGTTTGCTAATTCTGTGGAAGAACAATCCCTGCAAGATCTTCTATAATTTATTACCCTGTAAAACTGCAATTTATCATCAAAATGTCCACAAAGACAAATCTACTGGTTGGCATTGAAAAGCTTCTTCCTGCCTTCCATTCCGGACATGGCTTCCACATTCTTCCTCCAGTCTGTCACTTCCTCCTTCTGATTAGGACAAGAAAAAAAGAATTAAGCAGTTTTAAGTATGGACAAAAATGTGTGTAAAACCTTTTAGAATTATGTTTTCAATTATGTAAAAAACAAGCAATAAAACACGACGTTTCCATTACTATTACTAGATTAGATTGTGATAAATGGGGAAAACTATTAAAATTTTTGCTAAGTATAGTTAAATTACTTTATTTTCCAAAGGTTTGATATGTGAATATTTCTGAGTATTGAACTGAGTTAGTGATGAGGTACTCTTGTTCTCTCACATAAGTGAACCACTTGTTAAGATGTGTTCATTTACCTTTTCCTCCTCTTTCTTCACCGTCTTGAGGTTGACTTTAAAGTCCACGCTCTCTTTGACCTTTGAACCCAGCAGAGCTCCCAGCATGGCGTCAGCAGAGATCTTTACTCTCTTCAGAGCAGGTCGCTTCATCTTCCCCTTCAGCTCAACGACCTTCCGGTTGAGATCCTCAATCTGTGGATTCAAATGTAAAAATTCAAGAACAAAGAACATGTTTGATTCAATCTGCTGACATTCATATAAGGAATAAACTCTAATTTTGACTGACTCAGTCGATCGGATAAACAGTAGTTAAAGTAAAAGAATTTTTCAGATCTATTCATTCATCATCATTAATGTGAAAAAAAAAACTGAATTTATTGACACATAAACTAGACGGAATGAATCCAGACCTCCTTGACGTTTTTGGCCACCTTAGCTTCAATGTCGTACCGTTCTTCATCTGCCACATCTATCTTGCGGTGCAGCTCTTTGCACAAAGTCTGGAAACAAACAGAGATCAGCAACTTTTTCTCAAAGTCCCTGTGTTTATTATTCAGTATAATTAATTGTGTTTGGCATAACGTTGCAGGGAACTGGCTATCGCAAACCTTATTTAGAACATTTTAGAACATTTCTAATGTTATGATTACAGTTAAAGCTATTATAATATAACCTACGCAACTGTTTGCAAAACATCTGAATGAATCTTCCCTTGAACGCTCACCTGGAGGTCCTGAACAGACAAACCAGACAGCTGTATAGGAGGAACTTTCTCTGTGAGAGTAACTTCTTTCTGCTGAATCCTCTCCTCCTTGGTCTTCTCCAACATCACAGCTGCTGTTTTCAGCAGCTTGATCTGTCAGGCAAAAAAAAGAAAAAAAAGATCAAACAATCCCCAATTTGGATAAAAAACAAAGACACTTCGTAAAAGGAGACACTACCTTAAGATATAGCCTTCGAGATGCAGAGATCTTTGATTTTCTCTTAAAGACAAAAACAAAAACATTTATTTCTAACATCATTCTTATTTTGGTTTTACATGAGATGCAGCAAATATATGAATTTCTTACTGGTCTGTGTTGGACATTGTGATATGAGGGGAAAAAAAGAAGAAAGGAAAAAGGTAGTGATGACAATTTCCATAATTTATTTGTATAATAAATATTCTTTCACAGATATTAGATATTCACTTACGCTCCAGACATGTTTTATGCTCCTGTTGAAAGATTAGACTTTTATTATTATCAATTCAGGTGATAGTTACTTCATTTGCCTGGATGGTTACTGCAGTATAAATTTTCTGCAGTCTATTTTCATGTTGATTTGATCAAATAAAAGGTATTTTGAAGTTTGTCTACAATTATGCGCATTTTATTCACATTAGTTCCGCTCAGCCAGGTGATCCAGACCTTGGAACTGCAACATGCTAACTCTGAGCCTTTAAATTAGTAACACTTCATGCTCAAGTGCTGTGAATAGTTGGAATGATTTTCCTTTTTGAATCCCATTTGGGCTCAAGTGTAGAGTAGCTCCACTCAAAATCACATTCAAATTTAGTTTGTGTAAACTTCAGATTTAGTTTGGGTAAACTAAATGCATAGTACAAGTTAGGAGTTTTTTGAAAATGTGCGATCTCAGCAAATTTTCAATATTGTGATAAAAAGTCACAATACTGTCTAAAATATCTAAAATTTGGCTTAAAAATCTGTATATTTCCAGCCCTTTAATGTATAAACAGTTAGTAAAATTTTAGCTTCCTGCTAAATATGCCAATGTAATAAAACTTTTAGTTTGTTTTTTCTTTAACCATATTGCATGAGGTGAAATGTATCTGTATATTATTATATCTACGCCACATTATCATTCAACAAAGAGATTAACGTACCTTATATTTAATCTCTGCGGAAAACAAGTTGATATGATATGTCTCTGACTTTAAATAACAAGAACTAAACTGAAGTCTCAAATTTAATAGCTCCTATTGCCTTCTGTGAGTGGCCAACTAAAATAGCGTCTTCTGTCCTGACAGCCAACAGACTGTATATCACTACACTCCCATCAACCTGTGCTAGGTGTGTGGCTGCGCTGTAGCACACAATAGTCTCAATATGATATACATATCATATAAATGACTTTTTCCCCAGAGAAAGTCAGACGTGTTTGAAAATCTTTAAACTGATTTTGACAGAAATTTAATATTTTGGATTAGTAAGTTATTTTAGTGCCTTAAGACAACAGCAGTTGTAAAAGTTTAGTAAAAAAAACAAAACATCTAGATGGTCAAATTGAGTGATTAATCTTTCAAAAATGAAAAACTAAAAAAAGAGTGAGAATTCAAACATTTGGTCATGGTGCTTTATTCAGCTTAACGTGTATTACAAATAAGGAGACAGCACCATCGTCTGTCCACTACAAATACTGCACTTCCGTAGCATAAAACATTTCTTTTTTTTAGCACAATCTCAGTTTGCATTAAACCTTGGCTATTATTCCTGCAGCGGTATCATAATTTACATTTAATCACGACTAAACATTGTTATAATCACTTCATTTCAGCATAAAAGTTACAACTTTTCACTCGACGATTGCGATCTGTAACATCAGCATTTGGAAATGATGTGCATTGTTTCATTGTCCTGCATTAAATAGCTTCTTTCTGCCTTCCATCCCAGAGAGGGCCTCCACATTTTTACGCCAATCGGTCACTTCTTCCTTCTGTTTGAAGAAGAAAAGAAAAAAGAAATCAATGATTGAGGACAATTTTGTCAATTGTTTATAGTTGCGTGGATTTTGACATTTTACCTTATCGTCTTCCTTCTTCACCGTCTTGAGGTTTGCCTTGAAGTCGGCCTTCTTGAGTTTGGAAGCGTCCGTGCACGCGCCCAGCATGTCGTCTGTGGTTTTCTTCACTCTCTTCAGGCTGGGCTTCTTCATCCCCTTCAACTCGATGATCTTCTGTTTCAGTGACACAATCTGCCAAACAAGCATTCCCGTTCAGGAAAGACCGCGACATCTGTACGCATGGATACCAATTAAAGCGTGACTCAAACCTTCTGTGTACCTCATTCTCATTTTTGTTGACTTTAATTTGCATGTCGTAGCGCGTCTCGTCAGCGACGTCAAGCTTCTTGTGTAAGTCTTTACAAAGATCCTGTGAAAAAAAGAGGAGGATGCAGTCAGAAGGATGTCAAATAGTGATGCAGTATGCATAGGAACATTTTCCGCTAGAGTACCTGGAGCTCCTGGGCTGACAGTCCTGACAGCTTCAGTGGAGGAACGCTCTCATTCACAACTCTTTCTTTCTCCAGTTCTTTCTCTCGACTTTCAGCAACCAGCATAGAAGCTGCCTTATTCAGCAGCTTACCCTAAGACACACAGTTAGAGAGCTGGTAAACGTAACTGGGGCTTGCAAAAAGCATTATGTAGCCAGAATGTTCCTGCTGACACTAATCTGTGTCATTTAGAAACAGACTTGAATCAAAACAATACACACTTCTAAAACCAAAGGAGCTTTAAAGTGCATCAAAGTAACTAATATCCAGGTTCCTTGTAATGCACTACTTTACTGATGTGACTCAAGAATGTTAACATTGATGGGTTTATTTTCCTGACATAAACAGTTTTCTCATAACACCACATTTAGTATGACTTTCTAAATATGTTGCTTCAACACTAACTATATTAGCAAAGCTACTATAATGTTCTGACACATACTCCTTGGTTTTCTAACAAAATATTTGACTGGACTTAATTCAACTCACTCACTTTTTAGCACTTGCTGAAGTGCCAGGCTAATTGTATTACTTTTAATCTCTGTGTTGATATAATTTACGTCCCAAGAGACAGCTTCTGTGGCTGAGGATCAGATTGCCAAGATCCCCGCCCTCGGCCACCCCTCTCACTCTGCACCCAACCTCACTCACAGGTGGTGAGGCCATGCAAAGGGAGACCCATGTTTCCTCTTTGGGCTGTGCCCGATTGAGCTCCATGGGTCCATGAGTGGGGTGCTGGTGGTCCGCGTACGGATGAGGGAACACTGTTTTCAGTGATTATGTGCATCATATGGGGTTTTTGGGCTGCACTTTGTCTAGTTCCTCATCTAGGACCTGTCAGCCCTGGGTGGCCCTACCAGGGGCATGAAGCCCCTGACAGAATAGCTCCTGGGATCACTGGGACACACAAACCTGTCCACCACGAGGCATCATAATGTGGCAACCCATGAGCTTTGGGTCTTGCCAGAAAGAATGAGGTCTCGGACACATGCGGCCAAAATAGTTTTTTTCTGTAAGGTGGAGAGGGTGAGACAGGGTGAGAAGCTCAGTCGTCTGGGAGGGACTCAGAGTAGAGCCGCTGCTCCTTCACATCGAAAGGAGCTAGTTGAGGTGGTTCGGGGATCTGGTTAGGACGCCTCCCTGGTGAGGTGTTCTGGACTCCTCACCAGGGACTCCTCTAGGAGGAGATCGAGAGGAAGACCCAGGAAACGCTGGAAGGACTATGTTTCTCAGCCGGCCTGAGAACGCTCTGGGGTTCCAACAGAGGAACTGGACCAAGTGACTGGTCAGAGGGAAGTCTGGGCCTCCCGACTTAGGCTGCTACCCCGTGACCTGACTCCGGATAAGACTTGTATGTGGACAAAACTTAGAGGACACAATTTCCCTCTAAATCAGAAACTTTGTACTTTGAACGTTTTCAATATTTATGACTCATGTTTCAGCTGTACATTACCAGATATTAGGAAATGTCAGTTTTTATTTATATCTGGGAAAGACATTTAGCTGAAGGTAAACAACAAGCAAATCATATTTCACTCATTAAACAAAAACTCCAAACCTGAAAACATGGCTTTCAGAGCTACAAGACTTACTTTTATTAGCAGTCGACGCGTGGCTGCAAATTTCTTTTTTGGCTTTCTCTATGATAAAAAAAGAAACATGACAGGTTTTTGCATCATTTACTATGAATTATTTTCCATTGTAATTTATGTACATTTTATTTCAGAACATTTTGACTCACCGGTCTTCATCATTACATAAGATCAAAACCATCAAAAATAAAGAAAACAATTAATACCACATAAATAGTAATTTAAAACACGTAATAAAACAATGAAAAAAGGAAGAGGCTAAAGGTTATTCTCATGTTACTCCTCATTTAAAAACACAAGGGTTTTGTGACGCAAAAAATGAGACAATGATTAATCACTTCAAAACTTTTTCCATACATTTAACACGTTCAGTTAAACTAAAAAACAATTAAAACTGAGGGGGAAAAAAAATACGAAAAGATGCCATAAACCATTTTCCTTAGTGGGTACAACTTTAAATTAATACTTTGTACAGACCCTGTTGATAGTAGCCTTTCACTTTGCCTTGTCTTAATTTGAAAATATTTTCATACGTATTCCCTCAGAAGGTTGGGGGAAATTTTAGCCAGAGTTCAATGTGGAGGGACATGAATTCTGTGCTGTGCTGTAGTTGAAGTATATTAAAAATACAAGAAATAGTTGAAGATACACAACACAACCAGGCCTTATTGAAATGTTCTTCAGCCTTGCCATCATTGGCCAGTTTGTCAATCTCCCCTATCGTGATTTTTTTTGTGGCATCCCTGTTGTTCCATATTTAGTCCAGTTTTTGGTGGTTGTATCTGTTTGATGCTTGGGATTTTTTTGTACCCTTCTCCTGAGCTGTACCTTTGATCCTTTTTAACCTGCCATCAACCTAAACAGGTCAACTTCAACTTAAAGACGCAGTCATCAGAAAATTAATTAGAGCATCCAAACTTTATTTTTAGCGCAATTCTTACTGCTGTGTGCTTCAGAAGGTTGAATCAAAAGGTGCTTCAGTAAATTATTCATTTTAAGGGTTTGCAAGTTTGGGATATTCTCACGTTTTGCTTCTTTATTTTTATTTTAACTTTGAATTCACTTCAACTGTATGGAATACACTTTACACTATGTGTAGAAAAAAGTCTGAGGAGATTTCTCAGAGCCTATTTTTAGCATGAGAATAGGACACTTTTTTAGACCGACTTTAGATCGAATTTCTTTTTTTTTGTATTGTTTGGAATACTGTAATTAATTGTAAAGAAATTATGAGGTTGTTACTCACCCCTCAGACATCACAGCAGTATATCGTTCCTGAGAAGAAAGAAAGTGTCTCACCAACCATTTTGAAATCACTACATTTAAATCTCAATTAGAACCATTTTGTGGTCCAGATGTTTTTAGTATTCCATGGGAGTTAATTCTGTATGCAAGTATTTAATTTAGTTAATTTTCAAATAGGCTTCTGTACTCTTCCAGGCACTTGTTGTTGAAGAGAGTTGAGGTGGAGCCTGGAGCCTGTTGTACAGCTATATTTGACCACATTGTCACCATTCTTTCCTGAGTGCTGCATGCTTTCGCTGCAGCATTGTCTGGATTTGACGAATCCAGACAAGATACAAATGAACTAGAGTAAATAAGCATCATGTGTGCATTCATATTTGCTTTTTTTTGTCTATTTTTATTCTTGATTTTGTAGCAGTGAAGGGCACATTTTAACAAAAAAAAAAACACACTACTTAAAGGGAGCTTGCACCATAATTAGTCTGCAGCTTTGCCAACCGTTTTATGAAGGTTAATAATTATCAGCTGCCATATCAATAACCATAATTTTGTTAGTCTCATATTGCGCTGGCTGACTTAGGCGATCGAGAATTCATAAAGTAGCTTGAGGTGAAAGTCAAGAGGAGGCTGCCATGTTCAAAAAGTCACGTAAAGACCTTGACAAAAGTAACGACCTAGGCGTGCATCTCATGCATAAATACCAGGGCAGTATAAGTTTCAGGGAATGCAGCCTTCATTATTTCAGCAAAGTTAGACTTGACATAGCCCAGGCAAATATTGTAGATAATGTTACGTAGATTCCTGGGCTGCAGTCACTGCCTTCTCTCCGTCTCACAGTGCTAGTTGGAGATTTCTAAGCAGTGTTCACAATACGCCTAATTGACTTGCTATTTTCTACTGACAAAAGCTCATTGATTGCTGCGCTTACCTTTGACGATGAGCGAAAAACAGACGGACCAGCAGTTTAGCTGTAGGTCATATAAAGGAAAAGCACTTTATGATAAATAGTGAAAGTTCTGCGTATTCAAAGCAATGATGCTATTGGCTCATTTAAATAGACCCCTGTCCACCTGACAGTTCCCGCAATCACAATCCACAATGCCTTTTTGATTTGCCCTCAACCCATGACCCATTTATTTCATGTGATTGTCTCGCACAAGGACACACCTCACACGTCTCTGCAATGACAGCTGAGCTGCTCTCTTTCCAGAGGCCATGAACTCGGAGCATGCGTTCCTTTTAAACTGGTCGCATGGTGTTGCCGAGCAGAGGCCAGAGGATTGTTTCAAAGACTTGTTCTGAGGAAGCTTTTAATGCTAATGGTACAGTGCAAGATTTTTTAAAAAGGCAAATACTGTATGAATGCTACAGTTTCCTATTAGTCAAAAACATGGATTATATAAAGTAAGTAAAGTAGCAAAAAAAGTCCTTAACATGGAAGGTCGGAAACATCCAGAAACCCCTTATTCAATGTAGTGTAACACTGTTTTGGTGAAATGCTACCTTAGGATCTAACTTATAATTGCCTTGATTGACCTCTTATGTAGAGGGAGATAGCCCATACCCGTTTTTCTGGAAGGGTTTCAAAAGACCTTCCTATCTGTCAGTCTGGTGACATGTGATACATCTGACCAGAGAGTCCAGTAGGAGACAGAATAACTCAGAGACAAGGTGATAAGAATTAACACTTTCCTACTGCCACATTGCTCTCCTCTCCATGGTCTCTTGCAAAGTTATTCACACACGTTGTGTTTTGTCTCATTGCAACCCCTCCAAAAAAAATCCTGTACTTCATTTTGGGACTGGAGAAGCAAAATAATTTCTGATTCTAAAATTGAAATGACACAAGTTTTATAAATTTTGCTGTCAGTTAGGGGTGCACCGATTTAGCAGCCAGCCAATTTATCGGTGCTGGTTTCCTTAATTTTGGGAGATCGGTGATCAGCCGATTTTTACATATGAAGGCGATCTTATCCACCGATCTGATCAAGATTTGCAAATGGGTAAGAATCAACCACTGTCCTCTTTTGCTCTCCAATGAGAAAGGTTTAAGAAACTGACCTATGCCCATTGCCTATTCCATGGTCTGCATGTTTAATAATAATCATCTCACTGTTGCCAACTCAGCAACTTTCTTGCTATATTGAGCAAAATTTTAGACAAAAAAAATTGGTATCGGCCAAAATCAAAATCGGCAGGTTAAGTTTTTTAAAAGATCTGTAATCAACTGCAATCGGTGCACCCCTACTATCAGTCCTAATCCCAAAATATACAGAGGCGCATTTACTTACACTATGAATTTTTGTTCTTTTTTTATTTGCAGAATACTTCAAGTTTAATCAGATTGGACAGAGATCTCTTGATTTACAGAAACTCTGGTCAGGAAATTTGGATCATACCGAAAGTATTAGTTTCCTTAGTTTCCTAATTGTGGCTCCTTCATTCAGGGAGAGCTGAAATTAGAGTTGCTGCTTCTCCGCATCAAAAGGTGTCAGTTGAAATGGTTCAGGCATTGAGATGCCCCATAGGTGCCTCCCTTTGGAGGCTTCATTAGAAGGAGACCCCAAGGCTTTGGAATGAGGTGGAGGATGGATGGATCCAACCATAACTTGCCATATACAGCTCTTGGCACGTTCTCAATTGGATTTAGGTCTGATCTTTGACTGGGCCATTCTAACGTACAGCTTCTAACAGGTTTTCCTTCAAGAGCTCCCTGTGTTTAGTTGCATCCATCTTCCATTAAATTCTGACCAGCTTCCTTGTCTTTGTTAAAGAAAGGCAGCCCTGCAGCTGGATGCTAACAACACCATGTTTCAGGGCTCCAAGTCTTGTACCAGACTTCAAACAGAACTTCTTACAGTTTTCTTTCACCGACTCGTTCCTATCCATTCTTCATTAAAGATCAGATAGTGTGTGTAGCGTAGGTTTATCTCGTGCCAATTTCTTATCACAATGCTGATGCAATGCAATTCGTAGAACTTCCTGGACTGCAGTAAGTGCGTGAGCTAATTAAATACAATGCATTCGGGCTATCTGTGACTGCATCAATGTTTGGTGATGCCTGCTGTTTGATGCAACATAAAGCTTCTTAATATAAAACATGGTAGGTCTTGGCTGCACCATGACAAATTGTGAAACGCTTTAAGTGTCCTCAAAAACCTTTTGCAAGGCACTGGTAAAGAAGAATGAACAGATTGAGCTCAAGATCTCAAAAGCTCTGATAAATGTCTTTATTGATCTTCCTAACTCAGTCATGCTGTTATTTTCCCAATTTTGATCATAGTGTGAATATGAAAGGTCCTTTTGACCTGTAAAATCAGGTCACCTTCGTAGTATAAATACGTCAGCTACTGCCCTCTAGTGGATCTGCCTCTTCGTTTCAGAGGTAAATGTGCCCTTTGGTACAGCATACTCTACAGTGATGAAAAATATTTAAATATGTGCAGAAATGAGTAATAGCCAAGACAGTCACATAGTGATGTCTTTTCTATGAAAATGGAAGTCATTCACCACAGCTGAGAACGCCTCCTTCCTGTGTTATTCAGAAGTCACAGGCTGATAAAAATCAGACAAATAGCAGAGGCTGACAGGAGACAACTCTGAACTCTTGTCTTACTTGAAGCTTTTCAGGCTGTCTAGAAAATATAAATATAAAGTTGTCAGGAGCTACAAGATCTACATAATAATGATCAGTTTGTCTTTTCTAATTTTCAGTGTGATGGCTGGACTCAAAGCATCATCATCATCATCATCATCATCATCATCTCTTAGGATTTTGACAAAGGACTGCAATCAAACGGTGAGGTTTATATACTGCCTTTAAATCTACTGATGGTTCTACTAAAATGAGTAAGAATTACACAAAAGCTTTTATATTTTTTGTTTCTTCTTTTATTTGCAGGGCCTTGACAATTACAGAGTTTGTAAGTTTATTTTTTTTATTGTTCTACCATTGACAAACTGGTCAGTTAAATGTACAGTAGCTCATTGAGGTCTGCACATCTTTGCTAATAAAGGTTCTTGTGATATAAAAAAATGAAGCCACAATGAATAATTTCCCTTTCCATCCCTGATGTGACATTTATCCTGTACAATTCAGTTAAGAAAACCAAACCCTTCAGAGAAAAAAAATATATGGAATAACCAGAATTAAATAAAAGTTTGCACCATGCTTGAGAGAGTACACACTTGATTATAGTGAACCTGATTGATGTGAGATAAAGTTGAACTAAGTTAGGGTTTTTCTGACTGCTGCAGGGATGTTAAGTGGATGGATCTAATCGTGCAAAGGTATCTGTCAGGAGAAAGGTAGCAAAAAACTCCACTGAATTTAATCCATCCCATGGTGCAGACGGTCAACAAAACTTGGAGAAAATATGGAACAGCAAGGATTTGATGAAACCAGGTTAGGTTTAGAGACAGAGGCATTGTTTTCCAAAGAAATGATCCTGATTTGGGTAAAATCTCCCATGGGATAATAATGTCTTATGGTCCCTTTGGGACCATATTTCCAAATTTATGTTTGGCACAAAACCAACGGTGCACAACACTGATACATTATAATATAAAAACAGTGAAATGTGACGAGAATACCAGCATGAGGCTTTTCTTTTCTTCAGATGGGACTGCAGCTTTTTTAAACAAGATATATATAAATGTCATTTTTTTATGAATCACAAAACAATGTGACACAATGACAGGGCTGTGTGGATTTTTAAGAGCCACAGTGGATGGCATATAGTAATATAAACCCCTCCAATGGCAGCCAACTGTGTGGACCAGGAAAAGATTCCTCGGATGAACGCTGGTACCGGTCCAAAGTGGGATTCTGTAAAAATAGAAATGAGCAAGGATGGATCGGTTCCTGTTGTGAATGTGACCTGGAAACTACGAAGTGATGGTGAGTAAATCTCTTTCCAACAAAAAATCTGTATTTTTATGGGGTTTTTTAAATTTTTTATTATGTAGCCTTGTTGGATGGTGGCAAAATAAAGAGTCATGAACTTCCTCATGAACTGTGCATTTACAGTATGTGTGTTCACAGGGTCCTTGATCGCAATCCGTGGCTCAGAGATAAACATTAGAGATGAAAATACAAATCAAAGTGTGTGTGAGCAGATTCATTTCTCTGTTAAGAGTATGGAAAACCCAAAGCAGGAAAGGGTAAGAACAAACGTTTCTGTTGTCATCAAACTTACTGTTTTGCTTTACACCATTCTATTTTCTATTCTATTTTATATTCACCATTCTATTAGAATTTATTTCACAATCAGTTTTATGCTCTCCTGTGATTCCATCGGTCTCTCTGAGGAGGATTTCAAAAACACAACACTTATTTTAACAAAACATTTGGTTATTTAACCTCATTTGCCATCTATCGACTCTCATAGATCTTCTGGCTTATTGATAAAACATGACATTTAAAGTGCTTGTTTGTTTCCTTAGCAAAAGAGCATTTACACATGTTTTAAAATATGAGAGCAGATGTTTAACTTCTCTTTTTAAATTATGTGTAGGCCTGGCAGTCTACTTTGACATTTATTGTTTTAGAGAAATACAGATGTATGTTTATAATTTATTTATTTAAAAAAAACACAACCAGAATAATAAATAATCCAGTTTCTATATTGACTCAACAAAAATAACAAAAGAAAATAAATTACTTTTTGACTCTTTTTGTCTCTGGTCTTGTTGAAATATTTCTCTCATAAAGGGGGACTCAGAAAAAAATATTGGCATCATTTTTTAAAACTTTGATATTTTTTTTTATCATTGCAACAGGGATTTTTCAATTTATTTACCAAATAAATTCAAATTGTTTGTCTTGTAAAATACCTTAAAATTACATTCGTTGTGTGTTACATATCGAATTAAACTGATTGAAATTTTAAGAATTAATTTTAATCACATCAATATTTTTTCTTCTTTTGTTTATTGCTGCCAGTGGACTTTTTCCTTGGATTTTGTGGTAGAACCAAAGCATACATATACCATCACAGTGTTTCACTTCCCTGAACCTGACATCGGACATTACAGGATTGTGCACCAAACTACCATACCAGGTGATTCACCTTTAGATAGAGACAGCGACAGCTACTTTGAATGCGGTTTAGTTTAATAGAAACAAATTTAGAACCAAAAAAAATTCTTATTTTTATTAAGTAACGATACAAAATGTTGTCTCTCACTATGATTACTGATCCCACTACAAATAATAATAGTTAAATAATGCCATCAATAATAGCAACAAGTATAAAATGTTCTAATTAGTTGTTTGTTATATTTTCTGTTTGGGTCAGGATGTAAAGACGCCAGAATCAAAAACTCCCAACTGTGCCAGGAGAACGGTAAATGTTCCATCTTCTCTTGAGTACACAGGGAGCTCAAGGACTAATATACAGCTGATTTTGTTTGCCTTTGGATAATTTAGGTATTCTGTGGAATCCCAGGATAGCTGCTGCGTTCACTGAGGAGAAGGATTTGATTACTGTGGAGTTTGACTCGGCGGAGTATTCAGAGAGCTACCTAGTCTCCATCCAGAGTGGAAGTGTAAATTGTTCCAAATTGGTCAATAAGGTAACACCTCCACAGTTGCATACATCATATAAAAGTTAATGCATTCCCTTAGTTAAATCCAAAAATAGAAGCTTTTTAAGGCTGTTCATAATATAGAAAGTTAAGTGTGAGGAAAACATGGAAAAGGCACATAAGCAACACAGATGACCTCCTTATGTAGGGTTCATTATTTTCTGTTCGGTAAACCAACAGGAAAACAGGACGCGTCTGACTGTGAGGCTGGACTGTGTTTCATCTCAGTTGTCACAATATGAAGTAATGGTGAGACAGATTTCCAAATCCAAATCTTAATGAAACAATACTTTCATTTTAAGAGTTTATCTCACTTCATTTTACAGATCCAACCATATTTCATTGGCTGCAAACATAACTGTGAGAGTGTTAAGAAAAACATAACAAGACACCAAAGTAAGTTGCATGTTTGCCTGTAAGTTTTCAAATGTAATATTTACATAATCTTTTTCCTGTAATAACATTTTTCTTTGTTTCTTGATATTTCTTTAATGACAGGCAGCAGATCTATGAAGCTCTGTTTAGGAATTATGCTGATCTTTGTTGGTGTTCTTGTTTATTTACTGCAGAAAGCGTCTCGCAAAGGTTGGCTTCCTCTTAAATGTATGCACTAAACAAATACGTACAACAGGAGACTCTAACAAATAAATGTTGACTTTATTTTGTATCTCAGGGGCTCCGGTCACTTTTGCCTCGGCTGACAAGCAGCAACCGGAAGTCTTTCATGTTCAAGAGAGAAAACGTGTCCTGGTTATTTACTCCCTCGACCATCTGTTATATAAGAACATCGTTCTGAACTTTTCCGCCTTCTTAGCGGCAAAATGTGGCACAGACGTGGTCCTGGACCTGCTGGATTCAACCAGACTGGGAGTACTGGGCAGCATCCAGTGGCTTGAGTGGCACAAAGAGCAAATTGAGAAGTCTTCAGATAAAATATTAATTCTTTGCTCACGAGGAGTACAAGCTAAATGGAGAGCCATGTGCGGAGGCAAGCAGGTTTTTCTGAGAGAGGACGCTCTCTCTCCAATCGGTGACACCCTCACTCCTTCCCTCACTCTCCTGGCGCCATATTTTATCCGGTCGGCGTCGTTTGAAAAGTACATTGTGGCGTACTTTGATGACGTTTTCTCCGAGGAAGACATCCCCCTGCCCTTCAAGATTACAGTGCGCTACAAGCTGATGAAGCAGTTTGAGGAGGTCTTCTTCAGAATCCTGAACACAGAAAAACACGAACCGGGCCGAGTAAAGCAAATCAACGGGCTCTCGGAGGACAAATACCACGAGTGTCCTTCAGGGGGCGCCCTTAGGGATGCCATAGAGGCCTTTCGCAAGTACCAGCTGGAGCATCCATACTGGTTCCAGGAGGAGTTACTGGAATGTTCCGAGCTGGAGGACCTGGAGGCCACGGAGGAGTGCGATGAAAAGAAAATAAGAATTACAGACCACTTAGCATCTGTGTTCAATTCAGTCCAATTCATCAGTGACATGGAGATCCCAAAAAGTGCTGTAACAATAAATGAAACAAAGGTCCAGTTGGCTGAAGTGCATCAAAGGTGCTCAACACTGGAGTTCAGCTCTCACACTGTACAGGGCATTCAGCTGCTTTAACGAGATTACCTGAAGGTTTTCACCTCCCCATTTATTTCAAGGGAGAATCTTATAAATCTGTTGTTGTCGCTGTTGTGTGATATTTACAGGGTAAATGTTATTTATGACCTTGGCAGGTTTGGGGTTAAAGTTCACTTTTAATTTTCCTCAAACGTTTCTTGTGACAGGAAGAATTAAAAAGGGTTTGCTTTTATTTGGAGTAATAAAGCATAAATCCCAACTGGAACCTTACTGAGAATCTGTAGAGGGAGTTAAAGATTAGGGTGATGGCCAGGGGGCCTTCTAGGCTTGAAGACTTAGAGCAAACAAGCAAGCTGCTCAGCTTTTATGAAGTTTTAGTTGATGTAAAAGCCAATAAAGAGTTTTTCCACTCATCATTGAGAAGGGAATAAATAATTTTTGACATGTGTTTTCTTTGTTTTATTTACTTTTGTTAATCAAATGTAAAGAAAAATAGATTTTCTATCTCTTGAGAGACGCTTGTCTAATTGCCAGAAATTTGATAATTTAATTCTCTAGATCAGCCAGCACTGGACATTTTTATCTGAGCATGGTTGTTGAATTATTTTTGCATTGTTTTTCCACATCACAGTGTGATTGTAGTCATTTTGCCTGGTTACAGCGCAGACGGCAGAGATCTGTGCTTGATGGTTGTGGACTGTGTAAATAGTGTTTGGGTCAAAGTTTAGCTTTCTGGACAAAGTTTGTTGGAGTTTTTGTTGGACAAGAGAAGGTAAGCTTCAAACTTTTTCTGGAGAATCTGTTTTCCTGTTATGCTGTAAGTACTTATTTGATGTAACTGGACAAAGTTTTGTTTTCCTTTCAAAAAAATCTTTCTTGTATTAGTTATTTTTCACAGCTTGTTTTTCTTTATTAAATATGTTTTTTCGTTTCCCCTTTTGGAAAGTTGTTTTTTTAAATATCCTCAAAACCTAAATAATTCGTTTTGTTTTCAAGCTGGTTCTACCTTCAGAGGCCAAAGAGGATTTGTTTCTGGGCAATAAAACTACATCTCTGCTCCAATGTGCAGTTTTTAAGAATTTCCTTTTGTTGCTGTTGCTGTGTGGCACAGAGTCGAGACAAAATGAAAGCGCTCTTGTTTGAGTATTTGTGTGTCTATTTGTGAGAGTGGCCCCAGAAAAGGAGAAAAGGGTGATGGGAGTTTGTGCCAGATAACTAGGATAAAAAAAAAAATCCTCACAATGGCTGAATAGGGTCTGTACCCTGTAGTGGCAAACCCGCTTTGAAAGCTAGGAAATGACTTGCAAGCAAATGTTTATGTCTACTCTTTGAGAACCTGAGGTAAAAATGGTCTTCATTCTAATAATGGCAGAAATTTTCTCCTTTTCACTTTTGTTAGCTATTGTTTTTTGAAACTTAACTTTTGAATATTTTTTTCCCACATGAATTAATCTTGCAGAGTTGTATTGTTTCATACATTCTAAATAAGCAACTAATAAGCAGTTTCCTCTGTTTCTCAGCAATAACAATAGCTAAATTTTCAACTGATTCTTCGGGAAAAGTAACATTATAGGTTGGAGTGATACGTTTAATTGGTTTAAAATGTGAGTTCAAGCTGTCCAAAACCTGATTTACTGAAACTGACTGTAGTAAGAGCTTAGACCACTTCATTTAAAGTCTGCATGTTATCAGGTTTCATTGCAAAAATCTCAGCAGAATGAGGGTCCTGAACAGAGCCTTCCAGTTCGTCCTCAGAAGAGAAGTGAGGATCTATCAAAACTATGCGAGGAGCAAAGGTGAACACGCTCCCTCATTAAACCTGCAGCACTAAGAAATGGGCCACATTGTTTGTTGCAGGCTGGTAACACTGATTATCTCTTTTTCAGATTTCCACTTCAAAGTTCATCCATCTGTGTCTCAGGCTGTGGCACAAAACAAGCCAGTGGTTGCACTGGAGAGCACAATTATCACACATGGCATGCCCTACCCACACAACCTGAGGTACCCAGCATGACGCCAAGGACAAAACACTATCTAGTTCTCAAGATGAGTTTCACAAATAAACGATAAGCTTGCCTGCTGTTTCTGTTCAGCACTGCAAAGGAGGTTGAGGCCATTGTGCGAGGCGAAGGAGCCACTCCTGCCACGATCGGCGTCATTGAAGGGGAAATCTGTGTCGGATTGTCGTCAAACGAGCTTGACCGTCTCGCTCAATCCAAAAGCCCTCTGAAGGTGTCTCGACGGGATCTGCCTTATGCTGTCAGCAAAGTGAGGATGCTGCTTTTGAATCCCAAACAGAAATGTTGACCTTTTGAGCCTCCTGAGCGTTTTCACATTTTGTGACATTACAACAACGAACGTTGATGTATTTTTTAAGAGATGTTTTGGGGAAGAGCAACACAAATGCATAATGTCAGAAGAATGATGACTAAGCCTGAAGATTTTAACACTGAGCACTTTTGAGGCTTTCATTTGGAAAACTATGTCAGTTTTCTTCCACATCATCATAAAATGCCACTTCTGGTTGATATAAAATCCCAATAAATTCTATAAAATACGTGAAAAAGTTTAAGGTTGTGAATACATTTGCAAGACATTGTGTGTATCAGCTTCTGAAAACATCTTGACTTTTTAATCTATTGTAAAATCTGCTAATTTGAAAGTGTTCAGATATTTGTCACCATTTTTCAGGGTCTCTCCGGGGGAACAACGGTCTCTGCCACGATGATTGCAGCACACAGAGCTGGGATCCCTGTTTTCGTCACAGGAGGCATTGGAGGAGTTCATAGAGATGGACAGAACAGTGAGCTAACTTATTCTTTACTGAACAATAAGCTTATAGAGTTTTTATATGCTTTACCAAGGGTTCTGTTTGAGGAGAAATGCTGTTTTCTGACACACCTGTCATTTAATTTAAATTAAAATTCTTTTCAGAAAAAGAAAACCTCGTGATAGTTTGTTAAACCAAAAGGATTAAGTTCTAAAAACATTTTTAAGTCTGATTTGAGACGTCTAATTGTGAAGTCGAATCAAACTCAAAACATTTATTCCTGCTGACTAAATGATCCTTCTTGAGGTCTGGACATCAGTGCAGATCTAACTGAGCTTGGCAGAACTCCAGTCGCCGTCGTCTCTGCCGGAGTCAAGTCTGTCCTGGACATCGGCCGCACCCTGGAGTTCCTTGTGAGGAAATATGCATTATTCTGTTCTGTTTAGCAGACTTGTAGCATAAAATAAAACCTACTATTTATTCATGGCTGTGATTGTAATGTGTGGCTGAAGGTTAACCTTTACTTTCCTACACTTTCCTTATTTGTCTGTAGGAGACACAGGGTGTGTGTGTTGCAACTTATGGTGAATCTAAAGATTTCCCAGCATTCTTCACTCCAAACAGTGGATTCACCTCTGTGTGTAATGTCCACAATCCTCACGAGGCTGCAGAACTTATTGGTAATGTATTGTGGAAATAAATCGGCTTTTCATTAAACCTTAAGGGTCATGATGATGATAAAATATATCCACAGGTGTGTTCTCGCTTTTATAAATAATTAAATGAGTTTGTCCTATAGTCATTCATCAGGGGAAAAAGGGTGGTTCATCACTAAAAGACCAAAATGAAAGTCGCATTCATGTTGATGATGATGGGATGGAATCTTCTGACCGAAGTGTATACTCGACTTGACAGCCAGTTTGCAGATGTTACACAGATACAGTAACTTTGTTTATGTGTACGTCTGCTTGGTTTTTCCAGCAAGCATTTTGTCTCTGGGTCTTCAAAGTGGCCTCCTGATAGCAGTCCCCATCCCAGAGGAGCATGCAGCTGCTGGCCATCAGATACAGGAAGCCATACAAACTGCAGTGAAAGCAGTCAGGTACAGAAGGTCTCTCACATGTGGTTGCATTCAGCTAAGATGGTAATCAACAAGCACCCCCACAATACTATTGACTTGGTTAAGCTGAAGTCGTCTGCCGAAATGCTGGTATCCGCTGATCAGTGTTTATTGTTGTTTATTGTTAGCCCCACATGCTCAGTTTAAGACCCATATAACTCAGTTGTTTCAGGTCGTTGCACCCAGTTTGTGGATCTGTCCCATTGTTTTCACGTCATGTCGATTCGACTGATCATCTTAAAACGCAGCTAAAAATATATTTATACAGAAAAGCTTTTAATTAATGTGACGTATACTTTTGATGTGTTTTCTTCTGTGTTTTGTTGAGCACTTTTCAATTTTATTTGGGAAATGTTCAATTCAAATAACATTTTTGAATGTTTTTATTTGAAAAAATGTAAAACCTGTTTTTGGTTTCCTGCATATCAATGTCTGCTCATCTCTTTGTTCTGTCTCTCTGATTTTCTCAGATCTGAAGGTGTTACAGGCAGAGATGTAACACCGATTATTCTTCAAAAGGTCAGTGAGTTGACTCAAGGAAAGTCCCTCCAGGCCAGTATCCTTTGGAAACCTCTAAATCTCTCAGAAGGTAATATCGGAAATACTTTAGTGGAAAATGTAAGATGGCATAAAGAATACGGCCTTTAATAATGTCAAAGACTTTAAGCTTTCTACATCAAATTGTGGGTTACTGCCATACTGTCCTTAACATGTCATGTTTAAAGACATTGCTCTCATTCACAACAATGCTAAAGTCGGCAGTCAAATAGCCTGTGCGTTGTCAAAGCAGACGAGTGAAAAAAGATCAAAAGATCAAGCTCAGCATCCTGGAAAACCCCCAAATGACTCAGAAGTTGTGAGTATAAAAAATTTTTGTATATATTTTTCAAAGTTTAATCAAGAAAAGTCAAATAAAATAATGACCTGCATTCTTGCACAGGTTGTTATAGGAGGAATAAATGTCGATTTTATTGCCAAAGGGAAAACAAAAACACTTCATGTAAGCATCACAACACGCATTTATCTCAAATACTGCAGAACACAGGAAGAAAATAAGTTCTAAGAATCTGTTTTGTCTCACAGTTTGGCCAGACTAATCCAGGAAGCGTCTGTCAGTCGTTTGGAGGCGTGGGACGGAACATCGCTGGTTGGTTTTCCTTATCTGATCATGTGAGCGAACATTTTCGTCGATACGTCTGGCTGCCTCTCACATATTATCTCCTGTGTTTTCCTCCAAGACTCTCTGAGCAGGTTAGAAAAGACGCCACTGTTCATCTCCGCCACTGGAGCTGATGCAAACAGCGACGCGGTTTTTAGCCACTGTAAACATATGGTGAGGCAACATTAACCTGCCTTAATGTTAAAAGTCAGTACTGTTGAACTCTTGAATACAAATTAAAAACACGTGTTTTAATTCACTTTTAGAACACAAGTGGTGTGGCCAGACTGGAAAAGCAGAACACGGCAACATACTGCGCTGTTATCAACGACAACGGGGAACTGAGTCTTGGCTTGGGAGACATGGACATTCATCAGCAAATTACAGAACACTATGTGAGTTCCTGCTGAGATTAGGTTTTGTGTGTGTGACTGGGTGCCTTACTGACCATGTAAAAACAATAAGAAATAAGAAATCTGGTATCATTCCCTGAAAACTGCCTCAGATTTTGATGTAGCATTAAATTGGTAAGCATCATTTTTAGGTAATGGGTTTGTTTTTTAAATGTTCTTAAATGTATTTGAACCTTTTTTACAACTTTCTCTTCAGGATGTTGAAATCCCATATTGCCACCATGTATGGTGAGCAGAGCAGGATGGTAAATATGATAAAAATAATATTTTCCTTAGAAACCATTTTAAGTGCAAAAAAGAAATTTGGGAGTTTAGTAAAAAAAATCACACTATGAGACAGCTTAATAGATGTGCTTAAATTAAAGTCTGGGGCTTTCTGTATTGTAATGTACTATAATAATGCAAAATAAAGAAGGTTTTATTTTGATGCTTTTTAAACATAAGTCAGCGTCCTATTGTGGTGGGTGTTGCAGATTGTGAAGTGAACGTCTTTAGGTCCTT
Organism: Phalloptychus januarius; assembly: GCA_902982915.1. Classification (NCBI taxonomy): domain Eukaryota; kingdom Metazoa; phylum Chordata; class Actinopteri; order Cyprinodontiformes; family Poeciliidae; genus Phalloptychus; species Phalloptychus januarius. Next base: position 13,843,339 of record CADWAE010000471.1, on the reverse strand, counting down.
TACAAAAATTTATGTTTAAAAATCTATATTTGGCTTATTAAAAACTGAAATGTACGGTTCATTCACCCTGCATTTTGAATAACTTGCCTACATTTTATTTAATTGCGTGCAGGTCTTCCATCTGGGTGTACTTTTTGTCTTTGAAAGAAGCTTTCTGTTTGATACATTTTTTTAAATAACTACACCATATAAGTTTTTTTTATAATGTCACCTGGAAAATGTAGTTTGCACTATTACTACCTATCCTTAAATGTGTCTTGAAAGGTTTCACAGTTTGAAAAACAGATTTCATCTGCCACACTTGTGTGCCTTGATGGAAACATCCCCGTCTCCACCATCGACTATGTCTGTTCTCTTGCTGGGAAGCACAACTTAAACAGTAAGCATACAGAGACGATGGCCCAATAAATGATGGTAAATGGAGACTTTTTCCATTATTAAAACAGTGATTTCTGTGTTTGTCACAGTTTGGTATGAGCCAACAGATGCAGAAAAGGCGTGTAAACCTTTCCTCTCAGATGCTTGGAAGTCTTTGTCCTATTCGTCTCCAAACCTGGCAGAGTTGTTCACGATGAACAAAACTCTGGGTCTCACAGTTCCTGAAGGTGACCTTTTATCTTTTACCAGCATTACGAACGAACGACAAACTTCCTCAGGTCCCACACCAATCATGGCGAAGAGTTCTTGTGAAGAAGGCACATTATCTGATGGGAGCTAAGGTTGTGGTTGATCTCCTGCCAGAACTGCCTACCACTCTTGATGAGATCCTGACGGTTGCCGTGGCTCTCTCACGCCCTCTTCTGGAGAATCTTCACTGTCTGGTGGTGACTCTTGGGCCTGATGGTGTGTTGCTATGTGGCCAACACGAAGCAGGCTCAGTTGACCTGCAGCCAAGGAAACAAAAAAGAGTATGTGCCTTTTATATGCAGCTTTATATAATGAAGTTGATATTTACTGTATCAACACTGAGGATGTTATTTATTGGGTTTGGATTTGCAGAAGCGGCAGCTTTGTGCGCTACACTACCCAGCATTGACCGTGACTCCAGAGGAGATAATGAATGTGTCAGGAGCAGGAGACAGGTGCAAAAACTCTATTTTGCCCTACTGATTGTACTTCCACTTCAATTTTGTTTTCATCATATTCATAATTAGTTATTGTTCCTGCTATGTTGGCAGTTTTGCAGGTGCTTTAATGGCAGGGATTCTTCAGAAAAAAGACACAGACAGCTGCATTCGGATGGGCCTCCTGGCTGCGAAGGTGTCCCTTTCCTCACCACATCCCATCTCACCAACACTCACCTTAGATTCTGTGGATCCCAGCAAAGTCCAGGCACCAAAATGGCCCATGCCGAGCTTCGTTTGGCTCAAATGAGATTTAAATTCCAGAGTTTTATTTGTGTTTTTTCATGTCTCACAATTATTATTCAAGGAACTGTTATAACTTTTGACCAGAGAACCTGTTTTCTCAAAACTTTTTCATCCAAATGTGTCTATTACCTTTTTATTATTCTCTAATAAAATACTTGAAGTTACTTTAATTGAATTTTACATGCTTGTTTTTAACTCTGTTATCTCACAATTTCAAGTTTGGTTTCTAATTATATTAACTATTAGGCTATCTATATACATATCCTCCTGTTATAATTGAATGTCTTGAATCAGTTAAATGGTCGATATATTTGATTGTAAAGTTGCTCAGAAATACATGAAAAATGCATATTTGGTATGGAGCTCATGTTTTTACAGAATAATAATTCTAACCATGCCGACATTTGATAGTCCAGGTGAACAGTCGTTTGGAATAATTTTTTATGCATTTACGTTCATTTTCATGGACGTAATTTTAAAAGAAATGTATTGTTGCTAAAAGAAAAACCCAACAACAACAACAAAACTACATTGCAAAACTACTACATTACTATTTTACTGCTTTGAATGTAATAGGGCGTGTAAAATATAAAAACTCGATTTCCCATAATTCCTTTCTGTATCGGCGCAGACTCAATAGCACCAAATGCTTTCCCCACTCCCTCCTCCCTACTATAATGCTAGCTAAGATGGTGGTTTGAGCGTAATTTGTCTTAACAATACCAAGAAAAGAAAGGGCAAACATCTTTACAGCCTTCCGATTAGAACAGAACCCCACGATTACCGCTATCGTAAGTGACCATTTTTAGAAATTTCACCATTTCAGGTACATTGGTTTGCAGCCCCCGCCCAGTTTGGTGTGACTCCTTTGGAGTGGAATCCTAAGCTAAATACGGACAGGGTAAGTAACGCTAACGTTAGCCAAGTCGGGTTTCATCCTACATCCAGTGAATAAAAGATAGGTGGCTCCGTTTCAAACTTAAAAAGTGAGTGGAGTTTTTTTCCAAACCCAGCGAATCACTGTCCAGGTAATTTGCGTATCCTCAGACCGATGTCAGTTGTTTATAAGGCCAGGGGTTCAGTGTTAGCTTCTGTAGGCCGTGTCGTACATTTCTGGTGATAATGTTAGCATACAGGCTAAGCGGTTAGCATTTCCCAAGCTGTCACTTTCAGCGCTCTGTAACGTCATGTCATGTTCTCATTATTCGCGAAAGTCGATATTAGGTTGGTATAAATTTTACTGTGAGTTGTTTTTGTGACTAGTGTTGCAGACGAGCTGGATACGCGCCAACAGGCAGACCGGCTTCTTTTACCAGTACGTAGCTAATGTTAGCTTAGCTCAACGTTAGTCAAATAACATCTGTCATAACGTCAGATTCAAAAGACAGAGTCAGTCTCTGACAGAGCCTGTAAAGTCTCCCTCTGGGGTTTAAATCTGTGTATTTTTTCACTTTATAGTCGAGCCCTTGAGATGGTGATACACTTGTAAATATGTGTTTATTAGCGGACCGCTGCCAAAGCATCCGAAATGTTTGCGTTTCGTCTAAATTAACTTCCTCCGGTTTAGCTTCTCTCGGTCCGGGCTGGTGGCAGTGTGTCTGATGGCAGTGGTGTTGTCACGAAGAACCCAACGCTGGTGTTTATCTGCTAAAAACGCTCTCTTTCTCCTTTTCTATGTATAAATGAACTCTCTTGTTATACGTTTCCTTTTAACGTGTATTATGACGTGTCATGCATTGTCAACCCACGAGAGATGTTCACAACATCCGCATTAACACCTAAATGCTTTAGTTCTGTTTTTAGCTCGTTTTTTGAAGATGCGAAGCAGTCGTTTTAACCCACCCCGAAAAAATTAAATCCCTTCAGCAAATCCTAACCCCACCAGCGCTACAATGGCTTTTGCTTGATATGTATACATATGTATGTCACTGTGCTGTGAATTAAGACCCATAACGGATTTCCAGATCCTCAGATAAGGCTTTCAGATTGCCTTAGTTGTCTAATAAAATTCATACTCGGATGTATTTAATGCTCTCTTAGGGAGCGCTTCTGTTTATGTCAGCTGGGCCTACCATAATTATTACATAACGTCCTTGTTGCATTATTTTTGCACAATGTTGGAGTAGGCATGGGCGAGAATGAGATTCTCAGAAAATAACCTTGAGTAAAAATACCGCTCCATCATTGGTATTTACAGAAAAAAATACCAATTTTATTTGAAACAGGGACGCTGCTAAAATAACAGGAGTTAAAACTATATATTTTTTAAAGTTATCAGTAACGTTTATTTTTCTCATGGCGGTAGAGACTCAAGCAAAACTATTGAATAAGCACTAACTGAATATGGAGGTGCGTGTAATAATGTGATTATTGTGACGATTATTGTACATTTTTGCCATTTTGCTCCTCAAAGAGTTAACATTCGACTGTCTTCTCAGGTGCCCAGTTGAAGACTGGCATGCTTTTAGCTCACCAGCTGTTTTTTGAAAACACTTATTACCCCAAAAATAGTGATAGGTCGGCCTTCTTTTATTTACGTGGGCTGACTGTTCAGGATTTTGGCAGCCAGAGATATTTCCAGACACACACGACTTTGTCTTTGTTGTGTAAGAGACTTGTTTCATCCAGCTCACCAGCAGTGTGCGGTAAGACATTGGGGAAGGAGAACACTGTCCTCTTCTATGATGCATACAATTCTGAGGGAAAAAAAAAACGTCACATTGATAAATAACTTTAAACTGTAGTGAACGTGTGGCATAAACTTGCATCATTTTTTATAACCTGGACAATATTAGCATTATTTCTAAGTGCCTATAAAAAACATCTGCAAAATCACATGGGCGTATTCTCCCTCTTCCTCTTCTATATGTATTTTCTTTCATGCAGCAGTTATTTTGGCACCAGCTGTTGATAGCAAAGCACTTTTAATATTCAACCTCTACATGAGCATCTGTTGACATTAGCATCTCAGTTGAAAACCCAAACATAGTAACATCTCTGGTGATTTTTAAAACAAATTTTACGCCAAATGAAACAGAGGCTGCTAAGTCTGAAAAGAGTATTTGTTTGTAGTGCAGTAAGAGTTGTCTTAGAAAGGGGCTAGTGCTGCTGTGGTAAGTAGTTCCTGTTGAACTGCATTCTGAGTTTAATTGTGTGATTTAGCTGAAATAGTTTCGAAACTTCGCTTTTCAGTTCTAAATTGGAGCTTAAAAATTCATTCAAACGCCTGAACAATGCTGGACAAAAACACTTTAAAACTTGTTTGAGCTGCCACTAATATAAGTTTAAAAATAAAAGGTACTGCTTAATTTGTCTGTACTGCGTTCTAGTATATGTTTTACGCTCCAAGTTGCCTTATTTTCACAGTTAAAGGATTTCTTCACTCAAAGGCAGCTAATAGACATTAATAACATTTCAAAGAAAATCTGTAGAGGTTGACTTTTCTTACTTTTGGGATATCATAGGCTCTCAGCTTCCTGTCGGATCTTTTAGCAGATTTGTAAATGTGAATCTGTTGGCTGTATTAACAATACCCTAAAGAGGAGAGAAAGACTTGCTGTTTCCGGTCTGCTTGCGTTCAATGACTTGCACATGTTGACAGTTCCAAAGACGCGCAGACGGTGTGTCGTTTTCTATTTCAGAATAACTCAAATGAACAGGGAAGGCCTGCGAAAACATGGTCTCCGACTATTAAATCTCCTTGTCATTTCGATCCCTTTTTCTGATGAGCTCCGCCCTTGAAATGTTGCTGGTTGATCGCTCTGTAGTTGTGCATCCACTTCTGCTGACGTTATGTTTCTAAATAGTTGTATTTGTGAAGTTTGTTTTCCAGTTGATACTCCAGTTTTATCAAGGCTGCTGCACGAAATATTTAGCCTTGTGTGGGGGTTTTTCCACTTCAGCACTTTGCAAATTGAGTAGATATTTGTCGCTTTGACATCAACATCACTTTCTCAAGGTGGTCTGTTTTTTTTTTTTTTTATTAAAAATTAAATAGAGTAAAGGTTTGCACTCCCCCAATTGCACAAGCACACATTGGTTGCTCTGTCCTATTATTTTCCCGAGGATGCTAAATCTTACTACTACACATGTTGGAGTGACCAAACTGTGTCTGCTTTCCCTTGTAGACATTTGTCATTATGCTGAATGTACAAAAATATACTTTAATCTCATTTTTGCACACACAGGTATAGAGACTACAATATTTATTCTGGCACCTATTAAACTTACCTAACCAGTAGTTAAGATTTCCTTTGCAAATAAACACTTTAGGCAGCGTATACTGTCTGTTTTAAAGCTATATCCAGATGGAGTTCCTGTACATTTTTCTTTCTTCTTTCCTCATAGCTCTGTGCTCTGTGACCAGCTTCAGTACTACTCGACGTCGCCGTGCAATAGGATGTCCCACAGCCCTGAAATGAAGGATGACCCCATGGAGTGCCCTCTGTGCATGGAGCCCCTGGAGATTGATGACGTCAATTTCTTCCCCTGCACTTGTGGCTACCAGATCTGCCGCTTCTGTTGGCACCGCATCCGCACAGACGAGAACGGCCTCTGCCCCGCCTGCAGAAAGGTGCGCAGAGAGATTTATCACAAGAGAGAATTTCATCTGTGGGACTGATTGTTTAGTGTTCCCATACGCTTTTTTTTTTCCCTAAGTTCATCATGTTATACACTCTCCACTCCCCATAAATCACTATCTGATTTCTGTTTGTCGCGCAGCCGTACCCAGAGGACCCCGCCGTGTACAAGCCTCTGTCACAGGAGGAAATCCAAAGGATAAAGAATGAAAAGAAGCAGAAACAGAATGAGAAAAAGCAGAAGGTGACAGAAAATCGCAAGCATCTGGCGAGTGTCAGAGTGGTCCAGAGGAAACCTGGTGTTTGTGGTGGGGCTGTCGCAGCGGCTCGCTGATCCTGAAGTGAGTACAGCGGTTTACAGTCTTCAGTGAACATGCCATGTTTTAATGCTGGGTTGAACATTTTATTGGGAAGAAGATGTGTAATAAACCAAAGTTGCTCTCTGTTACATTTGTCTCACATACTAAACAATAGTCGCCACCAGGTGGCGTTCTACTGCATTATTAGGATCTTCCTGGCTGGTACTGATTTCTTGTCATTTCAGATGATTTTTCCCAAAAAGCTTTAAGCAGTTCTACGTAACTTTTAGTCCAACAAAAATTAAAGGGATTTCTAGATTTGACAATTTATGAATCAACACATATGTCCATTACCTTTATCTAATTTGGAATAAAATAAAATAAAAAAAGCATCAAAGTACAGGGTTCATACTAATGCTTGAAATCCTTCAAATGGCTTGAATTTCAAGGTCTGGAAAGTGTCTGAGTTCTATGTAAAGTGATTGATATTCAAATTGTGCAGTTTGGTAATAAAGTACAATCAAAATCTTGATTAAAAGTCTAAATTGGGGAAAATGTCATTTACAGTTCAAATCAGATACTGTCATAGGCAAAATAAAAGACACAAAAATGTTTTTCTCATTGTCTAAAGTTAAGTGAGACCATCTTTTGAAAATAATAAAACTTAAGTACACTACGCTTGTACTGACCTGAAAAAAGTTACTAAAATTATTCCTATTCACTAAATGCCAGAAAACTTAGAACAGTTTTTAGAGATTGTTTTTTTTCTTAATTTGTATATTGTGTTTAAGCATTTAATTTGAGCAGGAAGGTAATTTACCTTAACACGATTTGTTTGGATTGTTTCAATGTGATAAATATTTATTATTCCTAATTGCTCAAAGACGTGTTTGTGTCATTGTAATAAGAAATAGTATTATATTTAATAACATTATTGACATTGGGGGATTTTCTTTGTTAAATTAGTCTTTTGTTCTTGGATCAGTCAGGTGTATAGTCTGTCTGTCTGTGTGATAGATATTTACATTTTTATCAGTGATATCGTAAAATGGTGCATTGAGACTGACTTCTTCAGTTAATTTTTGTAGCTGGAAACATTTGAAAACTTCCCTTTTGAAATACTTGAAAAGTGCTTGAATTTTACTGTGGGGAAAAGCGTCTAAGCCTTGAAATTAAATGCAGTTGGTTTAGAAATCAATAATGGTAAAAACAGTCTGGATTATTTTCTGTTTTCAATTTGAAAGTTAAGAGAAAATTGTCAGATTCTGGTCTCTCCTCTCACTGATCACAATTTCTTGTAGGATTGTAAATGATTAGCATGTTTCTGAAAGAACTGACGGCATACATCACACATTTTGTGTTGATTCTTTTTTCTTCACAGGTCCTAAAACGACCAGAGTATTTTGGGCGATTTGGGAAAATCCATAAAGTGGTCATCAACAACAGCACATCGTACGCAGGTTCACAGGTGAGGAATAAATCATGTGAGTTGTGTGAGTTAAAGCTTCAGTGTTTATGAATACATCTGCGATGAGTTGGAAGCGAACTGCGACTTGTGCAATAAGTCGGCAACAAACAAAGGTTTCAATGGAGTCACTTGAACCTAAAACAGCCGTGAATGGTCTGTTTGATTAATCTGTTTGCTTTTATTTTGTTTGCCGTTCAGGGGCCCAGTGCCAGCGCTTATGTCACTTACATCCGTTCCGAAGACGCTTTAAGAGCAATACAGTGTGTGAACAATGTGGTTGTCGATGGGAGAACACTCAAGGTAAACCGTGGGTTTTCTACTGCCCACTGTGGTTTTTTAAATTCTCATTTTGTGTGTTGGATGTAATCAGAAGTTTCATCATCAGATATGTAAATACAGATTTGGAAATAATTAAGAGACCACTTAAAATGATCAGTTTCTCTAATTTCACTCTTTATAGGTTTATGTTCAATGGGGTTCAGTGCAGTGGGCTCTTCATTTGTTTTCCAGAGCTGTATATATATATTTTTCTATTGTAATACTTGTGTATTAACAGTAGGATTTCATTCTCTCTTTGCCCCTTCCAGGCTTCTTTAGGCACAACAAAATACTGCAGTTACTTCCTCAAAAGTATGCAATGTCCAAAACCTGATTGTATGTATCTACATGAGTTGGGGGATGAAGCAGCTAGCTTTACTAAAGAGGAGATGCAGGTGAGATTAAGGTTTTCTTATTAAAATACCTAAAATTTTCTTCTTTTTAGATTTCTTGCTTAAAGTGACTCTTTTATGAGTTTGCTTTATTAATTTGTTTAATCATGAACTCATACTAAGGCGGGGAAACATCAAGAGTATGAGCAGAAACTCCTCCAAGACCTCTACAAAATAAATCCTGGTTTTCTACAACCTCCAGCTTGTGGAGCAGAAAAGTCAAAGAGTAAACCCAACTCCACACAGAGGTTAGTCCTGTTTTCAGTTATCTGCTGTGCTGCTTTCTCCCAGCGTAGTGCTTGATGGATTAATTTTTTCCCCCTGCTTTATAACAGAACTAACAGTAGCAACGGTAAAGACAGCTGGCCGACGCTGTCGGGGCACAACAAACTGGCCAACGGACTTTCAGAAGACCGCAAGTCCCCTCCGCTGTTAGACTATCTAGACCAGGAAGCTAGTAATTCAGATGGGCTAGAATCAGAGTTGGGTCCAGGCCAGCGTCCCACTCTGTCCCCCTTCTCCTCCAACTGTGACAGTAATAGGTAATGGAGACGCCTCGAACCACTGCGTATCTGTTCTGATGTAAACTTTTCTTCTTTTGTTATTTTTTTTCTGATCTGTTTTCACAATTTCTGTCCACAGTCCCAATGACAAACCTCCAGAATCAATCGGTATGGTCAATGGAGAAACTTTACAACAGGTGAAGCCAGCAGCCTTGTTCCTTTGACCCAAAGCGAATCCCACCGAGTCAGATCTCTCACGTGCGTTTCGCCTTCTTCTCGTTCTGCAGATGCCCACAAGTGACTCCCCGTCCCCTCCCCCGGGTCTAACGAAACCCATCCTGGTGGTGCCCATCAGCATGTCGGACCTCTCGGCCCGTTCGCCCTTCGAGGGCGCTGCGGCAGAGTCCCAATCACTTTTTTCAGACAACAGTAACTTCAGACATCCAAACCCTCTCCCTGCTGGCCTGCCCCCCTTCCCCAGCTCCTCCCGAGGCAGTTCCGACTGGCCCATGACACCAGAACCACAGATACTCTTCACATCGGGTATTGGAGTAGTTTAAATATCGCATATTCTTTCATTAAACTTTGAGGGCATTAAAGTTGCATCCCAAAAATTACTGTTCAACTATGGAAAACCTCTAAACACCAGAATTGTCCTTAAATGTGTGAACATTTGTGATGTTGCAACCACACACTTCAGTGATAGACCAACTAGCAGAGATCTACATCTCAGGTGGGAGTATCTAACTATTACTTGTGGATTCCAAGAATCTGTCAGGAAGGAAAGCTAGAAAAGGTCCCATTCTGCAATTTGCCACAATTAGAGAAAATGACAACGGTGAGGAAGAGATTGATCTTGTATCATGAGACCAAAACAAAACTCTGTGGCCAGCATGCTCAATGTGTGGAGAAAAGCGAAAGATGGTCAGAGTGAGTCTAGCATCTAATCTAGAGGGAGAAATGGCTCCTGGTATTTTATCAAACACGAATGAGAAAACTTACCGCCGCTAAAATCTGACTCTGCACCATTTGTGTTTACATGTTGTGAAGAATGAAGCTGCTCAGTTTCTTCTTCAGAGGTTTTTGTGTTGTTTCCTTTGGTGATTCTTAGTACAGTGCCTCTGCAGGCGAGGGGAAAGAGAGGTTTTTAAAAGGGTTTGGTTCGTTTGACACAGTGACACAATGAACCACATTGACTGAAAATGTAACACATTTTGCAACTTTGGCCCCCAATTGAACCGAGTCTACTGGACCATCGGGTATAAAAACATCCTGAGTCAGATTTCCACCTTCCAGTAGGACAGTGATACTGAACACAAGCTACCATTAAACTTGGCTCAAAGCACAGCATACCACAGTCCAGATATAAATTAGCTGCAGAATCTGTGACAAATAAGACAGAATAGGTTTGTTTGAGCTTTTGGTGTTTTTTTGAGAATAATAGGCAGGTATTTTGTCTGAATACAAATATGCGCTGCACAAAACGTTTGAAAAGCATCAAATTTTCTTCTGCTACGCTAGTTTGTGTTGACCGACCAGAAAAGAAAACCCACCACATGGCAAATACTTTCAAGTTTGTAGTTATAATGCAATGAAATGTGAAAAGGGTCTTTTTACGAAACACTGTCTAGTCGTGCAAATGCTTTATTTTGCATCTCTGTCTTCCTAACACAGTGGCTGTTGGACTGTCAAAGGAGATGCAGTAAATAAACAAAATTACTCTTGTTGAAATGCAAATGTACCTTTGTGATTAAAGTGTTGGCATCTGGTAAACAAACTAACTACCCTCTTCTCCTTTGAAAGACACGATACCAGTGTCTTCCTCAACAGACTGGCAAGCGGCCTTCGGCTTCGGCTCCTCCAGCAAACAGCAAGACGACGATCTGGGCTTCGACCCCTTCGACGTCACCCGCAAGGCTCTCGCCGACCTGATAGAGAAGGAACTATCGGTTCAGGATCAGAGCCCCTCGTCTCCCGGGCAGCTTGCGCACGGGAGCGGTCACAGTCCGGGCCTGCCGCCGTCCAATCTCAGCACATCCCACCACTTCCCCGGTGGCCTGCCGCGTGTCCACCCGCTCCACCACAGAGCCATCTACAGCTCCTTCAGTTTCCCCGGCGGCCACAACAGCCAGGCTGGCCAGCAGCAGCAGGCCCCCGCCACCAGACACCCCTGGATGGGCATCCCCACACGAAATAACCTCGCACATTTGAACCACTCAGCCAGTGCTGCCTCACACAGTAACATCCTGGACCTGAATCTGCCCCCTCATCACAACACAGGGCTGGGAGGGATCCCCATCTCAGGTACCAGCCAGAGCCGCTCTAATGTGCTCCACAGAGGTAGTGCGTGTTAAGACAGAATTTAAACAAGACGCATTAGAAAGACATTTAATATCGCAACACGCGAACATGGGTGTTTGTTGATTAGCGAGTATTGATTGTTGTCCGTGTACCTCTGTCCCGTCCTGCAGAAAACAGCAGCTCTATAGACGGCTTAAATGTGAAAGAGTGGCAGGACGGACTGAGAGCTCTCCTGCCCAACATCAATATCAACTTCGGTGGCCTCCCCAACTCCTCCTCCTCCTCATCTTCCTCGTCCTCCAACAGTGTTAACCACATTGGTGGGCCAGCGGGGCCGGCAGGCATTTCACACAGCCTCAGCTGGGACAGCACGGCCAGTTGGATGGATCCTGCTATCATCACAGGTAAAAAAACGTCGGCTGGACTCGACTTCCGAACAGATCTTCATATGCATTATATATGAAGACTAGCGCTGTGAATCTTTTAAAACGTTTAATCTAATTAATCACACTCTAGTGCTGTGATTAGTCACTATGCTTAGCTTTGTCAGCTGGTGACATAAAAACGCACGTTTTCAAAACATTAAGAAAGTGTTTTATAGTTTGAAACCAAACGTCTGGGGTTTTCAAGTTTTCACATTCAGGAAGGTTTAAAATAGTTTGAAATGTGATTTGGAAATGTAAACTGTAAACTGGTTGTGCTTTGAAGAATAATTCACCGTTGCATGGAAGGTTAAATGTTCATTGCTGTAGTTTTTAAAGCAAGATGTACTGCTAAGCCCAGCAGTGTGACTCTGTGTTTCCCCGTCTTTTCACTGCAATTGACCGCAATAGAAGACCGTTTAAGGCGCCACTTTGAACTATGTAGCCCTCTGAGTGAGAACAGGGCCACATAAGTAAAACAATAATCTGTTATTTAATATTAAAAACTTTTTTAGGTTAATCACATGCATTAACATTGGCAACCCTAATAAAAAGACAAACCCTTTTTCTCTCGCAGTTTGACCTAAACTCTGGTTGCACCTTGTAAGTCAAGTGCACATTTCAGCAATAAGGCAGTTCCAAGTGATTTACACAATAAAAACATAATAATTATGAAACAAGCAATAAACAATACATTTTTTAAAATTCCATCATCAAGCAAAAATACTTTAAACATATTGATCAATGTTCCAGTTATGAATCAAAGGCAACTCTAATCAGGTGACTTTTAGCCTTGGCTGAAAGTGGAGAAAAAAAACAGATGAGCCTTTTTTATTTATTTTTATTTTATTTTACAAAGTCTATATAAAAACCTGGCTTCAGCTGTTTTCCCAGTCAGCTGACATTCATTCAGTATGCAAGTTGCTCATCTTTTATGCGGGCAGCTTCAAATTGGGCCACATAAAACGTAGCATCTCACTGTTTAATGTAGTAAATGGACAGGTAGATAAATGCAAACTCATTTATCTGATTAACATCTCATTCTCAGCACAACAGATTCTACACTGTAATTAATGGACACATTGCCACAGATTTAATACAGATCTCCTGGTCTTTGCCACATTACTTTGTTTTTTTTGCCAGTAATCAAATTTTCCATTCATAATTGACAGCTTTAATCGGTTGTGTATGTGTAAGAATAAACCCACAATAGGAGATGAAAGCTGAACAATACTTTGTGGGAAAGGGAGAAAATCTCCCTTTTGGTTTTTCCAGAATGAAGCTCATAGAATCTGTAATAAGAGTAAAATCTATAATCGGTCCAGATTTGATTAGTTCACATATATTTTGTGGTTTTCATGCTCGTCTCGGTGGAACATGGTACGCAAGTCGCTCATCTTTTGCTTTCCCTAACAGAATTCATGTAAATAAAAATAAAAAATCTCTTAAAGGAAATGACATCATTTCCTGTTCTACCGGTCAGTCATTTTGATGTTGGTATTCCTAAAGCTGCCACCAACTCCAGACGATTCTACAGTGAAAAGCTGCATATCTTTTGTTTTGTTTTTTTTTTTCAAAATGCGTGACTGAACCGACCGGCTTTTCTGTCCCAGTCAAAAGTCTGAAGCGTCGTTGTCACTTGTCTCCACCGCAGGCATCCCTGCCTCGGCCGGCAGCAGTTTAGACTGTCTCCAAGACGACAACCCGCCGCACTGGCTCAAGTCGCTGCAGGCGCTAACAGAGATGGACGGTCCAGCCAGCTCCGCGGTGCCCGCCCCCCCACAGCCCCTCCTTCTCGACGGCCACCTCCCCCTCCACCACAGAGCCCCCAGCGGCTGGGCTCCCTACCTGCCCCCTCCCACAGCCAATCCCACCGGTCAGTTCCACTCCCCTCCTCCAGGCTTCCAGACCGCCTTCAGACCCCCAGGACAGCCCGCCACAGAGCTACTACAGAGTGCCGCTGTGGATCGCCACTGAATAGACTGGAGCAGACATCCCATCCCAAACCCCGTCCCTTCTCCCCCACCCCACTTTACACCCACTCATCCTGTCCCCCTCACCTTCTCTCCTAATGCAATACACACCAATCTGCAGAGTATGAAAAATTAACAAAGTAACAAACTTGCTTTCTTCTTTTTTCTCTTCCTCCTTCCTTTGTGTCTACTCTGAAGGCCTGTTTGTTTTTGTTTTTTTGTTTTCGTTTGTGGCACACAGTTATCCAGTTCCCTTCGTCTGCCGCCATCACCGCCCCTTTAGACCTAGTTCTGGGCGTACCACGGGATTCGTTGTGCAGCTTTACCTTCAGCAGAAAGCACAAGAATCAGTAGAGCATTAAAGTGCCCAGCGGTGACACACGAGCTAACTCCACAAACTGGCAAAAGAAACAAATTAGCAGAAGTGAGGTCTTTTTAAACTTATATTAAAAAAATAAGATAACATGATTAAGCATGATAACATTTGTGTTTTTGGAAAGTCGAAGTCATGATTATTTTTTTTGATGAATGAAGCAGGCTGTGAATCTGCTCTTTGAAGCTTTGCCCCAAAGACGCTCACTCTCCCCCCCCCTTCCCTTCCCGCCCCGCCCCCTCTGAGCAGGAGAGCGAAACGGTTCAACCTCATAGCCTCGTTGGGGATCGGTCGAGGTGAGAGAGAGAGATGATTTACACGAGAGTGCGTTTTATAAACTATTAAGGGCAGGGGGGGGGGGGGGGGGGGAAGAGAGATCGGGTTGGAGAGCGTTTTCGGATGCTGCAGGAGTTTAGGGCACAGGCTATGCATGGGCTCCCTGTTAGGTACGGACACAAATGGCCCGCATCAGAGGCCACTTGGCTCCTACTCGCTTTAGTAAAGGGGCTCCCATGGGCCCCCCGCTTGAAGGAGAGTTTTGCTGAACCTCTGTATCAGAGGATAGAGCAGTGCCTCACCACAGGGAGCCAGAGGCTGTGGGAAATCATGGCACACATCCTGAGCACTAGGGTTAGACTCTTCACTCACAGTGCCACTGTGTGGTACCTACAATAGCTAGCCCTAACACGAACAGCCACCAGATAAGATGGGCGGGGGGCAGTGACCAGATGGAAGAGGAAACGTCAAGAGATCCAAACGAGGGTAGTAAAGAGGTCAGCGGGTCCCATCGTTCGATCCACGAGGGCTTTCAAATGAGGCCTTAAAAATAGAAGCGGGAGAGAAAGAGAGTGGAGCCGGAGCGTTTCTGACTGCCGAGAGTTACGCAGTTTCTCATGCGACCCTCAGCAGCTGTATGCAAGCGCGCATCCCAAAGCGAGGTGCTGCAAGACCGTGCCGAGTACCGTAGTAATAAATCAAGGAGCCCTCAGCCTTTAGAAATGAGCTCAACCTCTCCGACCGCCGCCTTTTTTTTTCCTCCCCCTTTTTTGAAGTCTTAATTCTGATTCGTGTTCGCTCTGTCTTTTCTCTCTCTTGCCCCCCATTTCCCCCCTCTCTCCTCTCCACACACCCTCCCCACCTCCCACCGTCTCTCCCTTGCTGTTCCCTATTTAACAGTATTCACAAAGATGAACAAATTCATCCAGGAGAAATCAACACAGTCGTCATTCAGTGGGTTTTTAACATGATGTTGCAAGGAATAAAAAGAAACAACAACTTTGAGGCGCTTAACGGAAATGAACTGTCCTCTGCAGGTCTGGAAAAATAAACCTTAAATAAAACTGAAAACTCAGAGCTTGTGATTCCCTGATGTTTTGTTCTAATCCTGAATGTGTGCTGCACCGTCAGAAAGTGATCCGGGTAAGTTTATCCAGATCATCAATCTGGTGTTTTTCTTCTGGTTACCACTAGGAGGCAGATTGTTTCCTTCCATAGTTTTAGCCTCTGCAGCAGCTACAAGGTGACGGCGAAATGACTTTAATAGTACGATACTTTAGGTGGCACATTTTCTAGTCCTGTTTATTTGCTCACCTAAATGCAGATCAGAATAATCTTTTAATTGAACGTGACTTTTTTCCCCCCAGCGCTGCAGTAAGTAGAGCTTGTTCTGTACTTTGGTTTGCAGCTCTGCAGTCTTCCTGCTGAATGCGTCTTATGGACACTGACATCAGATATATTTGGTGGGTGGTTCATAGTTTTTCAAAATTAGATATAACTGCACCACACTAAAACCTTAAAATGAATAGTCGTTAATTGCCCCAACCTGTATTGTGGTGCAGTGATCTTTATAAACGAACAGTATTTTAAAGTCTTTTCTCTGAGCTACAGGAAGCCAGACTTTGAAACTCAGGTCATCTGCTCTATTTTCCTGGTTTTAGAGAGAATATGAGCAGCAGCGTTCTAAATCTGAGTGATTTTTGGCCATGTACCTTGTTTTATTGCAGTTTTCTGGCAGAAAACATTTGATTTCTATTCAAAACACCCCTCTATTTCAAAAGGTTCACTCCAACAGGGTTCTTAAGGACTTTGGAACAGAAACACATCAATGGGCCTGAGGCGCTTTTCCACAACTTCATCCTCTGTTTCTAACCAAAACCACTTTGTGTGTTGATGAAACAATCAGTTACAGTCCAGGTAGGCTTCATTAATTCAATGGCAAGTTTTCTTGTCTTTCCCATTTTGAACAGCACCTGAGAGAAAAAAATGATCTCTTCCTCTTTATACCAAGAAGAAGAAAGTAAGAAATCACTAAAGAATTTTCAAGCCGATATTACAGAAACCGAATACAGTGTATTCCTTAATATGCTGCTTATTGTAACAGCAAAAATCAGACGAAAAGTTAAACTTAATTACAACAAAAACTACGTAAATATATAATTCACATTAATTCATTCGCCAGAGTTATTGCATCAAAACACACAAATGACCAGACAACTCGCCCTTTTTATTTGCTTTTAATTAGGTTGGATAATATTACAATGACGGTCACGTCACTAAAAAGTGACTGAAACTTTGTTTGAATACTTTCAGATTTTAGGCTGACTAGGTGATACGAAGTGAAGAGTTGCAAAATGCATGACAGAATAATGAAGAGGAGGCTCTGGCTGCAGACTGAGGACATTTTTACTGGGAAGAACAATACAAGAGTACAGAGAACCTGCACTGGTGGCTGTGTTCAATATGGGTGATATGGCTCTCCGCCCAGGGTGTCATTCAATCATGGGGCAATATTGGCACTCAACAAACAAAAAAAAATCTGTCAGTTTAATGTCCAGACAATAAAACATGTACAGTTAGCAATGATGACTATTTACTGATCCTGCAGCTGAGTCCCTGGGCTGTTCCACTGTTTCAAATGTCAGTTTTCTACTGGAAAACTGAAACTTAGCTTGATTTCTACTGGAAATCATTAAAACTTAGCTTGAGATTCGCAAAAACTTCATTCTAAAGGGACTGCTCAAAAGAGTGACAGCTAGGATAAGAAATATGCAGATTTTTATTTTTTTGACTTATGATTTTTTTTTTTTCAAAGCAAAATTATTTTGTTTCCAAACTTACATGAAAAACTACCATGATCACAAAACGCTACACTAAAACACAGAGGAGGTTCCGGCATGCTGTGTGGAGCTAAAACATATTACATAGTTAAGCTATATATATATTTTTTTTTCAAGCAATACATGTTACACAGTGTTGGAAGATTTACCTCGATGTAAACAGTTTTCATCCAAACAGACCTAGCAGCAAAGAAAAAGAAATGGCTAACGCAGCCAAAAAATAAATAAAAAAAATACAATTTTTAATTGCAAACAGGAAAAATACATGATGACATTTTTTTATAACAATTACACCCGCTGGGCAGTCAGCTGTTTACAGAGTAACGAGACACAGATAGACGTAGAGCGCAGGACGGCTGGGGCAGCCCCATCTGGTCTGGGTCTGAAGAGGCAGCAGCAGCAGCGGAGGCAGAAATATGCAGACAGGCAGCAGATTCAGAGGCCATGACAATGAGTCAGCAATACAGCGGAGGAGGCTTAGGAGGGGGAGGGAGTGGAGTAGTAGGGGGTTGATTATGTGATCGGGGAGATGATGCATGAAAAAAAATGCCATCTGTTAATTATGGAGCTGCAGAAAATAGCAGCAGAGGTTCGGTTCTGGTGGACCAGCACAAAGCATGTCCTTACAGAAGCCAACCTTTAATAATGAGTAGAGTATTGATTCAATGAAACTGTGTGTACCAGCTCATTTTCTTTTTTAAAATGAGGAAGAACGCAAATAAATTGTTAAACAAATTAAGCTTTTTTTTTTTTTGTAACTTCTAATAGAGTATTTAGTATTCAGATATGTTTACCTTTAAACTGCTGTCCTCTCACATCCAGTGATTAGATCTACACTAAAGTGCAATAAATCAATGAGCAAGTACAAGCAGCGTCGAGGCGCTACATCGGGTTTTCACTCTCTTCCACTGCGATGCCCTCTGCAGGGGTTCGGTCTGCTAAACTGCTGAAGCTGTGCGCTCCTTGAGGACTGCAGCTACCGGATGAGGGCATGTTTGGAGGGCACAGGAACTGCAGTGGCTGGTGTAGAAGGCGAGCTGAGCCTGCAGGAAGGAAAAGACAAGGCAGGTTTAAGCAATACCTGGCAAATGAAAAAATGACAAACAGTGAAAGCCGGAAGATTTATGTATGTAAAAAGTAGCTTAACGCCAGCTGTAGGGGGAATTTTGAAGACGTAATGAACAATTATATTAAAAAACAAAAGCAATATTTGTACAATTGAAACCAGGTATTTGCATACAATGCAAAAACATAAAAAGGTTTCTCAATCTTTTTTATGTTTTCACGTTTCAGTTATGTGAAAATACTGTAAGTCTTTCTCGCTGAAGGTCACTGAAAATGATCAAAATGAATCCTAATTTGCTAAATGTTATAATAAAGAGTGAAAGATTTGTTTTTACTTTGTTCAAATTCAGAACCCTCACCAAAGTCAGGATGCACAGATCCTTGTATGACGGTTTTTGTATTTTTCCTAAAGGCATTGAAGTAAATTGGAGACACAACTTGGATGTATTTAACAGCCTGAACTCACTGCTTCATGGAACAAATCTAAATAAATCAGAGCAGGTTTCAGAACGAGGAAACATCTGCTCCATCCTACTTTCACAAACCTAACATTATTTCTTCTGGAAGAAAAATGGGAAAGCTTGCATTTGTAATTGTCACTGTGAAGTGGAGCAATGACTTTATGATTAGAGGAAGATACATTAATAGCTAATCGAGATCAGAAATAATGCTTTAAAGCATAATTGCTACTGTGAAAACCATGACAACCGTTACCGTGTCCGTGAAGGAATCTGACTCCACTTCTCGCCTCGGTGTCGTCGGCTGTCATCTCTTCATCTCTGTTGGCGTTGATAAAAAAGAGAAGGAAGGGAACAAAACTCAGTCATCCCCCTCATTGAGGAGCGATGTTTTGACTCATGTCGATGAGTCTGTACTTACCCAAGACGTTGAGAAGATTTCTTCCTCTGGTAGAGTGTGCAGATCCCCACTGGCTCACACAAGCCTTTCTTGTAAATTCCTCCAGCAGTCCAGTTAATGTGTCCTGGTCAGGAAAACTGACCTGCGGCTCCATCACCACTCTATTTTTTAAATGTAACATGAAAAGCATTTTAAATCCAGCGATGAGCTCTACATGTAAGAAAGAGTCAACTCATGTCGCATTTTCACTTTTGAAGGATGTTGTGCAGAAAAAATTTAGTTCACAAATAAAAAAAAATTTAAAAATCTGCTGCAAAACTATCCACATTCTTACAGTCAAAAACAGCAACAGGCTTTCAGTTTTTATCTTTAGGTTTTCAGGAAAGCTGTGATGTCTGCAGCCTGAAGGACATTAAATACAAACATTTCATAGAGTAAATCCCTAAACTATTGTTATAGGACTGAACTTACTAATGAAATGTTCATACTAAAACAAAACCATTTTCAAAAAAGCCCAAATTTATAGAGTTGTCCCTCTGTTTATCATACAAATAAAATATATAAATACATTGCAAGTTATGACACAGCAGTATCTATAAATAAAATACAACTAAAGACAACTGTTTTATATTTTAGCTGATTAGCTCTTTTTCCTTGTTTTTTGCACTCTAGAAAAGGTAGACGTGCTGAAATGCATGAACGTCTTTATGTATAAACAGCTGACTCCAGTATCCTAGCCGAGAAAAGCTCCAATCTATTCTCATGTTTTAGATTGTTTAAAAATTGCACTAACTTATTGTGAAGTTACAGAAGTTTTAAGAAGTATTTTTTGATGATTATTTTTTCCCAGG
The DNA here is from genome assembly GCA_902982915.1 of Phalloptychus januarius. NCBI lineage: Eukaryota > Metazoa > Chordata > Actinopteri > Cyprinodontiformes > Poeciliidae > Phalloptychus > Phalloptychus januarius. The sequence goes on along the minus strand of CADWAE010000471.1, from coordinate 13,823,450 downwards.
ACTAAAAGCGACTAGAGTCTCTGTGTGTTAGAGAGCAGTCGGCGTTACACAGCTCCGCAGTTGAACAGCATTCCACTCATTTTCTTTTTCTTAAAAATCAAGATCAAAATAGCTGCAGAATTGACACTCTAAGCTGTTTGTTGCATTTAGCAACTAATAGGTTTGATGGTTGACCACAAAGGGTCAGCTCAGATGTTTCAAGTGAAGTTCTGGGAAATTATTATCTCTAGCAATTTTATTACAGATAGTAGAAACATGTGAAATAACTGTAAGGTTGTTGAAAAGTAAATAAAACTCTAGACTGGTGGAAAACTAACAGTCTAGTCAGATTTACTCCGTCTCCTTTTAGCTGCCCTTCAACTTTAAAATAACTTGTGCCGAAAATGTTCATATCAGAAGAAGCAGATTATAGGCTGATTGGTTTAATCCACCTCATTTGTCAAACTGGTGGAACAGCTGGTCAATCTGGTTAACTTTGAAACAATTATGAGACTGTGAAAGCACCCTAAGGCAAAAACGTAAAGTTGAACTCCAAATCTATGTGTTGGGCAGACTGATGAGCAGCAGAAGACCAGGTGTATTGATAAAGTGAGCGGGCTTAACCAACACAGCAACACAAAAAGATATATATATAGTAGACTTAATATCTGCAAACACAACATCTTATCCCACTGATATAAACATTTGAGCTGTTTTATAGTGGTTTAGACGCTGTACATCTGAGTATTTATTTACATTTTAACAAGATAATAAATAATATCACTGAACTTCACTTTAAAATATACAAATTATTCCCTTCAGCTCTGATACAAAGTGGCAAACATTTCCTAATTGAGCATGTTCTATCAGGAAATAACAGAGAGCCTTTTCTAGCACATGCTAACACATGCTACATGTAGGTTTCCTTAATGTTTTGAAGACTAATACAGCTTTTCTTCTTCTGACTTCACTTCTACGTAAACACATCACCAGTAGATCATCTCATGAGATTCACCGCTCAGCATACTTTTTCTGGCAGCAGATATTTGTTCTGCCAAACACACTTGCAGCAATAAAGCCGGTGACCTTTGCTAGGGCTTCACACAACTCCAGTCAGCACGCAGAAACCGTGCTCATGTTGTCCGTATCTCAGCAGGGCCTCACTGTGATATCCTTCTGTGGTTTTGTGTTTGCCAGGTTGCCTGAGCGCCGTGCGGTGATGTAACTGAAGCAGGAAGGTCACAGCGGCGGATTCGTTGATGTTAACTTTTACAGTTTCTCGCCCAGACAAGCTTGCTGACTCTGCACCATGAGCAGCTGAAGCACGTAAGATGAGATCTACATTGCCCCCAAAGTACAAGGACGAGACAACAGGACGGACAGAGAGACGATGTTGAACATTCGAGGTATGGCTTGATTTTAATTACAGTATTTTCCAAAATGGACTCGCACCTCTTGAGCGTCGTCTTTATTACGCTGCCACCTTAAAGTTCAGTGTATTTAATTGGAGCTAAAGTAGGGTGCAGAAAGTAGGGCATCATGGTGAGATAAATGGAAAATAATACAAAATCTAACAAGTGGGATGTGAGTTTTCCTGCAATTAGAGGTCTTTTGAGGCATATTACATCTAGACATTACAACGTTGCTCATTCTTCTTTTCAAAATCAAACTCAATCAGTTTTGATGGAGAGCTGTATGCGTTAACATCAGCTCCTCTACCATTGCCATGGACTTCAGGGTGATGGCAATGTTTTGGTAGAGGGTTGGATTTGTGCCATAGACAACTGGACCAATGAGGCGACTCGTTGGTCCAGTAAAATTCTGATTGCAACAGAATTTACTTAAAGAAAAGCAGACTGAATATATGACAAACAGGTAACCACGTATCACTCAATCCCACTAAAATACACTTAAGTTTCTGTCGCAATGTAACAAATATAACAATGTTCAAGATATTTAAATACTTGTTTGCAAGACCATGCATATTCCGTATATGTTAGTGGTTTAAGGTACAAATGTTAGCTTGCTTCAATTGTTTTAAAGTCCTTTTTCTGAAGATGTCCATCCAGACATTTGTAGTTCCCAGGGTCTCATCAGCAAGGGACACTTTCTGTCAACCAGGTAGTGCTTTACTTGGTTTCAAATTCATTTGATGATTTACTACAGAGACAGAGGGCTGTCAGTACTCCGAAGAGGTCCACAGACCATTTGTGGACTTCCACAAGGACAAGAAAATTATGGACCTGCCCTTAATTATTAAACAAGTGTGTCAGCAGCCTGGCCTGATGGAAGTAATGCAAAAAGGAAGTGGGGCAGGGAGCAGGCCTTAGGGACAGAGGGAGTAGCAAGGAGAGGGGGTTTTGGACCTCAAGGTACCTAGCTTTAGACCCCAGAGATTTGGGATGAAGCACTGGAGATCCAATAGTGCTGTCAAAGCTATTCTGGGCGTTATTAACATTCAGAAATCGCTTGTAGCCGTTGGAGATTAGGTCTAATGTGCACCGGCAAGTCTGCAATTTGGCTTTACAGAGCTATAAAGTCATGACCAGAGGACACTTGTGATTTGATATAGAATAATCATATGATACTGTGCATGCACAGCTGATTGGGTCACAGCGAAAAAAGCCTGATGAGTGGCATTTTGGATGACATCAACAGGAATGGCCTGGCACTTCTGCATAAAGGATATGGGATGAGCATCTGTCTTCAGAGAAATCGATCTGGGAATATCAAGAAGCCTGACTCAGGCAAACTGACCATTCTTTATGTGTGTGAGTGTGAGTGTGTGAGTGTGTAAAGGTGAAAGCAAATGAAAATGGACAGTGAGTCAGAGAGGTGATCTGCACATGCAGGCATAGAACATTTTCACTGTGCGCCTTCATTTCTTAGACACACCTACCCAACAGCTGATGGGAAACTTTTCATTAAAAACATTTTGGAGATGTTTCGAGATGGGCGCTCACAAAGAAAGAGAAGGATGATGTTCAGTTCATTCAAAAAGCTTGTCAAAAATAAACAGACAAAACACAAAATTATGTTGTAAGTAAATTTCGAGAGAAAGTAAAATACCAACAATTTGTACTTTGGCCAGAATTTACATTGGAGGGACTTTGATGGGCTCTTCCCAGGCGGTGATGTCAGCACAAATATTTTGACTATGTTGCTATGTTGGAGCTTACGATAGTAATATCAAATGGTTGCTGAAGTGAACCCTAAGCTTGCTTATTGCCATGAAGATGTGTGGTTTCTCTGCAGCTAGCTTAAAGACATTAATCTAATTCTAAATTTACTGGAAATGAGACCTGCATTCATTAAAAAACATTTTCTTTGTTCTTTTCAGACTTGCATGAACACTCATACTCTCCTCGAGAGAACAATAAAAATCTCTTCCATTTAGGAAAAACACTTTCAGAGAACAAACAAGCTGCTCGGTCAACAGCAGCTTTCAAAGCAGCACAGAGAGATACAATTTGCCAGCAGTTGACAGAAAAAAAAAAAACGATGACCGCAAAGAACATTTTGCTATCCGGCATCGCAGGTGACTCTGTGACGCCAGCTGCACAAACCCATGATCACACAGGACCAGCCTTATCCGGATTATTGTGTTGTTTTAACTATTTCTATTTATTGCAGTCTGCAGCCAAACGGGTGAGATTTTAGTGTTTCACTTAATTAGTTTGTATTACTATGTGCATACTTGCCTAATGTGTCATTTAACTTTTTTATTTTATTTCCATTGTTTTGTCATTTAGTTTGTATCTTCTTTTAATTCATGTAAAGCACTTTGAATTGCCTCGTTGCTGAAAATGTGCTGTATAAATAAAATTACCATATCTTACCTAATTATAATAAATTTAGAAATGCAGCAAAAAGAACTGCTTTGTTGAGAAAAATAAATAAAAGTTTGCCATAAACTATGTGGAAGGGCACAGCAAACATTTAGAGAAAGTGGATCAAATGAGACTCAAACTCTGCTACATGTGCAGAACCCCATGTGCATTGGACAACCTGAAGACAACATCCCCACTGTGAAATATGGTGGTGGCAGCATCATGCTGTGGGGAGGCCGAGTTGTTGGGAAGATGGAAGACAATGTGTTAATTGGGGAGATAAATTTTAATGATTTAGAGCAAAGCATGTTACTGTGTTAGAATGAAAACTAGGCTTCATTTTCATTACACTCCACAATTGTTCATGACTTTGTGTTGGTTTGTGGCAAAGCAAGGAAATACACTGAGGTTTCTTGTTGTGATGTGGCAAACATGAAAAAACTTAAGGGGTTTGAAAAGCATTTTATGTTCACAATTTAAAGGCAGCTTAGAATAACAAAAGTAAAAAATATTTATTACCTCATCAGATCTGCATGATGCTGTTTTTGTGGACATCGCTGCTCACAGAAGCGTTTCCTTTGGCATCTTCTCCTTGTGAGGTTTCCTCTGGGCGCTTCACCTTTCACCACCAGCAACCTGGAAACTCATATATCTTTTTGTTGCAGAATGAAAGTTAGTGAATGTGAATGAAAGTTAGTCTGGGTTGAACTGGGGACATGTCCTGAATATGTAGCCTGATACTGGGAGGAGCTCCAGAAGAAAATGAATGCAAAAATGCGTAATTTTTTCTTAAAGGGGCAGTATTATGTTTTCCAGGCACACAGTGCCATTTTATAGCATAATCATGTAACTATGTTATCTTCAGCTGTTTTAAATATGTTATATTTATATAAATCAAATGTAACTTAAAAACAATTTACTTTGTAATTTTAATGCCCTGAAATTGGGTCTCTGTCTTTTTAAAAACTCCTGCTCTTTCTGAAACTCCGCCTTCAGGAAGTCATCACAACATGGCTCCTCAATTAAGCCTTTAACAACGTTTTTATCAGCGTTGCACAGAGAAGCACCTCCTATAATGAGCTCAGCGGAGGCGCTGTGTTTGCTAATTGCTGCTGGCTAGTCTTAAGGAGCTGAGTGTGGGAGGGCTGCTCTGTGAGGCGGAAACTTGGAAGCTTGCAAACTTCAGCTTCGAGGAGGGACTGCGCCTCGAAGGTAGCACTAGTTCCACCCAGGCGTTTAGCACAGCTGAATGGTTGCCATGGGAGATTAGAGGACTTCTCAAACATGCATGAAAGAATCACACCAGGTATGTTTTTGGTGAGGGAATAAAATTATAACATGATATAAAGCTCATAAAAGTAAATTTCACATAATGCTGCCACTTTTAATATGAGGCTGATAGTTTTAAAGATGAAATGCTGCAAAAAAAATTGACATTTGTTTTCTAGCTAAGTTAATTAGCGATAGATTGAATATAAACAGCCTCGGTATCGTTTTGAAAGACTTTAAAACAGATCAGCTCCAACAATCGCAGGAGAAAAATATCAGAACTCCATGTTCTTTGCTATGCTGTATCATGGAAAATCTGAATCTGGAAGATGGCAAGTAGGTGCTGAAATCACTCAATAGATGTAAAGTGAGGAAGAGAGTGAGATATAAACAGAGTTAGAGTAACAGAGAGCGCTGGTGCAAGAAGAGTGGGCCCAGCGCCAACCTACCCCACCCTTACTGCTGCTGCCGCTGCTGCCTGCAGAGAGAGGAGTGCTGCATTTCCTGAGGGCAATGCAGAGGAAGGGGGAAGAGGTTCGCTTCTGTTCAGGTCACCACACTCTATAAAACAAACAAAAGCAGCCACCTGAGAAGGACAGAGGCAAGAGACTTGTTTCCATCTCCTCATTTTGCAAGAAAGAAATGATGGGGTTTTTATTGAGACTAATGTAGAAAAATAGACAACAAACAGGACTCACCTGTGCTAAATGGGTCCAGTATAACATGAATGGTGATTTCACTGATTTGTTTCTAGGTTGTTTTTTTTAATACTGATGTAACAAATATTACATTTTTACAGTATCTTAACCACATAAACTGAAATATCTACCTTTCAATTACTAGAAAGTTTTGTTTTTGTTGAAAATATTATTTATTTTTTGTATGTGAAGGTAAAAAAAACAATTTCATCTCAAGAGCGTTGAGCTAAAAGTGACCCATTTGGAGCAGCATTTACATCCCCATAAGTGAAAGTTAAAGATGACATTTTTAAATTAAATAAATCAAGTATTCACAGAAAAGACCAACATAGAGCTGTTTGGGAATCAGCCTTTGTTTGTAAGTGAGTAAGAACAGAAACACGTGGTTGAGGCTGCATCATGCTGTGGGACTGCTTTCATCATAGTACAGAGGAACTTTAAGCATCAAAGGAATACATAAAAAAAATACAGAAAAGTTAGAACAAATTTAATGTCACAAAACAGCCGAAGCAAAAAACACAAAAAGATTTATTGCAATTATTCAAAATTGGTAAAAACGAGTCAGAACTGCCACCTAAAAATATGACATCTGTGTGTTTAAAAGAGCTTGTTAAGGCCTGACAGACAGTAGATGTTTACATGGCAACAAAAAACATGTTGTGTTACTTTTTTATATAAATTTCTTTCTGTAAATTTTTGGGAGAGTGATTGCTGTTCGCTTGACCTACCACAGTCTAATCAAGCATTGAAATCTATAATACTGGATATTAAACAGTTTCACTTTCGCAGGAGACCTTTGTTGAGCTTATGCTGTTTTCTCAGCCGAGCAATCTGTTAGGCTTGAGTTGCACAAGTGGAATTTGCCAACTGCACCAGCTGTCAATCATTTCAATCTACGGTCACAAGAACTGGAAGAAACGTTTGAATTTTAATTACGTTTGACTAAAAACATTAAATATGGACTGTTTCTGTGCTACTTCTGGTCTTGCAGTTGTTTGGAAATAAAGTCACTGCGTCCTGACAGACTTTATTACAGCATTGTATCCGACAAATATCAATATAACTATTTGGTTTAAAAATGAGCTATGCTAAGATGTAGGCTCTGACTAGCTGTTAGCCTAGCACCAGAAAGAGAGTGAATATAACCGAACAAAACTACAGTAACCAAAAAATGAAAACTTTGTAATTTGTATTTCCTATCTGTTTTTGTCTTATTATAATAATAATAATAATAATAATAATAATTTTTTATTATTATTATTATTATTATTATTATTATTATTATTATTATTACTATTATTATTATTATTAATAATATTGGTAATAATAATAATAATAATGTAGAAATGCATTGATCTTTGGGCTGTGAGATATGAGGAAAGCATATCGTTGCTATATCTTTACTGAACATTATAATATCAGTTTCAATCAACCTCAATTTTCCTTGCTACTTTCTTTATATCTATTATCACAACGTTGCCACCTGAGCTAAATGGTTGCTAAAGAAACACATCAGGCACAGACTGACCAAAATCTAAACCAGAAGCCATAAACACTACTGCCATGTAAAATCTGCATGCATGGCAGATTAAACATCATTTCCCACAGCCCAAAGCACAAACTAAACAAATCAAACAAGAATCAAAGTAATCAACAAGTAGATGTCAAAAATAGCATTTTGCTGCAGCTTCTAAGATGTGAGATGCTATTTTAAATTTTTATTTTTTTTATGATTTTTCCTACACCAGTGCAGAGGCAGAAGCTCTGAAGGCGTCTGAGGTGTGAGTCGACTTGCAAAGGGTGACAGAGGCAAGTGATCCCCTCGTGGGACGGGACGCTTAGAGTGAAACTATTACCTTAGTCACATCAATCATCGCTAATGGCTCCTAGGAGAGAGAACTGTAGTAGAGGGACACTGACAGTCCTGCAGAACTGCAGCATATTTCTGCGTCACGCAGAGAAACATGGTGGCGATCTGAAGTTTACATTCACTCATCATCAGCTCCAAGGTAATATTAATGGTCATTTTTAATGATCGTATAATCACCCAACAAACTTTAGTCAATTAAAAATCTGCTGTATCTAATCCAGCACACTTTTTGATTTGCACGTGAGATGATGACACACAAACGTGTCAAAGGTCTGACCAAACTCTTAAACTTAGATGATAGAAGTTTGTCAGGATGTTTGGGAGCTATGAGGAAGAATCAGGCAGGGATTCTACTGGAAAGTACTGAAGCACCACTGCCACTTTCCATTTATATCCACAGGGAGTAAGAGAGGGTGCAAACCAGGAGGGAAGCGATTTTGTTTTTGTTTTTTCCCCAAAATTAACACCTGCAATTATAGCTGAAACTTGCAGCTGCTCACAGAAACAACAAATCACTTTTTAAGGAGATTGAGAGTGATCATCATTTGACCTCAGGAGTGACTGAGGCTTTTGCTTAATGAGTAAAACAAGGTTAACCTTTGATGTTTACATATAATTAATTTCTTTTTCTATTCCAGAAATAAATCATGAAAACAACACGAAACTTTAGACTTAAAGACTTAAACTTGTTCTCTCTTTTTTTCCCAAATGAAGGCCTTAAAGAAAATCAAAAACAGATTAAATGTTTGGACTTGTTCGCTCCATGAAACCAAACGGTTCAAAAGCAAAAGGTTAAACTTAACGCGACCTTTATGCCGATGATGAGTGCATACAAGCTTCTGAGCCCCGACTGAATCCAGAGTGAATTTACCAGAAACCAACCCCAAGCAGAAATGATCGAAGCCTACACGAGCTGATCCTTAAAAATTTATTTAGGTTAATGGAAGATGTAGTCAGAGGTGATATAAGAAACAGAAACAAAAGAACTTAGAAACATAAAACCCTTGCATAGATCACAGACCATGCCTTTTGTCATCATCTGACAAACTGAACACATTCCAGCATAATCCTTGGTAAACACAACATGACAATGACAGCTGGATTAAATAACACAGTTAAGAGTTTGGTTTGCTTTGTGGATGGAAAGAGGAGCAGAATGCTTCGACAGTCTTTCGGCGCTGCGCTCCTTGAGAGCAGGTAAATGTGCGATCGGGACAGAAAACACAGATTCGTAGCCATCGTACTTTCTTAAAACAAACAGTGACTCCTGGAGCAAGGTACACAACACAATCGATCCAGTTCAGTGTTTCTACAGCAGGCGAAACAAATTAAATCAAATTAAATAAAAGCAGTCCAGCATCAACACTTTTTAAAACCCAGAATGCCCTGAAATCTGAACAGAGGATTGTGTGTTTCACATATTCCTCCCCTCCTCCCCCCCCATACACACACAACACACTCACAATACAGTCTGACTGAGATAACAGTGGACAATGTGTCACATTGAAGAGCTGTTAAGAGTCTAAGAAACTAGCCCTTGTTGTCCTTGCTCACATTCAGCACCGACCTGCAAATCAATCCCACATTGGACGCCAAGCTCCGTCCGTCCTGGCGCTAAGGTGCTTTTTCAGAAATCACAACAGCTTTCACGATTGAGCTTGGTTGCAGATGAAAGCAAGGGTTTCTTTTTTCAAAAAACGATGCAACTGTGTCGTAGTTAATCCGCAGCGTGAAAGGTAAAGCTCATGCAGTCTTCCATCGCCCATGCAGTTTGTTTTTTTTTTGTTTTTTTTTAGGTTTTTGCATTTAGTAGGTTTTTGTAGAGATACATTACAGCAGGAGTAGAGTTTGGTAAAAATAACATGAACAGCAGGAATGATTTCATTTATTTCCTGTTTGTTAGTTTCTTCGTTTTGAAACTAGAATAACAAAAGTCAGCTGTGTCTTCATAACCGTCTGCATCATCGGATGTACAGGAAGTGATCATCGTACAGTGATTTTTATTTAACATGGCTTGCTGGAGGAACACATTCTTTTTTTTCCAATATATAAGGCTTGTTTGTCCTAAATCATGTTACAGTGCCACCATACACAAAACAATAAAGAAAGTTTTACTTCTTTTTCCTATTAATTTCAGTACATGTTACTTTTCTCTAAGTTATTAGCATTAAAAAAGCTTTTTTTCTCTCTCTCCTTTGTTTCTTTGCTCAATTCAGCTATATTTAGTTCTGATAACATTTGTTTACAGAAGCATAATATCAAACACACACATGTTCAGGCACCTTCTCTTATTTTCACACCATAAACAACTTCAAAAACGTTTCTCTGAGTGCATTACTGGCTCTTCCTTGCAGGTTTGACTGAGCCTTTTAGCAGCTTTTACTTAGTATTTTTTTGCTCCAATGAAGCCCTGTATGTGTTTCTCTAAATAAAATAATAGTTTCTACATACAAGGACAAAAGTTGTACCAAGTCGTGGTAACAGATTGGTACAGTCTTTAACATGAACAGGTTATGTTGTCCTATTGCTCGTTAGGATGCAGTTTTCGTTGGTAACTGAATGCATAGCACCATCTGCATATGTCCTCTCTGCTAGGAAGATCACCAGTATTTTCTTCATTTCTGCGCTTTTTTTTTTTTACCCGTGAAAAATGTGATGACAGCAAACACTTTCTTTGCAGCTGGATTTGAGGCTGATATAATTTCCTTGTATATTCTATGTTATTCGGTATATACGTCATCCTAATCTACAAAGAAAAAACAAATTGAGTCATGTCCTCTGTTTATTATTATTACTATTTTTTTTTCTGTTTTAAACTTGTAATAAGTACGACTTTTCGCTTTGCCTGAGGAGGATGCTCTTCAAAAGTACAGTACAAAGATCTGTTTCAAACAAAACAACAGTTTTCCTACACCAACCAACCTTCCTGCTTCCAAAAAAGAAAAAAAAGGCATTTAAAGCGTAATTCATTGCGTTTCTGCTTCAGATTGTGTTGTGGGAACAACGCAACAGTGGTAGTCTTGTACTAGCACCACAAAGGATGGCCACTGCACCAGCAGAAACAGCTAAGACATTCGAGTAGCACTGCAGTGCAGCTTTTTTTTTTTTTTTTTTCCCAAGGATCTTTGTGGGGAGAGTGTTAAATAAGAAGAAGGAGCGTTACAGTACAGTACAGCACAGAGTCCTACTACTATATGGATGAACTCCTCCCAGTACGGAGAGCAGATTGGTGTACAATAGCTGGAGAGTTTCAAGTACATTTTGTACCAAATCTGCTTGCTGTTCTCCCGTGAGCTAGCACTGTGACAGAACAAATCAAAACCGGTATTTTACTTTTTTTTTTCTTTTTCCTTTTTCAGCAATGGAAGGAAGCGGTTGTGCAAAAGAGATGGATGGCATTTTTTGCTGTGCATTACAATGCCCCACGACTGCTGCAATATGACAGCTCTCAGCTTCTCTTTTACACAAAACACACTCAGCTGTTTCCCACTCCCACCCCATGACAACACTTCACTTGACATGGCACTGTTTCAAAGATAACTTACACTTACAACAGTCAGGGAGAGAGAGTCACGCCGTCTCTACGAACTCCATACAAATGAACGGGCTGATTGTGCGCAGCTTCAAGTGGGAAAAAAAAAAAAAGGAGCAGGATTGCAAAACCCTACTTTCCCCATACATGTAAGTGCTTGTGTAAAGGCTTTGCTTTGGGACTCTCACATTCAATATTGCATGACTGCAGTTTACACTTAAGGTTCTATTTTCTATTGTTTAACTATATATATATATTTTGTACGTGTATGTGCATGTGTAGGTATAGGTATTGGAAGCCCTGCATTGAAGCCTTCAGCTCCGCAAGTTTGCAATGACCTCGCTGAGGTAGAAACCCTGAAAGGATGCACGGTGCACAAAGAAGTAAAACAGAAGTGGATGAAGACTCTTCCTTTTTTTTCTGTCTGTCTTTCTTTTTTTTTTTTTTGAATGAATATGGTAAACATGCAGAAAACAATCCATTGCTGCTTAATGGCATCATTAAACGCATGCCAGCACAAACATTTGGTTGTGCACATACCACAGTCACCTGCTGTGTGAACCTTACTTCATCTGGCATTCACTAACATCACACCCGACAGTGTTTGACACTGATATACACCGAATCTACCCAAACACCGTTTGCACACTGAGGCACTTTCACTGATCCTGTTGGTGGAAGGGATAAAAGGCACTGGAAACTAATCTCAGAATACGTCTATGAAACATGATTCTGTTCTGTGGACTCATTTTGTTTATTTTCTACTAAACTCTGTGGTTAAAGAAAGAAAGAAAAAAAAATGACTGAAAATATAGTTAAACTGTTTTTGTTCTCAAAGAAGGTCCATGCACTCCTCTACTGACTAATACTGTAACTGGTGCTTATAATGATTATATGCATTTTCCAATATTACTTAGTAACTTTCTTTGTCTACTTTTAAATGAGAAACTCCGCAGCCTAAAAGTTGGATTTCTGTAAATCTGATCACAATTCAGAAAGACCCAGATTTTTAAATTCCTTCAGTTTCCCCGACGACGGGGAACTGAGAAATGCATGAACCGCAACAAGCCGTATACATCATGCTGTATACATTGTACGTTAAATATACCAGGATACAGAAGTACCTTAGTGGTTAGGCCATAATGCAAGTAACTTTTTTTTCATGCTATGATCTCATTTATGTACTGTTCCCTTAAGAGTTAACATTCAGTTTCTATACTTCTACACGATTAGCAATTCAAAAGAAAAAGAACTCATCCAGTGCACTCTGTATGGCAACATAGGGAGAAGTGGGAAATGGAGGCAGACATCCAAACGAACATCCTTTCCCCTACTTTGTGACATATGCCTCATGCATGCCGGTATCAAATGGAAAGTCTCTAAAATCATGCTCGCATGAAGCTCACTTTTACAAGTTGTGCTGTGATGCATCTAAAGGGCATGGCATCGGATCACTTGGTGATAACACAATTACGGCAGCTGCTGCGTGAACAGCAGCATTGCAGATGTCCGTGAAGCAAGCAGTTCACCATCTGTTTACATCCAAAAACAAGAGAGAAGAGCAGTCTTCCTACTATAAGGTGCTTTGCTGAGTTGCAGATCCTTTGCAGGGGGAGAGGGTGAGGGTTTGTGAGAGCGGGGAGGCGAGGGTTTAGGATGGGGGGGTCATCTACCTTCTTGGCGGAAACCACCTGGCTTAGAGGCTTGAATGTCTGCAGTCATTTCTGGTGCATTGTGCAGCTTGCTGATCAGTTATCTGTAGTGCATGCATAAGATTTTTAGTTATCACACCATCATCTGACAAGACAAGGTGTGCTCTGTGTCCTCTAAGGAGCTGTGAACATGTGTAGTAATCAATGTTTTCTTAACATTATATTTATTGGATCAGTACAATTAATTATTCTATCTACATTGGTATATACTGTAACAACTGTGTTTCTTTTGCTTTTCTTTTTTTTCAGCTGAGTTGCAGGCCTATTGCCAGTAGAGCGCTCTGGGAGCTAAATTAAGCATTCCTATCAGATGGTCTACTCCCCGTGTGACACGAACGATCGAGAGTTCCTAGCTGATGCCTAAACATCTGTGAGCAGCTTGCTTTTGTTCACACAGTTCTGAGTGGCGATAGTGCAATTTCCAGTTCTAAGGTTCGCCTCCCTAAAGTTGTCGATGCTATTGTTGATGTCTCCGTCAATCTCCATGTACTCTGACTTGCTGACGGTGGAGGAGCTACGGCGGCTGGAGTTGGTTTCGGACGGGATGTTGGGGTTGCTGACATTGAGAAGCTGGGCCTGCTCCTCTCCCTCCGTCTCTCTGTGGTAGAAGTAGTTGAAGTTGGATACAATGACAGGCACTGGGAGGGCAATTGTTAAGACTCCAGCGATCGCGCACAGAGATCCGACAATCTTGCCCCCGATAGTGACTGGGACCATGTCCCCATAACCCACAGTTGTCATGGACACAACGGCCCACCAGAAGGCGTCCGGGATGCTGCCGAAGTGAGAATCCGGCTCCTCGGCTTCGGCGAAGTAGACAGCACTGGAAAATAGGATGACTCCGATGAACAGGAAGAAGATCAGCAATCCCAGCTCTCGCATGCTGGCCTTAAGGGTCTGTCCGAGGATCTGAAGTCCCTTGGAGTGTCTCGACAACTTGAAGATCCGAAACACCCTGACCAGACGGATCACCCTGAGAATGGCCAGAGAAGTCGCTTGCTCCCCCACCCCTTCGTTTTCTGGGTCTTCTGCCAACTCAGTGCCGAGTGTAATGAAATATGGGATGATGGCCACAATGTCGATCGTGTTCATCATGTTCTTGAAGAAGGCCGGTTTGCTGGGGCATGCCATGAAGCGTACTATCAACTCAAACGAGAACCAGATTATACAGAGAGTCTCAATGACGAAGAAGGGGTCAGTAAGAATATTTGGTTTGTAGCGTATTGTAATGTTCCCAAATGTCTCGATTCGACCCATAGGGTCTTCTTTTAGCTGTGGTAGAGTCTCCAAACAAAATATGACAATTGAAATGAGGATCACCATCACAGACACAATGGCGATCCCTCTTGCGGTGCCTGAGCTTTCAGGATGCTCAAAAAGAAGCCAGATCTGACGCTGGAACTCCTTCTCAGGCAGCGGGCGCTCTTCCTCTCGGATGAAACCCTCATCCTCACGAAACCTCTCCATTGCGTCCACTCCCAACTCATAAAATTTGATTTCTTCTGAGAACATATCCAAGGGCACGTTTACCGGCCTTCTTAGCCGGCCCCCTGACTGGTAGTAGTACAAGATTGCATCGAAGCTGGGCCTATTCCTGTCAAAGAAATACTCATTTCTCAGGGGATCAAAGTACCGCATCCGCTTTTTGGGGTTACCGAGCAAAGTCTCTGGAAACTGTGACAGGGTTTTCAACTGCGTCTCGAACCGGAGGCCCGCTATGTTGATGACCACTCTTTCGCAACACTCGTGGTCATTGTGATCCGGGGGGTAGGTGTCCTGAGGATGTCCCGGGACGGCTGAGGTCTCGTCCATGTTGTCCCCCGCTACAACGGTCATTTTCGGGGGAAAAGAGGTGGAGGAAGATGCGGCGGTGCAAGAGACGGAGCAGGAATCGCGGAGGGCTGCCGGTTAGTCTGACTGGCCAGGCATTCACGGTTGGGAGAAATTTTTCCACTCCTCAGCTTCCCACACCCCACAGATCGTTGGAGGCGTCCCCAGTTGCGAGTGGGGGGGGCGGTTGGCTGCTTTGCCTCAGTGCGGCTCCACTGCGGCTCTCGCTGACTTGACCATTGCAGCTCCCCAGTGCATGTGAAGCAGTCGCTGCTGCTGCTTCTGTCAACCAAAGAGAGAAGGAGGGAGGGATGGAGGGAGGGACGGAGGGGATAATGGAATCAAACAGCCGAGATATTTTGCTGGCTCAGCACTTTCTGCAGTTTATTTATTTATTTAGTCATCTTCTTCCCTGGGGGCTGCAATTAGAGCAGTTAGTAATGATGGCAAACACATCTCATTCAACAAGAATTTTTCAACCCTGTTTCAAAGACGGGAAAACATTTTTAGCTCTATGTGCAACTTCGGAGTGTCTGTCCTTGGATTCTCTAAGGTTTTCAAGCCAAAAAAAACTCTTTGTTGTTGTTTTGGTTGGAGAGGTAGCATTGTCCTCATGTCACATCATGTCTCTGCAAGCATGTTTGTCTTAGCTTGTCTTAAGGCAGCGATTTATGCTCCACCACACTCACCAGTCTGAGTTGGACTGTGACGCATAGCCTTTTATTTTTTTTATAATTTTTTTTTGTACAGTTTCTGCATGCCTTTAGCCCTACAAAGCTAGTGGCAATTTGCAAATGGTTAAAGCAAGGGGCACAGCACTGCAGCAGTGTGTTAGTCTTGCAAGGTGGAGAGGAGGGAGGACAAAACAGCTCTAAAGCTCTACATAAACTTTTGTATTCAGTTTAAGAGGCTTACCGTGGTTTGATCTTGAGAGGTCCTGAACAGCTTCGAGCAGAATCATCCAACAGCAGAGCAGCAGCAGCAGCAGCAGCAGAAGCTTTTAAGGTGTGAAACTTTTAAGTTGCACCAGCCTAGAACCCGGGTCATCTAAGCTGCACTCTTAAAATAAGACGAGTCGTAGAGGAAAGCTGTGTAATTTAAAGATGAGAGGCGGTGGGGAAAAAAAATAAAAATAAATAAAAGAGCGAAAAGAGGGGAACTGCTATGCTGCAAAGCCCCTAGTTGCTTTGGCAGCGGCACGATGGTGAGCAGAGCAAACAGCATATGAGCAAACCGCAGGAGAGGAGATGTTGCGCTGCAGTTCGGAGAGAGATGCATTAAGGGGCAATAAGCGAGCCCTTGGCATTCCCAGACATCCCTGCATCAGCAGAAATCTGCCACAAGACGAGATGACGGGCAGGATGTGCTCCGGCGCAGGACGGTGAACACGATTTTTTCCCCCTTTTTTTTTAAAAAAAAAAAAAGAAAGGAATAAAAAAACACACGATTAAGAATTAGAGCTCAGAAACAGACGAGTGCGGCATCGACGTCCGCACGGTTTCTCAGCAATGTCAAGCATGTTTGGCTTGATCATTTAACATGCAAGTACAAGAGGAAGCAGAGAGGGGGGAGCGGGGAGGGGGGGTAAGGAGGAGGAGGTGGAGGAGGGGAGGAGTTGGAGGGTTTCGACGCAATGCAGACCGGCTCCACTAAAGGACGCCGCCAGAAGTTCTCCACACAGCACAAAAACAGGAGCGCCTATGTACCAGCACTGCAGGCTGCAAGCACACACAGCTCACCCGAAAAGTCTCGGAAGTCTGACAGCTCGGGTTCTATCTGTGCTTGGAGAAAGCTGGTCCAAATGAATGAAACATCCTGATTGGCTGTGCGGATGTTGCATAGTTGTTTTGTTGATACTGGCTGAAGCATAGCAGTGTTTGTTTGTTTGTCGTTGTTGTTGTTTTGTTTTTTGAATGAAATAATATTGTTGCTTTTCTCGTGCAGAGATAAAGAAAAACGCTCTGCGAAGGACACAAAAGACTTTCAGCACCACGGAGAGCGAAAATCATGGCTCCTACTCAGAAAACCTAAAAATGTTCCCCACATAAATCTGACACAAAACTTTTTTTAAAAAAAATAATAAAAGAAATCCAGCCTCAAACTTTGGATCATTATGCTAAAATATCCTCTGTGGGGTTTTTCTACCATTTTACACCAAAGCTATGTTACAAATATTTACTTTATTCAGATGCATCTCAGTCAGTTTGAGCATCATCAAAACGTTAACTTATTTCAGTAATTCAGTCCAAAATTTTTATATATTAAATCGATTTATTCAATTTGATATATTTTATTCACTTATTTAATTTCGTAGAGGTTTGTGACTTACAGCCAATGCAAACCAGCAACTCAGCTTCTCAGAAAGTTATTGAATAAAGCCAATAAAAGTATTTTCAATACAGAAATATTTGGTTTGAGACACTCAATAATAGGGGAACTATGGACTTAACAGTTGTCCATTAAGATTCATAGATATTCTGCCACAGGATATTGGATACAACTTGCAGCAAGGCACTTCTTAACCTTTGTACTCTTTTCTTATTAGGCATATTTTGCATTTATTTTGGAAATCAAAGTACTACACTGCCGGTGATGAATGGAGAGGAACAAAATTCAAATAGGTTGAGGTCCAGTGGAGATTATCAGCTGGTTTATTGAGTCATGTCATCCTGCTGCTGGTTTGGTTCCACAGGCCCAAAGTCAGCTCAGTCACCAGGCAGAAAATTCATGACAAATACTCATTATGATTTATGGAGATACAGATTTCTTTTTTTTTTTTCAGCAGGACTTGAACTGACCCAAACTGCAGGAAGCACCAACATCTACTTTAACCATGGCTTTACTGCGGTTGATTGACCTGAAAACGGATCCGACCACATAGAGAATCTACAGAGAAGGTGAGAGACACCAGAGCCAAAAGCAAAGACAAGCTGAGCTTCACTATTAAAGCAAGCTGGGCTTCCTGAACATATCAACAGAGCCACAGACTAACCAGCTCCATGCTGCACTGCATCGAAACAGATGGTCATCAGTCAGCTGATATTTCTGTATTAAAAATATTTTTATTTTTGCTGAGAAAGCCACTTTGGGAGATTTTGCAAGTGATAATTATCAGAATGAACAGAAATACATCACTTCAAGTAATTAATCTGTGTGAGTTTCGCTTTCTGTATTGAATTACTGAAATAAATGAACCTTTTAAAGGATTTTACAATTTACTCAAATGCATATCTGCATGTCAGGTTCTTGTTCAGACTCTGATGCACCAGTAGAAATAATACAAATAGCGGCAAGATGATATCTATCTCATAGTAGTTCCTTTAAAAAAACAAACAGCATAAGATACATTCGGATCTGTATTTAATTAGAAAAATATATGTCTTTTATTACATTTAAAAAGTTACAATGAATACATGACATGCATGTTGGCACAATACGACTGCAGGAGTTTTTGTTCAAAGCTGGTTGCAAAACAACAACAAAAACCTGCAAAAAATACAAATAAAAAAATCAAGGTACACGTTGGATTGCAAGAAAGGAAAGTGACAATTGAAAATTACAAAATTACAATGTATATACATTAGAACTTTTATATAAATTAATTTACAATGGCAAAACAAAATAGTGTTACGTTACAGAAATAATGCACATAACATTCATGACAACTGACAGGAGCTTTTTTTCCAGGATCGTCCACTTTCAAGTCTCTGCAGTGTACAAGAGTTCAAATAAAAAAATAAAATCCATGAGGTTTCGAAGAGAATGCCACAAGTAAATCTAGTGACTGAAGGAAGAAAACGCTTCATTTAGTCTTCTGTCTCCTGCAAAATAAGCAAAAGTTTATTAAATTAACTTTGCATAGATGACAGATCATTTCCAGATGAATGCGGATCGTCTCTAACAGGCGATTCATCAGTCAAAGCTTCAACAGTGCAAAGATGTTCAAGAGTTTAGCTTCTGCTATTTGCAGATGCATCAATCGGCCACACAGTGGCGCTAAGGCACAACTTATCTGTTCAGCACTGGTCGGATTATGGCTGCACACTGCAAGATCTATTCATCTATCCATCTATATTCGCTACACCCTTGTCCCTACTGGGATCGGGAGGGGGCACTGCAAGATCTCTTTAGCAATATTCATAAGATATTATGAAGTGATCGATGAAACTCATACAGGAAAAAAAGTCAACCTTTCAAAAAAAAAAAGGTTGACTCTCTTCTGAAATCGTGGCATTTGACAGACAAGATATTTAAAGCTAATTTGATTATTAATAATCTTTAATCTGTTATTTTCTTTTATTATAAATGACGGTCGGTGACCGTCGGGGTTGGAAGTGTTAATTGCTGTAATGTTTCCAATCTACTGTTTATGTTGGGTGTCCATGTGGCTCGTAGTAGAGGGGTTGCAAGACTTTTATGTTGTCAGCCAGAGGCACAAAAAGTTTGGAGAACACTTTATATAATAATTAAATAATACATTTTCTTGGGTTGGGTGAATTAGATGTGATGATTGTGCTTCAAAAACGTCATCAGAAAAATGTTAACACTTTCACACCATCCTAAAGTTAGAAGCCTTTGATGCTGCACAGGCAAACGCGCCACACATGGGAGAGTGATGACGCTGGAAGACGTGCAGGGGAAAACGACGTACTGTGACCTGCAAGGGAGCTGCAGTCCCATGCAGGCCGCAAACCAATAAGCCATGAACTCTACAATGCCAGCGTTAGGACATAACGCTGGCATTGTAGAGTGTGCGTGTGTGTGCGGGGGTGTGTGTGTGTGTGTGGGGGGGGGGGGGTGTTTTTGCCCGTCTGTCGTTCCATGTTTGTGAGTATTGCACGGCTGAATTCCTTCCTTTAACAAAAATAGTTTTTGCCTAACTTCCAGCAATGCATAATAAGTATTAATGCAGTTTTAGCTAGCAATAAAACATTTTTTATCCGTTTATTTTCTGCTTTTACTTCTTCCCCACTAGTCTGGGTCTCATAATTTGGTTTCATAAATATTCTTTTTCTTTTTTTCTTCATGTTAATATTTCATGCTGCAGACTCGAGGAAGGACGCCCACCCTAAAGCTTTGCCCCACCCTGAAATTCTTTCTGAACGTCATTCTAACGCCTTAAAATGGCCCGCCTGATACTTAACACCGTAAAATGACACCAGAAAAGCTTAAAGGCACAGACATGACACGCGTTATGTGCCAAAAATGGCGCGTTTATTTATACGCGCTGTCATGATGTCATGTAGTTCTTCTAACAATAACCCCACTGTGTGGGAAAAGGGGAGAAGTCACTCGAGCGAGAACGGGTGTGTTTTTAAAAAACTTAAATACAATCATTTAGATGCAGAATGTGAGGTTGGAGAATCGCCACATTTAAAAACTAAGTTGGTCAGACAAGCTTCTGTGCATAAGGGAGCAAAAGACAACATTCTGAGTAGCAATATTTACTTATGTATTTATTTATTTATACCAGTACTCTCCTTTAATTTTTTAAAAGTAATTCTTTCTAAATCTCTTTAGAAAGAAGAGATTTAACCTTTTAAATCTCTTTAAAAAGTTAAATCTTTTTAAAGATTTAACTTTAAAATTTGGTTTCACACATTTGGTTTCACACATGTGAAACCAAATATTTGGTTTCACATTTGCAATATGTTTCAAAACTAGATTTTTTTTGTTATATATTTGTAATTGACAATGTGCACTATTAGGCTGTCTAAAAAATATTGAGGATGTCAGAAGGTAAAATCTCTTAGGAATATTTTAAACATCTTCTTGAATCTCTAAAGATGAATGCAGTGCTGAAAACTGGCCCAATCAGAGTACCTAATAAAGAGACTGAGTTGAGTTGAGTTGAAAACTTTTGTAGTAGATTTTAAAACTGCATGAGTGGCTTCTCAATGCATTCTGATTTGCAAAATAAAATACATAATTTATTCTTTTTTTCCCCACCTTCCTTTCTATTCTGCAATCTCTTGTAATTTCATAAAGTGGATCTTTAGACACTCAACTCTGTTGTTGGTGTTTGATTAAGAAAGACAAATGCAGCCACATGCGCCCCAGTAAGACGGATCTGGCAAAGTCTATGTGTTTTGGAGTTTGTTATGGACCCCACATGGAACTCTGCCTCGGGCCTCATAAAACCTTGGACCAGCCGTGAATCGTAAAAAAAAAAAAAACCCTGCAACGAAAACTCACCAGAAACAAAACTTGTCTTGTTTACACATCCGTCAGCTTTCCTGTGTAAGCCTCCGGCTGAGACGCGTTTGGATGAGTCAGGACCTCAAGGTCGTCGCTCCCCTGATAGGACTCGGTTTTGGAGAGGGACTGGTTACTTTTTGTGGAATCCGTTTCCCCAAAGGAGGACTGTTGCTCCGGCTGCCCGCAGGTCACATGGATGTACTGCACGTTTTCCTCCTCTTCGTTCTCTCTGTGGTAGAAATAATTGAAATTCGACACGATGACGGGGACAGGTAGAGCTATGGTCAGCACTCCGGCGATTGCGCACAGGGAGCCAACGAACTTCCCCCCGATGGTGGAGGGATACATGTCTCCGTAGCCCACCGTGGTCATCGTCACCACGGCCCACCAGAACGCGTCGGGGATGCTCGAAAACTTCGACTCGGGATCCTCCACTTCGGCAAAATACACCGAGCTGGAGAACAAGATAATTCCAATGAGCAGGAAGAATATGAGCAACCCCAGCTCCCTGAGGCTGGCGTGGAGAGTCTGGCCCAGGATCTGCAGGCCTTTGGAGTGTCTGGAGAGCTTGAAGATCCTGAAGACGCGGACCAGCCTGATGACCCTCAGGATGGCCAGGGAGGCCGCCTGCTGACTGCTGCCCTCATGCTCCGCCAGATCCAGGCCCAAGGTGATGAAGTAGGGCGCGATGGCCACCACGTCTATCAGGTTCATGATGTTCTTGAAGAAGGCCGCTTTGCTGGGACAGGACAGGAACCTCATGGTGAACTCGAAGGAGAACCACACGATGCAGAGCGTCTCCACCATGAAGAAGGGATCAGTGAAGGGACTGGGCGCTTTGCTGTCTGCGCTTCCGTTGGCGTGCTGCTCTGGCTCTGGGGGCACCTCTCTAAACTCCGGTAAAGTCTCCAAGCAGAATATAATGATGGATATCAAAATAACCATCACGGACACGATGGCGATGGACCGCGCGGGTCCCGAGCTCTCCGGGTACTCGAACAGGAGCCAGAGCTGGCGCTGGAACTCGTTGGTCGGTAGCGGCCGCTCCTCCTCTCTCGGCAAGCCCTCGTCGTCTTTGTACAGCTCTATGACTTCCTCCCCGAGTTCATAAAACTTTAATTCCTCCAGGAAAATGTCCACAGGTACACCCACGGGCCTCCTGAGCCGTCCTCCCGATTGGTAATAATAGAGAATGCCGTCAAAGCTCGGTCTGTTCCTGTCGAAGAAGTACTCGTTCCTCAGCGGCTCGAAGAAGCGCGTCCTTTTACGCGGATCCCCCAGGAGCGTCCCCGGAAAGCGCGACAGGGTTTTCAGCTGCGTCTCGAAGCGCAGGCCCGATATGTTGATGACCACCCTCTCGCTGCACTCCTGGTCCGCCGGGTCCAAGTCAGCAGCATCTTGCAACAAAGGGGGGACCGTCACAGCCTCTTCTTTATTGTCCTGGGACACCAAAGTCATGTTTTGTTTTTGTTTGTTTGTTTACCCCCTCTGAGGGTAAATCCGCCACTCACCTCCCTCGTGTCTGTTTTTTTTTTTGTCCTCCAAAACCTTATCTCTTATGCGGGGCCTCCACTCCAAGACAAACTCTCATTTTGTTGTTTTTTTTACTTTCCTATCGACTTATTTGAGGATATCCAAAAGTCGTTGCCTGTTGTTTATTTACACCGACCTCTTGTCAGATTAGTGCCTCCGAACTGACAACTTTCAATCGTGCACCGAGATCTCCACTTGCATAAGCAGGACCAGAGGCTCCAGATGGGCTATCATATTCACACCGTTTTAAACTCCAGAGCCCTCCCCGTGTTGGAGGACCGGGTGACACTTGCTGCTGCTGCTGCTTCTGCTGCTCTCATACGATCTCATTTCAGTGAATGCACCGGGATGCTTTTTTTTTTCTTTTTCTTTTACTGATTAATGTTCCAACAGTTTTCTAAGTTATTTTGCAGTATCTTTACAGGGTCTTGCTTCGAAGTGCTCTGGTTTACAGTGCCTTGCAAAAGTATTTATATCCATGCATTGACAAGATACTTGCAATGAGCAGGAATTATCTTCAGCTTGTGTGACAAACACAAGCTAAAAATAAAACTATGAAAAATGAATAAAATCAGGCTTGGCATTCTAAAACTTAATTTTTTTCTTTTTCCTGTTGAAATTTGCAAAATAGCTCAAGCTCAGTCAAATTAGATGGAGAGCATCTGTAGACATTAATGTTGAAACTTATAGAGTCTTGACAGCTCTGAACTTTGACTAGGCCATTCTAACATGAGAATGCACTTTGACCTAAACCATTCCTTTGTACCTATATCTATATGGTTAGCACATGGACTTTGTAGCTCTGTGCAAAGGTGGGTAGAGTCTAGAGTAAGAGTAGCACTACAACGTATTTTCACACTAGTAAAAGTAAAATGTATATTCGTCCAAGAAATTACTCGTAGTAAAATGTAATTGGTGCTCAAAGCTTCAGTCATTTAATATTTAAAAATTAAATCATCAGATGGGCCAAAATGTAAAGTTACATGGAAATTTTGGTATTTTTATAGATGCAAATGAAAATAATTAATATAAATAATAGTTACAAGATGGCTAAATAAAGCAAAAGAAAAAAAAATTCCAAATCAATTTCTTTCAATATAAAACTTATGAAGCTTTAACAAAAATTGCAGGCGTGTGTCTGTCAATGTTTGGTTATAATAAGGTTGTTCTTCTTTCAGCATCCAGAATTTTTTCCTCTAGTAAGAGTTACAATATTTCATAATAAAATTACTCAAGTAAAAATAAAAAATACAGAAAAAATACTCATAAAACTTTTTTCTTTTTTGCCAAAAAGTTACTCAAGTAAATATATCTGAGTTTTGATAAGTTACTCAGTACTTGAGCTGACTTTTTTACCAAATACTTTTTTACTCTCACTCGAATAATTCCTTGAACAAATGTTTTTTACTTTTACTTGAGTTGCAACTCTGATGCTACGTGATTTTACTGACTTTTACCTCCTAGGCCTGAGACTAAATTACACAAATTCCCTTTTCTCAAACTCAAAAACTGAACTTTGAATCAACGGCATCAGATTAGACCACTTTGTGTTGATCTAAAATACAAAAGGAAGTTTGTGCCTGTGAAAAAATAAATAAAAACATGTTTAGGGTGCGTGGAGACTTTTGCAAGGCACTGTATTTATTACTGAAGGCCCAGGTTGTTTTCAGCTCAGGAACAAAGTCTTGATCCCTGCAAGTCCTTCATTCATGAAGTCAGGAGGTTATTCTTGTCTCACCGGGAACCTCCAGGACTGGATCTACTTTGAGTCACAGCGCCCCTTCCCATACCTGATGAGTTTTGGACGTGAGAATACGGGAATATTTATCTGTCCGAGGTGGATCAGGGGATGGATTGTGATGTAATTACTCTCCTATGGGAAATGTACAGGAGGATACTAATAGGGGACATAGTGGTAAAATACAGTAGTTTCCCAGCCAAAACGGGAGACTTGACAGGTATCCTGATAACCAAACACATACAACTTGTGAAGCAGAATGGCGTTGTTTCTCCTGTCTTATGATTCCTGCTAGATGTGCCCAAGCAGGAATTGATAAGGCAAAAGACCCTGAATGCTCGGATAAAGCCGGTGGCCATCCTGGACCCAGCCAGTGGAAAGTGCTAGCTTCACTGACACCTGAGTCGTGGGAGTGGATAGCGCCTTCACGAAGCCACGGCCAAAATAACATGCATCCTTAGCTGCACTTTCAGGGCTCAGTTGTAGTACTTTGAACGCAACGACGTCTGCAATACCAGAGGCCTCAGTGTTTCTCATGGGAGAAAAGAATACGAGGTCTTAGATCAGGTGAAGTTCCTGAAAAAGCACCAGTGTTGGATTAAAAGTACATTTCACTCTTTCTTGATTTCAGTTTTTCCCACACAAAGTGAATGACTGAAGCTTTAGACAATGTGGCCCAGTTATAGATTGTAAACCCTTGTGATCTAATTATAACTAGCTGTTTTCATTTGCAGTCATTTCATAATGCTGTATACAAGACACCACGGTTGTAGGCTAAACAATGACTCCAAGAATAGCTCCGGGGGGCAGTAGGGGTACTAATCAGTGCAACAAACGCAGGACGGATGGTTTGAATGAATGCGCAGCAGCTCTAAACCTGCTATGAAGAAAATAAGAACTCTTTTGCTCACAGAGGATTGCATTTCACAGAGATATCAGAGGAGCTTGATTTTTGTCGAACAAAAGAGGATTTAAAGGCAAATATCAAGTTTCTGGACCCTGTGCCACCTGCTGCGTGTGTGTTAGCATATAGCATGCGGCAAATGTCTGTCTGGGTCACGCAGCCATGTCAGGCCAAGACTGTATCCACAGAAACGTACAATAACAAACAAGTGCGGACACGTGACTCTAAATTCAGCCCGGACAAATGTGAGGAGCGTAATTGCTTAAAATGTATTCGCCGTGACATTCCTCCGCTTCAGAAAGCGCTCACCACTGAAACCTCCAGCGCTACGAGCTGCCATTTGTTTGACACGAGTGTGTTGCTCTCTCCGTCATCATATTTGTGTAAAGGATAGCGACGTGGAGGGATATAGGGCGGACTTAGTTGTGTGGCAGAATGTCCTAATGAAGCCTGAGGGAGGCGTGCCACAACGCTGACAGGACGAACGACTGCTGACAGTGAGGAACCTCCCATCGTTATTAATGGCTCCACTTATGAGGCAGGAGACCCCCTCAGTGATAAAATACTGTTAAGTCACTCAACTTGTCTGTCATCTTCATTGGTAAAAATTAACTACTAAAACTGCTTGTTGCAACATAAAATGGAAATATATTTGTTGAATGGTGCTATTAGCATCATTAATCCATTATTGTTAAAATTACAGGCATCTTACGCCTCTTGTTTACATTTTTTCCTCACCACCAGAGTCGGATTTAAAAACGATGTGGGTCCCTGGGCTGAAGCAAGTCTTAGTGTCCTACCCACGAAGGAAAAATGATTTTATTATGCAAATTACATTAATAGGCAATCCAAACATGAGCAGACATGAACTGATGCATTGCATCAATTCGTCCTCTAGCCATGAAGCATTTGTCCATGTTGTTTCCCAAGAATATGAGTTTATATCTTAAAAATCCTAAAATATTGCAACTCACATGACTTAGATTGATGATTTTGATATAGAATTATTTGCAAAATGATGAAGAAAATAAAAGAAAAACCTTTGCCTAACCTACTGCCCCAGCATACTGCCTAGTTTTTCAAAACTTTATCAATACAGCAACAAACCTGGATGTTTTAGCTGAATTTCATTTACTAAGCAAACACAAAGTAGTGCATAGCTGCATAGTCAACAGCTTTCAAAATGTGTTAAATATAAAAATCTGAAAGGTAGGGAATTAATTTGCATATGTTTGTGAACGTCAATGAACAAAAAGTATCATTATCACCAATATCAGGGATAAAACTGAAGAGAGGGTTAAAGCAAAGTACCAAAATCCCAAACTTTGAACATTTCATCCAACTCTTTTCAGTCTGGCATCTTAAGATGGGAAGGGCATGGAAGGAAACGACGGTAAGAAATGATAACGAGCTAAATAAAGAACAATAGATGAGACCAAGGCTCACCTCCCAGCAGCAGCTCAACCCTAAACATACAGTTGGATCTATTTTTATCTAAACGATGCCGTAGTGGCACTGTGGCCGGGTTTAGATGAAAGGTTATTCATTTGCCACAAAGACCCAAAGTCCAGAACCAAATTTAATTGAAAATGTGTGACCGCACATGAACATTCCTGTCAACAAACCCTCCCCATCCCAACTGATTGAACCTGAATTCATTTATTCTTAATGAAGAATAATCAAAATAATTAGTCTCTATGTTCAAAGCTATTAGGGATATAAATCAAATGAAAAGTGGATCACTCAAAATTTTGCACCATTGCAGTTATAAAGTGCCAAAATATGAAAAATAAAATAAAATAGACAACATAAATAGTTTTCCAAGGCTATGCAGCATTATTTATTAGCACAGCATTATTCATTATTCCATCTTTTGAAGCTTGTCTTTGGCTAAATATATTCAGGATGGGTTTCCTTTCAAAGCCATGACAGACGTGAAGTAATCACAGTCGCTACTTGTGTCAGCAGCTCTGCTTGGCTCTCATGTCTTCCTGAACCCTAGGCCAACTATTTGAACTGAGAGTATGCATGTCTGTGTCTGCGTATGAGTGGTAAGTGAATACAGGTGCATGTCATGTTTGAGTGTGAAAGGCTCTAATAAATTGAAAGAGAAGTTTTTAGATGGTCAACAGTGCTACTCAAAATATTTTAGGGTAATCTACTCTGCTCAAATTAAAATAAAGAAATAGTATCTGTGTGTGTGATGACAATGTCAATATTTTCTATTCAGTCTTCATGACAATCAGAGAACAAATAATTGTTAGCATTTCAATCCATATTGCTGTTAAGTAACACGTTTCAGATTGGTTTTTTATGTTTTAAGCTAAAATTGGGCTAAAACATATCAGGTTTGTTAGAGACTGTACATTTTTTAAATTGTTGAAATGGTGCAGAGCCAGTGAAGTAACGCGTTACTTGCATCGGACCACTTTTCTCAGTAACGAGGAATCTAACGCGTTGCTATTTCAAATCCAGTAATCAGACTACAGTTACTTAACAAAATCACTTTGCATTACTGTGCATTACTATTTTCTTATATAATTTGATTTTATTTACTTTACGTATCTTGGGGAGCGACCGCCGTTTCTATGCGACAGCAGCAGCAGCAACAGAAATATAAACAATGGAGGGGCCACCCATGTGGGGCCACCATGGCAACCACAGACAAACCCATGTGGGACCCATATTGTATGCCCTCCTCTTCCCCATAAGGGGCCCACCTAGGTATGCTGGCTGGGTTTGTGTCGAACGGTGAATCTGTAAGGTGTGTAAGACGGTACTGGTATCTCAGAAAACATCAGCCTTACCTACGGTGGCCCTGAGGTGCAAAACACTACAACATTAACGAAAGCACTACAACATCAGGGCCACCATACACTTACCAGTGAGGCAACATAGCTCAAATAAATATCAGTCCATCTTCGGTCTAAGAGAAGAGAAGTGGCTGAAAGGAACAAAGGTTGCTAGATGAGTTGCTCTTTTTGGCATTGAAATAGTGCAAATAGTCAATGAAAGGGTCACCAGTCTGACTGCTGCAATGAAACAGAAATATTGAGCTCAGTTTACGACACAGAATGACTGAAAAAGGTTGCTGTTTGTAAGTAACCTTTCTCAAGCACCCACACACTACCACCTTCCATCCTTGGTACAAGGATTGATATTTTTCACAGGTCAGCCTTTGACTTCTAGTGCGGATTTAATGCAACAGTAAACAGGATTTCTGTCATTCCTAAAAGTAATCTTAAATGTCACTTCTAATTGTACCTTGGATCACAATTTCAATTAGAATCTTATCACTCGAGTTTGAGTATTTGTATGGCGTCTTTCAGCAATGAGGGGCATCGCGTCACAAAAACACAAAAATGCAAAGTCAAATAAGGCACCACACAGAAAACAAGTAAAAGTTACATTTTGTCAAGTTGCATCATTACACATCAAAGTGTTGGTCAATGTTTCATTTATTATGGCTCAGACTTATTAATTACAAAGAATGAATGCTTTTGCTCCCTCCGTGTTGCACAGCTCTGATGAAGTTATGCTATTATTAGTCAGGACGTGGTAGGGCGTCAATGATGGAAACTCGTGAATACTACATGTTATCCAGACTCATCAGCCTGATCACCTGGCAAAGACCTGAGGGCCGCGCAGCTGCCTCTAATTATTAGTGTGAAAGCTTTGGTCCCAGTGAGCCTACGCTATGTTTATACTGTCCTCATTACCCGTACTTCTACTTAGATCCATCAAAGTAAGGTGCTCAAACCAAGGGCTTCCACGAGGGAAAGTGGACACCCCGGCCAAGCTCCTTGCCAGTTCCTGCGTTTTGATAGCCACCAAATTTAGCCCGGTGTCATCTGAAGTTGATATTCATGTTTTTGCTGATCGGCGATGAAGCATGCAGCAAGACATGACACCGGATATCTCGGATCCGGAGGGATGGGTTCCTTTGAATTACCTTGGCACGGGCGGGTCCCAGTCCTAGCTTGGATTATTGTTTCACTCCTTGATCAAACTTTTCCCTTTTTTAGCAGACCGAGGTGTCCAGCATTCAGGCGGGGTGTGACTACAGACGGATCAGTTCACAGGAGGACCACACATGGGTTGATAATCAAGGGGGACTTCAAAGGTCTCCCAGGAAAATTTTTATTGGGAACTTTGTTTTGCTATCGCTTTACTCTAAGACTCTTCTGACATTAGCATGCACAGCCTTCTGCCTGAGCTCATGTCGACTCCTTTAGACGTTAAATATTTCTGTGTGCGATTGATGAATATTCCCTTCAGACAAAAGTATCAAACACTGTAGTTTTGCTCAGATTATATTTTTCTAGGTAATCCTTGTAAGTAAAACAAGAACTTATTACCCATAATGGATCCTTTCTGGTGTGCTCCACTCTGTTTCTGTGCATCACACCTTTCAAAGCTATTTTAGCGTAAATTCTAGTTTGACACAATATTATTTGGCAATTGCCTCTCAAAAAGAATACAACAGGCTAAAAAACTAAAATGTTTTCTACATGCACACTATTACCGTGTTCAAATACGGTATTGAAACTGGGTTCCCTCCTGTTAAGGTAGAATTTCTGAATGAATCAAACAGGAAGGGTTTTTCGTTTTTATTTTAGATTTGGCACTTCTACGTCATATTTCATGAATGTCTGTCTTCCTGATTACACAGATCCATTTACTTCCTATTTCCATTTGTGATTGGAGTTTTCCAAACTCTCATGTCATATGTATGTAAATGTATAAACAATATTTTTTTTACATATTTGTTAAAACTGCCACCATCTCCTGACAGTATAAGATGAGACAGATAATCTGTGAAAAAATCTAGCTCCTCTGCCTCCTCCCTGTGGTCCTGCTTCTCTCTGCAGCGCTACAGCCAGTCCCCTGACATGAATGCTAAATCTAGTTAGCATGGTCACAGAGGATAGACAGTTTGCCCGTAGTGCTACCATTAGCACAGCTGCAGCACGTACACAAGCATGACTGACATTCCCAGTTTGATGTTTTTGCTTTGCAACTACACTGAAATGACATTTGTTGTAATTTTGGTGCAACCTTACTGAATTGAACAGCGCAGACAAAAACTTGCTCTTTAAATTATGTTCTCAGAAATCCAAACGAAAACTCAAGAAGTTTCAGCAGCAGCTGCTGCACATTTCTTGGTATTTGGGCTGTAAAATGCAGTGAATGTTGCATGGTTTCCTCTGCAAGGCCGATGGGTCATTGACCCCCCCCCCCCTATGCAAAATTGCTTCTAGTTTATTTATTGTGGCAACAAAAAACAATCCACTGGATGCTGAACAGAAGCATGCTCAGGAACAAATCTAAGCCTAAAGCTGTTTTTAATCATCAAATGATTAAAACTTTCTGCCTGTACAAATAATTGCAGGAGTTATTTGAAGCAAGCACAGATTTTTCTCCTCCTGATTATTTATTTTGTAGGAAGTGCCACATTTACACTGGCGCTTACAAGGCCTCACTTGTTCTGAAGTCTAGTTTACTCAGTGTTAACTCCAGCGTTTTCCATTTTTTGCACTTCAGCTGTCATGTACTTACATATCACAGCGAGCCTTACAATGTCAACAAACGTCTGGACTGTAGCGTCAGGTCACGCTGGGGCTGTGGGCTTCAGGTTAATGCCCTGTGACTGAACACACTGCAAGGAAATCCTCTAGCTTTAAAATAAGCCTCATGAGTTCATATAGATCAATTAAAATGAAGAGCTTTTTTCACTCTGTTTCATCGCGTATAAATTCTATTGTTGGATTTATTTCTGAGGAAATTTGCTGCCTGGTTTTGGGAAGATAGCAGCATCGGTTGTTCACCCAGCTGAAACGCAGAAGTTTTGTTCACAGTGTCTTGGAGAAAAGGCTCAAATATCATAAACCTTTCCACATTTTGCTAAATGACAACTAAAAGTATCTATTTATTGTCATTGCATGTGATTGGAATACACAAAGTACTGCATGATAACAATGTAAAAGCAATAAAGATGTTCGTTTTGTAGCCTACAGTGGTTTTTTCTTTTCCGGGATTACCCTGCATTTACCCACTTATTAAATAAAAAACAGTGTATCATTTTATTTCTACTCCACAATCACACAGTACTTTATGTTAGGCTTGTGTTAATCTTCCTCTTCTCTTGCTCTCTGTGAAGGCGGACGCTTTTTTCTTCTGCTCCCTTTTTCTAACCAAGAAAAGGAATTAGAACAAACTTGGAATCCAGAGACTCTAGTTTTTTTAGTTTATTAGTCACTTTTTAGCTTATTTTTAGAAACTGTTTAGATCAATATTAGATTATTATTCTGCAGAGAGACTCCTATTATTGCAACCCAGAAAAGGAATTAAAACAAACTTAGAATCCATAAAAAAATTCTTCCAGAACAGAAACACTTAGCTTTTATTATTACCTAAAAACTGTGGAGTACTCATTACTTTTACCTGTAAGTAGGTAATCTCTTTAAGTAGGAAAGAGATTACCTACTTACACTTATTTAGCATCCCAGGACACAGATTAGGACTAAGAATTCAGAAAAACGACCTTAGCAGCTATTTTTTAGACTCCTATCCTTCCAACCCAGAAAAGCAATTAGACCAGAGGATACTTACTTATATTATCTAGCCACCCTGAATAGGAACATCCAGTTTATTTACTTTGGATCAACATTATTAGCCTTTTATTCTTTTGCTCTTTCCTTTGGTTTGTTATTTTGTTTGCATTTCCTTTTTAATTCCCGTAAAGCACTTTGTATTCCCTTTGTTGCTGAAAGTGTGCCATATAAATAAAATTACCTTCACCTTCTAAAATCTCAATAAAACACGGAAGTGAACGCTCTGCATCACAGCTCTGTCGCAATGTAAATCCACATGAAGTATTGCATGTTCTTAGAACTGTCTCCCTACCCCACAGCTTTGTGCATCAAATTAAAAATTGGGGCGCAGATTTTTGTCTTTCACCAGAGCTGTAACTGAATCTATCTCTAAAGTGCAAGCCCTGTGGTGGAACCTTAGAGACTCCTATAAATAAACAGCCAGCGCTCCTTCAACACGCGGCGATTCGCCACATGGAATGATTAGCTCATGGCAGGAGCTATCTGATCTTACAGTGTGTTGCCGCAAATATTTTCTGTCAGCTATGTACGTTGGTTAACTCATGGAGCGTGTTGAGAATGCACTCTCTCAGGAATTCAAATGATGTGGTTGGTTGCAGCCTTTAGTCTCTCTTCCAATGAATCTTGGTTTATGATGGTGTTGGTGAAGTAATTTCCCTCTCTTTGCTGTACATCAGTCTGAATCCAGAAGTTATTTATAGGGTGGCGCACATGCTGCTGTTGGTGGTGAAGACTCAAAGAGTGTTAATAGATTTTTTTGTTTTTAAATGAGGATGAACTGGAGATTTAAATATTCTTGCTTGTTAAACATGAATGTCCATCAAGATGATTCTAGATAGTGATTCCTATAAATAAACATACAGACAGTCGAATATTTAGAAGATTCCCTTCTCACATAACTATTATTTATTAACCGATGTAATTTTTCTATTAAATTTCGATTAAGCGCTTCTGATGGTACAGAAAGGGTGTGGATTATTTTTCTGTTCTGTGGTGGGAAACAGATCCTCAAATTTAAACGGCTTTCAGCAAAATCATTATGGAGTGTTGCAAAAATAGACCTTCTGTGGTTAAAAACTAAACTTTAAACTTAAATTTGGGGTTTTGAGGTTTTTAGGGTTTTGCTATGTAATACAGCAACATTTGACCATATGCAGTCGAGTACAAAAATAAAAACCAAACAAATAAAATCCTGTGAAAATTGTAAATGAGCTTAACGTAAGTATTGAGAAAAAATTATTGACAAAGTGTTTTATGAAGACAACTTAGATTTCAAAAACCTTTGGATGATTGTAATCACTACTTTCAAAATGTGTCTTGACCTTAAGTCTTTCTGTTCAGGTCAATGTCAAGAGTTAAAGGTGGTGATCAAAATGTTTGCTGAAGACAAGAGATTGGTTATTAGTCAGTAGGGGAATCCAACTGGGTTACTTTAAACTAGAAAAAAATACATTAGAGCGAGCTGTGAGAACACAAAACCCAAAGTTAAATGTTGAGAAGGAGAATTCAATCCGTATTACAAAGCAAACTCGACTAAAATACTGGGAAATGGTGGTTTGAGTCTGTAACCAGTGGGCTGCCAGTTCAAACTCTGTTCATCTACATTGTTGTGTCTTTGAATAAGACAGTCCACCCGCCATGACTGCTGGTGATGTCCAGCTAACGTTCATAATCTGTCAGCCGTCAGAGGAGACA
Source organism: Phalloptychus januarius (assembly GCA_902982915.1). Lineage (NCBI taxonomy): Eukaryota > Metazoa > Chordata > Actinopteri > Cyprinodontiformes > Poeciliidae > Phalloptychus > Phalloptychus januarius. The sequence continues at coordinate 13,790,048 of CADWAE010000471.1, read as the reverse complement.
TCCGCGTCTTGCTCAGGCGTTGGAGCAACAAGAACCTCATACTGGACAGGCAGCGATTAGGGGGAATTGCAGTCGGCTATTTTACAGAAAAGCTATGGATTCAACACTTTCAAATGACACACAACCTCTGGTGAAATGCTGGGAGAGCTCTAGTGCAGCCAGCCGCACATTGTCTGAAGAAAATGAAAACTAAGCATCATCCTCCTATTACTTCCTGTTGGCTTCTTTATTGTTTCCGAATCCTGATCGTGATGCAAAAAAAAGTCTTTCTATTGCAGTTTCAATGCGGCCGATATACCACCTCATCCTATCTCAAAAATGTTTTACCAAAAACATGAGAACTTCCAAAGTAGACATGTTTCCATTAAACAAATTTATTTTTGCCTTTTTAACTCTCCCAGTTCAATGGTTACTGAAACTAACAGCTACTGGGTGAGTGACTGGGAGCTCTGGGGTTTTCTGGACCAGATAAAATGCTTTACAAGTACAGGTCCTTTTTCAAAGAGAGCTTTAAAATGTGTTTAAATGCATCTACAGCTTTCAATTGTAGCATTTAAAATAAAAAAAATAACCCATCTAAATATGTTTGTTGTGGGATTAAGCTATGGGGTGTTGAAAATAGCTCTTATGATGACTCTATTAAAACAGAGAGGCCTGCGGTTTTACCTTTCTGTTTTTGTAGCCTCACACTTCGGGATCATGAGGCTCACATTTAATGGACGTCTTTTACAGAGGCAGCAGATCCCACTGAGTGATTTATTGCTGTTTGTCTTGAGAACAGAGATCGGCGTCACTGTTGGGGGTAAATTTATCAGTTTGCCCTTGTATATATTATAGTTTGATGGCGTGTATGCAGATATAGCTCCCAATAGTGTCCCTCAACACTGTTGTGCCATTAGGTGTAATATAACTGTCTTAATAAAAACAGTCATCTAGATTATTGTGTTTACATGAGGCCTAAATAGGACAATTATATTAAAGTGAATATCAGAGAGTCTGACACATTGCTTGGCACCTCAGTAAATGCCTTTTATTATTTACAGTACAGTACAATAATATTAAAATGTAAAAAAAAAAGTCAAACCTTAACTTATTCAGTGGAAGAAAAGTCCCAGAGGAATTAAAACGATTGTCTGCTTACCAAATCCCTGGTGGCACAATAATTATCACTTTTAACATGTTTAAAAAAATGTCTCTGAAGATTTCTTCTTTTTTTTCCTTTACTTTTTTTGACCCATCAAAGTTTGTTGGAGTTTGCTAAATTCAACTAGCACTTTTACAGTCTCCATGCTCTTTGTTCACATGGACCTAAGACAGATTATTTTCAGCAACTAAACCTGCAAATGGGGTTGGTGTAAAACAGGATGGATATCTGGAAAAATATCTCATATTCTCAGTCAAGTATGGTGGAGGGTCTGTGACGCTGTGGGCCCGTTTCTCAGGCAAAGGTGTGTTGCATCATGAACATTTAGAAATGCCAGAACAGTTTAAGATAAAACTGGTGAAAACTGAAAATGGGTCATAAGAGGAACCTTTTAACAAAACAATGCTCCAAAGCACAGACACTAAACAAAGACCTGAATTTAAAAAAAGACCTGCAGATTTAGAGCGTGCAAGAGATGACCCAGGACTACTGTAAGAGGAATTATTGTGAAATGTTAAAGCAAAAGGCTGAGTGCTGTCCTGTTGACAAAGCATTGACAATAGTATCAAATTATGCTGCTCTACTAAAAGACAAACATTTTTTACACATCTTTAACAGGGGTGCCTATAAAACGAACCAGCAATATATTTACCCTGTCATTGGCATAGTAAGATTCAGCAATCTCACCAGAACAGAAAATAAGAACGAGGCACTTTATGCTGCACCGTGATGGATGCCATGTTTCTGTGAAAACTCAGGGCACAGCACGTTTTATAAAAAGCAAAAAGAAATAAAATTCTAAAAGTCTTCTGATATGAAATCAATGTAACTCGATGTCCATCACCCCATCCTTCTGAGTGCGTCTATTGTTAAGCAACGCTTCAAATCAAGAACTTTAGGAGGCTGATCATTGCTACAGACTTTCTGCAGCGCATCCAGTCTTCAAACCAGCCTCTTGAGTTTTCTTTTTATAATGACAGTGGTTTCTGAAACTATATTATAATTCAGAAAACATGAACATGAGCATCACCCATCAGAAGCTGTCCGTGGTGACGCTGGTGACCTGCGGCTGCACTCTGTTCTTGCTGCAGCTGAAGAGCCAGGCTGCCCTCCTGTGGCGGTAGCGTTTGGACAGCAGCACATACAGCACCGGGTTGATGCTGGGGTGCAGATACTGTAGCATGGTGCAAATGAAGTAGAACGTCTCCCAAGCCCGTCCGTGGCGGTACAGTCCCAGGTATACACACAGCTCCAGCACATATCCAGGCAGCCAGCATACGGAGAAAGTAGCAGCAGCCAAAAACACCAAGACAGAGGCTCTACGGGTGTTCCTGGCACTGGACACCGACATTACAGGGCTCTTGTGGAGAAAAAGTGCCAGGCGAACGTAGTTGAAGGCGATGACCAGCATTGGAATAAAATAATAAAGCACAAACTGGCTTAGGACCACTTGGTAGTGGTGCTCATGAATGGTTGGAAGACAGAAGCTGAAGTTTGCCAGGCTCGGGTTCAGACTTTCCTTGGTGGCAAACATTCGCAGAGGCAGGCTGATGAAGAAACTCAGGGCCCAGACCAAGACAAACATGAGGATGACCAGGTCCATGGTGGGAGGCTGGTACGGATTGGTGATGATCATGGCGCGAGTCATGGAAACGGCGCACAGCGAGTAGGTGCTCGCAGCCAGGCTGAACGCCAGCAGGAACTGGTAGACCTTGCAAGAGATGTCGCCCAGAGGCCAAGAGTGGCTTACAGCGGAGTGCAGAGTGAAGGGAATGAGGAGGAGGGTTAGGAAATCGGCCAGAGTCATGCTGAGAAGAAGGATGTCCAGGCGATTTTTACGCAGAGTGTTTTTCTTGGCAAACAAGGAGAAAGCCAGCAGGTTGGCACAGAAACCGATGCCCAGGATCACTCCACAGACACAGGCAAAGATCACCCCATACGTGTTGGGAACGGCCATGTTAGCACTTGTTGGTCACCTGAAAGAAAGAAAAACACCTCTTGTATTACTTCCAAACTTTTACGTTTTGTCCTCCAGCTTTATTTTATGTTCTTCCTCTAAATGAAGAGGAAGACTTCTGCAACGCTTCTGTTTTCCCACGCATATTGTTACATTACAGCCTGAAACATTTAGATATTTTTTGAGGATTTCATGTGTTAGATGAACACAGAACAGCCTGGAAATGGGAGTGAACATTAAATAATCAATGACTGGCATTTTATCTTTCAAAAAAAATTCTGGTCTGCAAATGCACAGTTGCTGTTAAAAAGTCTGCACACCCCTGATGAAATGCAAGATTTTTCTGACTTTTTTGTTAAATAAGACACAAATTAATAAATTTCAAAATATTTTCAACCTATTACATAGATTGTGCAAAAACTAGTAAAATCGTTGGATGAATTTGTCAAAGGGAAAATTAAATGTTACTGTCATTCTGTTGGCAGCATCCCTGACAACATTCATATTCAATAAAGTAGAATATGCTTCCTGATGATGCTCATTTGTCAAAAGTACCTTTTGAAAATAACCTGTAACCAGGTTTTATTGGTCTGATTTTCAAAATGCTACATCAGACCACTAATAGCTACAAGCAAAAAATATAATCATAATTAACAAAAATAAAAGCTTGAGAACATCAATATGTCTGTAATTAACCTATATAATTAGTTTCATTTATTTAAGTGAGTTACTTAAATAAATGTACTTTTTAGATGTATTGACCTGATCTGCAGTTTCTGTCAACGTTTTTACACATAAAACTACTGTAAATGTTTTTTGTAAAGAACTGTATAAAGAAAACTATTAACTTAAGTGTTTTTTTCCACAACAATTTTATGTCAAAAGCGAAAAACATTCAAAAATATTCTGGAAACAAACTAACTTTTATTGTTTTTTATTTCTTATTATGTGTCATCGTTCCTGGAACGATCTTTGTTTATAAGAAAATTCGTAAACATGAGTAAAACGAGCCTATTTGAAATTCACTAACACCAATAACATTACAATAAAGGAGGAATAATTATAGCTACACCCACCATTGTTGTTCCTCAGCTGTTTCTTCTCTGCTGCATCTGTAAATGAAAGAGCCACATGATGTGTGTGGAATAAGTTGTTTGTTTTGCTGACTTTTGTCTCGTTGAAATGTTCCAACAAGGGCAGACCGTTGGCCTCTTTGGACTCATGGCAAAATGTGACAGCGAAAGGTGAGCGAATGAACGGCAAACATTGCTTGAACCAAATTGATTCCAGTTGACCGGGTTTAAAGGGAAACGTTCTCCGCTGTCTAAAGACTGAGAGAGAGAGCAGTAACACGTACCATATGCCTCGCAGGTTGACGGTGAAACGTCTATACTTAATCACTTTTATATGCTCAGCTGTGGCTGTAAACAAATATATAGAGCATTTCAAAGGGTTTTTAATGTTTACAAGCAGTAATAACATCCTTGTCATGTTGCTTAATTGGAGAAAAAGTCTGTGATTGTTTAGCTTGATGCATGCCAAATGTTCCCTGAGCTTTACCAGTTCTCTGCTCAGTTTTAGTTAATGCTGCAAATGCATTGATCTAGCTAAAGCCTTGATTAAAAATGACCCAGTTTCTGTCAATGGAAACTGTGTTTCGTTTTCTTTTAAATATCAGTCTCGCTATGATACTATGAGCCCCTTCAGAACAGAGATATGAATGTTTCTCTGTATTGCTCTGATTGATTTCTCCTGTGCGATCTGCAGTGGCTTTATCAGGCTTTCCACAGCATTTATGACCCTGTGTCAGCTAATGGCCTGTGGTGTGCACTGCTGCTGTTAGCACAGGATATAGCTGACGTTGATGCATTTGGTTACCACACCATTACCAGTATCTGTGTCTTTTCTATGGGGGGTTGTAAAAAAAAAAAAAAAGCCACGGGGTCCTTATGTGGGACGTTAACAGCTTGGTTGTGTGCTGCCTTAGCCAAAAAGTCAACATAACCGTCAATATGTTTTTGTTATTTCCACACCAACCTCAAATGTAAGTTTTAACCCATAAATTACACTGAATCGCAGCCTAATTATACTCCGGCACACGTGCATGATGTCATTCTGTTTGGAAAAATTACCCAACCTGCAGTTTAATTAGCTTTACGTTGCAGCAGTGTTCACATTTAAAGTCTACAGAATATATTTGTTTTTAAAGAAGGTGAAAATACTGAATAATTTAGGTCAATGTTTATTTTTAGTCTTTCCAAGGAGCTGCAGCATCATAAAAATACTCAATTCTGCTGGTTTTTCCCTTGTTGACTAAGATCAACTAATTTAATGACATCATCTTTAAATGGAAATGTCATCCACAAAGGGAAACTAGTTAGGCCATAAATTAACTCCACCTTTTTAAAAAAAAAAGCCGAGATCAACTTCATCAAGTCCAGGCCTGACTTCTGTCCAGAACTGTAAAATCACTTGAACTGACCATATCTGGCAAAATGAATACCTGCATATCTGGCAACAACGTCAATAAAGACACCATGAATCAACAGGCACCTAAAAGCTACTTTTTTAATGTTTGATTAACTGGAAACATGTACAGCATTCCCTCAGTGCAAGTCCAGAACCACGAAGCTGGGTTGAGCTTTGGCTTCTATATTCTAAGCAAAACAAACAAACTGTAACTTAATTCCACAGAGGCGTTTTTCTGACGAAGCCTCTGATAAGTTATGAGTCCATAAGGGATCTGAGGTGAGGAAGGAAAGCAGTACCATCAACAACAGTCGCTACGCTAAAATTCAACCACAATGTATGTAACTAAAGTGCATAATGGAATTAGATCAGCAGCACCGTGATACATTCACAAAATAAATATAGACTTTCAAAGTGAAATAAATTATGGCTGAACCATCTGAACAGAGGTACAATCAGGCAAAAAGAAAGTTAACCCTCTGCAAGTTACAACGGCTTGATTAAATAACCATCGGCAGGTGTTACCGTAGCGTCAAGGAGAAAAACCTGCTGCTGATGCCTCTTAGTCTATGTTGAGATGTTTATTTCTCAGTGAAAAATATTTAAGACAGTTGACAGTCTTCCCAGAAGAGGACCTTCCACCAAGCTGACAATGTGCAATGTTCAAATAAATGCCAGAAAATCCATGAAGATACATCTCATACTCAACAAATGTAAAAGTTTATGACAGTACAAGCAGGAAAGGACATAGAAGTGTGAGGTTTTCCAGAAAAGTGCTCTTATGTCACAAAATACTGTCAGGTTTGCAATAATGCATCTGTGTGAGCTGAAAACCTGACTTGACCAGGTTTGGCGAGAAACAAAACCAATACATCAATGCACCAGCCTGACTTTCAGACACGGTGGTGGAGGGCTGATGATCTGAGCTCGCTTGGCAACCAGAGGACCTGGACTCACCTTTGAGCTGAACGTGAACTAGTCTGCATGCGAAGGTTTTCATGAGGCTGTTCTGAAGCCATATTTCCGACATTAAACTGATCTAGAATCGCATTGACACAGTGAAACAATACTGAATAGAAAGGAGTGGAGGGAGAAAAGGGATCCACGTTGATGTGAGTCACTACATCCAGCTATTCCTGCTAATGGTGGCTCAGCAAATTATTGAGTCATCGGCTGTAATGACTTTCAGCCCTATTGACCTCATCTTTGTTTAACGATTAATGACACACTGAAACCTGTTGTGGGTTTTTATACACCTCAGGTTAGAGAGAAGTACTTTTAAAAGCCGATTAAGCTCAGAGCGTTAATTTCTGACGTACCATTGGAAGAGGGTGTACTTTCTTTTTACCATGACTGTATGACCTGAGCAGTTTGTCAGATTTCTTGTTCCTTTTAGGTTCTTACGCGAAAGGAAAATAAGCATTTCCTCGTCTGCTCGGCCTGTGTACACGTTTGCTTATAGATTACAATGTATACAAAAGACGTCCCAGGGACGTCCAAGTTACAGAGGTGGGACGATCTAATAAATATGAACTTAAGATTTCATGTTGAAACTCCAGGAAGTATGCAAAATACAAATAGTTTATCATACAAGCACAACCCTGGCTCCAGAAACAGTCTGTCAGGGATCAGTCTGTGTCAGTGTCTTAGTGCAGCACCATTAGAAATAACAGAAACAATGTCCTGGGGTCGATAGACAGGGTCCTTTCTCTCTTCACGGCCCCTTTCCAATGGCGGCGCGGGCTCTCCTCCTCTTCTTCTCGTTCTCTCTGCGTCGGCCTAACCGGACCTTTTTTTTCCTCTTGGTGGCAACTTTAAGGTCATGCTCCTTGTAGGCCGCAGCTTTGTTGGTCTCCTGGGTGAGGTGGGGAACCGCCCCGTCCAGGTTTACCCTCACTAGGAGGTCCTTGCTGGCCCCTTGGGGCTTCTGCTGCAGGTTGTTCCCACTGAACACTTGGCTCTGGGTCCGGCTCTGCACAGGTGGAGCGTGCTCCCCGGCTGTGTGCACCTCCTCCAGCAGCTCCTGTAGCCACGTGCGGCGCCTATACTCCTGGATGGAGCGGCTCTTGTCATGCAACAGCTGGGCGTGGCTCACTGACCTTCTCCTGACAGAAGCAGAGAAGAAGGTTTGTTAAAAACAGAGAGAAAGTTTTGTAAATGAGCTTAATTTTGATGTTTGGGGATTTAGTATACTTAATCTACTGACAATATGTGCTTTTTTTTAGCCTTTTTTGACATTCTTATGATTAGCAAATGTTTATTTGATGTATCATAAAGACGTAGAACAACAAATCTCAGTTTTTCCTGTCGCGCTTGGTGGGTTTTTCACTCCGCAGTGTTGAGTTTATGTGAGGCAGCTAAAATTTATGGTCAGGATTCAGGAAACCTCAGTACAGTAGGTGGCAGCACAAACATGTCTGAGACCTGTCACTACTCTGACTTTAAGACCAGCCTAAAAGAAATAACCCCCCCCCCACACACACACACACACACACACACACATTCTGACTTTATTATGTCCATGCAAAATGGTTCTGCACTTTCTAGATAGAATCAATTGAAACTTTATTGAATTTCAGCACAAGGGTATTTTTATGTTGATCCTAAAGTTTATGCATTCAGTCGTAAACTGTAAAATATAACTTACGTTCTGTTAATGAGCACATCAGCTGTTCTCCCTTCGAAAGTCACTGGGAAGCAGAGCAAAAACACAGCCAGACTCCACTGGTGAAGCAGCACTAAAGCAAACATGCTTGATCCAAAAAATCTGAACAAGAACAAAATCACGTTATGAGTTACTGAATAAATGAATAAAATGTGTTTTATTTTTTAAGATTTTAAGATTTACTGCTATCTGCAGATTTCTAACGTTTATTTACAAAAAAAATGAATGGATAGATAAAAATAAAAAAACTGAACTTACACAACCTTTCCAGTTAAATTCCACAAAAATCGTCAAAGGTTAAGAAATTAAACTCCAGAGAAAAATATGTTCGCAAACATTTGAAATTATCCTGCCATATGCATTTTTTGGTCCATCTAGTATCTCTTTTGGCGTAAAGTCAGCCTCGGGAAATTCCCCACGAGTCTCCTCCATTCATTTGCCTCCCAACAGTTTGTGTGGAGCTATTTATTTCTCCCCAGCATCCAAATTAAAAGAGGGACAAAGATAGAAAGAGTAGCAGCAGCAGCAGCCCCATTAGCTGCGGCGTTGCAACTCTACCCTCTTCTCCAGCAAGCTCTATGAAGAGTTACTCTGCAGCATCATCATCATCATCATCATCATCTCTGGTGGCCCGAGCCGAGAAAGAAAACATCTCAGTCCAGCGCAGTGAGGGAGCCTGTGTGTGTGAGAGGAGCTGAGTGAAAGTTACACTCCGCTTTAGGTGAAGATGCAGCTACCTCAGCCTCGATCCAGCCTGTGCACCCTCCCCAACCTCCCAACCCCTCACCTCTGTCCCTCCCCCCTTACCCTTCACACACACGCGCACACACACACACACCTGCTGTGACATGGAAAGACGCCCGAAAGACCACCACACACAGAGAAAGAAAGAGAAACTCTTTAGCAAATGTTATTTTAATAATATCAAACACTTTTGCACACACCCAAACAAGAAAAGGCCACAAATAAAGCATGCAGCAGTAATTTCTTTATGAAAAACATTAGTGTATAGGGGTAACCATAAGCTAACCAAGTGGAGAGTGAACGGTTGAAGGCGAGGGGCAGGGTTCCTCCAAGGTAAACACCTCGGCCTAACCACTCTCCCAGGGGAGAATGACCATAACCTCAAAGAAATCCAACCCACAGCCTCTCGCTGCAGACCGTTCAGTTCACCGCCGTTCTGCCTCGGCAAACCAACTCACCACCGAATGGTCACAGTGGCTTCTGAGGGAGCGGGGGGCTCACATATTCACCTAATGCAGAGAGAAGAGTGTGTCTTTTTTATGAGGGCTCTGTTTACTCCCAGATTCACTGTTTGGATAGAGAATAAAGTCTTACAAAAAAAATTTACTTGGTGACAAAGTGAAATGGGAATACTCCAAAGGTTAGTGTTGAAGCATTGCAGTGCAAGCTACAACTGCGTGGGAGATGCTACACAGCTTTACATTTATTAAGCTTTATTGCCAGGAAAAGTTGCAGTGTGGATTAAAAAATGAGGGACTTTCCATTGATCTCTGCATGGCGAGGTCGTGTCATGAGCTGTCGCATTTAGTTTAAAATGTGTCACTCTAAAAAGGCTCGTGACAGAAGAAGCCAGGGTTAAATGAAAAACTCCACTGCAGATGAGTTGTTTTCAGTGCCTAATTGTTACCACTGTTTATTGGTAGAGTTACAATGATTAATTTTAAGTCTCAAAGGTTCATCTGAACCTCAGTCTCAGGCCTTAAAGTCGAGTCAGGACAGCGTCCCCACAGCATGATGGGGCTACCACCATGCATCACCAAGGGGATGGTTGTTTTGGGGAGGTTTGAAGTGTCCTTGTTTTTTTTGTTGGAAAGTGCATCATTTTGCATGTACCGAAAAGAAAATGATGTTCTCAAATGAACAAAGCCTTTTCCTTTTTGTTTGTTTTGTCCTCTTTGTGATGGACGACAAACTGGATGTTTTTACGTCTTTCTTTTAACAATGGTTTTCTTTTTGTCCCATTTCTGTAAAGCATAGACTTTTGGACAAACACTTGTTTTTTGTTTTTTGGGGGGGAGTTTCCCAAATCACCATGAGCCTCTGGGCTGTTTCTCTTGTCTAATTCTCGTCGTGTCCAGCCCGTCTAATTCTGTGATCGGTCTTTGTAAGTTTGCAGTTGTGCCTTACTATTTCTATTTTCAGATGATGGATTGAAGAGAGCTCCAGGAGATACTCAAAGCTTTGGATATTGTTTTACAACCTAACCCTGCTTCAGACTTCTAGATATATTTATGCCTGACCTTTTGGTGTGTTTCCAGGCCTTCATGACGCGGTTTGCTCCCCACTGTTCCCAAAAAAACCCTCTGAGGACGTCAAAGAACGGCTTTAATTATTCTGAGATTGAGTTAGACACACCTGGTGACTTCTGATGGCAACTATAATTGTAATGGGGTCAAAACTCTATTCAAGACCATCTGTTTCAAAATGAGCAAAATGAACAGTCGAACAGCAGTTATGTACTTTGTTTTTTTTTTTGTTTCCTGGACAAAAAGAGTTATAGATACCACAAAATTACATTTTCACAGAGATTTTACTTCATTCCTATGTTCTTTTTCTTCATCATCACACAGCTGGCAAGCTTGGTCCCATAAATTCTTATTTGGTACAGTTTGTTCTGCAGTTTCTTCAAGCTTTCAAAGTAATTATTGCATACTGTAATTGGAAACAAATGAAAGTTAACAGTGAAAATCGGATTTTGTGTGGGTGTACGCAGAATTACCAAGAGTCTTTCACTGTTGCTTCGATTCAGTTTATGTCTGGTGCAATCCGCTTAAACGTTGCCATGAATCACTCCTGGGTTTTGACCAGTTCTCCTTGGGCAACAGAGCCTCCTGCGTTAAAACCCAAAGATTTCAGTGATCCTTTTATGTTTCCTTTAGCGTCTCTATGGTTCGTAAAGATGGTGCAAGGATTACGTGGTTTTATGTGGCTGTTCCTTCATCCGTGGAAACCTGCATTCTTGGTGGACTCAGATAACGTTGGTGGTCCATTTTTCTTTCATTGCACTTTATGGCCAGGTCAAATGGTCATTTTAGTCAATATTTTGATTCGTAAGAAGATGATTTAAAATCACGTATAAAAAAAGAACGTTTGGGAGCACATCTTCTAAAATAAATATGCTCTTCTCTGGTAATGAGGGTTTGTTGACTGCTTGATTACAAATTGTTAGATATTTGATACTTGTTTCCTGACAAAAAAAAATAAAAAATTTTAGCAGGAAAATATCTAGCAGCTGCATAGCTGCTTATTAGAGATCCTTACTAGCATTTTAACTTTTCCTAATGGTCCGACTTGGGAGGAAAAATGGGTAATCTAATAAAATAGGTATGTAAAAAAAAAATAATAATAATAATTTCCCAGTAAAACTCATTAAAACACTTTTTGTCGAAGGGTTATGAAGCAAGTGGAGTGATGGCCAAGGCTGAGGCACGAGGCGCGACGCGGTTCATGCCACACCTATGACAAATTGCTCGACCAGAGACCAAGATGTGGTTCATAAAGGCGATCAAGCATGAAGTTTCCCAGATAATAAAACTGGGTGTCTTATTCTGGTTTTTATTTTGCTTTTACGTGAACTCTGTCAGTACAATATGACATATGTGCATGTCCATAAATGACTTTATCTTTATTAAATTCAATAAATTACTGCTCTTTCGAAGCATTGCTTTAAGTACGCTTACTCGTGAAATTTAGCTGCAACAGGGATTTTTTTCACAGTGTCTGAGTGAAAAAGCTGGCAATCAGAGCAATAGTGGGTTGACACAGACTTTATTTATTTATCTGAGAACTAAAGAAAAAAAATTATTCATATCGTTTGATCTCTGCAGCTGGTTCTACATATATCTACTAAGAAATGTCACGTCCACTTTTTTCCCTTGTCTTGTCCAACAAATCTGCAATTAGTACAAAAGTCTAATTGGGCATGGTTGCAAGAAAACAAAAAAACAAGGCCTTCTAGCAAAGTTGCTAAAAATTAACTTTTGGCATTCCATCCCATGTGTTCAGCCATTAAAGATGCAGTAACTTTTATTTTTAAAAATAATTTTTTTTTTTACTCATTTATCACTATATTTTGACAGTATGAGACACTGAAAAAAAATCAAGCTCCTCTGCCTTCTCCCAGTGTCCCTAATGCTAACTAGAAACAACCAGAGACAGGAGGCGGGACTTACCGCTGTCAATCACTCTCTGTTTGTTGCTGGTTATTCCTCCCTCCCTCTCTCCCCTTTTTCTCTATATGCTGAAGCTAGGACAGTCTGTATTGAGCGCTCAGGCTAGTTAGCATGGCCACTGATAACTGGTAGCAGTAAGTTGTTTCTCTGCCATTGAGCACACGAGACTAATTGACAGCGCTAAGACCCTCCTCCTTGGCTCTGATTGGTTGCTTTTGGTTCAAAGCGGTGCATTTCTTCCGATGGCAATAATACTTCCGGGAGAAGGTGGAAGAGATCGATCTTTCCACAAATGATCTGTCTCATTTTACACTGTTTTTGTTTTTGTAAGAGTTGGTTATTGCAGCTTTAGATGGGCAACAACTTGTTTTTCTTAAATAATTCGTTTTTGTGAACTTGTAAATATTTCATGACATCTTTACTTTTGCAATATCCTGCAAAGGCTTGGTGACGTCCGCTCTCAGTACGTTTTATTTTGTGATTTTTTTTTCAATGTCCATTTTTTTTCAGATGGACTGATGCCCATATTCCTGCTACATTATCTGAAGCCTCATGATTAAAACGTGCACTAATGTGTGGATCCCATGTTTTAATCACCCACTGTGCCGATCACAAATACATATTATTCATGAGTTGAAATTATAGGCAGAGTTTGACCTTATTTCCTCCTTTACACTTGGAAAAAAACAAATATGCAAGTGATCACCTTATGAGCCAACAATGGATGTGGAGATATGAAAAATAGTAAAAAAAATGTTGGAGAAAGTTATGATGTCTTTTAACTTTGGCAAATAATAATGAAATTCTAGTTTTTAGTTGTTACTTTTTATGACATAACAAGTATGAATCCAATCAATCTATTTCAAATCCTCAGTCAGTTCTATGCAGAAACCCTTTGGATTTATTTACCTTCCTGAATAAAATCTGTAAAATATATCTTTGTGTGGTGATGATTAGTTACATAGTTGGGCAAGTTGGGTTGGTGGTATTTAATAGAAAACTGAATGTTTTACAAGCAGTAATCATTCAGTTCTGCCTGAAGTCCAGGAAGGTTTTGGAGCTGTGGGACCCCCACGCTCTCTCCAAAATCAAACTTTCTTCTGTTTCCAGAGAGTCGGCCCCAACACTTTACCATTTCGTGGGGGGAAAAAATACCTCATCTGATTCCTTTCTGCAAAGACTTTACCTGCAAAAAAAAAAAAAAAATCCCATTTCCTGGCAGACTGAAGCCTGTGGAAAAGGAGCCAGGAAAGCTGCTTTTGATTCATGCTAAATTGCACTCTCAACACAGAACAGTATTCCTGTTCGTTTTTCATCCCTCTCTTGCACCGACTCCACATTCACACGTCCAATACTCGAAGCACGCCCACCCACCCAGGTAGGTTTCTAAGTATTTGCACCCTTGTTCTCCAAACAACAGGCCCATGCACTCGGCATCAAGAGAAACATTTATTTCACGTAGAGCGTTTCAAACCTATTTTTAGAGGTGTTGTCCTCGGTTCCTGAAAAGACCCACCCTATTATGTCATAAACTCTGGCTTAGGCAACTGCAACAGTTCCTACTTCTGTTACATTTATTCTCCATGTAATTTATGTATGCATGATGTATTGGTTAAAAATTTTCTCTTTCCTAGTGACGTTATTGCACAACAACAATATGCGCTAGGTTTTCACTTTAACCTAATTCAAGCCATCTTAAAACAGGTTGAGTATGATAGCGTTTCAAACTGAGACAACTAAGCGTCGTTCTTATTTCTTTTAAAATATTTGAGGTTTTAAAGTATATTTTCTCCCTTTTATGGTGCATTCATGGCTTTGAATTGCTCATATGAGAACCTAAAGTTTGTTATCCTGGAAAACCTCACTTGAAAAATTACATTTGCAGAGCTGGTTTTCCCTCTTAATGGTTTCTTAACACGCGTTACTGTACGGACCATTTCAGAAAGTTCATTTGAAGCACGCTTTAAAATGTTTTATTGTGAGCATTTTTTTGGAGAGTCTCCTGCAGCTCATTCACGCCTACTAATCATAGCTGTCATGTGAGGAAAGCTCTTTAGCCTCCCTTACCTCTTCCAGGTTTGGCTGTTTTCAGCAGCTCTGCTTCTCAGGCTGGGCTTCTTTCAAATAAATGTTCAACAGACCAGAGTGTTGAATTGATCCAACTGGTTTTCTTTTGAGTCAGTGGTTTCTTGGTCATTTTTTATAGCCAGGTTTCATGCAGTCCATAAAAAGACAGTTTCACATTTTAAGGCTGGGGTTAAGTTAGTGGGTGGTTTTCAACCACAGCATAATCACTTATGGTTACTTTTAAGTGACAGAAAAATGACAAAGTTTGTTCATCATGCCTCAAGTAAAGAGGTCAAAATGAGGTCATCATTGTTCAGCTCAACAGAACTTTCGATGTGACTATGAAACTAAATAGTTATGTTGTTTTAGTTATGCAAATGTCTGACAAATATAAAATTAAGCTATTTTCTGTTTCAGGCCAGTTGGATTAAAAAATAATGTGGAAACTGGAATTGATTTAAAACAATAAAAGTCCACTCAGACGAGCTGCTCGCTTCAGCTTTAGGGACCATTTAGTCTGGATTTAAATAAAGCAACGACAAGAGAATGATTTACTGTAGGTAAGATATGAACCCCTTGTAATCTTTTAATATAAACTCACTAAAAATGTTCTGATCAAGCTCTTCAATTTTGATCCTTTTAAAGTTTTTCTTAGGCCTCAATGCGACAAATCAAAATCATAGTAAGGTAGTGAGAAATTAATTTTCCAGTGTATCAGTTGAATTTGGATTGAATAAAATGTGGATTTGGCTTGACTATTACAGAGCATTACAAATGGTGCTGAGTGAAAAAGAACTGCAAACCTCACAGGGAATATAAATGAATATAGTTTCCATAGAAACCAATTGAGTAATTAAGATTAAAAATGTCATTGTGCCACTAAAAAGAAAGCAAAGAGTCATATGTAGAAATATTACTGATACTCCTCTGAAAACACAATCAAATAATGATGCTAAGGAAAAAAACATTTTGTCCTAAGAATGAGAATTTAGACCCAAACCATGACCTCAACAACGATAAACATAACACGTTAAACAACTTCACAGTTGCTGGTTGCATTACACACTTCAGTGGAAAAACTTCAACTCGAAATGCACATTTTTAGGTTTTGTCCAACAATGCACAATGGGCTATTTAGTCAGAGTGTCAGAGAAGGGTCGCCACTTCACCACTTAAAGAGGCATACATCCTGAACATTACCTAATTCCTGCTCAGGGTTAAGAAAACATGGCCTCCCGTGCCGCACATTTATTTGATCCGAATG
Organism: Phalloptychus januarius; assembly: GCA_902982915.1. Classification (NCBI taxonomy): domain Eukaryota; kingdom Metazoa; phylum Chordata; class Actinopteri; order Cyprinodontiformes; family Poeciliidae; genus Phalloptychus; species Phalloptychus januarius. The sequence goes on along the minus strand of CADWAE010000471.1, from coordinate 13,774,286 downwards.
GAGCTGTAAGATTTGTCTGTTTCTGTTTCAGCTGCTTGATATATGGTAATCCTCCTCCGGTAGTGCTTAGCAGACCTGATTTCATATTTACAACTACATATTGTTTTTATGTTCGTCATAAATGTCAGGCTCCTGGAGACAGCGAGTCGGGGAGGTCCTGCCAGGACAAAAGCGTGTTGTCCGGACTCAGTCTAGAGAGCAGGTACATTAAATCATTATTTTTCAGACAGGAAAAATTTGCCTCTGGACAGTTTGCCTGTAAAATGTATTTCTAAGATGAAATGATTCCTCCCTGGCACGGCGAGGCTCGTCTGACCTGTAGTGCTTTTTACACTTCAGCTTCCAAGTAAAAGCTGAATTGTTTTTGTGCTTGTGATTTAAAAAAAAGGAAAAAAAAAAAGAAGTGTCCTAGAAAGTATTTTTGATTGATTCCAAATGCAAAAAAAAAAAAAAATAAGTCAACAGCTTCAGTCTTTGACCTGGCCTCAGAAGGTGCCCAGCGCATTAGCATTTCTCTCTTGGCAGCTGGACGGGTTGGAGGGGCGCAGGTCTTGACTCTCTGCAGTGGACCCTGTGCTCCAGGCTTAATGGAAGAAGGGAACGGGAGGGCTCTTACCCCACACTTGTCCCGCAAACCTAAACCACAAGCTGCCCAATGTCTAAGCCCCCCTCGCCCCTCCAGCCTCACACAAACACACTGACCTCAGAAGCGACTCCTAGGCCAGCTGGATGCGGCCTGACACCCCACACAGCCATCAACAGTGACCACCACCCTCATGCCCCTGACCTATCACCCAAACCATTACCATAAACTTCGGCCCAGCTGCCAAGAAACATACAGGGCAGCGCTCTCAGTCAGAGCTCATCCATGTAAAGATAGCTCTGTCTCGGGGCAGAAAACGGAGCCGGTGGAGAGGGGGCGAACGCCCTAAGTTATGATGGCGTTTTACACACAACATAAAACCCACTGTGGTGTTTTATGCTTTGTGGCTTTGGATGATGCGGTGGGGCTGGCTGTGGTTCTGCAGCGGCTTCTGCAACGAGTGTAATATCTGAATATGATGCCCACTGGTGTTTAAAATGCTTTGTGGCGACTGTTGGAGATCTTCCTGTCCTCTCCTGATAAATCATGTTAGTTTGTTGCAATACAAAAAAATACAAAAATACAAAAACTGAATAATCAATAGAGGTCTGAGTGAGAAGACCACACGCATGTGGCGTTACGGTAATGATAGCTGACTCTGTTTGTTTGCATAAGTGAAGAGCGGGCTCAAATCGTTAATGAGTGCTTTGCGTCCAGCGTGCAACCACAGCTAAGCTAGTGGGTCAACAAGGTTGACCAGGCAAACCACTGGGTGCATGGGTGTGTGCGTGTGTGTGTGAGGGTAAGAGAAAGATTACACACCTATGCCTTAAAAATCTTTTACATCCAGCTTGAAGAATCCTGATGTCAGAATTTGTCATCTTTTCAAGTGTGTGTGCATATCACTTTGTTCTACATCATTCATAAGAGTCTTTCCTTTTTTTTTCTTTTTGAGGCTATATTTGAGGCTATATTTACCTGCTCTGGCATGCCTACCCAGTCAGGATTTGGTCGTGAAAAAATACAAGCCATCTCAGTGTGAATATTTCAACAGGAGAAACTATGCTTCACTTGAAAATTTCCAAATCATTATAATGCACAGCCCTGGCCAAGTGCACTTCTCAGACTCTAAGCTGATCCATTTACAGTAAATGAGCTTGTCTCTGTTGGTTTCCTGGCCAATTACGGCACAGTGAACTTTGGTCTTGTATTTATTTATCCGTAGGTTATTTTAAATGGACCGCACTCAATGCAGAGGCCTTGTTGAGCAGTCTTGTCCTCCCGGCCAGCCCTGGGACACGCTAACAGTGCTTGGCAGACAGACGCGGATGCTGAAGGCAGCCTCTGGACAGCTTTATCCTGTGTCGAACGAGGCCACCCGCTTCGTTCTCACCAGGGCACAGTGACTGGCACGGCACTCCCAGGCCTCAGTTTTCACCTCTCGGTTTTCTGCCTCTCCGAGAGAACTGGAGAACGTGGCACTCATTTTAGAGTTTGGACAACCCAAGAGGACTTTAATGTAGAAACCAGAGAGCAGGAAGTCACGAAATACTAGAAAATATAACTGGAGAAACTTCAGTGGGTGAATTTTTAGATTTTTATTTTAAGGTTTGATACCGAGCCTCACAAAAGTATTTATTTATACCCCTTGAATCGTGTCACACTGCAGCAACAAACTGCAGGCTGGGGATCTTTTGTGATAGTCTTGTTAAACGAAGAGCATCTGTGAATGGTCATTTTAAATCCTTCCCCCAGATTTGCACTTAGTTTTAAGTCTAACCTTCGATAAAATAAATCCAAATCATGGTTATCCTTTAGCTTTAACCAGCCTGACTGCATGCTTAGGGTTATTTTCCTGCTGAACAATAAAGAATGGCAGTAATGTGAGCCTCAAATTTTATTGAGACATTCTAAGGATTTTATTGCAATAACAATAAATTATTGCAAAATCACTGGTGGATCCAGCAGTGATGATAAAATGTATTTTTTTTAAACTAATTGCTTCCTTTTTCAATAGATCTGTCCCTATATGAACTGAAACTTACCCAAAATCAGAAAAGTTTCTTCCATGTACAATCTATCTTAACTACTGCCAAAAAAAACATTAAATATTTTGATTTTTGTCAAGGTTCTTCTGAAACCAACAATGAAAAAAAAGCTAACAGTATAGCTATCAAAAACAAACACAGCTATAACTAAAACTAAACTTAATTTGCTGTTTTTCTTATCTGGCATTTATTTGATCAAGAACTGTTTTAAAATATCATAATATAAATATCAGTGTTGTAAATTGTGACAACTGTTGTGCCTGTTTGATTTTGCTGCTGTCTTGCTTTTGTCTTTATTTTATAGGCGATTTCTACCATTTCCCACTGGCCACCCAGTGTGCGGAAACCTCACAAATAGCATTTTCTTATGTTATAACAAGGCTCTGATTATGTAAATGTACAGAAATGTAAATCTGCTAATGAACAGTGAGTCCATTAAACATTCAATTACACTCTCTGGGCAGGAGATAAATCAACACAGAGTGTAATTCAAACATGGGTCCTAGCCAGACATCTTGTTTTCTGTCGGAATGTGGTTTTCCAGCAGTCCAAATCCATGAAGCGAATTTGCTCACAACAGCCAATACGTCTCTTCAATCTGCATCCCCTTGTAAAGCAAGGAAGGAAGTCAGAGCTCACAACTGTTTATTTAATGCTGCCAATGGTCTCCCGGCCCTTGTAACATAACGCCAGGCTTTCATTGCGTCTCCGCTGCATGAGTAAAAGGGAATTAGCTTTTTAAAGTTTGTTTTGTAAGAATCGTAAATAAAGCAGCACTTATTCAGACTGAGATCCTCTTTCTCTCAGATGGGGTAAGGCTTGCATGGGTGGCATTGGAAATACTGAGGCAAGCTGAACATGTTTATATTACTGTGCCCCCAGGGAGAGCGCAGCTTTGTGGTGCAGATGGATTACAGGGGAAAGGAGCTGTTGTAGCTCCTTAAAGTTTGGTGTTAATGGTGGGAGAGAAGTGGCTGTGTAGGTGTGATATGTTCGTTTTGCAGGTCAGTCATTTCTGTTCACGTCAGCGCAGGACGGGGGAATTCCCATGCCAGCTACCGAGCATAAAGACCACTTTGAAACTTTAAATAATGCTGTATTGTGAAAGAAGTGGTTATAAGTTAAGTGATTCTGTAGAAAAAAAATCAGGGATGGACGAAATACTGAAACAGCTTTTTTATTAAGTTAAGAGTTTTAGCTAAAGTAGAGATTGCTTACAAATCAAGATATATGAATATGAAGGTTTTCCTAAAGTCCAAAAAAGATCCATTAAAATTTAAGCTGCTTTTTCTGTTTCCTATATTGTCATGTTTGTTGAAGTATTAAAAATCCGAGGAGAATCGATAAAATTTTGTGGAACATTATGAAACTTTTCCAAAGATATGTTTTAATATATATTTGTTATATATTGTCACTGTGTCGTGACAGTACCGTATGAGACATAATCAATGAAAAATAGTTAAGATTGGGGTTAGAAATAACAAATCAGAGCAAGGAGAAAGCTCCTAATGTTGTCAATTATGCTCGTGTACATGCTGCTCAATGTGCGACTGGTGGAGAAACAACTTAATGTTCCAGGAAAATTGTTTATCTGCCGTCATCGATGGCCTGAGCATTCATTCAGGCTATGTTGTGGTGAACTAGCTGCAGCGTAGCACTGAGCAAGGAGGACAGTTTGAGCACTACCTCTGAGCAAGGTGTGCATGAGCCTGATTGACAGCGCTAAGTCCCTCCTCCTGGCTATGATTGGTCATTTCTGATCAGGAGTGGAGCACTTCTGCAGTTGGCAATAGGACCAGTGGGAGGAGGAAAATGAGCTTACTTTTTTTTTTCTTTGATTATCTGTCTCAGGTTTTACTGTCAGATATAGTGACAGTTTTTACAAATATCTAAATAAAAATAAAAAAAAGGTTTTTAAGTAACCTGTAGTTTTGAACCCAATATTTGGATCAAATATTTAACGTATGGTCTACACAGACATCTAAGCACAACCAAATCAGTAACACTTCATACCACACAGTCACAGCCAATGCACTGTAAAAGTCTTCATAAGGGATTTAAGAAACATCTAGATTTTTAGGGAAAATCCACTTTTATTAGATCATCAAAATATTGCTCAAAAGCAGTGATGCAGTTTTTCCACATGTGCATTTGAAAAACATAGCAGCACAAAACCTGGCTGTGCAGCTCACCAGCTAACACTGTGGATGAAACTGACGTCAAATCCATAAATCGGAGCTTAATTTAGATCGGACAATCAGGCATATATTGGGAGAACCCTTACTCTATTTGTTCAATACTCTCGCCAGTGCCAAGTGGGTAAAAATATACACATTTTAAATACCTTACTGCAATAGAATCTAGGAAATAAAAAAAATCAGCCAAAAGGAACCCCCCAGATGTTTTTAGATTTATTTTAACACCTTTGCAGCTGTTCGTTTCTGTACCCAATCAGGTCTCTTCATGTAACAGCACACCAGCTCTCCCATATGGTAACGAACCACAGTGAGAGCAGGCATGTGCTGTTTGGATGGTATTCTGTTTGCATGTGTGTGTGAGCAGGCATAACTGAGGTTGCTGAGCTGTGGCCTTCTCAAAATTAATAAGGACTTCCTTCCTACCAGACAGTTAAACACCTGATCATTTACCAAGGAGAATGAAGCCCATGCATCCGTCAGAGCTGGCAGCCTCTAGTCTTTCATAAGGATCGGCCCGAGGTCTGTAGCTGCCCATCAATCAAAATGTTCACATGCCGGACATCCATGCACAAATCATGTTTTCTCTCTATGCTCCACCCCAACTGTGGGAAGAGAATGTTTGTGTGTAAATTTACACTCGGAGAATCCTGGGTGGCGACTACATCCAGTACAAATTCAAAATAGTTTCTCCACTAAGCTTGCTTTAAAAATGTTTGAGCCAAAATAAACCAGGCGAAATGTGCATTTTATGATGTGCCTAACCTCTTACTTCTTCTCCTTGAATATCAGGTTATGAAGTTTTTTGTTTTTTTTCCAAAAATGAATTAAAATGGCTAGTCACAAGTACAAAAAAACCCCAAATCGTTAGCTTGCTGCCAAGGTCTTGAGTTTATGTCTGAAAACAACTCAAGGCTCCAGAGGTAAAATCCCCTTTTCACAGCATCAAGTCTTGTCTTTTCTGAGCAGCAATTTCATGTTGTTCACTTTTTAGGGAACAATATACTCTTTAATTGCTAATCAATTACATTTATTTGTGTTTTGGCCATTAAGGATGACGTCTCCAATTCCATCAGAGCAGAAATATTCAATTTCTTCAACGTTGGTATCTGACATTTAACACCAAGAGTCCAACTTATGTTTTCCACGTTTTTTTTTTTTTTTTTGACCAACATACAGAGATATGTTGGTGACAAAATGTGCAGTATTTTTGTTCCGCAATTATATGTTGATCTAATAGCATAAAATCACAGCTTAACATGGCAGAAACTGGTTATACTCGCCTGCAATGTTTTTGTCGCCTGACTCATAAAAGAAGTAAAATGATAGGATCTATTAAAACAAAATGAACCAAGACATTTTTCACTAAAAACAGACCTGCTGTTGCTCTGGGCAACAACAACAACAACAAATGTGAAAGCTCTGAAGTCGTAAGTAAAGATTTTATTTCCTTTACTTAAATCAAGGTTTCGATTTAAGTAATGGAAATCTCCTCAACCAGTTTGGAATGCAAAACTTTATTAAAGATCGTTTATCTAAAAGGAGTTGTACCTTTGCTCTGCTTTTTAAAACGGACTGGCATCTTATTTGTAATTCTCTTTGTTTCTTCGGGTCTCTTGAAGTGACACAGTGATTCACAGTGAGTTTACTGGTATCTCTTTCCAGCACAAAGCTATTAACAGAACTACCACTATAATCGATATGTTAATCTGTTCCACGGTAATTATGATTGACCCAGTGATTTCTGGTTGAAACCACTGATAGAGATCTTCCTTCCCATAAAAACTCCTCCTGGACCAACACTTCTCTGCTTTTTCTGACTACAATCTGACCTCTCGACCCCTGGTGAGTTGCAGCAGATGGCCGTAAATACTGAGAATAGTAATTCCTCTCCACTGCTACCATGTGCTTTCCTTAGAGCTTTAAAGCTTTAAGGAAAAAAATGAAGTTGTTTTTAAATGAAGGAAAAGATATGCATTAAAATGTTGTACTTCAGGACTTATTCAGTTAAACACACAGAACACCACATACTCTAATAATAATCATGTTAAAAGTCATATTCGGTAAAACGTCATTTATGTCAGTAACACGATGAATTACACACAGACGGTGGTTTTCAAGATTTTATTTCTGTCCAGTTTGATGTTTTCATGCTAAAAGTAGAATTTTACGTCAGACCAATAGGAAATATTACAGAAATGTGGCGTGTTTAATTAAAAGAATGCTTAATGAGAGGTCTTAGTATCAAAAGGTAATTTTAGTCTGACTAACAGGCCTCCTTGGAAGGCATTTACTATTTTACTGAATATGACTCTATAACCTCCTTAATGACATGAACAGCCAGGTGATGGTTATTTGCTTGTAAGGCAAATTACAGCCAGGTCACGTAGCAAAACATTGGGCAAGTTCAACTGCTTTTTCTGACTTGCAGACAAAACATAGTTAAGGGTGTGAGGTCATTTCTAACTCTGAAGGTAAATGTGGTGCAACATTAAGCCTCCGTAATGAGAGTAATGGTCTCAGTCTGGCCACTTTATGCTTTCACTGCACAATGTTTTTCTAGTTTTATCATCTTTTATCTCGTTTTTAGTCTGTGAAATACGATGCTATTTATTTACTTACACCTGCGTCACTGTTTATCACCCTGATGTGAATCTAAATTTTCTTTTTTGTTGCTGTTGTTGAAAGAAATCAAATTGTTTTGGAGCATTGGAGCCAGTAATGTTTTTACTAATGTGCATGCAGCCATAGTAACACCAGAAGATCTTGACTTTAGCGAATCTGGTCTTTATCTAGCTTTAGTTACAAACAAACCATAGATTCACACCGACTACAGTGTTTTTAATTCATGTACTTAGTTTGCTTGAAAAGTTGATGAAGCAGTTGCCTGCAGGAAGGTGTTTCAAGACAAGAAACACCTTCCTATCAATGTACTATTTCAGAATAGTACATTGAAATCTAGTTTGCAGAATCAAACATGGAGAAGCAACATTTAATTTTATCAGAACAAGAATCCAGATAAACCCTACTTGTTTATAAATTGTGGATTACTTATTCTTAAACCAGGGGGATCTAACTTGTAGTTTTATACTGTTTTGTTTTCTTTTTTTCTTTTGCTCTTTCCTTCGGTTTGTTGTTTTATTTCATTTCCATCTAATCCATGCAAAGCACTTTGAACTTATACATTTTTGTTGCTGAAAATGTGCTACATAAACAAAATGACCTTACCTTACCCCACCTCTTGGTAAAGGTCAAAATTGTCTACAGAACCAGTCTGTGAGAACCGGTTTAACTCTTGTAGGAATTGCAAATCTTGTTTTTCCATCCCAATAAGTCCAACTCAAGCAACAAGAACATCCAATCAAAGACAATCAAAAACACGTCCTCACTGAACTATTGCTTTGTTAATAGAGTCTTCTTTTTGAATGTAGGTTTTCCACAGTAACAGCCTGATCAAATTTAACCCCAGCTATTCTACGATCCTCAGCTCTGTTTGATTAGAGCGAAGCACTGGAGGTCCAGTGCCATGCTGTTTTCTTTACCTGGGCCCATAACTCTGAAAAACACACAAACACTTGGGTTGTAAATGACCTGTTCATCACACAGCGACAGGAGAGGTGGTTCTGGACCCTTGGTGGGCCAGGTGTGCAGATGAGGACAGCTGTGGCGTGCCAAGACCCGTTGGCATGGCAACGCAGGTCGGTGGAAAGTTCTGGAATCTGTCGCCGCTGGCAGAGCCGAGCTCCTGAGTGCGACTGGTGTTGGCTTTGCCTCCAGCTGTTTCTTTACAGACATGCTGAACGCCAGCAGGAGCCAAGGGCCAAGATCAGCCCGTCGAGTCTGGCCACACACAAGCCACTTAAGCGCACACATACACAGACAGACGACCACAGTTATGCGAGCGCACGCAGGTAAAAACAGGTTTGCTTCTGGCAACAGCAGCAACCGAATTTACCAAAGTAGTGAGAGGTTTTCTCACATTTGGTAAATCTTCAACCTTTTTAGTGTATTTGCATCAGAATAGATCAAGCGTTCTTTATTCATCAACGTGGCCTAGTCAAAACCTTGACCTCATTAAAAATCTGTGGTAGAGTTAGTAAATATTGTTTAAATTACAATCCAATTATGTATTTTTTCTCTTGCTTCACAATGATGTGCTGCGTTACCTTGGCTTTTCAAACAGAATCCCAAAAAGTTCTGAAACTTTTGATAATTTTGTAATTCACTGTACATGCAAAAATGTTTTTGTACAATGTTTGGGTAATGATCGCAATTTTTTGAGGATTTTTTTGTTTCTTTGTTTTTTCTATTTTAAAGATTTTTGTTTTCTTCATATTGACTCTGAATAAACTAAATTTGCTTAGTTGTTCATAAAACCGTATTTCTTCTACAGAACTTTACAGTAAATATTGTATTTTTGTTCTTAAAAAACATACTTTCAATGTCTTCTTAAAAATAACTGTAACCGCATTGTAGTTTATGCTGATTATTGTCTTTATGTTTATGTTTCTGTTTTGGGTTTTTGTTTTTACGTCATTTCAGTCAGTTTTGCTGCAATGACATTCTTCCAGCACTAATATTGAGCAAGTCTAAGTTTTTCCTGTGTCAAAATATACAAAATATACATGCCTCCATTTGTTTTTATTAATAATAATGTGACAATGCATTACAGAGTACTCTGCCTTTGATTGAAGAACCTTTGATGGTGGTGTCAGTGAATAATTTCTATGTTGAAACGGCCCACCGCAGCAAAATAAACTTGCCATCCTTTGTTTTTCTTGTGTGGTCGACAGTAATTCATTGAGCAAAGAGTAATGGGAGGGAATTCTTTTGAGGCTCTTGTTTGCTAATTCATTACCTTCTCAAGACCAGGAAAAGTGGCTGCGGAAATTAAAATTTATTGAAATCTATTTCAGTGGTAAAGCTGGCAGTGTTTCTTGGAGAGTCAATTCCTCTTTGAAACTTTCACAGTGAGTTTTGGTCAGCGGAGGAGGTGAGCTGCCTCTGCGGTCAGACCCAGAGGAGGAATGTGTAGTTTTTGCGGCCGATGGAAGCCTGGACTTAGAGGAACTTGTAGATTGGCGTGCTGAAAACAAAATATAAGCTGATCAGCAGTCTTTAATGTTTAAAATGAAAACTGATTTTTTTTCTCTCTTTGTTTCCTGCAGGTGAGTGGCCAGGAAAGTGTCATGTCAGCACTAATGTTTCCTGCAGAAAGGGAACGGTCAGGAAGGTTGTTGGCTGTGTGACTATCTACAAGCTTGGACAAAATGTGCAGCGATTCATAAACGTTGGTAAAGAATGTGAGAAAGGGCAGAGTTTTATGTTCACCTTCCAGATATCTTTATTTTGGACTGATGATCAATGAATTCTATGACTTTTATAGACCCACAAATCTGGAGGACGTCCACCCTTGGCTGGAGAACAAAACAAAAGCCACCTCAGAAGTCAATCACAGACAGTAGGTTTATTGTAATACATGTCTGAAGTCGGGTTATACCACCCCGGTGCTCTTTGAACTCATTAAAGTGTTGACTTTCTTAGAGTAGCCATTCTGTTTCCATCACTCGACAGCTCTTCAGCAGAAACCAACAGTGAAAATGGCAGTCGATGCAAGAAGGCACTTAAGGAAATGTCAGAAAATACTAAAACAAAGTCGACCAGACAGCTTAAAGGGATTGCAGTTTGTCATCTGGCGGCCATAAGTGGATAATGGTAAATGTAGATGGTAAAGCCAGATTTTAGTGGTCTGATCTCAGTGACTTTGTAAAAGGTTTATTCATAACATATTTGACCAGTTGCTTAAGCCCTTGGTAGGAACAGGGAATATTCCTGCAGCACTGACAATCTTATTGCCAAAAGCACCATCAAGTCGTTTCACAAAAGGAAACGATTTGAAATTATTTTTTCATGTACTTACGTAAGAAAAATAGTACTTACATCTGAACGTTTTCAAGGTGATCCTCAAACTTCAATGTACTTTATGAGGATTCTAAGTTATTGACCAACACAAATTAGTACATATAGCACCATTTTTTTTTTTTTTTTTTGCTTTTTTGCATGTAGATTCAGAAGTTCAGTTTTAGTCATACATTATTAGAGTTTTTTTCTTCTACATGTTTACTGTGGTTTCTGCCAGACTTTGATTTTTATCACTAAGTGAAGCACTTTATATCACACATGTCAAACTCAAGGCTTGGGGGCCAAATCTGGTCCACCGTAGCTTTTTATGTGGCCCTCTAAACTCCAAATTACATCAAGAGGTCCTTCCAGTCTTTTTGAAATCTGCAAAATTGACACAAAATCACCACATTTTTTGCTCTGATTTTACCACAAATTTCTCTCAAAATTGGTCAAAAACATTGAGTTTAAGTGACTGCTGCCTCAGCTTTACTTGTTGTCAAGTTACAGTCCGTAATTGATATGGTGTAATTTAAAAGTCATATTTAACATCATGCATTAGTGCAAATATTGTAAAAATTCCTTACAAACATTTCTAAACTGGCACTACAAAATCTGCTATTTTGATTGCAAAAAACCACTAAAACAATCACAAAGTTCTGGAGGAAAAGCTATTTATTGGCCCTTTAAGAACATTCAGATTTTTTGATATGGTCCAAAATGAAAATGAGTTTGATACCCTGCTTTATATACATTAATTGCACACATATTGATATTTGAAAGTCTATATTTCTGTTAATTGTGATGATTTTTCACTTTCAGTTATTGAAAAGATTATATTTAAATTAGAATATTACATCAGACCAAGTTTTAACGAAAAGTACATTTAATATCTGCTTAAATGTTGCTCTAAATTAGAATACAGTCATATTCCAATATCTTTAATATTTATTTCCACTAGCATTAAAATACACATGTGGACTTTATAAATAGGTTGGACTGGGTTTTGGGAGTTTTAATACAATAGTCACTCCATACTTTTCAGTTTATTATTTGCAAAATAATATCAAATTTTATTTTCCTTTCACTTCTCAATTAAGGGCTGACTTGTGCTGGCCTATTTTATAAAAATCCCAATAAAATACATGGAAGATTGTGGTTGTAGGCTGACATGTGAAACAGTTTAAGGAGCATAAATACTTTTGCAGGGCGCAATATAAAGTTTTTCCATTACTACTTGTCATCTTTGTACTGCATCACTCTGTCTGTTATTGGACAATTATTTCAGTCTCCTTGGATTAATTATGACGCGACCGACTGAAAGTCTTCCTCTCCTGCATCCCCTCTCGCGGGGTGCAGAGTTGGTGGATACGGTTGGCTGCAGTCATAACAAGCATTTTTTAAAGTAAGCTTGATTTGATGACAAGCTCGAACATATTGAATGCCCTGCACTGTTTCCACGCCAAGTCTCAATGGTCTCCAATGGTCACCAATGAAAGAGAGAGAGGAGAAACAGGACAAATAGAAAGAGATGCTCTTAGACAAAGCATTAATAAATATTTAAAAAAACAACTACTGTCTAAGTACCAACAGGGGAAAGTGCGGTTTCCTTTGGCTTTTACAATGATTTTTACTGAATTTGCCTCAAATTGTTATGTTGTCGCTACAATTTCAGTCTAGCATATGGTTTTGTTTATTTGTGGCTGCTGTGCACTTACTGCTTTGCCAAAGTGTGTCCATCGCTAATAACCATCTATTCTTTCTATTTATTTTATTTTCCTCTGCCCATGCTGATGTTCTTAGTGGGTCCTCTGTTTCCACGCGCATGCCGACCAACGGCCCCTCTCTCTCACTTCCACAGCCGAAGCTTCCACCTCATCTGCAGGGGTAAAAGCTATAGGAAGGTGACAACAGTTTTCCTCCCTAGTTTGCCTCTCTGCACCACACTGAGCCTGACAACCTGCTGAAAAATAGGACCAGGCTGCATTTCAGCCTCAAAAGAATGTGCAGCGGCTGTGAGTAACCCTGTGGTCTGCCTTTGGCATGTTTGGTCTGGCTCCTCAGAATTTCATGTAGTGTGCCACTGAAGACAGAGGGCATAAACACCAAAGGAAAGTGTTGAGGGCGTTCCTACTTTTGACCACTATTAAAGCCAAGGCCTAATAGTGGCACCTTAATCAGGCTCCCTCCTAATATTAGCACCGTGAGTATTTTTCCTACTGGGTGGGAGTTGGTAAGTTAGGAGTAGTAAATTAGTAATTTTTTTGCCATGGTTATGAAAAGAACTTCATCTGACCAATGGTGTCCTTCAAAAGTTTTCCTGCCCTTTGTGGAGTCAATTCTTGCTGCAAAGTCTATTGCGGTTTGTATTTGCTATTTTTCCACCGCTCTTGTTAATCTCAATCAGACTGATTGGATTAGATCTGCAAACTTCTGTTTGAGGTGTTGTCACAGGTGATTTAGGTTTGGACTTTGACTGAGCCACTCTAAATATGTTTTTTCATTGCAGTTTGTTATTCCTCCCAAAAGGGAACTTCCATCCCAGTCTTCATCACTTTTTCTCTCTTTTGTGAAGAAAGTAATCCCCTCACCATGATGCTGCCCCTACCATGTTTTTCTGCAGTGATGTCCAGAGTGATGTAGAGTGTGCAGATGTCTGCTTTTTCCACTTTGGAAAACCTCAAATTTAAACTTCTTTCATAAATATTGGTGGAACCTCAAAATGTGTGAAATCCAAATAAACAAATTGTTATTTCTAAATAACTTCTGATGGTAAAATACAGTGGTTATGTTGTATTTTAATTAGGGCTAAAAGGAGTTGAGTCTTTTGTAATTTTTGTAAAGAAAAAAAAGATAATTGCGAACCTGTATAATTTTCCTTTCACTGGCACAACTTTGTGCCACTCTTTGTTCATCTAATGCAGGAAATCTACACAAAATTTATAGAAATTTGTGGTTATAATTTGACAAAATGTGAAACATTTCAAGGGATGTGAATACTTTTGGAAGGCACCATATGTGGTGCTGCTATTACCTGAGCATAACACACAAGAAAATCCCATAAAGTATTCCAAAAACATTCTTATGTCAACTTTTATTCTTCGTAACAGGAAAGCTTGCACGGTTGAGTTATTTGGTTCGTCTGTACATCAGATATATTAACATCTAGAGCTATTGAAGCCATGTGGCTTTCTCATTTAATAGTATTCAGGAAATTTCCCAGAGCTGGTTCCTCTATTATCAAAACCAGAATCACTGAGGGATTATGGGGAACTCAAATAAGTTGCAGCTGCATGGAGAAATGATCTAACAGGAGTGGATATCAACTAAAAGATAACTTGGTCAATTTACCTGAAACAGTGGCTGATATTTAATAATGCCCCCACTGACTGCATTTCTTCCTCTGCACGGTTGCGCTCTCTTATTACACCTGTGCTAAATCTGCAGGAAAGCCTATATCCTCACTCTGAAGCAGAGAAGCGTGTAAATTAGACCAGAAACCGATCTCTGGTCAATCAAGCCACCCAGCATGTACGCTCACTGTAAATTAGGATTAAAGCTGATATCCCCAGCAAGGCCAATATTTTTTCTGCTTCACCACTAAATGTCGGCGATTTATCATTCAAACATCCTCAGGTTTTGTGTAGATACTTTTGGACCTCAGGTTCAGTGGGTTTGATCCTCAGCCAGACACAATATCAATTCCCGGCCAAATGTCCAAGCTGTGAACGCTTGTCTGAGAGTTACCGTAAATCCTTTTGCTCCCACCGCTAAGAAGCTCAGAAAGCCACAGCCCCCACTATTTGCCACCCCTGTGGTCCTCTCAGGTAGCCATTGATACTCCCTAAATTATGATCTTCGTGTATAGGAGAGCAATGCAAGAACAGAGCTGAATGGATAAAGGCTTACCTGTTGCCGCTTATTTTCCTCAGTGGATAAGGACTGGGGTGCTCAGTTGTCCTCTGTTTTGATTAATCTGAGTCTTTATTGGGAATGATAGTGATGATTAATGGCCCATTACCCTGCCTCTGTGATAGAAACACTCAGATTTCATACATTTCCTGATCAGACTTGAGGTTTCTCTCACTACTCTGTGGCAAAATAATACTATATATATTATAGAAGTATAATAACTCATTTACACAATTCCTCTATGCATATCAAGTTGTTGTTCCCATGCTCTCACTGGGTTAGCTTAAACATAGCATAAAAAATGTTATACATTTATACCTAGGCTCCTTATTTGAAATCATTCCAAGAAAGTTAAATTTCTTGTTCGACTTTAATAACCCTGTTACTCAAAATTAACAAACACTAATATATATATATATATAACATTTTCTTTAGATGTTTATTTAGAGGAGTCCAACTCTCCCCCACACCACCAGGTTCCCAGCAGGTTTCTGGGATCAAACATCAAGGTCTGTCTCTGGCCCTCGACCCCTGCCCAGGCCCCTGTGATGGGCAGGGCCAAGACTGAGAGGGCCAGCAGAGACAACACACCAAAGCTGTGTGTATCTGCACAGAGAGGCCTTTCGCTCGTTGCCATGTTGTTGCTCACCGCAGGACTGCAGTGTTTACTTTAGAGCCAGTGCATAAGAGAAAGGTGGACCACCGGCACTCGCCACCCGCTGGGCGCAGGGCTGGATCCTGGGGCTCATCTTTGTTGAAAATGGCTCTGGAACATGTCGCCGCCCACCAGGTGGTCTATATTTAGCAACAAACTGAAAAACCTCTTCATTCTTAAAAAGCTGTTTAGATTTCCACGGAGAAGGAGGTTCAGAGGAGGACGGGTGCTGATGCTGTGCTGCTGTGGTTTGAGAAGCACTTGTCTTTAGTCCTGACTCATCTGGACAAGATATTTAGGGATTTAAAAACTGCTTTTCTCTTTCGATCTTTCACCAATCGTGAAACACAACAGTGTCAATTGAGACAAGAGGAGTAGGATGGCATGTTATAAAAATGTTCTGAAAAACTAATGGATCAGTTCAGGTTCTTCCTGGCTCTTATGAGACCCTACATCAGCCCCCTCTCCTTATTTCTTGACATGAAGAAGACTTTTTCTCTCATCAATCCATGAGATGTTGGGCATCATGGCCATGGAATAAACAAGGAGCCTTGTATATTTCTCTATTTACTTATAAAATTTATACATGAGGTGTCTGAGAAAACTGCGGCAAAGACCACATTTTGTTGAAGGCTGTACAACGTAACAGGTGTCAACAGTGCAACAAGAGGCTCTGGGTTCATATCATTGCATGGGGTCCTTCTGCATGGAGTACCTATGTACCCCAGCTTTGCCCCTCCATCCAGAAACATGAGTTAGGTTACAGGTATGGTGTAAAATCAACTTTTTTGAGCTTTGCATCATGTTATAATATTGTTCTCTCATCAAAAACATAAACTGGGATGTTGTTTTAATTCTGTCATGCATGTTTGAGAAATCTGTGCAATCTCCCTTGGCAACCATTGAGGGTGGTAAAACGCTTTAGAGAACTCCCCCATTCAGCTCCTTCAGACTAGCCAGCAGCAATTAGCAAATACTTGGTGGAACTCCATTTGCTGAGCTCATCATATGATCTATTTCTCATCCAGAGCTTTGTAAACACTTAATAGAGGAATGCTGTTGTGATGACTTCCTGAAGGCATAGTGTCAGAAAGAGCAGGAGCTTCTAAACGAAAAAGAGGCGCAATTTCAAGGCGTCAAATTGCAAAGTCAAATTTCTTCTAAGTCATGTTTGATATGTACTGCATTTTTATAGTTTTAGTTTCTAACAACTAAAGGTGACATAATTTCTTGATTGTGCTATAAAATGGACAACACATAATGCTGCCCCTTTAAGAGTGCTTGTTAGTTTGTGAATGTTGAAAGGAAACATGAGTGCAGACAATCCTGGCAAAAGCTGCAACTACCCTTCCTCACAACCTGACGCAACGGCATCAAATATATTGTTTTGATTGTTTGGTGTTGAATCCCTACAGCAAACAGAAGCAGCAAGAGTTTCATGCAATTATATATTGCAAACAATTTTAGAAAGACAATATTGCTGTATTTTGTTTATCAGGGTAATTGCACAAAAATAAGGAAATACGTCTCGATCCGTAATCTAATCATACAATAAAATGCTGATTTTTCTCTTTTTACTTTTAACACCTCTCAACATCTCATTGGAATTGAAAGGAAAGCAAATCCATGACAGAACATGCATATTACTTTTTTGGCTCTCGTGCGCCTGAATGTGAAACAAACCCCCTTTTCATGACCATAGTCTCATTCAGTGGGTGGTGAGAGCCCCACTGTGATTGGGGATGAGGGGGCTTAGTGATTTTTTTTTTTCTTTTTCTTTCCAAGGTGAGCACCTCATAGGAGATGAATGTTTGCTGCCATTAGTGGAAGTGTAGGAGTGTCAGTTAACCCGACACTGGCACCAGCAATACTTAATACCAGATGGAGGGAGCTGTCCTTGAAGTCTTAACAAGCAGGCACTGAGAAACAAGCCTTTATTCAGTGCGAGAGAACATAGAAAAAAACGATAACCTAGCAAGGTTACCACAAAGTGTACGTTAAATCCCACATAGGAAAGGGAGGAATAAAGGGAATTGAAAGGGGTGGCAAGGGGCAGAGGTCCAAAGTGGATAAAAACACAGTTTAGATGTTGCTGACTGTAATTTTTTATTGCGTTCATAATAGGCAGGAATATAAAACAAAGCAGTGGTTGTCACGCTAAAGGGTCCAACTGCTTAAAAGGTGTCAAATTATTGTACCTCAGCTGGATACATCTGTGTTGGACGCCAGGGGGTGTGAAAAGAGCCAAACCCACCAGACTTGGCACATTTGTCCTTCACCGCTGGCACCGCTGAGCCAAGCTGTGAAGCTTCGGAGCATTGATAGAACCCTGACATTTTACTACCGAAACCTCTGAGCTGATACAAGATTGTAGCCTTCGAGACTGCCTCCTGGAAGAGTTGTAAACATGACACCAAGGGCTTTTTTCCCCCCAACATGGTGAGCTCTGCTGAAGCAGGCCGGTCTGGTAGGAGTTCATACCAGCAGCGAGACACGGAGGCCCAAACGTTTCCATTTTTAAGATTAAACAGATAAGATTGTATCAGCTGAAGTACCAGGTTTGTCTTGGCCGTTGTAGATACAGAGTTGAGGGCTATTACTTAGAATAACTCGACACCAAAAAAACCCCCACATCGACCAGTGAGGAAATCACAAGCACATTTAACTCAGTCTACAGAGGCACCTCACACAAAGATCCCTAAAGAGGTAACTTGTTGGCAGCTTTGATAAAATCCACTTCGTTTTCTTTTCAGGAACTTTATTGGAAATTGAGCTCAAAACCCGCCAACCTTTGCAAAAAAAAGAATGTTGAAACAACTGAGCTGCTGGCATGTTCGCTGATCTGGCACTTGCACCGACAAGTGCTGTTAAGTCTCCGTTAATTATCCACTTCTCATTCACAAGGCTAGCTTAGAGACGAGGTAAAACGACTCAATTAAGAAAGAGGTCGCTGGACTTGAAACGTCCACCAAGGACATAAAACAGTCAAAGGGTAAAGCGGTAGGATATCAAGTCTTCTGAGAGCACTTTGGCTCTTCCACAACTGGTCCAGTACCAGTGTTCAAACATGTGGACAGAAAAACTAAGCAGAGGCAAGCCTGTTAAGAGTCAGCCAAGTTAAGCACGGAAATAGTTCTTTCCTGTCAACCCAAGAGTCTGGCAGTCACCTTTGCGAGGTCGCCCTCTCATTTCGGTCTTGAATCATCTGCCGAACTGCTCAGCCTTGTCAGGCATGTTTTGAAAAGGCCCACCTGCTGGTGGACCTTGATTAGTTTTTGTAGACTTCAAGTTGCAATGAGGCCTTTTGCAATAGTGATTAAAAATAAGTTATTTGAAAAGAGAAAAACACAGACTAATGTATTAATCAGCCATTGCTGAGGACTTGAGTCTATAAATGGTGAGAAACATTTTACCTTGCCTCAACAGTTCTGGTTACCTATTATAGCCCACTGACACATTTCTTACCCAACTCAACATAAATTGGTAATGTGCTCCACTGACAACTCCGAGTAGGGTATTCAAATCTCTTGAACTGATTTTACACTTTTGTCATATTGCAACCACAAACCATTAAATAGATCTCTACCAGAGACTACTATGCCTTTATTGGCACAAACACAAAATTTCAGTGGAGTACTTACAATAGGTTGCATTGGTTAATAATTAAAATACCTGCCTTATGAAAAGATGAATGTGGCAACGTCAGCTATCTAGAAATTATAGTAAAAGTTGAAAAGGACACGAGGAAGCCCAAAATTGTCTTCCATGTATCTTGGCTGATTTAATTTCCCACCATGTCACACAAGCAGACAGTGTGTTTAAGTTACTTTAAATTACATTCATAAGTGTACCTCTAATGAGCTCAAATGTTTTGAAATACATTATCGTCTGGGCTCTCCTAAATTGTTTGAAATAGTAATGTTGGGGTATGTAAACCTCTGAGCTGGCATCCCAGCTAATAGAAATAGTTTTGGTAATCCTAACTAAGTGATAAAAGGAGAAGTTTGCTTTTTTATCGTTAGACAGTGAGGAAAAACATTTCATGTCTTTTGTCAAGCTCAGACTGTATGCATCTATTCGACATGAACAATAAGGTTTCCAACAAATGATCCGACGAGATGTCCCCTGGTGTCCTCAGCGTGGGTGTCTTCACTCACTTCACAACCAATAATCTTTGCCTTAAGTTCAGGGAGGACACAAGCAAGTGAGTCTTTGTATTAAAGTGCCAAATAAAACAGGAGAAGCCCAAAAAATAATAGTAATGCAAATAAACGGAGTAGTGCCTTTGATACAAATAGGCAGGCGGCCAACTGGGCATCAACAAGGCCAGAGAAGCAGTCTCATTTTTCCTTTTGACAGAAATGTCTAAGTAAGTAAGTGTGTGTCCTTAAAGTCGAGTTTAGATTGTCAACAGATGAAAATATACTGTGTTAGCATTTCTATGTGGCTGTTCAGAGGCCAGGAGACACAAATCCCAACTCTGCTGAAATACTCTGCCCCTGTGGCCCACATCCCAGCCTCATTTTTGTACAGGAAACTGCAAAGAAGTTCAACTTAATTGGTTTGAGATTTAGTTATAGAGTCATTGGGGGATATTAGATTGTGGTGACAGATTAGTCGAGACAAACAGAAAAGTGTGGTGGTGCTTGGTCATCCAAAATTGTTGGATTATTTAAATCAGTATGGTGTAAATTTGGAAATGAAGAATAAAAGATGTAAGTCGTAGAAGGGGCATATGTGTCATAAACAGTGTATTGCAAGCCAATGCTTTGTTGCATCAGTGGAATTGGATCATATATTCCCTGGATGGCAAGGGTTGACTTTTCCGAAGGTACTTCTGTCGTTGGCTTAACGCTCAGAAATGGTTGTAAATCCAAGACACACTCCACTGAGGAGTCTGTGTTCAACAATGATCAGAAATCCTCCATTAGAACATTTCTGATGGATGCTGGCCTTCACTTGACATGCACCGTCATTTCCAAACACCACATAGTATTTCGTAATTCATTTTCCTACTATTTGACTTTATGTAACTACTGACTATTTTTTTTATTTCTAAATCAATTAAGTAAGCCCGTCTGCGACCAGTTGTTTCATTTGTTCACCAGGTTCAGTAAAGAATGATCTGTCAAGAAATGTCAAATATTCTCTCTGATTGACATCAGGTGGGGAGGTCCGTTTTAGATGATCTCATTCTGAAAATATGAACATTGACGATTAAATAGTAGGTTTTGATCATTTCTCAGAGGCCATGACTGTTATGCTTAAAGAGGCTCTCTGTATGATTCTTGGCCATAGCCTTGTTTTCTGTGTAAATTACACACAAAGAAAGCTTAGGAGGTGCTTCTCAAGGGCTCAACAGTTTTTACGCTTTCACTCCACTGGCAAATCTGCTGTGGAAAAGTTGAACTATACTTGAAAAGCTGTGTTCTCTGTGGTTTGGGAGCTGAAGCGAGCATCGATTGCTCAAGTCCTGCAGCAGCATCCCAGAAAGTCCCCCAGAGGGGCTGGTTAGAAGATCAGGTGGGGAGTCACTTCAGAGTCACTTCCAGGCAACGCCCTCTAGGGCTGGTGGTGTTAGAGACCTGCACACCCAGAAACTCTTTGGAGATGGCGGGAACATATGATCAAACAATGACATTTCCTTCTAGATAGGTCTCGTATAGAAACAAATATGTTTTCGTTCTATTCGGCTTCAGAAAATCCTGAAAAGACTTCCACATTCCAGGTCTCCTAAAAAGCCAGCTTTATAATTCCTTTGAAGAATACCCTGTGAAGGGTCAGAAAGAATTAAGCTGAAAGAATTTTACTCTTTTTTGCTCCTTTAACTTTAGGATTCTCTGCTTTTTGTAAGCAGATTAATACAGTTATTCTGCTGCTATTCTGACAACTTACGGGCAACTTTCCACGTTTTTTCATTTTTCTCCCCATTTATTCATTATTTTCAATTATTACCATGTTATTAATGTGTTTTTTCAGTTATTTTATTTTGCATGTTGAACTACAAAAAGATCCCTCTTTATAATTCATAAGTATATAGATATGCTGCCCCCTTGTGGCACATAAGGGATGATTAAATCTAAACCGCTTAATATTTGTATTGTTATGTAATGTTGTTATTAAAATTAGCTGCTTATGGACTGGGAAACTGGAAAATCCTTGCTGTAAGGTGGCTAAAATTAGCTGGAAACTAATAAACTTATTAAATGGTTGGTACTATTTAATTCAAAGAATATTGATTTACATTAGTAACTTAAACCACCTTTCTCGGCTTTCCATGGTATATAACCCTACTTAGCACGTATATTCGAACTCAACTGCGAATTTGGTCGCCAATATTTACACAAAGCTATTGTGAATAAAACAAACACAAATGCATCGTCCGGTTCCTTTGTGGCGGCTTCTTGCCACTGTTCCATTCATAGCCGGCCAATCAAATTAAAGCTCACAGCAGCGTCTCGTCCAATAGCGGCACAGTTTCTTGTGTGGCCCTATTGCATCCGCGGACAGATAGAAGCAAGTGGACCGGTAAGAAGCTAAGCTAACTATTTCAATTGAAAGCCCGTTAATGCCGGAGTTTGAGCGGGTTTCTGTCCCAGTATTTACGTGGACCCGTTTCCAAAAATTACAAGCTACATGGGAGTATTTTTGCTCTTAGGCTAACAATCAGAAGTGGCCGTTTATTTTGATAAAACGCTTTGGCGGTGCTAGTTGAGCAGGCAGCGGGTAGGCGCCACTTCTGTTTGACAACAGCGCTAGTCGCTCACGTTTCTGCTGTTGTTGTTTTTGGAGCAGCTTATTGGGGTAGCTAATTCCTCTGAGCTGCGAGCAGTAAAGGAAGAAACCGCACTCTGAAGTAGTTTTCAGGCTATCTCTAAACATAAGTTAGCATGGCAGAATTTCTCGAAGATCCGTCGGTTCTCACGAAAGATAAGCTAAAGAACGAGCTCACGGCGCACAATGTCCCGCTTCCGAGCGGAGACCAGAAGAAGGAGGTTTATGTGCAGTTGTACCTGAAGAACCTGACCATACAGAACAACAAGAAGAGCCCGCCTTTAGACACGTTCTCCAGCGACGAAGAGCTGCCCACCCCGGTTGTTTCCAACAGGAGCCGCTCTGGAAGAGTAAGTTTGATTCATGGATTTGTTTTTTTCTTTCCCAAACTGAGGCTATCTGTGGGCGGTCGCCTGATAAAAGTTGAGATTTGTTTTGTATTTTCTCCCTCCTGATAATCTGCGTTGCTCTAATTGAATACTGCTCTTTATGTATTTTTTTTTTTATTTATTTTCTAACCAGAAAGCAACGAAAAAGACGGATAAGCCGCGCACGGAGGAGGTGGAGGTGACGGAGCTCACAGATGAAGATTTGAAACAACAGCTGGCAAAGCATGGTGTGGACAGTGGACCTATTGTTGGTGAGTTTTCTCAGATCCACACACCATGATCATGTTATTAAAATTTAAACCCTCCCTTTTACATTTTTAATCGGGTAAAAGTTAATTTCTAAATAACAATTCGTTAGCATGCATATTGTAAATCAAACCGATCTAAATGAATGAATTAATTTTTCATTTCACTTAAATAAGCCATAAAGCAGATGGACACATCCTTAAACCCTTAAATTGCCTTAAATTCCCTTAAATTGCCGTGACAAAGACTTCATGACAAGCTTCAGAACTTAAAATATGGTCTGTGAACTTGTCTATTTTACATATTTCATGTAAAATTTCACCTATTTTAGGTCAAATAACCAGTTTTTTTTAACCCTAACTATTTGAGCTGTAGTGTGAATTAAGTTTAGGATTGGGAATTTATTAGTAAAGGATACAAGTTCGACACAAATCGAGTTTCTAAATTGAATAGAAGTCAGTACAAAATACTACAATGAACAGAAATGTAAGGTTATGACTTTAGTTTAAAAAGAACGTAGAAGTCTTTAAGTAGATGAACTTCAAGAGAATTTCTATGAATAAAGAAATGTGTCTGTAAGTTGTGATACAGACATATTTAGGAGTAATGTTTTCTTTTTTTTGTTGCTGTTTTTTTTACATCCTACCTCTACAAGAAAGGGTTAGAAATTAACTAAATACAAATTGTAAATAATTGTGAAATAAATATTAGTAAATATGAAGCAGATAAGAATGATTTTAATAAATAATAATGTAAAATAGGGTAATGAAACTAAAATACAGATGTAGAAATACAAAATGCATCAGTCATAAAATCATGTTAATTTTGCGACAGCCTTCACTTAAAAATGCGATTTGTGAAAAATGGTTATTGAACTGAAAATTGTTTACGTTGTTTACAATTGGAAAAATGTCCTTAGTTTGTCTTTAGAAGTTGGAAAAAAATTGTCTGAATCTAACAATTTTGGGTCAATAATAGACGATTGTAAAAGCTGTGACAGTCGTCGCATAAAATATCTGTTTGCATTTGATACTTCTTTATAGTTAACCTGGATGGAGTTAATGACAGATGTGGCTTCAAGCTCTGTATTCAGATCTGATGGAAAATGAAAAAGAAAGTAGATATCAATCGTTTATTCCCAAAAACCAAAACTCAAAACAATAGTGATGACGCATCAGGCGGTCTTAACCGGACATGCTTGCAGCTATCGCTCTCTGAAGCAGAACATCATGCGTCATTCACATTGTCCTCTTTGGAGAAAAGGCATTTCTCTGTCTTCTCAGCTTCGACCCGTAAAGTGTACGAGAAGAAGCTGCAGAAGCTTCTGGATGAGCAGGCAGCCGAACCTGCAGCTCCTACAGAGGTCACAACTCTCCCCAAAGCAGACAGCAACCAGAACGGCAACACAAACTCTGATCACTACAGTGACAAAGAAGATGGTGAGAACTGATCACTTCCCTTGTAATACATATATTACAACAAACCTAATACATGAATAGGTTTGTTGGGGAAAAATAGCCAGTAGCACACATTTAGTAGTCTTATATAGACGTTTAAGTAAGTGTGTGGTTTGTTTTTTTTCTTATTCAGAAGAGATGGTCCCTCCTGAACCAGAACCGGTTCCTGTGGTTGAGAAGCCTGTAAGGAGCAGAGGAAAAACTCCTGTCACAGTCAGAACCAGCAGCAGACGACAAACCAAGGCGAGTCGCGCTTTTCCATTTAGTTGATGCAAATGGTCGCATGTTGGTGTGAGTTTGTTTGAGAATGTTTGATCCTACACCGGCAGGTTGTGGAAGAGGTCATCACTGAAGAGACTCCAAAGAAAGCCAGCAAGAGTGTGGTTGAAGATATCCTTGCCAATGAAATAAACACACCCACAGGCATCAGGTAAGTACTGAGGTTACGTTTATGTTACAGGATTGCTTTTGCTGTTCAGTTTTATTTATATAGCCGTGTCAAGACACTTTGCCAATTAAATCACACATACGTTCCAGTTGATCCTAGGTGTGAAACTGTGCAGGAAGTTCAGCTAATTATTCAAAGTAGTTTAAAAAGTTTTTGTCTAAGGAAATTCAACAGATTATAATGAGCCATTGATTTTTCAGCTTTCCTCATGGACAAGCAGGTAGCAACAATCGCTTGCATTGTCTTTTACTTTATAGCCGTCCCTCATGCCAAGCATGCATGTAGCAAAGGCAGAGAGGAAACAATTGCACTTTAACAGGAAGAAAAATGCAGCAGAACCAGAACTTGGCTGAGTACGACCAGGGATTTAAGAAGGCAGAGCAGATACACAAAAAGAAATGGATGAACTGACGTAGGAGTACTTTCTATGTCATGAACATAAAAAGTTAAAAGGAGGAGAACGATTAGTTGATGGCAGTGTTATCTCAGCTGATGCTCCTCTCCGGGAAGGAATCACAGCCAAATGTAGCGTCTATGGAAACAAAGACAACCAAGAGAAAACATAAAGTTAACTGTTGAAATAACAGCAAATTATGCAAATTGGAGAGTAGTAGAAGTTCTGAAAATGTGGTCAGTAGTCAGAGTTTTTAGTTTAGTTCTTGGTTTGCCATTAAACCTAACAATTAGTGTTTCAATTAATCAGCTAATTAATTTACAAGTTGATCTTTGTTGGTGTGTTTATTTTGGTTGCAGTGCAACCTGCAGGCGTCCGATCAGAGGGGCAGCTGGTCGGCCATTAAAACCCAGTGATTACTGGCTGGATGAGTCCCTTGTGCAGCGCACTGTTCACACAGAGAGCCGCAGCTACACCGAGACGTATTCTCAGCCAATCAGCTCCTCCTCCTCCAGCAAAGCCCCGCCCAGACGAAGTTTCCTCTCCCTGCTGATCAAACTCCTGCTCCTCGTCGTGGTGGTTGGTTCGCTATACTATGCGTACCAGAACCTCAGTTCGGATCAGGTCGAAGTCCTGAAAGGCCTCCTAGACGGCGTTGTCGTCCCAGTCCAAAGTGCTGTGGAGACAGCAGCCAACTACCTTGGCGTCGGCGGCGACACCGCCGCCATCGGCAGCCCCGACAACTAAAGGACCGTCAGCAGCTCGCCACCACGCCCAGATCACCTCTCTCGCCACAGCGCGCCACAACTCCCAACAGCAGGCCACACTCCCTTATCTCCTTTTTCCGTCATGTTTGGACAAAAAGGACAAAGTTTTAATTGGAACGACAGACTTCACTTTACCAGACTCCAATTTTCCTCCCACCACAGTAGGGAGGACGGTTCCTCAAAACAGTAGCTTCTGAATAACGCTGTTGCACGACAGTCAGAAGAGACGACTTAAATGTTGATTTTAATCTGTGAATCGTTTGTGTCTTTGTGTGCATCTAACCCGCATATGTAGAAACGAGTGTGGAGCGGAGCGGCCAGTTTCATCCGTGCATGATTGTAGTTTGTTTTTTTTTTTTTGTTTGGTTTGTTTTTTCCCCTTGACTGTCATTACTGTAGTTTTGATCCGACGCGCTGTGCCAGGTGTTTTTCTGACTGTAAAGTGCCTGGACACTTGTTAGCAATTAGTGCCCCTCCCGTTCTTTTATTACTTCCACTTTTATTTTTTGGTTTTCCACACACAAAGCAGCACTTCTATTAATACCATAATGTTCTCATGTTTCTGTACGAATTAAAAAAGAATTGGCTTTGTAGCAGTAGAGGTGTAGGTAGTTATTTTTATGTCTGTGGTGCTCAGGTTGATTCATTTCAGACGTTTTGTTGTGGTTTGTGGTGGGAAGGAGAGACAGGCGGTGCCAGCAGGTCACCGAATGAGGAAATTCAGCCGGTTAATGTTTTCCTGTCTTTCCCAGGGACTTTCAGTAACGACGAGTAAAATCTAAACTCATTAATGGAATCATGATTAACTGACTATGAACTGAATACATTATTTTCTTTTCTTCTTTTTTGGGCATCTTTTATCGGCATCGTCGCAAATTTACAAAGAGAAAATCCAAATCGAGTGTATTTTTTATTTGTATTAGCTGCCATATATTTGACTCAACGGACAACTCAAAAATGTAATTCCAATCTCACCTATGAGCCCATGTGAGTTTATATCCGCCGAATCGTGTTCTCAGTTACGTCTCTTTTTATTTTAACCATTGTTTATGAGATTTTTGATCCTTCAGTCCATTATACAGGGCTGGCTGTCACAGTGCACCCACATAGCCCGCCTCAATCGGTTGCACCTGGAGGAAAGCAACTCGCTTCAGGACGGTTTAACCCCGTCTTAAATTAGTCAGCGCTAAACTAAAGGCAAGGTTAGATGCTTGGACTTTGGTTCGTTTTCTTAACAGAGGTGAGGACTCGCTCTCTTGGAGGTGATGTTTGGAGTGGAACATATTTTTTCGGGGGTTTTGTTTCTATTTTGATATTTTTCTAAAGTGGCATGCGCAACGTTTTTTATAGACATTTTAAGGTAGCGATTTCGAGCAATATGTTAGCGATGCGAGTAATACTGTACAGTAAATCTGAACCTTGCTAAATTACAACACGTGATAAATCTTCAGGCAGCTCTCCAACAATGGACACAAATGACTGGGGTTATGTGGGTAAGGATTTTTAATCTGTTTATTTATGATAATGTAGGCTGTGTGTCAAAAAAATAAATTCGGTTGTCACCACATTTTCTTTTTGTCCACTTTCACCTTCTTATTACCGTAAAGTCCTTGCTTATACAAACAGGGTTTTTTTGTGTCAAATATAGTCTTGGATTATATGGACTTTGCTTTGAGGGTTTTCTGAATAAATATGGGGGAAATGTTCAATAGCCTTATAATGCTGAATAAATGCAGTAGTTTTCCCATTGTTTTTTATTTTATTTTTATTAACTTGCCATGTTTTGTCTTTGATTTTACCCAGGAGGAAATAGGATTAGACTTGGTGACTGATCAATAGTTAATAGTCAGTCTACTTTAACACACCCAACAATCCTTCTACTGCCTCTAAAATGCCAAGGAAATAAAATAGAAAATCTTAAGATACTAACAAAACAAAGAACCACAAGTGCACAAACTATTTTAAAAACCCAAAACTTAGTCTATGAAACTAGTCAAGGTTTGACAAGTAAAACAAGTGTTTAGAAGCCACAAAAGTAGTAAAACAACCAGTTACTGGAAGTTAACTGCAGCATTGTTTCATTACTGGTTGATCCAAGAGATAACAGGACTTGCTTCTGTTCAAGAAGGGTTAAGTGTAATGCTGTGTTCTCTGGAATGTTTTAAAATACGAGGGGGGAAAAGGCAGCATGTATGTATGTAAAATAAACATTTTGTAATGGAAACTCTGGACCAGAGATCAGTCTATTGTGACTGTGAAGGCCTCCTCCATGGACGTCTGCTATTGGTTCAACGCTCAAGCAAACAGGACATCCACAATAAACTGACTTTGGTCTCACCTACGCTACAGTAATCATTTGTCTACAAGAAGCCCTGCTGTGATCCCTGGAGGTTTCTTTATTTTTTCATTTGCAAAAAAAAAAAAATGTTTTAAGTACACCTCCCTAAAATGATTAGAATCTTTTATGTGGGCCATCTGGCTTGTAAATGCCGATAAAATCGGGCCTGTGTGTTACAAAGACAAAACTGGAATTGTAGGTTTGTAAATGTATTTCCTGAAAGTTTGTATCAGTGAGCGGTCAGACAACAGTTTTTAATTTCTAATTTGTCTATGCCACTGTTTTATATTGTAAAACGTATTTTCCCAACCAGATGAATTATTTTATTTTTTTCTATTTCCAAACCTGTGCATCCACAGTTAAGGTCAACATACCACAAATAAACATAAAAAGCAACAGGATCTCAATCTAGCCTGGAAGAACTGACTCACAGTTAAGCTATGGAGTCAACATGACTGCATAGAAATCAGTCAAGTTTCTACGGTTGAACTGCAGAGAAGGAGAAGTCGTTCACTATTATTGTCTGACTTCAACTTGTGTCTGTAACTTTGTAAGCTATCTTTAAGGTGCAATGAAGACAATTTGCACCCATATTAAATAAAACATATTTATAATTTAAAAAAATTGAAATTAGGGAGTTAAAATGTTTCACTATATGCAAAACCTCTGCTGCAAAGAAAATAGCTAAATGGGAGATAAAGTAAAGAAACATTGTTCCCATAGTACTGGATGATAATTTCTGTTCTCTCAGTAACGCCAAACATCATGGAAAAAAATAAAATAATGTTTTTGACTGAACAAAAGGTACCAATAAGCTGTGATAATTGTTGTGAATTAAGTTTTCGACCTTGTTTCTTTGGAGTGTTTTTGAAGAAAAGGCTCTGTGAATGTCGGTCTGTGTAGCTGAAGTGACCCAGTGGAGACGGAGAGGCTTAGTGAAATAAATCCAGGAGGTTGTCGGCAGGCAGGTAGTGCGGCACGTCTGCAGCGGATCCTCCTGTTCTGGAGAAACGGCGAGCAGCTTCAACTAACGTACGCAGCACCTCGAGACAAAAGGTAAAAAAATGATTATTTTCATGCTAAAGTGATTTGAACAATCTGGTCAACAATTCTAGCCTGATATTATTTACCGCTTTTTATTTAAAAGCAGGAAGGGATGGGCTCTTCGATCTAGAAAGGCAGCTTAAGTTCATTTGGACAAGAAATAAGCACATTATGAGGTTTAAAATAGTAGATCTACTTGAATTTATTTTTTTTTTTTTTACTTTGTATGAATTCCTTGTCTGCAAAGTCTAATGGGTCCAAAAGTAGTAAAGAATGTGTTTTAAAAAGATGCATTAAATTCTTTTTAATATATGTATATGCCCAGTTAGAATTTCAAATCACATTTTCTCCATTGCCACTGTATGACTGACCTTACATGTCTTTAAGAGAGACGAATGTCTGATATTGGAAATGAAAGCATGCTTTTATTGTGAAGACACAGAACTGCTGTCCCTTCTTCCTGACCTTGGTGCAAAGCCATGTAAAGACCTCCTCATGTTTACATGCTTGGAGTGCACAGCACTCTTCATGAGTAATACAGTGTCTCTCAGTTATAATGAATGGACAAATTCACAGTTTTACAGTAAGCAGTATATTGTATACAGTAAAGTTTGCTTTCGCTTAAACACTTGTTAACCAGATATTTGTACATAGAAGGATCATTTTTCTCTCAGTCTGACATGAAATCAGACTAAACTCTTCTGTTTTTAGATCTGTTATTACTGCCAAAATTGTTTCCTTTAGTTGACAGTTTTTATATTGCTTCTCCTATGTCAATAAGATGATTCATTTTAATTTCTAAAACTACTAATTGAATGATTAAACCTCCGATTGTTAGTTAGTTAACAGTTTTTGAGTTCTCTGCAGCCCTAACTGTGGATGTATTTGAAGACAACACCTTAAACACGTCTCTTCCTTGTGTGACATCAAAAGGAAATATAAGTAAAAGAAATCAGTGAAGTCAACAGGAAGAGGATTATAGACCTTCTAAAAATCTGCTTTTCTTTGGGACCAATTTCCTGATGCCTAAAGGTGCCACACTTATTTGTTTATATTATTTGTTTAAAACCTTTATATGTATATATATATATAGCATGATCATGTCTAGCTGTCACGCCATTTAGGAAGCAGGCGGATTCATTAAGAGATTATTTTGGTGCAAAACAAAAGCAAAAGGCCTTGACAACAGCAAAAATAAAAAAATTGGCATATTATATAGTTTGCAAATTATAGAAACATCTATGCAAAGATGTTTGTTAACTTTAGTTTGCCATTTACTACCAAACAAACCACTAGGGAAACTGAAACTTGGGTTAAACATCCCAGTATGTAAGTGAATACTAGACTTTTTAACCAACCTCTCCCAGAGTGTGGAAGTAGAAGAGCCCACCTCCACCACCATATGGACTAGCAAAGGTGTTCCTCAAGGCTGTGCACTTGGTTCACTGCTCTACTCCCACTCATCCAATCACAAATTTCCAGATGATGCAACAGCGCTCGGCCTTACAACCAAAAGCAATGAGTCTTTATGCATGGAGGACGTTGAACAACTTATAGTGTGGTGCTAAAATCACAATTCATTTCTTAACATCAAAAATACAAAATAAATACCTCTTCTACCTCAGGAAGCTAAAGAGAGCTGAACATCTTAAGAGGCTCGTGATTAACTTTCAGAACAATGCTGTCCAAAGTTTGTTAAGCTACAGACATTTACTGTGGTCCTCCAGCAGCACTAAAGCTGAACAACAAGGGAGGGCAGTGACAACAGCTGGTAAAATAATTGGGACCGACCTCCCGGGATCTCCTCTAGTACCATCCGGCACATCATCTGTTCTCAGGGAGAAGATATTGACCCATCTCGGCCAGAATCACCTTGATGGCCAGTAGTCTGTACCATGCTGTGTGTCTGTTTTACTGCAGGAGGATCTGGTGCACTTCACAGAATAGATGGCATCATGACAAAAGAGTGTTATGATGAAATGTTGAAACAACGGCTTAAAACACGAGCACACTACAAATCAGACTCAACCAGTGCAGTAAGGAGGAATGGGCAAAATTCAAACTATTGTGAGAAGGACACCTAAAACATTTAGCCAAGTCTCACATTTTCAAGGTGATACCACATACAGAAGAAATGCAAACGTCTGATTTGGG
This sequence comes from Phalloptychus januarius, assembly GCA_902982915.1. NCBI lineage: Eukaryota > Metazoa > Chordata > Actinopteri > Cyprinodontiformes > Poeciliidae > Phalloptychus > Phalloptychus januarius. The sequence goes on along the minus strand of CADWAE010000471.1, from coordinate 13,742,981 downwards.
AGAAGTCTTTTTTTTTTTTGACAATTAGCAAACAGAAATAATGTTACTGATCAGATTTTAAGTCAAAATGTTTTTACAGTGTATATTAACATCCGGCTTCAACTGCAGGTTTGCAATGTTCATTTGCATAATTCAGATTCTCATTTTCAAATTATGTTAGATAATCAAAACTATGTATAGCTTTTAGAGCCGATGCAGGTAATTGTGCTTCATAAATGTTCTTAATGTACAAATTTTGTTTAGAATAAAGCCTTCACGATGAAGTTTCACTTCACGAGCTTATTACTGCAGGGAAAGTTGAGGTTCTTGGGCAGTGCAGGTGCAGCAGATGGAAGCAGTGTTAAGGGATTACAGTAACTCCTTTAGCAGAGTGCAGTCAGTGAGATTATAGCGTCCCATCCTCCATGAGGGGAGGATGGCTCAGGGAGAGGAGGAGAGAGGAGATCTGTGCAGCTCACAGCTCCTCCATCCGGTCCTGAGTCACATGTCCTCTATGCTGCTACCGCTGCTGCTGCTACTGCAGCACACCGGGATACCTGCCTCGATTTTCTGGACTGCACAGCCACCTCTGTGGGAATTGTCATTGATGCAGCTCTAAGGGAAGCACACCTTAGGTATCCCTGCCAGTCTGCCATGCTGATTACATGGTGGTATTTATACCTAGCAGCTCGGAGCGTCGCCGAACAAAGCAAGTATTGCTGCTCTTTCTGTGTCTGACTGTGTCGTTTCAAGGTGAACTCTGCTGACAAATCATGTGTGGGGCAGAGCTCAGGAAGTGTGGTTTCTAGTGGTGGATTATGGGATTTAGATGAACAAAAAAAGGGGGTGGAATGATGCCGAGATAACTGCCAGGTTTAATTCTTGATCCTGCTGCACTTTGACAGACTGCAGTATTTATGAAGTTTAGACATGAGGGGCAGTTTGCATCTCTGTGAAACGGCTAACGTTTGGCTATTGTTTGACCGTAAAATGTGTCATTCTGTTTCTTTAACACGTTTCAGCACTAAGAATGGCTTCAGTGCTGCAAAAGCTGATAACCCCACTGTTCACCGGCACTCCCGAGCCCCCTAGGAACAAAGTGACAGTAGTGGGTGTGGGTCAGGTTGGCATGGCCTGTGCTGTCAGTGTCCTGCTCAGGGTAAGATCTCCACTGTTTTTGCCTTTTGCACAACATTCCCTCCCCACCTGCTTCTGCCACAGTACTGGATAATTCCCTGGATTGCCAACAGATTACTGATCTCTTGGCCTCTGATCTTGATCTTATCCCCTCTATTTCCAATTGTCATGAAAGGAGGTGGCTTACACGCACTTTCTACTGAACCATGTCAGACTCTTGTCTAAAATAGGACAGTTACACCCTATATATAGCGGGTGGAGCAAAAACTGTGGCCTCCAAAATTAAATGTTTAAATATAGCTGATTTGTCACAATATTGTTCATGTTTTGGAAGCTGAGTCTGAGGAAGGCTTGTCTAAAGCATGTAGATTTGAGGAAGGAGCAGAGTAGCATATTTCTGTTATCAAAAAAATACAGTGGCTGAGCAAAGGATTCAAACCTAGTGATGCTTTTTTATATATTTTGTCACAATTTAAATCAGAACTTAATGGGATTTTCTGTGACAGACTGAAATAAACTAGGGCGTAATTGTGAATTAGATGGAAAGTAATTAAGACTTTAATCGTTTTTCACAAAGGAAGCTCATTTGGAGAATGCAGGGAACCACCTTTCCCTGCATTTAAAAGCTGTGTATTTTGGGGGAGAACTGAAAACATCAGTTTTCACAATTCCACTGTAGCTCCAGCTGAATGATTGGGGTCAATGTTGTGATTCAAGATAAAGCTCCACTCCCTTTCTCAATTTATTTGTAGCCCCCCCCAGATTTTCTTCCAAAATTGCCCTCTATTTAGCTGCATCTATCTTCCCCTCAGTTTTGGTTATAATTTGGAGAAAAGCAGCATGACGGTCACACCATCATGCTTCACAGCGAACATGGTACATTCTGTGTAGCACCAATTATACCCTAAAGTAATAATTTTATCCAGGCCTGAAGGTACAAATGGTTTTCTTTAAATACTAGCTGCCTTTTTGTTACTCTTAAATGGAGACTTAAGAGTTTTGTTGGCTGTACAGAGTGATTTAGTTTGTGTATTCAGAATAATGAGGGTCAAATACAAGTGCACAATACACTTCTTTTCCAATTCCAAGTTTTGCACTATTTTCTGTTTTTCTGTCTCATAAAATTCCATTAAAACACATTGAACTTTGGGGCTGGAATGTGATAAAACACGCGAGGGATAAACAGTTGCAGGCTGCTATCTATTCATGCCACAGGAGAACAGTAAATGTTGGAGCTTTAAAATAAACTGCTTGAACGCGGTGTGGCATAGGAGCTGGCAGATGAGCTGGCCCTGGTGGATGTGGTGGAGGACAAGCTGAAAGGAGAGATGATGGACCTGCAGCATGGCAGCCTTTTCCTCAAAACGCCCAAAATAGTCGCAGACAAAGGTAAATCTATTTTTCAAAACACTAAGATGTTCAACTTGTTGATGATGATGGTTTTTCACACCAGTTGTGGTCACATAAAAGCCAGCATCCTACCTTCTCTGGACCCTCTATTGTTTGCCAACAGTTGACTGTTTCACAAACCCTTCACACCCTCACATCATAGCTTTTGAAGAACAACACCCACTATATATTTCTATTCCTACAATTATTAACATGGAACACTATATTCCAGCTGATACTGAAAATATGAATCAAAATTTAAGACAAATATAAAAATAAAAAGTGTAGGTATGACATTACTCGGTATTGAACTGGGTAAAGGAGATCCTCAGGGATGTGTGTTCAGTCCTTTGCTCTTCACTCTGCTGACAGCAACATTTAACCCAAACCAGCTCATGAAGTTTGTTAATGATTCAACATTTGAACCGTGGAGAGGTGAAGCAGTTACAGATGCAAGAAGTCGCCGTTTGTCTTGTAATGTTGACAAGACTGCACTTTAGAGAAATTATCAGCTATTATTTGTAGATGTAAATACGGACTGGAATCTTAAACGGTAAAGTTTTTTTTTTGTTGTTCTTTTTTTTCATCACAACTTATTGACTGCTCTTTTCCCTTTTCAGATTACTCAGTTACAGCAAACTCTCGCATCGTTGTCGTCACAGCCGGAGTCCGTCAGCAGGAGGGGGAGAGTAGGCTGAACCTCGTACAGAGAAACGTCAACATATTCAAGCACATCATCCCTCAGATTGTACGATACAGCCCCGACTGCATCATCATTGTTGTTTCCAACCCGGGCATGTCCAACCCTTCCTTTATACAAAACACTGCTTTTCCTCTTCCATATAAAGATTGCAATAATTATTTTAAATACCATTAAAATGCTCTTGACAGTTGACGTTCTGACCTACGTGACCTGGAAACTGAGTGGCCTTCCGAAGCACCGCGTCATCGGCAGCGGCACCAACTTGGACTCGGCCCGCTTCCGCTTCCTGATGGCGGACAAACTTGGTATCCACTCCAGCAGCTTCAACGGATGGATCCTGGGAGAACACGGAGACACAAGTGGTGAGAAATTTGGGTGTTTTCACTTAGATATATGTTGGCACTTTGAACTTACTGCCTCATCAGAACCTCACAATCTGCATGTTAGTGCCCGTATGGAGCGGGACAAATGTGGCCGGAGTCAACCTGCAGACATTAAACCCCAACATCGGCACAGACTTTGATGAAGAGAACTGGAAAGAGACTCATAAGAAGGTGGTGGATAGGTAAGCATCAGGTCAAATTGGGGGGATCCATTACCTTATTTAGCTGTCGATATATAAAGACACGTCTGAATTGCCTGAATGCCATGTTCTCAGATCTTTCCCATTTTTAAGAATACGTCTGTATGATGTCATAAATATACCCTTGAAAAATAGGCAGTGGGTAATTTATTAAATGATTGTAGAAACTCTGATCAATAACCATGGCAGCAGTCATTTTGAGAATATCAAAAATTTGTCATTGTCATTATTATTTATTTGTTTAATTTTGGGGCAAGACTCAGAACCCAGACATCACCACTTATGGAGCCATTTCTTCAGCTCTCACTCCAGCATGGGCTGATAATTGTTCTGACATACATAGAAAGCAATTTTAGGGGGAAGGGTTTAATGAGTTGTTTCATTTTAGAAATGTACATCTTCCCTAAAGATGTGCACAAGATGTGCAGAAATCCCTAAAGAAGCCTTTACAAGAGAAAATGTGCTTTACATGGAGTTTGTTTTATAATTTGACCTTAGCTAAATTTAAAGTCTCAGCAGAATTAGACCCAGACATTATTTAGTGAAATCTTTTACTGCTGTGTATTTCTGTGCCTTTAAGTGCGTATGAGGTGATCAAGCTGAAGGGTTACACCAATTGGGCCATCGGTCTGAGTGTGGCCGACTTAACCGAGAGCCTCATGAGGAACATGAACAGAATCCATCCGGTCTCCACCATGGTGCAGGTAAAGCATAAGTGCATCCATTCACTTATTCATAAGTAACCCTTTTCATACACTTTCTATTTTTGTGCTATTCTGCTTTTTTTTGTTATTTCTCTCTACCTGATAATCAAGTTGGATTTTATCAGCTTCTCAGTTTATAAGAAAAATAGCTATTTAATTCAGTAAATTATCTGATATTTTGATAATTTTTTCATAGCTTGAGGAATATTTCAGCAGGCAGGGTTTCTAGAAAAATAGATTAGCTAGATCTATCTAGCTAGCTAATGTGAGCTAGCTGGCTAGTCTTATTTTGCCTATGCCTTTGGTTATAAAGTTACAACATTTTTATTAAATGTTCAAGTTATGTGAAAACACCATATTTATCTGAAATTTTTTTTTGATTGATTGATTGATTGATTGATTGATTGATTTTTCTAATTCTACACACCACTACAACAGGGTGGAAATCAGGAATCTTTGTCACTTGCTTTTTGACTTTAACAGGGCATGTATGGGATCAGCGACGAGGTGTACTTGAGTCTGCCCTGCGTATTGAACAGCGGAGGCGTGGCCAGTGTGGTCAACATGACCCTGACAGATGAGGAGGTGGCCCAGCTGCAGGCCAGTGCCAACACTCTGTGGGACATCCAGAGGGACCTGCGGGACATCTAACCCACCACCAGAGGGCGATGCAGAAACATCTCCTCGGTTGCTCTTCACTCTGCAGTCACTGAAAACCATTCAGTTCCACTTTCTGCGCCTCACTCACTGCTTTCTGTAGATTCTGATTATATTTAGCCGTAATTGTCATTTTGAACATTTAGAATTGTTCGTGAGGAGATCGAAGGTGGTAAAAATAGAGGGAAATGTTTTGATGTACATTTTTGGACACACAAAGTGTTGCTTTGATGCAAAATAAAGAAGGTTTACTGGGATGTGGCTTCACTTATTTACTTGTATGCATTAAATATACTCTGTTATTGTCATAGTGTTGCAGAAACACATCACTGTGTCTTAATGTGAGCTAAGAGCATCATGTTCCCGGTGAGAAAACTACACAGCCTTTTGCTTAAATGGTCAGAATTAAGCAGTTTGATATTAAAAAACATTCCACTGACGAGAGAAATGCTTCAGAAACATTTTCAAGCCCACTGTGAAAGATTACAATTTTAACTATTAGGAAGCAAAATACTGAAGACTTTTACATCTGCGTTAAAAATTGTAAAAGCTAGTACTGCACATGTCTGGTCTCAATGTTTATTAGCAATTTTACAATATTAATACTTGTCTGTGTTACATTTCTATTGTTTCTTGTTAGTATGATTATTAAACTAAGATATTTTATACTCTAGTCTGTCACATAGTCAAAACCTCAACCTGGATGATGCTTAATGTATTTGAATAAAAAATATCCAGGATGGTTTTTCAGAGAGCATAAAACACATCCGTCATTCAGAAAAAAAGACAAATATTTACAAAAAAGACAATTTATTGCAGGTACACATTTAGAAAAATCACTGTAAAAATTACAGTACAAACATCTCAAAACCTCTTTTTTTACAGAAACTGACATTTCTGTAAAGATTGCAACCATCTTTTTAATTCAAAATCCATTATCAATAATCCAGTTACACGTCATACAGGATTGCTCCCAGGCACTGACTTTCCTCTGAGACAGTCCAGTGTTGCCAACTGTTAAGTCCATAAATATTCCAAGGAATAGTACAAAGAGTTAAAAAAAAAAAAAGAAACATTTGCATTGTTGTTAAGTCTCAATCGGATACCCTTGCGTCTGGATGGGGCGAACGGATGCTGTCAGAGGAATGTTTGCAGACACACTTGTGTGTTTTCTGCAGAAAAACGTGTGAATGAACTTTTCTGGAGCGGCAAAGACTGGAACGTACAATCACAATGAAAATCCATGATAAATAGTGGAAAAGTCCCCCTTTGCGTCAACAGCGTAGTGTTATACCATAGCGTTGCTCTCACCGATTCTGTCCACCAACTGAAAGACAGCAAGCAATAAAAAAGACCACTGAAAATCTCCACCAACCTCGAGTTGTACGTGTTTTTCCCCCCAAGTGACACTTACCGTTCTAATTCCTGGTAAACTGAGCAAAGAGCCGATAACAGGAATTCGCCTGATGAATCCGACCGCCACCGGGAAGAATCCCCTGTAAACGCAAAGCACGAGCAATGTGAGCCATGGAAAGTGTGTGCAGGTGTGAAGCGGAGGCGTTTTATCCCCCATTGACCTGACCTGAACAAGAGAAAGAAGCCGTAGATTTCCAGGACGACGCCGATGATCGGCCAGCCGATCAGAACCACAAAAATGCCTCCCAAGAAGAAGCTAGTGGCTTTCGCTTTGTGTCTCTGAAAGAAGAACCTGAAGGTGCGCTCGAGGCCGATGACAAAAGAGAGGCCTGCCACAAAGAGAATCTGCATGCAGATGTGAAAATATTATAAGGTTTAAGGATACTATCCAGTGGTGCAAGTTTGATTGATTTTACAGAAAATTCTGCAAAGTAACAACTCAAATACTCCAGAATGCTTCTGTCTATGAAATTTCACTAGTCTGCTGCAACATTTAGCCTACTATTGACAGCTTACTCTTGTGATGTCATTGACCAAAACAACCAAAAGGTAGCATTATCTTTTTTTACTTTCATTTTCTTTATAAATGTTTTCTATATTGTGAGACCATGCAGTGGTATTTCATCTGTTGTTTCCCAGATGTTTTTACTGTCAGTCTGCTTTTATTAGTGGGGAAAAAGTGGATGGTATTTATCTGTCAGTGTTTCAGCAGCGTGTTTGAGGAACTCACATTTCCTATTGCCAAGAGAGCTTTATCGAAAAACAGCATCATCCCAAAGAAGAGGAAAAACACACCAAACCCCGTCAGTCCCATCCCAATTTCTGCGAAGTTAAGGGAACAAGAGATTTGATCAGAATTACATCAATCACTGCTGTTCACATGTAAGCAAAAAGGAAAGAGTGTACACTGAAAACACAATTAGAACATAAGCATAAAGGAGGTTATGAATTTAATGAAGCAGCTGCTGGTTTAAATGTTTACATTTTCCCACATAATACAGTAAATTGTAAATGTCAAAATAAAAAATAAACCCTCCACAGTGACGTAATGATGCTCTTAACCAATGGGTTTTCTGCTGTTAGCCTCGTACATTTAGCTAAACCCGGTTAGTTACCGACCGAAAACGGCAAAAAAAAAAAAAAAGAAACTCTTACTTTGTGAATCCGTGAGTGAAATCATTTTGAAAGCTTCCGGATATTTAATCTAACCAAACCAAACGATGACCGCTGCTCCTAAAGTCTGTGACTGTTAAAGACCAGAAGCTAATTCAATTGTTGCTACGACGGCTGCAGTGCCACAAGCACAGGCAAAGCTAGCGGTATGTTACGCCACCACGTCAAATGAGCCACGTACGCACTCACGCAATGTATCAGAGATCGTCTATTTTGACATCACACAAACATCAGACTCTTGAGCTTCTTTTGGGTTCCTAAATCCTAGTCAATTTTTAATGCTTGACAGAGGTTGAGGTAAACCAAAAACGAGAACAAACGAGATAAATTCCTAATCCCACGAGATTAAAGAATATGTTGTTAGAATAGAATAGAATACAATAGAATAGAATAATACTATATTGTCCCACAGCGGGGAAATTCAGGTGTAGCAGCAGCATGGGGCATGTAAGTTCACACAAAATTTAAAAAATGTGAATATATATTAGAATATATAAAAACAACAAGCAAAATAAGGAATAATGTACTAGGTACAAGATTATAATTTAAAAATACTGTACAGTTATCAGAAATATCATACTATGATCTGAGAAATGTGCAACTGAATAGGACAACAGTTATTGAGTTTGTCAGGAGGAGTGATAGTTAATTAGTTAGTTAACTAATGTAATATTATATTCACATTTTTTAAAAAAAACGTATGCTAGGTTCAGAAATGCACCGAAGAAAACAATAAATCTTGTAATATAGCACTCAGTTTTGTTGTGCCGTGTGTTTTATAAATCCAAATTATAAACAAGTTTCCAACACTTTTTGAACTGTATTAATAAAATGAACCAACTTTCATGTGTTATTCTTGAAAATATAAATTCAAACAGAGTGATAGCTCTTTACATTTGAGCTCATGTACTGACTCCAGTAAGTTACAGCCACAGTGGTTGCGTGGCAACTACGCGACGAGCTCATTAATTTGTTAGATTTTAGGCATTTTGCTAAAAGAGACGAGCTAATTTTGAAGCATAATACGCTGTTTTGTTTTTTTTAAAAAACAGAAAAAGTCGTTCGATGTGTGTCCATTTCCGCCTTTTAAAATAAACTACAACTACCATGATTCTATTGAACCGGAAGAGCGAAATGTCACATTTCGACGTGTTCAAATAACACAGGAGTTTGCGGAGAAAGAAGAGCTCCTCTGAAACACAAACAGCGGCTAATATTCAAGCATGCTTCTCGCATTTATTAGCACCAATAACTGAGCTGTTTTACTTAATTTTGTAATTTTTCGGCCGCCAGTCATCATGGGCACTGCGTTTGCGATAGTCCTTGTTTTTGTCGGCTGTTGTAGCAATGTGGTGTCTCTGGAGCTGCTGGTGAGGTCAGTCACAAACTTAAACTGAGAGCCATTAAAGTTTAGGTTAATGGGCATAAAACATTTCCAGTTGGAGTTTAATTGAAGTGGGGTTTGACAGGTTTATCAGGTTTATTATCAGCAAATTGTAGAGATGTATTTCCTTTAGGTTTCCTAAGCAAACTGGGAGAAGTGAATGTGTAGTTTCTGTATGTGTGTATAGTCGGTATGTTAAAACAAAAAGCAACCGCAAGACACCTCTCGGTATCAGTTTTCATTTGTGGAGAGAAATAATTTCCTCTAAAATTGAGGAGCTTTCATTATAATCAGATAAGAGCAGGACTAAAGGGAGAAGAGCATAAATATTAAGTAGTAAAATTTAACCTGAGCAGTAAATATCCATGAGTAGTTCATGCCCTTCGCCGCAAATTAAATTTTAACTTCTAAAACGTTTTGCGAGATTTTTCACCCCTCTTCAACTTTTCCTCTTCCTTATATTATGTGTGACAGACCAACTCAATGTAGAACATATCTGTAAAGTTCAAAACATTAAAAAAAAGAAATAATAATCTGCTTGGCCTGGAGCGCCTACAGACCGAAATGTGTGCCTATTCCTTCTTGCAAAATAGCTTCAGCTGTGTCCCTTAGCTAGAGAACCTCAGTTTCCTAAATTTGACTGTATGTGATCCAATGGATTTAGATCCAGACTTTGACTGGGCCATTTTAACATAGAAGTGTGGTTTGATGTAAACCACTGCAGCTTCAGAGTCTGGAACTGTTTTCTTGTAGCATTCTGTACTATTTGCAACTTTGTTTTTTTTTATTTTTCAGGTATCCATTTTATTTATTTATTTAGTTAACGAGATGAGTCGAATGTGAACAGGTTCTCATTTACAACAAACAGAAAGAAAATGTGGTTTGTTCATTTGTCTCCATGATGCTGTTTGCTTACTAACGTTGTCACATGAAGCCTTTAGAGGACAGCTGCATTCATACTGAGGTTTTATCACATAATTACTATTCACCAACAACGTTTTTCTTTTTTTTTCTGGCCAGTTGCTTCGATTAACAATATGGGATTTCACGGATTAAAACAGAACACAATGCAAATCAGACTTTGCAGATTTTTATTAGTAAAATAAATCTTGCAAACATTTTCTGCTCATTTGGTTTCACAATTTTTCTCCACTTTACATTGGAATCTAATAATATATTGAACTTTATGGCTGTGACATGACCAAACATGGAAAGGTTCGAGAGGCGTCAATATTTTTGCATGACACTTTATCCATAACCTTGCTCTACTCTTATTGAGCATCCCTTTTTTTTTAAAAAACAATAATTTTAGATTTTTTGCCTCTGTTTTAAAACGATGTTTTTGTTTCTCAGAGAGTTTCCAGGATGCGGCAACATTGTCACCTTTGCTCAGTTCGTCTTTATTGCCTTAGAAGGTTTCATATTTGAAGCTAAATTTGGGAGAAAGAAACCAGCAATTCCTGTCAGGTAACTTTATTACACTAAAATGAGATGCTAAGACTAATTGCTGATATTAAATGAAATTATTCTCTTTTTCAGTAACTATGTTATCATGGTGACCATGTTCTTCACTGTCAGCGTGATCAACAACTATGCTCTGAACTTTAACATCGCCATGCCGTTACACATGATCTTCAGATCAGTAAGTGTCACGTCTTGTTATCATTTTAGCTCCTCCTGTTCTGCTCCATTGCTTTTGTTTAAGCTGCTCCTCTTTTCCACTCAGGGATCACTAATAGCCAACATGATCCTGGGAATAATCATCCTGAAGAAGAGGTGATTCTTCCTCTGCTTTTCCTTCTGCTTTTGTTAAAAATCTCCCTGCGGATTCAGTGCATTTCACCTTCTCTGCCCGCAGGTACTCAGCCAGCAAATATCTCTCTATTGTTCTAGTTTCCACTGGTATCTTCATATGCACCATCATGTCTGCCAAACAAGTGGTGAGAACTCTGCAGACATGTTGTCTTTTCCAGTTATTACTGGATTATTATGCTCCAGTAATAATCCCGGGCATCTACTGGTTTGTTTCAGCATGAGGTGTCCAGTGATGAATCGGAGGAGCAAGGCTTTTATGTCTTTATGCACTGGCTTATTGGTGAGTGTTGGTTAAAAAAAAAGAGTAAGAAATGCAGGAGAAAAATCTCTCACTTTTGTAGCAAAATGTATTTTGTCCTTTACTGATTTCTCAGTTGTTTTATAATGACTTAATTAAGAATAACCATGATATTTGGAAAGCTAAGTTCAATCTAATGAGACAAAAAAAATCTCTTACACACAACCTGTGTGTAAACCATGATGTAAACAACAAGATCTCAAAAAGCTAGACATTATTTCTTAAATTAATAAAATTCAAGAATGGAGCAGAAACTAACTCAGTGACATCTATCAGTGTGGAAAAGGTTGCAAAGACATTTTGGGACAACAAACAGAGAAAATACGCAACATTATGAATCTTCCTATGATTGGGTCAGACCTCATGGTTGTCCATAATTTCTTATGAGTGGGGACAAAAAGTGTGAGTATAAAGAACACAGATGCTCATCTGATATTTACCGAAAAGCATCTTTAACGATTATCAAAACTTAAGGGGAAACATTTTATGGACCAAGACAAAGCTAAATGTTTTTAGATGTAGTGGGTCTGGTTGTATCTAGCAGAAAAATACCAGCATTTCAGACACAGAACTTCATTCCCACATATAGACATGGTGGCGGTAGGATAATGGTGAGGGACTGCTGGTTGCAATTAGTTCATAAGCTTAAGCTAAAAGGGTTAAGCAGAAGAACATTATTAGATTGTCTTCGTGTAGCTACTTTCACATGCGTGGCTTTATCTTCAATCAGGCATCGCCATGTTGACCTTTGCCCTGCTGATGTCTGCGAGGATGGGCATTTTCCAGGAGACGCTCTACAAGCAGTATGGGAAGCACTCCAAGGAGGCGCTCTTCTATAACGTAAATGTTCCTCCCACTCTGACAACCAGAGAATGAAGGGGAAACATCTGAGTTAGTTCACTTTAATCCAGTGCTTCTCAATTCCAGTCCTCAGGCCCCTCTGCTCTGCACGTTTTAGATGTTCCTCTATTCCAGAACAGCTGATTCAAATGATTGCATGACCATCAAGTACTGCAGAAGCCTGTTAATCGCCCAAATATTCAATCCAGGTGTGTGGCAGCAGGGAAACACCTAAAACATGCAGGGCAGGGGGGCGTGAGGACTGGAATTGAGAAACCCTGCTTTAATCTAACATCTGCTCCTGTCTTCAGCACTGCCTGCCTCTGCCGGGTTTCCTGCTTCTGGCCACTAACATCTACAACCACTGCATCCTCTTCAGTCAAAGCAGTGAGTTTAAGAAAATCAATAATTCGATTCAAAAAAGGGGAAATTAACATGGATGCCTTCTGTCATTCAGGAATACACATGTTTGTGCATGTGGTGAACAAATTCTTTTTGTATCTGCTATTGTTTTGTTGCAGCTCCCGTTCTCGTTCCTGTGGTTGGGCTGACCATGCCGACAATGTGGCTCTACCTGCTGATCAATGTCGTCACACAGTATCCTGTCGTTTTTCTGTTTTTCTTCCCTACATTATATGGATCGATTTGTCTGCCGCAGAGCTGGTTTTACATCATTTATACCAGAAATGTTTGAATATTCTCACTTTTGCTTAACACGGAAGCTCTACAATTACTAAAGTTAGAATAATGTTCGAACTTTTCATTATTTTAGTTTTGGTTTTGATAACTAAACTTGAGCAAACGCACACTAGAGTTAGTTTACAAGTGTTTGTTGCAGAGTATTTCTTTTCTGCTCTTTATTTTTTTTTAACATTTGCTGATCAGCCTGTTTGGCTAGCGTACCTGCAGAACCTTTAAAACATGGTGATCCTATTCAGGGGATCCATTAATTTCCATGATTGTTCTTCAAGACAACAGCTGACTTTGGCTTTTATTGTGAGCGAGGGAAATCCCTACTTAAGTCAGTTCTGTGCAGCATTGGGTCAGCTCTGCAGCCGACAAAATCTGATCAGTCCGCTACTTTCAATGGCATTTTCCCTAAGAAGATGAAAGTCAAAGAGAGGAAAGTAGGAAACGTGCATATATTACAATTGATATCGTGGTGCAGCCTTTGTACTATCTCAAAGTAATTGAACTGTCCAAAACTTTGACACCTAGTCAAAGTTACATTTTTCCTCTAAGGGATGTAATAACCCATAGAAGAGTCTTTCCAGTATATTTTTTTTTCATTCTTATGTCCATGCTTTCAGTCTTGTTGCAGCCTTTAACCCTGTTTCCAGGTATGTGTGCATCCGTGGCGTCTTTATCCTGACCACTGAGTGCACTTCGCTGACCGTCACCCTGGTGGTGACCCTCAGAAAGTTCATCAGCCTCATCTTCTCCATCCTTTACTTCCAAAACCCCTTCACCGCCTGGCACTGGGTGGGGACAGCTGTGGTTTTCATTGGCACCCTGCTGTACACGGAGGTTTGGAGCAGCGTGCAGGCGGCTCTGCGGGGGGGCGGAGTCAAGGAGAAGAAGGCAGAGTGACGAAGGAGAGACTGCCGGCAGATTATAAAAGGGGGAAAAAAAAATCTGGCCCCTTGGGAAAATTTGAAATGTTTTTAAATCTCCTGTGGTAGTTTTATACAAATAGGCCATTTTGTTTTCACACTTGATCCTACACGTTTTCCCAACTGCAGTTTAAAGGAGGTGCTGATAGGATTCTGCTTTTCAGTGATTAAATGTCATGAAAAGACCAAAAATCCAGATGTTATGAATCGACAATTGTTTTTTGACGCTTTCTTAGCCACACCTTGCTAGTACTGTATTGAACTCCTTCCCATCATTTTACCACCTACATGAGCTGCTCTGTTCTAATGAGATCTGGAGACTGGAAACCGCTAAAATACACTAAACTCAATTTCATGTTTGTACGAAACCAGTGTGAGCTGATCTGAGGTTTGTGACATGGTGCACCATCCTGAAGTAATGGTTATTTGGTTAATTCAGATCCGGATCTGATCTCTTCAGCTGGCCATCACTCCTCAGAACATGCAGGTTATAAGCTACTGCATAAATCTCTAATACAGCTCCAGTAGACAAGGTAGACCAACGAATGGGTTTTTAACTGGTCAGCAGTTTAGCCTTGCACTTTAAAGTGTTGCTCCTTCTGTTCCAGAAACACCCACATTTGTAGCACTCCTCAGTACACTCCATTCTTATCCTATTTTCCCCTTAAGAAGCGTTTGGACATGACTTTTTAGCAGATTGTTGTGATTTGGCTCGTCGTGTTATGCACAGTGGTAAAAATAAATCCGACTTTTACTGTATTATGCCGACCAACATTTATATTAGGGGCCCATGTTGGTTGGAATGGGCCGCGATTTAGGCCTGTGACTGCAAAGTGGGACACATATTGGTGCAAAATGTGATGCATAATTTGTAGAAATGTTCTTAATGTCTGAAACCCGACCACCTCCTATATAGGGTGTCCAGCATTCAGTAGGATGCATTTCATCATCCCAACCAAGACTCCAATTTTGAGCTCACAAACACATTGGCTGGGATGAAACATAAATCCAATATTTTGGTCTTTTCATGATTTTTTTTTTTCCAAAAAAACACAACTGTCACCAGATCTACCTTTTTTATTTTAGCATTTGTACCTCAGTAGCATTCATTGACCAATGGTGCAATTTCTTTGTCTTGTCTGTAATAATGCTGTTTAGATATTTATTTTTATTTGAAAGCCTGAGGTTAACCTGAAAACGTTTCATACTGAATCATGAGTATGCAGGTTATTTATATGGCTCCAGGCTCTTAGACCATGTTGTCTCAGGTGTGTTGGACCAGTGTCAACAATCTCCGAAATTAAACTAATTTTAATAAATCGCCGGGTCTTGTGGCTTTTTAAAATAAATATACAACATGAAGGGTCCCGCATCCCACCCAGTGCTGGGACAGACAGTTCTCTCACGCCTCGCTGATTTTTAAAATCCTTGGACCAATCCACACAGCTGTAGTTCAACTCCATCCAATGGCAGCGCAGGTTGTTCCCACGAAGAGGTGGGAGAGGCCGATCTGGAGCAGCTGTAAGGATCGATCATCCACGTTATCTCAATTAATTCGTTTGTGTTAGTGTCGGAACCGCGGGGTTCGGTGTGATCCAGCAGAACCGGATGGGGGGAAACGGTCCGAGCCGCTTCCCTGCGGAGGATGAAGGAGGAGGCGGCGGGGTAACTTTTGTGAAGGGCATACGGGTGAGTGGAAAGCTCGGTGCAAATCAATACAACTCTCTCTGCGCTCTGTTAAAGCTGAAATTACGCATCTGGGGGACCGTGAGTCAGAGCCGAGGTTTTTCTTGAGAGTGGTGATCACGATCCGTGACCTGGTGGCGTCATTTTTAAAAAGACACAAACTGAGCCCCCTAAGTTTGTTGTCACTGCTTCCTTCAGGCCCTGTGATAAATTTAGACGGAGCGCAGCTTGTTGACACTCGCATTAAGCGCGGAATTAAGGACGCACGACGCGTTTTTTTCAGAATGTCACCGTTTTTATTTTTTGAAGTACTCAACCTTTGAGCGTTTTTCTCCCTTAACATTTTGTCACTTCTTACTGGTATTTCAGGGCATGTCTTTACCAGCTTTGGAAATGTACAGACTGGCATTTTTGCCCATTAGTCAAATAAGAGCATTGTATGCTTGGCATATCTTGCGCTGTGCTAGAACTAGTGCCAACAGCATGGTGTAAAAATAATGTCAGCATTTTATGTATTTAACTATTTGTGTTTGTAAATGATGTGATCTAGAACTGAGGAAGAAAGAACAAAGTTGTACCACCGGCTGTGCACATGCATTTCTGTGATTTCTTTTTTTAATTATTATTATTTTTATTTCTTTGCACAATCTTAATTACAAAAGTCTGTATTTTAACTAAGCCATTCTAAAATAATCCCTCTGTAGCTCTGTGTATATATTTAGGCTTCTTTGAATAAACATCCAATAAATAATTAGGCTGGGCAATCAATCAATATATCACTGATAGACAAATACCAATAGAAAATATGTAAATGCCAATCCAGACCGGTCATATTGCCCAACCCTAATTAATATTAGCTCCTAGCAGATAGTGATGCCATTAATAAAGTATGTGTGTGTTTTTGTTCCCCTCAGCTGTCGGACAGAGTCATCAACCGAATGAAAAATTCGACAAAGACCAGCTGTGCTCACTTCTCAGCTGATCCACCAACTCAGACTGCAGCTCCATCTGGTGAACCCTTGTTGCCTCTCCAGGCTCCTCCCTCACCTCAGCCCTCATCTCCATCAGTGGAAGCTGCTCCTCCTGTCAAACTCAACCCTCCTCCTCCTCATCCTGTCAAGTTCCACTCCCTCCCTCCTCCATCTCCGGAGCCAGAAACTCCAAATGCCTCTTCTTCAAGGGCTGAAAACCCTGAAGTGCCTCAATCTCTAACTCCACCTTCTGCTCTGGAACCACCTGAACCCAAAGAGCCAGAAACACAGACTGCGCCTCAAATAGAAGAACAAGAGAAGGAACCAGTTGTTCTCCCTCCAGATCTTTCCTGTGAGTTTGTGAAGCCAATGCCTGCTGAACCAGCCGCTGCTGAGAACCTTGATGCCACATCACCATCCACCAACTCTCCACCAGTTCAGCCAGTACTCTCACCCTCACCTCTGCTTCTGCTTCAGCCCAATCTGGAGCTCCTCCAGAGCCTTCTTCAGATGAACCCTCGCCGGCATGTCGGCATGAAGGGCTCACCGTCGCCCCGGCTCCGCCAGATGTGGAAGCGCCGCCTCCTAAAGAGCCACCAGCGACCACGTTTCTGCCTCCTGTTGGGGAAGACGAAGAGCCTTCCACAGTACCATCGTCTGCAGAAGGTTGAGATTTTATTTCATTATAAACAAAAGACATGCATGTGACTCATTGAATTCCTGATTAACGGGGTATAATTAATTGCTATGCTAATGTTTGCAGCTATAAGGTCTTGCTGAGTTGTGAAAACATTAAAACATCCCATTCAGGTCCTTCAGAAGAAATTCTCACATGTTGATTCCTATGTTTTTTTTATTTAACTTTAGGTTAATATAAAAAGCTCCAGTTAACAATCAGTTTACTATGTTAGCGAATGATTATTTCAGTAATCGATTCATCTCAATCAGTCCAATGAATCATTATGGCCTTAGTTTCCTCCTATGAAAGTTTCTTACTGATACGCAGCAGTAGAGCGAGGACCAACCATATGTGCTGCAATTTCATTGTAGCGTTTGAGGAGACTTTTCTTTGCATCTTGCAGTCTGTTTTCAAAGTGAAGTCACCTGGTGATCGGACCAGGCATGTTGGCAGTCGTTTCAAAAATCCTGGCTCATAAGATTCTGCATCTTCTCTCTGAAAGCATCAGACAGCTCTTCCTGTCTCAATTTGAACTAAAAAAAAAAGCCTAAATCCCTGAAATTGACCGCTTTACCATGGCAGAGCTGCTAGGAGGCTGCTTCAATAATCAAACATAGTACCTGAAAATAAAGGTTTTCAGGTTTTTATGGTATTTTCCCAGTTTAAAAAATTGCTATTATGTGTAAAATAAGTATATCAATTGATATTTTATTGCCTTCTCCCCCCCGCCCCCCCAAAAAAAAACATTGCAAGATTTGGCGTGTGATGTCTAATAATACTTCCACAAATCAAATTTGTGCCCTGATTTTGTTGGCACAATTTTTATTGCATTTCAACACTAGTAAAAAAAAAAATCTGATTTAAAAATTTTTTTATTTTCTTGCAAAACAAACAAAAAAAAGTTTTAATTTTTCATACTACCTATTTCCCCTGAAGTGATGGAGGAGGAGCTGAGAGAGAAAATCAGAGCAGAGATACAGAAAAGTCTGGAGGAGGAGATCAGCCAGAAGAGACGGGAGCTGCAGCAACGGTTAGGACACAAGACTGTTACACTTCCTGTTCATTTTTCTTTTTACTTGAAATATAACAGAGATTTTTTGAAATAAAGTCATTGTCCTGATTTCATAATATACAAGTAAATCACAGTATTGCCTCCAGGTTGGTTAATTCCATTTCTGCAGTTGCTTTAAAGTTCACTTTAAAGCTAACAATTTCAGTGCTAAAAATATTTTACCAATGTTTTAAAAAAGTAGATACATAAAGTAATCACAGATTTAATATGGAAACAAGCATGATTACTCAAAAACTGGAAATCAGCCTAAAAATGAGCAAATTAAGGACAATGTTCTGAGGTTCTTGTTTTTTAATTTGAAGACAAAGAGATAGAAGTAAAGATACTTGATATTTAATTGATCAGTTGTGTGTAATCAGTATGCAAGATAAAGCCCTCATGTTTTAACTGAAAACGCCAGCAATTGTTCCTTTGTCAGCTAAATAACTCTATGTAAAATGTCTGTGGTTTGTGTTTGCGAAGGCTGGAGGAGATGCAGGTTCTGCGGCGAGCCGATGCGGCGGCTCGGGCCGAGGTGCAGGAGCAGGTGAAAAAGACTCTGGAGGCCGAGAGGGTGATGCACACGGAGAAGCTGACGGGGTCCGTGGAGAGAGAGAAGACGATGGCAGAGCACGAGAAGCTCATGGCGCAGCTTTATGTGAGCAGAGGAACACAGTCTGGATATTTGCATGGAACAGGATCTCTTGTTTTTAACACAAATGTTCATCTGCATACCGTGTTTGTTTCTTGTTCTGGTGTTTCAGTGGATGGAGCAGAAGGTAGGGCAGGAGCAACTTGATATCTGCATGTCTCACTTCTGCATGTTTACTTTCCTCTGGCCACACCTCTAAGCTTGCGGTGTTATTTAGTGCTGTGGTTTCTATACTCAAGGAAGAATGGGTTTTTTGTTGTTTGTTTTTTTGTAAGAAGTATGTGGACGATGGTTAAACACCCGGCACCTTGTAAAAATATTCACACCAATTGGACTTGTCTTTATTTTGGCGCTTTAACTACAGCAAGCTTAAATGTATTTTGTTGAAGTTTTATGCGATATGAACATTTCTTACACTTAAAATCAGCTCCCTCTCTACTAATATCTCTAAATTAAATTGAGTAATAAAATGCAATCCATCAGTTTTAAAAACAACAAACAATTACTTCCTTCTAACACAGATTTAGTGTTACTTTGTGTTGGTCAATCTAAAAAAATCCCAACAAAGTATGTTGGACTTTGTGGTTGTAACATGTCAAAACGCTATAATGTTCAGGCTGTATTTTTTTTTATGATGATACCGATGTTAAACTCATGCAGGCTCGTCAGCTGGAGAAGAGAAAGAAAGACATGGAGAAGCGCGATGAACTCTACAAGGAGCATGTTTCCAAACTCGAAGCAAAGGTAAGTTAAAACTTAGGAAGTTCATCACCCGTTCAGGTTGGTTGAGAGAGATGCTCCGCAGTAATTTTAAAACAAAAATACGTGTTGTTTTCATTGATTATTTGGGGGGGGGGATTTCACTTTTAAATTTAACACAAACACATTCAACAATAAATTTGCACAAGTCTGAACACGCCCTCTCTTTTTTTTGTTTTAATATTTGAACACATAATTTACTTTCATTCTTATTGGGGCCTGGACGTTTGCAGAATAATGTCTTTTTCGGTTGTGATTGAGCAATAAATTGGCCTCTCTAAATTGTCACTAGGTGTGTTGGGGTGGGGGGGTGTGTGTGTGTGTGGATGGTTATTTGTCCTGTCTGTCTCTGTGTTGCCCTGCGACAGACTGGCGACCTGTCCAGGGTGACCCTGCCTCTCACCCGAAACGATGGCTGGAGATAGGCACCAGCACCTCCCGACCCCAGTAAGGGACAAGGGTGAAGGAAAATGGATAGATGGATGGAAGATATAGCAATAAGACGAACATCTGAATCTGTCTGATTTTTAGCCATCATTCGCCACTAAGAGGCAGCAAGACTCAATTTTCCACTGAAGCAGTGGAAGTGCCATCATTTGCATTCTTTTGCTAAACATGTGTTTGTTTTCCTCCCAGTGTGCAGAGTTTTATAAAGTTTCAGCGGAAAATTTCCAGAAAGGCAAAGAGGAAACTCACAAGCGTTTTGCGTAAGTTTTTACTCAGAATTTTTCTGTCTTGGAAATTACAGAAAAATCAGTAGCATGCAAAACTGACAGGAACCTTTGTTACTGTTACTGGTGATAATGACACAAGTGACTGAAAGTGCTTGGGATTTTTATTTATTTTTTTACCAGGATCACACTTAGTGGCACAAATGTATCAAAAACATGTACATTTGGAAATGGAACTATAGCAACAGGTTACTACAGCCAAAACTGCTTTGAATCAGCTGGAGGGATGTCTCAGGAAATGTGTGTGTGTCATCAATGCATTTCTGCACAAACCCAGGCCTAATTTGCATCTCTGCAGTTTGATGAACTGATGAGAGTCTAAACTGGCTTTCGGAGACATCCAGCACTTCTCGGATTGATATTTGCACATAGATTACAGAAATTAATTCTTCCTTTTTTTTCTCTTTCCCCTTCAGACGTTTTAACATCCAGCCCCTGTGCAGCGACCTTCAGGGTCAGATCCTGAAATGCTACAAGGAAAACCCAGGAAGAACTCTGACCTGCTCGGGTATTGCATCGGCCTACATGCAGTGTGTGGACAACGCCAAGAAAGTAAGAATTAAAATGTGAACTACATAGAACCTTAGGGCTTCCTTTAATTTCTCATCATCTTCTAACTTTGATTGATTCCTCTTTTTCTGCAGGATAAACTAACCACTGGAGGTTAAAGGGGAAACAAGGACATTTGTTACTGCAACGAGATAAAAACAAACACAAATCTAGATGCAGAGAAGTGAAAGCATTCAAATTCAGCCACTTTAAATGTCGAAATACTTTTCCACAAAACTGTCTGTGATTTAGCACCCCGGTGTCTTTTGTCACGTGCACAAACTAGTTCACCTTTAAGTGAATGACACTCGATATCAGTCACTGTAAAACCATCTGTGCCACTGGAGTAGCAAACAGGATTTATAAGTGCAAACAAGATAAAGATGTGCATCACTGTTAAGTTTAATCATTATGTACGAGTGCCTTGAATTCAGGAAAGCAGATGCAAAGTATAAAAAAAAAAACTATGCAAGGAGATGAGTGTTTGTGCTGGGCAAAACCAATAACCAAATTCATCAGTGAAGCTTAGAAATAATGGAGTTCAATGTCTAAAGGAAATCAGGCTAAATAAAGCACCACTAAACAAAAACAACTGACCCAGTGGTTGCTTTATTCTCCAGCTATGACATGTTTTCATGCCATTTACAGTGTTTACATTCTTTATCTGCTCGTTCTTTTTCCAACACGTGCATGATGCCCTTTGTAATAGTCAGCTTTACCCAAAAGTAAAGCATTTGCTAGCTGTAAAACCAGATTCTCCTGATAGACCTGAGTTCAGCTTTAGCAGGAAACCATCTTCCTCTGAGAGCGAAACACCACCTGAGTCTAAATTATATCTTCCTCACTGAATGTGTCACATGTTGGCAGATGCCTATTTTTGTAATTGATGGAGGGGGGCTTTGGTTGAGGAAAACCTTTGTGATATACAAACAATGGCTTCCAGAGATTCAAAGGGTGGACTGTGAATAATGTTGGAAATACGCAATCACCGTGACTCAGCTCCTCACATTTCTGGATTGAAGCCCAAGTAGAGTTGGACTGGTGCCATGTGAAGCTGGACAAAAAAGAATTCTGCAGGTCAGGCAAAGGTCAAACTCCAGCTCTTTGTCACATCAAATCAGGCACAGTTCATCACTTGCACGACACCAAACTAAACGAAAAGTGGTGCTAGTCATATAATGTGGGATTGTTTTGTTTTTTCTTGTTTTTTTTCTTTTGTAGATTATTGAGAATGAGATTTAAGTATTGTTTAAAGTAGCTCAAGCATTGAAAAAATTATTTATTAAGGATGTACTCCAAAAAAAAAAAAAAAAGGTTGAGCTTGAACGAGCAGAAGAATTTTAAATCTTGACTATAGAATATCATTTAAACACATTTATTCCTGCAGGGTCTGACAATTGAGATTCCTGTTAAGTTTTTAAGAGTGTTTTATCTGTGCATTTGCAAAAAAATTTATATTAAACAATTTAGGTTTCCTTTTGTCAATCTGCACTGATAAAACCTTTTGGTTTCTGAAGATCATCCGACATGTTCCCTCCCTCTTAATGTCTGAGGAGACGATGGATGTATGTGTGCAGCGTTTTTATCTGGATTTATGGCACATCTCTGAGCTGAAACTTGACTCCTCTGGAATAAGAGAGCTGCTGTTGCAATATCAGGAGATGTGACAAATACTGATCAGTTAATGATAATGCTAATGATCAGTTCATTAACGTTCATACTGTTCTCAAAACTCAGCAGCAGGATTTTGGTGTATTTCTAACAAAGCAAACTAACAAGAAAACTAAGAAAGAAACCATGGTTTTTGTGGCTGGTAAGGAGAAAGAATGCCGACCCATCCATACGTGTCAGAGGTCTACAGAAGTTGTTTTTTGTCATCTCAGCTCGTTTTCCTAACATGGTAAGAAGGAACGTTTTCACCATCCGGTTCAAGATCCCATCATGTGTTTATGACGTATCTGTCTTTCTCCAAACTTGTCAAAATATCAGATTTGTGGCCGCTTTTATTTCTTTCTCCATTTGTGGTGTTTTGTGGCAAAAAAAAAGTATAGCTCAAGAAAAAAAATTACGGTTTTATTTCTTACCACGTCTACGTGTTTAGTGGCTCATAAGTGTGTTTCATATGTCCCTTCTTGCTCGCATATATGTCCCGTCAGGTGGGAAAAAAGTCTTCTCTAAATGACTAAATGTAGATATATTCTACATCTATGATGCTTTGAAACATCAAAAGCATCACTAGCACTGGTTGCTACGGCAAATACAGATTTATCAACTTCTGACTAATTTCTGTATTTTTTTTTAACTCTTCCTACTCTGCTGGTCTGCAGTTGAAGAAATGCTAACTTACCCGTCCTGTCATCTCAAATGAGTCACGTTGACATGGAAGGTTATTCACAGCAAACCCCAAAATAACCGATCAGCGAGATGATAATCAACATCAAATTGAAAAAGAGATCATCGTTCTGCAGAATAACTACTTCCAACTCTTGGCTCATTATGATGATGCTGAAACGCTGATTAGGATGAAAATCACTGCGTTGAATACTGAAAAGCACAGCAACTGAAATGGCCCAGATAATAAGCTGAGAATCTGAGGATCAAAATGAAACCGACGTGATTTCCTCTGAAATGCCTTGCAAGGAAATGAGTGGGATGCGTCAAAGGCAGGATCTCATGATGCCCACATCAGTCATTGTTGTGAAACGCAGATTGTCATTTTAGTCAAGCTGCTGAAAGTCAGTTACTGTTGGTGTCGGTGAATGTGTGAGTTTCAGTGTCACATGATTGCATACGCTTTGTCCTGCCTCATTTAAGGAAGAAGTGGGTGACTGTATGTTTGGTGAAACTGTTCTGGACCAAAATTCAAGACTCCTAAGAGTGTTTTCCCATGTCAAACCTTACATTCAGGACAATCTACCTCTTTAACTTCCAGTTATTTGTAGTTTATTAAAGCTTCTCGTTATTCTCATCAACTTTTTCACATTACGCAACTGCTTCATACTTATTCACTCAAACTGAACCTCCTCTCAGCTCAGTACGTGCAGTGAAACAGTTTCTCTTGTCCTCGGGTAAATACTCAGATAACAAAAACCAGAAAGGCTAAACCAGAAAAGAAGCTGAGGTCTCCGTACCAGAACTGACGTCTGGGTCAGCCACAGAGGAAGCAGCGCTCACCTCATCGCAATCTACCTACGACTTAATGTTTGTCTGAGCAATAATTTAGCTGAGTCAGACGACTCTGGAAGGTTTGGAGAAATATTCATCTGAATCTATGCTTGTCTTTATTTCCTGGAATTAACTGCACTTCATTTTATTATCTATTAGCTGCACTTTAAACCTCTGCTGTTTTGAGTCTGTGTAACCTTTAAGTTCACTGATGAAATAAAAACACACATCATTTCCAATGTCCCTCAAAATGTCTGACCATTTCACTGGAAAATTATGCACCTGTTCCGAAATGAAACACCAAATTCACTTGCTTTCTTTATGAAATTTCTAGGAAAAAAGAAGAGTGTTACATTATACTGCTCTCTCCTCAGAGTTGCTGTTAAAAGAAAGGCAATAAAACATTTATATTAGAAGGACACAACTCTTTTCAGCTGGAAGGTGAATTTTAAAGAACTAATTAAATGCAGCAGTGTTTTCATGAGCAAAATGAAATAACATGAAGCAGAGACATTTGTGGCTGCATGCATGTTAATATTTGGTATTTCAGAAATTCCTAGTAATGTTCCACTTTACAACTGAATAGCAACTGCTGCCTGCTGTTCATCAATTTGGGATGATTCACATCTCATCCCAAATTGTCCGTGGAGGCATATTATGTAAAATTGATCGTTTTGAGCTTATGTGAAAAATATAAATGGACTTGCTTTGATTTTTTTCATGCATTTTGGAAAAATCTTTAAATCTCTCATGGCAACCACTCAGGGTGCACTCCCACAAAGTGCCGCCTATTTCCACAAAGTTCCTATTTCGTCTCCAGCCGAGGTTCTGCCTCACAGAGCTCCTCTCCCCCGTGGTTCACCCACTCAGCTCCTCCAGACTAGTGGCAGCAAATCAGCAAACATCTGGTGGAACTGTGAGTCTGCTAAGATTAGTAACTACATCTCAGTCCAGCACTCCAAAGAATGATTGCAAGCAGAGTAATGGCATTGTTGGAAAGAGTTGGAGTACCAATTTTTAAGAAAATATTTTGTCTGTTTTATTTACAATTTAAGATACAAAATTATAAGTTGAAACTCATTCATGTTCTTCTCAGAAATAATTGGAAAAATATTTTTTTGTCTTTGCAGCAATCAGAGCCTTCTTCTAATTACTGATGAGCTATTTGCATATTTTCACAGTTTCTTCCCAAATGTGTCTTTGGTGGTGAGACTGGAAGCCCTTCTTGCCATCAACCAAATCTAGAATCTCCTACGCAGATTCAAATTCGGACACTTCTTTCGAAAGAAACAAGTTGGTAAAAGTTAAAGATCACTTTTAACCTCAGTCTGCCAAGGGTGTGAATATCAGCATGTCTGATGTTAAAATTAGTTTGGTTGTTCTGAAACATTTAGGTGGGACAAACAAAGCAAACGGAAAAAATCTATAAAGGAAAAATGACTTTTTCACTGAACTGGACAAAGAGCCACAATCTAAACTTAGCAATAAATGAGTCGCAAAGTCACTGAGTTTGTTGTTCTGCAAGCCGGCCTTTGCAATGGTGCTATGGCAACCGTTACTAAGGATGGTACTTCAATATAATTGTTGCATAAAGTAACTGTTGTATGTATATATGTTTTCCCTTTATGTTTTATTCAGCGAGGCGAAGGATGAGTATAATATTTTATTCTATGTTACACCAGCAATAAAGCTGGGCATATGGAGTTTGGACAGAACAGGTGCAAGAAAGTCTTTTATAGATTGATGGAGAGGTTGGTAAGCAGTTGGGTCTGAATTGATGGTAATGGTAATAGTAATGGTCAACAGAAAGCAAGTAACCCTGGTTTGAATATCAGACGTGCAGGTTGGGGTTGGTTTTTTGCACTTCACTTCCCTTGAAAGTAAAAATAAGATTGACTTTTTGTGCTACATTTACCTTGTTTGCAAGTGCAAACATTCATAACTGCTTCCAGTCTTCTTTTAGAAATATTCACATCGAATTTCAGTTTACACTTTATGTAAACAAAATAGATGTGGTATTCCTAAAGCAATTTCCCCAGCAACCTCCAAGACACCTGGAATACAACGAAGTAAACAGCAATCCTTTTCAGGCATTGTCAGTATCATTCCATTTTTAATAACCCATAGTATTTATTAGGCTAGACTCACTACATATCAGAGAGATCTCGCATAAAAAATTTTTATCAGAGCTTTTAGCCAACTTCAAACAGAACAAGGTCAGTGTTTTCATTCCTTTCATGATAAGCAATGAGGCTTCTCCTAGAGCTATTATGAACAGCATTTTGTATGGAAGAAAAAAAGGATGGAGCTGTAGGGACAGATCCAATGTTCTCAGAGCTGACGGAATAGTTAAATGGCTTTTACAGTTTCCATTTATGCCACATTTCAAAAGTGAGATAGATTTGCTGTTCACCAGACTTACGTATTTAAAAATATTGCGTAATTTCAATTGGCCAGTTTGGGGATTGAACACATGACCTTGGTGTTATTAGCACCACGCTCTGACCAGCCATACATAATGATGAGATTTCATTGATTTAATAAAACCTACATGATCTTAACACAATGACGATTTGACAAAAGTTCTAGCAGTCTCATGTTTTTCATAATCAAGATGCGTAAAGGTATACTTTCCAGCCTTCTTTTACTTTAAAGTGTTGATTTTCTGAAAGACTTTAGATTTCAGACATAATGTCACTTTGTGTCTCCACATGTGACAAATGTGAAATAATAGCATAATGTCACTCGATGTTTTCTGAAAATGATATGCGGTTCAGCTAAAATGAGACAAATATACAGAAAATATGATTCTGGCAAAAATTAAATGTCACACTTTATTTTATTTTTTTTTGTACAAATATGCACTTCTCAGAGAAACCACCACCTGGTACTTATAATTCAGCAGGCGAGGTGACGGAAGAATTCAGATTACTGATAATCATAAAACAAATTCCCCTCTGTTGTATTTTTGTTTCAGGCCTAAACATTTTACAGAAACAGCCACAAAATAAACGGGTTAAAGATTTTCGGTAAAGGTTGGCAGCTCTGTGTTCCTTGACCAGTACAAAAAAAGGTTTATACACATATAATCATACATATTATTTATTGTTCCTGCTCTTTTATAGTAGTAAATAATAAATCTACTTTCCTCTTTATCAGCTGGTGTCTCACAGGACTCTATATTTGTCCTAATTTTCTTTTATATGATTATCAATGACCTGCCCTCTTTATGTGGATGTAATGTGTCATGGCAAAAACACAGAAGAGTTGCATGCTGGGTAACATATTCTATGGCAAAGATTAAGTGCTGGCTCAGCAGATATAGTTAAAAACAAAACAAATCAAATGCATATTTACTTTGTGGGAGAAAAAAGACAAGTGTAAATCAAAATCCTGCATTTTTTTTTGTTTCACAAGAACTGCCTCACAATGTTAGAATTTTTATTAAAAATGCAAGAATTTACCATTCCAAATTATGTGCTGCTTAAAGAAGTCTGCAGAGAGTCGACTCACTTATAACTTGACTTGAAGACGTCAACAGAACCACATCAATCTGCATAAAGGAAAACTAAAACCAGACACCTTCCTCTCCATGACTACACCCAGAGATCCACAAAGATGATTGGTGATGGAGGAGGAAGTCCTGGATCAGTCAAACTTGACACTGTGCCAAAAAGGCTTACATATTAAAAAAAAACTACATCTGCTGTTCCCTGCTAGGTCTCTCCTTTCCTCACATCAAGTGAGTTAAAAGGAAGTGAGGCAGATGGAATCTATGCATCGAAAGAAAATAGCGAGGGGGAGTTTCTATTAGATGCATCGAGGTCTGATCCTTGAAACCAAGCTGAGGAAGAGGGGGGGCTCTGTGAAGCAATCAGGGTGAGGAGTTGACGTGACTCAGCCTTCTTCCTCTTCAGCGTTGGACAGATGAAAAGAGGAGTCATCGTTTGGTCACTGGATTTCTGGGAAAAAAAAGACCCACGTGGTTTAGATGCTGTAGAAAGAGAGGGGGGTTTCTTGTGCATGCCCCCTTTACAATTGCACAGACGCTTTTGGTCCTGCAATTATTCAGTTCCCCGTCACTCTGCAGGAATGCAGGCTGGGATTCCTGTTCTGTGACTCCTGACCTTTTACCTGCCATCCTCATATGGATACTATTTCATCCTTCCTTTCCCTCTTGGCCAGGGAATTTCCCAGATTGTGTGGTTTGGCTCTCGGGGAAGGAAATTATACTCCATAGCATTGTTACTTCATGCCGAGTTTAGTTTAATAAAAAGAAAATCCCAGTTTTATTCAAGCTCTTCTTAATTAAAAAAAAAAAAAAGTAATGATCTGAGCATGCAAAGCAATCATGGTCCAAACAAATCATATGTGCGGCGTTAATGAAGCCGCTCCCGGTGTGCAGCTCAAAGATGCCTCGTCATGCTGGGTGTGTACGACGTGTGTGAGAAACGACGGGTAAATCTGGGTGTTTCACTTGCGAGAGAGCGCATTAGCGAAACCTCGCATGTTCACTGTGCGAGGACTTGCACATTGACATGAGTATGAACAGGGTCTGCATGTCTCCGTGTGTGTTTACTTCAGCCCACGGTGACTCAGAGTTACGATAATGACTGTGGCGGAGCGGCAGATGAAAGGCTCGCTCTGACTGTAGCAGAACCTCCCCGCTGCTCGTTGGGTTGAAAAGCGTCCTGGTCCGAGGCGCAAGCTGTCAAATCTATTACTGGATCATCCAGCGCGTGCGGCAGGATTCGGCTCCAAGTCCCGACCGGAAATATCACGAGGAAGAGAACTGTGCGTCGCTAGGCAGGTGATGGTTCACTCGCAACAGGTTCGTATTTTATGGTCTTAATCTGTTTTGTTTTTCCTCATGAAGGAATTTGCGTCTTTGGATGTCTTTAAGTGTCACAGTTTGACTTGAGATCGTTTTGAACAACGCACTGAATCAAAAAGCTTTAGATGGCCAGAGAGAAGTTGAAACTACGTTTAAATGCATTGAGTTTCTTTTGACATTAATAACTATCAGTAATCAGTCGAATAAGGTTTAAAGATGGTAGGAAAGACATCACTACTGAAATGAGAAGGTTTCCTTTCTCTCGACTGCAGTTTATATCTATATATCTATATATAGATATAGATCTGCAGCTGGATTTGGCATGTATGTTGGTAGATATGTTCAAATTGGATATTTATTTACATTTTAAATATATATATATATTATGTATTTATTTAGATTTGTTTTTAATTGATGACCTTAGTGTTTCACGTCAATACACCTAGAGGCTGTCCAACGCCACTGCATGCAGCATGCATAAGTAACTTGAAAAATCCCATTAGGTCATTTAAGCCCATGTGAGATAAAATCTTTCACTTTGCCTCATTGCTGACCTCATAGGGATGATAAGGCTTCAGACTATTAAATGACTTACTGGCACTTGAAATCCCCTTGTTACTCATCTTGTAGCATCAATTTAAGTGACATTTCTACTTCCTGGCATAACTAATCCCATTACTTTGTCTCTGTTTGCACAACGACTTGTAAGTGATTCTGTGAGTCATTTGTCAAAAAAATTTTTTAAAACCCTGATTGTCAAGGCAGTCAAGAAATAAGAGCTGTTTTGTTGGTAAATGACACACATTCTAATTAATGATGTATCAAGTACATGTCAATGTTTTGTTACTGACTAGGTGTGTAATCCCTGTGGTGCAATGGTTGACTTGGACCAAAACCAGACATTCCTGACATTTAGTATTGAGGAAGGGCCCTGCCTCAATAGTTATTTGTAGACTTGTTAAAATAACCAGGCACCTCGGGTTGGAGCAAAGAGATGTTGAGGCCGCCTTTCAAAAGCTGGAATTATGTCTACACCACATAGCTTCCTCCTGGTTTTGTCTTTCAGCTTAATTAATCAATCAAAGCATCAGGCAACGATGGGTATTGAATACAGTCAGCACTTCTTCTTATTGTTTTCCATCATGCTTCTACATCCATCACCAGAAACAAATTGGCCAGATGTCTAACCTGGAAAGCTGAATCTCTGTCCTTCAGAGAAACGACGCCTCCGGTTAGACCCTCATGAGCTGACGTGTTGTTTTATAGAGCCTTGTGCTAGCCGATGTACGCAAACCAATGCAACACCATAGAATCGAAACCATATTCCTCAGATCGACTTTGGTCAGTTCATAAAGGTTCCGGTCTTGAGGTTAGCTGCCTCTCTTCCTCTTTCTCTCATCCACACTTTACTCTAATGGAGTGCTGAGTAGAGGCCCACTCCTTTCAGGAAAAACTTCATACTCATCTCCATCTGCATGAGTGTGACCTCTGCTCTTTCTGACTCACTCCTGCCTTCAATTGTCAGGTGTCTGATGACACCAGGGGAAACATTTTGGACAGAGAAAAGCCAAAGCTGGCGTCCATCAGAGCTATGACTATGACTGGTCCCCTGACTCTCATTTACAGTTGGCTTTTACTTTTTTCTTTTCTTTCTTTTGAGCACTAATTAATTCCTAGAAGGTAAAATTACATTTCATCCAGATGCTATATGATGTAGCACTTATACCAGTCCTTTCTTTGAATGAAAATGGAGATGATCTGTGTGTCTCTGCTTTTTGATTGAATTATTTAGTAAGCAGTGAAAGGAGAAAATCAAAGGATGATGATGATGGGATGACAAATAGTTTGTCACAAGAAAAAAAAAAGACCTTCACCCATTTTCAATTCCCATTTAAGTAAAACTTTTCTGGAAATGACTAACTGAGTTTAAATTGTACTTGGATGTCTAAATTTCCAAGTTCCACATTTGAAAAATGGACTAATTTTCCCCAAAGATGTAATTCTGATGGAAGTTTCTCAACAACCTGGTGTGTCTGGTGTGTCTAAAACAGCCACAATAAAGTTTTGATTGTCTTAAACAACATCTTCACAGGTTTGTTGGGTTGTGACTCAGCACATGCAGTTATAGCACAACTGCATGTGCAATATCTCTATCCACCCTTCACAATAACTACCTCCTCAGTTAGAACGTGCAGAAAGTTAGATAAATGCATTTAATTTATTTTATAAAAATAAAATAAAAATCTCTTATCAAGCACCTTTTCCCATCTATTTATTAATATTTTAAAAATCAGCAGATTTGTAGACACCAATACTTTAGCTGTTGACACAACATTTTAGGCAACCAAATTTTACTTTTCTTACTCAAAAATTACATTACCTTCTTGATCTAAAATGAAAACACTAATGAATGCAAACATGATGCTGCTTGAGACATCTCTTTTTTTTTTTTCTTTTGTGTTTTTGCAGAGACAGGTTGATACAGGGAAATGGAACATCAGACTTCCAGCCAAGCTCTGCTGAGGCCAGCCGTCCAACTTCTAAAAGTCCAATACTGGATTTCAGACACTGACGATTGGCTCTGGTTTGACTGCTTGTTAATTTAGCACTCCCCCTGGTGTTCATCTGCAGAATGAGCCACTTGCAGAAAGAAGAGCCTTTCAGCTTAGCTGTACATCTGGATCAACTCCTACAGTGTCAAGAATTTCCTTCTTTTTGTATAATTCTGTGTGAAGCTGAAGACTTAAATCTTTTCGTTCAACAATCTGCTCTCAGGAGCTGATTTCATTTGGGAGCATAGATGTTTGTACCCAGTTTCTAGCACCACATGAAATCAGTGTTCTGGGAGATGGACTGTCAGCATGTGCATCTCTATATGGCAAAGTCATTTTCATCTTGGGGCTTTATTGAGCTCGCATGTCCTCAAAAATGCATCGATATAACAAACTGTTATTAAATGACTGCAGGTGCATTCAATTAGTACTTCTTAAAATTAAATAATACCATATTTTCACATGTACTTTGGTACTATACAGATAAGAACTGGTTTGATTTAATTGATGAATAATATTTAAGCACAAAACTGTTGTCTTGAAGTTATATTTATGAATGGCAGAAAGTCATAATATGGAAATGCTACACTAAGCTTTAATTTTCAAAATGCCAAACATTTATGTAATATATTATTTAAGTTGGCTTTGATGAGGATATGTTTTAATGTTTGTCTCTAACCATTTTGTGTTGTTTTAATCATGTATTTCCAGATGTTTTATTTGACCGAGACTGTAAGTTGCCCTTAAAAATAAAGTACAAACATGGATGAGAGAAGAAAAAGTTATTTAAAAATCCAAAAATGTAGCAGGTAAACTCTATCTACAGTGTAGGAAAATTCACCTTATTCGTGCAATAAATAAATAAATACATGTATAGTATAACCCCTTGAGTTTAAGAGTCTAATGGTTCAACAATCGGTGAAAAAAAGCACCCAAAAATAATTGTGGGACCTTCAAGAAATATAATATTTATTAGAACTACTTTAAAAGATTACAAGAAAGGTTTGCCCCATAAAAGCTAAAATAAATTATAAATAACTATTTTTTTGTTAGAGCAATGTAATAATAATAGTTAGAAAAATACATCAAACATCCACTGCGTTTAATTTATACGTACTAGAAATAAATTAGTTTTATGTAGGACAGACAGTTTCAGCCATTTCTTGTCGATTTTTTTCATTCTTGTCGTATCTGACTGATTATAAATATCATCTAGCGACGCTCAGTATTGGCCCCTCCCCCTCAGTGGAAGATGGGCGGAGCAAAGCTCTAAACTTTGTCCTGATTGGTCCATTTCCAATAATCCGCCATATTCAAACTTCCGCCGTCCAGTGTGTGTGTTGTCATTGATTCCGTGTTTTCTTTGTATAGATAAAGTAACTTTTCATACATTCGGACTTAGTTTTTCATCATCTACTCATTAATACACATCGGTATAGGATCTTTTACAACTATTTGACTCACAAAATGGAAGAAAACGAGGAAGTTCACGGAAGAACGATGGGAAACCAGAAACGGAAACTACGGAGGATTTCATCGAGGACGTCTACTACGAGTGTCATCAGCGCTGCAGAGCCGTCGTCCCCGCAAAGACTGCGGAGAAACAACTCGAAGAAGTACGTAACAAAACAAACAAAAAAACAGCTCATCATGCATTTTAGTAGTAAAATGCATCGGTAAAAATAGGTTTATTCCGAGATAACAGCCCCACTTCGTCGACTGAGACGGGCAGGGCCGGGATTAACTGGCGAATGATGCCTTCAGGTGCGCCTCGTAGATTCCTCAGAGGTGCCACTTAGTAACAATAAGTGTTTGTCGGAAATACTACTAGTAAACTAGTAATACTAGTGAATAAAAAAGCATTAATAATGTCAATAATTTCTCGTTACAACGTAAGTAATAAAAATAGAATTAATTTAATCCTTGAATGATTGTTTATTAAGTCATCTTATAAATTCTTAATTATGAGTTGTTTTGATCAGAAAACATTACAAAATTGCTTATTTTATTTCAAGCAATATAATTTACTAACATTATATTATTCAGCCCCACTGACTATCAAATTGCAAAAGATTTTGAACATTTTCAAAAATCTTATTTTTTTTCTCATTTATTAACTCCATTAAAACTAAAAACTGCATCAACCAGAAATATTTTTTGATGCACTTATTTGAGATTAATGAAATCAGATAAAGGCGTGGAACATGCTTCGATGCGTAAGTGGAAATAATTTTGTGATTTACCAATTTCTTGATGAATTTAAAATGTTTACTTGTGTTTTATATCTTGTAGTTGATAGGAAATAAAAACAGTTTCAATCAGTGAAAACGAGCAGGTCAAAGAAAAGAGTAATACTTACCAGCCTTATCAGTGTATCTTCAAATAACAGAGTAAATTGAATACATTTTTTAACACTGATCAACAATAGTAATAGTTCTGCAGCTGAATTATTACACTCTAATAAGTGATAAACTATGTCATGCATTAAAATTGTCTTTGTATTTGCAGACTTTACTGAATTCAAATACTATAGGGAGTTAGATGAGGAGTTTTATTCAGCTGGATCACTGCATTCCAACATGTAGCAACTACAAATGTTCAGCAGTGTGCCAAATATTATGTCAAGTCATCTTCTTTTGTTGTAGGAATAAAGTCTTTCACAAAGTATAAACTCAGCATCAAAATATGAACAACAATAAAATAGTTGGGTAAAAAAAATAAATAACCAGATAAAAATAGCTCAACAAAAATAAATAAGATACAAACTTAAAAGTTGCACAATAAAAGCAAACATAGTTCGCTGAACTAGAGCAAAAAGCTGATGAATATTTTTATAAAATGTGGTCATGTGATGAGCACAAGTGTAAGACTGGGTCAGTTTGTACAGCTGGCTTTTCACGACTCCCTCTGAGAGTCATGACACTTTTGTTGCTTCACTGTTTGGTTAATGTAACGGACCGGTTTTTTTTTTTAGAGTCACAGAGCTGAACGACTCTTTACAAGACTTTAAATATGAACACCATTCAGTCAGCTGACAGCATTTGTCATATTTCAGGTCAAACTTGACAAAATCTCAATGGAAAATGTCCTAAAAATGACATATTCCCTACTATGACTGCACTAAATACCAGGGGAGTTTGAAAAAAGTCTCTGTTTTTATCTCTGTTTTTGAGATAAATTTGACTTGCCAAATTTATAAGACAGTCTACAAGCTCGCAATCAGCGTTCACTTGTTTCCACTGTGAAATGTTTGCAGAACATTTGTGTGTTTTCCTGCAGACTGTCACTGCAGAGAGGCAGCTCATTCACCTTCCTCACTCCAGGGACGCCTTGGGACTTCAGTCTGGTGAGTTCATGTGACAGTGCTGCTGCTTTTATCTACTAATGCTTTATATGCTGAGATTAACAGACAAATATTAATAGTTACCAATTTATTAAATCTTTTTTGTTTTGCATCCTTTTAGCCTAGAAGTTAATTAGTTGATCTGTTTGTACCAACTCTGTCCGTTTGCAGACGATGGATGTTGTACTTTGGCAAGACGCTGAAGTTTTATATGAAATTTGTTTTGTTTACTTTTAATCAGGTGTCTGAAAATAAGCAGTGGCCTTTTGTTTTGCTCCTACAGAAAAGGAAGCGCAAAGAAAAGGACGATGACACCGTCAGCCTCTCCAGCTTTGACCTCAAGGTGAGCGATCGTCCTCTGTATTCGATGCAGATCTCCTGCTGAAAGAATCCATACAGCACATTACAATCCATCTGCGTGACTCAGATCTCACATACAATGAGCTCAGACTTATCCTGCTGAAACTTTGTACAACAAAACCACTCTGTCTAAGGAAAATCTAAAAAGAAAACCTTAAACACGCCATTCCTAAGCGCAGTCGTTCTCCGAGAGACAATTTTCTACCATGTCGCTGCTATCCATACAGTTATTTAGTCTCCAACACAAAACACATTCATAGACGGACACGTCTAAATGAGTGGTTAAACCTTTGAACAGTCTATTATATGGTGAGTATTGTTCTAACAGGAAAGCACTATTAAGTCTCTTTCCTGTTTTGTGGGGCTGCAGGAACTGCCAGACTTGGCCTGACCTGCATTTTGGTTTATTTGAGCT
Organism: Phalloptychus januarius; assembly: GCA_902982915.1. Taxonomy (NCBI): domain Eukaryota; kingdom Metazoa; phylum Chordata; class Actinopteri; order Cyprinodontiformes; family Poeciliidae; genus Phalloptychus; species Phalloptychus januarius. The sequence continues at coordinate 13,707,543 of CADWAE010000471.1, read as the reverse complement.
GCAAATGGTCTAAACACATAAACCGAATCTTGCTGCAAGCATCAAGTCATTCAAAATCCTGGCCCAGAATTTTTTCATAAAAATATATATATTACAAGTAATGACTAAACATGTAATTTTGAAGGTAAAAAAAACTGTTAAGTTGAATCTTTTCCTTACATTGTGGGAAAACATACAAAAATGTCAAGTATGACTTTAATTTAATATGTGGAATAAAACCTAAAGGTGGCTGAAATAATTCTGACTGATTTTATGATATTATATATTCATTCGGTGGAGCTAATGTGAGATGACATTTTCCAGGAGCCCAGTAATAAGCGAGTGCGATCCCTGGCTAAAGTTTCATCTCTCGTCAACCTGATATCTCCGTCGAAAAACGGAGCAGTGCGGCGCTTCGGCCAGTCCATTCAGGTAAACATTGACCCCTTCACACGTTTATACCAAGAAATAATACGTAATTGTCTTTCCTACAAACGTGTGATTTGTTTTTTCCCCCAGTCTATGTCATTACGTAACGATGGGAAGTCGCCGGGGACGACTCTCAGAGCTGCCAGCAAGGCTCCGACTCCCACCAAACGCAGGAACAGCACGCTGTGGTCAGAGACGCTGGACGTCCATCAGAAGAGTGCCTTCTCTGCTAAGGAAATCAAAAGACAAGAGGTAGAGTGAGCCAACATTTTCGTGGTGGCACAGAGAAACAGGAAGGTTAATAGATTATCTTCATCCTGCAGGCGATTTATGAACTGTTCAGGGGCGAGCAGGACCTCATCGAGGATCTGCAACTGGCACGAAAGGTTGGGGAAACGTCCTGCAAAATAAATTAAACATTTATCCTCTCGTATTAAATCTTTTCACATTCCCGCATTTAGGCCTACCACGACCCCATGCTCAAGCTCTCCATCATGACCCAGGAGGAACTAGCTCACATATTTGGTGACCTGGACGCATACATCCCCCTCCATGAGTGTGAGCTGCTGACCAGCCTGTTCCTTAAAGCCCCGTTTGTTCCTAGTAACTGCTCCTGATTGGGTGATCTTTGTTTTTGTTTTTTTTTGCAGACTTAATGATGAAGCTCACAGAAGGAACAGGCCCCGATGGAACAGTGGATCAGATCGGCCAGATAGTGATAGACTGGGTAAGTATGCAAGCAGGGAGACTTAATGTGACACATTGTGTCACTTATATTTGTTCCATTTCAGTGCACTAAACACTAAATGTCATTTCAGCTGCCTGGCCTGAATGCTTACAAGAACTACTGTAGCAACCAGCTTGCAGCCAAAGCAATGCTGGACCAGAAGAAACAGGACAAGCGGGTGCAGGACTTCCTGCAGCGCTGCCTGGAGTCGCCTTTCAGCAGGAAGTTGGATCTGTGGAGCTTCCTGGACATCCCGCGCTCACGCCTGGTGAAATACCCTCTGCTCCTGAAGGAAATCCTCAGACACACTCCTCCTGATCACCCCGACGTAACCAGCCTGGAGAGAGCGGTAAGGTTCTCATGTCTGATTTGACATGTGGTGATTTTGCACAAGCTTTGATTTACAGTTGTGGTTTACTCAGACCTGAGCCTTCAGAGACACATAAAGACTGTTCCAAAGTCGGTCTTCTATCATCTGAAGAACAGTTTTTAGGATTAAAGGACTGACGTCCCTGCATGATCTAGAAAAATGCATGCATTTATCTTTTGTCACATGGATTACTGTAACGATGTTTTCACAAATCTGCCTAACAAAAATCAACCACAAAACTGCAGCTGATCCAGCTCGCTGCTTCCCTTGTTCTTACTAAAACCCAGGAGATGGAGCACATCATATTAAATTTGAGTTGTTGACACCTGCAGAAAACCTGGCACTGTGCTCAACTCAATTCAGGTCAATTCAACTAAAAAAAACTTGATGTCGATTGCATATAATGTGTAGCTTTTATGCAAAGTCTTGAAAGACATTTCTTCAAATATTGGATGCATGTTCTTGTCTGAGCCTTTATATCTAGCTTTGACAATGTGAGAATTATGTTCACCCAGTTCCTCTTTTTGGAACTCGTATTATTTCTCTACACCCAAAGACAATCCTTCAAATAACTCACTAAAAGCTCCAAATTAATGATAAGTGTATGTAAACATTTGACTGGGTGGGACTGTATTTTACTCGTTGCCGGTGTTCCAACTCGTTCTTCCTTTTATGACCCAGATCACAATAATTCAGGACATTTTGTCTGACATCAACGTGACGAAAGGGGAGTCAGAGTGCCAGTATTACATAGACAAACTGGAGTTCCTGGATGAGAAGCAGTGGGACCCTCTCATACACGAGTGTAAGACCCTGCTCTGTCACGGCGAGCTTCGGACCAAGAGCGGCTCGGTGAGAACCACGGCTCCCCTCCTCGTCACCTCGCCTCTCTCTGAAACTGTAATCTGAACGATTATTTCTCCATTAAAACTGTGTTCCAGAGGCTACACGTGTTCCTCTTCTCCGAGCTGCTGGTTCTGACCCGACCGGTGACGCGTAACGACAGGAGCTGCTTTCAGGTGTACCGGCAGCCCATCCCAGTGAGAGACCTGGTTCTGGAGGACCTCCAGGACGGAGAGGTCCGCTTAGGCGGGTCGTTCAGGGGAGCGTTCACAAATGGAGAGAAAGGTAAGCAGAGTCGTGCTCCGCAGTGACGCTGCAGGGGGTTTATGTTGCTTTCTGACTTATTCCTTCACGTCTGCTGTTCTTTAGTCCTGCTTTGTATATGATGGCTTCCTCTAGGGATAAAGTGATTAGTCATGATTAATCAATTATTGAAATAATCATCAATTAATTTAGTAAACGATTAATCGTTAACTGGAGTATACAGACTCAAAAAAATGCCATTTGTCAAAAAAACAACATACTCAAAGCAGTAACAAAACTTTACCAACAATATGTACATTTTGCATTTAAGATTTTTTTAAAAAGCCTTCTTCGTCGACAAATAGTTTCTATGCAAAACTCCTCAAGCGGGATCGTTTTAGCTTCACCCAGTTCAAATTCTGGGGAAAAAAAAGCTATTAAACGCCTGTTATATCCAGTTGTTAATCAGTTAATCCAAAAACAATCAACAGATCAGCCCCACTCTGTCTTGATGTTAAGTAAAGCAGAAAGACTGAACTGAACATTCTTTTGGCCCATTGGAAGTTGGATTTCTTTTTCCCCCCAATTAACCTCAGATGTTGGGTTAATTGGGGAAATTTGTCATAATTTAAGCATGTAATCAAAAATAATGCTTTTTTTAAGTTGCATGATTTCACAAATGACTTTGGCCTCCTTGAAACTGTCTGAACACGTCTAAGCTGTGAGTGGGAGGAGAGATGAAGAGTCTGGGCTTCAAAAGTAAATCTCGGTTCAGTTTACATTGTCAGTAATAATCCTGAGATTTATTCCTTTTATTGCCTCTCTCTGGTTGCTTTGAATCTCTGAAATAATGACATACCGTATGGTTTTGAAACACATTTCTGGATAGCACACACACTACCGTGACCTGGATAACAGTGATTTGTACTATTTGGATCGTGAAAATATATTTCTGATGAAAACTATAACAATATTGATTTTTGATTAACCCAGGTATTCCTGACTCTTGTTAACCTTTACTGTTGCACAATGTTTTCAACTCTGGAAATTTACTAAAAACACATCAGGTAGACTAACAGCCATGCAGCTGGGGAGACGTATCAGGTTTGGGCTTCAGACTGAACTCATTGTTTCTTTGAACAGAGGATATCAGGTGTCCATGCAAAAATTATTCATCAGACAAAATAACTTTTACACCAGTTTCTGTTGCCCACTCTTGAACTTCCAGTACCATTCAGTCTGGTCTTGATATTAATCCAGAAAAAATGTTGCTAAAACTCACCTTCACCTCAGTGTTGATGCAGATGCCAGTTCCAAAAAGACGATCGTGCAGACGACACTGAAGCTATTGATATTCAAGAAGTATAAGTTTTTCAGGTGCTTTATCGAAAGGGCATGGAAATGTATATAATATATGTGAATATTTGTTATTTACATTTGGGGATGAAAATAATCTACAAAAAATGTGAAGCTAAGAAGCTGATTCTTTTACCTCTGACCAAGGAATGATGTGTGTTTTTGTTTTTTTGTCTTTCTTTCGAAATAACTGACTGTTCCCTCTCTTTGCTGCTTCCTGCGCCTCTGCAGCTAAAAATGTTTTCCGAGTTAGCTCCACGGACCCGTCCCACGGCCAGTCGCACACGCTGCACGTCAGCGACGTTTACCACAAACAGCAGTGGCTCAACTGCCTGCGCACTGCAATCACCCAACAGGGGGCTCCAGCCAGAGTCCAGCCCGTCTCCCCTCTCCCGCCTGCGACCAAGAGACGGACGAGAACTGCCCACCTCCTCCGAAGCTCAGACGTCAGCCGCTGTCCAGAAACAGGCTGGAGCAGAAGTCACAGGGATCACAAAGGAGGAAGGAAACCGGAGTGTAGTCAGATCCAATCAGGGCCAAAGTCGGACAGACGCATCTTCAGCATGTGTCAGTATGTTAGTCAAGTTTGTCTCACTGCTCTTATCATGCTTTTCTTTTTAGCTGCACTGAAATTCCCTCTCCTCTCCCCCGTCCAAAATGTGTTTCTATTTTTTAAAACATGTATTTAGTTTACAAAAAAAAAAGGAAAAGGCGATCAATGTCACTTGACTGAGTTAAAAGTTTTACACCACTCGTTGCCCTCCAGTTTCATTCTGTGGTCGGTGTGTTTAATGTGCGTTAAGCCGTACTTTAAGTTATCTGGTCCGAGATAAAGGGATGAGAAACCAAGGTGACATCTGAGTTTCAACCAGGTCTGAAAGTGTTTACTATGTTCAATAAAAACTGAAAAAGATGTATATAAATGTAATCTGTGAAATCCTGTGGGCTAGATGGCAAAACTAAGTAAAACATGTCTGCTTGTTACTCTTTGTACTGTGTTTTATTGGCAGGGAGATGTTTGCACTGTATTCACTTTTCAGTTGTACTTTGACCCCTTTAGCCACTTCCTGCTACTGATGGGTTTTCCAAAACACACTGTCACTGCATTTCTTTAAAAGACTTTCTTTTATAAAAAGAAACGTTTTTACAACTTAGGGTTGCACAAGTGTTAAAAGATAATGACTTGAACTGACATTTGGGCTTTTTTTCAGTTTTGTGTGGTTGGCTGGTTTTAAAAAAAATTGTCTGATGCAGGTTTAGTTCCTTTTTCTATGCTTCTGCAATGGCTGACAGCAGCTTGTTAACACTTAAAGTGAGTCAAGAGGTTTTTTTTTTGTTCAGGATTTGCAAGGATAAAGTCAACCTGACACACATGCAAAAAAAAACAAAACATCTTCATATATGTAAATAGTAGCCAAATTGATCAGTCATTAACTTGACCGTGATCAGGTTTTGAAAATGATGTCATACTTAACTTTATCATTTGCATTAAAACAATAAAATAACTGCTTCTTACCATTGGCAAATATAAGCAAACCAACACAAAAAAAAGTAGTCGACTGCCGAAATGAGAAACAGAAAAATAACTTCCCTCTTTGCTCCCCTTCACATAAGAGGAAATGAGATTATTTCTGCAGATGGATTACTTCATCGCTGTGACCAGATATTATCTCTAAATTTCAACAAACTTCTTCAGTAAACTTCAGAACCTTCAGAAACCTTGAAGTCCTACATATGCTGTCTTTTTTTTTACAGTTTTTTTTTACTGCTTCTCAATAGTCCCATTTCTGCCCGAACATTGATAAGACCTTCACAAAGCGACAACTGCTTGACACACAGATGGTGACTTCCGCTATAAATGATCAATAGCAGTCTCAGTGAAAACCCTCTTTCTCAGAACTCATTTGGCCGTAAATGGATGTGCTGTTTGCAGGTGACGGTCTGCTCGGTGTGTTGGCATTGGTTACATAGTAAACAGAGGAGCTGGTTTGCTATTGGTTTTAGTCTCTGTCATCCTGTTCCTCTCTGCAGTTACAAGCACCTGACCCCTTCCCCATCCCCCCATGTCATAAACAGCTTGGGCTTAAAGTAGCTTCAAAAGACCGACTCAGATTTCAGGAAGGGAAGCAAGATTTCTGAATGACTTGACTTTCTGAATCATTTTACAGTTGAAAAGCTCTTGATTATAGATTGGTGTCAACAATTTTTTCTAATCATATGTGGATAATGGATCATTGAAAGCTGGGTATAGCTCTTTAAAAGTATTTCCACATTGTGATTTCTCCTACTTTGTATTTTTTTAAAAAGATTTCTTCATCTAAATTCAAGATGGGTTTTTTTTCTTTTTGCAGTTTGGAAAAGTTTGGAATTTAGCTGAAATCTACATGAAAGCATTTTCAAATTTCCACACCCTTTCTGCTATCCCACCGTCTAACAGTGTGCATTTATTGATTCGTCCCCTTTGTTCTCTAATCAGTTTGTAAATCATCCATCCTATCTGTCCATTCGTTAATCATTTTTCTATTTACCCATCCATAAATAGAAAACCTGTTGGTTCATATATGTATTCATTAGTTTGTCTATTTTTTCCACCATAAATGTACCAGTCACATTTTTCACTATCCTTCTATGTAGTTCCGTACCCGTAAAGCTTTGACCACAGTATAAATGTTTTTGCTTGAGAATGTTGGGAAATTGAGCCCAGAAAAGTGTGGAATTTTGATATAAAACAGGAACCCTATCCAATTTATTTCATAACACCTTAACATCTTTTTCTGTAGGACATTAATTTCCCCGTTCAGGACTGTGGTTAATGATTTATATCTTCAAAGCAGAATCTCTCAGGGTGTGATTAGCTTCTCCTGATATTTTTACGCAAACAGTGACTCTCCTCGTTCATAATCTACATGCAACCCCCCAGTCAGGTAACATTTCTGTAATGAATCCTGTTGAGATTCCTCTGGTCAAATCCCTAAGAACAAAACATGTGTTCAGGCTGCAATAAACAATAACAGACCACTGTTTCTTTCAGATTTCTGTTTTATATCACCACCTTTTGATTTCAGAAATGTTTTAAATGCGCTTTTTTTTCATTACAGTTTGAGTAAGACACTGACTTCAGATGCTCACATTGTAATTTAGCAGACCAATATTATTTAAATCAATGTGATTTTTCTTTGGGTATTTCATACACAATCAAGTCAAGCATTTAAATATTTTCTACAACCTAAGCTCAGTAATTGTTTTTCATGTTCAGTCATGCTGCAGTGCAACTCAGACAGAATAAATGCATAAATTATGGGAGCGCACCATGGGCAGGTTTATTTTGTGGAGTGTGAAGTTCATTTCTGCTGGACTGTAGTTGCTTCTATCTAATCTTCTAAAGACTATCGAAAAGAGCAGCAAGGTTTATTATTGTTTTCCTCTAAACCTTCCATTACATTTTTATTTACTGAGTAAAAAAAAAAGGAGTAAAAATCTGCTTCAGATTTATATTCCTCTAGCGAGAAAATATTGAAGTAAAAAGTTTATAAAGATTATGTGTTTACATGCTTGTATAGCAAACAAAAGATGTAGAGCAATTCTTAATATACCGATTTTGTTTTCTTTTTATTTCCATGAAGTTCATAGAGGTACAACCATCTGTAATATTTACATATTTACATAAAAAATAAATATAGTTACAGTATATATACAAGTGCACACAATTATACAGTGCTAATAGTGGAACAATACATTTGTTTAGAGTCAGTTTATTATTAGAGACTTCAATAAAACTGCCAGAAAAAAAAAAAAAAGCTACATATGTATTCCACTGTATTAAAACCTCATCTTTTTGTTGTTTGGGGACTGAAATATATATTAAATAAAGTGAACAAAGTGGAATACACATTGCCTCTACATAAGATCCTGTAGTGGGTTTTTTTTTGTTTCCTAGAAGTCAGCACAGTACACTATGATCCCAATTTTAATGTATTCTTGATTTGCCAGAGAAGCAGACACAGATTTCGCCCCACCTACACGACAGGCGGTGCTCCAAAGTCCGTGCTGCTGTGGTTCAAAGTAATCGTTTCAGCTAAAAGCAACTCCCAGAAACATGAAAAAACAGATTCCAGGTAAAAGCAACAGCTCTACCAACTGGAAGGAAGGTGGCCTGTATTAACAAGCGCACAGACGTCTTCTGTAATTTCATACACATTCCTGAAGAAAAGATCTGTACTGGCCAACACAACGCAAACCTTTGTTTCATACTGCTTTAATAAGGAGATTATTTGTCTAGATTCAACCAGCCTGCCTGTTTTTAAAACATCTGGCTAGTTTTACAGTCCTTTCTTTTTTCCAACAGCCTGGCACATTGCATCCTGAGAAAACCCCATCAGCAGCTCACGAAACTCCACAGATTTACGCTTAAGCCTGTCAAATGTGGTCATATTTCAATGACAAGAGGTTTCACGTAGGAGAGGAATCTTATGACGCTCTTGGGCAGCAGCAGCTCTGAAATGACTTTGCGCGCTCTTGCGCCGAGAGTCCTCCTCAAAGCCACTCTGCTGAGCTGCTGCAGGCTCAGGGGAGTATCTGAGGAGGGAAAAAGCAAACACCAGATGTTTGATATTTGCCAAAGCTCTCGCCCCGTAAAAGGAAGTGAGAACACATACTTTCGTAGAACTCGAGGCAGCGGTAGGAGGGAGAGCCCACGCTGGTGTAGTGGATCGGCTTCTTATTCAGGTTGTCTCGAGCGAAGACGCTCCCCCCGAACTCCACAAGCAGCTCTATCAGATCGGTGTTGTTGGTTTTAGCGGCGTGGTGGAGGGCCGTCTCGTGGAGCTTGGAAGCGTTCACATTTGCTCCTGGGGAAAAAAATTAAATAAATCACATTATTCTTGGATGAGGCGTTTACGTTTGTGTGCTGGTCGTACAGAGCTTAGCAGGAGTTGTCATGCCAACTTATCTTCTCCACACGTTTTAGTGTTAAGCTTATAAACTTTGATGTATTTTACTGGATTTGGTGTGATGCACCAACACAAAGTAGCACATGACTAAGCTAAAAGTAAAACTGATTATTTCCAAATGTTTTGTATTTGTATTTGCTGTTAGAAGCTGCAAAAAAACCTACGACAATTTCAGAGCTAGACACCAACTCTGCTCATGTCATCAGAGGCGGGGGAGGGGCTACTTTGTATTGGTTGTCTCTCATAATATCCCAATAGTTTACACTGACGTTTGTGATTGTAATGAAGCAAAAATTGTTAACCAGTCCATTTGGAGGCTCAGTTACCTGCAATGAGCAACACTTTGGCGCAGTCAAAGTGCTGCCTGGCACACGCTACATGAAGCGGCGTTCCATAGTGACAGTCGTGAGCCTCCATGAAGGCGCCTCGATCGATCATCAGCTGAACGCAGTCTGAGTTACCTGATATGAAAGACAAGGTAGTGTGACTTTTCAAAGTCAAAAAGCGAGGTAAAGTTTGGTCTTTTGCTGCCATGGCTTTGTAATCAGATACTAACACAGTTGTTGATATTTATTTCTCTTTACTTCCTATATCATCCTCTTCACAGAGCCTGGGTGGAAAATAAACTCCAATCCTTGTTCAGATGTTTTCATCACATCTCTAGTTTTAAAGAGCTTAAATATTGCTCAAACTGTTAAAATGGGAAAGTTTAGGATAGAAGTTTTTTTTTCCATTTCCTGATGCACTGACTAAACGCACGTATCGTTTTGTGTTTTTGATCTTGAGTGGTTAACAAAATAAGGTCTTTACATTATATTATATATATAAAGTTACATTATATTTATACCCAAGAGAAACAGGAATTTGTTGATTGCAAAATGTTAGCATTTCTAGATAATCTAATTAAGCAGAAAGGAAAAAGTGCAATGTGTAAACGAACAAAAGGATACATGAATAAATAAACTGTCAAGGAGATAAAAGTAATCATTTTTTTCCTGAAATTTATAGCACAAGTTTGTGCTACAGCAATTTAAAAAATGAATTAATTTGACATCTTTGTACATCTACATCAGTTGTTCGTGAGAAATATCTAAAACAGAGAACACAACGGCGATTTTCTTTTTTTAACAAAATCTGAAAGAGCTGAAAGAGGAAATGTCAAAGCCAGCTAAGTCCTTTTCAACTTTTCAACAACACATTTGCGTAATTTAAAACGCCATAAAAAGCTTAAGATGGTTTGTGGTTATCCACTATAAATAAAAAAAAACATTATCTGGACTCAACTAAACGCCTTGGAAGCTCTGAGAGGATTTTCGAAAGAAGCCCCAGGGAATGTGAGATAAACCTATCTCGAGATTGTACGTCTTGCTGACTTGCAATGCCGTTTTGCGTGAGTCTGTACCTCCCATGCACGCCTCATGAAGAGGAGAAAAAGTGAAGAGTGGAGGATTGACAGTTGCTCCATACTCCAGCAGCAGTTTGACACAATCCAAGCTCCCGGCCGCACAGGCATCACACAGCGGGGTGCTTCCATCGATGTTCCGAGCATCCACCTGCAGGACGGCCCCATAACCACATGCAAACACATTAGACGAGCCACTTTCACGTCTACACACACACACATCCGGATGACCTCACCTGTGCACCAGCGTCCAGCAGCAGCCTGACGCACTGGGTTTGACCCTGTATGCAGGCCTCGTGCAGCGGGGTGATGGAGTCCACTGCAACGATGTTTACAGCAGCGCCCGCCTCAATTAGCTGCTGTAGCTGCAGGGCTCGGCCCTGCGCAGCGGCCTCGTGCACCGCTGACCGGTCTGTCCAGAACCCCAGGCCATGAGCTGGAGACACAAAAAAAGCAAAACCAGTCTGAGCACTCCTGCTCATGTCTGAGGCGTGGGGCTGTGATCAGTCTTCAGCTGTCTGGCTTGATTTTTCAGATACACACGTACAATGTCCTCTGCGCCTACTGGTACCTTTTCTCTTAAGTGTGCAAAATCATTTAGGATAAATTCACCTTTTTATGAGGTGCACAGGTATTGCAGAATTTTATTTAAATTACCACATTTCCATCCAGTCTCACAAGGTTCCCACAGCATCACAGATCCTCCACTAGGCTTAGCAATAGGTCATTGTCATTGAGTTTTGAAATAAACTTTTTAGCCCAAAAAAATGCACCATGTTGCATTTGATTCAAGCTAAATTAAAGTCAGGTTAACAAATAAGAATCCCTCTGTCAAATGAACATTTTAACATGAAATGAAAAGGAACAATCTTTCGAGACTCAGCTGTGGAAAACACCCCGTTCAGATGTTATTTATTTTCACCTCTGTCATTTTAGTCTTCCCTCCATCAATAAAATATGTAGCTAGACGTGTACAAGAGCTTACGTATGAACCAGCATCACTCTGGCAGACCTCATCAACTACAGTCATACAGAACATATTGGAATATTAATGACAAGTTCCTGTATTTCAGAAACTCGGCTCACAAATTGAACACAATACATAGGTTAATTTCACACAGACTGATGTCTTAAACTTTTTTATTTCTATTTACAGTGATGATTTCTTACTTATAGCTAGTGAACACATGACGTTTAAGATTAGAATGTTACATCAGACCAATAAGGAAACATTCTTAGTGCAGAAATGTGGGTCTAACTTGCTTAAAGGCGCTTTTCAAGAGACAAACGAACCTCATCGCAACCCATGTTCTAATGTATTGAATATGACTGTAAATGTTAATATGAGATGGATATTATTCATACAGGATGGCGCAAACATTAGTACAACAATGTTACCTGGGACATTCATGGCAGGTGTCGCTGTGCTCGAAGTTCCCCTTTTCACCTCGTCAAGGGTCACCGCTGTCGCTAAGCAACGTATCAAACACTTTACATGTATAAATCAATCGCATGCTGAGTGGTGAACTGTTTCAGGATGTATTTTAGACTTTTATTGTGATTAAATCTCCTTTTTTAACCATAATAAAGCCGTAAAGCCCGCTGTAGTATCTAATTCTTTTGAAATGTAACAATAGTTTGAAGCGATTGTGCCGCGACGCCATCTTGGATATGTATTATAATCACGCAAGTACGTCACACGTTATTGGAACCGACAAGCGAAATCGGTAGGAAGGCCTAATGCTCCTTTTAGGGAGATATTTCGCGTTTTCCGAGTAGACTTCCATTCACATGTAAATACTTTAAAGTTAACTACAAATAAGAAAGATCTCACATTGCTGAACCTGATTGACAAGAATCACATTCTGCCTTTAACTACTAGAACATTGTTTATGATCTTGCTGAAGTCAGTTTATGTGTTTTATTTTGTTTTAAACTATGGTGCCTGAGTGGTGATATGGGAGAAAAATAAATCTTGGCCACAACATTGTGGGCACGACTTAATAACTCGTGGGAACAACTTGTTTACTTCATAGGGCTTGACTTAATATCTCTTGGCCACAACTTAATTATTAGCATTGTTGATTATAATAATGGACATATGAGATTTTATTTCGATGTGGGTTTGCGGTCAGGCATGGAATATAGCTTGCAATTATTTTACACTGCAAAAACACAAAGACAACACAACAGAGATTTTCATTGACCTTATCTTTGCAGTGTTAAGGTCCCATTGTGAGCATTTTGCTTCTTCATCAAACAGTGGTTTTATACAGCAGCTATCTTACAACTCGAGTGATAGTCATCTAGCCACATAATGTTTGATGTTCCTGATGTTCCTATCAAAATCTATATTTACACTACAGAAAGACAAGAGTTTGTGGTTTGTTAGATGGAACACCCATCAAGCAGCAGGTAGTTCTTTTTTTAATATGTTCAGTTTATTCTATATGATTTGGTATGGTGACCAATAAATGACATCCTAATGACTTTCTTAAAAACAAATATTTGTCTTAGGGCAACTCAGTGGGCCTGAACTCACATAACCTAGTCTCAACTGCAAGCATGAGGCACATACAGGGACATGACTAAGTAATTTCTGAGGGGTTTGAATATAATATAATATAATATAGTATAAAATAATATAATTATAGTATAAAATAATATAATATTCTACTTCTGGGAGTTTTAATATACAAACATCTGTCAGATATACAGAAAATGCAGACTAGAAATATTTATTCCATTGTAGTTTTGATGCCTGGTGCACCTAATATGCACCACATATAGTGCATACTCTCCATTGAGTGCAAATGCTTAAAAGCATTAGAAAAAATATTCAAGACAAATCTGACAAATAAGAGGTGGCTTTTTTCAAACCTGGTGCCCCATGCTTTTCAATATCTCCCTGGGCGGCCGCCCTTATGGACGATTTCAAACACTTTTCTCCTTCCTAACGAGCTTAAACCTTGCTGCCATGCTCGCCATTTATCACTACTTTCAGAAACCACGCTAAGGTTCCCTTGCGGCTACATTTCAAAAACTCACTCAAGCCAATAAATGACAGCCAACATAAAACTGTATCTACCAAGCTGACATTGGCCAAATCTTTTTATAAACTGGTATCTCAGGTTAGTCACACACTGTAAGCTACTTACCGATTTCTCCATAGAGCGACGGTCTGGCCCGGGTTATCTCCATTTCATGTTCCCGTTCTGCTCCTTCCGACTCTCAGCGTAGATTCAGCCGAATGTGTGCTTCATTTTGAAGTAAAGAATTAAGGATGCATGTAAGCAATGCATTATTACTAAATAACAGCTGGCAGTTGAGCAGAGTCCTGTTCAGTGAGAGCAGCCGGGCTGCGGGCTAAATAAACAATGTCTGGGGATTCTGGGATATGTAGGCGGAGGGCCATAGACGATACATGAAACTATGATTTATCTTTGTAGCGCCTGAAAATTGGCTCAGAAAATTTGAAATTAATACATTGACATGAATAAATTTCACAATTTTCTCCGAAAGCCATTATAAACCTTAAAAAAATTATTTGTCTTACTTTTGAAAAATTATTCTTCAACACAGACCAGAACTTCATTTAGTAAAGTTTTGTGACTGTATAAATTAATGGAAAAAAGGTATTTAAAAATGGTCTGGTTGATCTGTTCTTAGTTGTAATAATGCTTATTGGCAATAAGTGCTGAGCCAGCCACTGCTGTGATGTTGAGTTCAAGGTTCTGGTGAGGCAAATCCATGACTAATAGCGATTTGTGTTTATTCTCTATCGGGAAGGTTTGTACAATATAATTCAAACAGGAAGTTGCAAGATTTCTGTTTAATACTGTCACAATATCAGGCTTCAAACAGACAGTTTTAACTTTTTAAGTACAGCCATGTTCAATAAATTACAATGCTTCCTGATGAGGCTGGTTTCTCAGATAAAAAGTACCTTTTGAGAAGAACAAGATATAAAACATACTTGTTTTTGTCCAGAGTTTTGTATTACAAGTGTTTTTATTGTGTTGTTGTAATATTCTAATCTCAAATGTTGTGTTCTTATTAGCTGTAACTGGAAAATAATCTTAAATAAAGAAAGGCTTCAGTCTGTGCGTAACTCATCTGTATAATCTGTGTCACTTGTAGAATTAATAAACAAATAAACTTTTTTATTATTTTCTGATTAATTTACTATAATTGTACATAATTGTATCTTATATGAATAAGATGTTTTTGGTTTAACGGTAATCTTTTATATGATAACTAATATAGAACATCTTCTTTCTGAGAAAATTCAATCCAAAACCCTAATTCACATGCACCAGTATAGAAAACTAAATGTCAGTAAGGATATCCAAATTTGGACTGTCTGAGTCCACAGGTTATTTAATGTCACTTCCTTCTTTAAATCCCTCTCGTTGGTTGAAAAGAGGTGAGTGTCTTCTGTTGTGGCATGGGAGGTTGAGGTGGCTTTCTTACAATTTGTAAACAAAATTCGGCAAAGGAATAAGGATATGTGTCAGGGAAGTGGTGAGACCAAGGGTAATGTTACTGTAGTAGTGGTTTAGTTATGTCCCTTCTGTATAAGAATGCTGAATCTCTTCTTGAGATAAAGGGCTAAAGACAAGTTCAGCTCACAATTGGTGTCCAGGTTTACAAAACTTTGGTCTCTAAAGCATCTTTCCAGACACATAGGAGTCACAAAGCACTAAACTACACAGGGAAAGATAAGTTATACCATTTGTACCTTAATGGGTGAATGTAAATACTCTAAAATGTATTCTAAAGTTTGCTGGGAACCAGTGTAAAGAAAAGGTGTAATATCACTTTGGATTTTGTGAGAAGTCTCGGTGATGAATACTGAAAAGCTAGAAGGTGTGACATTTATGATTTGTCTTGAGTCACACTGGTGAAAAGAGTTTTACAGTAATTTAAATTGCTGTAAAAATCAATTTGCACACCAATGCATGATTAACTTCATCTGAAATGAAAACCATAGTGATTTAAAAAATAAAAAGTTTTATAAATGAAAAGTCATTTTAGAATGCAACTCAGTTGGAAACTTGATCCGGGTTAGGGTTTACAGTTAAAAATGGACAACTGTGTGAGAACTGGCCGTATAGCTATTGGGGCTTAAAAGACAAATACAACTGGATGTAATCCAAGTAGTGGTGGAAGGAAATTTAAAAAAATCACACAATATGCTAGCCAATGCACAAAAAAATTTGACTCAGAAGTAAACCATGCAAAACACGTTAATGAGGCAGAGTGAGGCAAGAACCTGAATGTCCACTTGGAGAATTTCCAGTCAGACAACCGGTGAAAAAAACCCCCAGCCAAAACCTTTAGCCTGTAAAGTAGAAATAACTCACTGAGAGCAAGTGCACAGATAAGGACATGTTAGTCAATGAGATAAAACAAGGGTGTAATGGCAACATAAATGTCCTAAGCTTTAATAATTTTTTTAAAATAATGTATGATTGTTATTTTTTATAATGTTACTATTACAAAAACTATGCATCTTCACTCTTATTTGTTTAGGTTGTATTCATGTGTGTCAATCTTCTTAAATTCTTTGATTAAAAACAGAAGATGCATTTTTGTCCTCCATTCAGTTACTTTTTAGCAAAACAGGGCGCTTTTGAATCTGGAAATATTATTGCCAGCGTTATATACACACACAGGCGTGGACTCGTTTTGATTCATCATCTCACGTGTAAAACAACTGACATCAGTCAATTTTTAATCACTTCTTAATTTTTCACAAAACTGGTCCATTTTTCTCTTCTTTTCTTTGGTTCTTTTGATCCCAAAAGCTGCAGTTAGCTTTGTCACATTGGTGTTGGTAATGTTATAGTTTCGTTGTGTTCTTCAGCAATTCAAGCCTGTAAGAGAAGACAAAAACAACCACAGTTATAAGTTCCTTTACGTACAGCTAAAATTGTGTCATTTTTAAAAGATGTTTTCTTTCTAACCAATATGAAGTTAATCTTTTTTTCTGATTGCTAAAATCAAACGTCAACAGAATGCCTTATCAACAGATGTTTGATCAAATTCTTACCAGGCAAGAAGTTTATTTTCAAAAGCAATCAGTACCTTCAGCTACTTTGCACCACAAATATAAACTACTACTTTCAGGTTCAAGTTGGCTTTATCTGATTCGAAACTGCTCCTGTAGGAAAATGCAATTCTAAAAGTGGACACACCTTATCATTTATTCTCTCGTTCTGGTATCCTATTCAGCATTTATAAATAACTTAGTTAAGCGAACAGGAAACTATCTTAGTTTATATACTGGTTATAATCTACTGCTCTAAGCAGGTATAAATCAGCGAAAGCTTGGATTGCATTTTTTTTTAATTTTAAATATCACTTCCTGTTGGTAATTGGGATAATCTAAAGGCTCATATTCTGCAATACCAACCAGTTTCAACGGTACTACTGTGTTTTCTCATTTCCAAAAGGATGCACTGCCGAAGTTAAGCCGTTTGCTTACTTAAAGACTCTATAATTTGAAAGTATGAATAAAGGAAATACAAAAACTGTAATAGAGCAGATAGCCTACTTACCTCCTCCTTCTACTAAGAATAGCTACAATAAGCCACATTAAACCGAGCTCTGTCCTCATACGTTTTCTAGAAAGCTCCAACACCTACGCTTGACATGGCCAGTGTGGTTATGTCTTATATTTTCCCTAAAGGCAATGCAGGAAAACCAAACGCACGAGACGTGAACCGCAGACGCAAACTAGCTTCGCCGTAGCTCCAGCAGCAGGAGCAGCAGCAGCAGGAGCCTCACAGTTTGGTGTTCACTTTCAAGATGGACGCTTCAAGCTCGATAGGTTTCTGTTTCTTTTTCGTCGCGTAGAGTCCATATGTTGGTTGCCCACAGCAGGAACCTCGTGGGGTACCTATGTAGTATCGTAGCTAAGCGACTGTGTCATTTGGAAAGCGGAAGAAGTGATTTTATTGTGGACATTTCTGCTCCTTCGTATTTGGACCGAGGGGGTATTTTGTAACTTCCTGGTTGTCGCATGGACATGTCAGTTGGAAGCGAGGCGACAGCGCAAGGGACCCTGAAAGCTTTGGATATTTCGGGATTAATGGGATTTTATCGGTCGTTTGTGATGTCCAGAAACGGGGACAATTGTTTAAAACGACAAGCAAAGGGAGAAGAACAGATTTCATAAGCGATGGAAAGTCGAAATGCAGGAGCCTCAAGTGAAGGTGACGAGCTTCAGTATTTTTAGGACTTTTCTTTTAATGGGTATTAATTGGAAACATCCAATAATATGGATAATATATTAATATGCTTTAACCACTTTAAAGCATATTAAAGAAAATAAATGCTAGGTGTTGGTTCTCAGGTCAACCTGCCCCAGGATTGTGAAATACCTTCTTTTTTTTTCGCTGCTCACTTGACTGCAGTTTTCTGTAATTTTCCAGCTCTTTGTATATGTTTCGCTCATGGCCTTATTTTGTGTTTACACCAGGTTTTTTAATACCTGTATCGGAAGCTTCGGACGTCTTTCAGAGCAGTATATTGGCTCCACTTCAAAGTGCTTACTTGTACGAAGAATCAAAGCAGTTTTTCAGATACAAGTCTGCTGTGTTAGTCAAGAATCCTAATCTGGAGAACAAGGTCAGCTCAGTCTTTTCCTTCTCTCCACACAGCCTCTGTTCAACACTAATCACAACTCAAATAAGTTCATATTACACTGGATTGTCTACTAGATCATTTAAATAACTTTTGCACTATTTATCTGAAAAATATAATTACTTAAAGTGTGACTTCAACGTTGATTATTTGGAATTATTTCGACTGTATCAGCTTTCAGATTGATTTCTAAATGTCCTTTTCACATTAGTACAACGAATTTCGAGCAAGGAAAACAAACGCAGGGTACTTAGAAGATGATCTCAAAGAAGCATACGGCTTTTTGTTGTTTGACGACGGCAGCAAGGTACATTTCGCCGCACAGCTCAGAGAATATATATTCAATCAAGCGTTGCTGATAGTCATCTTTAAAACTGTTGTAATGTTTTTTTTAAAAGGCTAATACACTTGGACAAACTGGTGTAATCTCTGGAAACAGCACTTGTACAACTTTGGGAGATCCAGCAAAAGGTAAACCTGTATTTCCTAAGTACGACATGCACACACCCTGAAGTCTGATGCAACCACGCCAACAAGATTAGAACTGCAGTGCTTAAGATATAAGTACATGCATATGTATTTCAGATGAACTTACCATTAAAAATAATAATTTAAAAAAAAATGTCTTTGTCCGTCTTCCCAGTGGAAAGCCACTGTTGTTTGTCCCGCAGTGTAGTAGTCCCTTTGAAAGTGAAAGCAAGTTTCAGAGCTCTATCAATGTATATAACTGAAAGTGAAAAAAAAATTCCTGAATTGAAAGTGAAACTCTAAAATTACAGCATATGTACATACGATCTTCACAGGGCTTTAGCTGCAACATTACTTTTCTCAGATTTTTTTACATGAATATAAAGTTGAAGTGTTATCTGTTTTGATGTTTTGTTTCTTCAAAAATCCTTCTTAGTG
This sequence comes from Phalloptychus januarius, assembly GCA_902982915.1. Classification (NCBI taxonomy): domain Eukaryota; kingdom Metazoa; phylum Chordata; class Actinopteri; order Cyprinodontiformes; family Poeciliidae; genus Phalloptychus; species Phalloptychus januarius. The sequence goes on along the minus strand of CADWAE010000471.1, from coordinate 13,688,689 downwards.
AACTGAGGAATAAAAGACCAATAGAAGAGCCAGGACAAAGAAAAGCTTTATTGTTTCCAGATGTAAATCTATATAGTTGTGCTGTGAACGTCACTTTTCTGGTTGTTAAAGTTATTTCGGTCCAGTTCTTCTGTGATATAGATTCTGAAGGTAGTCACAGCAGATTGTCCATTTCTCTCTCATTCAAACCAGCTTTTATTTTCAGGACTCCGTTTCTGTAAACTGCTGACAAAACATAAGTAAAAAGAACCCACCCCACTGGTCTTTGGCTACTTGTGTTTCCCACTAAAACCAGATTTGCAACTTGCTCCTTTTTTCCAACCTACAAAACTTTCCGTGACTTTTACCCTTTTTTATTGATATTTTTCAGATACCAAATGATATTTTCTGGTATACAGACAAATGATCCTTCTTATTACATTTGTTGTAGCAAAAAAGGTGATAACTTTGTTGATTTGGGAGAGAGTTACGTCCTTTCTGCATTTCTATTGTTTTCTGCATGTTTTAGCAGCAGAGGTATGAAGATAAATGTCGGGATTATGTCCACTTGTGAACTCAATGAGATCATTCACATTTCTCCTCCTGCACAAGGCGTGTCTCTCACAATAATGGCACAGCCTTTCTGCAGGGTGTGGTTGTTCTGCTCAGGGTGTGTCAGGTTTCTGGGAGCCTGTTTCACATTGAACATTAAAGCACTCCTTTTATGAGGCCCTCAAATTGTAAATGTCGCTGTTTTTACTTTATTCTAAAAACATGTATTAAATGAAAGTTTTTTTTCTTTTAAAGGTGTTTACATATCGATGTACTCAGATTGTTTGGATATAAACCGCTGGTATCATGGGAAATCTGGATACATTGCCATCATCAGGTTGACAAAGGTACTGAGAAACAAAACGGTGGGACATCCATTTGGAAGAATTACCACTGATTATTAATTATTGTTTTGTTTTCTTGGTAAAGGGCAAAGTTAAAAAGGTCACAGAGAACTACACGCAGAATTTCACAGAGCCCACTGTGGGCTGTGACTGTCATGTGTCGGACCAGTTGTCTTCTGTGTCCTCCAAAACCAGCTCCTTTCTTGCTTTTGAGAGAACTCAGGTAAAGATTTCAGCCTTTAAAAGTGCTTTTGATGTCACAAACGCGTCAAATACGTTACTGTGGTTTGCTGCAAACACCAGGCACCTACAGTTTATTTTATCTCTTTCAGTTTTACATTTATGAGCTGCTACATGATGGAAGCAATGAAACATCTCGGTCTCCCAGCGCTGCATGTCCATTTGCTATTGTGTCATTTTCGTACATGGATACAAAAGCATCACCTGTTACACTAGAGAAAAGGTATGATTGATTACAGCACGTTTGCTTCAGTTACATGTATTTAATATTAGTTTTAAACTAATTTGAATTCTGTCCCAATTTCTCTTTTTAGTGAGGTGCAAAAACAGGGTAAGTACAATTTGAACAGTAGCAAAATCCTTTTTTAAACATACTACTTTCCTGCTATTGCCTTTAGTGATTTGTACATTTGCAAGTACTCCTAATACCATAAAGGAAGAAACATTGTTAGTGAGAAACAAATTAATTTATTCACAAATACTCCATCTCCTTTAAACCCCCCAATTTCTTTTTTTATTCCTACAATGTAGAATCAGTCAACATAGTGCATTCAGTCCAGTCTCAAATCACCAAAACATACAATTACTAAATGAAACATAACATTCTTTTAAAAAGTGATTCATTTATTTATTTATTTATTGCTTCTTGCACATACTGAAATCGCTGTAAATAAGCCAATCAACTCTCCACAGTTATTGTTGTAACTTGCGATCATAGATTGTTTAATTGTTTCTGTATTTTTTCTTCAGTTAATCACTACTTACCATGGAGGGGTCAGCTTCAGATACAGAACCAGACTTTCCATATTGACCTCAGATCCACTGCTGTGGCCTTTATCCCTGTACAACTGTGAGTTAAATCTGCATTTTAACATCTCATCTGTAGTTTCTTCTTTAATTTTTAACATATATCCTAATATTTGCTTCTCCCTGTCTGTTAAAGACCGTCGGTGATCAAGGTTAATCAAGCCATTCACATGTCAGTTCTGAGAACCCTGTTGCCAAGAGCTGCTTTTGAAACGAGCTATACAGAAGAAGGTGTGTTTTGATCTTGTTTGTAAAAGAAAGTTCAAGCTTTTTTTTTTTACACATCTAATCCAGGACTTTTGGATGAGTTAATGCAGCCACACATGTCAATGTTTTTGTTTTCTGGTCTCTTTCAGTCTTTTTTGACGGCTTTTACTGCGACTTGTGTGAGTTTGTTTCCTCTGAAGCAAACGAAGCCAGCTCGTTTGCTCTGCTGCTCTCAGAGATCAAGGAGAAAGATTTTGTGAGTCTGTACAACCTGGTTACTGTTTTACATAAAATGACTAACAAAATCCTGCGACAACCTGGCCCCGCCTCTCGCCCGCAAAGTTAGCTGGAGATCTTCACCAGCTAACGTGCTGACCCCACTAAGGGACAAGGGTGTACAGAAAATGGATGGATGGATGGATGGATGGGCTAACAAAATCTGTTATTAATTTAAAGTGATGCAGATCAAATCCAAATCCCAGCTCTAAGTTTATGCACCAAAGCTGTAAAATTATTATTGGATTGTTGTTTTACTTTTTAATATCTGTCTATAGTGTCATCATAATAACATGCAATGGGAATTGCATGTTATTTCCATTTTGCATGTAGCACCAGATTCAAGTTTTGATTTTGTGGTTAAGTTTATTTTTTATCTCTAATGTAAAAAAAACCTTTCTTGCATCTGCACAGGCTCTCATCATTCCTCTGATTGATGGAGGATTTCTTATCTTAATGCACTCATCGCACTTCCTTAGATATGATGGTAAGCTACGAAAATTAGATTGCATACAGGTTGTCAGTTGCATCTCTAATTCTGTCTGTGAGACAAACGCATCACTTTGCACATTTTTTTCTCTTCCAGATGCGGAGTCTGCTTCAGCAGAGGTCATGCAAGGCCTCTTTGTGTTTCCTGACTCACGGGTTGTAAGGACAGGTGATTAATGCATTTTTTTTTTTACATTTTGACCTTTATGGTATGCTTGTTGCTTGTGTGACTAAATATGCAACTCCAGTTTTATCTGGGTTTCTGATGTAAATTAGATTGAACCACCTACGGTTTTCAAATGTTTCGTCTTACAAATAAAAAAAAATTTAAATGCCTGGCATGTATTATTCAGTTCTGCAAACTTCTCAACTAATTACAACAGTTTTTCTGTCATAAAAGTTTGCAAAACTAAACACAAAACTGTTTTTTTTTTATTTGTCACAGACACAAAATTTCAAGAGACAAACTGTCCCCTGTCATCTGAAATCCTACGTATTCTACCAGTGCTAAGCTACACCGAGGGGGAAGCTGAGAAATCGTCCATGGATCCAAAGGATGAACTTTGTGAAGTCTTGACTGAACACATGAAAAGCTATGCCACTTTAATAAATCCAGGATTTTCTTCAAGTCCTTCAAGACCTTCAAGGGAGCTAGGGATGTTTCCAGATCATTATGACGTGCCTGAGGCGCACAGACATCTCTATTCGTCTCCTGAGTGGAATAATGGCGCATGGGAAACCTTTAAGTCGTACCTGAGCAAACCAGAGTCCTTCCAACTTCCAATAGCTAAGGTTTCAGAGATATTGGCATCAGGACAAGAGGAGCAAAGAGTGGAGCTTGATGATGATGTCTACATCTGTCTGTCATCGCCTGAGGAGGCGCAAACTGGCCCAGTTTGCATGGAAGCAGAAGACCAGTCATCGGATGAGAAATCGCTTCGTAATATTGAGGTTTCTGCAGATGTTGGTTTTCCAAGTCCTGAATTACAAATGGCTGCAATACCCATGTCTCAGAATATTGTTCCAGACAATTTGCAAAGTGAATTTGTTACCAAAGGCGATCCAATATGCGCTCACCTCCCTGAAGAACCAAACAAAGCTGATGACCCAGGAGTTCAAGACCCACTAAATCCTCCAACATCAGAGGATCTTCCTGCAGAGCTCATTGTCAGCATAACCTCAGCAGAGCAAAATGTCCCAGATGAAGTATCAACATCCAAGCATACTGACTTTCATTTTTCTGGTCTTTCAACCATGGCTAAGTTAAAAACAGCAGACGTGAACTCTGTCATTGATGAGTCTGACAAAGCAAAAAAGTGTTTGGATTTCCCTAAGGTCACCAAACACCAAAAGAGTACAAAAAGGAAGAAACGACGAAGGATATATTCTGTGGTGAAAAAGAAGGTTTCTAGGACTTCTGTCAAGAATCATAGTTTAAAGACTGCTTTCTCCTCAGTTAAGGTTGAACATTTAAGCTGCGAGACACAGGAGCACAGCGAAGAATTAAATCTTCCTCAATTGAGAAGTTCTTTAAAACCAAAGTGGAAAAAACTTCACAAGCGGAAGTGCAGATTTGGTAAACTATCATCAAAAAATAACAAACTTATATCTGCTGTTGATTCAACCAAAACTGAAGAGACAAAACCAGATGTTGGACCGGCGAGTTTCCAAGTTTTAGAGGTGTTACCGCTAAGAAAGAAAATGGAGCGCTGGGATCTGAAGCCCGTCATGAGTGAATGTGGGAGGATTTTGCTTCCTTTCGGCTCTGTAGATTTTGCTGATCAGGTGAAGTCTATGCCGTATACAAAGAAAGATGAGTGCCCTGAAAAGGTGGTGGACGATGTTCCCGTGACGCTTCCTGACACAGTCACAAGGGATAAGCAAGTTGGCTCAGCTTCAGAGACAGCAGTTGCTGAAGCCACATCCACAAGCACTGTAGATGATGAAAACCCTCAGCTTGATCATGAAGACGTTTTAACACCGCCCACGGATGATAGTGGCCAAGTACCATTGACTCCTAATTTTTGTCCTGCTTCTTCCAAGAAATGATGAAAACAATAGTTTGTCAAAAACTATTGAAACCAAACAGCTTGAAATTTTTTCTCCAGTCAAGCTTTCCCCAAAAGGGGAATTCCTGCTTAGCAAACTAAAGTCAGTTCTGTCAAGACGAAAAAGAACATTAGATCTTCCCACAAAACCCCAAAAGAGGGAACATGTTGACCAAGAAAGGGACTTTTGTTTTAAGAAAAGCAAAGTGGACTCTGACACTGAGACGCCCAGGGGTAATAATGCATCTCCTCAAAGTGTCAATGTTTCAACAATGGCATCGGTTGACCCTCTTTTCGCATATTACTTAGGCTTGACTCCTAAAGAGAATCTCGAAAATGTTCAAAATATGAAGAAGGTGGATACTCTGCAGAAGAAAGATTCAACAGAGAAAGAGGAACATACCCCCTTAGACAAACAGCCACAAATAATTCAAAGGCCTCAATCAATTTTCCCGAAGAGGAGTAGAATTAAGACTCTGAAAAGGCATCAGGGCATCTCGGCTGAAAACGTTAAAAAGAAATGTAAGTCATGTCTTTCAATTATTTAGAATCTAGATACTCTTGGGCTGTGATGCAAATTTCTGACATTGACACCAGCTTGCCCTTTCCTTGGCTCTGTCAGCTCTAACTGTCCTGAGCATGCTGTTGCTACTCTTTGCTCTCTTTACGCACTGTAAAGTTTTGTTTTTCTTTGTTAATGCAGCATTTTTGCTTGCTATGTCAAAGCATGCCACGATTGACTAAATAAAGCTTGCACTTCCCTTGTGAAGCAAGGAAATATTTGTTGGTGACAGATTTTTATTGTAAAACAAAGGTGTATTTTATGTGCTTTCAATGTGCTACTTTTTATCTTCATGCATTTTCTCTTTTTCTCTTCTGTTTTGTCTTCACAGGGTGGTTGCATTTTCAAACTCCAGCTTGTTTTGCAACTGAAAAAAAATACAATGACTGTACTAGTGATAAAACTGTCAGGAAGACTGTTAAGGAAAAACTGAAAAGTACTTTCACATCTACAGATGCTTTGAACTTACTTGCTGACTTGGCACTCAGTAATGACAAGGTCTCTCCACAAACAAGTCAGACACTTGAAACAGCGACTACAGAAAGTGCAAAGAAATGTGACCTTTCAAAAAGTCTTTCCAGGGCTGATCAAGAGTCAGTTCTCCACACTCTGCTTAGAAATCCTGCTGCTAGAGCCCTTCAGTCTTTCGAATCCCCTTCAGAATGCTCCCTTGTGGCAGAAAATAATTTGGTTTCTTTGATATCTAAAGATCATGATTACTCACTGCCCCCATCTTCTCTACTGTTGGATTTGTCAGGTACAACCTTCCAGGTACCACCTTTAAGTGGTTCAACCAGACTGCTGAACCATCACCAGTCAATGTCAATGTATGGCGATGGAACTAAAACACTACACCCTTCTGTCAGTACGGGAGACATAAGTGAATGCAGCAAGACTCCAGAGAACCTGCAGAAGCACAGGCGAAAGTTAAAACACTCTCGCACTTTTGTAATGATAGACAAGTCCATTCAAGTCACAAGAAAATGGGAAGAAAACTACAACTTCAATCTAGACAGCAAGTTTACTAGTGATGCAAAGGACAAAGTCATCATCCGAGCTTTGCACGGGTATGTTTATTTCATGTTGTGACTAACGAATGATAATTTCATGTTGTGCTAAACATTTCCTGATGATGCGTAATATTTGTTACATTTTCATTAGGCCTTGGGATTTCTCCATGCAAGACACCGCTGAAGAAGTGCGACTCATCTTCCACATGTGGATAGGTTTGTTTTACAGCCGGTCAACATCCAGGTTCTTTCAAGTGGATCCAACTTTGATGCAGCAATGTTCAGAGGAGAGTGGATCTGTGGATACGGCCAGTGGAATGCCATCAGGCCGAACTGAGCCTGAGATCTGTTCAGCTGTGGATCTTTCAAGTCTAACAAAGACTCCAGACCGAGAGGATTCGAAACTTAGCAAAAAAGACACTGCTGTCTCAGAACCAGAAACTGGAATTTTGGATTTGTCAGTGAAAAACTTTGATGTTAAGCGGGTTTCAGTGGAGCAAGAGCCCAACGAAAAAGTGACTCTTGTATCCAACAAGCCCTTGAAAGCACTGAGTGCTAAAAAGCCAGCATCTGGCTCAGAGGAGAAAGAAACATTTCAGGTTTGGCTTTTTATTACTATTATTATTATTGATTTTTTTTTTATTGATTACCTTTTTGATGTAGCCCTAATAGATGGTCAACTGTGAGTCTGTTTGCCTGGGATTGCAAACACTTGCATAATCTCCTAAAGAAAAATTACTTATTGCTGTACTTAAAGATGTCTATCAATGGTTTACATAAATTTGAAAACATTCTTACTATCCTGCTTATAAAAATAGCATTGTTTTAACTTTACTAAATAGATTATATTTGCTGTTGAGTTGAGCAACACAGTTTTAAAATAACCTTTGTAAACGTCCTAGGATGTCCTAGGTTTAGGGGCGACTTATACTTTCCACACAGAAAAGGATTTTTTCTTATAAAGACTACTGGAGTCAAAATTATTATTTCAAGCCATCATGTGTTTGGCGAAGAAGAGCATGGAAACAGATTGCACTTACTGAAACCACGTTCTTCAATCAGTTTAGACAAAACTAGAGCGCTTTAGAGGTCATTTCTATGTTTTGAGAAAGAAGGAAGAAGCTGATAGCTGAAAGAAAACCTGCAGTAAAACATTGTTGAACCCCGAGTGCAAAGGGAACCCAGAACTCGTCAACCTGGAAGGCACTGTGAAGAAAATCTTCACAGTGAAAGACTTTCACAGTGAAGTGAAAGTCTTGATCTAAAACCTATTATACAGGGCAGCAAACTTGGGGCTGAATAGTCCAAAACACACATCAATGCTGGTAAAGAACCACATTTAGAATACCACATTAATTATTTACTGACTTGCACAAAGCCTTAACTTGAATCCCATTGAAACTTGAGCTAAAGATGAAAGTCTGTGCCAAAAGGCCATCAAATTTGGACGAACTTGAAATACATGCCTAAAGAGAATGTCAGGGGGTGTAGATGCCTCAGGAGATATCAGAGAGTCGTTCAACTACAACGGACAACTGTAATAAGGATTAAAAAATTATTAAAAGCATCTGGAGACTACTTAACAAAAATATACTTTCTCATTTATTGGGTAATTGGCATTCACATGTTTAGCTGGTGTTTGGTGACATACCAGTAAAAATGAAATAAATGGCCAGTAGTAGTTTGTGAAGGCACAATCTTCAACTCTTGTCTGTTTTGGGGTGACCCAATTAGTAAAACAGGGTTGATGTTGATTGTCATTTCTCTGAACCTCCAGGCTAGGAAATGGCAGACATGAGTTAGTAAGAAACTGTTAAGTGTGCATTGTTGTTAGCTTCAGAGACTGTTTTATAACTATCAGTCAGAATGACAGCCAGTTTAAGTGATGACCCATTTCTTTGAATCCACTTGGACCTCCTAACCGGAACAACACACTCCTCGACTCCTGTGATTATGATTCTGTCTTGTTAAACCAATAATGTTTGAACCACTTATGAGAAACTCATGATAGTCCTATGATTAATTAGCAGGACATCTTCACATTAACTCGTGCATTTTCTTTAATAATGAACTGTACGATACAGTGCAGCCATTATCTAAAATAATTTCTGTGTTTACACATTTCAACACAATTTATACCTAGTTGTAATTGTGTTTTTAGGAACTGTGTTGCTGGTGATCTGTTGAACATATTATATTGTAAAACACTTAAATGGTGAATTTTTAAATCAGAGCGGCAGTGCTAATTTTTAAATGTAATTTTTTTTCTTTTACAGTTCAACAAAGAGACGGTGCATTTGAAAGATATTTCCAGTGAGGTCAAAGATGATAAAAACATCAAGAGTAAAACAGCTGAAACTGAAAACAAGCTGTTACATTTTGATAACAATGAAGCTCCTTCTCCTAAGAGTGACAGGATATTTTGTCAATCAGAGGTGATGAGGAATTCACCCATTGAGCCTCAGTCTGATGGAGCTACACTTGGAAATGAACCTGTGCTTCACGAATGCAGTAAAGACATCGGCTTCAAGAAAGCTGGCATTGAAAATGAAGAGGCTACACTAAGAAACTTGCCCCAGGAAGATGCATTGTGCTCACCCACATCTGTTACGGACGAGGAGGTAAACAGTGGGGAAGGTTGCAGTGTCATTCATATAGACGTGGGACTACAGGAGAAGGAGATCTGCCAAATGGGGAGCAACCCATGTCAGGATGGCAGTAGAAGTCCTTCTCCAGATATGACGAACAGAAATGATGAATCTGCGAACAAAGAATCTGATTTTGTGTGTAATGGAAATGATATACATGAGAAGCTGCCAGGTGAGGAAAGTCTAGTCTCACTAGACAAGACTGAGGATCAAGAAGATCATATGGACTGTTGCACAACAGCTACAGTGAAAGACTTTAAAAATGAGGATGTCTGTGTGAAAAAAGACGGTGATAAAAACGAAAGCTGGATTTCTACTGCGGACGTCGTTGATAAAGACTTGAGAAATGAGTCGTTACCCAAACTGTGTGGAGGTCTTGCACAGCAGAGTTACATTTCAGAGAACAGTCAAGTAGATGATGAACAGCTGCCATTGTCGGCCAGCATGGAAGATTCTTTGCTGTGTGTAAATCCCAATGCGTCCAAACACGAAAGTCCCTCCTTTGAAACTTTTAGCACTCCATCAGAAATTGTGCCTGAACTTAAAGACACTGCACCACAGAAAATTGTTGATTTAATTAATACAGACTGTCAGAAGGAGGTGTTGCCCATCCCATCTGAGGGTAGCTGTGACTCTCCCACTCATGTCAGTGACTCATGTTTTCCTCTGGCAAAGGACAGTGTTGAATCCCCAAACAAAATGGAAACATCAGACCAAAGTTTGGAATCGAGTTCTGAATGCAAAGAGGAAAATCTTGAGCAAACTCTACTAGAAGTACCAGAGTCCCAATCCAAATGTGAAGGCAAGAATGTGTGTGACGACGATGAACAGCTCACTGAAAAGATTGATTCAGAAACTGATAACATAAGTAGTAAGTTGAGCAAAAATATTAATTTGGTTCTCAATCCAACTCACCCACCCAAAGATGTGGGTGAGGAATATGTTGTACCTCCTGAAGACAGAGTAGAAAAAGATGTTCAAGATCAGGAGCCAATACCCTTAATTAATGACTCTACTAACCCTGTAGCTGCAGTACCTGACCAAATATGTGTTGCATCACATATTAGCACTGAGGGAGAACAATCCCCTTGCAAATCATCACTTGTTGATGAAGCCTATACACCAGAAATGTTGAGCGAAAGTTTTGATAGCAGGTCCCCAACTCCTACTGTAGACGAAAAACCTCATGATTCAAACTTAAGTTCAAGCCCCAGCAGAAGCACCGGTGTTCTCACTGATTTTGAAGACGACCAAAATGTGACTGAAAACTCAACACCTGCAGATGATCTGCCTTTTAATAAAATACTCCAGACCTCTACAGTTAACACTAATCCAAATCCCCCTAGTGGCCTTTGTCCTGATATCAAAATAAGAACACTACGTGTTTTGCAAAGTTTAAACAAATTAATTGAGACTCCTAACCACCAGGAGACACCAGCAGACCCAGATTTTCCTTCCCACAAATCTTTTGTCTCAGGTGAAATTTTGCAAGAGGAGGAAAAAACATCGCAGTCAAATTTAAGTAATGAATTCCGTCCATATTCTCAGCGTCCAGTCATGGCCATAAAACCATCTAAAAGCGAGGAAAGTCAGTCAGACATAGATCCTAAAACTACCTCCCAGTGTAAAGAAGCTAGTGGCAAATCTGTCAAATACTTATCCCCAAACGCCATGATTTTAAAGGAGACAAAGCAGGTTTTTAAAGACAATTCTGATGGACCTGATAGTAATCACAGTGTCTGTGAGTCTTCTCCCAACACCCTTTGGTTGACAAACACAAGCTCCAGTGAATCTGACACAGAGGAGGATACAGATTCCCCATCAAATTCTCCTCATCAGGCCTACAGAAGAACCATGTCAAAGCTCAATCAAATTTCATCATCACCTTCAATATCTGAGCAGTGCTTTAAATCTGAAGAAAGTTTCCCTGGATTTGGGGATCAAGACCTCAAGTTTATGGAATATACTGTAAATGGGACGGCTGAGGATATAGTCATACATGTTACTCAGAGAGACAGCTCAGACAAGTTACTAACTTGTCACAAATATGAAACTAGAAGTGAAGATGGTCGCATTGCAGGTCCTCAAAGTTCACTCAAGTGCACAGTCTTTAATTCTGGTCAGAAGAGGCCCTACTCTTTTCTGGAGCAGATCTCCCAAAGGTGCCTTCAGAATGACCTCACTCGGGCATCAATGGAGCAAGAGTGCCTCATCTTTTCAGAACAGATGAAAAATCTTTTGAAAAGGAGCAAAGAGGAACCCCTCTCTCAACCGGATACTCATGACAGTTCAGCGTCTTGCACCAGTCCTCTGACTATCAGCTTTTCCAAACTTGAGGAGCAAGAGGATTCAATGGAGTTTTTGGACACTCCTCTTGTTAGACAAAAAATTCAGGTGGATATGTCTTACAGTAAGGACCAGCCAGCTTTCAGAGAGGAACGAAAGGTGATCCATACTCTGTCTCAGGAAAACAGCAACCCAATGGAGCATCCTGGGATTTCTGCTATGACTGCAGAATGTGCTAGACTGTACAATGCAAGGATGCATGATGTTTGCTCTGCCAAAAAGGTCCCGCCCAGGTTTAAAAGCAGAAAAGGTCATCAAAGCAACCCGAGAACTGACATCATTAACCATTTTGACTTCTGTGATCAAATGAAGAAAGAGCTAGATGAGACCTTCCGGAGTAATCTGAATGCAGTCGTGAAGAAATCCTGTAAAACAAAGTACAGATTCTTCATAATGGTGACATCTGATGATGTTTTCTTCAAAGACACAAAGGTAAAGTGAATTTCAAGAAGCTTGGTTTTAATAATTTGGGTTGTGGCAATGTTTTGGAAAAAAGGTATTTCATTGTATAAATGGTGTATATTCTCCATCAGCAAGCAGCCAAGTACTGAGACTAGTAGCCTGGGTGGTGGTCCCTCTTTTGATAAGGGGTAACCCGAGGGTGTTTTCTATTCATAGGAGAATAATACGAATACGTCTCTGTTTCACTGATTAAGTAAGCACTATGGCGCTGGAGACAAGACTCCCGGTGACAGTCAAGCCTCATATTGAATAGCAGTGATTTGGCTTTCTGTCAGATAAAGGAACCACTGAGCCAGCTCTTTCCATTTGCAAGGATATATGAGAGTGCAGGATGTTTATCTGATCAATCATAAAGTTGTTGATTTGAAGAATGCTTTCTACATGTGAATAGTAGGGGATACTTCACCATGATGTTGTGCCAAGACAGTTTTTTTTTGTTTTGTTTTTTTTTTACATAAGTAACTGTTGTGAGTAACCCATTCTCTGAATTATCCTCCACCAGATGAATAATAACGGGGAGTTTATTTATTCATTTATAGGTTTTGAAACCAAATTAGAAAAAAACAAAATAAAATAAGACCACTTTTTTTTTAATAGTTTAAGCAAAGCCAAATTTTTTTGGTGCACAATTTCTGGCAGAACCAAAGAAAATATGGTCTGAACTTCTGGCACATTTTGTTTTCACTCAGCATTATAGAAGCTACCAAAGTCTGACCATCAATGGCAGCAGATTCCTTTTTGATATGAGATAGCCATGGAGCTGTTTTGTCACCTTTCGTACGCACCTTGAATATCGGGCGCACATGCTCAATTTTGCCATATCGTAATGTGGGTGCATAATTTTAATCACATCATCAACTAACAATCTTTCTCACTCATGAGTCAGCTATGAAGGTGCTCTATTTCCAGTCGATGTGTAGTCGAAAAATAAAAACCTTCTCTATGTGTTCGCTCTTTCCCTGACGCATCAGCTACTTTCCTATCTTAATTTCATAACAAGGTGAAGCAGAGCTGGAAGATTTAACACTGGAACGGCCACAACGTGTCAATTTGACTGTCTCATTTAAACCTTAATCCATTCACCTTATACATGTGCAAAGGGTGGGAAAATATATTCAATACATATAATATTGGTAGATCTTGTTTATAGGAAATAGATATGCCCAAATTTTCATGTCTATTCAGGCCTAAAAGTGAAAGTTTCCTTTTAGTGTTTATAAGATTCACTTATGGCAAAGGTTTATTTTTAACTTGTCTTTTTTCTACTTTTACGTTTTAAAAGGCTCAGTTGGAAACAAAGGGCCACACTGCTGTGCAGCCATCTGAATTCTTCCTTGGCGAGGACAATTCTTCATCGTTGCTCATCATCCTCAGAAACGAAGATATTGCAGAGTACATTCACAAGGTAAACAAATAAGCAGGTGAAACAAATCAGCTTCTGATAGAAAATAAGGTCAGGAGTTAATGACCGCTTTCAACTTTTCAGATTCCACATTTGCTCAAGCTGAAGATGACTCCAGGTGTTCTGTTTGCTGGAATCGATGAGCCAGATGACGTCATCAATCTCACCCACCAAGAGCTTTTCATCCGGGCTGGCTTCGTAATGTTTGACAGAGCGCTGCTGGAGCCCCTCAGCGTTGGTATGTTTACCTGACTGAATCCTTTTTAGCGCTTCTTAAAAAACCCCCTTGTCCTAGTTTGACTAACTGTAGCAACTTTGTGTGAATTTGCAGGCAACATGAAAAAAATCTCCAAAATCTTGCAAGAGCTCAGCAGGGTGGGGAAGTGGAAATGGATGCTGCACTACAGAGACAGCCGTCGCCTGAAAGAAAACGCGAGGTTGGTTTAATTCCTTTTTTTTTTTAAAGTCACTTTTTTTCTCTTGGCACGTCGCATTTGTTATACAAGCATTGATTTTTGCTTGTTTTATTTATTTTGACAAGAAAGTTTTCCTCAAGTGCAGACACGTGTGGAAAAAATTAGAATACCTCGAAGAAGTTCACTGTTTTTTCATAAAGTGAAAACCGTATATTATGTAGATTCATTACAGATACCAAAATATTTAATCTATTACATCTTGTAATTTGATGACTACGGCTAACAGATTATCTGTCTCCATAACTTTAGAATATTGTGAAAAAATTACATTTTGGAAACTCGTGGTGTCACACCATGAACAGTTAATTAACTCAAAACACCTGCTAAGGTTTCCTGAGCCTTTAAATGGTTTCTCAGTCCGGGTCAGCGGGACGCACAGTCCTGGGGACGACTGCTGACTTGACAAATGTTCAGCAGTCATCGACATTCTCCAAAAGTAGGGCAAGCCGCAAAGGGTTAAAGCTTAAAAAGCTGGTTGTTCACCAAGTGCTGTATAATAGCCATAATTAGAAAGTTGAGTGGAAGGAAACATGTGAAAAGTTGTATCGGTTGCAGCGATAACCTGAGGCTTGAGACAAACGTGAAGCCAAATTCATTCAAGAATGTTGGGGAACTTCTAAAGGAGTGGACTGTGAAGCTCAAGAGCCACCATGTATTAACGAATCTTACAAACGATTCACCGATTGACCACGCCCTACCTGGGTAATCGGACCAATCTTGTCTGCTGATAGTTTTTACACTTAATTATCCACGAAGCTGCTGCATTTTGGCATTTTCCTTTTGCACCACAGGGAAACTTAAAAGGACACTTTATTGGTGGTTTATGTTGTTTTGTCTGTTTGTCCTCATTTGACCTCAAACCTTGTGATTTTGTAAAGGCAAAATCCTGCTGAGCACATTATTTTGACAAGAGGCTCACAAAAGCTCTGCAGCCTAACCTGTTGTGCAAGTTTTGTTTGTTTTTAAATGTGAATACTGCGAGGATAAAGGGACAGGGTGTTTTTTTTGTTATTTTAGTAGCTTTGGACAACAATTCTCTAATTATTTCATTTATATTTCAGAGCATTCAGAGTTTAAACATGATCGCTCTGTTTCATGGGTATTTCTCAAAGTTTTTCAATGAAATAAGGTTCCTCGTGTTGAGCTAGTCCTGAGCCAGAGATAATCTGGGCTAAAGTAAAATGAGCTTCATCTTTTTCATCTTTTCACATGAAAGTGTGGTTTACTTTTAGTTGGGAATTCAAGGTCCCAGAGTCTGAAGGAAGAGTGGAGAAAATCCATGTTGCTTCAGGTCCAGTCTGACGTTTCCACAGTCAGTGATGGTTTGTGGCGCCTTGTCATCTGCTGGTTCACTGGGTTTTCTGAGGTCTGCAGTCAATGCAGCCGCCCACCAAGGAATTTTAGAGCACTTCCTTTAGCTAAAAATCAAGTTTATTCATGTAGGACATTTCAACAACAAGGCAGTTCAAAGTGCTTCATATGATAAAAACATTACATTTTGTCAAATTAAAATGACCAAGAATAAAAATCAACAAATATGTTAATCTATGTGCCTAAGTCAACTCTAAACTTAGGCACATAGATCTAAGTCAACTCCGTTAAGTCCAGGTTTTTAGCCTGGACTTAACGGAAGTCGGTGTTTCAGCAGCTTTTCTGGAATTTTTATTTATTTATTTTTTTTACAGAACTGTGGTGCAAATAAAGGCTTTAAGTAGATGCTGATTTCATTTCCCAGCAGGACCTGGCACCTTAAAAACTGAACCAAAAACTGGTTCAATGGCCAGGCTGTTCCTGTGCGCGATTGGCCAGCAAACCAACCTGCCCTCACACAGAATCTAAGGCATATTGTCAAGAAAAAGATAATACATCAGACCTAATAAAGGTTTTCCCTTCTCACATGTAAAGATTTAATCAATTGTAACCGTATCTAAATGAAATGGTTGTTCTGGTTTGTTCTGTCAGCCAAACAGTGTCAGTATTAACATGCCAAGTGACGTGTCCTCAGGCTTCTACCAATTGGTTCTATTGTTAATATTTGTGACTGTAAACCTTTAATATAACACAATTCAACTCTGTTTTTCTTTGTTTTGTAGCGGTTACCTATTTAAATGCTGTACAGAATGTCTTAATGACAGTCTTATGTTAAAGTTGTACCTTTCTGAACGTTTAATCCAGGTCGAGTGAAGAAGCAAACGAGAAGAAGCTGTTGATGTACTGGTGCCAAGATGCTGGTATACTGGATGTCTTGCCTTACCACAAGTGTGACCAGATGACTAGAGGTCAACCAGATTATCTGGAATGTCTACTCCGCCTGCAAGTCCAACATGTATCGTCTCGTTTTCTTGTTTTTATAACCGGTGAGAAACTATATCTGACACTTCTTGTTGGTTTTACATGTCTTGCAGTTGAAATGAAGGCTGGGTTTGACATCAGCCCAAACTAAACTTTCCCTGTTTTAGGTTAGGTTGTAAGACCCACACATCTTTTCAGTTTATTTTTATTTTTATTTTCAATCATACTGAAATTAGGACTAACTGATGGTAGCTCAAAAATCTTGACTTTGTTGTGCTTAGGCCACTTTGAACCCAGTTTTGTCATAAACCCATTTTTGCCAAAGTTGTAAGTCCCAACACATCATGTCGTCACATCGCAGTTGGGAAGGTGTTTGCAGACTTGCAAGCTCTCCTCCAAATATAAAGATGATTGTTAAAATCAACTCAACATTTTTAGCTGTGCTGTCAGACAACAGGGCCTCTCTCCAAACATTAATTAAAATAAATACCTTTGGTCTTGCAAGCTGAGCTGAAACGGTCTGATTTAAAGTCTTGAACTTGTTATTGAACCAGGCACTTCAGTGTGTCCAGAAAGCAGGAGGTTTTGAGAAATGTTTCACTAAGACTGGCATCCCAAAGCAACTATTCAGTCAGTTTTACTTAAAACCCAGTAAATTATAGATTTTTTTTCTTCTTGATGCCATGTTCTCTTACTACTCTCTGCAAAAGCTCTAATATGGCTTCCTTCTTTTTCCAGATGCAACGACAGACAGTGCCTTTGAGAAGAACGGGATTTTGACAATGACTTTGAACACTTTTCTGACCAAGTCTTCAACAGAAATATTCAGAGTTTGACTGAAAAGGGTTGAACTGACGATTAGGTTCACTCTCTGAAACATTGAAACAATCAAAAGCTTTTTGTATGTGTGAATTAAAAAGTGAATTAAAATGCCTACTAAACGAGTAGCTGATCTTTTACTAACTAAACCGTTGAGTTTCTTTTGTAAGTAACAGTTTTTCAACAGGCTGTTACCGTCATGTTTCTGTATTGCCTCGGTAACGATTCAGTTATTGGATAGATTGGCTTTATTTGCCAAGATACTGGCAGCTGTGCTGTTTGAACGCAGTTTGTATTATAACTTAATTCAACATTGTACATTGTAATGTAAATCCACTTACAAATAATTTTTATGCTGTTCATATTTGTCCTGACATACTGACTGTATAGTTTTTCAACAAAGCAAGAAAGCTACATTTTGTCTTCTTTTTTTTTTATTAGCAATACATGTTTAAAGATTACACTTGTACAGCATTTCCTGACTTTATTTAGAACAATAACTGAGCATTACTTGCAAATATCTAAAGTTTTGATTGTGTTTAAACTAGTTTAAAATCCTGCTTTTGTATCTGGGAGAATAACTTCTATTTTCTGAATGTTCGATAACTGTTTTTCTTCTAAATATAAATCTTTCTGAAACTTGAAGAAATCCAATTTTATCAAGCTGACTCATTTAAAATTCAGTTTTAGAGTTATGTGCAGGATCTGGGCTTTACACCCAGTCGCTGCACCTGTGGAAAACTTGAAAGGCGGCAGCGGACCAAAAGACAATGTGGGGTTCCTGTACAGTCTGGAAATGTATTTTTCAGAACCGGGTAAGTTTATAAGAATGTAAAGACGATTTTAAGAAAGAGCACTCATTTCCAACTAGTGTCACTTGTCTTGATTAAAAATTATTTCTGAAATGAATTGCTCTAGTCGGTACACTTATTTTGTGCTTTAAACCTTAAACCTGGACCCTGAGCTACAGTGGTTTAATCAAAGCATGTCTACTTGTGAGAGCTGCCTGGTCAAAGTCCAAAACTAAGTCCAAAAGCCACTCGGTGTCCGTTCTAGATGGTCGTCATTCATTTTGAGCGTGAGCTGTTCAGCCAAGAAGAATGGGCAAAGAAACTTGTCCCTGCATGTGCTAAGCTAGAAGAGATATATTCATTTCAATGACCTGCAGAAATTGCAGCATGAGTTGTATGGAGTGAGGAGAGATGGAACACAAATCCACACCATTTTCATTCATTAAAAAACCCTTGAATTTTTCTTCCATTTTACATTTATGCACTGCATGTTGGTTCATCACATAAAATACATTAAGTTTGAGGTTACAATCTGGCTAACTGCGTAGAAGGTTCAAGCAATGCTGAATATTTACCATAATGTCAGCTTTTCTTGCATGAGTTACCTCTTCAGGCCTTGAGGCTATCATCTTAGGCATGCATGTTTTGGTTTTATGGTGACTGATCAGAAAACCGCAGCGGCATTAATGCCAAATATATATTAAAAGCACTGATTGTAGCAAGATTGAGCAATGTCTATACATCGTTTATACCATTTCTCCATGCATCAATCCATATAATGCGGTTTCCCTTGACTACTTTTCTTCTGTATGCAATACAAGCCCTGAAAACTAGGGAATGGGGAAAGGTGAAGTGTTTTGGATGTAGTTCTTGGTTATTCTTTGACCTCCTAAATGACTTCACAATGTACTCCTTGAGTAATTTTAGTAGTTGAATCGCTCCTGGGAAGGTTCACCACAGTTTCATGTTTTTTTTTTCATCCATCCATCCGTCCATTTTCTATACTCACTTTTCCCTAAGAGGGGTAGGGTTGCTGGTGCCTATCCCGGGCGAGAGGCGGAGTCACCCTGGACAGGTCGCCAGTCTGTTGCAGGGCAACACAAAGACAGACAGGACAGACAACCATGCGCACACACACTCACACCTAGGGACAATTTAGAGAGGCCAATTAACCTGACAGTCATGTTTTTGGACTGTGGGAGGAAGCCGGAGTACCCGGAGAGAACCCACGCATGCACAGGGAGAACATGCAAACTCCATGCAGAAGGACCGGGGCCGGGAATCGAACCCAGAGCCTTCTTGCTGCAAGGCAACAGCTCTACCAGCTGCGCCACTGGGCAACCCTGTTTTTTTTTTTTTTTTTTTTTTTCATTTGTAGATTATGGCTTTTACTGTGGTTGTCTTTTTGTTACCATTTTCAGACAGATGGAAGGAATCAGTAATTTTTTTCTCATCTGTTTTTCAATTTCTTTGGATCAGGGCATGATGCTTTTCGAAGTATTCATAATAATTCAGCACCACCTTGTGTAGACTATAGAAGGTGCAAAAAACAAGCACACGACGAGCTGATATCGTTTGCGTTCACCTGAACTTTGAAACACAATGACAAGTCTGATTTTTTCCGAGCTTGCTTAAAATGCGACAACTTGAACCGGTAGGGAACACGCTGATCTTATTTGCTGCTTATTTGTTACTAGCTAGTAGCTATCACTGCGCAGGAGATTTGACTCTACGTTAAGAGCTGAAACGCTGAAACTAACCCTCGATATAACTTAAATGTTAATATTTTCCAGCTAAAGCTACTGCGAGTCTGTCTCGAGAGCTTCCTTTACGACAATGACGGCGCTCAAACATCGACCATGTTAACCCTGACTGTTTCATCCAACGATCTGTTATCGACGACGGGGCTTCCTGTATGCGTTCAAGCAGTGGGGGTGTGCTGTTCGGCACTGAGCCGACTTGATTGGCCGGTTCGTGTCCGTGACCGATGGCCACATTTTTTTTGTACACGTGACGTTAATGTTTGCCACAAACTAATGAAGTATAGTCAGTTGTCACTCTTCCTTAAGCTCCGTGTCTTACTCGCCCATCAAACTGAGTTAAAGGTCATTACAAAAAGTAAAGGAAGTGTGCAGTGTTACACTGAATTGTGTGATAATTGCACATCATCGGCAGAGGGAGCTATTGAGCAGCTGAAACCCAGCCACAGATAGCCTCTGGTGTGTCAAGCGACGACTATGGAAGCCCATTTCCGCCATGAAAAAAAAAAAAGACCAACAGTAAGTCATAATTTCGACTTTCAAAGTCATAATTATGAGATACAAAGTCATAATTTCGACTTTGAAAGTCATAATTATGAGATACAAAGTCATAATTATGACTTTCAAAGTCATAATTTCGACTTTATTATGAGATTCAAAATGTTGCGTTTTCTGGTTCAGTACTCGTTAATAAACCAACTTCTTTTCGTCAGATAGCTGTGATTTCTTTATTGCTAACGGTCAGCTTCTCAGCTTATTCTCTTCTCATACAAGTGTGCTGCTTACACAAGAACTCACTCACATTGCCCAGTGGACAACAGCAGTACAACATGCACATAAACATAATGTGACAGGATACAGAACACGCATATGTACCTTTCAAAGTAAATTAGGAACACATAACACAAAATAACTCAAAGACAAGTTAAGATGAGAACATATTTTAACACAAAATCATAATTTCGACTTTCCAAAACAGCCAATTTTGTCATTTTTCAGTAGATATGCTGTCTTGTAGGAGATTTAAAGCGTATTCCATCTGATCGGTCTAACCAGTAAAACACAGATTTTTCTCCTTTTAATGGATTAGAAACAAATTGAGTAGTATTTCAGATGCGGTTTAACCAATGATGAAATTCTATTTTGTGTTATGTGTTCCTAATTTACTTTACATGTGTGTTCTGTGTCCTGTCACATCATGTTTATGTGCATGTTGTACTGCTGTTGTCCACTGGGGGCAATGTGAGTGAGTTCTTGTGTGTAAGCAGCACACTTGTATGAGAAGAGAATAAGTTGAGAAGCTAACCGTTAGCAATAAAGAAATCACAGCTATCTGACGAAAAGAAGTTGGTTTATTAACGAGTACTGAACCAGAAAACGCAACATTTTGAATCTCATAATAAAGTCGAAATTATGACTTTGTATCTCATAATTATGACTTTGTAAGTCGAAATTATGACTTTGAAAGTCATAATTATGACTTTGTATCTCATAATTATGACTTTGAAAGTCGAAATTATGACTTACTGTTGGTCTTTTTTTTTTTTTTTCATGGCGGAAATGGGCTTCCATAGACGACAGACCAGAATCAGGACGGGGATAAAAAAAAATGAAGTTACCAAATTACAGAAGCCAGGATGAGGATCACCAGGATAAATGAAGGGGAGGGACAGTTTAAAGAAAGCACTGAGGTGGTCATGGAAGGAGACACATTCAGATATATGTTATAGATTGTTGTTTATTTTATACATGTATATATAAAATGTCAAATGACATAATTAAGTGTACGGAATATGTGCGTATATGCAACAGTAGATCTAAACATTAAAACTAGAGACTAATTAAATAAAATCAGACCTAATTATAAAAAAAAAGTAAATGAAACATTCATCCCGCTTTGTTGAGCTTAGCCAAAAGGTTCGGATCTCGTCAAATCTACCCAATTCCCATCACTGACTGGCAATCACTTTTGCGCATGTGCAGACTAGACCTCCGGGATGGGTTTTACCGATGGAATCAAGATGGCGACTCTGGCGAAAGCGCCAATATATCTACTAAAGTAAATGTCCAAAACTCACCGAGATAGTGAGTTTTCCCTGGTCCGTTGGGGGTTCGGTGAAACATGAAGACCGGGGGCATGTCTTTGAAAGGGAATTGAGTGGTATTTTTCACCGTAGCGAAGCCAGCGAGATGTGCGAGAACTATGCCCGCTCGCTGCTGCGTGTTTCGGTGGCGCAGATCTGCCAGGCTCTGGGCTGGGATGCGGTGCAGCTCACAGCCTGTGATCTGCTGTCCGATGTGCTGCATAGGTACATCCAGCAGCTGGCAAGGGTTTGCCATCGCTACTCTGAGCTGTGTAAGTTCTCTGTTTCATACTCTGATTACTTTCTTTTGCTCCAATAAACCAGAAGTTGTCGATCACGTTGTTGTTGACTTGTTCCCTTCAGTAGCGCCCCCTAGCAAAGGTTGATGTATCAAAAAGTACAGTAGCTGAATACCTGACCGGCTTCCACGCACCTCAGTGGTCATTATGCTTACTTTACAGTTATTTTCTCTAAGAACAAGTGTAACGCGCTTTGGTTTTGTGTAATTTATCTGAAGTGTTCATTTAGTTCACTCTAGAACTTGTTGATTATCTCCAACTTTTGCTTTCAGTCAGATTATCCAAGCCTAAACTTACAGATTAAAGGTTTACCTTCTTGTTTTGATCCTGTGTTTGTAGATGGAAGAACAGATCCGGTTCTGGACGATCTCAGCCAGGCCTTCAGACTGATGGGGGTCAACCTGAGCGAACTGGAAGACTACGTCAACAACCTGGAGCCCGTGGCGTTCACCCATCAGACGCCGCTCTTTCCTCTCAACAAGAACAACGTCCTGCAGTTTCCTCAACCTGGAGTCAGAGATGCAGAGGAGAGGAAGGATTATATCCCAGAGTATTTGCCTCTTCTGGTCTCCTTACAGGAAGGTCAGTATGCTTGTTGACTACAGTATTGTGAAAAAGTATTATTCTTCCTTCTGTATTTCTTCTTTTTTAAATGATTTCTGAACATTTTTACATCAAAGATGACTTGACTAACTACAAAGTTGGTTTTCCAATGAGTTCTCATTTATTAAAGAAAAAAATCTGTCCAAACCAAGATGGACTGTTATTATAGTGCAACCGTCACCTAATAACTGGTTGTTTCACCCTTTGTGGCGATAGCTGTCATCAAGTATTTGAAAGTGAGCCTTAAACCTGTCACAATTAATTAACTAATTGCATGATAAATTAAAATGGGCTCAATAATTATTTTCAATTCTGCTGATTATTTTTGTGAAGGTTAATCTTGTTTGCAGAAACTTCATAATCCATTTTATTTATGGCTTCCATTGTTTTTATTTATTATTTTTGGTTGTTGTGTTTTATTTTGGATATTTAAAGTTCCCGTGTTAAGGGTTTTTTTTAATTGGTCATTGAGAGGGAAAACTGACATTACTATGTTATTAATAATATATTATTTGATCCAAAAAAAATAATATCATTTATTACAATAAAATCTGTGGATGAACTTTGGCTCACTCTTTTTTACAGGATTGTTTTAATTCAACTGTTTTTGAGGAGTTTCAAGCATGTCTGTTTACACCACATATAATTTAGGACTGGACTTTGACTAGGGCACTCAGAAACAATTTTTTTTAGATGCATTTACTTCATTGTTCCACCTCTCACAGCAAGTCGTCCTGAATGCAGACCTTCTGAGTCTTGTAAGTCTCAGGGAACATCAGATTTGATTTTTTTTGCTTTGGTAAATGTGAGGCAGGTTTTTGTCTTCTGTTTGGTCAGCAGTGGTTTTGGGACTTGGAGCTCTCTCATGGAGTCCATTTTTTCCTGTTGAGTCATAGAAGGAGACCTTAACCGAGTCACGTGAGGCTCGTTGTAGTTTGATGAAGCTCTTAAATATGAAACTTGGGGTGCTTTGGTGGCGCAGGGGTTTAGCACACCCACATACGGAGGCCCTAGTCCTCGACGCGGCCGTCCCAGGCTCGAATCCCGGCCTGATGACCTTTGCCGCATGTCTTCCCCCTCTCTCATTTCCCTCATTCCTGTCCACTAACTTAAATAAAGGCCACTAGAGCCAATAAAACCTTAAAAAAAATATGAAACTTAAACTGCTGC
The DNA here is from genome assembly GCA_902982915.1 of Phalloptychus januarius. Taxonomy (NCBI): domain Eukaryota; kingdom Metazoa; phylum Chordata; class Actinopteri; order Cyprinodontiformes; family Poeciliidae; genus Phalloptychus; species Phalloptychus januarius. Next base: position 13,665,023 of record CADWAE010000471.1, on the reverse strand, counting down.
TACATTTTATTACACACATTTCCTGTCGTATTGCTTTGAATTTTCCATCTTGCGTCATCTTTGTTCATCCACTCCTTTTATTTCTACTTTCTCCAAATATATCTGAGGCCGAGCTGACTGGGGGAGAACCCAGCATCTTTATCCCATCAGTGTGTTGATGCGTTAAATGTATGTTAGAATCTTTTAAGGAGCTGCATCAACCAGCAGGGTTTCCAGTAGGTGCGGCTTGTTAAAGTCTGCAAACATTCGGCTCTAACTGCTGATCCATTTCCCAAATTAAACTTATGCTGGTATTTTGTTTTAGGAATCCAATTTAAAGGGTGAGCCGTCATTTTTCCTTTGGAGTAAATTTGACTTGTTATAACCGCGCAGTGAACAAAAACTGTGTCACATAATGAAAGCTCATCTTGTACTGCTATACAGGCCTGGTTAGTCTAGTGGTGTTGATTCAGATAATTTATTCTCTTTGCTGCATTTTGCACAAATCAAAGTGACAGATTGGGTTTTAAAATGATTGAACGCGCTGATTTTTTTCTGTAATGCTTTCAAGAGCCCTTTTGTCAACTGTGCATTTTCCTGTAAGATGTTCACAAATGTATACACCAACCTTTCTAGGGTTAGAAATGGGTTTTAAGGTTGCTAGAGTTGCTTATCTGGTTTGTTTTTTGTCTTTGCTCAGCAGAAGAGGAGGAGGAAGAGGTTCTTCCTGACATGGGCACCTCGGCTGAGGCCATGCAGGTGGCCCTGGAAGAAGACGAGGATGAAATAGACGAAGACGAGCTGGTCAACGACGAAAACCACCCGCTCAAGAGACACCTGGACAGTCCCGACGCGGCCCTGGGCATGATGCCCACCTCCAAGAGGCCGCGCATGTACCCCGGCCTCAGCCCAGAGTGGGGCGTGGAGCCCAGGGAGCCCCTTACCTCCCTCAACCCTCAGCGCGTCCCGCCAGGCATTTTGCCTTCTCACGACAGCCTCGACCCTCTGTCGCCTGAAGCCCCATCCGGACCCCTGCCTCCTTTCAGGCCTCTGCCAGTCCTACCCAAACACTCGGACCAGAAGGCGCCCGTCGCCCCGGTTAGAAAGCCTAAGGTCTCGTCCCCTGGCAGGCAACGAACTAAGTCCCCGAAAGGGGCGCTTCCTGTTGCGGTCGCAGGGAGTCCCATACACTCTCCAAAACCTTCTAAGGAGCGGAAGAAGTCCCCGGGCAGGACCAAGAGTCCAAAGAGCCCGAAGAGCCCGAAGATGGGCTCGCTTAAAGTGCCTCCAACTCAGATCAAAGCGGAAGCTCTGCACAAGCTGTCCGTTCTGAGCGAGAGGATGGGGAAGGAGATCGTCCACCAGCGCCCGGTTGACGACGACCTCCAGTTCCCCGAAGTCTCGTTCAAGAAGCTGGAGCCCGACAACACGGCCATCGACGACTCCATCGATGCCGTGATAGCCAGAGCGTGCGCCGAGCGCGAGCCTGACCCCTTCGCCTTCTCCTCCGGCTCTGACTCCGACAGCAACGGCTTCTCCAGCCCCAGGAGGCTGACCATCATGGAGCCGTCCACACCCAAGATCTCCGCCGGCATCGGCGGTTTCATGAAAGACACTTCGACGCCACTCCACCCACACGCCCACATAGGGCTGGGGAACTGGACTTTGGACGACTCGATCAACGAAGTTGTCCGCAAAGCCAACCAGGGAGGTCCGTCGGCCCCGCCTCCTCCTCCTCCCCCCATCCCAGCCGAGTATGTGTCGTCGGGATCGGCGTCTCCGCCCACCCCCGAGCCGCTGCTCAAGGTGTTCGAGGAGAAGAGCAAGATCGCACTGCCGCCGCCGCCTGATGTGAAAAAGAAGCTAAAGAAGGACCTCAAGACCAAGATGAAGAAGAAGGAGAAAGACAAGCCAAAGGACAAAGACCGAGAAAAGGACAAGAGCAAGGTGAAGGAGAAGAACAAGGAGAAGAACAGGGACAAAAACAAGGAGTTCTCCAAGGACCTCAAGATGCCTTGGAAGGACGTCGGAGTCAAGGGTGAAGACCTCTTCATGCCGCGAGAGTTCACCCTGCCAGAGGTCCCCGTCAAAATCAAATCGAGAGACGGAGAGGGCTCCAAGAAGGAGAAGGAGAAACATAAAGACAAGAAGAAGGACAAAGAGAAAAGCAAGAAGGACAAAGACAAAAAGGAGAAGAATAAAGACAGGAGCAAGGAGGACAAGCAGAAACAGCTGTCGACCTTTTCCCTCATTGACCTCCCGCCGCTGTTCAGCCCCTCCACCTGCCTGCGGATGCCCTCCATGCTGCCGTCGTTGGCGCCCATCCTCCACGACAAGGAGGTGAAGAGCAAGGAGAAGGAGAAGAAAAAAGACAAGAAGGAGAAGAAGAAGAAGAAAGACAAGGACAAGGAGCGAGAGAAGGCCAAGGAGAAGGAGAGGGAGAAGGAGGAGAAACGGAAGGAAAAGGAGAGAGAAAAGGAGAAACGGGAGAAGGAGAAGGAAAAAGAGAAGGAGAAGATTCGCCTGGAGAAGGTAACCCTTGACTTGTGTCCGTTTGTTGTTGTTTGTGTGGCGGTTGCTAACGGTAACGCTGCCCGTGCCATCTCAGGTGAAGATGGAGAGTCCAGTCGTCTTGCCGTCTCCTGTCATTCCCCGGCTGACGCTCAGGGTGGGAGCAGGTCAGGACAAAATGTAAGTCTGCCGACGTTCCCCACAATCCCTAATTCCATCCAGAAACCCGTATTCTCCTCCATACTCCTGAGTATATATATTTATATACTCTGAATATTAACCGTTACGGGTGAATCTCAATAAATCAGAACATTATTGAATAGTTTATTTGAAGTCAGGTTATTTAATTCAAATGTGGAGATGAATTGTCGTATTGATTCCTTTCACATAAGCTTACACATAAATTATCTTATTTGCACTTATTTTCTTTTGTACCACACTTTTTCCCTCCACTTAACTTTCTATAAATGTGCTTGTAAATAGCGTTCTGTGTTCTTTAGCAATGACCTTCTGTGGTTTAATCTTTTTGTGGAGGTTGTCAGTGACTGATGTAGGCCAGAGATGATCACATGTCTGCAATATTTAATATTCTAACTTCAATGATAAACAGAATTTGGGATTTTCATGACGTGTAAGCTATAATATTTAAAATTATCAGATGTTAGTGGTTAAAATATAAAGGGTTGTGTAAAGAATCTGTAAATATGAGCTTCAGTACCTTTAAATGAACATTTCTACTTTCACTTTTTAAGAAATACGTTTTCTCATACTTACAATTTTTACAAACTCAAATATTTTCACCTTTTCTTTTCTTGAATTAAAATAGATTTTAGGTTGTATTTTGATATATTTAGAGCTCAATTTTTTAAATGATCTTTGTGACAAAGTAAGTCAAGTCAAGCAGCACTATAAAAACATAATATTATGTTTCATAAGTTATGAAACAGCAATGAACATTACATCAAAATCATCAAGCAGATATATATGAAAAATATGGATCAATGTTCCAGTTGTTATCGATCAAAGGCAACTCTAAGCCCATGGGTATTTAGCCTCGATTTAAAAGAGCTCAGTGTTTCGGCAGTTTTGCAGTTTTCTGGAAGTTAGTTCCACATTAGCGGCGTATAGAAATCGCTCCTCCATGTTTGGTTCTGGCTCAGTGGATGCAGAACAGAGCCAGAACCGTAACACAAAGACGTGGCGGTCCACTCTGACCTGTGTTTGTGTCTCCAGCGTTATTAGCAAAGTGGTTCCAAAGTCTGAGCCCAAGACTCCAGGAACCAAGACTCCTGCTGCCAAGTCGGCCCCCGGGAACCGTCCCCGGACGCCGCCTCCTCCTCCGGTTCTCCCCCCGGTGGTTCCCATTCTGCCGCCCGCCTCCCCGCTGCAGCCCGCTCCTGCCCCGCCGGCGTCTCTGCTGCCTCTGCCCTCTATGCTGCCCCCTGCTGCCAAACCGCCGGTCCGCAGCGTTGTGACCGAGACCGTCAGTACTTACGTGGTAGGTTTCCATAAGTGGAGCGGATTTTACTGCAGTGTTGACAGACGTTAGATAATAGTGTTGACAGATTTGCATGATAGCTGCTAAGTAGATGTGAAACCCCTTGGGAATCATTTGTGATGTCTGTTTGTGTCCCAGATCCGGGATGAGTGGGGAAACCAAATCTGGATTTGTCCTGGATGCAACAAACCGGACGACGGCAGCCCCATGATTGGATGTGACGATTGTGACGACTGGTACCACTGGTAAGAGACGCGCCAATGAACCTTTGTTCACCTCAACCTTGTGTGTCGATTCAACACAGAACCGAATGTGACTGGAGGCTAAATTAGGACTGAGGCAATTAATTGTGATAAATCAATTATTGAAGTAATCGCTAACCGGAGTAAAAAGACTCAAAAAGAGACAATTTGCTAAACAAATCAACATATTTAGAGCAGTAATTAGGAAAAATGTAGGAAAAATATATGGATTTCACATTTGAGATAAAAACCTCTTTTTTCTGTTGATATGGTTTTTTTAATATTCACTTGGTTCAAATTCATTTTAAAATGCTGTTATCGCATTTTAGGAAATAAAATGTTTGTTTTCTTATTTTCAAAAGGAATTTAATCATTTGTTTATTTCTGTCTTTTAATGCATTTCTAACAATTTCATAGAAAAAGCTAATATTGTAGTTTAGAAAGCACAATATGCAGATTTTTCTTATCCGACTAATTGATTAATTATCAGAATAATCAAAGATTAACAAAATAACCATTATCTGCAGCCCTACACTTAATTAACTAACATAATTAAGTTAGTTAAATTGAACTAATTTCCTCAAGTAATTGTATTCAAAATAATATATATATATTTCTGGTTAGGCTACTTTAATTAAAGAGGAACTACTTCTACACTTTTGGACCTTTAGTGTTTTGTCTGACAGCCAAACATTTCCACGTTGCATCATCACTAATGCAGACAAATCCTCACCGTGTGAACTCCTGTCTCCTCGTTTCCGCTCAGGCCTTGTGTCGGGATCCTTACGCCGCCACCGGAGGACCAGCCGTGGTTCTGCGTAAAATGTTCCAGCAAGAAGAAGGACAAAAAACACAAGAAGAAGAAACACAAACCCCACTGAGACTATGCAAAGAAAAAAACAAAGAAAAAAAAAACAAGCGACTGGGACTTTCTCAACTATAAAGCTATTATTGATCGCTGGCGGCACTGCTGTAAAAAATCAAAAGAATAAAAAAAAGACTTGTGGCTGACGGTAACTTCTGGGGGGATTGTTTCTTTTTAAAAAGAGGTCAGCCGCTATGCATCGTGGGTCGGTGAGTGGGGGAGAGGAATCGGCTTTAACCAGCACATACTCAGCCTTACTCCTGCTGCGGGGCTGTTTTTCCTTTATCACCTGCAAAAGGTTATCATTATTATTATTATTTTGTTTCTCCTCGGCTGTTTTGCTGGCTGTTTTGTCCGTGACGAAGACCACATGAACTTTTAGAAGATCAGAGCGAAACCTCAGAGAGGTCAGCCACCGTCGGTCTGCCGGCTTTCTGTTTGCTTCCCCCGTCTCCTGCAGGAAGGCCGGGCCCCGCCGCCGGACCCTTCTGCAGTTTCCTGCAGTACCATTGAAATGTCGTGTATATAAAGATGATCACATCAGGCATGTATGAATATGTAAATACCACCTTGGAAGCCAAGTGCGTTTTGTTCTTAGGATCGTCTCATTTGAACCACTTTCACTTATCGGTTTTTAAAATCCAACCGTTTCTCCTTGTAATTTCTGTACATTTTTTTAAAATCTGAACTTTGTATTTTTATTTTTTTTTTTCTTCACATGGATTCTCGGAGTCATATACTGTAGCCGTGCTCGTAATGTAAATCACTTTTGCTGATATTTCAATATTAAAGGTGAAAAGTCTGTGCGTCCGCAGACTCAAAAAGGAAGCGTCACATCTGCATCATTTCTACAGCTGCACCTGCTTGCTACCACATTTGTTTTAAAATAAGAATTAGTTTGAACCTATTTTGCAGAAACAAAATAAAAAATAGTGGAACATTGTGTGCACTGAATGCATTTTTTAAAAATAAGTCTCTTCTGCCATTTGTAGTTAAAACGCTCCCGTCTATTCTATAAATGGCCACACGGTGTCACTCTTGAGGCGCGTTACTGGCTTTTCCAGACATAAAGTACAAAACATTCTTATGCATTTTTTTTCCAAGCATAAAGATAAGCTAAAAAACTTATTAGGTTATTTGTTTATGCCATTATTATTATTATACTCATCTATTAACTGTTAATTTTGTTCAAAGAGCTGCAGCTGAACTACTTTTTGATTTGAGGGAAGATGCGACCAAACGATTTTTAAAGCTTATAAAATAATATACATCAGGTTTCTTCTAAATCTCCTTTTGTTAAATTAGACCCTGGTTTGTTGCCCTTTATAGCGACAAATGCGTCACTATTCTAAAAACAGAGCAAAACAAAAACATTTAGCATGAGAATATAATGCTGCGATGAGAAATGAATTATATGAAGACTTTTTAATTTGTCTTCATAATTTAAACAATGGCAACTAAAATCTCTTTATTGTATATAAGTAAACAAGTAAATGGAGCACACATTTTGCAAAATGCACTGAAAAAGAAAACAGAGCTTCACCTTGGAAAAAGTCCAATGAAGTTTGTCAAACTTAATTTATTAACATTTGCTTAATTTAACAACTTAATAAATTAACTTGGATAAACTTAATTTGATGACTCATGACCATTTGACTCCGTATATTTAAGTTCTATGGCCCTGGTTTTTTTTATCAGTAATTTGTTTTCTACAATGACAGTAAAGACCATCATCATTATGACTATTAATATTAAAAGAACTTAAATATCAATGCTGACGAGATTTTATATCGCACGTAAACGATGCTGCTGTGGAGCCACAGGTTGCAGACGCCCTGGGTTACACAAACGCATCGCCCGCCGTATTCATGAACTGCAACCTACTTGGTTGCAGCGCAGGAGGGCGAGGGGTCAGAGGTCAGTGATGGTGAAGTTAATCGGAGGCCAAAACCAGCAAAAGAGAAATGTCTTCAGAAACAGGAACCGTTTGAGGGACAGAAGAAACGAGGTCAGCTGCTGCACCTGATGGATTCAAAGCGCTGCTTCACGTCAGGCCGAGGGGCGGGAAACAAACCCTGCCTCCAAAAGACAGAACGTCTCTGGGGTCAAAGAGACACCGTTAGGCAGGACAACGCTCACAGTCACGCTCATACTCTGCAGGCTAACCCGGAAAGGCCTTGAAAGATACATCTGAGGAGAAGACAAGCTCCTCTTTCAGCAACTTTTGGGAGGCTGCGCTTTATCTACCCCAGCTGATTGTGAGAAGGTTAGCGCAAATCACAGAGAATGAGGGAAAATGTTTTATTTCTCACTAGACGCATCTTGCTGTTTCAAATGTTTACACCTCTTCATATCAAAGAAAAGTTTTCTCTTTAGAAATGAGTGAACGGCCATTTGAAATGAGCTCTATGATGGCTCACTGCTTCCCTCTACTTTCAGCAGGAAACACCCTTCAAACGTTAAGCAAGTCACAAGATATGCGGCTATTGCTCAATACACCAGTTGCTAAAAATGCCTTTTTTTAAATGAAAACCCAGTTTGTCAGAAAAACAGATTTTCTCATATTTTCTTCTCTGTAAATCGTAGTCGAATGTTTTAGATCATCAAACAAATGTTAATTTCAGACAAATACAGATAATCACAGGAAGGAATTTTTATTTGTTTCCATGCAGCAGAACAACGATCAGAGGCACACCAGCAGGTCCACCAACAAAATGAAGGTTCTGGAGAGACTCAGCTGATGTCTGCAGCTGAACTCTTGCAGGTCGTTCACATCATAAAACCCTCCAACGTGGCTGAATTTGTTGAATTCCTCAAACTTCCTCCACAGCGATGTCAGAGACTCCCCACTGGCATCAGGCTTGACGACTGATGTTGCTGCCAACCAATTTAAGGGGTAATTGCTTTTCTCAAACAGGGTCTGGGTGATTTTAACAGGTTTTGATGTTGTCATTTGAAAACTGCATTTTTTTTTGTTTGTTTGTATCTGATATTGAAAATCTAGTTGATCTGACAAGAGTCCTACATCACACGTACGCCTTTCGTCTTCGCCTGATTTTCAGCTTTTAGCTCTTTTTTCTTTTTTTACAGCTCAGTGTGTCTTTCTTCTTTACTGTTTCACTTTCAGCTTGACACCGGTCCATGCTCAGGCTGAGGTTTTGCCTTCTGCATGTCTGACGCAGCAGAAAGAATGCATTACATCTGCTTATGATTACACACTTGCTTACCGGGGGTTTTCTAGTAAACGTTCGTTTTCTGATATTCACGTCCATATTTGACCTTAAGTCGCTATTTTGCCCGGCTAATTTGAGCTAATCCCATCAGACGGTGCGGTGCTGCAGTTCGTTTCTGCAGAAAGCTCTGCACAGGTTTTTCACGGCCGTGAGAAGATTCCACCCCCTCCCCAAATGATTTTGCTGTTTTCTGCACTCTGTGCAAAACAGCTACATATTTTACGATCCTTCAGCAGGCTTTTAAAGGCAGGCCTTTAAAGGACAAAACAAAAAGGGGAAAAAAGGCACTGTAAAACAGGATTCCCTGAGTTATCAGTCAACATTTAATGATGTGGGGCCTACATGTGTGATCTCACTTTTTCCATTCTTTGAAGCAAAGTGCAGAACTGAATCGCCTGCAGGAGAAAGAGAATCCAGATCTTTCATGTGCAGCAGGAGCTTTCATTAGTAGTCATCGGCTGACTCTTCTTCTTCTTCGTGTGAGAGGAGGGTGTTAAAGTACCTGGTAAGAGCCAGGTACTTCACAGTGACATTGAGAGTGTGCTGAAGATCAGCGGTAGCCTGTGTGCTCCTCTTAGGGTGTGCAGAGGCGTTCCACAGGGCCACGCGCTCTCGGGGATGCTCTTCGCCAGGGGTCACCAACTCAAGGGTGACCATCCTGCAACTTTTAGATGTGTCTCTGCTCAAACACACCTGGATCACATAAACTGCCTGTTTCCAGCCTGTTGCAGAGAGGAATGAATGCAGGTGAGGGAATTCAGACATTTTGGAGCAGAGGTGAATGTAAAAGTTGCAGGATGGTAGCTCTCGAGGACCAGAGTTGCTGACCCCTGCTCTATGCACTCCCCCTGGAGCCCCTCCTTCAGAAAATACACCCCAGTGTTTATGGTCTGGTTTTACCTGGGCTCCCAGTTCTCCCTCGAGGTCTTGTATGGAAGAAAGACAGTTTTAAATATCTTGGTGGGTTTTTAGTAAAAATATTGTATGCAAGAACTGGGAAAACATCGAGCAGAAAATTAAAAGTAAGATGTCAAAGTGGATGTGGCTGCACTCCCAAATGTCCTACCAGGGCAGGGTGCTGGTTTTAAATAATCTTATTGCATCACAGCTGTGGCACAAGCTCTCCGTTTTAGATCCACCATCTATTTATTTAACTCGAAGGGACAAAATGTAGGCTGGACCCCAACTTGATGCCGTGGCTCTGTGAAAGTGCAACATCAAGGCCCGGTTGAGGTGGGAGTTTTGCTTCCACAGAGCCACCAGGGATTTAAAGAGTTTTTTTTGTTACAACTGAGGGGTTTTAAAAGTGTTTTGTGCACCATTTCTAATCAGAAATAACTAATATATAACAAGCTGCTGATGTAAATATTTATTGTTTTTTGACCTGATTATGTAACAGTTTATTGTTAAGTTATTGTAATTAAATGTTTTGTTAAAAAAAAAAAAAAAATTTTTCTTCTTCTTCTTCACTTTTCTGCAGCGTGAAACTCTGGATGCTGGCTGAATGGAGAAGTTCATTTGCTGAACATCTAGATAAATTACTTGTGGTAAACACAAGCAGGGTAAAAATGCATAGGCTAGTTTTAATATGTCTAATATTTAGTGTCAAGTGCAGCTCTTAATGCAGAGTCAGACTCACTCTGCTGTTTAGCACCAGGTGCTAATGTAACTTAAGCTAAATGTGCCACACCCAATGACCCAAGAAGCTGCTTCGAATTTTTTTTTTTCTCCAAGCATTCACTTTTAAAGTTTTGCTTGACAAAAATAAAATAAAATCTTTTACTTCTTCACTTCTCTGTCTCTCTTCGTGCAGATGGCCTCGGTGGAAATCCACTCAGTGTCATCTGATGAAAGAGAATCAAGGAGGAAGTGGAAAAATTGATGTGCGACCAAAAGAAAGGGGGAAGTAAAAAGGACTCGCCGGCGATGCAAAACAAGTCAATCGTACGCGATTGACAAGGGCTTGACACACACACGACCAGACACTCGGGAATGAAACGATTAAGCTTTGAAATTATTTGCAGCTACATGTCCAGGATGAATCCACGCAGCGTCCTCTCTGTTTTTCTCTCTCAGTCAAACTCCCGCCCGCGGCTGAAAGTGTCAGCTTTCCCTCTGGGTCACACGACCCGGTGTCAGGTCTCATACAGTCAAAGCTTGTGGCTTACATCTGTTGGATCATAAATTTCACTGTACGTTGCCTTGGAAGATAGAGCTGTGAGACATCTGACAGAAGAAAAAAAAACAACCTGTAAGGTTAACTGAGTTCTTTCCCCTGCCATCAAGACACATATTAAACACTCAACTTTGATGTATTTTGTTGAAATTTTTAGGTGATGGATGGACCAACACGTGGAAAGAGTTGTGTGTACTGTATTAAAGCCACTCTTTTTTTTTTAGTCTCCAAATTCACGTCTATTTACCGAGGCGAGGCGATAGAAAGAAAAATATATCCCAAACCTTTAGAGGTGTGTCACAGAGAGCGGTTCAATCCATCAGGCAGAAAATAGAACAAGTATGCCTCGCATTTAAACCGACAGGCTGAGCAAGGAGAGCATTAATAGCTCTGCTCAGAAACAGGCCAATGTGCTTACTCTGGAGGGGCTGCAAAGACCCACGGCTCGGGCGGGACAATCCATGAAAAGATTAGACTATTTTGCCTAAAAATGCCAGAAACCAAACACTGCAATCACTCTGAGAACACCATTATGGGGACGCATGTTCCCAAATACTAGCTTTCCGGTTTGACCGGGTTTGCATCATCCTGCAAAGAAAATGCATCAAAACTAACAAATACAGCGTAGTTTTCCAGATGACATCAATGTCTGCTTTGTTGCATGTTGGTCTATCAAGTAAAATCCCAATAGAAAAACAAGCATGTCGCTGGAAAGAGGCAAAATGTTACAAAAAAAAACAACAACAAAAAGTTTCACAGTCCCTCCACCTGCAACACATTGCCATGCTGATGTTGTACAAGATACACACCCATTATGAACCTGTGCTAATTAGTTTTAATTCTTTAACGCCGAAGCTCACAAAACCTTATTTGTCCTCTCCACGCTCTGCAGAGCAGAATGCTCACCGAGCTGAGACGGTTTCGGTTATAAACCGCAGAAACACAGACGGTGTTTGTCTGCTCGAACGGTCCCCAGAGGAGCCGAGGAGTGGTAAAAAGGGAAAGCTTTCGCTCATCCCGAGGCCACCTGCAGTGCCCTAAAACATGTTGTTGCAGTAATTTGACTTGTTACGCTGCAGACTTGAGTGCTTTTTGTTTTTCAGCCACAGCAGAAGCAGAAGCAGCACACAAACACACACCCCCACACACCCCCACACATTGGAGCCCCAGCAACACTCCCTTTCACATTTGCAGTGAATGCAAGCAGGATGTGGCCGCTTCTTGCACACACACGCCTCAGATGCATTCGGTTTTCACAAGTTTCTTGTGTCTCCGATGCTTTTATTTATAAAAAAAAAAGAAAGAAAAATAAGAGGAAAGAAAAATCATCAATCTCCTGTGCTATTATTTCATCTCTCCAGGGTGTTCTTAGCTGTGAAGGATTAGCAACACACATGACATTAGGAAGGCTCTCATGCTGGTAGATCAGAGCCACAGCAGAGTCTGTCAGTGTTTCTGTGTGCAGAGTGGTTGCCTGTGGGTCTGACAGTAATTCTTAGCAGCATCACATGAAGAAGAAGAAGAAGAAGAAGAAAAAGAAATAAAGTAAAAGTGGATTTCAGCATCGCCGCCTGAAATATTCATGCTGGCAGAAAGACCAGAGTTGAAACGAAGAGGATTTCTGCGGCACGACTAAGAGGAACTAGATCCTCCCTTCCTTCAAACTGGTTCTCTCGGCTGTGTGAAACCAAGAGCACACACACACACGCTGACCCTGTTTCAGATGACTTTACTGCTTAATGTCACATTACAAACAGTGGGGACCCAATACCTGTGGGAGACCGAGACCTACATTCAGCTCCTCTTGGGATTTTTTTTGTTTTTTTTGTGAAAGTAACGTTGTAATAAATGGCTTCCAGGTTTGTAATCTGAAGGCACACGCCTGCAGAGTCTTCACAGCATTAGTCATGTGAGGAAAGTGCTTTTTTTTTTCTTCTTCTTCCCTTTTTTTTTTTTTTTGCAGCTTCAAAGGCGGCTTTGTCTTCCTCACACTCCTACCTACACGGCTCAGAACACAGTCAAATGAGCTTTGTCTAATGCAAATTAAGGCGTTGGGCTCTCATTTGAGTCTTTCCAACCTGCTGCTGAATCCTGCCATCAGATAGTCCACCACCCCTCTTCCTCACCCCTCCTGGTTTATATTCAGATGTAATGAAAATTCATCCTGCTGTAGAAATGCATGCAGGCGCGTGTAGCTCATGCTTCGGGACTAGTGGAGCTCCCAGTGACGGTTGTCTAAGCTATAAATGACCTTTTTCTCCCCCAACAGCGCCGGATCACATGCAGGCTGTGTGTAGGCCGGAGCGGCCAACACGTCTGCTGGTTTTTCATCCTGTTCTTCCTGCAGCCTTTTCTGGGTTTCCGAAAAACTCTACTGTTATTGGTATTTACTGATGTGAGGCGGACAGGAGGAGTGCACCGCCCGAGCTGCAGGAAGGTTAAGTGTTTACATCCCATTTAAGTTTTACACAATTTTGTCAAATTACCGCCACAAATTTAAATGAGTTGTAGAGCAATTTCATTTGGTAGAACGACACAAAGTCGCTCGAGAAGGAGAATGAAAATGATTCTTAAAATGTCTCACAAATAAAAATTGGACATATGTCCTTTGGCTTCCATCCATCCATCCATCCATCCATCCATCCATCCATCCATCCATCCATCCATCCATCCATCCATCCATCCATCCATCCATCCATCCTCAGAAAGCTTTTACCATACCGTCCCCAGCTAACAAAGCTCATCCCCTGATCTGTAAAATATGCCATACTGTGGAGTAAAGTACATGTTACCTAGCTGCATCAGTGATCCTGTTTTTTCAGTCTCCTCCATCTCCATCTTAGGCATAGTTGTTTTCACTTTTTACCTCATTACTGTGGAAGAGGTCCTCTTCTGTTTTCCGCTCCACCCTGCAGTCAGTCCTCAAACATGACATCGAGATACTTCAACTCTTGACCTTCAAGCTGGGGAGAGCAGTCCACCGTTTTGGGGAGAGCAGTCCACCGTTTTTTTCAGAGGATGTCTCAGGTTTTAGCACAAAATGTTCCCTCTTTCCTCTGACACTTCTAAATAAAATCCACTGTAACCAGTTGCCTTCTGTCTGTCGCTGGCCGGTCGAGGCAGAAGAAGAGGGCAACAAGCATGGGCATGTAAGTGAGTAGCTTTAAGTGGGAGGGAATTTTGAGAGAACAATTATCAATTTTGCATTTGCTGCGACACGGAGAACATTTATGAAAGAAAGTAGCGACAGAGCCTGTTTAGAGTTTGCTACAAGCAACGTAGGGTGACACAGCAGACCTGTGGAAGACGGTGCTCTGGTCAGACGAGACCACAGTGGGACTTTATGGTCTGCATGCAAAATGTAACTCCTTTACTCCGAATGTCTACTGAGCGCATTCAGAGAAAAATGAAATTCTGAAAAATAACACCAAGGTCTAAAGACGAGGTGAAAACATACATGTTTTCAATATGTTTTTACAAATCATGTCGTGTTACTTTAGGGGCCTCCTTGCTATGACAACCACACCCAGATTTGGCCCTCTCAGTGCCTGTCAGCTCTCCATTACCATTCAGTATCAGTTCTAGTGGGTTTGGTTGTGATAGCAGGGAGGTTCCAGAATCAGAAAAGTAGCGTAGCGTGATCCGTATGCGACGCAAACACAACAACGGAGGACATGGAAGCTGTGCTGAATCATGCTGTTCACTCTGTGGCTTTTTAAAATCCAGTGTCTATGAACATGTGCAAAGCCATGCCATCAAATACTTCTAGGGAGTTCTGACTCCGAAGAACTGGATGCAAAAACATGCCACACTTTTCAGATTTCTGGTCGGGTCATCGCATCAATGTGTGCTACCTTGACTCCATGTTTTACATAAAATCCCAATAAAGTACTCTGATATTTTTGGTTGCAACATGACGAAACATGTAAAGGTTTTTACAAGATTGTAAATATGTTTGCAAAGCACTGCAAACATACTGTCGGCCGACTAATGAGAAGAGTTGGACTCAAAGTCTGTTGTTGAATATTGTTGTGCATCGGCACTATGCAGACGAACTGAATTACATGTTCAGTCATTATAGGCAAAGATCCGTATTTACAAGCCGAATGATGGAATCGGTTACAGCAAAAAGTTTGCAGGATACAGTTGTTCTGCTTTGGGCCACCATTGGGAGCACCGTTTCAAATCCATGCCAGCATCCACAGAAATGTGTCACAGACCCAGGAACGGGCCAAGGACGAAATCTTCTGGCATCTCAGGTGACATTTCCTCATATCCCCCTCTTCCCTTTCTATCTCTCTTTCTCTCTCTCTCTTTCAGGTGACAGTGGGAATTCATCACCCGTTGTCAATGTTCTGAAGTTTTCCCAAATATGACTTCCTATTAGTACACGAGTGCTGCCATGGACACGGCTCCACAGCCTGCGAGCCGGGCTGCCGCGGGCGGCACAATGCATTAGCACACGATGAGCTGTCAGAGAGGATTATTTCAGCCACCACAGTCAGGGAAGGGGGTGGGAGCTGCTCTGCTGCACTGAAGCAAGGAGAAAGAGTGGGTGGGAGACAGATAAAGGAAAGAGGAATCACACAGATAGAGGAAAGAGCGGAAAGAGTCCAACAAAAAAAAACAAAACAAAACAAAAAAAGTGTCCATTGCATCAGTTGGATTTTCTTTTCCAGAGCACCGATGTTGGAGCACTCCTCTGAGCTGGCCCTGGTGCAGAGTCTGTATGCCAACAGCATGCGCTGCCCCCCCTCTGCGGCCGGGATCTCTGTCAGGAATGAGGACCTGTCTATGAGGTACGTTTCTGGGGCTGGCCCCCTCATTCAGTTTTGGATAAGCTTTTGTGGAGCAGCCTGTATTTGGACTGCCTCTTTGTCTGGACTGGATTTTGTCACAGGATGTATTGTTTCCAGTTGAGCGTTCTCCCATGCTGCTCCTGTAGGCAGGATGGTCTCTCTGTGGTGTTTCCATAAGTGTGTGTGTGTATGTATGGCGTGCGTGTGCGTGTGTGTGTGTCTTCTCTCTGACTGGGTTTAGCTTTTAAGTCAACTAATTAGCGCACAGGAGCAAGAGAAAGATGGAGACAAGTCTGTTTTGTTCTAACTTAGATCTCAGCCTTAGAGCATTTGGTTTAAAGTTCTTTGATAGTTTCAAGAAAAATGAATAAAAGAGGAGAGGATGATGGACAGAAACTCAGAGATAAGACATCAGCAAAAGTCGCTTTGCTGTTCAGAGTCTGTCGAAAACAGCTAAAAATATCAATAATCATGTAAATAAGAAGAAACCTTTCTGTGCAAATTTGCAGAAGTGAAGCGACAAGGCAGAACGCGCAATCGGTCTTATCTGGACCGGGGCAGATTTCCTTCACACAGCTTGATAAGACATAGTTCACCCTCTCCATTTTGAGAACCCTTCAGCTGCTCCTCCAATAATTTTATGGCAAAAAAATAAATAAATAAAATAAAAAAATCCAGAGTTGAGAAATAAAAGTGTGCTGTTAGGAGCTGATCTCGTTTGAAGCTGACCTATTTTTACACCCTGCAGTTTGTGATGAAGTGGAGCGAATTTAAATGCACAGGGGATGTTGATGATGATGATGATGTTGATAGATGGGATGCAATTTTTTATTTTTTAGGTTGTACTGCATGAGCAGGATGTGTTTGATGTAAACAACAAAAGCATGGCGGCATGGAGAAGATTAAAATGGGATTACAGTAGTAGCAATCTGAGATTAAAAATCAAGTATTAGAAGGTGCCGGCAACTCAACATCGGCGGCCTGCGGCGTCAACTCAAAACAGACATCTTGTAGAAAAAGATGGCAAGTAAATGCAAGCCAGAAATAATTCAAATGTACATGCTGAATGCATCCTTCACCTCCAAGAACTAATTAAACCCAAGATAATATGTGGACTCTTCAGATAGGTTTACATTATTGTATTTACCCTCCATCTTGATGAAACCTGATTCTCCAGAGAGGTTTGCACAACCTTTTTATAGCAGCCGCCCCTCCAGCTTAATGGCAGCTCACGCAGGATCGTGGGCTTCTCTGTACGTACCGCAGAATAGCTTGCATTATCACGTCATGCACACCACCCTCTTCATAAACGCTATTTATTTAATAGAGCGTGCTGAACTCCGGTGCCAGGTTGCCTTGAAATTGCTATGGATACGAGGATTAAGTCAGCTTTCATAAATGGGCTGTTTCTTAACGCTCGCTATGAATAATATTTCAGGACTGCGCAGCTGCCGGGGCCAATAATGAACGGTTCGATAATTAGGCTAAAAACCCCTCCTGTCTCTCTGCCGTGGCGAGCTGCACTTGACAACGACCCCGCATCGACCCCCTCCCCGGAGGCCCCCCTCTCTTTTCCACTCGCCCCCGTGTGCGGAGGGCCTCGCCCTGCAAATCCGGCTCAACAAAGGAGGATAGGATCCCCCTCCCCCAGAGAAACAACAGCTCAGCACAGGCACAAAGGGGGATATGACCTGTGACACTGGGGGGAACAAGAAAAAACGCATTTCAGCGATTTCACTTTTGGCTTTCCTGCAATGTAAACTATGGACCGAGCTGGAAAATCAGGGTGACTAACCTACTGACCTTTTAAAATGAATAGTAAAAAAAAAACAGCAGAAAAGATAAATGGAAGAGCAACTGATTCAAAATGCTCTAATAAAATCTGCGGTACTCTTCTTTTAAACCGTTTATTTAAAAAAATACCTATTCAAATCCGGTGCA
Source organism: Phalloptychus januarius (assembly GCA_902982915.1). Taxonomy (NCBI): domain Eukaryota; kingdom Metazoa; phylum Chordata; class Actinopteri; order Cyprinodontiformes; family Poeciliidae; genus Phalloptychus; species Phalloptychus januarius. The sequence continues at coordinate 13,647,779 of CADWAE010000471.1, read as the reverse complement.
GCTCAATACTTTCCACATTTTGCGTCTCTTGTTTTCTATACCTTGTTCCAACAAAGAGAAGTACTTCAGTAGGACATTTCAGGTCAGCATGAAATTCATTGTCCAGTCTTACCCAGGAGTACAGATTTAATAGCACTCAGATCGTTCATACACTCTGGTACAGTAATGCTCTTCCATCTTTGTCTGAACACCTCCATTTCCAAGCCGTAGACTTGCAGTCATTCACTTCATTACGTAAGCATCTTTCACTCTCTCTGTGTCCACTGACCAATGGGAGACGGCGGTTCCATACATTTCCACATCTTTTTATCAGTAAGAATATTTGAAAACTATGCATGTAGGTTTTATTCCAAAAGCATCAATCAAATCTTTTTTGTCATGCAAGCACAAGCTTCCACCGGAATGAAACGACTCAATGCGTTGTAGGAACATCTTCATCCGCAGCGGCAGCAGAAACGTTTTTTCAGTGTCACACAATCTAGAGATCAAAATTTCTTCTTTGGAAAACGGGTCAAGCTTGGTCAGATTGCATAGAAAGCTCCTGTGAACGGGAGTTTTCAAGTCTTGCGAGAATTCTCAACTGGAATTAGGTATGGACTTTGACTGGGCCGTTCCAACTCACCAATATGCTTTGGTCTAGACAATTTAATTCTGACAGATTTTCTGTCTTGCTTCCCTAATTTTACCTCTGTCTATCTCGCCATCCACTCTAACCAGCTTCTATCGCCCTGCTGAAAAAAGCCCGACCCACATGTTGTTGCCGAGATAATTTCAGAAGGAAATGGTGCGTTCACATGGATGTATGGTATTTCTTCCACACGTAGCGTGCCAAAACCTCTTAATTTTGGGCTCATGTACTCAAAGACCCGTCTTCTTTCACGTGTTTGCTGTGCTCTGTAGATGATGTTTGGCTTTCTTCTTGCAGCTCTGCCACGTAAAGGCAAGATTTGCGGTGTGAAGGACTAATAGTTGTCCTGTCCACAGATTTTCCCACCTGAGCTCTAAGTCTTTGCAGTTACCATGGCTTCTTTGGTTGATTCACCAAGTAATGCTTACCAATAAAAGCATTACTTTCAGTTTTTGGATGCTCTCTCTGTAAGATATTTAAAGCCTGGGTTATGGTTTTACAACCAACCCTGTTTTAAAGTTCTACAACTTTACTCCTGACCTGCCTGCTGTCTTCCTTCATGAAAAGATTTGTTTTTAGCAAACCTTTCAGGCCTTTTCAGAACACTTGTCCTGTACTTAACGGACAAAGGTGACTTCACACTGGATTTTATTTTGGGGTGATTGTGTTAAAGGGACTGAGTGCAAATAAAAGCCACACTTTTTAGTTTTTAGTTTGTTTCATTTGCTTTCCTTCCTTCACATTTGTCCATTAAATAAATCAAAACCCTACACTAGGGTTGACAAGACAAGAGGTGGACATGTTCAAAGGGGTGTTCAAACTACAAAACGCTATTCGAGGAAAGAATCAAAAAAGAAATAATCAAAAATAATTTTCCTCCACGCCTGTTATTTCTTTTCAAACCGCTGTTATCTCTCTAAAACCCCCTCCTCCAAAATAGCTTCGCCCCTTATCAGCCACTGTAATATCCGCACGAATATGAATAAAGCAGGCCATTTCTAAATGGGACTGCAGAGAGAAAATCTTTCAATATAGAAGCGCAGCAACCATTCTGCTGCCAGTAATAGATAATAAAGTCTCCACGGAGCACCAAGTGGGGCACAGATTAATTTTATATGGGGGTCAGAGATGCTGCTGGCGGCGTGGTTTCAGACTTTTCTGGCTCTGGCCACGCCTCTGCTTTGCTGCAGTTCGGTGAGCAGAGACAGAAAGCAGCTTGCCTTGCCTGGTTTTATTTCATTCGGAAGACTAGGGAGAACCAAGGCGGACGCTGGTTGCCCCCCTCCTCTCTCTCTCTCTCTCTCGCTCGCTCGCTCACTCCCATGCAGCTTTGAAGAAGAAGAAGAAGACGCCCCCTCCCTGCACCTGCTCGGCTTCGTCTTCTCGTCTCGCAGGAGTTCAGCCTCTCGCTCTGTGCGGGCGTCGCTTCTCTCATTGTTCGACGCTGTTTCTGAGCATGACTTCGACGTACAACCTAGATTTCCTGCCCCTCACCGAAAGTCGGTTAATGACTTCGAGCGACACTATGTAAGTAGCTCGGGAATCAATTTCTGTCGTGTTGCCATTTCCCCTTCTTCAGGCTCCAAAAGCCCCGGGAGTGTTTTTTTTTTGTAGAGGGGGAGGGAAGAAAAACAACACAGTTGAGGCTAGCGCTAGCTTCCTGGTATGCTAACGCTGCTAGCAGCCGGAGCGGTGACGGGGATCCGCTCACCTGGAGTTCAACTCGGTTGTTTAAAGTTTGACGACTGCAAACAGGGGAGCAGCTGTGTTTTAGTAAGGGACAATTAACTCGCCTCTGAGAGAGAGGCCGGGCGCTGTTTGGGAGCTTAACATGTATTTTGTCGAAGAATAAACGCAGTTAGCTTATGCGGGGCGCAGCACAGTCGACTGACATGTGCTTCCGGAGATCACACGTTTCGGTATCGGTCCAGAAAAACAACCCTGGGCAGCTTGTCCAAACACGGTGTTCTTATCTATTTGTGCTTCTGTTACTGAACAAACGCAGCACCACCTTCTTGTTTGGAGCCTCGTGTTGTAAAAGCAAACAGGTTAAGCGTGCGTAAGCTAAACGGAAGATGTTTAATATCAGTTTAAAGCCACTTCAGCTCGTATTTGCTGAATATTTACAGGCTGTGTTGGCATTTATTTCCCCAGTAAGTTACACAAGCCGAGGCTTGCTTGACGCCCCTTTAGTGTTGATAACAGACGTCGTTGTCAACGTCCATGTTGAAATGTGAGTGCTCGACTGCAGAAAACACGTGGTTCGCTACATTATTGAGCCATTAATGGAGGTCTTGTGACAGAGTATGTAAACAAGACAGAGGGCCGGGGGTGCTAGCCAGCCTGCTCTCGTAGCATTACCTAATTATGTTTGGGGAAACAAGATGGAAGTTGAGCGATGTAGTGCAAAAAAAAAAAATGTAGCAGGTCAGTGACACGTCAAACTTGGATGTTGTCTCTTTTTTTTTTCTACATTTTTTCCTCTAAATTTGCTCCTTTGATACGTTTTGAAAAAAGAGGAGATAATCATCTAGTTTTTTTTTTCCATTTATTTAAATTATTTTGCATAGCTGAATAATTTTAGGCTTTGGTTAGCTGGGTCCAAATTCCTCATTTAAATGAACAGATGTCTGGAGCATTTCATGTCATGCAGGGGGAAATGCTAGCAGGCCTGTCACAATAATCAATAAATCAATTAATCACATGATAAATTAAAACAAACTCAATCATTTCCACTGGTATTATTTATCGTTTCTCTTTTTTTCCTCTTTCTTTCTACCAAAAACTGGATGATAAAAGTCTTCAATTTGGTGCTCTGGTCTCAACTAGTTCTTATTTAGGACAGTTTTGTTTACAAAAACTTCAAAATCAATTTTATTTTGTTGTTTTATTTTGGATATTTAAAATGTCTTCCATCTCCAGTGTTAAATGTTTATCTTTTAGAATGTGCTTTTGCTTTATTATTTTTACCATTGCCATTATATCTCTCAACACGGTATTCTCGTTTATCGCAATAACGTCTGGAATAATTTATTGTCCTTCAAAATGTGTCATTATGACAGGCCTAAATGCTAGTCCTGAATCAAGTGTGAGGAAGCAAAGGCACATCTAAAACAAGTAGGACAGTGGACCCCGAGGACCAGGGCTAAAAACACTTCCAGGTCACCGAGCCAAGTGACCAGAGTTTATGTGGTTCTGCACACTTCTAGTCAGCTGGGTGAGAGAAGTCCACAGCATTTTCCTCTTGTACACAATACGGCCGTTTACAAAAAATTGTAGTTTTAAGAAGCGACCATAAACGTGGAAATTGGAGCAGTAGCCTTCACTCTCGGTTGAAACAACCGTTTTAGAAAAGCTCTGAGCTATTGACGGCATCTGTGTTGTAGGAAAAAAAAAAAGGATAATCTGTGCAATAAGCACAATATTTGCAAACCTTGTACATTTTGTGCTTATGCTTAAATCTATGTGTAGAAATAAAATTGGGGATTAATAAATATCCACAGGATTGTGACTGTAATAAATGTGCAGGAGTAGAAATAATTGTTTTCTTTCTGTTTTACTATAAGCTGTTTTTACCAAACATTACGAGAATCTCATACTAACCAATGCCAAGTGGTATGTATTGTTCATTCTCGGTTTCATTATAATGTCATAAGATGCTTTTTTTTTTTTTCCAGCCAAGAGAAGGTGTAAAACCAGAGAGTCTGTTTTTGATGCAAGAACAACTGATGGTGGGAACCTTTGGCTGAACTTTCATAACCTTATAACATTTGCTTCTATTTGGAGGGTTGTATTGAAATTTAAAATAGGCATGAATTGGGATGAGATTAAAGTAAAGTATTTTTTATAATTTAAAAAAATATTTTTAATTATGAAACAATTTATGCAGAAGAAGTGCAACTGGAAATAATCCAAAGACAATTTTATGTTTGTATTAGACAAGGAGTAAGCATGGTAGCTTTTTTTAAATTTTTTTTATTTTCATACTGCTGACTGGAAGTGCACAGCAACAAGTGTTACAGTCTTTGCAAAGGCGCCGGTGGGCTAATGTGGCTGATAACACGGGTCATGGGGGAGCCAGACTGAAGCTGGTGATCAGAGCAGAAACATAGAAACCCGTAGCAACTAACCCTGCTGCTGCGGTTGATCGGCAAAGAAAATATTATGAAAAAGGACCAGAAAGAGACAAAGTGTACAGAGCTACTTTTGAATAAATTTTCATGGACAGGATTCTTGCAGACAATGTGCAAATGTTTTGCATTCACCAATGTTTGTGCAACACTGTTTCAGTCTAGTGCATTAGACATTGATGGGCAGAACGAAGCAATTATAGCAAAAATAAATAACTGCACAACTTCAGTTAAAAATAAATTAGTAGACAACATGGTAGTATAATTGATTTTTGCAGGTTTGAACGTTTAATACTGAAAATGTTCATATCCTTTGAATTTAGTGCTGTTAGTTTATCAATTATCCAAACTCCTACAAATGACTTCATGCATTCCTCTTCTTCTTCTTCTCCTTCTCCTTTTTGCTGTACTAAACTTGCACTAGTCAAAGCTGGAGGCTGTGTCAAACCCCCCTGATCAACTGTGACACATCAGTCTGTTCTTAGTCGGCTAAGAATGGAGTAAACCTTCTGGATTTTGTTTCAAGGCTTCTTCTATGAAATGGCTTCAAATGTAATGCCTTCCTGGGCTTTTTTCGGGTCTTGTAGTTCCTTGGAAATGATCTGGTCAGGCTCACAGTCAGCTGCTCTGCTCCGAGGGATTCTTTACTTCTCTACAAACCCACAGAGTTACACCTTTCTACTGCAACAACAGGACTCTCACAGATAACTCGTGGGAAAATCTATATCATCCCTTAAAGAGTGCAGCTTTTTTCCTGCAAAGACATCTTGTAAGTTGGCGTATAATGGCCGTCCAAGTGTTTTACGGGTTAAATTCAAGCTGTCTCGACATTGTTCAGATTTTCTTCAATTTTTTTAAGCCAGGCGTTTAGTGTTTGCAGCTAGTCAAAGTACAAGTTCCTTTAGTACGAATGTTATTCCACTACAGAATGTTTTGTTCACGCTTTCGTTCCAGAGTGTCTTATTTACAGGACTTGTCGTGGCGATTGTATGTTGATGAAGCTGCATTTGATTGATTTATCTGCCTGGTTGTTGACAGTATGGGTGGATATCAGGGCTTAGATGTGATCCCTTGGCAGCCAGCAGAGAGTCATAATGCTATGCCAGTGAGCTAAGTGACACTGTAATCCTTTTTCTTGTGGTTGGTGAGCCGTTGATCATTTTGAAGCGGGAGATCTTTGGCACAGCAACAGGGAGCCGTTTGGGCTAGCTGATCTTTTTCTTCTCTGTTTTGGGACTCTTAAGGACAGCTGTTATCAAAGCAGATGTGGAGAGCCAGGAAATAAGTGGTGCTCAGATCTGGTTTGTCACCTGTTTTTTTTTCTTCTGCTTCTTCTGTTTTGAAGTTGTAATTGCAAGACTGGAGCCACACGAGCAGCTTTGAAACGCTCATAATCACGTCTGCCGTGTTCAGCAGGGGGTTATTTTGATCAAAGGTTGACCAAATTTCTTCCGCAAGCAAAAAATATTGAGGAAAATGCTCAATATTTCCACCGTTGCATAAACATCTAGATCAGAGGGTTTTTTTTAAAAGAAAGAGTGCATCTGAAGAAGTTTGTGTAAAACAAAATAGCTGCAACTTATTAAAAGTTATAAAAAGGGTTGTGTGGCTGCGATTGAGAGGTGAGTATCTGTTGCTCAAATTAAGTTGGGTCAGCTGTCGAGTTTTTAAAGAGCGTCTTGAGTGAACAAGTCAAGTGGAGCCTTGACTGACTGGATGTGGAGCATGTGACAAGAGGGGAAAAACAGGCCTCGCATTCATCTGTGGGGCAAAATCTTTGCTTTTGTTGAATTTCTTGAATTTTTGTCACTGCATTCTTTGCATTGGTTTTTCCGCAGTTTGGAAAATAATTGTATTTGATTCTTGTGATTTACTGCTCCCAGATTGATATGAGAAAATGTAAACTGATTTTTATATTAGGTTAAAATAGTTTCTTGTTTTACCTGTTCAAAAATAAACTAAAAAGACAGTAAATTAACCAAGCAAAGCAGTTTAATTTCTGCAGAAAAGCAATATGTAAAACACCCAGCAGTCAATATCCTGCATTTTGTTTTTTGTTTTGAAGTTTAATAATTGGCTTCAGCCAAATTTACAGCTTTTTTTTTTTGTCAGTCACTTGATGTTTCTGTTTTTATTTACTACTAAGCCAAAAAAACAGTATAAATATGCTTGCACCTTATATTACATTTAAGGTTACATTTTTATAAACTTTTTTTAAAGCAGTGTAAAGGAAAAGATTGCAACCTAACATTTGAGAAATAAAGGTGTGCAATTGCATCACCTGCCTGAGCTGGCAAACCAAATTTAGGCCATTTTTGAAGCGTGATGGATGGGTCTCTCAGAATAGTTCCGGGGGCCGCAAATGGTGGCACGTTGGACACCCCAGATCTCTTCAGTATCTTGTGACATTGAGGCATATCTGCTCACAAGCCAATTTTTTTTTTCTTCAAAAGATGCATGTTCTATTTGTAGTCTAGATTTTGTAAGATTTTTGATTTCAAGTGATCTAAATTTACCCAGATGTCAAAATGAAGGAGTCCCTTACTACTCTCCAGAAATGAGTCCAGAAAAATGTCCAAATTTCGAAATGGAAATCCTGTCATTGGGTTAATGTATTGTAGATTGTAAAAGTTTTGCAACTTGCAAATATCTGTTAAATGGTAGCTTTACTTTTAGGAGAAACAAAGTAGGTTTATCATAGACTAAAACCACCTTTAAATCAAATGTGGTTGATTTGACTTTAGTCTCCTTAGAGCTGCATTGCTGAAGTTAAATTCCAGCTGAAGACTTAAAAATAAATTTCTTGTAGTCTCTCTGCTTGGCTATTGGCTAACAAAAGCTTTTTATTCGCCAACGTCATCGATAACCGCCAGGGACACTTGGTGCGATTATGTAGCTAATGGGCCTGGCCTTGTCATCAGATGCTGGCCGTCTGTTAACATGCAGTCTGTTCAGGGGCTGATTGAACACGTCTGTCTTCATCAGGGGAAATGCAACAATGGATTTAGGCCATTTCGAGCTGAATTGGAGTTGGTGCTGGAAGGAAACGTCTTAATTTCTCATCGGAACCACAAAGTGCTGATTAGCTCAAGCACTTGGTATGGAAATCAAATGACATTATCCCTCCTTTTGCTTTAGCGCCTGCAGCAACATCCATTCTTGGTGGTTTGTTTTGCAAAACATATGTCGGAGCAATTCTGCATCAAGGGATTTTCAAGTGCTTTGTAAATCCTGCCCCTGTTTTCTTTATTGAGAAGTTGCAGCTTTAAGTCTGTGGGAGTGATTATTTTTAATCACAGCATGACTATAAAACAAAATGTTGCCAAAGATCCTTTAACAATCTTCTCGGGTGACAGAAAATTTGGACTTCTTTCAAATAAAACCTTTTTTTTGTGTGTTATTGAATTAACTGGACAATATTCTCTTAGGAAACTTTTTTTTTAAGATGTTGAGCCATTGGCTTTTTAAAAATGTTTCTTGTCATGCTTGACTACTAAAACAACCACAGGCAAATAGGCTCAGTTTCTCTAAACAACAGCAAATGTTTGATCAATAATAATTAAAGCAGCTCTATCAAATACTGTCACATTTATAGATCCATAGTAATACCAGGTTAATAAGAGTCTGAGATTTGAGCTGTACCTTCTTTTCAAGTAAGTCACTGAGAAAATATAACTTGCTGTATTAAGAAAACGCTTCCAAACTTTATTCCCAATTCATCATCTAGAAGATGTCGTCATTTCCAGAGATGTTGAAACTCGGTAAAAATAAATGGAGTCAAATTACCTTTTCAATACTACTTTAGCATTTTTTTGTTTAAGTCCCACACAAATATAAAAATTAATTTTATTTGTGTTGGACAATAAATTAATAGAAACGGGTGATTGAAGGTTTAGATGCCAGGAAGTAGCAAATAAGTTTTTAACCTACTAACAAATTTGAATTAAACTATTATTTTATGGTTTGTGTGACGCAAAGATAAGAACCTGCTACTAGATGAACATTTTCACAAACAGTGTTATAAAATTGTCAAAAACCAAGACTTTTTGTTTAGAAATGGAAATTTTCCCTGTTTCTGTCCAGAAATATTGCAACTTTTCTAAACTAGAACAGGAAGCCATGAGATTGCTTTCCATCATTATCTGTGGAAACACCCATGGTATTGTGACATTGTTGTTTTCACCCTCGATGGTTTAGCTATGAGTAATGTCCAAACACATGTGCTGAGCTTTTAAAATAATGTGCAGAATCAGGCAAAATAGCTCTTTGTGTGATAAACGCTGCAGAGGTGTCCATGGCATCAAAGCTCACACCCCCAAAATGCACACACACACACACACACACACACGCACACACACACACACGCTCCAGATAAATCACCTGCAACAGTAGACATCCGGCGGTCCGGACTCGAGCTTTGGGTGACGGGTCAGCTGCTGCAGGCCGTCTCTGAGCTTGTCGAACTGTCGCTTTACAAGATTGTTGATGGACGAGCCTCACAAAGTCTCCGTTGCTCCGTGACAGTTGAAGTTGAGCCGTCTATATTAAACCGTCTTGCCGTGGCAGCAGAATATTTTAGATTTTTTTTTTTTTTTTAACCCTTCCTGAGTATAGTGCGAACGACGGATAAACTTTTATTAAGAAATAATTTTTGTAATAATAATCAGCTCTACTTTTAATGATTTAATAATGATTGCAGTTCATGCTGCTGCAGCCTGAACTGCAAAATAAGCAATCAGATGGTGAGTAGTCTAAAAATTATTGAACAACATTCTTTGCCTGGAGCTGATTTATTGGTGAGTGAATAACTTAGTTGCGTGGCAACGCAATTTCTTAATGACTTTACCAAAATCTATTGACACGCTTTTGAAACATTTTCTATTACTTAAAACAACAAGAATACATTCTGGCCTGTACAACACATGACTGCACTTTTTTGATGTAATTAACTTTTTTCCTGTCAAATCAGTTCTTGCACACATACTGTTGATGATAAATTTGCAACATAGTGATACTTGCAGTTTAGTTTATCTAAACTTCAGAGACAGGCTGACTCGGTTACCACACAACTGGTTTAAAACATTTCATGTCTGGTTCATTTTCTATGTTCAGCTGTAGAAAATGGCTTGCAGTGCTGAACAGTGGGAAGAGGCAGCACCGATCTGAGTCATGAGTTGAAGCGCAGGACTGACGCAACACTGAATTTCAGTGGTTTGGAAACGTTACCTTTAAGACGGAGTTATATCACACAACTGTGAACCGACCTGCTGCTAACCGCTACGCAGCAGAAAGTGGATTCTTCACACACAAATGTGCGATAACATTTGTGTGTGAAATCTCTGGTTTCATTTTTTTCTGTTCCCTTTAAGTTTGAAGGCTTTGAATTTCTGTACTCTGTTGGTCCACTTGCTCTTAACACACCATTGATGTTTTTCAAAAAAAATCTCTATGCATGTCATTCCACTTCCTAGTAAAGCACTCCAGCTCATGGATTTTCTTCTCACTATTATAGTTTTACCTGAAGTGATTTTTGCTTTAATCTCTCTTTTTTTTTGCTGTGTTGGGAGGATTTACAGCAGATATAAATCACTTGGTTCAAAATGACTTGAACATGTCAGAAAACCCTGTTTTGCAATACAAGGGCTGTCATTTTAATGATTAGTCTGGTCATTATGATCATATCTGACTGCGGTGAAGCAGTGGTTGAATATTTACAGTCGAATCTTGGCGATTAAGTTCAAATCCTTAGTTTCAATGTGGTAAACGTGCCATCAGTAGCATAATGAGATTAAATTGTGCAGCTTTAAACATCTTGTTCTTCAGACATAAAGTGAAGTTTCGGGACATTACTGGGCGTTAAAGCCACTCTGTAGCAGAGGCAGTATTAATGCTTTAATAAAGTTGCAGTTTGAGATGTTTGCTCTCTGTACACGTAGGGTCTGATCAAAAGCCCCTCAGTAAAATGGTGTGAAAGACCTTTTTGCAACGCTGAATAGTGTTGCACACCAGGGCTGCGGCCTGCACAGACGAAGCCCTCGACATGTTGCGAAGCATCCCTCTGACTCGGCCCATTGTGCTGCAGACGAACGGTGAATAGTGTTCTCCAGCATGGGGTAACAATCACATATTGTTCGCCTGCTGTGGCGAAGAAGCTGTAGGTTACTCTGTACCATCGCCAGAGCGCCTGAAGAGAAGATGCACTGCAAAATCTCTGCCTGCTAACCAGCGATTTGTTGAGGTTTAGACCTCTGCAGTGCTGTTTTCTTGTAGCTGTTACTGGCTGCTGGAAGGGGAGGGCCGCTCACCCCTTTTTTCCTCTTTTGGAGGAGAGTGGCTTTTGTTTCACCACAGCTTTGCTCTGTCATGATTTGAAAATATCGACAGGCTCCAGGAGAAAAAGAAAGGGAAGTCTTCCGAGGCAGGGAGTGGGATTTCTAGACGGACAGGAACCGAACCGCGATTTGTTAGCATGTCGTTGAGGTCCCTCAAGGAGTTTGGCGTTTCAGCAGAACGGCTGGGCTCGATTTATAAAAGATGGATGGCTCGTGTCCAGAGGTCTGTGTGTATCTGTGTTCTGGTTAAACATATTTTTAACCGTGCAGTAATTGATGCTATGAGTTTCATGTCCTGGTTACCATCGTTTTTGAATGAACTCTTGTATCTCATTTTCCTCCAAGGAGTTTTTACCCAATGCCAATATTACTTAACGTGTGATTTATTTATTTTTGTTGTGGTCTGTCCCATTCAGATTATTTATAATTTATATATTTATACTAATACATGTAAGACAATGGTGCTACAGATTCTATGATGGTGGTAGAAAATGAAGAAATTTCAACAGTGTCATCACCATTCCTCTTTTAAACGAGTCGTTAAATGATTGATGCATGCGTTGTGTAAAAATGGTGACATTTCATGGTCTTGACACTTTCATGAATAAGGGGGAAATGTTTTCCATCATAATAAAATGTCAATGTTAACTGCTTCTAGCAAGCTTCCTCACAAAATGTGAAGCTGTTGCTTCTATTTAAATAAAAATGTGATTAAGTAAAGGGGCTTTTTTTCTAATTCCTTTTATTCTGAACTACTTCTAAACCCATAAATGTTTCATATTTTCTGGTGTGGTAAACCAGTTTGTTGAAATGGGTCGTATTGTGCATCATCACTGGCGTCGTTACCATTGAAAAAGATGAACTAAAGTAACACTTTGAAGCAGATAATAGTCTTTGGGCTTCCTGAGAGGCAGGAAACTTTAGGCTGGGAGGAAATGGATGCAGACTCGAGATGAAACCGTTGTCGGTAGCAACCCTTGCATGAAGTCATTGGAAATGCGTCTGCGTAGTACTTGCCATCCGAAGCTGGACAGCAAAACAGTTTGTGGCAACTAAAAATGGCAACTGAAACTTTGAGAGATTTGCATGAAGCCCAGTCTAATATTGACACTTTTGTTTTGTCAATCCTAGCAACGGCAACGGGAGCAAGATGAACGGGTCACTGGAGCATATGGACCAGCCCGACCCCGACGCAATCAAAATGTTTGTGGGACAGATTCCCCGGTCCTGGACGGAAACGGAACTAAAAGAACTTTTTGAGCCCTTTGGACCCGTGTACCAGATCAACATCCTCCGTGACCGGACTCAGAATCCTCCTCAGAGTAAAGGTATGACCACGAGCGTGTTTGTTCTTGGGTTTTTTTTATGGAAGAAGAAAAACATAATTGCATAGTCAGCCAGTCAGAGTGAGACAGTGCAGTAAAATCTCGATAAATTGTAATATTAGGGCTTTTTTCTATACCTAGAGCATCTACGTATGTTCTTTAGGCTTTAAGCATCAAAGGAGTTTGCGATATTTAAATGTGTGGTCTTCTAATACCGTCCTTTGTCAGCGTCTCATGTCTTCCTGCAAACAGTTGACCTTTGATCAACAGATTACGACCAGTGGTGTCTGCCTGGAATCATTTGTTCAGCTTCATTGGAGGTTTTCGTTCTGCATCTGACTAAGCCATGACCTGCCTGTTTTTTTTCCCCTCATATAACTTTTGATTATCCGCCTTAACTAATCATTGCCCGGTCACTTTGAGCTTTAAAATAACACCAAATTTTGCAGGTGTAGATCAAGATGAACACAATCGTTTCTGCTGCAGCTCGGCGGTCGGATGTTTCCAAACTTCTCAAACCTAAAAATCTAATTTGCTTATGCACATAATTTTCTACAAGTATGCAAACCTGAATAACCAATGCAAATTGCTTCAAAGGACCTCTTTTTTTTCTCAATTTAAAATCTACATTTACTTGTATTTTAAGTACTAATACACTGTGTCCATATATAACACAATTCAGATAAGAAAACATTTATTTTTGGTCATCCTTTCATTCTAAAAGTTTTTTTTTTGTGATTGCACTACAGTGACTCAGTGGAACGATTCATAGTGGTTAGTAGCTTTGCACACAACCTTGAGGTAAAAAATGCAACAAATGGCCTTCAGCTGATACCTGGTCACACAGACAGCAGCTGTCATTGTATCAGTTGTTCTGCTACAAGTTTAACAACCCACAGTAATGGTTGTCTATCTTTGATTTATTTATTTTTTTACAATAAATGGAAATGCCAGTGGTCACCTGAATTTGATTGGTCGGCGAGTCGCTATGGATGAAGGCAAAAATTCATCATTTAGATTAAAGGGTGGGAAGCTTGAGATTCAAGATTAACATTTCTGATCATGAACTAAGATCTCCTACAATTTTCTTCTTCTTAGATGACTAAGGTTTTTTTTTCTTGCATATATTACATATCTTCCATGTCTCTGTGGTTCATTTGCATGATCCAAATTTTTTACCTTTCCAAATTTACTGGTGGTGCCTCTCCCGGAAAACCAGTGAAACCCCACGGAGCTCGTTTTTCTCCTCGAGCGTGAAAACATAGACTCCTCAGTGCTGCTCATCCGAAGAGTTCAAAGGCCTCCTTTTAAGATCGGCCCCTCCCTCACTCTGTCAGCTGTGATCGTCTATTGACATGATAATGACATTTAAATTTATTCTGATAGATAATCTGGCCTGATTATAGCTGCCTTTGGCTCACCTAAACTGCGAGATAAATCTCCTCCAGTGATAAAACCGAACACAAACACTCCTTGTACCCCTTGTGTAAAGCCATAACAATTTGAACCAAATGATAATGGCTGAGTGTCATCTGCCATTATGTATGAAAAGCTATACGCTCAACCACTCATTTTTCTACCTTGTCATATTTTTTTTTCTATTAGGAAATTGATTATTCTTCACTAAAGTATTTCCTCTTGGACATTTTCATATCTCGTCATGTTGCAGCTACAAATTTTATTGCATTTTATTGGTAATTTGTCTGATAAAACCAGAGACCATCTATTCGGGTTGGAACCTCTGGTTTAGATCAAATCATAGATTAGCTGTGTCAACCCCCCATTCTACATCCAGTTGAGGAATCTGTCAATTTGTCCCTAAAAAAAAAAAAAACATTTCAAATTCATTACTTATCATTGGTGTAGCACTTAAAATCCCAGTAAAACACCTTAGCTTGTTGCAGTGCGACTAAATACAGATGAGCTACTTTAGCAACCAGCGTAGATTCTGTTTGTTTATTGATCTATCGAGGGCCTTCAGGTCGCTGATGGCTTTTAGGTCACAATGCGCCTAAAATGTCATGAAAAATCATCTGACTCTCATGCCTTTCTGGGAGGTTTATTTAGCTCCGGCAAATTGGAGTCCAGGCTGAGCAGAAGAGAAAGGGAGCTCTCAGCTGGTTGTGAAAGAGTGCAGCTTGATGCATATTAGAGTTCAACAGCCCTCCCCGCAGCCTGGGAGCTCCAGTAACAGAATAATACACACTATGTAGGTCAGAGACGCTGCAGTGCTCCACTTCCCCAACCCAGTGAAACTGACAGGCTGGAACGCCACTGGCGGTCTACTGGGACGGAAGGATGAGAGGCTTTTTTCCGTTTTTTTTATTTCTCACTCTGCTCTTCATTTTTATGCCCCTCCCCCATTATCTATCTTCTTGCTCGTTCTCTTTTTGGGTTCTTTGTGCTCTTTTCATGCCTCTTTGCACACTTCTTGGATTCGATTCTTGCATAACGCTGGCATACTTGGACAAACGTGTTGGTTGTTGCTCTGGCTTGCCGGCGCTGTTTCAAGCTCCCAATTGTGAATTGGTGTCTCCAGACAGCTTTCCACCACTGGTCACCTCTCTGGATGTGTCGGTCCAATCTAACTTGTTTTGCACGGTGTCACTGTTGTTGCCTACAATATCGCATCACATTATAATCATGGAAGCCGCACTACCGATGGCATTTCCTGCTCTTAAGTACATTTTAACCCTGCAGCACTGAAGATATTAATTTTGATTAGCGAGCCCTCGATCTCAATGATGAAGTTGATTATTTCCTCAAAAACTGGCTGTATGCAATTGTTTTTGTTCACCCTCTGGTGGAGAATCCAGGTACTACAGATGACTCTTATCCAAGATGGCTGCAGCACCTGCTAAGACATAGACCAAGTTATCATTTTGAACTCTCTACATGAATAAATGAGGGGGAATTGCAAAACGTGTCCTTTAAAAGTCATACAATTAAAAAGGAAGTCATTAAATGTTTTCATGAAAAACGGGTGAAAATGTATCGTTATAAAATTTCTGCCTATTTTTGCAGCCATATTTATTGGCGTAGTGCAGAAGTTGAGGAATAATTCACTTACTTTGTATTTTAAATACCAAAATTAAGATGGCATGTATATCATCTTTAGACTTGAGCGAAGTTGACATAATTTAATTGAAAATTGATTTCCAAAAGGCTACTTCCACTCCCATATCCAGCTATTCAACAACCAATATTCAAAAATATAAAACTGTAACATTGCCTTCCTGTTATCTGTTAAACATTTTACTCTCACAGCCTTAATGAATCAAACCGTAGTTTCTTTTCAAACAGCTTTTTAAATCTGTGTTTTCCCTTTTTTTTTTTACCTCTCTCTAACTGAACATGGCTAACTCTGAGTAGCCTGGTTATATTTGGGTGTGGTACCTTCACTGTTATGAGAAGATTGGATTTTTGAGTTTCCAGCTAGTCCAGTCCAGGTTGAGGCTGATATATTCTGTGTGCATATATTTTCATTCAACAGCATTCTTTGTCTCATTTAATATATTATTTTTTTCCCCCCTACGTTTTAATGTTGTTTCTGTCTCCTTCTCTGCTCCCATTGTTTGCCCTTCTTGTTTTTTTCCACTCTGCAGGATGCTGTTTTGTAACTTTTTATACAAGAAAAGCTGCACTGGAGGCCCAGAATGCACTGCACAACATAAAGACCTTAAGTGGGGTGAGTAAGCACAGCATGGGATGCTTTTAGCTGCCCGAGCCCCCTCCCCATCCCCTACATCCCTGGTGCAGGCTGGGAGCTGCATGCTGGCCAGTAATGAGCTCTCGGTTCACTGAAGGCCTGTCTGGCCCTGGAAAAATATCCAGCCCATCAAGCATCGGTAACTTTGAAACGAGGACTGTCCTGAACTTCAATACACTTGAACCAATGAGTTAAACACAGACGCATTCAGGTGGAATTCAAAGAGCCTTTGGCCATGCAGTTGATTCTTCAGCCAGACAAATTGTTTGATTTTCATGAAATAAAGCAGGTTCATGGTGTCTGGACATACTTAAAAAGTCCTAAATTCAATAAAATAATGTAAGTTGACCTTAAACATGTTAATCACAGGTTTTAATTTTGTTGTGGCAGGACTATTCAACCTTGCAGGACTTTTTTGTCAGGTAAAAATATTTAGTTGTGAGCTGATATCTTCATTGCGTTCTGTGTTTTGAAGCGGTTGATGCTACCGCTAACTAGCAGCTATTATACCCTTGCTAGCTAACTAACTAGCTCTTTGTGTCAGTCGGTGGGTGATCGGCTTGACACACAGGGAGTAACGGGGACAAGCAAAAGTCGTCGCCACTCGGGATGTAAAATTGTCAATAGTGACAGAAGTTTAAAACTTTTCAACTTATGTCGCGTCACAAACTTGTGTGAGCACGTCTGTCTACAAGCTCAAAATTGAGAGAGGGAGTGATGCCGTCTCCTGTGTGTTGAGCTCTTTTTAAGTGCAAATGTATTTTTGTTTTTTGTCTCACTTCTGTTGGCAACCCATATGAAGCTAGGCGCATTCTGTGCAAATATATTTTTGTTTTTCTCTTAAATTTCATTCATGGTTGCATTGAAAATATCTTTATGAAAGTCTTAAACTTGACTTGCGGAAACCTGCAGATGCCCTAAAGCTACTAAAGGCTCGACTTTATGAATCATTGATGTCTGTGTACATTTTTAACTCCGAGCTGAAGCCTTAAAAGTATAGAGCAGCTAGGCTGAGTGGTGCCATATTTTATCCGATTTGTCCAGCGAGATTGCATCGCTTTCAACTGGAGCAAAGGCTTGTTAAAGCTACAAATCTGTCACGCCCGCTGGCCGCTCTAAATGACGCCTTCCAGTCAATTAAATCCATACCAGACACGTCCAGGTGTCGATTAAAACCGTAGCTCAGCTTGTTTGAGGGGAGCTACTTTTCAGCGAGCTTATAGCCGCGCATTGAACCGGGGTGATGAATGAGTGTCGAGGCCGAGTGTATAGCGGTGGCTCTCTGCGCTGGAAGACCATCCATCAGCTCGACATTTCAAATGGTGCTCTTCAAATGCCAATCCCTGGTCCTACTGTTACTGGCATTTCTGCAGGTGTGACTGAGTTAGCCTTGTGTCACGGTGGAAAGGCTCGTATCGGTTTCTCTGTCATCTCTCCCCTCCGCTGCTGCTCTCTGCTTGGTCGTCGGCACTAGCTGGTCCCCACACTGAGCGGGCCATCTGTCGCTTCCCTTGTCAAAAACAAACCCGGCATTTCTCAAGTACGACCTGCTTGGGCGTCTCCGGCTTGCGACTGCCATCTTTCATGTTTCGTGGTATGTAAGCAATCTATAGGCTTATTGGGTTAATGCATCCTGCCTCCACCTTTTCTTTTTATAACAAGATTGAGGACGAGCATCGTGTTCGGAGATGTCGTTCTGGCTAAAATTAGATTCCGCACATCCAGGATTTGCCACTCCTTGTTCGACAGGATCAGATGGTGTGAAGGAAGTATTTCAGGATCAAAAAGTTATTAAATGAATGCTAAACTTAGCTGGCTTGTCAACGTCTCTAAATTGTTCTGAAGAAGGAGGAAGTGGGGAGGGAGAATCGATGTATTCAGCTTGAAGTGAAATTGCATACTAGAGATCTCATATCCACCAGCAGCTTAGACACCTGCCCAGCATCTCAAACTTTTGGTCTTAAAGTGACAGAACAAAATGAGATGCCGGATTGGAAGCGTGTGAAGTTAAGAGGCCGATGTGATGAGATGGCAACAGTGTCTACATGCTTTATGTTGACAACTGGCTCAGTCTTAATCATTTCTTTTTGTTTCCCACAGATGCATCATCCTATCCAGATGAAACCTGCTGACAGTGAGAAAACAAGTGGTAGGTGTCTCATTTGAAACAAAACCCAAAGGATTTGGGTATATTCTGACTTTTAAAAAAAGAGGAAAGGACTCATGGTTCAGTGGTTGGAGTGGATGCACCGTGTCAGTTTGCAGTGCCAGCTGTCCTGGGTGTGAATCGCGTCCCCCCGCCTTGTTCCTGTCTGGAAACTGTAAAGTGAAACCCATTAATGCCTACAGAATTAGAGGAAAAGATGCCACATTTCAAAGAAATGATGGAGGGGAAAAAGTGAAAAATTTCACATTTTCAGTTTCAAAATGAACTTCGTGGCAATATGCCTTTTATGAAAGGAAAAATCACTTCATTCTTTATTTAGTTTCTTCCATTTATGCCCTCTGCTGCTGTTAACACAGATACAAAATGGAGGGGAAAAGGGACATCCAATCATGCCTTAAATTTTGCTCTTTTATTATTTTTTTTTTACTCATTTTCATTCATTTTTATTTACTAGTTGGTGTAAATGTTTTTAAAACTGAAAGCTGTGCTTTCCAGAAAGCTGCAATCAGAGCAGAATGACTTCAGTCTGAGGTTGGACTGTCTATACATTGTGGTTGCGATTCTCATATGAATCGTTGCCAACAAAGCATTTAAACTGCCTGTTTGTTTTTTCACACATGCAAGAAAGCAAAGATCTGCATCTCTAGTCCTCAAAGGCTGAATTACCTCATTAGCATGTTTTGCAAAAGGCCTGGTCATTACCCATTCATTTGATTCAGGTGTTATGGGGCAGGGGTGCATTCAAAAGCTGCAAGATGTTGGTACTTGAGGACTGCAGTTGCAGTAAAGGTTTCAAAAATCTTGAACTCAGTGTGTTTTGTTTAGATTCAGTTTGGGGTTTACATGTGTTGGTGTTGAATAGAGATTCATCTACAGTCTTCAAAAGGAAGACTTAACTTAACTGCTCCTGAAATTTCTAGGTACACCAGTGTTTTCTGACACATTTGCTGACAAATAGTTTAATAAAAAAATAATAAAATCTGTTTTTTGTTTTTGGAAATCCAGAATTTGATTTCCGATTAAAACATTTTTTTTTCCTTAAAAAATGAAAGAAAATATCTAAACCAAGCATTTATTTAAATCATTCCTTTTGTTATTTGACTTGAATTCCAAGATGAAATAAATTGCTATAAACACACTTGTCAAAAAAAGTAGATGGTGGTTCTTGGTTGAGCTAACATTTCTCTGGAAACCAAAGAAGTGTGTTGGTAAGAAAAAAATCCAGATTTTTCAAAAATTAACTCTTCAAAACCAGAAAATTTGATGAATTGATCAAATCAATCTATCATTCAACGCCATGTTGAAGATTGACCGCTTGTCTTTCTAAAAAACTTTGATAAATTCAGACTGGACCTGGGTTCTGGTCCAACCAGTGATGAACTATGTATAATTTCAAAGCAAAATAAATGTAAACATCAGAGAGGTGATCCTGTCATAAAACAATTTATTCAGTTTAAGAAGGGCGGATATTGCCATCTTTATTTGAAATTGGCTGCAGTGGTTTAAAGGCTTTGTGTAAATTATCTGTTTGCCCTGAGCCAAACATCCCTGTGTCAAAAAATGCTTTGCCAAAAACATGTACCATCACCTTATGATACTCTTAATAATGGCATATTACCACTGAGTGTTGCTTATTATCAAAGCTCATCGATTGCTGTAACTGAATTGTAAACTTAAGTCTTTGCTGAAACATCCATATTTGGACTAAACTCATAAAACGCCACAGTGTGCATTTTCTGTTTGTTGAGAGGACGAGCTTTGAAAAAGCATAAGTATAGATAATTGGCTTAAAACTGAGATGGAGGGAAAACAGCAGTGCTGTGAAGTTGGCACTGCTAGAAATGGCAGCGAGCGGAGCGTCAGGCGGAGTGGTGCAACATTGACAGTTTCTTTTTCACTGCTCCTCAGTTGTCCAGGAATAACCGCTCTTCTTTGTCCCATCTGCAGCAGTGGAAGACCGAAAGCTGTTTGTGGGAATGGTTTCGAAGAAATACGGCGAGAACGAGGTCAGAATGATGTTCTCGTCTTTCGGGCAGATCGAAGAATGCCGAATTCTCCGGGGACCGGACGGTCAGAGCAGAGGTAAGTGCGCTTTTAGCGTCCAGGCACTCGGCACTGAGCACTACAGTCGCCACCCCTCTGAACAGCCAAGAAGATATTCTCATTAAGAATTCATGGCGCTCCTTCCGTATTTAATTTAAACCCCCACAATCCATGAATCGAGAGCTTTTTTTAAACATATATACCTTCAGTAGAGTCCTTCCTGTCCTCCCCGTCGCTGTGACTCCGAGCCTCCACATGTCACGGTGAAGGGCTGCTGCACTCGCTGCCCGGCACAATGGCCCGTCTCCTTGGCAACTGCTGGCGGCTGGTGTTCATTGGCTCAGCTGGCAGACACCTCAGCTCAGCTGCTCCTTTGCCTCCTCCTTAATCATACACTGCAAAGGCTGGAATTACCTCGTATCTTCGGCATAGCTTTCTGTTGCATAAGGACTCGGATTGCAGCGGAATCTAGTGAACGTATACGCTTCAGCCTCCATGTAGCGCAGTTAGCTTCAACTTTCAGCTTTTTCTAGCTATATATCCAGTTCTAAATGAGCTTCATTAGTTTATTTTCTTTATTTCCAGGCCAGAATTATTTCAGCCAATCACTGTGTGTATGTGTGCATTTGTTTTGATACAATCACGTCGACCGTCTTCCCCTTGACACCACATAGTCGAGCCTCTTGGTGGCAACTTAATCTGTTATCATTGTGCTCATGTGACCAGTGTTTACTGTTCTCCTCGTTGTGTTCTTTCTCCGTGTGCTAACCAGTGAGGGTGGTTCTGTTTGCTTGGGAGTTGCCATTTTCTGTACTGTAATGTCTGTTTTTGGGGTTCATAACGAGTTGTCCAAACCTTTTTTTGTCTTGTTTTTGTTTCTTCTTGTCCCTCCCTCCCCCCCCTTTCCTATTGTTATCCCCCCTACAGGCTGTGCGTTTGTCACATTTGCTACCAGGGCAATGGCACAGAATGCAATCAAAACCATGCATCACTCTCAAACTATGGAGGTACTGTACCCCTTAGCACCTATTTATCATTTCCCCCTTTTTTACCCCCTGTACATTTTTGCTGCCCCCTTGTGTTGGAAATATGAAGAGCTTGTTCTATCAGAAATGAATTCAATAGGGCATGAGGTCTATCTAAAGCAGTATCAAATAGTTTGCAGAATAATTGCATAAAATTTAAAAAAACTTTTAGTTGTTAATAAAAATGCCTCTCCTCTTCTATTTAGAGCTGAAATAAACACACCTCTGTTCTGATAGGCATCTAATGGTGTTTTTTTTTGTTTTGTCACGGTGAAAATAACCCACTCCCATCAAATTTAGGTGAAAATAGAGTTAGCCGTCCCGTTCCCACATCTTGGAAGAACTGGGGCTGTTCTCTTGTATTAGCCGGTGGAGTCTTTGTGGAAGTAGAGCAGCAGTAATTTGACAGCTAGGTCAGAGGCTCCCCAGTGAAGTGTTGGACCCAGTCTAATTAGGAGCTAAACCAAACAGAACGCTCCTCCTACTAGATTAAATTTAAGCCCCATTGGGGGTCACCACTTCCTCCCCTACCATCCCTTCCTCCTGATATCGTTTCCTCCCCGATTTTCTTAGCTGCCATGGGAGGTGCTGCTGGTGCAGAAGCCATTTTCCCTATCCAGCCTGGTCCCTGTCTGGCTCTCTACTCTGGGGAAAAAAAACCAAAAAACTTTTGCACCGCATGCCTTGTCCATGCGTCTGTCTGAACAATATGTGACTGTATGTTTGCGAGGTTCTGTGTAATATAATGCATTTTTTCCCGTTATGTCCGCTGACATCCATGTTTGAGTGTGTTTGTTTTGTTTTAAACGTTGTGTCCATATGTTGTGTGATATCTGTGGACTGAGTTTAGCTCGGCAGAGTGCTAAAATTATTCACCGTCTGCACCATGGTCCCATGCCCCCCTTTTTTGGAATGTAGCCTGGCTCAGCAATGCATGGCAGATGTCCTCTCTGTTAGCTTTGATATGCATGTGTGCAATGCATATCAAGGCTAATTCCTTTGCCACCATGTGACTGTGCATTGGTAAATAAAAGGTTAATGTCTTTTTGTGTGTGTGTGTATGTGTGTGCACTTTGGAACCAGTTTGACGTCTCTTACCTTTTTTTTTTTACTGCTTCAGGGTTGTTCTTCACCTTTGGTTGTAAAGTTTGCTGACACCCAGAGGGACAAGGAGCAGCGGCGCCTGCAGCAGCAGCTGGTGCAGCAAATTCAGCAGCTTAACAACGCCTCCACCTGGGGAAACCTGGCGGGGCTGGGAACCCTGACACCGCAGTATCTTGCGGTAAGTGTTGATGAACAAACTGTTCACAGAGTTATAACTTCCAAAAGTGGGTACACACCTTGAAGTTTTTCATGCTGCAACTGCAAGTGGTTGCAACCATGTAATTATAAAAAAGAAAAATGGTCTCAATTTTTAATAGTTAACAAAAACTAAAAGGTGTGACAGGTATTTGGGGTCAAATAATATCTAGTGCAACCTGATGTATTCGTTGTTTATAGAGTTTGTTTCTGAGTAACTTAATATTTAATCCACGTGTCAAACCCAAGGCCCACTATTCATTTCCCTCTAGACTCTAGAGCAGCAGCTTCGCATCCATTTTCATTTTGAGCCGTATTAGGATGATGAATGTCCCCAAAGGGCCGGTTGAGCAGAAAATATTAATTAAAATCCATTAAAAGAATAGCTACAAAATATTAATAAATAGCCGACTTATTAAAATTAAATACTGAACATATTTCCACATTATAATTTGGCACTATAGAAATTAAATGTACTTTTACTCTAATTGATAAAATATCACTTAGATATTTAAGTGTACAACTGTTACCCTGAATTGTATGTGGCCGTCTAAGAGTTTGGTGGGCCACATAAAAAGCTATAGCGGACCGGTTTTGGCCCTCTGGCCTCGATTTTGACACACATGGTCCAGAGGGCCACATAGACAGAACTTAAAAATCAGATCTTATCAGTCGATTCAAATCAGTTTTTATTTCTACAGTGACAATCAGTGTGAAAAGATGTTAAATTTTAATTTACTAATTTTAATTGAATATAGAGAGAGCCACAGTATTTAAACTATTTAATAGATATTTTTCTCAACACATTCTGCCAAAACTGACCCTTGAAAAAAATTCAAGATCTTGAAGTGACCAGAAATGAAAAGGATTTTGACAACTCGGCCTTAAACATGCGTCACTATGGTTGATGCACCCAAATCGAACTCTTTCATGTAAGAACAAGTGGTAAATAATTTTAGTTTTTAAATGTTCAGTCTAAATACACAGGCATTCTTGACTTTGGACTGTTGTTTGTTTTAAAAACATTAAATATGGCTCAATTTTTCTTCTACTACACAATTATCTGCTATCATATAAGATCGCAATAGAATACATGCAGGTGGTTTTAAAAAGAGAAAGTGATCAAGGAGTATAAATCCTTCTGCAAACTCCATACAGTTTGATGAAACAAATGAGGCAGAAAGTGAAAAGGGCAACATTTCAGCACTGATGCATTGTCTGCTGTGCTGATGGTTTGTTCTGTTGAGCTTCATACATGCAGAAACGTGAAATCGTGCGACGATTACTTCTGATCTATACACCCATTTCCTTGGCTCGGACTAGAAAACATCTTCACTCCCAGTTTGTGTCCTGGCTAACGAGGAAAGGCACGTGACTCGCATGAGTGTTCTGCAACTCTGAGCCAAACACCATGTGACTCGAACATGAACAGACGAGCCGTTTGGTTTCTGCCAAGAAAACGAGGACAAAAACCTGGCAGGCAACTCTTTCATCAATCCGAAATATACATTTTAAACAGGACGGCAAAAATCCTCAGTAAATATTTTAAAACGTGCAAAATTCATGCTGAAATGTGTCCACCGGTTTCTATTTATATAGATTTTAAATAATTTACAGGTTAAGAGAGTGCTCTAATGTTTGATCTGCGTCCGTTTCTTTTTTTTTTTTTCTGCTTTCAGCTGCTCCAGCAGGCGACATCGACCAGTAATCAAAGCAGTTTCAATGGCATTCAGAGGCTAGGAGGTGAGTTTCACTATCGGATGTTAAAAACCATTTATCTCATTATTCGGACTGTTAAAGGGAAGTTTCTATGTCACCAAGTCGGTCGTGTGGTTAAAGTATAATAAATCGCATTGCTGCTTTACATCGAGGGGATATTGCACATGGCCTGGAGCTATTGTAATACTGCATGGCCTTCGTATTGACAGCACTTTTCCATTAGTCGAGCTAATGTAGTGCAGCTGTTGGTATTAAAAAAACGATTTGAAGTCCAGTGTTATATCCAAGGCTGTGTTTTTCTGCTGGAGTAGTAATTTATCAATTAAAAATGTGCAATTGTGTGACGGTACATTTAACTGCTTAAAAGAATGTTTTCTTTTAATGATGAAATAATGGAAATGTGTTCAATAAAAGATGTGGCCGGGGGTTGTGGTTTCTGTCCGTCAGAGTACTTAAAGCCTTTTTTTTTTTTTTTTAGTTAGTTAGAACATTGTTTGGATCTCTGCAACGTGGA
Organism: Phalloptychus januarius; assembly: GCA_902982915.1. Lineage (NCBI taxonomy): Eukaryota > Metazoa > Chordata > Actinopteri > Cyprinodontiformes > Poeciliidae > Phalloptychus > Phalloptychus januarius. The sequence goes on along the minus strand of CADWAE010000471.1, from coordinate 13,622,888 downwards.
AAGAAATTGTCATATTCATAGAGATGAAACCAGGCAGGTTCTGGAGGAAGAAAAAAAAATCCACATTATTGTGGATCGGTAGCTCTGTGGGTTATCCTGCTGCTTTTCCATTTAGGTTTTATGCCTTTAACTGTAGGCTTTGACAAATTTGTTACTGTGATTAGAGAAGTCATAATCCAGAGGAGCACCAAGTCTGTCCTCAAGGGCAGGTGTCCTGCATGTTTTAGTTCTCTCCCCAGTGGTAGTAACAACATCTTCAGCATGTCAGTGTTCTCCTTAGGCCTCTAATGAGCCATCATTTGATGCAGGTGTGCTAAACCAGGGAGAGAATTAAAACATGCAGGATTACTTTGGGCACCTTGGTCATAATCCTTAAATTTCATCTACATTTTAAGAGTAGAACATCTTAAATATGCCTCAATTTTCCAACATGGATCTTGAATGTTTTTATTCTTAAAGATTCTTCTACTGACCTTTTTTTGCAATTTATTTACAATCATTTCATGATTTTTGCCTCATTTCATGTGTTGTAGTTTTGTTTGAAGAATTATGTTACTCTGCAGCTTGTTTGATGCTTGTTAGATGGAATTTATGGCCTGACCTCTTAATGTTTTCAGAAACATTTAAGACTAGTTTATTGTTCGTTGAAATAAAAAAACTGGCTACCTTATCTGCTACCTGCTCCTTCAGGATATTAAAGTTGTAACAGGTGTGAGGCAGTAGTTGTCTAAAACCCTTCATGTAAAACATGACGGTGCTCTATGGGTCACCGAGTGGAAAAAGTTGGGTTATATCTAAGAGCCCTCTATGAACTTAAATTGGCAGGTTGCACTATTGCAATCTTCCTTTTTTAACAGAAGTAAATGACAGAAATATTTGGTACATCTACAAATATATGCTCATATTTTTATTTCTGTTAAAGTTCTATATCTGTTGTCAGATTCCTTGTTTGCACATAATCTTGACTAATAAAGCTTATTCTTTTTTTTTTTTTATTCATCGTTTTTATTGAGAAAGCCTTTTACATTACAATGATAATTATATTAATTTCGTTATCATTTTACATTCTCAGTTTTCTCACTTTTTTCTTTAACAATAAAGCTTATTCTAATGCTGAAGGTTCTAAGAAATTTATCAAGTTAGTTTTCGGAATCCACATAGCTCTCAAGTTTAAAAACCTAATGGTACTGAAGATCAGCAAGTCATGAATTTAACTTACTGAAGCTCTCTGTCTGCAGACTACCAAAATAACATGGATTCATGTTGGACAACAATGGGTTTGTGCAGATAAAGGCATAATGAGGAAGGTTTCTATTAGACAAATTCATCAGATTAAGAGAGCAGCTGCTAAAGTACCTTACAAAGCAGCAAACAGTTATTTGAAGCTGCTGGTGCCTCTGGAACCTCAAGGTGGAGGATCCTCCAGAGGCTTGCTGTGCATGAACCTTCTATTCGTCCACCCCTAAGCAGGCTCACAAGCAGAAATGGTTGCAATGGGCCCAGCCATGCATGAAGATTAATTATCAAACAGACTTGTTCACTGATGACTGCTGTGCCACCGTGGAAGGTCCAGATGTACGCAGTAGTGGTTTGGTGGTGGCTGACCTCAACCCTATTGAGAACCTTTGGAGTTTCTTCTGTGCATAATAATTTGGAACAGTGCATTTTGAGTTTTTTATAAAAAATAAAAAAAAAACTATTCTCATTGGGAGGTTTGTTCAGTAAAATTTGATTTATACTGTAATATTTCATGACTTGAAAATTAGACTGACCATCATTTGCTTTGACCATTTAGGAATATCTGAGAAAATATTACTTGCATAATAATTTGGAACACTGTATATTGTTTAAGGCTTGCACTCTGTGCAGAAAATTGCACTTCAGGAGAATCTGAAAAGGCTCACGTCTGCAGGAACAGGAGCTTAAACATGGCCGTCATCTGCAATTACCTCTGCTGCTTTGTATTTTCAGCAGGTGTGAATCCTCTTCAGCTGCAAAACCTGGCCACGTTGGCTGCGGCCGCAGCTGCAGCCCAGAGCTCTGCCAGCCCGACTTCAACCAGCGCTCTGTCAACCAGCAGCGCAGCCCTGGGGGCTCTCGCCAGTCCAGGTGAGTTACAGTCAAACAGAAGCTCAGATTAGTCGCTTCTTTTCCGTTTATCAATATGAATTTACAGCAGTGAAGATGCAGCTCCAAACCCTCAGAATGAGTCGATCCTTATTTGCGGGATTCAGATCTTGAGAAGTCAGGTGGTTTTGGTCAACCTGCAAATAAACAGCTTGACCTACCTACATATTTGTGGTTTTCAGTTTATGTGGGTGGATTTGATGAATTTATTACCTCAACATTGTTTCCCCTCAGATGCATTAATGTTTAAGATTTCCTGAGCCAATCCTGCAGAAGCTGCGTTTCCATTGTGCAAAGTGGAAATACAAAAACAAAAAAAACCTCCAATATTCCAATAAAAGATGAGGTAGTTTTTTTTTGAGCTGTATCGAAATTGGAGTATTTCACAGAACTGCAATGGAAAACCTTTTTTCACATGACCAACAGCCTGTTGCTACTGGCGAAAAGACCAATTGGTAGTAACAGTATGTTCTTTTTAAAATGACACATGAACAAACTTATCCACATGTGATTTTTATTTAGTTTAATTAATGAAAACATCACAATGGTGTAACTGTTTTTTTTTTTCAACATTAGAGGAATACCGACAAAGTTTTCCCCACATTTCTAATGGAAAGTTAGCTACTGTCTTCCACCACCTAGTTCAACTGTACGTCAATAATTGACCACTTTTCCCCTCATGAAACTAATTATCTGTGTATATACGTTTAAAAAATCTGCCTGCAGGTTCAACAGCAGGGTCCAGTGCTGGTGCTGCCATGAACACCCTGGCCTCCCTGGGGACACTGCAGAGTCTTACTGGCACCTCTGTGGGCCTCAACAACCTTAATGCTCTCACAAGTGGAGTCAGTGGTGAGAAGAAATACCAAAGAAGAAACGCAACCCGTTAAATACTAAATGTTTTTTTGTGTGCAGCTCATCAGTTTGCTTTGCTATTCCAGGTATGGGGGCCTTGAACGGAGGCCTGGGAGCCTCCATGGCCAATGGCTCGGCTGCAAGTTCCATGGACGCACTGACACAGGCTTACTCAGGGATGCAGCAGTACACGGCCTCAGCCCTGCCCTCCCTCTACAGCCAGTCTCTGCTGCAGCAGAGCGTGGCTGGCAGTCAGAAGGAAGGTGAATACATCCTCAACAAACACACAACGTTTTCCGCACTCGCAGCGCATGGATAATTTGCTGAACTAAACGTGAATAATTGCCTTTGAGTGCTTCCAAGGTTGTATGTAACTTTAGCTCCTGGTTTCTTACAAAATGGAGTAGGGCCAGAGGGCGCCAACCTGTTCATCTACCACCTGCCGCAAGAGTTCGGGGACCAGGATCTCCTGCAGATGTTCATGCCTTTCGGAAACGTGGTCTCTGCCAAAGTCTTTATTGACAAACAGACCAATCTGAGCAAATGCTTTGGTAAGTGGACATAGATTTGTTGTGTAATTGGTGAGTAGGTGTGGGGTAAACTGAAATTACCACAGGATCTGACTGGGGCACCTTTTTAAAGTGGTTTGTTTTAAAACTGAAGTACTTGTCTTTGTGTAAAGATCAGAGTTCTATTACTCTGGGTAGCTTAGCAAATACCTTGAAATAATGTCTTGTATTTGAGAGGATCCATTTCCTAAAGAAGAGTGGCTGGATATCAGGGCAGTTTTAGGTTGCTAACCTGAAGCTGAGCTTTTCCTTCTAGATTTGGCAATTTAGCAGCTTGAGTTAGATGTGATTCGTTGATTAGGAACTTAACCCTGAGTAAATAAAAATTGACTCAGCGTAACACTAAATAAGAACGGGATGTGATTTACTCGGTGGTGGTCGACTCCAGCCAAGCGGCAGACTCCTTCATGTTTTCATTATGTTGCTGATCCAACACCTGGGAGTTTCTCCTCTGCATGTTCTGCAGGAACCTTTTAACTATCTATTAATTAGTTCTCCTCCTGAGAACTACAGCTGGCCACCCTGGATCTATAACATTTTATTATGTATTTTTATTCAAAGACTTCTCCTTGGTCATTGTAGTTTCAGTAAAATACTTATTGTGCAGCATTTTAAACAGCAATTTTGTGAAATGCCAATATAGAATGGCATAAGTAAAACAAGTTATCAGCGGGTTAATTAGCTGAGCTACCTGCTCAGGTAGCCACACTGCTTATCGACAACTTAAGTGTTAGAGAATCTGAAATATCTAAATGTAGTTTATAAAGTGACGCTGCCTCATTATAATATTGATGGTGCAAGTTTACTTTCTAATTCTGGTTTTCAAAGCTCAAAATATTTTTTTATTTTTCCATCAAATCATAGTGTGGAAGCCTTGGGGTTTCTGCAGCCATGGGGTTGGTTTTAGGGTCGATGGACTGCAGAACGTCTCCATGTTGCTCCCAGAGAGATTATTCACAAGACTGCCTGGAATCGCTTCAGTCACATATTTTCATATTTCTTAGTTTACACCACATAAGCTAATCTTTTGTTAGTTTATATTTTGTCATTTTTATTTCTCCATATTTATGCACATTGTTGAGCTGGAGTTCAGAAAGAATTCAAGGAAAGCCAAATCTTAAACTGAGTCCATGATGCAGAGGAATTTTGAAAATATCTTATAGAATCACTTTCACCCCAAAGATCCATCCCCTTTAAACCAATGCAGAAACTTGATCAAATACTGCAGTACTTTGGCATTTAGCTGGCAAGGCTGCCCCCAACTGGTGACTAAATGTTACAACAATTAAGTCTGGAGTCTAAAGTCGGTCCTCAATGGCCGGCATCCTGCATGTTTTAGTTCTTAACAACCTACTCAGCATGTCATTGTTCTTCTTAGGCCTTGTAATGAGCCATCATTAGATCCAGGTGCGTTAAACCACGGAGCATGCAGGATGCCGGCCCTCGAGAACCGACTTTGGGCTCCACTGGTCTAAAATCTGCATACAGACTCGAGTAAATGTGTCCAAACATCCAGACTGTCTGATGAAACAAGCAGAGTGTTTTGGGCTCTGCTGTAAAGCACAGAGGGTCCTTCATGTTGTCTGTGGTGTTGGTGCATTACACCAAGTAGCTTTAGGAATGGATGAGCCAGGCTGATGATATGCTTGTGTTTTGACCCCTGACCTCCACTCTATTAATGCTTAAAAGCTGCATCTAAGGCAGGAAACCAGCCAGTTTAATCCTACTCAGAATAACATTGTGGTTCAGTTTCTGTTTTAACCAAATCTTAGCTATAGTACAGATGTAACTATAGGAATCAAACAGAACTGTGTTCAGTGATCGCATGAAATTTTAATGCGTCTTCTTCCTTACTTATTTTATTTTTTTAGGGTTCGTCAGCTATGACAATCCTGTCTCCGCGCAGGCTGCCATTCAGGCCATGAACGGTTTCCAAATCGGCATGAAGAGGCTGAAGGTTCAGCTGAAGCGCTCCAAGAACGACAGCAAACCCTACTGATCCTTGCCTGGGGCCTCCCCCCCAGCCCCCTTCCCTGCTCAGTTCTAGCACTGCTAGGGTAAGTTCACCCTCCTGCCAAGGTCACCACAGCAGAGACTCAGGGTGGGGTCAAAGGGGACAGGAGCCCACCACAGGAGGAAGACTCACCCTTTTCCTTAAACGAAAAGAAAAAACAAACGAGAAAAAAAAGGTTGCTAAGATCTCTCCACGTTTTTTGCTGTATTTCATTCCTGCGGTTTTTATTATGTACTTTTGCGTCTGAAATATTTTAATGTATATTATTATTTATGACTATCACTGGAGTCAGTGTTTGCTGGAGGTATTTTGTGTCACTGTAATTAGTGGAGAGCATCAGATGTGTTTCCATGCCACTTCATTGCCTTCAGGTCAAGTGAGCCAGGTTGACTAAGGATCAGTTGTTGTTGAAGGGCTGAGGCGAGGCCGCACAGACCCTCAGCCAGAGCTTCAACCTGCTTTTTACTTCTCATCTGTAGTCTGTCATGTTGTGTCGTCGTCGTGAATATCTAGCAGTCTTTTCTGTTTCCCCTCTTCTGTTTTCTTGTCTGTTTACATTCATTGACTAAGCCATTTTAAGCTAGGCTACCTCTTTTGTCCCCCCCCTCTATTAACAACCTCCTCCAGTCATTCCATCCATCCTCCAAGTCTCCCACAAGGGACTGGGCTCTAGATGGATCTCTTTCGGTGCCAAGTATAAAAGTATGTGCATGTCAGAGTCTGCCATAAGTCCTAGTGGTGTCACTTCTGTAAATCGGTGTGTTTTTTTTGTGTGTCAGGAGGGAGGGGGGAGGGATGTGTTTACCCTGCTGTCCTTGCTGTTACGTGGTGACTTGCATTATTTTTTTTGTTGTTTATTGTGCCTCATGGCTTTTAAAAAAATTTCTTGTGCTGTGCCCCTAACTTTCTCTTCTCTCCTCTTTGTCCTGTCTCTCCTCTCTCTCTCTCTCTTCGTGTTTTTGTTCCTTTTTTAGAACAAATCTCCATGCCTGTTTGCTCATCATTAGCCTAGCATGTCTTCATGATGTTGAAAGCCAAGCCAAACCCCCTCTCCCTGGCCTCATCATCCCACCATTGTCTGTGATGTCTCTCTAAGCTCGCCTGACCAATACCCGGCCACCCACTGACCCTGACCTTAGCTCAACCTGATTTTTCTGCATGTATGATCATGTTTTTTCTTTTGTTTTTGTTTTGTTGTTTTTTTTTTCTCGCTTTTTTTTCTATAAGAAAATGTGACGGGCAGGAGAGAGGTCAAGCATATTAATGTGAAAACTTAGCTGCAATGATTTCATTGAAGAGATGTTTTTTTTCTGTTAATATTTTAAAAACCTGTGGGATTTCTAATTTTTAATTTAGCTATGTATTTTCTTTTTACCTCTCTCAGTAATAGTTCACTTGAAAGTTGAATACAGGGATTGGCACACATGTGCTATTTGGTGCCATTAGCAATATTTTGGCTTCTTAAAGGAAAAAAACAAAACAAAAAAAAAAGATTCTACAGACCACTTTTCCAACATTTTTTCAAAGTCTGACCAGTAAAAAATCGCTCTCGGCGATCTGTTTCGATCTCTACATTATGTGGGCAGTGTGACGATTTACATCAAGGCTATTTAAAATATTTTCTTCTTTCATTTACAAAAATAAGTGTATTTACCTTTTTATTAAACTATCAATGGCACAATAAAAGGTACATTTGCTCTGCTGAGAGAAATGACTACCTACATGAGTCAACTTTTTTAGAACTGATTCACAAATAGACAATCTGTGGTTTAAATGCACACTTAGATTACCTATATTTTGTACCATTGAATCTATAGAGGTTTAACTAACAACCCAGGCACAACTTTGGGTTTTTTGTAGATTTTTGTTGTATTGTCATCTATGTTGGGGAGTGGGAGGGGGGAGTGTTTAAATTTATTAGTCTCTTTTTTTTTTTTCTTTAAAAAAAGGACTAAAATTTGAGTTTGGTGACCACTTGCTGGTCATTTGTAGTAAATTTAGTAAAATCCTGGTTTAATTAAAAATGACGTCTGGTTTAAGAATTTTAAGGGCAAATTTTGGGAATTTTTTTAAATTTTTTCTGTTATATCAAGTGTTCAACTTCAAAGGTACGTCTGGTTGACTCTGTGAATTTTTTTCTTTTTTTTTCATTACTAACTTAATCGATGGATGTTTCACTTTGGTTTAGTTTGGATTGCCTCATGATTGAAAAATTATTTACAATGTCTGTTAATCACCCATGGACAATGTTGTTTTCATTTTTTTGTTTTTTTTGGTTGTTGAAGTGCCCATGTGTCAAACTCTTGTTTTTGAATACACAACTTTTTTGGGGGTTTATTTGCTGTAATATCTAGTTTTTCTTTACACACACACACGCAACACTTAATGTGGTTGCATCAGTGGGAGCCCCTGAAGAGGAGATCACTTGGACAAAAACAACCTGTGGGTCTCTGCACATTTTAGACACACGTTTGCTTTTTATCTAACCTGTTTGCTGTTTTCTGATTTTTATTTTTTTCTCGCATGGCACATTTGAAAAGCTCCACCACTTTAGTGTTGGGATACAAATACATTCCATTATTCTGCACCAAGTTTACACTTTTTATCAGGGTGAAATTTTCTCTCTTGTGCTACACATTGTTAAAACAACCCTGCTAAAAATAACCACTTCACCCACCTTCCACCCCTTAAAGAAGAAAAAAGAAAAAAAAAGGGTTCCTAAACAAACTGCTTACCTGGTGGCGCTAAAGAGTTGTCAACTCAGGGGTTTTTATGTGTTTAAAACTTCAACACGCAGGATTACGACACAAAATGCACACTTTTCTCACCATTTTTGAATCTTTTTAAGTTGGGATTTTTTTTTTCTTTTTTTTTTTTCCTTTTATTATAACCCAAAAATATATATATTAAAAAAAAAATACCAAATTTGCAACAGCGCTCAAGAAAAGTGTTCTAGTTTTGTAAGGAAATGTGAAGCACAATTGTGGGAGCTAAACACTTTGACAGAATGTGGTGAGTGTGTGTGATTTTGATCCAAAATTTTCAAGGTACCACTGATTTCTCTTTTAATATGGGCATGTGCTTTTTACAGTGTTTTTTCTATCCAAATGCAATACAATATTCAAAGTGCCATATATAAATATATGTCTAGAAACTGCCTACACATTGTTATTAGGCCTTGGTTTAGAGGTTGCTGCAGTTTGCCTTTTTTCCCATTTAATTTGTTTTGTTTTTGGTTTTTTTCTGGTCTGTTAATGCCAGTGTCATAAAGCTCTTTGTTACCTGCTAATGTCCTCACCTCCCCCCTTCTCTCTCTGCCTCTTTCTCTGTGCTGCGTTATCGGTAAATGTGTTTTGTGATGTACTCGATTTGAACAGTTGGTTTTTAAAAAATAAAAATGTAGATAAACAACAATAAACTTCCCAATACATTTGAAGGTTAAGCGTCTCAGTGCGTATTGAAACACTTCGTGTTGCCAAATGTGTTGTGATCATCTGTTTTTGTTTTGTTTTTTTCCCCCGGGTGGGAGGTTGAAGTTGAAAAGCGAGCTAAAGCATAAAAGTGAGCTTTGAGGGGTCACATGTTATGACAATTAGATCGCAGGTGTTTTGCAAAGTAGTTTGTGGTGTTAAATAAAAAAATCGATAAAAACAAAAAAAAAAGCACAATGTATAGTCAGAGCAGTCCCAACAGGAACTGGACTCACTTCAGGGGCTTCCATCTCAAATCTCCATCAGCTCTAACAATCACTTTTGACTCTTGTTGTTTCTCCTTTTGAAGTGCTTTTTCTTCTTTTTCTCTTCTTTTTTGTGTGGGTAGCTTTGCATCTCTGTAGATGAGTTGATCTGGGGAAAAACAAGTAAAGAAAAAAAAACAACTTATTTTCTTGTCTACTAATCAGTAGGACTTTATTCATGGTCCACCAATAATTTAATAGATGTTTCGTCTTGTCTCGAGGAAAGCCAAAGTGAGTGCATCTTGATGTGAGCTGTATTATAAACACACACAGTTAGTTCATTTCTGTCCAAACTTTTGGAAAGAGGGTGGGATTTTAAAAAAAGACGTATTCAGGCTGTCCCGATTTCTACAACTGGTTGTTCATATGTATTTTGTACCAGTGAAGCTTTTTATATTGGAAATTAAAGGAAAAAACGAAAAAAACATCTATATTGAAAAGAAAAAAAAACATGTCTGGCTTCTCAATGCGGCCTTGCCTTGAGTTTGGCCTTTGGCGATGTCCATCTTTGATTTTTTTTTTTTTTTTTGTCATGCTTTAGCCACTAAAAGATGCCTGAGTTTGATTTTTACTCGGATCTCTACGTGGGTCCTCACTTCGTTAATCAGTTTCGGGGGAGGGTTGGGATCCTCTAAATCGTGGTAAGTTTCATGTTGGTGATTGTGCTTTCCACATAATTTAATGGTCAGGATTTTTTTGACTACTTGTGTGGATAATTGTCTTAGTTAAAAAGTTGCGTGTTTAGTTTAAAGCTTTGCTTTTTACTTGTGTAGTTTTTGTTTTCCTTCCCACCATAGCGGAGTGTGTAGCTGGAAGACCGTTTTTCTTTTTTTTTTTTTTTTTTTTTTGTTTTGATCAGTGTTCGTTTGTGTGGTGTGTTTCTTTGCCTCTGTCTCGAAATTAAACCATTTCCCCTAATATGGACTGTGTGTCTCTGTCTGTTTTGTGCTCGTCCGGTGTTGTACAGACATTTTATGGACCACCCTTCCCACTCCCAGTGTGTCATGTCTCTCTTGTGCTTCTCTTTGCTGCAGCCTTTTTAATGAGTCGAGCTTTTGCAGATCTGATGTCAAGGTCTTTTAGAGCTAATTAAAAATAAATGTAGTCCATTTTCAATATGCGCTAGACATTAAGTTGCTGCAGAAAACCATTAATAAAAAAAACTTTTTTTTTTTTTTTCTGGTTCTACTTAACAATTTACCTTAGTCTTGACCTTAAACACACTTCCATAGTTTTTTTTTTTTTTTTTTTTAGGGTTTTTTTCTGGTGATTGACCAGAAATGGAGACTGTTTTGACAAGATCACTAAAAGTTGGACTTTTCAATCTGGCGTTTAAAAGTGGAAGGAGGTTTGCGACAACCCACTTAGAAGAGATAAAAATTAATTGCTTGTTTCTGAAAACTCTTAATTTCTGAGCAAATTATTTAACATCTTTGTGGATAATTACATGACATGTTTGAGAAACGCTGGTTCTGAGGCATCGCGGCCCCAAATGACAACCTAACATGCCAAAGAGCCTCAGCCTTAAACCACAAATGTGTTACAACATTGCAAAAAATATATATATATATATATACATATACACATATAAGAGGGTCTACTGCCATATTACTGTTTACACGCCAACAAATCAGTCCATCAACCCGATTATCTAAACATGTATTGAAAAACAAGGTAAAATTTTAAGAAAAAGTACAAAAGCATTGCTGTGTAATAGCGCCACCCAGTGGTAAAATAATCAAATTATTCAAGTAATAAAGTAAAAATTGACATTTTAATTTTGAACCATGACAAAAGCCTGTGTTAAGTCTTGATATAACTTTTTATTTAATATCCATTACTATATCTCAATCCATGTGAGAATTGAAAAGACAAGGTTTTGTAGATATCCAGGTCTGCTGGGTGTTTAGAAAAGCACTCTTCTGTTTTCAAACTGGGATCATGTTGTTTTTTTTTTCATAAATATATAGACGTCTGTATTCTGCAGGTAAGGACACATGTACCTTTTCATATAGGAGTGGAGAGTAGTATGAAAAATGGTTCACAACCTGAGCAAAACCTTGAGGCCTTTATACTGTTCAGTATTCTGTTACACCACAAACAATGTTTCATTTGGATTTTAAAATGACCAACACAAAGCAGTAGTAATTTTTTAGCTGGGAAGGAAAACGACATGGATTTTCAGTATCTTCTAGGACCAAATCTAAAAACTGTGTTCTCTATTCAGCCTCCCTGGTCGTTACAAAATAACATTTCTATTTTGTTATACTGCAGATGGAGAATGTGTAAACTTAGCTCTGCAAAAGTTGGACTGATGTTTTGAGGTTACAATAGCGATTCTTGTTTATATGAAAGAACACGAATCCAGATTGGACTGACTAGGACAACGTGGCCTGCAGTGTAGTTTGTCTTTAAGAAACTACATTTAAATGTACAACCAGGAGAAAAAACATAACACCTGACAACCTCAAAGTGGAAAGAGGGGCGAGAGCGGTATTAAAATTTCAAGGTGCCCCTGAACGCATCAGATGTACGTCGTTCACTCGCTTGTTAAAGTGGTCACATCAAATATACGTCTTTTAACAAGCAGAAACAGGATAAATTAGGGTCGGTTCTAGATATAATATTTGTCCTGAATAATAAAAGAAAAAAATATGGATTTGAGTTGTTGTGAAACGTGTCCATGCCTTTCGGCCAATCCGTAGCCGGTGCGGCATCTCCTCCCAGTTCAACGGCAGTAATGGCCGCCGTCTTGTAGCCCCACGGCTTGGGGAGAGCCACTGTCACCCGAGGGGGATTAAAGATTTATTACTGGAAACATGTCGGCCGTGTTTTTTCTGAAAAAGTCTCTGAGCAGACTCCCATCAAGTACTGCTCGGCGCCTCTTCGCCTGCCACTATCACACCGAGAGAGGAGTGTATGGATACCGACCGAAGCAGCTCGCCGGGAAGCACAACGAGTCACAGAGGGACCGCGTCGCTGCACTGAACCAAGGTGGGTACGCGTTAAATTACGGCACGAAGAGCTGTTAAGGATGTGGAGGGGATACATGGAGGCTACAGCAGTGAAATGTGTGCTAATTATTTGTCTTTGGGTGATGTATTAATCGGAGCATCACCCACTTGAGCTAGCTCTTCGTGTGTTGTAGGCAGCTAGCTGGTTTGCACTTGTGTTTATCTGGAAGAGTCGAGTTTCTTCTTCAGAGCAGAGGCGACACCAAGAGGGGACTCAGGGGGGGGACGATGACCAACTTCACTAAACAGAAGAGTTATTTCATTTTTATTCTCCAGAAATTCAGTTCAAATATAAAACCTGTATAGGTTCATTACGCACAGACTGATGAGAGAAGAAAAAGGAATGTTTATTTAATGACATATTTAGTAACAAGGTGGGCTTCTTTTCACATGGATTACTGCATTGAGTATGGTTTGGATCAGTCTGTGGTTTTGCTCAGGTGTTAAGACTTTACACCTTAACAGCAGCCTTCATCCAATCTTGATCTGATGTTTATCATCTTCCTCTTAGCAATGCCTCAGATTGCTTATGGAGATTGTCAGTACTTTTTGCTGGCCAGTCACACACAGTGATGCCACCGCCATTAAACCAAGTATGAGCATAATGTAAGACTGCTATTAAAATAGTTTTTTAGTGCAATCAGAATTTCAGGAAAAATGAATTTTGATTCATTCATAAATTCAAGGTTCATTGTGTTTATCAAATTTGAGCAAAATAAATGCTTTAAATATTTTTTTTAATGAATTTGTGAGCTTTTTGAACTGGATAACTGAAAAGCTTTTTGATGAAATTCAAACTTTTTGAGAAGCATGGGTATGCGTTGTATTTTTCTGCAATTATTTAAGGGAGCAAATTACATTTATTTATTCATGGTAGATTCAGTATTTGTTTTTAATGAATACATTTTATGTTCTACCAAAGCAACACACTTTATAAACATCATGATATTCTGATCTGTCCTCCACCCTGTCCAAACCTCTTCACGCTTCAGCCATGCTTAATGGCAGCATGTTCTTTGTCCTCCGCTCAGATCACGGTCTCGCCCGCCTGGTGGAGGCGTACAGAACACATGGACACAAGGCTGCAAAAATTAACCCCCTACTACCTCAGCAGCCCGTTGTGGACCATGTCCCGGAGATAGACATGCTGGCCGGTGCCGTCAGAGGAACGCTCAACACCTCAGGTAAGTTTCATAAAGACCTAATCAGGGTCGTGTCTTTCACACATTCCGAATTATGTTATTTCAGACTCTGTAGCAGGTTGTCTCTTGCTTCACTTCTGAAAATCAAATGTTGAACTTTATGCAAATATTGAGTTGGAGCCAGCGGTTGAATTACGTCGTGTGTCTTCACCGCCTGCATGAATAACAATTTAGTTTACTTCACGTTCGTTAAGTAAACGCTCGTTTACGTAAGGAGCTGAACGCTCAGCAGTTTCAGCTCGTTCCCTGTATCTTTAATGCCACATTTCTGTGCTGTCCTCTTTTTCTGTCTGCTTTTTACATTAAGGAAGTTTGAATGTTATCTAAGTACTAATGTTGAAAAGGATGGGCACACAAACACAAAAGATTGAATCCCTGCACCTTAGGAAAGGATTAACTCACTAAACCGTTCCAGAAAGTACCAGCCCGGACTTGCTTCACCTTTTTTTTTTTTTTTACTGCTAGTTTTAAACAAGTAACTTATTTCATAAACGTTTAATAAAAAATACATTCTGAGTTTTGTGTCAAATTGAGAAACTTGATAGAAAAGTCTTGAATTATTTTCAAATAAAGTCTTGAAAACATCTATTGGATTAGATATTAGATACTATGTTTCTCTATCTGTGTCATATTTGTATAATCTTCAAGGCCTGCAATGTCACATTGCACAATAACTCCACATGAAACCCCGTCCATTAACGCTTTTTGTTTTTTCCATCCCTTTTCTTTAGGAGACGTACGTCTCGGTTGGGTGTGGTGGAGTTTTGTTGCTACAGCTACAAACATATTTGAAACTTCTTTCCCAATGAGTTAAATATCTGTGCTTTAAATGAAAGCATCAAACACAGAAAAAAAAATCTAAATTTCCATCTCAAACTCTTAGCTTTGAACTAAGTTGCAACATAATAGACAAAAGTGCAAGGGAAAGTGTCATCCAGGATTAAAAATGCCATGACTCTATAAATGAGTTGAGTATATATTTAGTTATATACCAACAGAAATAACAGAGACATGCATGAAATGTATTTTAAAATTATGAAACGCATAAATGTAGAAAATGAATACAAAATAGAACCCATTATTTTAGAATTAGAATTTGTCAAGCACAGGGAGATTAAATGAGAAGCATCTGCATCTGTAATTATTTCAATATTTATTCCAGTGTCACAGCACATTGTGAATTTATCATTAAATTCAGTGAGCAGAACAAACATCGCGGTGCGACTGTGGCTTAGTGGGTAGAGTAGTTTTCTTGTAATTGGAAGGTTGTTGGTTCAATTCAGCCGCATGTCAACATGGCCTTGGGCAAGGCACCTTACTCCGAGTTGCTTATACATAACGTATAAATGGTCGAATGCAAGTTCAGTCCATTTACCATTGTACTGGTCTGGCTATGGAAATAAATAAAAAATGAATGGAAGTCAATGCAAAGTCCTTGTGAAGATAGAAAGACACACTTGTGTGGTTGTGGTAAAGTATTTCAGGAGTGTAACCAAATAACTTGTGTAAACTTGTTGCAGAACGAAGCGATTCAGAGGACTGACTTAGGCTTAATTAACAAAGTTATCAAAGGTGGTTTGAAATACCTGTTTAGTCAAGTAATATTAGATATTTTTGTATACACATATTCAAGTAAAAAAAAGGATTGAAAAGCTGTTCTAAGCTTGTGAAGTCATTCCTTAAGGTCTTGTTTACCTCTTCTCCATTCATGCGCACACCTAACCCTCAGTGTGTTCTCCCTTGTTAAGGCCTGCGTCATTTTGGGAAGGCTCAGGCCTCGGCGGAGGAGGTCCAGACCTATCTGGAGCGGGTCTACTGCGGCCACCTGTCCGTGGAGTCCGGCCAGCTGAGCAGTCTGGAGGAGAGGGAGTGGTTCGCCGACCGCTTCGAGGAGCTCAAGAGGGAAGGCTTCTCTCCAGAGGAGAAGAAGCACCTGGCTAAGCTAATGCTGGAGTCTCAGGTGGGTCTAAGAGGACGTGTGCAGGTATGCAGTCTGGTGGGGAAATAAGGAAACGTTTTAGGCTTATTTCCCCACTGTGTGTAGGAGTTTGACCACTTCCTGGCCACTAAATTTGCTACTGTGAAGCGCTACGGAGGAGAGGGAGCAGAGAGCATGATGGGATTTTTCTATGAGCTCTTCCACCAGTCGGCCCACAGCGGAGTGACAGACGTCGTCATCGGGATGCCCCACAGAGGCCGCCTGAACCTCCTGACAGGCCTGCTGAAGTTCCCACCAGAGGTCAGAGAGATGTGATTAAAGAAAACATTGTTGCTACGGTGCAACCAAGACAACGCTCAGATTGCTTAGCTTGCTCTCATTGCTCAGCTGCAATAAAGTCACAGTTTTGCGCTAAAGCAGGTTGTTCTCGCTGCTGCCCCCTGTAGCTCATGTTCCGTAAGATGCGTGGACTCAGCGAGTTCCCCGACACCTCTCCTGCTATCGGCGACGTTCTCTCTCATCTCACCTCGTCTGTGGAGTTGGACATGGGAGCAGGGCACCCTCTTCACGTCACCATGCTGCCCAACCCATCTCACCTGGAGGCCATCAACCCGGTGGCCCAGGGCAAAACGAGAGCGAGGCAGCAGCTGAGGAAAGAGGGAGACTATTCGCCTGAGGAGGGCGCCTACCCCGGGGACCAGGTCATCTGTCTGCAGGTACTTACAGCGTGCATTTAAGCACAGACGACTGAATATCTGCTCCTGATTAGTTTGAGCAAGTAAGAAAATCTAAAATTCATAGCTGGTAAACTCATCCATCAAGGTTTTAAGATTCAAAACATTTCAGAACTCTTGTTCTTGTATTTTGCCTTTAGCGACAGATTGATACTTCAGGCCGAAACAGGCAAGAAATCTCTACCAAATAGTCTCGTTGCACTTTTTCTCTTTTTTTTTTTAGTGACTAAAGCATTTTGTTCCCACTGAATCAGACGTCGTCTTTGTGACTTTCTGTACAGTTCAGTCTCCCTGGGAGTTTTTTTTAAATATTTGTTTTATTTCCAGGTTCACGGTGACGGGTCGTTTACCGGCCAGGGAATCGTTCCAGAAACGCTGACCCTTTCAAACCTGCCTCACTACAGAGTGGGCGGCAGCATTCACCTCATAGTGAACAACCAAGTGGGTTACACCACTCCGTCAGACAGGGGAAGATCCTCTCTGTACTGCAGCGACGTTGGTGAGTTAAACTGTCAAGCTGCGTCTGCAGCCCTCAGGAGAGCAAGTAGACGGTTCAAAATTAGCTCTACAGCTAAAAGTCATTTTAGTGATCAATTATTCTGACGATTAATTGAATAAAAAGAGCCTATTTTGTTGTTTTGTTTTAAGGCTTTTTATAAAATATTGGCAATACATTCAAATATGCAAATAAAAAAGAAGTTTTAGTTCCTTTTTGAATAAGAAAATTGTGAAAAATGCGATAGGAACATTCCTTCAGTTGAGCGCTGGGTCTTTGGAGCGAAGGACGCAGCAGGCAGCAGAAAAATACTTTCTGACATCGACCTGTGAAAAGCTCAGGCCTTTCTGCTTGATTTAACATCAACACAGCGAAGGGCGGCTCTGTTGGTTTTTAAGGATTAATGGATTATTAACTTTTTTCTTTCCTTTTTTTTTTTTTTTACAAAGTGGGTGAAGCTAAAACCTCCACTTGAAGAGTTCTGGGTAGAACAGAGTTACAGTGGTTTTATCTTAAATTCAAAATGATTTTACTTTTTGTAAAATTTTGCTTATTTAATCTTAATTACTGCTCTGAGTATGTTGTTTTATTTTTGAGTCTGTGTACTCAGTTAATGATTAATTGATTGCTAAATTAGTTGAGGATTATTTCCGTAATCGATTAATCTGATTAATACTTTCACCCTTAATCAAAATAAAGCAAAAACATCCTGGTGCGAATCACGCTGTAATTATGAGTGTTTCTCTTTTCCGAAGGTAAGATGGTGAACTGTGCTGTGATCCACGTGAATGGCGACGATGCAGAAGAGGTGCTGCGAGCCGCCAGGCTGGCTGTGGACTACCAGCGGCAGTTCAGGAAGGACGTCATCCTGGACCTGCTCTGCTACCGTCAGTGGGGCCACAACGAGCTGGACGAGCCGTTCTTCACCAACCCGGCCATGTACAAGATCATCAGGTCGGTTTGCTTTCACCTCGTGGGTCAAAGGTTGAGTAAGACAACGATCAACAGATCACATGATCAAATACGATGAGCTCGACAATTTCCATTTGGATCTTCAGAGATGCTCTCGTTTATTGTTGTTGTTGAAAAACCACCCAGAACAAAATAGTTTGCACTGAAGTTTTTATTTTTAAACTGTCCTTGTCATTTGGCCTATGATCGCGATGAGTTAATTGTCTGGAAAAGTCTTCTTCACGCGTCTCTTTCCTCCTCTCAGATCGCGTCAGAGTGTCCCCGACTCCTACTCGGACCAGCTGATATCTGACGGTCTGATGACGGAGGCAGAGCGAGCAGAGATCAAGTCCAGCTACTACGGCGCGCTCAACGACAAGCTGTCCGGCATGACCCTGTACAGCCCCCCGCCCACCAACCTGCAGGGCCGCTGGGGGGACCTGGTGGAGCCCCAGGGCAGAGTCACCACCTGGGACACGGGCGTCCCCGTCCAGTTGCTGCAGTTCGTCGGAGCGAAGTCCGTTGACATCCCCGAACAGATCTGCCTGCACAACCATCTCCTGAAAACCCACGTACAGGTGCAGCGGTGGTCTCGGGCGGAGGCTCTCGTTCTGCCACCGCAGGCTAAGCGCTGTCGTCTTGTTTTCTGTCTGAACTCAGGCTCGTTTGCAAAAGTTGGAGGAGGGCACCAAGCTGGACTGGTCGACAGCGGAGGCCCTGGCTTTCGGCTCTCTGCTCTGCCAGGGTGTGTGTGAGCATTTCCCTTTGACTGTTTGTGTTTTGCTTGCACTGCAAAAATCAAAATCTTACCAATTATTTTTGTCTCATTCCTTTTACCAATACCTTAGTACAATTGAAATAAGAGAAAACTAAATTATTTTTTCAGCAACTTTTTACTTGTAAGTCAGTAACTCTTGAAAATAAATTTCAAAAAGTTTTTTTCACTCATACAAAGACATATTTTTTGATTCAGATGAAAAACTGTGCCAGTGGAAATGGTACTTTCTGTATCTATAAACAAGAATTATACTTGCACGTGTTGCTGAAAAGTTACGTTTAAGTTATTTTTGTCTTAATTTAAGTGTGCTAAGATATTCGCCCTGGAAACTAGACAAAACTACTTGGTAATATTTTCTC
Source organism: Phalloptychus januarius (assembly GCA_902982915.1). NCBI lineage: Eukaryota > Metazoa > Chordata > Actinopteri > Cyprinodontiformes > Poeciliidae > Phalloptychus > Phalloptychus januarius. The sequence goes on along the minus strand of CADWAE010000471.1, from coordinate 13,604,114 downwards.
TTCAGTGTAAATATCGATCTATAAATGTTGCAGGCTTTCATATCCGAATAAGCGGCCAGGACGTCGGACGAGGCACGTTCAGCCAGCGACACGCCATGCTGGTGTGTCAGGACACCAACGACACGTACGTTCCTCTGAACCACATCAGCTCCCAGCAGACGGGATTCCTCGAGGTAAAAAAAATAAACATTAGCTACAGTTTGGAGACGAGTCAGGATGTCCTTGGAAAATGATCTTGTGCGTTCAGGTGTGCAACAGCCCGCTGTCGGAGGAGGCGGTGCTCGGGTTCGAGTACGGCATGAGCATCGCCCAGCCCAAGCTGCTGCCCATCTGGGAGGCGCAGTTCGGAGATTTCTTCAACGGGGCTCAGATCATCTTCGACACTTTCATCTCAGGAGGTCGGCCTCGGTTAAATCACTCCTTCTAACGTGAAACGGTGAACCGGGGCTGAGTCAGCTGTTTGGTCTGCAGGTGAAGCGAAGTGGCTGCTCCAGTGTGGGATGGTGATCCTGCTGCCTCACGGCTACGATGGAGCCGGACCCGAACACTCGTCCTGCCGCATGGAGCGCTTCCTCCAGGTGCAGCTCTGCGCTCATGTCACGCTTTTAAATGCAGACATTTAAACCCAAATTTTACGTGTTTGGATCTCAATAGTCTGAACATAAATGAGGTCAGAAAAAAAACTGGATGACGACAATCTTCAGGCTGGTGCTTTGGTCTCAACTGTCCCTGTTTTTTGAAGGACAGTTTTGCTCACAGAGACCTCATAATTTATTTTATTTGTGGTTTGTTTTGTTTTGCTGATTTATTTTGGATAGAATTAGAATGTAATGTTACCATTTCTATTATATGACTTGAAAATAGTCTCAAAACAACAATATAATCTTTTATTGCTTTCTGAGACAGTTTATCCTCCAGCAGAATTTGTCATCATATCAGGTCTAGCTACAATGTGCTAAATGCAGCTGCGTTTTTAGCTTAGCATTAAACAAAAATAGATCGGTGGTCCACAGTTCAAAATGTAAATACATTCCACAGCTTTGGACCAGCTACAGTAAATGAACAGTTACCCCATTGTTTGAACTTTCACCTGGGGTCTTTGGGATTATTGTGTTGTTGAAAGAGCCATTTATGCCTAGATTTTAGCCCTCTGACCTAAACTGTCAAATACATTTGTTTGGTTCCAAGTCAGTCACAAACAGTGAAAAACCTGCCAGGAAGAGTGAACAGATTTCCATCCAGGTTTGTGTCAGAGGCTCGTTGATTGCTACAAAAAAAGTCTGGTATCCCTGCAACATGCTTAGGGACTTTTATTGCTACACATTTAAATCGAAAGCAATTTATAGGTTATAAATAAATCCTCCCTGGAAAAAGAAACGTTTTGGTAAATTCTTAAAAAAATCTAAATAATGGCATTCGTGCTTGTGATCAATGTATTCCAATGTATCTTGTATATCAGTGTAAAGGAGGTGCAGCCTAGATATTACACTCTGCAAGGTTAATGTATAAGATATCCTCTAGAGATTAGGATGCGGTAGCTCAGATGTGGTTTCAGGTTAAAGATGAGTCTGTTTCCGCTTTACTCTGCACCAGATTTCTAGATCACGTAAAATTCTGACTTAAAACATTTAAGTCCCTTTTCATTTCCTGTCAAATCTCGGAAGGAAATCAGGCCTCGCTTGTTTGCTTTTCGTCTGTCAGATGTGCGACAGTAAAGAAGAGGGTGTGGACGGCGACACCGTCAACATGGCAGTGGTCAACCCCACCACTCCGGCCCAGTACTTCCACCTCCTCCGGAGACAGATGATCCGAAACTTCCGCAAACCTCTCATTGTGGTCGGACCCAAAACACTGCTCAGGTTTTCTGTAAGAGGAAGCTTTTACTTTTTAGAGTACGAGTTGTTTCTTTTTCCTCCAGTATTTCCACGAGAAGTAATCAAAGATGTTTGTTTATGACAGGGAGCGGTGTCCGGTCTGAGTGAACTGGCACCGGGAACGTCCTTCAGGCCGGTGTTGGGGGACACTTCTGTCGCTGCAGAAAGGTACCACCTGACTTTTAACTGGGAAAACTGAGCATTTTGTTTTGTGACTGATTTTGAATCTTAACTTTTAGGTTTTGTCAAGACTTAAATCTCCTTGTATATATTCTAGAAGAAGTTGGATGCTTATCTCAGCTCTGAAATTTCTAAAAAATCGGCAACATTTATAAATTCAGAATATCAGATGATAGACGTTTGTTGAAATCTCAAAAAGATGATAAAAAACCTTCCAGTGTTTCTCTGAATGTCAATGTCACGTTTATTTATGTAGCACTTTTGAAAACAGGTTGAAACGGCAACAAACTGCTGTGGAAAAATATAAAATCAGAATAGAATGAAATGATGAAAATAAAATAAAACTACAACATCACAAAGAAAAGTGGCAGGCCTACGAATAAAGTCTTGCTCTCTCTCGCTTTATCACAGCCCGAATAAATCGAAAGAAAAAAAAAGTTTCATTAAGAAACATTTTACATCTCCTTGCTTCCTGTGATTTAATTTTTCTCACTTCAGTAAAGCTGAAGATGTTTTTTTATAATTCACTTTTTCAACAAACATACATATTTTGAATGAGCCCAGGTTTGTCTTCCTAACTTCTTCCAGCTAAAAAGTTGTTTATGGTCCTGATCATGGTTTTAAGGAATAGGTAACATATATATCAACATTGCATTGGAGAAATCTTGAAACCTAAAACATGAACTGTTTTTCAAGAGCTCTATCTTTTCTGTCCTCTTTCGTTGCACCGGCCAGAAGCGACTGAAAAAATATCTGATTCATTCTCGTTAGCGTCCAGAAGGTGGTGCTGTGCTCCGGGAAGCATTACTACGCCCTGCTGAAACAGAGAGAGACTCAGCAGCTGGCCAGAAGGTGGCGCTGATCCGTGTGGAGGAGCTGTGTCCGTTTCCTATCGAGCCTCTGCAGCAGGAGCTCAGAAAGTATCCTAACGCTAAAGGTAGAGAGGGTTACGCTGACACACACACACCCTTCACTCGTAACACGCTCTTTAAAAATGCAATCACATCTGAGTTTCTTCTTTATTTTCACATCAGTGTGAGTAAAATTGGACCATTTTTTTATTTACTGTGCAACTAAAAACTGAACATTTGCAAGTTCCTATTTCTAAATCTCAGTCACATGGAGTATTTTCCACTTTTCTCTTCGTTTTTGTTTTGCATTTCTGATTTATTTATTGTGTCTCGTTTTAAACGGTACATTTTGTGAACGTGGTTCTGCTTTCCCAGCCTTGGAGAGCTTCCTGCTCAGCATCAGCTTAGCTTAATTTTTTTCTGAAGTCTCTTTGTGTTCGGGGTTCCTCTTTGAAAAAGCACACCTGTCCCATGTTTTGCATATTTTTATTTTGAAAGGAATTCCCCTTTGCAACAACAGGAAGTTCTGCCCTGTCCACGACTGCACAAAGGAGATGAGCTCTGCCAAGCAAAGTAAATTAAAGCCATTAACATTTTTAATCAAGGTAATAAAAAGCGTGTTTAATTTTCTATTTGCCGTGGAGCTTTTCCAAATGAGAGCTTTTTAATTGACAACATAAGTGGAATCGAATACTCTACAAAAGACTTCTTCCTCTTTACGAAGGTGGCTGCGGGCTGTTTTGGGGAAGTGGAAAACAGAAATCAAAATCAGCCAATCCTTTTTCTAAATGCTCTAATCAGGATAATCAGGGGCTGATAATGTGTCTCATTTTTACTCCAGCCTGGGCTGTGAGAGCAGTGCATGGTTAGACTCATTTTCCTCTTAGCCGGAGCCTCACCACGTGGCTTTTCCACACAGATCTCATAAAGTGTTTTGAAATATTCCTGGATTACAAAAGGCCCTATTTTCACACCCTGTAGTCCTATCAGAAACATTTCATAGCACGAAAGAGGAAATTTGATCAACTCTCGCACGACAGTTCAAAGTTGTGTAAAGAATTAAAATCAATATTTATATTTTACGTTTTCAAATTAGGAGCGGTTAAAAAACATAAAATGATTGCTTGACAGCCACCGTCAAGTTTATTTGTTCAGCTTAGCAGATGAGCACATACTTATGAAACAAGCAATAAATGTGACACTTTGTCAAATGCCGTCATCAAGGAGAAATATACATCAAATATCACGATCAATGTTCCAGTTGCTATGAATCGAAGGCATCTCTAAGCAGGTGGGTTTTTAACATTGATTAGAAGGAAATCAGCGTTTCAGCTGTTTTGCAGTTTTCTGGACGTTTGTGCCAGATTAGCATAAAAACTGAATTCTGCTCATCCATGTTTGTTTCTGGTTCTGGGAAAAGTTCAGTAAGGTTGATAGAACATCAAGAAGTCTGTAAATATTTTTAGTGCTAAGCGTTGACTGATTTTAAAATTAATATAAGTATTTTAAAAATGATTCTCTGAGCTATAGGGAGCCAGTAAAAAAATTTAAAGGTTTCTTTGGTTGATTTTTCTTGAAAAATATAAATTAAAGTCTGAAGAGTAGCACTGACAAAATTTAGATGATGTGTTTAAAAATAAAAGGCCTGATTATTTAGCATGTCGTAAATAACAATGATGGGAAGATTCACTGGAAACAAACAAAAACAGATAAAATTTTAATTCGCCTCAGCTTCTTTTAAACCTGACGAAAAATGTAATAATAAACTCCTACATGTAACGCAGATATCAACTGTATTTATTAACTGCATGCATTATTTAGGAGTTTGCATGGTTTAAAAGTTTGAGACGGTAAAATCGCATTTGATGTAACTAAACCAGGCAGGTGCACATTTGACCTGGTCGGCTGCGTAAACTCTGCACATTAACACGCACAGGCAGAGCGTTAATCAATCAAGCGTGGGCCCAGGCTTTGACTTTTTCTGTCGTCTCATTAGCAGCATCTGATGCTCAAGCATCGCTCTGCGCTTCTGTGTCCGACCAGTAAATCTCACAAAGCATCCAAAGCGTTTGTTTATCGTCTCCTGGCGTGAAGTACGGACAGAACTGAGACTCTCTATGTCTTTAAAGGGGTTTTATCATCCAGGTAAAACCGTTTTTGCTTCATGAATGTTTTTAAAGTGCAACACATACATCACACACACACCCAGGACACACAGAGTGGAGGAGTGAAAAAAGACGGTGTCTTTATTAAGAGGTTTAAGTAGTCAAAAGGACTAAATAATAAAAAAAAAAAAAAGTTTATTGCTGTCTGCATTATTAAATATGTCGACTAGAGTCCAATTTACTTTTGAGAAAGTTCCAACATCTGTTTCTGATTAGTGCCTTGAATGCTTAAAAAAAAAAAGGAAGTTTCTTTTTTTGTAAATTTTTTTTCTGGCAGAGTTAACGCAGTTAAATTCGACTGACTTTTGTAAAAAAAAAAAAAAATCTAATTACTGTGCAGAAAGTTTATCCAAGTTGAAGTTTTGCAAAGTATCTAATAAAAAAAACTGAATCTGAATATAAATGAAATTATGTCAGAAAGCTGTTTAATGATTTTAAAATTGAAATAAATCCCCAAAACTGTAATTTCAAGGTAATTTACCTAAAAGTAGTTTCTATCGCAGCTTCAGAGTCTTTTTCAAACACAGTATTTCATTAAATAAGTCCAATAAGATCCTGTAAAAAATTCATTGGAAACAGATTTTGTCTGATTATTAGGGTTAATTAAAACTAAGATAGGTCTTATTTTCCATCTAAATTCAGACGCAGATCTGGTTTGAACAGCATTACATGCTCTTACATCAGCAGGAAGCGTTCCTGTTTCTTTGTCTCATTGAAATCCGCACTGTTGTCAGCAGTCGAGCTGCTGCTCTGACTCCAGACTCTGCAGCCAGGTTGTCGGATCTTCTGCTGCACACATCTGCGGCGCACCCTCACACCCATCATGACAGCAAAGCAAAACTAGAACCTCTTCCTTCTCTCTGCGGCTGAGCAGGTGCTTTAATTGGAAGTTCAGGGTTATTGCTAATATGCCGGGATGTAGCCCAATCTGCATTTAATTGATTTATCTACTTTTGCTAACTTAAAAACTGGGAAAAATCATTTGTCAAACTGTATGCCCTCCTACAATAAGTCAAAACTTTATGGATCATCAATTGTTGAGCTGGCAAAAATAATGCTTTTTTTTTAAATGCATAAATATATTTTTGTTGCTCTTGAATGCTATGGCCTTGACGACTTGGCAAAAAGTTTGGACACCACTGTTTCTGACAGGCCCTCTCCCTGAACCACTAATAAACCAGGACAACCCTACAAAATGCTACATAAAGTCTAAGTTATGAGCAGCAGCCTTGACATTTCAGAATGAAGTATGCTCCAGTTTATCTCAGTAGGACTATATTGCTTTAATTTAAATCTCGGTAGCTCGGAATCGTCCCAGAATACATTGCAAATCCACAGTAACATGGTGTAAACATCACCAACCTGCTGAGAATACTGGTTTTACTATGAAAACATCCAACTCTACAAATTACAGTTCAGTGTAACCCGCTGCCTTTACAAGTCAGGATGTGACTTAATAATGTGAAAGTGTTGTGGATTTATTTATTTTTTTAATATTCTGCAGCTTTTTTATTTGGAGACAGATAAAAGTTTTTTCATAAAAAATAGTAAATACACATTTATACTTTGGGAAACAATGCATTTCACTTATGTGTATTTCTAAAATAAATTACCTAAAATCTTCCAGTATGTTGCCATAAACGTGAGGAAACGTTAATAAACCTTCCCAAGGGTGTCTGCGTCCTTAACAAGTTTTAAAAAGTTTTACAATCATAAAACTAGACTAAATATTAACTTAATTTAATTTGACCTTAAATACATTAATTATAGGTCTGTTGCTTAATCTTGTATCTGTTTTTTGTTTGTTTTGTTTTTTTTGTCACAAAACTTTTCTGTCAGGCAAAAGTTTGAGTTGCACGCAGAGATCTTTCTCTCGTTCTGCAACTCGAGGCTATTGCTAACTAGCTGCTAATGCACCCTTGCTAGCTAGCTGGCTTTTTTGCCATTATGAGACCGTGCAAAATGATCACCACTTGGCTGGAGAACATTTGTTTTTGCCACTGGCTCACTTGTGTTACCAAGCCATCCAAGGCTAAATGGGGAGAAAAGAACTATAGTTTTTTTCAGTCTTAAATTTAAATTTATCTGAGTACAGCGCTGTATTCACAGAGCTCTTCTTCTTTCTGGTATGAAAGTGATGGTGATCAAACATTTTCTTTTGAAACCAACCTTGAAACTCCTGGTTTCACTTCAGCTTTCTGCAGCATTGTTCCCAGAAAACACTGAAGTCAGGCAGCTTCTGGCTTGATTTTGAAAGGACGAAGAAAACAGAAAAAGAAGCAGCAGCAGAAATTCACCGTGAGAAAATGACATTGTTTCCTCTTCTCCTCCTCCTCCCAGAGTTTATTTGGAGTCAGGAGGAACCTCAAAACATGGGCCCCTGGTCTTTCGTGGCGCCCAGGTTCGAGAAGCAGCTGGCCTGCAAGGTAAACTAGCGAGAAGCAGCTTTTAATGCGAACATCTTGCCGTTTCACAAATGACTCATTCCCAACATCTTCGGCTGTCTGCACATCAGCTCCGGTTGGTGAGTCGCCCTGCTCTTCCCGCCCCCGCCGTCGGCATCGGGAGCCTTCATCACCAGCAGCAGGAGACCATCCTCACAGCTACATTTTCCTGAAGCAAAGCTTGAAACCAAACTAAGAAGAAACACGAGCAGCAGCTCTCCACTACAGGGTCAATGGTAATAATGCAATCAGCAAATGTCTTTAAGAGGATAATGTTTGTAATTTGAGTCGTTCCTGTGTTAATTTTAATGTTTTGAAAGCATCGTCTTAAATGTTCTTGTTTTCCAGCAGTTTTTTTTTGTGTGTATGAAGTTAGATTTATCTGAATCAAGGCCTTAGAGATCATGTTTACATGATGATTGTAGGGACAACCCACCCGACTCTTCTGTTTCTATGATTGGAGGGATGCATTTGCATAAATAAAACCTATACAGGTTCCCTTCTTCAGGAATCCAAACCCCTCTGGTTATGTCACACACAAAGGCCTGCAGGAGGCGTCCATGTTTGTGCTGCTGCAAGCGGAAAATATCCGTTTAAGTTGTTGGGCATAGAGCATTAATCTTGAAGTGTGGCGTTGTCCAAAACAAAAATAGCTCAGAAAGAGATGAAGCATTTTCTGACTAAATAGTGAAAACTGTTTCAGTTGTATTTCTCTACGTAGAAGATGCGCTGAGGTGATTTTATCCTTGTTTACACGAAGGCTGCAATTGAAAGAAAATACTGACATTATGAAGAAGTAATGTAAATACAGCAAAACTTTTTAAATAAATCTATTTTCATGTTTGCTTGATTTTGGGTCGTGTTTCTTTAAATTCGACTGAGAGTCAAGAGTGAAAATAAGAGCTCACTGCTTTGAATTTGTTTTCCTTTCACAATAAAATGCCTTAGAAATATATTCACACCCACATACACAGTTGTGTTTTCATCACTCGTGTGGACTTCACATTGACTTCCATTAATTTCTACAGCCTAACCCTAACCATCAGAGACCTAACCACTAACCCAAAAACAATCTCCCTCATGGGGGCCAACAACATGTCCCCACAAGAGTCAATGGTCCCCGTAACCCCACTTTGTAGACAGATATAGGTTCCCATAAGGACATGAAAACCTGGTATGCACACACACACACACTCCATGTCTCACCATTGGCAAAGGAAATGTCAGTTCTCTACCACTAGCATAGATTTTTGCACATATAGTAAAGTCCAAAATTACTCATACCCCTTGCAAATTTCAATTTAAATTTAATTCTTGTCTCATATGTTAAGAGTTAATCATTTTTCAAAGACAATACACTGGAGGAGAAAGGAACATTTTCTCAAAAAACTGGCTTGTTGAATATTGTTCCTATCCTTCCTCAATAATCCAAAAATCTTTATTATTCCACTCGGTCTCCTATTAAACAGTTAATGAGCTCCAGGTCTTTAATTCCCTCCACAGGCTCTTCTTTCAGATTGAATTCAGGACTCTGCCCACACAAGCGATATTTTATTCAGAAGAGACATCTTGGTTGATAAAATTACAATATTACTTTAAATGTAATTCTGCAAGGAGTATGAATAATTTTGAGCTTACCTGTACATAAATATATTTCATTTAGTCCAGAACGCCTCCGGTCACATGTTTGTCCCTACATGGCTGTTCTGGTGTCTTGGTAGGTTTCTATTTTCAGAGGATGACCAACTCTCTACGACATGTCCAAAGCTTGGGTTATTGTTTTGCAGCTAAACTCTATTTTAAATGTCCCCACATCTTTATCCTGGACTCATCTGCTGTGTTTCTTGCTCTTCAGGGTTCTGTTATTGTTTTTCTCACTAAAGTATCTTAAACTTTAAGTCCTATTAAAATGAATTAACTAAGACTGCCTTTTTTAACTTCTGCAATTTTGCTAAAATATGAAATATTTCTACCAGGAAGTCCACCAAGTAGAAAGAGTTTTGATTAAAACAAAAAGTAAAAGGATTGTACTTCCCCTGTTTTAGCTTCTCGTTATTGCTTCCCTATTAGACTCAGAATATAACTTGAAAGAGTCAGTATTATTTGATTTCCAGGCACAATCGAGTAATTATGCTACTTTCAGCTGTTATAAAATGCTGTATGTGACTTAAAAGAAATTTGATGTTGTAATTGAACTATATTTTGATACATTATTATTTATATTATTTTAAAAAATGAAAATCACATTTTCTTTTGGTTTCGCAATGATGCTCTGCTTTGTGTTGCTATTTAACATAATATAATAAAAAAATCACCTTTTGAAGATGAAACAGTTCAAAGATGATTAATATTCAGTGTAATTCTAAACATGTCAACAAATTCATGGCTTCACTGGTATTCAAACTCCTGTATTTGCTCCTGCTTTTGCAGGAAACTGTTGGTTTCAGACTTTGAAATTGCTTTATACGCTCAATTTAAGTAATTCAGATCCGTATGGCAGTGTCATAAACAGCAGATGAAAAAGCTGAAACAAGCAGCACCTTTGTGGGTCTGAAATGAGTTTTATTACCCAACATCCCCTCTCAAATCAGAGCCACAATGAGTCCTCACAGTATTTTATTCTTTCAAAAGAGTGCTGATTTTTTCCGTTTCCTCCAGTACTTGAAGAAATGAATCAGGTGAGTTTAGCACTCTGCTTTTTTTTTACCCTGATTGCCAGACTGGTGTTTTATTTTTTTAATGCATAGGAAATCAAAAGATGTTTGGGGAGGAACAAGCAAGTACGCAAGTAGTGAAGGAGTGACAACACAACATGTTGTCGGAAAACATGTGTTTGATGTTACTGATGACCTGGGATCATAATGTCCCTCATGGTCCAGGTGGCGCAGGGGTTTAGCCCCCCTTAGTTCTCGACGCGGCGTCCCAGGTTTGATTCCCGGTCTGGCGACCATTGCCGCATGTCTTCCCCCTGTCTCATTTTCCTCTTTCCTGTCCACTAACTGTTAAATAAAGGCCACTAGAGCCTTGTCCCTTTTTTAAAAAAAAAAAGAACTTTATTTAACAATTATTTATTATTTTTTCCAGCCCTCCTGCTGTGAGCTGCCATTATTTACATCGACTAAGAGCAGAGGTGACGTCAAAACGGTAAAAATAAAGATTCATTCATTAAAATACAATATTACTGGAAAGCCCATTTATTTCAGTGGAACATCCATTTGTAAACATCCATTACAAATGGATGTTTGAAAACCTTTGTTTCTGCTAGATATTGATGTATTTAGCCTCTTTACTCCGATGCATTGCATTTCTTTAGTCAAAAGTGATTTCTTACCCACTGGCATTTAATGACTCACTGACCATATTTGAATTGACCTCAAAGTATGTTAATGACCTGAAAATGTGTTGGAAACGGATCGTCGCAGTGCGGGGGTTTCCATCAGTAACGGACACTGTGGCGTTCCACCAACATCGGTTCAGTGCAGGAGGAAAAACGACCTCTGCCTGATATGCAAATTGTTCTGCCATAAACTAATCCCTCAGACAAATGGTGATGCAAAAAGTGTTTGTCCCTAAAACTTCTCTTGCGTTGTCGTCCTAAAACCAGAGTGTTTTTACATCATCGATTAACACAAAGCAGGACGTAATATGCAGTGAAAGGAAAATGAAAATAACTTGATATCCGAATAAATCAAGCTGCTCTGTTGGAGAGAATTGGGCAGCAAGACGGATCATCAGATGGGTCAGAGATAAACCTGTGGAGAAGTTTAAAGCAGGATTAGATTATTAAACAATAAACGAAGCTTTAACCCTTACCCTATCTCACAGTTAAATCCATCATCCACAAACCTGGAAGAGAGGGGCTGTCCACTGAAACCGACAGACTGAGCCAGGGGAGCGTTAGACAGCTAAGCAGCCAGGAGGTGCATGGAGGCTCTGGAGGAGCTGCAGAGGCCTGCAGCTCATGTAGGATCATCAGGCAACTGCTAGCTGCATTTCCATTGACTGTATAAATGTGCAATTTGATATTTCAAAAAGAAATTCACTTAATGGAAACATTAACAAGTCCTAAAAAAACTCAGGTTTTTTGATAAATATAAGTTTTTGCGCACACTTGTAATAGAAACACAGCTATTAACTCTGCCTTGCACAATATGTGTAAATAACATACAGAGTACTTAGAGCTGGACCCTCTGCGTTGTAATCCATAATTAGACGAATGTAATTACGATGCAGCTTTACCCTGTCACAAGTGAGCCAATAAAAGGTTGTTAAATGTGATTGTTGAGGCACAGAAGGTCAATAAAATGACAGAAATTCAAAACGTGTGTCTGGGGGCCAGGGGGGACGTCAGGGGGGGCGCAGCGGTGAATTGCTGCCCGGACCTCAATATCTCCTTGTTACACCCCTGCTACTGAATCTGAAACTAAATTCAAATGAGGAGGAGCGTTTATGTTTGAGCATCGAGACAGATCCTGAAACGCGGGGTGGACTTCCCGCCTTGCTCTGCGGGGTTTTGGTGCAATGCGAACCGTGTCAGATTGTTCTCCTCCTATCGCTATAACAACCAGTCGGCGTGCGACTCGACGGCACAGCAGCGGCTCCAGCGCCGGCCGTCCTCCGACCTCCCGCTCCCAGCATCGCCGCTCCGCACTGACTGGTCCCCGCCCCGGCAGCTGCAGGAGGAGGAGGAGGAGGAAGGAGAGCCTGCATGTGTTTCCCCGTTCGGTGATGTGATCAGCGGGGAGGCTCTGGCTCAGGATCCGCTACGTCAGGCAGATTAGTCAAATAACCTCTCGGGGTAGGACATACCTCCTCCTCCCCCCTCCAACCCACCCACCTCGGGCTTGCCTTGCTTGCATGGGTGAGACAGACAGACAGCGCTGACAGACAGCCCGAAAGCTTGGAGAAATAACAAAAAGTGCACCACTTTTCTTTTTCTTTCCTTTTTTTTATTTTTCTTTTTTTGGGGGGCTGCGGTGATCCTCCGGCAGCGTCTCATCATCTCGTCTCCACCATCCTCCCTCCTTCTCTGATCCTCTGATCCTCTCCTCTCCCACCGAGCCCGGTGCGAAATGGCGAAAGAAAACGGCAAGTCCAGCGACGGGTCTTGGAAAAAGCACGTAGACGACATCAAGACCATCTTTGACTTCAAGGAAGTCCTCGGAACGTGAGTAAAATGCGGAGTCTATTGCAGGTGACGAGCACAAAAGTTTGCAGACAGAAGAAGAGAAAAAAAAAAACTGCCACATTGTGGCGTTTGAACGGAAACGAGAGAGCAGAGGCGCTGCGCTGACTGACAGCTGTTGCATTTTAAACTTCTCCTCGCTGTGGTACAGGTCGTCTTTAAACGCCTCATCGGCTCGTCGCTCATTCATGAGACGTGCTGTGTTATGATGGGAAGGCGCCGTGCCCGCTTCATTGTGTCTTTTCATTCAGAAAAAAAAATATCAAACAAACAAACTGCAGCAGCAGCAGCTTGTTGTTGGGGATCATCCACTCAAGACTGAATCCAGGGCTTTTGTAGCTGGCAGCCATTTATTTAACTGTGCTCGCTTTTGCAGAGCGGCGCCTATTTGCATACACAAACTAGCAAATGATAGCGACATGCATGCAGTCATCTGCAGGGACTTTAGTGCTCTGTCACTTTCTCTCCTGCTCAGGAAGGAGGGGTCGGTGCAGGGTGCACGTCTGAGTTGAGAAGCTTTCGTGTTTGGCTCCATGGTTTCCTCCCCTTCTCACTGACTCAGGGCCATCAACTTTATCTCATGTTGTCACATTCCACTGATGGACTAAAAAGCATTTTATTGGGAAAATATATGTGCATACAGCAACAGGGAATATGTAAGTACAGCTCTGGAAAAAATATTAAGAGCCCACTGCAGTGAACCCCATTGAAAACCTCCTGGTTGTTCCACCAAATATTGATTTCTGAACTCTAAATTATTGTTCCTAAATTATTGTGAACTGATTTGAGGTCTGAAAGTGCTGCATATTTTCCTTATTTTGACCATTTCACATTTTCTGCAGATAAATACTACATTTGCTTGGGATTTCCGAGACATGTTGTCAGTAGTTCATAGAATAAACGAACAATGCTCATTTTACTTAGACATATACCTAATGAGTAAAATCAGAGAAACTGATCATTTAAATTTGTTCTAAAGCTGTATATTCAAGTTTTTTACTTGAATACCCCTAAAATAAATAAAAAAAAAACAGTGCAAACCCTCAAAGGTCCCCTGATTAGCAGTAAGGCGTCCACCAGTATCCACCAGCTTCAAGAAGATCAGGGGTGCAACTTTATACTGTCTGAGATGTATGTGGAGACATAATAGAGGGGCCTCTGTTATAGATAATCTACAGCATCATTTACATATGAACAAAGAGCCGTAAAATACAGACAATGCCGACTAGATGTAATTTTTTGCCACCATTTTGGCGCCCTCTTTAGCATAGCGCCCACAGTGCGTCACTTATTGTGCTGTTTTTTGTGCCACTGAAAAACAAGAAAAACATCAGGGAGTCAATCAAGGAGAAGCTCAAGCAGCACCTTTCAATCTTTTATCTGACAATGAGAAGGACAGATGTTAGTCGTGGCAACACAAAAGGCAGAGGAAGTGAGAGGAAGCCATCCATCCGTCCATCCATCCATTTTCTAACACCCTTGTCCCCAGTGGGGTCAGGCGGGGTGCTGGTGCCGATCTCCAGCAAACGTTTCGGGCGAGAGGCGGGGTCACCCTGGACAGGTCACCAGTCTGTCGCAGTGAGAGGAAGTCCTGCAGGGGAGAACATGTAGACGAAGGCAACAGCAGAGCACATTTAAGCTTCTGTTGGCCTCCATGCACAGCGCTACACATGCTAGACTGACGATGATGACACTCTTCATTTTTGTTTCTTCTGGCTGAAAGTCATATCAAGATTTTGCGGAGGCCCGGTGTTGGTCCTGACTTTAATCTGCTGGATAATCTGTGGAGGGTGTAACAATGAAGGTGATGGCAAACACCTTCAGACTTAAAGACTTTGAGATCTTCACCAAAGTCAAATAGTGAAAGTAACAGGGAAAAAAAGCAAAAAGCTGGTCAGCAACTACAGGAACGGTTAGATTGTTGGAATGTCAATATTCCCACTGATTATTGAGAAGTGTTTAAGTACATTTTTAAATTCTGCTCTTATGCCACATTAAAATCCCAATAAGATTCACTAAAGTCAGTGGTTGTGACGTGACCAAAAGGGGACAAGTTCAGTGGGTCTGAGTACTTTTCTGAGCAAGACACTGTACAGCTGTAAACAGTTATGAGAACCGAGGGCCCCTTTAGAGCAAGTTCTTTTTTTTTCTTTTTTGTCTCTCGAAGCACAGAGCAGTCAAATTCCAGAGTTTATTTTTGTCTGCAGCGAGCACAGCCTGGTTTTATCTTTTTAAAATCAGTATCGTAACAGAGACCGTCTGAGAGTTCCTCTGAAGCCTAACTCAGACAGGCGATGGTTTAACACACGTTTTATGTCGTATTTCTGTGACCCATTTTGTCCCTGAAGACACATCCGTCCAGCTTGTAGCTCACGTTTGAGATTTATTGCAGAGGAAGAGGGCTCCCTATGGGAATTGGCCTGTTTTTTAATTTTTTTTTCTTTCATTTTGGCCACAAAAAACTGGCGGTAAAGCATCACAGAAATACCCTCCTTGCTGACAGCCGAACCGCTTTTAATAAACGAGAAAACACACTCGTCCCTCTTAGTTTTCTGCCTCCTTTTGGCTTTTCTAAGCAACAGCGCCGCAGTTTTTTTTTTAGGGAGCAACAGCAGCAGCATCACAAAATCCTCATCCAGATGGCTGATTCACAAAGTCAGACGCCACGCTTCAGCTGTCGGACGGAGCGGTCAGTCGCTCCTACCTGGAGGCAGCTCTGATTTCCCACGGGCTTTCACCGAATGTGTGTGAGGAGTGTGTGAATAACGCAAGCCGAATCGCAGGCCAGGTGGAAAGAAACGCCCACCGAACACCCAGGTCACGTCTTCTCGTTTGTGTGCTGCCTGGCTGGCGCTGCGGCCCAGTTGTTCCCGGGTCTTAATCAGAGAGAGGCTTGTTGCCGCACAGCGGGGCTCACAACAGGACACCTGGGTTAGAAAAGCCCAGCAGGCCTGCAGCTTTGCCTGAGGATTAAAAACGGAAGAGGAAGGCCTGCTGGCCAAAGGGGGAGACAGATTATCTTCTTCTTCTTCCTCTCCTTGCTCCACTTAGATTGGGCTAAATATGTAGGGCAAAGCATGGTTACCGTTGTGCTCTTCGCTAAAGCCTGTGATGTAATTATTTTTTTTACATGGAATTAAGATGATGGACAAACCTGACCATCATCTTCATGAGACTATCATGAGCTGAGTCTCCATTAACCATAAAATGGTGCAAATTGAATTTATGAGAATGAATTTGCTTAATGGAAACACTGATTTAAAAAAAAAAAAAATGTCACATTTTTGGATAAAAATGTTGTTCTGGGATGAAGTGGTTTTTCAGCCATAAGTAACTGTAATGAAAACACTTTTTTTCCACATCATACAAGTCATGTGATCAGCAGCTGGATGTTACTACCGGCGAAAACCACGAAGAAGACAAGAGGAAGCAGACTTCTTCGCGGTTTGTAGTTTGCTGGCTCCACTAGAGCTCTCTTAGCGTCACACTCTTCATCAAAAGTTGCACATAATTTTTAAGTGTTGAATCCATTGATCCTATGTAAAATCACAGATTACAATTTCCTCAAAACGCTGCACATAGAGCAGCAGCCTTTGTTGTGCCTGAACAAGACATCTTCTCCTCTGATGGCTGATAGATAATGAGCGCTAGCACCATGAGTGTAAATGTTTACATCAGTTGCTGCCATGGTTTTTAATGACTTACTGCACACTTATTTATGTTTATTCGTGATTTTAATTGTTATTGAAGAACCGTGTCTTCAGTCAGAAGCCTCTTCAGATTCGTTGTAATACGGTCCGCTACAGGAACTCTTTCCTGCACACTTCCATCAGCATCTACAACAATTCTTTAATTAAATGAGCTACTACAAAATTTAATTCCCCTTTTGGGATAAAGTATTTTTGAATTTGCCAACCTGAATCACTGGAGGACTGCAAAATGAGCTGCTCATTTTGCAAAGGGGAGCCTGATGCCGATCAGCAGCTGGAGGCCGGGTGCTGCTGCATGTGCGTGTTTGCGCATCAATTAGATATTGATGGCGGTCGAACAGGAAGCCAGGGGGGCCGTGCCACGAATGCTTTGGCTGCTCTTCTCCCACGTGTGTCTTGCTGTCTAGTTAATGAGATCTCCGTCACTGAATCTAGGCCCTGTCTTGCCTCGGAGCTAATTCCAGCCCCTTAAGCTGCTGATGCTCTGAGGAGGCAAGTTAAGTAAACCAACCGCGAGCACATTCACAGATCCCCAGTGGGAAAAGTGTTGTGAAGCCAAAGCTCCAATTGCCTCTGCACGCCGGAGATCTTAAGAGCATCGCTCCAGGTATCGATTGGAATCCGGAGGCTTTGTCTTCCGAAAATGAAACTCCTCCTGCATGTGCATCTTTTTTTTTTTACAGTACAAATCAGTTGTGTCAAAGCCTCAATTTTCAAACCAAGTATGAAGCATCGCTGGGGGATATGAGTGGACGCATTGTTATTATGACACCTTACATGATGAGCAAACAGCAGAGGATGAATGTGTAGAATAACCAGCACTTCAACATTTTTGCTGCTGGAAATACTAAAGTAAAGGAAATCCCTGATTATGTAATTTGAAATCAGTCTGCTCTTCCAAGTAAAGCATGTGCTGTTTGTGGTTAACCCCACACCCTGCTTCACAGTGGAGGAAGCTCTTTTCTCATGTAAATCTCCACATTATAATCTCACAACCTTGGAGGACATATGTGGAAAAAGACAAAAAAAAAGAAACCCAACCCACTTTGTTAATTTTGGATTTTGTCTTAATCTCTTCATATTCTTTCAGTGCATTGCCAAAGTTGTCTAGACTTCAGAGGGAGTTGGTGCCGATCCAAGAGTGAAATGTTCTGTTCTTCTTGGGAGTTGAACACTGGTGTCGTCATCTTGGAATGTCGTTCCTGCAAGGAATAAACAGTTCCAATCAATAGATTTTCATAAGTTGGATTTTAAACTCCTCGTTGTATTTTCTGCTAACTGTACCCTGCAGGCATCTACTGCCGTAGAACCTGTTCACTGGATGCATGCACAAGTCCTCACACTCCCTTTTCCCCCAGGCCTGGCGGAATGTTTGTTTTTTAATATCGGGCGACGTTTTAGGGTAAATACCTGGAGATCTGTTAGTATTGTTTACATGTGTGGGTAGTTCTTTACAAGCTTGAACTGTTTCTGCAGCCTCCCTGTTTTTTGCTTGTTCTGTCGTTTGGTGCAGCCCCATAAATGGACTGATTTAAACACTATAAACTTGTCAAGGTGTCTATCAGATCTCAGCGGCCGAACAGCTAACCACCACTTTAGAGTCTCATAATCTCATTTGTTGTGAAGCTGTTTATCTTGCCTTTCTGTCAATGCAATGAGCTGTTCTCTTTCTGGACGTTTATTTGCTCTCCTGCACACAGAAAGCTGGCCTCTTCCCTCCCGGCTGCCGTTTCCTGATAAAAATGAGGAACTGGAAAAATTCCTCTTAAGAAAACCTTATTTGTTGTCTTTTTTTTTTTGACCTGCTCTTCCTTTGTCGGTGCCAGTTATTCAGATTTTCATATTGCTTGGCAACTGCTTACAGTAGCTCAGGACTTCTGATTGATTGGTGAAGGTTGCACACATCAGAGCTCCAGGTTCACTGGAAGACAATGAAAAAAGAAAAAAAAGCTTGATGCGTCCCTAAATCTATTGGTCCTGAAGCTTTGCTTTCTGAAACTTTGAGCAGTAATGCTTCACTAATGATTTGAGTGAAGTAGCTCATCTTGATCCATTTCCATTCAGTGAATTCAACATTTAAACCCAGCCAGCTGTGTTACAGAACACAATGCTGTCTAATTCCTCCTATTGAATGTTAATCTCGTCTGAAGTTCCCTTTTCAGTTATTTTTGTTTTTGTTTATGGTTCCAAAGAAAGTTTATTTTTATAAAAGGGAGCTAAATTGACTTTTCTGCACAGCTCCTGCAGACTAACGGCAGCAGCAACTTGTATATAGCTGGTGGAATTTCACGTCTGCTGAGTTTATCATGCAAACTACAAACAGTTGTAAGCAGCATCAGTGGACAGCCAGGAGAAGCATTGTTGTGATGACGTGCTGATGAAGGAGCATCAGAAAGCGCAGGAGGTTCTTAAAGAGACAGAGGCCAGTTTCAAGGTGTCTGATGCGGCTTTGACGGGAAATGTTTTTTTAAAGGTATCTAATAATAAAAAGGTGACGAGCGAGGAAAGAAGACGCTCACAGGAGGCAAGTTCAGAATAGTCCAATGTTTTGCTATTAGTCATTCTTGGGTGTTTTTAGTTGTGTGTTTTGAGTCATTATCCTGTTGGACGACCCATGACCTGCAACTGAGAATAAGCTTTCTGACTCTAAGCAGCGCATTTCTCTCCGGAATACCTCGATCATCCTGAGATTTCAGAGAGGTGCCAATAATTTTGTCCACTTGTGTAATTCAGGCTAGAAAAGTTAGTTACTGGAATTTAAATAAGTAGCTACAAATTATTGTAAGATAAGCATATGTCTCTATAGATTAGCTAGGTAATGTTTTTTGATTTGCTAAAGATGTGCAAAAAACATTTCAAGATTTGCAAATAACATTTTTCTTTACAAAGTTAATTCAAGTGCCAAAAAAATTAAATCCGACTTTCTTTTTTTTTTGAGTAATTAAATGCACCAAAACTCAGAACTAAACATATTTTCAGTTTCGGTTGTAATTACATACAATTACAACAGTATGTAATTTGATGCCTGTTAGTGAAAATTAGATAAATGTCTTAATTTTCTGTCAGATTAAAAACTACTGCCCTAACGAAACAACAAATCTCTCTTTTTTGATTTTTCATGCCTAATAGACATGAAAAAAAAATCACAATTGATCAAAATTGGAATCAGCACCATGCAGAAATCTGGAAGTTTTTATAAGTTACTTAAACCCTGATCAGATCTTACAGGGAGATAAGTTATTTATTTATTTATTTCAAACAGTCAAAAGTAAAAGGAGGAAAGAACAAAAAGAAAATAAAAGTTAAAACAAAAAAACTTTAAACTAATGGAACTGTGTCTGATCATGCAGGACAAGAAAGAAGTTTATCCAGCCACTGCATGGGAAAGATGGTGATGGTGGGTGAACAGAATTTTTTAAAAAAGAAATTATTTTTACAATTTTATTTTTAAATAAATCGATATCTAGATTATCTTACGAAATAGAGGCTTTGTGTATTTTATACATGAGACCCGAGCTGTATTTGTCTGAATCCCACTCTTTAGCAGGAAATGTGCTTTCTGCCAGGGCTGAACGAGCCTTAAACACAGTAAAATCAGTGATAATCCGCCTCAAGAAACTCGCTATGCAGAGAAAAATTAAGATGCTTTTTCTGCCTGAAAAAGCTCTGCATGCGCCACGTGGAATTGATGCTTTTGCAGTCGAGACCTTGAAAACATTGAATGCAGCAGCTAGGCAACAAAAATGTTCTAAGTTCTTTGGAAGACCACAGATCGCCCGTCACCGTCCTGAGGCTACACTGACCATCGAAGGACACAGAGTTGTTTTTTTCTTCTTCTTTTTCTGGATCTTCTTGTGTTTATGATCCTTTGTCCACACTGGAGGTGAAGCGAAAACCTCTTCGCAGAAATAATTCACCCTGTGGACTCTAGCGAGCCGTTCTGTGAAGCTGTAAAGCGTCCTTTTTTTCCTCATGTTTCAGTCCAATCAGAAGAACTTTAGAGTATGGTCAACATTTTTGCTGATAGTATTCTAAGTAATAGTCATCACCGTTACTACATAGATCCCCTGTTTTCTCTAACCTCTATCAGATTTTTGCTGAGCCCTGAAAAAAGCAAAACAGAGACATTTTATATGTTGATGCATTTGTAGAGCAAAATAAAAGCAGGAGTTTCTCATTAAAATTGTCAGGTTGTTCAGTATTTGCCCTCCTAATTACATTTAGAAATGGGTGGCACAATTTAGTTTTCACAAAACAAAACATTTCCAAAGATTTGAAGTTTCCTTTTTGTTTTGTGTTTTCGGGCAGCTGACTGGCAGGGCACAGCAATATGTGGGGAAGAGGAAGCAGATTAAGAGAAAAGTCTGATATCAGCATTTTTCCTTGCTTAGCTTAGTTGCGTCCTGGTTAGAGGTAAATCTTTTAAAAAAAGGACAAGTTTTCACTCTGACACTTCCACATCCTCCTGACCACAGCAGCCGTAGCCGATAACTTTGACATTCTTTAAATGTTGCTAAATGTCACCTGCAGGCCGCATCGCCTCGCTTACATTCACTTTTCCATAGCTGAAGTTACAAGCTATTGATTAATTCACTGGCTCCTACAGTTTACTGTTGCCAAGCACCTGTTGCCGTGGCGCAGTGCTCTGTGGGTCTGGAAGATAATCAAACGGCACCCAAAGAGTTCTGGTGCTGCTGGGGAGCACGAGCGCAGACAGGAAGCCTGCAGTGACTGTAGAGAGATAACAAAGCTGCTTACAGGATGTAATAGCCTACTTTAGCAGTAGCATTTTAAGCTAGCTTCAATGTTTAACGTTCAGCAGAATGACCAAATGATTCAGCATTTGTTGTAGACGTTCGGCAGTTCGTTGATCTGGTTTGTTAAAAGAAAAGTCTGTCATGAGGTAAAAGTCAATCACTCTTTTAAATGCTTTAAAGATCTCATGTCTGTAATCAACAAAAGGTCAGTGCTTCTGCTACTGAAGCTAACAGAAGCTCCTAAAGAAGTAATTTTCTTTAGGTCCTTGAATTTAACAGTTTATGTACTTGTTAGACAGATTTATTGATGATATTGGTTGTTTTTGTGTGTGTGTGACAGATCTGGAGTAAGTAATCTGTGACTGTTATTGTTTTGTGGGGTGGATGATTATTTAAAAAGAAAAAAATAAACACTCAGCACAACTAATGGATCATTTTTTTTTCTTTTATTTACATATCAAAATTACTTTAAAAAAAATTATTATTATTATCTTTTACAACTTTTGTGCTTTCAACCATATTTAAGGACCTCGCTGATACTTAAAACAGCTACACTGAGTCTTCTTCTCACAGTGACAACTTCCACATTGAAGAGTGTTGTTGTCAGCGGCTCACTGACCTACTTTTAGCATGTAGGTGATATGCATTTATTAAGGTGAGAATAATTGGCTTTTCACATTTCTGACTTATCGTTTACCAGCATAAGCTGATTAAGCTGAACATCTGATGATTCTGGTCACTGATGATTTGTGGCACGTCTTCACTATCAGACTCTGCTGAATGACACATTCCTCATATTGGATGGTCTCTTAATAATGATTGCAGCTCAGCACTGCTTGGATTTGTGGCTCTGATAGTTATGCCAGTACTTTGACTTAGCCAACCCAGCAAAACAAAAAAGACACAGTACTCTTACTATGTATAAGGTGGAATCAAAGGGAAAATGTACTATATTTGGTGGCGGCGCCTACTGAATGGCAGCCAGTCTGCTCCAGGGCAGCTGTAGCTACAACGTAGCACACAGTATCAGTGTGAGAATGTGTGTACAAAAGGGTGAATGATTGTACTGTAACGCACACTGGAGTCTCTGGACTTGATAAAACGCTGTACAAGTGCTGCTCATTGTTACCACAGATGGATGTTAAACTGATCCGGCAGCCTGATAAACAGACAGAGATGTAACAGATCAACTGTAATCCTAATTCACTGTAATCTAATTAGAAGATACCTGGAAGAAAAGTGGCAACCGTTAAATAGGTAATTACTTTAATTATTCTTTTAATTACATCCTTCTGGCTAAAAGGTAGCATACATGGGAATATGATGCAGGTGAATTCATTTCATATTGGATCGGTGTGCGTTTTATTGCTATTTGGCGAGCTCACAGCTAAATGCACGTAATCAGGACACTACAGATGGTACCTTTGAATCCAACAGTGCAGAGCTAAAAAAACAAGCTGCTTGAGCCTCATTCAGAGGAGACTCACTAAATGTCATCAGAATGACCATAAGGATGTTTTATGGACGGTTTTGGCCAAAAATGACAAGTTAGCTAGATATAGTTATTCTTGTGATTTTTTTTCCCCTAATAATCTTAAGCCTGCATCATGTTTTACAATGACGTTCAGTGAAAAAGTGGTGAGAGTATGAAGCGAAAGCAGGAAATTGGAGAAGTCCTACCACCATTTTGTTATTATTATCAGCTTTATTAGGAGGAGAAACAAAACAAAACATTGTATGTTTTTGAAATTGAAATAGTGGGGAATGTGGAAAAATTGCAAGAGATTTGTGTTTGATTAATGGAATAAATGGATGATATAAAGTAAAATCAAAAAATGCTGGTTTTTAAAGCATCCAAAATTAAAAAATATATTATTTTATGTAAGTTTCATTAACATTTGAATCATGAGAGAGTTTGAATTTATCTGTAAATAATTTGATGGGTTACTGAACTTATGGTCACATCAAGTTGAGAGCTTAGTTTAAGTGGCACATTTTTTTAGAACACAGTAAAATTGAGGTAAAAGTGACAAAAATTGGAAAGGTGGCATTACCACATTTAAATTTCTGAAAGGTCTTCTTAGTAAAATGTTGCTTAAAATGCTACATTTTAAGCATTTTTTCCCTGCACATTTTGCAGGAGAGTGACTTGATATCCAAGCAAAATAGCTGTTTTATATTGCTCAGGCTTTTGCCCAAACATCCGTCCATTTTTGTCATTTTGAGAAAGAAACCCAGGCCCCCGTCTTTCATGATTCTCATTTGGGCCCGTCCCAATTGGAAGACAACCCTGGGTAGACCCAGATTACGCTGGAGGGACAATATGTCCCATCGGACTTGGGAAGGCCCAAGAGCGAACCGGAGAGTGTCTCGTATTGAAGTTCACCTGGTCTGATCTTCAACATAAAAATCTATTTTATGGTGTTGTTCACAATTGGAGCTGCCAACAAGCCATGAAACAATCACATTTGATATTCACTAATGTTATACTCATTTCTTGTTGCCATAACAAACATCTTATAGCTATCTTTAAATCAAAATACTGAGAATTTGTTAGGTACCAGTAAAAGTCAAAAAGCCTGATAAAGGTGTGACTGCAGCAATTTTATCACAGTCTGACCCACATCCTTTCAACTAGGTTGTTTTTTTTAACATCAATGGTCACAATCTAAATAAACCTTTGGGTTTCAGTGAGCATATAGTCATCATTTATCTGATAAAGTATTTTTAAACCTCAGACGATGAAGTCAGTCAAAACAAGTCGCCGTAATGTTCAGAGACTGTCCGGTTTAAATGAACAAAATAAAAACACAGCTTCTTGTAAAAGTGTTCATATCCCTAACGTGGAGTTTTGTTAAGAATGCAGCTTGTGCAAGACGATGAGAGCAAAGTTGAACTTTGCCGTCACCATAGCAACACCAAGGTGGTGGCTAAAAACCTATGAGAGGCTGCAAAAGACTCCAGACTGATCTGGAGACTTTTAGTGTGTTTATATAAGGTTAAAAAAGGAAAAAATATGAAGTGCATAACTCTATAATTATGCACTAGTTTGTGTTGGTCTGCCGCTTAAATTACTGTAAACACTGGGATTTGTAACTGTAAACAAGCAATATTTTAAAAAAGTTCAAGTGGTATAAGTGGGATACTTTTGCAAGGTATTCTTGATCAGGGTAGTGTGAAATCTACCACTGATACATCAGGTCAACTTAGAAACATAAATTTGTAAATTGAAGTGGTGAAGGGATCCTCCATTTTGGGTCAAGCTGTAGGCGTTGCTGCAAGGTGACTCTGACCGGGCGGCTCCCCAGCCTGCAGCTTCACCTTCATCATCTGCTCTCGACTTTTCCATCATGTTGCATAACCACCTGCCGTGATGCATCTTACACAAGATGATTCAGTGCGATTACTCAGCAGCATCAGCAGCAGCACAATACTCGCACCGGCCTCCAGCATCCAGAAGCAGAGCCTCTGTTATTCAACCCCCTGCGCCACCGTCGGCTCCTCCCTGCGTTATTCCGCAGTCGGCCCCCAGCAGGCAGGCGGGGCGGTGAAAAGTTTTCTAGGCTGGGCTCGCTCTGCATCTGCAGCAACAGCCACCGGTTTCACACAGAGACGGCAGCCCACTTTCGTATTAGTCAGCCGGTTTTTGGCCTGGCTGTCTGCACATTGTGTGAGTGCAGACTGTCACACTCTGCTCATAGGGACATCCAGAGCTGTGAGCACAGAGCGCTGCAAAGGAAGCCTGAATTCATTTGTAATGCATAACAGGTCGAGATAAGATTGAAATCGAATGGAGATTTCTCTGATGTCGGGCTGAACTCGTTAAGATGCACCGCAGCCACACGCATAAGTACATTAGAGTGAATTTAATTACCAACAAACCAAAAATCTGTTAGGAGTTAATCATCATTAATCAAATTAATCACAATCAATTGATTACTCAAATAATTGTCAACTAATTTGCAAATCGATTAATCATTAACTGGAGCATACAAACAAAAAAAAAAAAGGCAGAATGCTGAAAGAGCAAAATATTCAGAGCAGTAATTAAGCTAAAACTGTTAAAAAAATATTTACAGTTTGCACTTGAGATAAAGAAAAAAACATGTTTTCTCCTGTTATTCACCTTTTGCTATCCATTTGTTGATCAGGTAATTCAAAAACAATCAACAGATCAGGCCTACACTATATTGATGTCAAGCAGAAAGCTGAGCTTTTTACATGTTGAAGTCAGAGATATTTTTAGCTGCAGATGCATCCTCTGCTACAAATGATCAATCGTTCATTATAGGGAAGCCATGTTGTTACATTTTCGGCAATAAAATATGTATATTCTTACTTAAAAAAAGGAAATTATTTGTTGGCATGCATCTTTCAATGACTAAAACAAAACAAAAAATCTGCAGAATTTGCCAATTTTGTTATCCAATTAATCGACTAGATAAAATAATCGTTATTTTTGCAACCCTACAGAGCAGCTAACTGGATTAAATGTTTGAAAATTGGTGACTACGGTGGAGATTCAGCAGCCTTACTATGTGCACATCTCTGTCACACGCTGAAGAAGCTCTTTTTCTGTGAATTGTGGCTTCATAGAGTAAATGCTTTTGCAGCCTAGTTTGTCAGGGTTCATGCTCTGACAAATCAAGGGAAGAAGCGGCCTTGTGTCAAGCTGTCATTCACAGGAAGTGATGTATTTGCTTCTCAGTGTGGTGAACCGGGTGGGGGTACAAAATGTAGCTCAGCACACTTTCCCATTGAGATCACAGGTTTCCTGTGGTTATCATCAGCGTGTCTCTTCTCCTGCAGAGAGCAGAGAGAGAGAGCGAGGAGCTCTGAAAAGAAAAAAGAAGAAAACAAAACCCCGCTCGCTCGCGCCTTTCTCAACACGCAGATGGCCGAGGAAAGGCGCGCTTCTCCCTACGTCCACACCAGCTGTGGGAATCCATGGTGTGTGCTGCTGCTGAATGGGAATGATGCTCATTGTCCCCACAGCAAGAGCTGCTGTGGGAAGATAGCGCTCTAACAGGCCGACAAGTAGTTCTTCGCCGACGCCCTCCCAGCATTTACATTTTTTCCTGTGTCGTGTGTCAGAATGAGGTCACGTCAGATGGGCCCACGCGCCGCTGAGCTCGCTCTGTTTTGTTTGCGGTGAATGCGTTCCACCTCACCGCACCTGGCTTCAGGTGTTGGTGCACAGTTTGTTTGTGTACTGCGGCTGGGAACGACTCTCTCCCTCTGGGTGTGATGGAGGATTGAGGGATTAGTGTGGCCGCAGCATCTGACCGTGGCACTGAGTTCATAGGCTTTGGGGAGGAAATTATTACAGGCCTGGCTCACAATCGGTGCGCTAAAAAAAAATTATTAATTAAAAAAATAAAACTATAAATGTGGTTTTCTACGTTTTCTGAAAAGTTTGGTGCATTTGTTCTTCCCCGCTCAATCACTCTGTTGAACCTCACTAAGATAAACAGTTATTTTCAGAAGTCACCTGACAATATGGTATAAATAGCTGGATCCCAACTTAACTATTAGATAAAATATCTCAAAGGTTTCTTAAAGGACATATGGGTGCATTCAGTCCTGTTTAGTCCCTTTTAATTGAATTCCAGTTCATTTGCCTAGAAACTGCGGTTCATTTGGGGAGATGTGAATGGAAAATTGAACTCTGATGTGGACCAAAAAATCGAACTCTGGTTCATGTAACATCTTAGGTCTGGTTAAGTTGAAGTGAACTCTGGCGCAGTTCATATGTGCACATGTGAACGCCAAGCGGCCCGGAGACCACGCAAAAAGCAGGAAGTGAACACTAGCGCAAGGCATTCTGGGTAAATACAACCTAAACAAACACTCAAGTCTAGCGCTAGCGTAAGAAACGGCTTCTGATCTTTTACCTACAAGACAAATGCTGATTGCTTACATTTTGTGAAGCAGGAAGTTGTTCTTCTTCAGAGGTTTTTGTGTCGTTTCCTTCTGTGGTTCTTGGTGCAGCGCCACCACAGGCGAGGGGATGAACAGGTTTTCTAGAGGGTTTCGTTTGTTTGACACAGTGCAGTGTGAAAGCGAACCAGCTGAAAATGTATCAGATTTAGGGCAAATCTCTTGGACAGCTGGACAGGGAGTAACAATATGTCTAAGGTTAGCAGAGTTTAAGGCCAAGCAAAACATCAAAGTAAATATCTTCTGATAGTGCAGCATGCTGCCATCTTTCCTCAGGTAAATGCAGATATGATGTCAAGGAAAAAACATGAGTCATAACTTCAGGTCACCTGCTGTTGCTCTGTTGTCCTGCTGTGATGCTTCCTTTTCCTCCGGGGTTGCTATCAAATGATAGCGGTCTGTGCCACTACTATTTGAATATGGAAAAATACTAAAAATAATCAGTTGCGCATAATTATGTTGCACAAGACTGGAATTGTGATTGATACATGTAACCATGGGTTGCCCAGTGGCGCAGCTGGTAGAGCTGTTGCCTTGCAGCAAGAAGGTTCTGGGTTCGATTCCCGGCCTGGTCTTTCTGCATGGAGTTTGCATGTTCTCCCTGTGCATGCGTGGGTTCTCTCCGGGTACTCCGGCTTCCTCCCACAGTCCAAAAACATGACTGTCAGGTTAATTGGCCTCTCTAAATTGTTCCTAGGTGTGAGTGTGAGTGTGTGCATGTTTGTTTGTCCTGTGTGTCTCTTTGTTGCCCTGCAACAGACTGGCGATGTGTCCAGGGTGACCCTGCCTCTCTCCCGAAATGATAGCTGGAGATAGGCACCAGCAACCCTCCCGACCCCAGTAAGGGACAAGGGTGTAGGAAGATGGATGGATGGATAAACATTTAACCATTAAGGTTTTTCATTTATAGCATGAGAGGAACTAAATAAGCTCATACCAACTGAATGTTTTAAAATCAGTGTTTTTTCCATAATTATTGTAATCCAAATTAGAATAAATGTACAGTCATTGTTGCAGTGCTCAATATTCATACTGATCTTTACCATTTTTAAGGGGCTTTTGTCACCAGTTCTGTTTTTGTCTTTTTTTAAGCTCAATAAGTTTCTCTCCGTGAGACCTGGTCCTCTGTCTTTTACAGTCCTTAACAAAAGAAAAGCAAAAGTCAGCTGTGAGTGGTGTAAATGCAGTTGTTGATGAAACTGCTTTTGCTTTGCTAATTGAAGAACCTTTAAAACAACTCAGAGATCCAAAGTAATGTGTAAAGGACTTAAGTCAAACTTTTTTCTTGATCGTCCAATCGTTGCTATCGACCTGTTTCATGTTGTTTTGTAAGTAAAGGGATTTATTGTCAGGACAAAAACAAAAGTTATGTCATGATAATGGAATATTTTTCATGTATACATTTGCGGTATCAACATGTTTCAGAATAGCTCACCCTATTTGTGCCTCTAAAAAGCTTTCTGTGTCTGAAAATCTAGATGGCTTATGATGATGCATTTAAATGCACTGTGTAAACAACATAATCTATACCAAAGTGGTTGCACAAGGTTTGTCTCACTTTGATTTAAAGGGACTAAAAAACAGTCTGGTGTTTGCATTGTAGTCACTTTGTGAGTTCAAAATCAAAAAAATGTTATCTATGGTTTCATCAATGAGTTAGATCAAAACCACCATATTTTCCCTTGATATCCTGAAGGCCATATGCAGAAAAACATTTCCCCCTCTACTCATTAAATGCTTTTCTACTTGGACTACTCCTTTTAGTGAAACTGGCCCAAACAGATATAATTCTGTTTCCCCCTGTGTGTCCTAACCTTACAAGACCCTCAGTATTTCACAATTTAGTTACAAAATTACGACTTTATTCTCGTCCAACTTTACTCGTATTTAAAACCCAAATCAGAAACTCAGAGCCTGGCCCTTTACCTCCATTATAACCAAGTATAGCTCATAGAAAAAGGCCAAAAAAACTCTTTTTATTGTTAATGCAAAATACTATGCACTTTTCATCTTTTCTCATCCGACAAGTTGAAAGATAATCAATATTGCTGCAGATTTTTCCGCAATAAATGTTAAAAATTATATACCTAAATTATATACCTAAACTGAAGAAGCTGACAAGTAACCAATGCTTATAATTGTAAAAAGTTTTACTATACTAAATCTAAAAATCCCAGTGAATATTTTGCACTTTATCTTTTTCAAATCAAGCAGTCTTGAGTAAGTGTTACTGATTCACGTGAGCTGATTTTGGCAATAATTTCGAGGCTTAGAACAATAAAACAGCGGTTTTGATAATAAGGTCACAGAGTACTGGAGCCAGTGGTTTGTACGTTAAATTATTAAATATGAACAGATTCACAACAGCATTTAAATTCTGGAGAGGGAATGGCGCTGAGCGAGTAAACATTTTGATCCCTAGGGAGTGCATGATAGAAAATAACTGAGAAACACTGAGTTAATGGAAGATAACTGCAGCATTTTAGGTCGTGTCAGCTTCAGTCCTGGTGAATATGACCCGAAAGAGTTGCAGCTTTTCAGCTGTTTCCAGGATGCTGACATGCAGCCAATTTCTGCATATGCGGAGGGAGAAGAGCGTGTGTCACGGGGAGGGAAAAAGTAACCACTGTGACTGCTTTGCAAGACTTATTATCTATGTGGTATCATAGCAACAGATAGATTGCTTGAGCAAATATTCCCTTATTTCTGTATTTGCTTTGTTTTTAAACACGCCCGTGTGTGGAGGCAGATGGTAGAAGAAGACCTGTCTACCCTGATAAATGGCAGTTTTTTTTTTTTTTTTTAGGAAAGGTGGGGGTTAAAAGTGTTTGCCATGCGTTTGGCCGCGCGGCAGGTGGATGACCACAGTCATGGACTTTCCCGAGTCTCAGTAAATATTCACAGTATGCTGTTTGTGTACTCTGGCCCGTCTGCGTCTGACTACCCGCTTTCTGCCCACTGACGATGTGTCAATATTGTCTGAGCTCATATGTGGCCGAACTGACGTGCTCACCCACCCTCTATCTCTACCTCTTTTTCTTTGTCTGTGTCCTGCAGCGGTGCATTCTCTGAGGTGGTGATGGCTCGCGAGAAAGCCACGGGAAAGATGGTGGCCATCAAGTGCATCCCCAAGAAGGCGCTCAAAGGGAAGGAGACGAGCATCGAGAACGAGATCGCCGTGCTTAGGAAGTACGCCCTGCCGAGTGACCGAGCTGTTTTCTGGGGTAGAGCTTTAGGAAAGGGTCCCCCACTTTGCTTTATCCTCGGGGCAAGCTGTTCTTCTCTTGCTCTCTTTTCTCTGACCGTTTATTTAGTCTCTGTTTATTTAGCCGTCAGTGACTAGCTTAAGTGGCTGCCCTGTCTAGTCCCAGCTATCTACACACACACACACACATACCTGCCCAGGTGGCTTTGATAAGATTTCACTGACACCAGGTGACACATCCTCCTCCAGGGGCTGATATATCAATACTCAGAGCAGCTCATTTATCAGTCATTTTAAAAGTGAGCATTGCATTGCTTGGCTATAGTTGCTTGGTTACAGCTGCATTTCTCTCTCTCTCTCTCTCTCTCTCTCTTTCTCCCCGTCTTTCTCTTGGTTTGTGATGTGTTTTTCTTCTCTCCTCTCATCTCTGACAGTCCTCAAACTGCAACCTCATTTTCATTCCAGACTTGGAAAGGAGAGAAGTTGTGAAGGCTGTTTGGTCCTTTGAGGCTTTCACCACCTCCAGCTCCACCTCATTCTTTTTAAACGCTCGCCCTTTTTGAAGACCCTTTGTCGACTTTATTTTTCAGTGCCTGTACTTTCTTCTCGCCCCCCCGGCCACATGCACTCAGTGCTTTTATTTTTTGTTTATCCTGAGGTTTTATAGTTTAACATGTAGGCTTTCATCCCCCTTGGGGGTTTGCACAAATGTTGCCATGATTTCATGTGTTAGACCAACACAAAGTAGTGCATAAGTGTGAAGTGGAAGGAAAGGATTCATTGCTTTCAAAGGTGGCGTATACTTCAATTTAGCTCCTTTATTCTTACACCTTGAAAAAAATCCAGCGTAATTTCCTTTGAAAGTCACATAGGCTGCGGTGCATCTGCTTTGTTCCCGGATGGGACCCATATCTGACAATTTTTTGCAATCTGAGCGGCCCAATTGGGATCTTTTCACCCAAAACAAATGTGATTTGAGCCTTTTTCATATGTAAAGCAATAAAAAATCTATTGTTTTCAAGGCGCTCACAATCTGGATGATCATGTTGCATTTAATCTGAGTTTTACATCTTTAAGTGGAGACATGCATCATAATTCTACACCAGAAGAAGCCAAATTGGATGCAAACAATGGGTGATAAAAAAAAAATCTTGATTATGAAATTTTAAAAGACGTCTGGGTCACTGATGCGCTTCATGCACTTCTGACTCTGGCTACACATCCAAATAGATTTCTCTACAGAAGTTGCAGTCAATGCGCCACAACATGCAATTTCTATTAGATGTTCATTCTTTTTATTAGCTTCCTTTATCTTGAACAAACTTCAAAACAGACAGCAGCATCCACCATTACTACGTCAGTAAACAACGCGCTACGTGACGTCAGTGTTCTTATTCTGTCCACGCCAGTCACGTTAGGGTCGTAAACCCAGAGTGAAAGTGAGTGTTTTTTTATATCACAGATAAAGAAATTAGCCAAATAAAAACCATGGAAAAACTCTTGAGATTTGTGCAGGTGGTTTCCTCCCAAACAACTCCAAACATACACCCAGAATTACAATAGAAGGTTTAAATAAAAGTATATTCATGTGCTAGAATGCTCCAGTCAAAGTTCAGACCTAATCGAAAAGTCTTGAAAGTTGCTGTCTATTGATGTCTCCATTAAACTCCAACTGAGCCAGAACTATTTTGCAAATAAGAGTTCGCCATTTCAGGCGCCATTTCGCCATTTCAGTGCGAAGCTGCAGAAGGCAGACGTTACTCCTCAAGGTTTTAAAGTAATTGAAGCAGAACGTTCAAATAGACCTGCCAAAAAGGTCTATTTTTGGCAGGCTGAATTAAATCACACTACGTTGAAATAAAAATGTAAATTAATGTATTGTTTTCCTTCCACTTCATGTCAAGCACTGCTACATGTTGGTATTTCACATAAGATCCAATAAAATACGTAGCACGTTTTGGTTGCGGTGTGACAAAATGCAGATTCAACACTTTCTGCAACGCACCATGTTTGACAAGCGCACATTTATTCTAACAACGAAGTGTAACAGAAACAAAAGACAGATCTGCTTTCTGTCGGCCGGGTGTCATTTTAAGAGAAAGCTGAAGGAGGTTTCAGCTGTTGCTAAGTGAATTTTCTCTTCTCCCCCCTCCAGGATAAAACATGAGAATATTGTGGCTCTGGAAGACATCTACGAAAGCTCCAATCACCTGTACCTCATAATGCAGCTGTAAGTACATCAGCCCACCATGCTGTTAGTTTAGGTCAGCTTTCGGCCTCCCATTTGGCCCGTCATTTCGATAATGTGCTGCATGCTGAGCCTGAGTGAGCGTCTGCAGTGCCCTTGAGGCATCTTTGCTTAAGTGAATGCAGCAGCGTGTAAAAAAAAGTGTAAGTTCTTACTTCAGCTGCAGCGTGCTTCTTGATAGATGGATTCAGGTGACAATGCTGATGCTACCATCTTTTCTGAGTAAATGTGAAACTGAATAGGGGTCATCCTGTCTAATATCTGAACAAACTGCAGTTATTTTACAGCTAAGGCAACAAATGGTTTAAAGTTTAATGAGCGCTTGTCATTTTCATGATTTCACCTTTACTGTCTTTGACAGAGACTTGGAAGTGCTCAGTGTAAGAAAATCTCCATAAAACCAAAACTTATTTTCACATTTCATCTTTTTTAGATTACACATGTAAGATGTTGTGTTAATGTAAGTTTAAGCTTCAAAAATTGTTACTCTTTGCATTTCGTTCCACTTTTGGCAGCAATTCGTTGAAGCATAATTCAGTCGGTCTCTCACATAGATGTGAAGCAATTCTCTTAACGTCTTTAAAACATTACTTCAGCTCCATGAGGTTAGCTTATTTAAGTTCCCATCACGCCCTTGAGGTGGAGGTCTGAACTTTGACTGGGCCATTACAACATGAGAGTTCTCGTTTTTGTTTTTTTTTCATTCTGTTGTCGATGGGCTGCTGGTTGAAGATACAGTTTTGGCAAAACTTTAGCTGTCTCACAGATAGCCTGGTATTTTATTCTAGAACATTTTCACATACAGATGGTGATTTAATGACAGGAAATTACTCACAACCTGAGTCTGAAAAATAAGCCCAAATCGTCCCCCCGCCCACTCCACCGCCGTGGTCGACAGCTGTCGTTAGGCGTTTGTGCAAATGGGCTGAGTTTGATTTTGAAATGTTTCCAGTTTGGTCTGATCAAATCAGCAGACATGGTTCATCCAGGTAAATTCAGCTCTAACTTCAGAAAGCTCACACTTAGCAAGTTGTGCTGCCATTTGCCTTTTTTCCGGCGACCCTTCCAAATAAACCATACTTGCTAAAGCTGTTAGCTATGGCTTGACCTTTGACATTTAACATGCTAACTGTATGATCTGATCTGGTGGGAACTCTTAGGAAATTTGGCAAATGTCTTAAATATTGTTAAATTATGATTGACCTGTAGCTGTTAGCTTGAAAGTGCAATCTTAACTCAGGTTTTATTAGCAAAACTTTGGGTCTTCTCTAATTTTGGAAGAGTAGGAGGGACATTGTGTTATGATAAAGAAAGGTTGATATTGTTATTGCAGTTAAATATTGTCCTGAAACTGTGCAGCCCAGGTAAGGATCTGAAAGGTATATTCATGTTTTTATTTCTTTACAAAATGGTAACTCATCAGATTTCAT
This sequence comes from Phalloptychus januarius, assembly GCA_902982915.1. Taxonomy (NCBI): domain Eukaryota; kingdom Metazoa; phylum Chordata; class Actinopteri; order Cyprinodontiformes; family Poeciliidae; genus Phalloptychus; species Phalloptychus januarius. The sequence continues at coordinate 13,570,125 of CADWAE010000471.1, read as the reverse complement.
TTTAGTGTTAAATTTTAAACTGCAGATGATTTAGTGCTGGTTACTATAATATTACATTATTAATCACTTTTACGGTACAAGTTTGACCAAATATATTGTAAACTGTGACTCATCTCCCAGAGGTGAGTGAAACCCTTACCATTAGTTTCTTTTACTGTGTAAAATGAAGATCTTCATGATTTTAAAACCCCTTCTCCCATATTTGTTTTTACAGCGTCGGTGACTAAACCATCTGTGGTTTAGCCCATGACTCGCTGGCCTCCCTTTATCTCTGAAAGCTGCTTGATGTTGCCTTTCCCTCATTCTTAAATAAACACTGATTGCCAGTCATCTGTGAAAGCAGAGCCGTACTCGTACTCAGTGCTAAACTGAATGAGTCACTTGTCATGCCTTTGCCTCGTCTAATTGCAGATTGAAGGAGCTCAGAATGGCTGCCTCATCAAACCCAAACGCTGCAGAGACGCATAATGTTATTGTGTATTATAATGTTAGTGTGTCTATACTATCTGGAACGTTTATATGAATAATATAATTGGGTAATTATTTTTATCCTTTCAAGAAAATGAAAGGATAAAAACTGAGGGTTTTTTTTTCGCGATTGTTGTGACCTAAAATTACCGTATTTTTAGAACTATAAGCCGCTACTTATAGAAAACCGAGAGCGGCGGAGATACCGGCGGCTTGTAGCCCGGTGGGGCTTATATATGTAGGTTTCCAATTATTTTTTAAACTTTGTGGGTGCGGCTTATAGTGAGGTGCGCTCTATAGTCTGGAGAATACGGTGCTGATTTCGCGGCAGCTTTTCTGAAAAGTTGTTAAGATTTATTTTTGCCATCGCAATGTTTCCCAAAAAGTTGAAATTGCCTTTTCCTTTCCCTCTTTCTTATCATCTTACCGGAGAAGACCCTGCTGCTAGCCTCACGTCTCCTCTCTCACTCTTTGCTCTTTCTCTCATGACAATAAGATTTCTTTTAAATACGTGGAAAGCAACAGTGAGCACAACTTCTGCACAGAAACAAAGGAAGAGCCTGGCATTATCTGGCGAGCAAGGGATGTAAAATATTTAACAAGAACATTAGTGTTCTGGTTTACAAGCTTAATGCAATGCACTGGCATGGACTAACTAATCATTTAAAGCCCAGTAGGTCTTTTTCATGCTATTTGCTCTTTTTTCTGTGTAATTTGTTGTGTTGCTTTTGCACTATCAGGGTTTCTGGTGGTGAGCTGTTCGACCGCATCGTAGAAAAGGGCTTCTACACAGAGATGGATGCCAGTCGGCTAATTCGTCAGGTTCTGGACGCCGTCAACTACCTTCACTCCATGGGCATAGTGCACAGGGACCTGAAGGTACTGCAGTGTTTCACATTTGGCCTGTAGGCGGTTTTCTTTTCCTGCCTTTTTGAGAGGGGGAGTCCCTGGCATTGAAACCTGCGTGGGTTTCTGTCACACGTTGCGGTGATCACCCGTTGAGGTTAAATGTCAGGGGATTTTCCTTCTCGGTAAACTGCAGGAAGGATCTTGACTTGAGGGAAGTTCTTTGAATGACAAAATCCAATGCAACTTCTTAGCCTGGAAGGAAAGCAACACGCTGACCCAGTGGCTGCTTCCTGTTTGTGTTTCCAGCCCGAGAACCTGCTCTACTTTAGTCCTCACGACGATTCAAAGATCATGATCAGTGACTTTGGTCTGTCCAAGATGGAGGGCACAGGTGGTGTCATGGCCACTGCCTGTGGGACGCCGGGATATGTGGGTAAGGTTGGCCCTCCCAGCTGTGGCTTCTAGGAAAAGTGCAGGCTGTTCTTTGAAAATATTCCTGCCTTATTTTATGTTTGCTGGACTGCAGCTATAAACCTCAGCTTATTTCATTTGGAGTTTTTGTGATAGACTAAATTTATTTACAAATAAATTTATTTGCAAATAAATTTAGAGGAAGAGGAAAGTTTTGCATGCAGATGTAGTTGGCCCCCATTTTCCTTAAACGTTCTTACATGAAATCCAGATGAACCAGTTTCATTCAGAAACCCAGGCATTTTTCTTCAGCTACTAGGTTCCTCTGCACAGATGAAAGTATTTATGATCAATAAAATATTTCATTGTTTCAGCCCCTGAGGTTCTGGCACAGAAGCCGTACAGTAAAGCGGTGGACTGCTGGTCCATCGGGGTCATCGCTTATATTCTGTGAGTACTTGTCGTTATCCAACATTTAAAATGTGAAAGATTTTTTTAGTTTGCTTTTTGAATGAACATTTGCTCAGAACAGAAACCAGCGGGGAGCTTAAAAACCGTTCGACTCAGAAAGTAACAAAGTGTGACTCCATATGGAAACGATGTAAAATAAAAATGACAATTCAAGAATCAGAAAACGTCCTAATCTTGATCAAAGCTTTGCGATGTCTTCAAGATCACAAACACTCAGCCAGGACTGTCACTGACAGAGATGTCATTATTCAAAAGTGTGCTGCTGGGATGCCTTGAAGGTATAAGCAACATACAGTTGCTTCACATTAAGTGAATTATTGATATGCATCCAGATTTCAGACTGAAACCCATTCATTAGAAACCTATCAGAGGGATCCCTACAGAAACACGGAGGTTTTCAGTACAGAGTGTTGCACAAAAAGTCTCATTCAGCAAAAGACTTTCACTTATTAGCAAAAGAAAAAAAAGTCTGGTGCTGAAATCCATTGATTAAGTGATAAGAGTTTGAAGTTTTTCTTTTTTCCACATCTGTTAGTAGAAAATACACAGTTTTATTTTCAGATGAAAAACCTAACTGCCTTTTTTCTCTATATATTAACACCGGGCCGCTATTGTCCTGTTTTTTTGTTTTAATGTTCTTGAAAATCCCTCCGAGTCGACTTCTGTTGCATTATATAGGGAAAGAAAAATCCATCTGCCAGTAAATGGGATTAGGTGACTGTAAATCCTTTTAGATTCGGGTTGAAGACTCTAATATCAGCAGCGTAACAACCTTCACGCCCACCGTTGTGTAATCTTTCGAACTTGATCTTCCTCCCAGGCTTTGCGGCTACCCGCCGTTCTACGACGAGAACGACTCGAAGCTTTTCGAGCAGATTCTGAAGGCAGATTATGAGTTTGACGCGCCGTATTGGGACGACATTTCTGACTCTGGTAAGTTGAAATGTGTGTGTGTGTGTGTGTTCTCCCACTTTGTTTGAAATAAATAAATCAAGGCCCCCAGAGATTCTGCCATTACATAACTCTGCCGGAGCTAACAACCTTGTGTGTAAAGCCGTATAACAAGACAAAAAGTAAAGTAATGAGGGGACACAGTTCAGCAGCTGCCATGGCAACTTAATCCTGCAATATGTCTATATCCCACGTTTGGTGTCAAAACATAACAAGCAAGCTATTTTAAAGTGGACACGAATCAGTAGCGGGATGTGGCTCAGCTCAGGGGGCGCCAGCCTAACAGTTTGTCAAGGTTCAATGTTTTTAGGCGTGTACGCCACCGTCGTCTGGAAAGCACGCGTCAATATCCCACGGCAACAAACGTGGGACTGCTGTTTCACCTAGAATAGCGTCGGACTTAAATCTTCTTCTGGCTTAGCGGAAAACAAAAGAACCAGAGCCAGAAAAGTGACGGCAGATCTTCTGAGTGCAGTCAGAAATTTCATAGACAAAGTGTAAATCATTGACTTTCACAGCCTTGTGTCATAGAGAAATAACGCCTTTTATCTTTTAGCCATGTAACGGAGCACGCTGCCAAGACTGCGTGTTACTGCTTGCTAGCAGCAGCTAAAATTGGAAACTTGAGATGTCATTACAGCGCTTTTTTGTTTCTTTTACATTTTTTTACATGCCAAAAATGTAGAACTACACGTGTTAGAAACAAACATTTTAAATGCATCCTATGTGTTTTTTTTCTTTAAACTTCCATTTCGTATTCTTGTCCAAAAATTTTCTCAGACTTCAGAAGATGAACAATGAAGTCTGAGGCATATTTAATTTACTTTTATGTTTAATTTAAATTTTTTAACCAAGTTCCAGTTAGCTTGTTTCTGATGTTTGTTTAGATAAGAGGTCATGACCTCTGATCAGTTCACAGTGACATAATTTATGCCGTTGGTTGTCAAACAAATTGATCTTTTGTTGATGCAAACTGACCAGAAAAAGTTTGGAAAGAAACAATCAGCCTTGCTGTCGGAGCAAAGAGATGAACAATTATTCCTACTTTGTTATCGCATCACTTTTTCATCAAATTACACAAAATCTTGATCTGTCAAAGTTAGAGGTTTGTCTTTACTCATTTTGGATTTGCTACCACTGCTTCCTGTTTGCCAGATTTAATCCCTGTATTTCAAATGACACTTATTTTTTATTTTTTTTTTAAAAAGCAGTCTGGATATCTTAGTCATCATATTTAGTCACCAAATCCTGAAATTACATCAATTGTGGAAATGTGGCTGGTGATTCAGACAAAGCATAAAAGCCTAATGCTTGGATGGGCACACCCACAAATCACCAATCACCAGAGACATTAAGAGAGGAAAAAAATAGACAAATGTAGTTTCCTGTTAACTTTAGCTTAACTACAGACTTGTTTTAAACGTCAGCATTTTATGAATTGAGCTTTTGTCACACATTGAAATCATTTATGATGCAAATTTTATTAGTGCAGTACTTCCTGCATCCTCTTCAGATTCATCTGATCCTGGGAGGGAAGGAGTCATATTAACCATTTCCTGTGGTGACTCATAGTTGGAGCCGTTCTCTGGCTGGAATCAGCTGAATGGGTTGAGATTAAGCACCTGGGGAAACTGTAGACAAAATCTGCAGCATGTTCACGTCTGACCTTAGAACGTTTTTGTGATAAATTTTTTGTGCATTTTAGACGTCATTTGCAGATATTTTTATCTCGCGCTTTGGTTATTTTTTTAGTATTTTCAATCAATTATTAGTAAAAAAAAACATACATATAAACCTTACCAACAGACTCAACAGATGCCATGTTTTTATTTATTAAAACAAATAAAAAAATAGAGATGCATTAGTAAGGCCTTTACATGCAAGTGCATATTTTTAGTTTTCAGAGGTCTGAGGTCATTTGTTTAGGTATCCAATCAGTTTTATGTTTTGCCAATGTACAAAACAATTTAAAAAAAAAAGATTAGAGCACGAGTGTAAAGTGTAACTATAGAAAATCGCTTTACAGGTTTGTTGCATTAATGCATTAATGCACAGTTCGTTACTTTCTTCTAACTTTTGACTAAATTCCAATCAAGGTGTGTCAAAGAAAAGGTTGATCCATTGATCCGTTTAACAAAAACTCAGAGTTTAACATTTCAAGGCATTTAATTAACAGAAGAAAAAAAAGATTTGCTCAGTTAAAACCAATCAAGAGAAACTGGCTTGTTTCATTCATCATAAAAACCCTGCTAGTTTTTTCTCCCAATCTGCTTTGTTCTCTTCAGTAACTGTGAATTGTGACTCTTAATGTGAGACATCAGATGAAAACATAAAACCTCGAGTGCCAGAAAGTCCTCAGCTGGATGTGCACTTGACTTTTCTTCTTCTCCTCTTCGCAGCCAAAGACTTCATCAGCTGCTTAATGGAGAAGGACCCTGAGAAGAGATTCACATGCGACCAGGCTCTTGAGCACCCCTGGTGAGGAACCACACACACACAAACACACACACACCTCGTTTCATAGCGGTGTGACGCAGATTGCCAGGCTTACGCATGTGTCATGGAGAGCTTGTCCTCCCACAGTCATCTGTCAGCACGGCTCCAAGCAGCGGGCCCACCACTGCCGGGCAGCGCCAGCGTCTCGGGGAGAAATCTTCTGAATAAATCCCCGCCAATTAGTGGCTTGTATCCTCAAGGATCCTTGAAGCCTTAATGAACAACTGGGATGTATTCCCAGGTCTGAGTCAATCCTAACGAGGCCGAGACAGCGTGGGCTGACGCATCCCGCCGAGGGGGCCAGCAAATCTGTTAGGGAGTAATGGGGCATTTTTGTGGGTCGTGGGCAGGTGGTCGTTCGGATGCGGACGGCGGCAACAGATGCCGTAATGGAGAGAAACGGCTTTCGTTGACAGGGTTTCATAAAGGGATGTGATGATGATGAATGTGAGCGGGAACCCAGCAGAAACAGCAGCCCATCGCTCAAAAGGTGCTGCAGCCGAATGGAAATAAACGCAGGGCTTGAATATGAAAACAGCATGGGGATCATTCTGCTGGCAGGACTGTGTGTGTGCATACCGGTACGGTGTGTGAATGTTTCCACTGATTGTGTGTGTGTTTTGTTTTCTTTTCCTGCAGGATTGCTGGAGACACTGCTCTGTGCAAGAACATTCATGCGTCTGTCAGTCGACAAATGCGTAAAAACTTTGCCAAAAGCAAATGGAGGGTATGTGAGACTTTAAATCTTATTTACCAAAAAAACAAAACGCAATGTTTTTGTTTCTTCTTGCTGGAAAAAAAAAAGAGTCATTTCTGTTTTGCACCTTCTCCGCTTAGCAAGCGTTCAACGCGACAGCTGTGATCCGCCACATGAGGCGTCTGCAGCTCGGCACCAGCTTCGGAAGCAGCATCCAAAGCGCCAAGCCTGCGCCGAGTCCTCAGAGCCGAGCTCCGGCCAAGAGCCAGTCAGTGGACTGCGCCCCGCTCTCCCTCAAGGACTGTAAGTGACTCTGCGGATGCCAGCTGTGATCAAAACAGACGCGTTTAGCTTCCAGCTTGGAGTTTAGCCAAACTTTTATTTTGCTGCCCGTGCCGTTAAGATGATCAATGCTTCTTCTCCCTCTGGGTTTAATACATCATCTCTTAAAAAAAAAAAAAGAGGAGAAGCCTTGTTGCGGCGCTGCTGATATGAGACATACAGTATCTTTCAAAAGTATTTACATCCCTTAAACTTTTTACACATTGCAACAAACAAACCTGAACGTATTTTGATAGGATTTTGTGTGCTAGAAGAACACAAAGTGGCACATTCATTGTGAAGTTTGGTTTCCACTTCACAAAATCGTAGAAATAAAAAATTGGAAAAGCGTGGTGCACCTACTTTACTCTGATGTGCCTGAATTAAATCCAGTATGACCAGAGGAACATATCACCTCACCGCCTCTGATTTAATGTGAATAAGGCTGTTTACACAAGGTTTGTAAAAGTGAAAAACGAGATTATGTTGCAAAAAGACAAAATCTTACCAAGTGTTTTTGATCTAAATGCAAATGTTTTAGTACATGTGGAATAAGAAAACTAACTTATGAGTAACTTTTTGACAAGAAATCCAAGCTTGTTGTACATCAATAATTCTTTGAATATTGATGAAAAAGTTCTAGCTCCATTTGTCAATGTTAAGGAACTATTGACTTGAAAAAACTCCAATATCTTGCTGAAAAGTTTGAAATGCATCATGGAACTAAGCTAATAGTGCAGCATATTTCTGTTTCTGATTCATGCAATGTCTCCCGCAGGTTCTTCCATCGCTCCTCTTCCATCCGTCGTCAAAGTGCACAAGCAGGACTCTGAGCTTCCTGTGTCCCTGGAGGAGCCCCAGGTGGTGGCCGAACCCGCTCGGCCACGCCCCTCCACTGTCACGGTCATCCACACTGGGACTAAATGACGCCAGGTTCCGCGGGAGGTGAGCTGGGAGACCACCGAGCTTTGAGACCGCGGTTCAGGGGTCTCACGATGCGACACGGTTGCCCAGTTTTTCCATCCCGCTGCCTCCCGTCTGCTAACGCCAAACCCCGAGGGAGGAAATTTGAGGAGCCCTGGCTCGGCCTCGTTTCGCATGGCGCTGCTTCCCCTTTACGTCTTCACACAGACATGGAAGTTCAGATGAAGGGAGGGGAGAGAAAGGGAAGACTCACCTGAAGCTGCTGCTGCTGCTGTGGAGACGACGGTTTGTCTGGCAGGCGAACAAAGAAGCGACTGCTGAGGGAGCAACGGGACTAAAGGGAACTCTCTGCTGGAGCTTGACTGTGAAAAGTGGTTCCGCTGTATGCCTTGTTTAAATATCCTGCCTGGAACCGTTCTGTAGAGTCATGTCATGCAGGTGAAACGTTTAAGCTTCAAGCTGTGGTTAATACTCGTGCCGTCATCTGCACTCTGAACCTGCTGTTGTTCAGGCGGCTCTCGTCCAATCCGCTGTGGCGTTTTGCTGTGGCGGCTCACGGCATCATAACTTCCAACTGTATGGCTGTCAGTGTTGTGTCTTTGCTTTATTTGATTTTATTTCATTATTTTTAGTTCGGTTAACAATCAAAGCAGGACAATCCGCATCGGTCATGGCTATGATTCCAGACAGAGAGAGAGAGAGTGCAAATGATTGATTATCTACTGGGAATATTTATTTTCCTATATTACATATTATGACTTTTTGTAAGAATATAATTTGCTGAGATGTGTAAATGTGTATTAAAACTGGACTTGAAGTTATTGCCACATAAATACAGTATCTAATAGATGTGACTTTGTAATTGCTGTTTATTTAACGAGTTTTGATGTGACTGTAACGTCCTCCTTCATCCACAGGAGGGCGCTTTATGAGTTCTCAGGGATCTGCAGGGATGTGTGCTTGAATCGAACCAAACGCCTCTGTGTGATCAATCACAACTGACTCATCCGACTTACTGAAAGAAAGAAAGAAAAAAATAATAATAAAAACACATAAATACAGCTTTTTATCCCCATGTGCCACAGGGATAGATGTTTACTTCCTGACACTGTTTCTCCTCCTTGAACATGACGGGATGTGGAGAGTAACCAGTAATGTGATGGTATTCTGCTTCAGTTTGCTCCCATTGCAGTGGTGCAGTTGAGATGTCGTGCTCTGCTGAGAACAACTTGACTCTGTGTTTAATCACTGTGCTTTTCATACCAGCCTGTTGAATTTAGCTGAAAGACTCTGTCCTCATCCCCTCCCCTCCTGCTCTGTCGCTCTGTAAAAACTGCCTGACAGAGAAGAGAAAGTGGTCCGGCTTTGTATTTTCTTTGTGCTTTCTCTACTTAACTTTAATCACTCAACATGAATGTGGAATTAAAAAAAAAAAAGCAGCCTGGAAAACTAACAAGTGCATGGCCCGTGTTAAGGTTTCGCCAGCTTTTAATCACAAAAGATGTGGTGAATATCACAGATTTTGGAAGTATACTTACTGTAAATACAAAAACTCTACAACATTCGTCAGTCTTCCGTGTTTTATTTTATGTCTTTTGTAAATTATCATAAGAAATCTAGGGGTGCACTGATTCGATGGTGCCGATTTCCGTAATTTTGGGAGATCGGTCGATTTTTACATGTGAATCTGATCTCATCTCGGCAAAGGTTTAAAAATCAACTACTGTCTTCTTCTGCTCTGTCGTGAGAAAGGTTGGACTGACAGACCGGACCACCAGGTCATGTCTGCACGTTTACTGTTAGCAATAGTCACCACACTGTTTCCAATTGAGTGACTTTCTTGCTATGTTGAGCAACATTTCATCACAAAACTAATTGGTATCAGTCAAAATCGGAATCTGAAAGCAGGTTAGGCTTTTTAAAAGATCGGTAATCTGCGATCGGCCAGAAATCTGCAATCGATGCATCCCTAAAGAAAACGTGAAGCACTAAAGGATTTTAAGTTTACATGAAACGCCATATTGCAGAAATGTTTCTTGCTGGATGAAGCAGGAAGTTGGATATGCTGCATCTTCACAACCATGTTAAAATGATTTTCAAAGTAATGTCAGAAGTGTCCCCACCTACTAAAGACAAATAAAAAATCATGTCCACAACAAAGCAAACCAAATGATTTGTGGTTTTCAGACAAGATGCAACAAATAGTAGTTTATATGTCTGCCTACACATGCAACTACATTATTTTAGCTTCGCACTTTTTGTTTTTAACCCAAAAGATTTTAGTCGTTTTTTCAAGTGAGTCGTACCAATTTTTTTTTATTAAAATAATTTATTAGCTCTCACTTTTTACCTGGGAAAAACTTGACAATTTAACAAGAAAGTGTTACTTTTTATGTCACTGTATATTTTTGCTCTTTGAAGAAAAGTTAATAAAATGTGCTTTTACACAGCAGGTCAGTTTAGCATACTGTTACATTAAAAGCAATAGCTTGTGGGGTGCTGTGGTGGCGCAGGGGTTTAGCACACTCTCATACGGAGGCCTTAGTCCTCGACACGGCTGTCCCAGGTTCAATTCCCGGCCTGGCAACCTTTGCCGTATGTCTTTCCTCTCTCTCATTTCCCTCTTTCCTGTCCATTAACTGTTAAATAAAGGCCACTAGAGCCAATAAAACCTTTAAAAAAAAAAAGGCAATAGCTTGTAACCCTTGCTGAATAATATATGAATAAAATAAAATAAAGAATACAGATATGCTTCGTCACTTAAAAATAAATGCTTAATATTCAGCAAACATGTTTGTAAACAATATTTAAGCTTATGTCTGCAGAGTTCTGAATACTAACCCTGTTGATAAGAAGAGAGGATTATCTCCCTGCTTGTATATTTTTTACTATAACTATCCTGGTGTAACATACTTTAATTGTTTTCCCAATCAACAAAATTATATATATAGGTTTGTTTTGATCGTCATTACTGTAAATTGTGGGAAATGTGTCATTTTGTTTAAAATCACAACAAATCTGAAAGTGTGAATTCGATTTTGAATTTGCTCTTTTAAATCAGTCCTGGCGTTAATATGCCAACTGCTTAATGACACACAAATAAAATAATCAGAAACAGTAAGCGCGATCTAAATTACAGATGAGATATGAAAGACTTTGACAAATCTTTACAGGATTCGATTTAAGCTATATATGTATAAACATTTAAAAAACTCAAATAAAAATCGGAGAACTAATAAAAAGTATGTTTTTGAAAGAGCAAAGATATTTATTGACCTTTCTTTTCTTTCTTTTGTTTTAAAGTTTGTCAGCTGTAAAGTCGTGGACCTGCGGTCTCAGGCGGTGTGACGGTTGTACTCGTGGGAAGGATTCATGCCGTCGTAGTGGAACTCCCTCCACTGCTCGGTGTTCTCTCTGGTCCTCTCGTTTTGCTCTGAAGAAATCAGGTAGACAAGCCAGAGCTTAAAAGTTGTCTAAAGTCCTTCTCCTCACCGCTTCAGCTGCATACCGTACCGTCGTTGTCCTCCTCAGCATAGTTCTCAAACTCGTTCCTCTTCTCCTCATGAAACTCCCTCTTTCTCTCGTCAGCAGCCAAAACCTGCCTCTGCTCCGCTGCAAACACAGAAGAAAACAAATAAGTAGATAATGATCCAGATTATAGATTTAATAGGGTTCTCTGCTTTTTTTTCTTTTCTATTTTGTGACTATTGCTTCAAGAGGAGGCTGCTCAGTGGTAGAGCTGTTGCCTTGCAGCAAGAAGGTTCTGTGTTCGATTCCCGGCCCGTGTCTTTCTGCATGGAGTTTGCATGTTCTCCCTCTGCATGCGTGGGTTCTCTCCGGGTACTCCGGCTTCCTCCCACAGTCCAAAAACATGACTGTCAGGTTAATTGTTCTCTCCAAATTCTCCCCATGTGTGTGTGTGTGTGTGTGCATGGTTGTTTGTGATGTGTGTCTCTGTGTTGCCCTGCGACAGACTGGCGACCTGTCCAGGGTGACCCCGCCTCTCACCTGGAACATTAGCTAGAGATTGGCACCAGCACCTCCCGACCCCACAAAGGGACAGTATAGAAAATGGATGGATGGATGCTCCCAGCTTCAAGAGGCAGTATTATGTAAAAGCAACTTTTTTGAGCCCAGCACTTCAGGTATTTGTTATTCCCTCATCAAACACATACCTGAAGTGTTGCTTTGATTCTTTCATGCATGTTTGAGAAATCCTTTAATCTCCCATGGCAACCACTCAGCTGTGCAAAACGCTTGGTGAGGACATTGAATTTTACAAGCTTTCAACCGTCCGACTCTCAGAGCAGCCCTTCCCTTTAACTCCCCGACTCAGCTCCTTCAGACTAGGTAGCAGCAATTAGCAAACACCTGGTGGAGCTGCGCGTCTGCTGAACGCGTCATGCGAGCTATTTCTCAGTGAAACGCTGGTAAAACGTCGCTTAAGAGTTAATAAAAGAGTGATGTTGTGATGACTTCCTGAAGAGTGCCAGAAAGAGCAGGAGTTTCTTAAATAACTTGATAGTGCTATGAAATGGGACTATGTGGCTGGAAAACGCAAGATCAGACTAAAACACACTGGGTGAATTATCAGTATTTATAGGACATCAGCTTAAAAGAGTTTTTTATGGCAATAACTGGTCAATCCAAACGTAGAAATATTGTGGTACGACTTCTAATCCACCAAAGACATTGCTTTCTACGTAAACTTACAGGCTGGGTAAGGAGAACAGTAAAAAGAGGGAGACCCATGGTACCTCTTGTACCAACTGCAAATCTATCCCTTATGAAAAAGTTGAAATGTTTAAATGGAAAAAAACTAGAAAACAAAAAACAAACAGGAAACCTCCCCGATTTGATTCTTTCATGCATGTTTGGGTTGACAGTTTTTGTTCACAGGGTTGTATTTCTGAAAGCCATTTTTTAGCACTCAGATTGTCAGTGAAACTCACAACCGTCTGCAGCAACATTGAAGACATCAGCTCTGATCGGAAAAGAGATTGCAGTGCCGACTTTTCCAAACAAAGGCCACGACCCCTGACCTTTTCTCAGACTCGGCTGGTCAGGTTTGTGCTTTCCACTGTTAACTGCAGAACATCCTGACACTAAACAAGACCTACAGACTGAGGTTGACTGTAATTTCATTTTGTGTGACTGTGATTTACTTTTATTATTACCATTATTATTATTTATGTCTGTGGACATGAGGAGCATTCAAAATGTGTGGCCTGTTTATCCTTCTAGCCTGTCTTTTATTTTTGTCTGGTTGCGGCTGCAAATTCCTCATTGAACTCCCAGCCGCTCTCCCACCTACTCACTCCTCCATCCTGCTCCCAGCTCTTTTTCTCTCTCTCTCTCGCTCTTTTTCACCTTGTTGGCAGACATACGCAGCATGTTACACAACATCTCGCCTTAACGCTCTTGAGACTGTCAGCCGTCACACAGACAGTAACTGCGCTCAGAGACGTGGCTCCGGTGTGGGTGTGGGAGCTCCATGCTGGCCTGTGACTCCTGCTACTGGGAGGGTAGCAGGTCTACGATCGGACACCAAACCAGGCAAACGGTTACCAGCTTCACAGCAGCGTGTCGTTTGCAATGCAATTAAAGACTGAGGTGATCAGTAAGCGAGGGTTAATTAAAGCTAAAGATTAATGAAAGCACCACAGCGACCCGTCCAGGTTTTGAAAGACAGGGCACAAAAAAATGTGTAAAAAGATCATTTTATCTGTCTTCTTAGAATGACAACACAATAAAATACTGATTTTCTTAATGATACTAAGGGCTTCGAATGAGATCTCTTGTTTCCATTCGCTGCATTTTTTTATTTAGTTTTCAGGTTGGTTCAGACATGGCAGCACTCAGTACTAATGCACCGATTGCTGTTTTTTAGTTGTTTGTTTTTTAAAATTTTTGGCAATTTGTTGTTAAATATACCTTCCAGCATCAGATGTTCAAAGCATTCCAATATATTGGCAATAGTATTCATTATCATTTCAGTATGTTTTAATGGTGTACGGATTGCAAAAATGCCAATGTATTCCATCTTTACGACATTTCTACTACTACTAATACTAATAAAGATAATAATTAATGGAGCATAATTCCATTTCTTTATTTTGTTCTGATCTGCATTTCATTTCTAAATGAATCCAACAGAACAGACTGGTCATGTAAAGCTCTCCGCTCCTTGACGGTAACACACAGATTTCCACACAGTGACCAGGTTAGCGTCTCCACATGCAGCAATACGCCTCAGCCTCTCTGACCGGACACTTTCCATCAAACTCACCATTGATCTCGTCCTGGGATTTCACAGCTCGCCTGCTGCGCTTCCTGATGAAGTTGGAGGCGTCAGCTTCTTCCATGAAGATGCTCCTCAGCTGACCTAAGGTGGGGGAATAGATTGTTTTTTAGGGGTTTTTTTCAGCATTGAAGGTCAAAACAAGAGGTCACACACGGTTGTGAAATGCAGGCTCCACACTTGCTGGACTTTTCGCATTTCTCGTGCTGCTACCCACAGCTGCAGATTTGGCCTCTGGAGACACTGCATTTGGAGACAAAATGAGACAGGTCTTACTAAAAATACATTTTAAAAAAGCACATCTCAGTAAAACAGAGACAAAATGGATATCAGCAGAATCCCTCTGCGTAAGATTTCATAGGACTCACGGCTCAGTGCAAGCAGCACTGCGAGGAGAGCCAGGAGGGTTGCGTACGTCCAGGACATTTTTTAACTCCGTGTCGTGATGTGTTCAGGGGAAACCAGCGTCGAAAAACAAGCAGCAGGGACAGAGACGACTGAGACTGGGATTAGAGGAGGGCGGAAGAGTTCAGGGAAATCTGGACTACCTGTCGGGAGAGGGAGAGAGAGAGACCCTGCAGATCTGAGAGTAAACACAACAGAGAAAGTAGCAAGAAAGTGCATAAATTATGAAACAACATAATCATCTTTTTTCCTTATTTAGCTGAGATAAAAGTTTGAATCCTTAGCTAAAGTTTTCTGCAGCTCCATCTGTCTTTTCATCAAATCTGATCAGCTTCCCTGCATCTCCCTCAAGAAAAGAGCCCCCCACAGTTTGATACTGCAATGAGTTGATAGTGCTTTCAGGAGTGATGTTTTAGATTTCCACTCTACATATGGCAAATAAGGTTAATTTAAATGGACTTTTTCAGCCAGAGAAGGATACAAACCCAGTTATACAAGCTGATTATGAAGAAGTGGCCTGAGTCATGAGAAAAAGGCGGACAGGGAACAAATAAATATTTAACTTCCAGAGACAGAAAACAGCTGAGCTGAAGAACTGATGCACAGATTTCCAGCCAAAGGCCTCCTGAAGTGTGGACCCCTTCGTACGGGCCCCCACCCCCACTTCATCTGCTTTGCATAAATAGAGCTCAGGAGTGAGCAACGCTGTGCATACTTGACTGTTTTCCAACGTGGATCGTGGCTGTGCCCCAGAAAACAGTGAATGTCCTAATGTTTAGTGAGGAATTTGAAACTGGTGGTGCTTTGGCTCACGGGAAAGTGAGAGGAAATTGCAGGGAGAGCTTGAGAAGGTGAGACAGAAGTGGGAATGTTTCGTTTAGTTCGGTGTGAAAGCTGAAGAGAAATATGATTCTGATTTGCACAGATGAAACTGAATTGCGACGTTAAGTTTGCCTGAAATACTAGTCAGAGATCGGGGTCTCTTAGAACAAACTCGGCCCCACACAAAAGGCATTCTTGTTTCGAGGAAGTGCGCAAACAAATGTCATCGCTCAGCCGAGTTTCCAAAGATTTTGCCTGAATAAATCAACACAATCCAAACGTTTTCCATCATGGGCCAAAATCATACTGACTTTCTTAAGGTAAAAGTGTAAAAGTCCAAAAATAATTTTGCTGTGAATAAATTTTTTATCTGCTCAGCAATAACATGCCATTTGACTAAAAACATCTGAAAAAGGGTCTCAAATGTATTCAATTTCCTAACTTGTTGATACAGATGCTAATCTTAGCTTAAGAAAAATAAGAACTCTCTTTGAAATTTCTTAACGGTTTTCCCCATTTAAATTATGACTAAGTCTGTTTTTGAATAAAACGTTACCTTTGTTTTAATTTTTTAATTTTTTCTATTAACAATGGTACTTTCTGTTGGATCATTCAAGTAAATACATAAAATGATTGAAGGTGTGTCTTTTAGATGAAATACGTTGATTTAGGATATGTTTGTCCTGTTGTATGTTATAAAAACTTCTGCCTTTGTAACTGATCTTATTTGACGTTGACACATGTATTAATACTGTAATCTCGTACGGGTTGAACGTAGGAAAACACACTCGGAGGCAAATAACGGGAACAGCAACCACTTTTTTTAATGGCGCAAGAACAGCTTCACTTACATACATCTTCTTCTTCTCTGTCTCCCTCCTCTGCCGCTAAGCCTCATGGGAACGGAATAACAACGCCCCACCCCCTTTAACCGCTACATTGCTCCCCCTCAGACGGTTAGCTGTCCCAACAACCGGAAATGTCTATGTGAACTGAACCAAAACCTTGTAACTAGAACAGAACCCTTATTCTATTATGCATTAACTATAAAGTCTCTAAACTTTGTTGGGAGCCGCCTTAGCCGGGGCTCAGCCCGGACAACCTGTGGTGTTGGAGAAGCAACTGTCCCAGTCATGCTGCTGTCTATCCACCAGAATAGCAAGCTGGATTGACAGGGTCCGGTTGAAACGCTCCACCAGCCCATCACTTTGAGGGTGAAGTGGTGTGGTTCGTGTCTTCTTGATGCCAAGCCTCCGGCAGACCTCACCAAACACCTCGGCCTCAAAGTTCCGGCCCTGATCACTGTGTAGCTCCTCAGGGGCACCAAACCGGCAGAACATCTCGCTCACCAGTCTTTCAGCCGTGGTGGCTGCGCTCTGGTCGGGAATGGCATAGGCCTCTGGCCACTTAGTGAAATAGTCCATGGCTACCAGGATGTAGCGGTTCCCCCTTTTCTGTCACAGGAAATGGCCCCAGGACATCCACACCCACTCGTTCCATAGGAGCACCGACCTGGTACTGCTGCAAGGGGACATGTGAGCGCTGGGTTGGCCCCTTTTTTGCTGTGCAGGCATCACAACAGTGAACATGGAGCTCCACATCCTGGCAGCAGCCAGGCCAATAAAATCTAGACCGGAGGCGCTGCAACGTCTTAGCGACGCCAAAGTGGCCTGGCCCTACAGAGCCATGGACCATCTGGAGCACTTTGGCTCGCAACTGTTTGGGCACCAGCAACTGGAAAATACTGCGCTGTGTTGCAGGAGCCTGCCACTGCCGATAAAGGACCCCACCGTGGCAGCGAATGGTAGACCACTGGGAGCACAGCGCCTTAGTCTCTGGGTTCAGTGCTGCTACTGTCTCCCAGGTGGGCCGCTGGCCAGCCTCCACCCACAGCTAGAGGCGAGCAAGGACAGGGTCCTGATCCTGCTCCTCCTGCAGTTGTTCAGCCCCCATAACTTCCATGCCGTCTGTAGATCCGTCCGCCACCTGGAAACACCTAGGTTGATGTGGGTGCCCCCTGGCAACTCGTGTGACCACTGTCTGTGGATTCATTGGCCTACGTCCTTCCATCCGTTGACACTGACGACAGTCAGTTCTTATTGCGCATGGTCGACGGGACAGGGCATCAGCGTTGCCATGAAATCGGCCAGCCCGGTGGATGATTTGGAAGTTGTAGTCTTGCAGTGCCTCTAACCACCGTGCTAACTGACCCTCTGGCTCTTTGAAGTTCAGCAGCCAGGTCAGGGATGCATGGTCAGTGCGGAGGAGAAACTTCCTCCCATAGAGGTAGTGGCAGAAGTGTCGAACCCCCTGGACAACAGCCAGCAGCTCTCGCCGAGTGACACAGTAGTTCCTTTCTGGTCGGCTGAGGGTGCGGCTGTAATAAGCAACAACCCGTTCTCCACTCTCCTCTCCTTGAGAGAGAACTGCCCCAATGCTTCTATCACTGGCATCAGTGTCCAAAATGAAGGGTTGATTTGGGTCAGGGTACTGCAGTACTGGGGCCTCCACCAGGACTGTCCTAAGCATGGAGAAGGCAGCAGCACAGTCCTCATCCCAGTGGAACGGTTGTCCTTTCTAGGTCAGTCGATGTAGAGGACTGGCGAGGGTGGCGAAGTCCTTCACAAATCTCCGGTAGTAGGAGGCTAGCCCCAAGAATCTACGCAGCTCCTTAGTGTCCTGAGGCTCCGGCCAGTCTCTCACCGTGCTAACTTTGTTCGGATCTGTGGACACTCCAGCCGCACTAATGATGTGGCCCAGAATGGTAGTCTCTCTACGGAGCAGGTGACACTTCCATGGATGGAGACGCAGGTTAGCCTGGCGAATAGCATCAAACACCTCCTGAAGGTTGGCCACGGCAGCCTCAAAGTTGTCTGCATGCACAAGAAGGTCATCCAGATAGACCACACAGCGGCTTCGTGGAATGTGGGCCAACACCCTCTCCATGAGACATTCAAAGGTAGCTGGGACGTTGCAAAGACCAAAAGGCATCACCTTAAATTGCCACAGTCCTTGCCCAATAGTGAATGCCGTCTTGGGGCGGGCTTCTGAGGATCAGATTCTCCCACTTGAATTGAATATGCATATTCATTTGAATAGACATTGACGCCACATGTTTTCTGAATTTATTTTACCTTCACCTTTGCAACGTGAGAAAATACAAAAAGGGTTGAAAGGGTGTGATTTCATTTTCTATCTACAGAATTTTCATCATATCAATATTTTCCAGCAGATGTCGCCATTGAGTCAAGCTTGGTGTTGTGTATTTTCTCGCAGCTACGGGTAGATGGCGCTGTTGAAACTGTGACGACTCATAGCTCAAGCGGCCGTGTGGTGGCAGAAGGCAGCGTCAGCTGGCGTGGAGGTACTGACACAGATCAACTAGTAATCGCAGCCGTCCCCTCTGCCATGGTCTGCTCGACGAAAAACCCTTCGACGGAGCTTCCTGCCCTCTACAAGGAAGAGAAACTTTGAAGAGTAAGCCACAAATCATGGTGCTGGACGCTACGACCCCGTTGGTATAAGCGACACTGCGGAGGAGAAAGTATCGACCTCACACAAACCACAAAGCAGAAGCAGCTGCTTCGCCGTATTTCTTTTTTCACGCTCGGAGGGAACGACGGCATCCGGCCTGAGAAAAAGACGCTCTGAGGTCGGGGACTCCGGTCGGAGCAGCCTCCATCGCTTCTGGTGAGGGTCATTTTTACTCCATTTCTTATAAATTGGCTCAACTTTGAGCTTCGCGGACGCTGGGAAGCTTAATAACGACACAACAGTTTAAAAAAAAGGTGGACTTTACGGACTGTTGGAGCCGTTGAGTTCGTCTCCAGTGTGTGGCCGCAGTTTACCGAGACACAACCCGGGGCGATAGCACGCTGGTGAACTAAGTTCAGACAGGCTAGTAGTTTGTGATTTGTGCTCCGGTGAGTTTATGGGGAGACATTTGTGTCAGCTTTGTTGAGCCACATCCACAGACAGTCTGCGGGGAAGCTGTCAGAGGACTGGCTGGCTGGCCGGCCGGGTGCTCTACGTGGGTCATCTTGCGTAGCTGCCACCCAAACATCCAGTGACCCACATTTCTGAGGTGTCCCGTCTTCGGGCTTCACACCGGCCTCAGCCGTCACACACAGCGGACAGGAGCTTTTAAGCTCCGGCTGAGGTGGCTGCTGTGTGAAGGCCCGGACTTGAAACGCTCCAGCAGCTTTCTGTGAATCCCTACAATCTCCTATTGATGCAGGGATAAACCCCGAGAGGATGCTGCAGAAGATTCAAAAGGTCGTCTGTATTTTAGAAGCATAAGATGTTAACTTTAAAAAAAAAAAAAATCAGAAATGAGAAAAGTTAGTTTAATTCTGAGTGTCTCTGCAGGCTGCTCTGATGAACCAGGTCCTCTTGCTCCAGCATTATAACCTTTGACAGGGACAGGGAGTAACACTGTTGATTTTTATCTCTGGATCTTGATATTCTTATTGATTTTCTACTTTGCCAACAGAACAGTTTTTGATGGCCATTGTCAAATGTTGTCTCTCCGCTGTGAAGTTGTTGAATAATCAAAGACAAGCTTTGATTATCTCAGGAAGCCCCTCAGTTGTCAAAAGTTTGTACAAATGATCCCATTGAGTGATACAAGTTTAAAAGATTTTCCTCAGTGTATAATAAGCCTGGCGGGCCACCAGGCTGTACTTGTGCCCCCACCAGTCTAATTGTTGCTGATTTATTTACGTTTTTTTAATCTTTGCCTTTTTTGTAGTTGGTGTTCAGGTATTAATCTTCCAATAACACATAATTATCAAGTGAAATTTTTACATTTCCTGTCAACTTTAAATATTTAACTCAAAAACATGGTGGCCGCTGGATGAAAGACTGCCTGAGCGCCCCAACCACTGGGCTTAGCAAGTTTTCTGGGAGAAACCTTGAAGTTGTGGCAACAAAGTGTGAAATGGAACGACCCTCCATTGTGCCAGAATGAGAGAAGTTTGAAATATTACCAGAATTGGTGATGGCTTGAGAGATTGTGTTACTTTGAATCGACATGACTGATGAGTGGTAGGTCAGATACTGAACTGAATTTTCCCCGTTTCATTAAAGGCAACAAAAAGCACACCTGGGACATTTTGTGGTCTGTGATCGGATCGGCAGACGGGATGTTATTTGATGTGCTTTTTGTGTTATGATGCATAAATGTAGATTATCTTGTCATTTTCTGTTCGATTGAAAACTGCTGCGTCTAATAAGAAACCTGGTTAATGTTTGCTTCAGCTGAATCAGAGCAAACTGTTCTCAAGTCTTTTGGTATTAGGGTTCATGGTATAGATGTGGAAATAAAAAAAGGTGTTATTAAAATAGAAAAGCAGCGCTCTGATTACCAGGGTTAAAAATGATCTATAACATTAAACATTAAGGCAATGGCAGCATTGCCTGACCTTACTCTGCAGTAAACTCCATGCACTTCAACAACTTCTTCAACATTGAAACATATCTGAAAATATATGAATTACACTTACTAATAGTTTTATAAGGAGTACATTTTTAAAACCTCACTATGCATTGATGATAATAGTTGGTCATGACCTGATCAATATGTGTCTGAAGAGAAAAGAAAGAAAAACCTTATAATCTCAACCAGCCAGTAAAATCCAAATTAGTGCATCTCTTACCAAACGTTGTTGATTTAACTTTACAGTTAAAACTTTGGCACAAGTGTTTTGTACTGTGTAATTATAGTTGCATACTCAAGTACAAAATTCTACCAAGTATTTTTGGTCTGATTTCTAGTGTAAATATCTTAGGACACCTAAAACACAACAAAACTAACTTACAAGAAACTTTTCAGCAAGAAATAAGAGCATGTTTTAAATCAATATAAGTGAACGAGACATTTTAACTTACGATGTGGGAAAATGCCTTATTTCACTGTCAGATAATTTCACTTATAACTAGTAGTTTTTCATCAATATTAAAGCAAGCTTCTATAACTTGCTGGAAAATAACTTGTAAGTTAATTTTGTCTGTTTGCAAATGCACCAAGATATTGGTCTACTCGAATGTAGACCAAAAATACCTGGTAAGATTTTGCATTTTTGCAGCGTTTACATTCTCCTAAAAGCCATTTATCAGGCCGGCTGTTGAGAACGGTTCAGATTGAGCGACTAAGCATCTGTTTTATCAGCAATAAATACTTAGAAGCAACTTTCTAGTCCAACTATCTGCTATAGGATGTGGAAAGCTCGTTGAGGTACAAAGTAAGGCCGCTCCTGCAAGCTCCACTGCCTCTCATGTTTTCTTGAGTGAATGAAGGTGCAGTTCAAGCACTTCTTTTCATGCTCGCTTCCTGTTGCAGGTTTCACTTTGACAACCACGAGCTGCCAGGCGACCTGGTGTCGAGCTCGTGGGCGAGGGCCTTTCCAGAGCGGGTCAGCGTTCAGCTCACCGCTGGGTAGAAACGGGAGGGCAGCAGGGAGTTGTCGGAGGCAGCGGGATGCACCCATGCGTGCTGTTTTGACACGGGGCCGTCTCCCTGGTGAAGGCCTTGGGGACGGTCGGTTGCAGGGTAACCCGACCCGCCGTGGAAACAGCTGTGGCCTGCCGAGCTGATCCCAACTGAGTCCCAGTGCGGATCAGATGATGGTCCGGCAAAGGAATGGGCGTGAGGGTGTGTAAGCACGCACATGAGTGGATTTCATTGAAATATATTTTCAGTCCGTCTGTTTGGGAGTTTTATTTAAATTTCTTTAGCCTGTTTAGAGATGAAAGCTGTTCTTTCTGTCGCCACAGGGAACAAAAAGGTTAAAAACTAACAAGGAATGAAAAGTCCATGTGTTTAAAAGCAGCGTCCTCTGAAGTCCAGGAAGTTTTCCTGTCTGCGAGGTGAAGCTGCAGGCTGAGACAGCTGGCTGAAGGTTAATGTGTCACTGCTCGCTGGGGGGGGGGGCAGCTGCTCTGTCGCAGCCTCCACTCCCGTCTATAGATAGCCATGAATACAAACTCTTCCTCGTTTTCTCTGCCGCATTACCGTCGGCATGCGGTCGCCGCTTGCATGTCTGGCAGCCTCCACTCCCTGACTCTTTGTCTCTTTCTAATTCAAGTATCTGTTGATCCTTCAGATCTCCATGCAGCCCGGAGCCGCTCGGCGGACGACTTGTCTAACTCCTCCATTAGTAACTAACTCTGTGGCTCTGTCGTAATCTGTTGCATTAGTTAGCGACAGGTGATAGACGACTGTCCTGTCGCTCTTGGCAGGTTTAGCGAGAGATACTTGAACACTGCTCTGGTCTTTATTTGGAGACAAATACAGGTTCATTCGAGCCAGTGTTATTAGAGCCAGCAAAGCTGTGCATATTTCCAATGCTCAGTGTCATATGCTCATAATTAACTTCTCTGTGGTTTAATAAAAATCCACCTTGGGTTTCAGTTTCTGTTTTGCCTTTTTCGATCTAAAATTAGACCCACAGGGCTTCAGATGTTTGGGTTAAAATCAAAGGTGTTTTCTAATAGATTGCGGTTCAGCACTTCTTAATATTTAGTCAATACTTCCATTTTCTTGTACAGTAGGGCTGGGCCGCATCGCTTAAAAAATAAAATCTAAAATTAGTTTCATACTACATCCAATTTCTGACTTTTTTTCTTTCTTTCTTTCCTAAGAAAGAAATGACGGACAATGTTTTCAAACAGTGCCAAAATTCCCACAGTGCTGCGGGAATTTTTGTTTGAAATCATGAGAAAATAGGCATAAAATTAGCAGGACAAAGATGTAGTTTTACCAGAAGGACATCTTAAAATTACAAGAAAAAAATGTTTTGAGAAAAAAGCTTGGATAACTAAGTTGTTTTTTTTGTTGGAGTTGTTATCAAATTAAAGTTGTACTACTAATTTCCTAATAGTACAACTTTATTCTTGTATTATTTTGACTTTAGACTTTATTCTTGAATGACTGACTGTATTTCTGTAACTTTACGGATTTATTTTTCCGAAAAAACAAACAAAAAGTAGCCTGAACCTTATATTTTGTTGTAGACTTGATCTGAATTAAAACTCCAAATAAATAGGAGCTGTAAAGCATCAATGGTGGGGCGTTGGGCATGCTGACATTTTTCAAAATATCTGATAAAATCATTTGTTACCCATCCGTCGTACGCAGTCTTGAGTTTTGTGGCTGATCTCTTGTTTTCTGGTAAAACTTTAGTCCATTCTGATTTCATTTCAACAATCAATTGAACAAGAACAAAAAAGACATAAAACAACATTCAAATTACGCAGCAGCTCTTTAATTATTTTTAATAGAAGAGTTGGCACTGCTGAATGTGTACCAGCCAAGGCTGCTTTACAACATGCTTGCAGAGTTGACATTCTTCAGCATCTTATATTAGCAGCATTGCAGCTTGCATTAACAAAACAGCAGTCTCTCTATCTCTGTGGCATTTTAAAACCCTGCATGCTCCATGACAGACACAGGTTGAAGCTCAAAAAGAATAAAACAGCACAACTCTGGTCACATGTTGCTCTCAGAACCGATCACAGCAGAACGAGCTCGTCATCCAAATCCACATCTGATTTCTAGATTATAGCCGAAGCAAATCAATGAGTCTTTATTTGATTTATGCTTCTTTTTCTTCTTATCAAGATTAAATCTCATACACCAGGCTGGCTCATCTAGTGTAACAAGTCACTTCTTGTGTTTGTGGTGCCTTCTGTTTCCTTTAATTAAATCTATAATTAAAATTTTGGGGGTGGGAGGGACTTCTTACTCACTACCTGATCGGGCCACAAAGTTTGCATGCAAGAAACCAGTGCAACAACCTGCCATGATGATTTCATAACCCTCAAATCAGCTGCCAAAAGCATGATAACAATCACCTTACACAACAAACAGAGGCAGGCGCTTGCACCTGAAAGGCCTAACCTTTGTGTGATGTTGTGGACGCTCGATGATTCATTTCAGTCTTTTTTTTTTCTTCTTTTTCAGTGCCGTTTCAAATGTTAAAGATTAAATCAAAAGCAAAGTAAGTTTTGCAACGGATGTTTATTTAATCGCCCTAAAAAGAAAAGGGCAGCGGAAAATCTTTCAGGTAGACTGACACAGAGTCCGCCTGAAGCTGCCGCAGAGGCCACTGTTTACATTTACACTTTGATTTAATCACTGATATCTTGAATACATCCCAGCTGGTTCCCAGTCTGTTGTTCCGCTTTTTAACGGCTGCAAAGGGATTGTTGACCCCTAAAGCTGCAGTCATGGGGGTCACCTTTCTTTCCATTCATAAAACACTGCCTCATGAAGACCTGCTTGTGTGCAAATTGTTGCACTTTTGATGAATTTTGTCTAAGTTCAATCCTTGGATATTTATGCTTCAATAATCAGGCTTTTTGTGGTCATGTTTTCCTCTAATGCCTGCTTATGTCTCAGAAGCAGTTCATTGTTTTGCTTTGAGCTCACAAAAGAATATTTATGGATTTACGTGTCAGTCATTATGGTGACAACTCGAGTCATGTTACACGCTGAGTATACTTTAGAACCGGTTCAGTGAAGCGATTAACAAGCCCAAAATGTCAGCCGTCCTCTTGCTCCACTTCTCAAAAATCTGATCGATGTTTCTAGAAACAAACAGTAAAGGATGGGGATGCCCCTTTCCCTGCGCATGAGTGACTGAAACTTTCAACAAGTCCTATCAAAACAGAGTAAACAAGCTAATGTTAGCCTAGCACAAACTGGTAAACATTCACACCTAATCAGCCGGCGCAAGATGGGAGTTTATTGAAGGCTGTGTGCTGTCCTTAAGAAACTCCTGTTATAATATCTATCAAGGTAAAACTTTCCAAATACATTATTAAAGTGTAGGTAATCGATCAAGTAATAGGCTATTATATTCCCAGAAGTCATGGGTTCACATTTTGCCAGGCAGTTATATATTTTATCATTCAGATACTGACAGGCAATTGTAAGAAAGTGGTCAAAATTTCTTACAATTTTGGCATAAAATTGACATAAGTCAATTGGCATTATTTACCAAATTATCACACATCACAAAAGTTGCTCATGTGCAGCTGTGGTTGAGTGTGTAGGTTTCTGCTCACAGTTGTTATTTGAAATAAATTTGTACTGTAGGGAAATGTGACGCTGTTTTACGTGGTAGCAGAGGTTTTCTTTATTACAGCCCAGCCCTCTGCTGAGCACTTACTCTGGATTGTTGATCAGGTGCCATGAGCAATCGGAGGCGTTTTAGCCGTTTCTTGCCTACTACTGTATTAATGAGTCATCATTCTGAAAATTGTTGTAAGTAATTATAACATAATTATAAGTAATAATGTTATAATGTCCAGAATCACAAGGTGATTTTTGTTTTATTTTATTGCTTTCATTTGCCAACTGGAGGTCAGATTGGAGATTTCTGTCGATTTCTGACTTCTGACTTTTCTGTAATCTGTTCTCAACATGGAAGTGTTTAGGATGGTGAATTAAATGTTATGCAAGAGCAGAGAGGAGCCGGCTGCCACTCAGGCTGCTGTTGCCATAGCAGCAGTGTTAAGTCAGCTGCTGTTGAATCTTGTTGAGACCTGTGGCTTTGGGAAGCTGCTGTTTCCATTTTTTCCACATCATTTCCCGTAGGGATGCACGATATTATCGGTATCGCCCGATATTAGCTGTGAAATTCAACATCGGCCATTCTGTCAAAATAATTCACTGATATAAAAGGTGTTGTTTTTATAAGGCAAACCAATGACAATAATACTTGCAGCACAGCATCATAAGAAACTGTTAAGTATTAATGCACAACTGATGTGCTTTTCACTTGTTGCTTCTGAACAGATTGAGTTTAGTTTTGTGAAGATTTACAAATTTACACTGTTTAGTGTTGTTATTGTATTTGAGAGCAAATGTCAAGAATATATTTGACATTAAACATAATAAGTTGAAAGTGTCACATCAGCCTCCTTTTTATAAAGCTGTATTTTAACCCCACAGTAGAGAAAGCCACATAGTTTCAGTAAGCAGATATAAGAAAGAAGTATTGGTGTTGGTATCTGTTCAGTAGTACATCGGCATATTATCCAATATCGTGCTTCCCTAGTTTCCCATAAGCATCATCTCTGACCCAACTGTCAGCCTCCAATCAAAACATTTGAACGCTGGCGACACGAGCGACCGGTGTGATGGCGCCGTGAGCAGGAAAATATGTCAAATGAGACATAAAAAGAGTCAAGATAAGGAACAAATGACACATTACATCAGTGAGTGACGAGTGCATGCTCGTTTGTTCAGCACCACGCAGCGCTCCTCTTCATATCTAAGGAAGGCGCCCACTTTTTATTTAGTTTTCTGACTCAGCACAGAGCAGCCTTTATGTCAGAACCCAGCAGCAGACCCTCACTCGTGTCCTCATTGTCTCGGTCAGGTTGGTTAAAAGGCCGTTATTCAGAAAACCCGATGCTGAGCTCACCCATGAATCACGCTAACTGTCATGCTTCTCCCATGTTTCATTCTCCGGAGTGTGAGTGCTGCAACCGCTGGAACGAGACGTGGGTGTTGTCTGCGCAGCCCCCGTTGTCCTTTCAGGGAGTGACGTTGGGAGTTTTACGGAGCCCTGCGGGGGTCATGTGGGGGCTTCGACCTTGTTCGTCCAGACGCAGCCGATCACGTGGCGGTTCATGTCCTCAAAAAGAATATGTCTCTGCTCTGCTGTTGTGAGGATTGGGGGGCGGGAGGCAGGAACCATGTGTTTCAGCATCTGCAGTGATCTCCTCCTCCTCCTCTCTCTTCGTATCCCTGCATCAGCTTCCGCCTGCTCTTACTGGATAGGTGGAGCTAAGCGTTGTTAGGCTAAAGGAGACGTTACCTCAGGTCGAGGTGATGAGCATAAAGACCGAGACACGGTGGGGGAGAGAAAGAGGGACGTCTCGGCTTCGGATGCGAGATGAAGGAAATCAGCACATATGCAAGTTTCCCGCAGTGCTTAGCATTTTCAGCCCGGCAAATACAGTGGGGGTTGCTGTGGCAACAAATGATTGGGAACGGCACAGTATTCGGACCCCTCAGTTCTGCACCTCAGGGCATCTTTCTTTCTCCTCTTCCTCCTTCTCCTCCTATCCAAGCACTAGGCAACCTCTTGAAAAGAATAACCATCTACAGAATTTCTGATGATTGTACCAGTTTCTGGTCCAAAGTGGTATTTAGATACTAGAGTCAGTGCACTGTTTCAATTATTACAGATAGAAACTAGTGATCGAGTCCAAAATCAGACCTGAACATTCAGAGACACACAAAGGTAGTTACAAAGTCGGCCTTCTATCACCTGAAGAACATTTCCAGGATTAAAAGGACTAGCAAGAGCTAGAGAAACTCATGCATGTGTTTGTCTTTAGCAACATGGATTACTGCAACAGTGTCTTCACAGGTCTGTCAAAAAAATAATTTAATTGATCAGACAATTGCAGCTGCTCACATTCTGACTAGAACCAAGAAGAAGGAGCACATCACACCAACTCTAAAATTCTTACACTGGCTCCCTTTATCTCAGCAAATAAACTATAAAATACTGTGGCTAGTTTATAAATCGCTGTACAGTTTGGCTCCAACACTACATTATAGACTTCCTGCTGTTGTATCAACCTTCCAGACCTCTCAGGTCTTCTGGTCTTGCTCTGCATCCTCAGAACCAAACGTAGAGAAGCAGCATTCAGCTTCTACGCACCACAAATCTGGAACAAACTTCCAGAAAACTGCAAAACAGCTGAAACACTGAGTTCCTCTGAGTCAAGGCTAAACGGCCATCTGTTTAGATTTACCTTTGATTATCAGAAAGTAGAACATTGACCAGCATATTTCATTTGCGTGGTTATTTTGATGATGGCTTTTGACCGTATTAATGTCTCATAAGTGGTCACTGTCATGTTTCTATCATGTAAAGCACTTTGAACTGTCTTGTTGATGAAAGGTGCTGCAAAAATAAACTTCACATCAAATTAAATTTGGGGTTTTCTTAAAGCTGAACTGAAATAAGTACTTTAAGTATATCAGAATGTGTAATGAACTTACTGAGTGTACAAGTTTCTTTATTCGCCTTTCCGCTCATGTCATCTAAAATCGCAGCAATAAGCAATCTCATTTAATCATATTTTTGTCCTCATGTAATGTCAGGAAAATAATATTTAAAGAACACATTATTCAGGTTTTTTTTTAACAATAACTGAAATTTATTGTGACAATCAAAATTCTTATGACATAAAATGATATGCGATAAATGGCCACCCCTACATCCTCATATTAAATCATTTGTCCATCCCGACCTGTGGAAAGCTGAATCATTTTCACATTCTAAGTTATGAAACCTTTACATTCCTGAATTAGCTCAGGGATTTCTGAATAAACCTCTGGAAAACAAGAAACGGCAGTAAAATGCTTGTCTGTTCCCATTTGGAGCCACATAATCCCATAATCTTATCTCTCTGACTGTTAACACAAACAGGATTTCTGCTTTCCAGATTTATTACAGCAATATATTTGGCCTGCGACTATCAGTAACGTTTGTCATTGATTCATCTGTCAAGCTGTTTTTCTGAAAACTACCTAAAGACAAAGCCTTCACGTCTGTGCCATAGCCGTCATGGTCATTATTGCAATATTACTGAAGCACCACATTCATTTGCTTTATTTAAAGTAAATGAAATTTATTTTAAATAAAGCTCGATTGGGGAAGTTATCAGCTTCAGCGGTAATGAGTAGCATTTGTATTCTGAGAAAAGTGGAGTTGCGAGTGCGCTGCACACATGTTGCAGGCTGTGTGTGTGTGTGTGACTGCAGCGGGGCAGCGCGGCGAGCCGGGCAGGAGATGACGGACCGCCCGTCCACGCTGCCGCTGACGTGTCTCGAGGCGGAACCGACAGATCTGATGTTGTGACAGGCGAGTCAGCGTCCTTTTCCCTCATCTTAGCTCGTGGAAAATCGGATTGATTGTGTTTTTACTAAGAATAACTCGGTGAATAACTAGCTGGGAATTAATCGAGGAGAAAATGCAGAAGTGAAATTTATTTTTGTGAAAATATGCTCTCAGTAGTGATGATCGAAGGACTCAGATATTCAGCCGAGCTGCCTTCTGACTTCTTTTACCGAACAAAATATTAGTAGAATTTACATTTTATCAAAATATTTAGAGCTATTTGCTGATACATGATCTCCTTTTTCACTAATAAACTGTCCTTTTTAATACAGTTGTTTCAACTTTGTCACAATTGTACATTTTTGG
Source organism: Phalloptychus januarius (assembly GCA_902982915.1). Classification (NCBI taxonomy): domain Eukaryota; kingdom Metazoa; phylum Chordata; class Actinopteri; order Cyprinodontiformes; family Poeciliidae; genus Phalloptychus; species Phalloptychus januarius. The sequence continues at coordinate 13,540,775 of CADWAE010000471.1, read as the reverse complement.
AGAGTTACTGATGTGTGGATCTGGATTTCACTACTAATTTCTGATTTTCTTTGTGTATAAAAAAGGAAAAATGTGCTGCATGTTATGTTAATAAAATCAGTCTTTTCAAATCCAACAGAAAATAAAAGAATTACATTTCTTTCATTTCTTTCAGATGATATGCATCTGATATGAAAATCAGATGCCTATACCCCTTTATATGCATTAAGCACATGTACTTATTGACCCAACATTGCTAGACAGTGGGGAAAACAAGCAGATTCTTGTCCTGGCAAGCCAATTTGGCAACTAATGCAAATTTCAATTAAATTACAATTGAATCCAAACATTCATGAACAAAAAGAGCGACTGCAAAATGCTTGACTGTATTTTCTTACAGCTGGAAGCGTTGCCATCACTTTATTGTTATCATCACAGGATGACTAAATGTTGACAGCAAGTCTTCGTAACACTCTGTTCCTCAGGAATGTCACCGAATGCAGTAAATTAATACTGTCTTGCTCAGTTTCTCTGCTTATTTCCCCACCCTCTGTGGATGAATGGGTGTGCTCAGTTTTATGTGGAGCTCGATGTACTGATGCATGATGTCCAGATTAGTATTTTGCTCTGCACTGTCCCCATTTGCCTTGGCCCGTGGCCCAGGTCAATCTTGGGCTGCTGAGTGTGGAGTGAATAAGGACGAACTCACTGCTTCTCACCTCATAGGACAGATTTCAGAGGGGAAAAAAAACTTTAATCCCCCCTTTAAATCTCCATTTTCAATACACCCATGTCCCATACTCGGGTCGGGAGGTGCTGGTGCCTATCTCCAGGGGTACAAGCCAGTCTGTCGCAGGGCAACACAGAGACAGACAGGAGAAACAACCATGCACACACACACACTCACCCCTACGGAGAATTTGGAGAGACCAGTTAACCTGACAGTCATGTTTTTGGACTGTGGGAGGAAGCCAGAGTACCCAGAGAGAACCCACGCATGCACAGGGAGAACATGCAAGCTCCATGCAGAAAGACCCCGGGTCGGGAATCGAACCCAGAACCTTCTTGCTGCAAGGCAACAGCTCTACCAGCTGCACCACTGTTCAGTCCCCTCCTTTAAACCTAAATTAGAATAACGTTGTTCATGTAAATACTGTAAATCTACTAAAGTTTGAGCATTCCGGCAACTTGCCTTAGAAACAGCTGGTTCAGTAAAAGCACTTAAAATTGTTGAAATGCCAGAGCCTTTCAGTTTCGTTTGGTCATTATCTGAGTTGGCTTGTTTTGTGATCGGTTGATTGCTCAACAAAAGCAATTTGGTTCTCACAATGCAAAAATAGACCTCGGTTCTTCTCTGCCCTTTCAATTAGAAAGGAAGTGTAGATGGGGGAAAAAAATGTCAATCAGCTCTATTTTCAGACTAAGACATTAAAAATAAATGTCTTATTTATTTTTAATAAAATCGTCATGCTGCGATTTTAGATGACATGAGCGGAAAGGCGAATAAAGAAACTTGTACACTCAGTAAGTTCATTACACATTCTGATATACTTAAAGTACTTATTTCAGTTCAGCTTTAAGAAAACCCCAAATTTAATTTGATGTGAAGTTTATTTTTGCAGCACCTTTCATCAACAAGACAGTTCAAAGTGCTTTACATGATAGAAACATGACAGTGACCACTTATGAGACATTAATACGGTCAAAAGCCATCATCAAAATAACCACGCAAATGAAATATGCTGGTCAATGTTCTACTTTCTGATAATCAAAGGTAAATCTAAACAGATGGCCGTTTAGCCTTGACTCAGAGGAACTCAGTGTTTCAGCTGTTTTGCAGTTTTCTGGAAGTTTGTTCCAGATTTGTGGTGCGTAGAAGCTGAATGCTGCTTCTCTACGTTTGGTTCTGAGGATGCAGAGCAAGACCAGAAGACCTGAGAGGTCTGGAAGGTTGATACAACGGCAGGAGGTCTATAATGTAATGTTGGAGCCAAACTGTACAGCGATTTATAAACTAGCCACAGTATTTTATAGTTTATTTGCTGAGATAAAGGGAGCCAGTGTAAGAATTTTAGAGTTGGTGTGATGTGCTCCTTCTTCTTGGTTCTAGTCAGAATGTGAGCAGCTGCAATTGTCTGATCAATTAAATTATTTTTTAGACAGACCTGTGAAGACACTGTTGCAGTAATCCATGTTGCTAAAGACAAACACATGCATGAGTTTCTCTAGCTCTTGCTAGTCCTTTTAATCCTGGAAATGTTCTTCAGGTGATAGAAGGCCGACTTTGTAACTACCTTTGTGTGTCTCTGAATGTTCAGGTCTGATTTTGGACTCGATCACTAGTTTCTATCTGTAATAATTGAAACAGTGCACTGACTCTAGTATCTAAGTACCACTTTGGACCAGAAACTGGTACAATCATCAGAAATTCTGTAGATGGTTATTCTTTTCAAGAGGTTGCCTAGTGCTTGGATAGACAAGTTTCTTTACATGTGAATTTATAAGAACACCTGTTTGTGATCACATTTTCTGGACTTGTATTATCTGTGATATCTGCAAACCTGTGCAGCAGTTACCTGATAGTGAACCCCGAGGGACTGATGCTCCTCCTGTGTTTGTGTCTCTGGCCTTACTCATCGGCATCACAGACAGACGCATGTCCAGATCTGCTGAAGGCGTCTGGATGCCTACATGAGATCACCGGGAGAGGCTGTTTGTTTAATCTGCAAATATCACCGGTCTTGATTCAAAGTCATACTCACCGTATCGCTGGATTCTCTCCCTCCCCGTACACTCGCACCGTCTCCATACTCCCCCCAATCAGCCACTCTCACGCAGCCCGTAAATGAGGCTGGAATGTATGATGTGGACTCGGTGCAGCCCGGGCTCGTCCTGAACCATTCAGGAGATAATCCCCCGCTGGTTCCTGTGATTGGCCTTCATGGCTCAGTGTGCCAGGAATTGTGCTGTAAAATGTTGCGTGTAGGAATCTCTCACCAGCCTGTCATGCTTTTCGCCCCGAGGGAGGCCCGCAGAGTGAGAGTTGAGTCATGATTATATAGTCACCCTGTCGATTTTTGCTGTTTTATTGTTTGCCCCGTCGGATTCCTGGCGAACTCTTACTACGTCTCTTTGTGGGATTGTGAAACACGACAACAGGTGGATGAGGTGTCTTTACCCAGAACAGGCTTATGTAACAGATTTCACCGTGTGAAATGTCAAGACCTGTAACAGGAAGACGGCCTAAAAGCTGTATCTATTACCACCGCTAACATTTTATTATGTTTCTTTTTTTTTTCCATTTCAAAGGCCTCCCCTTCCTGAGAGCTCCATGGAGAAGATGAAGCGGTTCAAGCGGCGTCTCAGTCAGACGCTACGAGGCAGCCACACCATCGACGAGTCTCTGTCCGAGCTGGCCGAGCAGATTACGCTAGACGAGAAGGACAGCGGTGAGCTCCATTCATGTCTAAATGCTACGTCGTCTCATAAAGTGGAATCTACGTTCCGACCTCGTCTCCTCGATAATCACACTCCAAGTTTACAAACGTCGCATTTCGCCAATTACTGCACATCGAGTTAATGAATAAGAAACAATAGAGGGGCTTTGAGATCAACACATCTCCAATCACAAACATCTGACGAAACCTTTTTAGAAAAATAATGACTAGGAGGTTAAAAGATGCACTTCTTATTAAAACAAGCACAGCGGTGAATCCAGTTCAGGAAATGCAAAACAATCTGGGGGGACTGAATAAAGGGACAGCGCCTAGGAAAGGTTTTCACAATTCAACCTTTTTACATTTCACTCACTTTACACGTCTAACGTCGGAGCTTTTTATTACGAGTTTTATGTGATAAACCAACACAAAATAGTTTGGGTTGTCATTAGTTTGATATTATATCGGCTTGAATCTAAAGTCCCCAATATAAACCTGTGATAGAAGCACTTCGCTCCGGCCTTTGGTCCGCCAAAGAGCGTGCATCCTGCCTCAGGTTAATAGTAAATGAGTCTTTTGTTCTCATATCTACTTTTGTTCACTATTGTTCTCTTCATCAAGCCTTTTATACCATTCCACACTACAAAATAAAGTATGTATGATTTCTGCTGATGTAAATGTAGGCTAACACTACGCATCACCTTGAATGCTTCGTCTTTGGTGGCAGCCTCATGGTAGTTCTTCTAAGCAAAGAGGAATGGACCAACATTTCCCGAAGAGCAAACTGTAAGAAAAATATCACAAAACACAGCCAGCTGTATCTGCAGCAAAATCTGGTACCATGAATTCTTGATGCACACCGCACCTTTCAGAATTTTATTTGCGAAAATTATTAAAAAAACATGCATCCTTTCCCATGCGCCTCGAAAAAGATGCTGCACTTTGTCTTGATCTGTCACACATGTGATGATGTAAAAGTTTAGGGTCAGAATAACCTGTGCTGCATGTGGGCTGATGAAACCTGACTCTTATCTCTTTGCGTCATTTAAAGTGTAAATTTTCACATCTCGTTCTGTTTCAAGGGTGCATTTTAAATCATCCAGTAAGCCTCGTGCTGATTTTTGTGCGGAAACATTGACGAAGTTGTGATAGCTGCTGTGAGACAGACGCAGAAGTCTTGCATAACATTAGCAGGTTAAGAGAGTGTAAAGGAACCTATTCTCTATTTATATAAATTCTGCTGAAATCCCAGCCTTGGAATATTGTTTTATCACTATGTTATATAAAAGGCGGGACGTTTTATTCTAGCGTTTCTTCTCTGAGAGGCTGAACTTGTCAGTAAAATGCACCTTCAGAGTTGCTTATCTCCCAGACTTGTTTCACCTTTCAGAGAAGGTGAGCATAGTTTCCCACAGCAATGCTGCCTGGCGAGAAGTGAATCACCTTGGTGGTTTTTCTACAACACCGAGTCAGATCTGACTGTATGCTGGTAAATCACAGCTTTACACTTCAGCTCCTCTGTAGCGTTTATATGTGTGAGTTTAGGATAGAGAACTCTTAATAAAGTCAATATTTGACTTTAAGCTTTCTGCAGATATGTGCACTGATGGTTATGCTTTGAGTTAGATTTATTTAATAAATAACAATTCAGCACGATGGGGTGTTTTTGAACATAAACTGAAATATATAATCTGGACTTTCGTCAACCAGAGTAGAATTTGCCCATTTTTGTTTTAAAATCTGATTATTTTAAGCATCAAATTTGAGCAACAACCAATGTAACTGTTGCACTTTTATTTTAAACCCATGCAGTCCTTAAGATGTCTTTCTTTTGTGGTATTTTGCCCATAAACAGAGACGTTGTAGAGAAACGACTCCTTCCTCTGCACAGCTCCACTCTGCAACCACTTTGCCATGTTTTAATGTCAGAGTAGAAACATTTTGTACTTTTTGAGCGACTACTGCAGTTTCCCTGAGTCCTATTGAAGGATGTCAGGTTAAAGCAGGGTGGCACAGAGCTCCTCCTCCTTATTTATTTATTTTTTGCAAAATCTGGAAAGAGGGGAGGAGGGGCCGACATGCCTCGGTGTGCTATCAAGTCGTTGCTATGGCTCTCAAGGTCTGGAAACAGTCTTGAATTTCCATGACATTGCCACGGCGACTTGGCTGACTTGGTGCAATCATCCAGGCATCTTTATTCATGGCCTTCTTTTTTCTTAATCCTCGCACCTCTAAACTCGTCGTTCCTTTAGTTTTGGCTGGAGAGGTTGACCCTCTGGTTGCTCTCCTCCCATCTTCTCTTTCTGAGAACTGACTGGGCTTTGCAGTAAGCTTTTTGTGTTGTGATTAACACCAAGTTTGCTGCGCTCTTTGCTCGTATAATGGGGATGCAAAATCCCTGCGTTTCTCTGGGAGAAGGAAAGATCGCAGCCTGTTTACCAGCAAGCAGGGTAGAGACGAGACATAATGGAGTAGCCAGATGAGATTTGATCTGAACTGTGTGATTGGTTCTGGTGCTGATCTGCTTATGCAACACCCATAAATCAGGCCAGCAGCAGCAGCAGCAGCTGCCTAGAGATAAAGGGGAAGTGGCAGAAGGACATGGGAATCACATGGCTGCATTTACACAGTTTTCATCTGAATTATGGGAAGTTTTTTAAATTTTTTTTTTACATCCAAATAAGACCAACTATGTTAAGAGAAAGTTAGAACTAGAAAAAAAAGTAGGCAAAATAATTTAACATGTTTAATGTTATATTAATACCTCATTTTTATTTTAATTGTGTTCAACAGACGTGATTACAAATACAGATCAAATACAAAGTTTTGCACTTATTGTACGGGATATTGCATCCTTTTTTTCTCTGCTCTACCAGCTTGTCAGTCTGTCAGCTGGGTTATATTAGTTGGGTTATCAGTTGGTCTGATACTCTCCAGTAACCAGCCACATGCTGCCCTTGCCCTGCCACCAGTAGCTGTTTCTGAGACATGGGCACCTACCCAAGAGCATGAGCTTCCTTTAACCTTTAACCATTTACAGTATCTTGTAAATGTTTGACTATTGGTTCAGAATTTAAATGCCTTGTTTTTATTGTATGTATTTTCCATAGTATTTATTTTCTGTCTTTGCATTGTAGGCTTTTAACGTCATAGTGTACAGTATGTTTTATTTTTTATTGCTACAGGTGTTTATTGTATTATTCCAGTTTGTTCCACCTTTTTCCAAATGAAAATATGTGTTTAATAAATAGAGTCTGTGCTGACATAAGGTGATTTAAGCAGTTAGTGACTGAGGAGCAGGTACCCCCTACATTACACCCCCCTAGTGTGATGTAGGGGGTGTGACATTTGGGGGGATTTTTTGACCAAGTCACCAAACGGGTTAGGACCGCCCCTGCTCCCAGCTGTCTTTTTTGAAACAGCATTAATTAAGTAGAAGGAACAATGTGTGTGGTTTTTTCCCCTTATAAATATACATTTTTCCTTACCAATCTTAAAACCAGCATGATAACCTTTAATAACCTTCCTTCAACAAACAGAGTGGGAGTATAAATTTTAAATTTAATTATATTTCCTTCATGTTTGAGGGCCCATATTTAAACGAAGATAAAGTATTTTTGATTTTGACGGAATATGCCACCTCTAAACTTCATAAGTTTTGTATGCAGTGGAATTGCTGCTGACAAAAAAAATCAGCTTTACTGGTTCAAAAAAGCCTAAGCTGCAGCATTTGAAGCTGGAAGCCAGTCAAACCCATCAGTCATAAACACATAAAAACATGTTTCCCTCTGACCCTGAATTGACACACACACTAATCTGCATAATCCATAGCTCCGATGGAGCAATCCTCCTCAGAGCTGCAGCCTGATGTCGTCTCCAAGTCATACAACATGCCGGTCTGTCTGCTGCCTTGTGGCCAATCGGCTGCTTCCCTGCAGATCCATCTTCTCCTCATTGACTTTAACCTCTGTCTGGTCATTCCACACAGTGCAGAACAGATAACGCTATTTCACCGCTATGTTTACATTTGGTAATGTATCAGAGGAAGGCTTGGGAGGGACGTAGTAGTAGATAAGAAATCAAGCATTTTAAGGATACATTGTCTCTGATTAAGATCATTTTTGACAGCCTTTCACTAGTATTGGACACAAACCTATAAAAACATTGGCTTTATTTAACTTGCTTGAGTTTTTACAAAGATTAAGATGTTAGAAAATGTGCTTATAATTGATGATAAATTGAATTATCTTGGGTTCAGGGTTGTGTTCAGTTGCAGGAAAGAGCTTAGGATAAGTCAGTCTTACATTGTGTTTATCATATTTTTTAAATTATAATTTTAACTAGTATATATTTTGTTCTAGGTATTTTACTTTTAGTTGTTTTGAAAAGGTTAATTTCTCTGTAAAATTGGTTATTAGAATATTATGAAGTGATGCATTCTTGTTTAGAGTGGACTTGTTCAAGCATGTAACCTCTAACAGGAAGCGTCCTGTGTCCTGCAGAGCCCATCGTGAGGAACGGCCGTCCTTCTTCAGCCCACAGCGTCCACTCGTACCTTCACCAGTACACGGGCTCCTTTAAGAAGCCTCCAGTGAGACGGCCGCAGAGCGTCATCGGAGGAGGGCTGGGTTTGGTCATGCCTCGCAACGGCAGCCGCCTCGGTAAGCCGCTCCGGCACTTCAACGTTTGATTTTTGTCACATCGTGCTTTCAGAACTGAAAATATTACTGGAAATCTCAATTTCCTTCACAATTAACTTCTTTCAAAATTTTTTTACCCCAGCGAATTTAGTTTAAGAATTTTAAATAAGATTCGGAAAATGTTGTATTTTAATTCCCCTGAAGAAAAACAATCCAGCTGTTTCTATCGAGCGTCGAGTAGCCTCCCGATGTGGGAACGCATGCATGCACAGAGTTCACAAAAACCTCAGCGAAGGTTCACATGTTTATTTGTAATAAACATAACTAGAAAAAAAGGAGATTCTCCAAGGCAACGCAAGGGTTCAAGTTCACAATGCATCAGTGCTTTACATAAATATGAAGCCCAGAGGGAATAGAAGTGTGCTTTGTTCCTAAATGTGCTCAGGCATGAGGAAAATGATATTTGTTGCTTTGCTTTTGTTCCCTGTAAGCCTCATCGGCAGTGACAAAAATAAAATCTGCCAGACAAATTAAACCTTATTACTTCGTCTGTGTCATGAACAGAAGGTCTGAAGCTGTTCTGCTCCAAAGAGTGTTTTATTGTTCTTTCCATCTCTAAATGACGTGTAACCATACTTGTACATAAAGTTGCACAAGCTTTATGAACAAGGGCCAATATCTGATTTGCCACTTCATGCCATGCAAATGTAAGATGCTCCATTTTCCAACACCAAACAGGCAAGAACACAAACTTTTAGTAATTTGAACTTACACTTGACCAACTTAATTAGTTTGCATATATCATCAAATTAAGTATTTTTATTTACACACTAAAATAAGTAAATTAAAAATATTTCAATACATTGTTCAGCCTTTGGTTAATGTGATCAGTTTTACAAAAAAAAAAGATAAATTTATTGGAAATGTAATGTTTTTGTAATAGTAACATGAAACGGTCTTTTTTTTGTTAAAGACCGAAACTGAAAACACAAACCACAACGCTGTGTTAAATGTTTTTTAACTCGCAGCTTGTTTAAAGGTCATCAAACATTTTCTTTCCTTTTTTTTACGACAACATTTTCTTCCTTTAGAGTCTCTGAGCTGTTCTTTGCTCGACAAGCGCAGCTTAGTCAATAACTTTTAACCGATGACCCGACTCTGCAAAAAGACGTTCTGTCTGATTTTCTACCAGAATCAAACATCCTGGTGGAATTAAAACAGTTTCAAATCAAAATCTACCAGAGTACGACTGAAGTTGGGTGATGCAAACTAATTAAATTTTTTTATTTCTAATTTATTAGGTGTTCTACTACAGCTTTTGATAGTTATCCTTAGCTAATGCAATCAACGCTTAGAAGCCTGTACAGTGGAGTTTTATCATGCTAAATGTTGTTATTCTGGTGTTAAAACTTTTTATCACGCATGAAACTGTTGGATATTTAAACATTAAACTTCCTGTGTATTTAATTTAGATTTAAGGTAAAAAGCCCCGCTGCAGAGGTGCTTAGGAGCCTGTGTCGGCACATCCCTGCCTTACTGTTTTCCTTCCTGTTGTCCAGATATTGTCCATGAGAACATAAACATGGGGTCAGACGGGGAGAGCGATCAGGCGTCGGGGACGTCCTCCGATGAGGTGCAGTCGCCCACCGGTGTCTGTCTGAGGAACAAAGGGAACAGACGCATCTCTGCTGAGGTGAGATGAGGTCCAGTGTTTTAATGTCCTCACTTTTCCTCTGCGCTCGTTAAACTCTGGACGTCTTGTTGGATGCGAGTCGTCCGTCTTAACAAACTCTTGACGCGTGAAAACGCTCCGGTGTATTAACTCTGCTGATCATTCAGCCTCTTCTTGGTGGCTGAACTTTTGTTTTGAAGTTGTCTGAGGAATAAAGGGAAGTCTGATCATCTCACTGAAGGCTTTTCGGCAGACAAGCTGCATCGGCGTGTCTGCCGTGTCTGCGTAGGCGTGTTCTCAGCGTGAACACACTCCCTCGTCTTCCACTTATTGTTCTTCACAGCAGAGTTTGAAAGCTTTTACTATTGTCGCTACGCCTGCCTACTCCGAGCCCTTTCTCTCCATCTCTCTCTCACATCCTGCCTAGAGCGACCCAAGTTCGGTGTACCTCTAGTGATTACATGATGCCAAGAGATGAAGGATCAATCTCTGATTGTCTCTTTGTTTCCTTCAAGATATTGTTCTTCATTGCACAGTAAAAGGTTTTTCTCTCTTTTTTTATAAGTTTATAAAGGTGGGAAATATTGAAAACAGTTTTCAACGTAATGACAAGAAAAATAGATTTAAAAACATGTTGCTGGTAGTTTTAGTGACATTCTGTTGTGGGAATTCAGTGTAATTATTCCATAAAAAACAACTAAAACCTGCATTTATTACTATATCTATATTTAAAATGATTAGATTGTTTATTATTTTGTTATTCCATGTTATTAAGAACCATTGTTAAATGTCCAACGATCCTATTGTGCCTCTCGAGCCACAAGTTGTAGACCTCTGGATGAGACTGATATCACTAACAAAGATTTTTATTAACGTAACCTGTGAAAAAAAAAAGTATGTTTGAGAATGAAAGTATGCCAAGTTATTTATAAAATTGAAGAAAAGTTATTCACTTAAATTTACCAAGATCAATATGGTTATTAGAATCTTCCTGCAGATGTTTTAGGTCTAATATGTGTTGATCTGAGTAGCGAAAGCATCAAGTCCGTCTCCGATCGTCGGAAGCGAATGCGTGCTGGGCGCCTCGGGTTTTAATGGGCTGATGAGATTTAAAGGATGAGCAGCTGACATGAATCAGGAATCAGGACAAATGTCTGTCCAAGTGACTCCTCAGAAAGACACAGGTCCCTCCTTCATCTTTACATTTCAACAGATGTCAATTTTGTCATTAAAACGTGTCGCAATAAAAAAGGCTGCATGTTCCAGTGTTTTCACATGTCAAGTTTCTTTGCGGTTCCGACTGTGAACATGGGATAAAGGAGTTTAAACAAGGTGATCTCATCTTTAATGAACACTAGTTTTTGCAGGTAGTCTGTGAAGACACCATGCATGGAAGATTGCATGAGGTTGGAAAAAAAAACCCAACCTTACGTGCTTGTGGTGTAAATTTTGTGCTGCCCACACATAAAGCTGAACTCTGAGAGGTACACAGGAAGTATGAGGCACACCTCATACTTCCTGTGATTGTTTCACAAGCAGTAAAAGTTCATTTCTATGAGAAACTGGCAGGTATCTGGGACAGCGCAAACTTATTAATGAGGAGCAGCCACTGTGGTCTTTTGTGGTCTTCACTGACTGGGGGACATGAGAGCGTCCCTGTGCGTGCTCAGGTGGCGGATCGCGTTTCTGCAGAGGAAGCCATGCCGTTTTGGGATTACATCACCAGGATTAGTGTAATGCGGTCCAGATGGGCCCGTGTTGTAAGGGATTAGAGCGGGACTATTGGACGGCTGGAGGAGGGGAGGAGTGGGTGCAAAGGTCAGGCGGTGGATGGACGTCGCTTGGACTAAACCGCCAAATCTGGCAGCACCTGCGGGAACGACAGGGCGGCGGCAGGGAATTTTTCTGGAAACATGGGAACGTCCCAACAGCCTGCCACCAAGACGAGCATCTGTTCAATAATCCGCCATCAGCAAATTGTTCGAAAAAATGTACAAAAGAGCGACAGATGTCGATTTGAGAACTGCAGTGTTTTATTGATGGCTTTGGATGAAAACAAGCTAAAACGGCGATGAACAGGATGTGAAAATCTAAAGGAAATGCTGAGATTCTGAGTGAAACTAGAAATTATTCTATTCATTATTTTGACAATTAGTCAAATAAAAAACTGGCACATTCTACAGGATTTTCATTTTACTACTTGAGCCTTTTTATAAAATACTAGAAATGCATTAAACGATGCAAAACAATAAAGACCCAAATAATTAGTTTTTTACAATTGAGTGCCTAAAATTCAACAACATCCTTCAGCAAATTTTAAACTGGGTGACAGTAAAATCACCTGAGAAGTTTTGGCTAAAACATATTTACAGACTGAGGTGTTTTTATCTTAAATGTAAAATGTAGATATATATTGTACTTTAGGCTAAACTGCTGTTCTGAATATATGGATTTTTCAGCAAATTGCCCATTTTGTTAACTTTATTAACAATTATTCAATTACTAAATTAGGTAACAGTTACCCAGTAAATCAGGTAACTATTATTTCAGTAATCGATTAATCACAATTAATTATTTTGATCTCTAGTTTAGATCTAATTAAAAAAATGTAGTTGGTTCTAGGATAAAATATTTTTATTGACTGAAGTTTTTTTTATACAAATTTGTAAAGCTTATTAAAAATAATGGTATGCTACCATAATGAAAAAAAGTCACACTTTAAAGTGATTTATATTTAATAGGTGATTATGCAGTTTAATTTACAAACCAGTTTGCATTGATTAAACCTAATTTGTCTTAAATGTGAATTGGAAATATAACATATTGATAATACGTTTGCAAATTCACCAACCACTTATTGAGTATATTTCTGTTCACCTGGTGCAGCAGATTTATCAACCCGCTTTCTACTTTCTGTTTATTCAACTACCTGCCTCGGCGTTTTGAGCTGCAAACGGCCTAAAACCTCGGTCACTATCGTGTTTGAACAAGAGTTTGAAGGTCAGTTGACCCGTCCAGAAGGCTGGTATAGATCCATCAGTTCCCCATGTGCTGAAATGTTGGTTACATAAGAGTCGGCGTTGGCTGAAAACAGGAAGTTTAGGTGTAAATGTTCCGGCTGGAGGCAGAGTTAAAGCAGCGAGAGAGGCTGGATTAAAAACGGTGATCTAACCAACTGGCGATGCATTTTGGGAAGGATCCAGATGTTGAGTCTGATTGAGTTTATATAACATGTCCGTGGATCACAGTGGAGTAGCGGGGCATTCCAGGACCTTTCTCCGATTTCTCAAAGAGACGGGGCCTGTAATATAACAAAAGGTGGTTTAGAATAAAAAAATAAACATTCTGCTGCAGGTGTGTTATGTAAACTCGTTTTATTGAGAGAGTTTTTGACGTCAGTCTTGATTTGAACCTGATTTCGTGGCTGATTTCAGAACAAGCACGGTTTTATTGTTTCAAAGCAAAGACTAAATGATTAGAGTTAACTCTGAGCTCTCTTTAGTGACTTAAACGAGAAATCTCCATGGTTAGGAGGACAGCTAACATTGCTAAAAAAATACATTTTCGTGTGTACTCTAAAACTATAGCTGCTAACTTTTAACTTGAAGATTGTCGAGACGCTGTAAGCATACAGTTTATTCAGCTGTCTGCTGAAAGTCTTGCTCTCTCTCACTCTTTTGTAGCCTGAATGAACAGCAGACACACAACCAGTTCTTTAATCACATCTCTGCATGTTGGGAAGAAAAAATGTCTCTTCTGTGTTCCAGTCAAGCTGAAGATCTGCAGATTCCTGATAACTTTTGTTCCTCTTATGTTTCCTAAGATCTGTTTCTGATCCTAAGATCTCCCGGTTGCATTTGCAGGACTTGAACAAGCGTCTGTCCTTGCCTGCCGACATCCGGATACCCGACGGCTACCTGCAGAAGCTGCAGTTGAGCAGCCCAGCCTTCGATCAGCCGCTGAGCCGACGCTCCCGCAGGGCATCGCTGGTGAGGAAGAGGAGCAGTTTTAATATCGGGTTTATTATGTCGTGGTCCAGAAAGGTCAAGTAGGAAGAGTCAAATCAGCTCCAGTTCTCAAAACACTTTAAATAAGAAGAACAAAGACACGCATACAGGCAGTGTCTCTTTTGGTCAGAAACGTCTTTATTTTTTATTTACAATTGCAATTATTTGACTGGAACATGTTTGGATTTTAATAGACAGCCTGTGCTAACTAATGGATTATTTAGTAGCTTAGTCTCTTAGATAAAAAAAATAAAAAAATAAGCGAAAATCGCATTAGAATTGCTCTCAAAATCAAAATTGAAGCTAAAATCCAGATTCACTTCTGCAGAAAGCCTGCTCTGATTCCTTCAGACTTACAAATTGAAGTCAGAGGTTCTTTTGTTTTTCTTTTTTTCCCCCCACAAGAGTCTGACATTTTGTGACGTCAGCTTTTCTGAACCACATCCAGAGTAAACGCCGCTTTCTCTCTATGCAAATAAAACCTAAGAACAGCAAAGACGAGCGCTGCGAACAAGATGTTTGGTTAGATGACAGATGCAGTTTCTCCCTCCAACTGGAATCCTAACACATTTGGATTGTGCCTGTTGGGATGGGTTCACGGTAAATGCCGACTGGGAGGGGGAAAAAAAAATGCTCGTAAGATTTCTCCCAGGGACTTTTATGGGAGCAACATTCCTACATAACAATGAATCAAAGCTGAAGCTGCCGACATACCTGGTTCAGGGCAGGTATGTCGTCTGACTTGGTATTTATAAAAAATAAAAAACAAAAATAAAATGACCCTTCAGAAAAAATCATTCACACCAGAGAGGATTTCATAAAAAAAAAGAAGCAATTTGATTAGAAGTTCAATTCCAGTTTTTCCCCTCACTCTTTTTCTTAAATATGCCTCTATTCAGGTAAATTTAGACATTTTAAAAAGCAACATTGGACCAACTGCTTCATTGAAAATGCATTTTTATAGGAAATCTCATAACTTTAAATCACACTCGACAAAATTGAGTTCCTTCTGCCAACATCTGAGGTCTGCGTCCTTGTGAGTAAGAGGAATGAGAGTTTAATAGAAACGGAGCGGTCGGGTCGCGGCGCGGCTGCTCCCTCCGTAATAAAGCCAACTGCCGAGAGCCGTGTCTTATTTAAAAGCAGAAGTGACAGAATCTGATCCTTCCAGCTTGTTGCCATGTATTTTAAAACACAGCGTTCCCTTTGTGAGCAAGATTCAGTAATTGGCTTGAGATTTTACTTTGAATTAACATTGTAAAAAAAAGAAAAACAAAAAGCGGAAGTGAGGAATACGTAACCCTGTCCTCCCCTCCCAGTTGGCTTCATTAGCATACATGCTTCCCTGCAGGGCTGTTTATAAACCTCTGAATGGCTTCAGTGGAGTGTTAGACTCCCTGACCTTTCAGCTCGGCAGGAGCTCCAGCCTCTGCAAAGGCACCGCTCTCACATTCAGACATGAACCAGCCTCGGTTTTGAAAGCGATTTAGAGAATTGAAACGTTTCCTTCATAAATCCACATTGATGTTTCTCCAGATTAAAGAAACACCAAGATGGAGGTTGGAAACCCTGTCATTGCTTAGCCTTCCCGTTTGTGAACTCATCCCAAAAAGCCAAAAGCAAACTTTTTTTTGTCACAGCTGATTAGTTCTGATTTGGTTTTGGGCGTTTGACCTCCTTACATCGCCCCTCGTCTCATACTGCCAGGCCGTCGCAAGGATTCGCCGCCGTGTCTGTTAATGTTGTCACTGGTAATAAAGACGCTTCCCACGTTAATGTTGTTTGCCCTCTTCTTTCCTCCAGTCAGAAATCGGGTTCGGGAAGCTGGAGACGTACATCAAACTGGACAAACTGGGGGAGGTATGCGGGACGTCTCTCCTCTCGTCACCATAACGATCTCATTGTGACTGACAAAACCAACACACTTCCCTCTTTTCATTCTTTTTTTCTTACTGCCTTTTGGATTTTCTTTCTTTTTTGCTTGCTCAATTTCTCATTTAATACTTTAAGATAAACGTAAAGATGTGAGAGCCGAAAAGCTGAACGTTTGGACAAATATAAAGTTTTTAACCTGATGCTGCTTAACAACAGGAGAAGCTGCTTCTGTCCAGCAGCTCTGAGGCCTTTTTGTTCACCCTTCCTCTCCTGATGCTCTCCAGGGAACATATGCAACGGTTTTCAAGGGGAGGAGCAAGCTGACAGACAACCTGGTGGCGCTGAAGGAGATCAGACTGGAGCACGAGGAGGGGGCCCCGTGTACGGCTATCAGAGAAGGTAGGAAGACTTGGACGTCCAGTTAGCAAGCAGCCATAGGCATTTTGCTGCAAAGTAGCAAATTGAATGCTAAATGCGGCTTTAGATTTTAGACTTTAACCTCTACACTAAATGCTACCTTTAACGTGTCTTCCCTACTGTAAAGCACGGTGGAGGTAGCATCAGCAAGGATATTTTTTGGGAGAAAGATATACCACAGAGCATTTATTAGGGATTTCATTCTCAGAGAAATCAGGTGTGTTGCATGAGACATTTAAAAATATAACATTTTGTGACATTTTACTTTGTCCCTGCTGTAAAATGTAGAATATAATCAAAATATATTATTAACAGTAACAAATGATATGCATTTGTGAACCGAAACTTTAGTTCATTTGTATTGTTTTTAGCTCCAAAGTGTGGTAGTGGAAAAGTTTCAAAACGTATCTTGGAAATACTTGAAACGTGCTTGAATTTTACTGTGGAAATAATGTACAAACCCTGCTAATTGCCTAATGTACTGAAATAATTAAGTCATGCAGGTGTTGTGTAATGTTTCCTTTTCTTCCTCTTTCTACCTCCGCTAGATTTAGCATCTTTTAGCATCTTTTAGCATCTCTATTGCTAGGATCTCATTTAGGTGCAGGTGGCATCAAAATGGATGGTGCCTGAAATATTACAGCCAACAAAATATTGCATCCAAGCAGTCCTTTGCCTTTGTGTTTTTACAAACTGTTGAAACTACAATGACTGTTGCAATGAATCTTATTGCACAGCTTTAGTCATTAAGTTGCAACATTACTTAGCAACTTCTTCTCCAAGCTTTGTCCGTGCACAATAAACTGGGTGGAACTGCAAAGGAAACATTGCAAAAACTACATTTGTCCGTGTTTCGCATCCAGACAGTTTGCTGATTAGCTTTAGCCTCGCACCTGCTCCCCGCGCAAAGACCCTCAGCAGAGGCAAGACGTGAGATGACCCACATACTTCTTTAGAAAAATTAAATAAATACATGTAATCATCGTAACTTTAACCCTAAACAATCTTAAAACCACAAAGAACATCCACACTAAGTCAGAAATAACACTTAGTCCTGCCTTAAATTTGCTCACTGTTTATTTTGCCTTACTGGATGAGATCACATCTTCTTGTCTTCTCTTTTTTTTTGTCTTAGTGTCTCTACTGAAGGACCTGAAACACGCCAACATCGTCACATTGCACGACATCGTCCACACGGACAAGTCGCTCACCCTGGTCTTCGAATACCTGGTGAGGCTGCCTTCACCTTTGCTGTCACCTTGTTCTCGACTCGCGCCTTCCTCACATCACGGACGCTAAAATTTATGCGTTTCGTAACGTTTATTATTCATGAGCTTACGCAGGAGTCTGGGTTAGTTTACCAACTGTTGCAGTTCACGAGCTCCTCACCTCTCCGCTCTAACGGCCTCGCTCTGTTTTCTAGGACAAAGACCTTAAGCAGTACATGGACGACTGCGGGAACATCCTGAGCATGCAGAACGTTAAGGTGAGCCTGCCGGCCCAGCTGCCTCAATGAACTGTCAAGATTTTTTTATTTATTTTTTTGTCTGCTGGTGTTGGTT
Organism: Phalloptychus januarius; assembly: GCA_902982915.1. Classification (NCBI taxonomy): domain Eukaryota; kingdom Metazoa; phylum Chordata; class Actinopteri; order Cyprinodontiformes; family Poeciliidae; genus Phalloptychus; species Phalloptychus januarius. Next base: position 13,523,186 of record CADWAE010000471.1, on the reverse strand, counting down.
TAAGAAACACTGTTTGTGTGCCCCCTGGTGGCAAAGTGTGGACACTGGAATAATCAGTGCAAAATGTTAAAGATTTTCATATTTTTCTGACCAAAGTTGGCAAAACTCAGATTGTTGGATGGAGTAGCAATTTATAACGCACTCGTGGGATTTTAATTGGCCGATTTTCTGTGATGTATTTGTCTTATTAACCACAGGCGTTTCTTCCTGTAGATTTTTTTGTACCAGATCCTGAGAGGGTTGGCTTACTGTCACAGACGGAAAGTTCTGCACAGAGACCTGAAGCCCCAGAATCTGCTCATCAACGACAGAGGAGAACTCAAACTGGCCGACTTTGGTGAGATCCAACGCCGCAATCACACCTTCTGTTTTTTTATTTGTTTTTTTTGATTGAGGAATTTTCTGTGTGGTTGTTCTGATTTTTGTGAACGTGCGCTACACAGGCCTGGCGAGGGCCAAGTCCGTGCCCACTAAGACATACTCCAACGAGGTGGTGACACTTTGGTATCGGCCTCCGGACGTTCTGCTGGGCTCCTCTGAATATTCCACGCAGATAGACATGTGGTGAGTGGGCCTCACTGTGCAGGCAGAGAGTCTTTACCTCCATATGTCCGCACCGCGGAGGAAAGAGCCGACAGATTTCTAAAACAGAGAGATTTCCCTGTAAACAGATTCAGTCTGCTCTTTGTGCAAACAGAGCTGTAATAAGTACTCATAACCTTTGAACTTTGTCACATTTTATTACGTTTTAACCACAAAGAATAATGTAATATTTAATGCCCAACACAAATTAGCAAGTGTTTGTGAAATGTACATTTTTTTTACTAAATCTGATAGAAAAGAGTGAAAAAGTTTTGTTTTTTTTATCCATTTGTGTTCAGCACCCATGAGTTAATACTTTAGTAAGCTTTAGTGTGAACCATACTCTTCCTGTAAGGTTTATTTGTGTGCCAGTCAGGTAAACCTTACTATTAGGTCGTCACCACACATAGTCTTGGTGAGAAGGTCTTAGTCAAAAGCTTCTGCCATGCTTAGTGCTTTGCATGGAAGCCAGAAATGAAGAATAATTTAGATAAAAGGCTTCATATTGCTGCTAAATGTTTTTTATATTGCTCTCTATGCATATGACTGGACCTCCACTCATAAACTGTTCTGTTTTAATCACTAAAATTGCTCTGTATGTCCTCCAGAGTTCCTATGGAAAGAGTTTTTTGTTTGTTTGTGTTTTTCTAACTTGACAAGACATGAAAAGGTTTAAATACTTTTAAAATGCTAGAGAGTTGAGCAACGTTTCAAGCGCTGTGTGAGTTTTATGAGTGACGGATTGACAGCAGCCTCTGAATGCCCTGCTCTGGGGAACCCGACACCGAACGTCGGTGAAAGTTGAACTCGGTCCTCTCTTGGTGACCCCCTCTCCACCATCTGTCGACCTTTCAGGGGAGTGGGCTGCATATTCTACGAGATGGCTGCCGGCAGGCCCCTGTTCCCCGGTTCCACAGTGGAGGACGAGCTGCATCTCATCTTCAGACTGTTAGGTCAGTGCTGCCCCCTGGTGACGGCACAGGGGAAAAAAAAAACAAACTTTTTGAACATGAGCCTTTAATCGCATCAACCATGGCATGTAAACCCCTCCACCACATACACACACACACACCACACACACATACACTTTAAGTGCATGAAAAAGCCCCTCCAGCTGGCGCAGTGAAGCCTGACTCCGATTAAATGTCCCCACACAGGCACTCCTACAGAAGACAGCTGGCCTGGAATATCCTCCATAGATGAGTTCAGATCCTACAAGTTCTCCAAGTACAAGCCACAGCCGCTAATCAATCATGCTCCCAGGTAGGATAGACATTCATTCTCTGCTACGCTGCAAAAACACCAAATCTTACCTTATTTTTGATCCAGTTTTAGTGCAAATACCTTGAACGCACTTGAAATAAAAACAAAAACAAGATCTAGGAGCTTGTTTAAAGTCAGTCATTTCTTCATATTAATGAAAAAGGTACTAGTTATAAGTGAAATAATCTGTCAGTGGAACAAGACGTTTTAATTTATATCGGAAAAAAATCTGATTATTTGATTAGTACTTTTTCATTCATATTTAAGGAATTATTGAATTAAAACAAGCTCTTATTTCTTGCTGAAAAGTTACTTTTACGTTAGTTTTGTCTTATTCCAAGTGTACTAAGATTTTTGCACTAGAAACTTGGTAAGATTTTGTGTTTTTGCACTGCATCCTCCATATGAGGGTTTATGTTTTTCTATTAGTCAACCTTGACTCTAACATAACCTCTTATTTCTGGCAGTCCTCTTATTGAAAATGGGAATGAGCAAGTATTTGTCGTGATGCCGAGGTACAGCAGTAGAGCTCACTGAAAGCACTTGTGAGCTGTTAAATGGTAGACGTTCGTGTAGCCGGGTTGTTTAGCTAGGAGTGTGTGTGCTTTGTCACTTCCTGTAAGGAAATCCTGTGGAATAGTTGACTCTGTTTGGCCGAGTTTCCTTCCTTACAGCCGCCAGCATCTGTGAGTCACCCCACCTTACTGACCCCACTCCCCTTCTCTCTCCCAACCCCCCATTTCTCCCTTTCCATGCAGGCTGGATAACGATGGAATCGAACTGCTGTCTTCATTCCTAAAAGTGAGTCACCTGACAAAAATAAGGTGCAATGCTAACAGCAGAGCGGCTTACTGTTAGGATAATATTTTTTAAATCACAACACTGCAAAAACACAAAATGCATTTTCAGTCAAATATCTTAGTTTTTGTCTTATTTCAAACATGCTAACTTACAAGCAACTTTTCAGTAGGAGATAGGAGCTGGTTTAAGTCAATAATTTCTTAATATTGTTGAAAAAGTGTAAGTGAAGTCATCTGCCAGTGGAACGACACATTTTTCCCAGACTTCGCTTATAACGAGTATTCTTCATCAAGGTTAAAACAAGCTTGTGTTTCCTGCTGAAAAGTTACTTCTAAGTTGTCTTAATTAAAGTGCATTAAGATGTTTGCACTAGAAACCGGACAAAAGATATTTGGTAAGATGTTGCGTTTTTTTTATTTATTTTTATTTGCGTGATTCTTGCTCCGTCATAAGCGGTTCTGTAATAACCCTAAGCCAACCCTTTGTCCCAAATTTCAGTACGAATCCAAAAAGAGGATCTCTGCCGATGAAGCAATGAGGCAGCCGTACTTCAGGACCCTGGGGCCGCGCGTGCACACGCTGCCAGAGAGTGAGTAATCGCGTTGTGATGCAGAAATGCAGCCATGGAGGTGCACAGCTCATGAGCTACTCCAGAGAGCGGAGGGGGTCGGTGTGGAGCTTTCTTAGCAAAAGGTGACCGACTGTGTGTCATCTGCAGACATGTCCATATTCACACTGAAGGAGGTGCAGCTGCAGCGAGACCCCGGCTACCGGAGCTCCTCGCATGCAGAATCAGGTGAGCCATGGGATTCTGCCTGGCACAAGTATTTATCTATTTGTGAACTCCAATGTGTTTTATTTGGATTGTGCATTGATTGTAAGGCGAGGATGATTTTCAGAGAGGCTTTTGTTTTTGCAAGTTTACCTTCAGGAAGAAGCACTCTGTCTCTTCCCATCACAATATTTATTTGTGCATTCCCCACAGCATGATGCTGCCGCCACCCTGTTTCACGTTAGGAATTTTACACCACAGATGGTCTTTAACAGAACCGTAAACTTCTCCACGCCGTATTTCTTGATCTTCATGATTCTCTTTGTTCTTTAAAGAACAGCTATATTTATACTGACATTAAATTACACATTACACAGCACACAAAGAACACTTTGGGTGCATATAGAATTCAGGTGAACATTTAAGTTGTTTGGTTATATTTCTATCAGTTAATGGAACAGACAGTCATATGATGGTTGCAGTGATTGTCTTCTAATTAGGAAATATTTATATTTCGTTGGAAAATCTTATATGTGTAAAACATTGTAAAAAACTTTATGCATCTATAGTGAACAAAAACTTTGCAATAAAACATATTTTACCAACACAACAACCATAGAGTTCTGCAGTTTTACACAAATATTATTTTGGTTGATATCGTTTTCAAGCAAAGCTCGGGTTCCTTACCGTGGTTCGATTACCGCCTCACGTCCAATCAACAAAACACTTCGTCTGCCCAAAAAAGCAACACTTCATGTCCTCATCTAAAGAAATTCAAGAAAAACAAGCTCATTGACATCAAGTCTGAAAATGGCTACAAAGACATCTTAAGGTTTTGGGACTCAAACTACCTGCTGGAGTCATTACCCACTGAAAGAACAGTGGTGAACCTTCCCAGCAGCGAACAAAACGACTCAATCTGGGGGAAAAAACCCAACTCATTTGGGAGGTGACAAAAACCCAGAACATCTAAGGTGTGAAATTAATATTTCCTTTTGGATATCTGGAATATGTGACAAAAAAAGGCAAAAATAGATCAAATCTATGAGGGTGTAAACTCTTCTGTCACATCTTTTCTTTTCACATTTAAATTCAAGCTACTATTCTGATGCTTTTTCTTTCCTCTTACTTGATACTGTCTGTGTTAATGTTATTAAAATGGAGCTGCTATCAGACTAATAATCAGTGGAGATCAATAATAATGAATTATGTTTCAGCTTTCTGAGGGAATGTCCTGTTTCTCAGTGGGATACAACCTGAATAAAAAGCCAAATGACGCTCCGCTAATCCTACTTGATTTATTTCTATTCATTAATCCATAGTTACATACTGCAGCTAGAAAAGGTAACGGTGGATTGGTCAACAGTGGTAATAAAAATCCCTGAGTCTCCACATTGTGCTTCAAGCCCTAAACTGACTCATTACCAGCAAATCTTTGCTAACAAGAAAATGCAACATGTTGCTTTATGTTTACTCTGATTATTTTAGTTCAGACACTCACCTGCAGGGAATCCAGCTTTAAAGACATGTATTTTAAATCACAGAAACTCTGTTCTGATCCATTCTTTTCTGCCTCCAGGCAATGGGAAGAACAGAAGACAAAGCATGCTGTTTTAAAAACTCTGGACCGGACTGTTGTTTTACTTTTTTTATTATTTTGTTTTTTGATAAGAAGGACCTCCTTGCAGGCAGCTCAGTTTAAGATGGATGGATGTGTTTAAATCATCTTCATCACTCCTCCCCTCAAAATACTGGGAAAAGCTGTCTGTCCACAGTACGACTCCTCCTTCTCCTTCTCCCAGGTTCAGCCAAGCCTGGCTCCAATAAGAGACGTTTATCTACTGTACATTTATATTTATTGAATTTGCTGCTAAATCAAACTACTGTTTAGAATTAAACTGGCTCAGTCACTTTAATGAATACATGCCATTTGTATAGATTTTTAATTTTTTTTTCTTTTTTTGAGTTTTGAAGTGATATATTTTTGAATTTTTTTGTTTGTTTTTTTTTTTGTTTTTTTTTTTGCTCACTGTTAACATATTCACTCCATTTGAAAGCTCTTTGTTATGCTGTTAGCAGACGTAGCAATGTTTCTGTAGCAACACGGAGGAAGGTCAAATGTTCTGTCTGTTATAAACGGTGCTGCATAAATCATTTGTGACCACTTGCTCTGAAGGCTTTCAAAGCCAGGTTTCATATGATAAGTGATGGCTTTCGTCCCGACTGGAAGATGATACCTGAGCTGCAAAGCGCGGGTTGCGTCCTAGGATGGCCTCAGTCATGACCAGTGAGAACAGTAGGGATAATTTCTGGAAGAAATTCTCGTTGAAACACCTCAATGTTCTACTTTATTCTGGCGGACATGTAAATTTTTTTTTCTTTCTCGGCTCAATCTATATGTTGCATGCCACAGCTAGTGAACACTTGAAACAGGAAGATGCTATCTCTAGTTCTGCCTCCCTCTCGGTCTCATCGTTCATCTGCCAGTGTTACAACAAATGTTTTGTATAATATTCTTTAACTTTATTTGTGAATAATGAGTAACAGTGTGGGATTTTGTTGGAGATGACTCCCATTTTTGAGTTTTTTTTTCTCAGAGTAAAACAAATTAAATTTTAAGTTTAAACAAATGTTTTGCTTTTGTCTTTAATATTAGCTTCTGTTTCCCTATAATTTCCCACCTTCCGCCATCTTACTTAGCCGTTGCTTTCGCTAGCTTGAATCTCTCCTCACATCTCAGTCTGAGGTTTTCCCCCAATCAGGTTGATTCTCTCTGGTAGAGCTAGCCAATCAGCGAACAGAGGAAGTTGTGAGCGATGACGTCAATTTTCTTAGAAATGTACTCCGCCATCAATGGCGGCGGTGGAATCAAACGAAGCCGTTCAGTTCGTGACCATTCCGTTCAGTTCGTGACCATTCCGTTCAGTTCGTGACCATTCCGTTCAGTTCGTGACCATTCCGTTCAGTTCGTGACCATTCCGTTCAGTTCGTGACCATTCCGTTCAGTTCGTGACCATTCCGTTCAGTCCGCAATGGTCACGTTCTTCAAATATTGAGCTCTATTGTTCGACTTCGCGCTTTATCTTCTCAGTACAGGACGGTTGTTTACAGCGCAGGCAATTTCCGGTAAGCTTCTTAGCATCACTGCTAAACGTTAGCGACCAAACATTAGCCACTAGGTAACATTTTAAACTTCAAGGTAATTTAATAGCCGTCGAGGGTCCAGACACACTGTACGAAGCAAAGCTGGTTTTATGTATTTATTTTTTTTATCAGGGTACCTTAAAGTACAAACATGTATTTTAATGGGATTTTGTGTAATAGAACTACAAAGTGTGACATGCTAATTTTATTTTGACTTAATCTGACGCCCCTGAGTAGAACCCAACACAAGCAGTTTCCTTCAGAACTAGATTAACTTAATCTCGGTCAGAAACGCATGTTAGAGTTCTCATTTTATATGTAAAAAAAGAGGAAAAGTTGCAAACCGTGTTTTATTTTCCTTCCAATTCCTAATTATTGCTAAGTAGCGCAAAGGGGAGTGAAGGCCGTTAAAATAAAAATACTAAAGCTTTCACGCATTCAATGCCTTCTTTATTGGAAATGACATTTTTTTTTACAATACAAAACATATACAGAATGCATAACTGTATGCCAAGTACATAACTGTTACAAATCGTTTTATTGATCAGAAATCTCGTCTTCATTAAAAAGATTTTGTAATAAAGTAAAAAAAAGACAATAAGGCACAGCTGGTACTATCTGGAAAGCATAGTGCATACATTACATTACCACATTAGTGAAACCAGCAGTTTCACCTTGTAAAGAGAAGAAAAATAATGTTTGTACAAGATTTTTTTTTTTTACAAATAAGTTTCTGCAGAGAATGAGGCTGTCCGTGGATAAAATATGCTGTTCCTGTATCACAGACGTCTCTGACGTCCTGCTGTATGGCTTTTTACCAAGTGCTTTCAACAACTAGAATCTGGAGCAACTCAAGTGCAAAAAGGAGTGAGGTCACGTCTCTTTGTTTTTCATTCGAAGCTGAATTTGAACATGAACTCGACCACAGACGGACGACTGAGAAACTTTAAACGATGATGCTTGGAGTGTTTTTTTTTTTGTTTTTTTCTTTCACAGTCCCTGGATCAGGATTTGTGGGTGGCGGGGGACAGGAGCAGGGAGGAGGGTGTTCCTTCCAGGTTTGGGAGGGGGACAGGCATGTGTCCGTTGATTAGGCTGGGGAACTGTGGAGGGAAGAGAGAGAGAGAGAGAGAGAGAGAGACGAAGCCGGGAGTTAGCGGGTGGCTGCTTTCCGGTAAGGAACTGCAGCATTGTCACTGCTCTGCTTTCCTGTTTTTTTTTTTTCTTCCTCTTTAATTTTTAATTCATTGTCCCTCTTCCTTCCTTCCTTCTCGTCTCTGTAACCCTGTAGCTCCACATCAGAGTAAGGAGCCTGTGTTACTTGTGCAAAATGTTATTATCCGTGTTATGTGTGTGTGCCTGAAGTGGTAGTGTCTTCGGTGTGCGTGTGTGTGTTTCATAAATGAGGAGCAGCTCCCAAACCAGTCCACCCTGTTCAGCCCGGCTCCCCTGGGCTCAAACAGGAAGTATTCACAGGATTTCCTCTCCCTCTCACAAGCTCTGAAACAGGACACCTCTGCAGGACCCGCTTCCAAAGTCTGAGCTTGTCTCTCAACTCTCGGTGTGTGCCGCTTTGCAAATAACAAAAAATAAAACATACTGGAGATCTTCTGTTTAAAATATATATATAAGCAAAGTTCTGTTAAATAGCAAAATCCTAACCAACTTTTTTTTTTTTTTTTGCAGAAGCATGTGTTTTACCAGCATGCCACTTCCTCCTTTGTCTTTTTTTAAGAGCTTCCAGTAAACAATTACTCTCTTTGTTGCACCTCTGCGTTGTTCTCCTCTGCTATTTTTGGCCTCCTTTAATCTTCCGCTTATCGGCGCCACACCCACACGCGCTGCGGCTCTTACCTGGAAGAGGGAGCCGTGGCCCTGCAGCCGGGCGGGGCTGAGCGGGGCGACGGGGCTCAGGCTGCTCCAGAAGTGGATCCCCGACAGCAGTGGACTGTGAGCCAGCAGCAAACCCGACGGAGTCTGTGAGCGAGAAGTCCAAACATGTGAAGGAGGAGACCGATAAATAAAAATAACTTAAAAAAAAAAAAAGTTTTCTCCAAGACCGAAGGAGAAACGGAGTTGGGAAAAAGTTGCTCTGAGGGGTTTTAGTAATGTGAAACATGCTGAAACAGTAAATGGATGCGCTTTGGCGTTTGGAAAAACAAACTGAGGGAGCAGGAAGGAAGTCTGTGGTTTCTCCTCCTGAATACAGGGGGTTTGGTGGGGGATTGTGGGGGGCATTGATCCTTAAGAGAGAAAACATGTGAAATCAATTTCTACATCTATTCCCCTCCCCCCCACACACACTTCTCTCCCTGTGTCACCTCAGCGACGCGAGCCAGAGCTGCAGAGGACGGACCCAGCCCTGCTCCCATTATTAATGGAATTATAGGAGCATATGGCATCACTTAGGGACCGCCCCTCCACCCCCCCTCTGCTCTTTTACAGCCCTACTTGCTGAAGATTTCAGTAAACTGCTTGTTTTTCCTCTGATTTCTTCACCCGTAAACAGACGGCGGCCTGGGAAAACTATTAATACCTTTCTTAATGTCGATGTTGCATGATCTGTTAAAAAAAGGCCTCCAAAGTAAATACGTTATTTAAAATGAATGATCAAATATTAGCTGATGCAGAACAGAGTCTGGATTTTTGCCACAATTCAAAAGTGTGCCACCCTCAACAAATATGGAGAACACGAACATCACAGAGTAACTTGTTCGGTCACGAGGTTTCCATTATTTATGAGCTAGCTGACATTATAGATGAAAATGTGACGGATATTTGACTCAGAAACAAACCTGTCGCTACAAGGGCTCCTTTCCTGGAGCACAGCTTTTTCTAAGAAGCATATTACACATTTCTTTGAAAAAAAAAAACCGGACAAACGGTCGTTAAATCAATCTGTGTGGGTGTAAACATTATGTCACCATACAAAATTATTTCCCTTTTTAAACCTCTGGAAAAAACAGGTTGTCAGAAGATTCAATGAGACTCTTTAATTCCATTGTTAATTATTTTTAACTACACGTGCACCGATTGCAATTTTCTGACCTGCTGATTCCGATTTAGGCCGATACCGATTTTTTATTGCCTGAAAAATCCTAAATATGGCACAAATCAGACACAGTAAATGTGTAAAATTCTTACTGAACACTGACTCATCTTTAAAAATAAGTTTTAACCAATTTAATAACTTAAGAATCCCTTTTAATGAAATAACATTTTTGAAATTAGCTTGTATTTACTTAATGAATTACATTTATACCTACCTTGTAAATATCTTATTATGTTAAACTAACTTTATAACACAAGTCATATTTAATCTACTTGATAAATTTATACATGTATAACAGTCTGATAAATTTTATTTTAATTATTAATTGTAATTGATATAATCAATAGCTTAATACATTATATTACTTAAGTAAAAATCAAAAGATTACATTTGCGATTCAATTCCTTATTATGTCTGAACTGGAAACCTCATCGTATTTTCTACTGAGAAGTTTTAATGACTAAAATACAACATCCCACAAAAAAGGAGCTAGTCATGGATAAAGTAGCAAGAACGTTTTGATTTAAATTGCTTAGATTTACCGTAAGCAGGAACAGGATTAGTGGTATAAAAATAAAAAATAGCTTGTGATGAATGAATGTAATCTGGATGTATTGAGGACTCTTAAAGCACTGCAAAGGTCTGTTGCTCTCACAGTTTAATTGGCTGTAAATGCTTCCAGGTAGGTGCAACACTTTTTTCTTAGTCATTAAATCCATGAATACCAAGAACTCCCATAATCTTTGATCTATAAACCAGATCAAAGATTACATTGTACTATGATGCACTTTTTTATGTTGGAGGAAAATCCCTTTGATAGTAGTACAAGGTAATAATCTAGTAAATCCTTTCATTTTGCGTTAAATTCAAATGTGCAGCATTTATTTTCTCTTCTAGATCAGTCAAAACTGGAATTAGCAGGGCGGGCATCAAAGAAAATCTGGAAATGGATATGAGCCAGGAAAAGTTTGATCAGAACATCCGTTCAGACAGGAACCGCTTTCTTGTGTTTTTGTGATTTATGAGTTGGACTGCTTTCGGCTGGAAGAAAGTGACAGAATCCGGTTTGACTACTGGTGCGGAGAGTGGGAAAGAGAAGGGTGTGGTAACATGCTGTGGCACGTTAGAGGTGAAGGTAGATTCAATGCGCGGTTTACCTCACACAACACTCAGCAGCCGCATCATCAAAACACCTTCCTGTCTATGTTTAGCTTGATCTAAAGGGGCTGACAGGAAATGGGACCTTTGGTCTGGAACGATTTAGAGGGATTCAGTCTTGATCCGCTGACCGTTCTGTTTGCTTCACCTGTCCGTGGGTTTAATGTTGTAGCTGCTTGTCTCATTTCTGTCTGAGCATTTGATCCCCATCAGGGTGGAAAACACCTTAGGAGTCTAACCTAACAGACTCAGGGTTTTCCCATCACTCTTAAGCCAGTGACTCGTGTCTAGAAACAAGGAAATAGTGTTGTTGTTTTTTTTCCCACACATTTTGCTTCCTGATAGGAATTTTTAAGATCGCTGCTTGGGACTGAGATAAGCGCCTCACCTGTGTGGTGAAGAAGGCCGGAGTGAGGGAGCCGGACGGCAGCGCCGGGCTGTTGAGGGCGATGGAACCGATGTCGCTCCCCGCCAGGAGCAGGGACGGGCTGGAGATCTCCAAAGCTTTGGGCTTTTTGCTTTTGGGTGGAAGTTCATCTCCTTGGTCCCCGCTGCTGTTGGTGGAGCTACTCCTCCCACTGCTGCTGCTGCTCCTCTTCTCAGGAGGCTGCAGGGCTCGCTCCCTGTGCCCAGAGGAGAGATTGAGTGGTTGAGCGTTCTGGTCCGAGTCCTCTTCCTCGGCGGCGGGGATCCAGTTTTGTCCAGCCTGGTTGTTCGGTGGGGAGGACGGCGAGTGGGAATGCGAGGGGAGTCTGGATGCCCTCGGGGAGGCGTAGGACTCTGACTTGACGGAGGGAGGGGAGCTCCTCCCGCCAGCGTTGGCACCGAAGCGGATGACGGAACGCGGCTCGTCCTGGCGCTCGCGCAAGCTCCTCTGCAAGGAGCTAATTTTGAAGGACGAGTAGAGGCCCGAGTGGAGGTAGTCCCTTTGGCACTGCTGCGCCCCCAAGGCTGCGAGGGTCCTTCTTTGGACCTCCTCCTCACTGTCCTCCTCCTCTTCCGTCTCCACGTCCAGCTCAGGCGCGTCTCCCTCTTGGAGGGGAAACCTTCCGGAGGCTAAGCCCATCTCCACCGTCTGCGGATCCATCTTCAGGATCTCAGGGAAGGACACAAACTTATAGACAAACTTCTGGCCGATCACTTTTTTGATGATGTTCTGCAACACAAACATTAGCAACAATGAAGAGAAAGTGGCTGAAGCTTCATTACATTGTCAACTGCAATAGTTGAGTGTCTGGTAGACTCGGATCAATTGGTGACCAAAAGTGCGTTCGCACAGTGTAGTGCGAAAGTCAAAATGTAACAAATGTTGCAATTTTGGTCCCTAATCAAACCGAGTCTACCTCACTATGAGGTGTGAAAACACCCTTATACATCGACCAGATCGGCATCAGAGCTCAATTACGCATTCAGACAAAACGAATCAAACTTTCCAAGAGAACGGACTAGAGTTGGATTAAGGCAGGCTAAACAGGCCTGGTGTGAATGCACCCTAAGAGGAAGTAGGAAGTAAAGAGTATTTTCTAAAAACTAGCATCCTTTAATGCAACTTTCAGCTAAAAACATAAAACCTGCAGGGGAACGATTAGTCAGGCTATTGCAAAGGAAGAGGTAAGTGGCTCATGATTGGCTGGAATAACCTTGTCATAGTAGTAGCGCAGGGCTCTGCTCAGCTTGTCATAGTTCATGTTGGTCTTGTTCTTGCGCAGCCCCCACAGCTTGGCCACCTCCTCCGACTTGAGGAGCTTGAACTCGCCGTCCGTGGACGTCCAGCAGATCAGGTGCTTGTGGCTCTGGTCGAGCAGCAGCTGCAGCAGGAACTGCCACAGGGTGATGGCGCTGTCCATACCTGCAGCAAGCGGAAGGCAACAATTTTACTCGCATCACTCTCACTTTCTGATTCAAATGTATTCCTGCCAACACGACTAGCCGCATGCAGACTGAATCTCGTGTGTGTGTGTCTGGGGTGGAGGGGCGGCCTGTCTGAGCCAGGCCGTCATGAATAGAACAGTGTGTGTAAAAGAATATGGTGTAATGTAGCAGCAGCAGCAGGGGAGAGAAAAAAAAATACAAGCAGGAACAACAGCTCAAGCCAGAAATATGCTGCGGTTCAACCTGGCCCTCTCTCCACAGGAAGCATGACGGGCCCAGGGTGGGTTATTCCTTTAATGGAGGAATGTGCAGCCTCCAAGCTCCTGTCTGCCGACTAGGAGCTTTCTGTCCCCAACAACTCGACCGCATTAAAAATCCTGCATCCCTTTTTATTTTTTGCTCTAGTTCTCACAAATAGTGGCACCAATGTGGAGCTCAAATGATCAGTTTGTAAACAGATAAGCAACAGAGGATCAATTGGGTTTGTGGTACAGAGTAAATATGTCTGGGGTTGATAAGAAAATAATAAACTGATTAGTTGATGAGGCATTGTGGCTGAATATTTTTAAATTACTTAAACTCAACTGGGTAATGTTAAGTATTTCAGGGTATTTCTTTACCAGCTTTACACATTTAGAGACTGGAACTTTGATTAGGCCATTGTAACATGTGAATGCGCTTCAACCTATTGACAGTTCCATTGCAGCTATGGCTGGGTATTTTGAGTTGTCCTGCTGGATCTTGAACCTTTATTCAGCCTCTGTCAATCTTTCCATCAACTCTAACCAGCTTCCCTATCCCTGTGGAGGCACGCCATTCACACAGCATGATGGTGCCACCACCATTTTTCTCCATGTGGATGGTGTTTAAATAGAAACACCATCCACAATGCAGACCTTCAGTCTCACCTTTCTTCTCCTGGTCAATAGACTATTGTCCAATTAGGTGTCTTTTAAAAGGAATTATCTACAATTTAAACCTGACAACCTTTCCACAATTATATTCATTTAAGGTCCTACAAAATGCACTGGAGTTTGTGGTTATCAGATGCCAAAATGTAAAAAAAAAAAAAAAAAGTGGTGTGAAAATATTTCCAGGGCACGGTTTGCACAGTTTGATTTAAAAAATATGCTAACCGAGAAGCAACAAGTGAAAACCTGTGACAAGAGAGAAGCTTTTTTTCACCGTCCAAAGAGGGCTGTGACCGGTTTTCCGACACAAGCTTTGCCCCAGAGTCTCCTGTCTGCCATGTGAAACCACAAACCTGTCAAAGTCAGGACTTCCTCCTATTCTACTTCCAAGGACAAATGGCGAGGTGAGGGGATCCCACAGCAGGGGTGCGTTTCCCCAACCCAGCCTCACTTCCCACTCCAATCCTCGAGGGAGGAGGTCAAAAGATCACATCATTGTCCCATCTTCTCAGGTCCACCCAGTGACCTGCTCTGAACCTGGACTTCACTGTGGCTATTGGACAAAGTGAAGCTTGTTCGTTCAGAGCCAACAAGCTGAAACGTCTGTAGCACAGAAGATGTTGCACTTCCTGTAGCACAATTCTCACAACATGACTGACACAGTGACCTATAAGAGAACGGTGATAACTTAAGAGCAAGCCTGGAGATCTGGAGGCAGGTTCCTACTCTTTCTAGGAACATCTCTGCTGGGTTATTTGGGGGAAGAGGTGAAGATGAGGAGTCCTGCTGCTGATGCTTGGATGAAGAAGAGGTCTTTCTCAGTGAACACAAAGCTACGCAGTGTGTTGGCTGAACGGAAACTCCTAATGAGATTAGATGGTGTATGCAGACATTACTTGGCCATGACCAAATCTGCTGTCTTCCTGTTCACAGTCGGTGGAAAAAGTCAATATGAAGCAATCAGAAAAGCTTCCTGGAGCGCTGTTGAGATCTTTGCAGTGCTTAGCTCCACTTTAGAGAGCCTCCACAGGGAGTTTTCACCCACGGAGGTCTGCTTCATCCTCCTGCCCCACTGACTCATTTTCAAGATGTTGCTCGGACCGGAAGAAGGCACCGTGTCCGACTCGAATCTACTTTCACAGCCTGAAACTCTATAAAAGTATTTCTAAGTAAGTTCACCAAGAAGCAGAAGCTCGACACTTTCTAATAAAGTAGGCAATAAGCACCGCTGGTACTTCTCACTCTGCATTGTTCCTGTCTCTATAGACCTCCCGATTGCCAACAAAGACCCCTTTTGTGTCAAGAAACGCCAGTTTTGATTCACTTTACCTGCGATCTCCGGCTGGGTCTCTTCTCTCCGCGAAACTTTACGTCGAAGACTGTGTGATCCCTTGCTTTTCCATGCTGACTCCTGGTCTGCACGGTTGTGGTGGACTGAAATCGGATCCTGTGCTTTTTCTTTTTCTGAGCAGGAAGTTGGAGCAGGCAGACGCAGAGCCGGCTGACTTCCTCTCCCCTACGATTCCCCAGGCAGTTAGCCGTCTGTGTAAACACACGTTTCCTCCCCTCCTCGACGGCCAGCAGTGGGCCTACTCTCTGTCGGCACACATGCTGGCGGAAACTCCTACCGTCCGTGAACTGACATCACCGGTAGCGTTGTGATGCCTTCAGGAGCGCCTCGTTGGCTTCAAACTCACCGCAATTATAACGGGATAAAAATCTGGTGATTTTTTTCTTTTGGGTAATGTAGCCAAAAATTTGACTCAGGTAAGAGCAGTGCGAATTCAGTATATGTATTTACTCAAGTAAAAGTAAAAAGCAGCCATTCATGAAGTGACTTAAAAGAGAGACGGACACAAACATAAAAGCTGTTTTTTTTTTTATTAAAATGGAAAGTATCACAAAGATAAATAACATAATTACAAATTAATAAATTTAGGCAGAAGAAACAGTTTTGTTTTTCCAATAACAGAAAAGACTGAAAATAACAGAGTTTGAAGACTGCAGATAAACTGTTGGTATGTGTCTGATGCATTTTTGGTTAAAACATGTTTGTTCTTTATTTAGTAGAATTTCCACTCAAGTAAGAGTAGCAATACGTCATAATATTATTCAAGCAAAAGTGAAAAGTACAATATAAAACACTTCCTAGAAGTATTTATTTCTCCAAAAGGTAAATGTAACTAGTTTGTGGATTACCCTGACTCTACTTCACCCAACAAATCCTTTCGCAGTGTTTTTGTGTTTTTTATTTTATTTTTTTTAACTTTTTTTTACCTACTTTACTGTAAAGATGTTAATGGCATAAAGGCTCTATAGGAAGGTGGTAGTTTTTAATACATGCAACACAGCTTGTTGCATGACAAAAAACAGTTACTGTTATGTGCAGAGGTGCATGTTTGGTTATATGGCCATGCCAAATTCTCCAATATAAATATGTACATTTACATCTATTATGCTTGGTGTTCTCCAGCTGTCAGAATTTAGTTAAATATCTCAATAACAGTAAAAACACAAGGAGTTCATGTTCTTATGTAATTGTAAATTAAATTTATACTCGTGTAGATTTAGATCTCCAGAAAGCAACAACTTCAAAGATTTAACCATCAAATGACGATGAGACTTTTGACAATTTAGTGTTATCACATTTAGCATTTGGTCAACAGGGGGCGCTGTTAGGCACTTACAGCTTCTACATTTTCCAGCAGTTTTATGTAATGCATAAAGTTTTGAAGAAGCTTTATGTGCCCAGGCCTATTTGACACTTCAGATATGATTCCAGAATAGAATAATTGTTCCCTACTTAAGTTTAAATTTTGTTGAGTTTTTTCTCTTACAGATTTACTGGTGAAATTAAGACATAACAGTGAAAGAAAACGACTCACTTTCATCTTTTCATTTAGTTAAATTGTATTGCTTGTATGATTATGACCTCTAATTTACAAACAACCTGCTCATAAGTTGTCTACACATGGCTGATGTTGCAGTACAATCACCTCAGACTGTCTATTGATAAATGAACACCAGGTTATGGATGTTCACTCATCAAAGGGTGGAGGAGGCAGCAGCAGTAAAGCTGGGCAAAAGAGGACAAGAACCCAATGAATCCAGAAAGAATCTGAAACTGAATCAGCTGTTTGAATGAAGTTTAAAGTTTGTTTGTCACACAATACTGGATAACAGTTTCATTTCATTAAGATTATTATTATTTTACGTTGCATAAGGTCCTGGAGTCTTTCTGCATTGAGTTTGCATCTTCTTAGTGTTCATGCAAAGGTTCTCTCTGGGTACTCCAGAATCTTTCTAAATTGTCCTTATGAGCGTGTGCGTGTGTGTGTGTCGGGGGGTTGGGGGTGTGTGTGTGTGTGTGTGTGTGTGCAGTTGTTTGTCCTGCATGTCTATGTGTTTTCCTGTGATGGACTATCAACCTCACCTCTTGCCTAATGACACTTGGCAGCACAGCCAAGTCTAGTCTATAGCTACCAGGAAAAGCAGCTATAGACTCTTAATGGATATGTCAACAAGATCTGAAGGCGAACATCTCCACCTCAGAGGTAACATGAAAAATGAGCATTGACACAGTGAATGTTGATACAAATAACGGGGGAGAAAAAGCTGGATCGAACTGACCAGAGTTTGACTTTTGAATAAATGTTTGTCTGGAAGATGTTTTTCCTGACACTATGTTTACTCTGGGAGAAAGGCAGTCGAAAACGGTTTATTTATCATTCTATAAACGTAGCAACAATTTTAGCAGGTTCCGAGCTCTTTAATAAAGATACTTAACATGTTTGCTGTTGTGGTCTTTACTCGACAGGGGATTGACAGTAAGTGGGAAGACCTGGCCGGGACTCGAGCCCGTGACGGATGCATCTAGAACCGAGGCCTCCGTTGGCAGGTGGTGCCCGCTTTACCCCTGCGCCACCGACATGCGTCATTCGAGCTTTTAAAGATTTAAGAAAACGCTTCTGGAATCACGTGATCATATGCGTCGCCTTCCTGAATATTCATTGTCATAATCACAAAAGATATTCACATATTGATTCTCTAACTCCATTTTGCCAGAGTTAGTCATTTCTGCAATCATTTTCCCTCTTCAAACTGGAGCACACCCCCGCGTAAGGCCTCCTCCCCTTGGCTTGTTGTAACCGCATTTGGTCGATGAGATCAAACATCTATTTGAACGACCTCTGGAGGTCACTGGTTTCTAAAGAAAGAAAGAAAAAATAAACAACAAAAGGCGCTACTCCGGCGAGGCGTGACCCCCTCAGCCCGCTTCTGATTGGTGTTGGGGAGGCGTGCGGCTGAAGGTGGAACCCTGGAGCCCAGAGCGCAGCGCTCACTGCGGCCGAGCCTCGTTGACGCGCAATGCCTCGCTTTACGGTCCACATCCGGGATGAATGGGTGGCAGTGGCCTGTCGCGACACGTCCAACAACATCCTGTGGCTCGGACAGGAAGCGCTGAAGCGGTACATAAAGAACAAACCGGACAACGGCGGCATCGAGTCTGTGAGGGAGACGCGGTTCTTGGTGCGCAGGTGCCAGGGTCTGGGCTTGCTGGACGCGGATGACACCATCGATGATGTGCTGGAGGATAATGACTTTGTTGAGCTTGGTAATGACTTCAGGCTTAAATGCAAGACAATCCTAACTGGGGTATTAATTCATTTTATGAATATAATACTAATTTTCTCCTAAAATGCTTCCAGCAATTGAGGGAGACACCATGTCTTCCGACTTCATCCCATGTGAGCCTGGAGTTTCGAATATGTATCCTTAAGCCTGCGAACAGACATTAGAGACATTAAAGTAAATCCAAGTAGCAACAACATAGACACATTTGGACAATGCTTATTCTTAACTAGACTACAAAACAGCACAGCTGCATACAAAGAACCTGCAGAAGTAAGTATATTTTCTGCTACAAAGGACGTCAAATTTGGTTTTTGTGACACATTTTGCTTGTGCAGTACATTAGTTTGGATGGCAACAGCTTGACTTCCACTGATCTGGTCAACTTAGGCAGAGGTCTCTACAAGATAAAGGTAATGATCGAACACTGTTGTGTTTTTCTGTCTGTGGTAAATCTTTGACTTCTCTCCTTCCACCAAACTTTTTTTTCCCAGCTAAGTCCGGAGGCAGAGAAAAGGGTTGTGCAATCACGAGAACTTTTGGACACCATTGTCAAAGAAAACCGAGGTGAATCCGTATTTAATGACTGATTAACTGCGGAGAGAGTGCTGTAAATCAGTGGTCACAGAATTTCGTTTTCCTACAATCTGATGCCACCATGAACTTATTTCTCTGCATCTGTCGTTCTTGCAGTTGTCTACGGAATCACGACAGGTTTCGGCAAATTTGCCCGAACTGTCATTCCTGTCGGCAAGCTCAAGTAAAAGCAACCTTTTCTGGTTTAATGTCTGTAAACTGCTGCAGAATGATCCTCTTTTATGTGCCACACACTTTCTGCTCCACAGGGAACTCCAGGAAAACCTGGTGCGGTCGCACTCAGCAGGTAGAAATCTAGAAAGCCCACCTTGAGATTGACATTTCTGAGCATTCAGTATGTTGGACTTTGCTGTAATGAGAAAGGCGTTAGAGATGTTGCTGTGATTTGCAGGTTTGGGGAACCCATTGAGTCCTGAGAGGACCCGCATGCTGCTCGCTCTGAGGATCAATGTTTTAGCTAAGGGCTACAGCGGGATTTCTCTGGAAACCCTTCAAGCCATGATCCAGGCCTTCAATGGTAAGCTTCAACTGGACCCATCAGACACCACATCATTTTACCCAAGCTATTCTGATCACTTCTTTGAAAGGTTCAGACTTGGTAAGCTAAGTAATCCTTCTCTCCGACGTACTTTGCCCCCATGCAGCCTCCTGCCTCTCCTTCGTCCCAGAGAAGGGAACGGTGGGAGCCAGCGGAGACTTGGCCCCCCTCTCACACCTTGCCCTGGGACTGATGGGTGAAGGGAAAATGTGGTCCCCCAAGAGCGGCTGGGCAGATGCCAAATATGTACAGTCACCTTCCCATAGTTTCAACAGATCAGCTTTGTAATAATAACTAAAGGAAATGAGAGTCATTCTTGGAAAAGTAGAAGGTCCAATGGGGAAACATGTTTGCTTTTTGATGACCCCTGTCTTTGTACACGCTGTGTCTCCTTTCACTCCTGATCAGGTCCTGGAGGCCCACGGACTAAAGCCAATATCACTGAAACCCAAAGAGGTAACATTTAAAAATATGCACGTGGTGTAGTATCTGTTTATCTGAGATTAAGGGATCAAAGTACACAACCTGTTCTGACAATTACAGGATGCTGTTTTTTATGTGTTAAGTGGGCCAGAAAGATGATTATTACATTTTAAATCAGTTAAAACAATTTTATTTATGAAAACACAGGTTTAAAATAAGATAAATAAAACATAAATACAGTTTGCTAAAGTGTACATGCAGTTATCATGAATGCCACTTGAATTAATGAGACGTTTGAACCATTCTTTTACTATTTTAGCATTTATCCATTATTTAGTGTGAATTTTAAAAAAATTGTGTGTTGTAATGTGCAGCTAATTTTGTTTTTGAAAATCATTGGAGTTGTATCCATCATTATACCTAAAAAAGAAAAAATGTAAAATTCATTGGAGCGCCCAGATTTATGTCATATTTATTTTGATGAGCAATGACTGAGATGAATAGGGATGAAATAATCTTACTGAAAGAATCTGCCAACAATTCAGTGAATAATTAATTGTGAACCGGAGTATACAGATTAGGAAAGAAAAATATTTTCAGTAATTAAGCCAAAGCTGTACAAAAGTTGTACACATTTTGCATTTAAGATAAAATTAAATAAAAATCTTATCTGTAAATATGTTCTAACCAGAACTTCTCCAGAGACGTAGTTTGGCTTTATTGGGTTGAAATTCTGTAAAAAAACAAAAAAACAAACTGTCATCAGATCATCCTTACACTGTATTTATTGATTGATTTTTCACATGTTGATGTTTGAAGATGCAGATGCATCCTTTCCTGCAAATAGCAAAGCGTACACTAAAACAAGGCTGTGTTACTGCATTTAGGGGAAAAAAATCTTATTTTGTTTTAAAAAGGAATTGAGTTATTTGTTTATTTGGATCTTATAATTTATCTCTAACATAGCATAAAAAAACACTGAAGTGATTAAATGAAGTATCTGCAGAAATTTCCATCTGATTAATGGATTGTCAGAATAATCAACAGATTAATCAATTGCTAAAATAATTGTTAGCAGAGGCCCTGTACTTAATAACTTCTCCCTATTTTTCCACTGTACACTACTTAATAAATGTGATAAACACAAATAGTTTCCTCTGTCCTTTCTTCCCCCAGGGCATTGCTCTGATCAACGGTACCCAGATGATCACCTCTTTGGGGGCGGAGGCGGTGGCGCGCGCCCAGGCCATCGCCCAGCAGGCGGATATTGTTGCTGCTCTCACGCTGGAGGTGCTGAAGGGAACCACTAAGGCCTTTGACAGCGGTGAGCGACAGCAGGAAGAGCCGATGTGGATAAATCCACGTCAAAGTTTCTACTCGACATGGATTTACCCACAATTCATGCCAACACGTTGTCGCTTTTCCACAGACATCCATTCACTGCGTCCCCATCCAGGCCAGACGGAAGTGGCCCTACGCTTTCGGTCGCTGCTGGACTCTGACCACCATCCATCTGAGATCGCAGGTTATCAGACCGACCCAAACTCAATAGGAGTATCAATTAATGAAACAATTTTTAAGAATTTGTCACCCATAATAAGGTTTGTGAAGGTGTCTTTGTCCATGTGGATTTAGGAAAACATGGTTATGTTGTGTGGAAGACTGCACAGTGTCACAGTTGGTAGAGCTGTTGCTTTACAGCAAGAAGGTTCTGGGTTCGATTCCCAGCCCGGATCTTTCTGCATGGAGTTTGCATGTTCTCTCTGTGCATGCCTGGGTTTTCTCAGGGTACTCCGGCTTCCTCCCTCAGTCCAAAACCATGACTGTCAGGTTAATTGGCCTCTCTAAATTGTCCCTAGGTGTGAGTCTGTGTGTGCATGGTTGTTTGTCCTGTCTGTCTTTGCGTTGCCCTGCGACAGACTGGCGACCTGTCCAGGGTGACCCACCTCTCGCCCGGAACGTTGGCTGGAGATTCGCACCAGCAACCCTCCCGACCCCACAAAGGGACAAGGGTGTCAGAAAATGGATAGATGGATGGTTATGTTGCTATATGTGTAATGTTAATGTCTGTTTTCAGAGAGTCATAGGTTCTGTGACAGGGTCCAGGATGCCTACACCATGCGCTGCTGTCCTCAGGTAACTTCAGGTCAAATTTAGTTTAATTAGTCAGATTAGCAAAAAGTTGAAGCTGCGCATCGCAAAGTTTCCAAGTGGAAGTCAAGTTTCACCTAATTTGGGAATAAAGTTATGAGACAATTATTTGACATGTTTTAGTCATTCTGATTTTAGATATTTCTCTTTGAATTTATTCAAGTTTGTCTTTAAATATGCAGTGTTCAGATTAGCGTTTTCATTAGTATACTTTTTGTTTGCAGGTGCACGGAATAGCAAATGACACAATAAAGTTTGTGCAAGACATCATCAACACAGAAATCAACAGCGCTACAGACAACCCTGTATCCTTCAGTGTGGTTTAACCAGGAAGCAATAAATGTCTTCCAAGAATTTCACACTTTTTTCCAAAAATAACTTATCTTATTAAGATTCCGCACAGACTTCCACTTTTTTTTTTTTTCTTTTACCTTAACGGCCGTACAAGATGGTATTTGCAGAACGAGGTGAAACCATTTCTGGTGGGAATTTCCATGGAGAATATCCAGCAAAGGTTTGTGGGTAATAAAACAGCCTCATGATCTCTGAGGAAGTAATTAACTTCTAATGCCACATTTTTTTCTAAAAGGCTCTAGACTTTCTGTCCATCGCTGTCCATGAACTGGCTTCCATCAGTGAAAGGAGGATTGAGAGGTTATGCAACCCCTCACTGAGTGAGCTGCCTCCCTTCCTTGTTAATGAGGGCGGCCTCAACTCGGGCTTCATGATTGCCCACTGCACTGCTGCTTCTTTAGGTTGGTTTGTGAGTATAACAAATGAAAATGTTACCTGAGAACTTTAGGTAACATCCCCATTTTTTCTCCATATGCTTTTCACCACTTAACCTCTTCTGCATACTGTATGCTGCTTCAAGCATTCAACTTTTACCATATACTGCTCATTCAAGACATTACAGATGATGTCTTTTGGTATTGACATTGTCTATAGTTTCTGAAATATTGAGCATTTTGTGGTCATCTTGGGCCAAATTGAAATTAATGCAACCTTGCATCATTTCTGGAAACGTTCTGCTAAAAACTTTGCGCTCTTACACAGCCAACTACTTCCACTTTAGCTAAAAACGCCATTCAAACTTTAAAATGTTAGCTGTTTCATATCTTTTACACATTTCATGACATCCTAATTGTCACCCTCATTCCAACCCTAATGGAAGAACAAACATTTTAGCTCAAATGATTTGCTCTACATTTCATGAAAGCCTACTAACTCTAGTCAGTGCTGAACTTTTTTAAAGTTTCTTCTCGCATTTCTGGGTTTTTTCACACTGCATGGAATACTGTGGGTCAGCATGCTAGCACTAGCCTCAATGCCGTCATTTTAGCTTATTTAGGCTTTTTCTAGCTAATTTTAGCTTTTACATGGTTTTTTTTTCACACTGAATGGAGTATGTTACTGTAAGTTAAGATGCTAGTCCTTACCTAGAAGCTAATATTAGCCTCTAGGTTAGGATTATAAAGGCTAAAAAAAAATTAGCTTTAGCCTTTTTACCCATGTTAGCCTATAAACAGATGTGCTTTGTGAACAGTGTTCTGCACAAATTTGGCTTTTAGGTGAGATTTTTGCATGAGTGAAAGTTGTTTTTTTTCCTCTTGTACAGTTTTTCAATTTGGGCTTTGTAGACTTTTGCTTTTTTTCTGCTGCTTTAGCCTATTTCTTGCACTTCTGCAAGCCTTCTACAGCTGACTTTGAATGCCTCTGCAATTTTTATAAAAAATATTTTATTTACAGGATTCACACTGCATTTTGGCAGGAATTGCAAATTTTTTAAAATAATTTTATTCAAACCCCTTTTTTCGTTTCTTTCTAATCATTAAATCTGAGGAAAAACTCACTTTGATATCTGTTCCTGTTAGTTTCAGAGAATAAAGTTTTATGCCACCCTTCGTCTGTGGACTCCCTGTCCACCAGCGCGGCCACAGAGGACCACGTGTCCATGGGAGGCTGGGCCGCTCGCAAAGCCTTGAGGGTTGTGGAACATGTGGAGCAAGGTGAAACGCTCTCTCCAGAATATTTCACAACAAATCTAAATACTGTATCCAGAGGATCCAGTATTTAGAGAAGAAAAACCAACAAGTAATAATAAATGAGTGTTCAGACAGTGCTTTAGACAGGTGATAGTGTCGGTTTTTATTGATTTAGATCAGTGGTTCCCAAAGAGTTTCTTCTGGTCCCTCCTATGGATTACCATAATACAAGGCTAAAATGAATGACATTTCATTTTAGCGTGTATTATTGGCTAAAATAATACAAGCTATTATTTTAGCCTGTATAATAGCTTGTATTATTTTAGCCAATAAAATAATACAGGCAACGTTAAACAAATGGGTTTTTTGTCTCAGTGTTTCAGCAGTTTTGTAGTTTTCTGGAAGTTTGTTCCAGATTAGTGGAGAAATCACTAAACTGAATGTTACTTCTCCATGTTTGGTTCTGATTCTGGGGATGCAGAGCAGACATAGAACCAGAAGGCTATAGTAGGTTAATGCAACAACAGAATATTTGCATATCGGTTAAGTAAGCCGAGTCAAGGAGAAGTTCATTAACCCCTTAACCTGCAATGGAACGCCCATGTGACGTTTTTCCATTCTACAAGTGTTAAAGGGTTGAATGCAATGCAGTGAAAACTTTGAGTTTATGTCTTAATACTTGCCAGATTTTCTTTTAATCTTTCAAAGTGGTTTCAATACATTTTTATCCATTTTCAGTCCATTACCTGTCCACAGTTGGAGGAATGAGACTGGTAGCTTAATAATCAAGCATAAAAAGCTGCCTGTTAAATAAATAAAACATTTCTTTTTTTTATAAGGGTTACAGAGTAGTGAAATACGTCGCACCAGCTATGCAGAGATAAACTCAAAGGTGAAAACGTTTAGAAACGGTTAAACAGTTTGTCGGTCAGTTTTGTTTCTACACAAGATTTGGTTCAGTCAACAATGTATCTGTTATGTAATGTTAGAAGTGACCATGACCTGGCAGTTAACAGGAAGCTGTTGTATAAATGATTAAATAAAGTGACATCAGAAGTTGGTTTGATGAGCCCACTTGTACCCCAAAACATACACACATAAAGATATTCCACAGTTTGGCACAATTAACATGATTTCTGTGGTCAGTTCTTGCCATAGAGCTGCTGGCGGCCTGTCAGGGTATCGAGTTTCTCCGCCCTCTTCGAACCACCACCCCGCTGGAGAAGGTCTACGACCTTGTGCGCACTGTTGTCAAGTAAGTCTGATGGATCTAAAGCCCACAACAATACATACACAGGGTATATTTGTCTCCTATTTCCTCATTTTCTGCTTGTACTGTAACAGGCCGTGGATTAAAGACCGATTCATGTCGCCAGACATCGAAGCTGTTCACCGTCTCCTGCTGGACCAGAAGGCAAGAGCTAAAATATTTGAAGTTTAGGTCAAACTAAACTTGTTGGAATTTGATGTAAAGTCCGCATTTGTGACGTAGAAGGGAAAGATTTTTGAAAATGTTTTCTTATCAATCTTAGGTGTGGAAGGTGGCCAAGCCTTACATTGACAAGTATCAGACTGAATACATCCCAGAGTCTCGACCCAATTCCCCCACTGCCTTTTCCCTGGATCCCCCCGCATCACCGAGGAAGCGCGTCCGTCACGAGTGAAACAAAGGTTCAAATCAAGTTCACTCTGTTTTCTTACTGTTCTGCTTGAGTCTTCTTTACTGATCAAAAGCTAAAAGTTAAATATTGTTACATCGATGAATTATCTGTAAGACCCTGGAAGATTCCCGACATGAAAATCTGTGGAGCTGCGTTGCTTTCTTAGAAATATATTACAAATGGTATTATTATCTGGAAAATTAAGTTTTGTAATTTTCTATACTTTCCCTGACAGCACTTCAGTAAGCTTGTATTACTCTTGACTATTGTTGCTAATGTAGTTTTTATAGCCACTTCACAGTTTCAGGCTTTTTTAGCATAAATAATTATTTGTTGCCATGTGATGTTTATGCATCAGGCTGTGTTTTAAATTGTATTTCTCCTTTTAGATTTTGCTATGATTCATTAAAATGTTTATCACATTTTTCTGTTACATTTCTAACTTCATGAAATTGTTGCATGGTTCATTGTTTTTTCTACAATCAGTGTCGTTATAAGTGAAATTGTCCGCCAATGGAACAAGTAGTTCAATAATTTTAAAAACATCCAAGTAATTTCTTGGGACAGCAATTTTTTTTTTACTTTTACCTGAGTGAAAACATGTCGAAGAAATAAAACTTTTACTTGAGAACAATCACTGACTGTTCTACTCCTTCTGATTACAAACTTTGCAAGGATTTTTTTGTCATTTGTAATCATCGTTTTAGCTTCAGTTCACATTGACACCACTAGGTGGCGATATGAACCTTAGAGACATAGCGTGGGGATTTTTTTTTAGCTAACAAGTACCCTTTTAATTTAGGGTCTGTTTAAGGGCTGTACGTGGTATAATCATCAAAGTGATTGTGTAACAGATAGTTACAGAAGACCCCTGGGTGTACTGTTTGCTCTGCATTTATTTGCTCTACCTCAAAAAGACAATAAAGACACGCATCAGTTGTCTTGTGGGTTTCATGTGCACTTCCGGTTCCCCCACAATGCCTGGCAACAGTGTGTTACATTCACTTTGGTTATACGATAAACAACTATTCCCAGGAGTTTAGAAACGTTAAGAAAGTATTTTTTTTATTTAGTTTTTAATAACAAAATAAAACTTTTAATTGAAAATACTGCTTATACTAAGCATTTTTCTAATACAACACACCTAGCGGACTTAAAAATCTTGATTGAAATAAGTTGAACTTCCCTTTAAAATTTAACATGATACATATATCTGCAGAGCAACAAAACCACACATTGGCTGTCCTTTGTGCACTTCTGACTCCTACATGAATCAAAATTATTCACACAATCGAAGCGCAATTACAGCCACTCGCCACGAGGGGGCTGTAAAGGACGCCCACTGAGCATAAAACGTAAATAAAACATACATTTACATAGAGCCAAGCATCACAGTAACACTTTAAATGAACCTGTGAATAAAAAGAAATACAGAAAAAGTCGAAGCAATTTCTCTAAATATGGCATACCTTCTCAATGCTTTGCGGCAATGTGAGGGAGACAACGTTACGTAGGCACGTGGAAAAGTGCAGGCAATACGAGACCTACAAAATAAAATTGCTCAAAGAAATATAATTCATACATTTTTCAATAAAAACAAACAGTGGCATAAACTGGTTAATTACTCTCTTGTTGCGTAAAGCAATTTTCAACTGCCATCTTGCTGAAATGTGTTAAACAAAAACATTTGACTTGACTTTCCTGCTGAATTTCAAGTCAAACTATGGGACAACAAATTATATTTCTATTCTATTCTACTCTGTTTTTCAAAAACTATAATTATGGTCTACCCTAAAGGAAAACGTAACCATGACAGAAAACAAGCACATGCGTGGACCTGACGTCAATAACATGCTTGTGTTGAAGGTAATGATGCATGAGACTTACTGTCTGCTCTCTGATTGACCGAAAGGCAGTCTGTTATATGTTACCTGAGGATAAAGGTCAGGCTTCTAAAAACTGTGCAGTAATCTTTCACACACAGAGAGACAAACACACCTTCACCTTATGATAAAACTTGCTTTAGCTAACGTGTCTCGGTCAACCTATATACAAAAGTTTATGCATTGCGTCATAGTGTAAAAACAACTGTCAATGTTAACCAAAAACATTAATTGCAATGAAAATAAAAACATTGTCTCCTTCGAGCCGGAGTCGAACCAGCGACCTAAGGATTTCAGCTGCAGCCTCTACAGTCCTCCGCTCTACCAACTGAGCTATCGAAGGGACTCCACAGTTCAGCCTGTTATTCTCCTAACTAGAAGTTAACTAATTCTTAAAATTCGTCTATTTCACTGAACATACCAGTGCGTCCAATTCAACTACATATTATAAGAGAACTGCCCCGCATTTTGCCCACAAGTTTAACTTAAAGTCCTTCTGTGATAAAAAAAAAGTAGGAAAACATGGCACTTTGGACAAAAATAGAAAACATAACAGACTGTGAAAAATATTTCAATTTTCCAGGCAATGAAGTATCATTGTGTATGCAGGCAGTGGCGGAGCCGGACTTCAACCCAACATCATGAAGGAAGTCCTATATCCATTCAATTAAAGACTTGGTTTGAGTTTGTTGTCCAAAACATTACAGCGAAAAAAGAAAACAGGTCCAATAAAGTGAGTTTTGCTACACATAATCCAAGTAAGCATATTAAACAAATGTTTAATGTACATTTTATGTCTGGTAACAATGTTAAACTGGTATCAGGGGGTACATCTGCCAAAGATAAACATCATAAAATCAACTGAGAAGAATAGCAGTAATGATTGGCCTGTGGTCCTCTCTGGCTGTAGCTTGTCTGGCTTTTCGTCTGGCTTCTGCACAAGTGCAGACAGATTACTCTCTAGGGTTCAGTGAGCTGAAGGCACAGGGTGACAAGGCTGCGTGAAAGAGGAGGGAAGCATCGCCTTTTACAGTCTGGAAATAAAGCTGTCCAGTCGGACCCACGTCTGACATTCTTCCTGAGGCACCACACGAGGAGACCACTGCAACACATATATGCCTGGTCAAGGACAACACTGCAGGGACAACAGAGTTCATATTGCAGATATCTCATGTTAAAACTTACCGTTGAACTGTAGTGACTGAACCAATGTAAAAATAATTTATTTGAAGTGTTTTACTCATGTATCCTCACACAAGGTTTTTGTAAAGCAACAACTTAATTAACAATAGTATGCAGGGTCATTTGAAACGACCTCCTTAAGATTCCAGACCTTGAGCTCAGCCTGCTGGTCTCGATGCCTAAGGTTTCTTAAAGCTCTTTGAAGACAAGCACAAGACTGTTGTATCACGAACTTTCAATCCATGAGGGGTCATTCTCAAGCATAGAAATCAACATGTAGTTATCTAGATGTACTGTAATGGAAATCCATGGATACAAATCTTCATAATTCCATTATAATTCCTAGCATAGGCACACTCCACAACATCACAGAGCCATCTCTGTGCTTTACATTGCTGTATAAAAAAACCCCGAATCACTTTTAAAATTTTCTCCTCATCTTTTCTGGTCACTTTAACCTTCAAAAGTCAATTTCTCCTTTCCTCAGATCACCCAATGATGAAGGCTTGATGACGACAACATTTAGAAGCAGCTAAGGTTGAAATATAAAAGAATGGGAAGTGTGCTTAAAATGAGTTATTTTATAAACTTTTTTAGCAACTTAATTTGAATCTCCGATAGGTTTAACGCCCAAGTCAAATCAAACATTGGAGTACCTTAATCTCTAAGCTTCAGTTTGATGAACAAATTGAACACATTTTGAACAAGACAAAGTCAACTTTCCTAAATAATTGTGGTGTTAGTCATATTCAACTCCTCACATTTTTTTTTCTAAATATGGGTAAATGTTGGGAGTTTCGAAGAGCAAGAGGAAGTTGCTTGTGATGTGCAGAGCTTTCTTCCAGCCAAGGGAATATTAGACATCCTGCGCTGAGACAGTTTGTATTGTGATCTCTTGGAATTTGAAGCATAAAAAAAACAAAAAAAATAGGAGGTCTGCTATGCGACAAATGATCTGGGAAAGACTAAAATCTAGAAACACGCCAAGATCACGCCTGTTTCCTTTTGAAGCATCATTGTGACGAAAGATGCAGAATCCCAGGAATGTCAGGCTTTAGGAAAAAAAACCCACAAACAACAAAAGAAAAATTATGAATGTTCACCATGTTGTTTTTTGACGAATGTGAGGCAATTAAACGAAACGGCTAATTGCCACAGTGCGAACAGACCTAAACTAAACGTGCAGGTTGTATTAATTTTCTTGACAAAATCTTTCTGGACTCAGTCAGGTGATGTCACTCTGAAATCCATAAATGGGCCAGAAGGCATGTGTGCAGCCGCATGATTAATGGGTCAAGGGTTGTGCTGCTACCCAGGTCCAGGCTGTTGTCTGTCTGAGGAGACAGACGAGGTGTGGTTAATAAATGCCAGGTAGTCCTAATGATACGTTTCAGGAATGTCAAGGCAATCTTCATGTCTCAGTTAATGTTTTATACCAGCAGCAGTTTTAAAGTTTCTCCTTATAGATGAATGGTAAAATCTCGCTTTGTGTTGGAACGTCCTGTTCCATCTAATGCCACTGATTAGTTAAAATGAGAAGAAAAAAACCCCTGCAAAAGTCATAAATGCCCCCTTGAACTTTTTCACATTCTGTCACATTACAGCTACAAATCTATATGTGTTATATATGGAAATCATCTCATATGCATGTTCAGGTTGATGTGTTAGTATTTTGCATGTTGGCCACATAACCTCATTTTTTCTGCTTTCACCACACAGCTTATAAAAGAACTTGGGGTTCAAATAAAATCTTGAAAAGCATTCATGACTTTCCAGATCTGGATGATTATAGATCTGATATTGAAGTATTTGAATTTACAGATTTTTTTTTTTTTACTGATTTACATTTAAATGTTATACTGCTCCTTTTTGAGAATTTACCCTTCTGTATTTTGGTTTTTGATTTGTTGAATAAATGTGCTTTCATTAAAAAAAAAAAAAAAAAATCTTCATGTTCAGATTCAAAGTTGAAGCATTGAAATTTCTTGTGAAAATACCAAGAAGAAAATCCACAAAGAAAATAAAACTGCAATGTTTTATAATTTATGCGTACAGAATGTTCTATTGGTATTTAAACCCTACTTGATAAGAGCAAAGGTTATGAAATAGATAATAGACTTTATTTATTTTTATTTTTTAATCAAAAATCTTTTAAACAATGAGTCACTTCTCTTCCATTTCATACTTATGCACTACTAAATCAAATCAAAGTATTTTTAGTGTGACAGAAAAAGTTTAAGACTTATTATTTGCTGGGTAAGAGGGGCTATAGCTCTGATAGTCTTACTATAAGAGATATAGTAGGAGTGGTCTAAGGTGGGCGGGGCTAATGCCCTTAAATGCCAAAAAGTCAATGAAATGTTCCACTGAGAAACGCGTGGGAAACTGGAATGACATGACAGGAACCGCGCGGCTCTAAGACAATATCAGGATTAACAATGATTGCATTTCCGCGCACGTAGATGTGATCTCAGCTCTGCAAATATTTCAAAACTATTTCTTTAAATCAGGAAGAGGCATGTAATTAATGCGTGGTTTTCCTAAATCCAGCCTTTAAATGCTCTGCAGCGGATTATTTCACAGCTTGTGGAAGTTACCTCTCCTGCAGGATGAGTCTGGGGACTCTGTTAGTTTTTATTTTGACTTGCGCATCTTTCTCTCTGTCAGCAGGTGAGTTGCAGATTTTTAACTTAAGTTTGAATAAACTTTTTACCCAGGATAAAAATGTTGCTACTTTCCCCCCAACTTTCTCTTAGCAGAACTATCTACAGTGAAGAGCCCAGGTCCACACAGCCGCTGCTTTGACCGAGCCTGCAACCCCCGCATCGGTAACCTGGCTGCGGGCAGAGTGCTCCACACGCAGTCCGTTTGCGGCTCCAACTCTTCGGAGCGCTTCTGCTTCTTTAAACAGACCGCCAGGCCCCGCAGCAAGCAGTCCTGCTCCGCGGCGAAATGCGCCCGCTGCAACGCCGCCAAGCCCGCACAGGCGCACCCTGCCTCGGCTATGAGCGACTCCTCTTTCCGCTACCCGGACACCTGGTGGCAGTCTGCTGAGGGGGTGGAGGAGGAGGCGCTCCGGCTGGACCTGGAGACCAAGTTTCTCTTTACTCATCTGATCCTGGTGTTCCGCTCCCCCCGCCCCGCTGCCATGCTGCTGGAGCGCTCCCAGGACTTTGGGCGCACATGGAGGACCCTGAGATATTACGCCCAGGACTGTGAGAAGATGTTCGGCTTGGCAGAGGGTCTGCCTCTCGAGAAAGACGGGGCAACCTGCACCTCTAAATACTCAGGAGCTTTCCCCTGGACCAGAGGAGAGGTGAGGGTCCCTTTAGCATGCAGCAGAACAGAACACAGTAAAATGCAACCAAAATACTGGAATTCTCCAGCTGATCTAGGTTATATAATAAAACTATATCACAGGGATGTGAGTGTCCACTTGAAACCATAATGTCATCCTGAACCAGTAGCAGCAGAAGCTGCTCTCAGTTTATGGTTCAGTTTTTCTAATCAGCAGATTTACATGTTGTTTAGTGGAGCTTCTGTTAAATCTGTGGGAACAATTCAACTCTTCACTCATTGTGTTTACTGTGAGAAAGTCTTTTCTCTAATCATCTCACTGTGTAGGAGAAATATAAAATCAATGCAAATCCTGCAGAAAAAAAGTGAAAGTAGTACATAGATTCATTGCAAACAGAACTATATATTTCATGTGTTTATTTTTTATTAATTGTGAAGATTATGGGGTGGCGCAGTTGGTAGAGCTGTTGCCTTGCAGCAAGAAGGTTCTGGGTTCAATTCCCAGCCTGGGATCTTTCTGCATGGAGTTTGTATGTTGTGTATGTGTGGGTTTTCTCAGGGTACTCCAGCTTCCTCCCACAGTCCAAAAACATGACTGTCAGGTTAATTGGTCTCTCTAAATTCTCCCTAGGTGTGAGTGTATGTGTGCATGGTTGGTTGTCCTGTCTGACTCTGTGTGACAGACAGGATAGACTGGCGACCTGTCCAGGGTGAACCCCACCTCTCGCCCGAAATGTTCGCTGGAGATGGGCACCAGCAGCCCTCCCAACCCAAGTAGAGACAAGGGTGTAGGAAAATGGATGGATGAAGATTATGGTTAAGAGTTGACAAAAAGGCAATGTCTAGTTTCTTGGAAAATTTGTAATTTATGTAAAACCAATAAAATAATATTTTCGTACAGAAATATGGACCTACTGAAAAGTTTACGACGCAGACCTGGAAGGCAGCTGCAGTGACTCTGGTCTTCTGAAAACAGTGAACACGGATCTGCCAATTATCTTTGACTGTGAAAATGAGGCACTGAATATCAAGCAACTTGGATTTTACTCTTACTTCAAACTCTTGGATGTTGATATATAAATCAAGTTGACTTTTTTTAATATATATATATTAGTGGCTTAGACAGTAACTTTCTGAGAAATGTAATTTTTCAATCACAATTGTGTAAAAGACGTAATTTCTGTTTTTGTCACACTTATTTTGAAGTGGGGTTTTTTTAGATCTTTTTGTAAGTATGGTTTTTGTCTTGCCCTGTCCTTTGCTCTTCAGATAATCTATCGAGCCCTGTCCCCTTGGCACTCGGTGGATCCCTACGGACTAGCTGCCCAGAACCAGCTCACTATCACCAACCTCAGAGTTCGTCTCCTGCAGAGACAGCCGTGCCCGTGCCAGACTAAACATCCGGGAGCTGCCTCTCTCCCGACGGACCACTATGCTATCTATGATTTTGTTGTCAAAGGCAGCTGCCTTTGTAACGGACATGCTGACCTCTGCCTGCCAGCCAGAGGCTACCAACCCGGCCCAGAAAAGGCCAGCAGTGTGGTGAGTAAAATGACTCTCGTGCCATTTTATGAGAGATGAAGTGAAGACTTAACGTCAAGCCGTTGTTTTACCGACCATTAAAGGGTCTTAACAATGTGGAAATCTCAATTATAGTATTGAGCCTAAGACTTTAACGACCTTTAATCTTAGGTGTTTCATTCTCTGTAGCCTGCTGGTTTATTGGCAAGAAACTTAAAGGAGTTTAGATGTGCTAGGCTGCCTTTTTACTCGGTGTAAATAAAGCTGGTGTGCAAATGTTGCAATGCTGCAGCAGGAGGGTGGCGGCTCTAAACTTTAATGCAAGGATTATTGAAGTAGGCGCACGTGCAATCCGACTTCCAAAGGTCTTAAAATTACTTTCTGTCTTTTGTCCGATTGGCAGGTCCATGGCAAATGCGTTTGCAGACACAACACGGCCGGCGACCACTGCGAGCGCTGTGCCCCTCTCTACAATGACCTGCCGTGGCAGGCGGCCAACGGCATCATGGGTACACCACACGAATGCCAGAGTGAGTGATGGGGCGAGAAAGTCAAAAGCACATTGGGAGCCTCTGCATGTTGACACGTCCTGAAAATGAATTGGGTGTCATAAATCACATGCGAGCCTTCAGCCGCTGATTGCATCATGAATGCGTCCCCATGAATTTGTTTATGATTTGTTGCATCAGAGTCGTAAACTTAAATGTGTTATATTAACACAAAATATGAACAGAGTGCTGCGTCTCTGTGCAGTGAAGCGAAAATAATGTGTGGATTTAAAATAATTTCAAAAATAGAAAATCTTTAAGGCATGGTTTGCAATTTTATTCAACACAAATTAATCAATATTTGTCTTTTTTCTGCAGTTCATTCCTACTAGAATTAGTCGTTTGGAATATTTTTCTACTGGCTTTCCACATTTACAGACTAGTATTATTTGCAATTTGTCTTTGCAAGTTTGCCTTAAGGGTCTAGAACAGATTATCAATTAGATTTATATCTGGACTTTAACTAGGCCATTCTAGTGCAGGTTTTGTGTTGAAACTACTTCTGGTTTTCTATTTAGGGTCATTTTGCTACAGGAAGTATAATCTCTGACCCAATTTCAAGTAATTTGAAGCCTCTAACACAGGGGTGTCAAACAAATTTTTGTTCTGGGCCAAATAAAGATCATGAATGCTCTTAAAGGGCCGGTTGTGCCAGAATGTACTGATAAAACCTGTTTACAAATTGTTAAAATATCAATGAATTTTTAAATTAAATAATATTATTAAGTACCTTTTCAGTCCCTCCAGGATTTTGATTCTTTTTGTGATTTTTTTTTTTTTTCCATAAAATGCTCTGAGGTTTGTAAACTGGCCAAGAAGTGAAGAAAGTTTCTGATGTTAGTTGACGGCCATGTTTTTCTTGAACTGTGCGTTTCTGGTTGAACGCAGAATGCAAGTGCAACGGCCATGCCAGGAGCTGCCACTTCAATCGAGGACTGTGGCTGGCGACGGGACGGCGGAGAGGGGGCGTGTGCGACAACTGTCTCCACAACACAGAGGGCCGTCACTGTCAAAACTGCAAGAGGGACTTCTACAGAAACCCGAGCCGTCCCAAAACCGCACCAGACTCCTGCAAACGTAAGAGCATTTGATGTGAACCTGTCCAAGTCTGGACTGTCCTTCGGCCTCGCACCATAAATGGACGGCAGCAGAAAAGCCTTATTAAGAAGCTGATTTCCCTGTTGGCCTCCAGATTAAAGCACGCTGATCTTCCCGATAAGAGCATGTGCATCCGTCGCTGCTTTATCAGTAATGTGACAGGATGACCCTTTCCTTATCTTAAGCTGTAATATCCGTTGTCCCTCCTGAGCCAATTGCGTCACCCTTTGGGAATGTGACTGCAACATCCAACAGCAGAGGAATTTCTCATGGTCCATCTGAGCACATTTTTCCCATTCTTACTTTCACCGCCCCCTCCAAAGGAATGCTGCTGCGTTTGTTTAGGAACAAACAAGCCATTTTTGGACAGAACAATGTCACAAATTTGGGAGATTGGAACACAAGTGGAACAAGTAGACTGGGATTCTCGGGAAGCTTGTTTTTGTTGCGTCGTTTGAAAACATGTTAATCATTCTTTCGGCTGGCTGCTGAAGGAATCGGTGACTTACCTGCAGTAGATAAAAGTCAGAATGAGCCCAGTCTGGAGATCCCAAGAGGAATCAAGCTAATCGCCTCTCGGTGCAGCGTTCCTTACTTTCCACTGGATCGAAACTCCAATCTGTTCAGCAGTCAAGGTGGACTTAATTTTTTTTCCCCACATAGTATATGAAAATTTACACAATAATTATGCTAACATGCTAATTGCTGGTCGTTCTTGCACGAATGCTGCCCTGGGAAAACCACCTTGGTCAAAAACTAAACATTTTACTTCATAGCTTATTAGAAATGTTACAAACTAAAAAGATATTGATCTGTTTCAGAGTTGCATTTAAAAAAAATGTAGATGATCCAACTAAAGTAATATATGTAATCCCAAGCTGTAGATTGTGTAATTGATTCTAAAAGATATTTTGTATTTTCTCAGGTTGTCTTTGCTATTAAAGCTCCATGTGGTAACTGTACATTCAAATTTATTGATATTTATTGGCGCTTTCATTGAACAAATAGTGGCAGAAATATTAAAACTGTCACTCCTGACGATGTGGACATCATTAATTGGAATTTATTGTGACAGTGGTAAATCAAAAATTTCATCACGATGAGAAATGAATCACGATAAGTGAGAAACAATATGATAAATGCCCCTACTATGATGTAATTCTCACTGTCCTCTGTGCAGACATATTAACCTGCACTTGTCTTGTTCTTCACCTGTCTGCTTCACAGCCTGCTCCTGCCACCCTGTTGGCTCGGTCCCCTCAGCTGGTGGCACCATGTGTGGCCCTAGCACCGGGGAATGCACTTGTAAGCCTGGTGTGGAAGGCCCCCACTGTGACAAGTGCATATTGGGATACTGGGGGCTTCACGAATATGGCTGCCGTCCATGTGACTGCGCGGGAGACTGCGACCCCTACACCGGTGACTGCGTATCTGGGTGAGAGCCTAAACGTATTCCTATTCATCAGCATAAATAAATCAAGACAGGTCAATACATACTGTGAAGGGAGATTTTTTTTTTCCTGCATTAACTCTGAATAGTGTTGTGTCTAATTGGCTTTGCCTTCGCTGTGCAGCGGAGATGCTGAGATCCTCTATGCAGCTGCTGGAAACCCAGGAAACAGCAGCAATGATAGTGAGACAGCACTATTGAGAGCAAAGGAGCTTTTCTCTGCACTGCACCACTCTGGTGAGGAACCAGTCACCTGTTTCCATCCAGAAATCTGTTGAAGAAAGTACCATTTAACATTGATCATATTATGGTATTTTGTACTGCAGACAAATGTGAGTGCGTTGAAGGCACCCTGGGCAGCCCTAAGGCGTTCTGCGTAGCTAAGTTTGACTATGGTAAGCAGAAATCTTTAATTATTCAGAAGTGTGTAAGACAGCCATTACACAGAGGGCAGGCAACCGTATAATCCAGATGTAATTAAAAACCTGCAGAAAAAATTGAGGTGTTACATGCTAGCAGTGTTGATATTATTAAACTAAATGCACATAGATGAAAAAAGAATTATAAACTTCTTTATGCTTTTAACCTGTTTTATTAATATTCATAGATTTTTCAAAGAAATGCTCTGGTGAAAAAAAGTCCTTGTAGCCATACCTCACTGAAAATAAATTAGAATATTATTAAAATGAGCCCATTTTTTTAGAAACCTTATCACCAAGTGAAACGCATTAAGTAGTGACATTTAAACTTAGAATACACAACAGACCAATAGGAAAGCTTAAAAAAAACAAAGAAATGTAGGCCTAATGATAAGTATGTTTAAATACTTGCTTATATGTTATTTTCAAAAAGTACTTTTAATCTGACAAATGAGGCTCATTGGGTCGTATATTCTAATTTATTGAATATGACTGTAAATATAGGTGATGAAATGCCGTCTGGAACATTAGGTGGGAACTATATATTGGTGGAAAGTGGAAAAAGAAAAGTTGTTTCGCAGACACAAAAGAACTGAAACAGGATGATGTGGGATTAATTATTTGCTGCTTATTGAAACTCAGGGAAGTTTGAAGTGAGGTCTCACCCACAGTACCGGTACAGTGACATCATTTCACTCGGATGTGTTGTTTGTGAGCATAAAGTTTACCAGACAGGAAATTTGTGTTTTTTTTTTTCTTTTAAGTATCCTAAAATATTCGATGGTATCCCAAAAGAAAACAATCCAGATGTTGTTTATCATAGAAGTTTGTATAAATGAAATTAGTCTCAACTAAAAATAATTGACTGTGTAAAAAAAAATCCCACCCAGCAAAAATACTGATATGTTTCACAGGCAGATATCAGCAGGATTTAAATAAAGTTTCTATCAGATTTCTTAAGATCCACTGTTTGTGTTGCAGTTCTGGTGGTGAAGGTGATGTCCGCTCATGACAGAGGCTCTCATGCCGAGGTGGAGGCAAAGATCAAAAAGGTTCTACAGCGGAACCCGCAGATGAAGATCCAGCAGGGAAACGTCACACTCTATCCCGAGTCTTGGACCGTCCGAGGCTGTACATGTCCCATCCTCAATCCTGGTTAGTGTTGGCGTTTATGTCTGTTTAGCATCATCACAAATGCCATAATAACTCTGACTGTTTTAATGATTTAATGACCCAGATTTTAGTCATGGCCCACACTTTTTCAACAGGAATAAGGTCAAAGCTTTGGACTGAAGTTTAACTTCAGTCTTCTGAAACCAATTTTGATGTGCATTTGGAAACGTTGCCCTACTGCAGCAGCCGATTGTGTCCAAATCGAAACCATCCGACCCATATTGGACCCAAAATATCAGCTTCATATGAAAGAAAAATTGGCACAATGTATAAGAAAACACCAAGAAGAAGAAGAAAAGCTCAAGCTGGAGCAGTAGTTGTTTAACACTTGTTTCTTTTAATGATGACTCTTTTCTACTGGTGCTCCTTTGTATCATTTATGCATCTGGATAATTGATTGTTTCTGCCATTTTTGTCCTCTTCCATAGGAGACGAGTATGTCGTGGCTGGACACAAGAACTGGAAAACTGGCCGACTCATGGTGAACACCAGGAGTTTTGTTAAGCCATGGAAGCCAAGCCTGGGACGCAAACTCCTTCACATTATCAGAAAAGACTGTGGGCGCAGGTAAAACGCTGCCCAGATCAACAAACAAAGGGTTTGTTGATCCATCTGATTGCTGGACCAAAATCTTCAGAGACGGTTTTGTTTGGATGCTGAAGTGAATGACTCGTATCTCCTCTACTATTGCTGAGGAGGAGCTTATAGGACAGAAAAAGTATAAGAGACTTATGATCTTTTTTCCAGATTGTTTTTAAACTACACACAGTTACATTGTGTCTCCTTGCCAAAGCTGCAAAAGGTTTTTATGGTCCTGATCTGGTTATTTTGTTGATAAGTACTTGAACATTTTCAAAGTCACAGTTTTTACAATTACTTTTATTTCAGATATTAATAAATTATGACAAGTTGATATTAATGTGTGTGTGACTCCTTGGTAGACAAACCTCTCTGCTCTATAATAGCTCCAAAAAAGATTTTTATTTTTTTGTCTAACTCAACTTTTGGCTAAGATGGTAGCGACCTTTCTTTTTTGTTGCCAGTCACTTTTTTAAAAAAATGACTTAAAAATGGCCGTTACATTAGGAAGGTGACAATATGCAAATTTAGCCTTTTCATTGAATACAGATTCTTCAGCCAACCAATTACTTATCATCAGTCTGTTCTCTCTCCCAGCCTCTCGCTCTCTCTTATAAAATACTCTCTTTTGTCTGAGAGCCCAGTTTGATCATAATAAGCCCATATTTGCATTTGTAGACGTCCGCTCAACATGTGTTTCTTTTTCTGGCTGTGCTTCAAAAGTAGACTAAACAGGACATTTTTAGACATTTTTGTAGGAAGCCCAGTAGAGAATAGGTCTGATGTTTTGTCTCCAAGGAGAGCAACAAAAAGCCCACAGAGATGCAAAGAATTCCTCAGAAATGAACTCAGACATCCACAAAAAAAAAACAAAAAAAACGCTAAATGTTCTTTTAAAGTAAGAAATTATCATTCAAGAGTGCTGTTACAAAAATATGTTTTCTTTCCTTAATATGTTTTGCCATCTTTTTATTTGTTTGTTCATGATTGTGAATTTACTTCACATGTAGCTGATTAAGCCGTGTGTGATTACCGCCCTCTTTTGGCTCGGAGATAACAAAACGCTCCCAGATGGTCTACGCTTCTTTATACGGCATTTTAGTAAACTTTAAGAACACCAAGTAAAAAATGCAACCAAACAGTCAGGTGAAAACATAATAAGAAATCCTTTTACTTATTTATTTCAGGTTGCTGCTTCTGTTGTGTCAAACATGTAAAACAAATTAAATAAGTCAAACTATACACGCATTAAAGAAATACATTGGCCTACATTTATGTAAATATGCTAATACACACATTATTTTATAATATCTGTTTTAATTTATTTGTATTTTTTAATGGTTAATCAATACATTGTGGATTTAATAAATTATTTAAACTTGTAAATGATCGATTTTAACTTTTCATTTATTAAACACAATTGTTACAATTTTAGTAACTACAACATATATAAATATTTAATTGAGAAGTTATTTTCTCGCTGCACTGTGGGACTCTGGGTTGTTGATTCTTTTAAGTGTTTAAATATGGACTAAAATGTTTCCCTTCAGTGTCGCATTATGTAAAATAGTCCAATTGCTGTCAACATTTTTAGTGTTTTTTTTTTTTTTTTTGGCCAGCCACCTTTCAAAAGTCCTTGAAAAAATAAAAGTTAGAAATCAGTTGACTACAATAATTATTTTATCCCCAATTCAAACAGGACAGAGAACTTTGGTGAGTAAACTTTGTGCAACAGGTTTTTTACAGTAATGATTTACTGCATGTGATTTTTTTTTTTGCCATATTTCTTTAATGGAGTTTTTCTTTTTCATCTGAATAGCCATCAGTGCAGCATAGTGATATGAAGGTCATTATGCTGCGTTTTATAATGCCCACTAACCAAAATATAGGCACGGCCACTAGTTCCAGATTTATAACAATTTATTTATTTTTAATTTTTTTTCTAAAAAAATGCATCTAATGAAAACAAAGCAGTAGAATATTAGAGTACAAATATTTTATAGCAGTTATTTTTTTCCTCTCAACATGACAGTAAAGCTAAATGTGTTTTCTGGGCAGCTGCTTATCTAATCTTTTTTTTTTTTGTTGTTGTTGCATAAAGTAGTTTTGCATATCTTCTAAAAACAGCACTTTTGACTAAGCCTGCAATGCTACATTCATTAAAGATACACCCATTTTTTTCTGTTGGCTTGATCCTTAAAAGAAAACCAAAATTACTAGGAAGCTCTCATTGTGATACGAGGTTTTTGCTTTGCTACAATTACAGTTTGATGAAGAAGTTCCACTTGAACTTTTTCACATTACCGCCACAGACTTCAATCTGATTATTGGGATTTTATGTGTTAGACCAACACCAGGTGTTGCTATTGCATAACTGTGAAGCTGAAGGAAAAATGATGCATGGCTTTAAAATAAAAAAAATTGTGGCATACATTTGTATTTGTCCCACTCTAAAACCCCAAATGTTTTTCCAAATTACTGAATAGAGTTCTGGCCAATTCAGGAACAACGGAGTGACAAGAACAAGCTGTGAGATTGAGTATGTAAAGCCCTTCAATCAAAGAAGTACCTTTGGAGGAGCTGCAGAGATTCATAGGTCATGTGGGAAAAT
Organism: Phalloptychus januarius; assembly: GCA_902982915.1. Lineage (NCBI taxonomy): Eukaryota > Metazoa > Chordata > Actinopteri > Cyprinodontiformes > Poeciliidae > Phalloptychus > Phalloptychus januarius. The sequence continues at coordinate 13,481,883 of CADWAE010000471.1, read as the reverse complement.
ATGTTGATGATAGGCTGATTATTAGTTGAACATCAGCAGTACAATTATCCTATATGTACAGCCAGAGCTGCAATTTTGATCAACGCTTATCCCCCACGTTAGAATGGTCAGATTGTTATTTAATCGTGGCTCGGCTTGCATGTTCACAATCTGACTCAACATGAGCTATTCTGCAAAGCAAAATGGGCAAAAATTTTATTCTGTAGTCGTGCAATACTAGTAGAGCCACACTTGGAGCTGCAATAGCCGCAATAAAGATGGTTCGATGACTGAATAAAAATGCCACTCTTTTTCACCAAACCGATGCAGTTTGTGGTTGTAACAAGTTCGAGAGCTGTGAATACTTTTGCAGGACGCTGTTTCTAAAGGGACTGGAGTTGTGGAAAGTTAGGGCAGAGAGATATTGCATAACTGTGTGGAGACATTCGGTGTCGCTCAGCTCCTCCGGGTTTCGCCTGAGGGTCTTAATAGTCGCATGCTTTAATAGTCGTCTCCTCGGCTCACTACCTCCTTGCAGGTGGGCCTGAGGAGGATGGTGTGCTCGTACTGGGCGGTGTAGCTGCCCTTGATGTCGCACAGAGGCGGGTACGGGTCTATAATGCCAAGGTCGCACAGGTTCTTCAGCGCCATCAGGTACTTGCTCTCACCCAGGCGGTCCAGCCAGCGGCGGCAGAAAGCCAGCGTGCCGAAGTTCTCGTTGATCACGTTCAGCAGGTGTTTAGCCCTTGGTAGTCTGAAAAACAATTGAAAGTGTTGTGACATTTGAAATCACAGATAAAAATAAAGAGCCATTTGAGAAGTTTAAATGTTGAGGTTGAACCTTATCGGCACATGTCCAACGTTGAAGTTCTTCATGTAGTGAGAGCACTCCATGTCGTCGTGGACGGCGCCTCTTCCTGTGCTGCCGAACGTCTCAATGGCGTAGGCTTCACCTTCCTGAAAGGCAGTGGAAGAGGCACTCATTACCCTGCTGACATGACGTGAAAAATTGCCATGAAAACTTAAAAAAGTAAAAAAAAAAAAAAAAGGGCAGGAACAAGAGGACGCAGGCACTGCAGGAAAACGGGGGGCTGAATGACAGAGTAAATTTGACAAAAACCTCCAGATGTCAGAGCTGCTGATTTATTCATGTGAGGTGTAACAAGGACGACAGCGACCCCTCGACAGCGAGGTTTTGATTGGCTGAACCTCGCTGACATTTTGTGCCTCTATCGTGCCGGGGTTGATGCCGGAGTCCCCTTGTGGTATTAGCTGATAGCACCGCGCCGCCCTCTGTCGCTGATAATCAGTCAAAGTGCTCGCAGCCCCGCGGCACGCCCAGCTGCTACTCCACTTTCTGATCACAAAAGCGGGGGTAATGGCCCTGTTACACCGACACACTTCAGCTAAAAATACAATGTGCAAAAGGTGCCACATCAGCATCCGACCCCCCCACCTCATTCCTCTCCTCCTGCAGCCTTCAGGTAAAAAGCTCGACGCAGCAACTTGCCAATTAAAATTGCTTGGTTCTGTCCAAATGCAGCTGTTTACTGCAGCTGTGTTTAGAGGAAGCTCGGATTTTTTGTGTGGCAGAACCCGGCCCGTGTGCGGACTGTGCATTTTCTGCGATATGCAACAAGGTGCACAATCGGTGACCTGGGAGGAAATTCATCTTTTAAAAAAAATTTGAAGAGTTTTAATGCTTTGTAGAATCACCTTTTCCAACAATTACAGCGGCAAATAAAAGTCTGCACCTGGGCAGAGTAAATATTTTTTCATCAATTCCCCAATTTTATCTCTTGCTATTTTAAAACGTTGAATAAATCCATAATATTGAGATTAATTTCTGCATAGGGCTCTATTTAGTTCTTGTGAAGTTAGATGCAATTGATTTTATTAATAGATTTCAGAATAAACAAAGTAATTTCTTTGTAAAATAGCCAAAAATTTTGTTTTTCTTCCACTTTTCCACCAGTGGATTAGATGTCAACATTTTAATAAGGGATGTTGACATATGATATGAACACAAACTTCTTTATCTAATGCTGGTGTTTGTCGGCATATAGCAAGTTAAATGTTGTTCTTTGTGAAATTATTGTTTCGTATAAAACAGTCCTTTGTCAGTGCCAAAGGCAGTTTTCAACGAGAGTGAATCCTTTGGCAAGCCATTCGATTAGAGAGATGTAAGATTAAAGTGCTGATGATGAGTGCGACTACAGTGCTACAAAGTGGAACGCCTCCCCACACCTATTTGTAGCCCAACCAGCCGAATCTTCATCCAATCCCACTTAAGAATTAAAAAGGTTTACAAGGTCAAGCAGCCAAGAAGTGCCTCATTTCAGCCGCAGCAGCCGCAGAGTTTAGGAGCAAACACTTTTGCCAAAAACTTAATTTGAGTGCAAACCTCCATCCTGGTCGCCTCGCCACCTTTTACGATGGGAACGGTCTTCCCTGAGTGTATCCTGTACTGTCCAATGGAGTGGCCGTTCAGGTTTCTGACTGGCTTCACTGCAAAGGAACAGAAAAAGCTTTCATTCATTCATTCATTTGCAACAGAAACTGACCTGGGTAGAGTATGCAAAGTGTGAACCTCCTTTCACCTTGATATGTTTTTCCATCTATCTCAACTTCGTAAGACTCCATGACCTCCTGGATGGTCTCGCCGACGTCGCACAAGCGCACATCAATTCCTGCACACTGAGAGAGATCCGGTACTCTGGGTCAGCTGATGCATGTGTGGAGTATATTTACTCTTAAAACTGAAGGGTTCGTTTCATTTTAACCTCACATAATGAGTTTTTGCTTTAAGATAATAGTTTTGGATTTGCATAGCGATGATAGAATCATTTAGACCAGCTTCTCCTGTTGGATTTAAAAGCTGATTTGACACTTTTGAAAATGTCGTCCTTATCAAGAAGGCAGAGAAACTCTTAAATGTTTCAGTTGTTGGCTCTGAAATAGAAAATTTGCATCATTTTTATGTCTTCTTCTACTCTCATTCTTGGACATCTCCTTTTCTGTTTATTTATTTTTTTCTGTGATCCCACCATGGTACCGTTTTTAGCGACGATGCGGATGCGGATGAACGGTAGTTTTGTTTTTCGCTAAATGCAAGTGCAAACAAATGGGTCCTTTGTCCAAACTTTATTTGATTTTCTTGCTGACATTAGAAGTCGATTGGCATAAAAGTTTTACGATTTTAATGAGGGCAAGAACGAAGCGACACTGTTTATGCATTATCCGTTACACCGAGCGTTCTCCCTTTGCAGTAAAAATGGATCCCAACCTGAAACTTGATAGTCAAGTAAACTCGAGGAAGTGTCAGAAATGAAACCTGCCCTTTCCAAAAACCAACAAGGAGACAATAACATACATTTTTTCATTACCTCTCGTTCTGATTGCTGCAATGCTGTCCTCCTAGTTAAAGTACGTCTTCCACTGCTCCCCTAACTGCAGTAAAACATCGATTGATTGATTTTTAACTGGAACTTCTCACCAACTTTGGCTTCCTGTAAAAAAATCTTCTTGTTCGTTTCGGTAACCCTGCTCTATTTGTCCCGATATGAATGGCCTCGTTCCAACAGGACCAACTGGACCAGATGCTCCAAATGCTTCCAAAGACATACAAGCTGAGACGTAATAATATGTTTCTACATGAACTGGTCCTCTAATGCTGGGCAGCACTGTGGACAGCTTTACTACTGCTTCAAGTATTTTACAAAGTGGGATTAAGGTAATAAAGGTCCCTTGCATTCCAGTTTCTTTCAAACAATAATTACTTTTTAAGCGTAATTTGTACAAATGTCCCAACGCTACCCTCTGTTCGCATGCAGAAGGACATGTCCCATTTACCCCCCTGTGAATTACGCCCTTTGCTTACAGAGCATTTTCCCGTTACATTTGCTCATATTTACCCAGCGACTTTTTTCCTCTGAATCAGCCTTTTGAAGCACGTTCTCAAGAGCGCCGTGGCGTTACGTTAGAGGTTAGATTACAAACGAGCTCTGTTTAGTTACGTAAGGAGGTTTGTGTAAATATGCCTGGGAGAGAGGAACAGTGGACTCTCATTAAGTTAATTTATTGCATCTAAATTGTGTATCTTATTATAAAAGGAAGAGTTTGTAGTTTGTTTTTTTTAAAGTGGGGGAGAAAACAAACGTTGTTACCCTGATGCCGGTGTTTGTCGCATCCCTCACAGCCTCCAGCAGTCTGTCGTATTTTGGATTGAAAGTGACGGTGAATGCGCAGTCTATTATTCGACCTGAAAGATGAAACCATTTAAATGTTGTCACATCGCATGAAGCGCTCACTTTGCTAAAATGTCAACATATGCTATTCTTTTCCTACTTTGCCCTCCATGTAGATTCGAAGAAAAAATTAGCATAATTACATTTAATAAATAGATAAGTTAAAAAGTATGACATGACTTCAGTCAATGCCTTGCAGAAACTATCTGACCTTTCACCTTTCTCTTTAATTGACTCGGAGTGCGTCTCCCTCCACCAGCTGTGCACATCTGTGAGCTAACATTTTTCCCCACTTTGCTTTGCTAAATACCTCTATGTTAGAATGGAGAGCCTATGTCACAGAGTCTCAATTTATTTCAGGTCTGGACTTTGACTAGACCCTTTCAAGGTTTTTATCCAAACCATGTGACTCTGGCTTTATGTTTAAGATGATTATGTGGCTGAAAGGGGCAGGTCTTTTGTAGCCTCTGACATTCAGATCTCCATTCAACAATGGGTTTCCCATTGCCTCTTTCAAACAACAATTACTTTTAAGGCATAATTCATAAAAATGTCCCAACACCACCTTCTGTTCACATACAGAAGGACATGTCCCGTTTACAACGGACTGATTAACTGAGGGACATTACAGTAAAATGGGTTCATTACAAATCCATGCCAGACTTTTAACATTTTTTGTGTGTAAAAACTTAAAAGTTCATGTATCCTTTTCCTGCCATCTTGCAATTATATATTTTGTGTTGATGTATCAATTAAATCCCACCAAAATATGTTGAAGTATGCGGTGGTAATGTTACAAAATGATTTGGGTACAAACAACTAAAACTGTCAGTAGTTATTCTCAAAAGCTGTTTCTGACTGGAGTAAAACTTCTCACTAAGCGTGAAACACGCTGGCGTAGCTCAGAGAAGAGCGCCTACCGTTGATGTGTGTACCAAAGTCGATCTTGCAGACGTCGTCGTAGCGCAGCACGGTCGGGTCTCCGGCGTTGGGGGTGTAGTGGGCAGCGCAGTGGTTGATGGAGCAGCCCGTCGGAAACGCCAGGCCGGCACTCAGCCCGTTCTCCTTGATGAGCCTCCTGGAGCAATCCTCCAGCTTCTCGCTGCCACAAACAGAGAGCAGCAAAGACGGACGGTGAAGGACGAAGAACACCGGGGGCGGATCTCTGAAGAAAGCTTTGCGGCTCGTCTCTAACCAGATATCGATCATGGTCATCCCCGGTTTTATCCAGCTCCTGACGTAGGAGCGCACCTGTCGGTGGGCCTCGGCCGCCTGCCTGAAGTCGCTCCACATCTCCTCGTTGGCCCGATCCATCGCCCGCTTCTCCTCGCTGGTGGACCGCCATGCGGCGCTGCGCCTGGAGGGGTTTGTGGCACTTATCATTTGCTGTCAAAAAGCAAAGGACACACTTTTGCAGATAGACATGTTCAAGGTTTATGTGGGGACCTAAATACATTTTAAAAAATAGGCACTGCAGGAGACTTCTGGCCAAGTGTGGAGGTCACACACCCGTCTTTCGATGGGGGGTATTCACACTCCTCTCCCTTTGGAAAGTCCCCGTTGGGATAGAGCTCACAAATAGGTACTGAGGGAGGGTCAGTCTGTCCCTTCGCTGTGGCCCAGATAGAGGAAAGTAGAAACACAGGAAAGAAGAGGGATACAGGGCAGGAAAACAAGTTAATCTACACTGACATTTACACTTCAGAGCACAAATCCTGCTGTCCTACTATTAAAGGAAGGCATCTATTGTCCGTTATGTCGCTTGTTGTTGTTGCATGTAGGCCAAATGCACATTTTGTCACTATAATTGGGATTTGGTGTCATACACCAACATATAGTAGTGTAAAATCAAGAAGTGAAAGGAAGTTGACCTGTGGTTTTCAACTTTGTTTTGCTAAATAATTTTCTTAAGGGTTTGTTGTGTGTCAGTCTTCAGAACCTCCGTTCTCTCTTATTGTTTCTCTCAGATTTTGCTCCTCTAGCGAATGTTAAATGTTTCCCAATTCTTCTTTGCAAACAAATGTAACCCCAGATAGGAAACACAACTCTGTAAGCATCAGTTCTCAAGTCCTTGCCACAGATTCTCAGTTTGGCTTACGTCTGAGCTTTAACTAGGTCGTTTCATTTCAAGCTTGCTGAGGTTTGCTGGAAGGTGACCCTTCACCCCAGTCTTTAACTGTTTTCCAGCCTTTTTTTGTTACGTGTTCATTTCCATCTATCTTGACCAGCTTCCCTGCTCCTGCATTCCCACAGCACAATGCTGCCACTGCCATGTCAAAAGCTTTCAAAGAACTTCATTTTCTTTGCCAGTATCAGAGTAAAGAGGGCTGATTATGCTTCTATATTTATATTTACTGAGAATGTTGCCAACCACACATCCTTCCCCTTCCCATAGTTGTACACTATTATGCTTTTGGACTGTAATACAGACTAAAGCTTAAAAACAATACATAAAAACTGAAGTTGTTACATGTTAAAATATGGATATGTTTTGAGCTTTTGAGTAAGTTGTCAATCGGACTGATTCATTTTGCAGCTTGCAGCACCAAACTCAAGCGCCTTACCTCCTTTCTTCTTCTTCTTCTTCCTCTTCTTTTTGACAGCTGAGTTTTCCCCTTCATCGCCATCTGTTGAAGGCACCAGTTACTTTGCGACGCAGCTATTAAAGCGAGGAAATATTATTGATGGAACGGGGTGTTCCCCTGCATCCCTCCCCACATGCAGGTGCATTTCCCAGGGCATCCGCTCAGATCACATCACGCTGCAGACGAGGGCGGCTGAGTCTCGCAGTGGCACTTTTACTACACTTTGAGCTCCAGCAGCACCACTGCTGCAGGTGAGGATGACTGTCGGAGATGAAGGCGATACCTTCCTCTGCGTCCTCAGGCCTCTCCTCCTCCTCCAAGGTTTGCTGCTCCAGCTGCGCTGCCACTTCCCCGACTCCTCCGGCTTCTCCAGAATCTCCCTCAGCTTCATTTGTCCCTGCTGCAAAGTCACATACTGTTGTGCAAACATGTGCACACACGCACGCACCCCCCCCCCCACACACACACACACACAGAGAGTTGATTATTTGTGGTTCATCCCAAGAAAATGTATCCGCTATGTTCTGAACTTGGCAGAGATGGTGAATAATTCCTTCACTACACCTTAGTCTTTATCCTCAAGGGCGTATGTATCTTGCAGCATTATGACATTAAGTGCTGTGGTATAAACATGGCTTATATATATTGCAGCAAAAGCACTTCAGCCTTTTCTATTTCATTAATTTTTTTGTTAAGGATTTTGTGCCTCATTCTTATAAATAAGTAGCCATAATGCGGTGACTTATTTCTTGTATAATCCTCCTGCATTGAACTGTTGCTGCTTCCATTAAATGAAATTAAAATGAAATCCCCTCATTCTGTAGTTGCAGGACAACTTTGAAGCATTTTCTAAAGAACACTCTTTTTTTGGAAACTGAGTTGCAGCCTAAATGAAAAAAAAATGAAAAAAAGAAAAATTTCCTCTGACAGGTTGGAAGGAAACTCTCCAGTGTTTTACGCTCTTTAACTAAACCGAGGCAGAGAGAAATAAAGAGGGGGGGCGCATTTGCGCGCTGTAACCCCCTCACCGCCAGCCGCAACCCCCAAGATTACCAAAGTGATGCGCCTCACCTGCCCCGCTCGTTCGGCTCCTCTTCTTCTTTCTTCTCTTTTTCTTCACTGCTTCGCTGGCCTCCGCCTCCTCTCTTTCCTCGTCGTTCAAGTCGTCCCCATTGAGAAGTTGAGGCTCCACTTCGCGCTGTGGCTCCGGCTCCGCCATGATCAACGACTGAGAGGCGAAGTGACGCATAGTAAGGCTGCTGGGAGCCTCCAAGTGGCCGAAGCGGATACAAAAAAAAAAAAAAAGTCAGCGGACAGTAATGACTTATTAAGGACAGTTTCACCTGGTGAGAATAGAGGGAGGTGCGTCTTTGTAGCTACCAATCAGAAAATTCCTTCTGGTTGTTGTTGTTGTTGCCTTTTTTGGCTTTTACAAAATAACAGTTTGTTATTGTAGTAGGTTTGCAACCAGAGCCGGCCGCATGCAAAAGTGAACCAATGAACCAGCTTTGTTTGCTGTACAGCCAAGTTTTTTTTTCTTTGACACCACACCTCCCAGCATGACAAAGCTTAGGATTTCTATGAGGATAAACAATATTCAAATGTTTTAAAATTATGAAGTTATAGTTGATTTCTTTGGGAACAATATGGAGTTACTGGTTATAGGAGGCATATTTAACCTTCAATGCATCAAATCACATCTGCGGATGTATAGAACTATCTATCAATTTATTTTATTTTGGATTAGTAAAATACATTTTCCAAAACTGGCTTTGGCCCAGGAGCCCACATCCTTGTAAATCCTGCCCTGGGTGGTCCAGTGGGCGATCTCCTCCTTCTGAGATCTCGTTCTCAGCAGCCTGCAGCGACTGCATAGAAGTGAGTATTGAAGTCATAGAAAACTTGTTCAAGGTGCAGATCAGTGTGTTTTCTTTTGGGTCTCAACTGTCGTCCATTACTATATTCTGTCCACTAAAGGCTGGAAACGCTGCAGCTGCAGTTTTGGACTTGCACATTGGTCATCATCAAAATTATCCTGGTCAAACTTGTTCAGATTCACATTCTGATTCAGAAAGCGTTATTCATTCCCATGGATGATTCATTTGTCATATCTCTCTGACATGTTGTTTATGACAATAGTCTGTTGGTTTTTACCATTTTTCAATATGACATTTCACTCCGTTTCAGATCTAGGTGACACTTGGAAGAGCTTTTGACAACTAGTTCGGTATTTTTATTGGAGATTATATGAGGACTATTAGTTTTATATGGGATAACTATTCGGCATTCACTAGTTTACTTAATTTGGACCGGCATGACATGAGTAAATGATAATGTTATGGTCATATAATGTTATTGTTCATCAGGGTTTGCATTTTGTTGAAAGGAATGAGGAGCTGCTACTACGACATTTATGAATGACTGAATGTTAAAGTAAATTTAAATTTCAAACAGAGAAATTGAGAAAAAAATGAAAAACATTTACCTTGGTAAATAATACATTTTAAATGTAATTAAAACATATTAAGAATCTCAGTGGACTCTTTGTTTCTGCTCCTGCAGTTTAATCACATTTTTGCGATCAGTTTTGTGAATGATACTGAGTGAGTAGTAAAATCCATAAAGGTCAAACCAAGAAGAAAAAAGAAAACGGTGATGGGATTTCAAGTCAAATCCTGTTCAACATTAAGCCTGTAATGGCTGAAATACTTAGATGTGTGTGTTCATGACGGGTGGCCTCCCAAAGTTACACATCACTTTCTCTGAGCTTCCAGGCACGTCAGGGTTTCAGGTTACCTGGCGTTGAACACCTGACTGCCACAGCAGCAGCCCGACTGCCACAGCAGCAGCCCGACTGCCACGGTTCTTGTTCCGTAGGTCTACAAACGTCTCAGGGCCCTAACTGCTATCGGGGAGGATGTTTTCCTGTTTGCACTGTGACAGATACCCTTTGGATCTGATGAATCGATGATGCGTAAACCAGGAGACGAGTGCAGAGGAGTGCGTATCCTAGCAACAAGGTGAGCGCAGTGTGTTTGGGAAAGAGGTAGGCTTACAGAAGTGAAAGGTAGATGTTTTTCTTGCTGTTAAATGAGTGTAACAAGTGCACATGAAATAAAAAAGGAATTTTTATTTGGTATTCAATATCAGCTTAAGTGCACTTAGTAATTACAATTATACATATTAACCCAAAGCAGAAACAAATGAAGATATGTCATGGAAGATGTCTGTGTCTGATTGTGTTAATGTAATAAATGGTTAGAGCTTCATTGGATTATGTAGAAAAAGATCTCAGCTTTTTATTTGATTTCTATTGAATCTGATAAAAAGAGGAAAATGACCCTTTCTGCTGGTTCTCAGGCAGCGGAGAGACAGAAAACCAGGCTCTCCTTTGATGAAGTCTGTCCCCATCAATATTGCCACCTGGTAATTCTGATTTAAAAAAAAAAAAAAAGAAATGTAATCTGTTATGCTATGCCCAGATGATCAGACTGGATGGTCTTACAGCTTAGCTTTGTTAGAGCAGAGCTTCAGGTGTCTCCTTTTGTTCTGGTTCTTGTTCGAACTCTGATATGCCATGGAGCGGGTCCAGCTTTTGAAGACCTTCTGACTTCCTGAAACTTTGTGCCTTGCTCTAGTTTCTCCATCGTAGAGAGAAGACAGGCAGAAAGGCTCCAGTTTGTTGGTCAAGAAAGAAACACTTCAGTCCCAATCCTTAGCTAATCTTGATTCTTCTCCCAAAGACTCAGCCAGACATTTCTATTTCATGGAAATCCACAAAACGTCTCCAAATGACAGCAGCTGTGAAAATGTAACCTCATCATTTAGATTTATTTGTCACTGATGACAGATCTCTTAAAATGGCACGAGTCTCAAAGTGAATATATGTTGTGGCTGCCAGCATGTGGCCAAGTATAAGCTATTATTATAAGCCCTAAACATCTCTGAGCTTAGCAAAATGTTTGAAGTAGTTCTTGAGCTGTTTGTCATGACATGGACTGCAAATAAACTTCTTGTCAGGTCAACAAAGTTGGGTTGCATAGAAATGACTATATGTTAATTTCTCCTCTGCTAAGCTAAAGGGTGATTTCACCATTTTTAATGAGTTTGATCACTTCAGGTCCAACACTTTAAATCTATGACTGTTCTTTGAACCCAAATTGTTCTGAGAGCCTTTAAAATACAGCTTGATATTCAAGAAACTTTCAGTTTGTTAAGCTTCAATAGCGTATTTGTTAGTGTGACATTAGGTACAACAAGATCTCTTTACCCGATCACACAGATAAGTTTGTAAAAACTTGACAGAAGCACGGCTGCAAAGCAAGTACAATTTATTGAAGTTGGATGTAGTCACAATTTGTTTATTTTAACCATATAGGAATGACCACACTAAAAAAAAAGGGAATCTATGCTGGCCCCAGGAACCTTAAAGCTGAGAAATTGAGTGCTGGGGGAGGAATAATAATACAAAATAACAAATATAACTGAATACACCTTAGTGTTCCCCAACAGAAACACACTCACACAAAAATCCCTGGTGAACGCAACAAAGAAAAAGAAACTCCCCTTCCTCTCATCTCCTCAATCTAAATAAAACAGCTTGGGACCCTGGGACTGTTTAAAACAAGCCAAGGGGCTAGACCATAAGGACTTCCCTCCCCTAAACAAAATCACACAAAAAGAAAATACTTTCATCAAAGATAACTATCCAACAGAAATTCTAAACTAACACAAAAAAAGAAAACTGAAATTAAAATAAATCAAAAACTGAAACAGTAGCAGGCCAGCCTACACACAAAAGAGATCAAGTTAAACAAACACATTAAACAGCCAGACCATCATAAAACAGCCCTTTACCTTCTGGTCAGATCAGTAAACAACTCTTAAGGTATATTCTCTCTGCACAAGTCAGCCAGAGATCTGATCTCCTCAACAATCCCTCTGCTTTTATGCCAATGCTGATTGCCTGTCTCCCTAACAACCCAGCTGCACTCCGTCACCACGTCTCCCATATATGGGCAAAAGGGAGAGTGCGCAGCACCACACTTCCGGGACAACATGCCCCGGCTACATTAGCATTTAAACAACATAGCCTATATTAAAATGAGACGCGTAATATATGCTACTCAAACCAACCCTGAAACAAATTTATTAAAAGTTTGTGATTAAGACACATTAAAAATCTCCTGAAATCTTGTTAAATCCAGCTGTGGCTCTGCTGATTAATAAGCTGACAAATACTCCCTATTTTAATGTCTGTTAAGTGTTAAACTTTTTATAAGAATATAATTGATTAATCTAAATAAAAAAGTGTTAAAATAGTTGCATCATGTTTATTGGTTAAGTTCGGTTTGTTTCCTCCAGATGTTGGGTTCTGCTGGCACGCGTCCCGTGTTTTTCTTTGACCAGGTGGGCTTCCGTACATTCACTCTGCAGGCTGTGTTTTAAAAGAAATGAATCCACATTCATTGTTTGCCTCTCTGCAGCCGACAAGACGAAATCGGATTAAAGACAACCTTTTAAACTTCATGATAAGAAGTGCGGGGCCACCGCCGGAAGATGCACCACTGAGGTAGTAAGATTCTTCCTGTTAAGTTTTACTGCTGAGCTGTGCATCTAACACAACATTACATTTCCTCACAGTCAGCAAGACGAGGCCCAAAAAGGAGAAAGTAACAATTTAAGCAACCAGAACCCCTCAGGTGTAGCCTGTGAGGATGAAGAACGTGATCCTTCATCATCATCTGTCAGCGCCGCGCCAAGGGATCCCATGGTCGCCTACAGGCGAGCAGCCCCTCATTTGTTAAACGAACTGGCTCGTCTACTTTCACAGCACAAGTGGTCAAAGGAAGACCGCATCCCCCGCGGCATTGTCAATATCCTGAATTACTCCTGGCACGATCTGACTGCAGGGGCGGCGCTGCGCTTGAGGAGGCCAGCGGCGATGGCAGAGAACCAGAGGAGGTCCAAAGAGTCCCCGGAGAGACAGAAAACACCGCGCCAGGGGTCTGACGGCGCCGGGGAAGGAAACAGGAGAGAGGAACTGTGACGTGGAGAGAAGAGATCAAGCAAATCAGAGTGAAAGAAAGAAAAAACGAAGCTCAAAAGGAGGTAAATTTAGTATAAGGTGAATAAGGAATTATGTATAAAAACATCATTAATAGCTAAGTGTTCTTCCAGCATCAAATGGATAATTAGCCCTTCATTTGATTGAAATAAATAACATTCTATTTTTTTAATCAGAACAAGACATAATGCATTTTACCAGAAAAACAGATTTAGTTTATACCTATGGAATCATATTTGGTCACAATCAAGTTAAAGTAAAACCAATTCACTATATTCATATTGTTATATTCAGATCCAATTAGACTAATTTAGTCAGTATAGGAATATATTGAGACCAGATTCAGTTGATTAATTGGTAAACAGTTATCTGTTATCAAGCCACTGACTTTACAATAATCCCTTCTGCTGAGCAAGCGTGTGGCGACAGTGGAGGGAAAGCACTTTCAACAAGATTAAACCAGACAAGCATCAAGTATCTTCTTAACCCACATCTTAGATTGTATTTAAAAAAGAAAGTTATGCAGAAATTAATAGCATCCTGAAAATAAACTAAAGTCCAAGTATTTACTCCACAGTCGATTTACAAACTTCTCAGTAGAAGCTTGAGGCTGTAAACGCTCCTGTAGGGCCGCTTTAGTTGCAGCCTTGTGGAAGTGAAGGTATTGGTTTACCAGATCAGATGTGTGAGTGTAGCACAGAGGCCCTCCTCTCTCTTAATGGATGATGGCGAGGCTATCGAGTTACTCCTGGTTCATTGACTTACATGCTCATACAAATCTAACATATGTGAATAAATGACACCGGACCACTTGGATGACAAAGTTACTCATTCCCGCTCCGAACTCCACAGCCGTCAGGATCTCCATCTCCGTCTGGAGCTGTGAGGATGCAGGTACGACGTGGCGCTGCAGCGTTGTGTTATTGACTCTCTGCTGCATTTCTGCTGCCTCAGCGGGATGTGGTGTGTGTCCAGGTGGGATCACTCAGCCAAAGCAGCACCGCTGTGATGATGCTGAGACTATGAGAGTGAGCCGGTGGGTGGTGGAGCGACTGAGGGCAGCCCAGAACCCAGAGTGGGTTTTTACTCTCTTCTTCTGCAGCTTCAACAGCTGAGTGGCTCGTGAGGAGCTACTTTACTTTATTCAGGTCTTACAAATAGAAGCTAAAGAGAATAAAGATGAAGAGTAACTCTACTTTGCTACTTTACATTTAGAGAAAGACCAACATGAAGCACCGCATAGTTTTGAAATGGGAGTAAAATTGTGCGTTTTGTCATTCTAATGTTTAGAAATCTGCCTCCACCTGAGCAAGATCCGAGTACAGCTCCTGTTCTCCGTCAGTATGGTGATGGAAGAGGTGAGCTTACTAATTACAGAAGAAGAAGGACAGCAGTTGCCCCTCTGTTTGACGTTTTGCCCCAGATCCCAGAGGTGAAGCTGCAGAATCCAGTCCAGAGGAAGCTGCACTGCAGGATGAACGACGGCTCCTCGTTTATTTAGTATCCTTTACTGATTGTCTCATGTCAGGTGGCAGTCCAAGTTGACCTCTTCACCCTTGACGTGCTGCCTCAGCTACAGGTCTGGCTGCATGGCGGTGTGTCAGAGTTGCTCCGGTCTGTCTCACGGAGGTTTCTACACCAACGTGTTCAGCGACGGCCAGCGTCCCGCCGTTCTTCTGACCATCACGGCGTTTGGACACGGGGCAGTCACAGACCCTGGCAGGTCAGTTTAGACCTGCAAATTTTTATTTTTTTACTTTTCTAACTTTTTTATAGTTATATTTCTTTGTTCAAGTCTCATAAACATTCCTGGTTATGACGTTTCTGGACTTAATCACTCAATATTCATATTTTGATTAAGGGTCAGTAATTATTCTCCCAGCTTAGTGTATTAATGTAATAAAAAACGATATAGGTAGGTAGCAATATTTGTATGACAACAGAAAATCTATATATATTTTTAAACTTTGTCCTGTCTGTATTTATAAATGCAGAAGTAGTACTATAAAGTTTTAAACCTGTTATCATGCTGATGGCTCACATCGTTGGATTGCTCCTGCAGCTCCACCATCTCGGCCGTGTGGGATCAGGACGGAGGATTCATGTTTGACAATTACGGAAACACAACGGAGGAGTGGAGCTGGCCGAAATATAGCCTGCTGAAGAGAACAATCATCATGCAGGTGAGAATTACCAGCTGAATAACCAAAAAATGAGTAATCTTTCCATGTAAAACAAAATAACGCCACAAGTGATGTAATAACCTTGATGTTGCTGAAGTATTCACACAGAAATGTTAAATAACCCCAACCCAGCTGTAACGGAAATGTTTGCGTTTTGTCTTGAGATTTCTTGATACGTCCAGTAGATTTAATGTTCTTGGAAACTGCAAACCGTGAGATTCTGGTGATCAAATTATGAACTAGTTCATTCAGTTTACTGAATATTGTTGCCTTGTTCTTGTCTTTGGTTCCTGCAGGTCTCAGAGGAGATCTCAGTGAAACTGTTCAGTGGGACGTCTGGCCTGCTCAGCTTCAGATGTGAAGAGGAGCGCGTTCACCTTCCTCTTCGTTTTGTCACTAATAAAATCCAGATGAAGAAAATGGTGAGGTTATAACTCTCCTGTAGTTAAAAAATAAATAAGAGGTTTTTGTAATAGTTCTCCTCTCTCTGTTTGCAGACGGAGAACAAATTCAGTTCAGGTGCTGTTCAGGAGCTTCAGCTGCTAAAGAAGCAAACAAGTCCTGCTGGTGTCTCAGAGAACAAAATGATCCTGAGGAAAACACCTGTGAGGATCTTTTATTTACTACACCACAACCAGAGGGGGATAGCAACTACTGACATTTACTCAGTTTCCTTTACTTGAATAAACTTTTGGAAAAAATATTCTTTCTAGTAGTGGCTTTACTCCACTGTACATTTTACTTTTAACTTGATTAAAACTTTATTATGACGAACTTCATCATGACGTATCGCTTATGTGAGTAAAATTCTTCTTGTTCTAACCAAACATTCACCAGACACAGACATACAGCAGCAGTTTTTAACTAAATTTAACAAATTTTGTAATGAAAGAAATTGATTCAAAAATGTATTTATTTATTTTGTCTGATTTTTTTTATTTTGTAATAATCTTTTTTAAAATAATTTTTCTTTTGTCTTCAAAATGCCAAAATTTCCACTTAACTTTATATTTTGGTCCGTCTGTTGATGTAATTTTTAAGAATTAAAACATTTATGTTTTGATCAGTACCAGTTTTATCAAATATTTTTTTTGCTCTTACTTGAGTAAATTCCTGGACTGCCTCTTTTTACTTTTACTGCAGTAAAAGTTACTTTACTTAGGTATAATTTTTGGGTACTTTACACACCTCTGATGAGAACACGGGGATTTTAGCTCAAAATCAAAGTTTCAATGTATTTTTTATCAGTACCTTTGACATGAACATCTCCCTAAAGTGCCTAAATTAAGTTTCTTAAGCTTCATTCACCAGATGGTCAGAGAGGAGGAGCAGCAGGTGAAGCCGTCTGCTCTGTGGAGAAGACGAAGAAACGGCGTGCGGGAGCTGCAGAGGCTTCAGCAGAGAGTACAGGATGCTGCGGAGGGCTGGCTGGATTATTATCGCGTTGCTATCGGTAACCACAAACTGGATTCATCCACACATCACCACTATATGCGTCTGAACACCAGACACATTTCATGGTGCAAGGCAGTGGCGCAAAAACTATGCAACACATAGGGGTGCCACACTAGATGGGGCGCCAGAAAAAAGTCTAGTCATCATTTTCTGTATTTGACAGTTGTTTGGGTCTATAATGTGTCTGCATACACTTCAGAAAGTACTTCCCTGGTGCAAAGCGCAGAAACTGAACGCTGAGCCAATCCAACCTGGTGGGCTTGTAAGTTTGCTGAAGCTAAAACGTTCCAGTATCACCTCATCCTGCAAACTCAACATTATTGAATAGTTCCATCAGGATCCTGTTCACGGTCACTCGTGTCACTCGGTGGCTGCGCACGTCAGTGACCTCTTCCTCTCCTTCAGGTATCAAGTGTCCTGATGCGGAGCGATTGCCAGGGGCCCCGCCGCGGGCTCGGCCGAGACGAGCGCCGCAGCCGGCTGCTCTGCCCTCCCCGAACTCACCTGAACGCGCAGCGGCTGCACCGCGGCATGCTGGGAGAGGCAGGAGGGACGAGCTCAGAGAGAGTCACGGACGCCTCTCAGCATCAGCAGAGAAACGTCAGAACCGCCTCGTCCAGATGCAGAGGTGCTGACTGATGTAGAGAGTTTTCCTGGTGTCCTATTAGCTCATTAATAAATCATCAGGGTGACCTTTGGTAAGATTCAGCCAATAAATATCTAAAAAGATTTTATTTGTTTTTACCTCATTAACCATAATTTATCAAAACCCTCAATGTTTGTTTTTACTTAGAGTTAATTAGATATTCAAACACATATGAAGTGAATAGAAAATTATACAATATGTTAGCCCCCTTAATATGATACCCCGAATTTGAATCCAGTGCTTTCCAGGAATAGATTAAAAAAAAACCTACTAGGACGATAAAACAAGTAAAGCCTTTGTTAAAAGTCATGCAAAAAGGCATGTAAACCTCAACAAATGATCCTTTTACAGTTCAGACCTGTTTGTTTCCAGGAGACCTAAGGAAAGCAGAAAGGAGCCTCCTGTCACACAGATCGGACCCCTTCGAATCCATGGCAACATCGACCCAGGGTAAAACCCTCTTTACATAAACTATTAAAAAAAGACAATTATTTTTTATGTTTGGTATTAAATCAGACAGAAGTTTCCTGTTTTAGATCAAGTATGATTAACAAAAATATCTTCACATGCTTCATGTTAGAAGAATCAGAGATGGAGCTTGTTATAGGTAAATTGTTCCTTATTACAGATGAAAAAGTATGAGCTATAAGTAATAATCTGCCAGTGGAGCAAGACATTTGAACTAATAAAAATGTCTTGCTAATCTCGTACATTATTTCACTTATAACTAATACTTTTTCATCAATATTAAGGAATATTTGACTCAAATCATATCTCTTGCTGAAAAGTTACTTGTAAGTTAATTTTGCACCAGAAACCTGATCAGGTTTTTGGTCAAGTTTGGTGTAAGATTTGGTGTTTTTGTGCAGTTTGGATTTGAGTCGTTACCTGAAAATAAAAAATACATCTAGGGGTGTCCATCCATCCATTTTCTGTACACCCTTGTCCCTAGTGGGGTTTGTTGGGGTGCTGGTGTTGATCTCCAGCAAACGTTTCGGGCGAGAGGCGGGTTCGCCCTGGACAGGTCGCCAGTCTGTCGCAGGGCACATCTACAGGCGTGTTTCTGGTTTACTGAAATGCAGCAAAAGAGAGAATTTGAAGAAAGTGAGTAAAACATATCTAAGAAAAAAAATTCCCTCTTTTATTATAATAGGAATGCAGCAAGTACATCATTTTAATTGACCTAAAACAAGAAACACTGAGTCCGATTTAATGTCAAAAGCTAAGATCTGGTGAGTGTTTCTGCACAAAGCGAATGTAAACATCTGGTTTCAATCGTATTTTGATTGTCGATTGTCTCCCAGGTCAGTGACTCTCTCGCGCAGCCTTGAGCCTGAAACGCCCCCTGCTAGCTGTGGTCCTGCAGAAAGAGGGCCTCCTGCTCCCTGCGTCCCTCTCACAACGTGCCCTGCTCTGCTGAGAGCTGCCCTCCGGGGGGAGGAGCAGCGGAGGAGGTGCTGCTGCAGTGCAACACTGATGCCAGTGGTCACCGACCTAGAGTATGATGCTTTCATTATGGGCCAACCTCTTGACAGCAAACAGATACTGGTGATGTGTGTCACCGCACCTCAGCAGCCTGTTAATACACACACAGCAGGCAGGTGGGATGATTTGGAGGATCTCTACAGGAGGAGGAACAAGCAGAGGACCATGCCATGCACCCAGGTGTGAGAACCCTCTGCAGTGCTTCAAGTGAAAATAAAATAACTGTGTTGTATGCATAACCACACACGAATACCAAACTAAGTCTCTATCCAGAAGGGCATGCATCATCCTCAGGTGGCATCGCTGTTGTCAACATCCAGTTCAATCAGCAGGAATTTTATTGACGCTGATGCACTTTTTCAAGGATAGAAGCTGTGTTGCATAAACAAATGAACAGAAACTGACACACAGACCAGTCAGCAGTTTAGAGAAAACCCCTGTAACAGGTTGTTTCGTGTTCCCCTCCCCCCATCCCAGTGCCAGATGGACTCTTTTCGCCTGGTCAGGTACGAGATGTCAGTCGGGATGGCAGGCTGTGGGGGCCGGAGAACGTTCTGCTGCAGCAGCGACACGGTGCCGCTCCTGGGATGTTCCTGGTAGGTGAAGCTCACTGCAGACTTTGCTGCAAGGCGGCAGTGCTGCAAGTCCTCACAGTTGCCACATGGTGGTAGCAGCAGCTCTCGTGAAGGAGCAAAGAGGGTCAGTAATGAAGCGGTGTCTCACATTTATCCTGAAGATACTTTGAGCTGACAAGCATTAAGAAGAGCTGCCTCTTAATCACTAAAGACAGCACTAATCTTTGGCCCAAAGTCATGGTATCGGCTCCACTGATTTCTGCCGTACAGTGAAAAATTTCTCTTCTCCATAAATCAAACAAAAGTGACCAAAGTCATTGCAGCATGAAATTGTACCAGCACTTAAATTCTGTAACCCAAGGGATCTTATCCTCAGAAAGAACTGCTATTAGCGCACACACACATGGGAGATCTAAACATATTTATACTGTAGAAAAAGCTGAAATCTGCTTTACGGGTCTTAAATGAATATCAAAATAGAAACTTTTTTATGGACCAGTTCTAATGATTTCATATATTTCTACCCATTAAAAACACACAGTGCCTTTCAAAAGGCATCTACAGATTTGTTGTTTAAGTTCTTGTGACATTACAGACTTAATGTATTTAGATTTTATGTGAAAGACAAAGTAGTGCATGATTGGGAAGTGGAAAAAAAATAACACCCAGTTTTGTTTTTTTGGGACGAATGAAAATCTGAAAAGTCTGTGGTGTGGAAATGTCTCTTGAGTCTCAATGTTTTGTTCATTAGGTCTGAAGGTGAACTTTTCTAACATCTTTCTAAATCCATAGTAATTCTCGCCACGCTCAAAGTCAAGTTACTGTCCGTCTGTTGGCTGCTTGTCTGTAAAATGTGTAAAGCTCATATTAAAATATAAAATCTTTACTTTCTTGTGCACCATAGATGTACCTGAAGGGGAAGCTGCTGTTCCTGGGCTACATACAGAGAGGTGAGAGCTGCTCTGCTGTGGATCTTCAAAGGCAAATCTGCAGGACCAGGAGAGACTCCAGACTGGGTTTGAGTCTCCCTGCGGACCACAAGTTCAGGTATCACTTAGTGCCAACCACTTTCATCCTGACTGGCAGTAAGGAAGGAGAAGTCGCTCCAATTCGTCACTAGTTCCATAGAACTATTGAGAAAATCTGGCCTCATGTCAGATTAAGCTATAAATAAAAGATGGGTTTAAAGCACATGACCGACGGAAGATTTTTTTTTTGTTAATATCACAGTGATGCGGTAAAAACTCCTGCAGCCATGGAAGCATAGATTGCGTCAGAAGCAGAAGGATGTGACTCCTAGATGGCTGTTTCTGAGGAAGAAGGAAGAAGGAACTTTACAATAGATGATTTCATCTATTGCTTATTTCTGCTAATGAATATAACTAATTAGACATGTTATGTAACTTATATATTCCCTCTAAAACACTCTATTTTGGCTTTTGCTGATGCTGATTTAAAAGTGCTTCCAAGATATTTCTGTGCTGTAAAACGTGATTACAATAGTTCTGCTAGGTTTTGACTGCTTAATTTTACTCAAGAAAGAGCAGCGATACCGAATAGTAGTATTATTCAAATAAAGGTAAAAACTGTGGTTTAGTAAGTCCATCCATCTTCTTCCGCTTATCCGGTGGTGGTGTAGTAAAACTAAACCTAAAATTATGTTTATTCCTAAAAGTTACTCAACCAAATGTCACTAGTTTCTTCCTCACTACTGATCTTTTTAACAGATTTGATTTAAAGCTTCAAAAATAGTTTATTATACTTATAGTGTTATTTTTTTAGTTCATTGTGTTTTTTCCCTACACCATATGTAGATATATAATAAAGGTGTGATATTAGTAACTGTGTCCTCTCTTTTTTTCTTTCACAGCAAGAAAAAATTTAAATAATCCCAATAATAACACCCTGATTTCCCATTTGTATTCGACATGCATGCTCCACAGAAAATAAACTACAAAGTAGTCTTTTTGAATTAGCTGTTAGTTAGTTAGTTAGTTAGTTAGTTAGTTTGTTTGTTTGTTTTCCTTGAACATACATACCTTATGACATTTCATGTCATAAGTTTCTTATGGGAAGGCAGGGAAGTTGGTCAGAGTACATGGGAAGATGGATGTGGCTAAATGCAGAATAATACTGAAAGAAAAAAAAAAGAAAAAAATGCTATAGAGCAAAATACTTGAAATTGGGGGAAAGATACCATTCCAGCAGGACAACACCTTTAATTAAAAGATTCATGCAGAGCTGTGGCCCAGTCAAAGTCCAGAACTAAATCTAATTAAAAATCTCTGTCAAGACTTGGTCATTTTTGTTTACAGATTATCTGTCTACTTGGACTGAACCTCAGATATTTTAAAAATATGAAAGAGTAAACATTTTTTGTAATAATGTGCAAAGTTAGTAGAGACAATAGACTTCAGTATTGACTTTTCACATTTTAGATGTAAAAAATTTAAAAGTTATGCATCATTTTTCTTTTGATTTACAATTATATGGTACTTTAGTTGGCAAATGATATATAATCACAACGAAATACTTTGAATTAGATGGTTGCCCCGGCAACATACAAGTTCAAGGGGGTTTGCAAGTATAAGAGGATCTATGCAAACATAAATTAACCAGATCTTTTTTGTTTTACTTTGACAAATATCTTTTTTTATCTTACCACTCTATCGTTTTATATCCTGTGCATCATTTGAGGCAACTGATCAGCCTGCTGACAAATAGGCTGCACAACGTGACGAAAGCCCTGACAGGAAGAGAAGTGAACACTTACTTCCCACAGCTCACGTAGAACGTAAAATGAAGACGAGGCCTGCCAGTCTGATTCCAATCATATTTGTGGCTCCTTAGTCATACTGTTAATTTTAGAACTGATGATCTGCGTGGAAAGATATGAGACTGGAAATTTACAGTGAAACGATGCGCTATATGAAAGTCATTTTAAAGAAACAATAACCGAATACAACAAGGAGCAGTCGGTATTATTTTCCCCTTTACAAAAAAGGGGAAAATAATTTTATGTTAAATATTTTTTCTTGATTTATTTTACGCCCCATATTCAAAGGGGTTGATTTTCACTTCAAACTCACTTTTTGTTTTGGTTGCTGCTGGATTGCGTGCCCTCTGACGCCCTCTAGTGGTCGAGGGAGACTAAAAGGAAGTTCACTAACGCGTCTCAGGTGACAGGAGCGGGTCCATTCTCCTGAGTCGAAATATTACGAGTCCTGTTCGATCCAGGGACAGATAAAATGTCAGCGTTTGACTCGGATAATCTCCGCTGAGCCGACAGTGGAGAGTCTCCGGACATGAAGGATTTGCTTTGGGCTCCAGTTTTCATTTTAAAGGCGAAGTGAATGAGGACAGGTTGAACCCAGGTGAGTGACTTTTACTTCTTTTGTTTTTGGTAACGCTTTGATTGTGACAGCTGGTTCAACTGAGCTAATACGACCAGAAAAGACTAGCTGCTTAGCTTAATTGTATCAATATTACGCAGCTGATAAATTAAAGTTTTAGTGGCTTCCCCAACTCTTTCGGAATCTGTATTTTCGTAACTATTCTTAGAAATTAGCCATCTGTTATTTTACACGCTTATGCTTGTGGGGTCGCGAGGACTTGTACATTGAGATTTAGAAAATTCTTAAAGTATAGATTATCTCAAATAGACTGTTAGAATGAAGCTATCAAAGCAACTGACCGTGTTTCTTTCTTTACTTAGGCTACAGATTAACTAAACGTATGGAATTAATTTTTTTTTATTCCTGAATGATTTATTCTAATTCAGTTGTTCTCATTGTGCCATTGTAAACAAGGAAGTCTGTGACAGCTACATCCCTTTCTGTCAACATGGCAGAATGTTTTTCTGCCTTGCACAGATGATTCTGGGACACTAGTTCAGCCAGATGTGCAAGTGTGTTTTGACACTCCCTGCACCCCTTCCCCTTCAGCTTGCCTCCAGCTTCTTCATCTCCCATTTCTACTCCTCCTCCTCTGCCTGTTGACATGAGCCATTAGTGGGATTACTGTGTTGTGGAGTGTGGTGACTAAAGAAAGCCATGTGATATTTAAACTCCTTTCACTGGAGCCCCTAAGATTGGTTGTATATTAAGTTATTTTGTAGTTTGTAGATTTACAGAGTGAGCAGTGTGGCCAATATATATATAGATTTTTTTTTTTTTTTTGCCTAGCAAAGGTTTGACAGCGTGGAGTGAATAGTGGACAATTCAACCGTTTGACTCATAACATCTGGTGCTTGCATTTGGATCTGATACACAGCTAAGAAGACATTAGTTGTAACAGAATAACCAAAATATTAAATGTTTAGCTGAAGAAATGCCCTCATTAACTTTGATGTTTTGGGTCATTAACTAGATCTCATCGAGTTGCAGTAGCATAGAAAATGGTGTCTGGTTGGAACATTTAGGATATTGTCTTTACTCTTAGGAGCAGATCCAGGCTGAATATGAAACAATCTAAATCAAAACGAGACTCTAAATCTAAAGCTATGGTTCTGATAATGTGGGCTGTTCCCTCTGGGTTGAGGGTTCATCTCTGCGTAAAGCCAAGTAGTTAAAGGTAAATATCTTGCTGTTTCAGTCACAAGTGATAATATGATGGAAATGGAGATGGGGGGGCTTTGTGTGAAGTCATTTCCACTGTGGTGAAGAAAGAACTTAGCAGCTAGGCTAAGCAAGGCTTAGCCTAGCTGCTTAGAGGCTAGACTGTCCATTTACAAGTCAGTCTAGATTCTCAAGACCGTTGTCTTTGGTCATGAAACATGGATCGTGACTGAAAGAAGGAGATTCCGGACACAAGAGGCTGGCTGGACTCACCCAATAGATACAGCTTGGAGCTACATCATTGGACGATGGGGAGGGTTTGCAACGGATGGGGTGCTTCCTCTGCACTGCTCTTTGGAGGCTTTTCTCAGAAATGAGACCCAGAACATGCTGGAAGGGCCGTACTGTATGACTATAACTCCTCTTGGAACAGTACTGCACATTGTGGCACCTTCATTCCTCCCATTCGGAGGTTATTGCTGCCTCCAAAGGTTTTTCTAAGTATTTTTTCTCACACAGTATTTCTGTCACCAGCTGCTGTTATCTCTGACTTAGTAACCCAGTGGTTTCTTTGTTCTTCAGGGCAATTGGTTACTGGTAATGTCAATGCACTGACTCAGTTTCCTTTTTTTTTTCCACCCACAAACTGCTTGCTTCTTTTTATGCTGGTTACATCTTCAGCTAAAAAGTCTCCACAGAGACTGAGAAAAGACATTTATCGGTTCTTATTATTTGAGCAATTAGCAAAATGTGAGACATCTGGGCAACACCTGTCTGTTCCAGTATTTTTCTTCAGTGAAAAATTTCGCATTCCATTACAAATAACGCTATATTCAGAGTTGTGCATTAGATACAGATAGAAATACTTCAAAATAAAAGTTGAAATATTGATTTTATGCTTTTTTAAATATCAAACCTGCATGTTTAAACTCCAAAATAAAACAAAAGACATTGGCTTTACTTTGTGTTTGGTTAGGAGATGTACATTGATTTAGCCACATGCTAATTTGTCTGTGATATCTTTCTCTTAAATTATTTGCATACTTCTTTCCAGTTATGAGATTATTGTCTGGTGTTGTCACTTAAGCTCCCTGTCTAATTTTCTGTCCCCAGGCATGGAAAGACCACCTGTAGCCCCCAAGCCAAAGTTCATTCCCAATCAAAGGCCAGTCTTGTCTTCTCTAGTCCCCAGAAGAGATGGCCCCTCGCCTCTGTCCCCTGGCCCTCCAAAGAAGGTTAAACCAGCGCTTCCCCCCAAACCCTGCCTGGCTAAACTTCCCTCTCCTTCAGAATCCAAGCCCCCGATATGGAAGAGTACGCAACAAAAACCTGCTTTAGAAACCCATCAAAGAGTCGCTACTCTTAACTCTCACAATGGTATTTCACATAGTAAGAAGCCGGACTGGGATTATATTATTCCCATTTGCCTATGTAGCCAAAAAAACTGCCCATGCGTCAAGAACAAGAAGCTTGAGCAAGGGGGAAAAGTCCTTGAATCATCACATGTAGGCAAGACAGAAGAAAATCAAAAGACTGTTCCTATACCTCGGGGGTCTCAGGATAACAACCGAGGGAAAACAAAGTCCCAGGCGATGAACAACTCCTCAAACAATGGTCACTTCATTAATCATGATAAAGTCAACAGGACCCAAAACCACAACACTGACTCTAACAGTCTCAGTACTAAAAACAGTGTTGGGCCGTCTCCCAGAGCATCAAGTGAAGATGTAGAGTCCAATGCAATACGTCCAGATGTACGTGGAACAGGACAACAGGCTGGTGGTCTTGGCACAGAGCAAACCAGTGCGGTACAACCCAAACATCACCCACCGGTCCTTAGGAAGCCTTACCCTGTTCCACGGAAACCCAGGAGATGTGTCCCTGCCCATCAGGAAAAGGTGGAGAAGGACAGGGATGAAACTGCTGTCCAGGAAAAGAGGGATGCAAGTGTCAAAGAGGTAGAGCTATCAACAGACGGAAAAGGATGCTCATCCTTATCCGTCAGCGAACCCGGCAATGAAAATAGGCCGCCAGGGTTTCTGTCTGCAAGGCCAGCCTGTCCACCACCAGTCCCTCCTTTCTGGAAAAAGCCTTTGCTATCTAACCAATCGAACACACCTTCCCCTTTTTTACAGACTCCATGGAAGGACATGCATGTTGAAGATTCAAGTAGGGGGACCAGCATCCAGGAGACGGAGTTATGTGTTGATGGTGAGGTTGATGAGACACAGAAGAAAGTTGTGGATGATCAGGAAGAAAGCAATCATCTGCCTTTTCATACATTACTTAAACAACCTGAACTCAAAGATCATCCAACCACCATCTTAGCAGCAGAGGACAAAAGGATGGAAAACAAAACTCCAAGGAAGCATCGCAGAAATAACAGCTCATTGGGACTGATTCAGAAGAAGGACATATTCGAGGGCAATGGTGTGAATAAGTCAGAAGACTTTGAGAAAAGGCAAGCCAGTACCGTACCAGATGGAGTATCGAAGGAATTGATGAGAAGGCCACTGCCTTTAACTCCTGATGAGAAACCCAACAAAAAACATGTAACGGCTGGAAACATTAAGCCTTCTCGGAGTAGCACCGCCAAAAAGAAAGCCAAATCCTTTTCTTCTGCTGACTGCAAACGCTCCGAAGGACAGAGGGGAAATTCCTTCAAGAAAATACTAGAACTGAAGCTCGGCAAGAAGACACCACCAAAGACGCCAGCAAAACCAAACCAGATTCCTGAATCCACTACGAATGATTTCATACCAGAACCTCACAGGGATCATTATGTACAGCAGAACTTCCCAGTATTTGTTGGCACTGTTAATAATTTCCATCATTCACAAACCCACGTTGAACAGAGTGTTGACGGAGATGAGTTTTACCCTGAACCTGAGGAGTCTCCCACCTACGAGACCATTCCACTATATGACGATGTTACACAATACGAGAATGTAAATGTGGGAAAGGCTCGCACTCCTACAGGTTTCCACACAGAGGGCTGGCAGAGATCTTATGACGGTGAGGGGATTTATGAGCCACAGGACCCATATTTCTCTCTTGTGAAAAACTCAGAACAGGATCAGACACCAACAGAATACCACAGGTAAGCTTAGTTTCAGTTCTCTTCATCAATGTGTGCTGCATAATTCACCTACAAAATACTTGGTTACTGACAGAACCTGACTCTTTTATACGGCTTACAAAAACATTAATGATGACCAATCAAGAGCAAATGTACAAAGAGCTGCAGTAATCTAAACTGGACATAATTAAAACATAATATAAATGTGCAACTCCATAACTCTGCAAGAAGCCTTGGCTGTAAAATGGGAACTTATGTTTGTGTATCTGAAACGGTTTTTGGTGAGCACAGCAATTGTTAAAGAAATGTGGATCAAACTGAATTATTAAAAGCGATGATCCTCCAGAAAAGCATATAGAGAAATGACAAGAAGAGGAAAGGGCTCTTGAGATTTTGAGATTAATGGTCAAGGCTTCAGAGAACAACAGTTGCTCTGTGTTTTTGTTTGTCTACATGTTGCAGTAGTATTGCTAGGAATACATGTGTGCACACAAATTGGAAGAGTGAGCAAGGTAATAGCCTGTCGGGTTTCTGCTTTGCACGGCCAAACATGCTTCTTCTTTTTGTAGTTCAAACTGAGCAACAGATATATACATTCATAGGTCAGAGAGACAGCCCTGATGAACACGACACAGTGTGACCTAAACGCTCTGAACTGCTGGCTGTAATGTTTCTGTGCAGTTGTTTTAAGGGTGGTGCCGCTGTTTCAGCTGCAGCGCTCCCTCAGGGAATTGTGGAATTTTAGAAGCATCTTGAAAGCAACTTTTTCCACAGTAATCTTTTTGAGCTGCAAGCTTACTGATCTCTGTCATGGTTTGTAATTTATACCTAGTTCATGTTTTCAAGACATCTGTTGGGTTTGGCAGAATTGAGCCAAATTAACACTGAGCCAAATTAACTCTGATTATATACAAGCAGCTGGACTGGTGTTAGCGGGGCGTGACAGAAGTGAGGATTTGTGTTTCAGAGGGTTTTTTTTTTTTGCATGCTAACTTTGTTCTTGGTTTGTGTGTAAAACTTCCTTTCAATTTGAGCATGATATATATAGAGAATAAGCTTTCTTTGTAGAGGACGAGTCATCATATAATGTGCTGAAGCAAGTATTATAAATTTAAACCCCCTCTTATCTCACTCAGTCACTATTTTAATAAGCCTTCCTGTTTGCTAACCGCATGTTGAAATATGTTTGTGTGTTATTTGCAGAGTTTGCTAATTTTTTATTAATATTTTCATGCATGCAATCTGAACAGAAACTCTGCTGATGAGGAGGCGGCGTTTATCAGTGACATGTTCTCCGACGATGACATCGCAGTCAACAGCTCTGATGAGGAGGATGAAGACAATAGCAGTGTCAATTCAGGCAAAGACGACGCTGAGCATCCAGCGCAGAGTACGGTGAGGTTCACACGTCGATATTAGATTCGTGGATCGAGAATCACCTCGCAGCATTGGTCCTTCCTTTCTTCTTATTCTTCACTGAAGTGGAGGCTCTGCTTGAATGTTTTATTCTGCACTGAATGTGCTCACTGTCTGAAAACACAGAAATGTTGAAGTGCTGAATGAAAGTCTAGTTCTGCATCTTTTATAGGTGCAGAGTGGACAGAAGAAAAGTAAGATACAACACATCGCTACAGAAATCATGACCTCCGAGAGCGTGTAAGGGTTAAATGTTTTTAATCTCTCTCACATGTGCTCTCTAGGTTATGTGGTGCCTGGGAAAAGTATTTAACTCCTTCTGACCCTTTAATGTTTTCTTGCATTACAACCATAAGCTTGCATTCTGTCACAGATTAATGCAAAGTAGCATTGATGGGTGCAGAGTGTCATGACTTCCAAGTTAGCTTTTTATTTTATTTTTTACAAAGTGTGACATGCATTTGTAGTTATCATACTTTCCACTCATGCCTCCAAATTAAAATGTGGAGCAACCAATTCTCTTTAAAGGTCACCTAATTAGTATCCAGCTGCTTTGTGAAGGCCTTAGAAGTTTATTAGAGAACATTAGTGACAAAGGAATAACAGCATGGATATCTACCTAAGCTGGCAGATCAAGCAAGGGAACCAGAAATCAGAGCAGCTGACAATAACTCCATGGTAACTCTGGAGCAGGAGACAGAGCTCAGGTGGGAAAACTGAGGACAGGACAACGATTAGCTGTGCACCCTACAAACCTGGCCTTCATGGAAAACTGTCAAGAAGAAAGCCTTTGTTGGAAAAGAGCCTGGCTTTGTTCACTTCCTTTGCTGACATTAACAAACTACAACCATAAAGGCCACAATTCTAAGGCAGCGCACAAAATCGACATCTTTCACAACTCCTCCTTTCATTCGGGCCAATCAGTCCCAGATGAAATTCATCCAGAGAAATTGAGCTCAATGGGAGAAAACCCAGACGGAGCTATGAAGGGAGATGAGAATGTAGTGGAATTGCGTAGAAAGGCAAAGGCCAGGTTATGCTCTCATCAGTTCAGAGCTGTTTTGCCTACATTTGGCTGGAAACTGAACACTCCACATAACAGGTTTTGCCAGGAATCTTTGGCAAAACTTGAAAATTGATGTTCACAGACATTCTCCATCTGTTCTGACTGAGCTGAGCTTCTTTCTAAATGAAGAAAGCTCCACACATTCAGTCTAAATGAAGAAAGCTCCACACATTCAGGGCAAGAGACAACCTGCTTCAGTGCATATGCAAGCCACACTTTTAAGATTTTTACTTGTTGAAAACCTGTATAATTTTACCTTCCAGTTAACACGTTTGCCCTACTTGGCATATCTATGCAAGTAAAATGCATCATTACCAGTGGTTGTAATGGGACAAAATATGAAAAGGTGATTAAAACATTTGCATGGAACTTGCAGAGTTTGTATCAAGCTTGGTTTTATTTTTAGTTTAGTTTTGAGATATATGCCTTCTTCTGGATTGGTATTTTAAATAGAAATCATTAAATGGAAACAAAATGCAGAAACTAATATCCATAGAAGAAAATGTTATTTCAGCAACATTTTCTATGAAACGGTTTTGAAGTTGTTTCATTTTATAAATATCCATGTGATGTATAATGTTAACCTATTTTGAACCAACAGGCATCATTTCATTTAGCTCAGTCTTTATAGGGAAACCGATGCCTCAGGTTATTTCTAATACTTTAGTTTTAGAAATAACTAAAGTATTAGAAAGTTTAGTTTAGTTTTAAAATAATGATTGTAGCCTCATTTACTTTTTACTGTTTCTTGTAGGTTTGTTGACGCCCTGAAGCTGCTTCATGTTGTAAGTAACCACACATGCGACCAAAATGTCCTTTTTGTCCATGCAGAAGAACTTTTGTTTTTGTTGTGACAATAGCAGAGTCTTGTTGGGCCGAGCGCCTCAAAGCTGCCTGAGCTCAGTTTCTCCAGATGTGTTTCATTAGAGAAATAAATGGGGGCACTCCCTGAGCAGCGTAAACACCATCAGTTTTGTTTTTTCACATTCCTCTTGGTATTTCCCAGATTGTCAGTAAACTCATATGGAAGAAATGTGTTATTTAGACTGACAAACCTCTCCTTCCCTCTAAGGAATGTAATCTTTAATCAAAGGCACAGACAAATGATTATGAGTTTCCTCTTCAACATTTCCTGTGAGGTGTTTGTTACAAGTGACAACGCACATTAAAGAATGCAGGTATTTCGTATATGTTGACAGACAACAATCCCTACCCTGTTACTTTATACATTTGTCTTAACTCTTGCCCTGTTTTATTTAAACCTTTAGTGACATGAAAACTATTTATTTAATTATTATGAAAAGCTTTCAATGAAACCTGCAACACCCAGAATTGACACTGATGGATTTAATGTTCAATAAAAACCTAAAATGTGACTTGATATTTAAGCTAAATAATGCTGCTAGCTGCATCTAGTAATATGTTACACCTAGATCCACTTATGTTTGAGTTCAGCACATGTCATTGCCTTTATTATTGTTTGTATTGGTGACCAGCTGTGCCCTCTCAGGCTTTGGGCCCAGGTTTTACGTGTCTCTTTGTCTTAGAGGCATGTTTGGAAAGCCACTGAGGTCACCTTGACATGCGCCAGTGGCGATGGTCTGTCTTACTTCAAAGCTTGGATGTCTGGAAGATCTTCACTTTGAATTTGGAACTGTTGGACACCTTGGAAAAAGTTTTGTTTTTTTCCCCCCACAAATCTGAAAAACAAAAACAGACTCTTTTGGAACTTCTTTCAAAAATGTACAACTTAGCAGAGCTAAGATGTAAGAAAAGCATGCATTGCATCAATTTCTTGATGGTCTTCAGGCCTTGAAGTGATTCTATTAGGCCCATGAAAAGCACATTTTGATTTAACTACTGCAACAACAGCTACAGGTTGGAGCAGTTGGCAGGATATTGCAGCAAGAAAGTCTCGGGTTTGAAATGAAGCCTCTGGATTTTCTGCCTGGCGTTTGATTATTCTCTCTTGAGACATGCGTGGTTTCTCTCTAGGTACTCTGGTTTCCTCCCACAGTCAAAAAAACAACTAAGCGACTCTAACTTTTTACTTTTAAGACAGCGCTTACACCGTAGTAATGAATACATTTGTCACATTATAGTGATTTATTTTTCTTTAAGAGAAGGGGAAACCCACCTGCATGGTCGGAAACTTCATGGCCATTTAATGAAATCTGGCACAACAAAGTCTTGAAGCTCCATCTGATGATTTAAGAACATCTTGAGCTCTGTCATTTCACCCCTTTACCTTCATGCCTTTTTGTAGTTTTGACTGTTTCGTACCCGACTCTTTCTGCCACAAAATGCAGCTTCCTGCCACAGGATGTGTCTATTTGACCATGCTTTAGTTTGTTTTTGTCATGAGGGACGTGCAACTCTAATATATAATATGTGCTGGCAGAAAGAAGGCTGCTCAGAGTTCTTCCGTTTGTTGGGTTTTTTGTTTGTCACCATTTGCCTTTATCTCAGAGTTCAGCAGCTAGAAAAAGTGTTAGAGGAAAGTGACACATCCAGTAAATGTTCCAGGAAAGAAATTAAACCTAAAGCATCAAATGCTTCTAAACTCTGGAAAGTTTAATATGTATGAAACCATCAGATTTTAAAAGTTTAATGCCAGTAATCAGCGCATCCCTAATCAGACGTTTGTCATCGTCATAAAAGTCAAGTCATCCAAATGAAAATCGGGACAGAAATAATTTGAAATATGATGTTTTGCAAATTCTTTTGAAAATGAAAAACTATTGAATTCATGTATTATTTATTATTAATTAATTTGTTCAGGCGAATGGTTAAGAAATAGTTTTACATCTAGGAAGGGAACAAAATGGAGGCGAGTCCTAAATCTCACAATGTTGCAGTGGACAATTTTCTTGTTGCTAATTAAATAAAAACTTTTAAATTATTTACCATTCATTTCATACAAATGTAGTTTTGTTTACATCAAGTCCGAACCTTTCTGGAACAGAAAAAAGACTCAAACATACTTGCTTTTCCCCCCCATTGTATTTTTTACATCCTTATTTTCTAAAACATACATGCAACCTTGTAGTTGATATTTGCAGGAAAAAAAAGGTCATGAAATGAGAGCATAGTTGGGCTGAATCATGTGGGCATGAACAGGAAGTGGTTAAATCCCTGATATCTGCAGAGGAAGAATGTCCAGTAATGCAGAACAGTCACATATTCAGATCTGGTGTTTGGAGAACAAAAAAATAAATAAATAAATAAAAATCGACCAAAAAGAACACCACAGCAGTTTGTTGGCTTTGTTGTGGGCTGCATGTAGTTTTAACAGAATTATTTACTCTCTGTTATCTGTTCTCTCTGCAGAGTCATCCCTATTTTTTATCCTCTTTTCCTGATTTGCTGCCAAAACATTTCCATGTGACCCAACTTTTTCTGCTGGAGCAGAAAGTGTTCACCACAGGAGTTGTTTTTTTCCTGACACTTTGACTAAAAAGCAGTTTTATTTGCCACCTGCCCTATAAGCCACTTAAAAGACACCACATCATCTGAAAGATTTGCTCTGTTGCACCTCTGGCTTCTCTGCCCTTTTGTTTCAGCCTTGAATCATAGTTTTGGGAAATGTAAGACATCTTAATGCGCAATCAGCTTGCGATGTAGCCAGAAGACTTCCTCTTTGGTCTTCTTTTAAAGAAAACTTTAGTATGGCTGAGTCAGTTTTAAGGCAAGGGTTAGTAATTTGCAGGAAATACGATGACTCAATGACAACCACATTATTCAGCATAATGCTGTCTTATGTGTGTGTGACTTCCTGAATTTGATGTCATCTTGTCTGACCAACAGGACTTCCGTGAGGCCGTGCACAAGGCATCTCGTCAGAACGGGAAGCCTGTGATTGAGGAACGTCATCTCAACCAGATCCTGTACTATCTCCCTCAGCTCTATGAACTCAACCAGGATCTGCTTAAAGAGCTGGAGCAGAGAGTTGCCAACTGGTATCAAGTTATTTTATATTTATGAATTTTCAGATGCACAAATGTGTGTGAGTCCCTTTAATATCAAACCCACGAAAAGCTGTGAATTTGACTAAAAGTCAGGCTTTACAGCAGCAGGTTTGTTGCTGCTACATAGATGTTGCTACTGTTTAACACCTGTTTAGTGACGTTGTTTAGTACTTATCATTAACCAGATAAGTCTTGTGTTTTTTATTGCAATTATATCCCTGCATGATGAATAAGCTATTAATGCAAGTCTGGTGGCCATTGTCTAAGGATGAA
Source organism: Phalloptychus januarius (assembly GCA_902982915.1). Classification (NCBI taxonomy): domain Eukaryota; kingdom Metazoa; phylum Chordata; class Actinopteri; order Cyprinodontiformes; family Poeciliidae; genus Phalloptychus; species Phalloptychus januarius. The sequence continues at coordinate 13,448,303 of CADWAE010000471.1, read as the reverse complement.
GCCATTTAACAACATGCAAGTGGATAAAATAAAAAAATATAAAATTAAGCCAAGTGGTTAGCATGAAGACCCATCGTGGTTGAAAAAAATTAAGAGGTCATGATTTCTAAACTAACACACTGATTGGACGAGAGAGAAACTGTACAGCTGATGAGAGTGAGATTGTTTTTTTTTGGTGACCCCCAAACATTGATTTAAAGCCATCTTGCTCTGTGATCAATGGTGGTTCAGGGATCATCACAGGCAGGTGTTTCTTCAACACTTGAGCTTTTATGTTGCGTATCAGGGATCAGTTCAAACACATCAAAATACTTGAAAAGGTCGTGGATTTGTTTACTCTGTAGAGTTGGTGTGTTTGGAACGGTCATTTGAGCAAGACAACAATGCCAGCAAGCAAGCAACGTCTAGTTTCCATACCAATAAGACTGGCATTGAAAAATGGCCAAACGTCAATGAAATAGAAACCATGATGCCTATGAAGTAAAACTAAGAACTACAAAGGAATCGTGGGAGTTAGTCCAATCGTCTTGGGCTGGTAATCTCTGCTTACAGGCGACAGAGATCTGTCGACTCCGTTCAACAGATATGCGAAGCAGTTCTCAGACACTGTAGATAAACAGATAAATACTAAATTGGTGTTAATCGGGAAAACAAAATCTTCAAGCTTTTTCCAGTTTTAATTTTTGAGATTGTAAAGAAATATGTAGACATTGGAAACCACCAGAACTTCAGGAACCACCTCTTTAGACCGAGTTGTCTCAATTTGTCTCTTGTACAGGGATGAGAGTTCTCAGGTGGCTGATATCTTCCTAAAGAAAGGGCCCTATCTAAAGATGTACTCCACTTACATCCGCGAGTTCGACAAGAATGTGGCCCTACTGGTAGAGCAGAGTAAGAAGAACTCTGCATTCGGCGCAGTGGTTAAAGAATTTGAGGTAATCCCGCTGGCCAAACCAGTTTGGGGAGGTGCATCCGTGTTGGTGGCATTACGTTGTTTGTGTTAGAATAGAAGGGTGTAATTTTGCTTCTGAAAACTGTCTCTTTTTTTGTTTTATCAAGGCAAGTCCTCGCTGCGCCAACTTAGCTGTGAAGCATTACCTGCTGAAGCCGGTTCAGAGAATCCCTCAGTACCAGCTCCTGCTCACAGGTACGTCCAACACAAACATTTTCATGAATGCACAAGGTCTTTGTGCATTCATTTCGCTTAAAATCTTATCATTGTTGTGGAATACCAACTGTTTGTGCCCAACAAGGTCTCATCTTCTACCCCATTCTGCCCTCTAGTGTCTAAAGCTTAAAAGTTAGCCCACTTCAACAGTCACCCGTTATTAAAGATCTGCCTAAATCAGATTTAGTGACATAACAGAAGCTTTTGAAGTGTTTTGTACGTAAAACGGATCAAGTCCAAAAATGTGTAAAATGCTCCAGGCGTCACCTTTGTGTAATTACATTACATAAGCACCTGCAGACCCTTTCACCCAGGGTTGTATTTCCACAACATTCCTGGAATTTACATCTCCAAAAGGCGATTAGTTGGAACCCGGGGTGGCAAATTCAAGTTTTCCCTTCATGCGCCTTCGCTGTTGAGCCTGAATCTAAAATCGTTTTTCCTCTTTTGCAGACTACCTAAAAAATCTGTCAGTAGACTCAGATGACTACAAAGACACAGAAGGTAAGCTCAGAGCTGTGTCTTATTGCGTAATGTAAAATTGCAAAAGTATTCTTATTGTATATTTTTTTTCCCCCATTTTGTGACATTACAGCTACAAACTGCAATGTTTCTTAATGGGATTTTATGTGCTGGTTCATAAGTATGAAGTGGGAGGAAAATGTCAGTGGATATCAATTTTTAAGCATAAGACAAATTCATAATTGGACTAAGGTCTGGACCGTTCTAGAGCAATGTCACTTGATCTAAACTCTAGATCTAGATCTAAAAGGCTCTAAAGGATTTCTCTGAGCAGTGCCTCTTGGTCAGCTTTAAATGTCTTCCTATCAAGCCTGTCTGTCCTGCTTTGTATTTTTTTTAAAAAATGACCTATATGACAAATTGTGAAGGGAACTGCTTTGAATGGATTACATTGAGCAAGGCACTGTGTGATCATCATTGCAGTAGAATCAATGTGTTTAATCTGAAAACGTGAATTAAAACATTAATTAATGTTTTCTTAATCCAACCAGCTGCCCTTGCTCTTGTGAAAGAGGTGGCCAATCATGCCAATGACATCATGAAACATGGGGTGAGAGCTGCGTTAAAACATGTGGGAATTTTGATAACATAAATATGAAACACCTGTAAATGCTGCTGCTTTCATTCCAGGATAACTTCCAGAAGCTGGTTCAGGTCCAGTGTCGTCTGAACGGCAACCATGAGATTGTCCAACCAGGACGGGTGAGACACTGAAGAATCAGTCTTAGTCTTCAGATAACATTGTTTGATTAAAAACGGTTGGACCAAAGCAGCTAAATTAAAGAAACATGTTTATGCTCCAGATCTTCATCAAAGAGGGCGTCCTGATGAAGCTGTCCAGGAAGGTCATGCAGCCCAGGATGTTCTTTCTGGTAGAGTTCACTGCTACCTCCTTTATATTCCTTGTTTTCTGGATTTAAAAAAAAGTAATGCAAACACAAATATGCTACTTATCTCTACCAGCTCCGCAATCAGTCCAGAAAGAAAGGCTTTTTAAATTTATTTATTTTTTTTTCAAATGCAGCAGAACATTTTGTGATTTAAGTAACACTGTGGCCCAATATAAGGAGCTTATATGTCAGAATTAAGCTGTCATCAGATCAAAGCTCACAACAAAGAATTACTCTTTTTTTTTTTAAGTACCATGCAGACATTCAGCCTAAAATTAATCTTCCCTTTAATTCCTCTCCTCTGTCTTGTCGATTAGTGCTATTTTAAATTAGATTACCGTATGATAACTAATTAATTCATTGTCATTCATTTAACTCTTTATTAAATGATGTAATCTTTCAATATTGGAATTTTATAACAACCTCAAGTGGTAGACATATTTTCCTACATAAGATCAGAAAAACGTCCTCTAAAGTGTTTCAAACCGAAATCAAATTGCCAACATTTAAGCATGAGGTTTCAAAAATCATTCAACCAGGATCACGTCATTAAATGGAGCACCACAGTAATTTATCTATGTAATTAAAACCTCAACTTATCCTAAAATTGGATTCCACATGATAAATCTGTCAGGTAGGAGGAAAAAAAAAAGATTTGCTCTTCATATTCTGAGTCTGTAGAGAAACCAAAGTTATTCTGCTGCATAAGAGAACGAGAAACCGCTACATCCGTTATGCTACGTCCGTTATGCTACATCTGTATTGCATCATAAAACTTCTGCCTCTTTTTTCTGTCTATCTTTTAGCTCAGCGACGTGTTGCTGTACACCACCCCTGTTCAGCATGGCCAGTTCAAGCTTAAAAACATGCTGTCTCTGGCTGGGATGAAGGTGAGAGCTTTGCCCTTTTCTTGAGTCCTCCTAGTATCCATGTAATCACATTCATATGAGCTCGATGAGCTTCATGCTGCTAACGCCGTTCACAATGCTAATAATTGCAGGTTAGCAAACCCAGTCAAGAGGCCTATCAGAATGAGCTGAACATAGAAAGTGTAGAGCGCTCCTTTATTCTTTCTGCAAGGTAGGTTCGAAAAAGGCTTTTTGTTCTTATAGTAATATCCATCACTGACATGAGATCACTCTGTCCATTTCATGTGGAGGGTTTGACCTTTTCTCTTTTTATAGTTCGGCTGCAGAGCGAGATGAATGGCTCAAGACTATTTCCTCGGCCATCAGTGAATATACAAAGAAGAAAATTAGCTTTATGTCTACCAATAAGCCAGCTGAGGTAAGAATATTTTTTGGCATATGCTTTTCTGTTTTGTGATCTAAAAGCATATGTCACTGTGATTTAAACACTCAGACTTTAACGTGTGCGATTCAGGAGTGAGTGGGAACTTCAGTGCATCATTTTTGCTTTAATCCAGGAAAGTTTGGGCGAAAGTGTTGATGGTCCACCTTTGGGGTCCACAGCCCCCATTTGGATCCCAGACACAAGGTCCACCATGTGCATGATCTGCACTTGTGACTTTACCCTGACGTGGAGGAGACACCACTGCCGCGCATGTGGAAAGGTTTGCGGACAAATAGATGCAGGGTTCATTCTTTTTCTTTTTTTTAATTTCTGCACTTTAAGGACAAGTATGATTTCTGAAATAAATGTTATTATTGTCAAATAAGAAATATAGATTACCTCTTTCAAAAGAACTACGCAGCTGTTTTATATATCCAATAGAAAATGTACAGTGCCTTGCAAAAGTATTTGTATACATTCTTGGCTTGACACAAAGTGGTGGGTAGGTGTGAAGTTATAGGAAGTGACATGTTAAATATATTTACAAATGAACATCTAAATAGTATAAAACCCAGTGAAATCAGTCAAATAATTAAACAGAGTTCAAAATGAGTTTTGTTAAAGAACATCACTGAACAAACAGCACCATGGTAACACAGGGATAAAGTTTTGCAAACATTTTAAGCAGAATTAGCTTTTAAAACAATTCCCCTGGCTTTGAATGAGTTCTGTTTCATCCACAAAGGTCAAAAGCACCATGGTGATAATGTTTGGAGGAATACACTTTGTTCTGAACAAACTATTCCCACAGTGAAACATAGTGGTGGGAGCGTCATGCTGTGGGGATATTTTTCAACAGCAGCTGTAGGAAAACTGATCAGAGTTGAAAAGAAGATTGATGGAGTTAAAATCAGGACAGTCCTACAAACTAAGTTAGTCTGCAAAATACTTGCTCCAATTCCAGCATATCGATGTCCTTACACCCGAACCAGAGCTACGCTGAAAAGGCTTGGATCAAAGCATAACCTAAAATGGCCCATCTAAATCCAGACCTATAGCTGAATAAGGATCTTTCTTAAAAATGTATATTCTTGAACGCTCTTTCTTCAGCCTACAGCTATTTTGCAAAAAAAAAGGCAAAATAGTTGTAGGTTCCTAGATGTGAAAAGTGGGAAGAAACAGATGATTAGATGAAATTACTGAACTGAAAACATGTAGACTATTTTATCCAAAACATTTTTTTTTTTAAAAACTGCATCTTTTTCTTCCACTTCAGTCATGAACTACTTTGTGTTGCTCTTTCTTAAGAAGTGGCATCAAAACACAGTGAAGTTATTAGTTTATTTTAAATGTAAAGAGATTGCAGGTTGTATGTTTACTTTGGTAGGAACCTGAGAAAATTAAAAAGGTTTATTTGGAGATTTTTGAAGTGCTGTCTTGTGAAGTAAGCTGTCATAAAAAGATATAATATCAATGTTAGCCTGTCTGGAAAGTAAGTAGCAATCCTAACAAGCTAACATTATTTAACTGGATGAAATAACATCCACTCTAATGATGATTTGTTAGGAAAACAGTAGCCTAAGTGTTCATATCATTCAGACGTCTATCCCACTGATTTGAACATTTTCAGTTTGTTTGCTGAAGTCTGCTATAACAGATGTTGTACAGCTAACTAGCTTGTTAGCTTCCCCTACTACTTATTTGCTTTTCCACCTTTCCAGTGATATGTCATCTTTTTACATGTAAGGGAACATTGCTAAAAACATATCAACACTTAAAATTAAAGTGCTTAAACAAAACAACAGGTTTATGTATGAGCGTTTATGTCTTGTAACATATGACCGAAATGTTTCTGCGGTTTGATCCCCTCAGGTGGTTTGCCAGGCTTGTTCCTCCAATAAACACTGCCTTGCATATCTGAAGAAGCAGTCGGCACGAGTGTGTGACCAGTGCTTTGACATTCTTCAACATAAAAGTAAGCCCGAACATGTTTAGAGTCATTGCTTTCAATCCGATACCAACACATTGCCATTCTTGCATATTCTTCTACCCTCTCAGGGAACCTAAGACAGACACTGGAGGTTCATAAACATGTTCTCAGAGTTAAAGCGTTCTCTGTTCAACAGGTGAAATTGCCTCAGCAGCAACATTGTCGCCTGGAAGCAAGGCAACACTTGCATTTAACAGAAAACATAAGAGAATACCTGCAGCCCTGAAAGAGGTAACTGATGCTTTGTCCTGATTTGAATGACACTTTATTCACACAGTGCTTCGCTAAAGTATTCATGCTCCACACTCTTTATATCTTGCAATGAAAGTCGTGTGACTTACCCGAACACAACAGCCTTAATAATCTGAGAAGCCTAACTTATTATCAGTTTTATAAAACTAGAGAAGAAAAAGTAAACTTTCTATAAATACAAATGTGTGAAAAGCTGTTTGTTTTTTGGTGAAGTAAAAAGCACAGTTTTTTTCTTTTCTTTTTATGTTTAGAACATAGAAGAAAACTTTTATAACAAAGGAGAGAAAATGTTGAGAGGAACTTATCAGTTCCTTTCATTTCTGTCAAGAATTATCCAAAAAGAACAATCTATATTTGATGCATATATTAACTAAAAACTACTGAAACTGGCCCTTATTTTTTTCTTTATACCTTAGAAAATTATGTGTTACAATATAAGTATTATCCAAGGTTATTCAGAGCTTGTGTGGAAGACCTAAAAAGCAACATTAGAGCCACCAGTTGCACTTTCTTGTGATAAATCAATATAAAGTAGAAGCAAAACTACACAAGTTATTTTATGAGTAAAAATCTGTAAAATAAGCCATCCATTTTGTATCAGGCCCTTTTTACTCTGATACAGCAAAATAAAACTTTAATCTTTGATTTGAATCAATTTCAACAAAATACTTTTGCTTTAAAAGGGCACTTTGTAGAAAATGCACAACACAATTATGAATATTCACTTTCTCATGTCCTTTGAGGACTGACACTAAAATAGCTTATTATACCGTCACAACATGAGAGCTTTTTTTTAACTGTATAGACATGATAACTCACATGACTGCCTCTTCTTTTGTCTCAGGTGTCTGCAAACACAGACAATTCCTCCATGAGTGGGTATCTGCAGAGGTCAAAGCATAATAAGAAGCAGGGGAAGAAGCTGTGGTTTGTCATTAAAGACAAAGTCCTATACACGTACGCTGCTAGTGAGGTATGCACATCTCACCTGGTTCATCCGATGCAGAAAGACGCGTGAACTAGCCTGATATTTACCTTTGCTTTGGTTCTACGTCCAGGATGTGGCAGCCTTAGAAAGTCTGCCCCTGTTGGGCTTCGTGCTAAAAGTGGATTCCTCTCAGAAGCAGCAGTTTAATCTCTACCATAAAAACACACTTCACTACGTTTTCAGGGCAGACGATGTCCAAACAGCCCAAAGGTACGTGCAGCAGATAAATGCAGCTTGCCGTGGCACATTGAGACAGCTAAAAAATGTTTGTTCCTTTTTTTGTTTTTTTTTTGATAGATGGATTGACACGTTCAAAGAGGCAGTTGTGTTGTAACATCTGTTGAAGATCTGAGTGGAGGGGTTTGTATTTTACCTCAGTGCTCCATAGTTTTTACAAAAAAAGAAAAAAAGTCTTCTGGAGGCACCATTTTAGCTGAAGTAACTTTTTTCCCCCCCCATTTTTATCTTTAGGTTTTTTTTTTTATTTCTGTAAATGTGATTTTTATATATGAGCAAAATTCTTCTTCCTACCGGATTTATGGTATTTCTTTGAGTAAGAGGAGTATTCATTAATGTCAGGCTCTTGTCTTAGACAAGGAACTTGTTAATGACGGCTGCAAATTTATGAAAAATGTTGGACCTATGTTTTGTTCCAGCTTTAAAAGGTCTAATAAACTGTGCAAAGGCTGTTTATTGTTCCCTGATACCACACTGTGACTGTATGAGGCTACACGTTTTCAACACCCATTGTAAAAAAACATTATTGTAAATATTTTGCACTTAAGTCACTTAACTATGTACAAATAGTACACATTTGTACTATTTGCATGTAAACTGAGAAATAGGAGATGACTGTAAACCAAATAAAATCTAACTTCTGTGAATATTTGCATCATTGCTTTTCACTTTATTGCACTGTCTGCAAGGGTAAACACCTGGTGTTTACTAGAAAGTACAGAAAAATCCTCATGTTGTGTACTCTGTCATTTACAAAAACATGTACCAGCTTTACTAATTTTGTATAATTTACTTTTTACTTAAGGTATCTAATAGTTTCTTTTGTTTTTTTACATTGCTGTGACTGTCTCTGGTTTGCAGAAATGGCTAAATTCAGTCATGTTAGAGGTTTTTTGAACATGAACCTGTTTTAGGTCATTCCACAACATCTCAAGCTATAAAACCAGTCTTTTGGAAATTTTTCAGAGCAGATTTTGAAATAATGTATCAAAGTATCTGTAAACTAAGGAGCATATATACATTTTCCTTTAGAGTTTCTTGGTACAGGACACAATTTTATGGTTCCTTTAATTGGAGAAAATCATCCAAGTCCTGAAGCAGACCCTACCATGATGTTTGACTGTTTTTATGAAATGTTCGGCTATTTTCACGCCATATTTAATAGGCTTTTTCTGACTCATTGACCCAATGCCAACAAAAAACATTGACCCAATGTTTTTCGTAGTTAAAAAATGGAAATGGCATCATAATGGTAAAGCATTAATAATGATTTAATTTAATTTCGGAAGGAACTATTAAGACCCCACACTTGCTGATTTGCAGCTCCAACTTTGAGAACCACTTACGAAAAATGCTGAAGTGCTTTTTCTAGCGAATAAACAAATTTCAGTGAGGTGAAGTGAATTAGATGGCTTAAAAAGAGACGCATGCCAGCAGTTACAAAAGCAGTACAAACAGAAGGAAGATCTAGAGTGTAGCATTACACTGTTTTATTTTGTTTTATTACATTAACCCATACAAAACAATATTCAGTCACTTTCTGGGATACACATGCAGTTAAACAATCCTGAAAGAAAACAAAAAACAAATGGACTCAACAATCTGAAATATGAGAGGTAGTCTATAGAAGCACACTTTAAGCACTGAATCCAAAAAATTTCTGACTTTTAAAAACTAGATACACATATGATCAAATTAAACTTAAATCTACATGTATCTATTTCAAGCAAGTAATTTAAGCAAAGCACACCTACGTAAAGTTCAAGATTGTTATTTTTACCTTTATTTTCGCATTCTAAGTATCGAGCCACCAGCATTATTTGCAGACAACCAGTAAAGCAGTCAGATGCAGAGCTGACAGACCGTCAACACACCGCAGCCGCTGTCATACATAAACCGCAGCAACGTTAATGCGCATGCGCATCTAACCTTGATGGATAAAAAAAAAAGGTCACGAACTCTGACCCTCTCGACAACTGCAGAAAACACTTTCAATATTATTGCATTGAAAGCAATACATTTTATTACATATCGGATTTTCAAAAGGTAAGAGGCATTCGTTACTGCGAAAGTACGCGAGACTCATGAGAGAGTATCGCGCTGTTGGAGAAGCAGGAAGGAAGTTGCCATTAGCTATTAGCTAACAACCAGCTAACATAGCTTGTCATAGTCTGGAGCTACACTGAGGTCTGGTATGTGTATGCTCCTACAAAGTCTTACTTTTTTACTAGGCTCATGAGCCAGTAGGTGGACTATAAGAGGCGCTGAGCGAAGGCAATGTTGTTAAAAGGTGACAGCTAGTTAGCTTAGCAGCGTCAGCTAATAGAGCTACTGCTACCTTCGGTGCTAGCGCTGCTCCATAGATTCCTAAATAAAGGCATCCATATTGCAGGTAATTGCCATATCAACGGTTTGCGGTATCAACCGGTCAGTTGTCTTGTTATTTAGATGATATGGGTGAAGATCCAAAGCCTCTCAAAACGGATTTTGTCCGGTTGTCGCAAACGAAACTCTCTGTTGGCATCACGGGCCTTGAACCCTAGTGTGCTTTAACCCTTCAATGTTGACCTTTCACCGACAGGAAAAGAAATACCTTTATCTTCCGTATAGATTTTAAGTAGCCGGCTGTCAGTGGCATGTGTTAATGTAGTGTTTTTACCACTCATCCGATATCACCGGACTCCGCTCTTGAGCGATTTTTGCGGGGTTTTGGCTAGCGGTAGCTCGGTTGCTTCCCGCAGGCTCCACATTATTAACACATTCTGACATCCAACATAATAAACCAAGTGGTTGCTTATACTTTCCGACCCGGGCAATTTTGAGTGAACTGACACAAGTGTACGTTTAATAAAAGATATATAAGCCAGATCGATGCTCTAGCGTGTAGCTTGTGCCATGTAGAGGGATGTGAATAAGATGCTAACATATAAAGGTCGAGGTAAAGTCTGATTGTAACGCAACCAGAATCTGTTTCTGCTGAGATAATGCTTTCATTGTTTTGGTTTATCATGCTGCTTCATGTCGGGACCAATTGTTTCTTGCGGCTGGGCATCAATACGTTAGAATATCAATAAAGTGTATTTATCTGTAGCAAGGGTAATTTGCTGATTTCAATGATTATGGCTCATAATAAACCCACTATTTCAAAATATCAATAACATTCTAAAGCCATAGGAACTTTAAGTCTTAATCAGATTATTAGAAAACTATTTGCACCTTGAAAAGCCTTTCCCCCCCCCATGTCCCAGTAGCATGAATCTGCATATGTTGTATGAATGTCATTATTTACCAGAATAAATAATAAGACTTCAAAATGACTGGTCTCTTCCTGTGATGATTTCTGCTGTACAGGTGTGTATGCCTCATGGGGCACTGATGTGAGGAGTGGCGGATGAAGGTGTGTGCAGTATTAGAATGGATGGACAGACTCACAAGATTCAGCTTGTGTCAACAGACAACAGCATGGCTTTAGGACATCGAATCCAGGTGAATGAGAGGCCTGTTCGCCCTTTATGCAATTCATGTTGATGTGTTTTTAGGCTCTAGATATTTGTAGATATTCCTCTTACACTTTGTGTATTACTTCCTCTGATAGATCGTAACTGATCAGCAGACCGGGCAGAAGATCCAAATTGTCACAGCACTAGAGCCATCCTCCCCTGGGAAGCAACAGTTCATCTTGGCGAACGCCGACTATTCCTCTGGCGGGAAGGTGATTTTGGCCAAGCAGGAAGGCTCTCCTAACAAGGTGATCCTCACCTCTTCAGACGGCTCCGGGGTCAACCAGCTGCTTTTTGCTTCCCCCGAACTGGCAGGACAGCAGATTCAGGTAAATGTCCAAAGCACATTGACCTCATCTCCGATTCTGTTCCTGTAAACAACAAGCCTCTCAAAGAGCATATGACTGAATCATGGGTCTGTTTAGTCAGCCTAAACCTACCGCAGCGTTTATTGTCTTAAATCATCCCGTTGTGCTTGTTTGTCAGTTTGTGACTGACGGCTCGGACCAGTCTATTGTCAAGCCTGTGGTGGAGTACTGTGTTGTCTGTGGGGACAAGGCGTCAGGTAGCACTCTACTCAAACACTGACATTATTTTTCTGTACTTTAAACCAGCTTTTTTTGTGTGTATGTGTGCCATAACATTTCCTTCTCTTTCAGGGCGTCACTATGGAGCCGTCAGCTGCGAGGGCTGCAAGGGCTTCTTCAAACGTAGCATTAGAAAGAACCTGGTGTATACCTGCAGGGGTTCCGGAGAATGTGCCATTAACAAACTACACCGAAACCGCTGCCAGTACTGCCGACTACAGCGCTGCATAGCTTTGGGCATGAAGCAGGATTGTAAGAGACCCTTTTTCACTACTCATCCACTTTTGCTAACGTGTTGGTGAGGATTCAAGCGCCTTACCGTCCGGTGCTGTGTCGTCTTCCAGCTGTGCAGTGCGAACGGAAGCCCGTCGAAGTTGCCACCAGAGAGAAGTCGATGAATTGCGCGGCCTCCACGGAAAAGATCTACATCCGAAAGAACCTTTGTAGTCCTCTGGCTGCCACGCCCACGTTTGTATCTGAGAAGGAAACAGCTCGGTACATAACATTCACCCCAATACAACACAGTAATATGTCCAGTTGACGTTGAACTATACATGCAATGTTGATGTCAAACAATAGATGTTCTGTTTCCATATTTATAGCAGAATAGCACATCGAAATAAAATATTTTAAATATGTCTAAAATGTTTTTTTAGACATATTTAAAAGCATCCTTTTTCTTGTTTATTTTTAGCTATTTAAATACGATAGTAGCAGAAGGTAATCAAACACCCAACTATTAAGCGGCAGTAGCTTCTTATTACTCAACTTGACTTTAATAACTAGATATCAGACGGGGACAATTTTGATTTTCTAAGCAAATATGATTTTAAAATGCATTTTATTTTATTTTAATGCAATTTTTGTATGTAGAACCAAATGCCAGCATCTATCCTAATTAGATAATTGTCTGATAATGCTTTATATGTACATATAAATCTAGCTTAAAACCCTTCTTTGCTATCACTGTTACTGGCGCTAAAAATAAACAAACAACGCTTATTTATACACGGGGGGAATTCCCTGATACAGTTGAACTTGTTCAATATGGTTGTCTGATAATAACAATAACCAATGTCTGCTTTCAGATCCACAAGTTTGCTTGAGTCTAGCATGTTGCTCAACATCCAGCAGCCCTTCCCTAAGCTGGAAAACACCATCCTGATTCCAGCATCCCCTGATAAGGTAACAGTCAATGTTTAGTATGTTTGAGTTGAATGGGTTTGTTTTATTGAAAGAAATTGATCTTCAAATATGTTGCTTTTGCCCAATTTTGTTATTTTGTAATTATATTATCTATGTGAATTTGTTTTTATTTCATTCTACGTTACATTTTGGTTCTTCTGATGACATAGAGAGTAGCCCTTTTACCAAATACATTTTTACTCTTCGGTCATTTCCTGGATGGCTACTTTTTATTTTTAATTGAGCAAAAATATATTGAAGTAGCACTACTCTTACTTGAGTACAATTTTTGGAAATGTGTGTAGTAGATTCATAGGTATCTAACTTCTCTTATTTATGAAACATCTATTTAGAAAGATTGTTGAAGGATCTCTCTTTTCGACAGGACGATCTATCTCAAGGGGATCTTGGCACTTTGGCAAACGTAGTGACATCACTCGCCCACCTCAACAAGACCAGGGAGCTGAGCGACGGCGGGAATGACGTGATCGGAGCCGAAACGCTCAGCAACGGCGACGGCTCCATGACGGACATCAAAGTTGAAGATCACACTGCGAGTGACATCACCAGGTGAGAGTTAGACGCCTGTGACGCTTGTTGACGAGTTCATAGGACTGAAAGTAACGACTGGATTTGTCCGGAGTGAAACCCGGGGGCCTGTTTTTATGTTTTCTTTTTGCTCTAGAAGCTTTAATTGAATTTCTTCCATGTGGCTTCTGACTCCAATCATATGAATCTTATTCGATTTTCCCAAAAGGTTCCATCTTGTATTGGAATGTCTATTCCAGTGCTTTTTTTTTTTTTTTTTTTAAATGATAAATGTCCTCTTTTCTTTAAGCTAAACGTAAGAAACAAACAAAAAACTTTTTAATCTCTGCCTATTCTTGTATTTTTTTATGCGCAGAGCTTTCGACACGTTGGCCAAAGTCCTACATCCTGACGACGGCTCGGCCGGGGAATCTTTAGAAACCACCATGCAGCTGATGTCGGGAGACCAGTCGGGTCCAGTGGTGGAGCTGGATGGGCCTCTGCTTTCTGAGACCCACATCCCTTTCAAGGTAAAAGCAGAACTGTTGCACTAAAGCACCTGCTCGTGTCAACACAAATTTACTCTAGTTTTTTTTTTTTTTTTTTGTGGTTTTTAAGATGCACAATGTCGTTGTGTTTTACCCCCTTTATGCTTCGAAATGATTTCTCTCCAGCTTATGATGCCTTTGCCGGTACCAGAGTACCTCAATGTCAACTACATCTGTGAGTCGGCGTCCCGGCTACTTTTTCTCTCTATGCACTGGGCACGCTCCATACCTGCCTTTCAAACCTTAGGGTAAGATGATGTCTACTGTTTTAGTGATTAGTTGTTTAGATTTGGCCAAAATTCTTTCAAATTTCAGTGTATTTTATTAGGGTTTTGTGTCACAGTCACCCACTTGGTAAACAGGGTCCATCTGTGTAAAGAGAGAGCAAAATTATTTGTTGCACTGCCATTTATTGTAAAACATGGCTGTGGCAGCATTATGCTACGTGGATGCAAGTTATTGATTGCGTCACTCTAAAGTTGATTGATCTTATCAGTCAACTAATAATTAATTGATAAGCAGACTTTTTTTTAAAAAAAACCTGACATTTCTGTTGCATTAAGTGGACCGACCGTCTTTCCAGAACATAAAAGCCTACATTTTTATAAGATGCTAAATTAAGAAAATAAATAAAAAACATATTACATTTTAACATTATTTTTAAATATTGACTGAGTAAACAGAAACAGGTTTTTTAATATGAATAAATTTAGACATACTTATAAAAATATAAAAAAACAGGAACCTTTTAGGTTGCTGACTCGAAAAATAAAAGATGAAAGGAATAAAATATGTGAAAAATTCCCTACGAACAGGAAGATATTCACATTGAGACGCTGTCTGTGGCTACTCCTGAAGGAATATTAAACCTTTGCTCCACGAAGTGCATTAACTCACAAAAACACATAAACCCTAGTGAAATGTATCAGACTCTTCTTTTCTGGCCACACTTTATTGGACATATGTCTGTGACTTCTTCTTTTTTACAGTGGTCAAGACAATGACATTAACTTGATGAAAGCCTGCTGGAATGAACTTTTTGCCCTGGGCCTGGCACAGTGCTCCAACATTATGAATGTTGGTACCATTCTAAGTGCTATTATCAACCATCTGCAGACCAGCTTACAGGAAGGTAGGAGTGCGCTGTGTGTGGCTGCAAGCATCCATTAACAGAGTCGAATGTCTGAAATGGGAAGTCATTTGATTGTGCTGAGTTTTAGTTGTTTTTTTTTTAACACAGTTGTCCGTTTTGTCCCGTATTTAGAAAAGCTGTCCCCGGAGAGAGGAAAAGTGGTAATGGAGCACATCTGGAGGATGCAGGAGTTCTGCAACAGCATGTCCAAGCTGTCCCCAGACTCCTATGAATATGCCTACCTCAAAGCTATTGTTCTCTTCAGCCCTGGTGTGTGAAATCAAGTTGTTGTTGTTGTTGTTGTTATTAAAGCATGTTTAGTACATTCCTTTTCCTTTACTCCGTGCACGCGTTGTTTTTGTGCTAGATCACCCCGGCATAGATAACATCCCACAGATCGAGATGTTCCAGGAAAAAGCGTACATGGAGCTGCAGGACTACGTTACGAGGACGTACCCCGAGGACTCTTATCGGTTTGTACTTGCGTGAAGCTAACGGTGCTGAAAAAAGCAGCGGTGCTGCCAGGCCAGCTGTTTACTCGCCGTTTTAAAATGGGACAGATTGATGATGTCGTCCCAGATGTGCTTCCTTCATGTATTTTTTTTAGATCCATGTCTCCTTTCTGCCTCATTACTCCCAGGTTATCCAAGCTGTTGCTGCGTCTTCCAGCCCTCAGGCTAATAAGCGCAGCTGTCACGGAGGAGCTGTTTTTCGCCGGGCTCATCGGCAACGTGCAGATTGACAGCATCATCCCTTACATCCTCAAGATGGAATCCACTGATTATAACAGCCAAGCGGCCTCTGGCGTCTGACAAACGGTGCCATTAACAAAGAGAAAAAGAAAGAAAAAACAGTCAACATTTGGATTGCAAAAGGTTGGCAAGCAAAGCATTTAGAGAACTCATCAAACCGGTTTTTGAATGAGTATAACAAACTAGATCCGTGGCTCGTTATCCGTTTTCAATTCTGTTTTCTCTCTTAGCTTCTCTCCTCCAGACACCGTCAGCTGAGCTCAGCTCGCTGACGGGACGACCTGCAGAGACTCTGGGAATTCAATTCTTAAAACCTGCATAGCAGATTTAGCTTTTTACTGTATAGTATTTTATGCTTCGTACCCTTTACGCCTTTGTTTTTCTGAAAAACTCATTTGTATTTTGATTGAAGCAGCATGGTTTGTTTTGTTGGGGGTTTTTTTTGTATTCATTACTTCTCCGACATGGCCATGATTTTTTTTTTTATGTTAGGATGGTTACGACAAAAGAAAATGTGAAATAAATTTGTGAGATCTTCTCATCAAAGGTTATTTATTACCTTTATGGCTCACTAGTTTGCTAATCCGAGGAATTAGCAGCATCTTAGCATCATGTGGATCTGAAGTAACTGTATATATATTTATATATAAAATGCACCAAAAAAGCTATACAGTCAACATTTGGTAATTTGTGTATTCTGTCATTTTGGACAAGGAAATGTTGATGGATAAAGATGGTCGTGTCATTTGAAAATAAAAACATATTTCAGTCTTTTTTTTTTTTTTAGTTGTTTCATAATCAAGGTTAAATTCTAGCTTCCAGGAACTTGGTAGTTGTTAAAGTTGGCCTTTAAATAAGTGTAAATTTAAGTGACCTCTGTGAAACTTGAGATACTTCCTCTTAACTCTTGCTTTTGTAAGCAGGAATTCCTGGGGGAAAAAAAATCAAATAACCAAAATGGACGACATCCACGATGATGATGATGGCAAAATTAAACTTCTCACCAATCACTGCAACTCTGAGAAGAACAAATCATGTGCTTAAAATGAGAAGATCGCAGGTAAACAGCCCATGAAGGAAGAATTTACACAAACATTTTGAATTGAGAACGTAATGAATGCTGACCCCTATAAAATGGCCTATATAAATCATTGAGCTGGTAAGCTTTGTAAGAAGCGTTCAGCATACATAGTAAAGTAAACATGCTTGCAGGCATTTATCAAGCTATTATAACCAACTCAATTAAGTTAAAATGATTCCGGAGTTTTGTGCATTCTTGGAAGCACAAGCCTCCTGACGACGTTTATCTCGGTTCCAAGTAGCCAATGAACAGTCCCGCATACGAGGTAAGCAACATAAATAAAGCTTCGTCCTGCTTCTCGGAACTCGCCTCTCCTTCTGTAAACAGCAGATTGTTTACATGCTCGTTCTGAATTAATAATGCCAAATCTCTATCCTGCCCCAGTGACTTATTGTGAGCAAGATGTTGCAGAGTGGGCTAGACTTTCAGTGTTATTAGCTGATGAATATTTCATTAGGGCTCAGCAGAGAGCCGTGTCTGCGAGCCTCTCTTTGCTTTAGACACCCTGAAAAGGCATTCAGCTAATTCATGCAGGAGTTTTGGTGATAAAAAGGTGATAAATAAGATTTCCTGCTCGGTTTTAGGATGCCATAGTGAAGTCTGTCTGTCAGCTGCTTTGGGTTGCTCTGTATGAACCATTAAGCTGTTCTCTCCCAAGCAGGGGCGTAGCTATTTAAAGGGTGGCCTTGGTGTCTCTCGCCCAAATTCGGTTCCCCTGCTAACTGTGTGAATGGCTAGTTGCTCTCAATCTTCCCTAGTTAATTTTATTTTTTTAAATTAAATGAAAAAATAAGAAATATTGAGAAATAATAGAGCACCATCCATTTAAAGTCTTTATATAAAATATTCTTAATCCCACTTCACCATATATGTTTTTTGGATGTGAGATAATACTAAAGTACTTTTACACCTCCACATGTAAATATATGATAGACAAAGTGATGCATGGTAATGAAGTGGAATATCACATAAGGTGAGTTACAGATGTATTCAAAATAAACAATGTTTCTTGCATGCTTCGTTTGTATCATGGGGAGATGCATTGCTAAACTTTTTTAGCATGAAGTTACACCCTTAGAAAAAAAATGCTGTTTCTGCCTACTTTGTACATCCAGAGATTGAAACTTCAGCACATTCTTCTTCAGAAAACAACTCAGGCTGGATGAAGAGCTTCTTTTAACATCAATTTTCAACAGGTTTTCTTCCACAATTGCCTTGTTAGCTCCGTCTGCCTTCCCGTTAACTATGTTAGCTTCCTTGCTACTGCTGGAGCATAATAATACCACCAGAAAGTTTAACTGATGGTGCATTCAGTGTTTTGCCTGTTGCCTAAAAAGCGACATTTTAGTCATTTCTGACCACATATTTGTTTCTACATAGCAAACTGCAAATGGTTACTTCCTTTTATTTTTCTCTCAGCGATGACTTTCCTCTTGCTACTCTTCTGAAACACCAGATTTGTGGCACTGAACAACCAATTGTTCTCCCATCATTCTTTCAGGGCCGCTGGTGCAACTGGTTGGTGGGGCTGGTCCTTCCTTCCATCCATCCATCCATCCATCCATCCATCCATCCATCCATCCATCCATCCATCCATCCATCCATCCATCCATCCATCCATCCATCCATCCATCCATTTTCCTACACCCTTGTCTCTTACTGGGGTTGGGAGGTGCTGGTGCCTATCTCCAGCTATCGTTTCAGGCGAGAATTTATTTATTGCCCCACAGTGGGGAAATTTAAATGCAGCTGCAGCAGCAACACATATTCACACAAAACATGACAAAGAGTTAAAAATGTCTAAATACACTGCACAAGATTATAGCACAAAAACTGCTGTGCAGTGATCAGATTTAGCCATTTATGTTTATGTGGCTGACATAAACAAAAAAGGTTTGACTTGACGCAGAGCAATCATGAAAAGTAAAATAAATCTAGAAAGCCAGTCAAACCTTTGAGTGTGACACATTAACTAACAATTGGTTGTTCTCCTTTTATATTTTGAGATGTTGTACATTTTATAAAGTTTAATTTCCGAACCACTAGTTAGTGGTTTTCCATTAACAAAAAAAAACTGTTTTTGCTCAGCATCTCTTTTATTCATCTGACATGCCGGGAGCAGGAAAATGAACAGACCCTGCCATGACAGATTTGTCACTATACACCCACTCACAATGTTTGGAGCAAGCAAATATAATATTACCAGTCTTATTCATGGATGCTTTTCACTCCATCATTATGTGTTTGAAATCTTCACTTCTAATAACTTCACAATAATTGAGAGCACATCTTATTTTAATCCGATCTTTTCACATGATTGCGTTCCACTTGTCCATGGCAGCCATGCACACATATGTAAATCTAAATGTGAATATGATATAAACATGATTCCTTAAACAGCAGCTGGGAATGAGAGAGACCCCGAGAGCTACGGTCTCGCCGTGGACACAGCTATGAAAACGCTCTGGCTGCTTCGCAATCGTTCCCAACAGTTCAGAATGACAAAGCCCCTCATTGAAGGGCTCTGGGATTTGTGATGCAACTCAGGCTTTTTGTGTTTCATGCAGGATGGATAAGCTCATTCCAAGTAAAATGAATGTGAGTGGAAAGACCGGCAGGATTGTTCCCATGGGAGGTGTGTTGCGAAACAACCTACCAGCACTGAAACAAACAATACACTGGTGTGAAAAACGTTTCTCTTCTTACAGACTTTATCTTGTTCTGTGCCACAAGAACAAGATCATTTCTGCCAAATGGCGAGACTGTCTTGCTCAGTGATTTGAGTTTTGTGTGACCAAAAAAGCCAACATTTTCCGAACATGCGCAATGTTCATTATTCCTCATTTCGAACATTCACCGATTCAAATCACATACTGTGGCTATTTCAGCTCCGTCATCATGCTTTATATTTGGACATTCCTGTCAAGCCCAGGGATTATTTACAAAAAATAATTAAACTGTCTCTAATTACCACTTGATGAACAAGGAGGGAACAACCTCACGGTTTTATTTTCTGCTACCAAGTGAATAACAATAGATGTTTTGGACCCTTTCTATTAAAATTATCCCCCATGATTAGAAATATAGTTGGTGAACTTTAGTAGCAGGTTTAACTTGGTGCTTACGCTACGATGCAGCTTATCGTACTTCTTATTTTTCCTGATAAGGAAACCAGCTTCTGCCTGACGACCATCGTTATTGATAAGGGCATATCTTCAAAAACATGTCATGGCAGCGAAAGACTGAATGACAGCCATCACACATGACTGAATACCATGTATGGAAAATACTCACCCTGCTAGTATTCACACTTCTTCCAAAAAAGGTTACACTTTTTTGTTCAAAAACAAACAGTAGGCTCTCCCTGGTTTATAGTGAGGCTTTAACTATCACATTTGGATATTTCTCTGCTTTCAAAATTTGCTTAAGCTTAGTGAGACATAGCTGTACAGAGTCAAATGCAGCTTGCAGAAGTTTTAATGATTGAAAACCTGAAGAAGACGAACAATAAATAACCATGTAATCTGCGTAAAGGTGGGATGTAGCATCAGGCAAGTTATCGCACACATAAATCGGCACTCCTTTTGAAACAGAAAGCAGGAAGAAGAAATTCCCAAAAGCTTGGACGCAGTGTCCTACCAGATAGTTTGAGAACCAGTTTACAGCCTGAACAGATACCCGATGTTGCAGTCGATTTACAGAGACGATATCAGCAGCATCAGTGGCATCTTATGAGCAGCACTTGTTGTACAGTAAAACCTTACTGGTGCTGTGGGAGTAAATCTAAAAACATTTTCAGCTGTTCCCTGACCAGTTTTGCCAGAACTTTGGGAAAGTACGCAAAATTTAGAGACATACTGACAGCTGCAAGGGCAGAGCAGGCTGCTGTACATATGCAGGGAATCTTCCATCCATTTTCCTTCACCCTTGTCCCTTACTGGGGTCGGGAGGGTTGCTGGTGCCTATCTCCAGCTATCGTTTCGGGCGAGAGGCAGGGTCACCCTGGACAGGTCGCCAGTCTGTTGCAGGGCAACACAGAGACAGACAGGACAAATAACCATGCACACACACACTCACACGTAGGGACAATTTAGAGAGGCCAATTAACCTGACAGTCATGTTTTTGGACTGTGGGAGGAAGCCGGAGTACCCGGACAGAACCCACGCATGCACACTACATGCAGAAAGACCTGAGCCGGGAATCGAACCCAGAGCCTTCTTGCTGCAAGGCAACAGCACTGGGCAGCCCTGCAGGGAATCTTATGTTCACATATTGTTAGGTTAAAGATGTAACATATGTTCTGCTGTGAAGTTGACAACTTAATCTTCACAATTATGGACTGCTTCGCACATTAAACCCTGATGAAATCTGCTGAATTTTGTTTCCAAATGTGTCCAGGTTCAGGGGAGGAGTGTAAATACCTTCGCAAAGCGCTGTGCTTTTTGCTCGACTGGTTTTTTTTTTTCAATCTTCCACTAATCGGCAGGCCGCTGAAAGGGTTAAGCCCTCCTCCCTCCTCTCCTCCCTCCTCCCTCCTCGCTCCTCCCTCCTCTCTGCAGAGAAGAACAGGCGGAGTTACCTTCACACACAGTTGTTGTATGCAAGAGTGCAGTCACCGTGTGCGGACACAGAGAGCATAAAACAAAACAAAAAAAAAAACACCCGGGGCTAAACGGACTGACCATGACTCGTCGGATCTCGGGTGTGAGTTGGAAACTGGTCCCGGTACCGAACTGAACCCCCCCGCTCGCGCCGCTCCGGCTCCAGATGGGAGGTTATTATGCCCGGGGTAAGCGTGTCCGTGCGAAGTTTGTCTGAAGAGGAGAAACACCTCAGCAGCAGCCGGATGGTGAGTAATACCAGAGCGAGTTTCTCTGCCCGGGCTTTTCTTCCAGAACCGAGCTGCTTCCCACGCGGTACCAGCGCTGCATTGTTGTCCGCGCGGCTCTTCGTCATGTGAGGCGCTAACAGCTGCGCCGCTTTAAAGCTCCACAGTTTCTCCAAACAAAGAGCTTCAAGTAACCCGGTTATGCATTTGGGCGGATATAATAATGGATGGAGAAGGTGCGGTGGAACATGAAGCCTGTGGGAGGCTGGCTGGGAAATATACGGCTCTGACAAGAGGCTGTCCAAGTGATTAATGAAGTTCATTATTTTCCTTATGCGCTTTTATAGATGTAAAATATATCACCGCGTCTTCTTTTCACACCAGTCCCATAGTGCAGCTACATCTGGTAATTTTCCTAGAATTTTTTTTTTCACTTTTTAATAGGTGATGAGCATCAAATGTGCCCAGAATTTTACTGCTCATTCTGGTTCCACCAAATGAAATTCAACCCAACAGTGGGTCAGTCTGTACAAACACAATAAACCTGAGTCATCAGCAACACAAAGTTAATTATCTAAACAGAAACTAAAAGAGTTGAGTAATGTAATTACAATGTGTGGATTATGAAGGTTTCTGTTTTTTTGTGGTCACTCAGTGAGTCAGTTTCTGACCCAGGTTGTTTAAATTAGCATCTTATCTCCTTCACCACAAATCTTGATATGTCCAGTCGTGATGATTAAATTAAAAAAAGGGATTCTTCAGGCCAGCTCACCATGTAGGAACCAATATTGTAGTGTTTTTGTCATTTTTTTAATGTAAAGAACCCAATAACAGAATTATTTTTCCAATAGCCTAGAAAGGTTTTTGAACCACTCGTATAATAGTTAGTCAATTTCATCATTTATTATTATTTCATTTGATATATAACATTCAGTTTTTAAAAAAAAGATCAGACTCTTGACGTTCACCTCTTCATACTTCCATTTCGTTCTAGTATACATGACACCAAGTATATTAGTTTATTTGTATTGACAGATATTCTTTCTAAGCTAATTTTTTTTAGATAATGTAGCTTAAGTATGTGCCAAAAGGTTTATGCTAAACTTTGTTTTCATTGATTGCAGTTCTGATCTTCCTGTAAACCAGTTGGCTCTCATGACAGATGATAAAATGTGAGTCCTGATCCATTCAAAGCACCTTCTGTTTGCAGAAAATATTTATTGGCACCACATTTGACCAAATCTCATTATGGTGGACATGAATAGAATAAAGGAAGTTATTTCAAACCAGAGGTTCTCACAGCAGGCACCATGAATCGGTGTGAATCGATGTGTGGCTGTTATGAAACATTTGGTAATAATTCACTCGCTTTTCTCAATAAGGAGACATCCTTATTGTGATTTGAGCAGTTCCTTATTTCTAAGAAAAAACAATATATATTTTTAAATTTATTATATAATTGTCTTATAGACTAGGTAATACTACAAAGTGATTAAGCTGTAAGGGCAAGTTTGTGAATATATGTGGAATAAGTTGGTGTTTTGGTCACATATTTTAAACACTGCAAGTACCCACAAACTGGGAAATCTTCTTTTAAATATATGCACTTTCAGTATCTATTTATAAGTAGAGTTTCCAGTTTGTCTGTCTTTTCTCCCACCACTTCACTTTTCTGAAAACAAAACAAAAAAAGCAACAACCTGCACAATTAATAGCTCAATCTTTGTTTTTTTTAGATACCTCAAATTTGAATACATGACATCACATCGAAACAAGGGTTGCTTCTCTGGTTTTGTTCTACAGAAACATTTCCTGATAGAGATGTTTGATAAGTTCAGAAGTTTCCTCATATTTTGGTCTGATCAGTTAAAGTATGACATAAAGCAGGTTTTCCAGCTGGCCGGGACACAGAGAGGAGAGGATATGGGACTCTTGAATAACAAGAAAGTCTCCACCTGAACCAAACCTTAGACCTGAGCTGAGTCACCGTCATGAGCCACACCAGTCTGTGCTTTTGGGCTTGGTTGAAAAATATTAATAAGGAAGCTCAGGTGTGCCATTGCAAAACAAAAGCGAAAACTCTGATTAAATCATAAAGTTATTCATTTTAAGTTTGAGATCTTCACACTTAAAATGATAGCTTGGGATTTTTGAAGAAAGCTTCTGTTGATAATTTATGAGCAGTAAATATCTTACCTGCTGTAGAAAACTCTCTTGGCATCTTCATTTATCATGTATCCAGATTAAGTTGTTGGTGTGGCTGGAATTTATTCCAAGAGGCCTTGCCCTATGTAACACCGACAATTATAGTGAATTAACCAACAATTATTAATTAATAGAGCTTTGGAACCTCTATTAATAAATAATTAATAGAGGAGAATACCTAAAGGTTTCTCCCCCAGAAACCTTTAGGTATCTGGGGGAGAATGTAACGTCAGGACGCCACAGCGCTGATACCCAGGCCATTCGTCTCCTTTACATTAGCTCCGATAGGTTAGCTCCGATAGGTTAGCCCCCTCGCGTTGTTTCCAGGCAGGAAAAAAGTGAAAACAAAGTCCTTTTTCCATCTTTTTATCATTGTGGTCGTGTGACCGGACATTGCACCCAGTAACACAGCAAGTCGGCACCATTGCTAAATTATTTTTAAGTAACCGAGATTCAAAATATCTGAGACAGTTGCTTTCGCCGGTTATGTTTATTTTTATAGCCTCACAAGATGGCGCTGATATCCCTCCGTCTACAAGAGTGATGTCACGTTCCAAAGCTCTATACAGGTATAAAATGCTTTATATGGCGCATATTTGTTGACAAAATATAGATCAGACTCCTGCAGAATTTATTGGTAGTTAAAGTGCTTAATGCAAAGAATATTATTATTATATATTTTAACCATACTGCTCTTTATAGAACAACTTGAACATCTCAAAGCTTATATTAGCTGCAAATAGAGATCTTGCTCATAGCTAGCTAAATATAGTCCTGAAACTTGGTCCTGCTCTGTGTTTTTTTTTTTTAAATGTCTTAAGTTGTTTTTGCAAACAGACAGATTTATCTTTGTTGCAATTGAGGGGAAAATGTGGTAGCTTGTATTCTGTCACCTGATTGCATCTGGTCAGAAACGGGTCGGGGAGGGGTATCACTACCTTACTTTGTTCCGTACTGCCGATGACGGCTCCAGACACTTTAGCCTTTTCTTTTGCCTTTCCTAAGAAAGAACCGCAACGGTCCAACTCAAAATGACTACAGAGCTAACTTTTTCGAGAGGCTAACCTAGCATTAGCTTGCGTTCTCTGTTTTGATATGACTGGTTGATAAATTGGGTCATAGCATGTTCCAGTAAATTCTGTTTCTTTTGCACATTTCAGCAACAAGGCAGCTCAATGTGCTCTACATGATGAAAAGATAACGTAACAAACTACTCACAACATTCTACCACAATCTCTCACACACACACACAAAAAGTAAAAATACAAATCTGAACTATCTCTTTAAACGACCGGATGGCATTGTGGAAATATCAACATTTAAAAACAATGGAGCAAAACAATTGAATTCTTCATGCTTGCCTAGCTACTTAGTTATCTCTTTCTCACATTCTTCTGCCGACGACTTTCTAGGTGTGTTCTTCGAAAAGCTGTTTTTCAGCAGATTTAGTAGGTCAGAGGTCACGCCATGAGTCATGATGTGGTTCCTGACTCCGTATGAACACCTCTTCTACATCACGTGGAGGACACACATTAACATTTTTCTGAAACAATGCTCCAAACCTTTCTCAGGACAGGCGGGCCTGTTAGATTTGTCACGGTTAATTAGGCGCTGTAAGCCCTCACCAGCCTTGGTACATCACCGGCTCCATTATTCATCCCATTTTTGAATCATTACACTGACTAAACCAGCATATTTACTGTAATTAGATCCCACTCAATAAGCAGCAAGCAGACACTGGTAGTGTTAATGGGTTATTGATTTAGTCCCGGACCGGCTCGTCTGTATGAGATAATAGTGAATGTGCCCCAAAGCGATTAATTCCCCTGATCTCATAGGGATTTTTCATTCAGGAAACCTTGTTGCTTCACTCCTTTCTGCTTTGAATGAGGGCCGTTGTTTGGTTTCATGCTGATGAAAGAATTCAAAGTTTGGACTAAACAGGCAGCTGTGGGACGCAGGGAGGAGGAGATGTTGGGTCAACTTTTCGACTAAAATGAAAGATGTGCCCTTTGTTGTTCTCTCTCTCTCCCTCTCTCCGTCTTTGGTTCTCGCTCCATCTCTCTGTGTGAGTTTGTATCCATGAAGATCAGCTGGAGGGAATACCAATAAGCTGCGGAGGCTTCTTCCCCTCTGCGGTTCTGTTCTCCGCTGAAGGGACGGGTTTGTTCCGTCTCCGTGAGTATGCCAGCTCCATTCCCCTTTCATGCTCATGTGGACTGCCCTCTGCCAGAGGCCGGGCCTAATAGCTGCCCCTTCATGTGCGACACATAAGGGTCTTGTTAGACAGATCAGACAGCTTCAGGCCACCGCCGACACCTGTTCCAGAGTCCCACCCGCATGACGTCAAGGTGGGACGTCATGCGGGTGGGTCTCGACCTGGTGGTTTCAAGAGAATACAGCTGCGACTGTGCGCAGACAGAAGCATAACTTCCTCATCGAGGGAACAGTGTGCGCAGCCTGTTTGCATACGCAAAATGTCTGCTTCTTTTAATGTTCTGAATGGAAGGGAGGGAAAGCGAGGTTAGCAAGAAGGTTTCTCTCTGCTGACCTGAACCAATATTTATCCTACCAGTTTTAAGACGGACTGCACACCAGCCTGTCTTAAATAATTTGTAGGCTCTCAGCCCTGCTCTGGTTCAGAGCTAGGCCGACATTCTGCTCGTATTTTATAATGCTGCAGCTGCTTTTGCAAGAAAAATTGAACCACCAACTACATCATTGATCCAGGAAGAGGAGGAGGAAGAGGAGGACATACTGCAGTGCAAGATAAGCAGCATCTGCAGGATTTTTATCGACTCCTGTGACTTTGCTCAGATTTGGATGTATGTCTTGTGTTAAGATTGAGGCTCAGGCAGATGGATCTTTATTGTGTGCACAGAGGACTTAAGTGGGTCTTGACATTTGGTTTGATATATGTAGGGCATTGTGAGTGACAAGGGGTGGGGGTTGCCAAACTGCGGTAAGGAAGAGCCACTCAGAGGTCACAAGCAGAGTCGAGTGAAGTGTGTTTTGGTATACATGATGATGATTGTTGAGACATGAGCTGCTTAGCTAGCCTCACTTATCTGCCTTGCTTCAGTTTTTCCACTCCTGTGAATCTGTTTTTCATCTCCTTTGACTTGGGAATCAGGCAGTGGGTGAACATCTGGGGTGTAGATGTCAAAGAAATCACAATTCATATTTCAGCCTGAGGGAACTCCTTCCTCCCCCATAAAAACCCTGACATTTGTTGTTACAAATCAGGAGGGAGAGATGCTACAATTAGTTAGCACAAGGTTCTAATGATGTCATAAATAACACTTTCTATTGGCTTCTGCCCAAGAAAATATTTCAAAGAATGCCATTACATTGATTATTATTGTTAAAGCCCATTTTTATTCATACATTTTTACTATTTTTATGTGCAAGAAAACACACTGGTTACATTGTGGAAAGACTATCCAAATATTTTTTTTAAAGATGCGCCAACTATTGATGCTTTAAATTCGAGTTACTGACTGCCCATAGCAACAGGTGGAGGAGGGGCATTAATTCACGCTACAAATGATCACAGTAAACCATTTACATATTTTGCAATGCATTACTAGAAGTTTAAACCGCATGAATGGAATGAGGGGAAGTTTGATTGTTTTGAAACCTGTGGCTTCTTAAACCCAGACACATGCGCAACTGCTTTGTATTGTTCAAAAACACCAAATGATTTCTGCCTCATTATACTAATACCTGGAGTTACTCAGTGACCTTTAAGTTAAGGTCTGTTCAAGTAGCAGCCAGACCAGGGTGTCCTTGAAGTCTTAAATTTATGTGCCTGAAAATAAGACCTTAAAATGTCTTAAGTTAATTGAAAAAACAAGTTGGTCTTAAATACATTAGTGACGGGTCTTGAATGTTGTCTCAGCAGGACTATTTAATCTTGTATAGTCTCTGTAGTTTTTCTGTTAAGCTAAACTTTGAGTCATGCGCTAAAATCTTCATTGCATTCAATGGCTGGAATTAGTTGCGGCTACCGCTAACTAGCTGCTAATACAGCTTTGCTAGCTAGCTAGCTTTCTTAAGTCTGTCATGGATAAGTGCAATTTATTGCCAGCTGGCAATAAATTTATTCTGTTCTGATACAAATGTGACTTATTTGCAATTTTCTTTTATACATTTCTGCCTTTTTTTTAATTTCACATAATTTCTTTTAAACACATAAATTATTTTTGTATTTTTTTTATGTGAATTTTATTTTGTATGCTATTGTGAACATAATTTTAAAGATGCAGCTCGAACAAAAACGTCTCATAATTTTGTACATTTCTGACTCAAATTCCACTCATAACGGTCTTAAAAAGTCATAAATTTGAGTTGGTGAGGACGTTCTCCTCCTCATTACTTCATCAGTGGCCCCAGCCCTTCTGAACAGACCATTTTTCACCCTGCTGCCTCTCACCCTGTAAAGAAAGTGTGAAAAGTAGGGCAGCACAGCGTCAGATTTATGTGGATGTTTCCATCAGCGGGAGGCTACTTCATTTAAGCCAAGCCAGTCATCCAGGGAGCAAATTCTCATCAGAGTGACTTTCACTCTTTAGTATCCAGCAGCGGCAATAGAAAGGGGTTCATTCAATTGAAATATGGTTTCATCAAACCGGGAAGCCGGTTGATGTCATACTCCCTAGTGAGTTGTGGTTCATGAATGAAGATGTGGGTTGTGTGTGATAATCCTGGTACGTTGATTGGGCCTCGTCTTGCCAAAGTCAGCCTTGTGTTTTTGCCTCTCCAAGCATGCGGCCCTTGCCCTCAGCTGTGCAACACTAACTCAGAGAGATAGCTTGTGCTCTGGCCGCAGTGTAAATACACAGATCGACGCAAATATGATGCACCGATCTCCATGTCTAATTTATACGTGATCGAGCCTTCGCAAAGAAGATGCATGGACCGCTGTTGTTCATGTTTTTACAAAGTAAGCACCAGATATAGAGGCTGCCCGAGGGTAAAGTTTAGATCCAGTGCTTCAGGAACAGCTTGTTTCCTCTCCTGCTGGGTTGCACACATTCAGTTTGTTGTGCTCATCATTTGTATGCCAAAAAGATTTGAAAGCATAAGAGACCAACATATCAGCCTAGTTCACGCTTCCTTTTAAAGGATAAAGATAGGCTTCTCTTTTGTTCGGACGGCAAACAGGTTTGACGGTAGGGCAGCGTTTGGTATGTGTGTGTGGTTTAGATAATCTCCACAGACCGCGCACTGGACAGAGCTGGATTGTGATTGGACACAGGGCTCCTCGTTCTGTACGCACGTCAATCCATATGTATCGAGCTCGGTCAGAGACGGGCCTGAGGTGGGACATGACAAAGTGGCTTTTTTTCCCCCTCCGCACAAAAAGAGTTCTGTGTCCAAAGAGGAGGGTGGGACGAGGACAGACGCTGAAATGCCCCCACGCCCACCAGCAGGCTTGGAGATAAGAACATTGGCCACTCTGTTCAGCCACCACACATAAAGACGTTACAGCTGAGTCTGCATGGTGCAATCTAAGGAGTTTGACATCAGTTCTTGCTGGGATGAGATTTGTACAGTATGATAACGTTAAGAGAAACTTAATTTAGTTGCTTCTATTTTAAACCAGAAAAGCAACAACAGTTTCCTTCTGCTTTGAGAACTTTTAAAAATATCTCGATAACAGTAAGCGACCCGTGCCTGCATGACTCTAACATTAAGAACTTGAAATGTTTGTCCTTGAGTTTATTTTTATCATAATAGTTGAGAAATGGACAAATCTTAAATGGCTCCCAAATAACCAAACATATAACCTATTGAAATAGGGGAAGGCTTATAAAAAACTAATAATTTAAAAGCTTTTATCAAATTCAGGAATGATGACAACTTGAGCTGCCATCTGAGAAGTAAACCACCTGAAAAATCTATTTGCGTTCATATTTATTAGAGACTATGGAGAAGCTTTACATCGGACATTTTGCTAAAGTTCTTCAAAACATTTCATGAGATCTGAGGGACAGCACTGGACTGGGATTCACAGTTTAGTGTCAAAAAAGCTTTTGTCTGTGTAAAATGCAGATATTCATCGTATAATTTGGCAAGTACGCATTTGGAATCTGCATGGATAACTGGATCAAACTTCAGTTTGGATGTGTGAAGAAACGGCCTTATGTTTCATTCTGAGGATTTATTCTGTCTGTGTCAGCGCACATCTAGTTATAATTCATCCATTTCGGAGTTAAGCCTCTGCTTATTTCCTCATGACAGTCATGTGTTCGTTAACGTCAGAATGCGGCGATCCGCTGCTCAAATGTGAAGCTCGCCGAATGTGACCAGTCCATGGCAATGTTGCAACGCTAAGCAGGATTGTGGACCTAACTCCTCTTAATTCAGCCGAGATCTGTTTATTTGCTTGAATAACGGCGTTATATTTACTGGGGATTAGCGCAGCTTCGTACCACCCGCGGTGCTGGTTGTACAACACTTTGCTGTAGTTTTTAACAGCTTACACTTCCTGTCATAACACCAGCGTTGAGCCTGTGTGCAGGTCTTTAGATGCCACACCAAGCCGCTGTTGCCATTTCACTACGCTGGAAGTTAATTTCCCACCACTCCTTTGCATAAAAAAAGCACATTTCAGAAACCCAATAAAAGTCTAACTTGACTTTTTCTCTGCAGTTTCCTCTTCTACAAGCGTCTTTTGGTTTCCTGTCATTATTAGACTTTCTTGCATGTCTCTTAGCGTCGCTCTTTACTTCCTCAAAATGAGCAGCTGAGAAGCCTTGGTTCTCTTCTGGTCACTGAACTTTTGACTCAGTGACAAAGTAGTCCTCTGTGTAGTCCTTGTGGGGAGAAACGCTAATTAACCGTTAAAGGAGGGAAGGCTGCGTCTGGGACAGGGATTTTCTGAGCCCCGTGGCTTTTGCATTTCACTATGACTGACCTACATTACCTGCCCATACTTCTTTGAAACATATTTCATAGACGCAATCTCAATAATGTCATCGACATTTTACAGCATAAACAAATAGGATTACAGATCGGCTCATAAAAAGGAGCAGATGTGTCGAATAAGAGCATTACAGACACACCCAGATGGTCTCACAGTGTCGGCATTGCAGTAGCGTGAAAATGTTATTTGGAGGTTCACACTGAAGGGCATTGGAGAACACAGAGAAGTATTGGTAAAATTAAAACTTACTCATTTGTAACCAGTGGGACCGACTCACCCCTTCTGTTCTGCCGTGAAAGAGGACTGACTGACTGACCGGGCCTCCACTTCACATCTGCCCATGTACAGTAACACCAGTCAGTACACGTGTGACAACTTAGCGACTGTGTTGCGCTACGTAGAGACATTTCTGACAACAAATTTGGTTTTTAAAAATCGATCATCAGTCAGAAAACAGTCATCAGTGCAACCGTAGTCTGAAAATATAATTAACATGATTTTTTTCTGTTTAAGTTAGAAACAGAAGGATTTTACAGGAATTTCCATGTGTGGTTGCACAACCTGCATCATTTATGAAGTAATAGCCATACCCTGTGGGCTGTCAACGCATGAAGTTGTACTTTCATTTCCTCTTGGATGGAAACTTTTGCTGAGGAGACACATTTCTGTTGCAGAACATCTTCTCTGTAACTGCATCAGTCCTTAATAGAGCTTCTCCTTTTTGTTTTCGCCGCAGGACCGAAACACAGACGCTGGATTCCTCGGCCTGCCTCTATCGATGCGTCGGGGTTCTTCGGACAACAACTTGGACCTGGACCTCAACGACGGGAGCCCCCGCCAGGCCCTCGTCTCTGAGGTCCACCGGAGTCGCTCCTGTCTGGACAACCTCCAGCAGAAGATCCTGAAAGTCACGGAGCAGCTGAAGATCGAGCAGGCCGCCAGAGACGAGAACGTGGTGCAGTATCTGAAGCTGGTGAACAGCGTGGACAAGCAGCAGCTGGGGCGCATCAAGCAGGTGTTTGAGAAGAAGAACAACAAATCGTCACAGAACATCGCGCAGATGCAGAAGAAGCTGGAGCAGTACCATCGAAAGATGAAGGACAGCGAGGTCCTTCAAAGCCCGCCGCCCCGCCCACCTTCGGCCAAACGCAGCACCATACCCAGGGAGTCACCTCGACAGCTGAGGGACATGACCAGCAGCGGGCGCCACCCGACCATGGACAAGATCAAAACCATCGGGCCCGGCGTTTCTCTCTCCCCTCCTTTCTTCTTTAGCAAGCCCAGGGAGTTTGCCAACCTCATCCGGAACAAGTTTGGCAGCGCTGATAACATCGCTCAGCTCAAAAGCAACCTGGACGCGTCGTCCGAGGGCGCGGGAAAGGGGCTCAGCAGCAGCACATCTTTGGTGAGCAAGGCCAAGTATCCCAGCGACGACGAATGCTCCTCAATTTCAGCGGACAGCAACGGGAACCCCGGTGTGGTGGGGCCGGGGCAGCAGCCTGGGGGAGACGGCCTGGGCAGGTTGGAGCTGTGCTACGAGGAGGTGAGAGAGATGAGAGAGGCCCAGAGCCAGCTGGAGGAGGAGATGGATGAGATTAAAGAGCAGTTCAAGAGGGAGTACAGTATTCTGAGCCAAACACTACAAGAGGAGAGGTACAGGTGAGCTGTTTACCACTTCCTGATCACAACAAACCTGATTTGTTCCAGAGTTAAAAAACAAAAAAAAACAAATACAAACCCAAAGCTGTTCCTTTAGAGTGTTAAATTTTGTATGAGTATGGAATCTGATTTAATTTAAAGTTTCCTCCAGGTTTTAAGGAGATGAAATTAGACTTTGTTCCATATCTCATCATTTAGGATTCATCCAATATTCATTCTGTCTTTGTGTGTGTATATTATATTGCATATTTAGGGGCCAGTCATTGTAGAAGTATGTGATATTAATTCATTCAATTTCGTTGGCTAGTCTTTGAAAATTGAGAACTGGAGCGCTAGAAGGGTTTCAAAATGTGCAATCGTAAGCTCTTCCCAAGTATGTGTCTTTATGTAGCAAAAATAGTTTCTTCAACCCTTATTTCTGCGTTTTGATTGGCAGGTATGAGCATCTGGAGGACCAGCTGAACGACCTAACAGAACTTCATCAAAACGAGATGGCAAATCTGAAGCAGGAGCTGGCCAGCATAGAAGAGCGAGTGGCCTACCAGGCCCATGAAAGAGCCCGGGACATACAGGTCCGTACAGGTCAAACACATTTTTATGATGCTTAAGTCTAAATGGGAACCTGCAAAGAGTACTCTCCTATTTATTGCAGTCTTTTTCTCATGTGTCAGAATTATTTTATTTGTTCAGTATGATATCTCTTAGATTAACTTAACCTTTGGGAATCGGGAATCAAAACAAACAAAAGACATGGCGGCCATGTTAGTTTTTAAGGTTCATGCGAAACCTCAAGAAGAGTGACTTCATGTGCATCTTTTGTCAAGTTAGATTGAAAAACTTTTACGTCAAACTTTCAAAGAAAATAATTTTTTCCCCTATTTCTGAGACAAATCCCGGAAGTGGAAAAAGTCCAAATCCTTTTGCAATTTTAATAGTTTTTTCAGTGTCCAGGTACTTGGAAAAAGCATGTAGGGAGCCATCACTTGATATAAAATATACAAATTTGGAGAAATTTAAATATTTTATTGACTTCTGTATTTCCTGGTACTCAATTTTTTTTTATCACTTGCTCAGCCGGTGTTTTAAAAACATTTAGGCTTTCTTGGATCCTGACTTTCCACCCAAATCAATTTGGTAAGATGCAAATTAACCCAGTTAGGCGTTAAAAGATCCACAACTTCTATCACTACTTTCTGACATTTGTTTCAAAGTTTTTGTAGTTCCTAGTTTACAATAATTATGTTTATAAGATTTAATTAGTCTGAATTATTTTCATTTGCTTTCATGCTTATTGAGTCATCCTTTAAAGTGTTTTTTAAACACATTGTTGGGAGTCAAACATTTGGGGCCAGATATTCTTCCAATGTCAGTTTTTTAAATATTTATATATATATATATATATATATAAATATATACATACACACACACACACATATATATATATATATATATATATATATACAAAGTCATTTGATGATTAGAACCACAGCAAACTGAGAAGCCTTCTGACTGATAGCATCCCTCCCTGCGTGTCTCAGGAAGCCCTGGAGTCGTGTCAGACTCGCGTCTCCAAACTGGAGCTCCAGCAGCAGCACCAGCAGCAAACGGTGCAGCTCGAGAGCCCAGATGCTCGGGTCTTACTGGGGAAGAGCATCAACATCATGCTGGCCATCATCACCGTCATCCTGGTGTGCGTCTCCACCGCTGCCAAGTTCGCCGCTCCGCTGATGAAGAGTCGGTATCACATGGTCGCGACGCTGCTGGGCTTGTGCTTTCTGACCGTATTCTGGAAGAGCTGGGACCGTTTACAGTACGCCATAGACAGACTGCTGGTGCCCGATTAACAAGGACAAGATCACTCTGAAAATATGATTAACTTAATCACCTTTAGTTGCAATAGGTGTCTAAGAAGATTGGTTGTACAATCTTCAAAAGACGCGATCGCCGTCATTTTTAGAGGTTTTTAAAGACCGACTTAAATTTAATTTCTTTTTTTGTTTGTCTGTCTGAATGGAATTTGAATGTGTCTAACTCTGCTAAACTAGATTTTAAAAAATACTATTTTTATGTTACAGTCAATTTTGCTACTTTCTATTTCCACAAACTATTTTAGGTCAAAGCCAGAACTAAACCAGGTGAGAAAGTTTGTTTATTGAAGAAAAGTGCAGCCCGTTCCGCCCCATTTTGTTGCAGTGGGATTACGATGCAACATGATTGGAAACATACTCAGGAACAAGACGTTACGAATACTAATGGTCACTTTTTGGTCTGAGAGAGTGGTTGAGCACCATAAAGATACTCTTCCTTTGTTTTTGGTAAGTTCTTAGCTTAGCATTAAGACACCAACAAATTGCTAAGCTAAGGATCCTTCTGAGACTCACAAACTAGATTCTACCCCAGGTTGCCTCTAAAGCCTCCCATTTTTAGAGGTTTTGTTTTGAAAATACTTTGAAAATACATCTTTTTGCTTCCTCTCAACTGCTAACACACTGCTAGCAGCAAGTAAGGCTAATTTTGCACCACATTGCTATTTTGATCACGCCAATTGAGACAAAAAAATGCTCCATAAAATATACAAACTACACCAACTTTTAAATTTTGACATGTTTGGTTTCCAGGCATTTCTAATATTCACTGCCTCTACTTACCTCCAGTTCTCTATGCAGGTCACCAGTTAGCTGAGTTTAGCAATGAATAAGCAACACATCACTAAGCTTTTAATTTGACTGTTACATAGGAGGTGTTTTAAAAAAAATATGGAAAAAATCTGCATTTTAGAAATTTTTTACAATGCTGGCTAGAAGTTTTCACCTATCTTAAATATTTGTTTGCTAAGCCAGTGTTTCCCAACCCTGGTCCTCCAGACACACTGGTCTGCATGTTTTAGATATGTCCTTGCTTCAACCCAGTTGATTTCAATCGATGACTGATTAACAGGCTTTTGCTGAACTGCAATGAGTTGAATCAGGCACATTAAGTCAGGGAAACCTCTAAATAAGCTGCTTAGAGGAGGAAGAGATCGTTTGTTTTTATCGAAAAACAAAATTGGAAACTTACACAAATACACCTACCTGCTTCCTTGTTGCTGGTAACCTAAATCTGGTTCGTATCAAATTTGAAGCCCATTGCTCAACTAGCTAAGCTACAAAAACACACTGAGATCCTCAAATGAGTTGTTCAAATTCAGCAAGCCAGCATCAAAAACTATTGTTTGCCGACACATTTAAAATACACTTACTTACTTGTTAGCTCGTGCTAATAACTATTTAGCTCAGTTCTGCCAACACAAAGACATCAAATTGCTAAGCTAAACTCACTTGAAAGACTCAAAAGACATGTTCTCCAAAATATGCAAAAAGTAGAAACAGAGGCTCTCAATTTTAATGTTTGGTTTGCAGATTTTCTTGCATTTGGACAGAACTGTGTTAGCAGCTTGTTTTTCACTGTACGTGTGAGCTACGCCACCAGACTGTCGAACTATTCTACTTAAGGGAGAGACTAAAGACTAAAGCTAATGTGTCTGGGCATCATTCTTAGTCTCTGTTACCGTTTGCAATGTGTTCATCTGTCTCATTTAACTGTTGCTGTTTAATGTGCAATATATTTGATTTCTTGGAGCACTGTTTTTTTTTTTTTTTTTAACAATTCTTAAAGGAGTGAGCGTTTTACATTACTGATTTACAGCAGTGTCAGCAGTTTATTGCTGAAGAAACGTGTAAAGAAGTGTCATCAATGCTGACATGAAAGATCCATAAACATCTAACCCACTGCTGGCCTCTGATAAAACCAGCTGTCTCCTCTTTTAAAGGCCAAAAATCAATGGAGCTGCGTTATCTTGCTGGTAGCCTGGTAACAACAACACAGCAGTGCAGCCACAGACACACACAAATGCACAAACCCACATTTTTTTGCTTGGTTTTCTTATAAAAGTCTTAAGGGCTTACCCAGTTTCATTACTCTGTTTTCTAATAATGTGATGTGGAGGGGGCGGATTATACTGTGAGATAGGGCTTTTCTTTCTTACAACTAAGGGCAGTTCTTTTTAATGAACTACCTTGAGTTTCAGAGGAAAACGTCACTGTGTTTTGTGATTAACTACAAGCCAATGTTTTTGGAATCACTAATGTAATATTTTATGTCTTATCT
Source organism: Phalloptychus januarius (assembly GCA_902982915.1). NCBI lineage: Eukaryota > Metazoa > Chordata > Actinopteri > Cyprinodontiformes > Poeciliidae > Phalloptychus > Phalloptychus januarius. Next base: position 13,411,880 of record CADWAE010000471.1, on the reverse strand, counting down.
AATGAGCATCATCTAGAAGGACAGCACATAAATGTATAAGGACCACTGATGATGTTTCTAAATCCGTAGTAGCACAGTTTTTGTCACTGTTTGTTGCACATTTTTGTTTTTATAGATTAAAATTGTTCTTCTTGTTTTGTTTTTTGACACAATTGAGGAAGTTTCTCCATGCAGAACTATGATCTCGTTTACATTCTGTATTTTTCTCTGGTGCACCATGTGGTCAATCAGTTGTATGTTTATGCATTCTGTGCCTTTGTCTGATCATTTCTGTTAAATTAAACAAATCTTTTTAATCAACACATTACACAGGTTTTAAACTGCTGTGCGAAACCATTTTTTATTTTTTGCAGTGTTGCACGATTGGGATTCTTATACTAGTATTTTACTATTTTTGCACAGAGAGTTGGGAAATGCCACCAGACAATTAGGTTTTACATGTCTTTATTTCGTTGTTCTAAAGGGGGAAGTGGAAGAAAGTTCAACATTTGCATAGTCAGTTTCAGGAAAGGATCTATTAATAAGTCGAAGAGGACGTGGAGTATTTTCTGCATCGATAAACTTGCAGGTTTTGTCTTTTCAGCCTTTATTTCCCCGGGGGGATTGTTGCAGCAGGAGTCTGATATTACTGCAATCGCACTGAAGTTGTTCAGCTTGCTTTACAAACACCCTGCATTAGCAGTGCAAACACTGAGAATCTAAATTAAGGAGAAGTGATGCATTTAATTTGGGTTGACTGGGTGGATATCAGGTTAGGGCACTTGAGAAAAGATAATTGAAGCTTACTATCTAGATTTGCATGGAAAAAAACAAGAACTTATCCTTGAGGGTGTAGAAAACAGATTTTGTATGATATGTGTATGCGAAAACAATCATACATACAGATAATTTAGGGAATAAATAAGACTTATTGGAGAAAGAGTCTCAGTGGAACAAAGCATTGTTTTTTTTTAATGTTTTTGAAAGACCAAGAGAACCATGAGATAATCCCAAGGGTGGGAGAAAAAAGAGGAGGGTGCAGGTAAAAAATTTTAGATATTCAAAACATTCTGGGAATGATTTTAAAGGTTCCTTAAAATCATAAAACTGAGGCAAATGTTTCCTCACCCTTTCATAATATAGTATTCAGATGGCATCACTTTTACAAAAAAAAGTATGCATTGGGCATGAAAGCTTTCTGGAAAAATTAAAAGAAAGCTCTTGTGTTAATTATAGTTTTTAACTTTAAGGGTGAAAAATAATAATGTCAGGAAGAATTTAAATTTGAAAAAAAAAATTAAGTACAAAGTGACTTCCTTGATTGCGGTCAAAGAATCTTACAATCTAGTTGATATTGAGCTTTTTTTTATATACAAGTAGGTATTTAACATTTAAACAATCAACTCTAAATGTTAGGTTCCTGGTATTGTATCACTTTACGACCACTCGGTCTTTCTCAGATGGATAAAAAAAAACTGAATAAGTAAACAATACAAATTCTGAGCTAGCAATTGGAAGGAGTGTTTGCAGTTTCCCGATATGGCCACTGGGGGGCATAGGTGTTTCACAGTTGATCTGACTGGGCTGAAGAGCAAACAAAACAGCTGCAGAATACTGACTTCATTCTACCAGAGTGGTTCAAGCATGCTTTCCTTTTGTTTGTTTGCTTTTTATATGACAAATTGATTCCTCTTTGTCAGAGTCCGTGCTTTATTAAAAAAGAAAACATTACAAACCAAGGAGAATTCCTGCAGCAAGAATCTCGTCTTGCTCTTGCTTAGCATAAAAATCTGGCTACATCTTTCCTATGCAGCCCACTAATGTCAAATCTGAGAGTTGGTGTTAAAGGTTGTGTTGACAGCTGTGATCAAGAATGCTTTCCGTAGCATGATGAATGTGTGATGCGGCGGGTTGATCTAGCTTCCCAGAGGGCAGACGATTAGGGACGCATTCGGTTCCAATTAAATCATCTTTAAAGACTGAGTTTAGCGTCGTCAAACAGCTAGTGTGGTCAGCGGTGTCACAGTTATGGCTCAGATAAATGGGAAATACAAACATCAGCTGTATTTTTAGACCACTGTGGTGAATACTTTTTAAAACACTAAGCAACTCTGGACTTTTCTATGCTGCTGACTGAGATCTAAAAATAAAGCTGACTTGTTCTGATAAAGAATACTTGAGGGCATATCACAATGGCTCCGTCCTGTAATCTCTGTTGCCTCAGTATATTGATAAGGTGATAAAACATTGGACCCTCGTTCCCCACACACACACGCCTCCCATAGTAACTGCTGTTGTTAAAGCTACTGCAGGTGCGCTGTTCCCTGCACAACACCGATGTACAAAGGCTTTTCATGGATGAGTCATCAGAAGGGAACCTGTAACCTCCATGCTAAGTTCAACTACAAAGTGACAGCATTATATTTAAAAAAAAATGGTTGAGTATAAACCGAGCATTTAGGGCTTAACTGTGATTTGCATTTTTGTATCATGAAAAGAGAATGATGCCTGCCAAATGTTAATCAGAGGCTGAAAATATTCAGCTTTTGGGTGCCAGCCTGACACTCAGGGAGCTTTGCACAGATCAAGTTGTCAAGCAAAAGTGAGAGTAAATAAAAAAACAGAAGAAGAAAAGAGACTTTTGAATTAGACAATATTTAGAAGTAAGTAGGAATGTTGATTGACAGGTAGCTATAAAAATCAAGTTTATTCGCATAGAATATGTTTCATACAAACAGATGCAGCACAAACTACTTCACAAAGGCTAAAAACTATGCAAAGGTCAAATTTGACTCTTTAATGCTTAAATGAACAGTTAAATTGACACATTTTAATTTCTATGATGACTCTGCACTTGGACATCACAATTGAGGAAGAGTTACTGGTTCTGGCACAGACAACTCAAGATCAGTGCAGCGAATACTATAGAGATGGTGGTGCACTTCTGCAGACCCACCACACTGATACCATCAAACTAAGACACATGAAAGTAGTTGACGCAGAGAGTGGACTCTAATAAGCACCTGAATAACAAACTGTGTGGAAGACTGAGATCTTTCGAGTTGCATTGGGCACTTCTGGAGACCTTTTTCATTGCTGTAGTGTCATAAGCTGTCTTTTATGGTAGCGTTTGTTGGAGCAGCAGCTTAGCTTCGGCTGAGAGGAAACAATTGGTTAAGCTCATTAAGAAGACCACCTCTGTTCTGGGATGACTCTTCGGCCCACTGCAGGAAAACGCCAGTAAAACCAACATCTCTCATAGAAAAATGGCTGCCTGACAAAGCACTGGAGAGCTCCATTAGTGATAGGCTGCTGCATCCTAAATGCACAAAGGAGCGTCATCATATTTCCTTCCTCTCAGCAGCAGTCACACTGAGTAACCATCACTGCTCCTAGCAACCCCAGCTAGCCGTTTGCATTACTATGTTATTCCCAGCCAAAAAAAGACATATATGCACAGGTGTACTTGTAAACAGTATGTCTTTGCACAAATGTGTACAGTTTTTAGAATATCTTAAACATTTCTATACAGGAAACTAAACTATGTACTTTGTCCTAGGTTTTATATTTGAACTAAAGAAATTACTTAGGTTAAATACATGCTTCATTTCATATTTATGGCTTATTCTTATGTGCATCTCAGTGCCAAAAACTAATACGTTAGTTTTGTTCTGATTAAGCAGAAGATTTTCAGCTACCCAAGATTTAATATCTAAAATGTTGCTAAAAATGGCATAATTTGGTCTTGGGCAATAGGGACACATGAACATTTAGATCTATTTGTCAGCTCGTAGGTGCATCCTGTCAATTGTTTGTTACCACAAACAGAACACAAGCCAGTTAAATGTCAGCAACACAATGCACTGGTAAGCCATGTTTTAAGTTTTACATTAAAACATGGTTTTAAGTTCTTCCCCATCAAAATGGGGAAGAACAGGAGTTGCAGCGACTGAAAGCGTGTGGTTGTTGGTGCCAGACGGGCGGTTCGGAGTGGAGATCTATTGAATCTGCAAAAGAGAAACTGTTCAGTGAGAGACGAGTGGCGTGGTTGGTATCGCTCTTGTTGATTTCTGAGGTCAGAGGAGAATGAGAAACTGGTTCAAGGTCATCCACAGGCAGTATTTGTTGGTAAGGCATGGAGCATACCATCTGTGAACACAACCCAGCTAACCCTGCAGCAGATCGGGTACAGCAGTAGTAAATCAAACGTGGTGCCACTCATAAAAATGACACCATGATTTGCTTAGATTCAGCCAAAGTTTGACAATAACAGGTTGTAAATAAAATGTTTCCTAGTCTGATTGATCTTGATTTCAGTCCAGACATTCAGACAGTAGAGTCAGAATTTGGTGTAAACAATGTGAAAGGATGGATCCATCTTGTCTCATTTGTGAAGTCATTCTAGAATTAACGACATTCTAACAGCTAGCGGCGGTCCTACCTGATGCTGTGAAGGTTTACGCAAGGACGCAGTTGGTGAACGTGACGTTGTGTGTCATTGGTATAAAGAACTTAAAAGTAAACCCTGAGGTACACCATAGTTCCAGCTATAACTGATAAACAATTTACTACATTTACAAGTCATTTTCCATCAGTGATATGATTTGAACCAGGTGTTTGAATCTGTTTGAGCCTCCCTGATAGAATGATGGTGTCCACAGCACTAGAGTCTGTGTTTGGATCTGCTAATGCCAGTAGTGATAGTTTGTTAAATTGCAAAGGGAACTCTCTAGCTCTGCATAGGGCTCATGTTTGATCTCAAATGTAGTTATATAATGAGGAGTAGCATGTATGTCTATGTGTACCTCTGAGTGGGAGAACCAGCAGTGTTTCATACATTTTTGCAGCATCCGAGTCCCCTGGGGAGAAAAAAAAAAATACTCTGATTTGTGACACAAAGATCCTAACACATACTGCAACACCCTCACACAGAGGCTTAAAAACAGGGATTATGAGCTATATTTGTAGGTGTGAATGTAGAGCAATATTTCCTTTCAGGTCTCTCTCATCTCTTTATCTTGCGGCCGAGCGCTTCCCTTTGATCTCAGCTTCAATTTGGTGATTTTCATTGTGCGGTCCTATGTGGCTCCTGGAGCCCAGTAGCCTATTCACTGAGCTCCATAATAAGCTTATAATTATCCCAGGACCTCATCAAGTTTCTTTGAGGAGAGGGGCCACAGCAGAACCTCCTCCTTGTATGGGTTGGCATGGTGACTGTAGAGGGGGATGAAGACCTGAAGGAGGCCACCAAAAGGACTGCCATACTGTCTTGTTTTCTCTCGGAGCAGAACAAGGGAAATGAAATGTTATCCATGTGGATGGTGGGCTTTAAGTGATGTGCCTTACATAAATATTCACACACCTTAAGAGTTTTTAATATTTTACTGCCTTACTTACACAATGTATTTTTTGGGCTGGGAATAACATAGTCTCACATAAAACAGTGCATATTATTGAAGTAAAAAAATAAAAGCAAAAGCAAGGATATGTAGTTTTCAACTTTTTTTTTTTTGCAAATTCAAAAAGAGTGGAATGCACAGTGCTTTCTTTATCTCTCTTGCAAGGCACTATGTGCCTACCTCAGCTTAAGTGTGTAAAAGTGCAGTTCTGGAGAAAATTAAGACCACAACAAAACGGTCTGTTCTCTGATTTTACTATTTACAGAAATATGTTTGAGTAAAATGAAAATTGTTCTTTTATTGCATGAACCACTGACAACATGTCTCCGAAATTCCAAGCAAAAATGTAGCATTTATTTGCAGAAAATGAGAAATGGTCAAAATAACGTTAAAGATGCAAAGGAAACAAGTTCATCATATTAATTTAGAAACAACAATGCTAATGTTTTTACTCAGTTCAGAAACAAATATTTGGTGGAACAACCAGGAGGTTTTCAGTGGAGTTCAGTGCAGTGGGCTCTTCATTTTTTCCAGAGCTGTTTGTGTCGAGTTTTAACTTGTTTGCCAACCATTAATGAACTCGGGATTATGGGAAAGTTCTGACCTCTTCAGCAGCTTCCACCCAGCTCTACGTAGCTTCTTCTGGTCGTGTAGCGCCCTTCCCATTTCCTGTTTATGGTGTCATGGAAATAGTCAGGGTGTCTTTCCTCTGCTTCCCTTCCTCATGCCGGAGAAACACAAAACACGTAACACTGCCTGCGACTAACTTCAGACAAGCGGCTCGGTGACGCTGCAGTGTCTGTGACCAGAATTAGAACTTCAAATCATGAAGAGATATAAATAGCTGGTGAAAAATGGAGGGTTTCTTTTTTTATGGAGACATTTGTCATTAAGAGCTTCGTATAAATCACGTCCTATAATGCCCCCAATTCAAAGACACCTCCAATTTCTTTTAGTTGCTAGGCAACCACGGAGCGCCACGGCAATGCTGGAAGTTAAAGGCTGACAACCCAGCGGAGGGAAAAAAAGTGGATTGTTGGTTGAATCACTATCTTTTAAAGCGCTTATGTCCCATTACACGGCCAGCTGACAGTGACAATGATACACTGTCACCGCTGAGTAATTATCCAGCGATGTTCGTCCCTCCGGTGTATGCTAACACATTATGTCAGCTGAATGTTTTCCACCGGAACGCTGCAACTTGACCGCTACCATCGAAGAAGAAGAAGAAGAAGAAGAAGCAGAAGAAGATGAAGAAGCCGGTTAACAGTTGACAGATTGGACATGACAGACTTCGGCTTTGAAATGTTTATTGAAAACTGCAAACAGGACAAACACTTTTTGTGAGATTCAGAAATGAGGCAAGAACAATTACAACACCAAATAAAAGGTAAACATTTAATTGAATGGGTGGGGAAAAAAGGATTTTGAACAAAACATGACTTAGTGTGAGAAAAAGGACCTTTTTCAAGTTGATGCAGAACATGTTTTCCTCTGTTTTGGATTTTATCAGATAGAGCAGCACTATTTTGGAAGGAAAATGAAAGAAAAATGTGGAAACTTAAAATCTAGAGCAACTAAGTGCATTACATCGACTAATTAGTAACAAGAATCCAACTGTGTGAAATGTAATCTGCTTTCTGCGAAAGCCTCAGAGGTTTTGCTGCAGCATCACGAAGACTCTCAATCAGGGCCCAAAACTCTTGGGAAAATGTCCTGCATTCTTGTGAAACAAAGTGGAACTTTTGGAAGATGTGCATGCCTTAACATTTGGAGAAAAACTAAGAGTCAATGGTTGTGGTATGCAGTAAGTGGCCTAGTCAAAGCTTGCAGTTGAATCAGGCAATTTTTGATATATAAAAAAAAGCAAAAATTGTAATCTGGAATTTGTAAAGAGGCAATCTTTTTTCACAAAGGTTTCTATCTATGTTGAATATAATGTGTTGTTTAGTCAGGACGAGTTTAAGGCCGCAACATGAGGAGAGTGGACAGATTCCTCTCATGTGATCTCACACCTTATGGAAGAACTCTCTGTTACAGAACAAACGCCGTCTTCCAAACACTCCCCCACTACAGAATGATCAGGATTTATCCAAATACACACTGATATATAATACACTCTGTTATTTATTTAGCTTGTTTATGTTAAAGTACAAATAAGAATAATGTCAATGTTTCCTCTTATTGCCACTGTTATGCTGAAACATGTCAAATGAATCGGTAAAAGCAGAGATGCAATCAAAACTAGCTTGAGAAATACACATGTAAAAGTCCAGATTGAATTAGAAAGTATATATATATATTGATCAAAGTTTGATGGTTTCTGCATCCCCTCTTTGTCTTCTGTTCTGCAAACAGACTGCTGCCACTTCACAGTGACACTTGTGGATTGAAGCCAGACATTGTCAGCTCATTATCGACACCCTGTCATGTGTTGTCAGCTAGTTCTCTGCCTTCTTCTCTCTCTCTGTGTGCGCGCGTGTGTGTGTGTGCGTGTGTGTGTGTGGTTGAACGAAGTGTGAGAGGAATTTTAACTGAAAGATGTCTCCCTGCTCTGGCTCCACGTCTGGGGATTATCACTGCGGGAGGAGCGCTGCGTGTGGCCATGCAGTGGAGTGCTGTGGTAATGCAGTCACACCCATTCATCTTTTTCACACTTTCATCAGATATAAGCCACAGACTTTGAGGTAATATTGGCATTTTATGTGGAAAAACAACTCTAAGCGCTGCATACGAGAAGAGGGGCTTTTAGTTGTTTTCAATAATAAAAATTCTGAATAGTGTGGTGTACACTTATTTTTATCAGTCAGTTCTGTATTTCCATGCATGTTAACATCAACTCTGACCAATGTTCATTCCCTGCTAAGAAAATGCATCCTTGCAGAATGATGCTGCTACCACTAACAGAATGGGCATTGTACAATACATTTGGGTCTTAGATGACCAAAGATGTCTTTATTACATGGAGCTTGTTTTGACACATGCAGTAGGTAAAATAAATATTGAGCCCATCACAAATTTTCTTAGTAAACATACTATGAAAGTACTATTGAAATTTTCAACACAAACAATCTGTACTGAGAAAAAAAGCAAATATGTTCAGAAATTAACTTATGTGTAATGAGGTAAAATAACAGGGAGAAAAAGTATAGAAAGGGAAGCTGAAATAAGGCATGAGAAGCCAAGAGACCAGCTGAAATCATTCAGTGATCAGAAAGTCATCTTATCCCTTGGCAGTGCAAATGAATATCATCTGGTTGAGTCCAAACTGAGCCAGATGTACCTGAGTCATCCCTGAGTAAAGAGGCCATCATAGAACGCTTCATGAAGCTCACAAATGAGGCAAGTCAGCATTTTGTTTCTATTCTCCTCAGCCAAAGAGTCCCTGACAAAACTGAGATGTGCAGAAACTGAACACATTTCTGTTTCCTGCAGCTTTGCCATCAGGCTCAAAGATAATTGAATCTGGTCCTTTTGGCTCTGCCTGCATTTTATTTTATGTGCTTCATAGTTTTTGATTGCTCCAGTCGATCCTTTTTGGCTTAAATGCCATTCAATCTCTACACAGACTGTTCTTTTTTTTTGGCCAATATTTAAACCTTTATATATTTTTGGAGTGCTGGTTATTTCTATATGGATCTTACCAATTCTGTTTGGATGTATTTATTTTTCTCTAATGCGCTTAGAAATGCTTTGATGCATGACACAGTTTGCTGTTTCAAGAAAAAAAAGAAAAAACGTCAACAAGGGTACAATTTCAAGTCAAATGTTTGTAGAAAACCTTGTTGTTGTTTTTTTATTACAAGTTTTATTCATCTGGGTTTTTTTCCCTTGTCCTTTCCTGCAAAACAACCTGCTGCTCACAGCAGGTGAGAACAAGCCCTCGCTGAGCGCCTCTTTCTATTTCCGTCTCAGAAACTTCTGCTTTCCTCTTCGACGCTTCCTCTTTCAGACGTCAGCAGGTTCTAGAGAGACGAAACACGTGTGTTCGTATCTCGTTTTTGTGTCAGTGTGCCTGCTGAGTGCTTCCTGCTCGCTGACAGCGCTTTGATAGGAATATCCTCCTACAGGGACAGACAAAAGTTGAGTCTGGCCTTCTCTCTCTTGTCTCCATGCTGACATGTCCTCGGAGTTTCCTGACACGCCTCACATTTCTGGCTCCTTAATGCCTGATGTGATGGCAGCAGAGAGACAGAAGTGAGGGACAGACAGAGGATGAAGAGTATGCCGGTGATGAAAATCGGTGGGGGTGGTGTTATGTTTATAGAGTGGCGTTTGCAAGCAGCAGAGAGTGAGACACACTCAGCATGCAGAAGGGGAGGAAATGAACAATACAGGGGAAGTGATCAGTAATCTGCAAAGCTAGCTGTCACCCTACTGTTGCAAACAGCCCGTCTGGATCTCATTATGAGTAAATTAATTTGGCAGAGTCTCCGACCGAAATGTTCATGAGCAAATTGAGGAAGTAAGTGTGCCTCTGTGTGATTACGGAAGCAATGAAAAGCAGTGAGAGGTAAGATTTGGCAAATGTTTTTTGTTTTTTTTTTGTCCTGTGATTTCCCTGAGTGGCACTGAAAGCCGAATTTGCTCTATTACATCTCTCTGCTCTCATTATGAGACTTCTTCAAATCTCCCATGTGGCTGAGCTGCGACTAGAAAAGGAAGTTGGAATGTTTCTGCTCAAATACTGCTGCAGTGTTGCAATTAATGCTTTACTTCTCTTGCATTCTGTCAGACCACTTAATTGTTGCAGTCAGAAATAAGAATATATTTTTTTCACGTCCATTTGTAGGTGCAACAATAAGTATCTCATTCTGGTTAGTAATCGCTATGTTTAGTCTGTTTTTTTCATTCAACAAAAAGAAAAATAATTTATCCGAAAACAGACAGAACTGCTAAGATTGGGCTGACATGCTGGCACCGTGCGCTGTGTTCGGCTTCCAGCTAATCAGAACTGAGCCAGCTCCAACTGAACAGCGGCCAGATTTCGCCTGGATTTACATTTGTGAATCTGGAGGACAATAATCTAAGAACCAAGAAATGTTCACAACTGCACACATTTTGACAAACATTAGTAGCTCTTTTTTATTCAAAGGCCCTGCTTGAATTTTGTTTGTAGCCTTGATAGATGCTCCTAATTAATTTAGCTGCTTGCTACTATTTAAAATTGTTTCCGATTTTACTTGTTCCTTTCCACATAGTTGCGTGAGACGTACTGATTGTATTGTTTGGAAGCAACTGTGGCTCAGTGGGGGGAAAATGGTTGCTTTGCAGTCCAAACTTTGGGGGGTTGGTTTCCAAATGTTGCATGTTGATATGCTGCTGAGCAGGGCACTTATAAAACCCCAATCATTCTGCGTATTATTGCAGAAATGTGCACGCATTTGTTAATTCTAATATTGGAGTTAAATCGGTTCACCTTCACTTGGACTAGACAGCTTGTGCTGCAGATCACTGGATTAAACCCAGTCAGATTTCTGACACTTTGACCATAATGCCAGTCATTCCCAAGTTAAGTGATAACATATCCAGTATGTATCATCCCTTTTACCAACTACACTCATCCTCAATACTCCACAGCCTTTGTAACAGTTTGATGTCTGTAACCGGGTCTAGTCCTGTATCAATGGAGGCCTAAAGACAGATGAATAATGAATAAATTATATTTAGAAACAAGATTTGTTTTTGAGGCAGGGTTTGCATGAAAGCAGAAAACCAAAGAAATAAAGATTAAAGAGAAAGACACAGTACAACAGAGACAAAAAGCAAAGGAAACATGGGAGTACTGAGACACGGAAGGAGGTAATAAGTCACAGCAGACAGATGTGAAAGCAACTAAGCTGTATCAGAGTGTGCAGTGAGCATGAAGCAAAACCAACTGGGAAGAACAGACACACAAAATAAAACAAGGAAGCAAAACATTACCACAAGAGCAAGAGACTGTAAAACCGCGACACGTTTAACAAAACTATGCATAGAGCTGCTCATCCACAATGTTGCGTACATTAACAGAAAACTACAAAGGCTACAGCAGGAGAAAACCACCAGACTGTGGCACAGATAGCTGAAACCACAATGCTAAACAGTGAGTTGGCAGATGAGAACTCCTATGATGCCGATTTAAAACCAATTTATCTGCTGGACCCCCTAAACCAATGCTGTCCAGGCTTTTCTCCACTTGGACCAAGATCACCATACTGAAAGGACTTGTGGGGCCACACTGACACACACCAAGTACATTTGGCCAAGTTTAATAAATGGGGATGCCCATGTTTGTGATCATGTTATGCTAACATTAAAATCAATAAAGACATACCCTTAAATTGAGAGTACATCTGTAACAGCTGCCTTTCCTGGTAGGCCAAATTGGTACAATTACTGAACTGCAGTCATGAAGTGTGCATAATCATTGCAAGGACCACAAGTGGGTCCTGGGCTGCACTCAGGACACTGCTTCTGTAAACACTTTCCTTGAGCAATAGACAGGTAATACTTACTACTATGGACCAAAAAAAAGCTGTTTTATTACAAAGGAACTAATATTGATATGACTAAAGCTTATCTGGAACATGTAAACTCTTTCCCCTGAAAACATGAGTCTTGGTTCACTTGGAAGTGCTGTACAGAAGAAAAGCAAAGTGCCTTTTTGCACTGCACCGCCCCTGGTTGTGTTTGCATTGTACTGAATGTTGTCTCGAAAGATGGCGGGGATCATCATATCAAAAACGCGGCAATCTGTTTGTGAGCGCATTTAATTAGGAAAACAAAAATAAGCAACATTGAGCTTCTGTTCCACACATCAGCGAGGAAGCTGAGGAGAAAAAAATTAGCTTGTCATGGGATCAGGCAATGGGGGTAGAATCCATCAAACAATAAAACAGTGAGCTCAAGCAAAAACCAGCAACAGACTACTAAAGAGGATGAGCAGTGTTGACAATGGCTGACTTCAAAGGTTGGCCAAATAGAACCACAGCTCTCAGGGTTCCAGAGAGTTGGGTGAAATTGGGCCATTCAGGCTAATGCTTTCATGATTTGTGGTTTGAGGTGGTGAGGTAGACGTGGTTGGACCCAGGTTAAGGCGCAAATGATGGTTTTAATGAACAAACGATTCACAAAATCCAGGCACCACAGGTGAGTAGCGGCAAAGCTCTGAGTCTGGTAGCAACTGGTAAATAATTGTGACAATTGACATAAGACTGTTGACAGTAGGCAATAGACAAGGACCCGACAGGGAACAAGAGACACAGGTGGGTATAAATACACAAGGAAGGTAATCGGGGAAACAAAAAACAGATGGGATCAATCAAGGGGCAGATGGGACAACACAGGAGCTAAATAAACACACAGAAAACCCAAATCCTCACACATGCACCCACGTCGTTCTCGGGTTTGAACCCATTCCAGGGCTTACAGTGCAAAAAGACCTAAACAGACTATCTGGTGAAGCAAAGATAAAGTAAACCAGAGGGAGGAACTGGCTTGTGATTAAAAGATATATATGTCATCTGAAAAGTTTTAAATACTTGCAATACCTCACTCTGCATGAATGTAACCACAGCAACATAGTGTCTTATTCTTCACTGTCTTTCTTTGAAATGCTGCCTTGCCTCTTGTAACAGCACTATAAGTTTACATCACTGCTACGTGCAGATCTTTACCTGTGAACCCACTATGGTCTAGAACAATGGTTCCCAACCTTGGACTTCAGCCTCCCATCCGTCTCCAGAGCTTCCTGAGGAAGTAGAGATGCTGGTGGGCCTTCCTGACCAGACGGGACGTGTTGGTACTGCAGGTGAGGTCACTGGATATGTGCACACCCAGGTACCTGTAGTTGGAGACCGCCTCCACAGCTGCTCCTCCGATATACAGAGGATGAAGAGGATCCTTGTCCCTTCTTAAATCCACTACCATCTCCTTGGTCTTCTTCACATCAATGCAGAGGTTATTTTCTCTGCACCACTGCACCAAGTGTTCCACCTGGACTCATCACTGTTTGTGATGTGTCTCACAACTGCTGTGTCGTCGGCCCAGCTACTATATGACAGCTGGGGAGTCTTGCTGAGCAGTCAAACATCATAAGAGTGAAGAGGAGGGGGCTCAGCATGCAGCCCTGCAGCGAGCCAGTGCTGAGGGTGATGGAGGAGGAGACGTTGTTGTGGATCCTGACATGATTCTGTATGCCATCAAATCTAAACGTTTGATGTTTAGATTTGTTTATTTTTTTGTTTTTCTCAATTTTTATTTTTTTTTTTCATCATCATGACACTAAAGGTTGAAACAGGGTATCTGGTTGTGGGTTTCACAAAGACTGGCTGAAGCTAGTCTTTGTGTGGCAGCAAAGATGCACCTAAAACATACAGGAATGGCGGTCAGGGCTTGAGAACCAAGGCTGGGAACCATTGGTCTAGAAGAGTCTTGAATTTACTTACAGAATGTTCATGGGAAAGGGGGCTGGGATCACCAGAGCTCAGGCATTACTCAGCTTTAGCTTGCAGACATTCATGGGAAATGTTGAACAAGTCTGCATTATGTGGATTAGTTAAGGAGGATCTCCTCTTTTTTTTTTAAACAACCACGGATAAGCAAGAAAAGCCATTAGGCATATTAATCCGATACGACCTGCCAAACAAGGACAGAGCAGATCCTCATTCAACCTCACCTTTCCCTACAGCCTCTTCCATATCTACCTACAGCAGACACTTGACAGTAGCTCTTTCCCTCTAAACAAGAAGAAACTATGATTTTACAAATGATGCTGAGATTTTATTATGATTTATGTATGTCTAGTCTCATCTGATTCTGATGAATGGAAACCATTAACAGGACTCATCTTGATTTATGAGCCCTATCCCCGTGCTGTGATGAATGGGTGAAAGTGTGTTGTGAGCATGTGGTGAGCATTCATAAGATGTAGGAGTAGTGTGAAGCAAACAGGAGCAAATAGCACATGAAAGGAAGAGGGATGAAGTAGAAAGAGAAAAAAAAAGTGCTCATGTAGTAAACAGCGAGTGCAGCGTGCAGACAGGAAGAGAGAGAGAGGAGGGAGGGACCGTGCGGAGGGAGACGGAGCTTGCCGTCTGGCAAAACAGCATCCTTCCCTCCTTCTCCGCTCCTCCCCTCGGTCCTCTCGGCATCTCTCCCACGCTCCAGCTCCCCCAGATCCTCCCAGGGAACGCAAACACCGCTCGGCTCGGTTCCTCCGTGTGAGCCGGCTACTTGACTCGGTACTTTTCCGTGTGCTGGTCTACCTGCGGCGGCGGCAGCAGCGGAGGTGGGCGCGCGCGGAGTCCTCTGACCCTCTGCCGCCCACTCGCCTTCTCCACAGGAGAGGGGGGAGATATGGACGGACTGCGCTTGCCTCCACTCATAGAAGAGGCTCTGGACTCCACAGGTCGGTGCTGCTGCTCGTTCAGTCAGCGTTTTGCTTTTCGCAGTTCTTGTAGGTCCAGGAGAAAGGAGAGAGGGAGGAGAGAAGGTAGCGGCTTGATGTTTATCTCAGCTGAGGAAGTGTTTATAGCTACTTAGGGGTTGTTGAGAGGAGCTGGGCAGAGGTGACCGCGCGCGAGGAGACAGGGGGATGATTGTTTTCATTATGAGTGGGCACCGCGGGGTCAGCTATGGGCATATGCTCATTTTTGAAGGAGACTGTGAGGTGAGACATGGCTGCCAGCCAATAGTATAGGGAATAATGTAGGCCTAGTGTTGGCTCTGTTACACGAGTAACATATGTTATTGTCAGGGTTGAGAAGTGTCTTTTTTTTTTACTCCTCTGCAGCTGCAGCTTTATTCCATGGAGCATTGTTACATTAAACACAGAGCATTCTTGTTTTCTAAATCAGTGATTTTTACTGAGAAAAATCTCTGGAATGTTTTCTGTGTGCGGGTGTGTGTCTGTGTGTGTGTCCAAACAAAGAAGAATCTTGTTTTGCATGTTTTGAATGGTTGTGCAGACAGGGCAGCCCTGCGAGGAACTCTGCTTTGAGGATGTTTATCAGTGTACAGAGAGAAGCAAGTCCAGAGGCCTGCCGGTCTGCCTGCGTCCAGGCTTCCTGTCAAGCCCTGGCCTTAAACTGAACTTTAGAGGGCTGCCTCTGCATGTGAACTGGGTGAGGCGCAAGTCATTTTGCACACGGCCTTGAAAAGGATCTCAATTGTTTCACATTTAGTCAAAAACATCAGTCTACTTTGTGGGATTTCATCCAAATTTTTTGCCTATGAATCAAAAATCTGATAAGTGGGAGCATTTATTTTTATTCAGCCATGAATTAAAATGAGTCGACGATTCTATAACACTTTGTCGACTCATTGTTTGGGATCTATCCAATGAGATTTTTTGCATATTTATCTTTCCAAAATAGTTCGGGCTTTGTCAGATTTGATTAAGATCATCTGGACATAGATTCCTTATCTGAATTAGGTCTTAACTTTGACTGGACCATTCTGAAGCACAGATTTTCTTTTTTCTAAACCTTTCTACTTTCAGCTCTTGGTGTATGCGTATTGATGCTTATTGTCCTGTTGGAGCAGAACAAGCTTCTAATTCCCACACCATGATGCAGCCACTACCAAGCCTTACCAGTGGGATGAAGTGTTAAGGTTGATGTACTGTGCTAGCTAGTTTCAGATGATGACTTAAACGGTGCTTCTTTAAATATTCCAAGCTCGACTCAGTATTTTATCACCTAAACGTTCTTTCTAGTAAACACTTTGTTCACAAGTGCTCTCCAACAAATCCTCTGAGGCCAGAATCAGTTGTACGAGATTAACTTACACACAGAGGGTCCCTGATACCTTGTCAACTTCTGAAAGCAACTGATTTTATTTAAGGGTACTGGAGTAAAATGGTGCTGGACACAAATGGATGCCTGTTTTTCATATTTTGTAAAAATATCTCAAACCACAAACTACTTTCTTCTTTTTTACACCACATTACACCCCAATAAAATACGTTGAAATTTGGGTTTGTAACATACATGTTTTTTTAAAACAATTCATTAACTTCTGCAGATGTCATAACCATCTGCAGCTCTATGATTCCATACATATATAAACACTAATTATAATCGATAAGCCTGCTTTACCAGTTTTTGTCACATTTTCAAAGGTTTTCAGGCTTCACTTGAAACACTTTTAGTTGCCATTCGCAGTCAGAAAAGAAGACACACTTTCTGTTTTTTGGAATAAAACACTGATTTGCTAGCTCTAAAAAGCTGTAAGTTAAAGAGCAAAAGCCTGCTTGTTTTTTCCTCTTTATGCATCACTGAGCCTGGCACTAGAAAAATGTCTTCCAGGGATGTAACGAGAGAAAGATCTGCAGCTTCAATCACTTATTAAAACAGTTTCTGGTTAACTAGGGAGCATTTTACCTTCCTAAACCAACAAACAAATCCTGGAGCATTTTAAGCATCTGAAATTCACAAAACAGACTTACTGAATCATTTGTATGTACTCGCTAATGTTGCTTAATACACTGCTGAAGGCTGTGTATTGACCATCATAACACATTGATGCTGTCTCAGGAGAAAAGTCTTCCTCCCTAACAAGCTTGTTCCTGTTATGGTAACTCCAGGGACCTCTTTCCTTTCATCATAGCCCGAGGCCCGCTGTTAACGCGGGAAATTCAGCGTGCACTGATGGCAAGTGTGTGTTCTTCAGTAATAACCGTCCTGACTGCTTCACTATAATAACGCTCAAGCGAGTGTAAAGTGGACAGAGTGATGGCTGGCATTAGCTCATGTTCAGAATTACACATAGTTGCGGGTCTAAATGGCTTAATGTGTCTTTACTCTGACTGAGGTCATTTCTAGCCAGACATCAGTCATCAGTCTGGCATGGGAAAAGAGATTTTTTTCTTGTTTTTCTATCATGCTTGGAAAATGATCTAATCACTGTGGGAAATAAAAAAGCTCCTCAATCCACAAGAGCAAAAAGGAAAAACAAAGGTCTTACACAAATACATGCTGTCACTAATCAATAAAACATCATCAGATGTGCAGTTGACATTTGCAGCTGCCTAAAAACATTCTCCTCTGCTGGTCCTCCCACTTGCTCGAGCCGCCAAGCGTTTCTCTCAATTCATTCCCACTCAATTCCTGATTCCCCCTCCGTTACCGCTGCCATCCTCTGCTCTCTCCAGCGCCCACACACACACTCCGACACATGCACGCCCATGCACTCACGCACAAACTCTTTTGCACCTGACAGTGTCCTCGGCCCACGCAGCTTCTCTCCAGCGTTCGTTGGTGCAAAAAAAAAGAAAATTTCCCTCATCAGCAGTGAAACTTCCCAAAGGCACACAAACAGGAATCCTCTAAGGCTCTCTGGAACTCATAAACAGTACATTGTACCACCTTAGAAAAACTTTGAAAGCTCTGAGAAACACAACAAGAGAAAATAAATCGTGCATGCTTTTCCAGCCCTCGGGTATTTTTAGGCTGATCTGTCGTGACCTCCTTAGAAATACACTGGGGGGAAATGAGTATTGAACGTGGTTTTCTCATTCGATTATGTCTAATTAAAGCTGTTGACATGAAATTCACACCAGCTGTTGTTAATAACATTAGTAACCCACAAATAGAAAAAAAACTGCAATTAGATGATGAGTTAAGATATGTGTAATAAAGTAGAATGGCCGGGAATATATATTGAATGCCCTTACTGAAATTAATCAAATATGAAGCAGAAAAGCCTTTTTCCTCCTGGATCCTGTTATCGTTCACTTGCGTTGTGATTCTTATCCATCGAAGGCTCTCTGCACCTTTCCTAAACAATCCAATTTCTTGTTTCTTCCGTATATTTTCAATGAGATTGAGTTGTGACTCAGTTGATTTTATTTCTCTGGAATCGAGATTTCAGGGAGTTTTTCAAAGAGCGTTCAGCCGTCTCTTTCTGAAAAACTCACCCGGGTTGTATTTTTAGAGTCTTGGCAAACATTTCTCCAATCAGTTCACTTCAATACCGAAAAGACGGCCCAAGATCGCAATGTTCCCAGATCCAAACTTTACTGATCCATGATGTTTTGGGAAGTTTCTGTGCAATGCCATTCCTCTTACAGGCATATTGTGTGCAATGATATCAAAAGAGTTCAGTGTTTATCTCTATTAACCCAATTCCTTCGGCTTCACTAACCTATTCAAAAATTCTGGAGTAAAATTTAAAAAGATTTCAACATGCTTTTACTTCAGCAGTGGAGTATTATGCAGTGAGCTAAAACAGAGGCGGCTGCAATTGAGTGCAATCGTTTTTGTTTTCATTGAAAAAAAAAAACTTTCTGCAAGTGTTGAACAATTCCTTCTGAATGTTTTAGACTCCTCCATCGAATATATTGCAAGGAGCAAACGGTTATGCTCTGTTTGAGGGGAAATTATGTTCTTTACAATTCTACTTTATGGCCCCAGTGCTGTTAACTTGAACTTTTGATATGCTTCTGTTGGCAATGCAATCAGTATATTTTGCAAGCTATAATGTTCCAAAGGTTTTTGCTTTTTACTTGTCATGGATGGTTTGAAATGAGAAACATTCTGTATGCCATCAATTAGGACGACACCAGCCAAAGATAATGTGCAGCAGTAAGAACCAACATCGCCCTCTAAATTCTGACAGATTTCAGCAAATTTTTTTTTGTTTTCCTCTGAAATTTCGATACTTATTGATTGTATACATGTAGCTTAATTGATAAACTTATTTGTTTTGATTTCTTTGCATTTGTTGACTAATTTGGCTGTTACTGACAGAGTGAATTTAACTTGAGAACTGTTTCCATTCGAAACATACTTCCTGGGGAAAATGTTGACATACTTACTTTGCTCACATGTAAGTGCTTCATTTAAAAAATGATTTCAAAGCACTCTGCAAAAATAAGTGGGCCATACATTGTTTTGTTGCTGCTTTGTTCCATAGTGGGAGAACTCTTGAAGCTCTCCAGTGAGATGAGAAAGTTCGGGAACTCGTATGGCTGCTTTCTGCTGATTTCACATTTTCCAGCCTCTCGGGGGGGGAAAAAAGTGGCTGGCATTGTAGCGCCATCATTAGTGCGCCCCTCCTCACCATTAGTCTCTTTATTTTTCCGAAATTTTGCAGCTTGGCTGTGACTTTTTGTTGCTCTCTTTCATTTTGTGTGACTGAAGTGACGTCAAACCTCGCAAAGAGATTGCTTCCAGGTGGGATTTGTTGATATGTGATCAAAAGGATTATTGCTGCATCACTTGTTTTTCATGCCTTGTTCTTTCCTACTGTTCGTCCCTCCTAATGGATTACCGCACGGATGCGCAAAGTCCTCCAAACACACAATGCCTGCAGAAATCACCCATCCAGACTCGCATAATTTTTCTGCATGCTCATTTAATGAGGCCAAATTGTGACACATTCTGCAATGTCTTTCTTTTCCATTGACCCACTTTCCCTTTATTTCCTTTGGAAAGTGCAAACATAGATTTTTTTTATTATTTAACTCACACAGTGAGCTAAATGAATGTGTCTGGCGTTTTCGTCGCCCTTATTGCTGTTGCTCCTCGGTCTCCACGGAGTTCTCAGCCTCAAAACACAGTAAAGAGAAAGAGACAATCTCACATTAACCCCACAGGACCTCCATCTCTGCTTTTAGCTGTTCACTAAGCACAAGAGTCAGCAAATCTCCTGCACTGTTGACCCCGGTGAACAGACTCCTGATAACATCTCTCAGGATAGGCGGTTTAAACATACAAAAAAAAGAAAAAGGAAGCAGAAATGACAAACAGGCAGGTTTCCATGGTACGCTAACCTGTGAACAAAAACCCGACTGAATTGCCATGGAGACGATCCATATGTTTCAGCGCTGGTCTGCAGGGGTCGCGGTGGGGATGAACCTGAGCGCATGGCTGCTCCTGATTACAGCTTAATGGCAAGAAGGGAGCAGCATGTGAAGCTTCGATTGAAGTCAGAGCTCCTTATCCTGGCATGTTTCTTATTGTCTTCGCTTGTCGCTCCCATTCACTTACATTTCCCTTTCCCCCCCACACCACTCCATGTCCTTAGCTCTGTATTATGTGTTGCCGAGGAAGTGAGGCAGGACAGGGGAAAAGCTACGACGTCAAAGAGAGCAAGGGCTGCAGCAGGAGGGGGTCGTTGTGCATTATGTATGACCTCCTACACACACACAACCAGCACTTATATATACATGCTGAACATATGGCTGTCTTGCTGCCCATAAGATGCACTAATCATCTGAAATATAAAGCAAGTGATGAAGCACCTTATAAAAATATTCATGCTAATTAAACTCTGCCTTGTTTGTCATTTTAAAATGCAACATATTTTGTAGGGATTTTATATAATAGACCAACACAACGCTGCAAGTAGATTTAAATATATTGGTTTTAAAAACATTTTATTCATAAGAATCTGAAATGTGTCACTCATATTTAATCAAATCCTTTACTCTCATACCATGGAGAAATAAATCCCCTCAAAAAGCTGTTTTTGGAAGTGATTTAATTAGTAAAACACACTTAAGTTGTCAAACAATTTTCCAATATGTGGACATCTTAAAGAGACTAACTGGAAGAAAAAACATGCTTCAAAAGACTTGCAGCTGTTATTACAGCAACATGCGGTTCTAGAAAGTAGAACAAGGCTGGTGGGAGGTTCAATACAAATGCAAGCCAAAATGTTTTTTTTTTTTTTTTTTTTTTTTAGAAAATTTGTAAAAACCTTTTAAACATAATTTCCCTTCCATTTAATAATAAAGAAATTTTGTGTCTGTCTATCACATGCAATTGCTTTGAAGAAACATTAAAGATTGTTGTTGCAGTCTGGCTACATATGAAAAGGTTTAAAGGTGATACAACAATTTGCAATGCATTGTTAGTGCTTTAAAAAGGCTTTAAAATCTTTCGTTCTGGGGCTCACAGCCATGCTACTGCTATAGCGCCTCCCTCTCCCTTAAACCCCTGCAGGAAAGCAGTGGGGTCTCAGAAACAGCTAAGGAATGTCTTTATTAAAACCAAGAAACCCGCATGTGTATGTCCGGCCTCCAAGCTTCCAACATACCGAGCCAATGGTATCTATGGAAAGCAAATGAGGTTTGTAAAGACCCCAAATCACAATCCTTGGTATGTACGACTTGTGACATGTTCCCTAATAGAAATCCAGTACTAAAGTTAGGCCTAACAATACCCAATATACTCTCTGTATGCATTGTGTAAGTTTATTAGACATGAAGTTATCTTCTTATTCAACACTCGCCTTCATTTCTGGATATTCGCAGATATACGAAGGCTATGGTGCATACAGAATCTATTGCAAACAGCGTATTCACAGATTTAGATAAATATGTAACACACACACACGCATGCGCACCCACCCCCCCCACACATGACTGACACCAACACGTGTCTAATCATATTTTTATGCTTCAGCACAAGGCGCCATAACACTGCACCTGTGAAAAGCTGCATCCCCAGTTTTCAGTCTGCTGTTGTTGCTTTTCACAGCCAACTGTTGCTCTCACAACAGCAACATCAGATTTTATTTAGTCTGGGAAATTGCTAAGGTGCACACTGGCATTCAAAAAATATTTTTGCACCCTGCTTCGGATCATTTTATACGTGGCTCCGAGATGCAAAATGATGAGTTTGGATGGAGGCTGTCAGAAGACATTAGGGTGAAATGACAGCTCCTCACTTCAGAATTTCTCCTTCTGCAAATTTCCATCCTTATTTAATACGTAATCTGCTGTATCCTTACAAGCACCTGGCTCATGTTGGTTACCACTGGGAACGTGTTCACTCTGCATTGCAAATGGCATCACCACATTTTGTAGCATTACGACCATGAAACTGGTAGATTTTATGGAAACCTCCAGTACAAAATATTGTAGTAGTATGAAAGAAAAAAGACGTGGTTTTCAAATTTTTTTTTTCAAAACAAACCTAAAATCTATGACTTGCCTTAATGTTCATCCCCCCTTACTGATATGATTAGCTGTGCCTTTCACTTAACTTTTAAAATGAGAAGCTAAAAGTAATGTTGGCTAAAATTGAGCTATCTGGCTTATTTTTAGTGGAAATACCTCACGTATTTTTAGTTAAAGACTCAAACAGACACCTTTTAATTAGAACATCTGGTTGTGAAATCCGATTTATGCACTGCTTTGTTAAGATAAAGTGACCATATAAAAAAGCTTGGGGTTTTAATGAGACGTCATGCTAAACCGTTAGGGAGTGTGAATACTTTTACCAGGCAATGTCAAAGTATTGCCTTGTAGAAGACTGCCAGATTGTCAGTCTTGTGATTTCTTCACAGAGGAACTTGGTCACATTTGGATTCAACACCTCAGACCATTTGTCAAGTGTCTTGAGAGGGTTTGTTGTTCAGAGAACAAGAGTTCTTGCCAAATGGGATAATTGTGTGGGGGAATTGAGACTGTAAAAATGCGTGAATTCATTGTATCTCAAATTTATGGGTGTTTCCTGTCAGAACAATTAATATAAAGGTTTTATTTGTCGTGTGCATGACAGCAGCAGAATTGCACCTTCCTCTCTGAACAGCTTGTCTGTATGCGTCACATCCCTCCCTCTCTGCACGCCTTTGTTTTTCAAATTTTCACTTTTCTATTCAAATTTACAAAGTGCAAATTCCATTACGTTAGCCGCTCCGGCACTGAGCGCCCAATCAGAGGCAAAACAGAGAGGCTGTGTTGCCTCATTAATGTGCAAATTCAATTTCAGACAGGTATTTTGAGATGCCCACAGACAGCTCTTGACCTGCATGTTTTCCCTCTTTTCTAAAGGGACACCTTGTTTGTTCCAACGTGGTGAATGTGTTCTGCTGCAAGCGATTAGGAGGGAATGTGCCGCACACAGATAAAGCTATCCCTCTGCCTGGAGCTGCTGAGATGACTGCGCTGTCCATCGCATGCATGCTGACCCGTGTCTAACGCGATCGCAGCATGACTGAGGACCAGCAGCGCAGGTATCGCAGGTGTGACTGCAGCCGATTTGACTTTCGTTCTCAAGGTGAGGCGCGGTGTTTAGATAGTGAAAGGAAAGTTTACTTATTTACAATTTCTTGCAAAGGTTTTCAGCCCCCTTGAATGTTTTTTCACATTTTGTAAAGCTGCAACCACAAATATTACTGTCTTTTATTGGTATCTTTTGTAATAAACCAACACAAAGTGGGTCTTCTGGACCAATTATCATTTACCAAAAGTTAAAGTATCAAGAGATTCTCACAACTCAGCTGTGGATATCTGAAGCTCCTTCAGATTCACCATGGGACTCTTCTTGTTCCCTTATTATTGCCTTTCCTTCACCAGCTTGTAAGCTTATGTGACCTTAGGTACAACTTCTTAGATGGAGAACCATAGGTCCTCTCTTTACCTGATCACACAGATAAGCTTGTAAAAAACTGACAGAAGCACGGCTGCAAAGCAAGTACAATTTATTGAAGTTGGATGTAGTCACAATTTGTTTATTTTAATCATACAGGAATGACCACACTAAAAAAAAAAAAAAAAAAAAGGGAAATCTATGCTGGCCCCAGGAACCTTAAAGCTGAGAAATTGTTAAAACCCTAATCAGAGTGCTGGGGGGAGAAATAATAATACGAAAGAACAAATATAACTGAATACACCTTAGTGTTCCCCAACAGAAACACACTCGCACAAAAATCCCTGGTGAACGCAACAAAGAAAAAGAAACTCCCCTTCCTCTCATCTCCTCAATCTAAATAAAACAGCTTGGGACCCTGGGACTGTTTAAAACAAGCCAAGGGGCTAGACCATAAGGACTTCCCTCCCCTAAACAAAATCACACAAAAAGAAAATACTTTCATCAAAGATAACTATCCAACAGAAATTCTAAACTAACACAAAAAAAGAAAACTGAAATTAAAATAAATCAAAAACTGAAACAGTAGCAGGCCAGCCTACACACAAAAGAGATCAAGTTAAACAAACACATTAAACAGCCAGACCATCATAAAACAGCCCTTTACCTTCTGGTCACATCAGTGAACAGCTCTTAAGGTATATTCTCTCTGCACAAGTCAGCCAGAGATGTGATCTCCTCAACAATCCCTCTGCTTTTATGCCAATGCTGATTACCTGTCTCCCTAACAACCCAGCTGCACTCCGTCACCACGTCTCCCATATATGGGCAAAAGGGAGAGTGCGCAGCACCACACTTCCGGGACAACGTGCCCCGGCTACACTTAGGTGGACAGTCATGTCTTGGTAGACTCTGTTTCCTTTTTTCAGATAATGGATTGAACTATGGCTGTTGTAAAAGATTATTTTAGTTGTCAATTATTTTTATGATTAATTGAATAAATGGAAACCTCTTTCTCTCGAGTAATCGGAAATCTCTCTCTTTCTCTGCTGCTAGCACATAGCAACAATTCATAAGAGGAAGGGAGCGCGATGCCCAACACAAATAATGATTCTTCTGGAACATGGTGCGCTAAACAATAAAACATAATTTTATGAAGCTATGAGGAAGATAAATGTTCCTTGAGGAATTTTCATAATCGAGGTACTCGAATCATTCGAGGAATCGTTACAGCCCTAGATTGAACAGTGATCTGGAAGAGGTTAATTGTTGTTTTGTTGTCTCTTCTCTACAACTTTCTCCTTGTTCCTTGGCCTTTATGATCCTTTTTGCTCCCTAATGTTTTCTAGCAAATGTTTGAAGCCTTCACAAAATAGATGGATTCATGCCGAGATCAAAATACACAAATTCAACAGCTGAAATACTATACACAAAAAGTTAAGATGCCATGCCGTTCAGAAGCAGTTGGAAAGAGAAATAAAAATTAAGCAGCTTTGCTTTGAACAATGTTTACTTAAAGAGTGGAGCTGATTCCAGCAGAGAGAAGCTCAATTTCCCCATATTGTTTGGGCACGGCCAGATCTAAAATACCCTTCAGGCTTGTACTCTGAACATAATGATTTATTGTAGTCAGAGGATTCAGAAACTCATTACAGGACCTGCAGGATGCCAATGAGCAAAATAAAAATAGAAGTCACGAGGTTCAGTTAATCCGTGTGAATTAATTTGTTAAAAGATGTTATTCTGTTTGAGGAGCAGCAATAGATCACTTTTGACCTCACCTTTGAAAAGTTTGGAGAATTTTCAATTTCAGAACAGAAATGATCCTACTTCAACAAAAAGAGACCATCCTGGATTATATGAACCAGAAAAACTTTCACAAATCTTAACATTAGAGACATCCCTGATTTTGTCTGTGTCCTTTTGATAAAAATTGCAATCATTTTATTAATCATATATTCCTAAATCCTATTTGAATGTAATATTCTTTAACAGATTTACATTTTCAGATGTTAAAAAATAATTTAAAATTCTTAATCCAGGTCTCAGTCCATAGTAAGGACAGCCAACTTTATCCATGCAGAAAGTCTTCTCTCTTCCATCTTAAAATTGTTTCATTTTTTTCAATTTGTCAGATTTATAAGAGTTAGTCATTGCATGATAAACCAATTGCTTGAGAACTCTTCTAACAAATCTTGCGATGTCACAAGTCTTAAAATGCCACACTAGTCACATTTAATCGCTGCAAGACTGATGGCCTCTCTGAGTCGTTAGTGGGGGGAAAGTAGTTGAAAATCTATATGACTGACACTTCAGTGGAGGAAACCTGAGTAAGAGCTCAGGGGGACAGAAACTCTCTGAAAGATATGAACTTTCTCCATTTTAACATTTATGAAGTAGAGAATTTGCAATCTGTAGTCGCTTTGTGTTGAAGGTGTCTTATTATCAGCTAGGCTGTGACAATCGCTGTGTTTTTTTTAAATGTTGTTGTAAAAGTGCCTGAAGTGAGGAACAGAAGTGAGCCATTAAATGTGTGCAGCGCAGTTGGTAACTGCTCTATTTAAGGCGCTTCAAATAATACATGGCAAAAAGATGTTGCACTCTGGGTGTGGCTGTGCTGTTGAAGAAAGGTGTTATGCAGTTGCAAGATGTTTGATGTGATTTTATTTAACATACTAATTAAACTAACAAACTACAATAAATTAGCTGTGCTAAAGAAATGCATGCAGTATAGGTACAAAGCTAAAGGGACTCCTTAAGTGGCTGACATGGTCTCTAGTTGAGGAGGCAAAAACTTGTTCTTTGGAGGATTTTGGGAGAGGCTGTTGAGAGAGATTGTTGGTTGACCTCAAACTTTAAGTCGGTGGAGCCTGAAGACTTGGGAGAAGTTAATTCCATTATTATGAGGTATCTGGGTAGTTACCGAAGACTATCCAAAGTCAAGCCTGTTCCAGTGTAGGTTGGACTCTGCCAGGCAGGCCCCTTGTCACCAGTACTGCTTGAGGTGTTCATAAATAGGATCTCAAGACATAGTCATTGAAAGGAGGATGTCTGGCTTGGGAACCTCAGGATTTCATCCTTGGTTTCATCCTTTGCTTTCCTTTACTGAAAGGAGTCAGCCACCAAAGGTGCTTTGGTTCTTCTTTGGAGAATTTACTGGGATGTTCCACTGGCAGGAGACCAGTGGAACATCCCATCTGGTCTGGGAATGTGTTGGGATGCCCCAGAATGAGCTGGAGGATATTGCCAAGGAGAGGGATGTCTGTCTGGATGGATGGATGGATGGATATGAAAATTAGCTTGAATGATGCTGCATTACTCCCAGAAACAGCAAAGAATGAATCCTTCTTCTAATCATACATCCTAGAGAATCTGAGTGATATTCAGTGAGAAGTGTTCAGTCTCTTGATGGCCATTATCTGCCGCTGGCTATACAAGCAGCTAACCCTCCCTCCCTGCTACTGTGCTCCAGCTTTTTATGACTAACTATTACACCAGCATCAAAGTTTAATGACCAAATAGCCCTGTGTTCACGAAACCTCTCACTTTTCCCTCAACGGCTGCCTTTTTTGAATTAACAATATTATGAAAAAAGAAATTGGGTCTCTTGAGTATAAAGCATGTAGCGGTTTTGCATGTGCATAATGGTCATGCAAATTCAGTGCCTTGCAAATGTATTCACACTCCTTTAGCTCTTTTTTTCATTTCATAATAACCAGTATTTCTATTAAAGCCTCCTGAGATGATACTTTGCAGAACTTTTCACCACAATAACACTTGCAAATCTTACAAGGCATGTTTCTATTAGTTTTGTACATTTAGAAACTGAAAATGTTCTTGTTCTTCTTTGCAAAATAGCTCAAGCTTAGTCAGAGTGGATGAAGAGGACCTTTAAGAATTATTTTCAGAGAGCTGAATAACTTAGAGACTTTAGTAGTAATCTAAACGAGTTTTTTGTGGTTGAATTTGAAGCATCTTCTTTTGATTTTAGTTCTAGATAACTATTTTAACTGTTTGTGTACCACGTACTTATTACAAGCTATGCTAAATTTGGCTAATAAATCTGATTTTCAGTGGAGTTTAGTTAACTTCAATTGCTACAGTACGGTAGCTCTGTCCGACCTTCCTGCTCTTCTGCATATAACCATCCCCTACAGCACGACTCTGCCACCACCGTGTCTCACAGGGTAATTTGCAGT
The DNA here is from genome assembly GCA_902982915.1 of Phalloptychus januarius. Taxonomy (NCBI): domain Eukaryota; kingdom Metazoa; phylum Chordata; class Actinopteri; order Cyprinodontiformes; family Poeciliidae; genus Phalloptychus; species Phalloptychus januarius. Next base: position 13,383,998 of record CADWAE010000471.1, on the reverse strand, counting down.
GTTGGTAAGACGTCTTGTAAGAGACCCAAGGCTTAGAATATTGTTTCATAAAGTAACCCACTCTAAACTTCTTCTCCCCACTCTGCACTATAGTTACATCCAGTCAGGAGGGAGGGAGAGAAATAATTATCTCAAGAAGCGAAAGCCTCCCCAGAGTGATGATTACACACCGGTGTGCATGGCTCCTAATTAGGTAGATCTGTAGTTAATACGCCACCCCATCCCTTGCTGCTCCCTCTTTCCTCTGCACGTCTCACTCTCCCTCTCTGAGTCGAACTACCCGGCAGTTCTGTGGCACTCAGACACAAATTTGTAACGCCGCATTTTCATTTAGCCGTGAAACTGACTTGACCTTAAAAGAGCGCAGTACCGAGAGGTGAGAAGGAAACGATGGCGGGTCAGTGCGTCTGCGGTGTGAGCAGACTTATTTGGAGTGATACTGAAAAAGGAGCGTGAGCAATATCTTTCCCTAAAGAGACCAAACCCTCAGGAGGAATCTAAGCCAACTGATCAGAAAGGCCTCGGTCATCTGCTTTTGTCTGTGCAGGCCTCCTTTCATCTAGATGAAGCCTCTTTGCATCAGTTTGTACATGTTTTTTTTTGGCTCTACACATAGGCAGACATGTTTATATCAGGCTGTGAAATAAGCAAAGAAAGGATTCTGTAAAGGCTGTGTGAATGTGAGAGTCGCATGGGTCTCATCTGTCGTACTATGAGTGGTCGCTGGTGTTATTATGGACTTTGAGGTGCATTGCTGAATGGTGAGTCATAGTGATTGCTTCAGCACACTGGCTCTCCCCCACCCCCTTTTTTTAGTATTCTTTGCCGCAATGTGTCAGCTAACGCACTCCACCTACTGGCTGAATATTTGTATTCACAGTGCAGCTCAATGGCTTTAACTCTGCATTTTGATTTTGATGCTGTAAGTTGCTTTTAAGGTGTGTGTTGTGGTTATTTATTTATTTTTTTCAAACATTTGCCATTTTCTTTCTGCAAAATACGGATTCACAAGCAGATATTTATGATTCTTTCATGATCTTCAGATGACATAAGTGGAGCAAGAGTTGGTTTGCAAAACAATTTGTGCCACTTGGATCACACAAGATGGTGCTGTTGTTTCAAGCATGGCTGAATCCAGAGAATGACAGAGATTTTTCTTTTTTTCATAACACATCAACCTCTCCTTTTTATTTCTCTTTCTATTATCCGGATCCTTCCATCAGATGATCCCAGCGATCTGAAAGCCGCCAGCAGCCCGAACATGGACAACGAGATGACGGCCAAGGAGAGAGGAGTCCTGGAGGAGGACAACGAGAAGGAGGAAATGGACCAGGAGCAGTTCCAGGAGGACGAGGGGGAAGAGAAAAAGCTGAGGGAGGAGGAAGGGGAAGGGGAAGGGCTGGAGAAGAGGAGGAAGGAGCAGGAATTGCTGACAGAGGAGCAGGAGCTGGAGGAGCTGAAGGCCCAGGTTCTGCAGCTGCTGCTGGAGCTGGACGAGGCCAGGGAGACGTCCAACAAGCACCAGGAAAGTTTCCATGAGTTGCAAGGTGAGACATCCTGCCTTGATATAGAAACCTTATTTTTAAACCCATCACTCATCATGTGGAGAACCATAATTCAGCTAATCAACACACCGACCGTACAGTGCTTTGGAAAAGTATTAATGCCCTTCAGACAAATGATTTTCTCATTGCCACTTTAAATTTCAACATTTTTGCACAAGTGTTTTATGTGGTAGACCACTGCGAACATCTGATGAGGAAGATGAAGCTAAATTGGTTTTCAATATAATGATAATCTCTGTGTAGCTGCAGAAATGCACAGATCAAGTGGAAGAATCTCTTAATGGGACTCCACATATCTGATCTTTATGGAAAACTGATGTATAGAAGCTGTAAAGAGCACAATTTACAGTTTGTCATGTATGAAACAACTCACATTTGTGGAAGAAAGTCAGATTGTATGTGTGGAGCAACATGGATGCCAGGGTTTCCCCCAGTGTATTGTAACCCTGGCGGGCCACCAGGCTTTACTTGTGACCCCACCAGGCTTAGCACTGCCTATTTATTCCAGGGTTTTTAATGTTTGCATTTTTTAAAGACTTTATAGTTGGTGTTCAGGTAATTTTACAATCACAGGAATTTGAAACATTTTATAACTTTAAACATTTTATAACTCAAAAACACAGTGGGCCGCTGGATGAATGACTGCTGAGCGCCCCAACAACCAGGCTTAGTAGGTTTTCTGGGGGAAAACCTTGGATGCTGTGCACCATCTTGAGCCAAGGGTAACAATTGTTGGTGGCAGCATCAGGCTGTGGGAATGTTCCTCCAGTAGAGACAGTGAAGCTGGTCAGAGCTGATAAGATGATGGCTGGACACCTGTTGAGTTCTGAGAGCAGTTGGAGGCTCTGGAATTTATTAAGGGGTGTTTAAGTACACACAAATGCACTACAAATGCATAATCTACCTTTCATATTTTTGTTTGCTATCTGTATTTTTTTTGTCATTTATCATTTTCATTCTGCTTCATAATTCTGCCTACCATATAAACTTAAATAAAATTTCAGTAAATACAGAATTGTATTTTAGATACTAAGGGTATTAGTAAAGGAAAGAGAGAACAGAAGGAAGAAGAACAGAATGCAGAATGTTTTTTGAAGATAACATCCAATTCTCCTCTAAAAAAAGGATCTAACCAATAAAATATTTTGAGCAATATTTTCGGTTTATCGTGTTTAGCATTCCCTCTTGATGCCATTTAAAACTATACTATATGGTAAAAAAAAGCATCTAAGTTTTTTGACTCAGCTTTACTTGAACAAGATGCCTATCAAGACCAGCAAGCAAAAGTAAAAAACGAAGTAAACCCCCTCCAGAAAAAAAAGCTGTCTCTCTTCTGAACAGCTGAACTTCCCTTTAAAGACAGATCAGTCTCCTTTAAATGCAGTCAGTGACCAGCTCCATTGTTCATAGCTGGTAGACAGGGTGTCATGTCACACCTTAGAAATGACGGTCTCCCTGCTGAGGGAGCCTTGCAGTGAATTAAGCCCTTAGGTATGAGGCCGCTCTGAGCTCAGCTTGTGTTTATGAGTGTGAGCATAAGAGTTCACCATGAGCTCAGTGGTTTGTCTGGCAGTGGTGGGGGCCGGTCCCCTAACAACCGCGTGTCCACTGAGAGAAGCTTCTAGACCAAGTGTCCCAGACCACAGTGCAAACGGCTGTGGGTTAAGTCAGGAACAGCCAGAGACTCGGTGCGGGTAGCAGTGGGATGATTCAGATGTGTTTTTCACCAACAGTGTAATCAAGGCGAAGCTAATTAGACATATTTGGAGACTTTGGTAATTTTGCATGACTCAGGTCTCAAAAGAAATGCTTTTCAGTTTGGAAGAAGGAAAGATTATTGATTATTTTGGTGTTTTATACTTTGGCTTCATCTTTATTTTAAGGCATATCTAAGCACATTGGGGCATTTTAGCAAAAGCTTCAAGGTAGAGTAAATGGTATTTTAATGTCTGTTTTAATTTCTGCCTGAAAAATGAGTTTTTGCTCTGAATGAATGGTTCCTGCGTTTCACTCCTGACACTTTGTGTTTGCAGATCAAAACAGGAGCCATTAGATTTCACAGTAATCTACATAATTAGTGCCTTTAACTATTTCAAATTTCCCATCCGCTTTAGCTGAAAACGTCTATGTTAATCATTCAAATTTTATTTGGTAGACCGACACAAAGCGGCACATAATTGGGAAGTTGATGACAAAGTGATGCCAGTTTTTTTAAAATAAAAATCAGAAGAATAAGACTTGAATTTGTTTGCAGCCACTCTGAGTCAACACTTGATTGAAGCACAACTAAAATCTCGTGGTTCTTAAATGTTTCTATAGATCGTTATTTGGACTTAGGTCTGGTTTGAATATTTTGGGTCTTTCTCCTGGTGATAGTAGAGTTTCTACCTTGTGAAGTCTAATGAGTTTCCTTAGCTCTGCTGACAAAAAACATTCCCACAGCATGATACTGTCACCACCATGCTTCACCAAGCAGAACTTGGCACAGTTCTCAACAAATTGTATAAAGCTTTTCCATTTTGTCTTATTCCTTAATCCTGTTTTAAACTTCATCCTCAACCTGCCTTCTGTGCTCCTTGATCTTCATGATACTAATCGTTCACTTGTGTTCTCTAACAATTTGCTTAACTGGATTTCATTTATTTGTATCAGTAAAAAATGAAAAAAAAAGGGCTAAAGACAATTTTTTTACTTATGCAGTGTTTTTTCTTGAGCATATTTTGGCAACATTGCATCATCGTGGTTGTTTGACTTGGTGTCTGTCCTGCAGCTGCGACTATTAAAAATTTGATCCATGTTTAAAGAGGCTTTGCAGTCCCACTGAAAGAGGGACACCTGATAACCCAGTGCATGCCTGTCTTAGTGTTAGTATTTTAAAGTTAGATTAAAATACTTTTAGAACTTGGGGAACGGCAGATAATTTTTAATAAACTTCTAAAATTGACATACGGGACACTTTTCTTCTATTTTTTCCTAGCATGACTCAGATTGGTTATATTAGCTGTAGATATTAAGGTACTCTCCTTGGGCATTTTTATACATGCTCAGGATAATAAAACCATATTAAAAAAATAATCTGATCTCACTTAAAAACAGATCTGCTGCCAAAAAACTCTGCCTTCATTTGAAAGAAAAAAGAGGAAGTTTGAAAACTGAAACAATTTAAACCCATAACTGCAGACATCAGTATAAACTTTGGGAAAATGTCGGCAAATTAACCATAGTGACATCGTTTTGAATAAAAATTTTAGTTGATAGAATCATTGTTGGAAAGTTGAAAGCAATAAGTTAAAAAAATGGCATTTCAAAACTTAGTCAAGTCAAAGAATAAATTAAATGAAAGAAAATGTAATTAAAAATGAAGGAAAACAAAAGAAAACTCTTAAAAAACATGAAAAACTCAATTCAGTTCTAAGTGGTCTGGGCTTTATGGATGAGACAAACTAAAGAGGAGTTTGAAACTCAACACACTTGTTAACCATCTAAAAATGGCGTTGGGTTGCATTAAATAAGACGTGTGACTTTGGCTGAGACCAGCAGCAGGGAGGGTTAAAGGCATAAAGACCTGGTAACTCAGTACTGCCTGGATTATAACGCCTGTCATATTTATACAGGGTTTGCGCTGTCCTGTGGCATTTTGTTTCCTCTGTCTTTCACCCAGATGTGGCCTGAGAAGTCTGCTGTCTGTCCTCAGCACTAAATCCAATAATTCTGGTTGAAAACAACAGAGTTGGCACAAATTATGGAAGCAGGAACCAAAAGCTAATTAGAAAAATACTCTAAAAACTAAAAATAGCAGTGAAATGAATCTGTGAAAGTAGCAACCAAAAACAAATCACATTTTTCTTATTATGAGTTGTTATAACAGGAATACCAACAGAGAAAGATGCTGAAGTCTTTCACTGTGGCCTCTAGTCGTGCATAAGGTTCCAGCAATGGAAGCCCATTTCCGCCATGAAAAAAAAAAAAAAGTCCAACAGTAAGTCATAATTTTGACTTTCAAAGTCATAATTATGAGATAATAATTATGACTTTCAAAGTCATAATTTGACTTTCAAAGTCATAATTATGAGATACAAAGTCATAATTTCGACTTTATTATGAGATTCAAAATGTTGCGTTTTCTGGTTCAGTCAATAAACCAACTTCTTTTCGTCAGATAGCTGTGATTTCTTTATTGCTAACGGTTAGCTTCTCAACTTATTCTCTTCTCATACAAGTGTGCTGCTTACACAAGAACTCACTCACATTGCCCCAGTGGACAACAGCAGTACAACATGCACATAAACATGATGTGACAGGATACAGAACACGCACATGTAAAGTAAATTAGGAACACATAACACAAAATAGAATTTCATCATTGGTTAAACCGCATCTGAAATACTACTCAATTTGTTTCTAATCCATTAAAAGGAGAAAAATCTGTGTTTTACTGGTTAGACCGATCAGATGGAATACGCTTTAAATCTCCTACAAGACAGCATATCTACTGAAAAATGACAAAATTGGCTGTTTTGGAAAGTCGAAATTATGATTTTGTGTTAAAATATGTTCTCATCTTAACTTGTCTTTGAGTTATTTTGTGTTATGTGTTCCTAATTTACTTTGAAAGGTACATATGCGTGTTCTGTATCCTGTCACATTATGTTTATGTGCATGTTGTACTGCTGTTGTCCACTGGGGCAATGTGAGTGAGTTCTTGTGTGTAAGCAGCAACTTGTATGAGAAGAGAATAAGCTGAGAAGCTGACCGTTAGCAATAAAGAAATCACAGCTATCTGACGAAAAGAAGTTGGTTTATTAACGAGTACTGAACCAGAAAACGCAACATTTTGAATCTCATAATAAAGTCGAAATTATGACTTTGTATCTCATAATTATGACTTTCAAAGTCATAATTATGACTTTGTATCTCATAATTATGACTTTGAAAGTCATAATTATGACTTTGTATCTCATAATTATGACTTTGAAAGTCATAATTATGACTTTGTATCTCATAATTATGACTTTGAAAGTCGAAATTATGACTTACTGTTGGTCTTTTTTTTTTTTTTTCATGGCGGAAATGGGCTTCCATAGTTATAACAGGAATACCAACAGAGAAAGATGCTGAAGTCTTTCACTGTGGCCTCTAGTCGTGCATAAGGTTCCAGCAGCTTCTTGAGTCTCTCTCTCTCTTCTGGCCTTCTGATGTGTTGTGTGTGTCTTTTCTTTTCTCTTACCTCTTCACAAACTCTTCATCTCTTCTTTCTCACATGTCCTCAGGTCTGCTGGAGGATGAGCGATTGGCCAGCGCCCATCAGGCCGAGGCCTTCACTCGACAGATCCAGAATCTACAAGGTATCACCAAAACACAAACCGCAGCAGATAGAGAATCCTTTAGTTTGTCTTGTCACTTTTTCGGGAGTAACTTTTTAAACTGAGAAAGTTCTTATACTGTACTCTAGCTGATACAGGTTTTACTGTATGTTGCTTTCTCACTCATGGTGCCCAAAGAATTACTCAAAGAACTGAACTGAACAGCCTAAATCATCAAAGATTCATTCCAACCAATATTTTCTACCTCAGAAGTGTTTCAGGAGTCCAGCTGGAGGAGGATACATAGGCAAAACTTCAGGGATGATAATGATTGGAAAAAAACAAACTGTACAGTTGTTGTATTTGATATTTTTGTATTAGATAGTCAAATGTTATTAAAATAAACCTTTGAAATTGATAAAGTCTGAAGTGCAAATATCAGTTAATCTTTCTGAGAAGAGGAAAGATTTCACAGATTTTCTACTACTACCACTACTAATTATAATAATAATAATAAATTTAGCTTATAATGCCCTTAATATTTTTAGATCTCAAATGACATATAAATTTATAAGTTATAGATTCAGCAGAGTATTTTCTCTTCCTGTAATTAGTAAACAATCCTAACTTTATTTGGAAAAATCTATAAGAAGGTTACATTGAGTTACATCAGCTCTGCATTCTGCAAGCACACACCTCCCACACAGAACAGACCCACAGTAGCAACAGCCCAGGTGAGATCACACACGCACACACACATGCACGCCGATTGACAGCATAGCCTCTCCCACACACACACGACTTCCATAAAGAAACACTAAAATCTCCCCGCTCTACCCCAGCCCAGCTGCGCTCTGTGCAGGAGGAGATGAACAGTTTGGAGGAGGAGAAGGAGAGCGAGCTGGCCGAGGCCCAGGAAGAGCTGCGCGTGGCCCAGGAGGAGGTGCCTCCGGGGCGGAGGAGGCCGCTGCCGAGCGCGAGAACGACATCGCGTCACTGCAGGAGGAGCTATGCCGCCGGCGGGCCGAGCTGCAGCGCCTGACCGAGGAGACCCAGGAGTACGAGCTGGAAATCACGACGCTGAGGGCGGAGATCAGCATGAAGAGCCAGCGGCGGGAGGCCGAGAGGAGAGAGGGTGAGGACATGAGGAGGCAGCGGTGTGGTGCCAAAAGAGGGAAAAATAAAACACAAATAATGCTTACAAATGGATCTGGTGTCAATAAGAGACAGAGTAAAAGACGTACTTTTAATATCAAATGTATCCTGTTCTCTAAAAACCACAAAGAATCTCTGATGAGCCATCAAATAAACACAAGTGTTTGGGTAGTTCTCCCTCACATCATGTTAGCATCCTGCTGTCAAGTACATTAATCAGCTTTAGGCTTCAATAAATAATAAACCATACAGATGTGATTGCAAATTGTTGGGAAGGGAGTGGCGCGTGTGTGTAGTTCGGATACTAGGAGCATGAAGTCATGACAGGGAGGGACACACTCTTCCAACACGAGTTCACCGCTGGGTTCATCAGCTCTGTGATTGTTTCATTTTTTTCAATGAAAAACAATCTGGCTAACTTTATGTTTATGCAAACAGAGGACATGGCAAACGTGGTAGAATGCGCTCTGGTTGGATGATGAAACCAAATCTAAACTTTTTGCTTCCACGCAGTTACTTTGTGTGGAGGAAAACTAACATGATACATCACCCTTAAAAACATCCAGCAGTTCAAGAAACATAATCGCTGTATGGTATGCTGTTGGTCTGCACTTCATCTGCAGGTTTTCATAGAATTTCAGCCATTTTGGAAAGGAAAACTGGTAGACATTTCAATTTGTTGGTGCAAAAAGCTGGTGAAGAAATACCCTAAAACACATTTTGGTGTAAATGTTTTGAATGGGTCATTTTTTATTAAGCAGAAATGATCAGGTATGGTTAGCTATAACTACAGAGTAAGAAATAAATAACACATTTGACACAGAATTTCTGAATTTGTTTCTGTTTACATACAAGTCATGGTTACCGTTGCAGCACAGCTGTCTGCTACAGGTTGTTGGAAAAAACTCCCTCATTCACTTAGAAGGTTTTGTGATAGTTTTGGCTCAATCAATAAATGCATTTGTTTCTTTATGTAGCAATTTTTATACAAAATGAGCGCAAATTAGATTAAAAGAAAAACATCATTCCATACGCTGTATACCGTATAATACCACTCTACATCGTACTATGCCATACTGCATCATACTGTACCATACCATGTCGTACCATTTTGGTATGGTACGACATGGTATGGTACGTACCATGGTACCGTACCATACCAACCATACATACCAACAACCATACCAACCGTACCATACTATCGCACTATACAATACCATACCATATTGGTATTGTATAGTGCCATACCGTATGGTACCATACCGTACGGTATGCTACCATACCGTACCATAGCATATCGCACCATACTATACCGTACCATGCCACCTATATAACACATTGGTTGGACTAAAATTTTATATAATAATCATAGGAAGCAGTACAAAGAAATTTTGGTGTGCATTTCATTGCCTATTATTGATACATTTTCCTGGAGGCTACCAAGGAAAGCCTCCAGGATTGTCTTCAACCCAATCTGTGCACTGGTGAGCAGTATATGAGAAAAATTCGGCATTTCTTTGAACTCTAAGGCATGCATAGTCCATTAATAGGCTTTGATGATATCAGTAAGTTTTTTCATGAGCAAAATGTGAGCCCTTCTGTCTCCTGACCTTTTGCTGTAATCTCTTTTAGGTGATGTGGACCTTCTAAAGGAGGAATGCCGTATGCTGCAGGAGGAGTGTCAGACCCTGAAGGAAAACAACAGGGGGCTCACGGAGAAGCTGCAGCTGTTGCAGAGACAGAGAACATGGTGAGAGGTCAATGGCTGCTCAATCATGAGCTGTCCTCATTTCATCAGCTGGTGGGGATACCCTCTGGAATACCACCCCGCTGCCATGTGTCATGTAAAAAAATACCTCCCACCTGTTTATTTACCGCAGCTCTTTTGGAATACCATAGAACTGCCTTGTTGCTTAAATGTGCTCTACAAATAAACCTAACTTGATGAGGTACAGATACTGAAATAATGTTATTAGTTGATGCGCAATTGGAAGCAGCTGAGATTTAAACACAACCATTTATTGTTTGAACAAATTCTCCCAAGCAAATGAAAAATGGCGTTTTGAATCTCCACAGCTCAAGCATCTATCTGTCACTCAAAGAGGAGGACGCAGTGGAGGGCGAAGAGGCGAAGGAGGGCGAGGTTGGCTCAGGCGAGGTCATGACCGGGAGTTACATGACCATGACCCAGTCTGAGAACTGTCGCCTGGTGGATGCCTCCATTCAGAAGAACATCTCTTTCGATGGGAAGCCGGTGACGCCAACAAGCTGGAACGGCGGGGTCGGTGAGATCTTCTCGCTGAGAGACCAGCTGAAACAGGCTGAGGAGAAGGCCTCGCAGGTTCAGAGAGAGGTACGACACCTCGGCGCCTTGGCAAGATGTCCATATTTAAGTCTGTCGACATGTTTTGTATGGATCAGAGGCTGGACACAAAGTACAAAGAGAAGGTTTTGACTTTTTTTGTTTTTCTCCAGTGTGATGGTCTGAAGATGGAGCTGCAGGAGCTGCAGATTCTGTACGACAGCAGTCAGAGGGAGAGGGCGGAGCTGGAGGAGGAGCTGCAGCGCTGCAAGGCGGAGCTGCAGAAGCTGTCAGGGGGTTCTCAGGTGAGAAGTGACCAGGCGTCACTGTCAAAATGGGAAAGCATGAATTACAAAATAGTGTTAGGTGTGTATTATGTTTTTCAGTGGTATCTATGCCCCCCTTTGTTTTTTTTTTTTTGAGTTTACATGTTACAACCAAAAACCTCAGTATATTTTATTGGTATTTTATATGAGAGACTGACAAGATTGTGAAGTGGAATGATAGGATTTTTTGGATTTTAATGATTTCTGAAAACTCCATTCATCACTGATGAGTCAATATTTGGCAGAAGCATCTTTTGCTGCGGTTACAGCTCATTTTTGTAATTTTTTAGAGCAATTTACGACATTGGTGTCGAGTAGAGTTTGGCTCTACAATTATTAACAATTTTATGTTGGACTGTCGCAGGAAGTCCCAATAAAATTTGTGAAAACATTCCAGGGGTATGAATATGCTTATAAGACAACGCACAGTGCAATTGTGAACAAATGCACATAAAAAATGTTGGCATTTACTTTATGACATGCATGTACTCTAAACTAGCTTTTCAACTACCAGACATTTTCTGCATGATGAAAGAAATGCTTTTTCCTCTGCAGCTACAACTAACGCATAGCACTCACATTACACCTCGTTGTGTCCTGTGTGTGTTGCCCACTTTTTATGTGCCCCATACTGTGGAGATACATGTTCTGATATGAACTGACCAGGCCTGTCGGCTCATATCAGCATTTGCTTTCCTCTTTGGGCCAGGGGAAATCGTCCCCTCATGTCCACGCTGTCTGTGTCCTGACCTCTCTGTGACGATGGTGCTTGAATACTGTTGTTGGACAAAAACACAACCAAATAAAATTAAGAATGATAACTAAATACATTTTGATTATCATAATATTTTGAGGACCCATTTAAAAAAAGTTTTTAATTCTATTTCGCACAATTATTATTTCAACAAATGACTTAAATGCAGTCTAACTTCCATAATAATTTGTTATAAGATTTTTCAGAGTGTGGGGTTGTTGAACTTTCCATAACAAAATTTTTGTAGCGCACTGATTCTAATGTAGCCCGATTTTTCTTTTACACTGTTGAACAAAGGCATAGAAAAATAAATTATTTCTCTTATTATTAAAGTTTAGTAGAAATAAATGTTATTCCATGCTGAAGCTATGTTATTCCCTTTAAAAAATATTTATCTTCCAGTCCAAAAATTCCAATTTTTCCAAAATGAAATTGCAAAAATAATTTCAAGGGAGATTTTTTTATATTTACTCGATCTTCACACCACATTTTATTTAAAGGGACAAAGCACTCAAATTTTTGTAGGAGAGGAATCAGTTAACACATAGTTATTCTATGTTTTCCTGTTAAAAGACAGAATTTCCTGAAGTATGATTTGAATGGTGGAGAAATATTTTTGTCTACTCTCAAAAATGCTTGCAATATTTAGCTAAATGTAATCAATGTGTGCGCCACAGTCTGTAAACTTTTGAGTAAAGTTTTTTGTTGTCCAGGAACAAACATCCAATGAAAGTATCACATAAGGTATGAACAAAGACAAAAGTATGAATAAAGACAAGTACCTTGTCTTGATCCCGATCTTCTGCATGTGGTGGCAGGCTGAGATAGTAGTACTTTATTGTACAGACGTGAGTCACACAAACGGCTGCAAACGATCCTCAAGCTGCATTTTGGATGCCTCTGCTTCAAATTGAGCCGTAAGGAAAACTAATTACTTGAGCTCATTCTGCTATTTGGTCATGTTTACAAGACGGGGATATTGAAGTTTAAACAAACAAGTCATATTGGTCATGAAATAATTTAATCTCTGAACAAACAGGGACCACAATGACCGACCAAAAGTTGTTTGGCCTCGGCAGAGAGGAGAAATCTTTTTATGTCTGTGACCTACATACTAAGGGGAAATCAACAGGCTCTTCAATGCTTATAACAAAGAAATAAAGAACCAAACACACATTTGTTCTAAATCTGGGACCAATTAGGTAAAAACTGAACCCATTAACAAAAACAGGATGAAAAGCAAACCTTCATGTTTTGTCTTCAACAGCAGTGAAGCAGTGTGTCTGCGTCGTGTCAAGCTGTCTGCCCGTGCCTGTCTCTGACGCTGTCCTTGTTCTCTGAATGTCCATGACCTCTCAGCCTGTCAGACGACAAATTAGCGGCATAACGAGGATAGAGAGAATGAAACGCCTCCAAACAGTCCCCTCACATTGTTTCGTCTTTCCGGGCTACTCAAACCATCACCCGCTTGACAACAAAAGCCGCGCAAATCCTGGGCACACATTCTCACTTTACGCCATCATAAAGTTACGCACTGTTTGCTTTATAGGACATTTAAATTGCTCTATCATCCCTGTGTAAATCCCAGCATTAGACCATGTCTCATTTTTTTTAAATGTTTGTTCTGTATTTATTATTATTTTGTTTCTATCAGTTCATCCATTCATTCACCCCCGTCACCTCCATGGTCCTTGTGTTTGTTTTCTGTTCCCTCCTCAGAGATTCATCCATCCATCTGAGCACCCTGTTCTCTCCATCCCCTTCGTAGGAATGATTATAATTGTGGCTGTGGTCTGGTGCTGGTTGTCGGAGCTGGCGTCCCAGAGAGCAAGGTATGGCAGGAGCTTATCTACCTGATGCATTGTTTTGTTTTTTGTTTTTTGCTAATCTGGACATCCCAGACATTCCTAACCAAAAATCACCTGAGATGATTCATAGAAAATCTTTCAGTAGTGCTAAGCAAACTAGATAAGTACCTAATTAAATAAAAAATACAAAAATAAAGTAAAGAAATGGCAAAAAGAGAGGAGGACGCTAATCTTTAAGCAAAAAGTAAAATAGTAGAGTAAGTTTTAAAACAATTTTACGAAAATGAGACAAATCACTTCTGCAAATCATATTTATTTGCTAAATATACCAGCTTACAGTTGTCGGCAATAACCATTGTTGTCCTGAACGAAGATCTTGTGAGGCTCAAGCTTTAGCGTCCTCACAGACATTTTCCAACTAGGATCACTTGAAACTGAATCCATCTTGATTCCAGGCACTGTTCCTTTAAATTTAACCTTGCAAACTAAAATTCTTTGCAAACTAAAATTTTATTTCCTGGCCCAAGGGGCCAGAAAATAGTCTTTATTATTATTACAATATGTCAAATGTTATGTATATTTTAATGAATTAAAACAATTTGCAGTGGTGGTTGAATAATTTTAGATACAACTGTTTCATAACGTTACTCCTTTTTTGTCAACTTTTACAGTTTATTGAAAGACTCTGATTTGAATTTGTCCTGCAGATTTGAAATATTCTAATCTCAAAGAATCTCCAGCAAATCAAAATGTTAGGATTTGGTTTTATGAGGCAAGCTCAACATGACAGGACGGGTGGGCAGTTTGACAAATCAGAACTAAAACCCCCTCTAAATTGCAAAATGCCTGGTCGAGTTTTAGATCAGAAGAGTCAAAAATGATAATATTATCAAGTTCACAGGTTTGTAATCACCTTTATTTTTGATTGTTTTAACTGTTGCACGATGCAATAGGAGCTTTTATTGCACTCGGTATCAGTGCCGTCCTCTTTGAGGTGCATCTGCATTGTTTTCAGTTACAAACATGACCTCATAAACATTTATTTTGTGTTTAAGTGAAAAGATGGCATCAGAAAGCTGCAAGAGGGTTTCAGCTGCACCTCATAAACTATAAAATGTGCATTACTCTCTGCACCAAAGATCTACAGACTTCATAGTGTGTCGACGTTCACCAAATAGACAAGATAAACATCTAAATAGCCATATGAATAAATTAAAGCAAATGCTCATAGCTGTTCTTGTTATTTATTTATTTTTTTATCAATAAGTGTTTTTTTTTCTTGAATGCAGTTTCTAATCAGTCAGGCGACAGTGTAAACGTGACTTATTATTTGTAACTACTTTCATTTAATATTTTGGTTCTGTTAAATGCCAACTCTGAATTTAAAGTAAATCCCTGGCTCTCACTCTTGCAAGTTTTTACCTATTGGGCAAATAAAAGGCTCTTCTACTTTTTATTTAAAATGTTTTACAGCTTTAAGAAAGACAGAAAAGCAGTGCGGGTCACTACCTTGGCAATATCTTATGATACACTTACTGACAAAACCCGTTAAATGCCCACGTTTGGATTGAACAGCAGTTTGTCTCTCATGTGCAGCATGAATCTGGTTGTATTGTCCAGTTGCTCCTCCTGTGTGGTAGGTTTGGGTAATTTTTCTGTATGAACCATCCTGCCATTGTAAGGTGACCTCTATTAAACTCACTTAAGCAGCTTCTGTCAGTGAGTGTGCGACGATGCAGCCCAGGCAACACTTGTCTCAGCTAACGCCGAGCTAAAAACATCTGGATACTTGAGTTGTGAACACCACGTTGTGTCATGTTTATTCAGCGTGTACACAAGCAGAAATCGGAAAACAATAATTAGTGGTTTTGTGAGGGTGGGTTGAGATCCTCGCCACAACCAGTGGAGTCTGATATGCCTGGATTTGCCTCAGTGTTTGTAATCTATTTGAAAATGTGATGATCTGCAGGATTTCGAGTTCCTGTCTGTTACTAAACAAATATTCAGATTTCCTAAGGATGTTGAAATATTCTTTAAATATTCTGGTGAAATCCCAGTGAGAAGTTCACATTCAGTCCCTGAGGGCGTGAAAGTCACACTTTCTGGGATTTTAGTGATGCATCTGAACTCTTCCTTTTCTGGGGTGCTAAAAAAAATCCTTTGAATCAAAAACACGATTTTGGTGAACAAATCAGATTTCTTTCCAAAATGAATATGCACAGATATATACACCTTCTGAACAGTTTGGTCCTTTGGAGAGTTGGATCTTGCATGTGAAGTGGTTCATTTATGCTGGCTTGTATGGAACTGCTGTTGAGTGGTGGTTAAAAAATAATAAATTTTCAATTGGACCCAAACTGTGACCCACAGACCAAGTAAACAAAACATGATCAAAAATCAACACATTTAAATTTGATCGTAATTTGCAGCTGCCGTCTGTAGAAACATTATATGGTTAGTAGACATAAAGTTTGAATCAGCTGTCCATACCGGCAAGAGGAGGAGTCAAAGTCTTGCTTTTAAACCTGAGAACGCTGCATCCACTGTCAGATCTGGTGGAGGCAGCATCATGGTGTGGGTTCATAATGTGGATTCAAAAATGAAGAAGTGGGACTATCTCTAACTCTTAGTCCAAGTAGGAGCTGAAACTTGTACACAACTGCTTGTTCCTACAGGATACTGATTGCAAAAGCAAACAAAAAACTGGGTTTGGAACTGATAAAGCAGGTGAAAATGAAGATTCTGAAATGGCCCAAACCTTGACTCTGTTGAAAATGTATGGGCTACGCTTACAAGCTGGATCTAAGCCAGGAGAAAAACAAACAGCTCACACACGTCAGCTAAAGCCAAACATTTGAACTCACATTTAGATGGATCACCGGCTTGCCTGAACTTTTTACCAGAACGAGGGTAAACGCAGCACCTCTCCAAATGTCCTAACACTCTCTGTCTTTCTGTCTGTCCCCCTCAGGGGAGTGAGGTAGGCTGGAACTCCATTGTGACTCTCTCCGCAGCCACAGCCCTGCTACTGGCAATGGCCGGCTTGTTGAGAGCTCTCGTCCGGTGCTGATTGGATGGGACGGATGTCCGCTTCGGACCAGCCTGCGTTTTCGCCACCTAAGCCGACTGAACTGAAATCATTTCATTGTAACACATGAAAACGTGGGAAGTTTGTTCTCCAGCGAGATGGTACACGAAAACACGGATTGGGAACGATGGGCTCGGTCTAAGCGCTGCAGCCCAAAACGAGATTTGTTCAATAGACGTACGCTTGTGTTGTGTCAGTCAGTGAATATGATCTTCTTCTCTTTTAATATGTGACATGTTTGTTCTTATTATTCCCTAGTTAGGATGCAATTAATTTGTAAAATTTTATCATTTAATTTTATGTTTGTTCTTGTGTTGCACAGAGGTGCTTCTGATAACAATGAAAGTTTGAACAAAAGCAAACTTAACACTCCTGTATTTATGTCACTTCTTGTTCTTGTAAAACTCTGATAATGATCCTCTTATGGATGAAATCAGCTCCTCTCTCACCTTTCACTCACAACTGTGTAACAAAGCGCTCTTACTCAAATTCTCGCACTTCAAACTTTCTGCTTCAAACTCCTACAGTGAGATTTTCTGAAGTCTTTATCTTTCCTTATCAAACATTTCATCGGCTTTTTGAGGAAACTCTGATACAGTAAATGATGAAGAATGGGATCAAATAGTTAATTTATTTCAGTCATTTAGTTGGAAAAATGGGGCAATTCAGGGTTTTTAGAGATTAATTACACACAGAGGAATTTGTTTGATGTCTTTATGTCTGTTGATTTTGATGATTATGGCTTACAGCTGATGAAAACACAAAATTCTGTTTATTTGAAAACTTGAATATGGCTTTAGTCTGATAAACGGCTTTTAGTGCAGAAAAGTCAACCCGCTAAATACTCCGCCCATGTCCTATGCAGGGCATCTTGTGCATGATTTGCCACTTCATGGATTCACTCTGGGCTTTTGGTCAGGCCAGCTTGCTAACTAGTCATGGTCATTCAATCAGCTACTGATTTGGCAGCGAGGGAAGGAAATCTGCATCTCCATAAAGCTTGTCCACAGAGGGGAGAAAGAGAATGCAGCTGCAATGTTTTCTTATAAACATCAGTGCCAATTTTGACAGCAGACGACACGCTTCCCAAACTGTCATAATATCTGGAAACTTTATACTCAAGCATATTGGATTCAGTACCTCATTACTACGCCAAATTCAAGGAACTTGTACTACCACAATTTTTCATTCCACTCAACTTTCCATCAATGTCCTTGCATAGAGCACTCTGTGAGCTTCTGTCAGTGTCTGCTGAACAACTCTGTAATCTTCCCTGCTACTTTTCAATGTTTCTGCATTCAAACAGTATTTTTATTGGTTTCATGTAATCTGCTTGTATTCTCAGAAACTGAATTTGGGTTTGCAGCAGCTGCAAGCTGTAATTACAAACTTTGTGACCATAATATGATGATATTCTAATTTATTGAGGGGCGCATGTACATTTCAGTTTCATGTAAAAAAGTATCTATATTTTTACTCTGTCAGGCTTTGTTGGCTAAATGTTTGGGAAACCTCCTCAGCTTTTTAAAGGTACACAGTTAGAAACGAATTACTGCGTGTAAAGATCTGACAAAGTACCGAATGTTTTGTTCAGAGGATCTATTAGAAGTTTAGAATAGGACGTGGTTTGTGTCTGAATCTTGTACATAGGAGATCAAAAAACCTAGCTAAGCATCATCTACTGTTGACTTCTGTGTATAATCAAAGGACATTGTTTACATTTGTGAAATGCTCTTTATTTTGGTGACAATCGCTTCAAACTCAAAGCATGCTAGAAACGCATAGAAGCACAAAACTATATTTATGTTGGTTATGTGAATGTGGCTCCTTTGTATTTCCTGTAAATAGAGGCAACATGCAGTACTGTGGGAGTTCTTTCTTAAATCCATTTGTACTAGCTTTGTAGAAAGTTAATTCAATTTTAAAGAGCATTGTATATTTGATAGCCAAACTCTAAGCTATGTAAATGTTTATTTATGGTATTGTTAGTCAGAGGACTACTCTCCAGTCGTCTTTCTTGATAACCCCATGGCAGCCGTGGCATGCATCATTTAGCCAACATGAAACCTTCCTTGTTTTAGTCAGTCTTTTGAATTTCTGACACTTTTCTTGTCAAACAGTTTTAATGCGCTTTATCTGCCTTCAATGAGATTTTATGAAGTAGACGCGTGCCACAGGACTGCAGCTGCCACTATTTGACCCTCTTGTAACACGAACCGAAGTCCTATTAAATATTGCATTATGTTCAGCGCCTTGCAATCATTCACTCTGAATGTCTCCACGTTTTGTCATTTACAAAATTCAAACTGTGTTTTATCTCTGGCATTTTATGTGTCAGGCCAACACAAAGGACTGCATGAAGAAAACCTTCGCAACTCATCAAAGCTTCAGTCAGATTGAATAGAGAACATTCGTTTTCAAGTCTTTGCACAGACTCACAATTGCATTTATACTTTAACTAGACCATTCTAAAAAAAATATGGCTTACATAATTTTCTTGTACCTCCAGCTGTTTGTGTTGGGTCATTGTTGGCTCAACACAACAGATTTATGATTTCCCTCCATAAATCTGCAAGAGGCTGAAAAAAATACCCCCCACAGCATGATACTGCCTCTACCAGTCTCAAAATGGGGCTGGTATATTAAGGGTGGCCTCTCCACTGTGTCTCTTGGTCTTCATGATGCTGCTTGTTCACGAACGAACCTCTGAGGCCTTCACAGAACAGCTGGATTCATAATGAGATTAAGACACACAGGTGAGGGTGTTCACATAATCGGAGACTCTTGAAGCCAATTGGTTACCCTGGGATTTATTTTTGGGTAACAGAGTAAAATGGGCTGAAGACTAACGTATGCATCCTTTTTCTTTCATGTAACAATCACGAGAAACATTACGCCAGTTTTACCCAATCCTCATGAAACACATTAAAAGTCTGTGCTTGAAATAAAACAAAAATGTGAAAAAGATCAACCGGTACAAACGTCTTTGCCAGGCAATTTAAGACATCGTCTTTATTTTATTTTCCAGAGTTCTGACTATTGTTTGCGAGGCGTCTATGTTGCACAGTGTTTCAAAGCTTGCTGCTTTTGCATATTTATTGCGTTGTTTGTCTTCAATATGTAGTCGTGGCTATTTTGTTACCCGGAGGTCTATTTTGCACTGCGAATGAGTCGAGAAAATAAATATATCCAACCCACATGATGTCTGAGGGCCACTTTCTTTCCTGGGCGGCTGACCTCACCACTGTCATGCTCACAAGGTTTAAGGTGACCGGGAGTCCCATTCATGAAAAACATTCAGCAGGAGCAGGAGCCGGCCCTCTGAAGGTGTTGCGTTACACACGGGTTGTACCGATATTAATAACCTTCACTCCGCAGACGTGACACGATCTCACATCCGCAGTTTGGATGCAGGCAGCCGGCGGGGAAGTGGTGGGTTAACGTTGCTGATGACGAGGCCTCCGAACCGCAACCCACTGCTGCACTGCACACAGCTCATGGGTTTGCTGAGATTAGGGAAATCTAATTATCTGAAAGTACCGTGGATGTGGAGCTTTGTGTAAAAAGCTACCTAGGTTTAAAGTAAATTAGTTTCCCCCCCCAAGTCTGCCAAACCTCCCTTAGGATTCTGAATCAGGTTCCTGTCTCATTCTGTGTCAGAGTTGCAGCTAAAGGATTAAAAAGTGTCTTAATGGGCTAATCAAATAGCCTATGGCCCTGGGCCTATCTGCACAGCAAATTCACCCCAAATCCCTTTTTAAATAATTAATACAGTCAATTGACAGGCAAACAGGGGAAAAGCTAATTAAAAAAAGGTGCGAGGCAGATAGTGAAAAAGCCGCGGGCGAGCTTCAAAGATAAGATGTCAAAAGGCCAGATCAACAGATGAAGCTCAGTGATTTATTTATTTATTTGCTCTATTTTCATAACTTAAAAAAAAAAAAAAGATACTGAATGAACTGAGCTTTAGACCATTCTGATCGCTAACCTCCAGCAGAAGAGCTGGAAACATATTGAGAAGCATTTTGTGAACATGGGGGGGAAATCTTGCAATTTTGTATTTGTGAAACTATGATAAATGAATGAAAATAAATTCTGGCAAACTTTACTTCTGCTTTGTTAAATAAAAATAATTTAGAACAGCTGTAACGGGTGTATGTTGACGGCGACTCGTAAAATACAGCAGCAAAAAGAAAAATGGAAACAAATGGAAATGACAGCAACTTTCATAACACAATCCAAACATTTTTTTACATTTCCCACAGCATAATGCAGCCACCAATCTGTTTCAAGTAGTATTTTTAGGATGATGTGTTAAAGCTACTAAATTTTTTAGCTCTGTCTGACAAGCTCCCTGTAAATGTTCCTGAGTTTTGTGATTTTTTTTAAAGCAGTTTTTTAAAGATTTTCATTTGGCTGTGCAATTCTTCCAGCTCGTAGCATATCTCTATTTGTTAAGTGGTTCTTATCAGTGTAGAATATTCCGGCGCCTGCTTCAGGCCTTCCTGGAACGGCTCCGGCTGCATCATGACTGAAAGTGAGGAGGTGAGTACTCCGTCTGGAAGCAAACTCGGTTTGAAAAGGATGACACCTGAACATCCGCTGAGCCCTCACAGCGGCGCTGACTCACTTTAAGTGACAACACGCTCTATGTTTAGATCAGATAACTACTTTACGCCGAACACAACGTCGGCTGGAAGTAAAACAAGAAAGCTGTGGGGTTTAAAGAAACACCACAAATGTTTGTGGTGTCAGATGACCTTTCAGGAGACCCACCTGGGGTCCCCTGCTGAAGCCGCCCTCCTGAGAATGCTTTCTGCATGTGTCACAGTTATTCTTACCTCCCACTTATTTATCCAAGCTGGAGCTGGCAGCTGGCGTCAACCAGTGCTGAGTCACGACACCATGACAATCCCAGAACCTGCTGCAAACACAACATTTACTGACTCCTCAAGATATTCTTTATTTTATTTTATTTTCTATAGACTTATGTACTGCCTCCTCGCCGTGCTGCCAGTGAGCAGATCTGGAGATGACACTTTCACTTGCTGGGAATTCAACAAAACAAACTTTCACGTTGCAGAAGCTGCTTTTTGCCAAGAAAATTTGATTTATTTCTGCAAAAATGTCATTTTACTAATCACTAACCTGGACATATTTACTGTAGATTAGTGCCAGACAAAGACTTGAGTAAAAGCAAAATGTTTTTAATGAATGGTTTTCCTTTATAATGGGAACAGTCCTACCCAAGCAAACCTGGTAATACGTAAAGTGTATCCATAGTAACTGGCTGTGCCAATCCATAGTGATATTAGCTGCCATCAAGCAGTTGCTATAACCAGAAATGTTTTTTTACGTTACTGTGAAGGAATTTTAGCTCACTCTTCTTTGCAAAAGAGCTTTAATTCACTCAAATTATATGGATATCAAGCACGAACAAACTGCTTGACTCTTGATTAAAGAGGTTAAGTGTACACTTTAACTAGGCCAATATAAAACTTTCACTTTTGAGCCATTCAGGGGAAGACGTTACGATTCAGAGCATGTCCTTCTTTATAATCCACATTGGCTTAAGTTAACAATCGATCAGAGGACGCAGAAGCCTCACTTCTCAGACCCAAGAGCAGTAATAGCTCACTACTGTGGGTTAACGACTCAATGTAGCATAAAGTGCTTTTGGGGTCCTCTGGACTTGATAAAGCGCGATATAAGGCATTTTTACACAATGTGGTTCACTGGCGTACCAAAGCCTTGGATATGGGATTATTTCTTGTTTCAGTTTAATGGTTTTGTTTCTTATCTGTTCTTGAATTTCTTTACATCAAGGGAGGATATGATCTTTTAACCTACTTCTTGTTATGTGGCCAGTGAATCTGAACTCTGCTTTTGTTGTTAATCCCAGTTCACTTATGATTGTAGAGGTATAGTGCAAGTTTTACACAGAGCCAGGTTGGTTTGGACAGATTTGTCCCACGACAAATAAAGCCACGATTTGAAAACGACTTTCTGCATTTCCTCAGAATTAGTTTGATGATGTGAAACGAGTGCAACAAAAACGCAACAGCAGGAGAAACCTGGACTGGTCCTGCTTCTATGTTTAGGACATTTATCCTTCTGGAAGGTGAAGCCTCAAGTCTTTCGCAGCCCCAAGCTGGTTTTGTTTGTTTGCTGAAGAAAAATACTGCAGTATGCTGCCCTCACCATGTTGCACTGAAGGCACGTCATGTTCAGGACGTTCTGGCACAAACGGCATTCTGCACATATGGCCAGAAACGTCTCCGATCAGAGCACCTTTTTCTGCAAATGCCAGATTTGCTGAGCGAATAGCTGACACACACACAGAGACGAAATGTGAAAGGGCCATGAATCCCTTTGCAGGATTCTTCTGCAACTGCAAAGTGCAAGAACCTGAATCTGCCATCCAAATAGGGAGTTTTTTTTTTTTAAACATAGCCCATATGGTACAACATATAATCTCATAAGCCTCTGTGAGCTCGCTGACCTTTGCTTGAAATGCATATCTCGCTGTGGTGGCAGATAGCTGTCAGACTCACCATTCAGTCACCTCATATAATGACCTCATTCTTTAAAACCACAATCTTTTCTTCTTTGCAGGACTCACTGGAGGATTTTCATTTGAGAGAGAAACAACAAATCTTGACTTGTAACATGAAAACCCCGTGGCCCCCAGGGACTCACTGCTCCTTCTTTTCCTAGTCCAGTTGTTCATCCACTTGCCCTCCCCTCCCCTCCCCTCGCAGAATGACACACATCCACAACAATCGGTCAGCGAGTCCCGGTCCACTCCTCCCTCTCAGTCACCCGAATTGGAGCTCCTAAAAATAAGGCGCATGCCACAACTGTTGCGCTGCTCGGGCTCTGACCAATCACACCCCACCCCTCCCTCCGCGTCCTCCGCGAAAACCGACTCCCGTTTTCCTCATGGATTAACAAATAGACCATGATCACAGCCGCAGAGTGACGCGGCCCGGGGCCCCTTTATAAACCCCATGTCCGTCCTCCTCTCTGCATGCAAGTTAAACACGCTCTGCTCCAGCTCACCTGCCTCTGAATCCACTACTCTCTTATTCTTTCTCCAAGAGCAAACTTCTCCAGAAGGTGCCAATAGAAGAACAGCCTCCTCCTGGGTTACCGGATCATTTAACCCCCATCACCGCCTCAAGAGGGATTCTTCACATCTGTGTCCGACTATTTTTTCCCCCCCTTTCGCTCTTTGCCATCGACTCGCTAAAAGTTTCCATCGCAGTTCCACACACTGGTGTCACCGCCGAGCTATTAAAAAAATAAATAAATAAATAAAAGGAAAAAAGTGGACGCGGACAGGGCCATCATGATGAGCAACAACTACGGCGAGGACCAGCTGCCTCCGCAGTACTACCAGGCCACGGACTTTGGGGACGAGGAGGACGATGAGATGCCCGCCACGGAGAAGGACCTGGCCGAGGACGCGCCGTGGAAGAAGATCCAGCAGAACACCTTCACCCGCTGGTGCAACGAGCACCTGAAGTGCGTCAACAAGACCATCACCGACCTGCAGAGGGATTTCAGCGACGGCCTGAAGCTCATCTCGCTGCTGGAGGTGCTGAGTCAGAAGAAGATGTACAGGAAGCACCACACCAGGCCCAACTTCCGTCAGATGAAGCTGGAGAACGTGTCCGTGGCGCTGGAGTTCCTGGACAGGGAGCACATCAAGCTGGTCTCAATAGGTGAGCTGTTGTGCTGTTTTATTTATTTATTTATTTATTTATTTATTTACATCATTTGAACATGTATAGATGATCAATTTGATATTTACTTATGGTGTCATCAGGCATTTATAGAATGACCTTTCTCTGCAGGTAATACTGCAGGCCTGTGGAGGTCATCCTGACTCTGCTATTTATTTATTTATACATCTAGTTGCTAATTTCCCCAAAAATAGATTGAATGCAAAACTGGGGCATTCTAATAAAGTTTTTTTTTTTTTTCATTTTAACCAGTCCTTCTCAAAGGACATGGATGCAGCTGAGATTTTCCTGAGTACCACTGTTTTATGCAACATGAGTTTGATCTTTTTAGGTCTTATTGAAGGGTGTAGTTTAATTATGGGTCCAAAAGGAAAAAATATAAAATAAATACAAAAATAAACTACCAGAAAGGTACCTAGAAGTCAGAAAGTTCTGAGGTTTCTCATCAATCCTGACTTATAAATCCAACATGGACGCCTTGCATTTAAAAACTTGTGTTGAAAAATAGTTTTTTTTGTAACTTTCTCTCTTCAATTGCAGCCGGTTAATCAGTCACACTATTCTGCATAACCTTCTTTGGTACTAAAAAAAAATAAATACAAAATGCAGGGAAATACATTGTGTTTTGTTTGTGTTGCTAACAGCAGGTAGCCTAGAACTACCACTGAAACAAGTTTATATCTGATTTGATACCAATTATTGGTTCACTATCATTCACTACCGTGGTAGCTATGCTTGTATTTCCTTTACCAATGGTTAATGACATCATTTCTTCTGCGTACCACTAAAGGCAGGACAGTGTTAGTGGTTCTCAAACAGTTTGAGAACCATAGATCCACACCAACCCACTGCATGTCTAGTGGTATTTCTAAGAGTCATCGGACCACTGGAAGGTAAACCTTCATCAGTCTGACGTCCTTTGCAGACTCCAGCAGGTTTCCTTCTTCGGGCTGCACCCGTCTTCCAATCAGCTTTAAGATGCCTCGCTGTAGCTGCTAAATAAAATCAATCCCAAAGGATGATCCTACCATTACCATGTTTCACTTTTGCAATGGCATTTACAGAGTGATGTGCTGTATTAGACAGATTGTACTGGTCACATTAGAGAAGCATGCGCTGACCTATAATTAGCTGTGGAATCCAAAATGAAATATAATTGATAAAAAAAAAGGTATAATCGCTTCGGTGGTTTATTGGTCCAGGTGCCAGGCAACAGAGACGTGGCTTTCAGAGGCCTCTGAGTTGGGGGTCAAGAGCTTATTGGAAAGTTACTGCAGGACGTGTCACCGAGGTCGCAGAGTTGGATCAGGTCCCTCGCCCAGCGGCTCCTCTGCCAGCTTGAACTGACGCCTGCTGCTGCAGTGTGCAGAGCGACGGGCTGGAAAAGTATCAAGGCCTTGCTAATGAGAATGATAGAGTTTTTACACAGATTGGCATTAGTCTCACTCACACATTCACAAACACAGCTGCGCCTGGCAGGTCGGTGGGGCAGAACAGCTTGGGGGGGTCACGTTTTGGGCAATCTAAGGCCACTTGTGCATATCGGGCGCATTAAGTCCGTTGGGACTGTCACACAGGTTGTAATCACTTGCCATATATTTGTGTTACCTGTAGCATTCCCAGAATTACAAAGTCGTGACTTAAATGGAGCACAGAATGAGTTGTACACCAATCGAATGGCTTAAAAATTTGATCAGGCCTGTTTTTCATTTATTGATAAAAAAACCCCAGATTTGTCAATGGATAAAATTATTAAATAAACGCATCATGACTAAGAACTCCTGCATTTATTGGTCTTTAAATGCACCGATCCGCAGCGTGTTCTTTGATCCACTTGTTTTAGTTGAATTATAAACGGATATAGTTTAGGCTTGATGCTTTGATGCGTAAATCAGAATAAACATGGTTCCCACATTTTCTGTTGCGGTCTAGTCTTTATCAGACAACCTGCAGGACCTTTTGTTTCTAATTTAAAACAATCAGACTTGGAGTTTTGATTTGACAAGCAGCTTTTAGACTTTGAGAGTATTTATCTGTTTTAGTGATCCGCCCACATTTCAGTGAAATTACTGGCAGGGTTGAGGTTCTGGCCGTCAGACTGTGCAGGAGAGACCCCCCACACACAGTTCTGGTGTGTGTGTGTGTATATATCCACTCTGCAAATGGCCAGATTCAATCTCCAGCCCCGCTGCTGATCACAGGGGAGCAAAGGTCACAATCACAGATTATACCTTAAACGCTGCTCCGCATGGCTAATGAGTCTCATGCTTAATATTTTGCTTGGCGCGGACATCTCCGCTGTACAGCCTGGCTGGCCTTGGGTCAGATTGCTCTGACGGAAAAAAGGTGTGATCATCATTATACTTCCTGGCACACTCTAGCGAGAGAAGGGAGCCCTCCGAAAATACATTCTTGAGCCTCGCTGCAGCGGGGATGCCGAAGAGAATCACCAGTTGCACATGTGTCACGGCGTGTAACTCGACGCGGTTTGATGGATGCCTCTTTGACCACACGGTCACCCGTAAAGCCGGACAGACGTTGCTCCCACCTGTCTCTGCCAGTCGAGCAGCGACACATCAAACATAACTGGTCAGAAAAGCAAAGCAGCCAACATTAAGTTAAGCAACTTTGTTAATCAATAAAAAAGAAGACGGAATAAAAACCCCCTTAAAGTTTCCAACTCCTCAGAGGTCGTAAATGTTTTAGTAGCTGAATTCAGCGTCCGAGTGTGACTTAACGAGTCTCTTTGACAAACTTCTTCCCCCCGCTGAGAACTTTTGGAAATGAGGACACGGAGGTATAGACTCTGATCTACACCTATGTGATTTATCTCTCTCTGGCGCAGCAACTTTAGGGAGGTAATTGAAATCCAAGTGGCATTTATGCAGAGAGGAGATCCATTTCTCCACACATCCTCAGCTGTCACTGCTTTCAGAGTGGACTATTGTGACTGCAAGACAAACTGTCACAGGGTCTTCAGCCAGACAGCTGTCTTGGAGAAAATGCCTCAAGGAGCAGGGAGGGGGTGCGTACGGGGGGCTTGTGAGGAGTGCTGCATTCTTTACACCTCAGCAGCCAGTCATCGTTTTTTTTCTGTCTTAAAATAGAGTGGCCGTCTCTTAAGAACTGCAAGGAAGAGAGATTTTCAGAAAATCCTTCGCATTAAATACTTCAAAATACGTTCGATCGTCCAAATGTGTGCAACATCTGAACCCTTGGTGAACCCCATTGTCTCTGTTGTCTCACTACAGACAGTAAAGCCATTGTGGACGGGAATCTAAAGCTCATCCTGGGTCTCATATGGACACTCATCCTCCACTACTCCATCTCGATGCCCATGTGGGATGACGAGGACGACGAGGAGACCAAGAAGCTGACCCCCAAGCAGCGCCTGCTGGGCTGGATTCAGAACAAGGTGCCGCAGCTGCCCATCAACAACTTCAACCGCGACTGGCGAGACGGGAAAGCCCTCGGAGCCCTGGTGGACAACTGCGCCCCGGGTAAGGAGCTCAAAGTGACCGCTGGAAATGCTGAGTCAGAAAATGTGCGGGCACAGTTGTCCTTTGTCTGCTTTGACCCCTTAATGACATCGGCGTCCTCAAGTGTTTTCTGAGCGACAGTTAAGAGGTTAAAACCCCGCTTTGGGATCTCAGGTCGCTTTAAAAACAGGTAGCCACTGATCACTGCTCAAATATCATCGTCTATTTTGGATTTCCTTACATTAAAAAGGAGGTTTCTCATTGAGGGGTTGCCCTGCCAGCTGTCCCATAATAACTAAACCATTTGACTTCCAGTGTGACAAGCCCACAGGCCCAAGTCTGGCTTTAGTGTTTATAGCCTCGGTGCTACACAACACCCCCAAATTTGGGCACCATTCCTCCTCTTCCATCGAGGGCAGACGGGGGGCAGGAGAGGGGATGTTTGGCTGCAACAAAATGCAGCGTAATCTGTCATAGGGAGTTGCTTAAGCCTCAGATCCAACGACCACAAGGACGCTGAGTTGATGAACAGCCAGCTGAGGCGTTCGCCTCCAACAATGAATGCTAAAGAGTGAGTCCTCCCTCGGGTTTGCCTCGCCCAGAGCAAAGTGGGGGAGTAACAAATGTGGAACACCGTGTTTGACTGTGTTTATAGGAGCCATTTATCTGAGGAGACGCATCTATTAAACACAGTGCTGCAGCAGTGACCATACAAGGTTGTTTTTGTCTCATCTGCTGGTGCTAGGACAAGATGAGAAGGTAGCTGCGATGTGTGCAGGGTTTCTGCAGAAGTCTGGGACACTGTGGGATACTGTGTGTCGCCCACTGGAAAATTGATTATGGATTAAACATTTGTACTTATTTTCTATATTGTTGTACAAAAGATGTAGCAACTCATCCATCCTTAATTGCTTTGCAAAGTGACCACTGCAGAAACACTTGGCATAATTTCATTGTGAGACTCAGAACTTTCAAAATTTTGGTCTGAAATTTTGTCATGAGAACATACAGGATTTGTGTTAGAAACACTAAAGTTCTGATTTAACTCAAATTTATAAAAGCATGTTCACTAAACCAGGCTATGACAAACCCACTAATAAGTTAGAATATTATTAAAAAACTCATTTATTTTAGGAACCTTATCACCAAGTGAAGCAAATTGCATCAATTAAAAACACAAAGTCAAATGTTTGAAAGCCTTTATTCCTGCTAATTATGATGATTTTCCACTTAAGTGAAAACATGACATGTAAAATTAGAATTTTGCTTCAAACCAATAAAAAATCTGATAAACGAGACTCATATTCTAATGCATTGAATATGATACACTACTCAGTTTTTTTTTTTTTAAAGAAACCCATGTGTCCAGTGGTTGTGTGTCAATATTGGTCAGATTATAGCATTCTGTGGTGCGCTTTCATTGGCCTTCTGAGTGAGTGACCACTCCATTGCCAGCTCTAATCCAATTTAGGCATTAGCAGCCCGGAGCATGCGAGGCTCAGCCGCAGCGAGCGCTGTGTCTGTCGAAGCTGCCTCTTGTGAATTCCCGATAGAGACATTCGCTGTCACACATACAGAATCGCTTGAAGCAGGGCAGCGTGGGTAAGGTCAGCCGGTCTCGCAGTTTACAAGCGCTGCAGAGATAGCACTGACAGCCTAAGTGGCCTTTTTATAGCGGCTGCCTTTCGTTAGATCGGTTGCACCCCTTTTCCTAATTGGCCTCTTTTGCGTTCCTGCTAGGTCTGTGTCCCGACTGGGCAGAGTGGGACCCCAATCAGCCGGTGCAGAATGCCAGAGAAGCCATGCAACAGGCCGACGACTGGCTGGGCGTCCCTCAGGTAAGAGCCGTCCCAGACGCCAGGTTGCGGGGTGCGGCTCGCCGCTCGGCACCGTGAACCCGATCTCATTAAGGAACAACAAACAGAAGCAGGGATGTTTGCTTTGTTCTGTTTAAAGTCAAGAATGAAATCGCAGAAGAAGCACAAAGCAACCCAAAGCAGCCAATAGTTTGCCAGTGCAAACATCTAATTAGAAAAAAAAAATGATTAATTGAAAACAGGATTACGTTTGAGGCTGGTGTTTTCCCAGGATAACATCCCGGAGAATGAAATTAAATATTTATTACCCAGCTCTGCCGTTTCTTTCCCCCCAGCTGCTTCCATCGACTCTTTCTTGTACCTCTCGTTGGGTGATTGTGTTATTTGGTAAAGTTCATGAATTTGTTGTGAGATTTCTCAACATGCTCCATGCCGGCAACTAAAACATGTACATTTGTAAGGGTTCCCTTGAATAACAATGTGCACCATGCGGGCTGTTTACTTGTTTTGCTAAGAGACATTGTTATCTATTCCCAGCGAGCGTTTGCTTGTGTTAGATAGCCAGTGGTGTAATGTCACGTCTCTGCAGGCCTTTGGGTGGGTGGGAGGGTGGAGGGGACTGGAATCCAGTGTGGTGTTGTTAAGTAGATGTGGGGAGAGGTCTGGCTCAGGATAAAATCCCCCATGGCGCCTTAACCCTGTTGTCCTAAGGTTAAATATAACCATTGTGAAGCGTGGCTTTGTGCCACTGTGCGATACACAGGCAAACAAGTGCCTTAAGAGAGAGAGAGAGAGAGAGAGAGAGAGAAGTCAGAGGTGGAGAGAATAAATACAGTTAATCCTTAAATCCAATTCTATTATGCCGAAAGAGTAATCCACACCCTTGTTGAAAATGACATACAGTTCATTCATTTTTGTTGTTGTAGTTTTTTTAAATGAAAACCAAAGCATGTCTTTGCACAGAAACATCCTGGACAGTTTGAACAGTTAATCCCTGCAGCACTTTCTGGGTTTCAGGTGATCGCCCCCGAGGAAATCGTGGACCCAGATGTGGACGAGCACTCGGTCATGACGTATCTGTCTCAGTTCCCCAAGGCCAAGCTGAAACCCGGCGCTCCTCTAAAACCCAAACAGCTTTTCCCAGACAAGGTTAAGGCCTACGGACCAGGTATGCAAGCTACACCAATGTTTCTGTCCAAATGCAGAACAGTTACAGGGGGTAAATTCTCAATGCAAGGCTCTAAATTTAAAAATGTTAAAGATTTTTGACGGTAATATTTGTCTGAGCCTTCATGAAATTCTGTGCCCTCCTTCCTCATGTAGAACAATTCAATTCTGTTGATTTATTGACAGAATAATATCTATTTGAGATTTTATTGTTTTTTTTTACAATTTCCTGTTTCTGACAAGCTGCCTTACCCAAAGCCTCTTCTCTCGCTCATCTCTCTTCTTGTTGCATTTCCAGGCATTGAGCCTCATGGCAACAAAGTCCTGCAGCCCGCTGTGTTCACCGTGGAAACCCTGGAGGCGGGCAGCGGGGAAGTCCTGGTGTTTGTCGAGGATCCTGAAGGACACAAAGAGGAGGCCAGTCATAAATCTCAACATCCGTTCAGCTGACTCTTCAGGTTTTTGCAAAGTGTAGCATCTTTTCTTGGGATTTAATCTTTTGAGTTTTCTTTTCTCTGTAGGCCAAAGTGAAGCCCAACAAAAATCAGAATGGAACCTACACTGTCACCTACCTCCCAAAAGTGGAGGGCGTCCACAAGGTAAGAACAAACTCAGTTTTATTAACTTTAGGATTACTAATTAATATATTTGCAACATAATTATTTGCATTATCATTAAAATAGCACTTATCATTGTCACTTGAACAAAATAATAATATTATATCATTATATTCAATGATACAGACTAATAATAATGTTTTCCAAATACAGTAGCCATATCAATGCCTTTCTTAATAGAAAACTGGACAGTGTTGCGGTCATGCCAAACTGCCAGTGCTTAGTAAGAAAAAAACACAAAAAAATAGAAGATATTTTAGAAGATAAATAAATACCTGTTTTTTTTTCTTTTTTTTTAAATTGTGTAATTGAATTTTCAAATAAATAAATGGTCAGAAATATGTCATCCTGTGTCATGATGTACATGTGCTTTTCTCATACTTGTGTAAAAACATGAAAGTGCTTCAGGAGAACATTGTTAGAACAGTTAAATATTTAACATCCTGTACAGGAGAAATATTTAGTGATGTGGGAAACTTGTCTAATAATCTTACACCCCAAAATCTTAGATGATCTTGCCAGAAATTGAGGCATGTTTTCTTTTTGTTTGGGAAACAGATCTTAGATTGGTCATGAATATATCCCCGTCACTGGAGCGTGTCTTATGAGCCACAGAATTTCAGACTTGTCTTTCATTTCTTTTCCCTTCTTCTTCAACTGTAGGTGAAGGTGTTGTTTGCAGGTCAGGACATCGACAAGAGCCCCTACTCCGTCAATGTGGCGAAAGCAATGGGCGACCCAAGCAAAGTGCACGCCCGGGGCCCAGGCTTGGATGCTACAGGCAACGTGGCCAACAAGCCAACCTACTTTGACATCTACACAGCTGGTAATTACTAAACTGTTTATAAAAATAACCCTTCCTTTACTTGGTGCTAACCCTGGTTGTCTTTGTCACGCTCAGGCGCTGGTACTGGTGACATCAGCGTGGTCATCGTTGATCCGCAGGGCAAAAAGGACACCGTGGAACTCATCCTGGAAAATAAAGGCGACAGTGTTTTCCGCTGCACCTATCGCCCCGTGCTGGAGGGCCCTCACACCATCCACGTGCTGTTTGCTGGCCAGGAGATCCCCAAGAGCCCTTTCAATGTCAACATCGCGGAGGGTGAGCCATCCGTCTGCGTTGTACAGTAACTGTCAGACAAATCAGATTTCTTAGCAGGCAAGCTGGTGTCGGGGCGATCTATCTGTCACAATTTTTCCTCATTTAGTTTTTGCCCTGGAAACAGCCGAGCCGTCCTCTACTGTCCGTAACCCACGCTGTCTGTCATTTCTAGCTCCAGCAGTCGCTCCTCCCCCGGGAGCTCCTCTGCAGATAGCTCCTCAGTCAGTGCGCACCCCTCCTGGAGCGAAGGGTGCCCCTCCCTCAAAACCTGGCCGTCCAAGTTAGTATGCGTCTGATAGGAGGGGCTTGTGAAAACCGTCCCAGCGCCGTCCTTCCTATGCCAGGCTCTGCGCTCTGTGCTTTCCTGAAACGTCAGGGCGCCGCGGCGTAACGCCTTGCTTGGTTCGCCTGTTCCGTCTTCTCGCTGCTTGGTGGTTCAGTCCTGTTCAGAAACCGTCAGTGTTGTACAAATAGTTTCGTAGACATAGAGTGTCTTTACGTTTGCACTTCTGTGAATTGCTGCGTTCTTCCTCGTTTCGGTATCTCTGCTTGTGCTGTTGACATGTTCGTTCTCCCATCATGTCTAAAGTCTGCATCAGCCATCTCTCCTTTTCAAAGCCTGCCTTCAACATTTTTAAGTGACATGACTGAAATGTTGTCAGATGCTCCTCTTTCTGCACTGTAATGTGTTGGTTTATCCCTCTGCGTCGTGTATCTGGTCTAGTGTGTTGTTCCAAAAAAAAAGCATCATTGTTGTTTTGAGGATCTTTTCCGTCAGCTCTTTAGTGAATTCAGCTTGGATACTAACATCACTGTCAAACTGCTGTCCCTGTTGTTTTTTTTTTCCCCCCCGTTGGAAACCATTTTCTCTCTTGCACTTCTTCCTTTCAGCCATAAACCCCAACGCTTGCAGAGCTACTGGCAGAGGGCTCCAGCCTAAAGGCGTGAGAGTGAAAGAGGTGGCAGACTTCAAAGTTTTCACCAAAGGGGCTGGCAGCGGTGCCCTGAACGTCTCTGTCAAAGGACCAAGTGAGTCACACAGACTCCTCTTTCTCTCCTTCGCTTTCTTCTCTTTCCCTTTTTTTTAATGTCTTCTGTAGCTTGAGCTCGGTGTCTGAATGTTTTATTCACATCTGCGTATCACACAGTTCTGAGTGAAGAGTCAGACTGTGCTAAACCTCTGTGTTCACCCTCAGCTGGAGCGGAGGAACAAGTGAAAGTGCGAGATGCCGGGAATGGAGTGTACGAGTGCGAGTATTACCCTCAGAGGCCCGTTAAATACACAGTGAGCATCACCTGGGGAGGCCAGCCAATTGCACGCAGGTAGGATCCCGGCACCGCCTTGTCTTTGTGCTTGTCTATTATCAGGCATAAGCTGAGTGACGCTGTTGTATGCGTCACAGCCCCTTTGAAGTGGAGGTGGGAGACGAAGCAGGTTTTCAGAAGGTGAGGGCCTGGGGCCCGGGTCTGAAGACTGGCATGGTGGGAAAATCTGCCGATTTTGTGGTCGAGGCTATCGGCACCGAAGTTGGAACCCTGGGTAAGACTTTCAGCTCGTCAAACTGTTCTGAAGCCTCTTGAGGACCTTTGAAGTTTTTCCACTTTCTGTATCTACAACACAACCCCACAAAGAGATTGTGAGGTGTAAAGAAAATGATACACTGCAGTTAGAAACTGGACTCATGTTTGCAGTTCTGTTTTGGTATAAATCCAGCAGTTCTGAGAAGACAGTAGATCTTTCTTTGATGGAGAAAGACTGGGGAACAAACAGCATCGTAGAGAACACAGCAGCTCGTTATTAAACTGAACGATTTTCTATAATTTTGCTTATTTTGCTTTTTGGTAAAATTACTAAGCTTATTATTTATTTGTAGTTTGATACAGACTAATATTTTGGACAACATCAAAGATACTAAAACACAGATGTGCTCCTAAGATGACAGGAAAACCAAGTCAATCACTGTAAAGCTAATGATATCTCTGCATAGATCCATGGCTCAGACAAAATACATGAAAGTTTGTGAGCGAAACGAGTCAAAATGTAAGAAAGTTAATGTGCATGCTTTTGCTATCCAGGCTTCTCCATCGAAGGCCCGTCGCAGGCTAAAATCGAGTGCGATGACAAGGGCGACGGCTCCTGTGACGTACGCTACTGGCCCACCGAGCCCGGCGATTACGCCGTCCACGTCATCTGTGACGACGAAGACATCAAGGACAGCCCCTTCATGGCACACATCCTTCCTGCTGTTAATGATGTTTTCCCAGAAAAGGTAACTCCCATTCATTTCTGTATAAAACTACATTTCAAGAACCTTTATTTGTTACATTTAAAAATACAATAAAAAATTGCAGGTAAAAGCCTTCGGACCAGGCTTGCAGCCAACTGGGGTCGTCGTAAACAAACCCACTGAATTCACCATTGACGCCCGCATGGCTGGGAAGGGTCAGCTGAAGATCTATGCCCAGGTTTGGGAGTTGCACACGTTTGCAGAGCCTTTATCTTTTATTCATAGGGATGTGGCATTTATATTGCATAAGGCTGGCACACAGCAGAAGTGACTGCGAGGCTTTTTGTGTGTCCAGGATGCCGAAGGCTGCAACTTCAATATCAAGATCACCGACAGGGGAGACGGCACGTTTGTGTGTGTCTACACTCCTGTCAAACCCATTAAACACACCATCATTATCACCTGGGGCGAGGTCAACGTGCCCAACAGTCCCTTCCGGGTAAGATACATGCTCAGCCACGGATACGGCATGTAAAATTAAATCAATCTAATGCGATGACACTTTACCAAATAAAGATAAAGTAAGAGGACTTGCAGAAGTTGCACTTCAGCTCGCCTGCCTCTGCTTTAAGTACACTGCGAATTCATTAGGTGCTGGTTGGAGAGGGCTGTCATCCTGACAAAGTCAAGGTCTATGGGCCCGGAGTGGAGAAGACGGGGCTCAAAGCGCACGAGCCGACGTACTTCACCGTGGACTGCAGCGAGGCGGGCCAAGGTGAGCGTGCACGAGTAGGTGATGTGAGCAGTTAGGTAAAGCTCTCCTGAGTGTTGTCTGGCTGAAAAGTCTCCTCCAGCTTGTGATTTATAAAAAAGGAGAACTGGTGACTCTCATGCAGCAGCACAGTGTACGATTACAGACACAAAGGTATCAGTAATACTTTTGGCTGGGAAATAAATCAATAACAATATATATGGCGATGAACACATGATCAATATCAATAAATAACGCATCTGAAAGAATATTGAATCATTTCATTGAACTCTGATACAGAACCAAACATCATTGTTCTAGATGTAGGCAGAAGAAACAGTTTAGCCGCTCAGTTTCTCTCGACCAGCTAAACTAGCTTCCTCTTTGGTAAGCTAGCAACAACCTATTGGGTAACTTGTGCAGCATCACAGCACCGCCGTGCCCCATAACTGCATAAAAATATACGGAATGGTGTGGACTGAAAAGGAAAAAATTAGCACAACAGCTCCTGAAAGACTGGCTAAGAAAGAGAAAGGTCACGTCACCAGATTGACAGCATTTCAGATATTTAAAACAAAAACAACTAATCAATAATTATTGATATCAACTGATATGAAACTCTTATATCGTGATACATTTTTTAGCCATTATATTCCAACCCTGGTTATCTTCTCTTCATTCAACGCTTTAAAAAATTTTTTTTTTATATGCATTAGGAGACATCAGCATCGGAATCAAATGCGCCCCGGGGGTGGTCGGGCCTGCAGAGGCCGACATTGACTTTGACATCATCAAGAATGACAATGACACCTTCACTGTCAAATACACTCCGCCCGGCCCGGGCCGGTACACCATCATGGTGCTGTTTGCTGACCAGGTAGGAATTTGGAGCTGACATGCAAGAGAGAGCTGCCATCTGCTGTATCCATCAACCTGTCCAAACACTGTCATCCTGATGGTTTCTAATGCTTTTATCAGGAAATTCCTATCAGCCCTTTCAAAGTGAAGGTGGACCCCTCCCATGACGCTGGCAAAGTGAGAGCGGAGGGTCCTGGACTCAACAAGACAGGTGAGCGATGGAAGAGTCTTGACTGGGAATTTCTGCCTCATTTACAGCTAAATCTGATAGTTTGACTGGCATCAC
The DNA here is from genome assembly GCA_902982915.1 of Phalloptychus januarius. Taxonomy (NCBI): domain Eukaryota; kingdom Metazoa; phylum Chordata; class Actinopteri; order Cyprinodontiformes; family Poeciliidae; genus Phalloptychus; species Phalloptychus januarius. Next base: position 13,347,644 of record CADWAE010000471.1, on the reverse strand, counting down.
TAAGACGACGCTTGTTGTTTCAGGTGTGGAAGTGGGCAATCCGACCCACTTCACCATCTACACAAAAGGAGCTGGGAAGGCCAAACCTGAGGTCCATTTTGCAGCGTCAGGCCCCGGGGAGGCGGTTCGGGACTTTGAGATAATTGATAACCATGATTACTCCTACACTGTGAAGTACACAGCTCTTCAACAGGTACAGAGAGCTTTGGTTTGACAAGTGTCACCATGCGTAACGACGCCTCACGCCAGTAAATATTCATTCTTCTCTTTTTAACCAGGGTAACATGGCTATTTCAGTGACCCATGGAGGAGATTCCATCCCAAAAAGCCCCTTCCACATCACAGTGGCGCCAGCTTTGGATATTGGAAAAGTGAAAGTGGAAGGGTTAGATACCAGTAAGTATCATCCATATTGTCCATTTTCACACACTCCGTGTAAAAGCAGTGCTAGTTGAGAACCTCGCTCCATTCTCACTTGCAGAAGTGGAGGTTGGCAGGGATCAGGAGTTCACTGTTAACGCGAAGGGAGCCGGTGGCCAGGGCAACGTAGGAGTTAAGATGACTTCTCCCTCTGGCCGACCAATCCCCTGCAAGCTGGAGTCAGACAAAGCCAAGGGCACTCACGGTGTGAAGTACATTCCCCCAGAGGAGGGCCAGTATAAGGTTGATGTCACCTATGATGGGAACCCTGTGATGGGGAGTCCCTTTGGGGTTGAAGCTGTAATGCCGGCGGATCCTTCAAAGGTAAAGGTTACAACAGAGAGTTTTCCAAACTTGTGAATAACTATGAAGTGGAAGATTAATGGCACATGGTATTATAAATAATAATAAAAAAACAATATTTGTTTTTGACTGCTTGTCAAATCTGAGGTCGTCTATGGTTGTCTTCAAGGTTTGATTCAGGCGTGTTGGAAGAGAAATGCATGTAAAATTTCCTCTGGAGGACAAGAGTTGTGTCACCAATTGCTCTCAGAAATCACTTTATTAGTGAAAATGTATTTAATCTTAGTAGAAATACAGCTAGTTTGTGGAAACCAATAGCTAGATTGTTATGGATTTACAGTTTGCGGTTGTAACATGACCTTTTTCAGGGTATTTCACTCCACACGGATTTGGCTGTTTCATTACAGGTGCGAGCCTTTGGTCCAGGCCTGCAGGGCGGCATTGTGGGTAAACCAGCTCCCTTCACCATCGATACAAAAGGAGCTGGTGCCGGTGGTCTTGGCCTGACAGTCGAGGGTCCTTGCGAGGCAAAGATTGAGTGCCAAGACAACGGCGATGGCACGTGCTCGGTGGCGTATCTTCCCACCGAGGCGGGCGAGTATGCCATCAACATCCTGTATGCCGAGCGGCACATCCCCGGTTCTCCCTTCAAAGCGGCGGTCCGCCCAGCCTTCGATCCCAGCAAAGTGTCTGCTAGCGGACCGGGCCTGGAGAAGGCCAAGGCGGGTGAACCAGCCGCCTTCACCGTGGACTGCACCAGAGCGGGCGACGCGGAGCTTACCATCGAGATCGTGTCAGAGACCGGCGTTAAGGCCGAGGTGCACATCCAGAAAACATCGGAGGGCACCTTCTCTGTCACGTACATCCCATCCTTCCACGGCACGCACACCATCACCATCAAGTACGGCGGCCACGCCATTCCCTACTTCCCAAAGGTGTTGCAAGTGGAACCGTCTGTGGACACCAGCGGGGTTCACGTTTATGGGCCTGGAGTGGAGCCGAGAGGTAATATTCGCTTTGCTATTCGACAAAATCCACCTCACCAATGCTTTGTGTCTAAATCAATATGAGTAAGGGCACGTGACGACTTGGCGTTATTGAGCCCATTTGATGCAGGGCAGCAGATCACCTGAAGTGCTTCTGTGTCTCAAGGGGTCCTCAGGGAAGTCACAACCCACTTCATTGTGGACGCGCGTGCCCTCAGCAAGGCTGGAGGCAACCGCGTGAAGGTTAGCGTTGTCAACCCTTCTGGTGCCAACACGGACACCTACATCACTGACAAGGGAGACGGCACTTACAGAGTGGAGTACACAGCCTTTGAGGACGGTAAGAGCAGGGAGAGAAAACACAAATACGATTAATTTAACTGCATTGACTAAACGTTAAATATTCCATGTTAAATGCTGAGGATTTTACCTGGACAGGGAAGAGATCACACAGATGGACAGAAAAAGCACCAACAGGTTCTTGATTTAGGTGCTGCGAGGTATGGGGTATAAATACAGAATGATGCAGTCAAGCAATGATGTGAGGGACAGAGATCAGGCAGACAAGCTCTGCTTTATAAATAGTGTGCTGCGAAACAGAAACTCTTAACCAGGCAGGTATGTGTGCTGAAGGCTGCCTGCACACAGGGAATGACAGAGGGGGATATTAATAGAGACCTATAACACAAAGCTAAGAGATCACAGAGCACTTCTCGTTTCACCAGACATCTTCTAATACTGTAGCTGTGTGGCTGGGAATCTGCCTTATAGGCCTACTGAGAGCACTCTGTCAGAAAAATGTTGTAACAGAATAATGAATAGGGAACAGATGTAACGTCTTGTATGTTCACCCGAGCGTCTGCACTCTAGATAGCGTCTTTTATAAATAAACAGATGTTTATCTCCCTAAAAGGGAGTTTTCGCTGGCTTATAATTACAAGCAAGAGTGCAATAACTGAGTATTTCTGCCTGTTATGAGAATGTTGCTAAGATTTTTCTTCTTTCTCTTTTGCGTGTGCCCAGGTATGCACCTGATTGAGGTCCTGTACGATGGCGCGCCCGCTCCTAAGAGTCCCTTCAGAGTGTTTGTGGTGGAAGGATGCGATCCGACCCGTGTTCGTGCGTTTGGACCGGGTCTGGAGGGAGGAATAACCAACAGGCCTAACTGTTTCACAGTGGAGACCAGGTGATGCATAATCACACAAAGGGGAAATAATCTAATATTTTAATCTATACTAAACAGAACACAACAAAACAGGAAGGAGTTTCTCTGGAATCTATAATGTATTACTGTAAAAAAAAAAAAATATATATATATCTCAAATCAGTAGCAACACAAAATAGATAAAGCATTGCCAATATATGGTATAATATAAAGAGAGAAGCCTGTTTTGGTAAGATCTTCACTGCATAAACACAAAATCCTGCCAAGTATTTTTTACCTTCTAGTGGATACATCTTAGTGCATAAGACAAAACTAACTTACAGGTAACATTTCAGCAGGATATAGTAGTTTGCTTTAAGTCAATAATTCCTTAAAAAAAAGCTCAGATTTAGAATCTGCATTTAGAAAGGAAACAAGGAAGTGTGATGGAGAAAAAAAGAAGGAAACATGCTGGCTTCTCTCCCTCAGGGGTGCTGGTACAGGAGGCCTGGGTCTGACCATTGAGGGAGCCTCAGAGGCCAAAATATCCTGCAAGGACAACAAAGATGGCAGCTGCAGTGTTGAGTACGTCCCCTTCACTCCTGGAGACTATGACGTAAATATCAACTACGGAGGCCAGCCGATCCCCGGCAGTCCGTTCCGTGTGCCGGTGAAGGACCCGGTGGATCCAACCAAGGTGAAATGCTCTGGTCCAGGACTGGGCGCCGGAGTGAGGGCCCACGTTCCTCAGACTTTCACCGTAGACTGTACCCAGGCTGGACAGGCGCCACTGGATGTCAAACTCTATGGACCCACAGGTAGAAATTAGGACAAGAATAAAAATCTTTACAGGGAGGTGAAAAGGTTGCAGGCAGACAATATCTTACCTACATTCTTCTTCATTTAGCATAGATCCAGATTAGCTGGTCTTGAATGATTAGCATTCATGTGATTCGCTTGTTTTAAGACTTCATTTTTCTGTCAGAAAACGTTTTTTGTGTAAAGTTCTCTATGTGTGTTTCACAATTGGTGGTGCACCACCTCCTACCTGCACTTCCAATGTTATGAATTGAGCAAATCAGACTTTATTTGTTGAACCCTTTTCATGTTGCCACTGTGCAGCCTACGAAAGAACCAAACAAACAGAAAATGATTGAATTAATTCAGTAAACGGGTCAAATGACTAGCCGTTAGCTTCGACGCCTGGGACTCTGGATTCTGCTGCACAAAAAATGCTAAAGAGTTATCTACTGGAACTAAGATAATAACTGCTCGTAACCTTTCCACACAACCTCACTTTAAACATTCTGAATTATTCCCTTAACCTTTCACACTCTGCTCGGTAAAGCGAATTAAGAATGCAATATTTCTGTGTGTTGCAGGCACCGTTGAGCCGGTGGGTGTGAAGAATAACGGCGATGGCACCCACACAGTTCACTACACCCCGGCGCAGGACGGCCCTTACACTGTGGCTGTTAAATATGCAGATCAGGAAGTCCCACACAGGTTCAGCATAAGATTAATGAGTTTATATATAGATAAAAAAGAACAACCAGGCTGTATGTTCACATACGTCTTAATTAAAGCTCCCCTTGCTTGCACTAAAGAAAAGAAAAAATAAAAAGGTGTGCTTCAGCAATTTTTCTGTCCTTATTTCTGTTTTGTCTCACGCGCTCTATATTCTCTGCCCTCCTTTAACAGCCCATTCAAGGTAATGTCTCAGCCTGGGCACGATGCCAGCAAGGTCCGTGCCAGCGGCCCCGGTCTAGACACCAAAGGAGTGTCTGCCAGCCTGCCTGTTGAGTTTACGATTGATGCCCGGGATGCTGGAGAGGGACTGCTCACTGTGCAGATTCTGGTGAGCTTCTGCTGCCATGTGCCCTGGTCATCGGAGCCGCAAGCTTGTTTCTCCAATGAACGTCATTTTGCATGTCGCTCACAGGACCCAGAGGGCAAGCCGAAGAATGCGACCATCCAAGACAACAGGGACGGGACCTACACCGTGTCCTACGTTCCCGACTCCACGGGTCCTTACACGATCACTATCAAGTACGGAGGGGATGAGATCCCCTACTCTCCGTATCGAATCCAGTCGCTTCCCACGGGAGACGCCAGCAAGTGCCGCCTCACGGGTAACGAAGCCGTGCCGCAGTTTTATACTTTCAAAGCCAGTCGTTTGGCGTTGCATTCACTTCGTCCTTTAACTTGCAGTTTCAATTGGTGGACATGGAGTTTGTGAGTTTATCCTTTTCCTTTCAGCTAAATTACATGAATTTGTCTCAGAAGCAAAGTTTAAAATCTCCTCTTTTCTCTGCCCCCACACAGCCAACCTCCAGAAGCTGCAGACCTCTGAGGACACGGTCATCACGGTGGATGCCAAGGCAGCCGGGAAAGGCAAGGTGACCTGCAAGGTGTTGACTCCACAGGGGATGGAGCTGGACATGGACGTGGTGGAGAATCACGACGGCACCTTTGACATTTACTACACGGCCCCGGAGCCTGGGAAGTATGTGATTACCATCCGCTTTGGGGGGGAGAACATCCCGAAGAGCCCCTTCCACGTGGTGGTGAGTTCAGGAGTAGTAAATAGCTGCTGCGGGTGCGTGGGCTACAAGCTTCAACATTAAAAAACTTTTTCTTTGTCGTTCCGCGTCACCAGGCCTCCAATGAGCCAGTGGTTCCCCGTGACCCCGTGGATCCTCTCTTTCGTCCCGTTAACTTCCTGGTGCCGTTCACGCCACAGCAAGGAGAGATCACAGGTGAGACTGACGCATTTAAAAACCTGCAACGTTTCTCCTTTCCCCGGGTCACTGATATTTAAACACTTTGCAGGAGAGGTGCGGATGCCTTCTGGCAAGACTTCCCGCCCACACATCACCGACAACAAAGATGGCACCATCACCATCAAGTACCAGCCCACTGAGAGGGGCCTGCATGAGATGGACATCAAATACGACGGAAATCACATTCCGGGTCGGCTTTCTGGGGCTCTTTTTTTTAATGATGTTGAACTTCATAAATGGCATCCCAGTCCCACTGTACGATCAGACTAGTTACTTTTCTTCCTCTTGCCTTCTACAGGAAGCCCGCTGCAGTTCTTCGTGGACGCTGTGAACAGCGGAGTGGTGACCGCTTATGGTCCGGGTCTGAGTTACGGAATGGTCAACAGAGCTGCCACGTTCACCGTGGTCACCAAAAACGCAGGAGAAGGTGACAGTGAAGCAAATTTAAATGTTTTTTAGAGCGTTTTACATAATCTTAAGGTTTTACACTGAAAAAACACAACATTTTACAAAGTATTTTGGTTTAGTGTTTAGTCTAAATATCTTGAGGCGCTTGACAAAAGACAAAACTAAGTTGCAAGTACATTTTCAGCAAGAAATAGGAGCTTGTTTTACATCAGTAATCCCTTAATAAATATCATAAAAGTGCTATGACTAGTGCTTTTTCTTTAATGTTAAGGAGTTATTGACTTGAAAGAAGCTCCTGTATCTTGCTGGAAAGTTACTTGCATGTTATTCTTTGCAGATATTCGCACTAGAAACTACACCACAATACTTAGTGAGATTTTGTGCCTTTGTATAGTGAATCTGACCCGTTCTCTTTTTTCAAACAGGTGGTCTGTCGCTTGCGGTCGAGGGTCCCTCTAAAGCTGAGATCACCTGCAAGGACAATAAAGACGGCACCTGCACCGTGTCCTACCTGCCCACAGCTCCAGGAGACTACAACATCATTGTGAAGTTTGACAACAAGCACATTCCCGGCAGCCCCTTCACCGCTAAGATCACTGGTGAGGAAACGCTTCGTCTGTCTCGCAGGCAGACGTGAAAGCAAACGGCTGTGAACCAGATTCCGGGGGAAGACAAACATCTGAAATGAACTCGTCTCTTCCTTTGAATGTCAGGGGACGACACCATAACCAGAACGTCCCAGCTCAACGTCGGCACGGCAGCCGACGTGTCCCTGAAGATCGCGGAGACGGATCTGAGCTCCCTGACTGCCAGCATCAGAGCGCCGTCAGGCAACGAGGAGCCCTGCCTGCTCAAACGGCTGCCCAACAGACACCTCGGTGAGAGAGACAGACTCGGCGACACTCAGAGAGACGAGAACAGAACAGAGCATTGGTAAAGCGTTCAGTCGGTGGTGGACAAAATGCTTCCCAATGGAAAACCAGACAGTCAAAGATCTTGTTGTTCACCGAGTATGGAGGCATTTTCAGATTTTTATTTCTAATTTCTAAACCCATTTAATGTTTTCAATTTTCCACCTCTTAATTTCTCACAGCTCTGCCTCGGTTCATCTCATAAAATCCCAACACAAAGATGTTCATTGACGTTAGTAGTCGATTAAAAGGAAATGTCATTTTCCTGTCTTGACTTAAATTTTTTCTCCTTCGCTTTGATCGTTTTGCGACAGGCATCTCTTTCACCCCGAAGGAGGTCGGCGAGCACGAGGTGAGCGTGAGGAAGAATGGGATGCATGTGGCCAACAGCCCTTTCAAAATAATGGTCGGCCAGTCGGAGATCGGTGAGGCCAGCCGAGTGAAGGCCTTTGGGAAAGGGCTGGTCGAGGCGCACACTTTCGAAATGGCAGAATTTTTTGTGGACACGAGGAATGCTGGTAGGCTCTCGGCGTCCCGACCGTTTGGCACACGGGTCTGGACGAAACGCGGCTCTGATCATTTGTTCCGGTTTGTCCACAAGGCTACGGCGGTTTGGCGTTGTCCATTGAGGGTCCGAGCAAAGTGGATATAAACTGCGAAGACGTGGAGGACGGGACGTGCAGGGTGACTTACTGCCCCACAGAACCTGGGAGTTACATCGTCAACATCAAGTTCGCTGAAAAGCACATCCCAGGTTAGAATAAATAATATTGGGCGGAAAAAAAGAAAGGGTAAAGAAGTGCAAATAAATTTGAACAAAAACAGCTAAAACTAACTACTTAGACCAGTAGTTTAATACATTTTCTTCAATGGAAAATCCATTTTGTATGGATTATTAATGGATTATTATATGAACATGCTGGAAAGTCCACAGTTTGCATCGCAACTTGTTGACAAAGAAAACCTTACTTCATAATTCCTTACAATTTAATGCCATTCTATGTGGAATGTCTTACATATTGCATTAAAACTGAGAAGAAGAAAACGTTCCTAAAACTGGCATTTATAGCATTAGCTTACCTTTAGTTCTTTGGCCATGAAGGAAAAAGACCAGCATGTTTCTGTTGTGTTGTGTTAGTTGTATTATGAGATATATAACTTATTCTAAGTTAAATACATGCACTAACATGTGAAACATTTTTATATACTAACAAGAATCAGTACTTTTTATCCAAAAAATAAATAAACCAGATCTTTCAAATTGAGGTAGGCAATAGGGACGTAAGAATTTATTGCAATAATTTGTGGTAACAATAAAGATTATGATTAAAAAAAGTATTTATTACTTACTTTTAGGTAATAAATAGTTTTACAGGATGGTGCCTGCATAGTGCCACAAACATAAACATTGATCTTGGAAAAACAAACATTCCCGTTTGAAACACAAAAGGAAGAGTGATTTATATCACTCTACTGCACACAGCAGCTGCATATAATCATGTTTTCAAATCTACTAATATTTATCGATGCTCTTGAAGAAGAAAAAGTGGAGAAAAAAAAGCAAAAATAGCATTTATGTTCATACTGTCTGTTTTATTTAGTATCAGAAACTGAAATGAATCATAATGATGATAAACCATAATTCGTACCATGATAGCAAAATATTCATAATAAATGATAAACACTATAATAAATGTCCACCACTACTTCAAATAATAAAATAAAAAAGAACCTAACATTACTCCGTTTCCTGCAGGAAGTCCTTTCACAGTGAAGGTGACCGGAGAAGGGAGGATTAAGGAAAGCATTACCAGGAAGAGACAGGCTTCCTCCATCGCCTCAGTGGGCAGCACTTGCGGCCTCAACCTCAAGATCCCAGGTGAGTGGATCAGATGACCAGAAAATGCTCGGAGAGCAGCGGTCGAGCGCTTTAGATTAAATGAGGCCAGCGCCGCACAGACATACACACACACACACACACACGCACTTCCATCCGTTTGCTCACCGCCGCTTCCTTTCTGCAGGAAACTGGTTCCAGATGGTTTCCGCTCAGGAGAGGCTAACCAGGACGTTCACCCGCAGCAGCCACACATACACTCGCACGGAGCGCACGGAGATCAGCAAGACCCGCGGCGGAGAAACCAAGAGGGAGGTGCGCGTGGAGGAGAGCACCCAGGTGGGAGGAGGTGGAGGAGGGAGCCCCTTCAGAGACGTGTTTGGAGACTTTCTGGGCAGAGAGAGCCTCAGCAGCTTCGCCGGCATCACCGCCAGACCCGAGCGTGAGTCGGACTTTGATCGAGCCGCACTGTTTGGTGTGAAAACCTCAACTGCGTCTAACCTGTTGGGTGTGACCCGGCAGCCGAGAGCGGCTCGCAGGCCATGACGGCGCAGGTGACGAGCCCCAGCGGGAAGACGGTGGACGCGGACATCGTGGACGGAGGAAGCAGCACGTACAGCGTCCGCTTCATCCCGCAGGAGATCGGACCCCACACCGTGAACGTCAAGTACAGGGGCCAGCACGTGCCGGGCAGCCCCTTCCAGTTCACCGTGGGGCCCATGGGCGAAGGCGGGGCCCACAAGGTCCGCGCTGGAGGTCCAGGCCTGGAGAGAGGCGTGGCTGGAGCACCATGTAAGACAGAAGTGATGTCAGAGCCTTACAGAAGTGCATCTCAGTCATTCAAATGTGACTGAACAGAAAGAGTGAACTTTTATTTCTACGTCAAAGATAGAAAAAAAAAAAAAAAATTCACTTTTTCTGAAAAAAAGAAAATAACAATTGTTATGCAAAGGAAGCATTGAGTGCATATCTTCTCTGATACCACAGGATACTCTGCATTACTAACATGGGAATTCTTTATCACATTTTCCTTCCACCTAACTTTCCCTGTATAGGCCAAGATAAACACCCAGATTACAAAGTAATTAGCTAATGTGGCTTATCCTCCTTGTGAAGTTATAAAACGGCTTTCTTGTTGGTTTTATGTGTTATTCAATTTTCATCAGAAAATGAATTTTGGGTTTTTATTTGCCATGAGCCGTATTGATCAAAATGAGCAGAAATACATGCTTAAAATCCAGCATCCTTTGTGGAAACCAATTTGTACAAGTTGATCTTTTAGAGTTAAATTATCAGAACAAATGAGTAAATCAGTAACGTTCTATCAGCCGTTTGGTTTAGACGGATGTTTCAGGCTTCTCTTTCTCATCTGTCTCGCCCGCTCTAGCCGAATTTAGCATCTGGACCCGCGAGGCCGGCGCCGGTGGCCTCTCCATCGCCGTGGAAGGCCCCAGCAAGGCGGAGATCTCCTTCGAGGACAGGAAAGACGGCTCGTGCGGCGTCTCATACGTGGTGAAGGAGCCAGGTGAGGACTCCCCGCCCCACGCGGAAGGCTGCTCCTCGCCACTGCGCCGCCTGTTTATTTTTGTCTCCTAACCAGTTGGCTCTCCAGCTGTTCTCCCTCCGCTTCCCCGCGGTTCACTTGATTGTGAAAGTAAATAGCATGTCTGCTTCCCCAGGTGACTATGAGGTGTCAATCAAATTCAACAACGAGCACATCCCCGACAGCCCGTTCATCGTTCCGATCGCTACGCTGTCAGACGAGGCCCGCAGGCTCACTGTGACAAGCCTTCAGGTGGGTGCACGCACACACACACACACACACACACCCCCACGATAAAAATCAAATTAATTCTCAGTGCATAAAACATACACATATACAAAATATAAGAGCTGAGCAGCAGATGGTGAGTGTGATTTGTGGTGGATATTTCTGTCTCGTAGCTCTTTGCCCTTGAAGTGTAATTGAACGCCAGTGTTGGAGCAGTTTGCATGACTGTAATACTGCGACACTGGCTGGCGATGAAGGGCTGGATTAACTGTCCCTCGCTAATGTGGGGCAATACAAGCTGTGCTATGTGGGCCCTCCATCAGTTTACGCTTCTCTCTTGGAGCGGCAGATGAAGATACCTTTACAAGTTTACTGCCATCGCAGAGGAGCGTTTGTTTTATATGCTAACGTAAAACTAAAAGCATGTTGTCAGGAACCTGAATGACACTAAAAGCTGGCTGACGGACCTCTGAAGTGCTTTAATCGTGCGGTTAGCTGTGTCCGGTCAGAGCTCTAGGGGGCAACGCTTCGCTGTAAACTTTTTTTCTGTGTCTCGTACCAGAGCTGGTGAGTCATATAGGTTGTGTCCCCTCCAGGTGTGGGCACAATCACTTCCTATGAGAGCCGCACACACAGTTATCATGGACGTAAACAACATAAATTATAACTTTTGGATTTTCTCTTCCGGGCCAGATGAGAGAATTACTGAAAGGAAGCAAAACGTTAACAGTTGACAGGAAATAATGCAAAGTAGTAGAAGAAGAAAGTGAGAAAAAGTGGTCAGCTGCAGCGTGGACAGCGACACTGGCGTTCCAGCAGCTGACGATAACCTAGAGCCAATGTGGTTTCTGGGTAGATCCTGAACATTATGAGCGGTTCTCTGTGATCGGGGAGCAATTTGGGTCAGATGCCCGACACTCGAATGCAGCTCGGTGTTTCTAGGAGGACCAAAATCCTAAACACAAGTCAAAAATAGCTTTGGATGGCTTACATTAGGCTTTGTAAACGGTCTCCTCAAAGCCCTGAGCTCAAACTTGTTGAAAATTAGTGGACTATGATTAAAAGTGGGACTAGTGCCAGGAAACAAACCGATTTAAAATAAGCGCTGATGAGAAGAGCAGGCAAATTTCCAGCAAACATTATTCCAGAAGCTACAAACTGTGTGGTTTCTCCACAGCTAGGTAACGGATACTGATTCGAATACTAGTGGGCTGCATATATATGTATATATATGAACATGTATGGATAACATACATAGAGTTCGCTTCAAATGCCTCATTAAAAGCCTGAAATTAGTTTGTGTGGTGATGATGGCTGTAAGTTTAGGTTGTGTTCATTTGGTTTCCCTCCAGGAGAAGGACTTGAAAGTCAATCAGGAGGCCTCCTTCATGGTGCAGCGCAATGGGGCCCGAGGTGTGGTTGATGCCAAAGTTCACACGCCCTCCGGATCGTCCGAGGAGTGCTACGTCAGCGATCTGGACGGCGGTACGGAGAGAGAACCCGGATGATCATATTTAGACCAAGAGGGAGAAAATAATTGCAGGAGTAATGACTTTCACTTTCTTTTTTTTCCCCCTCTCTTCTTAGACAAAAGTGCAATCCGTTTCATTCCACGCGAGAATGGCGTTCACTCCATCGATGTCAAGTTCAACGGGTGCCACATTCCCGGAAGCCCCTTCAACGTGCGAGTGGGCGATCTGGGTCTGATCGCCGATCCCGGTATGGTGACGGCTCACGGAGCCGGGCTGCTGGGAGGAACCACAGGTACGTCCCTCACACTCCGCTCACATGTGGATGTGTTTACGTTCAGTAATATTAAGACATGGGTGTCCAAAGTGAGGCCCGGGGGCCGTCAGCGGGTGCTCGGCTGACTCTGTTTGGCCCGGCACAGTAGGTGGTTGATGCAGATGGAGATTTCTTTTTTCTATAATCAGAGCAAAATTATTACTGACAAGTAAATATTCTTTATAATGGAAAATATTAAGTACAACACAAAGTATGTCTTTTAACAAATATGTTTTTTTCTTTTTTACTTTAATTTCAGACTAAATCGGACCACGTTTATAAACTGACTTCAACTTAGACGTTATAAAACCCTAATTTGTTCTATATAGTTTGTTAAACCTCACTTAGTAGGGAAAGCACTTTTAAAAATAGTAAAATTATGTTGTTATTGCTGAGGATAGACAGACCTTTCTTTATTTTTGTCATCTGAGCTCAAAAGAATGTGAAGACTGGATGACTTTCTTTTAAGTAAAAACTCAGTTTTGGATCTTTAAATTTTCCTTTCCTACAAAAACTTGTTTAATTATAAGTATTGCATACTCAGTTTATTGTTGAGAAGAAAAAAAAAAAAGCAATTTTTTTGTTTTTTGGTCCACATGTATTTTTGACTTGGCGATTTTGGCACCACCAGTATTAAGACTCACCCTCTGTCCCTCCAGGCCTGCCCTCGGAGTTCGTGGTCAACACCTGCAACGCCGGCTCAGGCGCTCTGTCGGTCAACATCGACGGTCCTTCCAAGGTGAAGATGGACTGTCGAGAGTGTCCAGAAGGCTACAGGATCACCTACACACCGATGGCGCCCGGCAACTATCTCATCACCATCAAATACGGCGGACCGCAGCACATAGTGGGCAGCCCCTTCAAAGCCAAAATCACAGGTCTGCTGCTACAGTCACTCTCCCATCTGATCTGTGGATGACAAATGTCACCATAATGAGACAAATGTTCTGCTGAAAAAAGTGTGGAAGTTCTGGAAAGAAAAAAAACAAGGTTATGTAATGTGTGTCTGTGCGGCTTCGTCTTCCTACTTGATAAAAGCTGCCAGTCTTCTTCGCTGCAACAGTTTATTTCTGTAATTTTTTAAAAAGTGATTTTAAAAAAAATACAAAAAATTCAAGTTGTGAAAGTTTATTTTATCCTTGGGTCGTAATAAATATTTTTCGGGCTACTTTCTCTCACTTTTGTGAGAACTTCTCCCAGGTGCAGGTGCAGCTGCTTCTGCGCTTTCCTCGTTTCGCTGTCAATGCCCAGTGGGTTATGTAACCGTGTCCAAACCACAACAGTTTTAGACAAGGTTTCTTTTTTTCCTCTCTCTCCTCTGCCGCAGGCGCCCGGCTGTCAGGGGGACACAGCCTCCATGAGACCTCCTCCGTTTTGGTCGAAACTGTCACAAAGACCTCCAAAGTCGGCGGCGCCTACAGCTCGTCTTCCTCCGCCACCTCAGCCAAACTGACGTGTGACGCCAGCAAGGTGGTTTGTCGCGGAGCGGGGCTGTCCAAGGCTTTGGTCGGACAGAAAAATAACTTCACTGTTGACTGCAGCAAAGCAGGTGAGGATAAATTTAGGAAGTATCGGAAAATTGTCCACACATATAGAATTTTCATCTGCTTGGACGCATTTGCGACAAATGGTCACCTTGATCATTAAAGGTGCCATCCAGAATAAAAAGACATTATTACATGAGCAACAAAGTTTTGACTTCCAGGGTTTTACAAAATCCAGTTTTGCAAAGAAAACGGAAGAAAAAAATCAAATCTATTTCGTATGTATTTGGTTTGATGACATCACAAGAGGCGCAGGAATTGAGCTGATCTGTAAACATTATAGTGGACGAGTGACTTTTGACAGATTTCAACCTAGATGTCCGATTTTAGGTCCAGTTGAGTTGCACAAAGTTTAACTTTACATTTCCGAGTCAGAATTTGACTCCAGTGTTTCCAAGTTTCTCTGAAAACCAGAAAGAGTTTTCACATATAGCTCAAGTGTTTTATTAAAGGTGAAATATGTTTAAAAAGCTGCAGATATAGAGGAAAGAATTCATTACAAACACAACATTAACCATGCCTGATGTGATGTCACCAGAAGCACTTGCCGGTGAGAGCTTGTTTCTGGAAGTGTCGACTTTGTCTTGATTTAATAAGAATTTACAACTAATTACCAAAACAATAAGAAAACTTATTATAACTTCTAGTTCTAAGGTTTTAATCTAACCTGAGTTTGACTGCTTTGCAAAAACAGTCAAGCTGGTAGCTTTAAATCTTTATTTTTTTTGTCTTTGTCCAGGTACCAACATGCTGATGGTGGGTGTGCATGGACCCCAAGCTCCATGCGAGGAGGTTTATGTCAAGCACATGGGCAACAAGCTGTACAACGTCACCTACACCGTCAAGGACAAGGGCAGTTATACCGTCATCGTCAAATGGGGTGACGACAGTGTCCCGGGGAGCCCCTACAAAGTGACCATACCTTAAAAAACCCCCAAAAAACTGCAAAATGCAACCATTTTTACTGTGCCGCTCCTTTCTTATCACCTGCGAACAACGGTCAAGCTTCTTTGGGCCTTCATGCGTGAAGCACAAGAAAAGTCTTTGCTTGCAGCTTTACTGGTGGTTGAATATCAAATGTGCCAAAGTTTTTTTTTTTGTTGAGTAATGCACTCAAAACAAAGCTATGCATCCACATTTGCAGGAATGTACCAGTGACAGACTTCCTTAGAGAGCTTGAGTGAAGCTTGTTTATTAAGATGTTCTCCGTATCGACTGTTTGATGTAGACAGATGACAAAATGCAGATGCTAAGAGATGCTGAAGTTATTAAAGTGTGATGTTACGTGGTTTTTGTATGGTTTAAGAATGAAAGATTGATTTTTTTTGTTATTAACCTTTTTTTGAAAGTCTCTGAAGATCTAATAAAGATTTGTTTACTAACTTTCCTGACCAATGTGAGTGAAGTTATTGGGTGATTAAGTCCAGGATTCCCAGACAATGTAGGATTTTATAGTTTAATGAAACTAACTGTAAGTGTATAATCAGAGCTGCTACTGAAATCACACTTATATGTCAAAGTTCAAACTAAATCAAGCTAAAGAACTGTGATAAGACCCTCCGTCCAATCAGAAAGAGCTTCTGGTATTTTGCAAAGAGCACTTGGCAAAAACTTCAAGTGCATTTGAGGGTCTGTGCAAAACTCAGACCCTCAAATGTATTGCATCTGTAAAGGTGGTACTTCAAAGTACTGATTTGGTATTGACTGAATACATACGCATAAGCTTCTTTAAAAAAAAATTTTAATTTTGAAAATCATGCATAATTTTTTTTCTTGCGTCACAGTAGGATTAACAAAACTGACACTGTTTCATAACAGCTGTGTTCATACTAAAACCAAATTATGAAATGGTCTACTTACTAACTTGGCAATGTCTGTATGCAAATACCCTGATATTTATTTAAGGGTGTCAGAGTAAAGGGGACTAAACAGAAATGTACGCCCCACTTTTCAGTTTTCGATTGCTTAGAAGATACCGTTTATCATTTTCCTCCCACTTACCGCTAATGTATGTTCATTTTATTGATACACGTCAAAGTGAACGAGACTAAATGTGAAAAATGTAAAGGCGTGTGTGTGAAGGATTTTGCTGAGCGCTGTGTGTGTAGCTACACTCTGCAGGCTGAACTCTGTGCCAGTCGCTGAGCCTCCTGCAGCTCCTCATTCATCTTTAATTCGCCTCCACCACTGGATGTTGCATTATGAACAAGAGCGCACCGAGATTATGTCTCTCGGCCGTCTTGATTTATAATCATGTCCAGATGCAATCACAAGATGGCAGCATACTCAAGCTCACATCTGTATATATGCCTAAACATAAATCTCCATTATTCCCGTTGAAGATTAAACACACCGTTGCCCCCCCCAACCCCCTGCACACAAGGCAGGCGACAGAGAGCAGAAACCAGGGGGCATAGGCCTCCATTGTGTGTGTAATTAATCCTGTTGGATCACAAACGAAACAAGTGGTTTCTGTTGCGGCGCCCCTTACAAAGGGGGAAGGGACCCTACTGAGGCACAAACCAATCAAGAAGAAGGAGGAGGTGGAGGAGGGTGGAGCAGCTCTGCGTCTCTGTCTGCGTGTGGAATCACTCTATGACCTGCATGCGTGTGTGTGTTTCTTTCTGTCCTCTGCGTTGTTTTCAGGCCCCAGTCCTACAGTGAGTCAACCAAGCAGCCCCCGCATGGTGACACACTCCATGGGCACCAGTACCATTCTTCACAGAGAGGAGCCTATAATTAGGTGCTAATTTTCTCTGGTTCCTCTCTGACACGACGCTGGGGGCCATGGTGAGGCAGAGACAGAGAAAGCGTGCCGAGTGCAATCTGACGAACAGAGGCGAGGGCTGCAAACTCCAGCAGGAACCATCTGGCCGAGGGGCCGGAGCCGCCTGATGCTGTGTGCGCTGATGATGGAGACCCGGTTAGGGTCAGGGCCCCACCCACGTCCCAGTCTGCCCCCACACCCTGTCCTGTTCTTCCACACTGGGACTCAGGCGTCTGTCCACTACAACATGTTTATCTCGCGCTGCTGCCAATTGAATCGTGGAGGATCCAGCTCCTCCCCTTGCAGGCAGCAGCCATCAGCAGGCGAGATAAAGAAAAAAAAAGGAGGGAGGAGGAGGGTGGAGGTGAGGAAGGGAAACAGTGAGAAAGATGGATTACAAGGATTTAAAGAATCCAGATGGAAGAATAGGAATCGCATTCTCACACATCTAAGACGGGCTGAAAAGGGAACCTAAGAATAAATCAATCATTGCCCCAAATCCAGTTAGCACAAAACGGAGAAGGAATCCTGAAGCTGTATGAACCGGGGCTTTTCTCCTTTGAGATGTGTAGTTTATCACTTACAGAACAAACATGTCACGGTGAGTTTCTCTCTCTTCTTTATTTCAATCATGATCAAATCTAACCTCCCAAAAAAAAGCAAACAAAAAAACAAGTTCCTTCACACACACCTGCCTCTGGTGACATCACACAGGGTTTCATTCATCAGCGCAAGATAAGGCAAAAAGCATAAAGAAGAAGAAATCAATCTTCTTCAGCCGACACAAGAATGAAGCAACACTAAGTTAATTTAGACTTGTGTTCCTGCTTTTATTGTGGTGTACTAATCTAATTGGGTTTCCTTTAAAATAAGAAACAGCAGGATGCTACAAGCAGCAAGCTAGCCAGCATCTTGCTCGTCTCTTTGGTTTACTAGATAGTCCCCCCCCTTCTCCATCCTGCATCAGGAATAACATGCGAGTGAACCAAGACTCACATTTTCAAGTGGACCAAAGTTTGAATGAGTTTTCCCCACATCAAATAGAAATAGCATGGCGCCGCAGGACCCCTGCAAATCTAGTCCGGCTAACATTTTTAACCGAAACGTAATGCTGAATCCTCCTCGGGATTCCTGTGGAAAAAAACCCCTGCAATATCTTGTAATGTTTCATCACTGCCTGCTCCAGCTGTGAATTTAAAAGAAGATCCAAATGCATGGCTAAGTTAGTGCTAGGTCAATAGTTTTTTTTTTCTTCTATGTTTTGCTCTTTGTCAATAATGGTTTCAGCCAAAAACTTACATTTAAAAGAAACACAGTCAAAACAAAGAGATAGATTGTGGAAGAAATGTGTTAAAACAATTGCTCTGTTGTCATGGTTTCCAGTAGAGAAAATCACAGCTGATATGTTGGGCAAGTCAGTGAGCTTCTGTGTCATTATTTTTAATTAACAACACAAAACCAAATCCATACATGTAGACAAACACACTCCACTTTTAGGCAGGTTTTGTACAAATTCTCCATTTTAGTTATCAAAAATCTTGTTTGCTTGTGAAAGGGAGGTGCAAAAACAGAGCAGAGAGTCTCCGTTTTGTAAATTATCACAGAGTAAACAAGGTCTTAAAATGAGCCCCTGTGTGCATGCATCTACAACTCAGCTCCAAGCATTGTCATCACTCAAGTAAACACAGGCGCTAAGAAGCAAGAAAAAAGAAATATGATGTGAAAAATACCACTTGGCAGCCAGAAAGAGAGAAGCAGAGGTAAACTGAGGGATTAGGAGTTCAGACTCCAAGCAGTGCAAAATTACATAACGCTTAAGATTACGCAATCAGAGATCAATTTGTGATGAAGATACGTGGAATCAAATCAGATAAAGTTAAAGTTCTGCAGAGGCTCATCGTCAAAGTCACGTTTTACTTCCATCATCAGTTGGTCCAAATCAGATGGTGAGTTTAACTTTACTTTTTTTTTTTCCAGTGATGTGGTTTCTTTCAAAACTGAGCAAAACTCAAAGCAAACCAAATGAACATTGGTCATGGTCTGTTTACTTATCAGATGCATCTCATGGTGGAGTATCCAAAATATAAACACATGAAGATGATGTTATGTTACACATTAGTAGAAAATATTGTCAATTTAACCGTCTTATTAGTTTCTATCTTGATTCTACTTTAGGCACGATTGCCTGAGAAGCACAATGAATGGACTGAAAAGATTTGAGAAGATGTCTTGAATGTCGCAGTGGGCTTTATGCATTGTGAAAAAGACACGCTGCATTTCCTCTTAGCTTGTTCACTCCTCTACTACGTACATCTGGCTACGGGAAGGTGCTTGGATCAAGTACACTGATCACATTCCCACCATAAACAAACCACTTTCAAACGGTACAAAGGAGGAGTCTAGGTACTGTTGTTTGGATCCCCAACCAGGTTATGGTTGAACACCCAGCAACTCAAATGTAAATAAAAGCTTTCTTGTCTGCCATTGTGCATGCTAATGTCAGCCAATTAGTTGCTTTCATGATGCATTAAACCCAAATGCTCACAAAGCTAAGTTAGCCATCTTATTTTAAAGGTTTTGCACACTGTAAAATCCTGGACTGGATTTTTTTGTACCCAACTCTATTATTCATCAGTAAACCACTAGATAGTATCTTCAACATGCAAAGCTTTTTCTTTTGTGATTGAACTGGTGAGTTGTTAAGTATTTTCCGCATTGCGATGTTTTTGTTTCTTACATTTCCCTAACAGACATCCTCATGCTCTTTGGCCCAACACCCCCCCCCCCCCACACACACAGTAAGAAATTGGGATCATATTAGGAGTAACATTGTGTTAAGGCATGCGTCTTTAAGCTCGTGAAGGCTGTGCTCTCAGGGCAAAAATCTCATTTTGTCGCTTGCCTCTATCATGCTGACTGCTGCTCTCCATCCCCTCTGCTCCAGCCTTCTTCCCACCCTCTTTTCCCTGAGATTTAATTTTCCCTCCCAGTCCTCAAATTCCAATCAATCTAAGCTTCTGCACATGCAGTGCTTTGCATTCCGTCTCAACGCTTCCTGTCACCTCAGGCTCTGTCCCGGGGTCTCCGTTTTACCTCTGACCTTTATCTGTCAGTGCAGCCCATCTCTTCAGTCCCTGCAGACTGTGTCGCAG
Source organism: Phalloptychus januarius (assembly GCA_902982915.1). NCBI lineage: Eukaryota > Metazoa > Chordata > Actinopteri > Cyprinodontiformes > Poeciliidae > Phalloptychus > Phalloptychus januarius. The sequence continues at coordinate 13,327,833 of CADWAE010000471.1, read as the reverse complement.
CACGCCGACATGTCATGAAGAGGATGGGGGTCGGGGGGAAGGGAACACTGAGCAAACAGGCGAACATGCAGACTAAATGAATGTTTGCACAAACAAATGGCCGCCCAGCAGGTTAATGAATGGACGTGCAGACAGGGAAGGAGGAGGGATTGCTGTACCAGGATTTCATCTGTTTAATTTCAAGCCCAAAGGCAGGAGGACATAATTGCTTCATGCATAGTTGATACACTGAATAATCAAACAAACACGTTTGATCCTTTATGTTGAAGCATGCTCTTTGGATGCAGGGGGTGAAGTTGGTTTTGCAGTGCTTTGCAAAAAAAAAAAAAAAAGTTCATACCCCTTGAACTCATTCACGTTTTGTCGCGCTAAAAACACAAACTTTAATGTGTTTTGTCAGAATATCTTGTGATAAAAAAAGTGTAGTGGGACATCGATGTGGTTCCTTTCGATCATTTGCTTTCAAAAATGATGTGATTGGCTTAATCTCAGAATAAACTCAGCTGTGGAAGCTTCGGAGGTTTGACAGAGAACGTTAGTGAAGACCAAAGAACACAGCAGACGGGGCCAGTGTAACATTAACTGAGCTGAAGAAATGCACAGCTCTGGCAGAGGACAACAATTAGTTCTGATCTTCTGAATACTGGTTTTTCAGGTTGGCAGAAAGAAAGTTTTTGGCAAATGGCTTTTACTTCTATGGTGCTTTATCAGGTCCAGAGGAGCCCAAACTGCTTCACAATACAGTCAGGCATTCACACACACACACACACGCTGATGGTGACAAGCTACTGGACTATAGCCACAATAGTAGCTTGTGGCTGTGCCCTATGGCTACCCAGCCACAGCTGTACCCTGTGGCTACACACCAGTAGCACAATCCAGTGACACCACTGGACCCTCTCTGACCAACAAGCAAGAAGGGTAAACTGTCTTGCCCAAGGGCACAACGACTGAGGCAGACTGAATGGGCATCAAACCACAAACTCACCGATTGCAGGATGAACGCCCACCACCGTCGCCACCATGGGTCCTCGATGAAACGAGACCAGTTTAAAGTTTGGCTCACGTCCCAAGTAGGGGCCACACATAAAGACGAGATCAAACTGAAAAGTAGAACTTTTACATGACCCTGAAAAAGTGATCCTATGATGACGCTTTTCTTCAGGAGGGACAGAACAGAGCATGTAGTAGAATGCTGAAAGATTATGAGGGAAAAGGTGTGGGGAGGACTCCCATCAGGCTTTGGCAGATTGTGTTCATGCAGCAGGCAGATGCATCATGCGTGAAGCAGATCCAGGTGCACCTCACACACCCGTTTGCTAAACACGCTGCACTATAGAGAGGGACGGATTCCAGTTGATGGAAGACTCGAACAAGAGATGCATGCCAAAGACCCTCACTGCCTCCCCATCCACCCGACCCCCCTGCACGGCATTTTTCACATGAGCAGCAATAAGTGTGCAGACATACATGGATCAAACTCTTTCCTCCTCTCATCCCCTTACAGAGACACATACACACACACACACACACACACATGCCCACATATACATAATCTTGACCCAGGCAGATGTATGAAAAGGAACAGCGTGATGTGAAATCGTTTGACTTCATGAGGGTCTGTGACTATAGCAGCAGCAGCAGCAGCCACAGCCTGCAGCAGGAGAAGAGAAAGCTGTCCTTCTGTGTGAGAAAAGGTGTGCTTGCACTTCCTTTGTGGAGCGGGCAGGGACGTGTCAGGGGCAAAGTCCCCACGTCTCCGTCTCTAATTGGAGCGTGTCCCTCTGCCCTGTCCCCGTCACACCGCGGCGCGGAGGCAGGATGCTGCGCTAATGCATGGGCCCCCCCTGTGCTGTGAAATGTCTCTTCAGGATGTGCCGGGCTGACGGCAGCGCACGCTGAGGGTCCAGACTACAGATTAGAGGCAAATCAGTAGATTTGTTTGTCCCCTACTAAAGCAGGGCAGGACGTTCAAGGAGAGAGAGAAAGAGAGACACACGCATACACGCACACAGAGGGGCCATATTTTGTGATGGAGGGCGACAGATGTGTGTTAGTGTGACTGATGTGTTCCGGGTGAGCAGGTACCGCTGGGTCACAGACACCTGGAGAAGGGAACATTAGGCCATCCGAGCGACGCCCGGGCATACCGATGCCATGTTTGTTTTGATCAATGATCGAGCGGCGCAGCCAAAGGCAGCTCACTTCTGCGGTAACACCTTTGGAGAAGATTTAGGGGGGAGATAACGACGTTGTAATTACCGGCGCTAAATCGGAACTGTAGGTACTCAATGAGCTATAAACAAGGTTGCTTCTACAGCCCTTGGGGTAATTGTTTCAGGAGCCCGCAACAGTTTGGTCCGGCGCTGGTGAAATTGGAAAAGGGTGGTATCCTGTAATTTTTCAGACCACTGAAGCGTGACCTGTGTGGTGGCTAGAAACTCAAAGCCGATTTCAAATGGAGGCATAACTCTTTTTTTTCTTCTTCTTTTTTGTTTCCTCCTGTTCTAAGACTCAAAGTTGCATGCTCTTGGTCAGCTTTTAACCGGGCGAGATGATCCCGTGTGGGGCCCCGTGGATCATTGGGTAACCACCTGCACTGCATTTTTTTTTTTTTTTGACATTTCACAGTGTAAGCCAATTCCTATTAGAGAATATTAATGCAGTCGCAGTCACAGAGCCTCATGCAAACTGTTGTGTTAGATCATGCGCACAGGTGGTTGAATCCGCAGCGCGTTCCAGCCAGCAAAACATAGCGCACAGGAATACAAGCCCGTTTTGATGCAGCAGCCTTGCAAAAATGCGCCGTCTGTTAATATTAGCATAATGGGATTCAGCGCACACTCACAGAAACTCGCTTAATTCATCAGCGCGTCAGGCCGGGGCTAAATAATGCTGCGGCCCCTCGAGCTTTGAAAGGGCGACGCGATTCCAAATATTCCAGCGGACCGCCCCGGTGAGCGCCTGGACACGGAGCGCTGGCTGTAATTGCTGAATGCTAATGAAAGCGTGTGTGAGGGGATGCGAGTGTTTGGCTCGGTGTCCAACATGAAGGATGAACCACAGTGGAGATGTGAACCAACGATTCATTGGTGTGATCTTGCAGGGTTTCTCTCATCTGCCCACAGGAGCATCATGGAAAAAAATAAAATAAAATAAAAACAACCTCACAGTCGGTGTTTCAGTATTTCATCCTCTCTTTCTGAGAGATCATAGTTGCTTTCTCTGCAATTACAGGTATATTTTTTTATATTATTATTTCTGTTCAACCTTTGCCTGTCTACAAACAGAATTTTTTTATTTTTTTTATTTTGACATCTTCCTTTGGGACATGCCCAGACCTTCTTGATAGCAGTTTATGAACCTCATTTGTTTTCCGCCATATTGGGACTGACTTGCCACACTGTTCCCACAAAATTGAGAGTATAAAAGTCTGCCTGAAAGACATGAAACCACAAAACCTCTTCAGCAGTCGCATCTACCACAAGACCAACCTGGACAGAAGAGCCAAGAAGTTTCTCCTGTTCAGTCCTGCTGGAGCTCAATACCTTTGAACTTAGCATAATTTACGTCAAACTGCTAAAACCTTTGCTTTTGCTTCCTCAGTCCTTGCAGAACCAGAAGATCTTTCATCAAAGTTTCAGCTGCACCAACTGAACACTGAGGAAACGACAGGAAATGGGGCCACTGCAAATGTTTTCATCGGCTGCTATATGAAAATACAGAACCGTAAATATAAATGCTGTCTGTCTGTGAGAGACACACAAGGTGGGTATAGATTAAAAACACCCACCCTGAAGGAGCATGCAGACAAAACGATTTCATGATGACCACATAAAATCACGTCCCTGAGACACTCTGTCTCCTTGGAACGACGATTAATAACACTCACATTATGTCAAATCTCCAAACTCTGGTAACATGTTGCATTATTGTGTTTGTCCAGGCCACATTAGTTCTCAGTAAAATCCATCGCTGTCCCTTGCAGTTTAATTAAGCACGCTTCCAAATATGCAGATAGAAAAAAAGTAGATTGCAGGTTTTTCCCCCCAAGCAGCAACGTTTCACCAACTTTTCACGTTCGACGAATGTTTCATATTCGACGCGCACTTTAGAGACGTTGTTACTCAGAAGAGCGAAGATTGTTGCGTTAAAGATTGGAGGACAAATCTGGCCGCAGAAGCTCTCGTCTCCGTCTGTTGCTAATCTTTTTAATGAAACTAAAGCTCCATGCCATATCTGGGATACAATAATCGCTGCACTAAATAACACACAGTGACATTTATACAGCATATATGAGACGATGCTGTGCTAATAACAGTCGGTAAAGGGAGAGGAAGGCAGTGCAAGCATGTTAAATACATTTTTCCTACACTTTAATGTGATGATTTTTAACAATTTTCCATGAAACCAGTTTTAGTGCCGTGTTTACAAACATAGTTGATGTTAATGTGTGTTTAATGCTCAGTCTGGGCCTGAGTTTAGCAGGAAACACTGAACGCTTTTTTCGCAGTTCTGCAAAAACAGCAGCAAATGTTGGATTTTTATACAAGTTTTCTTCTTTTTCTTTATCTTAAAATTGACAGAGGACAAGCATGGCTATAAAAACCGCAATACTTTTGGCTTGTATTGACTTTCTCTTGTAAAACTTTCTCCCAACAGCACATCACGTCTGTCTGACCTGCAGTGACCTCAGTCCCACGAGGCGCTGATGTCATCTGACAAGGTGACGTCCTCTGGCCTGCGAGAATGTCGGACGCAGAGTACGGCTGAGCGGTCAAGAAGATTAGCTTTTATCAACTTTTCCAGAGAGTTTCTACCATCTTTTTCAAAAAGCATCAGGATATCCAAGAAAGATGGGGGGGGGAAATTACGAGCATGCTTCCTGTTTGTTGACTACAAAGATACTTCATGCTTGTATTTTAGTAACACAATAGTACTACTTACAGTATGTTGTCTTGCAAAAGTGCTAAGATACCGTAGGTCTTTCCATTTCCATTTTGGATAAATACCTGGATATATTTTGAGGTTTTATGTGACAAGCCATCACAAAGAAGAGCAAAATTTTGTTGGAAGAGAAATTATAAAAAAAAAAAAATCCCCACAACTACAAAAGAAGCTCATGGTAACCTTGGGGGAGCTGCAGAAATCCAAAGGTAGTAGATACTGCTAGTGTTACTGCACAAAAGGTAATTGTGCTAATATTGCTAATATTAGCGCAACAAGTACTGTAGTTGTCCAGTTAAAGTGTTTTTCAAGGGCAGCTGAATGCAAACGGCCCATTTTTCTCATTTTTAATCTGTAAACATGATTTACTTCCAAATATGAACGACATTGTGCTGACCAATCGCAGTACAATCCCAATACATTTGCATCAAAGTTGAGGTTTTTCAGGGTGTCAGCGCTCATGCAGGGTGCTGGATTGGTTTGTAGGCTTTCTGGTTAATACATCTGCATCAGCGTCACTCGGTTAAATGCAATAACCTTCTGGTTTTTAATACCGATGATCCAGGCGGCTTCACACTTTAGGAGCAAATCAAGGAGTCATCCATCCACCTTGCGATCACATTTTGGGTCGATTCAGTCAGTGATAAAACTCCTAACGGGCTAAACTGTGACGATACAGACCAATTCACAGACTCCATTAGTTGAGCACATGTGCAAAAAATCCTATTTCTGTCAAAACTGGACAAACTGCTGCTAAAAAAAAAGAAATGTTTGCAACTGTGCAGCAGACCCTAAATGTTCATAAACTGTACTGATTTATACAGAGTTCTATTATTGAGAGCTTTACGCTACTTTTCTTACACGGTCTCAATATTCAGTTAGGAAGTAGTGTAAAAACCCTCTTTGGATCTTGTAGCTGCAGTGCGAAGAGACCATAAGTGGTGCACGGGCTCCGTTGTCCTAATTGGCTCCAGCGGCTGGCCCTGTCATGGTGTAAAAGTTATGCCTCGTGAGACCTGACTCTTTGCTCATTTCCCTTTTTTTTATTTAACTTTGGTTTATTCTTTTAGAAAGAAAAGGCTTTTTTCCTCAAACCTCTATTTTAAAACACAGCCCCTAGAGCTCCATCTAAACAATCTGGTTTATGGAAAAAAAACAAAACTGCCACTTAACACTGACTAGATGGCAGTTTCTCTTGAAAAGAAATGAGAGACATTGTCTCCAAGAGGCAGATAAAGGTGACCTATAAGAGACTTTTTAAGGTCTGTGTTTAAAACCCTTTGAGAATCCATCATTTTTATTATTATTTTTTGCATGTCTCGCAGATGGCTGATGAGATGGGGATCTTAGTAATTTGGATTCCACTTAAGTTCTGTGTCATGATCCAGAATTGATTGCTGCAGACGAGTAAAAAAAGGAAACTGGACTGTATGTGGTTGAGACCAGCTGTAGGTGAGAGTGACGCGTTAAATCAGTCGATACAAACAGAGAGCAGAATGTTACGGAACACGCAGGAAGATTTTTACGGCCTGATCCCCCGCCCCCAAAAAAATGTCCTTCAACCTTTAGCCAAGCTTTTTTTCCTGTGACATTCAGAAAACACCTTTCAAAATCCATCCTCCTTTATCTGCTTGCTGGCTATCTTTTTGCATCACCAGGAGCTCATAAATATTGGCTGTTGTTTCCCCAGGAGGAAAAAGACAAAAAACAAAATAAAAACAGGAAAACATCAAGAGTAAATCTGATCGGTTTTTTGTTGTTGTTTCTATTACAAAAACAAATGAAAAATTTTCTGTCTGCCCACAGCTTCAGTCTATTCTCCAGATAAACCCGTTCACATCTACCTCTCTTAATCAGGAGAAAAGCAGCTTCCTTTCATTTCTTCAGCATGGGTGGTCTGCGAGATTACGATTCCCTCAGCAACACACACCCATACGCAGCAGCACACAAAGCAGCACAGCAGCAGCAACAGCGCAGCACAGCAACAGCAGCAGCACAAGCAGCACGCAGACAGCAGCAGCAACAGCAACAGCAAGCAACAGCAACAGCAGCAGCAACAGCAGCAGCAGCAGCAGCAGCAGCACAGCAGCAACAGCAGCAGCAGCAGCAGCAGCAACAGCAGCAGCAGCAGCAGCACGCTTTTGTGCCCTGACACATTACTTCACATACACAATTAATGCCTAAAGCGATGCTTTGTGGAGCCGGACCACACAGGGCGCTCGCTCTTCCCCACATGGACACGATGCAAGTACAGGTTTGCCTGTTGTCCTTCATTCGACCACATTCATAAGCTACCGTGGCCGTGCAGAAGCCTAAATGTTGCGTTACTCCAATGCATTTATTTTGTGGTAAACCAACACAAAGTAGAGCATAACTCTGCACTGGATGGAAATTATGGCTGAAAATGTTTTTTTTTTTTTTTAAATAGAGATTAAAATCTGAATTGTGTGGTGTGCATTTGTATTCCGTCTCCATTTTCTCTAATAGCTTTAAAGACAATCCTGAATAATTGCTTTTTGAAGTTTCCTAATTAGGAATTGAGATCAACATGTATTCCTGCCACGATAACAAATTTTGCTGGACGCTAATTTGTCCCAGAAGTTACTGCAATAAATGATAATATTGTTGTTTTACATGAAATATGTTGCACTTTCAAGCAATGTAATGTTAATTGCATGATAATGAAAGCAATTGCATGAATGAAACGAGACCAAACTTTAAAACTTCACTTTACTCCAAACCCACCATTTCAGAGGCAGAGCACGGTGGTGGCAGCATTATTCTCTGTGGATGCTTTAGTTCAGCAGGAATGGGGAAGACAGTTAATGGGTAAAGGCTCTTCTTCTGGAAGAGCTGCTAACTTAAACATACAGCCAGAACAGTCTATCTAGATCGAAGAATATTCATGTCTTAGAATAGCCTAGTCAAAGTCAAGGCCTAAATGTTTTGGGGAATTTTTTGGGAAGTTTTCAAAACTGGTGTTCACACTCTGTCTAACCTGAGCTTAAGTTGTTTGGTAAATATTTCCGTCTGTAGATGCGGACTGCTTGGCATGTGTCACTTTTCAAATTTGTATTTCTGCAAAATGTTTAAAAAAAAACAACACTATTTTGTAGTGATCTATGTTGATTATAATGTGACAAAATGGCATAGAAACACATTTGTAAGGTGCAGTGATTCAGCCCGCTGACATCCCTGCTGAGCTGCTATCAGAGATGAGATCCAGACCTTTTCCACCTGGGCATTCACCCTCTAAAGCACAAACTTTAAGATCTGAGCTACCGATTCGGCCTTCGTTCCGCTCCGACACGTTTCGGCTGCCAATGAGAAGGGCATTCACTTTATTCATTTATTTTTGTTTTTTTTTTAAAGGTTCTGCTGAGCAGTGGTTTTGCAACAACAATTTTATAGATTCACAAAATGTAATTTTGCTTTAAAGACCCCAGTCACACGAGCCAGACGACTTTATTACACACTTCAGGTTTGCAGCGCGATGAATCATCGGTTACAGACATTTAAATAACTTCTTTTTTTTTTTTTTTTTTTTTTTTTACACAACATGGGAGGGGTTAGCGAGAGCTTACAATTATGCTATTATTCCCAGTGTGTCCTGTTAGGCTAAACATTTCAAATCCATCATAGAAGGCATAATTAATCCGGTTCACTTGAATGGGATAATAAACCCTGTGTAATACGCTTTACATGGAGGTGATTGGCAGCTTGTCTTCTAGCCTCTAGGTGAGCATTAGAAGGAGGCAGAGAGTGCGATGGGGATCACATGGGCGCTAATGCGTGTGCCCTTGCGAGCACGTGCTGCCTGTGCGTTCATGGCGGTGAAATTTAGTTTCGTCTGTTGTGATCCAGTCCCAGCTGTGTCTCATTAACGGCTGTCATTTTAATCCTCTTATTCAAATCCCATAATTTTGCCCATCAACAAAAACACAAGCAACAGGGCGACGACAGAGCACCCGACTTCAGTCGTTCAGGAAGGGGCGGGGAGGAAAGTCAGGGCGGCGTCAACCGCGGCGTCAACGGCAGCGAGGCTGCGTCCAGACAGATGTTATGTAAAACAACCCCGCTGCTCTTTGAACTGTTTGATGAGAAGCTACAGTTAATCTGACTTAGACTGTGCAGATTTCTAGGAAAAGTGTGGATTTTTGTTGGTTGTAGCTTTGCTTTGCTCATCTGCACATCCTCCTGGGACGGTGATGAGCAGTTTGGTTAAATTACACATCCTGCATCATTCCCCCTCCCCACCCGCCCACGCTTGCCTAGGGCGGCATTAAAAAAAAGGGTGGTGTGTGAGCGCCATACAAAAAATTATAACCTATTTATTGGTTGGCTGCATCCTGAAAAAGAAAAAGGGTGAAGTTATCTATTGCATTTATGCATGTACAGTCAGGGAGGAGTTGGCTGCTGCTGAGAATATGGAGGCCAGGCTGTCAATCACACAGCCTGGTCTCCATGGGGTCAGGTTCAGTTCCCTGTTAAACCGGACTCTCTGGACAAGAGTTAGAAGGAGGCATTCCTGTGGACGTTTGCATCGTTGAAGCAGCCGTGAAATGAAGAAGAGAAAAGGCTGATAGAGGGAAACAGAGGAGCTGTTAACGCGGGGGATCCGCACCAGCACCCTGAGTCCCCCTGGTTGATTTTGAGGTTCGCCCCGTGTGAATTCAGTTGAAAATCTACGACCGATTTACCGTCTGCCTCTCTGCGGCCGAGCGATTCTCTCTCCTCCATCCACGATGAAAAGCTATTTTCTTCTCTTTCCTCACACTGACAGCTGGTGTGTGCTCGCCACCAACAACACTTCAGCTCAGACCAGCTCTATGTATAGATCCCTCTCATTGCAAACAGCTATTTTAGCACCTCCTGCATGCTAAGAATACACATGCAACATTCTGCCGCGCTTTATGCCTTATGCAAATGCTTCTTCTTTTGTTTGCAAATGAGATTCGGTAGTGCTGCAATGCACAGGTTCTTTAAAAAAAATAGAAAAAATAAAAAATAAAAACGCTTGGTTTTCTTAGCGACGAGCAACCCAACAGGATTGTCCAAATGTCAAGCCGTCCCCTGAGAGGAATCGTGATGTACACAGAGCTTGTGGTTACTTTTAATTGTGACATTTATGAGATATAAGAGAGCAACATTTGTTCTCCCCTTCCCTCTGTGCCAAATCTGGCCAGCCGGGGGATTCTTTTTGTTCCGTGAGAGCGAGTCGTCCATTAATTGTGAGTATAACCGGTGAATCGATCTGTCAGGTGGTATTTTCCCAAGCTGCAAATTAGTTTCCCTGGAAGCTGTTGGACTACGTCGGAGAGAGCTGCGGCGTGTCTGCACCCCTGGGTATGGTAATTCCACACTGTGTTGCCACAGCTTCCCATGATGACTATAAAGTTCAAATAAACACATTGCAATTACCATCTTTTCTTTTTTTTTTGCTCAGTGCATGGGCGCCTTTAGTGACTACCTCCACCAGGAGCTGGGACAAGCCTCACTGCCTCACTTTGCCTCGGTGTCATCCCCAGCTGCAAAACAAGATTAAATTGGTTCTGCTCAACTATTTGCTGTCAGGTAAAAGTGAACGGTTCAGCTTCAAAGCAAGAAGCCACTCTGCGGCCAAGCAAACACTTGAGCTTAACGGCCGGGGATTGTGGAAAATGTGAAAGCATGTAAATGCGCACGTTTGCAAATACGTAAAGTATTTATGTCTCCTGGATGTTTTTTTTTCTCCCCATTTCCTCAAGTTGGAACCATATATCTTTAGTGTTTTATTGGGATTTTATCTGATAGGGCGACACAACGAAGCATAAATAGGTGTTTTGTCTCGGTAAGTATTTTGGCAGATGTCTCACTCATCTTGGATATTTTCAGCCAAGTCTAGGTCTGGACTTTGACTAGGGCATGAGGTTTGCTGATTTGATGACGTCTGGAGACTGTTGGCTGCATTTTCTGTAATTTAGGAATGCTACACTTTCAGATTTTTATTTGTGCTGTACAATGTGTACATTTACTTTACAACTGTACTCTGTGTTGGTCCATCGCAGGAGTGTCAAACTCATTTTCATTTTGGGCCAAATCAAGATCATGAATGCTCTTAAAGGGCCGGTTGTGCCAGAATGTAGTGATAAAACCTTGTTGACAACTTCAATGAGTTCTTGAATATTTTGAATAAAAATATTTTTAGCGCAAAAAACTGCAGGGATTTGTTGATTTTGCCTGAATTTCCACGATAATTCTCAAGAAACTGAAGGGACTGATTGATGTAATCTGTCAGTAAACAGATAAAAACTGCATTGATTTGATTGATAACGTAATATTTAAGCAGACTTAATGTCAAGTCTAGAATCTAGAGGGCCACATAAAAAGCTCTGACGGGCCGGATTTGGCCCACGTGTCTTGAGTTTGACACATGAGATCTATCGCATAAAATAAAAAAAATTTAAAAACGCACTGAAGGAACTAATTTGCGTGGCACGGTGTACTGATACTGAATTTAAAGCAAATCTTTAGAAATCATAGAATAAAACAACAACCTAAAAAAAAAAGTCCAAGCACTTGAGATGCTGCGACTCTGTTGAAATCAGTGTAAACATGCGCATGCTAAAATCCACAGACCACACAGTTCAACGTCAGCCGGGTGTCAGAAGTCTGTCACTTCTTGTTTGGAGGACGTTAAAGCTTGGGCCGGATTTGCGACCTTTGTTGTGACTGTGAGGCGTGTTTCTCCCTCTTTGGACAAGATGATTAATTTCTGTTATTTACATTAGCGCCCGGAAGGCTTCTCGGCAGGCCTCACGCATTTGTCATTTCCTCTGCGCTGTTTTTCTAATGGAAATGAAATAGAATGTGCAGCCTCCTGGGTCTGCCTTACCGAGATTCTTTTAAGCAGGGAAGACGCAAGAAAGACGAAGAAGAAGAAGGAAAAAAAAAAGGACCCAGCTATTTGCTCATAATAAAACAGCCATGTCAATATGGTGCTGCAGCACACGTTCACACTGCAGTCTTTTGGCTCCAGTAAACAACACTCTCTCACCATTCCTTCGCAGCTCCAGTTTAATTAGAGCTCTGATTGGACGAGCTTAGTCCATAAACCAGCCGTAACGCTGGTGCAGTTCAGCTGCAGATCTGCACCGCGCCTTAGATTCTCAATTCAACGGTGGATTAAAGCCCCCCTGGCTGCAAAGCATCCCCAGATGTCTGTCTGTAAAACATTTCACCCCCACACACATACAGTCATCTCTTTTTCTCTCTGTCTCTCACACATACACACACGCATGCACACACATCGTAGTCAAACAACTTGTGAATTTCTGCTCTCCCTGTTCTCAGTTCCTCCTTCTCCTCTTCTCTCCTTGCAGTTCAGAGCTCAGTTCTTTTCACCTCTTGGGAGCCTGGTGATGGAGTAAAAGAGAAGCGCGAGGAGGAAACAGGGAGTTAAAGGTAAAGTGGAAAAAAAAAAGACTAGTAGGTGTCCTGAGAGTGCAGCTCATCCTCTGGGTGTCACTTTCTGCAGCCTATGTAAAAACCAGCCTATTTACATACATCGTCTCCTCAAGCACTCGCATTGCCTGCAAAATTGCAAAAAATCCTGAGCTTTGTTTTTGTTATAGGTCAGAAGAAAACCAAAACAACTACTTCAGTACCTTTATTGCAACGTTTAGCTGCATGAAATTATTTTCATGTTTATAAATCAGACTTGTAAACCTCCAAAAAACCTGATGTAAGACTCCTTACTGTCCAGTGAACGATCATTCTACTATACAAATTGTACATATGCATCCACAATGTCCATGAGATTCCGTCATGAAAGACCCGTGTTGCAATCGCACATGGCAACGACACCATCAGTGGTAGACGTGAAGTGGTACCATAAAAGGATAAAAAACCTTAGCAGAGAATAACTCTGAAGCTCGAGCGCTGAAGACATTATCGCTTGCTCACATCCGAGCATACGTCAATTTCAACTTGCCCACATGTACAACTTTGCTGCTGTATGTGGTCAAAATTGAAAAATAAAGGAATGTGTTCCCATACACCACTCAGCATCCACCTACATCCCAGAGCACGATCTTAGAAAAAGATGGAAAAAGTATAAACCGAGGAATGGATGAGAACTTTGCCCAACAGGACTCTTCCTCGCCTGCAGAGCTCAGCATAAATGTTTCAAAAGAAATCCGTGCTCACCGATGCCATTTTCTTGCTCTTGGTATCAGTTATGACCAGGGAATTCAAAGCCGTGTACATAAACACATACAAGTGAAAGCGCTCTGAACAATCTGAGAATCTTTCCTAGCTTGAAAATAAAGTCTATCCTCCTGCTTTTCAGCAAGTAACTTTAGACGCATGATGGATTTCAGCTTGAAAGTGAGGCTGTATTCCCCTTAAATTTAACATCACACAGGAAATGTAGGAGTCTGAGAAACCTTAAAAGACAACAACCAGGTCTTTTGGGGACATTTCATTTGTATATGAACCGACTCTGGCATGCCCAATCTGTCAGCACTGTGATGGTAGCAAAAACACTGAACTGATTCAGTCCAGCCCCCAGCCGCCCGCCTGACCACGACAAGAGATGTGGAGTTATTTCTGCGATGTATGACAGCTGTTCCTCCATGCTGCTTTAAAGTAATTACATTCTAATAAAGCATCTGGAAAAATAAATAAAATAAAATAGAAGTAAACATGATTTCCGGTTGAAAACACATTTTTTTGCAAATAGCACACGGAGGGCGGCCCACCCTGCCTCACGCTGACTGCATGCCAATGATTGGAATTTGCGTTTTCTCTGACGCAATTTACCCTTCCTGCACCGACACGAGCTTTTTCATTTTTAAATTTGATGTCCAATGCATAGTGCATGTCTGGACGAAATGAAACAGATGGAATAAGAAATCATAAAAACAACATCCTGGTTCTTGATGGATTCAAGAGTTGAGTTTGAGTCATGAAGGAGTGGTCAACCAATCAGAAGCAGCACAAGGGCTGCATGGAGATTAATGGATTCTCTATAATCTCATCCTTGGAAGAACTTTTCACATCCGTTAGTATCTTCCATGCAAACAGTAGGCTATTAAAATTAGTTCATCAACTTTAGGAACCTTTTTTTTGTCAATTAAATCTAAGATTTGGTGGAGCCGTCCAAACTGGTGTGGACAGAGTGAGCTGTTGTAGGTGAATCGGCGGGGTGTGTGAGGTGAGAGGTGTGTGTTTGCCCTTCCACCTGCCTCATTAGAGCCTCCTGAGTTCGAGCAAAACCTGCTGATTGGAAAACAGCAGCCACTGACGAGGCGTAAATGAGTTATGGCCATTTATGCTAATCAAAAGCAACGCTGAGCTCATTCCGTGTTAAACAAACACTTTATTTTCCCCAATGAGACGGCCTGACATTTGCTCCCCTGGGCTGCAGTACTGCAGCCGGCCTACAGCTATGATCATAAGTTAGCGTCTTTATAATGGACCCGACGCTCCGAGCACGCTGACCTGTTAGACCCGGGACTGCTTGACAGCAGTAATTACACATGTGAGCCATTCAAATGAGCGTGATTAGCCCATAACAAGCTGGAGGAGTGAAAGGAGGTGATTAGACAACTGCAGGCTGATTCATCCGCCAGTGGGGGAAACAAGCAGGTGAGTATTTGGGCTGCTTTTTCCGCAGTAACAGTTGGTCTTCTGATGTTTATCCTCATGGTGGTGAGGCCAGCCTTAATGAGTATCCTAAATTGTAAAATAAAAAAAGAAAGAGCGGTTTTGCTATTTTTAATTTCTACAGAGCGTACGCAACGGCACAGAGAAAAGCGAGGAGCTTTTATGACATTATATCTTCTCAGGCAGATCAGAAAGTGGAAATCTGCAACATTTAATAACTCGGGTTGGGTTTAGGTTGCTCACTAGTGTTTATTTCAGCCTCACATTTAATTTAACCACATGCTTGTGTTGTCAGCAAAGCCCTCAAGCTACTCTCCAAAGCCTGAGGATTGCCCTCTGGCACTTTCCTCTCCTTTTGCAGATAAAGAACCGCAAGGCTTTGCATATCAAAATGTTACACTTTCATCCGCCACAATTTTACAGCGCCAGTCAGAATTTTACATACGCTTCTGACTCGCAATGGCACAGAACACGCTGCGCGAGACTGAATTTAAGATGGACGTCTTTTCCAATTCACACAGGGTGAAAATTAGACATACAGACTCAAAAAACAGTCGGTTCATGCGTTCACACTGATGTGAACGCATGAATGAATGTGTCAAAGTGGTCGTTTTCATCATTCTGGCTCCGGGTCAAACATCCAGCCATTTGAAGAGCTCATTTGAACTTGTTGACTTCCTGTAATTTGTCCAATCTAAACCCCATTTCGATATGCTTAAGATAATGTTTTTATTCAAGCATCCCGTTGAGTTTCTAACTTTTGGTGCGATTTCATCCCGTGTTTTTTTCGACTCTTGTTCCATTTGGATATTCATGAGCGGAGCTTCCGTCCCCTCCATGCAGCCACTTTTGCAGCAGCTGCCGTCTCTCCTGTGGGTGTACAAATACTTAATCGCCTGTAACAGCATACATTAAACATTTATCGACAAACTTTTAACAGGCTTCCCAGGATGTGTGATATTTAAAGGCGAGGCTGAAAGCATTACAGTAGCCGGAGAGGAATCGTGCTCTCCAGCTTTTGGCACAAGCCCATGTGACTGATGTCGTCACCCACGACATCATTTAGAGATTAGCGGCCCCAGAGGTTAGCGAGCGCTCAAATGCATCGTGAAAGCTAGCATTCCTGCATTGTGATGCTAAACAAACACACACACATGTGTGATAATGATCTTTTCGCTCAGCTTGAGAAACATCTCCTGCAAGCAGACCACATGCAGCAGCCGCCATCATTAATAACTTAATAATGATGTACAATAGTTTTAAACTGAAATGTTTGTGCAAAGACTCAGTTTGAAATCCATCACGGTGTGTGTGTGTGTGTGTGTGTGTGGGGGGTAGCGGTAGGTGGGGGCACTCATTACTCGTGTGTAACAGATGAATTATCAGTACAAGGCCTTTCGCTGGCTGCCTGTCACCGCATTACTGTCTTGACGGCGGTTTTGGGTGAGGGGCTGCTGATGGTGGCGAGGGCGTTAAAAGGGAGCGCAGGGACTTATCTCCTCGGCTGTAAAAATGATTTTCTGTCTCTTCAGGAGGCTTTGCCAGAGCGTGTGTGTGCGGGGGGTATCAGTGATCTGAGAGTAATTAAGATACGGGCTCACATCACACGCGGGGGCTTTGCATGTGGGAGACGAGCCGATAAAGTTAAATGCGAAATAGTTGAGCTTAAAAGGAGGGACTTTGATTAATTACAAAACCCCTCAAAGGACGGCGCAGCCTCCCCCCCAACTCTCTCTCTGTCTCTCTCTCTCTCTCTCTCTCTTACGCCATCCAAGTGGAGCCGCTCCGCCGCCGATGACCCCCGACACCTCGGCTTTATCTTCAACAGGCAGGTTATCTCATTAGTTGCCGACGCTCAGCCATTCATTTGCGGCGCTGCTCTTTGTGCGAGACTCAAATGTGTCATTATATTTGTCTCAAGCTGTTCCACGTAAAGATTTTCTTTAACGGCCGAGGCAGCGGCGTCCTCCGTGGAATCTATTGAGTTAATGACTCATGCCTCCAGTTGTGTTTTAACTTGGGTTATGTACATTTTTGTCGTTAAAAAGTGCTCATTACTCAGCTCCCTCCTGGGATTTATTACCCTGAAAACATCTGTTCGCATCACGATCATATATCAACAGTGGAATAGGATTCATTTTTGAGGATAAACGTACGATTGGCATCGGCTCAGAAGGATCGATGCAGTTCTCACACCTGTTCAACGAGCATCTTGTTAAATTTCAACTCAGAACAGGAACTGATATTAGCTTTAGATATAAAAAAATGATATGCTATACAATAATTTAAAAGATTGTTTCCTTTTTTTATTTTTGGAACAGAATCATCAGAAGTTGTAAAAGCAGAAAACTAAAGTTAAGCTCCTAAGAATAAAAATACGGACAATCAATTACAGAAAGCAGTTCCAGAAGTGTTCAGATTTACACTTATGTTACTGTAACGGTCCACCACATAAAATACACTGAACTGTGGCAAATTGTGAGAACCTCAAAGGTGCTGAAGACGTGTTCACTGAAATATAATCAGAAGTGAACAGCCGGAAAAGACAATAAAAAAAAAAAAAGAAGAGTCAAGCGCATACGCCACAAAGTGACTACTTGAAGGGAAGAACAATCTGTTACAGAAGAAACGGCGTATTTGTGAGCTTCAGAAATATTCTTCGCATCAGTACCGCACTCCATCTATGACACGTCTGCTTGATTTAAGAACACCCTCTCTTTCCTTGCATTGCATTTTTCTTTTTCTTTTGTTGAGTTTGGGTCAGGACTTTAAATATTTCTATTCTTCATTCTTGCTAACTTATGCATAGAACAGATGTGCAATGAACAGGATGAGTGATCAGTCTCACTTTTTATTCAGGCTTTTTTTATTCAGGACTGCGCTTTAAGACTTCCAGCAGGTGAGGATATTGACAGCACGTTTACACATATTACATATGTGATTGGTTTTTAAACCAGCCATCATTTTTATGCTTTTATATATTTCCTTTCATGGACGCTATAAGTAAAAGGCAGCTGAATGTCTTTTCTTGTTTTTTTAAGAGGTTTCATCTTGATGAAGAAACACCTGCAGAGTAGAGTTAGAAAGATGCAATCCTCTGTTCTGTGTTGGTTTTTCATGTAGTCGGTTTACTATTTTCTCAAACCTCGCGTGTTTCCTTGTTCAAAACGTGCGCATTGCTGTACTCTTGTCCTTGATATGTAAGCCGATTCCTGACCCGATGACTTGGCTCTTCTCTATACCATCGTTCTTTTTTGTATTGCTTGTTTGTCTCTCCAGATTCATTTCTTGCTGCATCAGCATGGCTGAGTTCATGTTTAGGAGTTATTCGTGGACTAATCTAGTCTGGTTTTCCACTAAATATCTTCAAGAAACAAGAGAAGAAGTCCAGTAGAAGAAGTTATATTGATCTTGCAAGTGGTATTGATGAGTAGACAAGTTGCTGACAAGAAATAAAATATATAAAGGCCCAAATATACTGTTCATATAAACAGTATCTAAAATTCTTGTCTTTAAGAAAGATGAAGAGAATCCTGACACAGGAATCGAAATGCACCATCCATCTGTTCATTTCTTCTAGTCGTGCTAAAGACTACTTTGTGCATGTTCTGTATTACAGCTGGCAGTTTTGTTTTTTTAACAGACTCAGCAAAAGAGAAGAGAACAACCCGCATCTTTGTGACAGCCTGCGGCTAACAAAGGCCCTAAAGATACAAGTTAAAAATACCTTTTTTTGCCAGGCTGACACTACAAGGGTTCATCAGCTGAGAGGCTTTTTAGGTTTGAATCATTTATTGGACAGAGTTAAGCAGCTTAACAAACAGAAACATTTTGCGAAAATGGTGAGACACTGAGACTGAAAATTAATGAAAATTTAAAAACTAAATTTTAAAAACCCTCGGAAGATCACAACAAAGTATTGATCACGTCAAAATGGTAGAAAAATGAGGGATGACTCAACACTTTTGGACTAAACTTCTCACTCCACCCTGAATTTAAAGTTCAACTTTAAGACTTTATCAGTGATGATACCAATAGAGGTAACTCTTTTCCCCCACGCAGCATTTACATTAACTTAAATGAACTCAACGCAGCCTTTTAGTATTGATACACGGTTTCATCATTTTCGTGTATGTTTTCCTGCCTCCTGCTCCTTCTGAGAACTTCAGCTCGATAAGCGATGCGGCTGGATCAATTTTGTCAAATTTTGAAATGCTTTGGCTCACCTCCTCGTGGAAGATAACGCTTTAACTTACAGTCGGAGCCGGAGCAGGAAGCAGCGGCGGGACGAAGTAATGAAATCTGCAAAAGACAAAAAGCCGGAGGATTCATCACTCGTCGCGTTCCTTCATGATGAGGTTGTTTCCTCCAGTCACAATGAGGACTGAAGCTGCTTCTGAATCGAAACCTTCACGGTTTCTGCAGCGTTCACTGAACTGTGTGTGAATTTATGACAGATATTTTAACAGTAAGGGAAGGAAGGAAGGAATGATACAGCTTATAATCAGAGAGATAGGAAGGAACGAAAGAAGGAAGGAAATAAAGAGGTCATGAAGGGAGGGGATAAAGAAGGAACGAAGACAGGAAAGAAGCAAGGAAGTAAAGATTGAAGAAAGGCAGGAAGGAAGTAAAGAAGGAAGGGATGGAGAAAAGAAAGAAGGAAAGATGGAAGGAAGAAGAAAAAGAAGCAAAAAAAGGAATGAAAGAGAAAGGAAATGAGAAGGAAGAGAAAAGGGAAGGAAGAAAAAAGGGAAAGAAGGAAGAAAGGAAAGAAAGAGGGAAGGAAGGAAAGGGAGAAAAAAAAGAAGGAAGGAAGGAAGGTAGGAAAGAAGGAACGATACCTCCTTTAGTTAATGAGTTAGAAAAAAAGTAGAAACAAGAATATTTTTGTTGCTCTGTGGAGTTTTTCCCGTTCTTATCTAGAGCTGGAAAAAACATCCATCACTTTCCAAACGTTTCCAGACTGAACAGTAACTCTGCACAGTCCCACTGCGCCGTTTGAAGTTTCCCTTTCAACATTAATTTTTCTTGGTTTAATCACAACACACCTGCTCCAGTGACAAACCCTTACTCGCCGGTTGTTGCCTCTCACAGGTGACAAATCCTCCCTTCATGCTGCCGAAAGATACTGAGGCAAGCCGGAGAAGGGGTGGAAAAGAGACAGTGAGTGAATAAGAAAGAAATTCTGCAGTCCACGAAAAAAGGAGGAGGTGTAAGAGCTCTGCACTGTGCCTTCAAGATGATATTTCAGCCTGCACAAACAAGATGAGGCTCACAGAGAGAAGAAAGCATCGATCTAGCCGGCACCAATCATAATACGACAATTCTTTTTTTTTCTTCTCTCCCCCCCCCTCCATGTTTGCTTTCTGGCATTCAATCAGGACTTTATAAATCATTTTGGGTGATAAATCATTCGGCTGCTTAGTCCCCAACCAGCTCTGCTGCTGAGAAATGAGAAACTTGACGGTGAGTGTGCATGAGTATTTTTTTTTTTCAATTATTATTTTTTTTGGTGGGGGTGTGTGTGTGTGTGTGTCTTCTGCTTCGGAGGCGTCATCTGCCATCTGGCCTCAAAGTACAGGGGCCACATGGTGGGAAAGCAAATGTCACCGGTTGGGCCAGCCAATGCCGAGTCCTGACAAATGACGTCAGGAGAAGCCCACACTCTCACCGCCCAAATAAACAACCCGGCCACATGCTTCAATCCCTCGCTGACCCTTCCTTTACCTTACTATTGGTCACTCGTAACGACGACAGTGACAGTCGTCTAGGAATTAAAGCTTATATTGCAGGGCCTTGAAGACAAAAGTCTCCGGAAATGAGCGAAAAATCGCATGAATAAGAAGATGCAGGAATGAGACTTATAGTCTGCTGCAGTCAGATTATCCCTTAAAGGCAACCGAAATCAGGTCCACAATCCAGATTGAATAACTCTCGGACGTCTAAGCCAGCAGCAGTAAATCCTGTGACATTTAAGTATCAATCAGATGAAATGGCAATAAAACGCTGATCGTGATCCAGTGAAATGGAGCCTCACATCTGCCAAACAAACATTATTTCAACAGTAAGTAGATTAGATAACATTTTTTTTTATATATCTCATATCTTGGACACCATCCCCTGTGCATGAACGTCTCATGAAGCGATGTGCTCTGGTGATGAACAATGAACCCTGAACACGCTGGCTGATGCCGGATCCGATTCCGAGCACAACTCCTAGGTTAATTTCTGCATTTATCTCAGCCATCACTCTGCTCTGCAGAGAAGCAGCTGAAGCGTAAAGGTTCCAACACTTGCCACGCAGGGAATAAACCGTAGAAAAGAAAAAAGAAGTGAAGCTTTATTTCAATTTCAGACTGTGGACATGGAGGCATTTTGAACTCGTTAAAAGCGTTGGTTTTAAATGCTCGCGTAGCATCTGCTCGCCCCGCTCCGCCGCCGCTAATGAGTTCAACACATTCGAACAATGCAATGTCCTTGCAAAGAATTACTATTGCAGCAAGTGTTTGCTAAGTGGGGGCCTTTAGCTTTTAATTACACATTATGCACCAAGCCCACATACTGTATTTCTTTCCCTGCACTGCAGCAAGACCATTGGAAGGAAAACAGACAAGAGGGGGGAAAAGTTCAGTTTGGTTTAATAGCCATGCTGTAGATTTTTTTCTTCTTTTTTTCTCCAGCTGATGTGCCTGCCCTTGTGCAATTGTAGCACTCGGTGTGTATTTTTCAGGATGTCTCAAAGCCCTACTTGCTGCAGTGTATATATATTTGCAAGGAACAAAATCGCAGAAAAAAAACCCCAAGAGGTTTTACGTTCTATGAATGTTTATTGAAATCTACATTTACCTATAAATACAGAAAGCAGGTGCTGGATAGAAAACAAACTACTTTCATAATAACTGTGTGAATCAGAAATCCATCGCCAGGAGAATTGGTGAGGGAAGAAAGACTGCAAAAAGATGCAAAGTCAAATGAGCTAGATTGACTTATTTTATGGGAAATAAATTAAAAGAAAACTACATATGAACAGCAAAGCTTTGAGCCAGGTGTACTTACTTTAAGAAACATAAAGGAGGGAAGTACAGAAAGCTAGTGGCAGCTGTTTCCATCCAAGACAGAAACGCAGTTAAGTGCAGACTCACTGGGTGACCAGTACTCTCTGTGGGATATAACAATAGTAGTTCTGTCCAGAATAGTGACACAGCTGAACAATGAAACACAGAGCTTAGATTACACTTAATAAGAAATGAAGATCAGAGAGCACACTACAGGAAAGAGACACGGCTAAACACAAAAGTGCTGGGACAGGAATGGATTTTAAGAAAATTAGGGAAGTGGCAGAAATATGTAGTTCTCCTTTTACATGACAGTGAATATAGGACTTAAATTCACAAAATGAAAAATATTTAGCTGCTAAATTAGTGTTTAATTCTGATGGATGCATATGGTTGGACTTGCTGACCTTTTGTCTAGTGCCAGCAGAGACCTGTGATACAGCAAATACGCTTGTAATGACAAATTACATGGAAAGCACTACAAGTGTTGGGAGGCATTTATATCCATATTGCAAACTTGCAGTTATCTGGCTGCCAGTGGTGGATAAATTACACATTATCCACAAAGTTCCTCTGGATCAACCTGCTACTCCGGCCGACTCCCTTCCCCGCAGCACGGCGCTCAGGCAGGCACACACCGCCGTGCTCTCCAGCACGCACTCTAGTGCACACACACTTGCGCGTGTGTGTGCGGGAGCCACCGCACCAGCTGCCATATGCAATAAAGAACCATGAGGACCTACTCTATTTTACACATCCGCAGGGGGTCAATAACTCATTAGAGCCAAGAGGAGGCAGAGGCAGCTGAGGGAGATGACGTGGTGGGAGGTGGTGCCTCTCGGCTTGCGTGCCTGTTCACCTGCAGATACCGGCGTGTCATTGTGAGGTCACCAGGACGATTCATGACTTCATTAGCGGCATTTCATGAAACACACCGGGGGTGTTTCCGAGTCTTAGTCTGGGGATAAATTGGAATTGGCCCACTTTTGTTCTCCTTCTAGGAATATTTCCCTCCGGTTGTGTGATCCTCGCTTCTCACCCTATCGGTACGTTATTTAATACCCTCTTATTGCCTGTCGTGAACCCGCGTCCTCTTGAAGTGCCCCATATTGAGGTTAGTTTGAGGTTAAAACAAATTTCTGCACAACATCGTCCCACTGCACTGACTTTAATAGCATTTTTTTACTCCCTCATAAACGTAAGTATTTGCACTGTGTTCTCGTCAGAAAATATTATTTCGCACGATAACCTCAATTAATAAAAAAAAAAAATCAGCAATTTTTCCTCAATAAACCAGAATGTAATCGACTGCTGCGCCCCTTTGCTTGTTTTCTTAACAAGGCTTGGCTCATCTCCAGTGAAGGAGAACTCATTTGTTTAATCATCTCAATCACTGAGCAGGGCCTGACTAAATATAGAAATACAGAAAACAAGCAGCAGTGTGGGCTGCATTAGTGTACACAGTGGACAGTCTGCTACTGTCAGGGCATCAAGTGCAGGGAAATATGGCTGCGTGTGTGAGAGCCCACACGAATGTCTAAAGCCTCATCAGACAGTGTTTGCGTGTGTGACTGTGTGTTTGGGTTTGTTTTGGGTGCTCGCCTCTGTGTTACAGCAAGAACCTGTTTACAAAATTCATCCTGTTACACAACCCATCAAATCCCAAAAGCCTTAGAGTTAGTCAAGTTTAACATGCAAGCAATTATTATTTGGGCAGACAGATCGAGGATTTGAACGCAATTTAGTTTTAACTGCAGGTCATGGCGACTTGTTTCTTGTTTTTTTGTTGTTGTTTTTTTTAGATTCAACAGCATCGGCCCTAAACAACATTGCTTCAGCACAAACAGATTTCCAGGGGAAACACGCAGCAGAAACGGCAACAGAAGGCATTCAACCTTTTTGAGGACACGTGCTCTAATTACCTGATGCACGACCCTAATCCATAAACACACAAACGGAGTAATGAAATAATCTGCGATGCTCTGCGTCTACGCCATTCATCCGAAATCACCTTGGAGGCTCAACCTTGGAAGTCTGCACTTTTCACGGCGTGTGTCGGCGCCTCGCACCGTGTCATTCATCAGATCACAGAGCAGCGTGTCGTTTGCTTTACGAAGGAACGCGGGTTTGGAGCTGCAGTCGACGACTAGAGACGGAAAATCCACAACAACTAAAACAAGGACACAAATAGCATGGCGCTTTTATAGTTTGGTTAGCAAACTGATTTTCTTAAATTGCAAAGTAAAAATACAGCGATTAGATTGTGTGAACACAAAACTGTGACAGAAAAGTACATAACCAAGAAATTGGCCAAATTTGAGAATCTGCTGGGGGTTTTTTGTTTCTTTTTTTTGCTTGTTTGGCAATATCTCTATTTCCTACTTAGCAACTGCATCAAAGGTGGAATCTGATATAATTTTTCTTCTATAAACATCAGCCATTGTGCTTCTGATGGATATCTTTGGCAGCTTAAGTGGTTTGATGTATAAATGTTGAGTCTTGTAAGTCCTTTTCTTTTCTGCTAGATTGTGAACCACCACCTTGATCAAAGAACCTGCAACACACGTTTTTTCATGTTTTATTGTCCTTAACATAAAATCCAAAAGGGATTTGGTGAAAATCACAAACATTACATCAGACCTCTATGAAAATCCAACACTGATGTCACTGGTATCCATCAGAAAAAACTTGATTGGTTCATATCCAGGCATCGGATTTAAATCTGCTTGCCAACTAGATAGTTGCCACTTGCTAGTTTTCAAACTGTTTCACATTAAGTATGAAGAGTAATGCCTTCCCAAGTTTATTGTCCGTGTTTCCTTAAATGGAGATATTTCAAAATCAGAACTTTTGCTTTACAACAACAGATGGGCATAGACCAGCCTAGGGTCACTCTACGCTGCAAACAGTGAAAGAAACTTTCAGCCACTTCAGCCCATTTTTAAACATCATATTAAAATGACTTACGAAGAATAGGTAAAAATCTATGATCAGTTTACTACTGTACCCTTTTGAAACATTTAAACACCTTAACACCAGGTAACACCTCGTTCTTACTTTTGAAAGAACAAAAACAGTAGCTGTCTGTGGTGTGAAAAAAAACCTCAACTCCTGAGCTGTGAAGCTCAGCAGGCCCGCCTCTGTTTGGTGCCAACCTCTGGAATATTTAAATGCTCTGATGATTACATAGCCCCTGGGCCTGACTGCTCAAACTGAACACTGGGTGTGCGCTGACATGCACGGCATACACTAATGGGACTTCTGACAGTTCAGTGCATTCAGCCTTCAAACAAAAAAAAAAAAACAAAAGAAAGCAACATGCTGCACTGTGCCAGAGGGGACCAGAGGCTGGGGGTGTGAATGTTGTGTAAGCTGGCTGAAGGTCTGGAGAGCAGGAGGCCAAAGGTCTGACTGCTGCAGCATCTAATGTGTCCATCATCCGGACAGCTACACCGTCAAAACCGCTCGTTTGCCTGCAAATTAAATAAGAGCAACAGCTGCGGCAGATTTGCCACACCTCGTCCGGAGGGCCATCCATTTTCGCTGGTCTTCACTGGCACGTTTCCTGAGCTCATTCATCGGAGCAGCGTGCTGAAAGCACTGGCGCTGTCCGTGGTGCTGAAGAATCTCCAAAACACTTAGAAGTGCCTGAAGCTCGGTGTGAGGGCTCCAATATGTGAAACTGAATCCAGACACGGCGGCTCCCCGGGGGCCACAGCTGTCTCCAGGCCTGTGGGAGGCTGCCCTGCCGCTCCTGCACAGGGCGGAGGGAAGGAGGGAGGGGGGTGCTTTTCATTGATTATAGTTATTTTGGAAAATGTCAGCGGATTGGTGAAGCCCAATGATGTTGACCTTTACAGCCATTCAACAGCAAAACAGAACAACGCAGTTCATAAGACAATATTGATTATCATTTGTTGCCGATATGAAAAGAGCGCTCCCGCACATTTTTCATGTCAAAACATTACACACCTCTCCAGAGTCTGAGTTTTTTTTCACTTCCTTTCCGATCGGTTTTAAGGTGTAAATACAAAAGTTTGTCCCATGAATTTTCATCATCAGTGCTTGAATGAATGGATGAGGAAATAAACTGATCGATGGGATGATAATTCTGACTCTTTTTTACCCTGACCACCCCATCACCCACCCAAAGACCTCACAGTGCGTCACCTTCTTTCATTGGACCTTCAGTCGACCTTCTAGAAGAGAAGGAATTTCATCGGCTATGCCTCTTTTACTCTTCAACTGATTGCAAGCATCTAAACCACATTATAAGCACATCTTTACTGATAATTCTCACAGCTGTCTTTATTTCTTAAACATAGACCTACCCACATTTTTATTTTTTTTTATAAAGTGAGAATATGGTCAATGTTATCTAACTAACCATCTGAAAACAGAACGCCACATGCAGTTCACATGTTTCTCACGCTATCCATCGCAGAAGCTATTTCTCCTTAAGAAGTGGATTAGCAATTCGCAGGAGACGAGAACAACCTGTAAACTGCGAGTCTAACATTTTCAAAACATCAGTGCATAGCAACAAGTATGAAAATCGGGGTCGTTTCAAACAGGTTTACTGCAGTGTTTTTATTGAATTGAGCTTCATTCAAGCATTTTATAAAGTGTTTTAATTGGAATTCTTCGATTTTGTGAAAATGACTTCAGTCTGGCCAAATGTCAGGGCAAGCTGTGGATGGATGGATGGATGGATGGATGGATGGATGGATGGATGGATGGATGGATGGATGGATGGATGGATGGATGGATGGATGGATGGATGGATGGATGGATGGATGGATGGATGGGATTTGTGGAGAGACTGGCATTAGACAGGAAAACGTGTAGAAATCCACAAAGTTGTTCTTACTCATATTTCCGTTTTATATATTCATCTCAATCAGGAAAAAAAATGACTTAAATCAAATTCTGCTTTTCCAATCTGCATGAGAATAATGTGGGAAACACGTTATATTTCAATCAGGAAATATAATATGACAATATGTCATTTAAATCTGACCTCGTCAGGGTCAGATTTAAATATGAGGGAGAAAAAAAAATATGCAGAAAAACTTAAAGGAACTTCTTGTTCCATTTCCCTGGACTTCATGATAGCTCAGGTAAACTGCAGACGCTGTTGATCCATCCTGAAAAAAAAAACACTCCAAACAGAAATCTAAAGTCGCGCTTCGGGAGATACACCGCCGCCTACTTGGACCAGAGTTACGCATTGAACAGCTCCCTATGCACACGCTGAAGCAAGGCAAGCAGAGGAATTTCAGGGTGCAGAAACGACCGCTCCTCTCTCTCTCTCCCTCTCTCTCTCTCTCTCTTTCTCTCTGCATCCGATTTTCCTCTCATCTCTCCACTGCTCTGTGCTGAGAAAAAGGGGGAGGCGAGGAGGGATAGGAAGGTGGTCTTGCAGTCGACGAGCGGAAAAAAAAAGGAACATGAGTTTGCTGAGGAGTAGCTGCAACGAGAGGGGAAAAAGCTTTGCACAGGAGCCCTGCGGATAGGCAAAGGAGGGACAAATGACCACTCTCTGCTCGGAGTCCGCTGCTTCAATTGTCTAACTTGTTGATGCAACGTTACAGCGGTTCTCCTTTTTTTTTCTTTTTACCCCCTCCTCTTCTCTTCAATCGTCTGGCTGCAGTGGGTAATAGATGGCTGGCGGGATTGCAAATATTCTCTTCCGAGGATTAGTGTTTTATTGACTTCATCGCGGACGCAGATTAATGATGGAGCTTCTCTATGGTGGGTCTTTTACTTTTCTTGGATTTATTTCCAAAGGGGGACAGAAAGCGAGAAAGAGGGAGGAATAAAATCCCGGTTATTGTGGGATGAAGATTTGGGAATCTAATTGATATTCTGCCGCAAAGAGTGGGCTTCCTTAACACAATAGTTAGAGAAGACTGGATAGGCTCGGTAGAATCAAAATAAGTAATTGTTTTCTTTTCATTCAATTAATATTGTGTTTCGCTGAGCTTCTCTCTATCTGCTCTTCCTCCTGCAGATGCAATCTATCTCTGAGCCCGTAGCACTGTGACAAGCCGAGAAGGGTCGTTTTTTTTTTTTTTTTTTTTTAAAAACCCACTACAGGTCAGCATGGCAGCAGGTGTAGCGGCATGGCTTCCCTTCGCCAGAGCGGCGGCCATCGGGTGGATGCCCGTGGCGAGCACCCCGATGCCCGTCCCTCCCCAGGACAAGAGGAAAGCCCAGGACGGACTCATCATCCTCAACGTGAGCGGCACCAAGTTCCAGACGTGGCGGACCACGCTGGAGAGGTACCCGGACACGTTGCTGGGGAGCACCGAGAGAGACTTCTTCTTCCACGAGGAGACCAGCGAGTACTTTTTCGACCGCGACCCCGACATCTTCAGGCACATCCTCAATTTCTACCGCACGGGCAAGCTGCACTACCCGCGCCAGGAGTGCATATCGGCGTACGACGAGGAGCTCGCCTTCTTCGGCATCATCCCGGAGATCATCGGGGACTGCTGCTACGAGGAGTACAAGGACCGGAGGCGCGAGAACGCGGAACGGCTCCAGGACGATGAGGAAATGGACATGAACAACGACGTCACGCCGGTGAATCTGACGTTCCGGGAGTATCTGTGGCGGGCTTTTGAAAACCCGCACACCAGCACCTTGGCGCTGGTGTTCTACTATGTCACGGGCTTCTTCATCGCCATCTCGGTGATGGCCAACGTGGTGGAGACGGTGCCGTGCGGAACTCTGCCCAACAGGTCCAAGGAGATGTCCTGCGGGGAACGCTACGCGCTCGCCTTCTTCTGCTTGGACACGGCGTGCGTCATGATATTCACGGTCGAGTACCTGCTCCGCCTGATCGCCGCTCCCAGCCGCTGCAAGTTCATGAAGAGCGTGATGAGCGTCATCGACGTGGTGGCGATCATGCCGTACTACATCGGCCTGGTCATGACCGACAACGACCAGGTGAGCGGGGCGTTCGTCACGCTGAGGGTCTTCCGCGTCTTTCGGATTTTCAAGTTTTCCCGGCACTCCGCGGGGCTGCGCATCCTGGGCTACACCCTGAAGAGCTGCGCCTCCGAGCTGGGCTTCCTCCTCTTCTCCCTCACCATGGCCATCATTATATTCGCCACGGTCATGTTTTATGCAGAGAAAGGCTCCACAGCAACCAAGTTCACCAGCATCCCCGCAGCCTTTTGGTACACCATCGTCACCATGACAACACTGGGGTAGGTGGATATCACGCAAGTTTCTGAAAGCCCCCCTCCTCAAAGCTTTGCAGGATGCTTTGGTGAAATATTGCTACATACATGTGCAGGGAATGCCACCACGGGCATAACCTATTAGCCTATTTGGAAGGGGGGAAAAATCATTTTTTAGAATCATTAATAACCAAAAGCATTGATCTGATATGGACTATGCATATTTATATGTGTACCATTGAAAGACAGATGTATATTTTAAATTTTTTTGTGAGAATAGAGAGAATCTATCTCTTTTTCTTTCCATAAAGAAGTTTCACAAATCAGTCTTCATCTCCAGTCAGTGTGTAATAAATCCAGTCTAGGTTTGACCTTACTGTAATTGACACCAAAGATTAAAAAGTTGTCACTTTCCAAACTGTTATCCAACCGTATTGTTTCTACAGTTTAAAGCATTATTCAGCGGATGCCAGACAAGATTTTTGCCCATCTGTATGAAACATTGAGTAAAATCCACTCGCAACATGTTGCTGCACACTGCCCCTCCAGCTGGCTAAACGAAGGCTGCTACAGTTCAACTTAAAAGATCAACATATCTGACTGTTTGGGAATATTTTAATGAGTAAAAAAACAAACATTACATGACAAAGTGAACCGTTTTTAAAACTTCAGCGTGTTACAAGAGGCATGTTTGTCAAGCAGCCTCAATTAAACAACCAGAATCAGTTTGTTATTCTTCTCTCTACAGAAAATGACAAGAGTTCTGATATTCTGCGCAACTAAAAAAGTTTTTCCTTAGTGTACATGATAAAAGTTAAACAATATATTTTTATGTAATTTTTTAGAGCATATTTACAGTTGCACTGATCAGCTATGTTATTCTAATATTTGGAATATTTGTTACTTTCCTGTTGTACATGAAAGCAATTACACCATGTTGTGCATTTTAATTAAAATTTTTATCCATTTTTAACAGCGTGATGAGGCAGCTTCGGTGTAAAGGATTATTTTAATACTTTGAGGGGTTCAACAATGACTGGGAGTGCAAATAAGCAACAGAAAAAATAAATAAATAACCCTCTGGGCTGTGACTCCCTGGGCAGAGAGCCATATCACCTATACTGAAGCCCTGCCAGTGCTTATTTAATAATTATCAATCAATCAAGTTTATTTATATAGCATATTTCAGCAACAAGGCGTTTCAAAGTGCTTTATATAAGAAAATACAAAGTCATCAGCAACTGAAACGCTACATTTTGGCCGTATGACAATGCCACAAACTGAATTTTACTTCTTTTTCCATTTGATCAGAGGGAGGACAATAGGGCGAAAGACTCTGATGAAATAGCCCTTTATACTGACAATTTTAAAGTAAGAAATGTTTTGATGTAAAAACTTCTACAAGTCTAAAATGGTGCCAAGTTTCGGCATGTCACCACAAGATTATAAGAGATTATTAAGCTGCCCACCAAAAACAAAACAAAACCTTCGGAAGGCGCCCTCACTGATTGGATGTGCTGCTGCAGGTGTGCACTAGGACATATTAAAAAGTCCTTGAGCTGTTCCCGGCCAATCACGGTGCTGCTGCTGGATCTGCTGCACACCGTCAATGAGGCTGAACCTATCACTGTGCTGAAGGTCAAGCGTCGTCCCTGCCCGCTTTTCAAGGGTCTTCTGTGGATCGCTTGTAAAGCTCGCAGCAACGGTTCAGGGTCCCCATGAAAAATGATAATAACAATAATAAAAAACAGGTCGTGAAAACAAGAATGGAGACCCCCGTAACCTCGCTGACAACGACAGAAAAAACAGTGCCTGAATCCTCAGATCTAAAGAACAGTAGGGATTGAAACCGAATGCAAACTTGTTGGTGGTAAAGTGCACTCAGAGGAAGACGCACTGCTCTCCCCTCCTCCTCTGCGCCCTGCCTCTCATTCATCCTCTCTCAGCTCATTTTCCTTTTCAGCGAGGTACAGTAAATATTTGAATGCTAATTTCATGCCCATGCACAATGTCAGCGGCTGCTGTGTGCTGATGTAGCATAAAATAATTAAACACCGTTAAGACGATTACATCACGTTAATTTGTATTGAGTGGGCACTCAAGTGCTCGGATCCTTGGTCCTGAAATTATATTAATAATATTACAGCTGTTTTGGCCTGTTATCCTTATCATTCATTGCATGAGTGAGATATCTTTCCTGATATGATACCAAAAAAAAAATATACTTGCTTTTTACTTTTCACTAAGTTGACCAGAAATCATAATCAGACAATTGCAGATGTTGGAAGTACAGGCTACCGGCTGCCTCTTCACTCACTGCTGCAGAACTGAGCGCACTCCTCCACCCTTCTCCATCCTCCATCCCCCTACCCACTCCATCTCACTCCTGCTGCTGCTGATGACACAGAAACGAGGTCCTGTTGAAATAACGCACTCATCTCGAAGTCCCCCACATCACAAATCAAACATACAAAACAAATTCCCAGCAGTTGTGTGCATTTATCCCCACATGGCGCTCAACACTGCGTTGCAAGAGCGTGAACAAGTGTCCGCATGGCAAAAATAACCCAAACGTGACAGGTTTTTGGCTTTTTCTTTTTTGTTTGTTTGTCTTTCTGGGCTGAAAGACAAAATCCCTGCACCTTCTCTTATTCCACCCCCCTTCACCCCTTCTGCACACCTGCATTGACGCAGCTCCGCGTCTCTCTCTCTCTCGGTTCCGCAGGAAGCCTGTGTGGTTTTTAAATATTACTGTCATCATTCAAGGTGTTCTCTGTCTCACCGGCTTCCTCCTATGTGCTCCTATTATGTGGGTGACACTGAGTTAGTGGACGTACTGTCCTCTTAATGGCACATACAAATCTTGTCTCTGCTCTCACTCAATACCAGTCAGACTACAACTCACCCTCCTTAAATGACCAGTGAGCACATAATTAGTAATATGCTCGGTCTGCCGTCTCTGGCTCGGCGTTGTGCCGGACATGCCCTCCATTTAGATTCAAAGCACAGATGAAAGATGAGTTGTGCAAGAGGCTACATTATTTATTTTACGGTGGGCGCAGCGAAGATATTCACTGGGGTTCGGCTCAGAGTTCTCTCCTTTGTGCTGCTCGAGATGGATTTGAAAGAGATGTTTTGTGTGCTGGAACAAAACTGAGATGTCCTTGGTAATGGGGACGTCTCTGTCACTCCATTGTGAGCCGTGACAGCCGGCTGACAGATCTGCAACATGAACTCGAGCTTTCCAGTTGGTGCAGAATGCTGCAGAGTGGACCACCGTTGGAGCAGCCAGAATAAGCATCGCTGAAAAATAAAAGTGGGGCCTTTTCTCTTGAGCTATCGTTTTCGAGGCGCGTCTGCGGAAAGCGAAGCGTATGCATGTGCGCTCCAATATATTGGAGCATAATCAAGTGGAATCCCTTTTCAGTGATTCAATTGAAAAGGCAAAAGTCACGTTAGGGCTGCAACCAATGGTTATTTCAGTCATTGATTACTCTGACGATTATTCGAATAGGTTGGCAGATTCTGCAGCTTTTTCATTGAACCGCTTAAAATAAATGATTTAAAAAGACCCAAAATATACATAAAATACAAATTGTATTGCCTTAAAATGAAACATATATATTAGCATTCCTTTAGTGGACACTTGCTCATATGTAGCGAAGAATGCATCTACAGGTAAAAACACAAAAACTTGCAAGATCAACTTGTGAAACGCTCAGCTCTTTCCGCTCAACTCCACATGAACACAGTCTAGGGATAATCGGTTCATTAATTTATCAATTAACCAATCTTAAAATCAACATGTGCATATTTGTTGTATAGTTTTGCCTTAATAGCTGCTCTGAATATGCCATTCTTTCAGCAAATGGCCTTTTTTGAGTCTGTGTACTCCAGTTAACAATTCATCGAATACTAAATTAGTTCACGATTAATCCAATCAATCACTTCCACCGAAGTCGTATTATGTAAACTCATTATGCACACTGTGATTTATAAATGAAGATTAAGAACACACAAAAAAATCAGTTTTCTAATCAGAAAATGCTAATTACAATTTGCACTTAAGACCGACGAAAAACATCAACCTACTGAAAATGATGTATATGTGTCAGTATTCAGCCAGCTCCTAGTCAAGGCTACTTTTACATGAATTACTGCATCGATGCAGAGAGGCATGGAGGAAATCAGCCTGTGCCTCTGCTGAGGTGTTAAGGAAACCAAAATTGCTTTATTAGCAGTCTTCAGTTGCTGGTGCCGTTGTTTTTTTATCTTTGTTTTGACAATGTGCTGTAGATTCTGTTTGGACTGTAAATCACAGTGATAGTATGGTCATTAAGCAAGGTAATGAGCAAACAGCCTGGGGCTGGGAATCAAACCGGGGACATCTGCATTGAGGACTGCAGCTTTATCATACAGTACATCTGCTCTACCAGTAAGCCATGAAGTGCCCTTCTCCCTTGGTTAATCGGTATTTCTGGCTACTGTTGCAGCATGAAGACTAAAGAACATCCCAAGCAAATCAGAGAAAATGTTTTAGAAAAGTACAAGTCAGGGGATGGATACAAAAAATATATAATATTTTCTGGAGTTCAACTAATCCATCTTCAA
This sequence comes from Phalloptychus januarius, assembly GCA_902982915.1. Taxonomy (NCBI): domain Eukaryota; kingdom Metazoa; phylum Chordata; class Actinopteri; order Cyprinodontiformes; family Poeciliidae; genus Phalloptychus; species Phalloptychus januarius. The sequence goes on along the minus strand of CADWAE010000471.1, from coordinate 13,294,382 downwards.
GAAATGGGAGGAATATGGCCAATGTGTAAATCTGACTAGATTAGACTGTCCACATAAACTGAGTACAGGACTGACTATGCTGGAAGAGTTTTTATTGTTATTTTCCAGCAAGACATCCAGCTACAGCTACACAGACATGGTTTCAAGACAACGAGGTGGATGTTCTTTGGTGGTATAGTCAAAGCCCAGACTTCAGTCTGATAGAGAATTGGTGCATTTACTTCAAACAGGTTCTTCAACCTGACAGAGCTTGAACAGATTAGCAGGAAGAATGGAGGAAAACTGCAGCCGGCCTGAGACTGTCCACACAGGCTGCATTCAAAGGCTCAGGCACTATATGCTGACTTTGAATGGGGGACAAATTTGCACAGTCACTAATTTTATGTGACATATTTTTATGCGATACTAATTTGTAGAAATCAGTCTTCAGTTTGTCATTAAAAGGTTTTTTTATACATCTTTTTAGTCAAAAACGCCAAATATTGTTGATCATAATTGACTTGCAGAAACCGATAGAAAGGGGGAAGAATATGGAGTTTAACACGTTTTGTAGGCAGTGAATAGTAGGACTTCAATTTTTAGTCCCACTATACACAAAAATACAGCCACTTTTCAGTGATTTTCTAATTTATTAAGATGCACCTGAACCATACAACCTGTAGAGCTGAATTAATTGTCTGTATAAAAAACCAGATTGAGAGAATATGCAGCACTCTCCTCCAGTAAGCAAAGGAAATGAGGTGTTTTGGTGCCTTGTTTCAGAGACCAGGATGCAGAAAAACATCTAACAAATAGCTATTTAGACTGATACGAATGAGTTGGTCTTTTCATTTAGCTGCAAGTAAGCTTTCTAAAGACCATCAGCGGCGCCAGTGACTGAAACCTGCACTCGAAGGCAAAGCGTTTAGACTTCTTCTTTCCCTTTCCGAAGGCTCTTCATGCCAGCGTGGTTGTCATGATGCATTTCCCCTTATGTATATTTTCAATTTCCCATTTCTCCCTCCCCATGGAAGCAAAGACAGTGGTGGGCATTCTTTCCACCGCTGATGGCCCATTGATTGTGCTTAAGCAGACGTGCAGACATTGGGAAAGGAGAGCTGGGGGCTCCTGTTCTGAGGCACTTGGCAGGCAGCCTGAATGAAAAAGGAAGGGTGCCTGGAGACCAGTGGAGAATCAATAGCTCTGTGCAGCTGCATGTCATGCCTCTGTGTGTCTTCTGCTCTATGCCACCAAACACAGGACAAGACCCACTTATCCTACCCTATTTATCGAGCCTAATCTCCGCGGCCGCTTTTTGGATACCCAACAAAGAGGAATGTGCCTCTGTCGAAGCGGATCTGCGCCGATTTTCAAGCAAAACGCTTGACTGGGTGCAGAATAGGAGATTTGTATCTGTGGTGTTTTGCTTTGCAGCGCCTTTGAAAAAGCCGTGCTAAAGCATCATCATCATCATCATCATCATCATCGTGACGTAGTTTTATACTGGCTGCTTGGATCCCACTCTAAAGATATCAGAGCTGATTAGGCTGGAATCAGATGCTGCGGTGTTTTCATGCTCTTATTTTCTCTGAATGATCCATGCGGTCAGGGTGAATTAGCTGCAAAGGGAGTTTTCGGTGCTTCAGATCTTTTTAAGTGATTTAAGGTGTAATGGAGTGCACTGCTGAGAGCAGCTGTGAAAACGGTGGAAGTCAAGCGCAACCCACAGGGGAGGAGGACTGGGAGGACGGGGTTTATTCTGGAACATCGGCACGCTCGTTCCTCTGGAACCACACAAACATCGCCGCTGATAGACACGAGAGGTCTCAGCTTCTGACAAGAACATGTTTGTTTCAAACACACACACATGGAGACACTGACATGGTTTATCTACCCCTCTCCATCTCACATCTGCTTACTCCAAAAACAGGGGGAAATCTCAGTAACAGACATCGACAATGCCCTGATTTTTTTTATGAAGTTTGTGTTACGCTTTTTTAAAATTGCAGTTGATCGCTGTGCACAAATGTTTATTTCTGTTTATGGAAAAGTAGAACATGGAGTCTAGAAATCTTTCCTGTAATTATCGTTAAACAATGCTACCACACTATGACTGCATCTATAATGTCTGTCAAAAGTTCACATCCTCTCATAATGAAATTAAATGGGATATTAATTCTAACCTTTCAGTGATGCATCTGAACAGTTCTTCTTCCATTATGGGATGATGATACAACAAATTACTTCAAGGAATGTTTAGGACAAGATCTTATTATAAACATTCTCAAATTTCTTGTAGATTTTCTCTAACCCATCCATACACCACCACTAAGCTCTGGATAAATGTCTCTTGAAGACAGAAGTCTACAATTTACTTTTGTAGATATCTGGCATTATCCGTGTTATGGTGCGTTCATGCCAAACCCAGTAAGCGCGTCAAAAATGCATCTGACGCTTCAAGTTCAACATGTGCACTTTTGGTGAGTTCACACCGGACGCGTTGGAAGTGCTCAATGTATCAAGTTCTCAAAAGAGTTAAAATCGTGCTGTGCTAGATGCAGCATGACCTCGCGCAGCACGATCTCCACATAGACTTTGAATGTAAACCAGAAGCGCCTGATGTTCAAAACGCATTTGGTGTGAACGCACCATTAGAAATTTGATCACTCGGCAACCAATTGGCAATTGGTTGATCTTATTTAATAAGATCTAAGGATTTACGGTGTAATGGAGTGCATTGCCGAGAGCAGTTAAGAAAATGGTGGAAGTCAAGCGCAACCCACAGGTATCCTGGCAAGAACCAGGCTTTGTAGCAAAGTCAAGTCTCTTTTTAACAGATTTGAGGTTGGGTGATTGCAGAAGGTGAATACTTGCCTGTTTTGTCTGTATCAAAACCAGTTTTGATGAGATTTGGACTCCTGTCCTGCTGAAACCATCAACTGTTCCAAACTTTGAACCATCTGTTAAATTGAACTTGATAGCTTGGCTGTCAGTACTGCACTCTTTGTCTGAATGCCTCATCTTGAATCATTGAAACATTTTTCCCTGCCACTGGGGACAAATCTGTGTCTCCTCAAACAAAAAAACTTTTTTTTTTTTTTTTTTTTTTTTACATCTGAAACCATTTCCTTTAATCTGATGGTGGCGTTTGGGGCACAGATGACTGCAGCCTGGACACTGCTGGGCGTTTCAGCAGGAGAAGGAGTCCAAACACATCAAAGCTGGCTCTGGGGATTGTGGAAAATGAATGGAATAGTGAAGTAGGACCGCTTCTTTCTTCCTCTTCACCTCAAAACTAGATGGTGAAATTTGAACACCACTGGGTATTCCAGCTTAGCTACTGCTCTCAATCTCAACCATATGGAGAAATTTTGGTCTACTTATAAGCCAGATTTGTGCTGGCACATCAACCTCTTTAAATGAGGTTTTGATAAGGAGAGAGGGCAAATGTCAAACTGGAAGTGAGAGAATGTCAGACAGATGCTGAATTTGTCTTTTAAATGGATTGAGGATATTTACTAATATTGATTTCACCCGGAAAGAGTAACACATAAACATCTGAGGGCAGGAGTCAGATGCAGCTGTGTGGAGATGACACCATAGCACCGGCACACTGCCATAAAATGAGATTAGGCACATGTTTGTATGAGATTCTTATGGAACAACGTCTTTGAGTGGATACTTTTTTAGATGTGGTTGCATACAGTAGTTTTAGCAATCAGTGTCTCATTGGCAGAAAACAGAAGTATGAAATGCCTAACTTCACAGAATCAGTTTGAATTTCTCACAGGAGAGTTAAGATGGTCCAAAGCAGATATTTTTCATCTTATAAGAACTCCTTTGCAGAATGTTAATACATTAATTATCCACTGCTCTGATCCATTGCCTTATTTTCTTATGATAGTAAGATAAATGGGTTACATATACTCTAGCACAATAAACTAACTGATACAATAACAATACTGAATACTGATAGGCAAGCTATGGGAAAGTATTTAACAGAACGAAACCAGAGGGCCTTTAATGAACCACTTACATTTTAATTGTAAATAATCTAAGTTATGGAAATCTGTGTCTAGACTCTAAATTATGAACTCACACTTTTCTCTTCTACACCTTAAAAAAACATGATTTATTTCCACTTCTGTTTACTTTAAATTCAGGGACTTGGCATCGTATTTATCACACCTCCCACAACGCTTTACTATTTATGGAGGGACAATAAAACAGTGCAGTTTCAATGTCACTTTTAATTAACATACAATTTTTTCCGGGGTAGCGATAATGTAAAAAAAGGGCAATCACTTGTTGTGGCACCGAGCAAGCGCGCTATCCTGCGTCGCAACAAGCGCGCTCGCACACTGCACTCATCAGAAGGCGAATTTATCGCCGCATCGTCAGTACTGCAGCCCCACCCACCGAATCCAACTTGAAAGGCTTGACGAGTGGGGCCCAATAAAACGCTCAGGATAAGATTTATAATGCAGAGGAAGCAAGGTTAACACACACAAGGGTCACTGTAGGGCCCATAAACCACCAGAAGTATAACCATTATCATGCTTGCCAGTTTTGACACCTCAGCCTCGCGGCATTCAAAGCAAGCACACAACGCGGAGCCCTGACGTGGCGGTTCGGCACAGCGCGGTGCGGCGCGCAGCGCGGTGCGCAGCGCAGCTTTTTGAAGTCCAAACTCTTCAACACATGTCAAATCTAATTGAAATGTACAGGAACAATCTGGAGGGCCTTTGACTGTTTCTGTGCCCAAGAGATAACAAATGCATTCTTGATTTAGTCCTCTTGTGATTGGGTAAGTTAGCACGCCTCTGGCAGACGAAGCAGAGGATTTTCACTCTTTTTTTCTGTTTTCTTTAGCGCAGAGCACGACAGTCGGCGAGAACATTTGGTGCGTTTGATTATGGAGTGAGATGGGTGTTATTTTCATGTTCAGAGGAATACATTACACCAGTTGGCATTGTGTGTATTATGCACATTATGAAAATCAGCAAACCATTATGAGAGATGCGACGCACCGCGGTGTAAAACACAAGTGGTTAATGTGAGATGTGTAGGCTGCCATTCGCCTGTAGGCTCACCCCCCCCCACCCCCACCCTTCTTTCAATTCAGAACCAGGTGTTTTATTGGGGAGGAGAGAGGGAATGCTAATGCGAGGTTGCTATAATGGTCCTGAAGTGACAGGTGACTTAATGAGAGGAACCAGGCACTGAAATGTGTTCTGTACACACTCCTTTTCTGCCCATGCAAATGACTGCAAAATGGAGGAGCGAGAGCGAGGGGCGGAAATAGGGAACGTCCTCAAAGGAGATTAAGATCATTGTTAGAGACGGAATCAGCGAAAAGACACAGATCTCATGTTTTTTTCCCCCTGCTAAACAGAAAAGCGCGAGTCCCTGTGTTTCTTCAATCTCCTTTGTTAGCACTAACAGTTTTACACAAGCACCCAGGGATTTAAAGGGCTGTTATGGATGTGTGAGCTGAATTATTAGCGTTTTATGGAGTCATATGATACAGCTTTATTACATACATCTTTATATGTTTTTATGCAGAATCATTATATATGCCAGACCGCTGTCTTCTTCCAAGAGAGTCCAGGTGGGAGGGCTTAGGGAGGTCAATGCTCAGGGCTCTGATGCAGCGCCTTACATCAGACCTTACAATTGTACAAACCACAGACCAACCCTAAACCGACATCAAACATGCTTTGAATGTTACGATTGTTGCTCTTATTTTGAAAATCCTGCTTTTATTTAAAAAGGGTAGTGAGTTTCATTTCCTGTTCTTGAGACTACATAAGGTCTGTTTAGCCTCCTGCAGCCCCTAGTTGTAAGCACTGATAGCATGTAGCTCGCTGCATGCGACTCTAGTTTCACACCAATTTTATAATTTTTTTAGCCCAAAACATCAAAAATATCAGGATGGAATTATTGAAATTTAGCACAAAGGAATTCAAAGTCTTTTGTGGCCTTTCTCATGCTCCAAACAGCTGAAACTGGTTTCTGCAGGCTCAGAAAATAAATTGAGCAAAATCAAAATAAGGCCTTACTTTTTTTTTTTTATGTCCAGATTGCCCATACAAGCTCTCAAATTACATTTACATAAGTTTTAGATTGTTCAGTTGGTAATTTATTTATTATTTCCTGATTAGACAGATAGAGGAGAAAACTCTGCAAGCCCACAACAAATCCCCTACTTAGATCACAATGAAGCCGAGGAGCAATCGATGCAATGCAGCTGTATTTATTTTATTTACACCGTGTGAGAGGGAAGCAGCACTCAAACACTTAGAAAACTGATTTGTATTCGTCTGTCAACTGGTATTTCCAAACCAGATTGTGGTGCACAAAGGAGTAGGAATCACTCAATCCCTGGTGGCAGCCATTCGGGGGTGCCTAAACGCTTGCGCTCACAAAGCGCCGCCTCTTTCCATAAAACTCCTGTGTGTAGCTGAACTCTCCTCTCACTTGAGCTTTCGCTAAACTGAACACTCCTCCTTCACACATCCCTGCTCCTGCAGACTAGCGGCAGCAGCAGTTAGCAAACAGCTGGTGGAACTGCGCATTTACATCTAGCCCAACGTTCCTAGGAATGTCTGTGAACACCATCAGGGAGAAGCAGGAGTGTCGGAAAGGGCAAGAGTTTCTTAAAGGGACAGAGGCCAGTTTTAAGGCATCTAAGTGTGAGGTCAGATTTTTATTTTAAGTTATTTTTGATAGAGCATTTTCATCACAGCTAAAAGTGAAATATTAACTTGACTTTGTTATAAGTGGCATTATGTGCCTGGAAATGACATAATACATTCACCCTCCAACTTTGAATTATTTCAAATTCAACTTCTAGCTCAGCTTACTCTTAGCATATACGGAGGTACGCTGGCACTAAAACGTACCTGAAATATACATTACACATGTATTGCTGAGAACCTGGGGCATGATCTGGTGCTTTCATTTCATCACTTCACAAAAAAAAAAATTATCAAGGCTTTCTGAGCTAAATTTGCTTCAAAATACAACAAAACCAATCAAAAGCTCCGTCTGAAATAGGCCACACCTGATTTCACAGTGTTTAACAATCATCTTGCATAAATAATAAACCAGCTACAGTTCAGCAGAGCAAAAGCAGGAGCACAGGCAACACACACACACAAATTCAGCACAAGAGGAATAAAGCAAGTTTTTAAATCATAAAATCTCCATTAACTTATAAAATATGTAATCCTGAACTGTACAGAAGAGCTCAAACAAATCACGGCTCATTATTTTTATTACATTTTGCACCCTAAATTCAACATTAACGGTATACGTGCATTTTAGACCGACAGGTAATGTCAGCTGCAATGTGTTTTCCGCGGTCAGTCACCCTCTGAGCTGAAAAGCAGACCGTGGCCAGCTGGTAGGGCTGATGTGAGGTTACTGCGTATGTGAATGGACTCTAAAAGCAGCCACACATCACCGTGTACGGGCAGATTGATAAATGATCTATATACGGCAAGGACAACATTTCTGTCCCGACGTTTGATTCGATTCCTCTGACAAGCCATCTTAAAGGCGGCACCGGTAACGCGCACGTCACACACACAGGAGGACTCTTTTTATTTTTTTATTATTAATTGACTTTGTTATTATGCAGGGGAACACATGCATGTTCTGCACACGGGCCACTTGGTGTGAGGATGTAAAATATGGCATCAGAGGTTTTTCCACCACTCAGCATTTTTTTTTTATCTCCTTCTTTGTATTGCAAGCAATGCTGAAGATTAATGGAATTTTCCAGAACAAGATTAAAGTTACCCCAAATGAATGCGGCATCACTGCATTAGGGAATGAGGAGATATGTGAGAAAACACATCACCTCGATTTCATTGTTGTTAGAAAGCATTTGCTCTGCCTGGCTCCACTTTCATCCAATCTAGCAAGCTGGAAGCCCTGACCCAGCTCTGAGTGAATGAATGAAAAGGGGAAATATTGCCTATTATCCGACTGTGTCCCGTCTTCAGAGCCGATGTGTTGTAAAAAGAAATCCGATGCAAAGTGTACGCCACGAGATCAGTGGATCAAACACTGCGAGTGATAAATCCGAGCCCAACAGCTATCGGCTCCTCCGGCGCGGCTTGGCCTTATTTACATATTCAGCATTTACATACAGATGAAAACGGCTCGTCTGGTCACGGAGATTGGTATGCAGACTCACATAATGCCTCATCATCACTTTGTTCAAATGTGCAAGAGTGTTTCTAAATGGATTCCCTTTACGTTTAGAGTCTACTTAGCACTCAATCGAGTTATCGTGTCAGGATCAATAAATGTGTGCTCTTCAAAGATATGTTTAAGTGACCAAGAGATGCACTCAGAGCATTATGCATCATGAATTTGGGTTTTCATCCGACACCCAATGAGAGCGGGGGCCATGATTATTCATCTCGGAGCTTTTATTACAAACGTGTTGATCGTTAAAGAGTAAACATAACGCAGTGGGCTCTGCGAGCCGTGATTTATGAGCTGAATATCTCTCTGAATGCGTTTGCAGTGTTTAGAAATATTTTCCATTTCTCCACGAAACGTATACATATTCATGTGCAATACATTTATAAAGGTGGATTATTGTATATAATAAGGTGCATTTGTGTGAATTCTATAAACTCCACCACAAGTTGGTACCATTTATTTGAAACAGAAACACAGAAACAAAGCGTGTGAATTAAAGAAAACACGGTTCCCCCGCATAGTTAATGTCCGAACTCCAGACTCAAGGCAGTGGAGTTCCCAGGCTGTCTTGTTGGACTATTTTAAATATGAATACAAAGGTTCAGAAAAAAAATAGCACCTGATAAGCCCAGAGGAACAAAGAAAGACAGAAAGGAAAAATTAAGGGGGAGAATAAGGCAAAAAAGGTAAAACATACGATAGAAAGAAAAACAAGGTCAAAAAGTAAATAGATCCTTAGACACTCAACATTAGATAAAATCAGGTGATTGGGAACAGCTGTCTGTTAGGCTGAGGAAAGGTGAATAATAAACACCGTGGAGCCAAACTAGGATTTCAAGAAAACTACAAATAAAGGGGAAAAAAACAATACTGGGCTAAGAGAACATCATCCAGCAGCACAAAGACCAGAAGATAAAAATGTGCTTACTCTGCAACAGCCAATACCCGAAAAGCCCCAAGCACGCAAGGATCGCAACAAAAATAGGCAAAACGGGGAAAAAAGAATGAGAGAAAGAGGAAAGACCGGAAAAAACAAAAGGAAGAAATGAAATAGAGGACAGAAAGATGGACAGGACAGCCCGACAGGCGTCTCTTAAATTAAACTATAACGTGTCAATTTCTCAAGTGGATTAAAAAAGCTCGTTCTTCCCATATGTGAAAACACAAAACATCGATTTTCAAACATCTAATTTGATATCACAAATTTTGCATGGAAGAGATTAATAAAATACTGTTAGAGGAAAGTTGCATTATTAAAAAAAAAAAAAAAACAGCCACCAACCAGCTGAAGTTGCAAACGAAATTGGTAACAAGATAAGTAGAGCATCACAGAGGCTTTCAGGGGTAAAAATAAAATATGTAAATAATTTAACACTTAAAGTATAATGTGTCTCAAAGTAAAACTACAATGAGTTTGAGGTATTCATAATTTAGAGTACACCATTTTCTTTAAATATTAAGAGAATATGGAGAAAATGAGAATTTTCCACACTACACAGCATATAAAGCCTTTTTTTTAAAAGCGGAAGGTCATTTATATATCAGTGAAAAATGTCCTCCCATATTCAGTGACACTACAACAGAATGATTCTTTAAAAAAGTGTAATTGCTAACCTGACCTTACTCCAGTGTAGGCCTTCAAACCACTGAACCCTCCACTGACATGAAAACAAGATGAAGCCTCCGCTAAACAGGTGAATGAAAGAAGTCTATTGCCAATGCCAGCTAAAGAAATCTTTCTTGAAAAGAATGCACTGAAAACAACTTTTGTAGTTTATTAACTTAAAATAAGGAAGTGAACTGAAGTCCTGCAAAAAGCAGAAGTGAAAATATTTTCCCCTCGCCAACAATTTTCCTCCTTGGCTGCTTCAAGCTTATATTTGACCAATATCGCTTTGTTTAAAAAGCTGTTTTCCTGACATGCCTCTGAAAAAGTGTTTAGTTTTCTGTTCTTTATCAAGATTTTATTGTGCACATATAAAAGTAGGATGTGGAGCCCCATGGCATGCTGGTTACATTTTGACCTTGATTTGTTTATGACATTTTTTCAAGATGTTCCTTTCCAACGACTCGTCTTTCATACCTGCCAGCAGGACGTTTTGTGCCCATTTTAAAACGGATGATTTAAGAAAATTTACATACATTCTACTCCCGGCACAGTCATAAGAAATGTGATTATATAACCAATAAATAATACCAACAAATTGGGGCTGTAGGATTTTAGAAAAACATGCAAAACGCAATAATACCGGTGAATAATAAGGATTTTGCAGCATTGGAATAAATAAATGATAAATAAAAAGTGTCCATTTCTTTCTGCTTTGAATTTGTATAGCAAATAAATACCCTTGTGAATAAGTGGGTCTATTCAGCAGCTGGAAAAATCCAAAATCTTATTTTTTCCTTCTCATCAATAAGGGTTTACTAAAAAAAAAAAAAAACATGAATGCTTCCGATCAGCATCTGCTGTTTTGGCGATGAGCCTGAATGCCTGGTACTTAAATAATTAGCCGAAACATGATTTCTTGATCATGACAGTGAGTTGATTGTACTTCATTCCCTCCACAGTTACCAGATCCAATAGAGCTCCTCTGGGAGGAAGTGGAGCAGCAGATTTGCATCAGGAATGTGCATTTGAGAAATCTGCAGCAACTTTGTGATTCTATCATGCAAATTTGGAAATCTCTGGGGAATGTTTCCGACTTGTCGTTAAACGTATGCCACGAGGAATTAAGCAAAAAGGTGGCCCAGCCCATATATCTAGTAAAGTATATAATGAGCATATAAAATTGTCATGATGAAAATTTCCTCCAGCTATGATTGATATGCTGTCCCTTTTCATAGGATGATAGTGGAGTAGAAGAATCACAAAGTATTTAAAGAGGCAGCATTATGTTATTTGCAGGCACATGGTGCCATTTTCTAGCACAATCAAGTAACTATCTTATCATAAGTTGCTAAATATAATGCCGCAAGTATCAACTTCATTTTTAACGACTTCTGTAGTGAGAAAAACAACTTAACAAAAGTCTGGGTGAGAAGATCCTGATATGATCTAGGTTGGAAAAGTAAACATTCCTGCTGTTTTATGACTCTGTAAAGGTCCATGTATGAGCAGCTAACCATCTAAACAAAGAAAAGAGAGACAAGGAGCACATTATAACATTTTACATCACACTTAGTTAAACTGACACCCTGATGTTGAGTCTGTCTCTTTAAGAAGCTCCTTCTCCTTCTGACATTCTGCTTTCAGCATGCCATCACAGCAGTGTCCTCCACAGCTGTTCTTGAGAAGTAGTTTGTATGCTAAGTTCAGTAGGTGTTTCGTAACTGCTGCTGCTGCTGCTAGTCTGCAGGAGCTGAGTGGGGAAGGGCGCACTGTGAGGTGGAAGCTCTGCTGGAGACTGGAGCTCCAGCTTTGTGGAAATAGGCGACACTTTGTATAAGCAAGAGCTTAGCTAACCCCAAATGGCAACATGTGTATATTTTTTATTATAGCAGGTTTCAAAGCTAAAATAATTCAATTTTATGTACTATGCCCCTTTAATGCTTGGATTTCATGTGCTGATCAGTCCCAAAGCCAACCTCTGCCACCAGTCTGCTTCACCACATTTGAAAATAAAAGCATTTCTAAGAATAAACGTAGTTCTCTTAATGCTAAGTGGCTGTGAGTACTCCATCCACCGTCCTGCCATCTTAATTTCAGACTCTATTGTTAAAGGCCTTTTTTTTTCCCCGACTGTGTGACTTTCACAAGGCGCTTTTGTAATAGCCGCAGCCTCTGAAGATTTCCGCAGAGAAAAATAGGCATTACCACTGACTTGTTTAAACTATTATGCTCCGAGTTTCACAGTACCATCAGCAACGTAATTAGCAGCTCCATATAGATCCTGCGGTCGTGCACTTGTTGCTTTTGTTTCATGCTAATCAACACACAGAGCTCAAGCTGGGTTCATTTTCATGCCGAGCTGCAGCATTTTGCCCATGCCCTCGCGAACACTACACTACCCCCACAATGATACGTAATGACTGCTGGTTGATGGGGAAACAGTTGCTCTTTTATTTTTAGATATGAGTGTCATTACCCTGAACCTAGTGATCATTAAGTTGCACTTTTCTGAGCTTCCTTGTCTGCTTTAGCACTTCAAAGGGCAGCTTTGCAGTACAAATATATGTGCAAGAGGTTACCCTCGAACAATTTAGAGTTTAGGATGCTTAAAAGCCCTTTAAATGACATGATGAGTTTCAGAGTTTCTGGTTCGGTTTTTGTTTTTTAGCACTTCTATTTAAAGGGAGGCATTATGTATTTACCAGGCTCATAGCACCAACGTTTGAGTTTTGACTGATTTGAAGAAGGTGGTGGAGGGCAACTTCCCTCAGGACCAATCAAAAACCTATATTACCTTAAACTATTATAAAAATTATCTATGCAAACTTATTACAAAAAGTAAGAAAATTTGTGTGTCTTTTTGTGGGACCGAATTTCTTTTTGTTGAAACCCTTTATGTTCTAAATCTAAAATCTCTGCCTGGATATTTTTGCATTTCTTTATCTATCCTTTGGTAAAATTACCGTAATAACACGAGATTGGCTGGAAAGTGCAATGTCTCCACTTCAGAAAAAGAACCTTTCAGTTAGCACAACGTGTGGTGGAATCGCAAATTTGGCTGGATCATCACCGCTACATTTAGGACTTTATTTCCCCTCAAGTGGTGACACATGGGGAGAAGGCAGTTTTGGAGTTGAGGATGTGGTTTTCATATCCTCCCTGTCTCCCAAACTCTTCTCAGCAGCATGTGGGAGGACTGTACACACCCGCAGCAAGCCTGTGACTTCCTCCTCCTTGTGGTCACACACTGCTGTGGGATGGCATCCCATTCTTCAACCAGCATTTGTCTCCAGTCAGCCGATGTGACTGTGTTCATCACTCTGGTACGAACAGAAGATCAAAGCTGATCCCACATGTGTTCAGATTGTGGAAGCTAATTCCATCCAAATAAACCCCATGCTGTTGGGAACAAACATTACCATCTTGGCGGAAGAAGTTCGGTTGTTACATGCAGAGATACGGGATCGCCACTGGCAGCAGAATCTCAGAAATCTTTGTTCATTAGGATTCCCTTCAGTGATGACAGGAAGATGCTGTCCCACACTATTACACCGCCTCCACCAAAAGCTGCTTTGCATTGGCAGAGAGGAGTTAGCAGGTTTTTCACAGGCTCAACTTACAAACTCAACTCACAACGGCATTTTTCTTACAAATCTGGCAACCTTTTAGGAGACAGACCTAATTGGCAAAAGATTTCATCTTAACAAAGCAGAAAAAAAAGAAATACAAACGTCCTTACTTTTTGTTAAAAAGAGACGTTTTATTTATTCGAATGTTTAGAGGTTTCCCTGCTGCATAATGTTTCTCTATCTCCTCTCTGCTCTTACTGCTGTGTTCACTGATTATGTCTCTCAGGCGCGTGGGGCAGCATGGCAAACACAATCTCTTGAAAGAGTGCCAGCTTTGGTAGTGTGAATATCACTTCCCTTGACATTTGTCTCTTTATCAAAAACAGCCCTCAGCCAACGCAGCAACATCTGTGATCAGCTGAGATTTGCAGATTACAACGAACAGCATTCATCAGTCTGCTGCATGAACAAAGCAGACATGCAAATAAAACGAGTTTCGAGAGGCTCTCGCAATGCGTTTCTCTCACTTCGTCCTGGCAACAATAGATCATCGCTCGCAAATGAAGTCCGCTCTGTAACGGTCACTTAATTGCCGTCTCGCATCTTCTGAGAGTGTTGGAATCAATATGAAACTTTCATGTCGTCGAGGCGAACGCTGCGCAGGGCTCGTCATCAATTTCACGGAGTACAATAATGTCAGGTTCATTAGCTAAAACTTTGTTTACAGCCATTCATTTTACCTGAACATGAGCAGACTCATAAATATTGATCCAGGCATTTTGTAAATTTAAACACTAACAAAAGCTTTCCTTTTTTTTTCTTGTTGAAGCAGAGGAATCATGTGTAACTTGTAAGAGGCCACTTCTAGTCATTACTGCACTCCTGTCTATGTATATACAGTGGGGAAAAAAGTATTTAGTCATTCACGAATTGTTTCCCACCCTTATTTGCAAATAAATTCTTTTGAAATTCAGACAATGTGATTTTCTGAATTCTTTTTCTCATTTTGTCTCTCATAGTTGAGGTCGACCTATGATGTCAACTACTGGCCTCTCATCTTTTTAAGTGCGAGAACTTGCACAATTGGTGACTGACTAAATACTTTTTTCCCCGCTGTATATACAGTATATATCTCCGTAAAAAATATAGACGGGCGTCCAAAACTGTGAAAGTCTGGACTCTGAATTGAGCCGCCCATACAAGCCCTTGTTAGCCCAGTTTTATTGTTGAGTCTTTGCCACAGGCTCCATATATCATTAGTTTTCTGTATGCGGTGTGAGTGATAAGAGGCCGTGTCCCATTTCAGTTTAGGTATAAAGAGCTTCCTCATGTCTGCCTGGCAGGGAGGTCCTGCTGAGATGAGGGATGTCAGCCTGTCACCCTGACGCATGGCAGCTGTTTCCTGCCTTGCCCTGCATCTATAAATAGCAAAATATATCACCTAATGTAGGCCATTTGGTCAAACTGAAACTAAACAGGACATCTGCTCTGGGATGTTTCTTTCTCTTTCACCTCAAGCGGATTTCTTGTGTATTGATATTTCTGAAGGAGTTCAACTCTAACAATCCTAACGATGTCACTTTCAGATAGAGACTTTAAGTGTTAAAATTTTAAATTGTTATTTCATCTCGAGTTTAAGCGTAATTTCTTTAATAGTACAGACACATCCCAGTAAATTAGAGTATCTATTTCAATTCAAAATATGAAACTCTCAGTTTAATTAAGAACAAAGAGATATTTACAGTGTTTATGTAATTTATTATGCTTACAGCAAATAAAAGAAGCCACAACCAAGTACTAAGTATATATAGAGGACAGTAAATTGACATAATGTCTTGACATTAGGCCAACATTGCTACATTAAAAAAATAGTTTTCTTGTTTTGCAAAATATACTTTTAAAACAATTGCGATTTTTTTAAAGCTGGAGTATGAAACTTTAATAATGTTCCTTACATTTGTCAAAAATGGTACCATGTCTTCTCAGTATAACATGACATAATCTGTGAAGAAGAAAAAAAAGAAAACAAGCTCCTCTGTCTCCTACCTGTGGTCATACTGCCATCTGCAGGAATGTGCCTCTTGGAAGGAAGAAACAACCAATCAGAGCCAGTTGGAGGGTCTGGTTGGGTCTGTGAGGGTAAGCGCTACTGACAGATCCTCCTCCTGATTGGTTGTTTCTAATCAGATAAGTTTCTGCAGGTGGCAGTAGAACACAGGAAGGAGGCAGAAAACCAACATTTTTTCACACATTATCTGTCACATGTTACAGCGTCATGACATGGTGGCATTTTTGAACAAATATGTAAAAAAATATTTAAAAATGATAGCGTTTATAAAAGTGAATTGCTACAGCTCCTCCCTGGGAAAGCTAACTCTGGGGTGTCAGAAAGAAAACCCCAACTGATTGTCGAACCTTAGATTCAGAACCAGTTTCCTCCACGGTTCTGCCAGAAGAAGCTCTGACTAAAACCGCTGCTCCTTTGCACCCGAGGGAGTGAGTAGAGGCGTTTTGATAGTCTGGATGCCTGTTGGGCATATCCCGCTGAGAGGAGACTCCTTGGGTAGATGCAGATTACCCTGGAGGGACTAAAGACCCCTTCTGGGCTCTAAACGTCTTAAGAGCCCCAGAATGAGCTAGGGAATGTATTCAGGAAGAAGATGTCCGAATTTCCCTTCTGGACCGGATTTGTGATAAGTGAACAATGCATGGATTCAATTTGGATTTATTAGCTGTAAGCCAAAAATAATCACAAATAAAAAAAAATTAAAAAAAGAAAAACACTTCAAACATCGGTCTTCATGTTAAAAACTATAAGAGAGGAGGTAAAAACTCACTGTTGATGCTAAATTGTTTGCCATCCGTACATTTGAAATACAAAGCAGGAGTATATATTTTTGTTCCATATATTTTTGTATATTTCTTGTAAGATTCAAATAAATTTGCATAAAACTGGCTGTGCTGTATTACTATCACTGCAGAGATAATTAAGCACTCTGCAGTATCAAGAACCGAGCAATAAATCATCACAAAAGGAAATAGTGAAGATATTTTTATTATGCCCACACAGTAAATTGAGCAAATTAACATGACAAGTAGATCAGTCTCTGAGAGATGATCAGTCTCTGTTGTATGAATTTCAGCATTATTTAGTACACCAATGAGAAACACTGAGTCTTTCTCTAGATTGTGTACAAACAGGCAGCAGCAGACTTTAAGTGGCTTTATTAACTTGCCTTTGAGAATCGTAAAGCTACCAGGACCATTTACCAAAGCTTTAAATATTTGATTCATTTTGTATACTGGTGGTTTACAGTTGATGATTGTTTTTCTGCATTGTCATTAACCTTTAAATTTCATCTTTTGCTCTTGTACTTCCTAAAGTCCCACTCCTTCATAATGATTCCAGGCAGATATTGGGGATTGCTTAAAAAACAACAGTGGGCAGGCAGCAGTCATTGAACATGCATTATAACATAACCCTGAATGTTATATTACCCCAGACTTCACCATCCTGCAGCCTTTTCTATTATGCAGCTTCGCAATGAAGTTTACAAAACAAGCATGTCCTATTAAAATGCAGAAATATTTTAAATCAATCCAACACAGTCAAATAGGTCCTTCGCTTTGAAAGCATTCTGCCTGCTTATCAAGCACCTGATGATAGTGGGAAGAAATGACTCACTTTTAAGAAGAGAGAGTCTCCAGCAGACCTCGAAACGACATGAGGAGGCTTCTGGTGGGGATCTGAGTGAAAAAGCAACAACACACACAAAATTAAAAGGATGCTTGATGATCAGATTGTTTCATATGGGTCACTGTTTAAAAGTTAAAGTTCCTTCAAGCTTTGTGTAAATGTCACAATATCTAGAAGAGACTTTAAATTTGTTCCGTTCACTTCCCTCTGTTGAAAGAGGAAGAGGAGAAATCCGGTTACAATTGCAACCTGGATGATGATTACTCTCTTATACTGAGTTATAAAATACTTTATAGGGAGTTTGTAATATATTTTCTATAATTAAATAATTCCAGAAAAACATTCCTGCAGTGGAAATGCAAAGCTAGGTCTTGTAGATGTTAGGTTTTCATGCATCTGCAGTAGAATCATGTGGTAAAACTCGCGCTAGATTTAATTTAAGTTTTTTTATTGTTATTATTTTTAAATAGTATAATATACTGCTAGAAAAGAACAAACTTTAGGCCCTTTTAATGTACCAGTGCAGAAATCAATCCCAAACTCTGTTGGCTTCTCTGAGGCAAATTAGGATCAAGGCACAGAGATCTTCAGAAAGCAAGAGGAAGTGAAGTAGCCATCTTATAAAATCTGGACTCGACCAGAAAACAGCTAGGGTTTAAATGAAGAGAGAATCCAGCAGACAACACTGGAAACAGAAGGTGTATACATACAGAGTTGGAGAAATCAGGAGACGAGGGACAGCTGGAGGTAATTACTGGGGATGGAGGAGGCTGAACACTAATCAAAACTGAAATGCACAAAGAATCAGAACAAAACTAAATACAAAGGGATGAGCTGATAATGCTAGATCTAAGCTTACGTAAATAACAAGGAAACAATCAAATTATAAACACGGATGAAACCCAAAAAGCCCAGAATTGTGACAAACGCATCCTTTCTCAAGTTAGGCCTTATTCATCCCTTGTTATGCATCGTGAACATACACAAGTAGAGATGCTATTGAATTGAATTGAATTGATTGCACTGCTGGTTTGTTTCTGAGGTTGTTGCACCGGCAAATCAGTGTCAGATTTCCAATTTCATCTCTGTGTGTGCAGTACCGCCACGCATGAAGTTTAGGTGCTGAACATGCACATAAGGTCCAGCTGGAAAATCACATTTACCTTCATAGGTATTTAGTCTCATTTACTTTTTTCAGACATAAGAAATTAGCCATCACTCAAGAAACGGTCTGAGAAAGTTTAAAAAAAAATAATCAAATAGATATATAAAATTAAAAGACTGAAACTAAAATAAAAACCCCCAGAAACAACCTTTAAGTTGCCTTGCTAACACTGATCTTGAGTTTAAAACGTTTGCGGATAGATGCAGGTTTTAAATAATGCACACTAGCTTCCAAGTGAACAGGGATCTGGGCTTCAGTGGTAACAATGTTGTTACTGTGAATTACATCACATTACAGTATACAGACCCCGTTTCCACCAGTTTGTCATAATGATGGGCAAATTTCAAAATTCCAATTAAACAGTTGAAGTGACCTTTACATACTATGGCAAAGTAGCGCCTGCATGGATTATTCCGTTAAATTTACATTTTTAATCTCCGTTCCTGAGCGCGGAGATGTACATTAGCTCTGCTTAGAAGATGCCAAAAGGTATAAATGTTTAAAATGTGCTTTTTAAAACTTTTGGAACAAGCAAGCAAACATTAATAACTACATAAAAAAGTAATTCCTCAAATGTTGAATTAAAAAAAGTTAAAAACTGATAGTGTTTTGGCTTGTAAGGTTTTAATAAAATACCAATGAAAATACTGAAAAAATGTCTTATTTCATTCAGAAGGACTGTAAATATGGCTCATTTTTCTTTGAGGTCAAATTCCAACTTTGACTAATTTTGTTCTAAATATAACATGTTAAAGAAGAAGAGAAATATGTTGAAAAATGTAAATGTAAAATAAAATAAAGGGACTACAAAATTATCCCCTTTCTGCATCAAAGTATATATTTCAAATAGATTTCTATTGAATAAAACATATAAGTGCATGTGCTGCTGGTCGATTATACGCTGAAAGTGGTGTGTGTTGCCAGTTTTTATTCATTTAAAGAATAAAAAAAAAACAGGAATTGTTTCACCAGTCGGTTTCGGATCAGAGCTGATCATGGGAAAACCGGCCGATAATGAAATCTTTAACAAACAGCAATTGAAGCCAAATGAAACAGAATCCCAGACATAATATCAAACTCTGGAGTCCAACATCCTGAGATGAACAAGTAAACATTTGCTCGGGGTTTTCATGTCTGCCATATGTAAACAATGGGACGTGTGATTGATAAGTGGCCAAACTGAGACCATTATTTTCACCTAAAGTGCGCCGACATGACTGCAGTGAACAATCGCATGTTTTTTATGCAACACTCCATCAATCACAGGATATCAGGAAGGAAAAAAAAAAGAACAAAGTCAAACGACATATCGTGGACTCAAGCTCTGTATCTCTATACTTGGTAAATGATGAATGACTTTAATATGTTGTAGAGTTTTACCCCTTTAGTGGACGTAAATCTGATTATCTAACCCTGTAAATTCCTTGTTAAGCATTGGAAACCTGCTGTGCTGCAGATGAGGACAAATACTGATTCTGGGATTAAAAGCTCCCAAACTGCTTATTATGGTTTATCTTCAGAAAGCAGAATAATTGTCACCCTGAATATGATCATAAAAGGTTTTATATCAGATACAGCAAGGATACTCATCTGTCTTCTTTCAAACCATTTCCAAGGATAATCAGGATCTCTCACTTGGAACTGAGGATATTTTCATGCAGTGCTGCATCTGGCAATGGATTTCCAATTGCATCATTTACTGCAACAAATAACACCACACAGAATCATCCTAAAGGAATACTATTTCCCAATACATTGATTGTAGCACCTGTTTCCAAGCATGTACAGTGCTGCAGTAGCGCATTAGGAAACTTGCTTAAACTGCAACAGTTTATAAAAGTTTGTATCTGTAAAGTTTTGTTAATGTAACTCTGTCTGCAGCAAAGTGTGTTTAAAATCAAAATGGACTGAGAGAGGGCCGACCAAGAAGGAAGCTCTACACCAAAAATTTAACTCTCAAGCTCAGCTGGAATTTTCAGCTATTTATACAAATAAATTGAATGATTCCTGTGGAAAAATTTTATAGTCAGAGTAGAAGGAGATTGAGCCATTTATTCAAAAGAAGAATAATGTTACAAACAGTGAGTTCAACGTTTTCAACTGACATAAATGTGCGTGGTTTCTTTGCAACATGCAAAAGGCATTTTGTCACGGCATGGTGGTGAAGTTGACATATTTAATGAAAAAATAACAGCAAAAACTTACAAAAACACTTGGACCACAAGGAGTCAGAGGAGAGAAAAACAGGAAACCCGGTGCAATAAGGAAACAGGGGAAAACAGGACAGTAACGGGAGGAACCAGCAAGGAGTGAGAGTGAATGATGGAACAAAAGACCAGGGAGGATTATTAGCTAATGGGTTGCAGGTGTGAGGGGAAAGAGCAGAAGATGGACTGAGAAGAAAGTGGGCGACCAGGGAGAAATAACTGGGGGACTAATAAATAAAACTGCATACATAGTTTTCAAATATTTAGTTTAAAACTCTATAGTAAATTCACAATTCTACATCCAATTGCTGTTTAAAAAAGTAATTCAATTTATTGTATTGAATGTGACATGCTGGTAATGTAATGACTGATTCAAATGTATTCAGACTTTATTCTAAGTTGCACCACAGGACAGCAGTGATGCATGAGATTCTCCCCAGGGTGGGAACAGCCTCACATTAGACTTTTATTCACATTTTCTGTAATAGGCTCTGATTGTACCTGAGTATTTCTCTTATCGCTGGTTACAGAGAGAAATTATCAGCATTTAAAGTGTTTCATATTCTTTTAAGTTGATTAGAGTCTTTAGGAACTTTTACTTATAAATTTCTGATTCCCTTAATGGGATCCATGATTACTTGTGGATAGACAATAGACTTAATTTGTGAAATATTTATTTTAAATGGAAACAGAATACACTAATAATACTGTAGGCCGTTTAGTTCATACACATTTTAATAAGTCACACAGACATCGCCATGTTGTTTACGCTGTAATGCATTCTGGGTAAATTAAGTACGGTATGGTTGGCTATCTTCCTCCAGCCAAAACAGTAATGAGTGACGTCATTAAGTCTTTTCAGTTTGAACTGGTGGGAATGTAAAAATCACAAGCAGTAATGAAGATGAGGATCAAATGGAGGAAAAGGAAAGAGTTGTCGGAGGAAGGGATGTTTTGATGCTGCTGCTAGCTTCAGCTTCACAAATGAAACAATGAATAAGTCATACCTCTGTTCGGACTGAGTGATTTCGTAAGCAGTTCTGCAGCTCTGTGTCCGGTCCAGTAACAGCTATCTTTGGTCCAGGGTTCCAAATTCGGTAGCAATAGCTCTGTTAGCATGTCACAGCGTTTCCAGCGCTGCCTGTATGATGTTTGTCTCAGCGTCCTTCGCTCATTAGCTGGAGGCGGTTGCTGGCTTTAGCTTGCCATGGTAGACCACTTGTTAGATCCCTCATCAGTTTTGCTTGAACAAATTACTCAAAGTCTTCTGAGGAGAAATGTTGAGGGAACAAATATACGTCCTTCGGAAGTTGTGTTCGGCTCTTTCCCACTGCCGTCCTTTTTTTCATGTGGGAATTGATCCATACTCGCCTCAGTTGCTTATTATTTTTAATTACAGCCAACAGTGACATGGCGCGGCATTATCTAAAATTACACCAGTCAAATATGATTAATAACAACCCAGGTAAAGTTAGACTACCTGTGTTTACACTGTAGACTCCAGCACAGAACGGACTCACCGAGCATGCGCTGCGCAGGTGAAAAAATGGCGACCTCTATGGGTGAAAATATAACAAAAGATTAATTGTTTTGTTTTTTTAAGTAGTTGTGAGTTGCGACGAATTACAAGAGCAATTATTTTAATTAATAGGAAAATTACAACATATTTAAGCCAACATGTTAAACTAATCATTGACCTTTTTAACTATAACACCTTAACCTATTTCTCTTTGGAACTATTCAAAATGGAAAATGAAGGACACCATGCCATTCAATTTAAGTAACTGGTCATTGATTACAGTCTTGACAATACTCTTTCATTAAATTATTTTTCATTTAACTTTATATTATTGACAGATGTATTTGAGTTCAATCTAGCCATCTTGAATATTGAAGTAGGAATGGTAAAACACATTCTGGATATTTACAAACCAGGAAAATGGCTGTTTAATTTAGCCCATCATAGAAAGCTACAAATCAGATACTAAGCGATACCTTCATGATGTGCTTAAACTTTGCACAGGGAGCAACATATGAGGACTGGACATGCAAAACAGGCACTGTCTGTATCAAACACAGCTATAAAAATGAATGCGTTTTAAAGCTTGTTTACAGATTTTGTACCATCAGTGCAAGTAATAGTGAATTCACTCTGTTTTTGTTTTGCTTTGGCATAAGCTTAATACATTTTGCTTAAGTACACAACCAATAAAGCCTGTTTAGGTAAAGATGTAAAGTTGAAAGCAAAAAGAAATACAAGCAGAATACGTTTTGCATTCTGTTGACTGGATATATTTGGTTCGAAATGTTGGTTGGTATTACTTCAAATAGAATAGATCCTCAGCATCAAAGATGCATATGTTAGCCTTCCTGCTATGTCACACAACTTTAGGTCACATTTTGAGGATTTCTTTCTGGTGTAGCTCACTCCTGGTGTCCTAATCAAGGGTCACTCGACTGCTTAAGCCTCGCGTGTCCACAAGAGTATTTTTCTTTCTCTCCAAGGTATTTGCTGAAAAACCGTAAACAGCAGATTATTATTGTATTTTACCCCATCAGCCAATTGTCTGTAATCCCAGTGAAGGATTTTAGGAGTTGGCCTAATCTTTACACAGTGAATGAAAAATGGAATCCGCCTCATTTTTTCTTCGACCAGCAAGCAAAGAAACACAAGATAAAAAGCTGCCCAGACGAGTAGCATTAATAAACCAAGACACCACAATCAATTTCAGCCCAAGCTGGGTGCCATTTACTTTCACTGGAAAATTCAGTTTTAAATCCATGGAAATAGTCAACTACAGACATGTACAATGCATCTGCTTATTGCCCATGAGGCAATAGTGATCTTTTCTGTCCTCTGGGAGGAGGATCACAGGATCAACTCTGGATATTTATTATTGCGTCCGTCCAACTTCTAATGTGACATTCAATTACCTCAAAGTATCAGGTCAGTGGTGCATTAAAAGAAATCAATCTTGCATGGAATTTATTAAAGAAAATTTCCCCATATCTCTGTATACACATGTCGGTGACAGAAAACAAGTGGCGCAGTCGTTGTTCCAACTCCCATCGTCTTCCCCAAGAAACGGCATCCATCAAAGTTAATGGGCTGTAATCATCACTACAAATACTGTGTCATACATCCCACTGCTCGCTCCAGAGTATTCAACTCCTAGTCAATGGGATGTAAAGAGTGACAAGCCTGAGGAACACAGTTTCCCATATCATTAACAATGAGAAGTAAGAATTTAAAGAAAATTCAAAAAGTTTTGCAGATTTAAAAGAAAAAGTCTTATTTTTGGGGGCCGCAGTGAAGAAACGTTTTAGTCGACACCAATCAACTCAAGCAACACTGTGTTTCAGGCACCCTCCATTGCTGTCACCCTGTGAAATAATTCTTATTAAAGCACCCCACTGTCTAACGACAGATCCTCTGTGTGGTGAATGGATTCATTCCACAAGCAGCCAGCTTCAAATCACAACTCCCAGCATCCAGTATGTCTGCTTATCTCCAGGCTGTACGCTGCTGCTGGACTTCTGATTAGACAATACACAGGTGGAAACACACACACATGTGCACCCACAGAGTCCTGTATCTACCATGTCAGAGGACATTAAGCTGAGTTTTCTTCCACGGCTTTGCACTAACCTATAACTGTAAATCACACGGCCTTGCAAAAGTCAGACACCCTGAATATTTGAACGTTTTTTGACACTTTTTATTTTGCTTGGACTCTTATTTTTTTATGACAGACCAGCACAAAATAAGAGTTTGGGGCAATACTTCTGCTGTAGTCACAGCTGAAGGTTGGCCAAGAGAAAGGCTATAAACATTAATGTTTGAGTCTTGCCAAAAATTCTGAAATGCATTTAGGACTAAACTTTTTCATAAATGAGTTTTCTTTGCTCACCATTTCGTTGTAGCTTTGTGTTGAAGAAAAACTTCCCCACAAAATGATACAGGCACCATTATATTTCATTATGGGATTGGGAAGTTGACATAATGTTCTGTGTTAATTGTCAGCCACCGATCACATTAACTAAGAGATCAATTTTTTTTCTGATCAGATCACTTACTTCCATGTGTTTCCTATGCTATGTGGTCTACATGACTTGTGGCAAACTACAAACGAGACATGTTTTTTTTTCAGCTAAAGCTATATTCTTTCCTTCTGCTTCCATTCAAAGATCAACACTAAGACTAGAAGATATTTTACATATCCAGAATAAATAAAGAAAACAACCAAAACTAAATAAAATGGATTATGAAGTCTCTATAAATAAGCTTGTCCATCAAAACACATTAATTGTTAGACTCAGAAGAGGAAAACAGGCAATACTGCCAGTACAGACTTTTGTGGAACACAAAAAAGTATAATCTTACTAGGGTATGCTAGAGAATGCTGCATTTTCAATTAGATTAAAGGGCAGCATCTCTTTAGTGATTAAGCAAACTGTCTTTGTGCGCACTATTTGGCACTGGGCTTTTTTATTTTATTAAAAATAAAAAAGGCCAGATTTCCAAATTCATCTTTGGAAACCTAAAAGAGTAAAAATATCATTGCTCCAGCCTCTGCCGCATTATATCTATCTGTCTGTCTGACTTTACCTTGGTTCCAGTAAAGCAAGGAGCTTTACTGTTTCTCTTATCGTCCCATTCAAGTACAGACTCCTTCGACTGCATGACTCTAGCACTGAGCCAGAACGATTCCTAAGTAGTGCAGCTGTGCAGTAGCTAGCTGGCTAGCAATTAATTTGTCATGAATGGAGATTAAAGGTAATTATGCAGCCTACGTGATGGGTACTGGGCTAAATGTGGAGCTAAATTATGTCTTGATCACATAAATATCATGGTGGGCCGAAGGTGCTTTGTTTAATGGAACTGATTCCAGAACGCCTTTTGTATTAACTCGGCTGCACGTTTTCTCAGGTTTCATCCTGGGCATCTCTTTGATAGTAGTGATATTGTTCTATGATGCTGGAGCATTTTTTTGAGCTCTGGAGGGAAATTGTATCGAGTTTTCCTCTAATGTATTCTTGTCCACCTGTCTTGCTATGAACGGCTAGTAACAAGCATGGCAGATTCGGGTTACATGGATCAATGTGTATTGACTTCATTACAGTGTAAATGAGAGATTTAAACAAAACACTATTCTTGAAATTTAGATGCACGCCGCCCAAAACAAATCTATTGTTTGTGTAAGCAGTTTTTGTAAACAGCCCCTGATGGTGTTGCACTCAGATTGGTTTGTCTGCGTTAGCCAGAAACATGCGGATTAGGAGAGCGAATGCCCTAAAGTCTAATATGTTTCCTGAAGGATGGGAATACTTGATCAGATCCTGAGAAAGACATTTATAAATAATTGGCCAATAAGGAATGGATTTTTATTTCGCTGTGCTGATCTTTCCATTAATTTAGCAAAGCAAGGTGGCTACACTTGTTCCTGATTCTTAAGAGAAAGAAAGTTCCAGGTAAATTTGACCATTTGCAATTTCATCTCCATTTCAAACTCAGATGTGTAGTTTTTGCATATCAGTTTTTTTTTGTTGTAATTCAGTATTTTGATTATTTGTGGCTATAAAGTAATGGTAAAATCTTACAAAACATTTCAAAATGATTACTTTTCTGCACCCTGTTTCATTGACTAATTAACAAATCTGACAAATTTAGCACACAGATTATGACCAGAGCAACTGAGTGATCTACTGCCTGTTAATATTATTTATTAATGAGCACAAACCATCCTTTCCCCAAACAGGGGGGAAAATGACAGCAATTTGGGAATGAATTGAATTACTGTCAGTGTTTCAAGTGGAAGTGGGACACAGGTTTATTTTGAGCCCTAAAAAGTAGAGTAGAGAATAACCAGAACTGTAAAGGTATAAAATACCAGCAGGACAAAATGACCAGCACCAAAACAGCAGTTTATGAGAGTTCTGGTTCTTAGCATACCAATTAACATCCAGTTTTTAGCTGCTTGATTTTACAACCACAAAACCAAAACAAAAAAAGATACACAAGTATCTTTTTTTGTCATTCTAGGTGCTATTGAAGTGTTAATATAAACACTGTAGCTATGGTGCCATTTTTATAGAAAAATCACATGTGATCTTGAAATGAGTTGAGCTTTGTTAAGTGGCTTAAAATTCTTCTGGAAGTAGTTAGAAGATGTGGATAAATGAGTAGGTATGGCCAGAAACAGCACTCAGGTCAAATATGGCATTTAATTGATTGGTTGATTGACCACTGGGAAGTGGTGTTCTCCATACTTCTGTTGCAACTAGTGATTATTTGAGCTTCTGTTGCCTTTTTATCATCTTAATCCTTCCAGATCGTACACCTGACCTCCGACTGAAACAAAGCATTTTTGTCCCCACTTCCTCATGTTCTTTTCTTTTTCCAAACACTCTCTGCAGACTCCAGAGATGGTTGCGAGTGAAAATCTCAGTAGATCAGCAGTTCCTGGAACAGTTATATCAGCCACCTACTGCCAAGTCATGTTCAAATGCCTCTAACTCCCCTTTTCCCCCAATCTGAACATCAGCTAGTTGTCTTTATCACATCTTCATGCATTGGGGCTGCTGCCACTTGATTGGCAGATTTTCTGTTTGCGGTTGGCAATTGAATAGGTTTATCTAATAAAGTAGCTGTTCAGTCTGTAATTCCTTGAAAACACCAACATTTTGATTGGTACTTTGAGGCAAAATAGCAATTTGGGTGGATTTTACATGGAACTAGTCACTCTGGAATACAGATTCCCATATTATTACTGTGCAAGCAGTCCCAATAGCTCTGGAACAAACCGAGTCCTCACAGACAGACACGTGCAGAGACTATTCTGGTACAGCTCCAGTACGAATGTCCCTGATGTATTTCTGTGTTTGATTGGATATTTAGCTCTATCTTCCCCACAAGACAATTTGTGGACCTCAACAGATGGAGAGGTCCAATTAGAAATTGGAAAGATGGGAGACAAATGTTCCAACTCCTTGTTCCTCCCTAAGGACACACAGCCAGTCTTAGAGTACATGAACAAAATAAAGGGAAGCTTAACCAAATGACAAAAAAAAGAAAAAAACTGATGTCATTTCTTAATGTTGTGTACTCCACAAAATACGCCACCAAATTTGATAAATTCCACTCTCTCCACATCTACATTATGTATAAATATTTCCTTCTGTTGTCTGAGTCTTCAAGGGCAGACGTCCCACAAAGCAATTGCCTCGCCATCAGCCAGGACCAAAAAGAAGGGAGAAGAAATGAAAAAGTGCTTAAATATAGCAGCCCCGTGGGATAGTGTGGAAGGAAGGCTGCACTGTGCTGTGATTAAAATGAATAACCTTCATTCAGTCACGATTGTTGACGGTACATTCATATGTGCGGTCAGTGATTAGCAGTGGTGAGGTCCTCGAGTGTGCCCGTCCTCAAACTTTTATCATCGTTATTCATCGGGAGGCCTGTCCTCAGCAGTGACAAAGATGTTGGAGTTATAAATAATGGCAGTTTTGTCATTATGCACATTGACCCTGGGTCACTTTAATTCAGGCTTCAGCTTCTGCTGTGAAAGCGGACAGTAATAATACCTCTGATGGCTGATAGATTGTGTTCATGTAAGACCAATTTTCATCGGGAGAATGACCTTTAGGTTGCCTTGTTGTTGTTTTTCTGGCCTCGAGTTATTATTTTTCGTGTCACTTTTTTCGATGTCTGTCAGCGGACACTTTTTACTTTTGCGGAGTAAAAAGTGAGTGGGGGAAATAACGATGTCTCCATACACGAGAAAAAGGAGGTGCTGCAGGTGGAGTGGCTGCGGACGTGGCTGCAGCTCTGCCCCGGGGGCCAGTCAACAGCTGTTAAAGGAGATACAGCTCGCGCCCATTACCTCTTCTCAGATTCTCACTGGCTCCCGATGCTCGCTGTCATCTGGGATCGCTTCTGTTGCCTCTCTGGCTCCCGTCCACGCTCTCTGAGAGAGCGCTGATTACATTTTTACACATTGCCACTCCTTCTGTCTCGTTCCAAGTGCTGACATTCTCCCCTCGTTTTACTGTGAGGATCTTATATGTAAAATGATGTTTTTGTGGTTTAATGTTTGATGCTGGCTCCATAAGCACTACGCGGAGCTCCAGGACGGGCAGCTGGTGGTGTGATTATGTGACTGGCGTGTGTATTCACACCCCTTCACTCTCCCCCCCCATTTTGTCACATTGCAGACACAGAACTCAATGTCTTTTTGTGTTATTATTTTATGTGGCTGGGGTTTTTTTTAAAAGCAGAGCATAATTGTGAAATGCAAGAAAAATATATTTTCATTTATTCTTTTCAAATGAAATTCTGAAAAGTGAGCCACGCATTTGTGTCCAACCCTCTGAGTCATATTTAGCTATTATAGCATGCGAATGCTGCCCCAATTCATCTTCCACGTTCCTGCTAATACAAAAAGCATTTACATGGAGGTCGGCATGTTCAGAATGTGTGTGGTTTTCTGCCATTCAGAGCATGCTATAAAAGTTAGCTTAGTTCCAAACTGACCTTTAATGTACAATCTGCAGGAGAAGAAGAAGAAGCTGGGAGTTTATATTGTCGGGAGCCAATTTCTTCTCCTTTAATAATCTGAAATTTTTGGCAGATGCGAATAAAAAACTTGCAGCAGAGAGCAAATTGTTGAGTTCAGGAAAGGATAATAGTTTAGGCATTCCAACTCACTAGAAAATTGGCAGTAGTTCAAAAAAGCAGCAATCATGACCAGTTGTTTCTCTTGCATATCATCCATATTGTGCTTCTTTTTCTGACCTGGAACACATTCAGACCGTTCAGGGTTTTTTTTTTCTTTTCTTCACAAATTGACAGATTCACCTTTGTGATCGGAAACCAAAGGCCTGATCTTATATTTGTCTCAAAATATTTGTCCATGATGAAAAGACGTAAGTGGCGATAGGGAAAAGGGAATCCCGAGGACAAAAAAAGTACAAATGCTAAGATGAGCCGAATGAGTTCATAGACTTTGTTCTGATGGCTCTCGGCTTTGATGAAACTCTTGCAAACGTGGATGACAAAAACTCCTTTGGATTTTTTGGCCTGTGGCTTCTAGCTGTCTCAGTAAATGCAGTGAAAATATCACATCATTACCTACGTTGGTCATTTTAGTCCACTGGAGTGAAAATATGCTTTTGTCTCTTTGTGAATCGTTGCTCACAATGACCTTTCCTCAGATTTATCAGTACGAGTCCCAGTCTGAAAGGGCCTATAAAAATAACACGGCTGTGAATGTTAAAGAAACAAGGAAGAGCCAGTTCTCATTCATTTTCAGTGTCAGGAAGGAATGCCATGGTCTGTTGTTCTGAAGGAGTTTAAGTTTCCTCTGTAAAGATTTAGAGAATTTATTCATCATTTTCTACAACATGATCATTTTAATGAAAATCCTTCTAGATCTGGCTTTTAGTGTTTTATATAATATAATGACACTTATCTTACCAGCATCTTTTGAGGCGTTAATTTGCACAAAAATGTATTGTTCTCTGGGCTAGATCTTGTCATTTAAGGAATTACTGTGTTGCAGTTATTGCCTTAAAATATATCCATGCAAATATTTGTAAAAATTAAGATGTTTGCAATGTCAGTACGCTATCATCCCAAATTGTTTTAAAAAATCATCTTAGTGGATGCAAACTTCTGTATTTGAGGAAAATAATAAAAATAAATAAATCTGAGTCTGAAAGCCTGAAAGAAAAACATGTTTAGTCTGATTTAATGCCAGAGAGTAACAAAAAATAGTATGGTGTGTATAATAATAGGTTAAGTATCTGACATTTAAGCTGATCTTAAATGTCAGATAATTTAAGATGAGTCAATTTTAAATTGACTCATCTTAAATGAGTCAATTTAAGAGTCTTAGTTGTTGATTAAGAGTCAATCAACAACTCTTCAAATTTCAGGCAGTTTTTAATGACTGTGTTTAAAGCAACTAGTGCTACTTCAGGAGCCCCTGATGTATCCTGTTACCAAATTATTACTGTATTTCAACTGAACACTATTGAGTGATTTACTGTCTAGAAAACAGGCAGAAACAAAACACAGAGTTAAAAATAGCAATGTGAAGCTTAAAGTCCTGTGCTCCACATAACTGCACTAAATGAGAGAAACTTCTGCATCTCAGACTCTCAGTCGACTCTCCTCTTGTGGATATAGTTTCATCAAAATACTGCGAGACTGTCTGAATATAATAACTGGCATGTCAAAAAAAAATTGCTTGACAGTTTCACGAACTGTCTTCACTATTTTATGTTTTTTTTTTTTTTTTACAGTTGCTATAAGAGATAAAACTGTAGGCTTTCTGTCTTTGTCTTCCGCAGTAGGAAATTAAGGTATTGTATAGCTGTGAAGGTCAAGACATCATCTTCAGAACTGCTAAATGGTGATGGGCATTTTCAATTATTTTCTGACATTTAGGTTTAATTGTTTGAACAGTTGATAAATGAACGGGTTATTGCGCTTAGTGTTTGATCATCCATCCTGTTAAACCTATTTGCCTCAGGTTGGGCGGGAAGAAAAATAAATGATCAAATCTTTTCTGAACCTCAAGTCTAGAGAAAAAAAATAAAAAAATCAAGAACTTGAAAGCCTCTTTCCTTAATCCCTCACTGACTGGAAAATTCCCGCTGCTTTAAAACTTTTATTCCCAGGCTCTATCTGAAAAGTTTAACGTCTCGGAGAGCGAGGGTAGATAACCCGGATGACAACACGGTGACATAATCTGGAGCTGTACTTTATAAAAGCTCCTCAGATCCACTGGAGACATTGTGTAACTGTCTTTACGAGTTACTTGTAAGGAAGTGCTTCACTTCATGACCAAAATTCCCTTCGTCCATAAAGCCAGTGGAGTGAGACCAATGATTAAACCAAAGGCTAAATGACTAACATCCACGGCGTGTTTTAAAACCTTGTAAATTTGTTTTTATGGTAGGTGAAGTATTACACAAACTGTGTGCTTTAAAGCTGCCCAGGTTGTAACCTGCTGCTAAAAAAAAATAAAATAAAAACTAAAGGGCTGATTTCCAGATACTTCAAATCGCGAATGCACACTCTGCAAACTCTGCAAACTCTGAGTTAAGGGGCCATTTGGTTGAGGAAGCTGATATCCAGCGGCTGCTCCGTGTGGAATCGCACATCAAAGTTAATCTTGCACCGTCTGCTCTGGCGCTGCAGAGCACTAATCTGCTGTCAGTGTGATGAGGCTCCTGGACCAGTTCCCCTTTCCAGCACAGAGCCACTAATCCCAAAGACCTCTCCTGCTTCTTTTTTCCCCTCTTTTTCCAGACAACAGCAGTCGCAGGTCTGACCTTGAATACCCATCTGCTCAAGAATAGCTCACCATAAGCTCTGCTTTTTTTTTTTTTTTTTTGCATGTTCTGTTACTTCTTTTTAACCTGGCTGACGTCCCTAAGTAGTTTTAAAAGGACCATTAAACCATATTATTGATCTGTACGATGTTAACTCTTGTGGTTGATAACATAAGCATTGTTGCTGACTACTTGTAGGGCCATTGAACCCTGAAGACTTTTGCCTCTTTCAGCTGGATAATTCCCTCTGCCACAATGGTTCTAGAATGGTTAGCGCACAAGTCAATCAACGAAGAATCATCTTCTTTGTTATGTTCAAGCTAACATAGAGATTATTGTTACAAAGTATGATCTGGAAATGATCTACCCGCATCTTATCCTGATAACTGCAGAGTCTTCTGAGTATTTCTGCAGATGTCATGACTCTGACTTGTGCTGAAAGTGTACTAAGTGGAAAACAATGGTGAGAGTACAGCACCTTGTGGGACTCCTTTACTCCCACCACCTCTGTCTCATTAACTGTGGTATAAATTACAATTCTACATTTAATGTTACTTTCTCTGCAAAGGTTATGACACATTTTCTTGTAATTAATCAATTCCATGAATTAAAGTTTCCCCTTTAACCTTGCTGCAGGCTTTGAGGCACTAAACGTAATGCAAGTTACTGCAAAATCAAAGTTTCCTGTGTTCAACTAAATGCCACCGTTTGCTCATCATCTGCATGCCGATTAACCTACGGTGAATACATAATGAGCTCATTAGCATAATCGCTTGAATGTTCCGATGATTTTAATTTATTCTCACTTTATTTTTTTAATCCGTAGCTTTGGCACCTCGCCGTGCCTCCAGCTACTCTTTAATGTGTCTTTCCCCAGCCCATTCAGCCACAAACCAGAGTGATTTTACTATCAAAGCTCTATGTCTGTGTTGCAGGAATGTATTTTCAGACCCTGACAAAGGTAGGCCAACACCTAAACAGTTGAATCCATACTTCCTGTTTTTTTTTTTTTTTTAGTATTTTCCTATTGATGTTTCGTTTCAAACTAATTACTCTCACATTAGCACGTTCTCAAGGTAACATGTAGTTTAATGGGAACATGCAGGCACTTGTAACAACACAGAGCAGCAATTCATCCTGTAATTAAAATAAAGCGCCACAAGGAATTGCCTGCAATTATGACGACAAGGAGCTGAAGTAAAGGTGACTTGGCATATAATAGTAAGGTAATAGGTTTTTTTGGGGTGGGGGGTTATTATTATTTTTGCATAGGACAGCAGTTGTTTCCCAAGAGTCAGCGGGTGTAGCCTGAGAGACTGGAGAGCAGAAGAAGAGAAGAAAAATGTCAAAGCAGGGCTGTGCTAGCGCTGCATGATAATAGAAAAAGAGACATAGGGAAGAAAAGGAGGGTGAAAAGAGAATGAAGCGTTTCATCTCCAGCTCATAGTCGGGAGGCAGGCAGGTCTGGGCAGACGAAGGGTGAGTCAAAGTCAGGATCGGAAGAACGCCGGAGAGGAAAGACTTTTTATCATTCCTGACTCTTAAGAAGATCTCCCAAATGAGGGAGGGTGCGCATGCTAATGTCAAAGCCGGGTTGATAACTAGCCGCCTAGGTTTTCTTTTTTTTTTATGGGTAGGGTTAAGCTGGGATTTGGAAGGGTTGAGGGATACATGTTTG
Organism: Phalloptychus januarius; assembly: GCA_902982915.1. Lineage (NCBI taxonomy): Eukaryota > Metazoa > Chordata > Actinopteri > Cyprinodontiformes > Poeciliidae > Phalloptychus > Phalloptychus januarius. The sequence continues at coordinate 13,260,918 of CADWAE010000471.1, read as the reverse complement.
ATATGTAAGCGAGAGCTGAGGTGCCTTTGCAGAAACTATACGTGGAGGATTACTCTACAGGGTTTATCTGCGTCTGCGTGGCTAAAGGAGAGTCATTTTGCTGGTCTTTATTGAGTCTGTGTGGCTCATAAGACTCTGCAGTGAACGTTAAGCTAGAAGATCAAAGCCTCATTGGCAGCACTGCGCCATAAAGTCGTCATTTACTTTTCATTTATAATGCACTACCATTGCAAGGTGCGTGCTTCGTGTCTCTGTCTTTGAAGCTCTTGCGGGCTAACCTGCAGCTCTAGGCACTGACTGGATGGCTGGAGATGCATCGAAAGAAAATAACAGAAAATTCAGTGGTGAACATATCTTAAACAATGTATTAAACTAAGTTATGTGGAATAAAGTGGGATTACACAGGAAATCTGTACTAAACATGCTTACTAATTTATGTTCCTGAAAAGTTTTTTTGTAATGGCAGCAACCTTCCCATATAAGGAAAAACTAATTTACATGTGTTTCTCCTTTATGATTTAAACGCCATTGTTCAAAACGAACTGCCTTCAAATCCTGAGGGTTTTAGAGCCTCCTTTGTGCACTCTGACTAATTATTTCCATTGATTCTTCAGTTAAATTCAAGTCTGGTGATTGATTGAGACGTTCTAGAGGGTTTTGCTTTGTGAAAGCCAAAGAAGTTTCCCGAGTGAAAGCTTCCTTGGCTGTGTATTTGGGATCCTTGTGTCATTGAGAAATCTATTCTTGTTACCTTTTCGAGCTCTAATCAAGAATGTCCAACTTAATTTCTTCATTCATCCTTATTTTATACAAAGTTTGCCATCAGCATGTGCTGAAAAACAATACCATACCACTAAGTTCCCACTTCCATACTGTCCCCCCTTTCAAACATTGTGTATTCGCTGACATCTACTGAGTTGAACGTTAGTATCAACGGACAAGTCTCCACATCCTCTCAGTATTTCATTGGTTTGACCAAATGTTCTGCAGGAAAGTTTGGACAAAATGCTTTTTCTTCAGCAATGCAGCTTATCTGTGTAGCCACAGAAGTTGTAATTATTTGTTTTCACAGGAAAAAACAAAGTACCTACTAATTTCAGCTCAAACAGCACGAGGCTCTTGGACGAGTCTTTTGATTATTCTTCTGACTTTTGTGAGGAATACCTGATCATCATGATTTGTGAGGATATTTTGTTTTATGATATTTTTTGTGTGAGCTGTTGTTGTTCATCATTGCATTTCTTGTGCAGTACCTGGATCCTAAGTAACAGTTTTACAGGTCATCGATTAGAATTAGAGAAACCACTAGATGTCGATTAACACTAATACAAAGCAAAATTGCTTTCCAAATGCTTACAGATTTCAGTGCTCTTGGTTTTTTATTCTGTTTAATAGTTTAGTTTCATCATGTGTTCAACTTTATTAACTCTACTTTATTACACATGGCCTAATTTATGGACTTTGCATTGTTTCAGTAGAAGTACTTCTGAGAAAAACTCTTGAGCACTTTTTTTTTGTTACTATTTGCCTCGCTGTATCTCTCATATCTGCTGCGCACTTGATTTTACCGCAGTTCGAAATCCAGTCAGAACAACACTGACACTTATCTGTCTCAGGTTTGTCTATCTCTGCAGCTATTGTTCACAGTTCGTAACACTCGAGCAATCTGTTTTTCCCTCCTGCATGCCGTACGGCGCGCAGTATGGCCCTATGGCTTCCCTCTCTATCTTTTGTCTCCCATCTCCCCATTATGATGTGTTGCTCTCCCTGCCTCTCCTCCTCCCGCTTATCACCTGCAGTGAAAATCTAGCGGGCTAATCCCAGTGCCTGTGGGATTCCCCTTTCTATAATGATGTATATCTGAAGGATAGCATCAGAACAGCATCCTATCAGCCCACACATTCCTAATCCCATCAGTCTTTGGTGTCCAAACCCAGGAGAGCCCGGCGTTTCGGATGTTGTGCACCCGGCCTGCAGCCAGAGGTGCAGCACGGAGCATTGAGGATGATGCATTGTGTTTCGGGATCACGCTGGAGATCATGATCGTTTATTGTGTTTCAGATTCTGGAAACCTTGTGGTATATCTCGCAGCACTGCAGTGCAACACACCATAGCGTTTGCCGCTGCACTGACAAATTCTTGCAGGCTGTTTTCTCCCAGTGATGCTGCCAGTCTGTTCATCATTACTTTTATTCAACTGCACTCTTTGACAGTCAGCTCACAGCGGAGATGGTAAACACAGAATCTGTTAAATATTTTAACATGCTGCTGATGTTACAATATCGATTTAGCACATTCGTTCAAAAGAATAGATACAATGCAGATAATTTATTCAACAAGCTACTTTGTCCATGTTATTTTCTGCAATAACAGTCAATTTGTGTAAAGTGCTTTGCAAAAGTATTCATATCTGTCGGATGTTTTTCACATCATTTTGTGTTGATATGCAAAAGATCCAAAAAAGGGTAATGAATAATAATGAGGTGGAAATAAAGGATGCATTTATGGTTGTTTGTTGTTTGTTTTTTTTTTTACAGTGGAAAATCTGGAAAGTGTGGCAGGTGTGCCTGGTGGAACAATAGCATTATGTGTGAACTTTGACTGGACCATTCTGACACATATTCTTTATTCTCAAGCCTGTTGACACATGTGTTGTTAAGACAGATGAGGGTTTAAAGTCTTTTAAAAAGGATGGAAAATGCAATCTTTCTCCTGGTATTGCCATCTTTTCATCGGCTTTAACCAACTTCCCTTAAAGAAGAACTCCATCAGCATGATTCTGCCACCACCATATTTATTTGGAGGATAATATATTGAGGATGACTTGAAAAGTTAGTTTGCCATAGTAGTTCAAACTTAGGATATTGTTTTGTAACCTAATGCTGCTGTTAACATCCCTACACCTTTACCCTCTGCCCTGGCTGGTGTCGTCCTTGGTCCTCATGATGCCGTTTGTTCAATATAACGGTTTTTACATTGAGATTAAATTATATTCAGGTAATAATCAATAAATCAATCGCATTATAAATTAAGACAAGCTAAATAATTTCCATTGGAATTATTTATCATTTATCTCTTTTTTCCCCCTCTTTTTCTACCAAAAACTGGTTAAAAATCTTCAGTTGTTCTCAACCATGATGACACATGTGTTGTCAAGACAACTAGCTCTTGTTTAGAATGGCAGTTTTGTTTACAAAGACTTCGAAATTAATCATGTTGTTTTGTTTATTTTTTTTATATATTTAAACTGTCTTCCAGGTTCAGCGTTAAATGTTCATTTGATTTTACATTATTGTTTTGCCATTACATTCATATAGCTTAAAATAGTCTCAAAATATCACTATTATTGTTTATCGCTATAACTAACTTCTGGAACGATTAATCATCCAGCAAAATTTGTGATTGTGACAGGCCGTTTTTTTTTTTTAGGGTATTAGGTTAACATGATTGTTAACAACAATGTATGACAACCTTTTTGTCCACAAAAATGTGATTCTTTGTAGCGGTTTGTCGCATATTATCCCAATAAAATACATTGAAGCTTATGCTTGTAACTTGACAAAATATGAGAAATACTTTTCCAGGCCTCTGCACATTTGTCTTTTCTTAGTCAACGGTCAGATTCACCGCCTCTTGGCATAGAGCGCTTTTCCTGGGGTGTGGGGTTGTTTTTCTCAAAGTAAATATTTTATGAGTACTCTTAATATGACAAAACCACCGTCACAACCTCTTCAGTAGCACTCCATAAATCTTGCAGTCCTCACAAATACAACCGAAGAAAAAATTTATATCATCTTGTCACTCATGTTTGTATGCCTTCGTGGCACGCCGCCAGTGTAATCTATTTCCCTCAAACTCTGAATTCATACTTCATAGCACGATAGAGTTCAAAGGGAAAATTACATTTTTTTCTACATCTATTATTTAACTGTCAGCAAGGATGAATATTGTGCTCTTTCAGCTTTGTGGAGAAGGTACCGAGAATGGGATTGTTGCGCAGCAATGCACCATTTGCTCTTTGACATGACACATGGAGCCTTTCCTGTACGGTCAGGTTAATGTCTATGGGAGTCTGTAGCAAAAAAAAATAAACTTGGGAGCATGTCCTCTCTGGCATCTCTTGATTTTCGGCAGTAGCTCGACATGGCGTCACCGTGGGGGTACAGTATGTAGTACTTCCTGGCCTCTTTGCTATCTTGTTATCCGCACACACTTTTAATGCCTGTCTCTGCCATTATCAACTTTGGCAACGGCCAGTGACAGTATCAGGGTTTCCAAATAATTGACAGGTTTGGGTCTCGCAGGTTTGGAGTGCTCGTCTGTAGTGCTGAGGCCACTGAGCTGTGAAACTGGGCTAGAGAATTACCTCAGGAAGCACGATAGGGAGGCGTGTGCAATCAGATGGCTGGTGAAGGTCAGACAAAAAATTATGCATTCATGGAAATATCAATGACAGACCTAGGACACTTGATACAGAGAGAAATTTAAAGCTCTCAACTTTCGGGAATAAAAAAGGCATCCTGAGTGTGAAAGTAGTTGCCCTAGACATTCGTGACACATTTTTTTTCATGCTAAAATATCTCTTTGACTTAACCAGTGCATCATAAACCATGTCTGCTATTTTCATAACCCTAAAAACATAGAAATCGGAGGAAGAAAAAGCAGCCTCTGCTAGCGACTTTGATCTAAGGAAACGAGTTGAGAACATTGCTTTGCAAAAATATTCATACCCTATGATTTTTATTTTTAGATTTCATGACGACTCGGGACCTCAATGTATTTTGGGGGCTCTTATGTATGTGACGATATGTAGCCTTCAAAGTGGAAGGAATATGCTATGTGTTTTTCAGATGAATGAAAAGTGTGTCATTCATCTGTGACCACCCCCTTTTACTCCAATACTCCTAAATCAAATCTAGTGCTTTAGAGTTGAACTAATTAGCAAAGAGATTCCTCCACTGTGTCTTTTTGGTGAAGGCGTCAGATGTTTGTTGAAGAACATTAGTGACCAAATAACATGATGAAGACCAGGAAACATAGAAAACAAGCCAGGGATAAAGTTGTGGAGAAGCTTAAAGCAGCTTCAGATTATGAAACAATACACCAAGCTCCAAAAATCAACATGTTCAATCCAAATACCTCTATCTTCTCCCAGTGAACTGGAACAGCTGGTAAATCAGCGTGAGTGAGATTCTGATTATTCAGATGATTGCAGTCCCCTTCATAATTTCTGTCATGAAGCAACATGCGTAGACGGTGCACTGGAAACGACGACGGGCTTCATTCATCTTCATCTCTAATCGGCTGATTAATCGATATAGTTCAAGTAATAATTAAACTAGTTTCATCCCATTGCTTCTCATTATAATATCAAAGTGGTATGGATCAAAATGTGGGTTGATGAAGGAGAGATTCAATGTCTCTAGCACGAGAGATTTCATAAAGTAGTCCGGCAGCTTCAGTGTCTTCATCACAGTATTTTATAGATTCATATGCTTTTTTTTTCTTTTGAAGTCTTTGACCTTCATCACTTGGCAGCAAAATATGATGAAGACTTTTCTACGGCTGGCCTGAGGTGCTGAGGAGCTGCCTTTTGGAATATGACTTAAAATGTAGGAGACAAGAAAATCTATCTATTCATCATCTGTCCAGTGACTAAACCCTCCAATACCCACAGGGTTACGATGGTGTCCATGTTCTGACACCATCACGTCGCCAGTCCGTCACTGGGCAGGTTCCAAGATCTCAGATCTAATTTATCATCAGATGTGCCAAAATTTATTGAACTTTCATTTCAGGGGACAATTTTTGTTGTGATTTGGTGTTGAGGTAATAATGTTAAAATGTAAAGATGACCAAAACCACTCACGCGTCTGGAGCGGCTAAACATGCACGTCAAAACATCTGAATGTGTTTGTCGCTCATGTGATCTGTAAGAGTTAATTGCTGCCAATCACCTCTGTTATAGGAATCAGATATTCTCAACAAACAAAACAAGACATTGTGTGACACTTTTACAGCAATCATTTATTGGTGCTCTGCTCACTTCTTTGTATTCTGTTGTAAAAGACAAATTGCATACTTGGTACTTAATAATTCTTAAGACGTTGTTCTGCAAGAATTGCACTATTTGTCCACATCCACCCAGGCATGGGGCTTAGAAGATTTTTGCCGAGTTCAAATGTTTTTTGGGGAAGCCAGGGGAGTTTTTTGTTTTATTCTTCCTCTATTCACTACAGGCATACAGAGAATACAGCAAATTGTTGTGAAATGCTTGTAACACTAACTGATTGTGCGCGCATAAATTTCCGTAGGCTCTTCGGTGCATCTGTGAGCTTCTTGGCAGTGTTGCCGAGCAGCCATTTTGGAGAAACCTCCAATTTTTATAACGTCTCAGTGGTCCCATCAGCCCAGTGACGACTGACGGCTGTCTTTACTCTGACACACACAAACATACAAACACATATATATATAAGGTATTTAAGACACAAGTCAAAAACAAGGAAGGAGAAAGTCCTCCTGTTCTTATCATTGACACTTTGACTTCAGCTAAAGGATGAAATTGAGAAAATGTCGGAAAAATTCTACTTTGCTATATATAGTTTATTTCCGGTTAGTTTGCTTCTCTTTAATGTATTGCAACTGTGAACCCATAAAAATAAATGTTGAAATCAAATCAAAATGTTTCTCCAAGAAATATTTTGATTAGGGTGTCCGCACTTATCCAATTGGGTTGTTCTTGATTCTTTATTTTAAAAACTTTCTTTGTTTTTCCTTTGAATTGAACAGGATATATGGCACAATCAGAAAATAATTTATCAGATTCTTTTCACAGGGCTGTGTATGCTTTCGAGCGTAAATGTTACTGCATGTATACAGGTATAAAACAACAACGCATTCATGCTGAACATCTTTAGTTGTAATACATGCAAACTTACAGCCATATTGCACAGATATCTAAATTTTTACTGCTTTACCTCCCATTTCATCAACTGCAACTGAAATATATTTCCATCCGGAGAGTGATCTTCCCGTCCAATTACAACGTGAAATTTCCTCCAGGCCTTTTGAACTGTCGCGTTTACAGTTTTATGGTTATGTTGCTCGAAATGTTTTTCATTTTCGCTTCTGCACTTGTGAATGTGAGCTGTTTCCTTCTCTCTGCACTAATGCACTTTGCAGTCTCCTCTGCTGAAGGTGAGTGGGTTACGCAGGAAAATCCAGGAGGTGGAAGCTGGAAGTATGACAGAGGTGCCAGAGGATGATTGGATTTTAATGCTCCTGACAAAACCCTCTCAGCTGAAAGATCAGCCACAATCCTTTTGTCAGCATTGCTAAGCTGCTGCAATGATCACAACTGGAATGTGAGTTGGTGGGATGGCAGGACTTACTTTAACCCTCACTGCTTTAATCGGAACCAGGCGTCGGTAGGACTTACTATTTTCTTTGCAATCACCACCAGATTGTGTGCAGCGAACTCAGCCATCAGCACCAAATAATAGAGAAGGACAGAAGTTAAAATTACCCCATTTTTTGTTCAGTTTAATTTTAGATGGAGGGCACCTACAGTGCTTTGAAGAAAATGAATAAACAAATAACACAAGTGCAAAACCATCCAGATTTTTTTTTTCCTGCACTTCCCACAAACCAGTCAGATTTCAGACGCAGGGTTCTGGAAGACAATCAAGGAACAAGATTGCTTTTTAGGAAGGGGGATTGGTTTAACTAGATGTCAATTCACAGGCCCTTTCACACAGACTCTGATACACACACACACACACACACACAGGGAGAGAAACAGGTGCATGTTCTCGTGACTGCCTGTGTGTGTTCCTGGGCGTGTCCGTGTTTTTTAGGTGTCGGCGGCGCTCGCTGTGAGGCGATGAGGTCATGCGCAGAAATCTGTCTCGGGCCTCTCTGATGGAGGTCAGCCACACAAATGCTGCCACCCAGGTTGATACAGGGGACTCATGAATGTTTGATTGGTCTATTATACCGCCTAGGCGGGGGACATTCATCCGTTCGCTTCCAGACTTCAAATATCCCCTTTGGTCTGACATTTCTCCCTCAAAGACCTGCAGTTTTCACCCATCCATGCACGGCGCCCGGCCTCCATCCGCAGTGCCGTCGTGTCGCTGCAGGACGAATCGTTGGCGAAACCGTTGCGTTTTGGGGACTTCCTCCCCCCCACAATGGCATGAGCACAACACCGTTTCAGGTGGGTGGAAATGGGGAATTGATACTCAGTCATTCCGACATCCCTCTTCCTCCGCTGCAGTGAGGATAAAAACCCGGCCATCTATCTTTGCGTCTCAGTCGTGTCAGCTGGCGGTGGTGAACGTGGATACCTAGCAGTCAGAGAAAACAAGAACAAAGCAGGAACATTACTTTAATCTGTCGCCGCCGTTAATTCCTGCCTCTGCCTTCACGCAGGAGGAGCAGCTTGGTGTGTCTCAGCCTCCCTCTTGTGAACAATCCATCACTGTTAGTGCTTCTCTCCCGAGTGCGCTTGCCCCCCCTCCCTCTGCCTCCCTCTGCCGCCCCTGCTTACCGCCATGCCCGGTCATCACAGGTTGATGCAGGAAAACATTGCATTCTTCCACACTCGAAGTAGTCTCTGCTTCCCTGTCCACTTAATGAAGTGAGACATACACAAGCGGTTAGCGTGGCCAGCAGTATGATAGCTATGTGATAACCTTCAATACAAGTACAACATTGCCGTCATGTTACCTAAAAAAAAAGTAAAACATAAATTTATGATTAGTAAACACGACATCCAGTTCCTAAATGATGATTTTTCCTGGAGAGGCAAAAAAAAATTATTTCGCTCTTTCTTTGGAAAACTAAGTCTGATTTCTCAACACCCAGGAATCATTACAACCTTACATTTATGATCCAGTCTATTAGAGAGAACCCTGAATGAAGACTGACCTACCAGTTGTAGATGTCTCGTTCCCACCTGATTGAAACAATCATGTTTCCACTCAGCATGTAGCTGAATACTACAGAAACCCGTTAACCACCGATTCATTTAAGTTATTCATTTAAAACATGCAGGATAAAGAGTCCTCAGTGCAAGGACTCAGAATCATTGGGTGCAGAAACACTTCAAACCCCGAGTAAAAAGGAAAAAAACTCAAAAACTGCATGCAGTGTGAGATGAGTTTGACAGTCAACCCAGAGACAAACATTCTACATCCTTGACAATAATTCACTAATAAGTCTCTTTCAGACGAGACTTTCTTACCCCACTCAATCTTTTAGAGGTTTTTAAGAAAACATGCTTGTTGTAGCTATTATTAACTCTTTCCTGGAGAGTCTCAGCTGGTAATTCCGGGTTAATTAGCTGGGCTATCTGCTCCTGACTGGTTACAGTCAGCTGTTAAACAGAAATGGCTCTTTAACATCTTACAGTTGCGGATAGGGCTCTTCCAGGTTGCCAGGATGCAACTTTGAAGGAAACTTCACTGATAGCAGAACTTCTTGTTTCATCTTTCTTTGAAAGAACACTAAACCTTAATAACAGTATGCTGGGGATTTTTTAATGATTTTCACATTGTTACTTTTTAACCCTCCATTTCTTTTTCTATCTTTTGATATTTATGAGATATAACTTAAAGTTTGGCCAGGTTTTACATGTTTGGGCTGAATTTTATTTTATGTTTTCCAGGTATGTTTTTTTTCTCTCCTCTCTTTCATGTTCCTTTTAAACTAGGAGAAATAGGTGTCCCTTTAGCAATACTTCAGGATTACTCCCAGTCAAAGTGCATTTTTTAATACACTGCTGTACGTGATTGTCAAGTTCTTTTCTAAACTGTGCAGCTTCCCCACTTGAAAAGGGCTGGATAAATCGATGCCTACTTTCATCAACAGGGTTTTACTCAAAGGACCAATCAGTTTTCTTCATTTTATCCTCCATTTATTTATTAGTGTGTCAGGACATGTTCGCAATTGGTCCAGAAGCAGGTAGAAACCAGCTGCCTCTCCACCCGTCTACAGATCCATCCAGTTCTGCACAGGTTGACCAGGATCTTTGATCAAAAGGGTCCCTGACCTCTTGTCCTCCTCCTGTGGCTTTCTCTTCCGCTTTTTTTTCATTGTCCGTGTGGAACACAGTGAGCGCATGTCTTTTTTTTCCTTTTCTTCTTCTGATTTGACTTCACAGTGCTTGATTTCTATTTTGCTTTGATTTCCTTGGAGTTGAAACCCTTTCAAAGTTTTATAATTTACTGGTTTCCACTCAGTGCAGATATTTTATACACCTACTATCACTTTACCATGCTGTATGTACTGAATGGAAACAGTTTAAGATTTTTGGTCACTTTTAAGGACAGCACAGAAAATCAAAATTGATTAGATTAAATCGTTTTTTTTTAACACTCCCAAATGTAGGCCATACGGGTTAAAAGCTTGGTCAGCTTTGATCCTGGCCAGTCCCAGCCACCAGTTAGTGTTTTGAGTAACAGAAAGCTAAATATAAACACAACATCCAGAATCGGCTAATTTGACACCAGCTGTCAGGCTGCGTCTGTGATTGCATAAGAAAATTATTTGACTTGTAATGATCTGTAAAACTAATGACATCTGTGTCAGATTAGTCGACCTGAAAGCAAACCGTTGTACACGAAGCCTTGTGGAGCGTGATATTAAAATGTCCACTTTTACATCTTTTTTTTTTTGTTGAAGTCCAGGCCGCTGGGTCCAACGTGATGGAAACCCAAAAGCCTAATGACTCAGGCAGACGGCTGTGGGCATTAGACAACTTCATTTATGAAATAGTCAACCTCCCGTGTAGCGATACATTCACATTACGCCGCCTCAGTTGAGAGACGCGCCGCTGCCACAGACACTGAGCAGTGCTGATGTCCCTTCCTACCTGCATTTATCTTCCTCACTGGAGGTAATGGTCTTCTCAGGTCATTTGCGCATTACGGTCCCGATCATTCATCTCACCCACCTGCAATCCTGCAAACTGCTGGTTGTCTGGAGGAAGGCTTTGGAAACAAGGAAAACATACACTCCCTGAATCATTCATGTGCACTGGATGCGAGTCTCAGCGTTGCCTGTGGCCCGCCACGTCAACAGAGGGCCACTGGTAAAAAGCAATACACGTCTGAATGCTCTCTGCAAAGGGTTTCTTGGTTTCACTCTGATTTGCTCATTTTCTTCAAATAACTGCGTCAGCCAATGTGGTGAGAACATGTTCTTCCCTTTACAGATAAATGTTTTTCTTTTATTCCCGGTTACACTTGTCACTTGAGGGCTGAATCCTATTTCTTTTTGTCACGCCTACACCTTTTTCTGGGTTTCAAGTATCCTCTTGGCCCTTCATTTTGTCTGAATTCAGGTGGAATGTCAGAGTCGGAGGTGTCAGCAATTTGTTTTGTGATGGAGGAGGAGTGTGAAGTTGTGTAAAGTGCTTTCACCCGCAGAAGTATTTACCTGTTAGGAAAAGCAGTGTGATGTCAGATTTAATGTCTTCCATTGTTTTGTTTTGAGTGAGGCAGCAATCACTCGTCAATTGGTCAAACTGGAGAAATTTACGCTTTACCGGCTCTGACTTGTCATCGAAATCAAATACTGAAATGTTTCTGTCCTTTGTGCCAAAGCTTAAAATTTCACTTTTTTGGTAGACACACAAACACATCATTTGATACAAGTTATATACATGTTTATTCAGAAGTAGGGGTAATAAGGTGATATGTTCATCTCAGGTTGAATATAAAACTATTACCTATTTTTTTAAAAAACAGTGCTATTTTTTTCTGACTCCAGTGTGATTGGAAAAAGTAAAAATTCAGAGGCAGCAGATCAGATTCAACAAAAACAGACAATGTTTCTATAAAAGTATTATTCATACATCTCTAATTAAGGTTGGCATTATTGATTTTACTCAGGTGTCTGAAAAATAATAACACATGCAAGGTCACAGCTCTATAAGATGCAACATGGTTTTGTTGGACAATGTGGTGTATAATTCACTATCTAACGTGGAATTTATTTTCTGTAATCTAATCTAAGGGTCGAGAAAGGATGATGTGACACTAGTAAATAAGATCTACTTTAAAGAAGTAGCTCAAAGTTATTTCAATTTAATTATGAGTCATAATCAAAATTGTACGAGAAATATCAAAACCACAAGCAGCGGAAATAGTGTTGTGAAAAAAGTGTTTTCCTCCTTACAGAATTTATTCTTTGTTTTGTCACCTAAAAAAGAAATCAAGACCAAATACGGAAAGCTGATTTTTAAATAATGATTTGGTTCATTACGATAAAAAGTGATATGAACCAACCTGTGACAATATAAGTGGCTCACGTATTAAATCATGAATTGTCTTTGATTAACTAGATCTTTTATGGATAACCGAGTTTAATTATTTACATAGAACCTGTTTGACAACGTGACGAAGGCTGAATTTAAAGACCAAATGAGAAAAAGCAAGTTTTAGAAATCGGTCTAGAAAATGTTACAAAGACTTTTAAGGCTTTATGATTCTAGCAAACCATAGAGGGATTAATCTAGATGGAACAGTAGTGAATTTTCCAACACTAGCTGACCTCTGATAGTACATCCAAGACTCATCCAAGAGTCACGGAAGAACCCTGAACTACGTGTAAAGCCCTGCAGTCCTCACCTGTCTCACTTAAAGTTAGAGTTCAATAGGAAACATAACAATGAGTGCTATAAAGGCAGAAACACTGCTGACCAAAGAGAGCTCATGTTTCCCATAAGACATCCTGATGATTCTCAAGACTTTTACGAGATCATTTGGTGGAGTAATGAGACAAAAGTGACATAAAGTTGTGCTTCTTCTTATATCTGGTGAAAAACAAACAACTTTTAAGACGTAAATATGGGGATGGGTGTTTGCTGCTTCAGGATAATGTCTGGTCATTGGTTCATGACATAAAGCTTAAGCACACTTAGGTCATACAACAGAACATTAACTCAAAGCAGACATGACTGAGCAACTAGAGGATCCCACCAACCAAAACAAACTCGATGAAGGTTTTGGAGTGGCCAAGTCAGAGTCCTGGACTCCCACCCAGTGACATAACCATAACCATAAACAGATCGTTCATGCTCAAAAACCCTCCATGTGGCTCAAACAAAGCAATTCTGAAAACAAGAGTGGACCAAAATTTCTCCACAGAGCTGTAAAGACATATTGCTATTTACTACAAATGCTTGAGGGCGGTTGTTTCTGCCATGGGTGGCACAACCAGTTATTAGTTTTAGGTGGACAACTCTCTCACTTTGGGTCAGTTTGGTTTGGAAAACCATTTTCCCTTTGATTGGAAACATTTATGTAGGAGTGATAATAAATCAAAAATGGTAGAAGTCTGTAAATGGGGAAAAAGATGAGATTAAACCTCAGAATGCAGGTGAAAAAAAAGAAAGGTTGTATTAAACTAGAGTTTCATGTTAAGCACAATAACATTTGATTTTCTAATAGCACAGCAACACAAATTAGGTAAGATGATGAAACTGTTTTCATCACATAAAACCCATTTGCGCTACGAAACACAGTCCGATCAAGGTTACTGAAAAATTATAAACACTTCTGATATTCTCTTTATTTTCTGTACTTGATTTCACTCCATATCTGCGTTTCATAATCCACAACCTGTTTTAATATGACAATAAAGAACAAAGCACCACAGTTGCACGGTCTTAAACAAAACTCCCCAGGTTTCAGCCCACCACCTCTCCCCTCTTCGCTTGCGCTCGATGTGAAGCCGCTCCCCGTATCTTTCACAAGCTGTTTGGCTAACGGAGGTCACGGAGGATGTGTAGCGCATTTGGTCACAACGTGAAGGCATTAGCCGCTGCCAGCAGGTGTGTAATTATATATGAAAAGGGGCTTTTAAAGGAGGGTGGCACAGAAAGAAAAGTAGGCCAAGACAGGTAGTCTTCAGAGAAGTCCTATTTATTCCTCACCCGCTTCAAATGTGTGACTTCTTATTTGAAGTTGTGAAATAATCCAAGGTCAGTGTAACTATTTCAGGACTCCTAAAATAACATGAAACAGGCAGCTACAGTACCTGACAAACGTGTTCCCAACACCAAGTTTTACATTTTGTGAGGTTACATCCACAAACTTTGTAGTGTTGTAATTGTGATTTAAACCAGACAAGGTATGAAATCATGTATGGTTTCTAAAATTGTTTGCAAATAAAAATCCCCCCATTACTCTGACACTACCAAAAAAAATCAGTTTTGATAAAGTTGTTTTGTTAGCTCTTTAGCAATAAACTACACGTCATATTTTTATGGAGCTAATAGCTTTTGATCATTATAGAACCAAAGCATAAAATGTGTTTTTGCATTAATAGAAGACAGGCCTACGATACATGTTTTGTGTTATTTCTTTTGCTTGTTTTGTGTAAAAAAAAGTTTTTATTTTTCTCAGCAACAAGAATGAGATGTGTGCAATCTTAAGAAAACCTTGTCCAAATAAAACAGAAAAAGTTCATCTGTGCAGTTGAGCTACATTTGTGCCACTCTTGAATTGTGGTTAGGAGTAAATTATGCAAAGAGTAACAAATGAACATTCGATAATTAAAATATGGCTTAACATTCCATTTATTTCAGGAACTTTATTAATAGGTGAAACACATTTCAGAGATTAATTAGACACAGATGGATGTTTAAAAGCCTTTATTTTTGTTAATTGTGAGGATTTCCCACTTACAGGCAATAAAAACATGGCATTTAAAATTAGAATACTACAATAAAAAACAAGCTGTTTTTAAAAACAGAAGTGATAGACTTAATAAAAAGTATGCTTCATACTGGTGTAAAGGTTATTTTCAAAAGGTACGTTCAATCTGACGAAGGCATCGTCTGAACGCATATTCTAATTTACTGAATATCGTTGTATTCATGCGTTAGAGCGGCCCAGTCAAAACTTAGATCTAAATCAAATCAAACATTCGAAAATGTAAATGACGCTGATGTTGAGGTCATCAGTGTCATCAAAGACACTAATGACCTCCTTCCTATCTGACCGGCTATTTGCAGGGTAAAATGTCAGCGTAGATGAGTAAAGCTAGAAAAGACAAAAGATTTGCAGCTCTAATCTGCAATGAAAGGCGGTTCAATAAGGTTCCATGTGTTAAAACACTGAAATGATGCATCTACAGTTATTTACTACTTTGTGCTGGTTCGTCATATAAAACACATTGAAACATGTGTTCAAGCAGCTGTGTTTAAAAATATCATAAGGCATGAGTACTTTTGCAAGGATCTATAAATAGGTTTAGTTAGATAATCTAATAATATAGATAGACTCTCTTATGTGTCTGTTTACAGTGATGTGTGTTTTTTTCCCCTGTCTTTCAGGTACGGTGACATGGTGCCAAAGACGATTGTGGGGAAGGTGTTTGGGTCCATATGTTCTCTGAGTGGGGTGCTGGTCATCGCCCTGCCTGTCCCTGTGATAGTGTCAAACTTCAGTCGTATTTACCACCAAAGCCAGCGGGCGGAGAAACGACGAGCCCAGAGGGTACTGACCCACCCCCAGGCCCCCAACCCCTCTCCTTCCTCTTCCCTTCTTTTTATAGTGTTTGTTTTGCTTCTCTCTGCCATTTTTCCTCTGTCCCTGTCTTATCCGCCTGTAACAGAATGACAGGGCAAACACTATCTTCCAGAATATTAATCTTTTATTGTGCTTGTGTGGATGTTCGCATCGGGACCGGCTCAACTTGCTTGAGTGTATTTCAATGGGAAATAACAGAAGGGAATGACGAAGCCTAAACAAATCATATATCTACAGATTATCATGTCAGCAGCTTTTAAAAAAAAAAAAATTATATTATTCTTTTTTTTTCCCACTTAAAGTGTTTGCCAAGGCAGAGTTTTCCTAATAGCAGATTTAAGCAGAACTTCTTCCTGCACAGCTCTGTTGCTGTCAGGCAGAGACAGACCCAATTAGTGTGACAGACAGACAGACAGACCGTCAGGGGCTAAAACAGAGGTTCTGTTTGTTCAAACAGAAAACTCGCCTCGCTAGAATCCGTGCTGCCAAGATTCGGGGCACTAACGCCTATATGCGCTACAAACAAAACGGGCTCCTGATCGACGCGCTGGAGGAGGTAACGGCGCCAATCAAGCAGCAGCATGGGGGCTGACCGACCTGGGTCCTCGCTGACGCTTGCATGCCGCTTTTTGCTCGAGGAGGGACTTTGGGCCGGGGTGGGAGGGAGGGGCATGCCACCAAACACACACGCAACGTGGAGGTTTGGGAGGGAGGGAAGGGGCTTCTCATGCAGTGACATAGGGTCCGGTGTCATTCCAGTGCTTCAGTGTGATCGTCCTCTCTCTTGCATCACACTTTCGGCTCCAGCATTGACATGAATGCTGTCTCTCTGTCCCATACAGCAAGAGGGTTTGAATGGGGGGCTTTTGAGGGCGGGGGACTCTTTCCTTCTGGTGGAACGCAGCCATTACAGTCACACTGACTCATAATCAAGCTCTGCATGTTTGTCCAACAGGGTTTGGAGGGGAAGGAGGGAACCCAAAAAGGGGGCCTTGTCGGAGAGCGCGTCGGGCCGTGGAAGCTGTGTGCTCAGCCTGCATCTCCTCTAAACTCTGTGTTTGATCTGTGTGTGTGATTTCTTGAGCATCCAGGTTGTAGACTAATGCAACATACCGTCCATCCCAGAGTCGCGCAGAGCTCCATCAACTGTGTGTGTGTGTTTTTTATAAGTGTGTGGTGGTGTTATAGTTTGAAATTTGTGCTTTGTTTGGAACAATGTGTTTGATCTGTGTCGAGGTGCGCCACTGCTGGGGCTCTGAAATGAGCTTAGCTTGAATTCGACTGTCATCGTCCCTTTTGCACGAAAAAAAACAAACAAACAAACCTACATTTCAACTAGAGATGCGACAATCTGAGATTTTTGGTCAATTTTGGGATGTTTTGTAATGCTCTAAACTGTTGAAACCAACTTTAGCAGACTCTGCATTTTGTCAGTTTAATTTTCAAATGATTTAATTCAGCCAACTTGTTTTGTTGAAAATGCAACAAAACAAAATAGTCAATTTTATAAACAAAAAATCATCAGTTTTATTTATATTTTATTAAAAATTTTTCCAAAATAAAGACAAAAAGTCTCCAGCATTAACAGTGTGAATTACTGCTAGCATCTTATGTTAGCAATTAGCATGATTAGCTAAGCAATAGTTTCTATTAGACTTTGGATGGAATATCAAAAGTAAAAATGACACGATTCCATGTTGAAGCAGAAAAATAAAAAATATATTTTATTGTTGCTGTCAACCTAAAAGCTGCTTTTCCTTCTGTTTACCTTTTGGGACTTTAAATATTTTTTTGTAGCAGCAAGAGTAAAAAATTTGATTAGTCATCTTTCAGCTAGCTGAGTGGCAGTGCACAGACATTGGTGGAGTAGAAGCACCGCTGCTATTTAACTCTCCACACTGCTGGAGAAAACTCGGTTCACTCAGGCTTTTTTCTTTTGCATCTCAATAAAAAAATATTGCAACCATAGAAAATGTACTTTAGAAGGCTTTTGTTGTTTTTGAAATGTAAACTTTTAAAACCTTGGTTTACTTTGGTGCTTTTAATTGGCCATGACTATCAACGTCACCAAACAACCAGAATTTCACATGTAAATGACATTGAAGCAAAATGTTCGCACTTTTTGAAGTCCAACTCTTGTTTGGATCAAAATTCAGTTTTCTTCAAGAAAACAATCCAAGTCAGAGGAAGGACAAAACGCTATAAATTACATCTTTATCCTTCTGACTTAGCTTAAAACACTCGACTTATACTGGAAATAGCTATCTTTGTGTCATTTGCACTCAGTAACAATTTCCACACCGAAAAGAGTTATGATTTAGCACAACCAGGCCAAACGAAATATTACTGCTCAGAAAAAACTATGAAGTGTTTGAGTTTCTGTCTGTCAGGCCACCAGTCAAGGTTAACCTGTCTGAAAATCATCCAACTCCGTTCACTGGCCGATCTCTCCGTGCATCTCTGCAGTCAGCCCATGTTTCTATGCATCTAATGCAGTAGATTGGCTGCCAAGCTACAGATCAGCATTTTAAACTTAAGTGCTTTGTCTTTTTTTTTTCCCCCCACCACATCACTGCAACTAGTTGTTCGTTTTATAGTCTGAGCCTGCTCATCTCCACTGCAGCTTCTTTTTCTTCTTCTTCTTGTCTTTGTCTGTTTTAACTTTGTGTTTTCCAAGGCCTCTAAGGTAGCAGGACGAGCCCTGGTTGGAAAGGCGGCCAGCCCTCCGTTTGAGAGCCAACATCATCATTTGCTGCACTGCTTGGAGAAGACAACGGTAAGAATTCTTTTCTTTGTAAAAGATATTATCCAGGGGTTCTTGTTTGTATGCTTTAATGTGCACAACAAGTGCTCACTGGGAATACAAGTAAATCCACAATTAAAGATGGATTTCCACAGCAGGATTTTATAAAATTATTTTAAAAATTTTTTAATGTGTTGTTTGCACAGTAACTTTGGGTCAGTGACTTCACAAGAGTCACAAGAACTGAATATAGTTGGTTGCTAGTCATGTTTAGTCTGTTTTAATCAAACTCTGGTTCATTTGTCTAGAACAGAGTTGCCAAAAGTTGGTCCTCGAGGGCCGGCATCCTGGATGTTTTAGTTCTCTCCATGGCTTAACTCACCTGCATCAAATAATGGCTCATTAGAGGCCTAAGAAGAACGTTGATTTGCTGAGGAGGTTGTTGCTACCACCAGGGAGAAAACTAAAACATGGAGGATTCCAGCCCTCCAGGACCAACTTTGGACACCCCTGGTCTAGAAGGTCTGGTCCGTTTGTGGTGGTTAGAATGTGCAATCAAACTCTGATGTGGACAAAAAATTTAACTTTGGTCCACCTAAACCTAGGTTTTGGTTTGGTTGGAGTGAACTGTAATGTGGTTTGAATGTATAGTTGCAAGTGGAACAGAGACCGCTCCAAGGAAGTGGAGTAAATACAAAAAAGGAAACGTGTGAGTGTAGCTATCAGCAAAATGAGAAATGGCTTGCGGTCTTTTACCACAGACAAAACAAATCTTACAATCACTAAAATCTACTGCCACTCTGTTTTTGCTCACATGTCATGAAGAAGGAAGTTGTGCTCAGTGTCTTCTTCAGAGGTTTTCATGTTGTTTCTGTCAGTGGGTTGTGGTGCGGCGCCAAAAGGGGGCCGCACCAAGGCGAGGGGGCGTTCGCCTCCAGGTCGTTCAAGGGGTGGCAAGAATTTTTTACCTTTCACAAAGTGATTTATTGCACTGAATAAATGTTGATGCTTTCCGTCACAAGTATGAGCTTGAATTCATTTTACGTTACGTTAGCTCAGTCGTCAACTCGCTTTCTCACTCTGAGGTACAAACTGGAATGACAGTGATGGTGTGAGCTTGTACAGGAGGGCTAGCCGTTAGCATAATACCACTTTTAAAAATGTCTTTTCATGGTGATTATTTCCAGTGCAAATCAGAGACGATGTAGCAGATCTGCAGGAAACATTGTTGAGATTTAAAACAAATATCTTAATGGGACACATTGTGAATGCTTGATGTTCTCAGTATACCTGATATGTTTTTGCAGTCGGACAGAATACAGTAGAGCATCTTTGAAAGGCAAAAATGAATAAAAAACAGGAGAGATGTACTGATGAGAACATTGCTCAGTTGCTATCAGCTTTATGTGATGTTACTGGAGGCATGTGAGCACAAAAAGCTTGATAAACTTTATCTTGATTACATTTACTTTGACTATACCATGTTGATGTTGAAATTATAACTGAAGAGACTGGTAGCTTTAAAACGTGTCCAGCAGAAAGCAATAACTTTTGTATCTTCCAAATTTCCTATTAGAGTAACTAATTTCTCACATTTCCATCTGTAAAATAGTTTTTTTTTAACCCTTTCATCAGACTGGGGTTGATGAAAGGGTTTTACTTTCATATAAATTTGTATCACTCCTGCAGTCTGGGCTGCATTTTCAGTAGCTCCAACCTGTTACAGTAAGATAAAAATAGAAACAAAGTGACGTTTCCATCCATGTTCGTACTGTAGAATCTATTTTATATGCAGCGCTAGTTAAAAATAGCCATAAACCGGGGTTTGGAAACGTGTCGTCACTTCTTCTTTCTTTTTTTTTTTTTTTTAGAAACGTGTTCAAGATAACATGACTCTTCCTGCCAGTTGCCTTGTTTTCTTCCTAACAAAGCAGCCTGCTTTCTTTTATGTTATCTATAATTTAGAGATGAAAGAGCCTCTTTAACGCTCGTGACATACAGTGGCACAATTTATTTATTCCCCCCCTCTGTTAGTCGCTGCAGCAGAGACATGCAGAAGCAGCAGTGACTCAGTGGGGTATTCTCCTGCCACATAAAGGTTACATATAGCATTCAGCTGGCTGCGCAAATATTTACATTAGGTCTCTTGATGTGCATTATAGATAATGGAGAGATGAGCAGGAGTAGGAGAACAGAGGCGTGATTCAGGGGTCCTTCACGGTGTCCCCCTGCCACCTGCTGGCGGGAGCTGCAACACGTCTCCACACTGACCTTCAAGTTCTGCTCATTTGTCACAGGGATAACAGTTGTGTTCACACAGATGGCACTTAATACGGACATCTGGCCCAATATAGTCCCACTCCCTTGATAATTCATTTTTCCCCTCATCTATTGGAACGTTTTTTTGTTTTTTCTCTGAAGCATCTATGCAAACGCCGAATTCTAACCCCCTCCGTTTCATCCTGCTCCTCCGCCAGAATCACGAGTTTGTGGACGAGCAGACGTTTCAGGCCAACTGCATGGAGATCTCGGTGGTGAACAAGTCGGGCTCCCACACCTCCTCGTTGTCCTCGTCTCCGCACGGCCTCAGCTCCTGCTGTTCGCGGCGCCACAGGAAGAAGAGCAGCTTCAGCCTGCCGAGCACCAACAACCAGGAGCTCAGCACCATCCAGATCAGAGAGCGGCCCGTGACCAACAGGTAGGAAATAATGAGCAAAGCTGACCTCCAAAGTGACGCTTCAAACCGAATGTGAGGCTTTGCCTCGTTATCATCACACGTCTGAAGCGTAAAGCGAGTTGTTTTGCAGATGTATCCGCATTTCTTTAACATTTTCCAATTTTTCCACCTCCAAACCAGTTTTATGTGATAGATGAGCCAAAAAGAGGAAGGAAATACACTTAATCTGTTATTTCTCTACAAATCAAAACATCAAAACGTGTGCCGCACATTTCCTGCGCGGCCCGTTTACTGTGATCCTCCTCCAGTAAATCCGCCGCACCCCTCCGCTTTCTGAAGTCACCTAATTAGTAAATGGACTCCAGCTGTGTGTAATTTAATCTCATTATGAATGCAGCTGTTCTGTGACAGGCTCAGACGACCCTGTGAGGACATCGGTAAACAAACTGCATGAAGAACCAGTGAACGCAGCACGCAGGTCGGGGAATAAAGTTATGGAGGAGTTTAAAGCAGGAGTGAGCTTTAAAATAAATAATATCAGTTTTGACCATCTCACAGAGATCATTTCAATCTAACACTTTGTTGGACAAAGAGAGCTTTATTCGGAAGGTATCCAAGAGACTTGGCAGCTCATTAAAAGAAATCTCAGTAGTACTATATTTAACGGGTTGTGAATAAGATTGTCATGACACTGTTATAAACATGACATAACACCTGTCATGAACATGAGTAAGTCTTTGTGAATATTTATGACTGTGTCATTCGGTAAATCATGACACTTTTAATACAAAGTTTATGTTATTCAAAATGTCTTCGTTATGACAACTTGACATTAACCAAGAATCATCATATGCCATAAATATATCATAATAGTAGTCATAATAATGTCAGTGTTATTACCCTGTCAAACAAAACAGTAACAAAACAGTAATTCATATTTCCTCTACCTGAAACAAAACAAAACAAGTAGGACCAACAATAAAGATTTCATTAAGCTTTATTACACTGTCAAATTATTCATTAATAATTAATAATTCCTTTTACATCAAGTGGAACAAGTAGCGCCAGTTAAGTGTTATTACAGTGTCATTACAGAGTCATTAATATTATAAAATCGAATCTGGTTTTGAATAATGATTGCAGCATTGTCTGTAGGTTTTCAAAGTGAGTCTCCAGCTGTTTGAGAGACCAGGGGATTAACTCACAACCAATTAATGTGTTAGAAAGGCCTAAACAAAGTTCAGAGCTAAATCCAACAGAGATTTGTGTTCAAATAAGTTTTCAGTTCCAATCTGACTAAACTTGGGCTGTTTGGAAGATAAAACGTGGGGGAAAAAAACATGAGGTAAGAAAATTCAGCATTTTTGGAATTTAATATGTAAATAAACCCTACTATTAGCATTTCTTGCTACAAATGGAGAGATTTACCGAAGATGTTGCAATGTATAACATGTAATATCACCCAAGAAAGCTGGATAGCCTCCACACAAGAAATAGTGCTGCATAGTGAGATCCTTCTGGCCCCCAGGCGGTGGTTTTGTAGTGGAAATCAGTGCCTGGTCTGACACATCTAAAGGCTCCTGCTTGAGCGATGAAATTCAGATTCTAAAGTGAGAAAGCTTAACAAACGTTTTCACATTTTTCAGAAACTGAAGCGACACGTGGCGCCATCAGCTCAGACGTCATTCTTTTCATCCTTCTTACCGCATGTTGTAAAAGTGCGGCTGTCTATGAAGGAACGCTTTAAATGGATTTGGCTGCAAATTGGACTTTTCGTTTTGAACAATACAAGGAAAAAGTAACATAAAAGTATGAAAAGGGTCCTATTTTGTTAAGCTGCCCAAATCCCGTCATGAAAGACTAAGAAACACTATAGCAACTGATCCCTTCAGTTACCGTTACAGAGCTAAAAGAGCTGATGTAATACAGGGGTAAACATCTTCCTGTCCCAGTTTGAGAACTGTTGATGGTGTCAAAGTCAAACCGAGCATGAATTAAAAATGAAGTTTTCTGTGATGACTTTTGATATGTTGCACTTTTTGACAGCAGTGTTCATGCAGCATGCGCTAAACATTGACGCTAAACAGGGGAAAAGGGGAAAAAAAGAGAAAAGATTGCAGCATGGGAACCTGTGTTGTGTGTTCATATAACAGGCAGCTTCATGTGTTCTGGAAAAGAAGTCATCCCCATTGAACCTTTTCTCATGCTGCAATGTTACAGTCACAGGCTTAAACAGACGTTATGTTGCACTGAAAGTAAACGATGAGCTCTTTTTGCCAAGATGCCCCTCAATAAAATAAAGTGCAGCCGAGTGCGGTTAGAGTTTCCCCGGTCAGACAGGTCAGAACATTTTGGCATCCATACAAAATGCAAAGTGTATCAAAAAACTCATATTGCCTATCAGCTGGAACAAATCACATTGCTACAAGATGGTGACATCAAAATGATGGGAGGCTTTTGTTTTTGCTAAATGAAAAGAAGGAAAACCTGCAAAACACTGGAGGATGGGTTCAACAACCCTAAATATACAGCCAGGGCCACAATACAGTGGTTGGGATCAATGCATATTTAGAATGGCCCAGTCAAAGTAAGCAAAAACTAATTAAAAAGCAATAGTACACAGCCTTGCGCTGGTTGATTTGATTGAATCAAACAAAATGTAAGTTTGTGGTTTAAACATAACAACAAGTGTTCAATGGTTAAGAGCCAACTTTCAACTGGATCTTGAGTCACTTGATCATCTGCAACTTCTCACAGACACAATCTGTTCCCATCTAATAAGCAGAATATACGAAAGAAAACTTTTCATAGACGAAAATAAAATCCAATTTAAACACCAACAGGATGACTCCCATAGTTTTGCCATCCAGAAGATGATCAAAGTAAGCGAAACGTGTCATTCAAGCATTTCTACAGAACGAATGCAAACCGATACCATTCATCTGCGGTTAATATGTTTTTAGGTTTGTTCGTTTTCTTCATTTTTAAAGCGCACACTGCAGTGTGTTCTGTCGTCATCAGGTTACAAAGGCTGCACAGAAAATCTGTGGGGAAAAGAAAACACAGCAAAAGCAAAAACTTAAAAAGACCTCCAGAATGTCAGAAGAAATATTGATCAAGTGAAAAGATCGAAAGAATAGTCTTGAAATGAAAGCATAAGTAAAATAGAGATGGCTTACTTTTTGGAGAGCAGTGCATGCACTAAACCTTAAGTCTCATAAACGCAGTCCGGTAATCTGTTTCTTTTATTGTATTTTTTATGGGCTCTCGCCAACAGAGACCAAAAAAAAACACATTTCTTAGAACTTTCCGTCACAAAAGGTTTCGTGTTCTTCGTGGAAACTGGCTCCCACAGCTGTAAAATATTCTACGGAATCATAAAAGGCTTCTCAAGGTCAACTGACTCTGCCGGTTTTCCTCCTCAGCCGCTCCAGCCTGAACGCCAAACTGGATGAGACAGTGCCCTTGAAGTGCGACGAGACTTACATCTCCCCGTCCATGGTCCGGCTGTCTGCCCCGGTGGCGACCTTATCGGACGACGCTTCCACCGCCACCACCACGTACTCGCAGAGCAACATTGTCCGAGTATCTGCCTTGTAGATGTCGCACCTGCCTCACCTGATCAGCCCAAACTGGTCTCGAGAAGCACCAGATGCTGAGGAGAGGGACCACCGAGCATCAACCTGCCATAACCGAGAGGGATTATAAGCTTGACAGCAGTTGGGATTTTTTTATTTTGAAGTTGTGATTTCATCTGATGTCAAACTCTGCATGGCGTTAAAAAGAAAAACAAAAAACTTACAAAAAAAAAAAATCTACAAAAAGACAAAAAACGGTGAGGACTACGGCCCCCGGGGCCGGAGTTTGATGTTGAACCAGCAGATCTTTGCTTCATTAAGCACATCAAAGCGAGTAGGCGCTTGGAATGATCATCATCGTTGCCTAAACATACTGAGAAAAAAAACAACAACTTTATTTTTCAATATGTGACGTAGATGTGTTTGTTGTCTCTGATTCGAAGGTGGAAAAAGTCTCGAGGTCGCTTCTCGACGGCCTCTTGGCAATAAAGCACACGTACTCCTCGCCGTCTTTGTGAATATGGACTCACTCTCCACGCTGTTCCATTCCATTTAAGCCCCCTTCGATTAAACGCTTTCTTACCTCCCCCCGTCCACTGTTGTAAAGTCCAAAGCGACGTACGTACACCCACTGGAACGCATCGCTGTTGTGAATATTCATGAACTGACTCACGAAACTGGTCGGCCGTCAGTTTCGCCTGACGAACGAAATCGCACGACTCATCCCGACATGTGCAAGTGAAGGTTGAATGACCAAATCTGTGTTAGTTTCCATGTTTGCCATCCCGGGTCAGTGTGAAAGCCGCCTGTCGGTCGTTAACAGTTATTGATAACCATACAGGGTATACATTAGCTAGGGCACAAGTGAACTAACCTTGATGTGGACACGTACAAGATGCTAAACCTTAAGGAAAGGACATCGACCGACTTCCTCACAACGACTTGGTTGACTCCATTGTGTCAAAGCACCATTTTGTATATTTTTCATACTGTAAATATTTCTCAGTTAGGACTTTATCAAATGCATCTGAAGTTGGCTCCTCTAAGTTCTAGATTTAGTTTGAACAGTTGTTGGCCACAAAAAAAAACTCTTTCTGTCTGTTTCCTGGTTGAATTTAATGATTTGCATGCTGTCATTGCAGAATTATGTTTTAATTAAAGTGTGTGTCTGCTTCTTGTTGGGAGGTTTGTTTCAGTGACGGCCAGATTAATGGGCTGGAGCACAACGGAGCGCCGTGGGTGTCCAGATTTTAAAGTCTGCTTCTAATGAAATACAAATCTTGACTGCGTGTGTAAGGGCAAAGAAAAGGGACACATTTATCACACATTGTGCATTTGGTGCAGTGGATAGAATAAACAGTGCAGCTCTGCTGAAGCACCTATTAAATGACCCATGTCTTTTTTTTATTATTATTATTTTTAACCCCTAATAATGGTGGTCACTACAGCAGTTGTCCAATGCCAGAATAATGAGAACGAGAGTATTTAAGAGAATTGTTCTTATTTTCTTCCAACAAAGAAATTTAAATTCAGATTACAGTTAACAAATCCACTCAGACTTTAGTTGCAAAAACTAAAGTCCACTCAGACTTTATTTTTTGCATATATATATATATATATATATATAGTTTTTGTTGCTGGAGGGACTGGAGCAATTCAAATAATTATTAAGTTAACATTTCATTTCATTACACTGAAGGATCCTGAAATATTTTAAATATATGACTGCTGTTGTTTAACACAAATATTTATGTCTGTTTTTATCCTTCCTTCACAATAATTTGTGAAATTCCTACTTTAACATCCATTTTTCACGAGAGGGCTAAAGCCTGTAATATAATTTCATATTTTCCCTGTTTACTCCAGTTGTGTGTGTGTGTTTTACAAAGAGTGGATCATAAGGAGGAGCTGCTGTGGAACATGTGAGGACCTGCTGGCCCAGCGGTGGGTCCAGGCAGCAGGGTCTCTGGAGACACATGAGCTGACCTCAGTGATTGTTTGACGCGGAGCTCTGCAGCGCCGCCCTGCTGAGCTGAATGCCAGTCTAAGCAGCTCCTCACAGCATGCAATGCCTCCGCTTTGTAGTGTTTAGCAAGTGCTGAGAAGCCAGCAGGTGGAATATGGGAGAAAGCATGGCAGCGTGTAAAACAAAAGACCTCCTATAACCTCAATGTATAAAAAAAAAGTTTTTATTTTTTAATCAGGCACTATGCACTATACATAGTACATCAGATGTGTAACACTGTGCCTTTAAAAAACATTTTTTTACCACTAACTTCTGCACATTTTGTCATATTACAGTTTTTAATGACCGATTCAGATCTTTAAGGTCTGACCTTCTGCTCTTTCATTTAAGAGATTTTGTTTTCTAAGGAATATAAAACATGTAAAAAAAAAAACAACTGTTTTGAAGGTTCTCTGTTTTCAAGAGAAAATGTAGGAATGACAAGATATTTTTGACAAAAGTGTATTATCAGGTTATAATGAAACTCAAAACGGTTCCTGATGTGCTGACAGAAAATTGTGATTAGTTTCAGTGCAGTTATTGAATATGAAAAAATAAGATCTATTTGGTGTTTTACCACTTACTGAAAAATCATAAATTCTGTCAGAAAGGACAAATTTGATTCGTCTGATCTCAGGCTCATTTATTGGTGTATCTCTAGTTGCAAACGATAAAACTAGAATGTGTCTTATTTAGATTTTCTGTGACAAGAGTTGTGTATTTGTATTTGTAAAGTTAAAAAAGATAAACAGTAGTTCTCAGAAGATAGATAAAAACAGTGTTGTGAATTTTTTTTTAGCCTCCTTTTAATCTAATACCCCTAAAAACAGTCCAATGCAGCTTGGATACATGCTGGTCCATATGTTTGTATTTCCATCCCAAAATTAGCAAATAAATCACATTTATGATCTAAGACTTCTTTCACTCCACAATTTAGCCAGTCACCCAAAATCCTCATGAAACACCTTGGAGTTTGTCGCTGTAAATTGACCATATGCGAACTAAATCACACTTTTAAAGGCACCATAAATCCAAATGTGTGCATCCAGTTTTATCAGAGTGTAAAAGTCAGAGGTGTTCTCACTTCTTATAGAATCTGGATTTAACCCAGCTTCTAAGCTTGTAAAACTCTGAGCGAAACTGCGGGTTCACTGCAGCGTATATTATCGGGTCGCTCAAGGATGTGATGCAGGAGACAGACACTGACAGGATCTCCATGTCTTGAAAGACTGGCGTCTGGGGAGAAAAAAGCAAACAGAAACGCCATTTGTGTGAGAGCTCTGCTGTGTTTTGAACATACATATATTCCTTCTGATGGAAATGTGCCTTTCGCTCTAGTATTTTGTAATGTAATGTAGAAAGCTCACACACGAACTCACCTGCATTTCGCTGTTTTTGTAGGCAAAAAAATTCACCAGGATGGTTGTGATCAGTGGCAGCCAGAATAAAAGGAAGGTTATGATGATATACCCGGCACGTTTGGCCATTTTAGTTTCCTTCCTTTTCCTCGCTCTCTCTTTGCTGGCCTTCGAAGGCATGACACAGACAGCCCCCTCCAACTGGACCTCCTGGTTTACGGCTTCATTACTTTGGACAGGAGGCAGTGGAGGCTCTTGATCTAGCGTAGGCGCTGCCTGTGCTTCACCTCCGGTGCTGTTGTTTTCTTGTTTCAGACCAGTCAATAAGACAGAGGTAGATTTAGGGAGCTCTGATTGAGTAGATGGTACAATAAGAAGGCTGTTGTCTTTGACTGGACTTTCAGGTTTCAGGCTTTCTCCAGGCTGATTTTCTCGGTTGAGGCTTCTTGACTTCTCCTGCGTCTCTCTGTCAGCAGGCGTATCCTGATGTGAGGCTTCTGCTTCTGTTTTGTCAGCACTGCACTGCTCTGTTTTTAAAGTTTTCTCCACAGTCTGCGGTGCGTCTTGCGCTTGCCGAGAGTGGAGTTGTTCCTTCTCCAAGTGACTCATCTCCACTGTAATTTTAGACCTGATTTTTCTCTCAGGACTAATGGAGGTGCTTTGTGGGGCGACCTCTGAGGTCAGGAGGGAATTTTTGCCAATTGGACTTGGTTCAACAACACTTCTACTCAGGATCTGCTTGTTCTCACGTTTGTCTTTCCCATTTTCCACTGAAGGAGTGTGCTTGTCTTCCTTTGAGTCTTTTGAAGGAACAGAAGTGCCTTCATCAAATATCTTGCGATTGTGTGATCTCAGCAGAGCAAAAATGCGAGCGTAGAAGCCAGTGATCACCCCGAAACAGGACATCCAGAGAGGGAGCAGCACGTAGAGACCAACGGTGTCGTAGGAGAAGGTCATTCCTCTTTGTCTCTCTTTACATCTTACATACACAGGTGAGTCTTTCAAGAACACCTGACATACAGCAGCCACTGAAACTCCCAGGAGCCACGTAAGAGAAATCAATGCCATCATCCGTCGTTTTCGTTGAGTTGTTTTGAAGGGATTGGCAATCGCTTGGTATCTCTCTGCACTTATGCAGCCCAGCGTCGACAGCTGGATGCAGCAGTTGAAGGAGAAGGAGGCCATTTGTGCATCACAGATCAGGCGGTTTACATGCCCTCCATGGTGCAGGGTCACGATGACGTGCAGCAGAACCGGGCAGTCGAAGGTACAACGCAGAAAGTCTACGACGGCGAGGTTCACCACCAGCGCGTTGACGGATGTTTGCAGTGACTTTTGGTGACACACCGCCAGGATCACGAAAACGTTCGCTGCTGTTCCCACAGCGGAGGTGATTAGCAGAACAAAACTGTTTGTCATCACAAGGGCAAAGTCAATGTAGGCCTCCCAAACGGTGATGTTCCCAAAGCCTCCTGTAGATGTGGGTGCCCCTCTCATCTCCGAGATCAGAGAATCAGCATGCTCAGCTGGCTGACTGAGCAAACATTGAGTACACTTCTCCGGTCGCACACCACCTCCGATGAATGAATAATGGGGGGGGGTGGGGAGCAGCGGCGTGGACGAGTTCCTCCAAAGTACCCGCCCTTTTCATTATCACTCCGCAGCACCAGTGGGTCACCTGGGAGTCCTTGCTGTTCACATTCATTAAAACCTCTGCAGTGTATTCACAGCTGAGACAACTGAGGGGCAATAAGAGACGGCTGCTAATTGAAAAGCAGTTATGTCACTATTGTCTCATCTCTGACATATATGACTTCATAAAACCAACCAGGCATTCAGGTTTGAACGAACGGATACACGGCCTTGCATGAAGAGGGTTCACAGCCCTTGAGGTTTAACACATTGCAATCACAAGCTCAAGTGAATTTCCTTGTGTAAAGTATACGCCACGCATTGTCATGCAGCCTACTTGAGTTATTGCCTTATAGACCCATGTCTTGCTGTAATTACAGAACATTGGTTTTATTTCTTTATCATGGAAAAACTAACATAGGAGCTGAAGTTCAGCGAAATTAGCTGGAGAACTTCTGTGATAACGAATGTCCAAGTAGTAGCACATTTTTTTACTTAATTTATGTCTGGAATTTGATGGGGTCATTGTAGCACATGACTGCTTAGATCCAAACCATTTTATTGCAGCCCTGGTTCTTTGTTGTTGTCCAGTTGGAAAGTTAACCTACTCTCAAGTCTTTTCAACCTCTGACAAGTTTTCTTCCAGGACTGCCATATTTAGCTCCATCTATGTTCACATCTACTTTGACCGGCTTCCCTGACCCTGCTGAAAATAACAGCTTCCCAACACATCATGCTGCCACCACCATGCTTCTCCAGCAGGTGTTCAGGGTGGTGATCAGTGTTAGATTCCCCCCATTCCAAACATTTGGTGTGTCACCCAGAAATCTCAGTTTTGCAGAGCACCTTCTTCCAAATGTTTTCTCTGCCTCCCACATTCTGTTAAGGCCCAATTTGTGGACATTTCAACTAACATTTATCATGATGTTGTTTGTTCTTTAATGTTCTCTAACAAACCTTTGAGGACTTCACAGAACAGCTCGATTTCTATTGAGCTAAAATTGTGTGCAATGCGACTCAATTTACCAGCCGAGTGACCTCCAACATTTATTATCATTTATTATCAACATTTATTATTGGTCGTGGCTGTATTATCTGGGATTATCTAGATCCCAGATAATACAATCTAATCTTGGATTAGATTATCACATTAAGAGTAAAGAGAACTGAGAAATTTTCCCACATGCTTTTTACATGAGGAAAAATTTAAAACAACGGCTTTTAGCACCATAATACGAGGTATTACCATGACGTTGTGTTATTAATATTCATTAAGCAAAGTTAACGCTTTGCTTAATGAATTGATTGTCAATGTTGATGGTCAATGTTAATAAAACCTATTATAAACATGAAGGAGTCTTCGTGAATGTCTACGAGTATTGTCATGAAGCGCCATTCGATAAATAATGGCACCTTTAATGCAAAGTTGTCATTTTTAATGCACTTTTAATGGAAATTTTAATACACCTTTGCATGAAAAGTGTTATTATTTACCGAAGGACACTTTATGACATCAGTCTGAACATTCATGAAGACTCCTTCATGTTCTTAACAGGTATTATATTATGTTTATGACGGTGTCATGACAGTATTATGCACAGCCCTTCAAATAAAGTGCTACCAAAAGTTCTAGGGGTGTAAGAACCTTTGCAAGTTGCTGAAGCACTGTGACGAGCACATGATCTGATGCCCATTTAATTTGATTCAGAATCTAAGAAAGGTTGAACGCTTGGCTTTGGCAATGCCAGATGGACGAGTTAAGAATGGGAGCAATGCTGCAGGATTATGGTTGCATATTTTGTAATCCTGTTTGGCAATATAGTGTGAAATGCTCTTTGCTTCAAATGTGGAAGCTTATGGGCCATAATAAATCTGGGATTAGATTATCACAATAAGATGCAGTCCGGACTATCCGGAACGTTACGCCAAGGAGAAATCTCTGACAAACACACGGAAAAAAACGAAAACTCTTAGAAAATAAATTGCCTTTCATTTTGTTTGTTCACGACAGCATAAACTGAAACATGATATGTAGAAAATCAAAGAATGCAGTTTCATTACAAATTTAGTTCAGCTCTTTCTGCAGGAAGTAGAAGAGGGAGCAACACTGACAGCGTTAAACCAACACTTCCCAATAAAGAGTCACTTCAAATATCTGGAGATGTGAAGATCCGGCGCAGCTAATTCTCTCACACTGAAAGAGGTTATAGTCAGACTGTTTGACCTAAATCTCCTTACGCCAACTCAACGAAACGCAGCACCCTTCACAATTACTGCCGCTTTCCTCAGTTCTAAGAAGCTAAGCTGGTTCTGTGTGTGGTGAAGTAGGTCTCCGTTGCTCTGGCCACGCGTTTTGGATCGTTATCCTGTTGAAAAGCCCGGTAATGATCCATGTTGAGTTTTCTAACGGAGGTCGCCAGATCATGTTGTTTAAAATGTCCTATTTGGAAAGATGAATTATGCCACTCTGAAAAGGTTACCATGGTTACCCACCGAATCGATTTTGCATGTTGATAGCATCTCACGATTGTTGAGGTGACTCAGTTACAACAGGATGCCGTTTTGGTTCAGAGATTTTTTATTTCATCAAAGCTCCAGCTGTCTAAATATCAATCTAATAGTAAAAAAAAAATCTGAAAATTTCTGAAAATATACCTTACTCATGTTGCATCTTTGTCTTTATCAAGAGTGTTTAGGAGAAATGAACCTCTGTTAGAGGTATTTATTCCCTTAGAAAAGTTTCACTGAAAACACGAGTTAAGAAGTTACCGACTGTTCATCCGCCTTGATCATCATTATAGAGCCAAGTAGAAATTACCATAAAGCTATTAGAGATTGAGAAATTTAAGCATTCCTGGATTAGGATTATGCCATTAAAAGAGGACTTATTTTAAGACTTCTCAAGGCTCTACCTCTTCCTTTCTTATTCAGTGATGGTTTAATCTTCATTATTTGTGGACAGTTTAGTCATTCCACAACTGAGACAATTAGATATTTTTGGGCTTTCAAATTAAATCTGACTTTCTCCTTGTTTCTGAACTGTCTAAACACAACAAATTCAAAAGTGTTTTAGTGATTAAATATGAAGACAGTCTTGGAAACACAACAGATGATGTCTTTGTCACTTCACTGCTTCGCACTGCTGAAGCCTGGACGAAGTGAGACGTGTGTTGGACTTGATTCAGACAAGTTCTTTTAACATGATTTGCAGTGAAAAGATGAATTGCTTTCAATCGACTGCATACGATTGAAATTATAGCGACACGTAGGGCTGCAAGTTTTGTGCTGCTGCTGTTTGGCTCACTATTAGTGTTACGTAATCACCATAAATGCAATGCGGGACCTTTCTGTAAGTATTGATCAGAGAGCGAGGCTGATTTCTGCTGACTTTAATCCATTTTGTTTTATTAGTTTTTAAAATATTTTTACATTAATAGCTTTGAGATTGTCAAGAGAGGCTTTCAGATATGTCTTTGTGTGTTTATGGGATAGAGTGACACAGGATAATCTAAAAATGTGAAACTTTTTTTTAAATGAGACAGCCTCACACAGAGAATGAAACCAGGTACGTTGCATTTTAGGAACAAAGGAGGTTTCACTTCATTCCCTTTTGTCTGCACTGTCTGGCTGTGATTGCTTTGTCTGCTCTCATTAAATATGCATACAAATGGAAAATTACAGACGACAGCGACTGCTCACGCCACCAAACACTCTTTCGATTCAGCATTTTTGTGTCTTCTTTCAACGCAGCGTGTGTCCAAACAAATCTGAAGCAAATAAGAGAAATTAAATTGTTTTCACTGAGAAATCTCACTGTCACTGAATTAAACAGACAAAGAAGAACAAGAGCGCCCGGCGGCGTAATGTGATTCATGTAACTGGCAAAGGAAAAGTAGTTTTGCAAAGAGAGTCTAAGCAAAAAAAAAAAAAAAAACTGTTTCCACTTGCATGTGCACCTTGATAAATATGTGCATAATCAATATCTTTAAAAGTGAAACTGATGATTAAGAGTGATTACATGCAGAGGGGCATATTTCAGTCATTTGCTTTAGTTTAGCTTTGGGTTTGTGCTTTATTTTTGATTAAAAATGAAAAGTAATTTTCTAAGACATTTGAATTAGTAAGGCCAACAAAAAATATTTTTTAAATAAGAAAAAAAATAAGTAAAAGCACTGTACTGTACAATATGTACCATTAATACCTCTTGACTGCTCCTTTTTGCATGAATTGCTCGTTGTGGCATTTGAGGCCGACTGGAAGGGGGATCAGTTCTGCTGCCGTGGCATTTATCTGGTTTGCATTGATCGTTCAGGTTTAAGTCAGATGTGTTTGCTGACCAGTCAAACCCAATGATACCTCTGTCATTAAAGCAGGTGCTGAGTCTTCCTGGGGAATGAAATCAGCAGCTCCATGAAGTTTGTCATGGAGAGAAGCATGAAGTGCTCTAAAATGTCTTGATAAAGAACCTTGGACCAACACCTGCAGATGACATGGTTCCTCAACTCATCACTGGCTGCAGAATCTTGATTTGCAGATAAAAAAAACAGAAAAACTTTCTTCTGAAACAGGATATTTTTTCTCCACTTAATCCAGTGTAAGACATTTCTGCTTTGGTTCAGGAATAAGACATGATTGCATCAGATGTAGCCCGTATCCTGCATGTGGGATGGCTCTTAAACAGGCTTTCTACAGCACACTTTTTTCCTTCCATTCAGGCTTTCACTAATTTGCTTGGACACAGCACTTTGTGGACAGACGGCTTTTTGGCAATGATGTTTTGTGGCTTTCTGAACTCGTGGAGGGCAAACCATAAAACATCTGTAAAGTCAGCAGTTTCCACCAACCAAGTACTGAATGCGTAAATGGTTCTGAACACATTTCTGCTCTAAATGTCCTTTCATTTTCATTTTCTGAGACACTGAATTTTGAGTTTTCAACCACTTTAAAGCTGCAGTACGTTAACTTTTTTTTTTTAAATCTTGTTTTTTACATGTTTATTAAAACTCCTGCTATGTCATGACAGGATAACATGAGATGAATGATGAGTGGGAAAAAATTGAGCTCCTCTGTCTTCTCTTTGTGGTCCTGCTGCCATGTGGACAAATCCACTGCTGATTCATAAACAACCAATCAGAGCCAGGAGGAGGGTCTTATTGCTGTCCATCATGCTAAGACACTCCCCCCTGTTCTCTGTTATGCCACAGCTGTCTCACCAAAACAGAGCCTGCTGCTAATGCTCAGTCTGGTTAGCATGGTCACTGAAACAGGTTTCCTGGAACGGTAAGTTGTTTCTGATTGGTTGTTTTTGCGGTGCATTTTTGCAGATGGCCACAGCAGCTCAGTCAGGAGGTGGAGAAACTCAATCTTTTCACAGATGATCTGTCATATTGCACTTTCACGACATGGTGACACTTTGAACAAATGTGGAAAAAAAACAACAGCATATTTTTGTAAAAGTTACATACTGTAGCTATGAGCTCTACATCCTCTACATGACCAGAAATTGGCCTCAAATCAAATCATGTACGAGTTTCACTTCCCAGACTGAATTCCCGAAATAATCAAACTTTTCGGAAAACACTTTTATTCAACGAGCTACAGCTGCAAAGCATTAGCACATTTTGGAAAGTTTCCCTGTAAATTCCCCCACCCCTCCGCTCTCCACTCCGTGTCCTTGACGAGGCGCCAACAATCGCTGTCAACAATGGCACCTTGTTTGTTTTGGCTGCGGAGAAGTCACAGAGGCAACACCTTGCTACGCGTGCTGGCGCTCCTGCTCCTGGAAGACAGACAACTCCCCCTGTTCAAGGAGCTCAGAGGGATGCTGACGCCGGCGGGCCCTCTGGGAACATAACGCCCGCACGACAACACCTCCAGAGCACACTCACGGAACTGGTGGATGTAAACGCACACACACACACACACACACCCCCACACAGAGAAAGATGTGCTGTCAGGAAAATGCGTAGACAATTAAAGAAGAAAATTGCACACTGTATCTGTTTACCTGTTTGTTGGAAAAGAAGTAGATGATGGGGTTGTACACCGGGCTGGTTTTTGCAAAGTACATGGGCAGAGTTGCAATGAGTGGAGGGATGCGCAGCTCTGGAGCCACCACTACCACCACTGACAAGGCCGTGTAAGGCAGCCAGCAAACAAAGAAGGCTGCTATCATCGCCAAGACCATGCTGATGGCGTGATCATTCTCACTCTTCCGGGAACGGCCGCCTTGCAGCTCCAGGCTCCTGTTCAGCTGGTGAAAAGGACATTTGAGTCTCCATTAACACCTAAAATCTTAATTTAGAAGAGTGGAACATGCAGTAAATTAAAAAGTGGTGTGAAATCTACAAAAGTCCACCTTTCTCAGGGATTTCAGCACGTGGAAGTAGCAGTAGATGATGATGGCGACAGGCACAATGAAACAGAGGAGTGTGTACAGAATCAGGTAGCTGTAGTTGCTCCACGACCTCTCCTCCCACGCCAGAGAGCAGGACGTCTGGACGCCTTCGGGGCTGTAGGAGCTCCAGCCGAGTAATGGGGCCACAGCCCAGAACAGGCAGAAGGCCCAAACGAAGAGCAGGCCCTGCACGCTTCGCCGCATGCTCAACCTAAAAGCAGCTTTTGGGCGGCACACCACGTTGTAACGCTCGAAGGCGAGAAGGGTCAAAGTGCAGAGAGACACCAGGCCTAAAAAGAAAAGAAAAAGAGAGAAAAAGCAATAAAAATTTCAGAATCTAAGCTGTGACAAACATGGATGCAAAACAACAATGGAGGGATTTATAAGCTAATGGCAGGAGTAAAAATTCATGTTCAGCAAATCCCACCTTAAAACCCATGTAATGCATTGATGGTCCCATCCTTACCGAAGTAATTCACAGAAAATCCCTGGAAAACGCAGGCGGCGTGGCCGATAAAGAAGGAGCCCTGGTAGTTTGTGACGGTGGCGACCAGTGAGCCGCACAGGGCGATCATGAGGTCAGACACGGCCAGGCTGAGGATCAAGACGTTCATGGGCTGCAGGAGAGACATGTTCCTCAGCATCACAGCTATCACCAGTCCGTTGTTAAAAACCAAAAACACCGTGTTGATGAACATCAGGAAGGAAAGAATACTGTAGCCCACCCTGGGGAAAATAACAGGAGCATCAGTCGCCATGGCTGTGGGTGTGAGGGAGGTGCTGTTTCTGTCCATGATGGTCAAATGTTCCTGTGAGGCTCTGAAGTGATCCTGCAGACTCAGCTTTGATCATTTCTGATTACTGCTGCCTGTTGGTTTCATCTGATATCTCAGATTGTGCACCTGTCTGATTGAGAACGCCAAAAAAAAAAAAGAAGCAATATGGGAAATTGACTCTTAACACGATTTGCATGGATTAAACCTCCTTAACCCAGGGCTGTAATTGTAATTGGGAAGTTCAGTCTGATAAACAGCAACCAGACCTCCAACACTCTTTTTTTTTTCTGAAAACCTAAAAGCTTCTAATTTGTAGGAACAAATAAGCAAATATATGAAATATATAAATATTTGAGCAGAGCCGAACAAATATTCAGTCAACACAATCAAAGCTGAATGTAATTACTGCAGTGAAAGCGCTTAAAGAATCCCCTCCAGTCTTGGCGAGGAAGAGTTTTAATGATGAAATGACGCATAAAATTACAAACAAATCCCAACAAACTACGAGGCGAAGGTTATTGCCACCAAAAGTTTATTTCATGAATCCCTTTTACATGATGTATCAGTCAGTGCTTGACATTCTTTTATGTCAGGATTTGCAAAGAAAACCAATTTTCCGTAGTCTTGTAAAATCCTCATAACCTCAGATTTTTTTTCTTCTTTCATGAAACAGCAGCATTGACAACAACAATCAATTACCAATCGTCTAAAATGAAACATACAGGCTGAATTTGGCGTAAAATGGCAAAACCAATAATAAAAAAAATGTCAACGTGCAGAAAATCAAATGAACCAAAATACTGCATAACATCAGCCTAATATAAAAACGACGCATCTTGCAGTAATGTGAACAGATTAAGGCGATGGAGAATATAATGTCAATGTAAAAACTCCCATTTCACCAGGGAAGGAAGAGACAATAAGGCAAAAACACAAATGCATGTTAAGCCCGATGTGTGACTGCCCCCTATTGCTCAAGATAGGTAAAATCCATCTATTCTATGAAATGAATCTAACCCACTCTCACTTACACACACGCACACGCACAAGCATTTGGCTTAAAAAGTTATGTATCCAGTGCTTCTTTAGGCAATTATCTGAAAGGACTGAAATAAATAACATGTTTAAAGAAACCACAAACCACAGTTTGAACTTGAGTTACACTTGAAAGGGCATATATTTCAGAGCAAAAAAAAAGAACAATCTTGAAAATGTAAAGCTTAAATAATGATTCACCTTTCCCATCATAAGTTGATTTAAAACACATATTCTGAAAAAGTCCTGCTTCCACATATCATCTGTAGCCAGATGGTGGATGGAAGTGTGGCTGATTATGAGCAACACAGAAACACAACAGAGAGAGCAAAACTGGGCAAACATAGATGAAAAAGAAACTTTTCTCCTCACCCACCAAAACTGTCCCACAATTTCTCTCCAGGATTAGGACAAATTGGACTCTCCAAATGGACGGCATTAATGACAGTGTTATGTATTCTGCATGCATATAGGGAAATTTTACAGCTCACTGAAGTAGCCATGTTACCTTCAGCTGTCTCTAGAATTCTGTATTTATCAGACTTAGAATAAATTTGACTTTGCAATTTTTTCTGTGTGTGAGCCAAATGAAGGAGAGCCTTTGACTCTATTAGATTGGAGAGTCTTGTTACAGGCAAAGAAAGCATTTGTCCTCAGAATAATATTCTTTTAATTGTTAAGACTGAATAAACGGAATGATTACATGTGTAAAAGTGTGACTTGCACAATCGCTGCACTGTTTGCTAATCTAAAGCGTTCTGGTTGTTGGGAGAAATGGCCGTGCTGATGTTCAGGGGAATTATACTAAAGATGCAGGTGAGAAATTCCAGCATCCAAGAGATTATTTGTGCTTCGATTTACGCTTTGTGTCACAAGTACTTATGCAGAACTTGCTCAGGTTACTGCGCTCAGATTTCTCCTGACTTTCACCTTCTCATTGGACAAATCTCCATACATCTTCCCTTTATGAACTGGTACTTGTGTTGTAATCCTTGACATCTTTCATTGTTTTATGCCATTCTTGACTCAACTTCATTGCTCTTTGGCAACTTTTGGCTGAGTTCTCAGCTGCCCTGTACTTGATTTGTTTCTTTCGCGTTATTTTGCCTGATACTTTAGACATGGAAATTAAGATAACTCATGAACTTAAAAGCCTGAACACAGTTGAGGTAAAAAAAAAGTAAATAAAAAAAAATATATATATATATATGCCCATTTGAAATACAAACTATGACTAAAATACTCTTCTTAAAGCATTAAGTTAAGAGACTGACTGTTCAATCTTTAACTCTTACACTTCCCTGTGTGATCAGACTCTGCTTTGGTCCTGTGGCGTCAGAGGAGAAGAACAAGAAGAAGAAGAAGAAGAGACCCCAAATCCAGAAGGGTTTTGTTCCGGCCAAAAGGGCGCCTCGTGCTGCAGAGGAGTGCGTCGAGGAAAAAAGGTGTGCTGAAGGTCATAGTTGAGCATGCAGCTGATGGAGGCCATGTAGATGTCGGCGAAGCGGGAGAGTCGGCGCGAGAAGTAGGTGGGATTATGGTAGGTGCGGAAGAGGCTGCCGAACTGAGCGTTGAAGATGTCCTTCGTCTGCGGCCTGCAAAACAAACGCAATCAAGACGCGGGCACTTCTACTGCAGCGGAGCTAATAATGATTCCAGCTCAATCTTTTCAGATCACATCCATCTTAGATTACTTCATGGCTTCTCTTTCTTTGATCCACTCCTCGACGACAGCTTGAGTTGCTGGATCCCGGTGCACCTGTTCAGACAAAACCCCGTGCACGTTAAAATTAAAGATGTAAACACAGAGTGACGCAAGAAGATTAAATCGAATGTTTGCAGTGGTCGCCTGACCTGCATCTGTTCGATCAGTACGGTCAGAGCCTGTAACCAGGTCATCATGTGGACATACTGCGGCGTGTTCATGATCTTGATCTCCTTCCGCAGCTCAGGGATGATGGCGCCTGTCCTCCAGCCGTGTTTCAGAGTTAAATCCTGAAGAAAATCAAAGTCGGGTCAAAAGCATGTGAGCTGCGCCAAGAAATTAGTAAAATAAAAAAACCAGTAAAGTGGCAACTTTAAAAGAAAAGTCAGTAGACAATCTTCAGCTTGTATGGGATCCTAGGAGTGACTCAAAAGCACCTGAGATGGAGTTGGAGAGCACATTTGTGCCGTAACCTGGAGGCATTTCTCCACGGTGCCTATTTACAGCCATTATCTCCTCCTCTCCATCCAGAGGGTCTGACAGTAAGTTGTGGTCAGTACAAACCACAAATGTCAATTTCTATTGCTCTAAACAAGTTCGACATCATAATTGACTCATGGCTGCTGGCCACTGAGCAGGCTTCATGCCAGTGATGCAA
Organism: Phalloptychus januarius; assembly: GCA_902982915.1. Classification (NCBI taxonomy): domain Eukaryota; kingdom Metazoa; phylum Chordata; class Actinopteri; order Cyprinodontiformes; family Poeciliidae; genus Phalloptychus; species Phalloptychus januarius. The sequence continues at coordinate 13,220,812 of CADWAE010000471.1, read as the reverse complement.
GTTGTTTCTTTCAGTATCACTCTGCACAGCTGATCATGCATATTTATAAACACATCTCCGAAGCACTTAAACTCTGCGATTCCAAATAATACATTGGCAGAAGTTAGCCTGGCAGTGACAAATGAGCCGCTTTTAGAGATAAGAATTGAATAAAGTGGAGTGATTCCGACTCTCTGACGTTTAACAATTTGCACAGATAAAACAAACAGGAGATAATGCATTTTAGTGCCCATTCATCTATTTCAAACATTGAGCTAGAGTCTCAGTTTGTGCATCAGTTTGAGCAGAATGAATAAGGGTCAGAGTTAGTCAAACTTTGTATTTTTAGTAATAAACTAATAATAAAACCTTTATTAAGTCAGCAAGGTCCCACTGAGACACAGAATGACTTTTCCTACAGAGGTCTAGTCAAAGTTAATATTTATTTGACACGGTTATCTTTCCAAATGGGAATGTGACATTTTTATTTCAGTGTGTGCAAAGCCCACATGTTTAAGTGAACGATTCACACTGTAAGCATCTGCAGCCCAGATTCTGTACCAGCTGAAAAAAAGAAGATGTTTTAATATGATTGCAAGTTGGAATGTGATTTCCTTCAGCTTCCTTTGAGGAGAACACGACGGCCAACAACGCCAGGGTCAAGGTTTTGAAATAATGAAAAATGTATCGCCTCAGTAGTAAAAGTCGTGCTGTTTTGTTTTCATTACTTTTTCCACAAGATAAATGATTCCAATTTTTCTTTTTATCTGAAAAATGTGTCATTAATTACAACACAGGCATGTCTTTTTTTTTTTTAGAAAAGGATTACAAAACCACGATGCTCAGCTCAAACAAAACAATAGCTTTGCTTCATATCTAAAGCAAAAATGAAGCACCCTAACCTGCTACAGCAGTGAGTCCATATTATTTTCTTTCCCAGAGGCTGCAAATATGTTTGGAACACCAAGACAAGCCTTATCTTCTTCTTCTGCAGAAAATCAGTAACCACCTAGGCACGCTATCTCTTTTAGGCTAAAAAATAAGCTGTGTGCACTCTGAGAGGGCTCAGACATTATGTTCTGCAAAAGATTTCAGCATTCTGATTATTTTTTTTATCTCCATTATTCATCAGAAATACCTAACCAACAAGAGAAAAATGCCCAGATAAACTGAACCTTTACTTTGTTGTTGCTTGGTTGCTTTACTATTTATATTTTCCATCTTGTACACTGTAATCTGTTAGCGTGACGTTATCACAGTAACACTGTCAGAGAGTCCGGGGATAATGAGAGACGCCAAAACACGGTGTGGACCAGCAGTTTCTTTGCTCTTGGTATTCCTTCTGGAATTTCATCCGACATCAAACCAAATCAAACGACTTGAAAATAGTAAATGGCCCGTAGCTGTAAGGCTGTCACGGTAAGTAATTTTGCTGGATGCTAAGTTGTCCCAGAACTTATTGCGATAAACGATAATATTGTTGTTTTGAGAGCAGTTTCAAGTAATATAGTAATAATAACCGCATAAAAATGCAGGAGCATGTAAGTTGCTCTGTGGTTTGGTCTGTTCTCACAGACCAAACCACAGAAACAACAAATAAAATACATCATGAAGTCTCTTTAAACAAAATTATCTTTCAAAAAAAGAAAGCTTATCTCTTTCTTTCTGGTGTTTTTGAGACCAAAACATCAGACTGGAGACGTTTTATCATTCAGCTTTGCAAATGAAAATTATTCATTTTAATTTATCATGCAATTAATTGACTTATTGTGACAAGCCTACATAGCTGTATAGCAAAGTCATTCACCCATTCAACCCACCGGCTGCAGGACGAACGCATACTGAAGCCTTGAACCCCCTGAACACGCGCCAAGTACCTGAAGAGGTGATGATGTTAACGTTTATATTGTGTGTTGGGTTTGGTCTTTGCCATGGCAACAGCACACCACAAACATGTGCATGTAGTTAGTTAATTACCAACTTGTGGTTAAACAGGTCTGCTTGTGCTTGTGCTGCTCCTCATGCACCGCTTTGGTCTTCACTGATAATGAGCTGATTGCTCCTGCATTTGTGTCGGCAGCGCTTCTGAATCTTATCTGATAAGTCGAGAGTCCCGCAGGGGTGTTACTGTGAACTGTGAGAAATTGACTGGAATGGTAAATATGGGCCGTGGACTACCGGGAAGATTAAACAGCCAGGATCCGTCGTTTTTAGCTTAAAGGATTACACACTTCTCTGTGGTAAAACAAGACTCCTCTTTTTGCTCAAATCCCAAACAGCAACAGTCTGTGAAGATAAAATTAGCTATTGGTAATAAATATGTGTGGATGCTGCTTACTGCCAAGTCACTGTAAATGTGATCTCCAAAGTAAAGTACTTTGGATCCCCTCCAGCCAGTGAGTCTGAGGAACTCATAGAGGTTTCCCTGCAGAGCAAAACAAAAAAACATATATATCAAATGAAACTGTCATATCAATGAATGTGGCCACAGCAGGAAATTCACACAGAAAACTGCTGGATTGTTTCTCTGAGTCAAATGCTGGGTTTATGCTTTTGGGAGGGAAGTTGGACAGTTTGGGTCAGAAATCTGTGAGAACTAAAGAACGACCTCATCAGATTTCACTGAACCTCTTGCACTATAAATATCTAAAAATATAGAATAGAAATATGCTGTACAGCAGTACCAATGTCAGTGGGAAGAGAACGATTATTTTCACTTACGAAAACATTTGCCTTCTATAGTTGCCAAATTGTTAGCATTTCCATTTCCATGTTTACATTTTATTGTTTATTTCATTCACTCAATAATAAATATGAATAGTTCATGTAACAAATAAAACAAATGGAAGTGGAAAAGAACAAATAAATAGTAAGCATGAGCTAAGTTCAACATTCACACAATGACCAAAGAACTGCTAATAGAGGCAACATAGACAGTGCAGCGTATTTATGTTATATTAAGATAATCCAGCTCATAATTCATTAAATATTCAATCAAACTTCTCTCTGAATGTTTGATTGGTAAATTATCCCAGGTTTAACTTTTATTGCTTCATTGGTCATTCCCAAGAGTTTAAAGAAAAGGTTTCATCAAATTAGACATTTTTAATGCAAAATTAAACTAAAACCTGCATAAGTTTACAGTGATCCAGGATAAGAATTATTCTTTTCAACATAGTCTTCATTTTAACCAGCATACAGTTGAACTCATCTACTGACAAAGTGTTCAATTATGCATCAGTTCATATTTGACCAAACACAAAATTGGATTCAACTCGGCTGTTTCTTAGAATCTATAAAATATGAATTTTTCCGACACAGCACCTGCTTGTAGATCTCCCCTTTCTCCAGCCTGTGAATTCTGTCCCACAGTAACACACCTTTGTCTGTCACTTGCCTGAAGGGTCTGTGGAAAAAAAGCAGGAAGTGCAAATTGTTAACGGTTCAGTTAGAAACGGTCTAAACAACAGCAAGCAGAGCATTCATATTTATGAGAACACAGTAGAAGCCGCTCAGAGAAAATATTTACTTTCTTCTGTCGTTGAAGAAACTCGGTTTATCGGCCTGGACAATAACGACGTCAAACAAGTCTCTCCAGTCTTTTCCCACGATGTAGCTCATTCCACGGTCCCTGATGAGAACAAGGATCACTTGGGATCAGAGGCAATAGATACCTCGAGGTGGAGTAGGCAGTACATGGTCACAGTGCTGGTAACTTTTGAAACATTTTTTTAAAAGATACGTGGATCACAGTGTGTGTCGACCGATGAAAACAAAACACCGGGAAATAGCTGCTTAGATGTACTGGAACAACTTTTTGTTCACAGCCACCTTTTGCAACACTTTTATTACTTCGGTATTAGTACCTTTAGGTTGGGTAATTTTAAGGTACCATGAAGAAGTAAAGCTAAAAAACAGGGAAGACTGTTTGAATTCATCTCTTTGAAAGCCGTGGACTGAGACATGACGGTATTATGCAGAGATAGTCAAAAGATAACATAACTGAGGCAACACCAACTGGATCTGCTATGAGGAGCCATGAAGTGAAAAAATATGTCAATAAGTGAAAATAAATAAGGACGTAGGACAAATTCAACAATGCTGCCAGAAAGCATCACCAGGTTAAGCTACAAAAAGGGGCAAGAAAAGGAAATGTATTTGAAATCAATCAAATCAGATAATTCAGTGTTGCTCTATAAATCTACGAGGGTTTGGTTGATTCAGTTAATTTATTACACCTGAGATCAGAAAGACACCGTCTCTATTGAACTTTGCCCTATTTTGTCTTTACCTCAAACCAGAAGGGAGGAAAACTAATTTCTTCCTTGAAGGATGTTTGCTGCTGGCTAAAACTGACCTTCACTTCCTGCTGGTTTCTCTTCACAAACACTGCTGCCACTTACCTTACAGGCTGTATTCACAATACCAGACATGCAGTTTTTGTTATACACACAATGAGAGGTTTCTATAGCTAAAGACTTGAAGGCTGAAGCTTTAAGTCTTCACAGTTGGGAATATTTCAATCATCGCTGGATAAACCAAAATAACTTTATGTATAGAAAAAATGACCTTAAATTGTTGTTTATCAAAGTGGCTCGAGAACCTCATGAAGGCCCACTTTGTTCTCATCCCAAAAGAATCCAGGTACAAAACAACCAAAACGATGTGACCTTTGAACCAAACATGCAGCACTCAAGAACAAGCCAAAGACCTTCAAACTGCAGGAAGATTCTCCAAGATTTGTATTATTAAAATGTGGCAGTGACCATCAATCAAAATAATACGGTTTTATGTCAGAACTGTCAAAGTCCTTTGGAAACAGTTGCTTTGGCAACAGTTTCCAAAGACAAAACAGATTTTATTCAGTGGCGTTATAATGAAGAGCATAGATTTTTCTAAGGCAGAACCTCTATGTCAAAGCTTTCATAAGAGCACATTTTATCAATTTAAACATCAATATTTAGGGCCAGCCCAGCTTTAAAGCAGAGCGTAGAGGGGTGACAATATTTCCTCCCTGATCAATAGCTTTTTCTATCCCGTGGCACATCAGCAACCAGGCGTCTACTCTGCTTTCCTGTGGCTCGGTGTGGCTGTTTCATCAGATTGTACAAAACCTGGAGAACATGCAGCAGTTAGACTCAAACTACATACATTTACATAAATGACTGTAGTTGCGTTTCATTTTCCTGGTATGTTTTTTATCCAAATTGGCCACTTTGCAGTACCATTTCGCCATCTTTCCAGCAGTTTTTCCTTTTACTTACGTGCCCTGCTTTTCAAACTAATTCCTTCATTGTTGATGCGACGGACGCAAATTACAGATTGAGCTCATTTTCCAAAGATGCGTGTTGGAACGAACCGCTGACCGTACCGCCCGGTGGAAAGTGTGTTCACTCTAAGCTCTAAGCTTCATTCATCAAAACTTGCATTTACACAGCAATTTAAAACACTCCATTAATAAATATTTAAGAAGCCACTAATTTCAGTGTGTGTACTCATCTCCCTCCTTATTGCTTTGATGACTTAATATTAAAACAAGGACATCGCTTCATTGCCTTTGGGCTTTAGATAATCTTTTGAAGCTCAAAATCCCAACTGCTCAATTTTTTGCAAACAGCTTTGACTTCAAAGGACTTTGTGGTCGATGTGAAAGTGTACAGAATAGTAAATATTGGAACTGTGATGTGTGAGGCCCGCTGCACACAGTGCCTCAAAAGTATTCAAACCTTTTGAGACTGGAGCACTCTGCGTTCAGGTTTTGCTCTCTAGACTGACGTGTATTTAGATCCATTCATGAGCTTCCCTCTGCCTGCTGAGGAGAAGCAGCCATGTGATGATGTCATCCCCCATGTCTCAGCATAGAGATGGTGTTTTTCCTAAGGGCAATGTGAAATAGCTCAGTGTTGGTCTCACCTGACCAGAGCGCATTCTTCAACATGTTTTTGTCCTCTACATGGATACTTGGTAACCTGGTGCTCATGGGAATTTTTATGGCTTTCTTCTTGCCACTCCTTAAATACCAGGAAGGAAATAAAACTAGTATTTGTCCTCTTCACAGATTCTGTGACGTGAGCTCTTGGTCTCTGCAGCTCCTCAAGAGTTACCATGGCCCTCTTGTCTGCTTCTCTGATTAATGCTCTCCCTGCCTGGTCTGTCTGATCAATGAAATAGCATTTGGAAGGTCTGCAGTTTGGTCATTCTCTTTTCATTTCTGCATGATGGAATGAAAAATATGGCTGCTCAGTGGCACAGTTGGTAGAGCTGTTGTCTTGCAGCAAAAAAGTTCTGGGTTCGATTCCCAGCCCGCTGTCTTTCTGCATGAAGTTTGCATGTTCTCCCTGTGCATACGTGGGTTCTCTCCGGGTACTCTGGCTTCCTCCCACAGTCCAAAAACATGACTGTCACGTTAATTGGCCTCTCTAAATTGTATCTAGGTGTGAGTGTGTGTGTGCATGGTTGTTTGTCCTGTGTGTCTCTGTGTTGCCCTGCGACAGACTGGCGACCTGTCCAGGGTGACCCCGCCTCTCGCCCAGAACGTTAACTGATTTTGGCACCACTAGGGACAAGGGTGAATAGAAAATGGATGGATGGAATAAAAAATGTAAAAAATAAATTAAAAACATTTTTTTTTAAATCAGAGTATTTTAAGCCCTAACTGAGATTTAAACTTCTTTATTCCAGACTTTTTTCCTTCTTTGTGATGTTGTTTATTCATTAATGCTTGCTAACAAACTCCTTTATAGTGGGATTAAATTATGCACATCTGTTGATTAAATACATCTCTTTTGAAAGTAACTGATTAAATTTTTTTTTCAGAAGTATCAGATTGAAGATTGGAAATGGTGAATATAAGTGAACGTTACAGTTTTTAGATTTTAATTCAATACACGCTTTTAATTTTACTTCACAGTTAAGCGCTACTCAAAAAATCCCAATTAAATAGAAAAATACAACAAAGTAGCTGTTGGAACACTGCATCAACACTGCAAAACCGCTCCATAAATTCAGCATTAGTACTGCAAAACATTACTCACTGAGAACAAACCCGGCGTAATCTTACTCACACAAAATCAAAAGGGCTGTTGGTGATGAGAAACATCTTCTTCCCGTGCGCTGACAGCTTCTTCAACACAGCATGGCTTTGCTCACCGTAGCAAATGTATTTTCCTAGAAGAAAAAAAAGAAAAATCAGAAAAAAGAGGGTAAATAGTACCAATCTATTGTGCTTTCTATTTAAAAAGCATGAGCTCTCAATGCTGAAACGATGTGTTTGCACCTTCTGAGATAAGGCAGTATTGTCTCAAACAAAAGGAAATGTTTTAAGGAATGTTACCAATATCCGCCTCCACAGCTCGATACATAATGCCCTTGACATGGACATCTCTGATAGCTTCCTGCGAGGAAGAAAAGCAAACAGCACTCAGCCTGAAAGTCAGTGACACACAATTAGCATTCAGCTCTGACAGCAACGTTACTCTGTAAATAAACAGTTGGCTTGAAGCGCGAGAAGAATCGTTCTTGAATACGAATGAAACAGGAAGAAAGTCGGAGTTTCGAAGCTCTGCTGTCACAGTGAGAAAACATTTGAACCGACGACTCTGTAAAAACCACACATACACTTGTGGGGAAACCTAAAACCTCCATCGTATTCAAAGACTAGCTGATGCAATAAAAAATTTAAAAGAGCAAAAAAGTTTCAAAAACGTAAAAGGTCAAAACTGAATCATAAAGCGGGAGGGAAGAAAGAGATTAAGGAGGGCGTCCTTGAAAAGATGAGAGGGATTCTTCAAACACTGCACGGGAGGGGGGAGCTTTTAATGACAGCTATCTGTCAAAAAAATGCTTTAGCGTCACTGAGAACAGACAGGAGTAGCACGACAGCAGGCCTCAAAGGGAAAACACGGCGCTGATTCCTCACCGTTCCTCCTGTGAAGTAGCAGAGCCACGTGGCTGGTGGCAAAATTGCTCAACTAAAATTAGACGCTGCTTTTTAGCAGTGCTAAAATTAAGACGGGACAGGACGGCTGGCGTGTCGCAGAGAGCTGCAACGTGTAAATACAGCAACACTCAAGCACTATTAGTCTGGGATGTCTATTTATACCCCTAAAGCTTTAGAAATATTTTTTACTACAATCACAAACCTGAATGCATTTTAGAATTATTTTGAGAATGTGTGACACACCCAGAGTGGTGCGATAAAGAATATAATGTTTATAAATGTCAAAGGAATGTATAAGAGTGTCACAGTAAGCCAATACTGACCAACATGCAAACACCATCTGTGGTGGAAAACTGACACTGAGCGAACACAACCTCGCCACAGGAAAACGGTAGTGGCAGCATTATTCTGCAAAGTTCTTCCCTTCTTTGATGGAAAGATAAATGGAAGAAAATGGAAGAAAGCCTGTCAGAGACAGCCAGCAACAACCCCAAAACAAACAGCACAACGGACACTTTAGAGATCAAAATGATATGATCCAACTCAGGTGGTAGACTTGAAAATCAATTTTCACAGCTACAATCCATCCAATCTGAGTGAATTTAGCTATTTTGAAATAACGAAATACGTGCAAAGCTGCTGGAGGCACAACCCTCATCGTTTGCAGCTGGCATTGATAAAAAAAAAGATGCTCCTTCAAATAACTTCCTCATTAAGGCTGAATAAACATGTGCACAATCCCTGCACATAACCAGAAAATGATTATGAAGCCATGTTCATAATCATTTTAATCTCACTTCACTAATATAGACACAACTGTAATTTAAAATACCCCACAAAAATGTTCAATGTTCATACTTAGAATGGTAGGATTCTAAGTATGAACAGACACCGGCACCAGCAGATGCAACAACAGATAGAAAGAATGATGCAACACAGATGAGGCACATTTACCTTTACATCTTTGTAGAGATGGACGGGCTCGTAATCGATGTTGTGCCTCATGAAGAAGTCGTTGACACAAGAGAGGAGTGTCATCTCCGGCAGCGAGAATATGTCCATGAACTGTTTCATAGTGTGGCCGTGTGTACTCTGCAGGACAGGCGTTCGTCATCACTTTGTACATTTGAGGCTTCAGCAGCTAAGCTAACAGCTAGAAAGTGTGCAAATGAGCTTCACCTTGCCGTAAAAGTCACTCATAATCTCAAGAGGAACATGGGAGCCTTCATACATGGCAATGACTTCCTCGTCAGGCATTGGATGAAGACCTCTGCAAAAAAAAAACAAATGGCGAAAATACTCAACTAGGGCTGCAATTAACAATCATTTCAGTTATTTTGTCAATTCTTCTGATGATTAATGAGATAAAGAAATTGGCAAATTCTGTAGATTTTTCATTTACCTACTTTGGCCTTTTTATACAATATCTCAAATGCATTCAACTATGCAAATAAACAAACAATTAAACTCTTTTTTTATTATAATATTAACAGTTTATTACCTAAACTGCGATACCGTAGCATTCTTTCAGTGTGTGCTTGATCATTGTAGCAGAAGATTAATCCACATATCAACATGTGGAAAGCTCAGCTCTTTCAGCTTGATATAACATTAATACAGAGTAGGGCTAATCTGTTGAAGAACATATTAATAATTGTATTATTAGGATTTTTTTTTTTTTTTTTTTTTTTACAGAATGTTTAACCAGAGATACGAGCCAGAACACCTCGCGACCCCACTAGGGAGAAACATGCAAAATAATGGATGGATGGATTTAACTGGACAAAGCTTTTTGTTGGATATATTTGCAGGCAGGTTTTATTTTACCTTAGATGCAAAACGGATATGTTTTTGTTTAGTTTGGGCTCTGAGAATGTTGTGTTTTCAGCAAATGACCTTTTTTTGGATCTGGAGAAATCGATTGCTAAATTAGTTGACAACTATTTCAATCATTGATTCATCACAAGTAATCTGATTAATCGTTTCAGCTTTATATTCAACAACTTTTGCTGAACAAATTATTGGTAATAGTTTCGATTTTTATTTCTTATAAAGACGCACAAATGAGAAAAACCTCCTATCCTAGAACCATTAAGCAAATAAATGTCAAACTTTCCCCATACACTGAAGGAAAATACCTGTAAACAGTTCCAAGCTGGATGTAGTGAAAGGCGTCTATCTTCATCAGGAGTGCCTGTTGCAAATCAGATCAATGACTTTAACTTGGCAACTCCATCCTTAGCCGATCCTTACAATTTTACAGAGGAGGAATTTCTTTCACCTTCTGGACATCGTAGTGAAGCCCTCTTACTGCAAAATCTGGAATATATTCATATTTCCGCAAATCCTCTGGATACTAAGAATCATACAAAATTCAAGGTGACAACAGTAGTTAACACAACGCTAGAACAGGTAACAGATACTAGCTGCGCAATACTTCAAATTTGATTAGCACTGTGTCAGTATCACAATCAGTATCACAATACATATTATGTTTCAAATTCTGCATGGATGACAAAGAAAAGTGCTAAAAATGTGGGTTATTCTTAATCAATACTGTCATCACTGTATTCAGCAAGAGAATTGCAATTAGATGTTTTCCTGATATTGAGAAGCCCGAATTAAACCTTAAAACAAGATAAATTTAGAACACTCACATACAGGGTTCCTGTTATATTTATATTTTCTGATTTTATTTATCTTTAAAAAAAAAAGAAAGAAAAAAGAAGAAAATTCAAATATTTGTCATCTAAAGAATGGAATAGCAAATATTGTTTCCAGATTCTTAGTATTTTAATCAAATCCTTTTCCAAGCTGTGATACCCATTATTGTACATTTCCTTTACAGTTTTGTTTTCTGCAGTCAGCCCCATAAGGCGCCTCACCCGGTGGTTGTTGATGAGAATGTCTCGCGCTATGTCAAAGATAAGCGTGTGGAGGTGGCTGGAGTAGAAGGCCAGGGTGTAGTCATAGTCGAAGCCGTAGATCTCGATGTCTCGGAGGCTCATCTCATTGTTTGCAAAAATGGTGTCGGGATCAACGGCGCTGGTGGATATTACTAAGAGAAAAATAAAATCATGTCAAAGGGAAATCCTTTAACTTCATTAAATTTAATGCCACAACAAGGCACTTTAACAGACATCAACAATGTAAAAATGGATGATCAGTTCTCTAGTTCGAAATCCAAAAATGCTGCCAAATGCTTCTTTTTGGGATGGAAGGAAAAGTGTAATTGTTTATTTATGCCCACTGACTGTAATATCATAAGTAATATATATTTTTAAGAATTGCATGACAGCCCTTTGTGCAAAGTGATGCCAAAAAATGGTCCAACACCCATTACTACATTAAATTTTATGTCCTGATTTGTTTTATTTTTGTAAATACTGGCCAATAAATTATGTTATGTAAATTTTAACTCACTTAAAAATATATAGAGGATAAAGAAACTATCGAAAATAATTAGCCTTTGTTTGTGGTATTTTGCCTTCATAACAAAAGATATAATACAGCTACTCTTCACAAAGGCTTTCTAAACAAAGCAGTATGATAACAGTAAAGCATTTGCCACCAAGGTTAGTTCAGCGTTACAAAGCTACAGTATTTCTGTATTTAAGATATTAATATTAGAACAGCATACCCTCTGTCTGTCTTTTAGTCTCACTGTAAACAGACCACAGCCTCTCTGTAGTGTCCTGGCCATCTGAGGAGCTGCTGCTCACAGATGCTGCGCAGCTTTTGGCTCCACGCTGCTGTAACAGCGGCTGGACACCGGCTCCTCCGCAGGAGACTGCCTTGAAATTCCTCTTCCACCAGCCTGACCTGAACGGGTGGTTGGGTAGGAAGCTACGGAAGACACTCACTCTCCACAGACACTCCGTGTGTTTCACGAGAGACGAAAGGGACCGCGACAAGGGCGCCATTGCGGTGTTCTCTGCGGGACGAGCGGTTCGGAGGGCGCCGTGAACTCCCAGTCGGCCGCATGTGGGACAGGCTCTTCTGTAAATACCGAAACTGTCCCTGTACGGTTACTCTGACGTCACTTCCGAGTTTCTAAAGGTCACAGCCAATGAGAGCCCGATGCGTCCGGTATTCTGCCTGCTCGGTAAACACGGAGAGAGAAAAAATATATTTTAGATGCAGAAAATCACAGATATGTTTTAGATAGTTTTACTAAAGTGTTGCACATTTACAGACATTTAAGTGAAAATAAATATTAATTTCGAAAAAGTAAAAAAAAAAAAAAACATGTCAATAATATATTTATCACCCTTTTAATGACAATAAAATTATTTAATATTGACATCTAAAGTCATAACTGAGGAAAACAAATCCCGCTCTGAATTAATTAAAAAGAGGTAATAATCTAAAATGAAATCCATAAGATCACATACAGATATAGAAAAATAAACAAGCTTTGTTTGAATTGTAGTTTAATACAGTAGTGTACAGTTTCTGTGTTCATGTCAAAAATATGTGAACTTTTCTGTACTTTACTATCACTATTTGAATGCATATATTATCACAGAGTAAAAAAGCCCACTCTGTATAACTGTTTCCTCCTTTATCTGCTGTTTACACATCACTGTTTTGACGTGAAAGGTGTTGACTCGTGATAAAGAAAAGTGGGCTGAATGATGGTGTGTTTATTTGCACTGCTTCAGCAGCAAGAAGAACTCTGATGAGGTCTTGTTCAAAGGTTAAATCTGTATTTCATGGGTTTTTGCCTAGTTTCTCTGACTTCCAAAAACATGCATGATCAGTTAGCTAATTTTAAATTGACCATAAGTACATATAAATACACATAACTATTGGGAATTTAAGATCCCATATTTACATATTTGTGCTGTACTGTGACATCAAAACAGAAACCCACAGATTGCAACCAATTATCTTCCTACTGTAAGGTGAAAATCCTAATGAATGGCCAAAAATATGCATGGAAAACATAGGTAGTTATAATTGAGTCATCTTAAAACTACACAAAACATTCTCTCCTGAGTTTCAAAGTTTGTTTAAATATATAGTTTATTCTTCTGTCATCTTACAATCTTACATCTATCATCCACCTATTTTTTATACTAGCTTAGTCCTTGCATGATTGGGGGGTTTGGTTGAGAGAAGGGGACTATCTCCAAATGTTAGTTGTCAAGAAGTTAGGAAGACTCTGGCAGGCTGATAAAAGCAGCATAGTAGAAGTGAAAACAATGAGTAAACCATTTAATACTTTATACAACTTGTACAAGACAAAATCTCCAGTGAAAATTTTGACAACTCAAAGATTTTTTTTTATTGTGGTTGATTTTTACTTTCTGCTTTACCTTTTCGATAGATTACAGATAATTGTCATTACTGACCAACAAAAGCTGCTTATTTCCTGACCACCAACTTATGGTATACCCTACCTGGATTACCCCAGGGTTAGGTTCCCTACTCAGATATGGAAAATTAACTAAAAAGACAATAATCATTCATCTTCACCCAAATATTGCTTTTCAGAATTCCAATTATGGGTTATTATTTTCCACTTTCTATCTGAGAGTTTTAACATTAGTGTTGGAGTTCATTAATTTTGTCTCTGTGCTCCACCAGGTCCATTAACCAGCTTCAGGACCAGACAAGAACCTCTTAGTGTAAATTACCTTGAGAAATAATGAGATTTGGTTGTACATAAAAGCAGGGTTAATGCTGACAAATTATCAAATGTTACAAGTCATACATACAAATGGAAAAGATACAGAGTTACATTCACCATCCAGTGCTGGGGCCACACTTAGCTCACCTTATGGATGTAACCAAGTGAGACAAGGATTGTAGTGCAAGTTTAGCTTTTTATTCTTCTCTGCAATCTGTACCCTCCAAGGGCTGTCTAATCAGTTTCAGTCTGTTTATGTATGCCTAGTGTCAGTCACACAAAAGCATGGTTAAGTAAGCTGCAGCATGTAAGCAGTTAAAAGAGGCTAAGAGAAATAGAGGAAAAGATAGAACCTACAATATTAGATAATGTCATTTGAATACATTTATCAACATGATATGTGAATGTCGACCCTGCTGTCTAAAATCATCCAGGGCTTGATTGGTCCATAGTTAATCTCCAACTGGACTGATAAGAACACCTCAAACTGGGGTAATTATTTTTAACAAAGCCATATACACATTTTACGGAATGGTATTTTTAACACTGCAATTTTTAAGTTATGTGTTGCTGGAAAATATTACTATCCTGTGCAATTATGAGCATGTTTAAACAGAAACAGAGAACATAATGATTTTCTTACCTGGTCATTTTATTCCAAATGTCGCAATGAATTTTGAATTAGCTGAAAAATGTCAAGCTCTGAAATGATTACACATAGTGACTTTTCTGTAGATTTTCTGAAAATCAGTATTGTGTTAAGTCAGAAATGGTAATTTATAAATGAGACTGATTTATTGCAAAATCTGGCATTTTAATTACATAAATTTTGAGGCCACACAGACAAATATGTTTTTTAAGAAGTGCATTAGGCTGCGCAATCAGATACACCCTTGGGACATGAAACACGGCAATACACACATCTGGCACATCTGTTTATCATAAACATTCTTCTTTAGAGGTGACAACTGCATTGTATACTTACTAATTAAACACTGCCATCTGGTGGAATAAGATAAATAGTGCTCTTAAAATAAAACAAATCCTGATTCATTTATGCATTTACGGTTTATTCTTCAAAATTGAGCTAAAAAATGTAGAGCCCAGAGCCAAATCCTGTCAACTTATGTCAGTCAGCGACTACTAAACTTTATAGAACAAGCAACGCAATCCTGGGGGATTTCCATTTAGTGAATATCAGATAAGCTTCCATCTTTATAAAGAAGGCATATTCATCTTTATCCCGACCCACTTGCGACAAAGGTGTAGAGAAAATGGATGGATATTCATCTTTATTTGCATATCTGCTATCACCTAACTGGCGGATTATAATTCACAAACACATATATATTATTATGCAATGAATATCGACAGTTAAGCCATGAACAAAAGAGAGATCGTTTTTTTTTTCAGTGTCATCGAGTTTAATTTTGCCATTATCGCATTATTCAACAAATCAATCTTTAACTAACGTAGATTTTCATGTAAAATACAAACTCAATTTTTGGAAGTGATGTGCTGAATATTCACTCTTGGCCAATGGTGTCTAGCCACGATTTTCGGTCATCGACTTATGTTGAGGGATCTGATTGGACCGCATATGCCATATGCTTGGCAGTGATTGGCCCAATGTTGTGCGTGGTGCGCAGCCATTGGTCGATGGTGGTGGGTTTAACGGACTGGGCACGCTCACTCAGTCGAAATAGCCGCACGCGGTAACTGCTGTAAAGACAGAGCTTCTTGCGCTGTTTCTGCTTCCTTTTGTCTCAGGAGCTGAGCACTCACAGCACCAAGTAGAGCTTTATTTCAAAATGAAACGAGTTTGGGTGGTAGGGCTGCTTTTCTCACTTCTAGCCTTCGGTGAGTAGCGGGAAGTTTTTTTGCTTTTTTTCCATTGTGGCTCACTTGCTGTTGTCCATAAATTTTTTTAGCTACTTTAGCTACAGCAAGGCTAATGGAAACTTGTCTTCGTGCTTTTCCACCTCGTGCTTATTCGTAATAACTCTTTTATTTTCTTTATGCATTAATATGAGTATAAAACCTTAAAAACGGCTTATATTGATAGCTCAGAGCAGCTTCAATGTTCTTTATTCCTTGTTGCCTTTCCAGAAGTTTCTGGTTATGGGAATGAAACCGCACGTTGGCTGCTATGGAGACAGGGAAATCTTAGGGCAGATATGCTTTAATTTGTATATATTTCTCACAATAAAATCTATTCTGATTCGTAACGGTTTTTCTAGAAGTGTCTATTGGCAACGCAATTTATTTCACAGAAAGGCATCCATCCTATCGCAGGCAATCAGACTTTCAAGCTAATTTTGTCTTTTAACTGA
Source organism: Phalloptychus januarius (assembly GCA_902982915.1). Taxonomy (NCBI): domain Eukaryota; kingdom Metazoa; phylum Chordata; class Actinopteri; order Cyprinodontiformes; family Poeciliidae; genus Phalloptychus; species Phalloptychus januarius. The sequence goes on along the minus strand of CADWAE010000471.1, from coordinate 13,204,926 downwards.
TCAGTGTCAACCGTTACAACCGACGCAGATGTATGGTATGACATATGTGACAAAAATGTAACCATATCTTTTCCGTGGCAGCTGCTGTAAAGGCTGAGGATGAAGTGGATGTGGATGGCACAGTTGAGGACGACCTGGGAAAGAGCAGAGATGGGTCCAGAACAGATGATGAGGTGGTGCAGAGGTAGGTGCAGCTTATTTGCTGAAGAAATTGAAAATAGGCCTTCGGAATATGTTAAAATATGTTATTTCCACTTTTAATGTTTCGAACATCAGCACTGAAAAGAATATTTGACAATCAATTATGGGCCGTTTGGTATTACACTCAGTGCTGTTAGGTACTTGTCTTAGAGTTGCAAAAAATATCTTGCATGGCCATTAATAAACGTTACTACCATGCAAATAAGTTTTAACTGCCAGTGCAGCTCTTATAGCTAGGCAAATTGGGAAGTATGCAATAAAATTGTTTAAAAGGTCTTGTGAATTTAGTGCATGAGATATCTACAATCTAAGCAGAAGTGTCCAAAAAATAAACACAATATATCCTCTTTATCACAGAACATTGAGACTTTAAGCAACAGCTTTACTCATTTTTCTGAATTACTGCAAATCCAAAGCTGACACAAATTTTTTTTTTTTTTTTTTTGGTCACACTGACAATCACCCAAATTCAAGGTCAGTTTGACCAACTCGGCTCGAGAGATCATCAGGGCAGACATCTGAGCAGTGAAAGTGTCCTCTTGCTTTGAGCCACTGATGTCTACGTAGTTATAGCTTCTTAGTCCTCGAGAATGTGACCATTACAAGCAACTCTAAACAAGGAGTCCAATTGCTTTCTGTTTATGAACGTTTTAAATCTGCATGCTCTGTTTTGTTTCACTTGCGTTTCTGTGTTTGTGTTCAGGGAGGAGGAGGCTATCCAGCTGGATGGTTTGAATGCTTCTCAGATTAAGGAACTCAGGGAAAAGTCTGAAAAACATGCTTTTCAGGCGGAGGTCAATCGAATGATGAAGCTCATTATCAACTCTCTGTACAAGAACAAGGAGGTTAGTAGGAGAAGGGGAGGGGACTTGTTTGGATTACTGTCTGGGAAATGCTCACCTGTTCATGTCTTTCAGATTTTCCTCAGGGAGTTGATCTCTAATGCCTCAGATGCTCTGGATAAGATCCGACTGTTGTCGCTTACTGATGAAGCAGCGTTGGCAGCAAATGAAGAACTCACCATCAAAATTAAAGTAAGCAGTGAGATAAATGGTATGCAAAGATGTTTAAAATCATCAGTCGAGTCTCTTCAAATGTGATGGCATGGAGAGTACAGGAGTAAATTTTCTACATTTCTCCCCTCACATTGAAGCAGGGAAATGCTACTCTGTTCCACCTGTGTGTGTAAAACACACACACACACAAAAAATTACTCTGAAATTGTTCCCTCACTTAATAAAGACGGATTGGGTTAAAATAAAAAGGTGCTGTAGGTTTTCTGATTTTGCATTGGCCTAAGTTTAAGTATTGAGATTTTCAAAGCATCTGTTGGAATACATGCAAATGAAAGTAATTTGATCATATTGCACCGTTTCAGTTTGAACATTGTATGTAAAAACCATAAAACCTTAACATCTTTGCTTTATCGGAGCTGTCGCACTGTAAATAAGTAAACCTTTTGATACGTCTGTCTTCGTTCTCATTCGCAGTCGGATAAGGAGAAGAACATGCTCCACATCACAGACACCGGTATAGGAATGACCAAAGACGAACTGGTGAGAAACTTGGGCACCATCGCCAAGTCGGGCACCAGCGAGTTCCTCAACAAGATGACGGAGATGCAGTCTGAGGGGCAGTCTACGTCCGAGCTGATCGGACAGTTTGGAGTGGGTTTCTATTCTGCGTTCCTTGTTGCTGACAAGGTCATTGTGACATCCAAGCACAACAACGACACCCAGCACATCTGGGAGTCAGACTCCAACCAGTTCTCGGTCATCGAGGACCCCCGTGAGGACACACTAGGAAGAGGAACAACCATTACGTATGTTTATTGAGTATAATGGCTGATGAATAACTCTGTAAACATTTTACTAGTTGCATAGTCACTACTTGAGTTCTCATTCTGCACTGGCCTTGAGCTTGAGTGTTTTGTCTCTTATTTATTTTTTTCCAAACTCAGACTGGTCCTGAAGGAGGAGGCCTCAGACTACCTTGAACTAGAAACCATCAAGAATCTTGTGAGGAAATACTCCCAGTTCATCAACTTCCCCATCTACGTTTGGGCTAGCAAGGTGATTATTAAATTCTAACACTCATACCTGCTGTTATAAAGATGATGGAGAGTAACTGGTTTTTGTTCTTAACATGCAAGACTGAGACGGTTGAAGAGCCCATCGATGACGCTGAGGCAGAGGAACCAGAGAAGGAGGCTTCTGAAGATGAGGCTGAAGTGGAGGAAGAGGAGGGGGATAAAGACAAGCCAAAGACTAAGAAGGTAACGGCTTAAAGTTGAGTTCTATAATGGTTTAGTTAAGCTGTAATTCTAGAGTTTGTTCTTATTCCCTCCCTTAAAACACCCCAAAGTTAAAAGTTTACTCCTTTATTAGAACTGCTCTAGCTTTGCTCACCTGAAACTCTATTGATCAACATAATAAAAGATTTTTTTTTCCTCTACAAAGTCCATTTAAATTATATGCTACATGTTCAATTTAATTGGTAAAAGGCTCCAATTGACTGTTGGCTGCTAAATTATTCCTTAATATAAAAGGCTGTTTTCTTCCTATCATTTGTTTTTGTTCAGTCTCCTCTGCAGTTTAACACGATTTCACAATCTTTCATTGTGCACACCTTGAACTGTTTAGCTAACCATGTATTGGCATCATGCCACAGTTATCATTACTAACTGTGGCAGTACATACCGGAGGTTCAGGTAGACCATTGGTTTTACAAGAGGTTGCCAACCTTTTGGACTTCCTTGAAATTTTTTTTTTCATATCCCAACATGTCGACACTAAAGAGAACTGTATGTGCAAACTGCTAGCACTTAATTGGATATATAGTTTCCAACCAGAACCAGTTCTTTTTTCCCCACCTGTTAATCTAATCTCTTTCCTGTGTCATGGTGGATTGGTTGGTACCAAAAGTCAGTATTGTACCATTTCTTAAACTATCATTCACATTGTAGGTTGAGAAGACTGTTTGGGACTGGGAACTGATGAACGACATCAAGCCAATCTGGCAGAGACCGGCCAAGGAGGTTGAAGAGGACGAATACAAGGCTTTCTACAAGACCTTCTCAAAGGTATGAACGGTCTACATCTCTCACAAGTGTGAAGCCTTTTTGTATAAAGACCCGGTTAAATTCCAGTCACGTTTTTCTCTCCACCAGGACAGTGACGACCCCCTGGCTCACATCCACTTCACTGCTGAAGGTGAAGTTACCTTCAAGTCCATCCTGTTCATCCCCACATCGGCTCCACGTGGCCTCTTTGACGAGTATGGCTCAAAGAAGAACGACTACATCAAGGTTTGCGAACAAAGCAGAGTTTAGCTTCGACAAACGAGGGAGGGGAAACAAACGTATGCAGGAGTTTGAGATTCATGTCAAAACTTTTTGTCGCACAGCTGTTTGTCAGGAGAGTTTTCATCACTGACGACTTCAACGACATGATGCCCAAATACCTGAACTTCATCAAGGGAGTGGTGAGTTGCTGATGGCTTGTTGGTTTATATGATTTGCTTTACCCTCACTTCCTCTGAGACTAAGTGTGGTCTCCTTTGCCAGGTTGACTCTGATGACCTTCCTCTGAATGTGTCCAGAGAAACTCTGCAGCAGCACAAACTGCTCAAGGTAATCTCAAAGTCCATTGCCGCCTCTACGGTCCTTAAATGAAAAGGCAAAAGAAGTTTGGTTAAAAAAACAAATTTCTCTTGACTCCATAGGTCATCCGTAAGAAGCTGGTCCGTAAAACTTTGGACATGATCAAGAAGATTGCAGATGATCAGTACAACGAAAAGTTCTGGAAGGAGTTTGGAACCAACGTCAAGCTGGGCGTCATCGAGGACCACTCCAACAGAACCCGTCTGGCCAAACTGCTCCGCTTCCAGACGTCCAACAGCGACACCGTCCTGTCCAGCCTGGAGCAGTATGTGGAGCGCATGAAGGAGAAGCAGGACAAGATATACTTCATGGCAGGAACCAGCAGGAAGGAGGTCAGTACTGATGGCATAGAGTGGTGGATTGGAGGGTGTTGAAGTGTTAGAAAACTCACTGAAATGGCCTGTGGCGTCTTGACAGGCGGAATCTTCTCCCTTCGTTGAGAGGCTGCTGAAGAAAGGCTACGAGGTCATTTACCTGACGGAGCCTGTTGACGAGTACTGCATTCAGGCGCTGCCGGAGTTTGATGGAAAACGCTTCCAGAACGTGGCCAAAGAAGGCGTCAAGTTTGAGGAAAGTGAGAAGGCCAAGGAGAAGAGGGAGGCGCTGGAGAAGGAGTTTGAGCCTCTCACTACTTGGCTCAAGGACAAGGCCCTGAAGGACAAGGTTGGGAATTTGCTGCATTGTCGTAGTTATTTCACAGACCAACAGAAATCTTAGATTAGGCTTGTTTTTAATCATCAAAACATTTGCCTCTTCTCAACAGATCGAAAAGGCCGTTCTCTCTCAGAGGTTGACCAACTCGCCCTGTGCTCTGGTTGCCAGTCAGTACGGCTGGTCAGGAAACATGGAGAGGATCATGAAGGCTCAGGCTTACCAGACAGGAAAAGACATTTCCACAAAGTGAGTGTCAACACAGCTGCATGTCAGAAAATACAATGAGGTCAAACGCTTTTCAGTAATTCAACTGAAATCTCATGGATTCGTTAGGTGGAAAGATACTTAAAGTATTTATTTGATAAATCGGGTGAAAACACTAAAATGTTCTTAAAAAACTTACGAGGCTTAAATTGTAGAAGGGATATTTAATGTGAACATATTATGTAGTGGCCCAACCAATCACAGGGTAAGACTCCATATATGATTGTTGTACAACCGAGTCACCCATAAGCTCTCAATGTGGAGTTCAGACCAGTTTTTATTTGTTTATTTTGAAGTGTACTGCGTTCAAAAATGTTAATGGAAAGTTGAGTGGAAGGACAAACTTTAGTAGGAAAAAATTACGTAGGTTACTGAGGATTCTAAAGCCCCATGAGCATTACCAACTCTCTTTGAGAAAATTGAGATGGTATGTACTTCAGCTGGAGTTTGTTCCTAAAGGTCCATGACGTGCAATACATCCATCTAATTCCCTGACAAAACTTTAGAATCTTTGTTGTGTAATTTCTTCTTAAACTTTCCAGCTATTTTAATTATGTGCAAGTGCCTGTAAACCTGTCTTGTTTTTGTTTTATTGCCACTTGCTCACATGCATTGTCGTCTGTTCCTCAGTTATTATGCCAGCCAGAAGAAAACACTAGAAATCAACCCCAAGCATCCCCTTGTCAAGCAGATGCTCAACAGAGTCAATGTAAGCTTCCATATATATATATCCTTCTTACTGATGCATTGTTGGATGTTTTGACGAACATTTGACACCACATCTGACTACTTTTGTTTCTTGCATTTTTAGACTGATGCTGAGGACCAGACCGCATCAGATCTCGCAGTGGTTCTGTTTGAGACGGCAACTCTGCGCTCAGGATACCAGCTGGCCGATACAAAAGCTTACGGAGACAGAATAGAGCGCATGCTCCGGCTCAGCATGAACGTTCCTCTGGACGAACAGGCACGTTCACTGGCTTTTAATTTAATTTTTACTCCCATGTATAAATAATTTGATGACTTGACTGTTGAGGTGCCTGTTAAAAATGGCGTCTTCTCCATAGGTTGAAGAAGAACCTGAGGAAGAGCCAGAGGAGCCAGCAGAGGAAGAGTCTGAAGATAAAGAAGAGGAAGTGATGGATGATGACGATGACGAAACGGTGAGACTTCTTTGCATTGTTTCACATCCTTTAATATGCTCTCATGACTCTGAATGGCAGAGTTACAGATTTCTGTGTTTTACCTTGCAGGCAGAGCCAAAGGATGAACTGTGAAGCACTGAAAAGGACGACATGACAATGGAACTGGAAATTTGAGTTCTTGTTCCATTGCTGCTGTGTTTAATGTTATCTTGAGTGGGGTCCTGGGGAAGGGTTTTTTTTAAGAAGACCATTGTTTGGGTTTTTTGTGTCTTTTTTTCTTTTCTTTTTTTTTTACATTCCTCATGACTGTAAATTTGTTAATATTTAACTGAACTGTTTATGGAAAGATGCAATTCCGTCTATTGATCAAATAAATGTTACCACAAAAATATAATGGTCTGCTTCGTTTTGGAAAACATGATTTAAAAAAAACGTGTGTTCAATGCAGAAGTGAAACAATCTGGTAAAGGCATTTTCATGAAAATGCTTCCAGAAATTTTAGATTTCTGATAACTGACTTGGTTGGATTACAGAAGCTACAATTATTGAACTAAAGAGAAACTCATGTTTATGAAACCGGAGGATCGTGTAGTTTCAAGGCATGCTGCAAATATTTGGTGTAGAGGTGGGTAGAACTGCTAAAGTGTTAAGTATTACTAAAGTAAAATCTATAGGTGAATTGTTAAGAGTATTTTACTGTAATATCTGGCTTAATCTGTGAAAATGACAATTTATATGCAAATTCTAGTATTTTTACAGAATCACCATTTTAAAATATTACCACTGTTTCATAGCATGCAGCTTGTGAAACAAACACAGCAGATGTCAACAGTTCAGAACATGACAAAAGATATCCTCAGAAGTTTTAGAAGAGTTTGTACAATCAGGAAGTGTCCTGTACATTATTGATTGAAAATATCTTTATTCGATTCAGTTTGGACAGCCAGAAACTTTAAATATATATTAAAAAAATATATAATGACACCATGCAACCTTTGACCTGGAGAAACAGACATTGATCCATTTCTCCAGACAGATAAACCTTAGGAGAAAAGTTGTGGGGTTTGGGTACAAAATTTAGCTATGTAGAAACAACAGTCTGCCTATGGGTGATAGAGCAGGACTTAAAGAGACAGTGGCCCAATTTCAAAGCATTAAATTACAAAGTCAATTTTCTTTAAGTCATATTTGCTGTGCATCTTTTTTTACAACAAATGGGGGTAACATGCATGGTTAACTTGGTAGTGTCCTTTTATAGCACAACATTGCTGGAAATCACACACTGCTCCTTTAATACAGTGACAAGCTCTTGACACCATAGTGTTCACCTTTAGTATATTTTAAAAGGGTTTGACTAAAACTGGCAACCTCTTTGTCATATTTTTATTATTTAGAAAAATCTTAACTATTTCTCACACCCTGTAGATGTTATCGCTTCTGTGAAGGGAAACACTAACAGTCCTTAATATTGTAGTGTAATATTACGTCCTCCAGGTGGCACTATAACATGAATGGGATTATGTCAGAAACTAGTCGACTCAAATTACTATAACTAAGCTGGGATATATTACACAGGATCCTGGTACAGTTTCACTGAAATATTTTATGGTATAGTTTACATCTACATTTTAATACTTGAGATATTTTGTCTTTTGAAAAATGATTTAACTTATTATGTAGATGCACATTTATTTAGCCAGTCCTAATGCTGTAATTACATCTAGTCCTGATTAGTTTCAACATATACCAAAAATTCCTAAATTTGTTCTGCTTTTTCACAGCAAATGTAATAGATGGACTGTGATATTTGGCAAATATCCTACTAAAACAGAGAGCAGCTTTTATAAAACATCAGAAAGTTAACAGGCAGACATGCAGAAATAATTGAAAATCTTCACCAGAGTGAGGAAATATCCTGCCTTCTAAATAAAAGGCGACAGATATAGGGCAAAGAAGAGAAGGGGCATCCCGTAAAGCATGGGGGTGTAGAGGACAGACTAGGTACACTTAGAAAACAAACACATATAATATTAACTGTACTTTCAGAGCTTCACCTTATATTCCTAAAAGATTTCTGGGAGTATTTTGTTTTACTTCATGAAGCTCTTTGCAATGGAATACACACCTCATCATTCTGACTTAAAAAGACAGGCCATCTATGCTACTTTTGATCGCTGAGAAAGTACCACGTTCAAGTCAAAATTTGTATTTCTCTGTGTGTGATTTGTGCACTCCTCAGATTTTAACTCACTGTGTCAAAGCCCTAAAGTCAGTGGATTCTTAAAATGTTTTTACTAGATGGTTTTCAGCACAGTTTATTCTGTCTTTTTGTTCTGTAATAAAAGTCCTTGCTGGTATATAGTGTCTGCCACAGAGTCACAATGTCCTAAATGCTCCTGCAGTAGAGTTATTGCTTTCCTGCCCCTGTGATTCCAGGAATGGCCCCAAAACTATCTGCCACTATGGCTTCAGGCTGAAATTTGCTTCTGTGCTTATTTTTGTTTTTCTACATAATTAGCATCTACAGGGCAACATGCTAATTTAAAATTGTAAATTGTGTTAATCCTCCTGCACATTAGTTGCTTTTACTGTTAGTTGTTTGATTTTAAATACCAAACACAGACCATGTACCACTGCTGTATTAGCCCACAGATTTTTGGGATTTGAATGGTTTATTTGAATTTTTTCTCAATGCAGAACACAAAAGCCAGGCTTTTAACTTAGAAATGCATACAAGCTCTCCAGCTGCATAGACCTTCCTCCTTGGTAGAGTTTTGTTGAAATTGTTTCTGCTTTACTTCTTGGACAGCACAGAAACCAGTGGTGTTAAATCCACTTCCACCCATTTCTGATAAGAACTATTCTGAGCACTTTTCTGATGTGGGTGGAGTGGACAATTTCACTCTGCACGGATTAGACAAAACCTACAACTACTGCAAACTACAATCCGAATTACTTTGATTTTTCTTCACATTCTTTGAGGGTTCATAATCTCAAAATAAAATAGCAAGAGTTAACAGGCATAAAAAGTAAACAAAATAGAAAAACAACTGATTTGAGCACTGATGCATTTTTATCAACTCCCATATTATCAATTGCACAATATTTAAAATCGACATAACAGCTTAATTACCGATGTAGAAAGACACACACAGAACATGAGCATGATGTGATGTCTAGTTCTGCCGGCAGGCTCTGACCTCCTGAAAATCCTTGTCTGACAACACGTCGGCTTCTCTTTCCCATAATTTGTATTTTGCGACTGACTGCAGTTTCTGCGCCGCTGCTGCTCATGTACGCAATCCCTGGATAGGTGGTTACCATGGATTCCTGGGTCACATGCGTGGGTTTCCTATTGCCAGAAGCAGCAGAAGATGCTTGGACCAAAAATCCACAGCCATTTTCATTGAAGAAAAAGAGAGGATCCGCTGTGGACGGCTCGCTGACTGACTGACTGACTGACTGGCTGACTTGTGGGGTGGCCAGTCTCTACACCCGGTTATCTTTATTTCCATCTGGAGGAGGGGGGGGGGGACTGCTTTAGCCTTTTTTTGTGTGTGTATGTGTGATATTTTGTAGAATTCGCAGCAAACCGGTTGTGTCCACATCCAAAGACTGAAAACAGGAATGAGTATAGAAATCCCTGAGGGACTGACGGAGCTGTTACAGAGCTTTACCGTGGAAGTGTTGAGGAATCAGCCCAGGGATCTGCTCGAGTTTGCGTTACAGTACTTCACCCGGCTGAAGGACAGCGAGACCAAAGAGGCCTCCTTTGGCAATGACCAAAATTCGGCTCCGAGATCTGGGAAAGCGGTCAATTTCATTGACGAGGCCATGCAGATCGATTCGGAGAACGGGGAGGAGGAGGAGGACGACGACGACGAAGAATTCATAGGTAAGCCGATGTGTTTTTTGACATGGCGCGTATCTATGCATGTTGGTGGTCTTAATGCACGTCGAGACATATGCATGCACGGTGGAGTGCACGGCTGGGAGACGATAGAGACAAGGCGCAGAGATGCTCGCCACCTTGCATCCACCACCTCGCTGTCATTTGCCATATATGGTCAGAGAGGCTGAGAGACGTGCTAAACGTGTCCAGCTCTGCATCTCTGAATCAGGGTTTGATTTGGGTTAAGAATGCATTTCGATAGCAACAGCTGCAGAATGAAGAGGTCTTTCCATTTTTTTTGTGTTGCCTCGCAAGGTCTCTTTAGTGTTTTCAGGCTACGATACACCAGGCCTATTTAACCTCATTAGCCAATGAGGGGAAAGAATATGGAAAAGCACGAGATCTAAGCAACGCGTAGCTTTAAAGGTGACATTTTGTCTGTCCTGAAGTGTGATTGTATTTCAAACATCTGGCTATGCATAGATGCAAGCAGCAACAAACACATCAGAGACGGCATCCCAATGAGTGGTGTGGCTTAAAAGGGCCCCTTGCAGGGCCGGTCCGACAATAAATAGGGCCCTGAATTTAATGCAGGATCCCATTTGCAAATAAAACCACCGACTGCCAAGCACAGTTCTTCCCTCTTCTGGGGTAGAGTTGTAGAAAAGTTTGGTTAAAGGTGCTAAATGAAGACGATTATTAATGACTACAATTCGTCTCAGAAGTGAGGGATGAAAAGGAATTGAGTTGAGTGCATTCTAGTTGCAAGTTGGAAAACAAGAGGAATTTGTTCATTGGTTTGACTTAGTTATAAAAGTCAATCACAGTATTCTGCTCTTAATCCATTCCAATTCACGAACTCCAGGAAAATATTCTAAAATGGAGTGGTTGCTTTTTAGGGACACAAAGCCATTAAAAAACACAAAAACCAAACCCCCCAGCAGAATTTCAAGACTTTACGTGTGCTGCAATGTTAAAACTTCTAAACTAAAACAAAACACCTGCTTTGATTTATTTTTAGGTCTTTGATTTGTTCTTTCTTTAAATATGGGATCCAGGTATTTGAAGTTGGTGCCAAGAGATGATGGATATTCAAACAGGGGCACAACGATCAATAAAAAAAAAAAACATGCAGTTTGCAGAAAATTTTTCTTCAGGCTCAAGCAACAAAAAACATTTAACTACACTTGTTGCAAAAATGCAGAACTCCACATTTTAAACAGTGTTAGCTGTTTAAAATCTTAAATGCTAAACCAAAAAAATTCAAATAAAATTTTAAACATCTGCTATTTTGGGTAGCAACATCTCAATTTAGCTGCAGCTTTCTTCAACTGACCGGCTGTAGTGCCTACATATGTGCAGGCGCACCACATTCATTTGTTAAATTGACGAGTTTTTGGGTCACGCTTGATGATCATTCAGCCAGCTTCCCCTGACCACTGCATGACTGGGAGGCTAGCAATAGATGAGACTTCCTAATATACATTTCATGCTGATCTATTTTCCAGGAGCCTGGCACTTTTACACTGTGTTACATTTGAATGTTTTTTCTTTTTTTTCCCCCTCTCATTGAAATTATTCAAAGACCTAAATCCACTTCAAAGCAGCTGTCCTCATTCAGGTTTTACCGTGATGAATATGGATCCCTTAATGAGTTAGGCTCCGCGGGGGTATTAGCTCTGAAATAACAGCCACCTTTACCTCTTTTCAACAATAGCTTTCAGAACAATTCAGCTTATGATGAAACTGAACATGTGGCTTTTCATTGTTTGCAGCACCAGTGATAAACAGATTCATCAGAAGAGCGTCGGGTGAGTTACAGTTTGCCGCTTGTTAAAGTTGGTTATTAACATCCTGTGGCTCTGGTCTGTGTCGTTTCTCGGAGAATGGGGAGCTTCTCTGACAAATGAAAATATTTTTTTGCCAGCTGTCTTTTGTCATCGTCTCCCTCTTATTACAATAAGGGTGATTTGTAAGAGGCTGTGAAGCTGCTCTGTCTTGAACCTGGTTTATTATGTCAGTGAGTGACGTGGGTGAGGAAATCAGGACAAGTGATGCTTATAATTATCTCTCGCTCACAACAGTGGGGAAAGGTTGTGGCTCTGGTGGAATGATGGCTGCAGTTTTGCTGATATGAAACGTTCCACTTGTACTTTGTTAAGCCATAATCATTTCGGATAGGCTAGTGTTGAAGCTAGAAATGAAAACCATGTATAATTGGACTTGCAAAAACAATTTCATTCATTCCTTATTGTGAAATTTTTGTTACAAGACTGTAGAAAACGTTTAACAAAATGTTGCTGTTGAATTCTGTTTGAAATATAGCACAGTTTACCCACAATGCCTTGTAAAAGTATCCACATCCCTGGAACATTTGACTTGAGACAAACACAAGCCTCAAAAAGGAAGTTTAAATAATCTCAAATTAACTTGAGCTCACCATTCCCACTTTGAAACATGGTGGTGGCAGCATTATGCTGTGTGGATATTTAGGATTTAAATACGAGGATGTTTGTCAGTTAATGGAGGGATGCACAAAGCTACACAGTTCAAACCCAGAGAGTTTCCCTTTCCAGCAGGTCAAAACTAAAGAAATGAGATACAATACAATGCAAAACTTATAGTCATAGACAATAAATCAGAATATGCATTCAAATGAGGCTTGTTTGACAAATTAAAAATAACTTAAAAATAACCTTGATGCAGGAATTGAACATCCATCTGTAAGCTACGTAATGTGTTTCAATTAGTTGTTAAGTTCCTGAAATAAATGGGCTTTTCAGTAACATTCAGGTTTTTTATGGGTTTGTATTAACGTGTTGAAATGGCCCAGCCAAAGTCCAGACCTAAATCCAACACGACTCAAACATTCTAGCCCACAGATGCTCTCCGTTTAATCTGATTCAGTGTGAGATATTTTGCATAGAACAATGGACACAAGAGTCAGTCTTTACATTTGCAAAGTGGGTAGAGACGTCTGCAATTACAATAAAACTAAATTTGACTCCTTTGGCTTATGACAGATGTATGCCATACTTTCTGTTTGTAGAAAAATATAAAAACCATATATAATTTCCCTTACACTTCATTATTATGCACTCCTTTGTGTTGGTTTGTGAAATAAAGTGAAAATAAAAAACAATGATGCTTGTGGTGTAATGGGACAAAATCTGAAAAAACCAAAGAACTGTGAATACGTCTAAAAATTACCGTATTGCATTCAGAGGCATGATAACAAGACAGGGGAACAAAGCTATTTGTCTTTACTGTGTACAGTATTCTGTACAAATATGATTAAATGCACCTTATAATATAGTGAATGTGCTTTGAGATCGACAAAGCACAGCATAGATGTGACAATATTTTCCTTTGTTGGTGTCTGTGATCCAGTGTGTGCAGAGGCGTTCAACCCTGACGAAGATGAAGACGATAAAGAGCCAAGGGTAAACGCCAATCCACACAACAATCATATAATATATATATAATTTCTCTTAGAATCGGAAGTCATTTTGGTGAAGAATTTGATTTCTTTATGTAATCATTGACCACTGTAAGGCAGTCCCACAGAAACGCCTTTCGTCTTGCAGGTTACCCACCCCAAAACTGACGAGCAGAGGCAGAGACTACAGGAAGCTTGCAGGGACATTCTTCTGTTCAAGAACTTAGATCCAGTGAGTACATGACATGGTCCAGCAGATTTACGTTGCTTGTTTTTCCTCCCTGCGTCATTTCAACCAGTGGTCAGCTGTTTAGGTTGAAATGTAGACTTTTCCTTTTTCAAACACAAAAACACTGAAACAGCTTCATGTTTCTCTCCTACTCAGGAGCAGATGTCTCAGGTTTTGGACGCCATGTTTGAAAAGTTCTGCACAGAGGGAGAGCACATCATTGATCAAGATGATGACGGGGACAACTTCTATGTCATCGAAAGGTGCTACACGTACTTACTTTTAAATGATTAATTGTGTCTTTCTATATTCTTTTTAATTGTTTATTTCGTGGTTTTGCTTTCGGTCAGTGGGACGTTCAACATTTTCGTGAAGATTGAGGGCGCGGAGAAGCTGGTGGGCTCCTATGACAACAAGGGCAGCTTTGGAGAACTGGCGCTGATGTACAACACCCCGAGGGCGGCCACCATAATTGCAACCTCGCCTGGAGCCCTTTGGTGCCTGGTGAGTAAAATATTACGCATCCGTGCAGGAGCACAGCTGGCTGCTGCTTGCTCAGGTTTTAACGACATACGCTGTGCAGTCAACTGGCACAGTTTAAATAAACACCCAGGCTGCTTGTGGTTGTGCTGCAGCATGGTGCTACAGATGGAAATGGCACCGTCAAGATTGGGTAACATAATGTACAGTTGAAGCATTAACTGACACAATCTCTGTTTCTTTCACACTGTTTGAAACTTTTTGACGTAGGTTAGTTGGCATTAACCAAACTGTTCCTGTTTGCTAAATTCCAAAAAAGATTCTACTTTGGTCAAACTTTTACGTATTCTTTCACAAAATCTAAAAACAGTTTGGACCCGAGTGAAGTCTGTAGGTTGTCTTTGTCCATCCACACGCTTTTAGCTGTTCTGAAAAAAACTTAGCTGATCTGAAAGAGGAGAGGGAGAAGAAAGACACATAACCGAAGTGAAAATCTGTTTTCATCTGAATGAAATCTAGTGGATGTGAGAATCAGACTAGAGGAGTAATATTACTGCTTGATAAGAATTTACATATTCATTAAGAGCTAATGAAATTGTGGAAATCACTCAATAGAATTTGGATGTAATTTCGTCGCTATAAAGTTTCCTGTGGCCAGATGAGCAGCGCGACGGTTCGGTTGCAAGAGAAACATCCCACTTGTTCCTGACTCAGCGAGGTTTGTGTCCTTAAAGAGCAGCTAGCAGCTCTGTTATGTCATCTATGGCAGACATTGACGCTGAACCCTCTGCTGACCTGAGAGTCTCAGAGTATGCAGCTTAAGCTGCGAACGACCAGGAGCTCCTTTTTTCATGATGCAGCCAGCTTTGTTTGGGGATGAGCAAGTGGTGCCAGAGAGTCTCTGAGCTAACAGAACATTACAGTGGACATGTTATTTGGCGTCGGCTGTGCACTAGTACTTACCTCTTTATTAAGGCTTGTGGATTTTGAGCCTGGCTAGAGGAGGGCGCCCTCTGCAGCTAATGATACTTCCTACATGTAGTTCAACTATTTTATGCTGACATCTTATTCTTTGAGCAATATTTGACGTCTTAAGACACTGGGACCGTACTGCAGACAGATGGCACAAGCAGGAGGAACATCTGAGTGCATTGTTTCTTTTTATCATTTGAATAAATGCTTTTCTTGCAAAAAAAAAATAAAAAAATCACAAGCTCATTTTGACACCTAATGCATATTGTGGTTTCATAATAGCTGGTGTCTGAAAAAGCAGCAGAACAGTCTGGAATTGTAATAATAAGAAGCATAATGATATATTTACCTCATGAAATGACAGGCTGCACGGGCCCTTTGCAGAATTTGATTTGGAGACTTTCCAGTTAAGATGATTGTCCACCAGCCACAAGTCAATTACATATTGTCAATGTTTAAGTGTTTCTGCAATTCTACTTTTACCATTTTGTTTTAAAGTTAACCAGTGGGTCAACAACTGATACCTATTTTACATGTTATTTAAATGCTTTATTGTCATAGTTTCATTTTCACATATTCCATCCTTCTGTCTATTATTTATACTCACTTATACTTGAAAGTGCACACCCTACAGGTTCCTCCGCCTTGCGCTCTGCTGCACTGCAGCTCCGCCCTCCACAGCAGATCATGCTGAGAACTCAAGAAATTGTTAGTTTTCCTGTAACGTTGGGTTGTTTCTCCATCATTAGCACAGCTGCAGCACACTGGCAGTCATGAGCTTCAACAGTGGTAGAAGCTGAATGGGGGAGCAGTGGGAGCAGCACATACATGAGCATGATTGACAGTGTTAAGACCTTCCTCCTACACTTCCTTTTGGTTGCTTATGACAGGGAGAAGTGTATTTCAACATTTAGCAACTTGATCACTGGGAGGAGCCAGAGAATTTTTTTTTTTTTTTAAATCTGTCCCTGTCAGGTCATTGTGACAATTTTAACAAACGTAAAAAAAAATTACATTTTTAAATACAAAAAAAAAACCCCCATCCCACCTGTATCTGCAGACATGAATAAAAAGTTATTTCATTTCAAACTTTGTTTCAGGATCGTCTTACATTCCGGAGGATCATAGTGAAGAACAACGCCAAGAAGAGGAAGATGTACGAAGCGTTCATTGAAACTCTGCCCCTACTCACATCTTTAGAGGTCAGCTTTGCACCACAGTGTCAAAGAGAGCGCACCACGGACTCACGGTGAAAGTGTTGATAGAATTATGTCTTTTCAGGTGTCGGAGAGAATGAAGGTAGTAGACGTGCTATCCACCAGGGTGTACAATGACTCACAGCAAATCATTGCTCAGGTAATTCGTCTCTGTGTTTTTAGTGATTTTGTCCTCTTGTTTTGCACTTGCAAAGTCTGAGTCCGCTTACCTGCTTTGCTGTGTTGCAACAGGGTGATTTAGCGGATTGCTTTTACATCGTTGAGACCGGCCAAGTTAGGATCACCATGAAAAGAAGCCGGGTAATTTTGGATGCTTTAAAATGATTTCCGTGTCCACTTTGCTTTTCAACCTGACAACTGGGAGCATAAGCTCAAAGCGTGTGCTGGAAGCCTGTTTTCTGTTCTGCTTTCTTAACCTTGTGCTTTTTGTTTCTCACAAGACAAAAACAGACGAGGAGGAAGAAGAGGAGGTCGATATTGCCACGTGCACGAGGGGCCAGTATTTTGGGGAGTTGGCTCTTGTCACAAACAAGCCCAGAGCTGCATCGGCATATGCTGTGGGGAGTGTCAAATGCTTGGGTACATTTTGTACACTTCTTTGATGTGCTGTATTTAGGGGTCGAGGCAGCCATTCATACTCATCCTTCTGCTATGCCTAAAACTGTTTGTGCAGAATTACTCATAAGACAGGAGATATTCTTAAGAACACTCAGACACCAAAAACACAGATGACTTTGGCCACAGTGTCCCGTAGAAGTATTGATACCGTTTGAGCTTTCTTACATTTTCTAACATCACAACCACAAAGTTCTGTGTCTTATTCCAGTTTTATAAGCAAAATCAACACAAAGCACTGCATAATTAATAAGTAAAAGGAAAATACTTTTTTGAAATTGAATCTAAAAAGTGTGGCATGAAGATATTTTCCCCTCCTGAGTGACTATTTTGTGGAACTGCCTTTGACTGCACATCTTTTGAGGTTTGTCTCCATCAACTTCTCTGGAAAAATACCTCAAGCTCAGGCAGACGGGGAGCATCTGTGAAAACAATTTTCAAGTTTTTCCACAGATTATTAACTAGATTTAGGTCTGAACTTTGACTGGGCCATTCTAATTAGACTTTCATCTAAACCATTCCATTGGCTAAAGGTTTGGGGGTTGTCCTAATGAACAGTCAACGTCCACCCAAATCAACCAACTATTTTAATTAGCTGATCAACTTTTTATTTCTCTACCAAAGACAAACTGTCACCATGTTTTATGTCTATTTAATAGTGCATCAGTGTATAAGGTACTTTTGAATTTGAATTTAAAGTTTACTTTAAACACGGTGATTCTAGTAAGGGGAAAGGGCTGGATTTATGTTAATACAAAAAACACATGTCATTATTTTCCAAGTAAACAAATGCACTACCATCCGTTGATTTATCCTACAAAATGTATTGAAGTTCAATAAATTGAAGAAGCATGAATTTTTGCTTGGTGTTCTGTGAGTAATTCATCGAAATGAACTTTATTTTTTCATCTTCCCCAGATAGAGAAGATGACAAATCTTGCTTCAATAGCAATTTAAGCAAGATAAAGCCAATTTATTTGGCTTTACCCCAATAAAAAAAACTTTTATAAAATTTACCCTACATAAAGACTTAATGTTTTACATGGCCTTTGATAAGTCCCATAAAAATCAAATCTGTCTTTTTGTCTTTTTTTTCTAAGTCATGGATGTGAAAGCGTTTGAGAGACTCCTCGGCCCTTGCATGGACATCATGAAGAGGAATATCGCTAATTACGAGGAGCAGCTGGTGGCCTTGTTTGGAAGTAGCGCTGAGATTGAGCAACAGAGTGCATAAAGCGACTCCAATGAGCCATGAAGGAGACAGCGGAAACAAAAAAAGAAGAAAAAATTCTCACTGTGGATGTTTTCCACAACACTATTCAAAACAGAAGAAGAAATGTGAATATCCACTACAACACATTTGAGTGTCTTACAATTAAGACTCAGAAATGGCCCGTGATAGTAGAGCGTACGACAGAAAGTCGCAACCTCGGATGTTGCTTAAAGCCTGTTTTATTACATTAATCATGACTTTCACTGTAAAGAATATGTGTGCATTTTACTTGTCAGTGCTTCACCTTTTTTGAAAACCGAAACACTTTGTTATGCCTCACCCCATATTTTTTGACAACGATATTCTGATAAAAAAAAAGTGTATTGTTGCTTGTAAATTTCTACATTTTACCAGTCTTAAGGACGCCAATGCTGATTTATGTTTGGATAATCATGAGCAATTTTGACACACTACCTTTCTCAGTAGGAAAAGCCCACATGAACTACAATGGCATGGAAAAGTATTTGCCTTCTTATGGATTTCTGCTTATTTCACTTCTTTTTGTCGGACGCAAATGTTTTAGATATTGAAACAAATTTTAATATCATGCAAGGATAGCCTAAGTAAATCCAAAATGCAGTTTTCAAATGGCGACTTCATTTACTTGGAGAAAAATCTCTCCAAACTCAATGGCTCCTATGCAAATAATAAAGTAACTGCTTCCCTTTCTATCCCTGCATTAGCTGTAATTAACTACGTGTTCTTTTAATGGACCTAACTACTACCAGAGGCAGTGTCTGAAAACAAGAGAGTCATAACACACAAACGCAGAAACTTTGAACAATTGGGAACTTTCAACATGTCTACCAAAACTACATTGAGATTTTCCTTCAGCCCTTGACTGAGGCCTCTCTTGCAGTTCATCATTTAACCATAAGAAAGAGACAGGGAAAAAATGTCATCCTTGAAGGTTTCCAAGGCCAAAGCTCCATCTCTCATTTGCCAAAAGTATCTTAATAAACCCAAAGACTTTCGGGAAAGTGTTTTATGGACTGGTGAGAGAAGAGCAGGACAATTTTTGAGGATGTGTGTCCTGTTAGGTGTGACGTAAAACCGGCACAGCAGTTTGGAACACTGCTGTGCTTCTAACACTATCAAACATAGTGTTAGAAGTGTGATTCTCCGGGGCCGGGGTTTGCTTCTTTAAAACCAAGATTACGTCCCTTACTTAATGGAAACATGAATTCTGTGAAACCTTTTAATGTGGTTAAATTAAAAGAACTCTGCAACAGCCAACCAAACTTGTTGCACAGAAATGGTGTGACAGCAGCAGTTGTCCCAAAGGGCGGAACAAGAAGTTTATTAGGTTTTTTTGGGGAACTGCTTTTTCACATGAAGCCATTTAATTTTTTACAGCTTTTTAAAAAATGATTTATTCGTAAAAACGTCATTTGAAATCTGCCATTTGCATTTTATTCACTGTATCTCTGGCACATCTTAAGATTTGTTAATCTGAAACATTTAGGTGTGATAAAAAAGCAGCAGAAGACGAAATGTGCAAAGGGGTGAATACCTTCAAATGCATCGTGCTGCATTTCTAAATCCTTCATACTGTGTTAAGAGCAGAACTGAGTTCACATTTATACTCAAGTACATTTTTGTTTATCAGCAGATTACAACTCTTTAATCTGATAAACAGTATTTTATTCTTCATAAGTGTTAGTGGCTCTTTGTCGAAATTCTCTGCTTTTACAACAAAGCCAACGTCAGAGGGAGAGATAGCTGATAGTTTTGTAAGAATATACAACACATTGCTGTACTATTTTGAAACTGAGTGTTATTATATGGTGTAGGCCCACTTTTCATTTAAGATATTTCTCCACTGGATTGTAGTCATTGTAGGCAGTGTCTTGAGACAGTTTCCTTTGCTGTGTTTTAATGTGAGATTTAGCTCATATTTTTTGTGTAGGAAAAATATACATTATTGCTGTCTACCTCTGCCAACGACAATTTTTGCATATACCTGCCGAACAGGAATCAAAAAGGGGTCATTTTCTTCTTCCCCCAACTAATCTCTCTCATTTTTTTTGTTTTCTGTAACAAAGTTCTTCTGTTTTTTGTTTTTTTTTGTTTTTGTTTTTTTGTTTTTGTCTGCAGTTGAGTTTAAAAATGCAGATCTCCAACCTTCTTAGTAGCACTTTTATTTTTTAAGGCAAGACCACAACATTGGCCAGAAAAAAAAACAAAAAAACAATTAAATGTCTCACTTTTCATGTCATTAAAGAACATTTTATATTTCTGTGTGACACAAGATTATTTGTTGTTACCCATAATTTCAGGGCATTAATCAACTCAACACCAGTGTTTCTGGGGCGTGGGTCGCCCCAGTTGTTCCTGTGGTATTGGGGCATGAGGGCTACAAAAAAACTAAGGTTTTCCAGCATCATGTTTGAAAAAATATGGGTAGAAGATGCACTTGCAAAGACACAAAAGGTCACAAGCGAACATAAAAAATAGACAAAAATAAAACATTTTTAAATGTAAAATGCAAAAGCTTTCAGTTCAGCAAGAAAAAAAGAGGTATATCATTGTATTTGTTTATTTAAATCTATATTATCCTTAATATTAACGACCGTGTCAAGGATGAGTCATTCTAATATGACTCATCTGGGAAATTAACATGCTGAGGATCTAGGAATTATTACTGCGATATACTTGCAGTTAGGCCAGTGATTTATGTGCTTCAAATGTGCTTGAAGATTATAAAGTTTAAATTATTTTTTTTAACTACTTAACACAGAGTATATTTTATTAGGATGGTGGTAAAAAATAGCAAAACCTAAATGCAGTTTAAATAGATTAAAGCACTGGTACATCTCAGTAATAGGATATCATGAAAAATTTAATTTATTCCAGTAATTCAGTTCAAAAAGTGAAGCATACAGATTTATCACACACACAGAGGACATATTTAATTTTTTATTTCTATTAGATTTGGTAGGTTTGCCTGTAGTAAAAATCTGAAATTTTGCTTACATAAATATAAATTGCTTTTTAATAGAGTTATGACCTACACTCATATGAAATATAGGTGTTGGCAACTTTCATTAGGAATTTAAGGTGTAAAATGTTGTTGCTAATGACAATTGCTACAGCTAGAGATAAGAATGTGAAGTTGAGTGGAAGAAAAAAGTGACAAAGTCTGAGGTGTGTGATTCAGACACACCATCTGAATCATCCTACCTAAAAAGAAAAAAACCTTGCCTGTTGCTGTACAATATAAACTCAGTGGTCCAAAGTCCTCTATTTGGATGTAAGTAAAGTCTGAATCTCATTTGGAAATCAAAGCACCGGAGTCAAGAGGCACTGAATTTGCCCACTTTTTAAAAAAGCACCAATTCTTGCTATTAACACGGTCTTCATGGCCTGTAATTGACAATGAGTGTCTTGTTTTGAATTGAATTGCTAAAATAGAATGGAAAGGCAATATAATAAAAAAATGCATGAAAATTTTTGATGTATTGAAATTCACTTGCATTTGCTAGATCTTGCACACACACAGACAAAAACAAAACGCCTGTAGGAACATACCATCGCACTGTAGTGGAAAACCGTAATACGCAGCATTGTAGTGAAAAACTACCCGTGTATTGTTCATGTTATTGCCAATCAGCTGTTACTGGGCAGTAACAAGCACATACTTTCAGCCAATCAGAAAATGATCAACAATCTCAGCTCCGCCTTCTTTGCTTTGCACCGTTGTATCAGCCAATAGAATCGCCTCTTTCATGACACCGATACTCTCAAAGGCCAATAGGAGGCGTCCTCTGGAAGCCCTCGTTCCCACCCCTCGACTGAAAGCCACAGAGTTTCTTGATGGCGATAGAAAGAAATGGTAAGTGGAAAGTTGAGTACTTATTTTCGAAGAAATAATGGTTCAAACTAAGTTTTGACCGGACTTTTATGACATCTACGTGTTTGCAGCCTTGGCGCGGTGTTTCAGTGGGGTTGTCACGGCTTTATTTCACGGTAAATGACAGCTTGAGATCGACTATGTTTTTTTCTCTTTTCGTTGTGACGCTGGCTGTGTTGGTCATAAGAAGTCCATCCGACAGCTGCTTCGTGAAATAAAGCGAATAATTGAATTGATAAAAATTCACATTAGCCGAGTAAAAGTGTGATTTGGATTTTAGTCGATGTTTTTGTGTCATTCATTTTGACCGCAGCAGAGGTTGCGTCATGTCTCAACTTGTTGACATTCTTTTGTTTACTGTGTTAGACCCGAGCAGACTTATTAGGGTCTCAGTAGATGCGCTTTACTTCTGCCTTTATGTAAAAGAGGACTCCAGAGGCCGCTCGATAACCTCGTCGTTTTCAACATTTTTAATGCTTTTACAGCGTTTAATTAACAATATGCCATCAATGAATCCGCGTTTATAAAAGCGAAGTCTGGGTTTTTCCTCTACGCGGAGAGCAGAGGCTTGTTCCGTGCTGCTGTGCAAGCTGATTCATTTTGGCGTAAGCAGCTTCCTTTGTAATAAAGACGGTTTTGCTTTGCTGCAGCGCTAATAGAGAAGGCCTAATTATTTTTAGAGTTTATAAAACATCTCGTGTTGTCGTCAGTGGCGTTTTCCTGGTTCTGCTTTTGAGTTTCAAAGTTTCGCTAAACCGTTTTTAAGACCATTTTCTGTTATTTAACTCTTCAGCTGCGTAGTCATGAATGAATGAGCTCTGGTGCGCATGCGCCAACCCCCTCTAAGTTTATAAACAAGGCCTCCACGCAGCGGGTCACATGACCAATCATAGAGACAAAGGATTCCCTAAAGACTGCCCACACGTTGCTTGATACTCATGAGTGAAATGACATTCGTGGCTTTCAGACACTGGAGCATTTTTTTCAACATGTCGTTGACATCCGATGCGTAAAAGGTATAAATTCAGAAACATTTCAAACAGAGTTGAGTGTAATCATTCAGATTTAGCCTTTGATTATATTGTATTTGACAGAATTAAAACCCAGCAAGCAAGGTTTAATGTGCATCTCTTTGAGGATTCCTTAACATATCATTTTTAGATGTCTCAAAGTTCATAACATTCCCAAATCTGGTTGAAGGAGGCTGAAAGCTGTTTTCTGTAAAGCTTTCCTGTTACTTGCAGATAAGTCTTGCTCTCACTGGCTGAATGAAACAGACATGTCTTGACATGTCATAGAAAATACAAAAAAGGTCTCTACTACCTTTTTACTTAATCTAAAGGCCACTTCTTTGGTGTTGAAAATGAGATTTTTGAGTTTCCAAGCTAGTAGTTCCAGATTGGTCACTGAAATCTTCTGATTTGGTCACTGAAATCTTCAGCCAGTTTCAATAGACCCAATTTAGTCCAAAATATCCCTGTCATTTATTAGGATTCAGATCCAGTACATTCTAATTCAAGCCATATTATAATGAAATACATAGGTTCATTATACTTAATGGCAAAAAGCAAAAACAAAACATTTACCGGTACCAGCAGAAATCCAGCTGATTGCATTGATTTATCGACTTTAACTAAGTGTTTTTTATTTCTCCTTTTTTTTTTTTTTTACCCCAACCAGCTGATGTTGCCAAGCATGAAAGCTAAGTAAGTTGCTTCACAATCTTTGCTGGAAAACAAGAGGAAACTGCTCACACAGAGAATGGACGAATCGTTTGATCCACTCAAGTGTAATGAGGACCTGCCTTCCTCACCTGGTTGCCACATGGAATACGGTGAGATGCTGAAACAGCAAGATAACATTTATTTTCTACTCTTTTCCTTCCTTCCTTCCTGCCATATTTGGGCTGAATCTCATTGAAATCCTTTCTTCAGACGACATGCCTGAACTGCAGGAGGTGGAGGAAGACCAGAGGTCTCAGGGCTTATTTCAGGTCGGAGCCGTGTCCCACCAGGAGCTCGGCTGCTCCCCCAACACCAACTGGCTTGCCGAGTTAGCCAACATCGCCACCAGCCCCCAGAGCCCTCTGCTGAAGGATGTGCCACACAAGAGGTTCAGATACATTTGCTCGGACTTGAAAATCAGATTTATGACTCTAACCTGCTGATACACTAATAACCATACTCCAGTACACCCACAGGGGAGTTTTTAGAAAGCAGGATTGGCAGGTTTGCAGTGTACTTCTGAGGAGTTGATGTATGTGAGCACTTCTGTCAGATTCATCATGATCTAGAACTGCAAAAAATAAAAAAGCAAGATATTTAGTTTAAGCTCTTTTCAAATTAATGTTTCACTTTAAATCTACACAGTATCGCTTGCACAATCTGTGTAGCTTTGGTGTTGTGTAAAAAAGAAAAAAAATGGCACTGCAATTGTATATTAAGCATGAAAAACATCTATTTACATTTATCTCAATATCAATTCCAGATCATCTCCAGTTCACATCTTTGGCAACAGTAACAGTTTACATTCCTATGCCCGGCCTCCGTTAGCCAGCAGCGCGCCTAGCCCTTCCAGAGGCCACCTCAGGGAGCGCAGACGCGTCAGGGTAACCTCTCCACACGAACCTCCAAAGGACAATTTCCTGCAAACCCCTTAATATTTAGGCTGTTTACTTATTCCTAACCACTTGAGAATTACACTTCTTATCCACGACAGGCCAGCAGCGAATCAGAGTCCGGGGTTTTCTCCATGTCCTCGTCGTTTTCTGATGACGAAGACATGGCGTGGTCTCATTCCTGGCCATCCACAGCCTGGCATTGCTTCCTAAAAGGTGAATGCATTTGCACACACGTTTACAAAGCCTTGCAAAAGCACTCGCACGTCTTCAATGTACGTTTTAGCATTTTATCGTGTTGCCACAACAAGCTCTAAATGTATTTTACTGGGACGTGGTGTACTAAATTAATGCAAATTATTTGGAGAGGTAGAAAACGTATGAATGGTGTTATGGTTGGTTTACAAAATAATAAAAAAAAAAAATACAGCATTCAAATACGAATCAAGTTGGAGTTTTAAATTTGTGGAAAAAGACCCAACAAATCGTAATTTTCTTCCAGAGATTGAAAGGTGCTGCTTTCTGTAGGTCTGTCACATAAAGCATACTGTAGTCTGGGGCAGCGAGGTAACAAAACATGAGCAATACCTCATATTTTGTGCACACAAACGCAATCAAATCATATGAAACTAAAATATCAACTTAAACAAGTCATTTCATTTGAGAAAATACCCAGGTTGGTTTGAGTCAGACTCTTTATGTCCACGTAGCACTGATAAGCAAAGTTTACTCCACACTCTTGATTTGAGTATTTTTGGAACAAGCAGATTTGTTAAGCCTTTCCAACTTCTAGTGTTCGAACAGCTGTGCTGCATCTATTTACATGGATTCTGTTTGTTGTGGTCTTTTTTCATCCGCTTACATTGTTGTGCTGATGATTCAGGGACCCGCCTGCGCTTCCACCGAGGTCCGAATGTGGAATGGCAAGAAGCTGATGAGCTGGGGGATTCAGACGACGACTCTGATGATGAAAACATGTCACAGTCCTCGTTCTCTACCAAAGTAAGGCAGTGCACACCTCAAGGAGTGAGATGTTTCTGAATTTTCTAACTTTCCCTGAACTGGCCACTAGATGGCAGACAGGTTGCCTAGGAAAAATGCAATAGTTGAGTAAATGAAACCTAAATGATTTGCGTTGATGATCCCTTGACATAAAACCAGAAACAAAAACAAAACATGATGCTAAGTTGTTTCTAGACCAGTTTGCTCATTCTGCTGGTAAATAACTCTCTTATTGGCTATTTCGTTCATTTACAGAGATTTGGCTCAGATGGACTTAAACTTGTAAACCATGAGGATACAGTATCCTTTGGCCAGGCTGCTCTCAAGCTGACCTTTGATCCCGGCTCCCCAGAAAAGGGTCTCCTCACAGCCGAATGCAGACTGGATCACCCGTTTTTTGTCAAGAACAAAGGTACTGCTGAACGTTTTCTACAGTATTTGATGGCCAACAATAAAAATTAATTATTCTAGTCTTTTCCACATTGCAAGCGTATTAATGCCCCTTAAACATTTTTGGATTTTAACACACTACAAATGAGAACATCTGTGCATTTTATTGGGATTTTATGGGCTCAACACAAAGGTGCATACTTTTTAATAATTTAAAAAAAAAGTATTTATTTGGCCAAATTCAATGCTGCCATTTCAGTTTTCCACCATTCTGCATCTCTAGTTTAGATCACAGCACATTCATCTGTTTGATTGGCCCAGTCAAAGCTTAATTTGGGCAACATAAAGTACTTTGAAATTTGTGATATCACTGAGCACCGATGTTTGACAAAATATAATTTGCTTCCTGCAGACTTATTGTCTGGGTTGTTTTGTTTGAAACAGCTTTAGATTCCTGTTGACTCATCATCTGTTTCTGTCAGGGTGGTCTTCGTTTTACCCAAGCCTTACCGTGGTGCATCATGGGATTCCTTGCTACGAGATGCAGCTGGGGGATGTGTGCCTGCCACCAAACCACCCAGATGCTATCAACTGTGACGACTCGGTCGTCTTTGACACTTTCAGAAGGTATGCAGTTTATATTCTTATTTTCATTTCCATAAGTCAACACCTGCTCTGCTTTTATGGTTACACATGTGAAGCATTTCCAGCTTGAAAAATTACCTCAGTGAGGCTTATTTTGAATTACTGTTGCATTTTGTTTCAATATAAGTGCCTTTTTTTTTTTTGCAGCTATGACTTCACCCCACTAGATTCCTCAGCAGTCTACGTTCTCAGCAGCATGGCCCGTCAGCGCAGAGCCTCCATGTCCAGCGGGGGCGCTGTCAGTCCAGACTGCGATAAGCTGGAGCGCTCCTGCTCCCCACAGTCCTCCAGTAGCAAATCCCACCGGACCCACCACTCGGGGACAGCCAGCAGTGCCACGCCTACGAAATGCAAGCGGCCAATGAACGCCTTCATGCTCTTCGCCAAGAAGTACAGAGTGGAGTACACGCAGATGTATCCCGGAAAGGACAACAGGTTAACTTTGGCACATAGGGTCCAAATTATTCTCTCAGTGTTTGACAGCGAAGAAGTCTTCACCTTCATCCGTTTTAAGTTACAACTTGAGCAGTCTCTCATTTACCTTAGAGTCAGTGCTGAGCAGACCCCCACTCCCTAAAGGGCCTGTTTCTGATTGAAATGAATTAAACAAGCGATTAAAGAATAACTTTAAATAAGTTATTACTGTCTAAAGCGACTCTATATATTGAATCACATCCCCTATTGCAGTATTAATGTGTGCAATTTCACACTTCCTTAGAAGATGAACTTGCACTGTTTTGATGCAGTATTTAGTGGCTTATCATATTTCAAGTTGGATGGATCCTTATTCTTATTCCTTATGTCAGGATTATATCAGGTCTTCAGAGTGAACCTTATGGGTCCTTTCTGTCCACACCTGAGAAGAAATTTAGTGCGAAAGATGCTGAAGCTCATGATGATGACATTATGATGGCATGAAAAGATGAGAAAAATCTGGATTAGTAACAATTATTATTGCAAATTAACCAGCTACTTTATGGTTGACCTAATTTATGCAGCCTTATCACACTGTAGAAAAGTCTGGGTTTTCCCAGACATTAAAATTTGTTTGGAATATTTCTGTTGGACACAAGGACACACACTTGATTTTAACCTTTAGAAAACAGTGAAGTGGTAATGGAGATAAACCTGTTTTTGGTTTTTATACATAAAAAAATATATTAGTGTTTTTATATCTGCACATTTCCAGCTTTAAGCGTTTCTGCAGACGGCAGTAGGACCACAGGTTATCTGTCTCCTATTCAACTGTTGAAACATATTGGGAGTATTAACAAATATTTAAACATTTTTAATAAACGTTACATTCTCCAGTTTTAAAAGTAGAGCTGGAAACCTAGAGAATCAATACTCTGAACACTACAGTACCTAATTGAACTTGTGTCAGCATTAGTTTGAAATCACTTTTAACAATCCAAACAATAAATATATCTATCCTCTTGATTATTTATTTGTCACTTTTGAAGAATTTCCCAATTTCTGTTCTCTTTTTTTTCAAGTTTTAAGTTTCTGGTTCATTAAAAAAAAAAAAAAAAAACAGCTACAGCTTTAGTTTTAGATCCTGCGCTTTTTGCATTATTTCAACATTAAGAAAAAGAGAAAACAAAAAGCAGGACATGATGGCAAGTTTGAAACCTTTCTCCTTCTGTTTGAACCTCTGAACCCCAGAGCCATCAGTGTCATCCTGGGTGACAAATGGAAGAAGATGAAGAACGAGGAGAGGAGGATGTACACCATGGAGGCCAAGGCTTTGGCCGAGGAGCAGAAGAGACTCAATCCAGACTGCTGGAAACGGAAACGAACCAACTCGGTAAGAAACGCAACAAAAAAAAAAAAAAGTCATTCAAGTCTTTTAATAACAACCTTCATAGAAAGTTCACCTGCATCTCCTGTATCTCCTGCAGGGTTCCCAGCAGACTTAGACCATCATCGATGCCTCTTCGCTCTCCTGCATCCTCGAGACTCAACTGTGATGCTGAATTCACTCGCTTTTATAACCTCCACACATTTATAGTGACAAAACAGAACTATGAAATGTATACAGAACATGTAATCTAGTCACTAACAGCTTATATATTTTCATATACCTTTTAAAGATGTCAAGATGTCTTATTCTCTTGGAGAAAGGAGGAAAAAAAAAGTGTGAAACTTCTCACCCACTTATCCAGGTCATTTCTTATCCAGTTGCGAAAAAATGAATTGCACAGAAAAAGCTGCAAGCATTAATAAAATTGTACAGAAAAAGGGCAATATTAGCAAACTTTTATACCTGTTTGTATTCATTTTTGTATGCATATGCACAGATTGGTAACTCGGTTTGTATTACAGTGTATATTCTGAACGATGGCCAACAGTTTATATGAATCCCTATCATGCCACCAGACAACTTTCTGCACTTTATATAAATAATGTAATCTGAATCTATACAACCAATGTATACAGATAAAAAAAAAAGTTTGTTTATTGTAACTAGTATCTTAGTAGTTAGCCATTTAACACTGCCATGGCCCAGCAGTCAGGCTCTGCTTTCAGGTTGAATTTTAAGTGCTTTGTTGATAATGTACAGGTTTCACTGCACCAACGACCCCTGTTGCACAGAATATCCTTGTATCATATTATAAATAATTTTTTTTAAACTTCTCAACCATTTGTGTCGGTCTGTTATTTCACATGTGCATTTAACTCTTAAGTTTTGCACTGCAAGGCATGTATGGAAGTAAGCTGGAAATTTGAAGAATTTCACGTGCCCAATCCAAGATTTCCAGGTGACCTTCCCTTCATGTCTGCTGGCCACAACGTCATTGTGCACAAATGGTACTGAGGAGTCAGAAACATGGAGGGGGGAAAGGAAAGACACTTCCTGTGGGCTGAGTGTAGGAAAACATCAAAGGTTTTAACTGAATCATATACACACTGGAACCTTGGAGAATCTCAAAGGAAATGTAAATGAGAGAAAATGTTTTAATTGCAGACAGTGGTTTCAAGGCAAACTTGAATTTTCCCTGGAGAAAACCTCCTTTGATGTGGAACATTGTGAATCTGTGGCTAAATGCTGCTTTAAAAGGCTTAAAGATGCATTGAAAACAAGCAGTTACAACAGCAACAACAACAAAAAAGCCAAGGAAATAAAGCTGCAGATGGGTTTGTTGGTTCCCTTCCACGAAATCCCCCTAAACCCCAAAGAAATCCTCACATCTCATTTGGTTTGTTTCACATTTTAAATATCAGATAAAGCAGTAAACATAGGCAGAATAGGGGATTGATGTTAATAAAGTTTCTGAAGTGAAGCTCTGTTTAGTAGCATGTTTTTACATTACATTAAGCTAAACTGAAATTTATGTTTAATTTTGGCAAGATCATTTGAAAATGCGCCAAACCACAGTGCTGTGATAAACATTGTTTTCCCTTTTACAAATGTCTTGCTTTTGCTATTTTGTCACGCTAAAATATTCCAAATCATCAAACAAAGCAATATCACTTCCTGACTTTCTAATGGCCAGACAGACATTGAAATAAAAATGTTTAGAGTCTGCTTTGAATTTAGACTTTACAGACACTTTTGCCCTGGGTTCTTAAATGTTGATGACAGATGGAAAATGACCTACTGATAGGTGAAGACTCCAGCCACTCCTGAAGTAACAAGAAACTAACTTTATTGAAAGTCTCTTCTGCAAAGGCTCATGCCCAGACAGATCCATGTTGCCTGATTAGGCCTAAGGATTATCTCCCAGAAACTCTGGGCGTCGTGAACACTCATTTTGGCAATGTGCAGTCTGGCTAGTTTGCTTTTTTCTGTCAATAGTCAAGCCCTCCATGGTGACTCAAAATGTGGCAGATGGTGTGGTTAGAAGGTGACGTACCTTGACCTTGGAGCTCAGCTTGAATGCTTTTGGATGTTCTTCTTGGCACATTTTCTACCATCTGCACTTTCTGCCTGACCGGCCTGGAACTGCTTTTCCATCCACGTCCTGAGAGTTTGGCTACAGCTCCACGATTTGTATACTGTTTAATAAATTTGGAAAGCATGGTCACAGGAACATGATGCTGCATGCAGATGGTCTTACAACTTTTACCTTCAGTACAGATAACTATAGTCACCTTTCTGAGCTTGTCAAACAGCTCTGCCTTTTGCCTTCTCTGGTTATCGTCTTCTTCGTTATGGCACACATCATTACCCAAAATTAGCAATACAGTAGAATATTTGTTCCTTCAAACCAGACTAAGTGAGTTTAAATACTAAGATTAAGAAATAAAATTCCACACAGTTTCAGCATAACTTTGTAAAATATACAGCTATAGAAAAATTTAAGAGGCCACTTAAAATGATCTGCTCTGATTTTACTTTCTCCAGGTCTTACATACCTAGAGAAAAAATGAACAGTGAATGAATGAGATAAAATTGAGTAAAATGAACGTTGTTCTTTTATTCTATGAACTTTGTCTCTGAAATTCCAAGCAATTTTTTTTTTAAATTTATTTGCAGAAAATGAGAAATGGTAAAAATAACAAAATAGATGAAGAGCTTTCAGACCTCAAATAATGCAAATGAAACAAGTTCATATTCATTTGGAAACAACAATACTGATGTTTTAACTCAGGAAGAGTTCAGAAATCAATATTTGGTGGAATAACCAGGAGGTTTTCAATTATTTCTTACATCATTCTGTTTCAGCCTGTATGTCACCAG
Source organism: Phalloptychus januarius (assembly GCA_902982915.1). Classification (NCBI taxonomy): domain Eukaryota; kingdom Metazoa; phylum Chordata; class Actinopteri; order Cyprinodontiformes; family Poeciliidae; genus Phalloptychus; species Phalloptychus januarius. Next base: position 13,173,693 of record CADWAE010000471.1, on the reverse strand, counting down.
AGGGCGCTATTAATCCACTTTCCTTCAATGAAAAGTGAAGGAAAGTTTCCTTCACATAAATCACATTTTCTCCCCGTAAAATGTGATTTATGCTAAAGGTCTGCATATATGCCATATAGGTACATCATTAAAAAGTTAACTTATTTCAATAATTCAATCAAAGCTTGAAACTTATGTAGGTTCATCACATATAGTTATTCAAAGGATGTTTTTGTCTGTTATATTTTGATGGTGTCCAAACATTTAGTTTTTTCAGAAAATTGATCAGGACTCATTATGCGTAAAAGATTGAATCAGTAGAGTAAGGTATAGAGGTATTCAGCTTGTGGTTCTGCCCAGGTTGGGTTAATATTAGTCTTTCTCTTGTCTGCATGTCTCTCAGCTTTCTTCTGACACTGATCTCATAGAGCCTCTGTGGGATTTTGTCAGGCCAGTTTTGCTGTTCAGACAACTTCAGCGATCCCACGGTCAATACACCAGGTATTGGTATATTAACAGTGAGCACGGTGGTCAAATCCTGCTGGAAATCTCAATGGGAAGCGTGAAGAACCCTAAAACTTCTTGGTCGATGGCTGAACGGACTTTGAACTTGACATAACCGTGCAGACCAACACCATAAGACAACACAGCTCCAAAAATCCTCACCGACTACAAAACCTTCTCTCTGGACCTCAAGCAATGTGGATTCTGTGTCTCTTCACTTTTCCTCCAAACTCTTGACCTTGATCCTTACATGAAACACAGAGTGTTTGTCACCCATGCTTAGGAAACGTCTGTTTGTGATTCCAGTCACAATGCACGATTTGTGAGATTCCCCTAAAACTCCTTGGTTGGTTCTGCTTTACAGTCTTGTTAAGCCTGCAGTTGTCCCTGCTGTTGTGCATTTTTTTCTACCACTCAACTTTATTTTATTATGACTGCCTCTTTACCAGTGATGTATTGTGTCAGTGACTTTATGCTAAACAACTATCTAGTCAGAAGTTCCAGTGACTGCGCATACAAGAACACGACTTTGCATAGGGTAACTGTATGTGGTTCTGCACAATATTTTAAAAATAAATTGTTTTTATTAATAGCAAGCCAAACTGACCAGAATGTCAATATTTTGGTCAGAACAACAGCTGACCAAAAATGCCTAAGAAAATACATTTCTTAGTGAATTAATTAATTAGACTAGGATAAATCTTAACTATGAGTAATAAATTCAGCCTAAACTGATAAGACACTGTTGCCTTTACTGTACTTTTTTAAAAAAAGACACTGATCAAGAGCCCACTTACTTTTCAGCACAGGGATCTAATTAAAACCCGTCCATAGCAGGCTTTTCCAACAGGAATACAAGTCCAACTCTGATGTACTTGAGTGGTACACGAGAAGCTGAGTGCGATGTGCTCCTGGCTGCACATCGCTTCAAATTTACAAGGAAGACTAAAGAATATCATTACAGTGCTTGGGAATTAAAAGCATTTTTCAAGCATGTCACACTTTTGGAAATTAAAACAATGTGTCACTGTCATAGAGTGAAAGCAAAATTCTATTATTTATGAACCCGACCGCGTGGACACAGAAGAAATGTGGTACATCTCTCAGCAAAAACACACTTACTGTCGTTTAACAGGCGGGTAGGAAGCTCCATTTTACTCTAAACAACATAATTCAGATTGGACTGAGCCGCACGCCAGAATAGAAACACGTATTAGGGATTCGAAAATGTGCAAAATATATATTCATTTGAGGTCACTGGGTTGCATATTAGTCCACACAGGAAGTGATGCAGCAGAAGCGAAGAGGCAAACCGATTGCACGGATGCATGGAGTCGTGTGAAAGAACACATAAAGAAGACGTGAATGCTAAGATGAACGGTTTGAATGGTGGAAAATGTGGCAGGCATCATCGCTGCTGGCTTCCTCATAAATCAGAGACTGCACCTCAATCATGGCTGTCTAATTAGGGGCAATTAGCTTAAGTAATTCACTGAGAGAGAGCAGACATCCAATGTCTGTTAGGGCAAGTGCTTTTGTCTGGAAGGAATGTCTGAGAGGTATTTTAATACAGATGTATGATGCTATCTTTCTGACGGAGCAGTTAATATAATTTATCCAATCACACACATGGAAAAGGGTGCAAAAGACACATCTCCTGCCTTCCTCTTGGCGTCAGTGCTTTATGAATCACATGCAATGCCTGTTTGTCTCTTGTTTTAAACCACTTTGTAAGACACAGGAACAATTTCAAACGAAAAGGAGCTGGCGCCAGAGAGAAGAGGCAGGTAAAAGACAGGATGGATTTCTCACTTACTTTCTCAGCTGTCTCGGTTTCCACAAGAGCCTAATATTTCTGCTGTCTTATAATCTTGTCAGTGATGGCAAGGGAGGAGGTATGAAACTAAAGGAGGGACAGGGTTTGGTCTCAAACTTTTTGATCCACATGTTTAAACTCTTTCGATGCTGGGAAAGAGAGATTCATCCCGACATGTTGATTTGGGACTATTACTGCCAATCTTTTATCCAGATTGTTTTTTTTTTTTTCAGGGATTGGTATACATAGACCACCGTTAACATTTCAGATAATTATTCTGTATTTTAGCAAGTTGTAAGAAACCCACAAATTCGTTTCGCAGCCAGTGACAAATTCCTCCTCCGATTGAGGTTGAAGCTGGTATAGTTCAGTTGTAACTTAGAGAAAGTCCTCAGTCTTCTTGTGCAAATCATTAGCAGCATTAAGAAGAAAAACAGGCCGTCAGTATGATGCTTCCTCCACCATTCCTCACAATTGATTCTGTCTTTTTAGGCTTGGAAGCTTCACATTGTCTCTTCCAAACCTTTTTTTTTCGCCATTGATTAATAGTTCAAAGGTTAAACCCAAAACTTGACTTGTTGTTCAAATGAACATGGACACTGGTGCTTTAGCATTTTAAACATAACAATCAATCATCCATCCATTTTCCTACACCCTTGTCCCTTACTGGGGTCAGGAGGTGCTGGTGCCTATCTCCAGCTATCGTTTCGGGTGAGAGGCGGGGTCACCCTGGACAGGTCGCCAGTCTGTCGCAGGGCAACACAGAGACACACAGGACAAACAACCATGCACACACACACTCACACCTAGGGACAATTTAGAGAGGCCAATTAACCTGACAGTCATGTTTTTGGACTGTGGGAGGAAGCCGGAGTACCTGGAGAGAACCCACGCATGCACAGGGAGAACATGCAAACTCCATGCAGAAAGACTGGGGCCAGGAATCGAACCCAGAACCTTCTTGCTGCATGGCAACAGCTCTACCAACTGTGCCACTGTGCAGCCACAACAATCAATCAATCAAATTTTATTTGTATAGCACCTTTCAGCAAAAAGGCATTTCAAAGTGATTTACATCATAAAAACACAAAATTAGTCATAGAGAACACAGTCAACAATATTACATTTTGCACATCAGATTATTGATTAATGTTTCATGATTAGATTTCAAAAGCAACTCTAAAGTTTTTATATTTAAAGAAACTCAGTGTTTTAGCTGTTTTGCAGTTTTCTGCAAAACAATGGGTAATTCCTGATCACTGTCATACTTTGTACATTTTCTATCATTTCAAGTTGTCAGTTTGGGTCAGATGGTTGAACTGGAGACACAGTAGGGTGATCCAGCAGGAAGATGATCCCAAATATACATCAAAAGCAATATTTGAAGGCTTAAGTTGACCGTCCTGAATTGCCGCTTAACCTTGCATTTCAAATGGCAGAAAATATGTTAAAGCAGAGTCGATAAACCTGACAGTGTTTTAAACTTTGTGTTGTGATATATTTGTCATTTTGCCTGTGCTGCTTATTTTTTTTCATCCGATACATCTGATGGCGGAGTTATTTTATTTTTTTTAATAATTCAGCGACTCTGCCTTTGAAAAAAATCTCTTTGATGCTTTCAGTGTCAGAGAATAAAAAGTGCAGCCACGCTGACCTCTGACCTCATCTAAAATAATGCTATTTTGAGTTTTATGAAAACGGTGCAAAAATGGACAGCTAAGTACTTAACCTGAGAAACAGCCAAAACTTCAGAGAATGAAATCCCAGTGCCTGCCACCCTGCCGGTTTTTATTAGTCAGTGATTTAAAACTGACTGCAGAGAGAGCAAAGTACAAATGATTTTTTTCCTCTCCTAGTGAAAAGGCAGGCATCTCACAACCTGCGAAAAGTAAATATCTGTACTCAGTTTCAGAAATTGCTGTGAAAAAACGAACAGAGAAGGAATCTAACATTGACCACAGACCAGACATTTATGTTAAGAACATATAAGCATGTTACATGCATAAACCACCATATGTTCTGCCTGATTTTTCTCCTTACACTGTGTGTGTCCTGTAACCTGTCACAACACTCTCATTCTTTTGTCCTTTTGTAATATCCACAGCTCTGCCTGCATGTGCTCCCCTGAGCCTCCCTCTAATTGGTTGGTGTGTGAACACTGTGAAATGGGGGGAAAATCATTCCATTATCTTGGTCCGCAGGTTTCAGACGCGGGAGAAGTAGACCTGACTTTACTCCTGTTGATACAATTTGCTCTTTGGTCTGACAGTCCAACAACAGAAAGGCTGAAAGGACAGAAATCACATGAGAGTAAAACAGAGCTATGTTAAAAAAAGTTGCTGCTTTCTTTCGCATTTCGCCATCTTGCAAGTGAAATCTTCAAGGCGTCTTACTGGGATTTTATGGGATAAACCAACACAACGTTGAGCAAAGATGTAAAACGGAAATTCTTGTTTAGTGTCTTTATTTTGGGGTTTTACAAATAAAATTCTGAAAAGTGCAGCATGCATTTACACAGGTCTGTCACAATAGTCAGTGCCATTACTTTAGTAGTAAGCTACAAAATAGTCTCAAAACAACATTATCGTTTATCGCAATAACTTCTGGGACAATTTATCGTCCAGTTAAATTTGTTATTGTGACAGGCTTTCTCAGTCTGACGCAGCTGAATAAAATCCTGTTCAGTCACGCACACACAGTTTTTTAAAGCTTATATTATTACATTTGTATATTTCTGTGCGCTACTAGAATAAATCTGTAATCGCATTCATAAAATAAACCCATTTTTTCCATTTTTGAGTTAATCGGTTAAATGAAGGACTCATTTCACTGTTATAAAATCAACACCATCTCTTCTTGGTTCGGAAGTGATGTGTCACCAACAATTAACGCACACGCTTCTTGTTCATGAATTAGCGCATTAATATTTTCTCTGGAATTAGACTCAAAGCTCAGATGGTCACGTGAATTTTCCATTTACTGAAAACAGTAAACACAACCAGCCTCACATCCTCATTTCCTGTGCTTCCTATGTCGAAGGATACAAGTCATGCTCTGATAACACAATTAGCGTCTCCTGGAGATCAATAGCCCCAGAGCTCACAGATAATTAGACATCGAGACATGGCAGAGAGAGAAAAACGGAGACAAATGAACTCATTTGACTTCTTTCTTAGTATGTTTCTATGATCTGCTTCAAGTCATTTGGTGCTCACTATATTTTTTTTTACTTTCAGGATGTCAGAAACAAGTAAGATGTTGTTGAAGTAGGTTAAATGTTGAATGGTTTTCAGTTTTTTGGGGGGTTACTCAATTTTAATTTGATCAAAATTCTTTATAAGTAGAATCAAAACCAAAACAGTTGTCAGTGACTCAACTTTGTTTTTCACTTGGAGCCATTTGGGGGCATTTTTCTCATGTTTTTATGATATATTGAACAATTCCTAGATTAGATTCCTAGTTTGTCAAACTAGGAATCTAACAGAACCCAACAAACACAATTTGTTGGGTTCTGGTTATCCTTCTGACAACAGACATTGATGGTATATAACTCCAGTCCTATGATTTCTGAGCCAATCCGTTATCACCTTTATCTTGTGAAACTGTGCTCCACCAAGCTGGAAACATTACCAGGATGGTTGCCTTTATTGACACCAGTCTTCTCAATCACAATTATCCACCACTCTGTGTTGTTCATCCATCCATTTTCTATACTCCCTTGTCCCTTAGTGGGGCCGGGAGGTGCTGGTGCCTATCGCCAGCTAACGTTTCGGGCGAGAGGCGGGGTCACCTGGACAGGTTGCCAGTCTGTTGCTGGGCGACACAGAGACAGACACGACAGACAACCATGCACACACACACTAACACCTAGGGAGAATTTGGAGAGGGCAGTTAACCTGACAGTCATGTTTTTGGACTGTGGGAGGAAGCCGGAGTACCCAGAGAGAACCCACCATGCACAGGGAGAACATGCAAAGTCCTTGCAGAAAGACCGGGGCCGGGAATCGAACCCAGAACCTCTTGCTGCAAGGCAACAGCTCTACCAACTGTGCCACTGTGCAGCCCCTCTGTGTTGTTCTGTGTTGTTCAATAAAGTAAAATTCAATATAATTCTACAAAGATTTGTGAAACCACATTCAAATTTGTGGTTGTATTATGACAAAATGTGACAAAAGGTCAAGCAGTACTGACTCTGAATACACCTGCTCAATCCAGTTGACAAACTTCTTCCTGACAACAAAATATATGATCCAGAGAGAGAGCTTGGTTAACATCTATATGCCTTAAAATAATTTTTTTATTTCTAGGGACAGAAAAGAAGACTGTGAATGTATTCTGTGTTAACGCTTTACAACAACAGCCAGTGATTCAGTAATACTGTTGCTTTGACACATTTGCTTCCTACTCCCAAAAGTGCTGTACACACTTGAGAGAGAAAAAAAATCTCATTATCATCTCTGAATGTTCACCTCTTTAATTTCATTATTTTAATCATGACCTTATCCATGCAATTTACATATGAATTAAAAAGGATAATGTCAGTGGTTATGGACTGAAAGCAGTGGCAGCTCACATTTGCATACTTTTGAAGGGAACCAGCGAACTGTTTTTAAAATATGAACAGAGAGAGCGTTGAGCAGCGTTCTCTGCTAAATTTCCTGTTAACTGGCAACACAGGAAATAATCGAACCCATTAAAAAGTGTGTTTAACAAGCAGAAAATAGGAACGAAAAAAAAAGCTGGTATATCAAATTCTGGAAAGGACAAGTTTACAATTCAGTCGGATGGAAACGAAAAAAAAAATACATTTGCTGGCCGTGTAGTTTTAGAGTTGAGTTACTGCAGATGTTGCAATATTTTTCTGGCAAGTGAAATTCTGCCTGCAGGATTTAGTGTGTTTACTTCATGCATCTAATCACTCAATCGGACCTCATCAAATCGCTGCAGGGAAGTCTGAGCTCTGTTGTCTTATGAGGTTGACGTTATACCTCAACTACACAGTGCTATCAAAAACCACTGACACATGAAAGGAGGACAGACGGTCCTAAAATGATGCAGCTACTTAAAAATACTTAACTGCATAAAGAAAACCTGCTTATCTATGGATTTGGAGGGTACATTAAACGATCCTAAAGGGATACATACACATTTTCTTTTTGATGATGAACACATCTACAAATATTGACATCCTTTGGAAAGGATCAACCTTTCTCTCACGCTCCCGATGTGGCTGGTAAACGCTGTGTCTTGGCAGTCGACCTGTGCTTCAGAACATAAATTTGGCAGCACGACTCAGTCCGTTTCAAGGACAAAGATGAAACGAGGCGAGTGGTGCTTTGTATTTGGTCGCTTTATCTTTTCCTGAATCTCTAGAGACTTCTAACCCAATAAAGCTTAGTATCTGCTGTCCCATCTCAAGTACCGCATCCAATATTGATTGGCCTTACAAGTCACTTGTCACAGGTTGCTCCCAAGTAAATACATCAGAGGGCTTGAAGAAGATTGGATGGGAATTTTAAAAATGCAAGATGTAATGCAGAAAGCTATTTTAATTATGTAATCTTGGTGTCCACCAGAGGGCGCAGTGGATCAAGCAGACTGAGACCCGGAGGGTGGAGCCAGCAGGTGTCATCAGTCATCAGACTTGGGTTTACTTTTAGCTTTACCAACCAGTTACTTCAGCCAGACTCCAACCTTGAATCTAAAATAGTCTGTATTTAATTTTCACTAAAGGAAAATGAACCGTGCTGCTTTCCGGAAGATTTATCTCGATTCTCAGTGTAGACTGAATTCACTGACAGACCACACTTCTACCATCTGAGCTGGATTTAAATGTGACTTTCTGGAGACACATTAACACTTTGAAATAGTTTAAAATTGTTTAAAGATACCCATCTGTAGCTAGTAGTCAGCACTTAGCGGTGGATAGAAGACTGACTGTTAACACGTCTCTCTCTCTGTCTTCACTGTATTAACAGGACAGCGGGTGATTTAGCATAGCTCAGGCATCATCACTCAAATGTCATGTCCTCCTTAAGCAATCACCTTATAATTCTGTCATGCCGCCGCTCTACAACATTAATAGCTGCTATCCTTGGTTATTAAATGTTACATATTCCTCACAAACTGTATTTGGATTTTATTCCTGACTCTGTCATAGTGACACAGAGAAACAGGAACGGCAATTGTGATTTTTAATGTGACACAGTGTTGCAGATTGAGAACGATTGTTCAAATAGCTTCTGCTTGCTGAAGGAGACCACACATTGATGGCAAAATGGAAAAGGAAAGGGGTAGAAGTCTATTTGTCTGGACTTCAGAAAGGGTTTAAAAGCAAGTGGGACAAGCCTGAGCCTCCCTTGATATCTGAAAAACAATAATACTTGTGCGTAGAAGATGAGACGGATGAGATTGGAAAGGGCGTGGTTTTAGACGAGGCATGTCTTGCCTTGGCTGAATAAGTCTCGTTAATAGCTGAAAGCAGTAGAGTATGGAGGAACAATAAATGGGCACAAGATCTCTTGTTTGATATTCCGGGTGATGTTTCCACAGTCAGTGGTTGTTTTAGAGGGATTCAATTGACCTATCATGCAGATAAATAACCAACATCGAGTATTTGAGGCCTGGGCTGAATTATTCGACAACACTACAATGTACCTAATACTGTCACCATGATCCCACTTTGAGCAAAAGCAGACACTGACCACTCTGTGCTAAAATAATCCATCCTTAAAAGTTGCAGTAGGTATCTTTTACAAAAAATATGTTTTTTACATATTTGTTGAAACTGCCTTCATGTTGTGACAGTACAGATAATGTACAGATAATCTGTGAAATAAATGTCACTCGATGTCACTCCTTTCTCTCTGCTATACTGCAGCCTGAGTTCTTTTTCATAGATTATCTGAATTGATCAGGTGACAAAACCACAACATCAAAATTCAAAATATTACAAAGAACATTTTTTAGAAAATAAGTCATATGAAACATAAAAACACTTTCACAGGTACAAAACCAAATGGTGCAAACTAGAAGGTGATGTGAAAACTTTCACCTGGCCTTTGCTGCCTCACTGAGAACAGGAGTCTCATGTGCAGCCGCATGAGTTGCAACGGCCTGTTGTGGGCAGAACCTGTCACAACAGAAACTCTGGAGATGAATGACAGCTGAGACTCTGCAGCAGCTGCTCTTACCTGCAGGCCACAGCCCACTAAACAGCATCGGTAACCTGATCTGACCATGATGGATTACGGTGTCCGCTCTGCAGAAACCACCTGCCTCGAGTCGTAACACAAAAACATACACATGAGAGAAAACACACTTCTGAAGGATTGTTAATTGATCTGTATGTAAGATGAGAGTTTTCTGTGTCATGCAGGATCATACTGAACCAGACTGGGAAGTTCAGAGCACCAGTAAAGCTCAGGGAAAGCTCAAATTTCATGACGATGCATCTAAAAATAGTGACATCAATAAATGAATGAGTTTGAACAGCGCCCAGCATCAATTATTAAATCAGAAATTATTGTTATAAATAGAGCACTCTCTCACACTGAGGCCGCCCCGGTGTGCTTTTCTTATCTCATCAGTAGTGTTTTTCTTTCAAGGAGCCTACTAATGGAGAAACATGAGTCAACACAGTCCTGTTGGAACCAGTTTTTTTGTGGTTTTTTTTTTTTTTTAGAAATGTGACCAGGATAGTGAGCTTCAAAACTTTGTCCATGTTTAATGTACCAATTTTACTGTTAAAACAAATTTGTTCTAATGGAAAAAATAAATTTGCAAAACTTTTGCAAGTTTGAAATCATTAAACTCATATATCTACGTCACACTTTGAACCTTGCTGCTTATGGCCCGGTGCGGTTTTTCTTCAACCACCAGGGGGCTCTCCAGCAGGAAGTGAATGATTGGAAATCAAAAAGAAAGCGCTAACTTTCATTTAGCTCATGCTAGCAGCAGGCACGACGGAGAAATGTTTTCAAACTCATATCCCCTCATCATGGAAACCACACGAAGAAGTTCAGATGATGGAGCTTCTAAGTTATCGATCTGGCAGAACGGATCGATAGCCGCTGCACGTAAAGCTCTGCGTGAACGAATCAATGGTTCGGCGTTAGAGACGCAGGGCTGCGTCCTTAATAGCAGATTTATGCATCATTGGGGAAAACCGACAGCAGCGGAGATACCAGCGGCTGCGGCTTATATATGTAAGTTTCCAGTTTTTTAAAAGACTTTGTGGGTGCGCCTTAAAGTGAAATGCGCTATATAGTCCGGAAAATACGGTAGATTTTGAGCTTTTCAATGTCCTTTATGTTAAAAACGTATCCAATTGTTTTAGCAAGAAAATGGTTCCGTTTTCAGTGTTTCTCTGAAGAACTAGACAAAAATGTTGGATAGGAAGGAGCTATGATCCTCTTTTCAAAATCAAATTTATAGGAAAAATAAAGGGGAAAATATTCCCAGGATGTAGGGAAACGGAGGCAGGTGGTTATCGAGAAAATAAAAGTGAGAAAGTGGAAAAACATGCAGAGCTGTCATAGCAATACTCTAAAAATGGCAAAATAGCAGCTAATTACCACCTCCACCCACAGGTATGATACATACTGTACATAATGGTGAAGGTGACAAGACACCTGCTAAAGAACCTCACCTGGTTAGCAGCTGCAGGTTTTTCTAGAGGGCACTAACATGTCAAGAGACTTCCTCAGATTCTTTGCCCCTCTTCTTCTCTGCAGCAGGAACTCACGAGGAAAAAGCAAAATGTGTGAAGTAAATACCTGGAGAGCTGGAGGATGTGCAAACCAGCAAAGGTTGCTGCTGGTTGTACTATCGTCACAGCCAGGGTGTTAATTTTTAGTATGCTGATTGTGTCGGTGTGCCGAGGATGATTTGAATGAGTTCATGGAGTTGTAGGTGCAAAATGTGTTTCCTCCAAGGAACAGTTTTACACAGATGTTATCCACTCAGAAAGCTGTGTCTGTAACGTCTGTCTGACAGCAAGCCTTTCGAATCGAGTCAAGTTGATTTCCATGAACAATCTGACCCATTTGAAACAGGGATAGTTCAGTTGGAAGCACTTTGACGGGGTGAGCATAAGACTGACGTGACACTGTCATAAACATGACATAACACCCGTTATGAACATGAAGGAGTCTTTATGAATGCTGTCATGAAGTGTTATTTGGCAAATAATAACACTTTGGATGCATTAAAACTTACATTAAAAATCAAGTAAAAGAGTCAACTTTGCATTAGAAGTGTCATTATTTACCAAGTGACCCTTCAAGGAAACAGTCGTAAACATGAGCATGTTTTTCTGATAGACCATAATATGTTAGCATCTTTGGGTTGTGCTGGAAGATGTGCTGCTTTAAGAAAAACAATGCCGCAGCATTATTTTGCATTTCACGGTAATGAATGTGTTTCCAAGGATTTTTTTCTTTTTTGATTTGCTAAAAAAAGAAAGAAGTGATATCACACATGATCACAGCAGATGTCGTTATAGTTCCTTCATAGCTTCACCCCAAACTCCTGACACATAAAGCCTAAATGAATAAATATAAGTGAATATCTACTTTTGATTGCAGTCCAAGTAATTCTATGTTATACTGGTTATTGTGTATTATAAATGTGCAATATAGTGTGCATATTACTTAATACATTACTTATCACAGCATTATGCCACTCAGTGCAAATGACCTTCTCATGTCATTTTACTTGCATGCACACATTAACTCTATCTTTAAGAGAAGACTTCAAAAGGTTGGGATTATCCGCCATAAAACCTTCACTCTGTGTCTCCAGATTGTGGTGATCCTAAATGCTTTCTACTGCATAAAATATTGAGTTGTCATCAAGACTTCACACAATTCAACTTCAAAATATGCTGAGTAAAAATAAAAGGCCTGAATCTGTTTGACATCATTACACTTTTTTTTATTTTACTGTGGCACAACTTAACGAGTAATCTAATCTTGTTTATTTTATCTGTTTTGCTCTGGTCTTAGCAGGATGTCAGGGTTGAAAATAAAGCCACAGTGTATTTGTCATATATATGCAACCAAGCTCAGTCACTTCTGAGGTCAGAATGAACTCTCTGACGCTCCCTTCAGAGGAAAATTTATTCTTCTTATAAATTCTGCATTTTTAGATATTTTCTTCCCCATATTAGGTCACTTTAAAGTGAAGTTTTCCTACATCTTTTTTAGGCCAGTGCAAAAAGTCTTTTTTTTTTTGATGTGTAATATTAATTCGACATGAAAACATTTTTTTCCTTCAGATAAGGAAGCTGTGGTGAAAAATTTACACCAGTAATACATGCAAATGTATCAGTTCGCTTCAGTTCTCTCACTTTTCTAATGTATTATTTTTTTTTCCATTTATGCAAATGACGGAGAGTGTTATGGCCAAGTCTGTTAGATTGTTCTAGTCACTTCAGCCAGCAACACGAAAAAAAAAAAGAATAAATAATGACTGGAAAGTCTCCATGAAAAATGAAGAATAGTCATAATAAAAAAGAATATTTCTTCTAAAAAAACGAAAGTAAATTAAGCTAAAAGCTAGATTTAAAGAATATTGTTACTGCAGATCATCCATACTTATCACAATAATCATCCTCATGTGTAACTCCTACATCGAATCTCTGAAAGGTCCTGTTCGGAGCTACAGAGATGGGGAAAGTAAGATGAACCACCAGCCTAAACTGTGTTTAGGAGACATAAGATCCTCAGGTCTAAACTGAGCTAGCTCCATGATACGCAATTACACTCCTGGGTAAAAAAGAAAAAGACGCTGGAAAGAAAGGAGGATCAGAGACAATTAGAGGAATGTCTCGGCGCCTGCGAATGTTATCTGATTCTTACCATTAAAATGATATCTAATAAAACAGGTTATTTGTAGAGGCAAAGTTTGGTCAGGAGATTAGATTACTGTTTCTTAAACTTCAGTACTCCGAGTTCTTCCAGTTTACAGTCTGATACGTTTTCCCAGCTGGAAGGTAGGCCATTGAACACACCTGGCTTTCTGGCCAGCTTCACTGTGTCACTGATGAGCTCTGTAGCACAAGCTAATAATCAGCGTTCCCCGCTGACAGATGGCACGGCAGGTCTGGACTTTCGCACTTATAAAAGGTGACAATTTAGAGAAGTGGCTCTTCACAAACTCTGGCTTTTCCAAGTGTTTGCACTGTAAGGAGTCAAAAGCAGGCAGCTCTCATCAGAACTGCAGAGGAAGTCTACCCAGATGTGTCTACTTCAGAAGTCAATTTGTACAGACAACAAAAAGAGCATCTGGAATGAGTTTTGTGGGATTTTTTATTTAACTAAGAGGTGAAAAGAGGGCAAAAGGTTCCATCTTTGCTTGACTTTAAGTTGAATCCAAGAGGTTTTGTAAAGTATTTTAGAACTTGCAATATCCTTCCAGGCAGCTAAAAATCCTTTAAATTATGATACTAAAAAAAAAACAACCTAAATAAAAAATACAGATATACAATATAAAGGTTGGCTGAATGTAGATAGTTTCAGCCACATAACAGTAAGATATTTTTGTCACTGTTGACCTTGAAATAATGTGACCGGAGAACTGGGTCAGATTTTCTTCTACAGCACCAGTCTGATGCGAATGATATTTAAAAATCAGAAACTTAACCACTCACATCAGAGTGGACATAAGTCACATGTGGAGAACCCCAAGGTTTTATCCTCAGACCCTTCCTGATTAATATCTGCATGCAGTTCAGGTTATGACAAGTAGGCGAGCATCATAACTATGCAGACGATACACAGACACTGTTCTACATCACAAGGCTACCAGGTGACTCCGAACGCATCCAATATGTAGATCATTATCTCTTTTGTTTCTACGACTGCAGGACAAATGTCCCAACAAGATCTGGAGAAACTCGTCAATCTCTGGTTGCCTTGATTAATCAATAGACGGCGCTCATCACCTCAGTTCTGAATTTATTACACTCGCTCCCTGCAGCTCAGATAATAGACCTTAAAAACTTTTGTTAGTTTACAAATCACCAAATGGCTTAGCACCAAAACACATTAAAGACCTGTTGTTGCTTCAATTTGTCATGCAAATGTATTAAACTTGACATGACTTTTTGCTGTATACAAGTTTGACCACAGCAACCACAATTTGCTGTTGGTAATATTAACATTGGTTCTAAATTGACCCTAAAGATAGGAAATATCTGCAGCAATCTTTACCATGAGTCATAAAAGTTAGTCTTATGTAGTTTCAAAGCATCGCCTATAAGGGGGCAATTTCTTTTTACATTGGGGCCAGGTTGCATTGGGCCACTTAATAATTAAAATCAAATAAAAAATGTAAATTTGAAATTTGTTTAATCTGAAGCATTTAAGCTAAAAAAAAAAAGCAAGAATAAAATAAATGCATAAGGGAAAATACTTTTTAATGTGCATTTTAAAAAACAAATCATTTGGTTTTATACACCATAAAACCAAAGGTTTAAAAAAACTCAATGCTTGCCACATTCTATGAAAAACAATTCATCAGAATTACACTGAGCGCCCGTCATCTGTGATTGTAAAGAATACACCAAGGAGTCCTGGCAGTGGGACTCAGCATACTGTTAATTATGGAGCTGCGATGTGCCAAATTGCTTTGTTACCGAGGTTTCCAGTCACCCTGTTGGAAGAGGGCACATGCTCTTGATTAGTGGAAAGATAGCTATCAGCTTTATTTAGATTACTGGTAGACCTGAGCAAATGCACAGTTAATAATATTAGAAAAACAGACTGCATCCTTTAACATGGAGGGATGATTAACAGCACAAACAAATGGAGAGTCACAGTAAGCTTACAGTTTACCTTCATTTCCTACAAGCAGCGTTTTGTACACCTATGGCCCCCCCCACGCAGCTCGTTCATTGTCTCTTTAGCAATAATTAATCGCCGGTATGCATGAGAGTAACTGACTGCGCTACGAATGCGACACAAAATTTATTCCCTGCAAATTTATGCAGAACTGGAAGTCTGTGCCCTGCACTGATATTTGTGACTTGGACTGAACGCCGGCGCTGCTGAATAAGTTTGGAAGAAATCATTTAACTGGTCCAGTTAATGTAGTGAAAGAAAGCAACAGAGCGTTCACACACATTTACTGAGATTAGTATCAGAAATAAATGAATATATGTCATGGATTATGTGTGTTGGAGTGTAATAAGCAACTGCTGGTGTGCTCCGTTTGCTGAAAACTAACAGAAAAAGCCTCAATCCAAGCTCATCTGGTTTAAACTATATTGTCATAAAAATTCAATCTGATAGAACAGTTTTCTCAAAGCATAAATTAATAGTTTGCCACAAAAGCATCAGAAAACAACAAAAAAATTCCAAAACTAGTAGATAACTTTTATGTTTTTGCCACAGCAGAGGATGTATGCTAATTAGCTTTTACTGCACAAAGTTATTAATTACACTAGTAGCTAATATTGTGATGGTCATACTTAACTTTAGCAGAGTGTAGGAATTGCAAATAAAATAAAACTAAAAACCTGGTCGTTCAGCTTGCCTCTGGTATTTGTGGTTTCCTGTAGGAAAACTGACTTCACTGTTTGCTGACAAATTTGCCAGGCAGATATAATAATGAAAAAATGCTGCACTTTACACAAATGTTTTGTTTTTCTTTTGATAGAACAAATGCCACAAAGCTATTTTTTCCACTTTATTCTCAGCACCATGTGTGAAGCAGAGCTAGTAAAGCTCGACACATTGTTTGAGACATATTCTGAATCACAATAGGCTGCATTTAGTGAGTTATTTTTTAAATTTAGATTTTGCTTTCGTTCTTGCACAGTGACAAAAGAAATTCTGATTCTCTGTCTGGTTACAGATTCGGTTGTTAAGATGTCGCCAATCAGACCGACAACCCTGGACTAAAAAAAGCATTGAAGATGTCTCTAATCGAATGCTCGATATTTTGGACACCTGACAGAAGAACTTGATGACGATAAAGTACAAATAATTGAACGCTGTAACAAAATAATAATTGGCTAACTAATGAAACTAGAATCAGCATGTTGTTCTTAAATCTTAACTGCTCTTAATAAGTGAGCAGTTATCAAGAGCTCACTTCATATTTAACCTGGATAATGTAGCAGTAAAAACAAAGTTCTTAAAACAGGATGAAACCTTTATTATTATATTTGTTCTTTATTGGCATTTGGATCACATTAGTATTGGGCAAACAGAACTGCTGCAATAATATATAAGTATCCTACTTCTCAAACCCTGCACTGAAATATACCACAGACTCAAATATAACAGTATGAGACCTTTGCCTTTTACCCTACTGCTACTGGCTCTCCTAAGAATATTGCTCATCCCATCTGGTCCAGGTTGTGTGAACTCATTTGTGTGAGTCGTCTCACCTCTTTTGAGTGGATCCATCTTTATATCCCTAAAATTAAGTTGTTTCTCCTCTTTGTTTCCTTGTTCAGAATGAATAAAATTAACTGCAGTGAAGAAAAGCTCTGAAACGATTCAGGCTCTCCGACCTTCTTTCTGAGACTGTAGGTGGTTTAGCTGTTTGTTAGTGCCTGTTCATAGTCCTGCCTATTTGTGCAGCCGAGGCTGGTAACGAGAGATGTAGAGCTCTGTATCTCAACATAGAGCTACGGCAGAGGTGTGTGCTCCTAGTGGCTCAAAGGAACACCGCGCTGTACTCAAAATTAATGACGACAGCAACTTCAAACCCGAGGCAAAGTACGACCATAATATTACCTTCATGAAAAATAGGGCATGAAGGAGCTGCTTCTGGATTCTGCACTTCAACAACACACAGCCTTCGAAAGAATTCAAATCTTATTTGGTAAGCTGTAGAATAGAGCTAATGTATTTACATTGGCCACTTGATAAAAAAAAAATAAAATAAAAGGGCGGGGCGTACAGAGATGAAGAAAGGGATTCGGTGTAAAAGTAAAATATCTGGAGTAAAATCACAAAAAACAGAGCTGGATGTTAAGAACAATAATATCTACCTGTTCACCTGATACCACATACAGTATGAATAGTTGGTCGTCTCTTTGCACCAGGAGCCTCAGCACCTGCAGACCCTGCTTTATAATTTGACACGGCCTACTGCTTTGTACCTGCTTCGCTATAACACCTCAATGTCGCCTCGTTTGTGAAATTTTCTCACAGTTACATATTCCACAGTTAGACAAGTTTGTTCAGGCAGTCGAGTCAAGCTGTGCTGTTTTCCTCACACATGATCTTTCTCACACTCTGCAGAACATCTCAGGCGTAACCCAGTGATTTCGGGATATTATTCAGGGGCTCTCTGAATGTTATCTTACACATAAAAATCTGAATGGTGTGGTGTGCATTTGTTTCTGCCCCCCTTTACTTTGATACCTCTAAAAAAAATCTAGTGAAATCAATTACCAAACACATTATCAAAAAAAAAAAAGTGGTTCTACAATTGCTAAAAGGTTTGACTACAAATGTACATTATACTTATCAGATTTTTCCATTATAAAACATTTTTAAAACTACTTATTGTTTCAAAATTATGCATTTCTGTCATAAAACATTTACATCACTGGCTGTAATGTGACAAACTGAAAAGGAAAAGGGACATGATTGTTTTTATAAAGCGCTGCATTGTACAAGCCTGATAACTAATGAGAACATTTAACCTCCAGTTCATTGGCTCAAACAGAATCCTCCCTTTCAAAAGCAGAAGTGATTCACAGCGCGCCGTCATTTTTCTGCTCATTCAGCTTAAATTCAGACATTCGGGAGTCGTGCTTAAAGAGCAGTGTGCATGCTGTGTTATCCGTAAAGTGTGTGTAGAACACTTCTGGGAATTATTTCAAATTCAGAAAGTCAGAGGGAAAAGACGCTCTGAGCAGTGCTGCTTTTTTTCTCACCAACATTTCATATTATGTAACATGGCTACAAGTGTTTCTGCCTTAGCACTTCATTTCTACACTATGAATAGAAATACTACAGTGTTCTACCTTAGTTGTGATGCAGCTCTCTGCGTTTTTATTCCTGTATGATTTTGTTTTAGTTCACAATATTTCAATATGTCAGACAGATTAAGATTGACGCTTCTGAAAACATAAAATGTGTTTAGAATTACTTTAGATATTCGTGAAGACAGAGGCTCACTCTATGCAGTTGCTCCATTGTCTTCTTGGATAGATGGGCGAATTGGTGAGAGATCTTGTTGGAGCACGACTACAGCTTTTCTGATGCATTATTGATTTATCTTGATTTGCTATTCCTCTATAATCCAACATCTCTGTGCCCATAAAGTAGTGTTAGTAGTTTGACACAGAGTGATATGTAGCCCAACAGCTTCACCATTTTATTACCAATTTTGGAATAAAATACCTACATTTATTGCTGAGACAATAACATATAATGTAAGCTTTAAAGGTCATTTACAGCGAGATTTACAAGTTTTTCTTCTTATGTGGTTTTGGATTTGTACATCATTCTATGTAGTTGTCATGTGTTGGTTCATTCATTCATGTTTGAAACAGGGATCTTGAAAACAAAAAGTGCAACAACAAAAGAAAACAAAACGAGAAAGTCCAAAACAGAGCAGAACATTTCCAAAGAGAGACGAGTTGCATTTATAATACCAAACCAAGGCCTCAACCCACAGCACAATTTCCACCCAAGATAAATCTAGTGATAGTAAAGTCTCCGGTCTGAATGTGAGTTCATAAAGTAGGAATTTAGGTGGCAATTTCCCCAGCATCTAGGAAGAAGTCAGAAGAACTGTTTTCTGAGAGCAGAAGCTCGAAGATATCAAACTGTCACCCCACGCAGGGATTTAAAAGTCCAATCTGAGTTACTGACAATGTTCCACAGTGATAAAAAGCCATTTGTGACAAAAAATAGTTTTAAAAAGAACCAAAACTCTGGAAACATTGTGACCATTATAATTTTGGCTCCAGATTTGACCAACATTGATACACTCAAGCATTAATGCTCCTACATCAACCAAACACCATGTAACCAGAATAGCTGACATAAAGTTAACAATGACTGTACGAGTCTTACTTTTCCTCGCATAATTAGTCCATGTTCTACTTCTGAGTTTAAAACAAAACTCAACCTCTTAAACTCTGTTTGCATTCTTTAACATTTAACCCTTTAGTGCTTCAAATGCGGTGGATGGATGGGAAGTTAAATTACTGATATATAAAATCGATGCAGTCAAATTCTCATTTTCATTGGGCTCGGGCATAAAGAAAAAAGTCACGCCTGAACCTAAGTATTGCAGAACAATATACTGAAAGAGCATCTTGAAAACACCATAACCCACAAATCAAATTCTACCTTATTGTGCTGAGAAATGCTGAAAGTCAAAAGATTCATCAGAAGAAGCAATGACATTTTTTGAAAATGTTCAAAATGCTGCTCACTGCTTTTTAATACAATAGCAATACTTTTAAAAGAGGATATTTCAAGCTTCCAGACGAGGAGAAAACCCTTTGGACAGAGAACCCAGTTAAGGTAATGGATTTTACAATCGAAGAGACGCATTGATAAAGACTCTCCATAAAAATACTAAAAGCTCAAGCAGGACAAAACAAACAAACAAACCAGAAACGTATATTTGAGTTTCGAGTCTGTGGGGCATAACTGCAGCGCTTCTTTTTTCATAGAGGAGCTGTCATCTTTTTCCACAAAGCAGTGAACCAGAAGAGAACAAAAAGGAGGCCACTACAAAGACTGCACAGAAAGGCTGCCAGACATACCAACAGATTCATAGACTAGCATGCTGCTTGAATCAAAAACTATTTATTTTTAGCTGCGCACAAATAAATCACATCTAAAGAGGTCAGGCCAGCATCGCGAGTTTAGAAATCACTAACAGTATGGAAGCAAAATATAGCTCAACATTCGGAGTAGAACCCCAAAAACCTCCACAGCACATGTTCAAACTGGGAAAATAACGGGCAAAACAGATATTCAGTCATGCAACATCTGCATCGGAAATAATTCAAGCTGTTATTTAACGTAGAATTTGGACGAAGAGGGTTTTGATCCACTTTTAACAATTTATGTCTAAGGAGAAAAAATATCTTCGAGATTAATGAGTAGCAATACCATTGAATTAACACCAATGGTGCAAAGCAACAGGAATAAAATATGCTAATGCATGATTTGTTTACAAAATGAATGACCACATTCACATTGACTCCAAAATGAAAAACAGTATGGATCAAAACATACACAAAAAAACAAGTACTACATTAATATAGCGTAAAATATTAACTTTGCAAAAATCCATTAAAATATTGGTGAATCTAAAGTTTAGTTTTTCTTTTTAATTTGTTGACTTGTGCTAAAAAATGTTTAAAACAATGCCCTTATTGCTCCCATTTAAATCTGTGCCTCTCGTACATTGAAAAGAGACTTGTTTCCGTTCAGAGATGCACCAAACCAAAATCTGGAGCACAATAAGTTGTGGCAGCTGCTCTGTTTGAATCTGGCTCTTATTTCAAATTAAAATGAAGTTCAGCAACAGAAATGTCAGTCAGACCAGCGGCTCTTCCACATGTTCAACAGCCTCGCTCTGCATACTGGTAACCTGCCAGCAGCTGCAGCCGCCTAAATACATTAAACAAAACGCACAAAAAAATATATATATAAAAAATCAGTTTGAAATTTGGTGTTTACACCATGTTGTCATTACTCCACTGGCACAATTACAGCAATTCCATATTAGAAACATGAATAAAAAGAGGAAATTAGTCACAGATTGACTGGCTGCTGCTGAATGTAGTGCAAAAAGAAAGCAGTTTACACACACCAGGTAAAGTGGCTCCATAAATGAACAGCTGTTGGGAGACACCTGTTCACTCATACTGAAGTTTCTCAAGTATCTACTCAGTAATCTGAAAAGCTGCAAACCATCTTTACAGGGGGCACAGCGGACTCTTCCAGGAGCACAAACAGAATGCTAATGCTGCAACGCTCACCTCCGTCCTCTCTCCTCTTTGAAACATACAAGGGCAATGCTGCATTAATCATGGATTCACATCCCTCCTCCTTCACTATCACCTGCCTATGGACGCGCACGCACGCATACACGCACAGCCGCACGATTAGAGAAATCTGTCTGACACAGTCCGTAAAATTTAAATGTCACTTAACCTAAAAGGCATGACATTGTTTAATTCATGTAATTAGACTGTCTGCTACCGATAAAAGAATAAGCCATGCCGAACCATGAACCAAGAAGAAAACATTGCACAGCTCACTTCATCGAACACATCGTTTTCACGACACCCACTCCTAAAAAGCACAAGTATGTGCACCCCCACACACACACACACACACACACTCACGTGGAAACATAGTCCAACGCACACCACTCTGGGCAAAATGAGTGGGAAAGAGGAACAGAAGAACACAGTGGTGTTCATGAATATGAGGTAAAAGTGAGAAACAAGAAAAAAACCTAAAATTCTGTAATGGGTATGTAGAAAAATGACATTTTCCGATATTTTAAGTATTTGTTCATGTATTGGATTTCGATTAGGATGAAACAATAGGAGGAAAATGTGCCAACAGATCTTAAGAAGTGATTAGCATATTTATATTTTAATTTTCAGTGAGACTTTCTTTTCAATATTTTTGAAGTGGATCTAAGCAACATTTATTTGGGGTTTCGAAAAGTCATTTTAAAGTTTGTCTTGTTTAGTAATTTAATTCAAATATAAAGTATAAATAGTTTTTGACAAAAGGATCTTAAATAGATCTTAAACTCATGCATCCCAGCAATGTTTAAGTCTTAATCCAGTGGTGTTTGGTCTTCATGATCCTGTTTGGTCACTAATGTTATGGTAAAAAAAGATGCTCCAATATATCCTTAAAATAATTTAATTGCAAACCTTTGAGGCTTTGAATTGACACTAGATTAATTACAAGCAGGTGGACTATGAGGTGACCTCTCAGTGAAGCTCGTTGCTCTACAGCTTAAATCCACTGAGTATTTCAGAGTAAATACTGACAATAAAACAGTTGCATGAAGATAATCAGTTTAAGAAATCTAATTATGTTTAAAGATTTGGGGGATTTCTTTTCCCTCCATTTCTTGTTTTGTGCAAACATTTCTTCTCTACAATCCGCGCGGTGCTTTTACTTGCTTCAGCACAAAAATTATGAAATCAAGCAGCAGCTGAAGCTTGAGGTCTGACTCCTCTTTCCAACCAACGCCTGGCGAAATCCTACAGTGGGACCAGAAATGGGAACAATCTGGCCGGAGGCTGCGTGGTTGCAGGGATGGCAGGACCACACAGCATTGCAGAGAGACATGCAGCGGTACAGATGGGGGGGAATAGTTTGCCTGAGTTTAAGCAGCATGGTTGATGACTAAACTCTACATTTACCAAATTTATTGTAGAAGAAAAATTCACTGCGATGAAGTTCTTTTCGGCAAATATTGCCATCTTATTTAACTTTTCTTTATGTATTTTAGTAAAAACTATGAATATATTAAAATATAAATGATTTTTGCATTTCATAAGTGCTCATTACATACAGTCCACGATGTATTTAGCTTTAGAAATATTCACGTTTTATCACACATTGCCTCGAACAAGGTCAAAATATCTCTTTTCATCTTGTCGAAAGAGAAGGGGGCCAAGAGTTCAGAGGTCATCACCTGCAGCTGGGTGGCCGAATTAACTCGGTGCATGACCTCAGGATATTCCTCCATTTTATTTTTGATCTCTATTAGCCACACTTTATTTCACTTCAATGGTACGACTTTTTATACTCATGGTGCAAATAGAAGACGGCGACGCCCCCCTGCGTAGATTGCAGCCACTCTGCTGTAAGCGTTACTGTGATTGACGTATAAAGCTTTAAGTCCAAGATGTGTGCTCCTTCCTCATGAGCCAGGTGTTTCCCAACGTAAATGGCAGTTCCTACTCCAGCAATACTGATGTTTCTATCTCTTGTAATGAGATCAGTGTTTTGTCCCCGATTTTACCCAGTTCACGTGTCAAGGTGCCCTTAAGCCTGATGTCCATGCCGACATTGAAGTAATGGATTTTCACTTGTAAGTCAAATTGGGTGAAAATGTGTGCTCAGTTAAATGCAGTGGTACTTTACGTCCTACGCTCAGGTTTGTAGAGGGTCACCGTTGCCAGGAGCGATTGTATAACATACACCACCGCTGGCTTAGGAGGTAAGCTGCTGCATTAGTGCTAATGTTACAAGAATCAATTTGTGGATAAAGTACTTCATTAAATATTACCATGAAACAGAATGTTGTGCACTTTCAGCTAACAGGGAGGGTTTGGAGCAACACAGAACCTCTGCCTTGGACTTTTTCTTTATAATTTTGTTGTATCAGAGCCAAAGAAAAAAAATTACTGAGTTTTTTTTTTGTGTTTTAGACACAAAGTAACAATGCATTTAAGATCAGGAGGGTTAAAGTCATCTTTTAATTTTACCAACATGTTTTTTTTTATTCCAACTAGAAGTAATATTAAAGTTTTACAGCCAGAATCCTGATTCAAATCTGTAGAGGGAACTAAAAGATTAGGGTGATGGCAGGAAGACTTTCCAACCTCAAAGACCGAGAGCTTATAAATCTCTAAAATATCACCAGAAAAATGCAAAAAGCTGGTCAGAAAGGGTTTGGGATGTGAACAGTTTTTGACATGCAGTTTTATCATCGAAAGATATTTGTTTAATTTTCTGTCAGACATAAAGTTGTTTGTTGAGGAAGTAATAATTGTAAAGGTAGAACAAATATGAAAAGTGTGGCGCTAAATTTCAAAGAACCATTGACAGATATTTTAGTACGTAGCCCAAAAAAACCAAAAATCTCCTTTTCAATAAATTTTGCAATTTTGCTCTGCTTTATGTTGGCTCATCACATAAGATCTCAATAAAACAAATTTCAAACAATGTGGAAAAGTCCTGTCAGAATGTGAAAAAGTTCAAGAGGCGTGAATATTTTTGCAAGGCACTAAACACTATTAAAAAAAGCTAAATAAAAGCTAAACAGGCACTGAAATTACATGCTAATTGGATGAACTAACTAATTAACAGCCTTTTTTTTAGTCTTTTTAGGCTAATTCAGGAACAAATTGCTCTAAAGCAAACAAAGAACAGGCCTTTCTCTCTTGGATGAAGAGAACAGAGAATCTTTCAAATATAATTTTTGTGACTCTTGGGGAATTCTGCCAAGACATAAACCTTACGATATAAACAAACACTTACCTACTTATTGAGTAAAAGTGTTTGACTCATTAACAGATAAGAGGCGGGCGATACCAGTGATGATGTCGTCCTTCTGTCAGGTCAGAGACAGAAAGGCTTTTAAAGAGAAGCGCACAGATAGATTTAGAGATGACACATGGCTTCCAAAAAGGAGAGTGCTGTGTGGGAATGATAATGGAAAGTGGAAAATGGAGGTCTGAAACGGGTATCGGAAAGAAGATTGAAGCTTGGTAAGAGGCTGGAGACAGAGTGCTGGGTTAGGAGGAATATGATAAAAATAAAGACAGCTGGACGTTTTAAACTGTTGTCCTGCTGCATGCGACTGCCCATTCATCAGCAGGAAAGGTCACACTGGTATAGGCTATTGTGTAATTTCAAGATTTAACCCTGAAATGTGGGAAACTAACATCAGAGTGATAAATGCTAACTCATGCCACTTAGAATCCGCCTTATGAAAGCATGAGTGTAGATGGAGACGATAAATTTTTGATGCTTACTCCCGTAAGCACCAAAAATGGAGTCAAACAGACGGAGGAGATGAAGAGGTCAGATCAGATCAAGAGCATGGGGTGGAAACTCTTCCAAGGGAAGACCTCAACATGATTTCTACCACGGTAAGGGTATTAAAAGAAAATAAAAATTACAGATACTCCTACACTAAATCAAAGCCACAACTGCCCAGTTTGGTAAGCTCTGGCCCTGTCTCTGCTTAACCTCCTGGAACAGGTGTACTACCTGTAGTGACTCAATTAGAAAGCTATTAGCCCCTGACAGAGTGGGGGCTAATTGCTGCCACAGGGGAGTGCAAAACTGGGGGGATTTAGTGAACAAGGACAAAAGCACAGCGTGAAATCCATGAACCGGCTAAAGTCTGTCTTAGGTCTCAGGCCTGGAGGGTAGACGTCTCGGTATCAAATGTTTATGTAGCATTGACCGAGGTTTTATGTGTGGTTTCTCTGAGTCGTGCTTCCAAGCCCTGGAATGTCGACTTGCTCTAAAATTGTGTTTTCTGCTGTATTGAATGTAATGAAGATGTTGGGTTTTTCTTTTGTCTTCATTTGACCGAGAATATTAATGTGTTGACAATGTTATGATGTTGGCATTAATAGTTAAGAATAAAATAATTTAGATCAGCTAAATCAGCAGAAATCTTTGAGGCTTTATTCTCACGCAACACGTAGTTTAAGTTTTGCTTAGTTTTACTTTTTTTTTAGTTTGTTCTTTGACTGATTCTGACCTTTTATCTGAATACCAATCTGAATGGATTTCATGTTTTCTTAAACTATGCAAATGAACTGTTCAAATGATTGAGCATTTAAAGATGAGAATGTGAGATTTAAGTGTGGAGATAATTTAAGTTTATCCGGTGTTTGGAGATTTGAATCTTTATAAGTTGATTAATATGAGAGGGGCAGGAAATCATAAGATGATGTGAAATTGCATGTCAACTTTGTTTTAATTAGAATTATTTTTCTTGCTTGCTTTTACTTTTGTCAGTTTGAAATAAATAAATAAAATAAAAAATAAATAAAATGGTGGTGAGGTACAAACAACTTTAATTTTGGGATATTAAAAAATTCTTCAATATTTATTTTTGTCAGCTTGTTTAATGCCCCGCATCAGAAAACTAAACAAAATATATACTTCAAATAATCTGAATGCAATTATGTAATCAACAGTAATGACTTGATTGCCTCAGTAATAATTGTGACTACAGCAGAGTGAAGGTATTTTGGTTAGATTTAATCTCTAAAGGGAAACAAACTAAGCTGCTCAAATCCCCAGGATGCCTTACTGTGTATGAAACTACTGTATTTTTAGATCAAAGGTTTTCAGTCTGTGGCCCTCATTAGAGATGGGAGGCGTTTATTTCTATCCAGATCAAGACCATAGGGCTAAAACCAATTTGTGGGGCAATTAAATTGCTGAATACATTGTAGCTGGAATTATCACTTCTTGTGACATCAATCGGTCAGAGGCTGAAACAAACCAAGATGTACAGAAAAACAGAGAACGCAGCAACTAAAGACCAAAATATTTGCAATAAAAAAACCTGTCAGAATTATGCAAGATTCTCCTTTAAAGACCGGATTAAACGTAAGCATTTCAAGTGGATCATTAGTTGGATTAAAGGTAATTGTGCAGGATTTTGTTATATGTTTTAGTTATATTTCTAACTTTCTGGAAGCAGTTGTGGGATTTTCTACACGGATTCCAACAACACAAAGGTAAACAGCGTATTATCAAAATATGATACATATAAATAAATGAATAAGAATAAATATAAATAAATTAATAAATAACATATAGTTGAATCTCGCCTTTGGGAAATGACAAATAAACCCGAACAGAAGTGTAACCAATGCTCATAATAAGTTTGTGCAAATGTCCAGCATTCAATAACAGGGAATTCACTTATAGTAAAAACACTCCTAAGATTTTTTTAGAAATATGTGAAATGCTAAGAATTAATGTGATATCTCCAGTTTTGTTCTATTTCCTTTATGCGAGGTACAATGAGAGATTTTACCCTCGCTGCATTTTCCACCAATTTGCAGCCAAACAAGGAACAGCATGATGCCATGTGTGAGTAGGTGGGTAGTCTGTATGGAAAATCCCACAGTATTTAAATGCATGTTGCCAGCTGCTTACAGAGACTATTTACTGTTCACTAGTATGGCTTTATTCATCTTTTTTGGCTCAAATGTGACAATTCTTGCTTTCACTGATACCTACCAACGAAATCCACAACAAGAATAGGATACAGGAAAACAATGTTATGTTAGTTTTACAAAGTTAACACAGAACCAGACAGCTGACATGTCTGCTGAAATGAGCAGACCAATTTATTCAAAATTCAGGTCACAGCAGCCACAACACTTTCGACTGCAGCCTTATTCTCCAAAAACTACATGCTGCCTGTGCAGGAATCATCTTTCTAAATGATTCATCTAAAGTCTGTATAAGTAACTGGTCCTTTAGTTTGTAAATTGTAATAGCCCACTGTCACTTTTAGCACCGCTGCATATTGCTTTGAGCTCACAGCAGGATTATGATGCAGTTAAGTTACAGCATTATCAGAAGGAGAGCAGTGGATATAACCCTGTTTTAAACCACTAGAGTAACAGAATACTGCTTCAGGGTGGGATCAAAACTCTCCCAAAGGACCTACTGAGATGCTGATACAAATTTACTGCGCATAAGTTTCATGGTGCAATTTAATGCAAGATAGTGAAGGGTTTTTCCTTCTGTTCTCGGTTTTGGAGACTGTAATTTTCGGAGACTTATGTCAAATCGCTTAAGTGCTCATCTTCATCACCTGCCAGTTTCTGGCCACCTGTCCCTCATTTTGTCTATCCATCTTGTTCTCTGTTCGTATCGTTCCTGCAAGACGGGTTGATATAGACATGCATTATTCATCTGCGCGTCCTCGCTGTCATTGCAGGGCTGAGCTCTGAGCGGAGAGGTGCAAAGCAGAACTACAATCAATCAACCAGAGTTTGACACTCAGCACAATGGGATATGCTGATTGGTTCGCACAATATAGCTGTGTTGTGGTGGGGCATTTCATATACGCACTGGGATTTGGAGGATAGTTGAGCCGACTTAAAAAATAACCGAAGAGTGTTTGTCATCGTATATAACCAAACCGGCTGCTTCACCTGACGGCTCTTTCGACTATTATTTATTGCAACCAATAAATAGATTGCAGATAAAATAGTTAGTGTGCAGCAGATCAAAAAACAATCGGTCACTTTAGCCACAAAGCCGGCTCCAGTTAGCCGTCGGTCATCTTGAGAAGCCATTTTGTGGGCCAAATGGGCAACTGTGGGCAAAAAGGGAACAATTCTTACTTTTGAGATCTTACGACTCGCTAACTGAAGGTTAGAGTTTTAAAAAGTTAGAGAATATGAAGAGGAGAAGAACTGGCAGTGAAGGTGGAGACTGAGGAAGAAGAGCAGGTTTATACTGAGCTCAGTATAAACCAACATGTTTTATACTGAGCTCACAATATGGTATATTATAAACCATGTTGGTTTATACTGCACCATATTGTTTCCTGTGAGGAAACAATGTGGTGCTTACAAATGAGATTACTTTCTATCTGCTAATGCACCATTTTCTCAGACAGAATATTGAAGAAAAAAAACCCTCTCTGATGTTGCCAGAATAGATAGTACTGGGATAAATGATGAAGTTAGAGCTGAACGGATGATGACTGACTAAAGGTAATTATGCATCATTACGGTATGATATTATTTTAAAATCTTGATACTGATCAGATGGAGTTTATGTAAGTAATGAGTCCCAAACTTTGGAAAATGCTGTTGATATAAAGCTGCTCATGGAAGGTTGATGCCGTTTTATTGCAGCATATAGAGATAAAACCAGAGGACATAGTAACTGTTGCACTGTTTTTAAACACATGCAAAACTTTAGCAACTTTTGTGGCTGTGGATGTTGTCTTCAACACGATCGATGTTTTCACAGTGAATGTCCTAAATGTCTGATTAGGAGTATCACTGAAAGAAAAGATAAAAGCCCTAGAAGCTCTGCAAACCATAAGTGGTGCGAACACAAAAGAAACGAAAGAGACAAGCAACTTTAGAGCTGCAGATGATTTCAGCCTGATGGCTGCAGAGGTTATCTGACAAGCAGCCAAATGGAACGGAAAACTGGACATGGAGAATAGTGGGGGAGATGCAGCAAAACAAAAGGACCATTTTTTTTCTGCCAGCTGCGGATGGAAAACAAAGACTGGCTGCAGCTGATGCCAGACTGGAAAAATGTCCAGGCGTCCATGGAGAGTTCACATTGTAAAACTGCAACAGAAGAATAGGAAGGACTAGTAATCGCTGCCATGCTGGTGACTGTGCTTCATATCCAAAAATTAAACCATGAACAGGAACCAGCTGATTTGGAAGACCAGCTCCAAGTCAGTTGTATTTGCAGAAACGTGCTCCGTTTTTGCATGTTGAGATACTTAAATTCCCTTAAATTTATATCATTGCTTATCTGATGATGGTTGATTTTTAAACATTCACAAATTTTTGTATGTTATCTGTTAAGACTGTGCACCAAACTACATTTACCTAAAGATAACCAGGAATCAAGAAAAAAAAAGGGTGATATTTAAATCATTTAATTGAAATTTGTTCTCTTGATTCTTTTTAAACATGATAAATAACTGGATAGTGAGTAGAAAATGGTTATTCTTATCCACAAATGACTGATTGATGCCCATTCTCTGCTTATTTTAACAGCATGAACTCCTAGGAGTTAGATAAAACAAAATAAAGGCAAAAATAATTCAGTTATCTGCATTATCTGGAAATGTTAAGTGCTGATTTCTAATATTACATTTCAATTGGGAGAATAATGTGGCTGTATGTCATTATTCATCCATACAAAACAACAAGATAATGGCTTTCTCTGGAATGAAGACGGGTGCTGCACGTTGCTGCACGTGTGCAGATCCGGTTGTAAATAAATAAATTAAACAGACTGAGCCACGCACAATTATGATTTGCAAACAAAGGGACTTTAATGCTCTCAGCTGTTCACTATTTATCTGAAAAGTCAATTTCATGGCTAATAGGTTCATTACTGTGGTCATGCTTGAGGAGGCTTGCAGATAAAACTCAGTCAAGTCTTGAGAACTAAGCTGCTGGAGAGCAGAACTTAATAAGGTCCTCTATCTGTCTCCCAGCTTCTCTTTGCCACGGCCGTATTACAGAAAGGTTAAAATTCCTCCCTTTTCACTCCGTACAACTTTTTGTATTTTGCTTTGTTGTAACGACTGAGAGCAGAGCAGATTTCTCTCCAAAAAAGAGCACAGATTTGCCTCAGCTGCTCTTTTCACCACAGACAATTTATCTGCTGTTCTGGG
The DNA here is from genome assembly GCA_902982915.1 of Phalloptychus januarius. Classification (NCBI taxonomy): domain Eukaryota; kingdom Metazoa; phylum Chordata; class Actinopteri; order Cyprinodontiformes; family Poeciliidae; genus Phalloptychus; species Phalloptychus januarius. Next base: position 13,143,269 of record CADWAE010000471.1, on the reverse strand, counting down.
AGAGAGAGTTTCTGCACAGGTCCAACTTGACAAGAAAGAACGAAAGGTCCATGCTGCATACAAATGACAGTCGGCAGATTTTTTTTTTTTGCCACACAGCCTTGTCATCCTGCATTTCAGCCATGCTCCTGTGCCGTCACACGGCTTTGCAGATGAAGGGTTTTATGAGGAAGTGGAGAAAGAGCTGTAGAGCACGTGTGACACTTGTGCTCTAAATTATGTAGATGAGCTGAAATCTAATCCTCACTTCTTGGTAACTTTCACATATTGCAATCCTTTATTGTAATTCATCAGAGTCTGGTGATAATCAAACCAGCACTTGAAGCTGTTGGTCATTAACTACAGCTGCTTTGCAAAACAAATACTTCCCCTGCTGCTCCATTTTTAGCCACAAAGTCAGTTTTAAACTTTGATCTCCACGTGTGAAGCTTCAGTTAAATTTATCCAGTTTCTCCACACCTTCTAATTTCAACTAATGCTCCTCGTCTGCTAGGTTTTTATCTGCAGAACTTTGCAAATGTATTCATTTTGTGTGACAAGTTTTTTTTTTTAAACATTAAAAGATCAATTTATTTTAGGATTTGTATGAAAAAGAAAGGTGTTATGCAAAATTGCAAAGTGGGAAAAAAGAAGAAAAAAAAACAATAAACAGTTTTGCAACATTCTTGCACAAAATTTCGTTTGCAATTCACCCAGAGTCCATGCTTTATATAATCACCCTGTTCGGCAAGTCTTTTGCGTTATGTTTTGTTTCAGCTTTGTATTTGGAGAATATTTTTTCCCACCCATTCATCTTTGTGAAATAACTTGCTCTCAGTAAGACTGAATGGAGCACGTCAGGGGACGGCCATTCTGAAGTACTGACTGAACTCAGTCTGGACTTTGACAGGACCATTCTAACGCATGGCTGGGTGTAAATCTCTATTTTATCCCCAGATCTACAATAAGGGTCATTTTGCTGCTGAAAGGTGAACTTCTCCTCCAGTCTCGAGTTTTGTGCAGCTTCATCAAAAAGTATTCTGTATTTTTCTACATCTAGATTCTGCTTTGACCAGCTTCCCTGTCTCGACATGATGCTGCCACTACCGTGTTTCACTGTGGGTTCAGAGTGATGTACAGTTTTACACATAAGCCTAAAATTTCAAGATCATAATATCGTTGCATGATAAACTTTAAACCAGTCATTCCATCCTTTTCTCTTGCCACCCTAGAAGCCATTTCTGTGCAGTACATGATCAACATCACAACAAATTCTCTTAAATCACAGGTGAATCTCTCTCATCTTCAGATGCTCTTTTTATTTTCCACTGGCATGTTGAGCTGTGTGATATGCTGAGCGTTTAGAAAGTTGAGTAATTCCACTTTAAGTTTTTAAATGACTTCAACCCTAATAACCCTGTCTGCTTAGTTATGTGATCCTTGTGAAGCTGTTTGTTCAATGATGTTCCCTCACAAACCTCTGAGCAATAATTACATATAAAAATCAGTGGCTATAATGTTAGAAAAGTTAAAGGTTTGTCAATATATTTTACACTTTCATGTAATAATCTCTTTCCCCTCATCATCTTTAACAGATGTAAACTCTTGGCTCCTAATTTTAATCAGCTCTGTTGCATTTTGAGTGATGTGATGGAGTTTCAGATGTTGTGGTCAAGATGAGCAAATTGTTTGTGGGTCCTGTTGCTCAGGTGCCTGTATATTCCAGTGCAACAAAATGGCCCGGTCGGCTTCTATTGATTTTTGACTGAAGTTGAAGATGGATTGTCAGATGAAAGATGGAGTTATCATCTCTGGCTGCCAGTAAAAGAGATATGATAACATGGATACAGTTAAATGTCTAAACTCTCCTGAATCTTTACACATACACAAGCAGTGACAGACAGAACATTTGCAAAATTAAACAAAATTCACAGTTTTTAAAGAAATAACTAAAGTTTTTCTTAAAAGTAGGATATTACATAATGTTTTATCAAATAAGGAGGAGAAATGAAGCCCACAGAGTTCCTGCTCCTTGTCAAAACAGCAATCAGTTCTATAAATAGTTCCCTCAAACGGTCCTTGCTAATTATTCATTAATTATAATGGACCGACTTGCAGGAAAAAAATGTCATAATCTAAAATAATGCAATTCATCTCACATTACTGCTCAGCTTCTATTGCCAAGTGGGAAACAGAAATGGTGTGAGCAGTGCTGCACCCAAAAAGGCAAAATGAGAGCAAAAATAGAAAAAAAAAGACTCTGTAAAATTAATTTCTTCCTGGATGAGCCACTGTTTTTATGGTTTTATGTTAAAGAAAACCATAAACATCTTAAGGAGGTAATAGATAAAAGATATACCTACCTGAATTAAAGCAAAAATTAATGAATAAATCTGAAGATTGAAAAAAACTAAGCCAGAAAAAAGCACCAGTTCATGAGTGAGAGACACTGAGGCGATCAGTTAAGAAAAGTAAAGGAATAATGAGTAATAGATCAAATCACTGTATTAAGACATAAAGAGTGACTCAAGCTTATTTATGGGGATTTGTATTTTTGCATTTTTTTTATATTTCATCCACTGTGGAACATCAATATTTCAACGTGGTCTGTAAAAATTTTAACTTGCTTTTGATCAAATCACAGCATATTGTTTACGCAAATGATGAATAAATTCTTTAAGATCATTGCCATCTCACAATTAAACTTATCTAAGACAGTGTGGAAATTTATTAAAACCTCTAACCTATTTGCTCACCTTTTGTCTCTCTTTTGTCCTCTTCATTTATGGCAGGAGCCAGCAGTCAGTGGATAAAAATGTTGGTCCATTTAGGGATCAGCAAAGAGACATGTGGGCCAAACAAACAAGCAGGTAAGCATACAATGTAACTAAAGTTAACATATAACCTAATATGCATTTGCTTGACCTGTTGGAATGGGAGCCTGAGAGGCCCTGAAAACTCGCCACACGTATAGAGACAACGTGCAACCTCCAAACTAACTGGAGACCCTCAATCTCCATCTTATTGCAGTTGATGAAAATGTGGCTTAAGTCATTTTAAAACTGCATAATGTATGTTTTAGATTGCAACATAGAGTCTACACATGCAAGTTTCCCTTTTTGAGGCAGGTCGCATTAGGTACTGCCAGGATGTTCAGTGATTTCTAAACCTACTGGTTGCATTGCAAGACCTGACATCCATGGACTGCGGGGGGCGTTCCATTCAGATTAGGTATAGTGGTATTCAGTAAAAGTAACTGAGAGGGAAGACTTGTGAAAGAGATGGATGTTAGTTTTTGTTGTCAACAAGCTCGTGTGATGAGGAAAGAAAAATGCAGTAAAATAAAAAACAAAACTGATCAGCTCCTACTTCTGCATCCTACGTTGTGTGGGCAATATGATCGGCTTCATCTGAACAAACATGATCCGTTCCTTGTCCAAGAATTTACAACACTGTGAAAAGGAATTGTAAAAGACTAATATAAGCAATAAAACTCAAAGGATTTAAACACAAACACGCTCAGTCACTCTCACAAAGCCTCTCATATTCATAAACCGAACAAAATGCAACTTTGCAGTCACATCCTTTACCAAGAATATTTCAACATCGATTAGCCAAGTCCAGTGAGTAAAAGTTGAAGATGTTTTTTCCTTCTGAAAATCTTGTTATGCGCCAATAATATTAAACGTTACAGTAAAAAAGTTTTTCTTACTTTGTGTATACTTGCTGTTTGTATCTCTTTGGACCTTCATTATATGCTCACTCTATAAATGAACACTAAGTCATTAAAACTTTGAGAACCAATCTTCTAACAAATGCTATCTGTGTATGTAATGTCCAAAACCATTGAACCATTTCATACTTTAGCAATTGGAAAAGTCTGGTTTGCATCATCAAACAGTGTGTTGCAGAGTATCTTCAAGTAACTCTAGCACTTTCAAAAGACCGTTCTGTTCCTATGATGCTGCCTCAGAGTCAGCTGAATCTCCACAATGAAGCTGTGCACATTATGCGGCATATTCACTGTACTTTCAACTCAGGGTTTAGTTTCTATAAATGAACACTAAGTCGCTAAGTTTTGTGCACAGTTTTTAGAAATCAAGCAACTCAAGAACAAAAGTTATCGCATAACTCTGACATGTTAAATATATTTACTGTGTTTAAAAAAAGAAAAAGTAGTCTTGTAAATGACTGTGACACAGACTTTGTTTTTTGTTTCTCACAGTAAAACGAGTTTTGGTCATTTTGCATCCCCTAGCACTCTGCAAACACAGCAAAACTATGTTTCACCATGGATTAAATGTTTGGATTGTTACGTCAACCATTTAGACAAACAATAACCCAGAAAGCGGAGTGCTGCACTGAATCCTGCAAAGTCCCTCTTTTAAGTCAAGTTTGGAAAGCAGTTTATGTCTGCATGTCTCTACATTTTAGTTAATTAATTTTCCTGAGAGAATAATATTTTCTTCAACTTTTTTCAATTTAACCTCTATCTGCCCTGTGTGTGAAAGCCTCCCCCAGCCTGTGGTTTCATTTACTTTCCTGAGTCATGATGACAATGCTAACGGGGAAGCTTTCAAGAATTTCCTGGGTGCGCTGTTGTCTTTCGTATCTTATCACTTTTACTCAAAAATGCATGCTTATTTAAGGTCTCAAAATGTCCTTTGAAGGAAGAATCTCTGAAATACAACACGTAGCACTGATTTAAAAGGACGACTCTTGCGTCCTTATTATTCTATAATCTAGAATAATATATTCTATAATCTAATTTGTTAGACAGTTTGAATCAAACTTTATCAAGAAACAGGAACTTCTGGTTAATTGGCCACTCCTGACTGCCTCAGGTGCAGCTGTGTGGTTATGTGTCCTGTGATGGACTGACAATCTGTCTTGGCTTTACCAATAATGGACATTGGTACCAGCTCACTTGTAAAGTGGGAATACAAAAGGATTAGATCATAAATTTACACCCGAGCATCTGTTGTTTAGAAATCCAAATTACAATTATTTTTCTTTTTGTTAAAGACTAAAGCCATTTTGCTCTGTCAAACCTATATCTCAGATCTGCGAATAATGTATTTTTTGTGTGTGTTGTTGTTTCTGTAACTATTAACAAGAATTGGAAAATCTTCAAAAGGCCCATTTTGAACTGTGAGAGGAAGACGTATTTCAGGAAGGCAGCACAAGCGCCCAAGTTCTTAAATTCATGCTGCCATTTCTGTCCAAAGAGTGAAGGCATCCAAATATCTTGCAAACGTTGGTGACTTTTGGTTTATGACAAAATAGCATGTGGTATCTGATATGACTTTCTTTTTACTAATGACAGCCTCAGTTTGTATAGATCGCTTGATAAAAGCAGTCTTGTTCTTGATGCCTTGTTAGTGATCAGAAGTGAGAGAATCCTAGTCTGCAGGAAATCTCCACAAACTTTTGCTGATTAACAAACCAGCTTATTTTATGACACAAACAGTTTATTAGGAGCGAAACAGCTGCAGAGAACAAACCAATCTGTTTGTGAAAGATTTTTCTGTATAAAAGACACATGGATTGTTATTCTAAAGCGTTGAGGCATTTTGGCGAGAACACAGAATGAATAATAGTGCATTTTTATCACTTATTATTTCACATTTCAAACAAAAACAATGTTTTGTAGGTGCTGTAAACCACTGCAATTGTAGGTGGGTTGAAATTGGCCGGTGTCAAATTCTGCAATTCAGAACTTTCTGTGAATGAATGAATCAATGAACAGGTTGAGTGTGGAAAATTGCAATCAGTGCTTCTCGAATTTTTCTTTTGTTTAAAAGCATTTTATAATTAATACCTTTTCCGCACCTCTATTTTCTATTGTGCTCTCTGGCAATGTTACCGCCTCAGGCATGTTGCCTCTGAGTGGCTCAGATGCGCCGTGTTCAGAGCAGGAATAGATTACAGCACCTCCTCTTTACTGCCTACACTTAGTATTTTCTTGTAAATGGAAAACACACACCACCTGGTACTGTAGAGCAAGCCAGCAGCCTCTAAACCAAGCCCAGACACATATCTCCTGGTCTTCTCAGCGTGCGGGGGCGGACAAACTCCTTTCCACTTGGTAAGAGTCTGACTGTCCCTTTACATATGTGTGAATTTCATTGCTTTCCTCTGCAGAGAGCATCGTTTTCATGCATGCCTCTTTGTTCTCTTTTGATAAAGCCAATACAAGCAGCAATCACTGATATATGTTTCAGTTAATAAAGTTATTGCTCATCTTTTGGGGCATTTGTTATCATGGCAATAGTAATGAATTAAAAATAGATGTCAGAACTCTCAAAACAAACATTTTATTTAAAAAAATAATAATTGCAGAACTAAGCACTGTTCCCACATCTAGGATAATTTATTCTTGTAATTTTGAAACTTTAAAAATGCAATTCTTCTCATTGCAATCTTAAGGAATGTTTTTTTTTATGTGTTAAGGTTTCTTAAATGTACTTTTACGTCTACCTATCTACCTAGAGACACTTTGAAGTTGCAAAAGGACGAATCTAATCAATTAAACTCAAAGAATTTCATCATAATCACTCTTAAGAACTCAAAACTGTGTTTTTCCTTAGCAAAGAAATACAAACTGCTAAAACCTAAGATGAATCTCTGTTGTTACCATTTTTGTCTCTAACCTGAAAACATTTAAATATTGCTTCTGCCCTCAAACACAGCAAAGACAAACGACGGGGCAGGCAAAAGCACATTCCCAGCATGCTAGCTACTGTCCAGACATGATCTGAGACAACAGTCAGAGCGAGCTTTCCACTCGCTTCAAAACGATGCTTTAGTGTAACACAGACAGATGGCCTGATATTACCCATCCTGCCTGTTTTTCCCCTTCATTTTCTTCCACATGCCCACTCCTTCATTGGACTGACAGGGGCCTGTTGCTCGCCATCTGCTTGCCACGTTTGGTACTCAGGCATGTATTTCCTGCTTCGGATATCTCCTGTTGTGGCCACCATTCATCCCAATTTGATGCTCTCTTATCATGAATTCTCACCTCGAATCTTATTTGCAAAGTGTTTCAGCCCGATACTTAAATGAGCACAATAACCCAAATTCTTGGTTTTAATTGCTAGCAGGAGTTTTTGTTTAAGGATTGCTATGCATTCTGACTCTTGGAGTAAAGCCTCTCACTGCTTGCCTTTATCTCTGTTAACTGCTCAAATTAAGTTGACCAGTTGTTTCATCTTTTATTTAGACTGTTCTTGGAAGCCGAACAGAATTCGATCAATACCTCAGAGTTTGCATGCAAAAGATATTTCACTTAAATGATAATCTGTCTCTGTCTTCATAAAGATGCTTATTTTTTAAAGGGACTTCCACAGAGCCTGCTTACAAGCATCTGCTCCAATTCCAGTATTTAAAAACCAGCAATTTCATCTATTTAAGCTTAGTCTAAGAGCATAGTCATAACATATCTACAGTTGAAGTGTCAAAAAACCAAAGAATATGCAGCTGATTTTCTTGAAGTTGCTGTTCAAATTGTTTCCCAATGAGAAAAGAGGCTGTGGGTAGTAAATGATTCAATATTTATACAATAATCCATTTATTTTTGTTTTCTTAGAATGCGAAGAATGAAAATATTTCATTAGACATCTATTAAGCAACACTGAAAAAAGTTTAATATGTTTATCACTCAGTGGTTCTCAAGTAAACCAGTCAAGTTTGCAAGGGAGGTCAACATCCTTAGTTTCATGTTCTTGCAAAACACTTTACATCTCATGGTTTTGTTTGTCCTTTTGAGTAAAAAAATATTTTATCACTAAAGTTTGAAAAGCTATAATAAATTTGCATTGTGCGTTTAATAGGAATCCCCATAAAATAGATGCGAATAACGGTAATTTTCAGCTTTATTGCTCAATCAAGCATCAGATTTTACAGAGAAAAAATGTTAATTATTTCAATAATAAGGCTATAAAAGCAATAATAAATTTGCATTATGCGTTTAATAGGAATAATCAATTAAAAATATATGGGAATAGCTATAATTTTAAAAATCTTCTTCAGTTTGTAAAGTTACCACATCCTACAAAGCTCTTCCAATAAGAATGATTTTATTTATGTGATTAAATAAGAATAATAGTCAACCAATTTTAGTATCAGTGAGGCTTTTATAGTGAAGCAAAATGACACACAGAGACATAAAAAGCTATTTAAAAGGAAATACTAAAATTAAGACCGATCAGGATCAGCTCTCACACTGCTTTACTTCCAGCATTCAGTCCTATGTTAAATCCAGTCCTAAAACTTTGACTCAAAATGGGCATTTTGTCAATATTTTGTAACAAAATATAAATATAAACACTCAAAAAATTTCTAAACTCCATATTAGGTGTTTTTGCCACAAGGTAAGAAGATCTAAAATCTGCATCACCAGGTAAAAACTTTACAAAAACACAGAATCTGCACAAAATTATGACCTTAACATTTATTATCACTCAGTGATCTTGCTTGTTAATAAACCTAATTAATACACCCTTTTCTTTACAAGCTTCAAACACATAAAACAGATAATTAAAGTTGTTTAATATTTAAGCAGGCGATGAAAGGTGGCTCTCACATTTCCCGACTTGATTTCATTTTTAAGTCTCCCCTCTTGGATTTCTTCCTGGTTGAAGTACGATCAATTCCCATCCTGCAGTGATGAGTAATTGCCCGAGAGATGCAACTTCCTCCACGCTTTCAGCAAGATGCATTCACACTGAAAGCAAACATCTTAATGGAAAATTATCTCTAAATAACTAAATGGCATTTGAGTGATATTCTTAGTTCTTCCCACTTTTTGAATTAACTTGTACACAATTTCCTGCCACACCACCGGATGCGAATGTTTAATCACAGAGGACAATCAGGGACACGGAACAGGATACATGCTACATGGCCGTGGGTTAATGAGCAACTCTGGATTTTAGTTTAGCATGACTACTAACAACATATACTAATTAAAAGTCCCTACACAGACCTCATTGTTACCCTGTAGTGGTTGCTTAACCCTGTCAGAAAATTTAGAGCAACGTACACGAAGGGCAAAGACCCTCATGTTATGGAAACCTGCACAGCTCTTAATGTGAGGGTGGAGGTGAACAGGTTTTTCACAGGGTTTGGTTCATTTGACCCGGTGCAGTGTGAAAGTGAAACACACCAGCTGAAAATGTCACAAATGTGCATTTGATTACAAGCAGACTGGGTTCAATAACCCCTCTGGGTACTGGAGAGTTGGGGCAATGCTTGGATCACAAGGTGGGTGCTGACCTCTGATGAAGGAACATTTGAGGTGCTGTGACGTTACGGAGCTGGAATGACAGATACCAAGAAAAGGGCGATGTTCTTTGTCCACATTAGCTGGAGACAAACCTTAATAAAAGGTAGCAGCAGAGGAAAATAGGCCCATCTTCCCTGTCAGAGTATCGGCAGCCGGCCATTAGCAGCAAAGTGACAGCAGCAGCATCGCTGACAAGAAGTGACTGGGGCCGGCATGGGAAGAAAGGTGGCTTGTTGCTGGCCCATTATTGCAAGTGCTAGAAAGAAAAGTGAGGAGAATATGAGCAGAGAGAGGAACTGTGAGCAAACAAATGAAATGGGTGATATAAGAAAGCAATATCTTCACTGCATGCTGTCTGTGTCTACAAGTAATATTGAACAATATTCTTATAGACTTTATTTATAAAATGAAATGAAATAGAAAGCCTCAATCACATTAAAAAAACAAACATTTAGCTGTTTTCTGTTGAGCAACTTTTAAAACTTACAGTTCGATTGTTTTCATTGCAAAGAACAATTTAGGATGATCATTTCATGAAAATGCAGTGAATACTAAATGCTGAATAGAGAAGAATGAAACTACGTGAGACTGCAGTGAGCTACTCACAAGACATTCTCTGCAAGTCCCTTGAGTCTCCAGCATAAAGGAGAAACAGAAGGAAAATAAGCAGGCATTGTCTGGGCTGACAACCACAAGGTCAAAGTTCACAAACTACAAAGCTCTACAAATCTCTGTTAGGCGCCATCAGCAACTTTGTGTCTCTGGAGTATCAGACATTCATTACATGTTTGGTTATCCAGCTTTATTCTGAATTTTTTGCTCAGTGAACAGGGATACTATCAGCCACACTTTTGCAAAAATATCACGTTTGTGTGACATAGTAAAACTGGGATTCAAGTCTTTATTGCAAAATATATCTTGCACAAGTCAGTTGAAAAAAATTACTTCATTTTAACTAATTAATTTGAGAAAAATATAGAAAATAATTGGTTTGTTTGTTCTCTATAAACATTGACAAAAGCTTGAATGTTTATTTGACACTGTAAAGTTAAATGCAAAGACAATGTTACAAGGATTAATTGTCTCTTGACCAACAAATCCTTCCAAAGTATTTCAACATAACTTTATGAAATAAGAAACACAAAATTTTATTTTATTCTATTGCGTGCTAAAGGTATGCAGTGGTACATATTTTTATGTACCACTGCAATGTGATTTTGTGTATAACAGACAATCAAGGCTTATTTAGTCAATATAATATTCTAACAGTTTACACTCTGAAAATCACTCCCTTTTTGCTTTTTGTTATGATGTGTGTTTAAAGAACCCATCATAACATCAAATGAGCTTTACTCTAATCTAGTAAAGCTGAAGATTTCCATGACAAATTTTAATGACCTGTCCGGGGTGACCCCGCTTCTCGCCTGGAACGTTAGCTGGAGATAGACACCAGCAACCCTCCCGACTCCACTAAGCGACAAGGAAGTATAGAAAATGGATGGATGTTAGATATGCAATTCAATACAGTTTTGCTCTATTGCACAATCTTTTTTTGTCATATTTAATTGATTTTACTTGGACTAACTACTATTAAAAATGGCAAACAGTTTGTCTAAATAATAAACAGAGCAGTGTTTATCACAAAGTGGTCTTTTGTTTTCACTGCTTCAGCCTTCAGAGGCTGATGGTATTTGTGCTCCTTGGCAGGTCATTTCTTCCTGTTGTCTGTTGGGACCCTGATGGCTCTGAGAACCAGGATAAGGCTTTTTATCAGCAAACCGTCAGTCAAGAAAACCCAAGTCAATGACAAGATCAGGCTCCCAAAAGCAATTTACCTTTGGATGATTCAAAGTCAGACACAAACAAAAAACTAACAATTAAATCATTCTTTCCTCTTTGTATCCATTCAACAATGTTATTTAATGAAGAAACAGCTGACTCTGTGACCCTCCCATTGATCCGAGTTTGCAAATCTGTAACTAAACTCCTCAAAACCAGTTACAGAGTAGGGAAGCACTACACCTCCAGTCAGATAAATTCCCAGTAGAAGCAGCATATTTGGATGAAATGAGAGGGTAAACAGAACGCTGTGATGAGTGAGTGTCTTTGGGGAGAAGCCGGAACGTGTGCATGTGTGTGTCTGAGGGGTGTGTGTGTGTGATACGTGCATCCCCCCCCCCCCGAGAGCCAGCCTTTTGCTGCACTTGTCCCTCTCCTTGATGGAGTGGGGACCGCCATGCAAAGCTTTGGGTTCCCACGCCTCTTTGGACAATCTTTGACACTGCAAACGTAAACAGATGTTGTGTTGAAACAGGAAATGGCCTTCTTCTTAGGGGCTGATGAGGCAGAGGTTGTTCGTCTCTGTGACAGAGAACAGCGAGGAGGTCAGAGCCCAGCCGGAAAGAGCTGGAGAGAGTCTCTCCCACGCAAGTGTTTGTGGGGGGTAATTTGGATTGAAAGCTCGATAGGATATTTCCAATCCAACGCTGAAGGTTAATTAGCCGACTTCACCTTGTTGCTCCAGAGACATCCTGGAATATATCTGGAATATAAATCTAAGGCAGGACGAACTGTTAAAAAGATGCACAAAATAAATGACTTGGACTGTCCAAGTCAGTCCAAGTCAGTCTGACTTGGACTGACTTGTCAAAAAACGGGTGACAAATCTCAGCCATGCTCTGATTTGTTTAGTAATGACAGCAGGACTCAAACAAGCGAAAATCAGAAAGCAAACAAAATAAAGTGCAGCACAAGAAGAAGAAAAAAGAGTAATTAAATAAACCCAAGATTTTGGATGGTTAAATAACAAATGACATGCATTTCTTCTCCGAGTTGAAAAATCAGTTTCAACTCCAAAACACAGAGGCATCTCTTGTGCAGCACCGACCTGCGGCAAAATAAGAAAAACTACTTTATGAACTAGTTTGTACTCACTAAGAATGTGCATTATGCCCTAGTCACTGGAGTCTGCACAGATACAGGGACTGCTTTATCAAATCCTTATCAACATTTTATGAAACCGCATGTAATTGTAACTTATAAAATCAGTGCACTGTAGGAAAAACTATTCAATTGAGGGAAATTAAGTGTGTGTTGGCGTGTGAAGGATTTCACCATCATGCATTGTATAAAAACTACATATTTTGTCTCATTTACTTATACTAAATGCTTCTTTGAATGAGTTAATGGTCAATGTATACAAATATGGGACAACTCTCTCTAACATTAAGATATTAGCTTTAACAAGCTGTAATCTGGTCCTTCATGTTGCTTTTGGAGTGATGATTTCTTCCTCTTTGAGTGACCTTTCTGACCTTTGAATACAAGACTAATTTAAGATACAGTCAGAGGATGGACAAACACTCCTGTCTCTGGATAAACAAAGCTGGTATGCAAACTAACGTTTCAGCTGTCCCTGCTTTAGTTCAACAAATTCTGCTTTACGATGCACTTGAAAAATATTCAATTGTTTTTGTTGACTTATGACATAAATATATTAAAGTTCTTTGTTGGCATGGATGGAAAATGTGGAATAAATTAAGGGTATATGAAAACACTAAAAACGCAACATTTCAATTTTTTTCCCCACAACTAAAATATCAACATAATTTATCCACCTGAACCCAGGTTCTACTTGCATTTTTTCTTTTGACTGACTCCCGTGTCCAAGCATTGATTTAGGGTTTGGTAAATAATGAGAGAAATAGGATGTGCTGTTGCTCTGATTAGAATTACACACACTCACACAAACCAGAGCCAGAGAAGCGCAGAAAGCAGCATTTTGTTTTCCCCATTGTTAACAGATCCCACATACCCACAAGGGGGTGAAACAGAAGCTCCTTGGGTTTTTTTTTTAAGAGGGCACTTTCTACAGATCCAGACCAACCTCTCCGTTAGTGCTTCAGTTCTGGGGCAAATCACAGTGGCATCGTATGGGTGCACGATGCCAGCTGCACAGAGGAGATAAAGTGTCTAAGAGTGGGCTGGTCCGGTTCTGCTGGCTCCTATCCTGCTGCTGCATGACTACCTGCTGATGTTTGGATTGCATCGGGTGAACTTACTGACCAGCAAGGGACAATACATGCACATTTTCTTCATCACACCCAAGGAAGAGAGCCTATACTTCTCACAGATACGCCACATGTTTGCACCAGGACAGGGCGTACGAAGATATTCAAGGCTTTCAACAGGGAAATGAACACAGTAGATCCATGAACATCTAAAGGCACTCAAGAGAGAGAGGAGCAAAAAAAGCTCCGGTTGAAATCAGACAGTGAAGTGAAAGAAAGAAAGTGGTATAAAATATTAATGAAATGAAATGAAATATTAACTTCATTGTTCTATTGAACTCTAAGGTTTGGTAAATGCTGTTTTTTTAGTGCAGAATCATTAAGACATTTTCAAATAGAAGCATTTATGAGTAGCCATAAGGGGGATCAGGCTGTAGGTAAACATTTGTTCATATTGTTAAGCATTTTTACATTTGTGGAATATTTTCAGCAAAAATAAAGACATACTGCATGCAATTTAGGTCATTTTCATCATTCATCTACTTTCTTAGATGAATGATGGAAAAATTATTTTTTGAATGCCAGGAATTGTTGGGAGTTATTGATGAATGGACAGCACCTGAAAACCAAAAACTGCATTACAGTAACATTGCAAAATCAAGAAGTCAATTCTAAAGAATATTGTTCCACTAAGAAATCTTCTGGTGACCAGAATCAGTCATTGCCCAGAGGAAGTCCAACTAAGGAAAAGATGAGAATTACAGTATAAGATGTCATTTGTGTTTTACAGTTGATGTTTCAATTCCTGTCTAACTAATAACAATGAATCATCCAGTTTCAGAGCTGTCAGGGAGGAAAAAAGACAGTGGCCATTTGGTTTTCTTCATCTGACAAACAGCATTGCTCTGTGCATATCGGCTGGAACAGCAACTTGAATCTGAGTGTGATCCAGTGTCCTTGGTTGAAACAAATTGCAATAAAAGTTTTTCCTCTACTCCCACATTAAAAGGGTTGTCATTGGTGTCAATAATGGACTCCATCAGGACTCTCAGACCGACAGGCTGCTAAGCTCATTACACCACTTCCAATATGCATCAATTAAAGCCCACTTTGTAAGTGGGACATGGAAAGTAGATGTTACACTTTAGCATTCAGTGACTAAACATTGTTTTCTGACGTGTCCTGAAATTGCCGTTTTTGACATTCAAACAGAAAAGGAAATGCTACATCCTGACTTTTTTTCTGTTCCGGCCTTTCACGTTTCCTCCAACAAAATTTAGATCTATCTTACTACAAATCTTATGTAAATCGATTTTTGTTGGCTAAACTTTACAAAACAGTCTCTGCTTTTGTCCAACAAGTGGCCTTCAGAGACAGTTTCATATGTCCAACCTGTATGGCAGCTTGTTTTGTTGAAGAATAGGCTGTTCTCTTGCTCATTGTGCGCCATGCTCCAGCAGTAAAGAGGGGCAATTTGTGCTGTAACCATGCCTTTTATATGAGTTATTGATTCTTGAAGAAAGTGCAGTGTACTTCTGGTCGTTTGTCTGGGATCTGCTCGCTTTCAAGTTAACAAGAGCTGGTTGATTCTTCTACTCATTTCAGTTCAGTTTATTCACAAAGTTATCTTTGGTGCAATGTACAGAAGACAAGCACGCACCGCATTAACCTTTGCAAAAACAACTCGAATCAATCCCATTTATTATTCATAGGTGGATAAATACTGCAATGGACCTGTCCAGTGTGTACCCTGCCGCTCGCCCGTTGACCGCTGGAGACAGACACCAGACCCCTGGAAGGATAAACATTGTAGATAATGGATAGATGGATGGAGGTCGATGAATAAAACAAATCCCAAAAACCGGGATTTAAAATTCTGGCAGCTCATAAAAACATGTTTGTGTATGGGAGTATTCCAGTTCAAGCCAAAATACAGAAAAGAGTTATTTCACATACCTCACCACAAGTTGAGAACTTCTAACACAACTGTGCGTCATTAAACACCGAGAAGAGGTTTAAGATGATCCATAAATTGGTAATTTGTTAATAATCTGAATGCTATTGAAAAGTTAATTTACTTAATTCACCACGTGAAACACATTATATAGATAAACTAAAGCCGCAAGCGGCGTTGGAGGCCGGAACAGCGAAGTGCGCCTCTGGCCTCCTGGCGACCGCCGACGCTCTCGCCGTTCCCAAAAATACATGAGTTAAGAGACTGATATTTTAATTTCACATCACATCAAACATTAAGACGTGTTGTTATTTTTGGATTAAGTGGTCTTTGGTGGTCTTAAAGTATGTCCAGTAAGCAAGCATCCAGTTCCAAAAGATAAGAATTTTGTTTGTTTACTAATGCAAAAAATAAAAAAAAAGAAAATAATCTGCAAAGGTGTTTGACAAACACTTTTGCCTATTTTAGAAGAGAGAAAAGTTTCCTCCATCGTCTTTAAAGGAAGGATGTGAGGTGCCATGATAGCCTCTGGTCATGGTTGTACCTGACAAAGGAACAGAGGATGGTCAACCCCCCACTGATCAGATCGAATTACTAAATTGCTACTATCAGTCAGAACTGCAGCACTCCATCTCTCCTTTTGTCTGACTTCAGTCCTTCTTGCATCATCCATCCATTTCTCCCACTCAAAGCTGCCAGAACTGATCTCTCCTCTGACAGCCCTGTTGTTTCTCGTGCAAAGACTTATGTAAGTCCAAAATGAATCAGTTCAAAACAAATGTTGCTCCTCTTTCCTGTCTCATAATCCTTCACAAACACATTGCTCGTTCATTACATGGTGACAGATCCGATAATTACAACCATTGCAGCATTTTCATCACCTTATCTTTAAAAAGTCTGTCTCTGCAGCAGTGTTGCACGTTTGCACGCTGATATCAAAGTCACTGAGCAAAACACGTTTGGAACATTTTAAACGAATCCCTAGAGCCTTGCACAGGCAGCGGTAGGGAAGCAAGGACAGAGGCAGAACTACGAGAAACACCTCCCCTTGTTGGTGAGAAAAGGGTTAAGCCTATTACTGCAGACCAATCAGGACTGGGGGAGCACTGCAAACCTCCGCAGTAAGAGAGAGAGAAAGAGAGAGGGGGAGCAAGGATGTGAGGGAGGAAGAGGAGAGCGAGAGAGTGGGAGATGCAGTGATACCGGGAGTGTGATGGTTTGCACTCTAATCAAAGCATAACAGAGTTAGTTTGATGTAGATTATTCACATAATCTAAGCTGATGACAAAAATGAAGACCAGAGGAAGAAACAAAAATGTCACATTTATCCATGGAGGACAACTCTTTGCTGGACTTCTTCTAAATGGGGCGCATGAAGAAAACACTGAAGATTCTTGGCTGCTCAAAGAAAATCATGTGTGATTCCTTTAGTGCTTCTTGAAATCAACAAGAATCATCACCAGTCGACCTGCAGCTGTTGCAGCGATGGGAGGAGAGGATATGGTGTGGTGACTAGAGCGGCTCTGGAGCCTCTGTTTACTCCACATGGTGAGCTTTGCTGTGTTTGGACAGGATACTGCACACTTGTAGGCTTGATTTAAAGTCAGACTATAAATAATTCGGGCAAGACGGCAGACATAGCCCTAAGTGTACAGTATTGTGTCCGGCACATTTTCAGTTGCATTGTATTTTATGAATAAGGGACTCAATAAGTTAAAGGTTTTTGGTATCTTTACTTATAAGTTTGCATGTGTGTGTGCATCTTGTAGTGCACAGGCACTCTGCGATACAAGAACTTCACCTGAGCGCTTTATTACAGTATGTGCAATCGCATCTTCAAGGTATAGAGGCATTACACTCACCAAATATTTCCCCTGATGTTTTAGTGCAATTGTGTTAAGTGAAGGAATCTTCTGTGGCTGGAACAACCTTGAAAAGGGGACAAGACGTTTCTTTGACGAGATTACATGGATAACATGGAGTGACACACAAAGTAAGTGCGTCTTTCGGACAGACTCCCCAAAGGGATCACTCTGTACTAAAGCTTCAAGGCAGCCTGTCCGGTCATAAAAACTGAATGACCATTTAATCAGCGCTGTGCCTTTATGAATAGCAAAATGTCTGCAAATAAGTCTTGCATCTGAAGATGGGAGTGGGAGAGGGATTGGTACAACAATGGTGTGAAGGAAGTTCATGTGGTGCAGGAACTCGATAGGAGATCACAGGCTGCGTTCTTTGTCATTAAGAATTTCCTTGTTGCTTCTTTGCTGAGAATATGTTTATAGTCACTCACACATCCCCTACACACCCCCCACCTTCTCCTTCTGCTGTTTCTCACTCCCCATCTCACTCCCTCTGTCACTTACTCTCCTTTTTTTCCTTTCTCACTTCAGGTTACTGCAATCCAAAGACATACAAATGAAGGATATACAGATGACATCCTGCTTCGCGATTTCAAATTGATGTCAGAGATTGCTGCTCTCTGGCTGAAGAAGCGACTTCCATTACTTTATGATAATGACCTTCTCGTAGACTGCTGAACCCGGCCACAATGCGTCCACTTACCGGCGATCACATGTGTCATGGTAATTGGACATCCATGTGGCAGCAAAGTCTTCGATGATTTAGGGCACTGCCTGTTGAGGGAAAAACCAAAGACCAGAGCGCAGTTCACAAGTCAATGTTGGCTGGAGCCAGAAGAACAAAGACTGGTGTGAAGGCTGGAGAGTGAAGGCCTCTTCCATTAGCGCTCCCTGAGGAGGCAAAGGCCTTGACACAATCTGGATGTACTGACCTATTCCCAGCACACTCTGAACATCACCTCGCTGCACATTGACAGCTCTTTCCTTCTGGAGTTTATCCTAACGTTTGGAAGCAAGTTTACCACATTTATACATCTAAGACACATATCATTATCTGTAAGCCGGAATAAAAAAAGAAAAGGAAAACGGCTCACATCTGGGTGCTTTCTGAGTCAGAGTTACATATTCCAGTACTGTGCTAAAGACTTTTTTAAAAATGTTTTCTTGGTTGGCTTGAATCGCTTCTAATTGGGAATATAATATTTTAAACAGAGGAAGCCTGTGACATCTTACGCTTTTTTCAACTGATCTGTCATTGCTTGCATCTTCCTCAAAGCAAGCCTTCACTGACTATAGCTCTTGCTTCTGGCCGTGGAGCTCAAGGCAAAAAATAGCTGGAATTTTTGGCGAGACACTCAGGTGCTTTTGTGCACCTCTGGGATGGAGTGAAAAGAAAAGCCTTGCTGGGGGGGCTCTGCTAGAGCGGAAACATTTCCACCGGCTATGTTTGGATGCGATGCGTCTCTCTGTGGATCCAGCATGGACTGCCTGCTCTGATTACACAGTCCTGGTGTTCAGATAGTTCTGGAGCGAAAGGTAATTAAAGCTGCCTTTGCTTTTCCCTGTGTTACCTTGAATAATGTTGGGGAATAATGTTCACTGTGCGTATGCAAAGCAGTTATTGCAGTGTCTGCAGAGCTACTCTTGAGGCTTTTTATGATTACATAAAATCAAGACCTTCTCTTAAAATGGCTGAGATCTTTTGTGCATTTATTTAAATGAAACACATTTCAATTTCTATTTTTGAGACTCGGAAATATAGAGGCATATTCAGTCAGAGTGGAGCAGTTTTTTATAAATCACTTTGAATATTTGTTAGTGAGAAAAGTGAAATCTATAACCAAATCACACTTAGCTATTTCAGCAATAAGAAGCATTCATGTATTATACTATGTCATAACAGTGTACAGTCTAAAGATGCACCTAGTGTATTTCTGAGCTGTGATCAGCCAGCCGAAACTCAAAAATATGATGCAAACGTTCGGGAATGTACACAGAGTCGGGTATTCACTGTTACTAAGTAGGATTACAAAAGCTCTACTGTGAATAGAATGCAAAGGCAGCTTTAAATGGCTAATTCGTAATCATTTTGTCTTTAAATAATAACATCCACTTCTAAAGCAATACCTCTCCAAAACACTTAGTGCTTAAGGTACTCGATTAAAGACTGCTCTTACCAGGAGGGCTCGTAAAACATGTTTTGAAGGCCGTTACTTCGGATTTTTAAAGTCCATTTGAAATCTCCTGAAAATGTTTATTAGCACAATAAAAGCCATAAATGGGCCAGTAAGGCCTTTATAATGCATTATTGGTAATACATATGTTAAGAAAGCAATTGGCAAGGCAAGTCAGGGCATTTAACTAAGACGTAGTGTGTTGTTTTTTACAACGACATCACAAACTCAAGCATTAAAGCTGATGTTTTTTTTTGTTTTACTGTCTAGAAATGAACAAATACAGACTTCTGTCACATCTGCTCTATAAGTTCTTTCTCCTTCTACCTACTTGCAGGATAATGCATATTTTTCCCTGCCGACAAAAAGAAGCCACCATGAGCAACGTCACGGTCACCGACAACACTGAGCCCATCAGCAGTGCCATGAGTCCGGCGGCCCCCGACCCGTACCCTTACCCCATTAGCTTTCAGGTCTCCCTGACAGGCTTCCTGATGCTGGAAATACTGCTGGGTCTGAGCTCCAACCTCACAGTGCTTGCACTTTACTGTATGAAGTCAAATCTCATTAGTTCTGTCAGCAACATCGTCACCATGAACCTTCATGTGCTGGATGTACTGATCTGTGTGTGCTGTATCCCCTTAACGATTGTGGTGGTGCTTCTCTCCCTGGAAAGAGACATGGCCCTCGTCTGCTGTTTCCACGAGGCCTGTGTCTCCTTCGCAAGCGTCGCCACTGCTGCTAACGTGCTCGCTATCACCCTTGATCGCTATGACATCTCTGTGAAACCGGCCAACAGGGTGCTAACGATGGGTCGTGCTCTGGCACTGCTGGCTTTGATTTGGGTGCTGTCCTTTGTTAGTTTTCTTGTTCCCTTTATAGAAGTGGGCTTCTTCGCTCACGACCACACAGAGCTGAACCAGACAGCGGTGGAGAACGAGGTCCTCAGTAATGAGTACTACACCGAACCTGGCCTCTATTATCACTTGCTCGCTCAGATTCCTATTTTCTTCTTTACGGCAATTGTTATGCTAATCACGTACTCAAAGATCCTTCAGGCACTCAACATTCGCATCGGTACACGTTTCCACGCATCACAGAAGAAAAAGGCTCGCAGGAAAAAGCGTCCATCCATGACAGCCATGTCAACACAGCAGGAGGCTACAGATGCATCCCAGAGCAGCACCAGCCGCAATCCAACATTGGGCATGCGGACGTCCGTCTCCGTCATCATTGCCCTGCGGAGGGCTGTGAAGCGCCACAGAGAGAGGCGAGAACGGCAAAAGAGGGTTTTCAGGATGTCCCTGCTGATTGTGTCCACCTTCCTGCTGTGCTGGACGCCGATCACGGTTCTCAACACGGTCATCCTAAGCGTGGGCCCCAGTGACCTCATGGTGAGGTTGAGACTCGGCTTCCTGGTGATGGCTTATGGGACCACCATCTTTCACCCCCTGCTCTACGCTTTTACAAGGCAGAAGTTCCAAAAGGTCTTAAAAAGCAAGATGAAAAAGCGCGTGGTGTCTATCATCGAGGCTGATCCTACACCTAACAACGCAATCATTCACAACTCCTGGATTGACCCAAAGAGGAACAAAAAGGTGACGTTTGAGGACAAAGATGCGCAGCTGAAATGTCTTTCTTCTGAAGATGTGGAGCAATGAAGCTCGTCACGTTAAGGTGAAACACAGCCAAAGCAGCTAAAATGACTTCAAGCCATCATGAAAAAGGGAAAATTTTATTCCAAAGCAGTAATGTAAAATACGATGTGCAATATGATGTACAAATGTAGAAGGTGGATAATTTATTACTATTTATTGAGAAATGAAATAAGTTTCATAGATGTATTATTGTACTGTAGATATTGCATGACCTTTTGTAATAGGAGCAACAATACATTATGTACATACAGTTACATGTACAGAATAGGTTAAACGAGATATTTAAAAAGAGAGAGAAGTAGGAATTGTTATGTAAACGTATATTTATAATAAATTTTGTGTTCACATCCAGTGCAGCTTCCTATTCTCCACTCCCTCAGGAAAGATGTTTGTGAATCGGTAACAGCTGTGAGATTACACACATTTATCTTGCTGCCACTTTTCTTTGACACCAGTCCCAGTGGTCTCCCGCGACCGCTAACCTTATTGCTGGGCAGCGTTTGAGAAGAAGGTCCTTATACTGAAATTTGACAATAAATACAAGGCAACAACAAAGACAGGTCATATGCAGTGCAGGTGAGAAGTGTACAGACATCACAGGTATAAATATGTTCAAGATACAAAACGTGGTGAAGTGATGATGCAACAATCAACTTCAGGGATTTCTAAAGACTAGACTTGGGAGTACATGTTTGAATTTATAGGAAACTTTCTGTCATCCAGAAAAATGATGTACTAACGGGAAAGAAATCCACGTTACACTATCTACTGTAGTTTGTGTAATTGTCTTTTTGCAAGTTTTAGAAAAAGCACATGCTTCTTGAAGCTATGAGATTGAAGTCTTGATTTATCAGCATTGAAATACCTAATTTAAATGGGATGGATTTTTAGAAAGGTCTGGGTAATTTTCAAACTTAATATTTGCCTGTTTTTTCATTCCAAAACCAGTTTTAAAGTGGGTTCAGGACCACTGTCTTGTGTTCATGGTTCAACCTAATGGCCCTAATTGGTCGATGTTATTGTAAACAGGAAGATGCTGGAACGACTGTCCCTCTGTGAGGACAGTTTCATTTCAACATTGACTGAGAGAATGCTGACCAAGACAAAACGTCTGCTCTAAAATTAGCACCTTTAAGCTTGGATCAAATGTACAGCTGCCAACACAGGATGTCCCTATGCCTTCTGTAAAACTGAGTACAATAAAATGAGACAAAGATTAAACTACTTGGCTGTAGTGACAAGCACTTTAACTTTAACTTTAACTTTTACACTATGCAATCTGCTAAGGATAGCGGTTGTAGCATCATGCTGATGTCTGGTTCGCAGCACAAAATGGATGCTGTAAAGAATCTCCTCAAATTAACACCTGGACGGTTGAAATTTAGACACAAACTTGGACATGCAAGCTGCAGAACAATGGTTTCACAATAAACATGGTTTTCGAATGAAAGAAGATTTTTATTGAAATAGTCACTTCCTTAAAGCCTTTGAAAACATGTGGGTTGCACTAAAAAGCTGGGTTTATGCCAGGATGACGACACATATGAATGAGCTCTTCCTGTGAGCACTGGCCAAACATCGAGAAATATTCCAGAGTTTTTGCTTGTTCTGAGAAGAGGTCTGTGCTTTTTCTGCAATCTCCTAAAGAGGACATAATTAAACACAAGTGAAGGTGAATGAATATATTTTAACCTCAATGTATAATTTGACTTGTGGATAAGAGATGATGTGTTTAAATTTTAATTTGGTGCAACCTGTTTAAGTTTTTAAAAGTGACAGAAGCAGCATGCCACAAAATAAAGAATGGTTCAAACAAGTCAATAAAAGCCCTCAATTGGTTAGATATTCATGTACATGATGAGTATATGAGCACTGTGCACATAGAAGAAGAGTAGGGGATGTTGGTTTTGAAATAAAAAAAAGAAAAAAACATGTTCAGGAAGTACTGTTTAGAGTTCGCCAATCTCACACACATTCCACAGACACAACAGAGCACCATGCTTCTCATCATCCTGGCTGACATAAACCAGATGTAATCTCATTCTGGTCTGCCTCTTCTTTTTTCTCTTCCATTGATTTTTTGTCACTGAAAAAGATATCATAGCCTAATTTTAAGATGAGGAATCGAGGGTAACACAAAGTAGAGAAGAGACTGTGACGGTTTAAATTAAAGATTTCAAAGAGAATTAAAATGTTTATTACTCGCCTTCTGCTGTAATAAAGTACTTCAGTGCCTGTATGTGACTAATAATGCATGCTTTTTATCATATGTCAACGAAGGAGGCAGCATAATTGTTCTCTCTAAGTTATTGCAGCTTTGTATTTTGGTCTTAGAGACAGGCTTGTCCTAAATAGGCAGACATATTCTATTCATACAGCTGCAGAAGAGTTTCAGGAGAGAAAAAGAGAAAGCGCCATCTCATTCAGTGTGTGCTTTAACTGTAAATCCAGATGCAGAGTTACATATAATTCCTAATTATTTGGTTATCATATGAAGCTGTACTTCATAGCCATTCTACATTTCGTCCTCAGGTCAAGAATCATTTTCGCTGTGAAGTCCATATAGAATTCTCATGCATACAAACAAAAAACTACCCACAATCCCCCTTGCACGCCGCCTCCACTCTTCATCTCCTTAATGAATCTATTACATGTGCACCTTTGCTGTCTCACATATGGGAGAAAATCGAGGAGCCTTTTTGAATCCACAAAGCACGAGGCTGTTGGCTACCAGACTGATTGCACAGCCTCAATCAAATGCGTGTCTGGCTGTGAGCGTCTGGTTAGTGGCACGGCAGAGAAAATTGATGTGGGAATATTGAGGCAGGCAAGGATCCTTATGGGCCTGCTTTAAAGCGGCAGCCAGGACGCTACGTTGCCTTAAGGGCACATCTGATTGAGAGAGGAGATGGGATCAGAGCCAGCAACAGATTAGCTGGCAAAAGAGGGAAACTGCCCTATAAAGATGAATATTTATATAGTACTGAGGATATTTCAGATCGTAGCATCAACAGTGGAGGGTTATAACTAACAGGTTTTGAATTCTGCAACAATGCTCTCTAACCAGGGCAGGATGCCCTAGAGGTAGCCTCTTAAAAAAGGGGCTCCATCTGCCACAGGCGTCAATTCAAACCCACCTGGGCGACGTTTCATAGCTACTTTGACAACCAATGTTTTCAAGTCATTTTCTAAAATGTGACTCCAGTAAATAATACCGACCAACAAGTAATTTCAAGTGATTCTGGTTTGGTGCAGAGTAATAGTCATATTTCAGGAGAGCTATGAGGTGCATAATGGGATCAAAACCTAAATACTGTGTCATGAAACATTATTGGATAGTAATGTGGAATCTGATTAAATTATATTTCATTTTTAGTAACTACTCAGCTCCTCAGTGCATAAATTAGCTGCTTAGCAATAGAGCAATATACATAATGAAATTGTTTATGGGTAAGAAATGCAAATAAAAAGTGATGAAACGGCATACCACAGGGACAAAATGGAGGTACAAATTACCTTTAATTAATCCTAAGATCTGTTGCTGAGTGCTATTAAATAAATGCACTGCAAAATCTCAATTATATTTAATTGCTGCCAATTGTATTGCCCTCAGGAGTAAATAAACTAGAGCTCTAAAAATAAATCTGTAGTTAATTAGCAGCTGCTTGACGTTGAGCTTACCATGTTTTAAAAAAGAAATCCAGATGGTGCAATGTAGACAAAAACACTTATATTGAATTCATTTAGAGCTTGTTTTGTTCAGGCAGTGGGCCTGATCCATCTCTTTATGGTCACTCCTTCAAGAAGTGGTCTGGAAAGTTGGGGTCGTTTGCTCTTGCAATGATCTTCAGAAATGAAATTGAACTTAAAAAATATTACTAACAGCCGACTTGAGCATATTTTCTTCTAAATATTGGAATGTTTTTTATAAAAGATTGTTGAGGATGTTTGTATTCTCATTAATTTACATTTTAATCAGGTTTCCATGAGCATCTCCATGTCCACTGTTTTTTGGGAGTCAGACAGTTCAAGCTCTGACTTTGATTTTGAGGACAAGTTGCAAATATAACATATAAACTCAGCAAACTGTATGACGCATAATCATGTCTTTCTAACCACAATGGAAGGGTTCATAAATGATTTGCTATTTGGGATAGTGCAGTCCGAAAAATTTATTTTCAGACTTTTTAAATTTTACTAGAGCACTGGCTCTGCCAAAGCCCACTGCTGTTCAGACATGCATTGCATTAAAGTAATAAATCAAAAGAAGAAAAGGGCAGACATTCAGTCGGGCTTGAATAACTATTTCAATTTTTTTAAAGCTTCACTCAGACTTTCCCACTAAAGTGGTGGACAGCATAATAGCAGGACTGGGAAATTTGCTGTTCACATAAAACTGAAAAGTACAACAATAAGATGAATATAAATTGATTTTGTGACATATAAAATTTTACAGCAACAACAATTCTTTAACATTTGAAAATTATAGATGACATTCACAAATTGCAATGAAGGAAAACTAGCAAGTCTCCTTGGATGAAAAAGGTCTGAGTTTGCAGGTGAAATTAACCAACGATATATCGCCTCAGTGCAAACACTGACCTTATGCATTCAGGTTATTTTTTGTGTTTTCTATTTTTAGTTTTGCCCTTTTGAATTTGTCTTGATAGTTGTAAGCGGTGCATTTGCATTTGAACTACAGTGTTTCAACCAGACTAAGTTCATCATGTAAAACTACAGTTGTTCATTGGCTTATAGCATATAGGTGATTATTATTTTTACAAATTATCTCCAGTTATATGACAAATAATCTTCCCCATTTTCAAATTACGGAAGCCCTGAACTAAATACTTAGCATCATGAAATAAAAACATTATTATTATTATTATTATTTTATGTTTTAGTTTTCATTGTTTTTTTTCCCATGACACTATTAAATTCAAATGTTTTTATTTCTAGAATAAAAAAAACAAAAAACAAAAAAACTCTGGACTAAAATTATTTTGCATATGAATTAATTTTTTTCCTGAAAAGAAAGCAAAAAATAAAAATAAAAAATTAACTGGGCACACATCATTCAACCAGACATAAACCTATACACATTTTTTTTTTTCAAACTCCAACCTGAAGTTTATTTCACACTTCAGATTGCAACAAAACAAACTACAAACCATCTTTACAGTGAAACACTTTTCTTTTTATTTTTATACTGTAGAAGAGTTTTCTTTGCTGTCAGTGTTATTTCAAACATATTTCTTTTTTTTATTTGTAACAATATTCAACTTTGCTATCATCAATACATTTAAAAAAGCCTCTGTGCAAAACGGGGATAAAACATGAGCAGCTCCATGAGAGGCTTTTTTCTCCCCTCCCACCTCCCCATCCCTGCAATGGCATTGCGCCCCCACTAGGGGGGGCGCCCCACACCTTGGGAACCACTGCCGTAACACATCCACAAGATGTTCATGGATAGATATGTAGTCAATCAATGCCTTGTAAGCCAAAGAAAAAAGAAATTCACAGTGAAGTACAGTGGTGGCAGTATCATGCTGTAGACCTGTGCATGAAGCAGGGGAATGATGAAGGAAGAAGAATACCACCAACATCTTCTACTTTATCGTAAATCAACAGTAATTGGGTTTTCCAAGAGGCAATGCTGCAAAACACAGAAAACACAGATGACTGAGGCCAACATTAAGCTTCAGGAATTACCCTGACTTCAAGCCTACTAAAAATTAATTTTAGGCAATGTGTTTAAACATCGTGTCGGTGCAAGAAAACTGACCAGCTCATTTTGGAAGAAAATAATTATGCCACACGCTTCTTGAAGGCTTCGAAAGCCACATGGTTCTACTGCAAATTGGTACTGGGCATTTCTCCAAATACTAGACTGGGTGGATGTTTATATGTAGGCTTATATGTATGGAAAAGCCAAAATAAAACTTTTGAAGCTAGTCGTTGGTAATTCAATTAATTGAATCACTATGCACTCCCTGAAAAAAGGACTTTAAATCCTTAAAGGCCAGAATTAGTCTGATATTCCTACCTGTATATGTAACAGGCCAGTGCATTGTGTCAGTATAAAAAACTTTAGAGAGATTTATTAGAGCCACTAGACCCTTTCACAATTCACTAAAGCCTCTTCCCGTGTTCAAGTGGGCCCTTTTTTTTCCCCCTGTCCTTCTTGCGTGTAGTCCACATCCAGGCTGCTGCTTGCTTCTGACCATATCACATGCATTATGTCCTTCTATCTCCCGGTCAATGGCTACTTTTTCTCAGACGGCCAGCCCCAATTCAGATGCCATCTCTTCAGGGCCACTCTCTATCTCACCACAGACACAGAATAAAAGCCGGGGAAATCACATTACTCTGTTCATATGGAGCCTCTATTACATTAGGTCAGCGAACACTCAACTGTAATTCTGCTACTGTAGAGAAACAGAAAGTGAATTGAACACACCGGGCCGGCACAGCTTGACAAATTGTTGCTTGTGGTCATTTTCCAAATGTTACTCTCTCTCCGAGCCGCATCTAGAGAGATGGAAGCACATTTTACAGAGTTGGAAGATGTACGACATTGATAAAGGCAAACCTGTAATCTGTGAGCAAGAAAAGCCTTTTCAGTGGCAGAAACCAGGAATGGCAAACAACCAGACAATGGAGTGTGTCGTCTACCAGCAATAACTTCTACGGCATTGGCGTTAGGCGCAGAGGAATACGACGCAAAGCGTGCCGTGGAATAAGTTTCATGCTTACTGTTTTATGTTTTTATCAGCAGAGAGCTGGCACAAGCATTCTCTTCTTTTTAAGGACTGTTTTGCCAGGGAAGCGATGAAACCTCAGGGGTAAACAAAGCTACATGTATTCAAAAGTATTTCCGATTAAGGGTTAAAAAAAATCTAGCATTTCATGAAAAATGCCATTGTAAAGCAAAATCTTAGTTAAGAATCAGAAAAATAGTTTGTCCGGCATATTCCTATCCAGGAAAATAACAAACTAGAAGCATAAAGTCAAGTTGTGTGCTGACACGACCTGCTCTCTGGTCTCTGTGCGCTTGTCTTTCAATGTGCAACCATCCAACACTTTCTGTGTCCATTTCCATACTGTCTCCTCTTCAGCTCATGCAGCTTTGCCCATTGTGTGTGCACGTTCTGTCCTGATTTTTTTTTATGCCAGGCAATGACAGAATGTCAACTACTGTGGGTAAGAGAGGGTAGACAGCTGAAACAAGATTGCTCCCCCCCCGATTTTCCTCCCAGTGAATGACTGCTGTCTTGTGATTACACCAGCAATCATTTCTCAACACAAAGAGATATGAATAGGGCCGCCACAGCTCCTTATTAACACAACCCTGTAGTTTGATCTGATACAACATGCTGCACATTCATATTCAAGAGAGACTTTTTAAAAAATGTTTTAACTATTCCAAGGTAGAAATAAAGTTGCAAAACAGGAAGAATGTGTTCTCTTCTCCCGAGTGCCAATTTCTATTTCCAACAAGTATAGAGGATATGGCAACACAAGCCATAATTTCCCAGAGTTCTGTTCCCTTTTAGAAGAACCAGGCCAAGAAAGTTCAGGAAACATGCTTTTGTAACCTTTGTCTGCCACACCACTGCATGAGAACACATTCTGTGACCTGTATTATTCTCATCTTCCTTCCACTTCATTCAAACTAAAGACAGCTCTAACATGCCTTTTCCATATATATGACTTTAATGTCATGTGACCTCCAGCTAACCAAGCTGCCATAGATTTTCAAAATGGCTGCTAAAGTCGTAAATTAGACTTGGAAAGTCAAAAAGCCACTATGAGGTCAATTTTCAATATGGCTGCTGTGTTTATAAAACATAGAGTTGCAAGAATAAAATGCTTGTTTGCAACTCACAACAATTTATATTATATTATATTATATTATATTATAGAGAGCCCCAAGGGGACCTGGAGGATTTTTTTTTCTTTTGTTTTACCTCACAATAATGTACTGATCAGTTCATGTGGAATAATTTAATACTGTTAGCCTTTCTTACAGTGACCATCGTACTCTCTGCTATTATATAAGGTTTTGGTAAGATTCTTCCATGTATATTAATATCTCGTTGTAAAATATCTGAAGTTTTATATTTTTTTCTCTAGGATAGAAATGCACAGTTATTAACTGAGTTATTATTGGGTCATCCGACAGTTTTGCTTGTGTCTCTCTTGTGTTGGTCTGAATGGTTTAAAGGGCCGTTTTGATCTGCAGTTCTTACACAAACAGATATACACATGCAGTGAATAAATCAACTTTCAATCAGACCAGCAAATGCAGTAAGAATATTGCGAGCAAACGCAAAAGCTTTGTAAAGCAACGCAAAAGAAACATTTTCCCCATGTCTCCTAGACGGTTCTGTGATATTATATCAGTGGCTCACAGTACTGAACACGTCTTTAGTGTCTGACATAAATGCACAATCTGCTTCTGTTGATAAACTTTTTTGCGACAGTAAAAATAATTTAGAATAGGAGAAAACGACATGCATCGCACAGACTTTTTGGAGTTAGAGACCAGAATTGAATTGAATACTTCTGCAGAATAAAATGATAATGGATGTGCTAATTACAGTGAAATGTCACACAGCAGTCGACAGCATGGCGCCAAGTAAAATGTTAAACCACAAGTAAAAGAGTTCTCCCTAAAGGTCATTTGAAGCACCGACGTTAGCAATCTATAAAATGAATTTAAAGCATGAAGTGCGGACAGAAATACTTTCAGTAAACTGTTTGGTACCGTCAGAGCAATATACAACCAGATTACCACAGAAAATAATGCTAACTTTTTCATCAGATTGATGATGAACCATTAATTACTAAAGGTTTTCAACATCAGTTTTACTGGATGAAATGATAAATACATAAAATATGACAATGAATAGCTCTTAATAGCTTACCTTAAGCTCACAACAACTATAATCTGCCATTATGGAGGGAATCCTAAGAAAGTAACAACAGCATTCTGAATATGCAACAAGAAGGTGATCAAGCTAGTAATAATAGGGACACTTTAAGGTAATAAAGTGTAATAATAGTAAGCATAAACATTGAATAATAAACAGTACAGTATGTACATACAGACACATTGAATAAGTAAGAATGTTTTTAAAAAGTTTATTTATTTCAGTAATTCAGTTTACGGAGCAAAATTGATACTGTCAAACCTTTATTTAATTTAATTACTTAATATATAATGTATAGCACATTTCAGCAGCAAGGCAGTTCAAGGTGCTTCATATAATAAAACAGATAAATATGTACACTCAAAGGTTGATTTTGTAACGCAAGAACAAGTCAAGACAGACATAAGGCTTACTAACTTTAAAACTGGCGCAGTCAAACTCACTTCATTTTACAAGCACTGCTGGTTTCAATATCTTGAAAAGAAAAGAAGAGACTTTTTTTTGCCACATTGCAACCCACTTAACACAAAGGATAGGGTCGTTCTTTTGTCAATAAATGGTTGCTAGCAGCTAACTACAGCTTTTAAGTGGATCTCAGCAGAAATGAGTCATCTCATTAAAAAAAATAAAGCAACCTTTCTAGTGCTTGTGTTAAGATTTTAACACACAAAAGAGTAAGAAGAAGAACTGAGAAGAAATTCACAAACGGCACATGGACTCGCCTGACTCAGCCATGCCTGAAAGTGCTGAGTTTATACAAGTGGGTTTGTGTCCCAACCATCAGCCACAGGCAGGACCTGATGTAGTCGCTGAAATTGGGAGATCAAGGACACGAGCAGCTGCTATGAGTTTTCCTCTGCTACCCCGAAGGGAAACAGAGACGAGGTCGTTTATGTGTCCATTGAGCACTTTATCCGGTACGTCAAACTATTACTGGTTGGATCTCCCTTTGCTCTCTAAAAAGTGCCCTTTTTATAGGTTCTGCCACAAAAACCTTCAGGGTTCATGTTGACATTATTGCATCACATAATTCCTACAGAAAACTGAAGATATTAATAGTTTTAGAAGCTATTGAAGCTACTGCCATTCCAGTCATCTTTAGGACTCATTTTATGAACATCCCAGTTCTAAATGACAAATCCAATAGAGGTGCTGAGGCATCACCTTAAACATGTCATTCACGTTTGAAACATTTTCATTGTGGCTGAAATAAAACTTTTTCACAAAGAAGAGTCAGCCAAGTGCTCTCCTCACTTGTTATTGCAAAAGCTTGTTGGAAACTATTGCAAATAAGAATGGCACCATCTGTTTTATGCTTTAGGTTGCCAGACCAGATTGATAAAGATACGTTTAAAGGAAACTGATATTTAAAATTCTGCTTGGATTTTCTGAGATTATACAAAATTTAGGGTACAGTACCTCTAACTTTATCACTATGCTTTAAGAAATATCACTGGAGGCAGACATCATGGTACAATATATCACTGTGTCTGGCAGTGAGATGATTTTAATTTCTTCTTTTTACCTTTTCTCATTACACAACCAGCTTAGTAAATGATATGCACTAGTAGCTGCACACAGGTGCTCCTTGGTGAAAACCGCCATGGCTAAATCTCTATGCAGAAGCAAATCAGTGAGCTCTAAAGCAGCACGGAGACAAGCACAGCCTCTTGAGTTGTGTCAGAGATGCTTATCCATTCCTAAAAAGCTGTGACATGGTGCAGCTGTAAACAGTTTGCAGCTGAGCGCTCCTCAGTCAGTAGCCAAAGACGATCGCAGTTATCAAGCTTCTTCACTGAGGAAGCCTGTGTGATTACAGTTTGTAATCTGAAAATATTTGAAAGGAGAAAATAGAAAGAATTGTTTTTAGAGCTAAGTGCCAGGAAAAGGCAATACTCATCCAAAAAATGATGCTGAATATCAAATATAAATATTTTAAACTGGCAATATGTTTCTGGGATAAATTATTTTTAGGTGTTTAAGACTAAATAAATATTTAAATGATTACCTGTGGAACAATGTAATCTCACTGCTGATTGACTGTAATCATTTAAAAAGGACTTTTTGATTTCATTTCAAAATCCGTCCCCATGTGTGTTTTATCCGAGAGGTAACATTGCCCCCTGGTGGATGTTTGGGACATTTCCAGTGTGGAAAAACTACAGCTAGAATTTTTTGAATAAAAAGCCTTAAAATAAGACATGAGCTCTGCAATGAACTTGCTAAATTTTTTCAAATATTTTTGTTAATTTCAGCTTGTTTTAGAAACAAAAAGAAGTGAGTTAAGAAAGTCTTTGTACATGAAAAATAACCTAAAACTAGCATATAATTGCACCTCAATAAGCTTTTTACAGGCAATTTTTTTAAAAATGCAAAAACTAAGTCTCATAAGTTTCATAACTCAGGGTTTCTATACAGTTTAATTTTTTCAAATATTTTACATACTCTGATGGCTTTTTAATGCACAGAAACACATCATGTACGTTTAAAAAATGTTATCCTACGCAGCTGCACGCCCCTTGGATCAGAGAATGGCATTTCTGACACAGTATATTGTGATCTGCATAGTTTAATATTCTTAATTTTATTTTTACAATTTTAAAATTGTTTAACAAATTTTAATCTTTGTGCGGACCTGCACATCTCGATGCATTCACCCAGAATTTCCCCACTGTGGGACAATAAAGTGCATTTTTGTTCTATTCTAATAAAATGTATAAACAGAAATAAAGCGTATTTCTGTTCACTGTGATCTGAGAATCTCATTGACGGATTTATACAAAATACAGGAAGTTTATATGAAGAGAGCAAAGCTT
Source organism: Phalloptychus januarius (assembly GCA_902982915.1). Lineage (NCBI taxonomy): Eukaryota > Metazoa > Chordata > Actinopteri > Cyprinodontiformes > Poeciliidae > Phalloptychus > Phalloptychus januarius. The sequence goes on along the minus strand of CADWAE010000471.1, from coordinate 13,110,591 downwards.
GTTTTCATTATTGTTTGTGATTCTGATGTGTTTCCCAAAGAGAAAAAAAATTAAGTTCTGGTTGTTTCCAAAGCTCTGTGCCTCTCAACACTAACACACACACACAGATTATGTTCTCCTAAGTTGTGCAAGCAAATAATTTGAATAATTTGAATAGAAGGTTAAAATAACAACCAGCCTGGATCTATTTCGAATCAGCCGTCCACACTTGGCTATTTTTGTAAAGCAATGTGTAACATGAGTTCACACCCAGCAAACACATTCTCTTTCACACACTTGCTAGTGAAAGGCAGCGTCTCAAACCAAAAGACAACTCTCAGTCCTTCTGTATCCCACAACAAAGATTTCAGACGGGTTTTAACGCCTCGATCTTTCACAGAGTCCAAGGAGAATGACGAAGGAGCTCAGCTACAGAGTTTTTATTTCAGGCTCTGGGTGTTGTGATGTTCCCCAGCAGCTGTTGTGACTCTGTGTGAGAGCATGTGGACAACCGTCAGCATGTGGGGACTCTCCAGTACTTTCCAGCTTAAGCCTTAAACCTTTGCCTGGTAAGTTACCAGCTCCGTTTACTCCCATTTCTCTGAAAACTTTCAAAGTGCTCTTCAGAGGAGTGAGACAGGATTTAAAGTTACAGGAAAAAGTGACAGGTATGATCATCTGCAAGTTGATTGAAAATAAAATCAGGATTGCTGAGAAAGTAACACACAGATGTAGTTTAATATAGCAGGAAAAGGTGGTTTAGATTAGAAAAAAGTTTACTGGGGAGCCACACAGAAGTGTACTTGTATACATGTGATGATGATCATAGATTTGTCTAATTTTGTATAACATTTCCTATCCGTTTATTCTCCACAGAAACATTGCAATGACTCTCCAGTGGACGGCGGTGGCCTTCTTCTTGTATGCAGAGATATTGTTCATCCTCATCCTGTGCATACCCTTTATATCAGCACACAGGTACCAGAACATGTTACCTTCAACACTTTAAATGTAATTTTAGGCCTGTGTAGGTCATGCTGCACTGATCTACACTTTTGAGTCAAAGTGTAAACAATGCTATTCTAATAATTCTACTGCTGATTGCATTTTTATCTTCATAAATGCTCCTGTTGTCTCACATCAAACTAACATGTATTATACCTTCTTTGCAGATGGCATTTAGTTTTCAACTGGAGAATTTGGAGCTGCTTATCTCCATACTGGAACAAGTTCTTCTTTGCGATGATAATGACCCTTCTTGTTCTTTTATGTGGTAAGGACTCGGCTGACAGAAAGTCGTCATATTCCTTAAATTTTCTCATATTTATGTGAGCATATGACAAAAAGCTTGGTGCTTCTCGTTATCATTTCTCACATATAAAAATAGAACAAAATTGTGAAGCAGAATGGGAAAAAAATGACCAGGAATACATTTGTATTCATCCTACAAAATTGCCCATTGTAACCAGTTTCTGAATCAGAAAACATCGAAAGCATCCTGAAATTGGAGGTTTATAGCTACGTAGATAATTTAGTGATTGTTTAAGGTATTGTATGTCTGACAGTCTGTTTTTTATTAAACCAAAGGCTGACAAATAGTACTGCAGGATATTTTGTTTCTTTACTGCTTGAATGTCTGAAATTGGCTTGTTTTGATCATAGCAATTATTACCAACAAAACAGCAAATAGTATTTTCAGTTCCTTCCACAGGACAGCCCTCGACTTGAGTGCAATGTCAAAATCTCCAAATCAATTGAAACATTACTGCAGCTGTTCTGTGCAAACGTACGAGGTTTAGTGAAAAAACAACATTATGAAGGCCAAGAACAACACAGAAAGGTCAGAGATAAAGTTGTGAGCAATCTGAAAGCAGGGGGATAATTTAAGAGTGTAAAGACATTATATTATATTCTAACTATCTAAAAATAGAACAGGTAAGCTCATCCCAACAATACATGGCTCATATAAACTCCAGAACAACAACTTAAAACAGCCCAGAAGTACAGTAAGCTTGAATGGCCCAGTCAAAGTCCACACCAACAGTACATCCAACTGACAACCTGTGTCTGGAATTGAAAATTAACTTCTATAAACTCTATCCAGGATGAGAGAGCCTGAACAATTGTACGAACAGGATACTTTATGTTCCTGAATTACATAAAAAGTTTCAGGTCGAAATACGACAAAATGTAAAAATATTTTGCATGAATAAGATAAATCAGGACGAACTCCTGCTCAACCTGTCATGTCTGCTTTCTAACCTCAGACGCCATCCGAGAAGTGCAGAAGTACTCTGGCCCTGAGCCCATGCATGACGCTCAAGCCAACCCAAACTTGTACGACCACGTCCACATGAAGCTGTTCAGGGCCCAGAGGAACCTCTACATCTGTGGCTTCTCTCTCTTTCTCTGGCTGTGAGTGCGACTCCTGCTCACCCTGAAGACAAACAACATCACGAGGTCCTGCTTTGTCTGTATAACATTCAGTCAGTTTTCTTTTCTACTCTGCAGTGTCATGCGCCGGATTGTCACTGTGCTAAACCAGATTGCTGAGACTTCGGTAAACACTGCAGGTCTTCAGGCACAGATGGAAAATGCTTTTAAAACAGCTGGGAAGCACCAAGAGGACAACCAGATTCTCAAGACAGTGAGAATTAGTGATTTATATTTCTGCAGTGATAGAAATATAAAAAAAAATCAATATCTTGCATGCATTTCTTGTTCTGATCAAAAGTTTTGCAGAAGGTCTTCGTCATGTACACCTTTTTTTTTTATAGCTGATGATGTTTTTGGAGAGGTGGACAGAATATCCAAAAATTGTTCTCCAATATGAGTAACACTGCATCAATATACTTTTCACTGATGTAGTCATGAATATAATGAACATGAAAGTATTCCAGGTTTGCCAAACCAAAATTCTGAAATCAGACATACAAACAAAAGATTTTTTTTCTAAATTCTGATATTTAAACAGAAAAAAATAAGCAATAGATGGTTATAGTTGTAAGATAATGCATTATCTTGTGCAATGTAAAAATACAAAATAAAAAATAGCAATGTAATTTGTTAACTAAGGATCATCATGTGTACTTAGGCTCTCTTGGAAAGAGAACAATCTACGCTGACAACAAAAAATCAATTGAAGTTGGAGATTGAAAAGCTTCAAAGTCAGCTAAAGGCTGCTGAGGAAGGTGAGTAGTCATTAAATTAAATTAAATTAAAATAATTTAAAATATCTAAAAAAAATCACACTTTTGTATTTGCTAATTACTTGTTAAGGTTGTATGTTTGTATGCTTTGTGCCAGAAGACAAATGACAAATGATTACATCCAATAAAGATCAATAAACAATAACTGTTAAAGTAAAAACATCTAACCAAATTTTCCCTTGTACAATGATGTCTTAGAAACGCCAAATCTTCAAGAAATATTAGTTTTCCTACATTTTTATTCTAAAACTGTCAGAGCAAGTTTAAAATTAGGCTCACTCTTTTCAACCAACAACTTTATTAAGCTGGATGAAAATTATATATTCTAAAAGCCCTGAAGACCCTAAACAGAACCTTAGTTCTGCCTTAAGTCATCTCTAACAACTGTGGCAGATATTTTTATGACTCTTTAGAAACGATTGACTGTTTTTGTGTCCAGCTGTGCGAAGGTCTGACGCTGAGGTTGAAGCGATGACAAGGCAGGCCAAAGGTCTGATGCATGAATATGACAGATTACTAAGGGAGCACCATCTGCTGCAGGTGCACCGCACAAACCCAAATTACAGAACATTTTCACCTCACTCACTGCTGCCATATTTTGTTGATGACACTGTTCTCAATCCACAGAACCGCCAGAGTGATAAGGAAAGAAAAGATCAGTAGTTGTGATGAGACCTGGGTTTACCTCCACCCTCTCAGACGAGATGACGCAGCATGACGCATATGTCTTCGTCACAAATCTCTTCAGTTTATTTTCTTCTGGAGAAGAAGATTGTTTGTTTCATGTGTATATATATATATATATATATATATACATGTAAAAGATTAAGAACATTTTATGCAATTTGTTGAATATATAAAATCCCATTTTTCATTTTGTTTTGCTGTTATGGTAACATTTCAACACATATGCAAGAACATCTTAGAACCTAGAGCCGGCTGGAAAAATGTTTTCAGAGTTTATTGCTGATTATGATTTTTTAATGACACATGAGATCCACAGATGCAAGATATAGTATTTAAAGAGGTACAATAATCTACTCTAGATAGATACTTTGACTTTTACAAGAACACATTGGGGACATTTTGTGAGATTGTCACGTAACATCTTCTGTATAGAAAAAGACAGAAGGACTCTCTTGTTATTTTTAAAATAATTCAAAAATGTTTTTCCTGTAATCATTTCTTGTAGGAAACCAGGAAAACCTGGAGTGGAGTTTCAGTGGAAGGAATATTCTCAATTGAGTGAAATGGATCCTTTTGCAAAGCAATAGAAACACTGCTGGGGGGAATAATATTTTATTGTAAATGTGACGGGGGAGGGTTGTCCAAACAGATTTCTTTTAAATATAAATATATCTAAATATAGTGACACCCATGAATTAAAGGATTAATTAATGTGGCAGCCCCACTAAGTTTGCAAATAATGTTTAATATATATTTCCTGTGCTGTGTCAGGAAATGCTCTGTTGCTATGGCATATGGTTTAAATATGAAATAGATGGTTCATAACTTTCATATTTTTTTAATTAAATGCTGAATGTGAAACTTAAAAATCAGCTCGTAAAGGTAGAACTAGACACAGGAAATATCTTATACTTACACCTTAATTATGTGTAATTATGTAAAACAGGTATTGCATATGCTAACATATGCAATACCTATTTTACCCATTGTATTAGATTTGCAGGGAGAGGTGTTGACAAAACTCCATGATCCAAAAAAGACACTAAAAAATAAGAGCTGAGTAGAATGAAATTCAAATTTAAAACAAAATGAGGCACAGCGGTGGCTTCATGGATTCTACACACAACACAGTACAACCAGAAAAATGAGGTAGGTTGTGCGGCAAAGAGCCTTATCATTGCATTATTTGTTTAAAAGTAACATATTAGTTAGAACGCTTAAACAACATAGACTATAAGGTATGCAAGGCAATGTTAGAATCAACATATTCAGGACACACAGCGATTATTTTTCCCTTGCAGAGAACTTACATTTAAACTTTGCCTATAGAGATTTCAAAATGTTGTCCCGATGTATACCAAAGAAAGTATCCATATGCGCAAATGCATGAACACAACATTAATAAAACAGGGCGTGGCTACAGTTTTCTTATTCTGGTATATAAGATGACATTACAACCGGGCGGAAAATTCTACAGAAAATACAGCACAACTATATTTTGGACTAAAACCAAACTTAGAACGCTTGTTTTTTTCTAAACACATTCTGCACAAATCACGTACAAATATATACCTGTCTGGTCTGAGATCTATCTCAGCACACGTGTGGTGCATCAAAAGTAGGACGTGTAGTAAACTCCTACACGTCCTACAAACGTGTAGGAGCTTACAAACGAGTCTCTCTTTCGGGATTGCAGTCAGGGCTCAGTATAAATTGCTCACAGTGCAGGGAGCTGTTTTCTTCTTTCCTCAGCGACTCCAGTTCACCATTTTGGTTGCTCAGAGCCTCCTTCTCTTCCCTTTTAATATGTCTTTTGAGAAGAGCAAATCCCCAAATACAAAGGAAGAAGGAGACCGCCCTCAGACCCAGTGTGAGGCCCAGGTACACTATCCTGTATTAAAAACAATATTGTTAGAGGACAGATTGCTCCGTAGCCTCTGGTGCATGTCTAAGTCGGGCTCCAAATCCCTGAGGGGAAAGTCATTGTTAAAATTCACACTTTTGTATTCATATTTTCAAGAAGCCTTCACTCCACTGCATTTTAATTAACGACACGTCTGTCGTCCTCTCGCAGCTGATAGGGCTCAGAATAGAGAGAAGGTGGGATTACCACCCTTTCAGCATTTTCTTAATTAGAAACAAACAGTTTGTCCTGTAATTAAAATCCATGTGGGGCTTACAGAGTGTGACAATTAAAAGAAATCCAGTCCTATCTGTCTTTGCTCTCTCCCTGCCACACTAATCAGAGTTCACTCTCTGCTGAAGAATATTACCTTTAAAACAAAGAGGAAAAGTAAGTTTCTACATTCATGAGGTGCTCTGACATGCCTCACACTTAGATAAACCCTGATTTAAAGTCTTTCAAATTTGCAACAAAACACTAACCTTCAAACTGGGCGATTATAGGGGCTCCTAAAGGTTTTAAAGCAATGGTATTTCATGTAGAAATTGCTTTACATCTTGTTCACATTACCTGTAAGATGAAATGTTGTATATCCTACAAGCACCTTTTCCTCCACATGTGCTGTATGCCCATTTGAGGCAGGTTGTATCTATTATGGCGCCAAAGTAGATGGGAGCGGGTATTCCTGCTGTTGTGCAAGATAAAGAAAACTTTGTTTTTCCATCTGCTATTAATGAGGTTGTTTTGATATAGTTTACACTTGCAGTTCAAAGCTAATGTTAGCAAGTGCCAGTAGACTAAGCTATGAGTCTTCTCAATATAAACGGTCATAAACATTGTCATCAGTTAGGGTCTAAGATTATATTACCAGTTAATTTCATGCTAATTAGGGATGTAAGCATCCAGTAGATGCTTAGATGCTTTAGACGTGTCAATAAAAGTTCTTACCCAGAGTGCGTGTGGCCAGTGTGTGGATTCCAAGAGCGAGGGATTTCAATTCCGGCTTTATGCACCTGCAAGCATATAACTAAATCCTTCATTATTTTTTATTTAATCGCATTGAAACCATTTTTTATGGTGTGTGTCATTTATTACGTGCCTGACAAGAAGCATGAGGCCAGGTGTACCCCCGAGAGAGATGATGAAGGAACTGAGGACAGACAGAGCCAGGAAGTATGGAAACACTCTGTCACAGCTGTGTCTGGGTGAACACTGGCCTAAACTAGCCGTTATATTTCCTGGTTGGACATTAGCCACTGATACACACCTGCAGTTGTCAAAAACCTGGCAGCAGGAGAAACAATCAATTCATAAAAATCAATTATAAGGTAAGAGGTAGCACATTATGTGTATAGGTGACAGGATGGAAAGCAGCGACATGCTATGTGCCCAACCATGTTTCTTCCAGAGCCTGAGGACGATGTGCATCCAGCTAAACAAGGAGATATGTAGGTGATCCCATTCTCTCCACACACTGGATCCCACTCCTTTGTTGAGCACAAGCAGCCGGAATTACAGTCAGAGAACAAAGATTGTTCCTGATAAGACAAGTTTTCCACTCTGTGAATGACAAGAGCAGCAAATATACATGTCACTGTGCATTTTGATTAGGAATATAGACAGAAACTCACTTTCTCTTTTAGTTTCAACTGGAGGAAACTCATGTTTCTAGTACAAAACATGATATATGATTCTTTTCATAATTATGGACACAAACATCCTTGTATTATACAAAACATGTTTTATAAGGACAAAACGTGTCTCCAAATGTCCACACAGTTCTAGTGAGAACCCAAATTAATGCCAAGAAAAACTCTAATAATATGTAGATAATCCTACATGTTTACGATCAAAATACTTAATTTATTTTGACTTCAGAGACTTAGCTGTCGATCATGTTCCTCCCAATGTATAGTAAGTATTTGCTAGGCTACTTAGTACTTTTAACTTTACTTGACCTGAGCTAAAATATGTTTTACACTCAGAATCCTGCAGAACTCCTAGGAAAACTTTTTAAAAGTACCTGAACACAAAACAACCCTGAGTCTATCAAACTGTCTGATCAAAAAATGTGATTTGTTTCATTCTAACAACACATAATATTCTGCGAATGATTGTAGGCATGACACAAGAAACATGTATAAAAACAAAAAGTCTACAACCTAACCATATGAGAAAATGTGAATTATTTTGGTTGCTTGTGGAGGACCTTCTCAAAATACTGACCAAATCTCTTTAAACAGATTATTTTGTGTAAACATTCTCACAGTGGATTTGCTAAAGCTATTCAAGAATGTCAGGGATAAAGTCAGGGTTTGTCTGACTAACACTTCTGTCTCAAGAACAAAAACAGTCCAAACAAAAAGTAAAAAGAAAACACATTCCAGAAGGTCACGTCTACATCGCCTTTGGGAATACATTACGGAAAATTTAAACAAACAACGTTCCCACCTGCCTATGCTTTCATTAGGCTGACTACCCTTTGAGGCAACTGTATCCTGGTAACCATTGCAACAGCAAACATGACTACTGACATGTTTGCAAAAATAAACATTGCTTTACTTTTGACACTTGGACGCAAAATAGGCCTGAGCTATTTAAACTGGACATTTGAATACCTCACCAGGTTTAAGGACAGCTTCAAAACATTTACTTAAATCCACTTAGCTTGCATCCATTGAAATTCAAGTAACTATTACATACCCTGTGTATGAAACTGTGATGCCAGCCACCTTCGAGTTCTCACAGCCCAAGGCTAAGAATAGGAATGACAGAAAGAACCCCAACAGGGAAGTCCCAAAGGCAAATTTAGCTGCTCCCATGACGCCCAGTTTGTACTTCTTCATGACAACGCCTCCAGAAAACATCCCAAGGGCCACAGCTGGGATGTTGATCATGCCTAGCCAATCAAAGAAAAAAACAACTCATTCTCAGAGAGAATTAGGAATGAAGTTATATAAGCAGCACATGCAGAAACTTCCCTTCCAAACAGGGATCAAAATACTGTATATATATTTCATTTAAATAGAGTTGAAGCCATTCATGAAAAAAAAATAAAATTGGCTTCTGATGGTTATATATTTCACACTGAACTTATAAATCTCCCACCCATGAACTCTGTGGTGAAAAATGAGATCTATGTTTTTACATTGTTTTCAGCTGCAATATATTTATCATTTAAATGGCCTTATTAATCTATGACATTTATAGCTAACAACAGAATTAGCTAAATTGTGCTAACTGTCACACTGTGAAGCTGCAGCACCTACTTCATTGGTAAATGTTGGATTATGCAAATTTATCAAAAGATGCCCTACTAGAAAAAAACAAAAGACAACTTGCACCAGACCTTCGGCACAACATCACAATCTCTAAAAAAGCATATAGCTCAATAATTAAAAAGATATATGTAATTAAAAATGTCAAAATTTACTTACCCATAAGAAAATTGGCTTTTGATGCCGACTGGCCATAGTGCTGCTCAATGTATTTTGGTTTGTAAGTTACCATGCCAATGAGTGAGTTGAACTGGATGATTGTTACACCCAGATAGAGGATGTAGACAGGATTTCCAAGAAGTATCTTCAATGTTGGCACAAATTCTGTGAAGGAAAGTTTAAATTCATAAACGTCACTGTTTACATGTCAAATTAAACATTAAAAAATAGGTAATAATGAATCAATCTTTCCTAATAAGTCCTAAATATTTTTGCAAAATGTAGTGAAATGAGCTCAGACTAGCAACTGACTGAAGATTTACCAAGGAGGGCAGAAGATAATGCTTCTATTTAAAGAGGCGATACAACTCTAAATACTCCAGTGCATACATAAAGATATGAATCTGTCTACATCCATAACATATTGCCTTGTAAAACATTTGATGCACAATGTAACCTTTGAAATTTGTCACATTGCAACCGCAAACATCGTTGCATTTTATTGAGGTTTTATGTAATGTACCAGAACTTATTTTCATCTAGTCAAAGTCACTCTCATGCCAAAAATAAAATGTTTTGACCCAAAATTTAACTTTTTAGTCCACAGACAGAATTATGAGAGTGGAAGAAAACTAAGACTGCACATCATCACGAACACACGTAACAGCCAGAGTTGCAATCGTACGGCTTAGCTCATATTCAAGGGTTGGTCCACTCAAAGTCCAGACATAAATCCAATTGAAAAATAACTTGATTGAACTTGAGCTATTTCCCAAAGATGAATGAGAAAATATTTCAATCTCTATGTGTGCACAGCTTGTACAGATTCCCCCAACCCTAACCCTAACCCTAACCCAAACATTGAAAGCAGTGATGTTTTTGTCTAAAATATTACAAACATTTTTTGTTCACTTCTGTCTGTCAAATAAAACCTCATTAGAATACATTGTACTTTGTGATTTTAAGGTGAAAAAACATGTATGACACTGCATGAGGTTTGTTGTACCATTGGCCATAACGTGTAAATTGGTTGGTTCTTCAGGTCTGATCTTGTGGTCCAGGGTTGGTGAATCTGCATCTTTGATAAACCTGGTCTGCTCTGGAGTACAGATACTATCATGTTTATCCACAGGTATTGGCAGAGACTTAGGCAGGAACCAGAAAGGAACGGCGGACAGGAGCGTGACAGTGCCAGCCACAAGGTAACCCAGCCACCACGCTCCTACCCAGCGGGCATCTTCAGGGGTAATGGTGACTGTTTCTGTGAAAGGAGAAGCAAACAGTCAAAACCCTGTATGGGCTGGAATTTATTTCCATGTTCATGTATTAATTAGATATTTGTAACTTTCATAAAACTGACTTTTACGCCTCTCTACCTTGGGTTCATAAATCCTTATAGACAAGTCCATCTTTTCTTTGCTTTAGGCTTAAACTACTTTTAAAAAATATCTTGCTTCTCGATCAGAGCTTTCACATTTTGTCTGGTTACACCCACAAACTACTCTGTGTTTTATTAGGATTTTAGAAGATGGACAAATTCAAATAAGTCCATATTTAGTAGTGGAAGAAATCCTGAAGATATTTCTTCATGATGCTGTTTGTTCACCAATGTTCGGTAACAAATCTTTGCAGCACAGTAGCATTCATATAGACTGTATGACACACAGGCGGAGTTCTTTATTAACTAAAGGACTTCTGGACTGAGCTTTAGTTTAATTTTTAATTTAATTTTGTAGACTTTCATCTGTAAAACTCAATAAAGTATCAATAAAACCCAGTGAAGTACATCAAAATCTGACAGTAATGTAATGAATTTTATGTGTGTGACTATTTCAGCAAGGCAAAGACATTTATCCAGTTTGATTTTCTGCTGGCAGAATGCCTGAAGAAACTATAATATACAACAAATAATTTCCAAATCTAACTTAATCTTCCAGAGGCTAAACCAGCAAAGAATTATCCAACAGCGTGTCTGAATCATCAGCTTTACTCACCCATGTCTACGTAGCCAACGTCCACATAAATCTTGGCACACAGAGACCCGAGCAAGAAACCAAATACAGGTCCAATAATTGCAATGGTTTGGACGCAACCTGTGATAAGCAGAAAGCATTTAGTCTCAGCTACACAGACACACATTCCTTCAATGCCACTACAGTTATCTGTTTTTTATCCTGTAATGCATTAAATGCATAAGCATGTTTGACCAATATTAAAACTGATGGTTTTAGTGAGGACCAATATGAAGAATAATGTTATGTATGATATTATGTATGAAATAATCCACACAGTAAAATATGAGTAACTAAATTTCACTTCATGTCACTAGTGCCTTAAAGAATGTACACAAAAATGCAAATACAAGATATCCTACATAAGCACAAGAGACATTCCTTTGATAGCAGTTACCAAACACAAAAAAAAATAAGAAAAATTTGTCTTTTTTTATTCTAAATAGTTGTGAATGAATCTAAATTACCGATATACAGGGCAGCATTTTCCGACTGTGCATAGTCATCAATATAGGATATTCCTAAAGGCTGCACAGGAGTCTCTCCTATTCCACGCAGAACATTTCCCAGCAACACATACATCCACATTGAAATGCTGGACTCTTGCTCGCATCCTGCAGTTCACAAGGAAACAAACAAAAACACTAATTCAGTACAAGAAGTGAAGCTTACCTATCATTAGAGTCATTACATAGATGATTCAAGCATTTAATTATGTTTAATTTTGAAGATCATGACTTACTGATAATGAAAAGCTAAAATTTAATTTATCTGAAAAGTTAATGTTATGTCCAACTAATAAAAGAATGATTTTTAGTGGGTAGATGCTTTGTTCTGATCTGAATCGAAGGGAAGACTGCTGATTGGACAGCTTTCCAGCAGATAGTCACTAACAACCTCCACGAAAAGGGAAAGCCAGAAAAGAGCATTGTTGTACATGAAATGCTGTATCAATGCTTAGTAATGAAAAGTTTAGAGGAAGGTAAAATTGTGTTAGAAACAGCAGCACCTTTGAGTGGATTGTGAGGAAAAGCCTTTAAAGGCGAGATTCAGAAGATGCTGGCTGTGCAGGAGTAGCTTTCCCTCACACAGAGGGATTGAGAACATGATACATCTGTCACGTTCTTTAAGTGAGGCTATCGCTGAACCCAAGACGACGCTAGAAGTGTTTCGTGTGAGCCAAGGAGAAAAAGGACTGAAGTGTTGCTTAGTGGTCCAAACACCATCTTCAGATGAAAATAAATTTTGCCTTTCTTTCGTAAATCAAGTCCCAGATTCAACGCAAATTTGGGACTTTGAAGTTTGGTTGAAGTCCAGTGTGGAGTTTCCGTGGTCAGAGATGATTTGGGGAGCCTTGTCGTCTACTGATGCTAGCTTATTAAGTCCAAAGTTTATGCAAAAGTTGTCTACCACTAAAGCTCACAAGCTTTATGGATATGCTGGCTTGGGCAACTACCAAAACTTCAACAAGTGATACACATTGCACACTTTATGGACATACTTTCCAGTGATGCTGTGGCTGATCCAGATCTACCGGTTTTAATTGTTGTGATTTACAAAAAGATGTGGGTTTTTTTGTCAACATGCGACGGCTGAACTTCCATGTCTTACCTTCAGAGGGCAGTGAAGAGGGCCTATCACCTGCCCTGGGTGACTCCAATGAACTTACTGGACATGGAGAGAGCTGGCTGGTTGAGTTCTCTGAAGCTCTGATGGTTGTTTCAATCTTATAGCTGCGTATAAAATACCAATGCCAATACTGTTAAACAAGGGGAGGGAGAAAGCATCAGGTACAGTTAGACACTCGCAATTTAAATCCGCACAGTGGCTACGTGAAGCAATTTTTAAATGTGGGCACATTTCTATGATAAAAGAAATATGAACAACAGCTTTAGATGCAAAAGGTCTTTGATTTTTGAAGACGTTCACTCACCGGCTGATGATGAAGTGAGGCATGGCGATCAGGAAGGTTCCCAGAGACATCAAAATGCATCCAATTGCTATGATCTTGGGCCGATGGAGCTTGGCACCAAAATAGCTCACAAAAGCAATCACTAACAAATTCCCTGCAGAGAATTTACAAATAAGATAAAAAACAAAAGGTAAACAATTCCCATTTATTTAAATATCAGTTATCAAATGACACCAAAGTTGATCGTCTTGGCTTGTGTGCAACATGCGCTTTGTGTGGGAAAAGTTATCCTCAAGATCACTCTGAAAACACCAACCCTGCACGAGCTGCAAAACTCTGCAGGACTTTATGATGCAGTTTTTTATGTTCTCTCACAAACCTCTAAGCCTTCAAGCAACAGCTGGACTTATATAGATGTCATGTTGCACATAACGCACACTAATCCTACAATCAACACACCAAGGTTTTGTGTTGCAGTGCCAGGAGCTATAGTGGTTGTGTTAATGCATAGAACACAAAATAGCTTAAATAACTACTCAGTTTAAAACTCCAAGTTTGAACATCTGACTGCAAAATAAATTCACAAACATTGCAAAAATATCCATGAATCGGTCATAATTTTGTGATAATTATGCATTCAAATGGAAATACAACATCCGTTTTCATGAGAGGCATTCACATTAAACCTAACTGAACTGTAAAACTAAAGACCGTGGAGGAAGGAACTGAGAAACCCACCGATTTCAAAGCTTCCATCTATAACGCCGATCAGATAGCTGGGAATGTCAAACCGTCTCTCCAGCTGTGTGATCGTGCTTTTCATGTAGCTGCCGGATAAGGTCTTAGCAAAGTAGGCGTAGGACAAGGCTGCAAGGAACATCTAAAGAGACAAGAGATATTATTTACCTCAACATTACCTTAAAATTACTAAAATAATGCCTTGAAAACAATAAGGATTCGCATGACATGAGTGGACAGTGCACTTTGTTAGAAGGAAGCTGGCATAAATCTTGGGCCAGAGTATCATGTTCTTCATGTCTTTGGCTCCTCACCTGCGCACACTGACAGGCAGTAACAAAAGAAGGATTAGTGGACCCAGTAACAGGAAGGCTTAGTCACATCCACTGTACTCTGAGTTGTAAGAATAATTGGAAAAAGGTGGCGGTGGTGGGGGTAACTATAGTTACACTCTGATGAAAGAGCTGAAAATATCCTGAACTTAGAAGAAATTAATAATCAGATATGTATCTTTTCCGACAGAAATAAACGTTCTGAAATAGTAAGGGCATATTTTATGATTTTTAGATATTTTTGCTCTCAATTGCCTTTGAACTTGAAGTGCGTCACTGTAATATTGATTTCCATGTTCAAACTTCAAAGGTATGTAAAAAATACCCCCAAATAAATGGCGAAGGCAGATTAATTTACATGGGGAGCAACAAACTGCAGTTGTGCTATGTGCAAACTGCATTCATGTTTTTATTTAGAGATCTGACCTTTCAAACACATTGAACTCCTGGCACAAAGTTTCTTAAAAATGTCCTTTTAAAACATAGTTTTACATAGCATTTTATGACAAGGGGTTAACTCCAGGGGTATTTCTTGGTGTGGGAGAAAAACAGACAAAACGCAGCTTGTCTGAAATTCCTATATTTATTTATTAATTTTTTTCACTAAGCAGCTTTGTCAGGCCTGTTAAACACACTCTCTAATCTAATAATGAGGAATAAGAACTCTATTCAAACTTCACAAAGTTTTCACAGAGAATAACCTGAGAGGCCAAAGAACACTGAGATCAGCTGCAATTTACCAGGCCAATGAACAGCCTTCATGGTTAAAATGCTGCTGCATCTTGAATTGACACTTAATAGTCAATAGAAATATAGGCGCAGATTAATAAAACCACCAAAATAAGTCCTTAGTTGTAAATCAGAACTATTAAGGCATCCTGTTCAGAAGGAAATATTCTAAACTACACAGATTAGAGCTGCCATTACAGAGTCTCTTAAAAGACCATAACGTTCCTACTATAGAAAATAGATTTCAGTAATGCAGCAGAGAAAACTGTTTACAAATATATAACTCATTTTTTGTCAAATCCACTTATTTTTAATACTAACAAGTAAATAAATACCCAAACACTTTGATTCTAAAGCTGACAGAAACAGAGCTGAACCATGCGAAGGTGAAGCCTCTGCACATGAGAGGGTGAGTTTTCTGCTCTGTGTCTCTCTCTATTTCCAACACATGATCACCTCCAGTTCAAGGCTGCTTTAATGTCTGTGAAAGTGACGAGCACGTGGGGCCCCATGTCCCACTAAGCTGAAGCACTCTGTATATGTTTATATGACCTTTTTGTGGTATGCAAAATTAACTCTGTGGCAGATGTAGCTACTGACTGCAAGACAATAACTGGACTTCAATTTGTGCTTTAATTACCATCTTTTATCTGATTTTTTATTATCCTGAAATCTGAACTTTGAAACAAACTTTAATCTCTTTTACTTGGATTTTATGTGGAAAAACTAACAAAGTAGTGCATGTAGGGAAAAGAAAGTAAAACGATGCACACTACTCTAAAGATTTTTCGAATAAATATCTAAAATGTGTGAATATATATTAGCCCCATTGCTCTGATACCCCTAAATTAAATCCACTAAACAAAGTTGCCTATTAGAAGATATACTCTGCCTGTGTGTGTTATTTAATTTTAGTATGAATCCAGCTGGGAGTTTTTCATTCACTCTTCCTTACAACATTCCAAATATTTTTTATTTACTTAGATACCAAGTAACGTGTAATTTATTCGTACAAATTACCTTTAGATTTAGGTGACAGTTCTTCGCTGTACAAGTGGCCGGGTTGTCCTCTAGCATCCAGCTAGCTGTGCCTGGTTTTTCCAGTTTCTGCATGACAACCACCTTCTCGCTGATTCGCAAACAGACCTCAAGTCTTTTTACAGGTTTATTCCTCACACCTGGGATACAAAGAGAGTAATAATTCAAACAAATTAGATAAACATTGTAACATGAGCAGTAAATCATGAATAGGCTCTGGATTCAGAAGGTAGAAATTTACAACAGAACCTAAATATATATATGGGGATGTGAAATGCATTTCCCCCTCTTACAGATTTTTGCCTTTTTATGCTTAAATGTTTCAGTGCAACAAATTAATTTCCATATCAAATGGATATATAAATCTTATATTGAGTAAAAATAAAAGTGGTGTCAAAGGATGATTTGATTTATACAGAAAAAAAGGTATTGCAGCACAACATGGGTATCATAGTTATGCTTCTCTTCCCACCACCAGCCCTAATTCCTGCCATAACTGTAAAAATTGGAAATCATTTAAACAGAGCCTGCCGTACAACATGAAATAGGTCTTTAGATATCAAGAAACAACAAGTCACGACTCAATTCAACTCCATTGAGACTCAGAATCTCACAAACAATCACTTTTTCATTCCCTACACCCAGCCTTAATCTTCATACCTTGAAATATGTTGACTGTCTAGACTTACTAGCAAAGGCTTTAAAGGTGGATTTAGCACAAGCTTTCCCAATAGTCTAGGTAATTCCATGAAACCACAGGGGGAAATTCATCTTTACCAGGTGGCAACCATGTCTGCCTTTTCCTTTGAACATAAAACTATTACTATAATTTTATATATATATCATGTCTTATCAGTTTTCAAAATATTTTCCAGCAGTTCTTTTTACATTGAACGTAATATTTTGAAAAAAAAAAAAACTTGTAAATGTTCATGCATGAAATTTGACCCAATTAAAAACATGATTTTTTTTCTCTCAAAAATACTAAAAAAAACATGGATACAGTTATTCTTCGGTAGTTTCAGTTCAGAAAAGCATAAAACAATCTGTCATGGTTTAACTATTATCTCATGGTTTTGTGCTGCACTGAATTATTAAATCATTTTAACTGTTGGTACTGCTTATCAATAGATTACAAACAACATTGACATAATCATTGATAGATTAATGTCATTATTTGGTTATATATTTATTTGAGAATCGTGGCACTTTTGGCATTCCACACATCATCACGTTTATTTGGAGATGTTTGCTCCATACCACTGTAATTAAAGAATGACAAAATACATAACTTTATTTCCCCTTAAAAAGAGAGAGAAAATACAATTATTAATTTAAAAAATCTAATCAAATGTTAAATGAATTTAAATTAAAAACATTCAATCTCAGCTGACTCTTTCAACCCATGATTGTCTGTAACATATGGATTTGGGTCATATGCAAACGGTGCGATGTCATTATTTTGTAGATCCTGACATGTTTGCAGATAAACACGGTGTCTGCTGCAACAGCAAAGTGTTTGAAGGAGATGTTGCACTGAAACGACAGTTACACAGCCAATCTGAAAGACAGATAAACCGCACACGGACAGCTAATATTTATTTCATAAATTAGATCAGGCTACTTACCCAAGTCGCGTTTCTAATCTCTCGAGTTACAGCTGCTCTAGTTTGTTATTTACTGTACGAGTAGCGAGGGGAAAAAATGGAAAGAAGGGGGGAGAAAATAGATTTTAAAAATCCTCTTTTCTGACCTTCCCACTGCTTGTTAAATCACCTGCTGCCACAGTGTCAGATCCACGGGAGCGGAGACCAGAGCGCGTAGAGCGAGTGCCCAGTGGATGGGGACTGAACGCCGTCTGCACAGCCACGCACACTTGCTGTTTCAAAGGATAGGAAGAAAAGAAAGCCTAATTGTGACAACGTATGCCAAGGTTTTCCTGCGCTCTGATAAGCTCCGAACAGTTTGTTAACATCTTCAGTGTGCAAGTCCCGGCAGAAAGGCTCAGATCCCGTTGATCAAACCTGTAGCGCGTTGTGACGTGAGTGACTCGGAGTCCTGCCTTGTGCGTCATTTTTCTTAAAGGACATTTCATTCTCTGGCTGCTCTCAGCAATTCTGTTGAAGATTTAAAAAAAAAACGTTCATCAAGTGCTAAATCATCAAATTTTATTTCATTTTATTTGCCCAGACTGTTCTATTGAAATTATCAAAATGCAATACAGTGTTGGGCATTAAATTTTAGCAAAATAAATGCACATGAAAACATGCTAAGTGCAATGATTCAGTTTCGCCTGATAAGATCTCACTGCCTGTCCTAGTTATTTTTACTATTTACATTTCACTTTTACTTTGGTGGAGTGTCAACCTGAAACTTCATCGTATCTCAGTTGAACACAAAATTGATTCTCAGGTTGAAGGAAAAATTAGACATAATTTTTCTTTTTTTTTTCTTCTTACAAACACTCCTATGAAAAGTCTTTGTCCATGCTAAGAAAGAAAAACATCTGCACAGCATAATTCTGCACAGCAGGGATGCTGAGTTCAGGGTGAAGTAAACTGTTAGTTTTTGTTCTGCTGCATGTTTCCTGTGTTTGGTAAGCTGCAGAGGTGACTACATTTGGCATTCTTTCACCAGTAGTTTCTCGCTACAACTCTTAAAAAAGGCCAGATGTGTGAAGTACTTGACTAACAGTTGTCCTGGTAACAGATTCTCCCTCTGGAGTTGTGAATTTCTGCAGCTTTTCCAGTTACCATGGCAGTCTTGGCTGTTTCTCTAATTTCCACTCTCATTTCCTGGTGTGTCAGCTGCTATGTTAACCAATTAACTGACTTGTGATTGGCAAGTGGTTGCAAACTTTTAAGAGGATTTTAGAAGGAGGCTTGGTATATTTCTATGCCACAGTTTTTGTATTGTGTGATGGTTTCACCAAATATAACTGGAACAATCAAGACTGGGAGAGGATAGAAGATTATTGTTGCAAACTTAACCAAAAAGAAGAGGATGAATTGGGAAGGTAAACATCTCTAATGCTCACTGCTACAGAACTGCTTCTCAAGCAATTATGCTCACAAAGACTTCCCAACTACCTCTAGGTGCTATCTACATGCCAGGATATTATTTGACAACATTACTGTCCTATCATCACAGATATAGGGTCATAGAATTTGCTAAATGCTATTAAGACTTGTGTTGAAACCATAAAATTAATATAAAGCTTTTAAACAACAAACAGACCAGATTAGTGTGAGGTGAATCAAAGGATAAATGCACTGCCTCATGCTCACTGTTAAGTATAGCAAAGGATATGTGAAGCCATTGGCGTGTTTCTCATTCAAAAGCCTTGGGGACCTTGCTACTGTGGCATTATGGACATTATAAAACCATATAATGACCTATGCCAAAAGAGTGAAAATGTGGTCGTTCAATAGGATAGTGACCCAAAACATGTTTCCAAATACATGCAGAACTTTATCAGCAGAATAAAAAGCAAAGTTTTCCCAGGGTCAGCTCATTTGACAGACATAAAGCAGAAAGGAAGAGAGCATAAGACAAGACCCAGACATCCATCACCAGCCTGTGTCAAGAGGAATGGTCAGAGATGAGTCTTTCTCTAATGCCTCTGTATGTATATTTAGGTATATGAAATGTTAAAGGACAAATATTAGCAAAAGAGGTTTGCACAAAGCCATAACTGTGCAAACTGTGCCAATAATGTGGCACCTGTGATTTTGCTAAAACCAATATATTGTGTGTTTCTTCTCATGATGAATTAGTTTAAAGTGGCAGTATCATGTATTTCCCACGCACACAGTGTCATGTTATAGCACATCAAGTAACTATGTTACCTTCAGTTGTCATAAAAATGCTCTAAATATAAGCTTCAAAGAAAGCTGACTTTGCAATTTGACACCTTGAAATTGCTCCTTTGTCACTTTAAGAAACTCCTACTCTTTCAGACAGTCCACCATCGGCCCGTCATCACAACAGTGCTTCTCATTATGCCATTTACAGCCGTTCTCAGGAGCGCTGGACAGAGAAGGTGTTCACATGATGACCTCAGCACACTCACAGTCCCACCAGGTGTTTGTTAACTACTGCTGCCGCTAGTCTGGAGGAGCTTTATGGGAAAAGGCTTTGTGAGAGCAAGCATATGAATGGCTGCCTCAAACATGCACGAAAGAATCAAAGAAACATTCCAAGGATGTTTTTGCTGAGGAAACAGCATGATAACATAACATAACATATAGCTCACATAATCAATTTAACACAATCCCCCAATGCTGTTTGTTTAGTTTGTTTTTACATATTTTTGCCAAAGGTGCTGTTAATGTAAAAGGCTTGGTACATGAAACCAACAAAACACCAACACAAAAATAAACACAGAAACTGTAATTTTGTAATTCAATGTATTCACATTACAACATCCACACTGGTTCAGTCTGTGACGAAGTCTATGATCTCCAAATATATTCACTGTATGATACATAATACCAATATAGGCACTTCCAGTAAGTCCGGCAATATTGAAGCTACAGTATAGTGTCTAATTACAAAACGGTAAAAATAAATAATGTATATCTAAAAGAGTTTTTGTAGTTTTAAAATTTCTTTATCTGTACATCATATATTGTACAAAACGGAGCATCAACCTGCACAGAGATTCATTAATTTACTTCCACAAATACTGTGAATTTGGACGTAGTCTTCCTTTAGTATAGTGTGGTAAGTAAAGAGTACTGGTGAGGAAAAAAAAAAAGCAAGTCATTATTTTATTACGTGTCAGCTATATAAAAATACTCATTTAATTTTGTTTACATCGTTGTAAAGCTTGTTTGGTTCAAACGGTTACAATTATCTTACACTTGTGAATAATCATGACAATCAAACAGAACAATTTCATGAAAAAAAAAGAAATAACACTATAAAACATATATAATCTTTCAACTCAAATGCAAGTATTCTGAGGCGGGAAAATGCATATATCGGTCTGTCTTAAAATAAAGTGATGATGAACAAATGAACACCACAGACAGAGTCTGAATGCCTTCATGTCTGAGCTCTTGAAGCTGTGCAGCGAAAGCTCTGCTGCTTTTCTCAGTGAGGAAAAGGAAGTGTGCAGATCAAAGAGGAAGCACTGGGAGCGATATACTGCGGGAGCTTTGGAGGATAACTATCTGAGCTGAGCATGTGCAAAGAATTAAAAACTGCTTACTGCATCTCTTCGACCTTCATCACCTCATGTATTCCTACTAAAATCCCTCACCACAGCAGTACAACATCGGACAGTCACATTCAAAGGGCCAGTGGATCAATTGAAAGAGATAAAACAATAAACACACAATATGGAGTGTTCCAAGTGTGTAAAATGTGGAGGATTGGAAAATGCAATCGAACTGCATGCTCATTTCTAATATAAAGTTTTTCTAAGATTAAAAGAAATGTGGCTTTTGTCTTTTTAGCAATAGTTGTGGCTCATTTGGAATGAAAAATCAACAAAGCAAAAAAATTAAATGCTGCAGACAGAAAGATGCAAAGGGTTAGGAAAACACAAGATGATTCAGTGGCTTCAAACAATTCCGACCTGATAAAAGGCTTGAGGGCAAACATGTGTGATGCCAGACTAATGGGTAGGTCAGCCAATTATCAGGCCTGTGTGTGGCCTCCATTCTGAGTAGCACCCACTGTGGCAGAGTCAGGACGGTAGCAAAGAGGCCATTGTTCCACAACTGCTTAATCAACACAGATAGCGTCATTGTGTGGTGAAAAAACATGGAAGTGCATATTCTACTGTGTACTGTTGTAATTCCTGAAGATACGTGAAAGGAATTAAGATTATGGGAGTAAATTGTGTCTGGAAACCTTTGCATCAAATCACTTAAAAAAGAGGGTTCAAGCTTTAAAGTTTGAATTTTCCCACAGAAACAGCGAACAATGGTCTGGCCTCATGCCTGACATCCAAAACATGTACACACAGCTCCCATTGTGTGGCCACCAGGGACCAGGGAATGCACAAAATTAATAGGCATTTTGAAGCACTGCAGTACAAAAGGTTGGCATTTGTGGTATTGAGACTCGCAAACTCACTTGATGTGATTCTTATGTGTCAGCTGCTGAAAAAGAGCAAAGCACTTAGCAGTAGATGGAAACATTTCAAAGAAGAATTTAGCTGTAATCGACCATCTTTATAAACCTCACAATGTGGGTGATTGTTTCTGTTCCCTCACCGAAAGGAAACATGTCTAAAGCCAAAGAAAAAGCATAAAATCAACAGATACTCTAAAAATCTTTGCTAACTCTTTATTTGAAGGGGTGAGCATAGGACTGACATGACACTGTCATAAATATGACTTAACACCTATTATGACCATGAATGAGTCTTTATGGATGTTTATGAATGTTTGTCATGAAGTTGGTGAGTGTCATTTGGTAAATAATGACACTTTTAATACAAAGTTGCTTTAAAAGTCCATTAAAAGTGCCAACTTTTTATTATTTGGTTAATGATGACATTTTTAATGCAAAGTTTGCAATTCTAATGGACTTTTAAAGCAACTGTGCATTAAAAGTATGATTATTTACAAAATGACACTTCATGACAACAGTCATAAACATTCATGAAGACTCCTTCATGTTCATAACAGGCTTTGTGTCATATTTATGTGTCATGTCAGTCTTATGCTCACCTCTTCACATAAAGTGCTACCAAATCTTTTTCCATTCAGCTTTAAAAGATGGCTGGTTTTATTTGAACTTCTTTGATGTTTTGCACCCAGACTACAGACAACACAATGTAAAGCAAACACAATTTTGATCCCTAAACCAGTTTTCCTTTCATTAAAGAGGCTTGTTGTGGCTCCTTCTTTGCAAAAACAAAATAAATAAATTGAAGGAAATGTTTTCAAAACTGGTAGTCAAGGAGCAAAACTAAAACTTATTAATGTATTGTTTTTTTAATTTCCTCAAAAGGATAGTTTAGGATTTTTTCCCATGAGGTTCAGTTAAAGGAGTAATGTGTTACCTGCACATCTAAAGATGCATTCCTTCATTATAAATCCTGATTAACGGCTTGTTCCAGAGCAAAAGGCCAAAGCAGATTTCCATTGTCTTTAAATTACTTTAAATATTTATTTTAACATTTTTATAGCACATTATCTGGATTTATGCTAAATATAAACACCACAAATGATATTAACTCATTGCAAGCTTTTAACAGAACTTCACTTCAATAATCACATCGCCTGCTGGTGCAAAACCATTTTTCCTAATAAACACGTATCCTAACAGAGGAAAAAGAAGCATCTGTGATTATCACTACAACTAAACTATGTTTCTTTTAATAAAATTTTTAAGGTAATACAAATATCTGACATTTATTGGCGGATTTGCGCAACAGAAACAGGTGAGTTTAGACAATGTTAACTACATTGGAGGTACTAGAACTAAAAGTCAGATAACCATGTTGTCCAAACATCTCGACACAAGGTAGAACGGTTTCTAATGAAGCTTCAGGCCTATTCAAAGAGACTACATGAGATTGCTTGGATTTAGTCACACAAAATGTGCTTTGTCTGAGCTCTTTCCTCAATAAGACGCCACAGTAGATTTTATTAACTTTAAGTAGGATTGAAGCATTGTTGCGTATGTTTGCTGTGAACCTCTGACCAGCCTGTGTTTGTCAGCATGCTGTCTGCTGTGAACTGTAGGAGAATGAACGAGTCCCTGAGGTGCCAGGAGAATCAAACAGATTCACAGCAAAACGTGGCGGTAAGTGTCTTCAGTTGTCCTTTGCCTTTCAAACACGTGTTTCGGAACAAACACATGTTTGTGTTTGTCTTTAAATGTGATACAGATGTAGTTTTCCTGAGGGTAACAACCAGTGTCAGTAAGATTTAAATTGTTTTTTAAATAAAACTCAGCACCTTGAGTCTGATTACATAATTAATCTAAAAGATGGTTGGAGCTAAAAGTACCTGTAAGTGAAATCTGGCAGGCTTTAAAGAACTCCCATTTAAAAAGTGTAAACATCTATAATGAGATAAAAAATGACAAACAATTCCCATAAAACCTTTAACGTGTAATTGAGTTGGTTCATTCCTTGTATTGGCCTTTAAGTTTTAAATTAAATTCGCTTAACAAAAGTTGTAAATTTAAGAACTTTATGTTCTCCTGTTCAAGTTTGGTCACTAGATGACTTCCTAAAACTGCTGAGCCATTTCTGAACACCAGTTCAGAAGAATGATCATGTCGGCTGAGTACCGTTTTAATATAAACCTTAGCTTTAGCTTGTTTTCCACCACAGCAGGTCCCGGTGCTCATGCAGCACCAACTCTTTCTGTTTCCAGCTCCAAATCTGGTGCAATCTAAGCAAACTGACAGCTGAACTTACACTTAATTGGGCCAAGTAAAAACCGCAAACTTACTTCCGGTTTCAGATCTAATTTAAGATGAAACTTTGACATGAATTTGACTGAAAAACATTAGAACATCTCGAGTCACTCCTTCTCATTTTTCAGCTTCTTTTTGGTTTTGCACATCTGGGTCAGTACAATGCTTGGGTATTGCTCACCATCGTTATTTGCATCAGCAAAAACTGTTTCAAAATCTGTCGATCTATATTGTGTGTGACTTACAAAAGGTAATTGTTGATGGGCTCTCTTTTAAAGGTCGTGTGTGAAGGACTGCAGGTCAAACGTAGATCAGAGAGCCACGGGTCACAAATACATGACTTGTTTAAAATAATGTTTATCTCTTAGGCTAGCGACATTGGGCATTTATTGCAGGGGTGCAGAGATAAATTATGTGGCTAGCATAGTTTAGTTTGCTCACTGCACTGTGGTCCTCTATGGATTTTTTGTGACATAGCAGAGCAGAACGAAACTGGTCCTCTGGTTGTGGAAAACTGGAACTGAAACTGTTTCCGGGTCTGGACAAAATCTGGAACCGCTTTGGTGAAAACCCCCAAAGGATTATTAATGTGTGGCAACAATTTGATTAAATTTAGATCTTGTTTGTGATAGCTCACTTAATTAAGAGATTGTTGTCCTGTCATTGTTTTTCTTTAAAATAAAAAATAAAAAATTCTCAAATTTTATTTTCTACAGAAAAATAAATTCTGTAGAAAAATTTTTATTGGCATACAATAAGACATTGCTGTCTTGTTTTCAGCAATGTGTTGAATTGAACACTATTTTTTCTTATATTAATAATATATATATATAATTATGGCCACAAATTTCACTGAATTTTTTTAGCTTATTTTTTTTTTTCGTAATAAAAAATGAGGAAAAGTTAGCTTGTATCGAATCCCAGTCCTTGTTTTGCAGAATCTCCTTTTCCAAATCCTCCTTCTCCGTCAGACAGGTCAGAGAGCATCTCTGAACAGCAATGTTTGAGTCTTGTCAAACTCTCTTCGGATGTGTTTGAGTTAAACCATTTCAGTCTGGCTCTGGCTAGACTGTGACGGTTCAGCCCCAAACTCGAGAATACTGCTTTTCTATCCATCTTTTTATAACTTCCTTAACTATTAGAGGAATAAAATGCCTTGCAGCATGATGCTGTCATCATTATTTGCCGCACTGCGCGGATGCAGCATTGGGGTTTTCTCTCACAAATAGTGTTTTGCACGTTTAACTAAAGTTTAACTTTGGTCTGACCAAAGTGAGTTTGTCATCGTGGTAGGAAACAGATAAAAGCGTATCAATACTGTTGACAGGCAATGCTGTAAAACAGTTGTCATTGACATTAGGTTTACTGTAGTTTAAAATGGGATAATCCGACATTTTTTTTCCTCTGCCTTCTGGAGGACAAATGTGTACATTAGAGTAAAAACTGAGGAATGGTTGCAGACGAATAGAGACAGTTCAGAGCTGACTCTGCGTTTCTGAGACTTATCTCTACATGACGGCATTAAGTACCTCATTTGGCAATAAACATCAAAC
Source organism: Phalloptychus januarius (assembly GCA_902982915.1). Lineage (NCBI taxonomy): Eukaryota > Metazoa > Chordata > Actinopteri > Cyprinodontiformes > Poeciliidae > Phalloptychus > Phalloptychus januarius. The sequence goes on along the minus strand of CADWAE010000471.1, from coordinate 13,084,674 downwards.
ATAATATTCATAAATATTTGACTTTAGGTGCTAAAGCCCACAAGTGAGGGATTATTTCTGTCAAGAGCTGAAAGGAAGAAGATTATTCCTCGTGTGAATCAATCCCTTCACAATCCAAGTGTAGATAAAAAAAACAACATAAACTAGCACAGTTTAAACCGAAAAAGATGAGCTACAATCGAAACACAAGCATGTGATGGTGATGTTTATATATAATCACATTCGGGAAATAATTCTGTATAAATTGGCAGCAAATTTCTGCAGTTCTGTGTTACCACACTTTGTTAAAACCTATGCAGCTGCTTGTCTTCAACTCCTGACAGTAGCAAAATAGTCTGTATCCCAAAGTCCATGAATAATGCATTATTGCAATGTGGGAAAAGAAAAACCCATATAAATGTTTGGTAAAACCACATATTCAGATTAAATATGTAAAGCACAAGATTTCCCACTCTGTATTTTTTTATTTTTTTTCTGTGTAGGCACGCGTTTCCCAAACATCTACAGTGTTGTGTCTAAGTAATGTGCTGGCAGAAACAAGAGTCAGTAGGATAAGGTCAAAAGGAAAATTTCTTTACATCCTTATCCTGACTGATGCTGCGTCTCTATCTGAGGCCGTCTGGAGTTTAGAGGTTTCACTGTGGTTCGCTGTCCCCTCCCTCCTCTGGAGTCTGAGAGTCGTCCCTTTCAGAGACGAGCCACTCGGCTTTTTCCGTCTCCTCCTCACAATGCTCTCCTTCCACCTGCTCTTCCCTGCTGCCCGATTCCTCCTCCTCTTCGTCAATAGCCAGAATCGGTTCAGCGACTTTATTTAAATGGGCGGACTCCGTTCCTTTCTCCTCGTTCTGGGATTCATCTTCTATCACTCTCTTCCACATCTTGTGATTTTCCAGCAGGTGCTGTGTGATCTGGCAAAATACTTTCCTCCTTTTCTTGGGAGCGGCTTTTTCTGGATGAAAAAGAAGGAAAGTCATTTATTTAATGTTATTTTTATTTTTTTTCATGATGCCTCTTGTAAAGGATATGTTTTTCTATTGCAGACCAACATTATTTTATTCGATAAAGTAATGCGAATTTGCAAAGCGGACGTAAGTGGACAGTGGCCTTTTGTGACATGTTGATGTATTCAACAAAAAAAAATAAAGCATGTAAAGATGTGGGCCCCTGAGCCAATTTTGTAGCATTACCTACTAAGGACAAATATCAATGCAACTCATCTAATTTTGGTAAATGAGTTGTAAATAATGTACAATGTTTGCAATATTTTCTTTTCTTTTTTGTTTAAAAAAAATTAAAAGAAAAACCATTGAAAATCAAGGCTCCTGTTTCTCAGACCCTTTCCAAGGTCCAGCCCAGATTGCATCAGCAATTGCAGAAATATGTCGTTCTGCAATTTACCGACTAGGAGATTCTGTCCGTAAATTTCCAGACAATTTTTTTCACACTGTAAAAAAAAATTGGAAAACAAATGGTTTTTTTCCCCACTTTGCAATTGTAGGCTCCCTTGTTATGATCCGTCTCATAAATCTTTTTTAAAAAATACCTTGAAGCAAAAGGTGAAAAAAGTTCTGGCTCTGTGTTGTGAAGAGGACATAGTTTTCTGCCCTTGCCTGTTGTAAATGTAAATGTGCTACAAATTAAACAATCAAGTATTTCTAAACAGAATACAGTACAAAAGATGGCAGTGACCCATTTCTTATTTTTCACTGGTTTCTTCTAATTTCTTAAATTTATCTTTAGCAATCATTTTCTGAGACTTCTGGAGTTTGGGTGGTTAATTGTCTTTTATAAAACTTTTAATTTTTTTCCTAACTTTTAGTTCCGCATGTGACATTTTTGAGAGGTATGTTTGTTGAACTTAACAAAGAAATCTCTAACAACTGGGATCTAAAATTCTCTTAAGGCCTTAAAATGAGCTTAGCTAATGTTTCTGTAATGTCTGTGGAGATCATAGTGAAAATCATCTTTTGCAAGGTTTCTTGGTTTCCTTAGTAACCAACTCATGTTGGACATTATTCAGTGAAGCAAAATGAGATGAGATTTACTGATGAAAAATTTTGCTTTTATGTTACATAACTCTGAGCTGTAAAATATTTATGAAGAAAGGCTCTTATTTTTAAGAACAGCACCAATCTTCTGCGTGCACACATAAGAAATTTTAGTCACTAAAATACACTACAAGAAGAATATATGTATTTTTCTAATTTATTAATCGTTTTCACTTTATCTGAAAAAATACAAAAGATAAGAATGAATGGAAAACATGTTCAGCAGGCGCAAAATGGGAGTATAATGAAGTACAATGCTGCTGGATGTGCTGACTCAGACGAATCTCTAGTAACAAATGAAAATCCAAACAATGTATGTTGCATAGAGGAGTGATTTTACTACAGTAAATTACACTTAGCAACCTGATGGACATAGGCCAACTCAAGGCCTTCTGGGTTTTCTGCTTGTCGCCAATTACATCTATCTTCTGGGAATAAATATGATCAATCAGTGTTACTGCGACTGAGTTATCAGGATCTTTCAATCTTAGCAGAATGAAAGAGGGTGAATTATAACTAAAGTTATATTGAATTCTTCTTTACGTGTTGCAAATTATTGAAGCAGGTTTGGTTTGCATAAATATCAATTGTGCTGGATAAATAAAACTGAAGGTCAGACGAATAAAATTTGGCTCCATGAAAGAAGTTAATTTGCATACTGAGAAAATGGTTTTCTAAAAATGACAGCCGTATTTTATGATTGCTTTAGTATTCCACTTGTTTTAACTTTGGTTTGGACCCTCGTACTTACGCGATGCATCAGAGCAGGTGGATCCGTCTTCATCTGCCTCCTCGCTTTCAGCAATCTCTAGCTCCTCCTCCTCTTGCTCTGGCTCCACCCACTGTCCAGGTATGAGGCCAGCCGAGTCGTAGGAGTTACAGAGCGGTCCGACGATGTGCGTGATGAACGATTCCTGAAGCTTGGCCAGCTGCGGTGCAGCTCGATCCATGAAGGGGCTGACAGGAAGCCCCAGGCTGGACTCCTCATCGCCCTACATAACAGCAAGGACGTTAATACAAAATGATACAAACTAAAAGGCAAAACAAGAACTGATTTACAGCATCATCTGATTCTGATTGGTCATCTACACACCCATTCAATAAAACAGAAAATTACTGATTAAGTTCCTTTCTTTCAGGAAACACAGGTGGGTGCTTAGAAATCTTTACTCCTGTTAATTGTGATGATATTTCTGCTTAAGGGCAATGAAAAGATGTCATTTACATTTAGATTATTGCATCATGCCATTAAAATAACATTGTCAATCCAGGAACGTGAGTTTAATGAAAAGTATGTTTGTCATTCTCAAAAGGTACTTTTAATCTGACATCTGAATGCACATCCTAAAGTAATGAATATGACTGAATATCACATACTAGATGTTTAATTTGCTTAGTTAGTTCTACTGAACAATACATGGAAGCAACTTTTAGGTTTTTTTTACTTTTACAATTCAAATATTTCTGAACTTAATTAAAAACCTTACAAAAAGTGTGATGTCCATGACATCTATAGAGACAAAAGTGAAAACATCTCCTTTCAGGTTTTCTGGTTTTCCAGCCCGTCACCTTTGGATTAGTCTATTCATGGTCTAGTTAGTAGAATGATATTTACTTTATGACTGTTTCATATAAAAAAAACAGGCTAAATTATCAAAGAATGAACCAATTTATGCCAATAAAAAATAGACAATTTAGAAAAGAACCAATTTTCAGTGGGATGCTGAGAGACGAGTCTGTCACAAATGTAATGGATTTTTTTCTATAATTTATGTAATCCATAAAAAAAAAAAGAGATTGGAAGATACAGATTTTTTCACAGCAAAGAGATAACAGGTGAAGGACGGACCTATGAAGGATGATTACATGAAGAATAAAATATCTATCTTTGAATATTCTTCTTACTTTTGTGCCGCTAGTGGCTTTGATTTTATAATCAGACAGGAAAGGAGGCAAACAGTGATGGGTCGAGCAGCAAAAGACCTGAGCAACGGTCACCTGAGTCAAGGACAAATTGTCTCTGCATAGGAGACCCGCAGGGACTCACTGCAGCTCTTCTTTCAGATTTTTAAGTGTATGATATGCTGACATGGTCGGGCACAAGGACAGGACAGCATGAGAGGAAAAAGCAGCAGGAGAAACTTTAAAACATCTTCAGGAAACAAATAAATAAAAAACTAAAAGTTTGAACTTTAGCCCTGAACCTCATCAGCTGGTAAAGTTTGTGTCACATTTTGGGGAAGGAAGTGAATTGCTATCGGTTTACAATGTAGGAGACTGAAGTGCACTCAGGCGGAGTAGCCGTCTCTGTCAAGTGCCTGAAGAGAAAACCTTCATGCGTCACTTCCCCTTGAAACATTCAAACCTTTTGTGGGCAAAAGGGTTTTTCTCCTGTTTGACCTTTGCTCTCTGTGGCCATCTAATCAGTATGTACGCACTAACCAGGCTACACCGTCATATTAATGCAGCAGTGCCTGAGCAATTAACAGGGACAGGAGGAAATCAGTGCCAACTGTGCATACCGTCCTAACAAACAATTCTGAGTGGAAATAAGCTGCGGTCATAACTGGGTTATGTTTGCTACTGCAACTCCATTCAAAATGAGGCCACAATTACTGTACAGATAATTATGCAACACTCCTACAGTTTGAGTCGCCACGCTAAAAGAACGGTCAAAAAAAGATGAATAAAAAATTTGCTCTTTGAAGCAACAATGTCATTTGTATCCAGGGCTGCTGCTACTCATTTGGGTTCAGATGGCACCCAAATGTTAAAGTCAAGCATCTACTTGTTTATGCACAAGCTTTGTTATTCTAACACTACCTGCTGTCATTTGGCATTGGAAGTAATTTATTATGCTATAAGGTAAGTCATTTTTACATTATCTACTGTAAGTATTAGTTTCAGTTTTTTGTTGTGTTTTTTCTTGTTTAAACAAAAGAAAATTAGTAAAGTGTTTCTTCTGCCTGAATCTGGTATTTTGTAATCATGTTATCTGTTTGTGACCATTTTTAAAAAAAATCCAGTTCTTAGAATTTTCTTAAATTGTAAGAAAAATTTTGGTTTTCTTAGAATTTTACTTTATTTCCCCTTAACAACTACGCATTGCTTTTTGTTGATCTATTACTTAAGAACTCAAATGAAATAAATTGAATAAACCATCGTGGTCCATGGTGCTGCAGCGCCGTTTTTATTGTTCCATTCCCACAAACGTCGCAGCCTTGCAGAGAGTTTACCCACCTGTTCATAGAACTCGTTGACAATGCCCTCGGTCCACTGCAGATGTAGATCCTTGCACTTTAAAGGCCCGTTGATGTCTGCCAGCTTAATGCACATCTGGCACACCAGTAACCTGTCATTCTCATTGGACCAGTCAATACCCGTTGACGGATCATCGCCCACCTGAGGGACCAATAAAAGGCCAGTCAGCTTTTCTCACATCTAAAAATAAAGAATTTAATAAGCAGCATGTGAAATGTTAGAAACATTTAATAGTTTCCTCTCCTCACAGGCTACTTCCAGTATTTAAAAAGAAACTTAGGAATAAAAAAAACCTCCAAGTGGCTAAAATATCTGCAGTTTAAACTAATGAAAGTTTGTTCTTTGCAATAAATTACCTAAAGCAGTGTATGTTCAATTTTTCTAGATGTACCTAAAGATAAATGTTGAGAAAAAGTTTGTAGCTGTAATAACATTTTCCAGAAAAATAATATTTATTCCATTTTATATTATACTTATTGTAAACCGTTTAAAAGTTTATCTTTCGCAGTACCTTGGCATTGAACTCAGCCAGGAAGTCAAAGTGCTTCTTGAGGTCCGTTGCCAGGATGGCTTCGATGACCAGGAACCTGAAGCGTTTGAACTCCACGTGGTCCAGGTTGACCAGGAAGTTGTAGTCTGGGTGTGACATGAAGAGGTTCCAGGCAGAGGCGGCGTGGTGGTTTTCCAGGACCGAGCGATCGTTGTAGAGCACTGCCTGCAAACAGCCAAACTCTCTGCATGAGCGAGTACAAGCAGGACTTTAACGTTGTTCCCTAAAGTCTCCTGCTATCACCCCCCCAACTGTGGGGCCTCTAGAGATGAGAGGGTTAAACATGTTCAGCTATCCAGGGCTCACTTAGATCAAAGCGCTGCACATTACGAAAAGGGCTGAAGCGGGAGCGATTCTCTAAGCAGCTGAGGCCCGGCCCTGAGACTGCTGCTTTTTCCTGGAACTTCACCCAACAAACTTTTTGACTCATTTGTTTTCACAAGAGGTTTTACTGTCCTAACGTCAAAGAAGCAGACCCAGCGGTGACTTAAAAGTGCTGATCCTTTTTATATGTGTTGGAAAACCTGGTCAAATTGTTTGCTTTGTAGATCACAGAGTTTGTTTTTTTAGGGGGGAGGTTTTGGCTTCATATAAAAGCCGCCTTATGTAAACGCATACATTTATTCCATTGATCGCACTATAGAATAAATGAGATTAATAAGTTGTTAATGTTAAAGGTGCAGTAGTAGACAGAATTTCACAAAAAGGGGTTGAACTAAAGCTGCATCACTACTGGCAGGAAAAAGGCAGAAACTCAACTTTAATAAGGACATTTTGGGGTGAACATTGTTTTAGGTTTTCACAATGAGGCAAAATGTGTGGCTTTAAATTCCTTCCAGTAGGACTGGCTACTGGACTACATTGTCTGTAATGGTTAACGTCTTTATCCAGAACTATAGCACATGGAACAAATACATATTTCCAAAGTATTTCTCAAAAACAAAGAAAAACATTTTCTTGGAAGAGGAAATAAATGAGCAGATTTAAGACCTTTTAAACCTTATACCTAGAAGTGGGTCCATAATGTTTTGAGGCCTCAATTCAAATGACTAAAATAAGTCCCTTAAGACCCTTAAAAACCTATGGAAGTGACAGAACTGGAGGGAAATCAATACACAATAAAGACATAAAATTATCTCTAAATCAGGCTAATATCTACTTCTTCTAATCTATGTTTTTATGTCACATTCTTATTGCCTTACTATCAAGAATGTTGACACAGCAGTTAGTTAAACATTGATTTAGTTTGTAGTTCTTGGAAAACCTGATCAGATTTTTACATCAGGACTTACAGAGAGGAGAACGGCGTGTCAGGTCGATTATGACACTTTAACTTGAAAGATAAAACATGTTAAAGGGAATAAATTGCAGCATGTTTTGGTGTTTGCTGTAACTGTGGATTTATTTTGTAAAGATGTGGCACTAAGCTGAAATTAGTTGGGTAAAGTAGAATAGAGGAGGGACTGATGTAATCAGTTTTAGGCAGGAAAGGCTATGAGGCAACAACAAATAAACAGTAAAATATGTTAAAGAGGTGAATTATTTGGGAACAGCCCATGTTAACGGGAACTGAAAACTTCTTAGAAAAGAAAACGCTTTTCTGAAAAACAAAATGCAATAAAAGGACAGGCAGATACTGCAGGAAATCTTTCATACTTTTATGCTTGCTTAGCCTGTTTTTATAATGGTGTGAAGAGCCGGCTGTTTGAATCTGCTTTTCTTTACAGCTCACCAGAGAAAATGTTTGTTTGACTTTTCTGATAATGAAGATTTCAGAAAAGTCAGACAAACACATTTCTACATTTCCCGATTCAAATCAGTGAGTGGTTTTGGTGGACGTCAGGAGCAAAGTACCTGCGGGGCGCTGGTGGCCACGAGGAAAGCATTTGTTCTCCCAGGATGATCGTAGTCATGCATCGCAGCAGCTACGTAAAGTGCCATCAGCTCCAGAGCAGGTATGAGGCCAGACAGACAGCCATATCCATCTTCTGACACAGTGTAGGTCTTTGAAACCAGGAAGCCCATGTGACTGTGCGTTATCCCACTGTCAGAGTCTAACCACGGGGAAGAGACAAAGCGAGGGGGTTTAGGATCAGAATGGCAGAATTTAAAGGCAACACTGATACTTTAGGTTCATCTATAAGAACCTGATTTAGGTTCATCAGGCGTATGTGTGTGTGTATACGCCTGAGAGCATATACACACACACGCACACCCCTGTTTTAATCGACTTATGTGTGGATCAAAGGGTTGGTCCTGGTTAGGCATACAAGTTTTTGAAATATTGGTGAGAGGGAACTCTTAATTTGCCAGCAATTTCATGCTGTCCCAGACTTCAAATAGAGTTTCATACAGAAAAACATGTGCCAAAAGCATGACTAAAGCTGGATGTTCTCATACTGATGAGATGGCTTACAGGGAGGATCAAGGCACATGGAACAACCCTCCGAAAAACCTCTTACGCCCGAAATTTCTTACCCAACGTGAAACTTATAATTAAATTTAAAAAATAAAAAATAAAAAAGCTCATTTCCTTTTTTTGCATTTATACATACTGATAAAGTGGTGCATACCTGAGTCACTGGCTGAGCTGTGATCATTAATGAGGCTGGGCAGACCCGGCACAGGCTGCGTGGTGAGGTACCACACCGCATGAAGCACATCTGTAGCGTGGATCCTGTTGTGATCTGATCCAGAGGAGAAAGTACACTTTTTCCAAATTAAATTGCTTTCCACCAGGGGGCACTGTTGAGCCGTTCAGGTTTCTCATAGCAACATAAAGGCAAATTCTTGTATTGTACTGTACACTGTAGAATGAATAAAAACTGGAAGAAGTGCATTTCCATCTAGTGGCTGGTTTGTTTTTTACAACTGCAACAAAAGCTGACAGGAAAGTGAGTAAAGCCATGAGAGACATTTAAACTTACATGGTATGTCTCTGTAGCCACTCTCGAGAGCATGGAAGTAGTTCATGAACTCTTTGACTGGGATCTTAAAGGTCTCAAACAGGCCAGTGTCCTCAAAGAGCCTGTAAGACACCTGCAACACAACATGTTCTGTGAAAACCACCATCAGACAAATAAAGTTTATTACAATACCCATCACAGTTAATTGTGTCATCCAGCTAAATAGCATGACTCACTTCATTTATGTTTTGTGCTACTTTGTCTCACTTTTGTAACCTTACATTTTTGCTTTTTTTGTCATAACCCTTTTATAAATTGTTGTTAATTTTACTGTATGTCTGTGAGTTGAAGGCAATTTTTATCTGGTGAAAAATAAAGATATTTTATTCTATTTTGTTATTGTCTATTCTATTGTTTTCCACAAACTAATCAGCTGAAACATCAGGAAATAATGATTTGTTTGTATTTTTGGTCATTATCTTGTGGTAGTTTTAACTCCTAGGATCCTTTGGACAAAAACAGTCAAATATAAAAGAACAATTAAACTCCCACCTTTGTGGATTGCTAAGAGGAATAAATGTTTACTGCAGTGCACCAGTCGGTTTGCACACGTCACAAATGCATCTCCGCCTCATCTGACTAATGCCGGCTCTTAAAAATGTATAGCTTCTCTTAAAATGTTCAGCAAAGTTTCCTTATGAAGAAGATTGTTTTTCTCTTCCTTACAAATCATCCAGAGACCTTTACATTACGCAGGCTCCTCCAGAGTGATCCCAGACACTCTGGTTTTTAATGACAAACTCCAAGCCAAGTCTGAAGCACCTGGCAGACGGTTGTTCATTTGGAGAAAGAAGTTCTCTCCTCGTACATCATCGTGAGAGAACAACAACTGTGGATCTGGGGGATTTAGTGTTCATCTGATATCCTATAAACATGCTCTTATTTATTAATGAGGCTGCTTTTTTCATTTGTCTTAAATGTTCTTCTTTCTGATTCCGAGACAGAAACACTCGAGGAGTAAAACTGTGTTGCATCACATTGACAAATACTTCTTCTTAAACATTTTGTTGGTAATTTAATAGTTGTTGCTTTTTGAAGAAGAAAATAAAGTCTTTAACTGTGTTGGATTTTTGTTAATCTCATTAATAAGAAGTGAGGATTGCAGTAATTCATGTTGGATTTTTTTTTTTATGTTCTCACCTGACTAAGGATCCTCCCACATTTTCCATTTGTCTTCTCCGTCAGAGTGAAAATAGGGAAGTTCCAATTATTTAATTGACTCATTAAAGGCTCCAGGTCTTCCATTACTAATGGCTCTTGTGCCAAAATGGGTTTGTCCTGTACAAAAAAACACATTATGAAAATGTTTTAAAGAATACATTTCTCAATGGCACCAACCATATGCATGTACACTGGAAGTGGAAAAAGTATGCACATTTATGGTAAAATAATTTTTAAGTTGCTAAATGTTGGAAAATTGAAATACTTACTGATTTATTTTTATTTTTTTACCATCTTCAGTGTATAAATAAAAACAAACATCTAATAAAAGGGAACAACTTTTTAAAAAGAAGTTGTAATGACCTGCTTGTTTAAGTGTGCACAAAAAATGTCTTACTGTACAAAGCAACAATTCACATCATTTTATGTGAATAATTGGAGAACATATGTGGAACAGTAGCATCACTATTATATAACTGGACTTTATCATTTGCAGACTAAACGTAATCTGATGTGGGAAGCCTTCAAGACTCTGACAGAATGGAAGAAACTGCAGGATTTTCTGTTTGCTCCTGTTTACTGGTTACATCAGTCTCCTGTAATTTCCATGTGTTTGGACTCAGGAGTTGTGTTGACAGATAGAACCCCTTTCTTCTGAAAAGGACTTACAGATTTGGTAGAAATACCCCTAAGGCAAACGGAAGAAAATTTTATGGTCTAATAAAACCAAACTGGAACATGTGGCCAAAGCGCATCACCAAAACTTCACCACATCCACCGTAAAGTGGTTGGCGATGCTGTTCTTCAGATGGAAGATGACCTTTGTAAAAGTGGAGGAAATCTTAAGAGAACTGAAAGGAGTTCTTAAAATCAACATCATTTCATTTCTTTTGCTGCCTTTCTACATGGTGTCACACTTATAACGTGTACGGCATTGTATTCTGACATTGAAGAGATTTTTGAACGTTTGTGCCTTAACACACCTCGGGAGGTATTAGTGCATGGAGGATGACATTCTGGGAGGGTTTTTTCCCCTTTTCTGTGTCCTCTGTTTGTGCTACATCACTGCTGTCACTGTGGTTGGCTTCGTGGGTGCTGTCGTAGTCTGATGACACAACTACAGGGTCCTCTGTCAATACAGAAAAACAAAGAGATGTTGGATTGCTGCAAAATCCGTGACTCACTGTAATCAACTCACCTTCCTCACAGAGATCTCTGTTTGTCAGCTGGCATTACATACCCAGATAGCACAGGATGGTTTAAACAACTTTGAATCAATGTCAGGCAGAGACATTGAATCAACTTTGAAAGTGGTCGGTGACTTGTATGTTGAATCAACGTTAGAGTTTCAACCATAACTCACATTATATCAATGTTGATTCAACCATCATCTGTATGTCAATTTTTATGCATATATGTGTTGATATTACAATGAATCAGTTAGGAATCAACGTTGATTCAACCTTCATCTGAACGTGGTTCTGCACACATATTTCTGTTGAGTTTACATTGAATTAATGTCAATTCAACACTCAAATCAGTGTCGATTCAACACTGATTTGAGTGTTGATTTGATTTGAATCAACACAAATCAGTGTTGAATCAACACAGTTTGAGTGTTGATTGAGTGTTGAATCAACATTAATTCAATGTAAACTCAACAGAAATATGTGTGCAGAACCACGTTCAGATGATGGTTTAATCAACATTGATATAATGTGAGTTATGGTTGAAACCCTAACGTTGATTCAACATACAAGTCACCGACCACTTTCAATGTTTATTCAATGTCTCTGCCTGACGTTGATTCAATGTTGTTTAAACCATTCTGTGCTATCTGGGTAACCAGCCGAACTGGCCTGCATCGGTGTGTATCTAATCTGACTCTGATAATTCAACTTTATTTGAATAAGTCTGATTTAAACTGAGCTTGATCCTATTGGATCTGCTTATCTTGTGCTTTGCAATGACATTTGTTGTGAACTAGAAAATAACTGAAGCTAATGAACTGCAGTCATATCCACAGTGGACTAGACTATTGTGTAGTAAAGTATTCACTGGTAATTTAACTGAAAGATTAAAAAACATTAGTATTTTTCTTATAAATTTTAATGGATAATTTACTCTTAATATAAACTCAGACTGATCTAAGACATTTTTTATTGACTACTATTCCTGGTAGTGTTAATATTGAGCATCTTGTGCTTCCAATAAAGCAGAAAGTCCTTTTATTTAAAATCTCCTAGATTTGAAGAATTAATTTGGCTTGAAGTCCCTTTCTCGTAATAAAAAATTAAAAGTTAAAGAAAAGAATTTATACAGAAACATGAATCTTTGTAGATGTCAGAAATGAAGGTACACTTCCTCATAAAGCAACAACAACAGAAGGAATTTGCTTGGGTTTTCCATGATTCTTGTAAAAATGCTTACATCTCCTTTATCCGACAGGTGCTAAACCCACCGCTCCGTTACGCCCCTTACCTGTTCGGGGTGTCCTGTCTCCCTTATCTATGGAGCCTTCTCCATGGGTCAGTCTGATGTACGGTCTCCCACAGCTGCAGAAAACAGGTTACACACAAACATCAAACTAATCTTTATTTACTCTACTGCATACCCACGTTTACTTCTAATACAACAGACATTTAGCTATTATCTATGAACTTCTTTAGTGCATACGGCTGAAGTGGAAAGAAAATGATGGTTGTTTTCCAAAGTTTTTTTTACAATAAAAAGTCTGAAAATGTGTCATGTGTTTGAATTTAACCGCAATGAGTCACTACTTCTTTCCCTGCTTTGGTGACTTTTGGGTCTGATCTTTTGGGGAAGTCCAAACCAGCTTTGCATGTCTGAAGACTGCAGTTTTGCCCGTTCTTGTTAGCACATTTGTTCAAGCTCTCCTAGAACTGTTAGGTTTTGCAGTAGAGTTTGAATTGGACTTGGTGTATAATTTGACAGGGCCATTTTCACATGAGAATTCCCTTGTGCACAAGAATTTATTTTTCAGCTCAGACTGTTTTTTTGAGGTTGTCATCCTGCTGAATAAACCAAGCAAAATCCAAAGGGTTTTTTTAGCAGGAATTGTTTTCTCTCCCATCTCTGCTGAAGGAACTCCAGAGCATATTGCTGCCACCATATTCTCCACAGATTTATCCCTGATCTTCCTGGTGTGTTACTTAGTGTTCAAAATGTTTTTAGTTTGCTAGTTCTCCAAAATTGCTCATAACATGCACATAACGGTTACATTTAGACATTGAGATTACCAAACTGGATTTAATTTTGGAGAATCCACCCAAAAGGTACTGAATACACGCTAATTGTAAATGGTAAAATTTCTTGAAAACCATATCATTTTCTTTCTACTTTACAATCATTTTATGTTGTCGTTCAATCGCATAAAATCCCAACAATTAAATTCAATCAATTGAAATTGGTAGTTTAAGAGGAAAGAAAACTATGAATACTTTCGCAATGCATTGTGACTGAGAGTATAGAGAAGAAATTTGACAACACTGAATAAAGTAAATATTAAAAATGAAACTTGGTGTAATGAACATCATAATAACAGGTTTTGATGTAAATGTTTAAATATCAAATTAACAACAAATGAATGGATCAGTGGTAGTAGAGCATGTTACATTTGGCCATCTGTCGTCGATGCTGAGTTGAAGCTGTCAAGTAAACTAATTGGGATTCCAGCACTGCTGTCCAACTCAACATTTACAGATGTTCCAAGAAAACCCCAATTAATTAGCATAATTAATGCAGGCATTAACATAAAAACGATGAGGATAAACAACCAAACAAATCTGAAGCATTCGCCAGTGCTGGCTTTGTTATGAATGACTCATTAGCAGACATGCCTGCTCTATTTGTGATTTATGGCAGAACAACTTCAGCCACATGAGCAACCCACTGCAAGCCACAAACTTGCAGACAGATGAAAACCGTCACAAGCGTTGAATTAAAACATAAATTAAACTGCAAGTGTCACGCCTTTTGAAAGAGGGATGTTGACACTGCAAGGAGCCTCAACGGTTTTCCATGTGTCTCTGCTGAGGCTACCATCAGGCTGTAGGTGGTTTCAATTAAAATACCTCACCCTAAATGTTGTAAAACCTTCCTCCTGAGCTAAGGAAATGCCTGCCGTTAGAGTGTTGTGTCACAGGGAGCACAAAGGCCCGCAGTGTGTCTATCTCCTTCTGATAAAGTGTTTCTGGAACACTTTCGGTCCAAACCCACCCACTATAATGGACCCGGGGCTCTAACAAGGAGTGTACTGTTGTGTTGCATGGTCAGGCCGGACCACTGTGTCTAATACATCGCAGGTGTGGAATATAAAATAGTTAGATAGTTTGGCGGGTGAACAGTTAGAACATTATTGTCAGGGGAGCAGGAGTCTGCGTCGGCCGCAGAGCGTTTGGCCTAAAAGGTTTAGTTTTAATGAAAGTTGAAGAACTGGCAGACACTTCTGCCGCTCTGCTAATGCAGCAACCTTGAGTTCTGACACCGAGCCTACAGCACAAAATGTAAATAAGGAGGCTGGCTGTTTTCTCTCGCACAGTCCGTCAATCAAGTGTCAAGTCATTCCGCTTTTATCGCTGAAAACCTGGAGCAGCTACAGTGGTTAGCGCTGTAGCTGCAGTAATTTAACTGTCTCAGTGGGACGTCTGCAAACATTGTAAAAACATAATACACATTCCAGTATGCATAAGCTGAAAACCCTTCAGCTAGAAATAACATTTATCTGCTGCATAAGAATGTGTTTATGGGGAGAATGTAAATGGATGAAGGAATGTGTTGCTTCCTAATTTACAGTGCGCACATTCGACATTCACCTGTAAATCTGCACACCTGTTTTTCCCCACGCTGTCTAAGCTTAAATCAAACAAACTTTTCCTTTTATACGTCAAGTATGATCACCAAAATAATTTCTAATAGCAAAATGTCAGTATAAGGTAATGTTGTGATGTTCATAAGGTAACATTGCCTCTGACATTTTTAAGGTAGCTGGTTTGATGAGAGTCTTTGTCCATTTGACCAGTTTGTGCTCAAGCTTTAACTTGGTGGTCAATGTCTTATGATGTTGCTTCTGAATTTCCACACTTTGCCAAATTTTTCATGAAGTGTCTCTCCAGCATCCTGCAATATAATGTCGCTACCTTTATACAGAAAACCTTGGATGAAGTCATTCGACCAACAGGAGTCCTGTTTTTTCCTCCACATGTAACAATAGTCATTATAACACCTAGTTTCATCATGCAAAAAGGACAATTTCTAACCTACAATCGTTATTGTTTTTAATGAAATGGCTTTTTGTGGCCTTTCTGCCCATATTGATTCATTTTGTTGTAAAATGTTACTTTCTTACGAGCTTTTGAGAGAGTTTTCACAAGGGCTCTTGGTTTTGTACAGAGAATGATTTGCACATTTTGTACTGCAACAGGTTGATCTCTAGCACAAAGGACGACATGATCCAGAACAACAAATGAACGTCAAACTTTAAGGCATTTGGAAATCCAAATGCCTTAACCAGACGTTTGCTTCTCCTGATATCATGACTGACTTCTTTTTGCTTTATTTGATAAGAAGGAAGCAAAGGGCCTGTGTTGTTTCCCTAAAATACAGGTGTGCTTCAAGTTCACTCAGATTTTGTGAGTTAGATGCTTAAAAAGTCATGACATTATCTTTATTGCCAACTTAAAGGCTTATTTATATTAGTACATGTAAAAGATAATAATAAAGTAAGTATAAAACATTTATTTTTTGCCATAGATTCGACTCATTCGTTTTATTTTCAAGAAAACTACGTGTTAATTTGTTTCTTGCTCTAATTGGGATATTTTAGACATAAAAGTTTTGGCTGCAGAATCCAACTGTAAACTCCAGCTGGCCTCTGTTTCCTCCCTCTTCTGTTGCATTTTACTCCCAGATTTCAGACTGCCTTCCTCGCAGCAGGTTGACAGATTATCTTTGGTTCAGAGCCCAAACGGACATTGTCCAAGCCACGATAAACACAGCAGCCATTATTTCTGCTTCCAGTAATCTACCTACTCTTGAGCTGGATGACGTGGAGAAGATAACAGCGCCGTGGCTCGGACTGAGGCAAATGGAAGGTATCGCTCGCTCCCTTTTTAACAAGCACTGCCCGATAACAAGCCGATGTTGCAGCTTTTGAAGTCGGTGTTGCTCCTGCACGTCACTAAAGGCTGACAGGATGGAAAAAAGTGTGCAGGAAAGGAGACGCTTAATGTCCTAATTAAGATCGCGCAGATTTGATGAGGAGTAGAGAACGGGGGAATTGAAACCATGTGTTCATTTTTTTTTCCCTTCTAACCTCCCTTCATGTGTTCTTCTCATCCATGTTTTCCAGTTTTCTCTCTAAGGACACATGAGGACAGATTATTCCTTTGCTCCATTTGATCTCCAAAGAAATTTATATATAACAAATTTCTTGGCCAGACGAATTGAAAAAAGACAAAAAGGCTGTACATAAGTAAGAGAAGGAATTATGCCGACTCTTTCCATCATCTTGTAAAAGTTTAACTCGAGAATTTGTGTTTTTTTTTCATGTTGTCAATTAATCAGTCATCAGGAATAAGCTGTTTTCAGAAGGCACTAGACATGTTTAACAGCAGTTTATTTTAATACTGAGCCGTCCTATTTATTTATTTATTTTTTTCATTTTTGGCACCTGAAGAACATCTAGATGGTGGAAAATCAGCTAAAGAGCAGCTGACAAGAGGGGTCAGTAAACCAAACCAAGAGTCACTCGGTACACTTGAAATGCTTCTCCATAACCTGCGGCAGAAGTAGCAGCTGCGACAGTTCGTCCAGGTACGTGGGGGTGCACTGGTGTGTGTGTGTGTGTTAATTGCGGGGTTGTGGTGACTCGGGGAAAAGCCCAGGTGTTTGTTTACACTCTCACCACCATAAGTGGGTATAGCAGAGGCCCACTGCTGGGCTGAGTGACTGTTTTGAGTCCAGGGCACAGGGCTTTGTGTGCAGAGTCTCCTCGGTGTGCCTGCGTTTACAGATGTTGCTTGAGTATCACGCTGTCGGTGCGCAACAGAGCCAAACAAGTCACCGACAGAAGCAGCCCACGCAGTTTTTTTTTCCCCTCCCTAGAATTTTTTCTTTTTCTCTTTAGGGGGGAGTGTAGAAGACGACCCAGTAAACAAAATGACGTCAGATGAAACCCTGTGGACCCATCCTGAGGACTCTGTTATTGGTGCAACGGAGACTCTGTCAACTCTTAATCTGGGTTGTAATCTTGCTTTGTTTAGGTAATTCTTTTGCCAGCAGTAAATGTAAAGAATTATGACCAACTTAGATTTTATAGTTGCTGGGAAAATCCATTAAATCATAACCCCCCCCCTAAAAAAAAAAAAAAAATCACATGTATAATCTATGGCTGATTTTTTTTTATTTTTTGACATCTCATTTCCAAACTCCAGGCAACAATCTGATGATTAATCAGTAATTGCCTCCTTAAGATGGATTTTTAAGGTTCTGGGGGCTTGGCGCGCAAGTTAAATTTCCATTCTACCATTTCCAACTGTTAGATGCAAATTACTCACTGAGAGGCTGAATAACAATTGCAAATATATGATAGAGAAAACTCTGAAACACAAAAGCAGGCGCCACAAGCGTGAGAAAGCTGCAGCTTCCTGAATGGACAGAAAGAGAGACTACATGTAAATTGCACATTTCAAATTGTTATAATGTCTTAGAAAAGTTGAGACAAAACAGGATAGTTTCTTGAGCAGCAGCTTGTTTTCAGTCATTTCATTCAACCACATTTTTTTTAAAAGCAAAAGCTATTTTTTCCCCCAAATGAAACACAAACAGAAAACCCATTTGCCCCACTTGCCAAACAGCTCTGATCCCACGTGTTTGTCACCATATGTACGTTTTTTTGGTTTGTTTGTTTTCTACAGCAGTCCTAATTCAGAACCTGCAGCAGTGTGGCACTAAAAGCAAAATCAAGCAGAACTTTTCTAGTAGATCCTTAAATACGATCACAGGACTTTAAATGGGCATAATTTGAGTTCACATAATGAAAACCACATGATTGGTGGATAAAACTAACAACTAAAAGTTTAGTATAGCATGAGTTACCAAAGCTTTGTCTTGAAGGTTATTCTGTCTATTTTGTAAAACAACATGGTTTATAGCTAATTACAGAAAAACAGCCAGGCATTTTATTTGAACAATTTATTGTTAGGACAAGGTCTGTAATCATTGACTAACTTGATGAAAGAACTATTTCCAAAGAAAGAAGATTTCAGAACACATAGCTACAGACTGGTCGGCTTTGCTATGCGGCATGGATTAATTATTTTAATATATTTATTATGTTTTACCATTTCACTGCATTTATTACAGTAAAATGCTGCCTTGTTTTACTTTTCCTTTCCTTATACTGCCAAATCAGCATGCCCCTAGGATGGTATTTCCTTGTAATTTCCAAATCTAAAGAAAAAAAAAAGCCTGGTTAAAGTAGCCTTTTCTTTTTTAACAATTATCCACCCAACATTTGTTTCTAAACTAGGCCATGCAGTATTAGAGTCACGCCTCATTTTACATGTGCAGTTCCAGGATTTAACAATAGCTAAGTTTCAGGCAGTTTCTGCCAAAGCTAAATTAGTTTATATCTAAAAGTTTGATGACTGGAGCAGTAAGAGCTCAGGCGAGCCGATTCATATCTTCTCACAAGACTCCCACTAAATAATGAGCAGGTTTTTTTTTTTTTTTGGAAAATGTTAAACAGCAACTTATAAATACAGAAAGTGAGAACTTGTGTAACTTCACACACGCATGCAGATTCTTGCAGACATTACAATATATAGGTTATCATCAGCTGGAGCTGTGTTGTTTGGATCCCAGCGGGCTTTTCTCTGTCTCTTTGAGGCACACATCAGACGTGTCTTACTGGAGTCCTTCTGCAGATTAATAATTGAGTAACAGATCCAGATTATCTATTCAACAAAAGTTCCCATGTAGCATTTGAAAATCTGTCCCTCTCAGAAGGATGATGCAAAAACTGTCCTACTTGTTTGACACAACAGAAATAAACACGACGCTGCTCTACAGCAGAGGCGACTGTAATTGTAGACTACTGCAGATCTTGGAAGATTTTAGGTGACTACAATAATTTCTCTTTTAAGGTTTTACTTATATTAACAAAAGCAAGACATTATGTCCCCAATAAAGGATTTATAGTAACACTTTATTTGAGGGGGTGTGCATAACACTGACATGACACTGTCATAACTATGACATAACATTTGTCATGAACATGAAGGAGTCTTTATGAATGTCTACGACTCTGGCCATGCAGAGTCATTTGGTAAATAAAGACACTTTTAATGGAAAGATTTGTTAAAACTTGTATTAAAAGTCCATTAAAATTGCCAACTTTCCATTAAAAGTGCCATTATTTACCAAATGACTCTGCATGACAACAGTCATAGACATTAATAAAGACCCCTTCATGACAGATGTTATGTCATGTTTATAACAATGTCATGTCAGTCTTATGCATACCTCTTCAAATAAAGTGTTTCTGGCTTTTAATCTTCAGTGCACAATAATAAACTGTATTCTATCATTTAGAAACATGCAGTGTTAAAATCTTTCACTATCTTTCATTATGAAACTCTATTTTATGCCACCTGTCATTCCAGTGTATCATGTTCAAACACAAGACATAGCAATTATAAAGTATCTATAAAGCTTGCAATGTGTGTTATTTTTTTACAGCAAACTGTGCTTTAATTGTTCCCTAATGTTCACTACTTCCGAATTAAATGTCGTCCTACATCTATTTAGCAAAGGATCAATGTAATTTAAAGAAAAACAGATAGGAAATCACTGCATATCACTAGTCTAGTCTTGTCTCGCGAGGACAAAAATGTTTATGAGACCTAAAATAACCCCCAGTTGTCCTTTGATGTACAGTGCAACTATCTAAAATTATACCAAAATGACTAAAACTCCCAGATAAACACAGGCCTGGTCCATTATACTGCTCCCATCCTGAACTTTCAGACTTCTGTGTAAGCCTAGTCCCATGCTGTCTTCAGCATTAATGCGCTCACAGTTGATGTGCATCTTAGTTATTCAGGTTAATGCGTTTGCCTGTGGGGCATATTTCCATTCTGGCTTTCGCTGCACACACATCCTTTTTCAGACTGCTGTGCCATCAGTGTTCACTCACACTGGTTTTGTTTGATATAAATGTGGCCACCCTATTGGATAAATATAATAACCTTATAAAAACAAATCAAAACTGCGGTAGCTATTGTCAAGCAGGCACAGTAGGACTTACTGTAACATTGTTATGGATTAGCACCTTTATCGATTTCTTTGACTTGTTCATTCGTTGTAAAAAACGTAATGCATTACAGATTGAATATCCACTTTTTCCAGCCAAAGCAGCATCTGGGATTGGTAAACAAGTTGACATTGAAAAAGATGAGCTGAAAGGAAATGGAGTTGGAAGACCAGGAAAACCCATAAGACCATTGAGTCACAGGCCTACCAGTAACACGATTCTTCTGGAATAGCAGAGGGACATTTTGCAGTCCAACTTAATACTGATTCTATGTGGAAAATGTAATTCCCCCGTCTTGTAAATTCATGAATTATCCGATTAGCTTTTTTAGCTCAGTTTCACTAGTCACACCCAGGTCTGATTATTACTACATTATTTCTACAACAGAAATCACTCTAAAAGGTAAAAAAAAATGTGAAGATAATTCAAAAACAGCTCAGAAAGTCACTGACATCTATCATTCTGTAAAGGACTACAAAGCCATCTGTCAAACAGTGACAGTGTGGGATAGTGGTGAACCTTTGTGGGATTTGTTGGTCTATCAACAACTCACCTATAAGGTCAAAGGAAAACCCTAAATTAAATCTAAAGCTCTACAGGCCTCACTTGCCGTACTTCGTTAAGGTCAATCAACTTGACTCAACAATAAGAAAGATATTGGGTAAACATGACATTCATGGTCAAAGAAGAAAAGCTCCACCGACCAAAAGCAACAAAAAAACTCATCTCACATTTACCAAATTGATCTTTGAGGAAGACATTCTCCGGACCGGCGAGACAAAAGTGATGCAACATCCTGTTACATCTTGTGCAAAATGGCCCCATCACTTCAAAAAATTTACATCAAGCTGACAGTCAAACATGGCGGTGATAATGTGATGTCTGGGACTGTTCACTGTGTTAGGACCCGAAAATTTGCACTAATTGATTGAGCCCTGAATTCTGCTTTCTATCAGAAAAAACTGAAGGAAAATCTCCATAATATTGTAATATTAAGCTCAATCACATTTGCATTATCCAGTATCATAATGATAATAAGCAAACCTGCAAGTCCACCTCTGAATGGCTCAAAAAGCAAAATTAAGGTTTTGCAGTGTCCTAGTCCAAGTCTGGACGTCAGTCTGTTTGAGGTACTGAGCTACTTGCAAATGGGCGTTCATGCATCAAGACTTCTTTGTAAATACTTTCTCTTGGATTGCTTTTTAACTTGTTAGAAGTCATTGTTTGATTCCACTTTTGTTTGTTTTAGAAATGTTTTAACCTATTGTTTTAGAAATAGGTTAAAACATAAAACATAACTCTGATGAAACCAAGAAAGAAAAATCGACAATAAAAGCAGAAAGCATCACCAAAGCTCAGTCATCGCTGCAATATTGCAGTCTATGCAACAGCATTATTTACTCAAACCAGTGTATGTTTAAATGGCATTGAACTCATCAAACGATGATGGGGGTATTGGATTCCTAAAAGCAGCATCAGGTAGTCGGCTTTGTTTTGGGTACCTGCATGTGAGTGTTTCATGGTACGGTTTGATGCTGGAGCTGCGGTCCCTTCGAACAGGCCCAGGCTCAATGGTGGGCAGTCCTGTGGCAGAGGTAGTGGTCGTCCACGTGGAAGAGATCCTCCTCAGGAGGCCCGGGTGGAGACTCCGCCTGAGACGCTGCACACAAACAAACACACCCAAGGCAACTTTTACAGACTCAATCAACAATTAAAACAGAACCTAAAGGCCTCTACTTAACTATGAAAGTTGGAACATGCAGTGACTAAAAGAACATGACTGGAATAGTTCTAAAAGTGTTCCTAGGAAAAGTATGAGAAGTTAATGTGTAATATATCAACTCAGTGTGATTAGATCATGATGCATGGATGACATAAATGAAGCTGTAGATAAGCTTTAAGAAAAAATGGGCATCGGAATGATGCTGAAATATGATTTTGATGAATATCCAAATTGTAAAACAGCATGCAAAGTAAAAAGAAACTGTGGTCAAAAAGGAACTGGGGGATATTTACAGACAGCTGTGGCAGGAGAGCTGGTGGAGGCTCATTATTAGATAAATCACCAGTATTGCATTACACATAGATTAATTTCGTCAGATGGATTGTGCTAATGTGCTCCTCACTGTCTGTCTCTTTTGTTTTTTCATCGCAGTCTTCATCTGCCTACTTCTTCTCTCGGATTCCCAAAGGTGTGTGTGGGTGTGTGTGTGCCCTTGTGATGCCTCCATCTGTTTTGGTGCCGCGCTGCAGCAGTTTGGTGCAACAGCACTGAATATGGCTCTATGCTTCGTCTTCTGCAGGGTGACCTAGTAAAGATCACCCCAGGATTGTGAATGGGTCCATTCACAGCAACCAGAGAACCGAGCTGCTCCAATCATTCCAGACTGCTTTGGTCGTACCCCTGGAACTTTTATGCATTTTGTCGCCACAAACTTTAATGTATTTCATTAGGATTTTATGTCTATAGTTGTAAAGTGGTAGAAAAATGGTACATGGCACTAATTTAGTTTGAACAAACTCAAAATGGAAAAGTCTGGCCTAGATTTTATTTGAGCCCATTACTTTAATACCCCTAAGGAACACACCAGACAGGTCAGGGATGACGTTGACGAGAGGTTTAAAGCAGCTTTCAACTATAAGAACAACATTCCATCTCGCAGAACGTTGCTCGATACGTCATTTGAAAATTAAAATAAAAAGCACGTAACTAATGCAAATGTCCCAAGATATGGCTGTCCACAAGGAGAGCTTAAACCAGAACAGTACAGAGGAAACCCGCCGTAACTCTGGAGGAGTTACAGCTTCAGAGAAACGTTTAGTGCACAAAGCTAAAGGTCAGAATTATGAAGGGCACCAAGTAGAAACCTGTGACTGGAAAAAAGCATTATGAAGTCCTGTTTATAGCTTGTCACACTGGCAACAAACCACATATGCACAATATGATGCTCAGGTCGGATGGGACCAAAATGTTACTTTTTGACCTTCCTGCAAAATGTCGTGTGCGGCAGAAACACTCCACATCACCCTGAACACAGCATCTCCCTGGTGAAACATGGCAGTGGCAGGATTTATGCTGTGGGGAAGCTTTTAGAGCGACCCAGTCAGGACTCAGACCTAAATCAGAGACGAGACCTGAAAACTGCTGATCTCAGATTATCTTTTTTCAATCTGAACTTCAGCTAGAAGAATGGATACAAATTTCAGTATACAAGTGTGTGAAGCTGGCAGAGCCTTGATTTATCTCCAAAAACTGTAAACGGGTTCTCTGCAGAACCCTTTTACAGAATAAAAGCTCCATGTCTTCCTCCTATTTACAATCTGCATTAATTTATCCATATAAAATGCATGCAAAGTTTTGCTTGCAAAATAATTTAAACATACAGTTTAAATATATTTAATCCCAATTTTTTAAAAGGCATGGGTTGATGCCCCTGATGACTGTAGTTTATAATGAACGCCTCAAGATGTAATCTAAAAACACACACATACCGAGCACTGATGCACACAAAAATGGCCGTCAGCCAAAAGTGCAGCAAAACAAGTCAGTGCAATTTGATGGCTGCTGATGTTTGGTCGATAAATGGACTCATCTCTGCAACTGTTCAAGTAAGAACTAACACATTTTAAAATCTCATATATATATTCTTATGCACAGTATCTCTCTGGGGCTTTTTTTAGTTTTTAAATACTTCACATGCTTTTACTCTTTATTCTGTAGCAGAGAAAAAGAGAAAATTAATTTGATGCAGGTATAAAAGCCATTATTAGCTTTGTCACAAATGGACGTCAAACCAGTTAAAAGAAAAACAGCATTTTTTCCAAATTCTGTTCCCTCTTCACCTAATTTTTTTTCCCTTAGCTGTTAATGCTGGACATTTATGAGAGGGAATGTCGAAATGACTGCAGGTGCAGTTCAACTCTGACTCTTAAACAAACCGGAGGACACAAAATGACATCTGCCAAAACCGGATGTGCTTCACGCTAAGCCCGCAGGCTGGCCTCGAAGACAGGGGTATCTTTCGCCAGATAAGGATCCAGATGCATAATAGTAGTGGGAGTCAAGTTCTGTTGACACATACCCATCCCTCTTCAGAAGCTTCTGAGAAATGCACCCAGCTGCGTGTTGCCTCCCTTACACAACTCCTTCTCACACACGCTCATTCAGACACACTGTCTGGCTCGGCACATCTGTCATGTTGACACAGCTGCGGCTATGAAAGGGAGAACGCTGCTCCGAGCAATAGACGCACTCTTTTTTTCTCCACCTAACTGTTTTAAGAAATACGTTCTTTCATTTGATGTCGGAGGAAAAACCACTTTCCAGTTGAGCGTTGGACTAAAAGATTAACACGTGTGAGGAGTGCAGCATGGTATGTTTGACCTACATGAGGTGGACCGCATCGCCATCTACGGAGTAGTTCGAGTGTTTCCAAATTAAACCTTTTTGAGCACTCTTGATTAACAGTCTTGACCTTTCAACAGTTTGATAAATTACGTTTGCTTTCAGCGTGGCTTGGGGGGAGGGGAGTGCTGTTCTTCTTAGTAAAGTCTAACATGAGGATGATTCATCTTCACAGATTCTCCCACCTTGTGTATTGACGTCTTCTCCCCTTTCTCGGGTCCCTCTTCTGAGTCAGAGCAGGTGTAGGCATCGCAGGGGTTGAGCAGGGGGGCGGGGCGCGGCCGGTGGAGCGGCTGGAAGGTGAGCTGGGTGGTTAGGAGGCTGCTGACGGCCCGCAGCGACGTGCAGGTGTGGGACGGCAGAGAGGGGTCGGCCAACAGGTCTGTGATCAGTCCGTGGGCCTCTCCCATCACCGCTATGTCCACCATCACAGTCGTGCCAGAGGACTACACATCGACAAGGAGACAGAAGTGAGAAATGAGCATCACAATGCAGCGGGTGGTTGAAGCAGGTGTTGGAGCTACAGCGAGGAAGGCAACCTGGAGAGGAGGTGCATAAACTGTGTCACCAGCTTCCCAAATGTGGTTAACTGTGACATGGACAAACCTTTGATGTTTTCCTACAGAAGTGAAGCTAAAGTGTGTGACTTTCTCATCTATAGAGATCAGAGAGTGGTAGTCCTCTCACACACAGAGGTCAGTGCTATTTTACCAAACCAGGACAGTTAAAACCACAAAAAAGTAGAATAGCCTCATATAGATAATCATTTCAAAATAAAACAGCCTGTATGCATTTCTCACATAGGTGAGTATGTGTATGTTATTATCGGTGTTATAATACTGAAAAATCTATGCAACATAAGTAAACAATAAAACTGAGACAATAAAGCTATGTATTTTTTGTGAGTAATTAATTAGAAAATCCCTACATTTTCCAAATTTAAAATGTTTACAAGTGAAAAACAAACAAAAAAAAAATACTAACAAAATTTCAAGGTCTGATTGTCCAAGCAATTTCAGCTTGAAAGCAGCAGACTGCAACACACTAAAATAAGTTACCAAAGAGATTAAAATGTCTTCACAGGACCTAAAGGAGTCTCTTGCTACTGCAGGTATTCAGTAAAAACCCCCAATAAACCCAGAAAGAGACTCCAAAGGTTTTTTTTTGGAAGTGTGCAAACAGGAAAACTGTCTTCTTTACAAAAAGCATAATGACCAGACAGAGAGACCGCTGACATTAACTGGACTTCTGCATGAAGGTTATTTGGATAGAGAGTCATAAATGGTTTACACAGAGGATCTGTAAGCAATGATCACTAAATAGTACAAGGGAACATTAAAACAATTGCCAAAAATAGTAATCTGTTGTACATCCAAAGACATACTGACATCGACTGATATGAAAATGTAATTGAAATTGGATGAATTTCCAGCCCTAAGCTGCCATGTTAAAATAGCAACATATGTCTTTAAGGGAAAAGGGAGAATAGAAAATGGATGGATGGATCTTTTAGTTCATCCAAGATTTCAACAATCAATTGCAAAAAGATTTTCAACCATGAGCACTTTCTTTTTTCCCTCAATGAAAATAAATCAGTTCTTTCAATTTCTCTCAAATAAATGGATGATATCAGCCATGGTCAAATGGAAACGGGTCAGCTGTTGTTGGTTTCTACCATTTCAAGTTTTCAGCTTACAAACACTTGAGCAGAAGCACATGTGAGACGCAGGAGAAAAAAAACTATATGGCACAAAAAATGAGGCCAATAAACAAAGAATTTAAAACTGAATTTGCCCAATTAAAGCGTCACTTAGACACAGAGACGTTATTTTGTAGAAACTTTATTTTATACCCACATTTTAGCTCACAGAAGCAACAAAAGAGGAGCGGAGCGGTAATCAACAGTAGTAGATGGTGATGTGCTAGAAGCCTGTTAAATATGTTTACAGCATCAGTCTGAAACATGTTCAGCACAGCTCAGCAGTACTTAATGAACGGACTCATTAACAACCTCTCACCTTTGACCTGACCCCAATGAAAAGCAACAACCATCAGCAGCGTCTCTCCACCCTGGCCGCCCAGTCTGAGCTACCTCTGTTTCAGCAGGTTGACGGGAAAATCCGCAACTAATTTGTGTCAATTAACCACAAGTAAAAGCCAGGAGGCCTTTAGCTAATTTATCTAAACAGACCACATGTTCCCCATTCACTCTGAAAGAATGTTATCAGATTTTTCTCTCCATATTGATTCTCACAACAGCCATCAGGCACCCAGAGTTATTCTGTTTACACTGGCAATGGAACAAGCAGCTGACCTGAGTACCAATTTGAATAACTTTCACATGTGGGAACGGAAAATGTTTTCCATTTTCCCAGAATATTATCAGATGAGAAGGTTTAACAATTGGTAAATATTTTACCTAATGGTCAGAAAAAATAATAATAAAAAAAAAGTTTTCACTGTATGCAGCATTTATATTGAAGCACCGGACCAAAACAATGGATATCTGAATTTCAGAAGGATTCCTGGCACAGAGGAAAAATTTTTTCCTTTATGCTAAATGAAGTAAAATGTTAACTTCTGTTATCATTTTGTGCTCACTTAAAAATAGTGAGACAGTTGATGTCACATTTACGTATGTGAAAGAAGTGGAACAAAATATTGCTGGTAGGGCTTTAATTTGGCTGCTCAAGGTTCAAATGTAGTTATGTTCTCAGCAGTCAGTGCAATTCAAAGCCTAACATGTTTGTCTGCATGTTCCTGCAGACAAACAACTGCAGGAACATGTTTACAATCATAACTACTCACTTATAGTCAAGCCCAATATTATTTTAGCCCCAGGCCAATTCAGATTTGGAGTCATCTTTTGATTTTACCAATATGTTTTCTCTGACTGAAGATATTGTTGCCTTTTT
The DNA here is from genome assembly GCA_902982915.1 of Phalloptychus januarius. NCBI lineage: Eukaryota > Metazoa > Chordata > Actinopteri > Cyprinodontiformes > Poeciliidae > Phalloptychus > Phalloptychus januarius. Next base: position 13,057,032 of record CADWAE010000471.1, on the reverse strand, counting down.
GAAGTCAAAGAACTGGAGTTGGATCGCGCAATACCAGTGAAAACATGCAAAAAGCCTTTTAGCAAGAACACAACCTGTTTCATTGCTATTATACCGATGCTGTTCATTATTTATTGTGCAAAGTATAAATGTTTTTCTAACATCACATTCTTTTAAAATGTAAACAGACATATTCACTTTTACAAAAGTTATACCCTTTGGGTGGTGCCAATTCCTTTTATACCCAAACTACTTGCAGGAAAGAGAACTATCCATCCATCCATGCATAATCTGACAGATGCATGAATAATTTTGACTTATTAACTGCATGTGTAAAACGAATACATTTCTGGAAGACTGCAACATAAAATAAAAATCTGAGCCTCAATTCAGACAACAAATCACCCTGCTGGTCTTCAGCAACATGGAGTTTCTGATACATGTGCATGTTTCTCAGTAAAACAATATTTTGCTGACAGAGTTCAGTTGGAAAGAAATGTTTTCTCCATAAGAATCAGAAGGATGGGAACCTTAGTTTGATTTTCATATGGCAGAGAGGAGATTAATTGTGATGGTCTCAAATAGTTTTGACATAATAATTTAGGGAAATTAAAGAACAGAATAGAATCCACTGTGACAGTGACACATTACTGTATTTAGTGAGGTAATGAGTAAAAGATACTGAACACAGTGCTTCACATCGATACTGCATGCTCTTTGCGATTTTTATTTGTTTGCACATTGTGCAAAAAGCCAAAGAAAAACTTACAGTATTTATAAAAAACATAAGAGACGTCCTCTGAGTAAAGTTGTGGACACATTGTAACTTAGACAGTATTGTGAAACATCCAAAGTGAAAATCAGATATGCTTGCTTTTACTTTTTTTCTATAAGCAGATTTATAGAAATAATTCAACTTGAAATTCTCAACATAACAAATACTCATGACTTTATGGAGCTTTTAAGCATCACCATATCCCTTGTGGGAGGCTCAATATTTATTCAACACTATTATTTTGGCAGGAAGACAATGCCTAATGTACCTAATGTTCCAATCATCTGCAAGTTAAATCTAGAAAAAAAAACCATCATTGATGGAGATCCTGGAGCAAAAACTTGTGAGTGAGTTACATAACGCCACGTGAGTTACATAAGGGCTTCCTGTCAAGTTTCATGATAAGTTTAATACATCAGCCAAGAACTCATCTGAAACTTTTTCACTGAATAGATGTAATGCAAACCACATTGGGTGATTTCTAGAGAAGAAGTATTTCATTTGTAAGTTTGGAGTATGGACCACAAAAGTATAATGTAATCAAAAATAAAAAAAAATTCAATTGGAAATCAGTTCTACCTTGTTGATGGTCACTGATACAAAATCAACTTTTTTTTAGCTTTATATCATGCCATCATTTTATCCCTTCATTAAAAACATAGCTAGAGTGTTGCTTTGATTTTTTCAAGCATATTTGAGAAAACCTTGAATCTCCCATTGCAGCAATGCAGGGGTGCAGAACGCCTGCTAAAACAAAGAACCGCCTATTTACCCGAAGCTCCACCATGGAGCTGCAGTCTGAGCGTCAGCCCCACTGAGCACCCCACGCACATGCCTCCCCCACTCAGCTCCACCAGTCTAGTGGCAACAGCAACTAGCAAAAACCTGGTGAAACTGCGAATCTGCTGAGATCATCAAAGGAACTACTTCTCAGTCTTTGCTACCTCTTAAAGAGAAATCTCTTTTGTTCAGCCCTGAATCTCTAACCTTTTACATATTGTGACCTTGTGCTATCCAAAAAGTATTTTATTAGATTTTTTTTTATGGAAGGTGCTATATTTTTCTGCTTGCAGTCTTTCAGTATTTTAGGGTTTCTGTATAATTGACATGGAGCAATATGTTTATCAAAGTCAGGAAAATTCCAGATTATCACTGATCCCCCAGAGCCAGACCCCAGTGCAAGACCCTCCAGTCAAAGATTTACCACAGATCTGCGTTATATTCCCCCACAAGCCCCCAGCTTTCTTTGACACGCTACATTAGGTAAAAGTGACTATCAGAACCACTTTTTATGACTCCTCAACAGGCTAAGCAATATACTAAACCATGCATGAACACCCTGTTATGACATCTTAGTGTGACTAACAGCCGTGTTCATGATCAATAGCCTTAATTGTTTGTGTGAGTGCTGCCAGGAAAACTACATCTATAGACACACTGCAGATCAACACCAGCGCAGCAATTCAAGTAAACTAAACTGAGAAGCAGTCAAAACAAAACAGTAATCACGCTCTAAACTCTGCACAGCTGAATTTGTCTGCTAGTGTATTGTTTACCGTCATAAATTACTTTAATTAATAACTTCTCGTTATTTTCAGCATGCTTATATAAACTTCAGACAATTACAATTCTTAGAAAGTGCAATAGATTTTATGAACAACAGAACTGACCTCTACAACTCTGACTCATGGAAATATGACTGCTGACGTTCCTGCTGTGTCCACATGTATTTTTCCAGTAACTGCAGAATGCAGGGGACAGGCAAAACCCATTTGGTGCAACAAAACAAAACGCTGAGGCCTCTGATCAATGAGGTTTTATTAACGGCACACACAAACGCGCAGGCGCGCGCACACATGCAGAGGTCACATATTTGTAATTTCTGAGATGGTCTGCTTGATACACTTTGAGCTCTTTGGCTCCCTGATCTAAACTCTTAGTCTTCAGAGCCTGTAGTGAAATACCAGGACTTCTGAAACTGTCCAGCACTGGGGACATAATGTCTCCCATAGAAGAAACAGACACTGGACAACTAGCTGTTCTGGGTGCTGATATGGCCACACTGGTGTTTTATCTTATCTTTGCTATAATGCAGGAAATTTGGATTCTTATAACAAACTATTCTGTCACACAAACTATTCTTAATAAGAATAATAGTTCTTAATGGAACAAACAAATGATGATAATTTATATTTACAAATTCAGGTGTCATCAATAACATTTACACAAAAGCCAAACTTTTCTAAGCAGGCTGTATTAGCCTTTAATTCACCTGAATTTTCATAAGAATTTTTGTTTACTGTGATTCTGCTTGTAAAATAACTAAAAGCATGTAAAGTGCTACTGAGCTGTTATGTAGCACTCGCATGCATCTTTTTTTCTGATTTGTTTGGAGATGCGCTCCATTAGAGTGTAAATATCAATATTTCCAGGTTCCATCAACTGCAACGCATCTGGAATCCCTTGAGTTTTAATTTAACATGGCTACCAAACACTTGAAATGCAAATGTTGGTGGTTGTCATCTCAGTAAAGCAGTGACAAACAAAGCACTACATAACTTCTGTCAGTGAAGACGTTGCAGAGGAATTTACTATATGCTGAGAAAAACATTGTTTTGACTTCAACAGCTGATAGCATTTACCCTGGCCACTGACCACATCATTTACCAAATCCCACTGGTGAAGCTGAAAAACACATATTGGGTTTGAACTCTGACCCTCAAGGTCAAAGGGAACTCCTCGGAGAGTGAGAGTGACCACCCTGACAACCTAAGCAACGGTGGATTTTTACCATTTCTGAACAACACTGACACAGTTTATTGTGTCACAGCCTCTACAATTTATAAATATCCTAATACTTTGCAAGCTGGATGGCAGGATAAGGCTTAGTCATCACTAACAATGACTTTCTTTCACTTTTGAAAGATGATTTGAACCAAATAAAGTAGATGAACATACTTTGAAATATAGAACATGACAGAAGACAGAACAGCTGCACTTTTGTGTTAGAGTAGATTACATTCTTTAAAACTGAATTTATTAATTTGAGATGATTTCTTGAAAATATCGATAATCTCTCACGTTCTCTCAATCGCCTGAACTCAATATTGTTTATTATCGTGTATCGTTACACTCTAGAACTGAGCCACTAATGGTGGCAGCAGCTTCAATTAGATTTCCTTCAATAGAAAAACATTTTATTGATTCCAAAGGGAAATTAAATGTTGTAACTCATAATAATACAAATTCTTCAAATAATTATTGTAGATGGTAATGGCTATGGGCAGGAAGGATCTCCTGTAGCAGTCAGTGTGACAGTGAATTTGAAGAAGCCTCTGACTGAAGACACTGTTTTTCTAAAAATGCCTCATGACAAAGACACTCAAGGTTGTCCATAATTTATTTCATTTTATGTTGGAGTAGCTCTCTGCTACCTAATTTTTTTTTTTTTGTAATTTTCTTTTTAACTTTTGATCATAATTTTTGCATTCCGTGATTGGACAATTATTCCCTTTGGTTTTGCAGCTGGAAAATGTCCAGCTCTTCCTTTTTTTACTTTCAGATAGTTGTTGTGATGATGCATAATTGTGGCGAGTTGTGTTTACAACTAGGAGCAGCTAATTAGCATTTCAAAAGCTCAAATTATACCTGAACTACAACTCCAAATGCCAGAAGAGTTGAAACAGGTTTTGTAGATGCAGAGGAAGACCAGAGAGTAGAAACAGAAGGAGGAAGCTCAAACCATTCCTACCACTGATTATAATGGTAATCAGCCTGGCTTGAAAAGCAGAGATACAGGAAGAGCAGCAAAAACAAATGAGGTGGATTAGCTACTGTGAAATTCTGCCTTTGCTGACCAGAAATTGAGCTATTAGCATGTCATGACATGCCAAGAGAAAGATTAACAATGTCATCCAGAAGCTTTCCATTTCAGTGACTTGATACTTACATGTATTCACGTGGATTACTGGTCAACAGAAAACTGGAAGGACAAGACTCCACTGCCAACACCAAAGTTAACAGCACTACACCTAAAAACTCACAACAAACCCTCAACCCTGCTATTACCCAACTCCCATCACAAACCCGCAGTCGGCACAAACACTGAGCCAGGTCCTCAGCTGCAGCCTGGATACAATTACACGCTATTCTATTTTTTATGACAAAGAGGCGGGGAACGCTGTTGGGGAACACTGAGGAGGTCCAAAGCGAAGGGGAACATTGCTTTGTTAAAGATTCACTTGAAGAGAAAGGTTAAGACAAATTAGCCCTAATATTCAACCCTTCAAAAGTCTCGCTGGGTCCAGAAAAGGTGCAACAAAAGATTTAAAAGAAGTTGGATTTAAACAATATTGACATGAAAGCTCAAGCAGAAAAAAAAATAGATATTGGTAGAAGTGGTTTTTGGATACCTAATAGGTCTAAAATATTCACAAGTTTTAAAAAATCTTGTGAAATAGATGGAAATTCGTCTCTATCATGCATTGCATCTGAACAAACTTTTTAAATCAGACAAAATTAAATGAAAAACCTTCCATGGCATTTCAGGTGTGACCTGACCTGCGACCAGTCTCGAACAGTCACATGCCATAGTCTGCTAACACAACTCATCAAAACAGAATCACAAGGACTGTAACAAAAACTAGTTGTAAAACGTCTAGAGCAGTTTATTAAAAAAACACTTGCTCCTGATTTTATTCTATAATCCGGCGCCGATGCATTGAGATACCATATGAATCATAAAGAATAGACTGAGAGGGATTGTTGTAGGTGAGGATGGTGAATATCAAACTCAAAAAGTGCATTTATTTTCAAAGCAAAATTGTCTTTTTTTAAATTATTTTTGTAAACACACTACCGTGAAAGCTAAAGAATAATGCCTAATTTCCACTAAGTGATAAGACACGGGTACACTACGGTCCAGCGTCTTCAGGACAGATGGACTCTTCTTGGTTAGGCAGGGCTTAGTCCAATCACGTAACATGGCGTCATACTGGTGTGTCAACGTGACACAGACTGGTGACCTGTCCAGGGTGACCCCGCCCGAAACGTTCACTAGAGATAGGCACCAGCACCTCCCGACCCCACTAAGGGACCAGGGTGTTAGAAAATAGATGGATGGATGAAACATAGCGCCTTTTTCCCAGTGGACTGAACTTTGCATGTTTTGTTCAGTCAAGTTAAGTTTATTTGAACGGCACATTTCAGCAACAGGGCAATTCAAACTGCTTTACATGATAGATTGTTGAATAAATAAGCTTTCTGGAAAAAGGCACAATCAATGGCCCTGTGCAAATCAAAACACATTGAGCTGCACTGCTCTTGAAAGGCCGTAACTTATCCTGAGAACATGGGTAACACAGAGCATTCTATGAAAGTTAGGAATATGTATTCCAGTGTGCAGCCTTTAATACGGTGGAAAATAAACAACCACTTCACAAGTGTATGGCATGACACCAACATCATCAATTGTCTCCTTCACACTCTTTCAACCTTTCATTAATTTAGAATAACAGTCAGAAAATCCATCCAGGACTACAAGCACCCCTTTCTAATTCCCTTGGTCTCCGTCCAAAACTAACAACTTTCCAATTCAATACAAATATTTGAATAGCTCTTTCCATACATAACGCTACTGTCAGTCTCTAAGCTAAAACATCCACCGCATGCTTAGAGGTGGAAAAAAGATGTGGTTTGGAAAATGAGCCCACTAATGTGTGCATGTTGGCAAATACAACACAGAGAAGATCAATCAAGTGGTCCAGTCTCCCGTCCACCCCACTCTCCTCTCTCTCTCTCCGTCTGTGATTTGAATATGCTGTGAGTTGCTGGGGCACAGAGAGGCACAGCTGCCTTTCTGACCAGAAACCTGGTCCAACAGTGAAGGGGAAAACTGCCACAAGATGGAGAAAGATGCCAGCATAAGCCTTGGCCTCTTCCATGTCTCGTCATTCTGAGTGAGGAACATGCAGCTCCTGTCCAGAAAAACAAAAACACTGACCACTGAAAGTAAATAACTTAGGTGATACCTCCGTCATGAAATATGTCTTCTCCTCCTACTAACTTTACACAAAGTGCCAAGACACAAGTCTCAGAGAATAAAGCTTGGGAAAGCTTTAAGGCTTTCTAAATTCCTAGATTAAGGCAGATTCAGGATCCTTAGTTTCAGCTCAACACACAATGAAAAGGTGAAATAACATGAGGCCAGTTTCAGGTTCTACTGCCCTTCCCTTTTTTATATAATCATATTTTAGTTTCCATTAGTTTTCTGATCAAATGCAACAAATTTTTGCCATATCATCAAAATTAGATCAATTTTTTTTTACTTTTCTCCTCTTTTATATTGCATGACTTTAAGCAAAAGTTTCTAATGAAATTTTAATTATATGCTTCAAAAGCATTAAATCCCAACCAACTTGCATTAAACTACAATGTCCACATTTTTGACACTAGGACAATAAAAACATCAAATCTTTAAACCTTTGGCCATATGGTTAAAAAAGATTTTAAATTATCTACTATGTTTTATCAATTTTAGGTAAATTTGCCCCATATGTTAAGTTGAAATATATTTCAAACCTGTTTATTTTAATATCAGCATCTGACACAGCAGTTTGACCTATTGCTTCTGCTAAGAGCTAAACTTCCTTAGCAGGTTGGTGACTATTTTAATGTCTTTGCTCATTTTTACAAGTAACAATTTCTGCTTTTCTCCATCCTACCCAGAATGCATTATCACAGATTTGTTGAGTCAAGTAAAACTTCAACTCTGTATGAACAGTTTCTAAGTGTAGTGCTGAGCATCTTTGCAGCATTCATTGCTATCTAAATAAACCGCACACTGTCAGCAAAGACTGGCTGTCCGTTTATTTCTGAAGGATGTCCCCCCTGATAGGAGAACATGAGGCACAGGACACATTCATGCTGGACGTGGCACAGCCAGTGCCAAGGGCGTTGTTTATTCTCACTCTGGAGTGCTGCCCCGAAGCTCCATCACAGCTCAATACATCAATTTTAAAGCACAGACACATCCACAAATTCCCCTGCCCACAAAAGATGGGGAAGGTTGTCTGAAGGATGTGGCTGAATGTCTGTTCTCAAAGAGCCAATTCCCCTGGTCCCTGCTTAGTCTATTCCCATTTCCTTACCCTTTAATCGCTTCGAGGACCTTATGTGGAGCCAAGTCACTCTATCTTTCAAACTAGCACTAAGACGATGACTTTGTTGGAGAGAGTGACACCTCCCAACATGGTGCTCAAGCAAATGTAAGATGAGCTTTGAAGCTCTCCTGTTAGTGTTATTTATAATCTGCATGTGTAGAGAGAGACAGGGATGTTCCTGTCTGCTGTTACATCTACTACGCTGGACACGTTCATCATGAGTAAAGACGTCGAGAAGCCTCAAAGGACATGTTTCTTTTATTGCTAATGCTTAATCTCAGAAAGAAATCTGAAAAACCCAATCATTAATCATTAATACAGGCATGTTTACTCAATGGAGAAAAAAAGTGCATTTCTTTTATTAACAAAATTACAGGTGCCATGGTTAATGATGATACGCCCTATAATCGTTTTAAACAAATGCAACTTATAAATACAACATGAGACGGAGGCCTTTTATTTAGCCTCTGGACACAAGACTGGACCGGCACTCACACTTATCTTGTTGATCATGCTGGTAAAAGTGGTAAAATAAAAAGTAATTCATAGCTCAGTGATATGAAACCACACAAAAAGAAAGAATCTGAAAGTCTCCAGCAGGTGGTTTGTAAGTCGTTCCAGAAATAAAAGGCCTTTTTGTCCAACCATCACAAACATAAACATGGAGTTTGCTAAAGCGCACAAGGCCTCTACTGGAAGGTTAAAAAGAACAGGATGAATTTATAGTAAAGCTACTCAGACACACTGTAATGTATGGTGGAGGGTCAATGATGCCTTTTTCTCACCTAAAAGCCGTAAGGAAGCTTAGTGAGCTTCATGAAACCTTTGAAATACCAGCAGATTTTAGACGAAAAACAGTATGTATGTCTTAATTTTTCCTAAAATAGGATGATAATCCAAAACATGTACCAAAATCAACTTAGAAAATCAATCTTCTCTCAATCGTTTTGACTGAATCCTACAGGCTTAGCTGAGGGGTAGAGGCATAAGACAAAAACATTTAAGACAAACTAAGCAAAGAAGGAAGAGTCAAAGATCCTCCTTTATAAGCTTCAGCTTTGTTAATGTGAATTTCTTTCCACTTAAAAAGTGTACTAAAACTAAAGATTGGATTCATTAAGTGCTTAAATGTAAAAATATTATGGTGGTATAAGGGATGCATTCTTAATTTCTGGCTTGGCACATCTAGATCAGGCCTTCCAACAAACGTGTCTGGTTCTGTATTTCTATCTGATTATTGTGCTAACCTGTGATCCTCGGGAGCCTCTCTTGTGGTCCCATTCTGAACGGGAAAGCATCTGTGGGAAACAAAGACAGAAACATGTTCAAAGCACAGCGCTGCACATCCTGTGTCTGGTGACTTCCTGCATCAGAGGGCCCCAAAAAACTGTAAATAATCAATTTTTTTTTGTTTTAAATTTTCTTCGGAAAACGGAGGCACGTGGACGGAAATGCTCTCGAAGAAGAAAAAGTCTGTAGTTGTTCTACTTTTTAGTGCTATTCAGTAAGCGCACGTCTTTAATGTAATTTCACAGTCAGGTTTAGTTGACTTTAGTTGTTATTTACTGCCCCAGTAGCACATGAAGGCTGAGGATTTTTCTATTTATTCTAATTACCAGCCTCTGCGTCCTCCCACGGGCCTCGTAAACCCATTTTCCACTCTCTCGTGTTTCCCCACATGCTTAAGTGCGGTTCTGCCATTGTTTCTTTTTTTGCTGAACATGTTGCCTGAGAGCTCAACCTTAAACTCGTGGTTATTTCTGTTGGACCCACCGCCATAGCGACAAGCGAGCCCAGCATGTTGCTAAATTGCTGCTGAAAGCTGCAAAGAAAGAGGCTCAGTATAAAAGCCAATTTAATAATTCAGGTGTAATTTACTGTGTCAGTGACCTCACTGAATTGTGTCACGCTATGAGTGGAAAAATTATGCCAGTCTGGACAACAGTGTTCCTTCGAGTTCCCCACTGCGGCGCTTTGCTAAACAAAGACAAAAGCTGATAATCCTTATACCTAATAAGAACAATAAAAATTAATTTCAGCTAAATCCACTGGAAAAAGCCGTCAGCATCACGTCTTAGTCAAAGATTTGTCTAGTGCTGCTGTACGTAATTAGACTAGAACTCTTGCACCGGATACATTTTTATTTTCTGCTGAAAAACATATAATTAGAGAACAATACCATTCCAATTAACGCTCATGGAAGCTCAAATAGTCTTCTGTCTGTGATACATTCCCCTTTTCCTTCAACTCTTTTGTCTGTAAACATTTGAATCTTTTAATATCTTCACACTTTGTCAGATAAGGAATGTTCAAAATTAGCAACAGTATTGTTCTGAAAATGTTACTAAAGACACAAGTTAAGCTTTTCTGTAAAATAAATCAAACTCACATCAGATTTAGTTCATCACCTACCGAACATCCATCCATCCATCCATCCATCGTCTGCTGGTTATTTCACCATGTAGTACCCAAATACCATAATAACCTCCCAGTAGCCTAATACTTGCAAGTTGTAATTTTCACCATTTTATTCAATTTACTACAATCTAATCAAGTAACAAGTTACCAATATTTTAATGAAGTTTTTTTTCTACCAATAACTAGAATTAATGGTAACTGTGCTTCACATATTGGTCACATGACCATCTTTTCCCATTGAATTTGAGCACAGTATACTAAGTCATCCATCTGAAAAATACACTTTAAAGCAAGTCATTAAATATTATTTAATAATCTTCTGAAGAATAATCGCTGGCATTCAAGCAGTGGGATGAATTTTTTATGTATTGAATACAGTTTGATAAACAAACATGCCATTCAAATATTTAGCAGACCAAGCTATCTGTTGGAGAGAAAATACTTTGTTCTTTAGTCAAGGTTTTTTAACAATAGGCAAAGCAGTCCAAGAATTAATGACCCTGACAAAGCAAACAATGTTATATACAGCCATCATAAATTAAAAAAATTGGCTCTGGAGCAGTCTTTCCATAATTTGACATTTTGGAAGTTAAAAAAAGAAACATCAAGTGCTTTCTCAAACAGTGTTTTCATCCTCTTAAGGGCGACTTTTCTTTATTTGGCTACAGTTATGAAGATTGGCAAGTAGGTTTTGACTATCAGCAATCCCCTCAAAGTCTTAGCAACTATACAAAATATTGCATAGAAATAATGTAAGTCACTGTAGTTTATAGTATTTATTACTAGTTGCAGTTTACTGAACTTTTTATTGCTCTCACAATGACATTTTACCTTAACTATATAAAAGCAAGACTTTCCCGGCTAAGTAGCAGCAAAAGTGCTGCGCCATTAGAGGATCACCATGACAGTGAGGCGCCCTGATCGCACACACATATAAACATTCGTTCTATGTTCTGATGTTATGTAACTCGACCTTTCATCTCTTTGCTCAGGAAGACAGACCTAGACCACACCGAAGTCTCAACATGCTGTTTGATGTGCCAAAAAAAGGAGAAGAAAAAAAACATCTGAGCTGTGCACAAAATGTGAGCCCTGCACATAGCCCCCCTGCAAAGAGTAACTCTGAAGGTCGCAGTGAGAGAGTTTACCATCAGAGTAGCTCAAACGTTTGTGTATACACCGCTGTAGGAAAGGCACATTGCATGGATTCACATGTTCTGTTCATTACATTTAGTCATCTGCAAACTTTGACTGTTTCACACAAAGGAATACTCTACAATTATTCTTAGTAACTTACAGCCAAAGTTATGTATTAAGATATAAAAGGTGATTTCTTGGATGTCTTCTTGTCTTTTGTCAAAACACCAAAAGTTTTGGCAATTGGGAAAATAAAAATGCTTTTGCCAAAGTTGTGGCCTTTGATTCAGCCAGTGTTAAGCAAGTGTTTTCTATAGGCTATATGTGCTGGCTTTTTGAAAAGGTACATTGTTTTTGTGTGTAAATGTGAGAAAATGGTGCAAAATGAACTACGTTGTCTTTGAATTGTTGATGGCAGAAACATAATATACCTACGGGGTGAAATTCACAGTGTATATATTAATTTTCTGTGATGTCACTGTCTTTTTAATGTTATTTTTATCAAAACAAAGAATCACATGACCTTCTGGTATTGAAATTTCAATGCCCCCAGGTGCTCAGATAAAATTTGGCCCAATTAATCAGACGTAGAAATGATGGCTTAATGTTCACTGTCAGTTTTAACCGTCCCCTGTGCAACGCAAGTAAAATGTCTGCGTAATGTGACACAAATAGTCATTACTGCACCATTGGAGTTACGCAGTTACATTAGTTGTGCAGGAGTGATGCATATGTGCAGTTAACATGTGCTTTGGCACTTATGAGGAAGAATCTTTTTACATTTCCAAAGGTTTTGCAGTAAGCTGCTTTCTCTCGTGATCAATCTGTGCATACAACAATACACATAGCATAGCGATGTGGGAACATAACTTTCTTTAGTATATTGATTACAGTGCCACAGCTAACACACACTTAATATCAACATGCACAAAACACTTAAACCTGTACTTTGACTGGGCCATAAGAATAGACTTTTATGTAAACTATTTGATTGTGGCTCTGGTTGTATGCATAGGTTTACTGTACTGCTTAACCGTTACACCAGCAACTCCTTGCAAATGGAACTTATTTGGGAGTATCAAGGTATTACACTAGACAGGCAACTATCCACACACACATTTAACCTGAGTGTACATGCACTGTAGTACACTGCAGTGGGAAATGCATGGACTCTGCAAGAAAGAACATGCAGACTCTTTAGAGAAAAGACTTGGCACATCCTGGTTTTCACTACAAGACCGTCTTTATGTGAGGCAACAGCTCTAACTTCTGTCTTCACATTTTAACTTGTGCGCAGTACCTTGAGTTATACTTGAAATATAAAAACTGCTCTACAAATAAGGTCTGACTGACTGATTACGATGGCAGCCAGGGCAGCGCTGGAGACAAAGCAGGAACATACAAAAACCTCATGACTCCAAAGCTGAAACTTCAAGTCGAGCTCACAAACAGCTGAGAGGCGATTTTGTGAGGAGGGGAAGTGGTGACAGCTCAGATACCCCCATTTTCTCATCGATCCTGCTGAAGCCTCATAATGAGGCCAACCCATCATGTTATCAAGCTGTCATCACACCGTTAAGAGTCGGGAAAATCTGTACCAGTATCTGCCTCGTCCCGCTGCTCACTGCAAGACAACAGCTTTTATCATTCTCATTGACATTGATCTGTTATCTTCATGTTTTCCATATGCCTTGCAAAAGTATTCATCCACTTGAACTTATTGTCCATTTCAACTAAAAACTTTAATCAGTTTCTCTGGTGTTTTATGAGATAGACAAACACTCGATTGTGAAGTGGTAAGGAATTGATATGTGCTTTTAACAAATGTAAAATGTATCTCAAACGCAAAATAGCTCAGGCTCTGTCAGTTTGCATACCACAGATTCTCGTGGGTCTGGACTTTGACTAGGTCATTCTGATACATGACCATGCTTTGATCCAAATCATTCTATTGTACCAGCGGCTGCATGTTTATGATCAGTGTCCTGCAGGAAAACAAACTTCTCACAAGGTCTCAAGTGTTTTGCAGCCTCTAAAGAGCTTTTTTTCCTGCCAGTTTTTAGCTCTATTCATCTCTACATTGGCTCTGCTCAGCTTCCTCTCTTTAGATGAAGTACCACAGATTCAAGCCTCCAGATCAATACCAAAACAGCAAGAAGTCATCTGTCCGAGGCAAAACTCCAAAACTTCATGACAATAAACCCTCTGCAGCCAGCCCTCTTGAGACATTTGATTACACAAAAGCGTGTGCAGAATTCAGGTCCATGTGGACCAGGAGGAAACCAAACTGTTATTTTAAAAGCAATTGTTTGATTTCAAAGTTTATATGTAGTTATTGGTGCCAAAGTAAAAAGTTACACATATTCATCTGTGTGATGGTACACTGTTGAGTCTTTGTTCCACTTATTCGGACTAAATGTAATTAAACTGAATAAAAATTAAATGCAATTGAATATGTCATTATTATCATTATAAAAGAATGATGGGGAAAAATAGATTATGACGGGATTTTAAAATGTCGGACAATGAAAAGTGCCAGAGAGCAACTTCTCGTCTGCAGTCAGAACAGTCACGTTGCTTTTTACTTAGACACGCATCATAATTCTGCACCAGAAGAAGCCATACACAGTAAATTTGGAAGTAAACATCGGCTGAAGCAAGCAGTGCTGACACCCTAACCCCAAGAACTTCAGAATCGATCCGTGAAGCATAAAGAGGGCTCTGCTGTGTGAAGACTGCGTTTATTCTTCTTCGCACGCAGGCCGCTTTGGGATCATAAATCGTTTACGCACAAGTCTAATTGCGTTCGCACTTAATTTGTGGTATCAACGACCACGCAAAAAACAACTCAGATTTCAGACACAAAAAAGATTTGGAAATGGCAAATCAAGACTTGCTGTGTGATTGTAGCCAAATGTATTTAGGAAAACTGAAGCTTGTATGAAATCTACGCCACATATGTTAACCACACATAGTGAAACTGAAAGCTCAGTAAAAGTATGAAATTCAGCAAACTTGTGTTCACTTTTCCAGACAAACCTATAAACCTCCTCCTCTGTAGCATTCATCGACTTTGCAGCGCGCTATCAAACGACGTTGTAAATTCTCCCCCTGCCTGCCTCCCTGCCTGCTGGGGAGGAATATGGAGAGCTGTTCCTAATCATGCTGGCTAATGTTTTACAGGTTTTACTGTGGGGGTCAGTAATTGTGAGCCATTTGCGTCATCACTGGAGGGAAGGGAACTATTGAGGTGGGCTGCCAAGGCCAGGCGAGGGGGGCTGTGTGCAGGTAATGAGGAACACACTTGTGTGTGTGTAGTGAAAGATTTGCACATGCACTGTTAAAAGCATCCACAGATCCTCAGTTTCTCACGCTTCCAAAGTGTAGCGCTAATGAACAAAATCGCACACAAAAATTTTTGCCAAGGTCTCACAGTAGATTTGCATTTGCTCCTTTACCTTCTCGTCCACTTTTCACACTTTAATTTTTCAGACATTTCTATTTTCTAAAGTGTCACTACTGAGGATTATTCTTTGTAATATCCGGAAGCTTGATTCCTGAGAAACTCAGGGTTTACATAAAAAAGAGGCGGCTCTCAAACCTGAGAACATCATCTCGACCGTAAAGTAAAAATCATGTGTGGTCGAGTTTGCTGCCAGTGGAGTTGTGTTTCGCCAAAATGGTTGACACTGGGAGAAAAAAAAACATTGTAAGAAAACACTGAAACAACAGGAAGTTAAGGCTGGTACACATTTGAAGAGGTTTGGGGCAATAAAATCCGTTTGTTTGAGCATCACAAGTCTGATCTCTTACTCAGTTACACCAGTTCTGTCAGGAGGAACAACCAAATATTATTTTAACTTGTTGTGAATTACCTAATGCAAAGAAAAACTTAAGATTCTATAGAAAATAATATGATTATCTATATGTTTATCACAGTTAATACCTTTATATTTATATTGTCAATAATTACCCAAAATGTCCTTGAGGCCCAATTTAAGTACCGTAGCTGATATAACACAACAGTTTGAAAACCTGTGAACACAAGTGAACACTTTTCCTCAAAGGCTGTGTGTAAAAATAGTTTGATGAGAGGAACTTTCACCTATATGACTGTGTCAGGGCATATCTAAGTCTGCTGCTCTAGTGCCCAGTTTGCAATGGTCAGCCTCCATCATAGGTGGTCCAATATGGAAACAGTAGAGAACCAGCGACTGCATCATTAATGCATTTGAGGGGTGAAGTCTGATTCATCTGGTCCGATCAAACAGATAAGATACTACAGCTCAATTTAAATGACAGAATGTTGTAGAAATGCACAATGACCTTTTGACCCTTGTCCACCAATAAAAGTCGTAATAGTAGTGGAACAAGCATGAAAGTTGGACCATGTCCAGTTTGATGATTTGGACAATGTTCTTCTGGGAAACCAGCCTTTAGATGATAGTTTACTACATTATTCTAGTACTAGTAGAGCTGTGGCCTCTCAACTGGATAACACATCTTGCCCCAAAGCACAACAAAGAGCTTAAGGTACTGATTTTGCCTCCTTACATAGACAGCAATCTAAATGATCAATGCAGGCCCCACCTTAGAGGTCTTAATGGATCTGATGCCAAATAAATCAGGATGGTTCCAGATTCTCCAGGATACCTTCAGGAGTCTAGTGGAGTGTGGGCCTAAATGAAGCATGTTTGGGCAGAATAGCACACCATCAGTCAGGTGGTCACAATGCTATTGTTTATCAGTGTACCTATCCTGTAAAGGTTTGCATCACTATAGGCCACATAGTTAGATCGAAAACAATGTCAGTTCGATTTGGCATAACCAAGAGGAGTTATGCACAGATAGGCGTTACAGTTCGCTAAGAAAATGTTTTTATGAAGCCAGAAGTCTTGTTATTTCTTCTAAAAGAGGAAAAGCACGTCAAGCCTGACTTCTAAAGTTAATGAACAGTTTAACGACAAAGCAATGAGGGTTTAAACTTGTTCATTACAACATAGTAAAACACACTGAACCAAACTGTGAGATAGTTCATTTTGGCAGAAAAAAAGGTTGGAGCTCTGTCTTCTGAAATTAGTCTGATCTAGAAGGTTTCAGACATCAGCGCTGCTGTCACACTGAGAGGCTGACGACAGAGTTCCCTCAAAGGCGACGTTATAAGAGCAGTATGGGAATTTGTGTAAAGATGCTGCCTCCACATTATTTCATCTTTTATGAACTGACTCTGCAACGCCTGTTCTTTTTTCAAGCTCTTCGCAGGGACCGCACATGGAAACATGCACACATCTAACCAACAATTTCAGCCAATGCAATCCTATCAATATTCCCACAGGATTCCAGTAAACAGACAGACAGGAATTGCCCCCTCAAGTATGTACCATTAAATCATATCCCTTCATCTCCTATAAATCACTGACATACAAATATAAACGTGCTGTAAAGCCTCAAATAAACAGCATGTGTACCTGTGGGAGGCCATAAATCTTTGCTTCCTCTTTTTGCAGGTGGAGAAATTTATATTACTACTGAGCCTGATCCCCTGAAAGAGACTCGGGTCAACCCCAAGGGAGGCGCTCTCCAGCACAAGCTGCCGTTTTGTCCATTTGGTTCCCCAAGAAAAGGAAAATATTGTTCATGTGGGCACTGTTGAGATGGAGAGAACGGAGGTGGCCTTTGCTGGAGCTCTCAGGCTTCTTGGTTTAAGACAAAGCGAAGGACCAACGAGAAGGAGCCCAGCATGCTGACAGCCACCCTGGAAACCTGTCCCGAAGTAAACACAAGGATAAGATATGGGGATGATGGCTTTCCTCCGGGGAAAATAGGCTGAGCATATAAAGCCATCCTATTCTCACACACCCTTAGTGGGGATCACAGAGGCTTAGTGAGTAGATCTCTGCTTCACACTCCTACATGATGCATGTCATAATAAGCACAGATAGCACACGATAGCAGTAAAGTCTTATCACTGCGTCTCAAAGCAGTGATACGTGGCTCTAGGTCCACTCCATATTAAGGCAAACAATGGCAGCATTTACCAAAGTTTATCTTTGTCTGTGAAAGCTCCTCCAGACTGTGTTGCTTAGTGTTGCTAATCAATAAATTAATGTGTTTAATGTAATTATTCTGGATGTTGTTGCCACCTACTGGCCTGGCTGGAGTACTTCAGCAAAACTCCCCTTATTTATTCCGACTTTCCACTTTTGAATGTGTTATATTGGGACTTTATGTGATAGATCAAAACAAAGTTTTGGTCTATCACCAAATTGTGCAGTCAAATAAAAATCTCTTTTTGTTTGTTTTTTACAGACAAAAACATACAAAATGCGACATACGTTTGTATTTAGTTGATATATTGTAGAATCATTGCAGCTACAGCACAAATCCTGCATGTTTCCACGAGATTTGCTCAGCCTAAAATGTTTATTTATCTTTTCAAAATAGCTCAAGCTGGACATTCTGCGAACATTAGCTTTCATTCTTATTTAAATCAAAGTCTGAATTTTGACTTCAATCACTTTATTTGCTCCAGCCACTTAGATCATAATCATTTCCTTGTAACTCTGATAGTGTTAGAGTTATTGACCTGCAGATAGGCAGGATTTTACAGCCTCGAACAGGATTTTATGCTTTAGTCCTCCATCCGTAGGTCCATAAACACTTCAACATCATGATGCTTCCCTCTCCATGTTCACTGCAGGGCTGGCATGCTCGTTGTTTGGTGTGTTCCTTTGTCTTTGTTATGCTCGTTGTTCATTAATGTTCTCTAACAAACCCACGTTGCCTTCCTAGAACTTCTGAACTGAACAGAAATGCATACCGCACTTTTCAGATCCATTTTTGGTAAAGTAAATAACCGATCAAGTATCAGATTTCTTCCAAATCACTATTATGCCCTATTTTATGATGGTCTAGCACATTAAATTTCCTTTATTGGAAAGGAATTGGGACATTAACACATTAACAGCAACACTTGACACCATGCAGAATGTCAACCAGGTCGAAGAAGGCATGTTACAAAGGGAGCGCACGATGATGTATTGTTTATGTTTTCAAATTAGCATATTCTAAAATACTGTTTGATGCAAGATTGATGCTCACAAGTCTTCGCAAGATGAAAGCCACAAAGCCGAACAGCCCACAGATCTCGCCGGAGTTTGACCACCATAAAATGTTTCATCACCTCGTAGCCAACTTCTGGTGTCTGCCTTTTGATGCTGCGCAGGTAATAAAAGGTTGATTTATCACAGCTTTTTGTGCTGCAGTGGCAAAACAGAGAATAAAGCGCAGAGAGATGTTAAAGAAAATCATACTAAGCAGCGAGTCAGATACTCTTTGGAAACTCCTGAGCTGACAGCACTGGTAAAAGGAAGAAATGCATCGTTTTTATCATTTAAATCTTACTTTGGTTCAGAAAGTCCAGTAGTTTCATCATGTTTTTAGGATTTAAGGACAACTCAGTCACTTCTTAAAGAGCCTAACCCTCCTTAATGTTTTAAAACTGTGAACCAGTTTCCAGATTACAATTTATTTCTGATATTCTAGACAAAATTGTTTATGCACAGCTTTGATCCTTTTTAAATTTTAGTCAGTCTTTGAGCTGATAGCTGGGTGATAGCCCTGAATCGGCTCTGTTAAAGCCCGCTATGGCCTGCTCTTTTTAAATAGCGTTAGATAAGCTTGAAGTGCATGGACCTTAGAACAGCCTCTGATCTGCATATCCCTCTAAATCTTCCTCTGGACCAGGTTGAGACTCAGGGTCATCGCCACTGAAAGTAAAAATGTTCTCTTGTTAAAATACTAATTTTCTCCTGTTCATCAGCTCCAGTCCATCCTGCAGTTACCCAAAGATTCATCCCAACTTCAGGCTTAGCCTCTGTACACATGCTTTTGTTGGTTTTTCAATAACCCAACACATTAGATCACTGTTATGAAAATATTGCCTAAATGTTAGATTCCTGAAGATATAATACTGATTATATTAAACTAAAATTAAAACTAGACCACCCAAAGGCATGCAGAAAGAATACATAAGCCATTTCAGATTGTGATTTGTAATGTCCTTTGTAAATAATCTGGTTATGATGTGAATCGACTACAGCAGCAGTGATAACTGTATTGCAGCTCTTTTCGTTTTGGCATCAGTCAGTCTGTGTTTTCCCGTCAGCAGAGCTGGAACAGAACTCAGCCGCCAGGATCCTAATTAGAACAAGAAAAAGGAGATTGTATTAGGCAGCTGAAGCCTCTATGTGCTGGCCAGCTGTTAAATTCAGAATTGTCCACTTCTTATTCACTTTCCTGTACTTATTCCAATTCTACATCTTTTAAATCTGCTGGATTAGCTGTTCTGAGATCCAGATTGCAATATTTGTAAATCAGATTGTGCTTTTGGTGTTTTGGCCTGGCAACACTGGCGTATTTTAAAATAAATCCCTTTCATAGAGACATCAAAAACAAAGCTAAATGGATGCTTATTCTCCTAAGTGGTTACCTACTATTTTAGCTACTTGCTTTAAAACTTTTACTTTTTCTACCTTGTCCTATTTTTACTTGGTGTTCATATTTTGTTTGCCTTTTTTTGTGTGCGTGTGTGCGCGTGTGTGTGTGCAGAGCACAGTGGTGAACGCTGGTTTATTTTATAGGTGTTCTGTAAATAGATCAGCTTTGATTTAATTCATTCCATAACCAGCGAAATCCTCTGACTGGTGCTTTTGCTTCAAACACAAGGTTTGTTTTTTAACACCAGCTTTGTTTTAATGCTGTGTATTTGTTTGTCAGTGAATTTCTCAAACGCCCTTTTTAGCTTCTCAGAGTAAAAAACAGATTCTTTATGAATCCTTCTGATATATCAATGAACACAGATGTGCAACAATGTCCTTGTGTGCATGTGAGCTGAGGATCAGCATAAAGGCAAACCACAAGCTATGAAAACACTGGTTAAAAAATCTAGTCTGCTGTTTAAACATGGGAGGAATGCTAGTACAAATACACAAAACATTTGTGTTTTTTTCACACTTAAACAACATGAAAAAAAAAGAAACGCTTGAAGAAAAACCTCAAGAAAAGTGGATGTTCTGCATCCGAGCTACGAGGGCTTTCCACAACATCCGTCCTCGTGTTTATGTAGCCATGTGACTGCAGCCACTGTACGTCCTCTGATGTCAGCTTGCATTCCTCACATACATCAGACTCAGTTCTCACTGATACAGTCTCTGATACTCCGAAAGAGAGGGAGCAAAGATCACACAATATAAAAGCGGCAATAATTCACTGGGCCTGTGTTTGCTATATTTATCTTCTCTTGATAAAATAAATAACCTCCACTTTTCCATCTGTTTTCATAAACAGTTGAGCGGTCATGAAGACATATTGCCTGAAATAGTCCTCCTGTTCCACTTGAAACATTGAATCCATAAATAATTGCAAAACTGCAGTCAAGATATGAATACTCGGGACAAATAACTCCCTACATAAATTTGCTTCAATTTTGAGAAATGGTATGTTTGTTTTTGTTTTGTGCTTTAAGGTGTGTGATCAACATATTCTGGATTCTTATGATCAATCGGAATATTGACAATGACTTTATTTTGGGTGAACTGGGTGAATAATACAAAACTAAGCTAAAATAAGCAGAATTAAATTACAGTGATCTCCATTCTTAATGTCATCACTGATAATGATGTGTTAAAATCTTTTAATTACTTTTTTATTGCAGCACCGTTACTTTATAAAGCAAAAAAAATCTGAAAAATCAAACGTTTAATTTGAGAAAACAAAACATTTGAGAATATATATATTTTTTGATTGTGCCTAATTACAGTTGCTGTATGTTTGTCAGTGTAACATGGATTTTGATCTCTTAGTTAAATACCAACATCTCCAAATTAAGTTCTTGTATACTCATAAGACTTTATAATTAATAATATTTTCATAAAACTCAGCAGCACCAGGTACTTTTCATCATAACCAGTAAAAAAACTAAAAAGTAAAGTGTGTATACTGTATGCTATGTAGGCATATGCTGATGAAAAAATTCACAATGCAAAAGAGAAATATGTTTTTCTAGTTTTGATAGATCTGACATTAACCCATCAATGTCAGGATTATTTAATTTACGCTCACTTTACAGATGCTTCTCCTGTTTCTGATCAGAGTCTGAAGCCATCCCAACAACACAGCAACAACAAATTACTTAAGATAGTTTTTCTAAGCCAATTAACACAGTCTGATATGTTTTATGTCACTTTTGAAATCAGAAACACAACATTCATTTGTTTTCTGCATTAACATATCTTCTTCTTGAGCAACACAGTGGGACTTGTTGTGCAATCTGTTGATCAAACCAATAAAAACTCTTGCAATAGAGTAAGTTTAAAACAGCAGAAACTCTTCCTGGGCTTCGAAATTCTTCATAAACAGTCCACTGTGCAGCGCAGCTGAAGAAACAGTTTGCGGAGACCTTTGCCTCTCTCATTCTGCTCCCCACTCCATGCTCCACAGACACAACACAACAGCAGGCTCAGCTTGCTACCATCTGAAGGGAGATGGGAGAGAGGCTGCTTTCAAACTTTCAAGTCACTGCATTTCCAAAACATCAGTTTTCTATTCTCTTAATTGTCAAATCAGTTGCAGTGGCAGGATAATTAATCAAAGGCTAAAAAGAAAGACTTGCTCTAGTTTTCGCGTCTTATTCGGCTATGGTTCACGTCCTGTGCAAGTCCAGCACGCTGGGCCCGTAGCCTGGAGCTAGTGTGACTTCTCATGTGTAATTGCTTAAATTGCACTTTCCATGGATCATGTAAAAAGCAGAAAGAGAGGTCTGTTGCTTCCCTGAATAAATGAGAACCATTGTGAAAACAACTCAGACTCCAAAATGGCACCAAAAATTGAGAGAACAATCCACTTTAACAGAAAGTAGTTTCATTAATTAGCAAGACAGACCAAAGCAGAGGCATCATTAAGCAAAACCTACTGCACAGTTGATAAGGCTGCAGGCCGCTGTGGTGTACTTGTTATTGCAAGATGGCCACCCAGATCTCTTTAAGTGTGCACATTTTATTTCCTTCTGGAAAAGCTGCAGGTTTGTTATGCACATATGGGAACTACTGTTATGGAAAACAGATCTAAAATAAATGACTTTGTCTTCTATAACCTGATTAGTTCAGCTGCAGCAGACTAACCCAAAATAGATCTAGGCCAGATGATCAATGGGGTTAAAAAGGAGGGGTGTGTGAGATTATTCCATCTCTGCCACATTCTCTGAAGAACAGAGCAAATGCTGCACGAAATCAGAGTACATGTTTGCATCTTCTTGTCAATAAACATGGCAGTAAAAAAGTAATTACATCATCTTAGTTGGAAGTAAGAGGTCTGAGGTTGCTGGTTTGAAAACTGTAAGAGTGAAGCTGTGGATTTACAGCTTTACAACAATCAAGTGTAAAAAAAAACAGAATAAAAAGTAAGAAAAAAGTTTGATTATTCTAGATATGAAATGGTCATACACTAATCAAGGACATCACATAAACATCTGTATAGTTATTCGGGCTGATAGTACAACAAGCTGCTTGAATGAATAAAAAAAAATAGGTGAAAATGTTAAACTTCATTGTTGATTTTCTTTAGTTCGTAAAGGTTAGATGTATGAAATGCAGACTCAGATATATAACTAAACTCTCTACTAAATCCTCTGCAGTAATCAACAATCACAATCATTCTGTCTGACAACCTGGCTGCTATTTCTGTCAGACAAGGTCCAACTTATTTGTATTAGTTCCTGGCACTGAGTCGCCTTTTAACTGTACCTGAAAATACTTCTGAAAGATTAATATCAACCTATTATTTATCATTTTTATTTTATTTTTACTAAATACACTTTAGTACGACTTTTCATCACTCAGGCATACGGCCGCTCATCCCAACACTCGGCTCCGCCCATCAGTGTCTCTTGGCTCCGCCCACTTTGCTTGACTTTTTCAAAATTGTGTCCAGGGCAGCGTTATGTTTGTGTTAGTTGCAATTTTAGCAACCGCCTGGACTGAGAGGGTGTCGGTGGCACCGATACGTTGCACAAAGTGAATTAAAACTTGTACAGAACTGGATGTTCCAACTGAATAATGATCTCAATCACTAATCCAGAACCGTTGTTGGATGAATGCAGTTGGAAAAACATTCATGAAACTTTTTGTCACAAGAAAACGAGCCAAACCTTAATATGAGTTTCACGCCTATCATCAGTGAATGTGCATTTCAGGCTGGAGGTGTTGCTCTCTAAGCTGCCAGCAAATCAGACTAAATGCGTCTCCTGTCTGCAGCCGGAGTTTTTGGGTCGACTTTTTGTTTTCCAAGTAAGTAAAGTTTTGTTTGGGAGCATTTAGTGACATAAGTATTTCACAGGAGTTTTGTTTCAAGGTTGTACAGTCAACCTAGATCAACAAAAAACTGCTGATTTGTCACATAGTTGTAATATGTAATACAGTAATAATTGGCTGTCCAGCTCCACCAAAATGGACACAATTCTTTGTCAAATTAGTGTCATGTGAACAAAAATGGGATTAAGAGATGAAGCCATGAAGTTTAGATGAAATGTAAAGATAGATGCATAACCAATTAATTTTTATATGAAAAAATAACAAAAATTCAAATAATGATTTTTCCAATGATGCGAACCAACATTAGTTCCAATATTTTTGATATCTGATTTGGGTTGAAGAATACTCTAAAATCTTGTCATGATAACATATTACTCAAATTTCATAACCAGAATGTAAACTTAAAAGATGCTTGATGGAAAAAGAAACAGAAGCGTAAAAGCGTCAGGCGACACTGATCCGATATTTTTGTCTGAAATGTTGTCAAGAAAGTTACTGACTTGGTATTGTTAACTGCAAATGAGCAGGCATGACTTGATGGGCCGATCTGTCAGTCAAATCTCTCTCACAGGAAAGCAGAAGAGGGCAGTGCTTGATTTTTAAGCAATTGCTGAGGAAGATGAGAACCGTGCACAAGGTCAGCCTCACATGCAAATATCAACCGATCACTGCTCTCCTATAATTAAGGAAATTGGGGCCAATTTATCGGTGAAGCCCCCTTACTTGAAAAGTAATTTATTGGTGATTGAAATATAATTACTGTAAAATGAAAGAAAATTTACCACATGATTAAGAAGCAAAACATTAGTTTATGTAAACTGTAAACAAATCTTCTGAAAATAAGATAAAGATTAAAACTGTTACTGGGTTCTAACCATCTTACTCGTTGATTCAGGTATCTTATGTTTTTCTATTTTGGGTTCTTTGCTTAGTAACGGCTGATGGCTTTCCTGAGAAAACCTTTAGCCCTTATTTGGACTGAAGGATAAAAGCCTTCAGTCCAAATAAGGACAGCTTAGCAGAAATTAGCACGACGCATTCAGGTTTCCTAAAGAAAATAAAAACAACTGACAAGTTTAATTTACTCTGCATTGACTTTGTAAAGTAAAAAATTAATGTGGGGTCTTTCCATTTCATTATTGATTAGTATGTAAGCTCATATACCTTTACAGGGTCACAAAAATAATTTCCTTAGTCCATCACAGCACTCAGCTCACTTATATAGAAAACATTCAACTAATTATTTATTTCTATTTAATTTTCGCAGGGAGTAAACCCATCTTGTCCTTGTCTTTTACTCCACCTGTCTGTTCCTGAACTGTCAGTTTCATACTAAATTCTGGTTGACCTGGAGCCCTGCATTGGCAAAATGGTCTTTGCCTGAGGCTCCTTTGCCCTAAACTCTGACTCATTGGTTTATGGCTCAATAGCGCTCCCAGCGATTCAGGTCAAACCTCTACTCAGATGCAACAATACGCTAATGGAAAGGGTACTGAGTGTCCCAGCTGCTAAAAGTCAAGGCTAAGTCAACCAGAAACCCATGTGACTTGAGGTTGACCAGTTTTTTTTTTTTTTGTTTTTTTTATGACAGTCATCTGCCTCGCTGGTAAACCGCTGAAAGTTACACAGGGTCACAAATTGTCACAGTCTGTCTTTTTTCCTTCTCTCTCCCATCTTGGCCACATGTGGAAAAGGAGTTTGAGCGACAGATTACCTGTGCAACTGTGAGCCCAGAAGGTCTGATTGATTATGAAATGATCAATCACTTGCCTGAGTGAGCAAGAGACAAAGACTCAGTCCTTCACAGACCATTTTCTTAGCCACCAATCTGACTCCTGACAGACGCAGGTTTCACTACAACGCAGTAGCAGTGGTGGGTCCTTTTTCTTTTCTCACTACTAACAATAGTCATCTAGCAATAAGAGGAGGAAATGGTCAGACCACTGACAACAAAAATAAGCCAGAGTCGAACGTTTGACTAGAGGGATCGACTGCAAGCTACAGAATTAGACTGGACTGATAGTTGACATTTTATTAATTTTATACAAAATGCATTTATAATTGTGGTGCATTTTCATCAGTAAGCAAGCCTTTGGGTCATTCCAGGTGTCACTAACCAGAGTCCGACCACTGGGGGATATTATTCTTCCTTCTATGTACTTTCAGTGTTAAACTATTCAAGTCCCTAAATTCTGAAAGGAATTCAGCAGCCAGGCCAACGCCAGCTACAGCTGTTGTTTTTGAGCATAAAGTTTATCCCATAAAAAGTTTTCTTTTACAGTGTTTTTACTTCTTGTGTCTTCTTAACAAAACCTCTGCTGACGTCTTTTTAGATTCTTATAAATCTCTCCACAAACACCCTTCTGTATCTTTAGCCATGATGAGTCGTTTCAGTTGCGAAAGTCAAGAAACTAATTGTTGATGGACTGAGTTGAGCGGAAAGGCAGACAGCTAAATTAGTGCAGTTAAGTTAATCTTTCGCACTGCCATTCTTTGAAATGAATTAAAAGAATGCGTGTAGTTTCCAGAAACTATAAAACTGTATGACGTATAATTTGTCAGAAACAGTTCTGTTAAAAAAAACAAAACATCTCTGTAACAATTTAAACACGTGTTTGCTTTATCACTCCATGTCATCCCAGAGATGGCTGACTCTGTGCTAATCTTTGGCTGGAAAGAATACACGAGGGAGTGTGTTTCCTTTTCATTTTGACCCATCCTCTCACCGGAGAAGAAAGATAGAGAAAAGGGAAAGGAAAAAGTGTAACAAGAGAGAGACGGTCTAAAAGAGAAAGGGGCCAGCTGTTCAGTGGAATTCAACAGCGCATGAAAGGCAGAGAGAAAAATGAATTCATTTGGCATGGAAATAGTAGAGGTGGTTGGTTGAGGATTACACAGTTTGAAAAGGACGAGACAAACGAAGAGGACTGGGGGAAAATGAGAGTTAATTATAAAAGACACAAAGTAGGAAAGCAAGACGCATGAAGATGAATAAAGTCTGGATAATGAAGTAAAAAAAAAACATGTTAGCCTGTTTTAGTAAAAAAAAAAGAACAGAAAAAAAATGTGAAGTAGGAATGAGCAACATCTGTGGTGCTAATTGGAGTAGAACGCTGCGAATCTATATGAACGGAGGTGATTATGAGCTGGACCGGTTCTCTGTTCCAACCCGGAGCTTTGAAGACTTTAGGAAGAGATGTGAGAGAAAAAAAAGAAAGAACACTATCCCTGGAGTGGGGAGCCCTGGGTTACCATAGAAACAGCCTGACGTCAGAGCATGCATTATGTGATTACTCATAGAGTCTGTTAAGGAGCCAATAAAACAAGGGACCATTACTCACACACACACACACACACACCCCACACACACACACACAGAGAGAAAGAGAGATGACTGGAGCTCAGGTTACACTTCAATATCCACACACAAGCAGCATAATCTCACTTCTTGTAAATTTTTAAATTTTTTTTGCAAATCCTAGTACTGATTTTGAATGCTTATTCCTGCTTTTTTTGTGTGTGTTTGTTTTAAACAATTGCAAGAGTCGGTAAACAGGCCACAGCCATGCTGAGGCTCAAACGTGTTCAATCTCAGGCTGCAGCCCATGAATCCATTCCATCCGGGAGGAGCACAAAGACTTCCTCATCAGCACAGCCACAAGCATAATATCACTGTCAAAATCTGCATGTTCTGCATTCCACACACTCTGACCCATGTCTGACAAAATACATCAAACACTGACATGTACACACATGTGGGGCACCGCACACACACACACACACACACACACACATTTCCTTTCACCATCTCCCACACATTCTCCTCAGGGAGTTAAAACACCGTTAGGGCTGATAAGGATCCAGGCAAATAGAGTGGATAAACAGACATTCTGGTAATTAAGAAGCACTGACCTATCAGAGGAGAGTATGCACAGACAAATATGTGATCCAGACTCCATTACAAAGGCAGTGTACATTCCCACCACGGAGACCATTAGGTGAGTGTGTACAGACAGCAAGAGCAGAAAAATCCAGAGGGAGGCAAAAAAAAATCTAACAAATCAGCCTCGAAAACTTCTAATAAATTCAGTTTTATCTTGAGTTTTAATTTTGTTTGTTATTTCCAGAGTTTTGCAGCCCCATCAGCATTTATGCACAGACTACTTTATGGAGTGGTTTTAAACTAGACTCTAACATGTGCGTTTATATTGATTGTTTATTCTTTTTTTATGAATATGATCAGTCAGCGTCTTTGATTTTGTTTTCCCAATGGCATGTGACATTCTTTCAGTTGAACTCAACAAAAACACCTACCCATTCTGCATTGGCATATCTTAGAAATGCTGATGTATATTTTGTACATGCCCATCACACATGTTTTTATTACTTTAATATTAATACTCCTTTCCACCAGAACAATCTTGGGATTTCTTTGAATAAAATATATTTTCTTGCATCTTAAAACCACAAACGTGAAGTGACAAAGTTGCAACTTCATCTCTTTTCTCGTGAACATGACATTACGTTCACAAGCATCACTGAACCTCAGACTATCTGTATATTTAACTGTCCTCGTTGTCCATGACGCAGGTCCGTTATTGCATTTTGGACAAAGTGCTTCGTGACACTGTTCTGGCACAAGTGTGACTGAGCTCTGGCGTAAATCTGATATAGTATACTCTGCATCATCACTAATTTGGTTACGGAGATACCATATCTGAGATGATCTGATTAGAGGTTTATAAGCCCGGTAGCTTGCCTTGCCTCTTTAAGTTGCTGTGAATGTGCCTTATTTATGGACTGATTAGCAGGCACACATGGGTACATTCATGCATTACAGTGTGAGCATATGTACCCCACGTGTGTGTGCATGTTCGTGTGTGTGTGAATGTTTTGAAGCAAGCTGCAGTCCATCTGGCAGGCCAGTGAACTCAATGAGTCTTGTATTCATGCACCATGCACAGCAACATCCGCCGCCCGAGGCTCTAACCAGGTGCTCTGACACCACACCATTAGCCAGAGCCTCTCAGGGAGCTGTATGTCTTAGCAAGTCAGATTTTCTTCAAACTGTTGTTAATGTCATCAGTAAACTTTGCAGGATTTTTTTTGTCAAAGAAAAACTACGGCAAGTCACTTTGAGCTGCTTGACGTCAGCTGCCCTTAAAAAGTAAATATCTACATAATTGTGATAAAATCAGCTTCTCACGTCATGTTCTTGTTTTCAAGGCTAAACAAAAACAGCATCACTCCTGCTCACTGAAATTAAAAAGTCTCCCAAACTAAAACATCCACCATTTAGCCACACTGCTTTTTTTTTTTTTTTTTATCTGTTTTACGTCACTGTGTTTGGTTGATAAGTTTGGTATGTCTCCTGGATTTCAGACGGGAAAAGAACAAAGTACAAACAAATCCTTCAAAACAGCAGTTTATGAAATAAATTAAAATGGTTTTTTTTTTTAATACAAGGCGTTGTCTATAAGAGGTGTTGGACCGTTTCACATTGTAATTTGATCTCCACCTACTTTTATTTCATGCATGTAAACAAATTCATTCATGGTGCAGCTGCTGACCATTGCTTATCACATTAGTTTTCCTTATGGTTATTATCTTTGACGTCTCATCTGGGTTTAGATAGCCGTTTGTTTTAGACCCCCTTTAATTATTGCCATCTATTGAAATAAAGTATGATATTAGGATCCTTGATCAAATAAAAACCTGACAAGTGGTAAAGAGTATTGATTAGAGTCATATTACTGTTTTTCCTTACAATAAACTATGCATAACTAACTAATTTGTTTTTGAAGCTGCTTGATGCGTTGTAGGGACAAAAGTACCCAAAACAAGAAGATACAAAATCATAAATGGGTGAGAACCTCCAATTAACACCAGACATGAACATCCAATTGATAAACTTGCAATTTTATCAATTGCAAGTTACAGTATTAACAGTATGCCTGTTAATACTGTACAATTGGCTCCAATGTCTTTCTGGGATCTTCGTATTCAAGAACTCTTGAATACAAATGTTTGCAAAAGCAATTGTATAAATGTGTTCGGTCAGGGGAACTGGTTAGAGTGGGTAGGAAATCTTAAAAAATGATCACCGTCATTTGGTTTGGTTGACTTTTGCCCTGCATGACTGGAAGTGGACAATGTCAAGGTCATGCAGCTTGGTGCTCATTTGGACAGCTAGTACAAGAAACTACCAAGTATGAGCAGCAGGCAAGGAAGTAATCCACAGCACATGTTGATCTATTATATACATTGAACAAATTCAACATAGAACAACAGCGGAGAAGAATGACATTCTGCCATTTGTTACATTCAAAATTAGTAATTACAAGAATTTAAGCATCAGCAAAAATTAACCACCTAGCCAGTGCACTGAACATCAGGGAAGAGCATTACGGGGCTTTTTGATGAGAATATGTCACTGAGTCTCCAACATGTGTTAACTTCACTTCTCTGAACCGTTACCTCTGTTTCCAATTTTTTGGTTTTTCCAGCGTATGGCCACCATATGTAAAAGGTCTGCACTGGTTCACTGAATCCCGATTTAATGGCCACCTTCTTGGAACAATCCCTTCTGTGTGTGACGTGTGCAAGTGGAGTAGTGTGTCTATGTGCCTCTCCTCCACGCCAAACAAGCCTGACATCCAGCACACTGCCTTCAATATGCTCCACCGCTGTCTGGAAACAACAAGCGAAGCTGGTTATAAACTGGGGAGGCAGAGAAAGTAAATAGGACTGTGGGAAACTTTAAAAGTGCGAGTCTAGGAAGTAAGCAGAGAAATCCTGCAGCTGTTTGGATAAGACTTGTTGAGGGTAAGTAAAAAGGGAAGTACGTAAAACTAACAGCAGGTCAGTTGTGAAGGGAGAAGAGGAAGGAGAGCGCAAGGAGCGACTATTGACTTAATGGCAGATTCAGCGCTGTCAAAGGGCTTCAGAGACACTGTTTGTGTTGTTTGGACTGGGCCTTCTGGAGCATGCAGTGCGATGATGGAAATCTTACACAGACTCAAAGCATGCTCCCTGGTCCTTCCCTCACACTAGCTTTTGAGGCTGCCTTACCCTTCTGCCTGTGCCGATCTGAATCGGTGCTTGCTGCACTTCGCAGGGATCGCAGGCCTCAGTCTCCTTTACATAATACTGTGCTGCATGTGGCCTCTAGCTGCGTACAATCAAGTATCAGGAAATGCAATGAGCCTGTGGTGTTTATTTAGCTCTCGACAAACAGAAACACCTCAGTTGTTGCAATCAAGATACTTCTTGAAGGGCACTAATTCTAAGTTTTGTTGACATTTGGGGGAATGAACTAATCAGCGATGGTATGAACAAACTACAGAGGTGTTAATGTCAACTGCGCTGGAATTTGAATGCTGAACTCAATGAGAAAAAAATAACCTGGCCAAAAAACTTCATAAAATGATAAAACTCAATTCACAGGAAAAATGACAAATAGAGAGGACTCAGCTCCTGAGCTTAATTAAAGCCTAATTTCAGCTTTATTAAGGAATCAGTGATGCATCGATGAGTCTAAACTGGAGAAACGATTATGATGTTTGACTTTTATAGACGCAATGTAGCTTTCTATCAAAAATGGAAAATACTTGACGCATAGTAAGAACATATATATTCTTGGTAAGGTCATAGTGCCATTAGCTGTAGAGTTTTGACAAAAGATTATCTTATATTTATCTGTAATGTATCCTTTCTTTTAATGTAAATGGGTTTAAAATTAATGTATTATGTGTTTATGTAATAACTCCAGGTTATTCCTAACAAACTACTTCCCTAAATTAGACTGTTTGCAGTTTAACAGACGTTGTTTAGGTCGACATAGACCAAAGTTACGATATTGGCACAGTCCTCTAGCATCTGCAGAAAGCTCTAAATGAAACAGAGCTGCAGAGAGCAGCTGAAATGCTACTCAATAAATTTTAAGATGTTAGAAACAAAGTACTTGATTTTTGAAGAAAGTTTATTTTCATATGTTTCGTCTTCATAGAATTTTGCTACAAATGATCAATGAATAAAAATCTTTGGTCAGAAAGCAGAATCCCAGTCCTGTTGGTTGCTTTTGTTGTTTAGATGGAGGATGGAGAACTAACTAATGAGCTCAAATGCAAGGTCTGCAATTCTTTAAACGCCAACAGCAAAGTGCCTGGTCAAGCTTAGGGACCAAATAAAAACTAATTGGTAAGAAAGAACTTGGATGAAGTTCAGTTTGAAACCCGCTCTTTCACAACTTGGGCCTGGTGCGATTTATGCACAGTGCTTGATAGTTATCATCCACTCAGCACATTTAAACTGAACCACAAAATGGGTTCATTTGTGAAGGCACAACTAAATCTGAATTGCATTATGTAATATTGTTTTTCCCGTAGTGAGACACGAAACGTAGCAAACAATACACATCTTTAAAAAACTGAGAACTTTCTTAGCAATGATTTTAAAAAAAAAAATAGATTTATGCAGTTTAAAATGTTAAAAATATTTGTGTGAATGCTATTCACACTTCACAACTTTTAGATCTTTATCTAATTCATTGGCTGTATTATGGATGCTGGTATTCATATTCATTCATGGTAGTCTTTAACATTTCCATTAAAATAAATGTAAGAATTTCATCATCCAAACAGTTTATGCCCTTTAATATACAATTTCATTGCTTTAGATTCAGCTACAAGCATCATTCAAACTTTGAAATGGTTATACAACTTTGGATATTCCCAAATACTTTAACTTTTTAAGGCTTTTTTATAATCACAGTTTAATTCTATCAATTTTTTTCCTGAGATACTGGCACTTTTTATTGGAGCTCTTAGTTGAGATAAATATATTCTTACAGTTAAATTTCTAGAGATATGTGTTCACTTCCAGCTGTACCAATATTACAAATGTAATATTGATCTCCTGCAAAGCACTTTGGGTAGTTTCTGTATGAATGGTGCCACATAAATGAACTTGACTTGCCATGCCATGCTGTTAGACTAACACCTGTATTTCTGCTATTCAGTATGTTTGTACTGTACGTTGTCAAAAGATTTATTCTAGAATTTTAAGTTCTAATATTTCTGCTGAATTGGACACTTCAACAAGTGCTTGTGCTTCCCATCAGTGCTTTCTATCTGACTCACTAAAAGTTGAATAGATTCTTAAAGTACCTACACAAATACACTTTCTTGCGAATATAGCTTTCTCTACACATTTGCAGACAGGTTAATTTCCACCACCTCAGTTTCTATTCTCTTTAATTGTGTTCCTGTGCCATTTAGCTCTCTACAAGGACTGCACCACCTAGCCTCTAATTTGTTTTCTAACTTATTTCCCTGTTTGGTGATGTTCATGTAGCCTACTGTGGTGTTATAAAATCTTTTTTTTCACTCGTAGCAGCTGCCTAATGCTGGTTGAAACCAAAAAACAGTAAAGATACAGACAAGAAAACCAAAACTATGAGTTAATTTATGCTAAAGCGCCCCAAAATCTGAGAAGGACTGCAGACTCAGGGAATAGCTCTCTGTGGCTTCATACTGTGGTTATAAGCGACGCCTGTATGTAGTCATGTGATCTATTGTTGAGAAAAAACAAATGTATTGATTACAGACTGAAGGAATGAAAAAAACATGGGTTCTCTAGTAGGAATATGAGGTTGAGCAGAATCATCAGGCATCTGGAACATGCCACAAGGGCTATTTTTAATAGTAGGTGTACAAAACAAAAAGATAAACAGAAATGACTATGACTGACAGAGTAGAAGGAAATACTTCACTTGGAATCACGGAAAAGGGGCTGAGATTTATGGAGCAACCACGTTACATAACAAGAGCAATGTAACTGAGAGACATAATATAGACCTGCTTCAGGCCTCTTTCTACCCCTCTGAGACCTGTTATGAGAAAACCAGCAAGATATGACCCGAGCGACCCACTAAGAGCCTCCCGTTCATCATCCTCTATCTCTTCTGCCGTCGCACGGCAGACAGCCACATCAGTTCGCGCCTGCTTACAACCACAAACCCAAATGAGACCCTTCTAAGAGTTTTTACGCTGTTAATTCATTTTCTTCGGACATTTTAATGGAAAATAAAAGGCAGAACTGAGTGTGCATACAAAGTAGGTGTAAGCATGTGCGCGCGTGCGTGTGTGTGGTGGCTCATCTGTGCAACATCTGCTCAACCAGCCCAAGGCTTCTCTCCTCCTGAGAAGTGGGTCACGTTTCCTGATGACGTCAAAAGTCCTTCTGCCTCTTCGGTTTGTGGAGCTCTGCCAAAAACCGCCACATGCCTACAATGGAAATCCTTTCCCTTAAGTCCTGGTGAGTTGCCAGGCAAATTTGAACTTCTGCTAGTTAATAAGGAACCAGATCTGATCATTACACAAAGAAAAGGGGTTGTTGGGTTTGTAAGAAAATAGATGGAAGTCTGAACTTTTTTTCAATAACAAAATTAGCGGCTCTATTTTGAGGGCCTGACTCTAAGCTTTTTCCAAAAGGGAAAGATTGAGAAAAAAATTAATTTGATTTAAAGAAAGATATTTGGTGAATTAATCCAGTGCCTGGCAGGATACACACACTGACCAGAGACAGGATGAATGAAACAGAGTCTGATGGAAAACTGTGGACAGAGAGAGCCTGGAATTGTGAGGAAGCTCTAGACAAAAAAAAACACCTACCCGTCTGCCGTAAAACACATTTATTACCTCTTAAAGATCAGTAATAGACAAAATACTGCAAGTACCTATTGAAACAAGGTTTTTCAGCCTGTCTGTGAGGGTCACATTTCATTGACTGCTAGTCCATTGCCTTCCTGCACAATGCCGTTCGAAAAAAGTCCTGACTTCCAACGAAGTCTGGGTTTTTTCCCCTTCACTCGGATTGATTTTTGACTGGACCAATCAGCGAACACAAGGAGACGATGTGAACATTGATGTTGATTTTCTGCACCATTTTAGAATTGTAGTTCTGCCTGTAGCTTTAGCAAAGTCATTCAGTTTTGTTTGTCACACTTCCAAATATTGAATTGACATCAACAACCCGCCTCGTTTGGAACCGCACATCACTCTTCACAGTGGAGGTAAGCTTCTTAGCATTAAACTGGTGCATTACATACGTCATGGGAAAACATTAGCAACTGGGGAAAATGTCAAAACCTCAACACTGTCAATGCCTCCAGGAAGTAATCGAGAGCCCAGACCTTCTGGACGACGCAAAGTGTAGTGAATGGGGCTGGTTTTTACCAGGCTAACTGGATGCTACTTATGCAACAACACCTAAGTCTGAATTTACTTTACTATCGTCAGGCAATGTAATGGCACGTTAATGTCTAAACCATTCCCTTTTACCTTCAACAGTGAAATGGGAAAAGAAGCTGAAACATTGTATTACATGAAAATCCTTATAGGTGCGTTTAAAAGAAATCGACTTAAATTAACTTTACATCATGTTATAATGTTATTCCCTCATCAAACACACACCCGGAGTGTTGCTTTGATTCTTTCATGCATGTTTGAGGAATCCTTGAATCTCTTGCAGCAATTAGCAAACGCCTGGTGGAACTGAACTTATTACACTTCTCAGTCCAACATTTCTATGAACAGATGTAAATGGAATCAAGGAGAAGCATTTTTGTGACGACGCGCTGAAGGGGGAGTGTCAGTAAGAGTAGGAGCTTCTTAAAGAGAGAGTTATTTTAGATTTGTACATTTCCACAACTGAAAGTTGATTGTGGAATATAAGGCCACTATGTGTCTGGAAATTACATAATGCCTGCTCCGCCCTTTTGAGCTCTTTTCAGATTAATAGTTAATAGAGTTGATCCGCCGAGATCACGGGCCATGCATTCCTTCAGAAAATGCAGCTGAGATTGGGGAACCAAAGGAGCATAGCCTACAATTTGCAGCATTCACCAACATCCCCAAAATGCATGTAAGGGATTTCCTTATCCTGTTTGAGCAAACCTCATGTAAACTGTGCAGTGCTTTAAAAACAAGCAAACTTGCATAGCATTTTCAACAAGTTATTGGTGGGTACGGGGGGCAGCAGAGTAATTCAGACTGTGGTTTCCATGTCCTTACCGAAGACAAAATTCCCACAGAATAATGTTGCCACCACTATGTTTCTGAAAGGGGATCGTTTCTTGAGTAATTTGTTAGTTTTTCAACACTTGTTGTGTTCTCCTTAGCAAATGAATGTAATTAAAATCTCTTTTTAACAATAACATGCTTTTTGCAGCATTGTGAGGTCAAATGTATAGAGTCCATAGTAACTTTATCCTTGATCTGTTTGGTATGTTCCAATAAAGCTGCTTGTTTATTGAGGCTATTTATTTCTAAAGCCAGTTAGATGCTCTGGATATTACTTTGGGCCATTGGACATAAAACCTTGTGACACATTCCAATTTTTTATTTGTAAATGAAAAACAAAATGTGGTGAAGCTTAGCTTGCCTTTTATCATTTTATACATTCTGAATAGCTACAATTTCTGTTTATTTTTTATCCACTGAAGTGGCTCAAAGCAAGTTTCATAACATTACATCACTTGTAAATGTTTATGATGTGTCCCTGAAAATGTATATTCTATAGAAACTCTATGCCACCATCCTAATTCAGAACAGATCTTTGGATGTAAATTGCATGTTTAATAATTGAAAGTGACTCTGAAAAAGCAGCTCCTGACCCAAATTCTGAGACTTGCACAACTCCAAGGAGGTGAAATGACCTGACTGACAGACAGATGTACAGACAGAATCCCCCCCCATCCCCCTGCCTTTACATATTTGGAGAGTAAAACATAGCATTGAGCAAGGAACAGCAAAAGCCTTGTTGGCTGCAGACACAGACGTGGAGAGCCAAAGAGGCAGTGGGCTGGAGGGAAAGGAAGGGCTCACCATGCAGAAGTTACAATAACACACCTCCCTACATCACAGCACTAAACTGGACATTGAAGCTGTCTGCTGAGTAAACTGACTAACATATAAGTTCGATGGATTTTGTTGTGCATTCACACCATTTCTCTCTAAATAAAGGTAAACGAGGTAATCCATCTCAATAAATTTTATAGCACAAGAAATGTTCAAATTCAAAATGTTTGTGAAATCTTAAGCTCTTCTATGAGTTCATTAGGAAAAAACCTGTGTCAATTTATCTAGTGAGGAGGAGGAAGTCAGGTGAAATATTGTTGAAGATCAGTAGCTTATGTACCTACCCAGAGTGATTTAACATATTCTTGAAAACTACCTGACAAAAACTGTAACGCAAAAAACTACAATCCTGACAGCTTTCAAGCATATACAGTTTTTCTCTGTTTCTGACCAGCATTTTGAGTCATGTGATAATGACTTTATGCCCAAGGAAGGTGCATAAAAAACAAATGGAAACAAAGTTCAAAGAGATCAGTCATTTGTGTTAATGACAATATGACAATAGGTTGTAAACGAGAAAAAAGTCAGTTTTCTGTTAAAAGACAAAATGTATGTCAATCTCTTTCTGTTTTAGAGACGCCTTGTTATAAAGTGTCTTTTAACATTGCATGTCTGCTTTGCAAAACATTGACAAGGCTGATTGCAAATAAAATTAAGCATATTTTCATTTCCATAATGTGTGCAAACTGAACATAAAATGTATAAGATTACATTTAGGTACCGCTTTAACATTTGTTGGTAGACTGAATATAGAACAGTTCTGGGGGCAGATTTTAGAGAGGTACATATCCTGAATATAGGCAGTGAAAGACTAACTACTCTCATCTATCACTGAAACCCTCAACCTGTGTCATACTCTTGAATTACATGAGGAATTAATACCAGACTACGCCTGGATTTATTAGACAAAGCCAGTCAGAGGGCTTAAAAATGTGCAAAATGTTCCTGTTTATTAAATGAGTTACAGCAGCAGCAGCTGTTGGCTCAGAGCTCAGTTTTTGAAATTGAATGTGAACAGAGTGGAAATTAAGAATGCTTGCTTCTATTTGTTTTTAGCACATTACATTTTACCGCTGTGTAAGTCAGGAGGATTACCTTCCTCTCCACTTCCAGCTTCCTGTCCTGTACTTGCACACACAGTTACTTCAGTGGATGCTTCTCAGGCTGATGTGAGAGTGTCCATTCATTCAGCACAGACCAGCTGCACACCTGGTGACAGCACAGGATGGTGGTGTTGGCTCAGGTCATAGTGTGCCATGGTGGCTCAGGGTTGGTGAGCGGGCCCACAGGCCTGTCCTTCAAACTTCTGCTCAACCTGCACATTCCAGGTCATAGCAGTGGGGCGAGTGCAGGAATGCCTCCCTATGTGAGGGATGACTGTGTTAAAGGAGGTGTGACTGAAAAGGCCCTTCAAAGATGGATAGAAATGAAAGGAACATGGGAGCAACATTTGGTTCATCAACCTGTCAATCATTAGAGTTAAAAACATCCGAGTCAGGCACTCAGTGAAAACAACAAAAACAAAAATACTTATCAATTTGTAAATACTGCTTTCTATCGTTTGTCACAGTTATATATTTATAATCACTATTTCAGAGAAAATTTTTATCTATTCAAATAAATTAAATAAATACTGGCAAATTATTAAACAGCTAAGACTGCTGTCCCTACCGCCAACTTTACATATTTGGCGTCGTGAGGAGAGTAAATTTTTATTATTGTAGACAGAGCTTGCAAACTGTAACATGAGATTAGATAACATCTCAGTTTACAGTAGCAACATGAAAGCTACTGCATCAATGTGTGGAAAGAAAATGCTGCAATAATATTTACTTTAAGCCAAATATCTTTCTATGGATTTGAAATGGAATATCAATGCACTGTTGTTTGGAGAGTTTTAGTATTTAGTATCCACACTGTTAGTGTCCATATCTGCACTGCATTAGGAAAGTATTCATCCATCCCTCGACAGATTTCTTGCTCTTTTTTTGTTATGCTTATATGTTTCAGGTATTAAAGCCAATTTTAATATCAAAGATAGCCAGAGTAAATTAAAGAGACTGTTTCAAAATTAGAATTTTATTAATAAAAGGAACCAACCTCACCCTACGTGGAAAAGTAATTACCAACTAAATGTCAGCAGGAAAATATCTTGGGTCATTTCAGTTGTTTTTTTTTCTGGGTTTATAGTTTTGTTCATTTGTTATCTGTGTTTTGCCTTTGTGTCGATCAGATCAAGCTTGTTTCCGTTTTACTTTAGTTCAGCTCATTTTTAGTTATTTTAGTTAAATCTTCTTTAGTATTTATTTTTTATTGTGTTTTTGTCATTTAGATTTGTTTTGGTTTTTTTTTTTTTTTTCAGTTCCGCTGTTTGTGCTTACTCCTAAAACTGTTTTCAACCACACTGCTGAAACAGTCAGCTTATTATGATGACACACACACCAAAACCCTGAGCAAAATAACTGCTTTAGCAAAAACAAAATTCAGTATATAATCAAGACCTCAACACGCATAAAGCTTCAGGTTGTTCAAATTTGAGTTAGCAGCAGGGAAGCAGAGGTGTTAATTTGCATGATGTGAGCTGGGATTGGAGTCCTGCGCCTGTCTACCAGTTTTAGCTGCGTAAGGTTTTGTCTGTGGTTTAGGGCCCCTCCGTTTTTCTCAGAGCAGATTCAACCTCTCAGGCTGAAGCAGCTGGCAGCCATCAAGCTGCCTTACATTAACTCAAATGCTTGAACACATGCACAGACACATGCAAGACTTCCATAATTTCCATGGTAGTCAGTTGGGAGCAAAAAAGTAGCAATGCCCAAAGTAGTGAGGAGAGTGTAAAGGGATATTCAGTTTAGTCAGAGCCCTCTGGTTCATTTAGCTTAGATGATCAGAAACACAAGAATATGAGCTGCAAGGCTGTCTGCAGATAAAGAC
Organism: Phalloptychus januarius; assembly: GCA_902982915.1. Lineage (NCBI taxonomy): Eukaryota > Metazoa > Chordata > Actinopteri > Cyprinodontiformes > Poeciliidae > Phalloptychus > Phalloptychus januarius. The sequence goes on along the minus strand of CADWAE010000471.1, from coordinate 13,017,347 downwards.
AATAAATGCATTGGACTCAGACTGGTGAGCCATTTAATGCCGACTTCGTTCTCAAAGTTGGGTCCATTTGTAGCAACATTAATAGTAACTCATACATGTTCTCAACCATGTGATCTCCATTATGAAGAACAAATCAGAACAAAGCATTATGAAATATGGAGGCTTTAGTAAAGGAATTTGATCATCTCTCTGTGGGACAAAGGTTTATGAAATATGAAATTTAACACTGAAAACTATTTAGAGCAGCTCTAAATAGCAAACTCAGCTACTTCAATCAACTGACAGAACAGAAAGTAGTTGTTTCTATCTGCCAAGACTAATGTAAACATTAAAGTTATGGTTTCTTATAGCTCCATAAGTCTAAGCAAAAATGTAAATAAAAATATTTCTTACAATATTAAACCCTTTAAATACTATGTGCCAGGTGTGTTTTCGCTACAGAAGAAATATGTTGAAAATTAGACTTGTATAACAGACTAACCTGCAAGCTAGGTCTCCTTTCCCCTTTTTTAAAAGGTTTTTGTAGGAGGTGTTTTGCTTTTTTTCCTGGATGTTGCATAAGCTGATTTGCCCCTCTTTACAGCCTACTAAAACCTACTTTGAATGCTAATAGGGTATAATGTTTACTTCATTTGAAAGATTATTGATTTTTTATTGTGTTAGCTCTGTTGATATAACAAGGTGTTTAAAAACTGAAAGTGTATCCGTGCTGACATAGTTAACACCTGTTAATCATTAATTCACTGCATAGTGAATGAAGCATAAAAGGCTTAGAGGGCATCTCGTCTCCTCAGACTGAACTTGTCTTCTCAGTTATTTGAAACAAATATTCACCAAACTACTATTTAAAACCTTTTCTGTCAAATTATTTCCAACTCAAAGTAAAAAATGTCCATGAAAACAGATCTTTTTTTTTAAAGAATTGATACTGCTTTTAATTTTTGTTTTCTATCAGAAACAAACATGATAATAACTTTTCATATTTTATTGTCAAAGGCAGGAAATATTTTGGGTTTACCTATACAGTACTTTTAAATTACCAAAGACAGTGGCGTCACTCTTTTTTGCCATAAGCATCAAAGCCGAAAGGACTTGTGGACCACAAAAAAATAACTATATTTTAATGTTTAAAAAACAGAATCTAATGCCTTTTCTTATTTTTCTTTTGCTCATTAATAAACTAAGCATCAAAGACTGTATGGAGATTAACAATATAGTCAGATTTTTATAGGACATGAATGCATACATCATTGTGTTTTTGAAAAACAGACAATTTTCTAATGTTTCTTTCCTCTTTTTTTCTATTTTGACTGCAGCAGGCTGGTTAATAAAAAATAAATTATGTTAAAGATTAAATCAACAAAAGATGTTAAAAAAAAGGCATTGTTCTGTATCAATTGCTTGCCTTTCAGGCAGGTTTGATCAGATCATTCAGAGGGACATAAATGGACCCGGGGCCACACTTTGAACATCTTATTGCAATACTGAAAAAAATCAATTGTGACACAGAAAACACTGCAGAAAAGCTGCAAAAATGTCTCAATCATAGCCGGACTTTGAGGTGAGCATGAGTTAGAATGCTGTTTTGCTTGGCTGCTAAACAAAACCTTGAATGACCTACTTTCATTCCTACCCCAATTCATTCAGAGATCCCCTCCTCCTCATGTATGCACACCAGAGCTAATGCACGGGGCTTGGATGGATATTTAAAGTGTGAATTTGATTACCCAGTTATCTGATATACAGAAAGCTACATTAGTATCTTCTTTTGCTTTTCTAAACCGGATACGAGTTAAAATGGTACAAGGAAAAAAAAAATTAAGCTTCATATCCCAAGAGATTGTGTGTTTAGAATACAAACAAGTAATCAGAATGAGGGTGTTCATTGCTAAATCACTTCCCTACAGGCTGTCAACAACCTGCAACCCAAACACAATTCAATTACAGCACAAATAGACTGAGAGGAAGCATTTACAGCAGCGTCAGGAATTGTGTTTGGATCTCTATGCACAGGAAGTCATTACCATAGCTTTTAGGAATATCTCTGTTATCCGAGTTAAGAAAGAATTTCCTCCTCCATTTGGGATAATATTTGTGTTGGTGTCACTCTGAGGACAGAGAGCAATTGCTGTGGAAAGGGGCGGAGTTCTTGAGGGCAAATGAGGGAGGCGGGTTTCTACTACTAATGTCGTCGAGCGGCTGACTCCCACTCGCTGCCTAATCAGTTCTGCTCCAACTTTGCAGCTCAGATAGATTTCGTGAAAAACTCCCAGTCTGTTGCCTGCGAGAGGAGAAAGTTCTGCGACAGCGCTGATGTCTGCAGCAGGAGGGAATCAAATTTCCTTTCATACTGCAAAAAGGGATCCACACCTCATCCTCCACTTTAATATCCCCCTGCTGCAACTCAGGAGCCTGGCTTGTCATTTTGTTTTAACCTGAGAAGAAGAAGTATCCCACACAAGCCTTCGCTAACCGCTATCAGATCAGCTGGTAATGACTTTTGTGATGTGGATGACGACCGCAGCTGTGCAAAATGTGCCTCTTTAGAGAGCTGATGGATGCTGGCAGCCAAAATATAATCACGAGGAGTGCGAATGAGTTTATGAAGTATAAACTTTCCACACTTAGGTGGCAATTTAGAAAATGCCTCGGTTGAGTTTTGGTTATGTGGAATTTAATTCAGATTAAAATGTTCTTAGGAAGAGGAGATTTTGTGAGAGAGTCAGTATTTGAAGTGGAGTTCTGCTAAAAGATTATGACCATTTAATATCAGTAGATTATTCTCTCCATATTGTATAAAACCAGATCAGATGGTTGAACGTAAACGCTAGATTTGGTCTCTTGTATGGAGCTATTCATGGTTTAAGCTGATTTTGCTGTTATGTTACTTTATTTGTCATTTATTTGTGTTTGTGCAACTGCAATGCCTGAATTTCCCTCGTGGAAATCGTCTTAAAGTCTAAGAGGGGCCAAAAGCACAACTTCATTCTGAAAAAAATGTGGTAGCATACAGGCTGTGCTATAAACTGCTGTCACTTTGGTTATTTAAAGAAAAGATAATATGCACAGAAAATGGAGGAGCAGCAACAATGATCTCCCTGTGTGAAACAGGCACGGAGAACAGAACAGGTATTTCTGTTTTATGCATCAGACGCTTGAATCCAAAGTAACTTACAAAGAGGATGTGGCAAAGCCGTTAATGTCAAACATGACATAACAGAATCAGCAAGTACTATTTATGGACGTATTGATTTAAAAGCAGAAATATTGTGCTTTCGGTGGGTCCATTTCTTCTTAGATTTCAGAGATGTTTTAGTAGAAACTGTTTTCATCTGAAAATGTGGCCAAACTGCCAAAGCCAACAAATGTCGTATCACATCGGATCAGGTGTTTTGAATAAGAATGAATAACCAGGAAGAAAATGTGGAGCTAAATTTATCCCCTACAGGCTGTCCTAACAACCTCCAACCTCAACAGTTTTTATTTGAAAAAGAAAGCAGCTCTACCAGTAAAGTAGCATTCACTGAAGTCATTACAGTAATTTTGTTTTTATATGACCTTATTTCTAAAACCAGGTAGCAACTTTGAAGAGAGCAAATGTTTCATTTTCAGGGTAAATAATAATCGACATAAACATCTGATGCAAACTGCGTTATAAAAACACACTCAATATTATCGGCATGAACCACAAAACTGTTTTTGACATTGGATTTTTTTGTTGATCTTTGACCTGTCTCAGTCTAACCATTAGTTTCATGAACTAAAATCAGTTTATACTGAAAGAAGATGGAAAGTGTCATTTACTGCAAGCATGACGGCAAATACTGACAACTATTTTACCTGATAGGAAAAGTTTTGAACTTTCCCTTTTACGGACCTTTTCATTCTGATTTTAGTGTCTGTTGGGAGGGCTGAGAGGGGCAGGGCTTACAGTGACAATAGCCTGGGGCTTGAGGTTTCAGGGCCCGGAGAACAAGTTTTTTCTTCCGTTTGTTTTTTTTTTTACTGAATATATGTTTTGCACGCATTTCCAAGAAAAACCCAACACTTCGTCTTCATTTGCTACATGTTTGTGTAGATAACAAAAATGCAGCTATTGGAAAATTATGATCTCACATACACAAACATGACCCTTCCTTGATCCCAAACATGCCAGATAGCGCAACAGAAAACTTTAACCACATGCTTATGCCTCTTTTATTATATACCTTATTTCTATACTGCAAAATGGATATCATTCAAAAGCTTATCTCAATTTAATTCAAAAAGTGACCTTGTGAAGATCAATTACACACTAAGGGTCAGGGTTAGGGTAAGTAATATTTCAGTCTATTTTTGCTTTGTATGTTTTAAGGGTGTTTTTTAAGAAAGACGAAGCAAAGACAAAGATACTTTTATAAAATCTTATGTTCCCATAGTTGTTTACCTAACTATCAATCTGTTGTATTTTTCCACATCCACTTGAGTTCCACCCTCCTTCTGTGACATTACCTCAAGCTAATGTCAAGGTTCAATCTCATCCTCCTTTCAGCATTATTCTGTTTATTAAATACCTAATATCAGCACATCTGCAACAAAGCACAGCTCCGTCTTATTCTTTAAAACATTTTTATTCGTCAATGAAGCAACAGGTGACCATGAAGCAACAAGTTCTGGAATATTTTTAAATATTCTTAGCTGTTGCGCGGTAAATCATACAGGTTTGCATGCAGGCGGCGTTAGCTAGACTAGCATCTTCTTTGTTCTCATCAACATAAGGAGGCTGCATCGCGGGTTCCCCCCAAACAAAGCCTGGCCAAACTCACCCACGCCCCACTCAGGGGAACCCAGAGCGAGGTGACGACTAGAGTGGATCAGCACGGGGTTGTTTACACTCTCTAGACCACACAGACAAGACTCGGTCAAGACGGCATATGTACACCATGTGTGTCTCAATTGCAGACGGGGGCCATTGCTGGACAGCCGTCTGAGATAAAAGGGAATGGTGGATCAGACTCAGGCTTTGTTGTAGAAACACTAATATATTCCTCCTTGTTTCACGGTGTCTGTTAATGTCCCACAACCAAAAGCTAAAACTTGGATCGTCTTTCAATAAAGACTTCCAGCAGGGCAGCATTGCAAAGAGAGCATCCAGAGATGATGGAAAGGTCTGAAATCTCTCCAAGTATTGTTAGCTCCACTTGGGTATTAGTTCAGTTTTATCTGAGGGAAAGTTGAAGACAAAAAAAGTCAAATATGGCTGGAGCTGTGTTACTGAGTGAACTGCAACTGTAGGTGATGATTTTAGGGCTGTGTCCAAGGCTGAGGCTATGAAATGTGGGAATTTTTCCTTTTCCACGTTTGACGTATTTGGCGTTGTTTTAATAGTGAGAATATGTTTATGTTAAGAGTTCAGGAGGCATGGGCCCACATCAGATTTTCATGGTATGACAACATTGAGTAAAAATACCACACTTTTATGCTATCATGGTATTTACACAAGATCTCACTACTTTTCAAGCAAATAAGAACATTATTTTCTATATGACTGATAAAATTGTGTAACTTATTCATGATTACATTTGTATTAATAATCCATTTCCCTCTAGCTCATGGTTATTTTGATTTTGAAACACAGTCTTAAAATAAAGAATACCTATAATAATAAACCTTTTTTGCAATTGTGCTCTTTTCAGGTAACACGAGATGTTCTTGTAAAACACCGCTACTTCAACAAGAGTCCCCCAAGCCAACAGAGGCTTTCAACAGAGCCTAATTTTTCCGAAAGAAGATGGATTTCAAAACCTCAAAATGTAACGAAGTTTGCCAAGAGACAGCCGATTCTAATAATCCCTTTAGAATAATTCTGGAAAGCACATTCAAAATAATTTTAAGATTTTTTTTAAACCATTTTTTATTGTTAAAAAATGTTTAACAATAAAACTTGTCTGTTCACTTTAGATTTATGATGATTGGCAACTGGCAATGTCCAAAATTAAACTTACTGGTATGATAGAGATATTAAGCCATACTTTGATCCCAATGTTACACGTATATTAAAATGCTTTATATGAAACACAATCGCCAGACCATACGTAACTCAGAGATCCAAAATACACAATTTGTTTACAGATGTCATCTACCTTAAATGGGACGAAGTATTAAGGCCACTTTAAATTTTTAAAGAAAGCAGTGAGTATTTTTAGCATGTTTACAAAAAAATCTATAAAGGATGAGAAATAAAGTCAAAATGTTTAAAATTGAAAAACTAAATTAAGATTTAGTAGTAGAGATAGAGACTTGAGTTAAAAATCTAAATATGTTTTCAAGAAAAAATTATATAAAAGGCATGTGTAGCTTACAATATGCTAAACTGGCACAAGTGCAAAGATCAGCGATAACTAAGCATTGTGTTAAAGAGCTGCTTGGATAAAATGTAGTGATTACATCATTTTTAAAAATGATTTCCCATAAATAATCTTGATGTTATCATCAGCCTTCAAATGTATCCTAAATTAAGAAAAAGAAAACATTTTTGTTTTTTTCCACAGCTGCCTCTAATACACCGACATATGAAACCATTTTTTCCTAAGTGTTATGAAAAAAGGGCTGATCACATTTTATTACAATCTGAATTTAAGCAATTCATGGTTGGCTTGCTAAGTGATCAAACGTTAATCAAAATGCACAAAGCAAAAACGATCAAACTACGGTCAAATATGAGAGACATTAGTGATGCTGGGGCGAAAACTCACATATGACCTGAGGTTACAAGACAAACATTTACAAGTTTGTCTTCTAAATGTAGTAAATGCAGCTGACTGTCAGTGTGCAGCAATGAGTTGAGGAAGAGAGGCACTGTCTTACTTTGTGCAGTCATAGAAAATTCTGGTACTCTCTCAGACTTTCTCACCTTATGGATTTAAAACATAGAAACAGCGTGATGGGACTTACTAGCGTTTTGAAATTGTATTTGTTTAAACAACAAGAGAAATATAAAAATAACTTTTTAGTAGATGTTAGATGTTGTGTTTGAACAACATCCTCTTCATGGGTTGCTCTTTGGGGGGAAAGGAGGGGAACCGCCGTTAATAAGCATACATGAGTTCAGACACACATCATTTCCAGCCATATTTCCAGCTGGATTCTCATTCAAAACACCAACATAAAACAGCATCTTTAGCACAGAACTCCAGCAAAACAACAGCATAGGAAATTAATCAAGGCAGACATTTTAATGGTCCTCAGTTGCAATATTAACTCCACATATATAAAGGGAAAAAATACATAAAAGTCTGAGCTTTTAAATGTTACTCAATGTGTATTTTCACACTGCATTTTTTTCCTTTTTCTTCTAAAGAAAACAAACAGGAACCCTGAAAACGCCCAGCGAGCCCTGGGAGGTGAGCGCATCCTCCAACCGGACAGACTAACATGCAGTCTCTCGTATCTCCTGACACTAACACTCTCCAGATCACAGCGTGAGCAACGATCAATCAAAATGCTTGTTTGCCATTCACAGACTCATCATCGCACTCATTGATTGCAAGTTTTGCTTTGAGGAATCCTCTTTGCTGCATCATCACAGACAACTGCTTCCTTCTAAACGCATGTATCGATGTGCAGCAGTGTTAGAGGAGATTTACAAGCCAGAGCTACAACATCCCCGCAGTATTCAAGGACAATGAGCCATATGGACTGATGTGAAGAAGGCAGAACGACAGTAAGATGTAAAGATGTCATGTAACCTTACATCAGCTTTGCATATCAGAGGCACAGTTGGTTGAGAAAACTACTTATTTCCAATAAAATGCTTAACTAGGTGAGTCAGTTTAGATGGAAAAAAAACATTTTATGTAGTTTCAGTAAAGCTAGACAACTTTTTCTTTTATAGAGATACACCAATCAGAGATCCATTGATTGGCTGTGTGTTAATCGACGGATCAACTATTGAGCAAAAGAAAGTGTTTTCATATACATTAAAACTACAAATTCCCATTATTACTGTTACGTATGCACATCAAACAATAATGTACTTTAATGGGATTTTTTTTAGTTTAAAAAATCAACATAAAGGTTAGGCAATCATGTTTTGATGCAAAAGATGCACAAATCTTCTTATCAAAGTGTCTGCAGCACTTGCTCTTCCATGTTTCAAAGTTTTTATCAGAAGGTCAGACCTCAAGTAAAACAGGAAATCAGTAAAAGCCAAAAAAAACGTCTGATCTGAGTAACTGTACTTCTTAACAATAATTTCAAACAGGCTGCGTTAGAAAACATTATTAAAAGCAGATATGAAAAATTGTTTCTCCAAATCTGGGCGTTTGTCGGAAAAGTGTGTAGATGTGAAATGCTTCTGATTTTTGATTGTAAATATCAGAAAGTGACTTAAAAGAGTTTCTGTTAGAGCTACACACGATATTGATTCACAATTACAATTGAAATATCAGGCCATGCAAAGTTCGAGTCAAGAAGGACTGCTAGTATGCAATATTTGGTAGTAAGCTCAGGAAGACATGGCACACATGTCTTCCTGATGGAAAACATACTGATGATGGAAAAGAAAAATAGTAGAGGTGAAAATATGGGAATGTTGTAATCAACATCGTAAATTCAGCATAACAAAGTGCTGTTTTTGTAATATTTCTCTACCTAATAAAATATACAAGCTTCCAATCTCTCCAAAGCACCTTGTCATACATCACAATGTTAAAAACAATAATCAGAATCATAGTTAGAACTGTATTAAAGCTTTAGTGAGAGGAAACATTATTTTAGAGTTTTTTTATTTACTGCTCAAAATTCACAAAAATGCACTTAAAATGGAATGAATAAAAACTGTGATTAAAAGTATGAACTTTGAAAAAAGAAGGGGAAAAAACATAAACCCCAAACTTGATGGGATTTAGAAAAACCCAAAGCAGAAAGACAAAAGCTGAATGGGAGAGAAGCGTCTTACCTGGTCCCTCTGGATGCATGGCAGAGACGTCCGTCGGTGTGACTTACTGTTGGACTGACTGTGTGCCATGTCTGAGGCTATAACTAAACTGGACCTCCTGCGCCTTTTAAATACAGGAATCTCTTCCCTGGCTCCAGTCACGGGGGTGCAGCCCTCCTTGTGTGTCCCTTGTTTAGGCAGGAGCCTGTCAGCATACCTCGCCAGCAGGATGCCCAGCACTCCGACAAGGTACGCCACGTACGGTCTCCAGGCGACTCGCACTTTGTGCAGCGACAAGAGCGAGATAGTCCTGGCCACACTGATGAGAACGATCACCGAGCTGCCCTGGTTCAGCCGAACTACCATGAGTACTCCAGCGACCGCGCAAAGGAGCACAACCCCGGCCGCTGTGGCGGACAAGAACAGCTGCTCATCTGTCCCGTCCAGAAGAGACCACGCCGCGACTTCGCCCAGGTGGCACAAGGTCAGGAGGGAGAGGAGGGTCTCGATCAGCACCCCGCAGTGGATCAAGTACACGCCGACCCAGAAGAAGGCACATACGAGCGCAAACAGCAGCGACAGCGCACTCCAGCAAGTTTGCAACAGCTCGGCTGCGCAGTCTGAAACAAAGTGGAGGGGGGACGGTGAGGGCGAGAGTGTGTTGTCAGCGCTGCTGCTGGCCTCAGCTGTCCAGCCTGCGCATTTGACCAAAGCAGCGAGGAAGACGGAGAGCGACCCCACGCACGCAGCCCTCCGGACCCTCTGGGAAGTCCAGAGTTTGTTAAACATCAGCCTGAGCCACGCTTCACAGTCCGGGTCTCTGCACCGCGGGGTGACGCGTGTTTTCACATACCCATTGCGGTCCGGTGCGCCGAAGCCTTTCTTATGAGTGTTGCTCTGCGTGCCGGTGGTACTGCAAGCCTCTGTAGACATCGCCATCACTCATGGCCCGATATGAAGTATGAGGAAGTCTATAAAGCATCTATACAGGTGTGGTCAGGGGGAGGCCAGGGCTTGAGTTAAGTGTGGAAAAACATTCGGTGCAAAATGTTCTGTGCAAAATGTTGGGAAACGCATAGGACGGAAACGCACAGACGTCTCTCCTTTTACGCATGGATCTGGTTTGTCTTCTCTTTGTTTTCCAGGTGCGGGACGCAGAGCTGCATTAAAAAGGAGCCTCGGTGACAGAAGAGCTCAGAAGCTGTGCTACAGATCTAGGGCATTGCTCCTCTCTGCTCGGCCCTCTGTGGCGCGCCTTCGTTCACATTTTCTGTCATTCTCTCTGCTTTCAGACCCCAGGAAACAGCAGCAGCTCCTCGGAAAAGGGGAGAAAAAAACCCATCAACCCCGTTCCGCGACCATCCGGACCATAAATGATCTGTTTGTCCTCCTACTGAAATGAAACGAAACAGTCCCTCCGGTGCACTTCCGAGGATAAACTCCTTTGGCGGATTTAAGCTGCGAAGAGCGAGTGTCCGCTCGGCGTTTTCTCGAACAAATCCGGAGCGTTTTGTCACCAGCTCTGCAACCAGCCGCGAGTGTCAGCTTATTCACACCCCCGAGTTCCAACTTTTTACACAGGGAGCAGCGGTGAAACCCACCAAATCCCCCTGTGCCAGCCCAGCAGGAGTATTTCTGCATCTGACTGAGGTTTAGTTGTTTTGTTTTTTTCCTTTCTCTTATTTTTAGGATACTTTATGTTGTCTTTTTGTGGGCTATGAGATTATATGTGCTAATATTTATTTAATGCAAAGAAATCTGTGTAAAACATATATGATTTTTTTTATTGCGAAGTCTTCTTGTATAATTATAATGTACTAACTGGAGCCGCCACATTTCAGGCCATGTGACATCTCGGTGGGCACATTTTGATTTGTGGTCTTGGTGTAATATTGTTGCAAGGTTGCCACGGTAAATTTTCCATCTACAACCAGTGCCTTTCAAAAAAAAAAAACTCATATTGGTTTAGCATTTTGTAACACTAATCCACCATATTCAGTGTATTTCATGGGAATTTTATGAGATACACTAAAACAAAGTAGCGCATAATGTGAATCAAAAGTAAAAGTGATGGTTTTCAAATGTAGAAAATAAAGGGGAAAAAAAGATCTGGAAGGTGTACAATCAATTGCCTTCCAACGTTTCCTCATTAGTAAAACGGAATCCAATGTCTGTATAAATACATCTGATCTATGACGCCCTTAGAGGTTTGTTAGAGAACATCAGTGAACAAACATCATGGAGGCCAACAAACACGCAAGGCTCCGCGGGGATACAGTCGTGAAGAAGTTTAAAGCAGGTTTTGGTCATGAAACAATATCCCATTCTTTTAAGATCTACGGAGGCCATCATTTAAAAATATAGAGCCACTAAAGTTAAATAGTGCATCACAAATTTATTGTTGTTGCAAAAATGTCATGCAAAATAAAAATAATATAAAAGTTTGTAACTTGAGTATAAGCACTTTTGGCACGGCACTTAACATGCTTTGAGATGCTTTCATATTTAATATCCGCTTTGCATGCAAGCTTGTTTTCCACATTAATTGCAATAGAAGGGGTTTGCAAATTCAGTCCTTTAGTTCCTCTGTCCTGAACTTATTCTATACATCCTTCCTTCAGCACATCTGAATCAAAAGGCTGAATTGCCTCCGTGGTATGTCAGGAGGTTTTGTGTAGACTTGTTCATTAAGCACTCTTTTGATTCAGGCGTGTTGGACCAAGGATGCATGACAGTGGAAACTCCTGTCCAAGAAAGGTCCTTTAGTTGCTCCTAAGTTCAACCCACAAGAATCTCCTCTCACTCCGGTTATTGAAATATTCATCCAGTCCTCCCACTCTTGGTGTCACCAATGATAGGGAGTGAGACTTACATTAATGTTTCAGCTTTGCATAATCCTGTGGGTGCATCAATGTACATTCTTTAAATGTACATGGATTTTTCTCTGGATTGCATCCTCTCAAATAAAGTGGATACACGCTCCATGTAAACGCAAACATTCTTAGGTAAGCATAGCCATCTTAATTTACTGCAGCACAGACAAATAAGACATGCATAGACTCTGGGCTGTTTAACATCTGGTCATTTTGAACGCAGTTGGATTGATTTCTTTGCAAGATGACAAAGAACCTATACGAACCCCAACAAAAATCCATCTTCATTTAGAAAAAGTATAGTTTCACTCTGAAAGAAAACTCATGTTGGCCAAAATAGTTTGTTTCCTGTAGAGTTTCGCAAACTCCAGATGTTTACAATTGTGATGGTAGGACAGAATATTTACCCGCCAAACTAATGGCTGTGGTGGGGATTTGGCTGCTCCAAATAGTGAGATGTAGAGTTTTATTTTCCCCCCACTTCCCTACAGTCATGGCTTAAGACATTGTTCAACTTAAAAAGCGTACATTTTAAAAATGTTCCAGTTAAAATATGCCAATAATTTTGGTGTGATTTTGATCAAAACAAACATTCCTAACTGACCAAATGCAAACACTGAACTTTCCAATGAGAAGTTATTATATATACAGACCTTTTTAATTTTATACATCTTTACCAGAGCTGTCCACATTTCATCCAAATCTATAGCATTTTGGGGGAAAAAAAGGTCTCCTTCAGAGGTCAGACAGTTGCTACATCTCTATGCACCCATCTTCTTCCTCTGCCTGAATCCTCTCCCTACCTCTGCCTATTCGAGCGAGCTGACACAGGTCAGCCTGACTCTGTGGCATATACGAGGCACTGCATATCCTCTGTCAGCTGTGATTAGGGAGAAGCAGGGGGAGGAGAAGAAGTGCTAACAGGGAGCGATAGGAACAGGAGGAGGAAGTATCCCGTCCATCACCCCTCAGCGCATGTTTACCGTTCACCCAACAGTTCTCCCATGGTGCAGTGCATCAAAAAAAAGACGTCTGTCGGCTCTGAGCCCAACCTCCTTTTTGTCACAAACATTTTTCTTTTACCTTATCAGAGCCTGAAGGTAACTTTTTGCTCCCCTCTGGGCGAGGTGAAACAATGTCACTTTATCTAAATGTTTTATTTTCTAGGTGACAGGAACAGAAACATTTCCTTTTCGAAAACTTAAGATAAGAGCGGAACAACAGAAAGAACGAGTTGGAGTCAGCAAAAAAAAGCGTCAAAGCTGCTACAAATTTGTTCCCTTTTTGTTTTTCTTTGTAAAGTTGAATCAAATCCATTGTGTAAAGGGTCAAAGGGTTGCTCTGTTTAGATGTGATGCACACAACGAATTTTATAAGATGAAAATTACACAATTTATTAAGCAGAACCGCCTGAATCTAGCCTGTCACAGCTGTCAGTGATTATAAACATGCTTTATGATTCCTCCACTCTGTGTTTGTAGCAGATGGAGTGCAGTGACGACAGTTGTCACTGTGCGCCCGGTGTCTCAAGACAGTCTCATTGTGAAATTTTCTGCCACTCTACAAAACAGGTCCAGAGGCTACTCGGAATTACCTGAAGGAATTTTAACGACTAGGGAATGCACATGTTACCGTCTTACCATATTAGGCAATGTCGTGGTCCGTTGTGAAACAGGAATCTTTTGTGAGGGGCAGTTCAGCAGACATCTGGTTTTGATGTTGCATGAGGGGCAATTGTCAGATGTGACCCCGTTCAGACCTGTGCTGGCTTCTGCAGCGGCTGCTGACAGATCAGAAGATATGGCTACAAGATGCAGCATTTTCAAAAATTTTCACAAATGAGTAATCTGACAATTATTGGTTGCATTTGTATTCAGCACTAAGAGTCAATATTTTGTAGGACAACATTCTCTGCAAGCTGTGCAAATGTAGAAACTGAAACATTTTCACACATTCTTCTTTTAAGATTGTATGGAGGCTATTTGCAAATGTCAACTTTCAAAATTTGCCAAAGATTTTTAATAGGATTTAGGTTTGGACTTTGACTAGGCCATTCTATTTATCTAAAATGTTCTCAAGTGATGAGTCAAAAACCCCCCAAATTATCTCTTTTTCTTTAGTTTGGTATTTTACCAAGGTAAAAAAAATGACAAAAAGATAAACAAAGACAAAATAAATGTAAAAGTATTATTCAGTATGAAAAAGATGACATTGCTGAACGGTTTTGATTTTAATTGCAAAATGCAGATCACTTAGCATAAAAGGGAATATGTCCCTCTTTCGATCGTTTCCTGGTGGTTTTGATTTATCATCCAACATTTTTTTGTGCATTTTCTTATCTTCTGTTCTCCTCTCAGTTTAAAGCTGGAGCTCGAACTTCTATTCAAGAAATTAGAGAAAGTAATCAATTTGAACAATTAGTAAACAGCTAGTCAATAAGAGGTGTGCCTTACCAGATCAGAATCACTGATCTAAGCCATCTTGTTGCATCACAATCTCTATGTTTACGGCCATTGATGGCCACGTAATTATAATCATGTCTTACTCCTTTTATATTTGGACAATCACGTGCTCAGTTAGACATTCTCAGCCTGGTATTGTATAGAGTTATGCACTACATCGTGTTTATCTGCTACATAAAATGTCAATGAAATGCATTGGCATTTGTGCCATTCATTGTGTATGAGTAAGAAATAAGAAAACGTTTCCTCTTATTTGAGATTTCAGTCAGCAGGGCCTGTAAACAACTTTTCAACATCTTCAATCTGTGACAATAGCAGGACCCTTACAGAAACTATGAGATGCAAAGAGTGCACAGAGTCATTAAATGGTACATTTGTACTGTACATTAGATGCACCGCAACTCAGAGTTGAAATCATGTGCAACAGAAAAAAAAAGAGTGAGTGACTGAATGAAGTGACTGAAACAAGTTTACATTGTGTTTGGCATATGGGTGCAGAGAAGGAGATCCATCACTGAGTGTTTACCGGCCTTCATGGGCAGCATTTGGCTCGTGGCCAACTTTCCACTGAGGTGCTGTGGACAGACACCCATCCCTGCACACCCCCGCACACACACCCACGCAGAAATGCCACTACCGTCATGTACACAAACGAGCACATGTGTACACAGTTGAATTTGAGCCTGCAGAGCATGAGCCTTCTAGGCAGGGTATCGAAGGAATCAACAAACATCTTTTTCTTTTTTCTGAAGACACATGCTGGTTGTTAAATTACAGTGAACTGATCTACAACAAGGTGAAAGATGTAAACTTGCAATGCATGCCTGTAAATTTCATTGTTTTTCTTTTCAACTATATTTTCAAACATTCCTAATGGATATGTGTAGTAACTCTGAATTTTAGTAGTGTCCTTGCTTATAGGTAGCTACAGTGTACTGTAAACAATATGAAGCTTGGTTTAGCATTTTCCTTTCCGCTTTGCTTGTTGGTAAATAGCAGAAATGGCTCTCCGGAAACACCTGACAGTAATGCAATGTGTTCAAACAAGACACTGAATGAAGGTACATGTCTAAATATATTACATTTGTATACAGAGTAGGACAATTAGACATCTTTATTAATTGACAAAAAATATTTAAAACATTTACTTTTCAATAGGCAATTTCCCACATTCTAAAACCGCATCATTCAAATATTTACTTCCTTTTCACTCGGTCCTACCTACCCACCGAGTCAAATAATAATAACAACATTAATTTTTAAAAATTGATTCACCAAAGAGTCGCTACAATTCAGAATCTATATAAAATGTCTCAAAAATCTATTTATATGAATAAAGCCCATGTTTGCTTGCCTTAATTTTGTAGCTCTGCAGGATGTCCTGATGTCACCACGCAGGCGGTACTGGATGAATGTATTTATGCGAGGAAAGCACGAATACAGAGGAAACTACAAAAATAAAAGATAGAAAGATTCAACCGGTCCAGTCTTCGTTGAGGGTAAACACTTGGACATATTTTGGTTTTTACCAAATGCCTGGAAAGACCGAGTTAGACGTGAGCTTCACCGCGTTCCACATCAGAGCTAAGCTACATCGGAGCTAAGCTATAAGCTACATCGGAGCTAAGCTACACGGAGCTAAGCTACACCGGAGCTAAGCTACATCGGAGCTAAGTTACATTGGAGCTAAGGCTGTGCGATTGATCAGAAATGGGCTCGGACGACAACGTCGACATTTGGCTTAAACTAGTCGACTTCCACTCCCTTGTTTTTGTATCCACGGCCAACATGAATACTATTAAAGCTGCAGTGTGCACCTGTTGTAAAGAATATGTTTTGTTACATAGTTGACAAATCACCATGTAGTGACAGTATGTGTTGATACAGATAATATATGAAAACATCAATATTCCCCACCTCCAAACAACCATTCAGAGCAAGGAGGAGGAGGAATATTGTCACTCAATGTCATGTACTTTCTGTTAAATGTGCTAATGGCAGATAAACTACTTACCTTTCCGTGAAACCCGCCTATTCCCAGTCATCGATGGATCTGCCTTGTTCTTCTTCTTCTTTCTGGCAACGTTCGAAAGTAACGTTTAGATGTGCATTATCGCCATCTACTGGAATGAAGTGTGGATCGGAATGCTAAATAGATATGGATTATAAAACTGACAAAAAAATTCGTCTTCTTGAGGTATTTTAATCAAAAGCAATAGGATTCAGAAGTAGAATGTTTGTCCAAAATGTCTTGTGTATTCATCTGTAATTTATTGCCTTGTGATCTACGTACCAGTGTGCTTCTCTCAATAGAATATTTGGAACAAAACAATAAAAAAATTTTCAGTGTCTCATCTTGAAAATAAAAATTTGCCTGAGCATTCACAACATGATCTGCTGGAGTAGCAGAGAGCAGAGGGGGAATAAAAGTTACACACTGCAGCTATAAGGAGTGATTATCCGACATGTTGGGGAATTTTGCACGTTTGTACAATTCTTCACTAAATAACTACAAATAGTGTTTCCAGAACAGGCACGGATGAAAATGACAAATAATGCCTCAGATGAATATGAATGAGTTATGAATTGCAAGTTTTAAGGGTGAGATGCTAGGATGAGATGTGGCACACATCTTTAAAACTGAAAGTTGTCCCAAAATGCAAAAAACTAGCAGGACATTTATTGGACTGCTCCTGTTTTTGAAGTGCATATTTTCCTCTAATGTTTGTGGGAATCATGCTAAAGAAAAATGGGGTCATGCCTGGAACAGCCAGGTAGCTCAGAATAATTGGTTTGTGTTTGTTCAGTACATGCCAGGAAAAACGGAGCCCGTCCACCTTGGGAGAGTGTTCTAGCAAACCTGAAGTTAGCTTTCGTGCCGATATCTGGCCCACATGAGAAAAAGCCCAAGAGAGCTGACTGCTTACTTTCATTTCTTCACCGTCAGTTTACGTGTTTTGCTAAATGGGTGGAATGCTGCAGGGAGCTGAGGCCCAGAAACATTTCCTTAGACTTTATTCACTTGTCAGGGAAACAGGAGGTCATGGGTCAGTTGCTTCACAGCAATTTTCCAGATGAAACAAAAACATAAAAAGGAGTTTGTGGATTGGGTTATTTAGAAACATCTGAAAACATGTAGCATTAAAGAAACTTATTGATGACTAGAACTATTTTTCTCATCTTTCTCTCTACAGAATATTTAACAAATCATCATCCTAATCTTCACTTCTCTCACATGAACTAAAGATTAGGGTGATGGCAAGGAGGCCTTCCAACTTCAAACACTTGGTGTGGACAAAATAGTAGTAGAAACATACAAAAAGCCCTTCATCAATTAGAAGTGATTAATTGCTGTAATACGAACAAACTTATAATAATAGAGAAGGAAGCAAGTTATTCTCATTTTTGTAAAATAATACTGTAAATTATAACAGGATTTCTTTCAGTTTTAAACTTTTCTGTTATTTAGCGTTCTACTTAGCCTTCAAAGACATCTGTGATGGATTAAATACCATTTCATTAACTGCAAAAAGGACAACATTTCCTCATTGTAAGTCAGAATCTGTATCCAACGGCAAGATCAGAGTATAAGGTGTAATAAGCAACTGTGTTGACAGGCCACTTTCTTCTAAAAGAGTGTAAATATGATGTAGGAGTTTAGATGCATAGGGAGGGCTGAACACACAGAGGACCATAAAGTACTCTCTGTTGGTCTTTGAAATGCTAAACACAAACTGTTTTTGGGGTAAAAACCTGAGGGAACATTTAGTGTAGGACTCGGAATCAGCCAGCAGCTGTTGGCTTTCCGCCGGTCAACTTTCCTTTTCTCAGGCCAGTAACTACAAACTTCAGCAGACCTGCATAAAAGTCAGCTTTTCTCAATCACACGTCAGGCCGTTGACTGAAAAACATGCTTTTTCTTTGAGTTTAAAAGACGGAAATTGCAGTTTCACGTTGGCTGACCTATGCAAAAGGAAAAAAAACAACAAAAAAAGCGGGCAGAAAAAAAAAAGAAAAACACAAAGATAGACAAGCATGCTGGCACTGAACCAGAAAAAACTCCAGAGAGATGACAGTGGAATCTGCAGCCTGGTTCCATCTCTGTCCAATGACTTTACATTTCACATGGCTGCTGCTCATCTCTTCACTCTGACAGCCTCTTTATTCTCCCAGTTCCTTTGTAACTTTTATTTGGGACAGAGGCTTTTAAGCTGCCATGCATCCCCCGCTGTTTGTATCATTTATCCTGGTTGCCATCACAGATCACGGCGCTGCCATAAGTTCTGCTGTTCTTGGACCAGAGAATAGGAGGAAGTAATCCATAAAATGTGTGGTCCCTCAAGAGGACACGGGCAGATTTAGGCTTCATTTACAAACTCTCACTCTGGGCTCTTGTTCCCTCCTTTGTCAGAAACCTTTTTTAATGAGAAACACCAACTCGGTTTAAAACCCAAACAAAGACTTTTAAGGAAAACCCCTAATAGGGAATATAAAGCATCTACAACCTTCATTTTTTATTGTCCTTTAACTATGAAGGAAGGTATTCAAAATTTCTGATTAAAATCAATGGGAAGACAGTTGTGTAGACGGACACCAGACTAGAGAACTACTTAGTCTTTCCAGTTGCTGTTTGACGTCATTCAATTGGGAAAAAGCAGTCTAATGTAAACTGACAGCTACACCTCACTACCAGCTTAAAGTTTGTATTTGGTTAAGGCTCAGCACTGTAAACATGGGGGGAAAAAATTATAGTGTCTTGGAAAAGTTCATTGCCCATGAACGTCTTCAAATTTAGTCAAGTCACAATCTGTAAGGATTTATCTAGGATACGTTTTTGATACACCGACAAGGTTTTCTTCCAGGATCGCCCTGTGTTTAGCCTCATCTACCTCCACTATTTAGCATATTTTAGTAAACATTTCATTAAATTTCTTCCCTTTCAAAACAGTTATTTTTTCAGATCTGCAAAAATGTTAAAAGAATGTTTTTTAGAGGTGCCTTTGAAAAGTTATCTTACTATTAACTGAAACATTATTAATTCGTCTTCAGTCCAACTTTATTTTCAATATGTATGGTACATATTAAAAGCTTAAACCTTAAACTACTCTTAATGTGCTTTCATTTTGTAAAGCACTTAGTACTTTTTCTGAAATGTGCTATGAAAGTAAGCTTGCCTTACATTTTCATAATGTTTTTTCTTCTTGTTTCACCTCGTTAGTCCAACTAGTTTGGTCTTAAATATGATAAATAAATGGATACTTTCACCTGTCTTTTTTCACCTTAGTAATGTTCCACTTTACAATGCATACTCCCAATCCTACATATGGACAGTATGGGAATTCCTCTGAAATTCATCAAGATTATCGATGATCTCCTATTGGCCAGTCGTGTAAAACTTTGACCTTCCAGCAGGACAACAACTCCTGAAGTACAGTGGAGTGTTTTAGAAAAGCGTATGTGTTAGAATGGCCTACTCAAAGTCCCAACTTGCATCTAATTGTAAACCTGTAAGAAAAATTGACAGTCCAGACATGGATATCAAACTCAATTTACCTGAGTTTGAGAACATTTCCAAAGAATACTGGAAAAAACATTTCTGGAGAACAGAGATGAGCTCTACAAATTATTGGCTTAAACTTTGTAAATTGATAAATTGTAGAAAAGAAAATAAGTACTTTTGCAGATGACATAAGATTTAAATGCAAAATTGCCTGCATAATTTGTGATACCATTGTAGTCCCCATGTGACTAGGCTTAAAAATGGAATCAAGAGAAAGTGTAAAGCAATATAAGACTTACAAGACAAATGTTCAACATTTCCAGAATTGATTATGTATTTCTATTTGATTCAGCACCATAAACCCTTACAAATGTATTTTTTTTCTTTAGCTGCATCCACCTTGCCTCTCTGTCGGTCAAGGGCTTTAAAAGGTTAAAACAGTTCAACTGCAATGAGAGAAGTAAGTCATGCAGTAGTTTTTCTATAAAACCTGTTTATGCTGGAGGTTCCCAGATATAATGAGGACTAAGTTTTTATGTTAGACAGCTACTGGGTACATGGATGGTAATTTGTCTCATTGTGTAGACTACGGATGAAAAAGCAGCCACAAAAGCATGGTTACCATAATAAAAGCAAGGATAAATGAAACAAGCAAAATGAAAACCATATGCTAATAGCTATTTGCAGATGGATTCAGAGTTGAGCAATCTGTATTATTTCCTCCATGTGCCAGAATATAGGTGAGAAGTTTCTGCTTCTACACTGTGCAGACTTTGTTACATCTTTCTATAAAATATGAACCAGGACAAAAATAAATATGAAAATGAATACCAGATGGAATTTTAAATCAGCTAAATCGGCAGATAAATTGGTTCTGCCATCGTCCGACATGAATCAAGAATGCATGGAGTTGCTCTGGCATTGTGCTCTCCATGCTTACTCATTATAGTCGCCCTATACATTATCTTCAGTCAGTGACAGTGATAAACAACACTCCTCATTACATTACCTTAGCTTTTCACTTTTACTTTGCTGACAGTGTAACTTTCAAATCTACTGAGAATACAAAGGAGCATAATAAAAGTCCAGTTATGATAGCGCAAGTCTTTTGATTAGATTATGGCAAAACTAGCTACAATTCAATTTCATTGACAAAACAGGCAAACTAATGTTGCACTCTAAAGTTTTTTTCATAAAAAATATTTTGATGAACTTTTTGTTTTTTGCTGTGAAATTTTATACAGGCCAAACCAAAGATGTGTCACATATCTTCATAATTAAATTGCGCAATAATGAAGTTATCGTTGTACAATGGGTGTTTCTCCAGAGGTTTCTACAGAGGTATGATAAACAGTTACTACATCTATGTCCAATTACATGAGAAGATAAAACATGTTGGAAGTGGCTCAGATATGACAATGGAAACTTTAAGAAACACATCTCCAGTTAAGTTTCAGAAAATCATCAAATAGTTGTACTTTGTACATAATAACGTTTACTGAAGAGCGATTCAGATGAAGTCTGCACAATTCTCCTGGTACCACAAGGGATGTCTGAGAACAAGCCGAGAAGGTTGAATAACACGGGATGAAATGAAGCTGTCATGGTGTCTTTTTCACTGCCAGCATCATTGTGGAAGGCGAAAACCCTTGAAGGCCCTTCTCCACAGCCTTGGCCTTAACCACCTTGTACAAGTCTGCATTTGCACACAAACAGTTTGATTGGGAGCAGACAGCATTTGTTGATTGGCCGATGGACTTACATCGCTGGATGAGTGAAAATGATCCTTGGAAAACCCTCAAGGAACATCTCAGTCACCATTTTCATTCCGTGATGAGACCATATTGGCTGCTGAGACGGCGAGCTGCAGACCAATAATCCCACTGTGAAACCTTTATGTCCAAACCCTTTTATCAATGGTGGAGGAAGAGTGAATTCACCATAAACTGGAGCAGGCATCCCGCAATGAACAAACATTTTGAGGCATTTATGAGAAACTGCCTGCCTGAGGATAAATATGCTAAATAACAGCTACACTCCTGCACATATTCATACTCACATAGTGAGGAACCCACAATGCCAATGGAAAGACACACAACTTGGCTAGAACTGAACCAAACATTAACCAGCTAGAGTGAGACTTGACTATGGAAAAGAGGCTTCAGATTGCAGAACACACAGATTTCTTAGATCAACTAAATTATGTGTAAAGGAACAAAAATGATCAAGAGTGTTGTGTTGTCAGAGATTCCCAAATCCAAAATTGCATGTCAGAACACCTTGATCACCAAACTGGTATTTCGAGTAAATTGTAGAATTGACACTTTGTTTTCCATTGGCTGCAAGTTCCTACAGAACACTTTACATAAATTCCTACCCTTTGGACTTTTTCCTCTTGTAATTTCCCTGTTGTCATTTTCCTATCTCTTTATGCACAGTGTTTTGAAAATTTGGGGACTTCCTTGTTGTTTAATGTCTGCTCCCTGCAGGTCTGCAGTGCTTGCCCGGCTGCATGGACAGAGCCGCACCCAGGAGCTCAGCTGTGGCCTGTAACCCTCATTAGCCACTGCGTAGAGTCTGGAGAAAAGGTCATTTGATGTCTAATCATTTTTGTAGTTGATTCTTGCTAGAAACAATAAATATTTTTTAATTTCTGTATTTCTGTTTACCTTGATGCAGTGCTTTCGGTAGAAAAAATGAAGTGGAAGTACTCTGAAAATTTTAGAAATATAGGACACAAACGTGGGATATTTTTACATAGATTTGTCTAAATATGAATAGTTCTGACGTATAGAAATTACATAGAATTACTGAACAAAACCAGTTGACGTAGAAAAAATAAATATGTAAAATAAAAGCTTTTAGATTTCAGTATGCTCGTTATTTTTACAGTAATATATATATATCTCTTGTCAGAATTGCTTTATGTGATTACGGTGGCAATGGTGGTAGGCATTCGTCCCGCAATTGGTAGGTTGCCGGTTCATTCCCAGCTCCACCTGCCTCTGTTGTTGTGTATTTGGGCAAGATGCTTCACCTGCCTTACCTGCTGGTGATGGTGATACGTCGATGGTATTCTGAAACATGTCCCAGTATGCATAGGGTAACATTTAAAAGTGCTGGTCTACTTATAGCACTGCCTGGATGACCCATTGAGTGGTTTTTGAGAATTTTTTTGATATGAGACATTCCCTTCTTTCCACTTTGTGATCTAAATCACTCAGGTTGGCACCAAAAACAGCGTCTTCCAGACATCTGTCCATGAGGTCC
Source organism: Phalloptychus januarius (assembly GCA_902982915.1). Classification (NCBI taxonomy): domain Eukaryota; kingdom Metazoa; phylum Chordata; class Actinopteri; order Cyprinodontiformes; family Poeciliidae; genus Phalloptychus; species Phalloptychus januarius. Next base: position 12,994,325 of record CADWAE010000471.1, on the reverse strand, counting down.
ACCTACCCACCCAAAATATCACTGAACCGCAAAAATCAACCAACATTTTTGGTTGTTTTATCTGACATTGTTCACTCATAATTGACAACATGGTCTGAAACCATCATACAACTCGATTTCACAGACATAACTTGTTGTTTTTAAACTTATAGACGCTCCAGAATATCTGCCACGCTGAGGAGGAAATACAACAGGACTTGCAAACTCCAACACAGAAATGATTCAAACTGGAGACCTTCTTGTTTTGAGTTTACTGCGCTCACCACTATTCCACCATGCAGCCACTGGTATGTACACAAAAGTAACTCATTTTCCACTAGTCCACCCTAGGTTTCATCGTATTATGCTTCCACACCACAGTTATGCAATCTCACCATCCCAGTCGCAAAATGCAGCGTTCCACTCAAGAGAGGAAAAAATTATGAAACTAAGAAGTTTAAAACTGATGCCGGCAACGTTTTAAACATTTCACTTGCTCCTCATGTTTTCCCTTAATTCATTTTCTTTATGTCCGTGTATAAAGTTACCTCCCCGTTGTAAGTCAAACACAGTGTTTACTCGATTGCCATGGAAATGGGCACAAATAGAATACCATCAGTTAGCAGCAGCTCAGCTGAAGCATTTGCCTGGATTAATCTGACATAAAGGCAGCGCTTTGTTGGTAATAGAAATTTCTTTGGCGCTGTTCAAGCAGAGCAGCCTCAAATTGAGGACATGTGTTTAATTTACCATGAAACCCAAGATTTCCTTCTTGTGTCTTAAAGCATGAAATTGAACTAATTAAATTTTAGAATTCACAGATCTAATGTCCGTCATCTTCTTTTATCGCCGTGAGCCCAGTTTCCTCCCCTGTGTTAAGCAAAACAGATTTGGTTTGTTTTAAATCAGGTATGTGTGCCCGAGGATACGCTGAACATTAGCCCGTGTCAGGAGTGTTTATGGGAGCCTGGTGCATACGCAGACACTCCGCACCAACACATCCACGATACCCATTAAAGGCAAAGAGAGCGGAGACGTGTCATTGCTGAAACACGCACTTACTGTAAGTTGTGGTTTGAATTACAGCAGCCTCAAATAAAGTAATAAGTTATTAGCATGTCTGAAATAAATCAAAGCTGTGAGGAGGAGAAGGTCATAACTTCAAACACCAGATAACAGACTGAAAATATGATCAACCAATTTTTTTTAGACATGTAAATTTACATTTGCAGAGAGTTCATCAAGTGTTGACCACATTACACAAAAATAAATTTTATCTGCATTCAAATAAATATACATAAGTAAGAAAAAACAGAATGATCCCACTGGCTGACATCCAGTGCGATAAACTTCACTTGTGACAATAATGCATGAGAATAATTAAATCCTGCATTCAAACAAGGAACAGAAGATTATTCAGATGTCTACTTGCAATTCAGAAACATTAGCCATTGCCTTTAGGAGGCGCTTAACTTGTAAATCGTGATTTCCAGGTTCCTGAGCTTGTAACGATTTGACAAGTCTCATTAATTCAAAGATATCTCCCGGTCATGTTCATAGATGACTGGAACTGACACAGATTGTACAAATACAATGTAATAAAAAAAAGCTTGTCAACATAAGTGTGATTGACGGACCCTGGTCCTGGCTCTGACTGGTTGTTTCTGACCAAGTGGTGTATTTCTGCAGATGGCAGTGGGACTACACTGTAATCGATTTATTTCAGGATATCTGACTGCAGGCAGCAGAATATGATTGCAAACACCACTGCTTTAGATTTTAATTGGCAAATAAATTGAACAACATCGCCAGCTTGTTTCCATTGTGCAATCATGTAGAATTTTGTTTTGGTCTTCTGATTGTGAATGTGTAAAAATTTATGACAGTAAAATTTTGTCAGTATGTAGGAAATCTAGGGAAGGAATGCAAACTTTTGCATTTCCCTTTCTTCCTGTTCATATATTTACAGTCTAACTCTTTTTTTTGTTTGTTTTATAAATTATACTTTGAGTTCAGATATGGGGTCAAATTTCTCAAGTTCTGCACTATGTTGCTGAAACATTTCTTTAGGTTTGCATTATGCAGAACTTATTCGTGACTCACTGTAACCATTTAATAATTAAGAGGCTGAGATGGCAATTGTTAAAAAATTTAAAAACCCCTTTTTTGCAGAACTTTGCTGTTCTCATTTCCCAGCCACATTGACAGCAATTTCAAATAAAAAAAATCAATCTCAGTGGAAAGGCGAGCAAAAGATACAAAAGTATAAAAAAACTGAAATAAAAAGTATGAGGAGAAACTCTGTTGTACATATAATTTCTTTTAAAACACGTTTTGTTTTCTCCATGTGTTACTGTCACCGACTTCAGCTTTACAACATAATATCTTGGAGTTTGAAAAATTAAAGATTTCTGGCTTTAATATTTTAACTTAGCTCTCATCCTCCATGGATTAAGAAAAAAAAACTAAAGAAGGAAAAAATGAAAACAAATAAATCAGACTGGATGACCTATGTTTACACAGCGGTATCTGCTGATAGGTTTAATAACTTCCAAAGGCCTGGCTCGTTTCCTGCCTCTGTCTTTGCAGTCACTCGGACTTTCCCCTTCACTTTGCTCTTCCAACACGGTTTCAAGCGGAGAGCTTTATTGTCATATTGTCCATGAGAACGAAAGAAGACTTGGGACCTCTCAGGCAACACAACCCATCAGGCCTTGCTTTTGATCTAATGTGTGCTGGATAAGAAAACTCAGCAGAGCTTGTTATTAGTCAGAGGGATAAGAAAAGGGCTCCTTCCTCTGCACACGCACTCTGGCTGTGCCCTCAGAGGGCAGATAAGCCTTCATACTAACGAACCACTCAGGAATCCAAAGATAAAGTCTATTAAGGGATTGTACGCTCACGGATGGATGTATGAGTGTGTGACCACAGCTGAGTGTGCGTGACGAGCCAAGCCTGCAGCTATATTTGCATGAACATGAGAGCATTTTATATTTTGTTTGTCCTCGCAGCTGAGATCCCACATGCATCGTATTTGACTCTGACAGCGGGCGCGCCATCTGGGAAGAGCACAGCATTTTTAAAGTTTTCTTTAAAAATGCACGTCTTGCAGATTCATGTCACATGGCAGAGGGGTTATGTGAAGTTTTGCTGTCATGTGGAAGGGTGAACTGACACCATTTGATTTAATCAACAACGAGATGGCCAGGTGTACCCTGTTGGAGGTTAATGATTAAGTCGTAAGTGAAGAAATTCATCTGAAACTTTGCTCTGACATCAAATGGATGCCCAAAACTAACAAGAGCTCAGTGTTGGTGTCCATCAACCGGATGGAGCAAAACATGGTGTTTCATAGATTCATGGCTTCATATGGTAATTTGTTGGGCAGTTGCAATGTAACTTGGGAACTCAGTCAGAAACACTGAAATATAATATCATTTGATCTTGAAATAATGCCGCAGAAAGCAAATCTGCAAAAAAGGACATAAATTTAAATTTTTAACAAATGGTACCCAGCATTAAAATTTATTAGAGATGTAACGGTAGTCATAAAATGTAAAAAAATAATTTAGAATGTGATAAACTGTAAACATTAATTTATTTAAATATAATCTGTATGTACTGAACATACTAGACATTTGTGTTGATAATGAATGGGCAAAACATTGATTGTACAACAATGGTTTCTTTCAATTTTTTGTTCTGTATTATAAAAGTGAAAATAGAAAATCCTGAAAATGTAAGTTCAGTGTCTTTAATTTTTTGGATTTTCACAAACTTGACAGCAAGCAAGAGAATTCATCTGCAGTTCGGAACATACTTTGCTTTTTTAGGGACGGTTTGTAACATTTTCGCTACTTTCTATCGATTAGAGAAAAGAGTAAAAAATAAAGAGTAACAGATAAAAAGTGCCCATTATAGAACTGATTTAATTTATTAACAAAGAATAGGCAAGTTTAGCCACTAACTGGACGGATAGATGGAGAACATGAAGAAGCAGCATTCAGCTTCTATGCCCCATAAATCTGGAACAAACTTCCAGAAAACTGCAAAACAGCTTAAACACTGAGTTCCTTTAAATCTAGACTAAAAACCCAGCTGTTAAGAGTTGCTTTTGAAACCTAACAATGAAACATTAATCAATAATCTGATGTGCAAAATGTTGTTGACTGTGTTCTGTCTTTGTATTTTTTGTGTTTTTATGATGTAAAGCACTTAAATGGTTTGTTGCTGAAACGTGCTATACAAATAAAATTTGATTGATTGATAAAGAGATGCAACGAGAAAAACCAGGCTTTGCATACATTTGAGAATGAAACAGGTTTGAATCATTTTGTGCTGTTACAATATTTGGTTAACGCAGTGTAAAGAGATTTACTTGAATGCATCCTACAGGCAGCTCTATTGGGCAATCCCCGCTGGTCAGAGTGACTTGCATGTTGTTACATCTCATATGCTGTGCAGCGTTTTGTACTAGCACAGTACTACAGCCAGCTGGATTTGGATAATAGTTGATTTTTCTCCAGTAACATTTACATTCAGTTTTGATGGTCCAAGGGAGTAGTTCAGTAAAGTGCAGAGTAAAGTCAGTGTTCAATATGTATCCTGACATAAAGCTTTAGCTGTAGCTGGATGAGAAACCTTAATGTCCTAAATAACAATTCACTGATAAATGAGAGTCCTCTTTGTTTTGTTTTTATATCACTTGTTGAACTTGCCTGTGCAATGATCTATTGTGCACTTGGCTCAGAGTTGGAAACAATCTGCATGAGTTTGATGATAAAACATTGCCGGTTCGTTCTATACTTGTGTGAATGTGTGCTGTGCCAGACATTTTCAGGATGAATATATGTATCATTAAGACCCTAATATTTATACTGACAAATACAGCTTAATGTTTTGGAAGTTTTCCTTATCAATAACTTCAAAAGTTTAGTACATATAATTAAAGCTCAATTAACATTAGACAAATTAGTCAATTAGCATACTCATTATGTAATCACCTAGAAGCTGCACTGGGACTGACCTAGCTTTATTACATCTGTTTAATATTATCCTTTAATATTAGATAAACTGTATTTTAATGTGGCAAAATTGTCTAAATAAGCCTCTTCCATTTGCATATTTTTATCTTTTAGTTTGCAGAAAGCAACATCAGAGGAAAATGTGTTAATAAAAACTTTACTCACTGAGATAACATATTTAATTGTGCCCACACTTAAGACACAACAAGGTTTGGATTGCTCTTTGATAAAAATCTGGCAATGAGACTGCAATTTTGTACAATAATTGTAGAAGAATTATTTTTGATGATAATTTTGATTTAAAATAAACAATAAAATAAAAAACATTTACTTCCAATTCACCATGATTAAAAATGAATTATGTTAAATCTTGGTTAGGATTTAACCAATACATCACGAATATCTCATATAGGAGCTAAATTTACTTTTTATCTCCTATAAAACATTCAAACATCGAGATCAACTGCGACGACAGTCACAGAAAACCAGTCCTCTTTTTCTTCTTGATTAATGAAAACCTGCTACAGGCTTAGCTGAGGTCCAGATCGCTGCAGACCTGCTATTATAGAGACCGTCTCATCACAGCAGAATTTTCATTTTAGAGGCTTGTTTCAGCACAGCTAGCAAAACTCTGTTAGGATTACCCAGGCCTAATTAAGATTAATTCTAGCATTTATTCCTCTCCGCTTATTGTATAAATCATGTGTGACAGCTCAGTATTGAGTCTCACTGCAGGACTAGGCGGGTATTACAATTGTGGATTGACACCAGCACACAAGGCCTCCAAAGGCAGGTGGTTTTAGGCTGCAGCGCTTCTGACAGGCTCCATTAGCCAACACTTAACTTTGACAGTAAAGAGTAAGTGCAGACCTGAGGTCCCAACCCCCCCACACCCCCTTCCAGGTTCCTGTTTACCTTTCAGACCACACTGGAAGAGCTTCTCTATCTGACAGGGAAGAAGACTAGAGATTCATAATAACACTACAGAACACCCACAGAGCCAGTGAACACAATGCCAAAGAAAAAAAAGAAAGTAAAATGTCAGAAATAATTTGTTTGCCCAACCATGTCTCTCATATCTGTCGTCAGCTTTCTGGACTCTGGTGATATGCTCACGTGGTTTTAAATGATCTGGTGTTTGTAATCGCAAACCACATTAAAAGCCAGCCACCTGTGGGCTTTAAGTTAACAAGTTAAATCAAACTTTGACCCTTTAGTCTGAGGATGGTCTCTCAGGGCCTTACCTTGCCACGCCACCAATGTTTTATTTGGCTACTGATGTGTTCTGTGAGCCAGACGTATCAGGGAAACTTTCCAGCTGGCCGTTGTGGCAGAACAGTAATCAACACTGGAATGTTTTCAGTCAGCAATGCACAAATAAATGGTTTGAGCATTTTGAAAGAAATTAACTTTATGGCTGGAAAATGCTGGACAAGGAAGACGAAGAACATTGAAAAGGCATTTTTCAAACAATAGGTTATGTACAAGAGTTCATTTAGGGTACCTAAAAAAATCAAACCTAGTTGGAGCATTATCATCACTCCCATTTCCGAACGTTATGTTAATTTATCTTTTGAGATTAAACTCGCAGTACTTTGTCCTCAGACATCAGTTTTCATGGCTAGCCAAACATTCTGAATTAGACTTTGAATGGGCCGTTCAAACACATGAATGTTCTTTGCTAAACCAGTCCTACTGCCAAACTCACACAATAGTAATGCTTGGAGATTGGTGTGACAAATTTGCTTAGTGAGTTGTGACAAGAACGGGTGGACGACATGAGGCTGAGAACCAAATGACAAGATTTCCATCTGCCTGACCATGAAGAGCCCTTAAAACTTTTATAAAGCACTGTACAATGTATGTTTTATTGACAACTAAAGGTCAACATGCCCACTGGTCTCCTAGTAGTTCGGCTACAGTAATTACTACAGGATTTGTAACATCAAAGCAAACATTTCAGTAAAATTGACAAGATTTCCGTCTGCTCCCAGAAGTGTTGAAGATCTGACATTCACCCAACAAAGACAGTATCAATAAATGGTGGCGAATGCAACGCAACAGTAACGTTAAACAAAACATGGTTGTGCAATCCTGCTGCAATAATCCCAATTACATTAGTCTGGGAAGTGTGAGTTGACTTCTTTTGAAGAGGACATATGCAATTGTATATTTCTGTCTCCCTTTATCACCAACACAGGAGCTCATCTCATGGCTCATGACAAGGTTGATACTAAAAGGAGGTTAGTGCTTTTAAACAAACTTCCTCGTGTCAGTGTGACTCTTTGGTTGTCAGCAGAGTCAGCATGTTAGTTAAAAAATTGGATGTGATTTGGCCAACCCAGCACCAGTCTAAAGTAATGCTGCGGTCCAGTATTTCTGTGATATTTTAGCCAGAGCGAGTTGCAGACATTTTATTAAGGCCTCAGGACATTGTGTCAACTTTAGGCACAAATGTAATAAATCTCCTTCAGGGAGGTTAAAACTTAAGCTGGAAGCTATAAAACGTTTGATCATTTGGAAAAGACTCACGGTTTAAAGGGGACCAATTATGCTTCATTGATTAAGTTGGCATAGGTCTGTGGTCTACACAAAACATGTTCATTACATTTTTTTGTGTAAAATCATTTTCGGATAATGAGAGTTCACCTGGGCTGCCCCGTGGCGCAGCTGGTAGAGCTGTTGCCTTGCAGCAAGAAGGTTCTGGGTTCGATTCCCGGCCCCGGTCTTTCTGCATGGAGTTTGCATGTTCTCCCTGTGCATGCGTGGGTTCTCTCTGGGCACTCCGCCTTCCTCTCACAGTCCAAAAACATGACTGTCACGTTAATTGGCCTCTCTAAATTGTCCCTTGGTGTGAGCGTGTGTGTGCATGTTTGTTTGTCCTGTGTGTCTCTGTGTTGCCCTGCGACAGACTGGCTACCTGTCCAGGGTGACCCCGCCTCTTACCCGGAACGTTAGCTGGAGATAGGCACCAGCACCTCCTGACCCCAGTAAGGGACAAGGGAGTATAGAAAATGGATGGATGGATGGATGGATGGGAGAGTTCACCTGGTCAGTTCTGAGCTCCTTTCAGAATGAGACTTTTGAGGGCTACATCACTAATACACAAATAAGCGACTGCTTGCTGCTTTTAACGTTTACGCTCTCACTTTGCACATGTGAAAATGGCTAAAGATCTTAAAAAGTTGAGAAGGCCTCACACACCCTGATTACAGCAAATAATGTAATTCAATAATTAAATGAATTAGATTTCCAGCATCTGTTACCAACCACTCCATACTCAACAACTCACACTAAATGTGAAGCCATACCACATGCAGTTCTGAAATGTCAGTTTTTCAGTAGCTGGCACACAACAAAATGCAAAAGTTTCACTGAGCTAGCAGACAGGACAGGTTTTCTGGGTGTTGTTTTGTTTTAACATCCCTATTTTCCAGTTCTGACCTGGCGTTTATTATGGCTGTAGGCCCTTTTTAATTTGTTTGAGCTCTGCAGAGCAGCCCTCCTTTTAGGAAGTTGGAACAACAGGCAACAGTAACTTCACTTTCCTTCCTCAGATATTTTATTTAGAGGGAATCCAGAGAGAAACTTTTTGTTCAGGGCTTTAAATCAAACTTGAGGGGACTTACCAAGATTACTCATGAAAATTTCTCACCATTGTACAAATTGCTTTCCAGTCCAGTCAAGTTATTTATTACAATGTTTGACAATCAAGCGCAAGTCCATGCTGGAGATGTGACTGTCTAGGAGGGCTAATCAGTTCATTCAGAGACGCTATCCTTGCAGTCTTGCTGTGGTGGCATTAGCTGGGTGCCATCCAAGTTGCATCACAGAAGCACTTAGAAGAAGTGCCGTCTCTGCTGCCTCATTAGTTGGTGCAGTGGCTGCTGTCAACATCACCATTGTGGGCTTCAAAGCACAGGCTCCAGCTTGTGAGCCGTCCAAATATTTCTTTCATGAAAGCCTCATCAAAACAGCGCTTTCATCACTAAAAAAGGTCAGCGAGAGTGAGAGAGCATGAGGAGGAAAAGAAGGAAGAACTGAAATCCGTTGAGGCTGAGTCAATGGCAGTCAGTGGAGCCCTTTGGGGAGAGCACGCCATAGAGAGATCGAGAGGAACAAGAACCAGGAATGAACGTTGTCTTTTCATCTGTCTTTACTTACTGATGTAGCACAAGTTGAGTTGAATCTTTCCAGCAGTTCCTTTGGCCACATTAAAGGGTCAGTTTTATGTGAAATCAACTTGTTTGAGTTTTATAGAATGTTATAATGTTATTCCTTCATGAAAAACAAACCTGAAGTATTCTTTTAATTCTTTAATGCATGTTTGCAAAATCCTTGAATCTCCCGTGGCAACCATTCATCTGTCCAAAACGCCTGAGTGGACAAATCTCTTCCTTGAAGCTGCAGCATCCAAGCTTCTGTTTCAAAGAGCAGCGCTCCCCTTCGACTCCCCCACTCAGTTCCTTCAGACTAGCCAGTAGCAATTAGCAAACATCTGGTGGAACTGTGCGTCTGCTGAGCTCATTAAACGAGCTACTTCTCAGTGGAACAAGTAAAAATGTTGTTAAAGGGTAAATACAGGAGTGGTGTTGTCATCACTTCCTGGAGTGTCAGAAGGAGCAAGAGTTTCTTAAAGAGACAGAGGCCCACAGCATTAAATATCTTTTAAGTCATATTTGATAAATATAACATGTTTATAACAACAGCATATAGCATAGTTACTTCATTATGCTATAAAATACTGTGGAACTGGAAAACATGACGATGTAGATATTTGGAGCTGAATCAAGTTTGTCTTATTTTGTGACAAATCCCATTGCTTTAAAATTATTTTTGAACAGATTCTCTCTTTAGATCTCATGTAAAGTTGATAAATCTAACTTTTCAAAAAGAGTGATCAGTTAAACTGATTATTCAAAACAATAATTATTTTGCAGGGCAGAATTAACCTTCTTTGCCAGAGCTGAATAAGAGGACCACAGACATTCCAGCAGATTAATCCATAGCCTGGGTTTTCAAGCTGACATATCACCAAGCATGCTTGCTGCTCCATATGTCTCAATAAGGAGGCAGAGAGTGAAGTTTGCGGTTGTTCAAATGTTGCATAACACATATGTGGGGCTGATCTGTATTTCAGACTAATCTTCTAGTGACAAAGACGATGGTGGTCGTGGTTTGTCTGCAGAAATTCTAGTCAAAATACAACTGTCTGTTGTCTGAGAATAAGAGTACACCATGAAATAAAAGAAAATTATTCTAGAAAGTGATAGAAAATGCTAGATTGATTCAGATATCGCAGTCTGTGCTTTATGCCATACTGAGTAGAAGACCTTATATGGGTTTTACACAGGAAATAACCTTTTTTATTTACTCTTTTCTTCCCATTTTGATTGTGTGGCTTGAAATTAAGCTGCGACGGCATAAAACCAAAAAAAAACCTTTTAACCCTCCATTAACACTGAGGATGTTACACATTGAAATACTCAGAATAAATTCACAGAGAAACACCAATCATTCCATTGTCTTGCACATGCTTCAGTTGTCCAATGCTCTTCAATTCTGTGCTGGATTCACAAAACAGAATATATTTAATAAATACAAGCAGACACAAACCAATCAGATCTATCAAGTCCAGCAGATGTGGTCCATTTTTATCTATGCATGTGTTGGTTCAATTTTCCAGGGGAAAACTGTGTTGAAAAACATCACCTCTTCAGCTTCTTTCAGAATTACCAAAAGTCATTTGGTGAGTCTCGAAACCTCAATCTAACATTGAAATGGTCGACCGTATGCAGTCTCCAATCATTTAGGACGTAGTACAACAAGTACAACCGTGGAACATCACTGCTTGACTTTATGTTCATGTTTCAATACAGAAGAAATTCTTCAGGCCTTTCAGCACCTCCTCCACTGCATGGCTTCTGGTCAAGGAGGAGGACTTACAGACACGGACTCCACACACGTCATGAGTATGGCAACACTGCTTATAACCCTAACCACCACGACTCCTGTTAATAAGGACTGGCCTTTGTTATTAAATTTGACCTTTGACAACAGGACACATTGAACCTTTATGGTGCAGGTATTTGCCATAAGCTCAATACACTTTGACATTTTGATGAAATCATCTCGTCCGTCTCCAGACATTCCTTCCACAAGTATTTCTTCATCATTAGTCATTCTTCATCACATGTGGTGGACTTCATTGTTTAACCATTTTTCTTGTATTTCTAGAAAAAAGATATATACACCTCAAACCTTGATTTAAGAAGAAGAACAAAACATCTTCCTCACGTTTCATCCCCACAGTCTTCATCATAGCGATCCAATAGGAGACTGGACTCAGATGAGCAAGCGACACTGTCAACACAATCAGCCCAGACAGAGAGAAGACCGTGTGTCATCAGAGGAGGACTTGAGGTTATCATAATTTAACATTCTCTGCTCTCTTGTTTCTCTATCTCTGAGTTTATCTTTGTGGCTTCCCTCTTTCTGGGCTCGCTGGCTTTCTTCTGCCTCATTGTGAAAAAGCAGGAGGCGCTTTTGTCCAGCCGCTGTTATCTCTTAACGTCAGTCAAAGAAGAAAGAAACCTCTAGCTACACTTTTTAAGAAATGTTCATGGAGTCAACTTAAGATTCATCACCGGAATTGAAAGAAGAGGTTTTGTCCTCAGCATAAACAATAACAATGGAAACTAGCATTTGGCACAACATTTGTCCAGTAAAGAATGTACATTTCTGAGCAGCTCTGTGCATCAAAGCACGATAACAGAGACATTACGTAGCTCGCCATTTTTACCAAGAGGCACAGATAACAGAGCTGTCAGTGGATACAACTTAACACTGGAAACATGTTGCAGAGCAGCCGTCATTACACTGCGGCCCTGAAAAGCACATGTCTCTGCTGGCGGCTAATAAATCAGCAGAGTCGCTGTTTTTATGTGGGCTCCTTTACCATAGGTCTTTATCTTTGGTATTTAACCACTGTGCACTGAATGGACTCAGGTTGTAAAACGAGTCTGATAAATGTCACTAAGGTCACTGTAGTAATTTTGTTGAAGCCACTGTAGAGCTTCTGCCTTCAGCTGCCATGAAATAAATCAATCAGTGGACGAATGGAAGCCTGAACCTCAAAAATCATAAATTAACATTTCTTTTCAATTTGACAAGCTTCTTCCAGATATAATCACTGATTGAACTGTTGAATAAAAAAAAATCACTTAGTCTGACAACCTGTAATAACCTGAAGTAAAGCAGCACATACTTCCCTCAGCTACAGAAATGGCGAAGAATGTTTCCAGGAATGGCTGGCCAACCAAAATTACTCCAAGAGTGCAATGGCGACTCATGAAGGAGTTCGCAGAAGAAATCGGAACAATAACGACGACATTTACTGACTCATTTACATCAGTTAACGTTCAAGATTTAACAATATGAGAAAGAGTGCAACATTTCCATGGATAAAACCGCAGCTCGCAGAAATAAACCCCACAAAAGCCTGTTTGTATAAAATGTCCTCAGAAAACATCTTAATGGTCTCCAAGAGTTTGGGGAAATTTTGTGGACTGGCAAGAGAAACTCTTTGGAAGGTGTCCCATTAAAACACAGCGTTTTAGAAAAACAATAACGTAACGACGGTAGAATGGATTTGGCAGCTTGATGTTCTGTGGTAGTTCTGCTGCTTTAAGACATGAGGAAAGTGAACTAATTGAACTTTTATTTCTGCTCTGTAGCAGAAAAGTAAGGAGAATGTCTGGCTATCAGCTTGTGAGCTGAAGCTCCGTTTTTATTTGGTGTTGCTGCAGAACAGTGATATTAACCAATCAACAAGAAAAGAAAAATTTTGAAGTTGCCAAATCCAGAATTAGATCCAAGTAAGATGCTGTGGTTTTACATTTAACCACTCATTCATGGTTGAAAACTCTTCAGTGTAGCTGAATTAATACAATTCTGCAAAAAGACTGGGCCATAATTCCTCCTCTATCATGGTACAAGAGACAAACACAACAGGGCAGTTGCCAAGAGTAACACAACCAGTTGGTTTGATTAGCTTTTTCCCTTAATAAATAAAATCACCATGACATTTTTTAACTTGCTCTTGTGCTAAGAAATTAAAGTTAGTGATGATTAAAGCTATGTGACAAATAGTCACCATTGCATTTCACATGTTGTTGTGAGAACAGATTGGCCAACAAGAACAACTTTCCGATTTTTTTTCCTACCAACACCCTGAACTTTGAAAGGTTTCTCTTAAATCAGAATCATATTCAACCATTATGTGATAGTTTACACATGTTTTTTGTCATTGCACTCTCATTTGTGTAAGTGTATTAATGAAAAATAAAATTAAAATCACACAGATGCCTGAATCTAGTGTGCTAATCGATGAGAGAATAACATCGATTAGGTAGACTCACATAAGTGTCGATTAACTTAATTCACAGATAAAATAAGAAAATCTGTCCTCAGATGAAACGGCCTTTAAACTATTAACATTTCTTTGGATTTGCCTCTAAAACATTTCTCTAAACCATATTGGGAACATGATAGTTTATACCTCTTATGCCTCCAGTCCTCTTTACCGTTGCTACATTTGCAGATAGAGTGAAGAGAATATTCCCTGCTTGGGATTTACCTATTCCTCCAGAAGCGTCTGATCTCTGTGAAGAACTAGCGCTTCATCCTTTTTTCTTTTTTTGCTTTACTGCTAGGTTAATAGCCCTGAGCCCGAGAGAGTAACACGACTCTCTTGTTTCGTTCTTATCACCATACAGGGAGAAATTCAAGACTCACTGCCACATTCACATCCACAGAGGATTTGTGGTCAGTGGGCCCGTCCTTTCTCTCTCCTTGCATAAGCTAACAGCTGACCAAGCTGATTGCCACACAATTGTGCTTGTCTTCCTGAGACTTCAAATTAAAAAAATCATAAAAAATGTCTGTTTCAATTGTGATCTATTATTAATGTAGAAAGTAACATAATGGACACAGACAGACATTTTTAAATGGTGATTTGAGTTTTTAAAGCTATCCAAACCATCTGGGCTGTATGTGAAAACATAGCTGCTCCCTAAACCTACTAATTGGTTTTGCCACCTTAAGTAATGATATTTTTTAGCACATACTTGGAAGGATTTGTGTTTTTTCTCACATTCTCTGAGTCCCCCATTAAATTTTAGTCCCAAAATAAAGCCTTTGAGATTTTCTTACATTTTAAAATCAACTTCAGATGTTGTTTTAATTCTAACAGTGACAAATTCACATAAAATGTTCCACCTTTCACAGATTTAACCAAAAGCGAGAGAAGCTGGAGATGAAAATTTGATCAGATGGCCGGGGAGTGTCAGGCTCCAGGCCATGAATTTGAAAGACTCAAAACTTCCCTGACAACATAAAAATGTCACATCATGCGCACACAAAGTTCATGTTCAAAGTGCTGTTCTGCAATATTGCAATATGTGTTGTGACCTTCTTCTAGTCTGTGGCGTTGCATCAGGGTCGGCTGATGTAAGCTGGTGAACACAAAGGAAATCACACAAGTTGCATTCATTCCAGCTCTCTCTTCCTTGACATTGCACCGTTACTGCGTGGAGGCTGCACTGCTGCCTCTGCTCTTCCTCTGGTGTTATCCATGATAACCCTCACACACACCTCAACAAACATCTGCCCAGTTCCAGAACCGATGCAATGCTGCATCCTCTGCAATATAGGATTTTTATTTTTTTTCTCAAGGTGGAAGTAGGAGAAGGATCAAGTCAGACTCATCAGTGTAGTAAAGAATCAATGTCAAATGTTGCTACACACCTGAAAAATGGCCACATCTTAACTGAAACAACAGATTAATTTAATGCTACATGTAACAGGAGTCACACCTGACAAAGAATTTAACTTTTTTCTCATCAGTTCACAAAAGATTTTCCCAACAAGATGATGTTTGGCAAATGTGTGATGGATGCTTGTTTTCTTCCTAATCTGTGGTGATCTTAGCCTTAAATGCTACTGATGTTTTCACAGAGATCCAGATTGGCAGCTTTTTCCTTTACTAAATGTCGTCATCATTTTGAGAACTGCTTTTTGTTTTCACTGATGGTCTTCACTCACATATGAGAATTGACACGAGAAGAAAGCGGAAATGAAGCTGACACTTTTAACCAAACCAGAAGTTTGCACCTTTCTCTTCATTCATTCTCTGAGCCGACACAAACGCAACATGTCGGCTTTTATCACTGGGGATGGAGCAGCAGCAGAGCTCACTATTTTCCCATTAACCTCACTAATGTTTTGATAGCTGGGATATTTCTCCATTATCTGTACGTGTAACAGGAAATCACTGGGAGACTGAATCACAAAAAGCTAAATTTGGTCTTGGCGTTTATTACTTTGATTGTTTGAAAAAAGGGTTAATCCAGATTAAACGGCAAAAGTATTTTGGTAACAGTAATTGTTTTTTCTTTTTTAATTAAAGAACAAAGGAAAGCTCTGCAGTGGCACATTCATATTTACACGTGTTTATGTTTGTTTTAAGTGACTATATGTATTGTTTAACATTACTACCTGGAGCGCAGTTTATGAAAAGATAGGATCACAGAGTATCGCTGGTCAGCAACAATCTAGCTGAAAACTAAACTTATTTTGCACACCGGCCAGTTTCTTAGAATATCTCAATGGAAAGCTGTGAAAAAACATAATAATAATAAAAATCAAAGCTTCTAAAGCACTGTTTGCAATTAAAAACAAAAATAAATACATGTTTTACTTGTGCACATGTAGCTTGTCTCATCCTACCACTTTAACAGATCAAAATGCGTCCATTGCACACAGAGTAGCTGCAGACATGAAGGAAGAATTAATGTGGTCTGTTAATAATTGATAAATCTGTGCTTAGGCTGAGCATGAAAGCAATTTACACAAAATATGTAAGGCACACGCAGAGACATGCGCTGCTGTCATTCTTTGGAGTCGTGAACTTTTAGAACACATTTTATGGGCGAATCTATATGTTTTATCTCAATGACTTTCTTTAAATATATCATTGATTTACTTGGGATTGTGGGGTTTTAACAACATTCATTTTGATCTTTGAGGATTCGTTTACGATTGGCTCGTGTTTGTCTGTGTCGGCTCTTATCAACTCTTCCCAGCTTCTTTGTCTTCCTGCATCCTCTCAGCTTACCGCTGCCACCACCATGCACCATGTTTCATGGAGTTTTCCAGGTGATGTGCAAAATTAATTTTGAATTTTGGGCTAAAATGTTCAGTTATCATCTCATTTTACCAGAACATCTTTGATGTCTCCCCTTCATCATGTGTAGAAACATTTGAGAAGGATTTTCTTTAATGGCTTCCTTTCAACCTTTTCTTCCTTTTGTAACTTTTGCGTTACTGATATTGTTCCAGTCAATACATTTCTTACTTGATCTCCTCCAAAGTTACTATGGTGCTTGATCTTGGCTGCCTCTCTGATTAATCCTCTCCTCACCTGGCCTGTTGTGGATGATGTATTGAACGGTGCAGCAGAAGTTGTTTTCCATGACCTAACCCTACATTAAACATCTATATATCGTTTCCCCTGAACCGCCTGCTGTGCTACGTCGTTGTTTGCTCGATGTGCTCTAACAAACCTCTGAGGCCTTCACAGAACATCTGGATTTACACTGAGATTTAACTAAGCACAGGTGGACTCTGTTTGCTAACGAGTTGACTTTCAAGGGCAATTTGTCTCACTCCATCCTATTAAGGGTTGTCAAAATAAAGGAGGCATCTCATAAATGTCCAATGAAACTTACTTGCCATTGTATTGCAATAAAAGGCAAAAAATAAAAAAAGCGTTAATGATGTACGAATGTTGTGTGCCGTCTGCATCTGCCATGTTAAGTTGTGGGTAGAGACAAGCTTTGGAGGACTGCGCGACGTCACAGCCAAAGCTAGGTCGACCGTCACTTCTAAACAGTTTAATATGTAAAAGGAGGGGAAGCGGAAGGGCAGAAGGAGAGATTAGGGGGCTATCGGAGGGAACTCTTTCGATTAGTGGTTATTGCTTAGAGAGAGTGAGTGAGGAGACACAAAAACAGGAACGTAAACGCCTTTTTAAAAGTATATAAGAAAAGAATGGAGCAAAGGGAAGCAGGAAGAGGAAGAGCCTTTATTTAAGTAAAACGAGCATTTTATTAAAAAAGAAAAAAGTAAAAGAAAATTGGACATTAATTCAGAGGAGGAAGTTCATCTTGTGCCATATGCTAATCAGCATTTTTATCAAAGAAAAACAACATACTAATTCAAAGCATGAAGGTTGGTGATTGTTCTGAAGTCCTGCTGCGTGCATTGCTGCTAATTAGGCAATTTCGTGCAATAATTTGATTCATCTCTCTTGAAAATGAAAACTCCCCCTGAAGATTTCTTCTATCAAGCTGCTGTTTTTTTCCCCTCCATTCGTGCCAGCTGAGGTCAAGGGTTACGTGCGCATAAGATAAGATTCGAGGCAAGTTTTCTGCATCAGGAATTAAAGAGCGTGAGGGAGAATACACAACACGGAGCAGCATGTGGAATAACTTTTACCCATTTATGGATCTGTAATTGCATTAAATCCAGCGCGGTTAAGAGCTTCTCCCTGCATCACAGGAATGCGTTTGCTTGCGAGGCCGTCGCTATCCTGACTTCCCTCTTCTCCATATTAATGAGCTTGCAGAGGGTTGTGGGTCATCAAAACAGATCGCTCTATTTACAGTCAACTCCTTGCTCCGCCAGCGAACAGTCGTGTGAAATATGTGCAGAGACACGGCTAGATAAAGCTCTTTGTCACTCATGTCCCTCATGTCACACTGTTGCATCAATCTGTTGACACAACGATGTGAACAGTCAACACAAATGAGAAAAGGTGCAATGGCTCCGGGCTGCAAAAAGCCCCAACAGGATTCTCAGAACTGATGGTAAAGATTGAGAAAAATAATAAAAAATCAAAAAAAGTGATGAAGAGTGTGTGCGCTTTCATCCTCAGTTCTAAAGACTGCTTCACTGCGCAGTATTTAGGAATCCGGAGCAATAGTGCTGCAATCAGACGTGATTCACTGCTATTAAAGATGTGCAAGCAGCAAAATATTTATGGAGGCCATTTTTAAGAAACATAAATTTGTTAAGAAAAGAGCAATCAGCCAAACAAGGGCCAGATCTGCCTGTTGTTTATGGAGGAAGCATGAAAAGCTTGGATAAATCACCAAAGGGTCAAACACATCTGCTATCATTTCTGCACAAGTACTCAAATGCAGCGTCTGTTATACTCAGGTCTACATTTGCGTGAGAGCAGATAGAAAGTAAAGTAAAATACAACCTTGTTTAGAACTAAACGATTTCAGTAGCAAAAGCCAGACCGAGTGAACATTTTGAGATTTAATTGCACAACAACTTCAGATTTGATAATTTATGTAAAAGACAAACATAATAGAAGTGAAAGAAAACAAGAAAGTTTTACAAATGAAATCCAGAAAGTTTGGCACAAATGTGTATTTCTCCTGTTCTACTCTGATAAAATTTAAGTTTCTTGTGCCTGAACACAACCACTGTGAAAACTTGCGATGGCAGCATCATGCAGTGGTGCGCTTTCCTTCAGAAAGAATAGGAAAGCTCGTCAGAGTTTCTAGGAACAAGTTTGGAGATGAACAGTTTATTTGATGAAGGATGATAATGATCACACAAAGTGAAAGGAGCACTTTTTTCAAAGTTTCAATCCCTGAGGAGAAGAAAACATGGAAACAACACACAATGTGAAAGAACAAATGCAGAGAAAGCGCTGAAAAAAATAAAAAAACATCTGGGAGCCATCCGGGAGTTGGGAGAAAATCGCTGCACTCAGCTGAAACTCTTTCCCCCTCCTCTCTCTCTCTAGCTACGCTGCCATCCTTCTGGCCTGCTTCACATCTAGCTAACACCTTTCCCCAAAAGGCTCAACGCAGAGGGAGAGCGCAGTGCATCAGAGGGCCGAGGGAGACCTTAAGCTCGACAAGCGCTAACTCTCTCAGATTGCACAAGGAGAGCCCAGCTGATGGGATTGATGCAAATTTAACATGTTCCACATCCAGCAGCTGTGAAAGCCTCTCATTTAGATCTTCTGAAACACGAAATGAGAATACAGCTAACAAAAAAAAAAAGAAAAGGTGGAAATTTGTATGGATTATTCTAAAAAAATCGCATTACATTTTCATGGATGCTTCGAGGAGTTTGCTCTTTGACCTTTCACTTCAAAACACAAAGAGATAACTGGCCTTTTCTGCGGTCAGAGGCGTCTGAGCAGTAGCTTCATGTGACGGGCGTTAGCAGAAATGTCAGTCGGTCCCAGAGGTCGGACGAAGGACACGCTTTCTCTCTGTGGAAGACAGATGGACAGATCTCTCAGATCTATTTCACTATCAAAGAATGAAACAGAGGAAGATTATGTATGATATACAGAGAACAGCACCTTGAAAAACTACTCAAACCACTTAGCTGCTGTATTTTGCTCCATTACATCCACAAACCTCCATTTGTTTTATTGGGATTTTATGTAATAGACCAACATATACTGGTAAAACCTTCTGACACTTTTTTGTTCTGATTTTTGTAATCAAGAAATTTAATAATGTTTTGCTACGATTGTCGTTGTGATGAAGACTGCAAAGTAGCCACTTGCTAAAGATATCCTGCAAGCACAACATTTTTAACATGTCAAACTAACATGTTTCAAGGTTCTGATTATCTTGTCCCTGAAAAACAAGCTAATAGATAAATTACAAAAAGAAGTTCTATTCTTGTTGCTTCACGTTTCACCGTTACTTTCTGTAACCAAGGAGTCATCCGCACAATAAGGATAAGCAAGCGCACCGACAGGTTTCTAAAGACACGTGTGAACGCGACATTTGACACTTTTACAGAGGTTGTAAAAGTCAAGACGGTCATAAAAAATTTTAGGGGTAAACTTTCTGTAGACCTCCTTACTAAAATCCTAGATTTGACTTATCTAAACCAATTTTTTATCTATGTTTGTGAATTAAAAGGTCGCAAGTCAAAAAGTTTGTTTATTATGTTTGTAAGGGACATAAACATGAAAACTTCCCACAGTGCAATCTCACTAATGCACAGGCTTAATGACATTTACATTGAGCATATTTCATTTTAAAATTATTTTATTTAGGTATCATTTAATCAGATCACATCTCAGAGTGAATGGAGAATTACTTAGCAACCAGTTTCACTGAAACGTAATTTAACGGTGGTATTTTATCCAGCTGCAATAATAAAGGACATTTATCATCTAGAATAATAACAGTGAATACTCAGATATTATTTGTCCTGTTTAACACTGAAGCAGTTTTCTATTTCTCTCTTCTTCTTCTTCTCTTCTTGCATATCTTGTCTGCCTTTTGTGTTGCCATCCATAAGAGGTGACAAAGACTCTGGGCGCGGTCCAGCGCAGACGGAGTCATGGAGGAAACACAGGCATCACCATCATCGTCATTGTCATCATCGTCCAGATGAGGGGAGCCAAACTCGAGCTCTATCCGTCCCCATCAGGCTGGCTGACAGTCACAAACTCATCTCTTATTCACTTTACTCATCAATTATACACAGGCCAAAGGAGCCCTGGGAGGCAAGGGTTGCAAAGGCCCCCCTCTCTACGTGTCGCTTCAAACTGCAGTGCGAAAGCACATCGCACTGCTCCCACCTCCGATGTTTGTCCTGCTGTCTCCCGGTGAGCAGGAGGCAGTCTGTCTTCACATCTCCATCATCTACTGCAGCGGCGAGGTTAGGACTAGATCATACTTAGGTAGAGCACATCCGGAAAGTATTCACAGCCCTTCGCTCTTTACACATATTGTTGGGTTACAGCCTTATTCCAAACTGTATTAAATTAATTTCTTTCCTCAAGATTCTACACAAAAATACCACATAATGACAATGTGGAAAAACGATTTATTTTTATTTTTTTTTATTTAATTTATTTGAAATAGAAAAACAAAAAAACACATCTACATAAATATTCAGAACCTTTGCTTCCTACTTTGTTGATGAAGTAAAAAATTGTGCTTTTTCCACTGATCATCATTCAGACGTCTTACAGGATTAAATCTAAACTGAATTTTGCAGCAGCCAAACTTTCTTCTGTGTGTAAAAAAAACAAAAAACTGTGGGTTGACACAGATTGAACTGTTTGACAAAAAGTGTGTTTGCGGAAGTCGTGGCTTTCAAATCATTGAACACTGCGCCACTTGTCAACCATGGTGATGGCAGCATCATGCTGTGGGGGTAATGGTGCAATGCACAGAGTGAATGGACTCTGTGCATCCACTCTGTGCGGTGCATCCACCGCCTTCATTAGGCGGTGGATGCACCACCTAATGAAGGAGGCGGGACACATCCAGATTCCTTTCTTCACCTCAGCTCAACAGCCATATGGTCTAAACTGTAAAGCAGTTGGGTGTTTCAATGTGACTAGGACTTAAACACGCATCCAAACTGGTTTAGGTGGAAATAAATTAGGCTAGCATTAAGCTTTTGAAACGGCCTTGACCTCAAACCTGTTCAAAATGTGTGATCTACGCCTGGAGTGTCAAACTCTTTTCCAACTTGGGTCACAAAATGGCCAAAAAGATTATTAATGTCTTCAGAATAGGCTTACAAAACTACCCATTAACAAACCATTAAAATACTTGATGAACAGATATTTAACTTTTTTTTTAAAGAAGTTTTTGAAGTCTTTTAAATGAAGACACACTGAGCAAAACTTAACAGATGAATGTCCAACATTAGTTCCGATCTGGTATTCAAGTCTCCATTTTTCTGTCTGCAGGCTGAACTAATGTTTCCCTAAAAGTGATTTACAGTCCAAGTATGACCAATAACAACTAATAAACATGATATACAGCCTTGGAAAACCGATTTAGAAAGGAGAAGCAACATTTACCTGCTAAGACGGGCCCTTAAAAGCTTTATGTTGGGCTCCTATCAGCGAAAAAGGGGGAGAAAAACAGTTGTCATCAGACATTACAGATATTTTTGTTGTTTTGCTTAAAGAAACTTTATAAACGTGAGAGTCATAGCGCATTGTGTTATCTAGCTGTGAAGATTTAAATGGTGTCCAGGGTTAGCACAGTAGCATTTCGCTTTAACTTCTTCTTCTTTTGAATTTATTGGCGGTTGGCAGACAAGTTTGAGCGCATTACTGCCCCCACCAGGCCGGACTGGGCGGTGAATCTGGAGAATGAGCAGCATGGAGAAACAAAACAGAAAAACTGAAAATATTCCAGTTGCTTTTAGAAATAAAATTATCTTATTGAATATGTTAGCTGATTTATCCTCTAAGAGTCCAGATAATGTGAATTCCTGAGGTTTTTGTATTTATTACACTGAAGCAGTATATGTTCCACTGTCTCCTGCTGGTTACATTATGTACATGTTCCTGTTGGATGCCCTTTTTTGAGTTGAGTGATTTTTTTTCCTATTCCATCTTGTTTTCCTTGCTAATCCGACGTGTTTTCGTATTATATATGAATGTTTTTCTGTTTCCTGAAAACCCCAAAACTCTTGCCAGAGCCTTTGCTGTGTATTTCCTAAAGAACAATTCAATGTCAAATTTACTCAATGGATCTTGTAGTTCTGTGATCTTTCTCTTCATAACCTGTTTTGCCAGAGCTTCTGCTGTTTCATTTCCTTCCACAGTAACACAGTAACACAATACCACGTCCTGGAACCAAATAGAATTGTATCTTTACACCTTTACTTTCTACTCTTTTCATTTTTGGCTTAATTACCAAATAATGTGTTCTAGGAGTTACCTGCTCGCTCAGTTGACAAAATTCCAGCATCTCTAGAATATAGTTGCATTTCAGATAGAAAAAGGAAAAAAGTGCAATCAGGAAAAACTCATGTCCATGTTATAACGTCTAGTTACTTTGAAAAGTTGTATTACTTTTCAATTTGTGATGCAGTGGCTTTGGTTTGGGTCATTTGGATGGCCGTCCAGGATGGCACAGTAAACAAACTGTACAGTTAAAACAGTTGCTATTCTTGGTCAATTATACTCATCATATCCTATTTCCAGCTGGAACACCCGCTCAAGCCAAAGGGGATTGATGGACTTTCATCTAAGTTCTCAGTGTGTGAAGAGGAAATAAGAGGAGCAGAGCCTAATGCTTGATATCACGAGAAGATAATAAGGGAACGAGGGGGCTGGGGGGATGGGATGAGGGCGGAAGATAAAGATAGAAAGAGACCACACAGAAAAGTGGGAATTCTGACAAATCGCTGAAGCTTGGAGAAAGGGAGGCTTAGAGGACGCAGCAAACCAATCATAGTCCAAGTACAAACATTTAATCTTCAGAAATGGATCAAACTCAGTGGACAAACCAGAGAGCTGCAGCTGCTCCATTTGCACCAACAGAGATACTGCAGGGAAAAATGTAATTGATGTGGAGATAATGCTGATGAGCGGAACTGCTTCGGCATTAATTAGTGCAGAATTTGATGTAATGTGTGTAATTTCTTCTGTCATCACCCTGCACAGCCGCGCAGCGTCACTCCTCCGTCTTCTGCATGCGTCACTTTTGTCAGAGAGAAAGAAGTTTTTCATTCAGTTTGAGGCAGATTCTTCCCAGCAGCACAGAAGCAGGACACAGATGACGTCTGTCCCATCCTGCAGCTTCCATCCTGCAGGAAAGATGCAGGATGGAATGTTTGAGATGAATGTTTGAGATGAACAAACAAGGGTGGCACAAGTAGTTGTTAGGCCCAGATGTGATTGTTTGTTTTATATATGTGGATTTTAATTGTTTTTTTTTTTTAATTAAAATTAATTTTGTGTTTACTTGGGCTCGTATTAAACATTTTAAGATGTGACAAAATGCAAAAGCAGAAGAAATCTGTGAAGAGGAAATACTTGTTAATTTCACTGTAAACACTGAGACAGACTTCTTTTATTTCACATGAGGTGGAAGGGAAGCTGACGCAACGCATGGTTAATGTACCTTCACTAATTAGCCTTCCCAAGAGCCTTAGTTCAGAGAACAAGAAGACAAGTCTGACCATTTATTTCTGCCTCTGTCACCACCTTGTTCCGCAATCATAATTATTTCACTTGCTGCCCTTGACCGTCAGAAATTAACCTGCCAATCTGACACAATTAAGACGCGGTGTCAAAACTGAGACACATTATCTGCTGCCTCAAAGCAAACGTCACAAAGGTTGCAATTTAGGCTGAAAAATTTTATACCACCTCCTTGTCATCTATTTTAAATTTCAGGAAAAAAAATAATAATTCAGGGAAAAAAAAAAATCAGAAAAAAATTTAGTTCAGAAATATATAATATTACATTCTGTTCCTACTCAGAGTGATTTGTCATAAATTGGAGGTTTTATTTCTCACCAGATCCTCCCAATATTCCCACCAGAACCAGAAACAGGACATGAAAGGAAATCCATTCTGCAACTCCGAGCGGAAGAAAAGTCAAAGTACTCTTTTCCCACACCCCTTTGTTGCTCTGTTTGTCCCGTGATGACACACAGAGGATCTGATAAAGTACCATCATCCATAAATAATAAGTCTAACTGTGGTTCGACTCCACAGTCTGGTGGAAAAGTGGAGCAGTGCGACTCAGAGTGAAATGGCTGAATGCACCAAGAGGCCGGAGGATGGGATGTGGGCAATCATTACCAGAGACACTCATCACTGCAGACCTGGTCACTGCTCACAAATCACCAACGATATCTTATCCACTGGCCTTTTTTCTGGAGCTGTAGTTTTATATATGCATGTCATTTTCATGCAGAAACCAAGCATTATATGCATTGCAGTGTGGCTTTTAGGGGTAGACACGCCTCTGCCAGATTGTCGTGATGTAAAAAACGAAACTTTGATCAATCATTTGAAGCTTAATGTGGCATATTTAACTGAAAACACATTTAGAAGAGGAAATCATTTAAAAACCGCAATATCCTGGGTCTCATAAAGGTGCACACACACAATTAAACTAATCATTTTTCTTGCAGCACCTCCCGACTTCTTTTCTACATTCAGTCTTCTTAAGGTCACACCTACCATCAGTCATGGAAAATCGGATAAACTTGAGGTAAAGCAGTCCTGGCAGGATTTTCTTTATGTTTGCTCATTTGTGTCTTGGTTTCCAGAGAAGTTGCAAAGGATGAAAATGACTTCAGTGCACAAAGGTATCAGTCAGAAGAAACAAATTTGACAAACGAAAATGAAAAATAGGACAAAAGGGAGAAAACTGGACATTTCTCCCAAATGGACAAAAAGACAAAACTTTGAACTGGTCAGGGATTCTGGCAAGAAGCATAAACACAGAAGGAGCTGCAGGGATTTCATTACTTTGTGTATTTTTTACCATTCCAGACTGAGGAGTATTGTTGCAACATGGCCACTTCGTTTTTTCTTCCAGTGCTGGCTTAATGTAACCTTGATCTTTTGGGTAACTAAGGTAAGTTTGGTACAAAAACAACATTGAGCATGAGAATCAAATTTATTAAGCAAATTTAGGCAAAAAAGCAAAAAAAAAACTTTAGAATATAAACTTTAAGAGATCAACATTATTATTATACATACATTTTACAAAGTGGCCAGAGTAGGTGGTGCAAATATGACTGAAACGTCTGATTCTAGGGTATGATTAGCATTTTGTCACCACAAAAGGAAACATCTTTTAAACTAAACTGGGAAAAGTTAACAGTTTAAAGAGGTTGAGTTTCAATGCAACAAATTTGAGTCCATTATGTCTGACCAAATAACAAAATACACATTGTATCAATAACAGATAATTGTTTGTCATTTCTGTCAGAGGACATGTGGATGATGCTGAAAATATTTTATTTTGGTTAAAATGTCATTAAATGTAATTAATTAAAGGAAAACAGCCCCATTGTAGACATGGTGTGAGTAGTATCATAGTTTGGGTATCAAACTGGAGCAGAGAGGAAGAGACAGTTTGAAATATCAAGAGGGAAACAAAAGCCGGCACACCATTATGCGCACCCTGATCCCAGAAGTTTCTCCTTCCCTTAAAGATGAGATAAAGATGTTTAAGAAAAGTGGAGGAAAAGTCCCAGTTTTCCAACAGAAATTATGAGAACGGGCCTAAAATGAGCGACACTACTTGAACTCACCATCCAGTTGCCATTTTTCTCTGTATCGACCAGTGAAGCCTGTTTAATCTGAAAGCTGCGCATTTTTGCACAAAAGTTTCACAGAAAATATCTCAAATTGCACAGCAACATCTAATTGGAACGTTGCAACATTTCCTCCCCACCAAGTCAGTAACGGTTAGGTTTGAGACGTGTTCGTCTGATTTAGACTAAATAGAAAGATAATCTTCAATGTTACACAACAGCTGCACCATGGGAGGAAGGACTGCCTCCGCTCCCTGGAAGATGTTCAGACTGGATCAGGTCTTTATGTTAACACGAGGAGTCATAAGTCAGGTACTGCTGAGGCTCCCAGCATCACCAAAAAGGTCCAAAGCTGTCAGGATCTATTTGTGCACAAGACGCAGCTCCATTAATAACACATTGCAATGAATAATAAAGAAAAAAAAAGACTGTGCTAAGAATGAAAAAATATGTCACAACACAACATAACAAGTAGGTCACAAAAGCAGAGCTGGAGAGGCTGATCAGGGGAAAAAAGAGCATTAATAAGGACAGGGAAACATTCTTATGAGCTCCCATTCTCCACTGGATCATGTTTATGAGTTGTTGAGGTTTCAGGCTTTGTGAAAAGGGCATTCCTGTCATTTCCACGACGCTTCGCCAATAACTCCTCCGTATCTTTGTTTTGATCTGAAAAATGAACATGAGCATGAAATATGTCCTGTCAGTTCTCTCTCTTCGTTCAAATAAACAAAAGGCGGGAGGAAACGGCGACTGAGATTTAAACAGCAGTCTTACATTTCGCCAGATCCAGGGAACGCAACCTCTGAAAAGAAAGAGGTTTTTAATTTACAACCGAGCCAAGAACTTCTCCCACACCTCCTTGTTTCTGTGTTGTTTTACATTCCTCCAGCAGCGCTGCATTTCACTGCCTCGAAGAGATAAATTTGTGCAAAAGAGCCGAGATGAGTGATTTGCTACGAGGGTTGAAAGCAGCAGAGAATGAGAGGATTTCTGGTTCGAAAACAGTGATGATGTGACACGTGCCTCTTGAGCATGAGTAGAGATTCATAATTAGAAAAAAAAAAGGGGAAAATCATTTTCTTCAAAAGTCTTCCAGGCTTAAAAAACTGCAACTGCAAACATGTTGAGGCTAATCCAAAACAAATATGGTTTATCTGGAATTATTGAATAAAGAAAGGAGCAGAGGCAAAGGGATTACGGCCTCGGCCCAGAGCCACCGACTAATGACCTGACTGCCGGTCGGCTCGCTCCGGCTCATGTGTCTCTCCTTGGATGAGAGTTTAGATGAGCTTTACTCCAAAAATCCAACAAATAATTACCTGTGGATTAACATAATCCATCTGTAAAATAATAGCATCATAATCCAGCCTCTGGATTGTGACAATCACAATCCAGAGGCTGGAAACACTTTAAATGTTTCCAAAGGGAAGCAGAAGTGTGGTCAAAAATACCGACATCTGTAGACTCCCACTTATAGCAACACTGAAAATGAATTCAAAAAACAAAACAATGACCCTGTATGACACAACTGCATTAAATACAGACATGCTGCTACACACCGACGTCTCCAGCTTACTCCTAAATTAAATAGGTTTAGTCTTTAAAAGTCAGATGAAAGTCAATTCAGTTCATTTATATATTGCCAACTCACAACAAGGGTCCTCCTTTGTTGTTGTTTCTGA
The DNA here is from genome assembly GCA_902982915.1 of Phalloptychus januarius. NCBI lineage: Eukaryota > Metazoa > Chordata > Actinopteri > Cyprinodontiformes > Poeciliidae > Phalloptychus > Phalloptychus januarius. The sequence goes on along the minus strand of CADWAE010000471.1, from coordinate 12,966,490 downwards.
AAAAGATCATTTCAGTTCAGTCACACATGCAGTCCAGTTACAGTAAACACATTTACTTATCCAAAGTAATTTAAAAAGTTTCTATCTATGAAAACCAGCCGATTGCATTGAGTCTCTCCTTCTGGATGAGCACTTAATTGCTCTTGTGCAATTGTTAAGTCCACTGTCGCCACGTGCATACCGAGCATGCATGTGGCGACAGTAGAGAGAAAAAACTCCCCTTTAACAAGAAGAAACCTCCAGCAGAACCAGAACCTGGCTCAGTACCAGTGGACATCTGCAACGCCCCACTGGTCAGTGTTTTCTTCTGACAAAAACAAAAATGTTGATTACTGCTGTGTGAGTTAAATGAAAAATCTCAACTATGCCACTTAGCTAGAGCTGAAAAAGCAATGCCTTTTTTAATGTTAGCTTTCACTTTAAATTTGGGTTGTCTTCCTTTTTAACTTAAAATATTTTACATTAATTCTATAATTAGATTCTTTCTAGGTTAAAGAGTGCATTTATGGTGTAAAACATCAAAATTTGAAATAATCAGATGTAGGCAGAGTGCCATTTTTCACCCGTTGATGTGCTTTCTAAGTGGGTATCAAACATTTTAAAGGTATAAAGAACCAGAACCTAAACATGTTCAATCCAGACCTAATTGAACATATTTAGAAAACAAATCAGATTTGAACCTTGAACCCCTGACCTAAACTAACAGGGAGGGCAATGAAAGCAATAATCAGAGAAGCAGCAGAAGAGGCTCGTGGTAACTCTGGAGGAGCTGCAGTGCTTCATAGTTCCAGTGGAAGAATCTGTTGACAAAGAATCTTCGTCACAGTCATGTTGGTCATTTTACCAAAAACAGGAGGCAAACATGTGAAAAAGGTGTTTTTTGTAAAATAAGACCAAAAATAGAAAGACCAACATGCTTTTTTTGTGACAAGCATGTGGTGGAAGATCCACTTTATATGAAAATCGTAGATGTTGGTGGCAAACGGTGGAGATTGCCTTGTTCGACAGGTGCTGGGAAAAATGTGAAGAGTTGACTGGAAATGCATACAGGGTAATGCTGGGAGAACTGAAAGACTGGAGAGGATCAGAACGAAAACAAAACCCTTAAACATTTAGCCAAAGTCCATTTATACCCTAAAAGTTCAGTCCAGACCTAAATCCAATCTGTGGCACAGAGCGCCGTGCATTCAGACACTCTTGAGTCAGTAATTAGTTTGGTGACACTTACCGTTTAAAGCAAAGTGCAACTTTTTCAATAAAACTTTGCTGTTGTGTTTTCTAAGTGGCTTGACAGACTACTTATTATCTGGGGTCCATGTTAGCGATGGACACAAAGCAGAAAAAACATTAGCAGTGTTTAATTATGCATCACAACTCGTGGTTTTATCACGAGATTAATATGTTTTCCTTTTATTGTGCAGGCCCAGAGAGCTTCACACCAAAAGACTTGGGACTTTTAATTGCATCAAAAAGTAGTTTTACTACACTTTCCAGATTCACAAACATTTTATAAACCATGCAACATTTCCCTTCTGCTTCACAACAACGCGCTTTATTGTAGTTCATCTCTCACATGAAGCCTAATTGAAACAGTGCAATTTGTGACAAAAGGAGGGAACATTTGAAGGGATGCAAACACTCTTGCGAGGCAGAAGTTACAAGACTCAATAGTTTTTAATGACGGCAAAAATAAGCAGCCTAACTGAAAACAGACAAATGGTTGTCAGGTAAAGAACTGCTACGTCCCTTATTTTCTGATCCGATTGATGAGTCAGGATTTAAATTAGCATCAGGAATGTTTCCAGCTTAAAAGGTGTATATGATATATCAATTGAAAATTTTAAATAGCATCAAGGTCCAGTTCTACAGTCAGTGTTTCTATTCGCTTGTTGCAAAATATTCCAGAAAAACACAAGTAAAGAAATAAAATGTTAGATTTTTGTATGTCTCTGATTTCTACATTTGCAAAAAAACATTGGAAAACTGCTCCTTAGAATAATAAAAAGAAAATCCATTGATGTTATAATAGCACCAGTTTGAAGGAAAACAAGGTCAATAGACCAGGCTTTTTATTCAAAAGACAAAAAACACATACAGTGAGCCATACAAGCATTTTTAATTAGCACCATAAAGTTTTGCCTGCAGACCACTGCAGATATTAGGAAGCCATTAGAAAAGCACACAAAAACAATGGGGTGCCGACAAATCCTCAGTGCTCACTCCCCCGAAGCGGCGGAACGGCACCTGAATGCCTCATTATGTCACATAATGGAATCCTAAATGAATTTTGCATGTGTGAGCACACAGAGTTCATGATATGCCGAGGAGCGAACCTCTCCCTGAACTCCGTTTCATTTTTTTTTCCTCCTTCTTCTCTTGCAGGCATGTTCACCAACAGCTGAGAGTGGCAGGCGCTCTGCCCTGCTGGCCCAGTTATTAGCTCTTCCACAGCACGCTCCCAAAGCTGCTCTGCTAACGGAGGCAGAACAAGTGAGCCGGCTCCTCCGACGCACACACGAGAAACTAATGCTCTAAAATGTGACCACCGCGGCGAACGCGCCGTTACTTTGCAACGTCTCGCATTTACGTGTACAACATCTGTCAGATTATAAACACAAAAAAGGGACGACGACAAATAATAGCTGAAGTCTCACATAGTGGTATTTTAAACTCTACAATATACAGGTACAGGTGAGCTGCTGCGGTGAGGTCAGCATTTCCGTCATGTTTATGGTTTCCCCGTCAATGCGAGGAATTGTCCCGATAAATTATTGCTCAGGTGTCGATTTGTGTTTAAAGAAGAGGCGTACACACAGGTAACAGCACTGACTTGAGGAAGTACAGATAAGACCACTGGTTACGATTCAATGCCACATGCGCCACATAGTTACACTTAGCAATGTTCAAAAATCCCCATGTCGAAAAGCACAGCGAATACAGTTTTTACTCGAAACCTTCACAGAAATCCACACCACGTCAGCGTTTTTGTCGTATAAAAATAAGTTAGAAATCTGGATAAATATTTTACACAAAACTGTAATAAAATATGCTGAGGCTATATGCCAGACTTAAACAAAAAGAGGAGATTTTTTCCACATTATTGGGGTTGTAGGCTTGCTTAAAAGGAAGAAGAAGAAGAAACAGCTTAAGTTTGTGATAACTAAAGTCATTTCAGGTACACAGAACTGAGTAGCCGGCCTCCATTCGTTTTCAAATCGAAGCCTCAGCAGAGACTGAAGAAGAGCATCTCCGTCCTGTATGGATCGATGTCCAGTCAGTGACAATTTGCCCTCAGGACGTCCTACAGGCTGCGGATGAAGCAGAAAGCTGTGGGATTAGCTCCTCTCTGCTCGTTGTCACAAGAAAATAACACTTACCTTATTTATTTAGAAAAAAACATTTCACTACTAGAGCTAATGCTGCATTATGCTGATAAATATCAGATAACATGATAACAATAACATGACCTGAAGTTTAAGTTGGGTAAAAGAAGCCAGAAAGCCACTGCTTCATTATGACTATTCTTCAGTCAAAACAGAAAGACAGGCCAGTACTGTAGATAAAAATTATGGATTTTTAATCCAACAAAAAGGACATAAGATAATTATTAATCCAAGTTATGAATTAAATGCGGGAAGGTTAAATGTGTTGAGCACTGGCTTACAGGCACGCTAGTTTTACAGCATTATGGTTTCACACATCTCTATGATTTGACTTCTGTAACATTGCCATCAGACGTTTATCGCATTTCTGCAATAAACTTAACAAAAACTTCCTTTAGTAAGGATACAATAGTAGAAGTTGAACATATTACAAAAATAATTGCCGTTTTACCCTTTCCAAAAGTCAAATTCATGCATCCAACCATGATGTTCACCACATTTTAAACACCTCAGAGTAAAGATAAGGGACTGCTTTATTGAGGAACAAACATGATACCTGAAATCCATTTAATGATGTTCAGAGATGTAAGATAGTCACAGTAAATAAATAAATGATTTAACAGTTTTATACAAAGGCGAATCACAGCTTTTTTCCCCCTCATAAAGTTAAATATTTACATAAATAACTTACTTTGAAATAAGTCAAATATCTTATAACATGTTGCTAATTTTACTTCCAGGAGAGGAAAAATAAATAAAATCTACGTGTACTTTAGAAACAAAACAAAAAGAGAATTTTTTTCTAGATTTGTTTTCCAGGAAGAATTTATTGTACTAGATTTTCAGTCTCATTTTAGGTCTTTTCAAAGAAAATAAAAATTTTTTATTGAGAATTACATTTTAAATGCATGTCGAAAAAAGATTTTTAGTAGTTATTTAGAGTTCTTAGATGTCAAATCTTAAATTTTCCCACAAATCTTTGATCCATGCATTTGTAGTTATATTTATTACTGTATATAAGCACGTAATATGCAGAGAATGCCTGAAATACATGTAACAGCATGACTTACACCTTCTCTATAATATTATCTAAAAACTAAAAACAGGAAAGCGCCGCCTGTTTTTGTTCTTAAAGTTAACGAATTTGCAGAAGCATTTCGACTCACCTGCGCTTCAGTCGCTTTTGAGGAAGAGCTCTGGAAAAAGACAGAAAGAAAGAAGACAGTTGCTTAAAAACTATCTCTACTCCACACAACGTCTCCATTCAAACAGTTAAAGTCTCACAAACTGCATCTGGCAGTTGATCTCTTTCCATCCGTCCCATCTGCATGTCCAGCGTTGCACTTACAGCCGCAAATACGGACCAAACACATTTGTTTTGAAATTGTATGCACTGGTACAACCTTGACATAAATTGTCTGGTTGCTGACGGTTATATTCGGCTATGAAACCAGAGTCCGGCAGCAGCCCCTGTAGTTACTGAGCCTTCAAGTCCAATTAGAATCAGTCGGCCCGGGTGCGGATTAGCGGGCTACCGAGCCATATATCTCTGGTAAGATGACCAGTCTGTTATTCTAGGCATGTTGTTCCTCTTTTAGGGTTCGATTTTAACATTTTATGGCTTTCGGAGCCATGAAGTAAAACTTGTTTTATCATCTCGGTAAAGAGGTTTGTGCTCCAAACTCAACATCTGGCCCGATGTGCAGTGGGAGATTTCAAAGGACGATAAACGGAGGCTGGAGAAGAAATACTACTACTGCACTTTTTTATTTCATTTTCTTATGATACAACACTGATTAAAACTGTTAATCATCCATCTGCCAGCTGACCAAGCAGAGTCATCTAGTACTCAGTTTATAATCTTCTTTTCATGATTTCAGATGCAAGTGAATAAAATGAAGAGCAGCACTTTGATGTGAACACGGCCTGTTCCTGAACTCGAGGGCCAGCCTTCACCACAGGAAAAAAGCTGTTAAGTAGAGAAAATATGATATTCCTGCACGGTGCTCCCTTAAGCTAACCGTTTAAAATCGAGACTTGGCGCCACCTGCTGGCAGAATGCAAGCGTGCTTGCAGAAATCCAGGATCTGACAGTAATTCTCACAGATTAACAGAGTTGAGAGCTGATTCAGCAGTTTAAACAAGGCGTTAAAAGAAAATTAAATGTCTTGGTAATTATACAAAATAAAAAAAAATAAAAATGAGCGCATGAAGGTGATACTGGAGACAACTCACCGGTAGATGTTGGGATCCAACAGCATGGCCGTGTCCTGCGGTAACTGGGATAAGTGTACTACTTTTGTCTTCAGCTGAGATCGCTCCGTTTCATTCACCCACACATCAGGCAAACTGCACACAAAAAGAGAAAAGATGACACCATTTATTAAGAAGAAAAAAAAGAGAGAGAGAGAGAGAAACTGTGTCGACACAAGGAGCAGTTTGACAAGAAATTATGGCAGCTAATTTCCTGGAGACCGTTTTAAAGTAACATGCTTGCTATCTTTGTCGCAGGTATATCTTATGTAAGCTACGATTTTTAAACCAATTAAGCCAGACTTGTTTTTGCCTCACTTCTGAAATCCAAATAGAATAAGGTCAAGTTTAAAAAAATAATGGGAATTCATTCATGCACACTTTAGTTCGCTCCTCCTCTGCAGAGGAGTCTACCTACAACATTTATGACCTCCTTTGTGAGAACTGGAAGTGTGCGAGCAAACTGAGGTGCAGAAGAAGAAAGAAACAAAGAGCTTAGCAAGTCCACTGCACTCTCCCCTTTTTCCCTCCAGCCTCCTCACTCCCCGTCTCCACCCCCAGCGTTCCCCCGTCACCATGTGCGTCATCCCAGGAGCCCCCAGAGACGCACACACACTGCAGTAAGTTAAGCAGGCAGTCGCCCAGCCAGAATCAATCACATAGCTAGTCAGCCCTTTCAGCTGGACGGTGTGCAGACAGAGCTCCACATTCAACACAACAGCAGGCGGAGGTGAGAGCAGAACTCAGACATGAAGGACAAAAGACTGGAGGGGCTGGAGAGAAGAAAAATGAAATGTGAGGAGGGGGGGGGAAAAATGTAAATTGGTAAAATAAAAGTTGCAAATCATGAGGATTATTTTTTTTTTTAAATACAGGCAAAATGTATGGAGTCATTTCAGGTCCTGATGGCTGCCTTTTGTTTCGTGCTCGAGGTCTTTGGGTATAAAATGGAGCCAATTGTTTCAAAGCAGCCATGCATCAATTCATGCTTTATTATTTTGAATGTAATAACATCTGCCAGCAGGAGGTTTGATAACATGACATATTTCATAGGAGTCGGTCAGCAAAACGATAATCAGAGCCACAAAATGAATATAATACCATAGCTTTTCAGAAAAAGAAAGGCACAATTATATGAGTTTAATCAGAAGATTTCTGGATTTTGTTTTATGGTTTAATCGCCATAAATCTTAAGAAAACTTAATCATAACCAATATAAATAAATGATTGAAGTACTGGTTTAAAATGAATTGAAAATAGTACTATTAAAAGGATGAAATGGGAATATGAATATGATCAGTATTAACATGAAGTTTGTCATTTTATTAATGTGAAATTTATGCAATTAACTAGAAAAAAGAAAAACACTTGCACTTTCGTTGTAACTCAAATGATAATTATTTATTTGACTTTAGTACTGAGCACTAATCAGGTGATCATGTTTTCTGAAAAACAACAGAAAAGAAATGGTGAGGTCATCACAAAAACGACATCAAACTTCAACAGTGTCAGAACTGTGTTACGACTAAATAAAAATAAAAATATTAACCGTCTAAATCTCAAACATCTTGAAACAGTGAGCCCTTCAATGTACACGCAGATCTTGAAACTAGAAAGAGATTCAACACAAAGTGTGGCAGATCCTGGTTAAAAAGAAAAGAACAAACTAAATGCAGCTTATAAATCATAAGGGAGACATGGCGTTTACATCCTAAAGGGATTAAGGAATATTCTGAAATAAATAGCTCCGGTAAAACTTACATCTTCCCTTTAATGGAGGAGAAAGAGGGAGAGAAAAAAAAAGAGGAAGTTTTTTTTCACTCCATCCTCTGTTGTCTATGCTTCCTTTCAAGTAGAAGTTGAGACGAGAGAAGAAGCAGCCGCTTTCAAAGTAGTTACAAAGTTTACATTAGCTTTGAATTAGACGTGTTGCCCAGAGCAGAGTCTGCATGACAGAGGATCTGAGAAGCAGCAGCAGCGACCCAGTAAACATCTTTGTGGTTCTGCGACTGAACTCTCACATGTGCTCCGGTTCCTCCGCAGTCGGAGCAGAAGCCGAGCTGCGGTGCTGATGAGTTATTTTATTTTGATGAGCGAGTCACACAGAGCAGCTGAACTGGAGAGTTGTTTAGGTGTCTGTGGTCACTGTGCAAAACGGGTCACACTTCTGCACGCTAATGTACACAGCCGTATTTACAAAGACTTGAAAGTGAAGAATAATCCTTCAGTCGCACAACCACAATGAGAACTGGTGAATTTGTCCCACTCCTTAGAGGAGGTGCCATTTGGCTCCCCTCTTTATAAACAACGAACCCCCAAAAACAAAAAAACCCCAGAGCATGAGACTGTGTTTATAGGAACAATGTGTTTATCCTTAAATTGCATCTGAAATTACTAAGATGTTAAATTACTTTGAATAAGAATTGGCAGGAGTGACTGAAGATCTGAAGTGAGCTGCTGTAAATATAAACATTTAGCTAAATGACAATCTTAGAAACGAACGTGCTTAGGCTAAAAAAAAAAAAAACATTTAAAAAAGGTGAATTATCAAATATTATTGTCCAAATAAATGATGTCCAACCTGAACAAGTAGCATTGGGGAGAGCTGAAACTTGGCAATCCCTATGAGATCTAGAAAGCAGCTCAGAGTGAGACCAAAGTCAGGGGCTGCATCATTCGAAGGTTGACTGAGCCACAGTGATGCAACGAAGGCTGTTCAAATTGAAACGCTCTTCCAAATATGATTCCTTCTTTCCCCTAGATTGGAAGGATGGATCCAACGAATCCCAAGATTCATTGCAGGCTGAACGGGAGACTTTTATTCTTGTAAGAATGGCGGACAAAGTAGGAGATAGAGTAGGAGAGGACCACAGTCTTAAATAAAAGTATATCAGAATCTGGCAGTAAAAAAGTTAAAATCTTACATAAAGGTGTATTTTAATAAAATGTAAGAAGAAAAATGTAATTTAAAAAAAATTACATAAGTAATAGTGACACACAAAGATGTAAAAGATGAAACTGTTCTTTTTCCAAGAATGGCTCTAATTGAGGTTTGAGGCATTCATAGCCAGTGACCGTGTATTCCAGTGTTTGCTATCCGGCAGCAATCAACACCATGCAGGGGAATCCGTTCACTCATCCATCACAGATTAGACAGCAATTACAGCTCCCAGTCTCTCCCAGCCTTCCCACTCTTCTTCCTCAATGAACCGCGGGTGAAACGAGTTCGGGCTGGCTTATGTTAATCAGTAACTCATTTATCTAAACTGAGTTAATGAGTGTCAGTCAGAATGTGAATGGTTCGCTCCGGCATTAATAGACATGACCTGGCACATTCATGCAGCTAATGGTTGACTCGATGACTGAGAAACACACTCACATACCAATTCACCCAAATAAAGTGTAGGAATTAATACGGAGTTCAGCTGGAGGAGGACTAAACAAGACGCACGTTTCTTATCAGGTGGAGTCTTGTGGACTTTCCCAAATCCTTCAACACAAATTCCTGTTGATACTGTATTGACTATATTACTTTATTCTTGGGGGGTTTAGCTAACTCAAAGCACTTATTAGCCAACTATTACTTAAGAGGACTAAAAGTAGAGCCTTACAGTAACAAAATGCTGATTGGTGGAAAGGTCACACCAGTTTCACAATCAACTAATTTTATCAACACAAACGGAGCAGCTGCTTAAAAAAACTAATCTTAATATGTTGACAGCAGAACTCTGTTTCAGCTTCTGTCATTCTCAAAGCCCACAACAACAACCGCAGCACCGATACAGCAAAGACGAGACGCTACACGGTTCCACACAATCCTGATGAAGAAGATGATCGACTGCTATTGGACGAATTTATGAAAAACTTCAGAAGAAAGTTATAGTGCCTAAAAGAATAATAAGACAGGATTTTTCTTTCTAATTAATCCGTTTTAAGTCACCATGATTGCCACAGAGAATGATATATTAATTTGTTAAATAAACTGCAGTCCTTTATGGCTTGCACACAATAAATAAATTATTTTTACAAGAAATATTGGGAATTCATAGTTTGATGGACAATTGTCAACTTTCCCCAAGAATTGGGCAAATAAAAAAAATACCCAAAACATTATTATATTAATTCTGACATTAACAATTAAGATGCTTAATTCTGGTAAAGCTAAAATAAAATGGTGTAAAATTGAATTATCTGATTAATTTTATGTTTAGATATTTGGTGTTAAACTCTTAGATTTTAAGATAAAAGGTACTTTTTAAAAATAACCTTATTGTACATAGTTTTCCATACAACATTTCTGTACTAAAATGTTGTTTTATTGGTCTAATGTAATCTAATCTTAAATTAGATTAAATTTATTACCGTTACCGTCAATCAACAGCGGCCAGACCGAAACCACGTATATTTAACGCAAATATTAAACTTTTTTGCATATGTATAAGATTTCTTCATTGTTGTTCTGCACAAACATGGCAAACAAAGTTAATTCTGATTCCTTAGGTCTAAAGGAGAAAATCGTCAACTTTAACAGAGAAATGCTTGAAGACATCAGTGTGTGTAACCTATATAATGTGTTTAATAAATTGAGACACAGAAATAAATGAACTTTTAAATAATATTCTAATTTAATGAATGTGTCGGTCTATTATTCATTTCATTCGGCCTAACCTTATTATGGCTCTGCCCCATTTTCATTTTCCCTTCCGTTTCTTTCGCCACTCCACGTTTCACCACCATCTTTATTCTTCTGTTTGCTGTTATTATGATTATTATCTTCCTTACCCTCAATCTCTGATCATCTCCCCAGAAGAATAAACTTTCCAGTGTTACCTAAATCCCCCAAAAATATCATAAAAATGATTGTTTTCTTTGCCCTTGGCCCTTATTGCTCCTTTTGCTTTTTTTTCTTAATTTCCAAAGCTGTACTGCGCCCCCTTCACATCCCTCCTTCCCCTTTTATCGCGCCTTTCCCCTTATTGTCCTTTCATTTCAACAATACCATCCTTCTTCTTCTGCCTCTGCTCCTCTATCTCTCCCTGATCTTCTTCAGGGCTTTGCTGTCGAACCCTTTAATGGAAATGTAAGAGGGCTGCGCATATGCTGGCATCTTCCCTTGGGCAAAAACTCTGCAGAGAATCATTATGTCAAGCTCCTTCTTCACGAGAGCATGGTGCCAAACCTGCCTGTTCTTTTGCCTGATTCATTTACTGATCTCAGCTTTTGTTCTCTCAGTGCTGACCTCCAGCGAAGCTGCGCTAAAATGGGAATAAGAAGTGGGATTTGGATGATAACTGGGTGGTCACATTGGGCTGAACAAAATACAGTCTGATGGATGAACTTCATTTTGAACTAGAAACTTATCCAAAACTTGTGTTGACATTTGTGCTATTTTAGTTCTGATTACATGAAGCTAATTCTTCTCATTAGCTCAAGTTATACTATGGCAGTAGTTGTGATTTATTGTGAACATTCACACTGTGATCAATCAGCTGTATGATCTCAGACTCTTGCTGCCAGTTGATTCTCTGAAATTAAATCCTAAATTGGTTGATGGAGACATTATGCAACAACAGGTATAACTTAATGGAAATTGAGAGGTAACTAAATTATGTCTTTCTTCCTGGGCATTTTCAAACTGCTTTTTTTTATACAAAGAGACTGTATATTATTTATAATAGGAAGGCCAAAGCTGCTACAACAAAGTTGGGGAGCAGACGTCCGCTTTCTGTCACAGGATCTGCTTAATTTGAACATTTTTGGAGCCATTTTAAAATATCGGATTCAGGGCTACGATCTCTAGATCATCACATTGAGTGATTTTAGCAAATTCACTAACCACACTAATCACTAACATGAAATATTAAAGTCTATTTAAAATATCTTTGTTCCCAAATCATAGAAACTGGGACTCCTAACGCATGAAGTTTGAGGCATGAAATCTACAGCAAAACAACAATCGCCGTCTGTTTAATTTATTTACCCATTTTCAATCTGTACTAAGTCGGCAAAAGATTTATTTATTTTGACAACAGAGTAAAAGATGCTCACATGTCTTCAGGTGTCCAGTGTAAAAGTACTTTCACCTTGCCAGTACCCTCTTTCCTTTTGGCTAGCACCTGCATGGAAATGGTAAAAAAAAAATATGAAAAAGGACAAAACATTAACGTAAATTTAACAAAATCACATCTCATTTCAACATTCAGTACATAAAGTGCTAGAGCTACGCAAGACAGATAAATGTTGCAGTGTTTGCTTCCTGTTTGGTCTTTGGGGAGCAAGTTTCAAAGATGCATCCCTTTTCTTACCCCGTCTGAGCAGTGACGGGGTCAGCAAAATATTTCAAGGCCAACCCTCATTACACAGCGGGGTGTTGCAATAATGACAAAAATTTCTATTAGCCTTTTACAGTATATTATGACTATAATTGTTTTTGTCTTTTTATGTTTTTAACATTTCAAGAAACTTTTTGTGCGAACCTTCATACCTGATGCAGCTGTTACACCTGAATTTCCACTTTGCAGGATAATAAGGGCTGCTTCTATATTCTAGTAGTAGTATTTATTACCATTAACACACAAAAATCCTAATCTAATCGTTACTAATCTCATAACATTTCATGCTGGGCCGTTTAGAATAGTAGCAGTTGGGAATTTACAAATATTTTTACAAGGGTGAAAGAAAGGCTGGAAAAACAACCAAGAGAGTCAAAAATAGCCGCAGATATAATCTTTTGCGTCATTTGGAATTTTGTCCTCTTTCAGGGTGTCTGTTTTTAGGACAGAGAATGAGCTCACGTGTGAAGAACTCGTCTTACGCACATGCAAATCTTAAAATATATTTAACTCCTGGGAGTTCGCTGATGGAAATGAGGCTTGATTTGAAGTGAGACACAAAACTGAGACTGTTTCACTCATGAAGCTTTACTCTTTGTTTTTTTTTGACAAAAAGTCCCTTTAAAGTATCTTTCATCGGTTTAAGGAGTCCCAAACACTTCACTGTCAAAACAGATGGATAATGTGCAAACTAAAGCTGTACATCTAGAGCAACATCCAAAACATAAGTCCTTAAAATAAATTAAACTACAACAAGTAATCGAAGGATACAGATTGAAAGCAAAACAGCACAGGCTAAATGAAACAAACAAACAAAAACAAACCCAAACAGCAACAATCAAAGAATCCAGCACAGAGAATTAGAGAGATATTTTCTGTCGTGACTGAGGTACAATAGAAGACTTTGATCTGAAGACCATAGAAGTCCAGGGAGTGAATGGACTTCATGGGTCATTGGTGTCATGTTATTTACTTCTTTATAGAACTAGAAGAACGATTTTGTTCTAAATCTTGTGACCGGCAACAAGTGAAGGTACAAAAGAAGTGTGGATAGCGTCTGTAAACATTCTTGTAGCCGTAGTTGAAGTTTTTCCAACGTGATGGACACATTTATGACTGTTTTCAATGGGACTGAAGAATATTAATAGGAATATGAGTAAATCTGTTTTAATACAATCCGATAGGAGACTATTTAAATGCTAGGCATTAGAGCAGTGGGTTTTGTAAAGTTAGCAGGCTTTCAGGGACATGTGTCTCATCAGCATAGTTTTGATGAGACAAACCTCTACATTTCTCTGTGAGCTGGCCTAAAGGAAGAATATACACAGAGCAAAGGAACGGTGCAAGTTTTGATCCTTGAAATATATACTTACTGGTCCCTAAGTTTGGTCTCTATCCCCTTCAGAACAACATTTTTATTCTAAAAATGCCTTGGGAAAATTCATTATAGCTTTCAATCCAGTTTGTTTTAATTCAGCAATTTATTAATATTGATTTTTTTTAAGTACTGGCTCCACTGGCAGATTATATCTCTTGTAACAAGACAATTTTTCCATATTATAAGTGAAATAATCCATCTATGGTACTAGACTAAGACTTAAAACAAGCTCCTATATCTTGCTGAAAAGTTACTTGCATATTAGTTTGGACTTATTTCATGTATGTCAATATATTTTCGCTGGAAACTCGACCAAAAACACTTGGTAAGATTAAGCGTTTTTGGAGTGTAGTCCAATCTATACTGCCGTCTTCTTAGAAGTGTCTCAAGTACTGTAGCCGTTACCAAGGAAACCAGTGGTTTTATTACACATTTACACAAAGCTAGAATTATATAGTTCTCTGAAATAAAGTTAATAATTACAAACAAAGACTGCATTAAAAAGGTTCCATGCCTGTATTTGTTTAAGCTGGAGAGAAAGAAGTGGACTTGTGTTCTGGCAGAAAGACGTGATTTGTGAGTTGAGTGGTCTGATGATGGCGGTTGACGCTTTAAGGGGCAGATTTTAATCCTCTAAAAACTCACGAAAGAGTAGTAAAAAAAAAAAAAGAAAATAGGGGTAGAGGCAGTAGGAGTACACAGGGAGTGAACAGTAGATATTACTGTGTTTCCAAAACAGGCAGTAAAAAAAAAAGTGCAGAGCAGAAGAGAAGGGAGGGCTGACTTGCTAGAACTCGGTGCCTTTCTAAAGTCATGGGGTCAAGATGTGGATGACGCAAATCGGTAAAATAACAAAAATATCCCATCATAAACATGAGTGAGTTAGTGGGCCAGGTCAACAGGCCCGCTAGCCAAGCTCCACAGAACCCCCGCAGCTTTGCTCCGTCTCCACAGGCTTGGGAAGGCCCAGTGGGGCCCGGGGTCTGGAGGAGCACTGCTGCTTCTCACCACAATCCTCCAGAGGTTAAAGAGAAACAGAACGTATGCCCAACAAGTCAGAGTGCCTTCCGACTTCCATGACCATGACCCTCACTTAACCTCGTTTTTTTTTTTGTCTCCTCTGCATCCTTGTTCGTTCATTTGAGTTTTTCTAATTCACTCATTTAAATTATGAGATTCATTTAAATGAAATTATTAAATGCATTTTCATAAGTATATTTACAATTTTAACTTGAGCTGTGGTGGTTTTTGATATGCGTCATATGAGACGTTGGCCAAAATGTCAGTATAACGGGACAGACAAGCACCATACTTAAAAATGTATATTAATTTCTCTTTTGTGACCTAAATAAACATGTTTTGTATTGCTTTTGTGCATAGAGAGTCAACAGATTAGCTGTCACTCACAATGAGCTCATATCGAGTTAGCCTGTGTCACTAAAAGTAGTATTTTTAACTGTGCCCAAACAGGAAAATAGAAGAAATTATGTTTTCATAACATAATTATGACAACAACCCCAACTATTGCCACTTGGAAGCAATCATTTTAAGTTTAAAAGGAAAAGCTCACAACTGAACATGATTTACAATGATAGATTAAACTTCAGCAACCTTACAGCCAATAACTTATTCTGGAAAAACTATGTTGATTCACAAGTATGTTTAGATTATGACGGCAGATAAATAACTGCAACTGAACCAAAGCAGTTTGTCAATAATAGTTTTTCCTAATTTTAACCATACTTTTGTCCAAAAACCCACATTTAAAGCAAATAAAAATAGACGCCATTAAAAACAATGTATTCGTCACACCTTTCCCATCCAGCGTTTCTATAAATCCAACAATCAAATTAAACACAGATTTTAAAATCTCACTCAGTAAAAGAGATTTTCTTCCCCCTGCACAAGTATTTATATTTACCACTGGAAAAGGGCCACAAACATTCACAATTCAGATGCATAGGATAAAAAAAAGCATAAAAACACAAAAAAAACAATCCCAACTGTCTCTGCTATGATTCAGAGATAAATCGCATCCCGCCAAAGGGGCCTTTAACAGGTTTGGTTCCAGTGTGCAAAGCAGAACTGCGAACGGAGGGAAACCTTCACAAAGGGATTCTTGTCGCCCTCTGCTGGGCAACAGAAGTAGTGTCTATTGGAAAAACTGAATGTAATATGAAGTAATAATGATAGTTTATGATGAATCAAACATTTCGCATATGGAAAAATTAAAGCAAGGTCACTTCACAGCAGTAAAAAAAAAATACAGATCTACAATGGGACGTCTAATTTACTGAATGTTGAACATAAGAGTTACATTGTGGTCACCATGAAAATGTGTTATGTTTTAGTAGATTGGACAGTTTGAAGCACCAAATAATTTTTACTCACTTACACTAATAAGAAATCTGAATCAAACCTCCTTAAAACGTATGCAAGTAGGCGGTAAGTAGAAATAAACCATACAGATGCAAACTGGCTTATAAAAAAATAACTGGAAAATAATTTTCACATATTGAAAAATTTTCTACATAATAAATAAGTTCAGTTTAAGTAAAACTGTATGTTGTATGCATCCTATTGTTTAGGAACTTGTACGTTTTTACTCTTCAACACAAGTATTACTATAGAAGATACTCTTGCATTTAAAGGAAGCCCTTTTAGAGTTATTTACTTTCATAAAAGAAACGTATATTATTGTGCAACATAGCATAATGTAACACGTACCGTGCTGTGAAAGACAACGCTGTGACCATTTCCCCCACTTTCGATGTGAGTGGTGAGGTTGAGGCAGATGGCCCGGTGGCGCAGCGTGTCCATGGTTTGGACATCAAAGAAATCCTGGGGCCTCGCTGAAAAGTTGGAAAGACAAATTCAAGGAGAAACAAGTTAAGCAAAAGACAAATGACACTTAAAAAATAAAAATCAGCACAGGTCAAAAAATGTAAAATGAGTGTATATAAAGACATACATTAGAATCATCTTCTGATCCACTTAACATAAAGCGAGTTGTGGATGTGTGGATTTAATGGTTGCATAACTTTGTTTGTTTATTCATCTCAGCATCCACCTAAACACACCAGGTAGAAAGAATCTACACAAACAAATCATCTGCAGTAAGAAGATGCCCTTTAAACCCTTAAATTAATCAAAAAACAAAACAAAAAAAAGAGAATACAAAAATGTTTGCTTTTTAACATTATTAAAAATTGCACCAATCTTTAATTCTCATTTCAATTATAGACATCTGAAAGGAAAGTCATTACAAGAATTATGAATGTAATGTAATGCTGGACCGGGTTCATATCTAAAATTTGATTTAAAAGTCTTAAAAATGGACCAGAGGTCGCTTGTTTGGGCCAAACCAGAACTTTTCACACCTTCCCTAATGAGGCCTACGAGTTCCTTACCTTGTGCACTCACTCATTCATTTGGTGTGAATTATTCATCCAAAGTGAACAGAATAAAACACTTTTCCCTGCACACAAACCGTTGATGTCTGCATACGTCAATCTATACTCCAAGACATAACTGAAAAAAAAACAAACATTTAAAAGCTAGTTTAATTTGTGTGCTTGTTGGATACGTACGTAGGGACCACCTGCGTTTGTTCTTCAGTTTCTTCCTCTTGCTGATTCCCTTAGATGGTGAATCCTCCTTTAGTTTGGCCTGGCCGGACATTTTGGAAGAGCTCTGCTGGCTGAAATGACTGGGGACGTGACGAGCCAACCCTCCTTGAGAAGCAAAGCTGGCATTGCAGCCACCAACTACACACTGCAGCAGAGAAGTAACAGCAGGAAGAAATTAGACAAGTAGATATGTATTTATATATAATTATAACTTTAGTTGGTTGGCCAGCAGCTAAGGGCCAAAAGTTGTGGTTTTATCAAAAGTTATCTTTAATGCCAATAAGTAACTAAATAGTCAAAGAAAATTAATATCCTCAAAAAGAAGGACAAACTATTAAATTATCTTTAAAGATCACTAAAATGAGCTAATTAAAGATTTTCATTTCTTAAAAGTCAGAGGTGATGCGATTTCCACATCACAAATAAAAGAGATTTCCTGAACAGGAGGAAATTCTCCAACTGTGCATCGCAAGTGCATCGGTTTCCTTCCTACCTTGAAGGGTTTATCTCCACTGTGGGTCAGCATGTGTCTCTGCAGCCAACTCTGGCTGGTGGACGGTGTGTTATACACCTTGCATCCCTTCCAGAGACAGACGAATACCTGTGAAACGGACACAAAGACAGAGGACGAATTAGACCAGCAGTCGTGGCGTTCAGGCGAGGACTAACCTTAATTCTTTGTAGTCTGCTAATTTCTCCTGAAAACAGCAGCAGGTAGAGGATGTCCGGGAAGTTTTTGGATATTCCTAATATCGTTTGAGACAAAGACAATCACATTTAGCCACTGCAACGGTCTTCTTTAGAAGCGCAGTGTCTTAATATTTTTCCATTAAAAAAAACAAACACTGAATCTACTTTTGCAAACAACTTTTCATCATTGCAATTTGCATGAAAATGGTTTAAAAAACAAGACGAAATGAATCTGATACTAGATGTTTTGTGCACAAATTACAGGTTGAGCGACATTTAGCAAAAAATTGGTGTGGATCTGAGTGCAAAAATCATCTTAGAACAATTTTAATGTATATGCACTTAATAATCCCATCATTAAAAAAAACTGGAGGGTTGAAAAAAATCCATGGCAGGAAGCAATGACCTGTTATTTACCACACACCGTGTCTTCATTCTCGACCTTTTCTGCACAGTGAGTTTTTGGTATTGATAAACAGAGGATTGTAAAAAAAAAAAAAAAGGTTGTAGAGCGACAACAGTCACCTTGTTCTTGTCACACTTGACAGGGTTTCAGATCCATATTAACACAACGCATTAAACCAGTACAATATTGCACAGAACCAGCTGCCTTTCACTACCTCCAAAGCAAAGCTCCAGCATGTTTGAACGGAGGTATCTGCAGTCTCCCACTGAAAGATCTTGTTGTCCACAAACCCCAGTATGAAGAGCACCTCATGTTTTTCAGGAAGTCAAATAAATACATAAGAGTATAATTTTGTTGTTTTCTTCTGAGGTCTTCCACAATATTTCGGTTAGTATGATAAGTTTAGACATCCTCTAGCACCTCAATACAACAAGCC
This sequence comes from Phalloptychus januarius, assembly GCA_902982915.1. Taxonomy (NCBI): domain Eukaryota; kingdom Metazoa; phylum Chordata; class Actinopteri; order Cyprinodontiformes; family Poeciliidae; genus Phalloptychus; species Phalloptychus januarius. The sequence goes on along the minus strand of CADWAE010000471.1, from coordinate 12,947,983 downwards.
TCTTTAATCCTAATCATAAAATTAATTTGTCCAATTTAACTTGCGCTAAAACGATCACCCTAAATCCTGCACTGTTGATTAAACACAACATACACTGTAATCTGATAGCTGTATTTGTCCTACTATGCTGGTTGACATCAACATAAACAAGCAGCACACTGTTGCTGGATGTGAGCATATTTGAGGCATTCCTGTTTGATAAATGAACCCCAACGTGTTCGCAAAAGAGTTTTTCAACAGGAAAAAAACCAAACAACTGTAATAAACATGCATCCAAGGTTTCCCCCAAGAAAACTTGCTAAGGCCGGTGGTCGGGGCGTCGAGGCGGTCCACCATGTTTTTGTATTAAACGATGTTAAGTAGGCAAGAAATGTAAAAATATTACTGGATAATTATATGTTAGGGGAAAACATCGCCAGTGAAACGGTATTTAAACCCACAACTAGTCTTAAAAACAACCACTCAAAAAATACAATTAAAATGAATATTTGATCTTGTTTAATCCTAATTAAGTCAGCGGCTCCAAAAACAACAGAGACGCTTGCAATCCGGCTATAAGAGTTAGGAAAAAAAATGTAAAATTTAAAATTTAATTTTTTTTTTACCCCCAATTATACATTTTTCTAAAATAAACCAGCAATGCTTAGCCTGGTGGGGCGCCTAGTAACGCATTGCGGGCCGCCAGGCTTATAATACACTGGGGGAAACCCTGTGCATTATTAGTATTCCAACATGTTTCCTGGTTAGGTGATGGCTTACAATGGCGACAGACTCTTACCCAAGACACTGTTACGCTAGCTAGCGAGCTCTACCTCATACACCGTTTGACACTGTGCCTCTAGCAGTGAACAATGTTATATAAATTGCTGCCTATTAATGCGCTACAGCCATTTTATCAACTATGCACATGACAAATTCTTATCAGTGGGAAAATTACTACCGGTATACGGCCCAACACTATCATGCAGCAAATGTTTGGCTCTGTGCTAGGTCTGTGCACCTTCGGAGTCAAGCTACAACATAAAAATAACTAAATAAATAAAATAAGTACACCAGCTTGGAAGGGCGTCAAACAGAATCAAGATCTCAGAATCAAGATCTGAGATCTCAGATCTGAGATCTTGATCTTCAAAACTTTAAAGTCTACAAACCCCTCCTCTCTGGCCGTCCACATGAATTCCCCTGATGTGCTCTGCCAGGTCCGGACTGGAGTTGAAGCACTGTGGACAGAGGTCCCAGCAGCAGGTGTAAGCCATCGTCTTGGTCGCAGAAGATCTGGTGCTGCTCTGGCCGTTCAACAGCGCGGGAGTGGAGCGCCCGCTGGATCCTATGCTCTCCATTTCTATGGTGGTACTGCAGACACTGAGTAAGAGAAGAGAGCACACTGGTTGGAAAGAAATGCTTAAGGAGTGTAGTCTGATAGTCATAAACCGCATATGGATCAGGTTTAGCAGACGTGAAGAACAGGTGCAGATGCTGCTTGCAGAGTTACGTAATCAGCATGAGGAAAAAGCCACTTGAGGCTGAGAGAGATTCTCAATGCATGCCACATCAATTACATGCTACACTTCTGCAAATCTTGACAGAAATCAGAAGCATGCAGGTTCTCAAAGGTTGTCACAGAATAATTCAATAACACAGTTTTATACTAAAGTTTGTCATCCCTGGACAAATGCCTCAGCAGATAAAAAAAACTAAATGAATCTTTCACCATAATCTTTTTACAATGAGGGAAAAACATTCCATGTTTGGAACTAATTGCTTTTGAGAAAAAGAAAAAAAAAGTCACAAGTGTTTGAGCATTTCTCTCTGGGGAATCCAAAGGCAGTCCTGGGTCCTGTCTGATGCACTCCTCTGCTGGGCTCACCTCACATGTTCTCTGCGGAACCTAAGATTTAAGTTTGGTCGCCCTCAAAGGTTGGCTTTATGTCTGGCAAACTGTTTCTGTAATGATTTGGGAGTGTGTCTTGGAAGATTGCCCTGCAGAACGAAATTATGACCATTTACTGCTCAGGCCAAGGCCTTTGGAAGAAAAACAGGCCCCAAGCATCACAGATCCTCCCCCCTACTTCACCATCATGAGGTGCTCAGTATGAGCCACCTGGAGTGTGTGCATGTTGCCTAAAGTATTAAACAATTAAGACTCATGTAATTACACAACGCCAAATAAAATCCTTTTAGTAACTTCACATATTTTGATTTTTAACGTCTCATTTTGTATTTAATATTTCTTCCCTTTGAATAAATATACTCAAATTACAGTTAATGGTTTTTCTGCATCTTTCAGTGTGAGATTAGCGAACAACAATATAAGATGGATTCATTTACTAATCAGATTGATTAGTGAACAAAAGAAAAACTATTCAGCTGACGGGGAAGAAAGAGTAACACCGCCTCCCAACCTGTCCATCAAACCAACCTGTCCTCAGAGTCCATACGGCTCAGTGGTTCCCCGTCAGAGGATGACACCTCCAGACTGGAGCGCCTCTTGTCCCCCAGGTCCCCGCCGCTGCCCTTGTCACCATCTTCACTAGCAGATGTGCTCTTTTCACAGTCTATTCCCGAGGACCGGCTATCGTCATCTGGCTCCTCCTTGAGGCCCTTCATGGTGATTTCGCCGTTCTGTTCGCTGCTATTGTCCTCCAGAATTGGTTGTGACTGCGGTCTTTGCTCCGGCTCTTCGTGAGGAGCTGTTGCTTCCTGAGTGACCGTTGGAGCAGCGTCCTTCTTGCCCACCTCCCTCGCGTCCACATCTTCCATTTTCGGCTCCGCGACGATGACTTCTTTTTCTGTTTCCGGTTCGGTAGAGCCATTTTCTTTTTTCTCGCTGTCAGCTTCGTTTGTCTCGCTGGGTGGAACGTCGCTCCCACCGCTCAGGGCGGTCGTTTCTTCGGGTTCCTCTGCGGCCATTAGTACCGTGAACAAGAAAGGAGATACTTTCGGTATTAAAATTTCCTGGCACGGTCGAACACTACGACAGCGAGAGGAAGGCGGGGCCTGACTACAATGTCTGCTCTGTGATTGGTTAAGAGCGGCATAGGGCGGAGACATGCTGTCATCATTTAAACTGCCCATGTGTTTATGGGTATTTATGGCAAAATAAGACAATGTATTTGTCAAATTTTAACTGTTTAACTCATACATTAGGTTCGTCTAGATTTAATATAAGGTGTACAAAGCACTTGAGATCAGCAAAGAATATTGGAGGTGTGTGTGTATAAAATTTAATATAACATTTTATTATTTTTTTCCATAAACCCTCTTAACCTGTTTTGGCTTGTTTGTGGTAAAAGCCACTTACAAGATTTCTTGTGTCATTATTGTTATTCCAGGAAAACATATGGCCAGAGTCTCTACATTTATACCACACCTTTTGCCGTTACAATTAAAAAGAACTTTTCAGGTTTCCTTTGTGTCTTTGAAGGGAATTGAAACATGAATGAATTAAAGAATAAATCTTTACTAGACCACACTCTAACATTCAGGATAAGGACAGAATGTTGTGGACACAAAGCTGATCATTCCCATCTATGTATTTTAATAAATCATAAAATCTCAGCCTGCAGTGCTCATGTCCTGGTAACCATAACCCATCAAACCAAACCCATACAACTCTTAGTCTCTATAACCATCAAAAACCTGTTAGTTAATTTGTTTTTCTCAAAATTTTCTCCGATTGTATTGATTAAAAAACTAAATTCAAAACTCTTCCTGTTAATACAGGATTTGAAATGTGTTTTCACAGAACATCTGATAGAATATCTGAGGTAGCTCTGGTAAGTGACCAGCAGAGGGCAGCAAAGAATATTGGAGGTGGAGTGCTGCCGTCCTGCTCTGGTTACAGCTGTTGATAGGTTTAGGGATCAGATGGGTGGAATTTCCTTACTGAGCATGTGTGGTTTATACATACAGTCTGGATCATGAGGATGCATCGTGATCTATAATGATCTATCATGACCATAAAGACCACAAGGACAATCAGAATTCCTGATTCAGGAACAGCCAGAACCATCAGGACCATAAAATTCACAAGGACATAAAAGGAGCCACCAGGACAGTCACGATAGTCAAGACTTATCAGAAGTCATAAGCTGAGCCAGAACCTGTCAGTATAGAAACACATTTGAGAGAACTGTGACATCATCTTTCACCTTCATCTTTCACGGCAGCTCTGAGGTAGCAAAGCATCGGGAACCACAAAAAAAAACTCTATTGAATCTGAGTCAGAACCACCTCATGATGAACTCAGACTGCTGTGATGTAAAGGCAAACAGAGGCTGATGGTTTCAGCCTCTTCATCTTTCAGGGCAGCTCTAATTTCAGGAAACCCATCTTTCCTCTCCAATCAGAGAAAAGTCCTTGGATAGAGGCCCAGACCCTGAACCCTGAACCTCTGAATCCTTTGGGGACAAATGAATGTCTGAACTGTCTGGATGGGTGGAGACAGAACTGACACGCTACCTGAATGTGATAACAGCAGACTGCAAGCGCATGAAAAACCAGACATTTACCTCCGACACAGAGACAGTAACACAGGAAACTCCTCAGTGCCTCAGACACGAGTTCTCTGGTTCAGCACTGATTGGGTGGAACCTCTCACCTTCAACAGAATCACACACATATACATTTGGGACAAAACTGGCTCATGGAGATAGTGACCTTCAGAGGACAAATCTAGTTCAGAGTTTCAGAGATGTGAGGGAGCTTTAGATCGTAAAATCCCGCTCATTTGGAACAGTTCTAATTATTTAAGGAAAATAATCTGTTACTGAATAAGAAAATGTATGCATCAGCATATGAGTGCAGCTCAACCATAGCCAGTGCACAATGGTATCAGTAGTTACGTTTTGTAAAGAGCATATGTGAGAGAAGCATCTTCTCTCAACAGAAAAACTATAAATTTTTTCAAATGCTACACATAAAGTTTACAGCTCGTGCATGTATTTTGCTTTGATCCACAAGATTGAATACCTAGAGCACCAAGAAGGGAGGTTTTTACATTGTTAGTGAAGCAAAGAATAAATTATTAACCTTGTTTTAGGCAAAAAAAAAAAAAAACACATTAAAACTTAGAGAAATTAAAGGCAATACTCTCAGTTACCATTGACAATATAGGCTTTCCAGTGGCCTCTGGTAGGTATAGAGTGCCACGGTAAGAAATTGTAGAGTTTTAACCAAAATCTTCCATATGATGTTGTGTTGAGGTACTAATTGAAAAATTGGGCTCCGTTTTAAAAATTGTCCTCAAGCAATTAAAGAAATAGTAAATAAAATAAAGAAAACTGAACTTTTACATGAAACAATGAACCATGCATGGGAAACCAAACACAAACAGTGAAGAAAAGTTGAAATCATTATTTCTAACCTGATGCATCTCAGATATTTATTAAGCTTATGTTTTACTTGAGAAAGTGACAATCTTTTATTTCTATCAGAAAACCAGATCTTTAAACAGGAAGGAGGTTTTATGCAAAGCTGATTAATGCGTCCACTCACTCTTACTCATGAACATTTTATAACTCTGGAGGCATTGTTATGAATCAATTTGATAAATGATAAAGGATTTGTTTTATGTTTTACATTAGTTGTTTGGATCTGATCAAAAATGTAGAAGTTGATGAGTAATAGAAAACCCAATCAGAACAATAGGAACAAAAACTTTGTCAAATTGCAATGTCAGAAAGATGTGGAAGAAAGATGCCGAACTGAAACCTGTTCGGCAGGTTTGAGTCAAAAAATCTGATGTTTTAATTCCTGCATTGATGGTCCTGACCAGACCAACCGGTCCTCCCATTACAACCCTAAGCGGCTGCGCAGCTTCCAGCTCCTGAAAGCAGGATGTTCAGGGTGGAGGACGAGATGTTCCTCCCAAACAGGGCAGGATGTGAGAGGGAGGAGGAGGTGTGATTTACTGTCCGCCTGAACGAGTGCCGGCCCAAAGATAAGAGCAGGAGGGAGGAGAGGATGTGGAGCTGAACTCGGTGCTGTTCAGCACTTTTCCAAGTTCAGGAGTAAACGCAGCAGCTTGGTTTTCTCAGACATTTACCTTAGCTGTAAATATGTGACAAAACAAAAACAAAGTCTTTCTATAGACAATAACTATATTATTATAGTTATAACTGAATCATAACCTCCAGAAGGTTATGATTCAGATGACTACAAGGCGATTAATTTAAATTATCTACATCATCCATACATTGTAGCTGCAACTACCTGAAGACCTGAGATATGCGGACATGTGTTGGTTCCTTTGAATCAGGACCAAAATTATCAAACAATTATTTCTTTATGACGTCCCAGCTATTAATTTGTTTTTAAGAAACGTTTTGTCGTTTTTCGCTGTTTAACTGATGCTTGAATTTTGCTGTTTATTATATATCTTGTTTTTAATGCCATATTTTTCACTTCAGTTTCTTTATGTTCCTGTAGACACATCAAACCTTCTGTATCAATGCTAGTTTAAAAATAAACATGTCTTGCTCTCTGTTGCTGTGTGACTGTCATCTTTTCCAGGTTCTGCTGATGCTACCTGGCTCTGTTCATAACGGAGGTGTTACTCTGTGTTAGTTCTTATCTATTTATCTATTGAACCACTTATAGATGTAGTGCAGTTTTTTGTTGTTGTTTTGTTTTTCATAAAATTGCCAACCAGAACCACTCCCAACCCTAGTAGGGACAAGGGTGTATAGAAAATGGATGGATGGATGGATGGATGGATGGATGGATGGATGGATGGATGGATGGATGGATGGATGGATGGATGGATGGATGGATGAAATTGCCATAATTGTCTCAGAAGATTGGATCTGGGAGCAGAACTCGAATGGAAATTGTTTTTTATCCTGTAATCAAATCAATCCACTTCCACAGTCTATGAGAGAACCGGGCCACGACTGGACTTCTTGGGTCTCCTCCTGAGTTTTCCTGCTCAGGTTTATTAGAACAACTGAACATCCTGAGGAATTTCCTCCTTTCTGGTGTTTCCAGCAGCTCTGAGGATCCTGAACCTCAGATGAATGGGAGGAAGTGCTGCTGCCTGACTTTTTCCTCCCACAAAGACGCACTTCCTCCCAGCTCTGCTGTCCCCACTCATCAGCGGCCGCAGGACACACGGAGGAGTAGCAGAGGAACATGAAGGCCCTTGTTCTGCTTCTGCTTCTGGAATCCAACTGTGTCTGTAAGTAAAGCGAGATGTTTCTGCTGCTGGTTCATATCGAGTATGGGATCCTTCACATACCTGTTTATCTATTGTTTTTTTTTTTTGTTTTTTTTAGTTATGAAGGACTTGAAACTCCTGAAAATCCCTGAAAAAGTTTTATTAAAATCCTCATGATTTTAATAAATCATGAGGTGGGAGGTTGAATAAAAACTACTACCACTGTGAGAGGCAGAAGCAGCGTGTTGTTGCAGTGCTGCCTTGTTAAAATCTTTTTAATGGTAAAAAAACAGGAGAAACTGTGTTTAATATTTTGTTGTTGAAGCACAAGCGATAGGAGATTCATGTCTTGATTCAGACCAGAGTTGAGGGGTATGATCCAGCTCCCCAAAAATGACGTTCTGGGCCGCAAACACAAATATTTTTACTTTATCTTTGTTAATTGTGGCAGGGAAGGAAATAAACCTAATACTTATACAGGCTTTGCACTGATTTAAATGAAAAATTGAAATAGTAGCCATTCCCAGACCAGTCTGAAAGGGTTCCCCCACCAGCCTGAAGAGATTTTTAAATGTTAACCAAGAATCCAACAAGAGAGCAACACAGTGAACCTGAGAGCCACTGGGTTGGTTCTCTGCTTCGACCTGAAAGCAAACTGGCAATTATTCCTATCATAGTGTTGAGCTTTAAACACAAATGATTTCTGTTCCTTAGTCACACACTTGTTCGGCTGTTTTAATCAGTTATTATTTTAGTAAAAAATGCAATAATGTTAGCTGATCATCTAGATCTTCATTCAGATTTTATTAACTTAATGGAAAGATAAATGCAATGAACATGATTTTAATCTAGCTGTTTTTCTCTAATGAACACACTCAGTTCACCATATCCAGAATCCTAAAGGTTTAAATGGTTGATTCACCATTATAGGTCTCTCTGGTTTGTGTGCTTAGTAAATATAATTTGTATACTAAAGGCGGCATTCTGCTTGATTTTTTCCCCCACAAAGAATAATATGATTATCATAATCAAACAGAGAAACAATAAAAGCTGTTGGAAAGAAAGACTAATACTTTAATACACTATATTTTTTTATTTATCTGTATTGCATTGAAGGATGTAAGTGATAAAAGGTAAAATGTCAAAGAAATAGAACTGGTTTATTGCTACGTTTTCATCTGGTTCATTAGATTCACTATAATTAATGCTAGATATTAATTCAAAAACATGGATTCCCGTCATAAATAAACATGCTTTATCAAAGCAGAGCTCCCAGCCTGTTCTGTTGGCGTCTGCAATAAAATTGTTTTCCCGTTTAGAGAAAATGCGTATTTACCTGCAACCACAGGGTTGCAGGTTGCAGTGCTGCCTCGTTAAAATCTTTTTTATGGTGGTGTTGGTGGTGGTTTTTTTGTTTTGTTTTTGTTATTGTATTACAGAGATCAGTGTTAGTGAATCAGTGTGTGTTGTTGGGGTTGAGCGCATGAAGCAAATAAACAATAAAAAAGACATTTTCAGGAGGCAGGACAAAGTTTTCTTTAAAAATGATGCAGATAAATCTTCAAACTTCTGTGATGTTTGGCTAACATGTGATTGTGCTGAAGACAGAAATGTGAGGAGCAGACCAGTACATTGGTGCTTCAAAGAGTTTGATATTAAGCAATGTTTGGCTTGGAACATGCCAAAAAAAGGTTTATATCAAATGTGAATTATTTTTGCTTTTTTTGTTCTTTAAAATCCCTTGATCTGGGTTATTTTTAAGTGGGTGTAGCAGGTTATCCTTACTTTTTTATTTCTTTACATTCTCATTTTAGCTGATTTGCTTGTTGTTGTTTTTTGTTTATTGTTTTTTTTATAAATTCAAGAATATACAAATCTCTGTTATATAAATGACCCTGTTTCTCAAGTTTCATTATTTTTTTTGATTAGGGCATAATCTGAGGGCTGTTTCATTTTGTCAGACAAGATCTGCTATGGTGATTTATTAAAACTGAATTTAGCATTCCCAAAAATGTAGTTTATACCAGTTAAAACATTATTTAATGAACAGACAGTATGAGGGTGGCAAACACATTTTCACACATGTCCATATTAGTTTGGAGAGCTTTTTAAACAAAGTAATAATTTGAAGGTGGCATTTTGTGTTTTACTCAACATTATTTTTATTTATTTTGCTGGTTGATATTAAAATATTCTTGAATGATCTGAAGCATTTTAGTGTAACAAATAAGGCAAAAAGAGAAGAAATCAGAAAGAAGGAAATACTTTTCCATATGATGTATTTCATAAAATAAACAGATAAAGCAGGACTACTGACTGAATGCTCTTTTCCTCTGGCGTTTAAATTATTTTACGTTGGTATTTTTAAGTGTTGGTATTTTTTCCCTTTTATTTCTCCTTCAGATGTTGCTCTGAGCTTATTTTCTATTACCCATAATAAAATGCTGAAGAAAGTGTAAACTACAACGAAAGAACAAGGAAATATAAAGTCAGTAGTTTTGAGTGCAAGCAAGTTGTCAGTCCATTGTGTTGTTTTTTTTTAAGTCAAGAGTTATTTTTATTCCTGCAGGTGTTCTCCTGTTTAGGAAACTCAGATCCGCCTTCCTTCCCCCAGCTAATGATTTGTCTCATAGTAAGTGGGGCTGTAAAACTATTGCAACCCAATGCAGACATATTCACAGTCACAGTGAGGCCATCAACAGTCTCCCTTGTCATCTGACATCAGGGAGTGTCGTCATTTTCCTTTTTATTTAAAATTCTGAAAATTTAATTGATTTGTTGCTAAGTCATATTCAGAGTTTGACCTTTTCTTAATATTTCATACAGATTTAATTGTTGGATGATCCTCATTTCTCATATTTTTTGTTTACAGGCACAACTTCCTTTCCCAGTTTTTCTTCACCTACGCATGAACCAGAGGAGCTATCCAGCGGTCCAGTCAGAACCAACACAAATGACCCATTGCCAAACACAGACAGAGCTCTGGGAACCACCCGACGCATTAACATCTCCGACAGCAACAGTTCATCAACTCATGGAGCTTCAGCCCATGGAAACACCACCAAGCCTCCGGATTTATTTCCAGATGATACATCCTCTGTCTCAGAGCTTTTTTATCCAAACACAGACCAAACTGCTTTATCCAGTGTTGGTGTGTCCACTCCCAACCAATTAAACGGTCATACTGTCCCGTCTGGGCCAAGTGTGTCCACCACTGACCAATTAAATGTCCACAAACTTTCATTTGATTCAAACGTAACTACCACTGACCATTTAAAGGCTAACAACGCCGTATCTACCACAGGTGTGTCCACCTCAACTCAATTGAATGTCCACACCGTCTCATCCGGTCCAGGTGTGTCCACCTCTGACCAATCAGATGTTCACCTTGTCTCATCTGGTCCAGGTGTGAACACCACTGGCCAATCAGAAATGTCAGACAGTTCAAAAGGACAAATAAAGCCACAGCTCAAGACTGAAACACCATCAGTGTTGAACACATTGTCCTCCCTGAATGTAAACCAAATTGGTTCCAATGGAAGCAGAACAGCAAGGCTGGGTTCCTCTACAGGATATCCACAGGAGAGCACAGTTGAACTGAAGGATTTTACAATCCCCTTTTCACCATCTGCTGTATCTACATTTTCTGACAGCTCATCTGCTGATATTGAGCCAAACACCATATCAACATCTTATCGTACAAAAGGCTCTACCTTAGCTACACCAACCACAGTTACACACCTGGAGAATCAGACCTCACATCTGCATCCATAACAGAGACAAACCCATTGTACAACCATTACAATCTTGTCACAGTTCACAAAGCTTCACCTGCAGTTGAAGACTTTTCTCAACATCCATACAGAGCTAGGACAGTGAGTGAAATAGCTGGCAACACACCTGGTGGCACACCTCGAACAGCACCGGAAGCCACATCTGCTGTTTCAGGATCTGGATATACATCTACAACAACACCTGAGATTGGACCCATGACCTCACCTGTGGTCACCCCAAGAATGAACCCTAAAACTTCATCTGCACCTGGAACCACACCTGGAGATTCTGTACCTGAGACCCCACCTGGTGCTTTCACACATGAAGTGAAGCCAGCAGTGACATCTGCAACGCCTACACCTCAGCCCACACCTGAATTCACACCAGCAGCTTCTGAACATGAAACTACATCTGAAGCTATAACACAAGAAACCACACCTGCTGCTAAACATACAACTATACTTGCAATCAGAACTACAACCAGAGTGGCAACACCTAGTTCTGCACCTGTGACCACATCTACAACGACAACACGTGTAGTGTCCACCAACCCTACACCCATGATGACTCTACCAACGAGCCTCCCTACCATCACCACTCAACCCACACAATCAACTGCAGCTCCACTGCTGACCACCACACATGTGAGTACACTGTTTGTTAAAATGATTCTTCTTTTGCTCCTACTTCAGGGTTTCCTCTACATAAGCCTGTCAGACCACCAGGCTTTACTTGCCACCCCACCAGGTTAAGCGTTGTTTGTTTATTTTAAATAGGGGTTTTTTATACACTAGTAACAGTGACAGTAAAGATGGGTTAAGCCAGGCTTATAGTTGTTGCATTGATGTTGCCCAGACCACAGAGCTTAGTAGGTTTTCTGGGGGAAACCCTGTACTTTTATTTATACTTTAATGGTAGAGTGAAGTGAATCACTGCAGGTCCTTCCTAAACAGAACATTATACAGGAGGAATGGGGGCAAGCATCAGTTGCAAATTCACTAATACAAAAACAAAAGCAAAACATTTTAACTTCTCCACTTTTAACATTTGTTTTTTCTTTAAATGACTGTACCCTCTTGGCTTTGATTCAGTGGGACAAATGCCTGAATAATCAAATAATACAGGAGTAGTTAAAAATGCCTTTTTTATAGCCATTGCCAAGCATGGTGGTGAGGGAGTAATTATTTGGGCTTGTTTTGCAGCCACAAGACCTGGGCAACTTCCAGTCCATTAAATACTCTGTATGCCAAAGTAATGTAAGTCAAGTATAAACTCAAGTGTCCTAGCTTGAGTTCATGTAGCTTGGTTCCAGATGGGTCATCAACAGAACAATGATTGACAAAAGGGCAAATATACAAGCTAAAGAAGAAACAAAGTTCTTGCAATGGCTCATTCAAAGTCTAGACATTAACCTAATTAAAATGTTGTGTAAGATCCTTAGGAAGGCTGTACAAAAATGCTCCTTGTTAAATAACAAGAGTGTACCATCATTCATCTACAACAACAGAAATAGTCAGACTGAAAAAAAACTATAATAATTGCCTAATATTGCAAGAAGGACATTAGAAGTTCCTTCGACTCTTACTGGTTAAGTTTCTTTACTGAACCTTTAAAGACGCATTGTCCATTAGGGTCTGTATTGTACTCCTTAGAACGAATGTATGCAAACACTGTAGAACTTAAGGTTTCTCATGAAGTACAATCTGCTCTGACCTGATGGAACAGAGTGGTTTATTCTCCAGGGGAAGAATAAGATCACGATTTAAGTATCATTTAAGCCTTTGTATTGAGGAGTTGATGAGATGATGGATGTTTTTTTGCACAACTTTCTCATTTCTACATGGGTCCCATGTAGATTACAATGCTTCCATAACCTTAAGATAGTTTAAGAGGTGGAGCAGAGTTTAAATGCTCATAAATTTTTGCTTCAAACGGTCTACTCAACTTCACACAACTTCAAACTGAACCTTGCGTTTTGTGTAATCAGCATGTTTGTGGCCTCTTCCTGACTGGAAAACTCAACAATGGCTAATGTTGCTGGCCCTAATGGAGCCCAGCTTGATGTTGGAGGTTGGTGGAGAAAATGTCTGGGGAGGGCAGGAAGGAAGGCAGGGTGGGTCAAGCCTCTATTTGGAGTCAAAGAGTCAGAGTCAGAGTGAACTGAGTGGAGAACAGGAGTCGATGAGATGAAGAATGAAGCATAGATGCAGCCGACATCTCAATGGACAACTGCTGAACTAATTCTGCCACTCTGGACATGATTCACCTGCGCTGGATGGTACCTGTGTCACATGACCTCGTCTGTATGTTAGCCTGGTTTGAAATGCGCCATGTTTACCTTCTGTTAACGGGACGGACAAGAGATGCTCCCAATATGTTTGATCCTTGGACTGTTGTGGAGGATTGGAAAGGTGAGAAAATTGGAGTGATTTGATCTTCCATGACTCTGTTGATCAGAAATGTCTGGAATAAGTTAATCCCAGATTTTAGCATTTTGTCTTTGCCATAGGCTATTAAATTATTTTGGCAATCCCCTTGCCTTCTCTAGAGTGCCACTCCTGGGAGAACCGTTCCATGACCTCTGAAGTTGAACCAATTGAGGTAAGGCAGTTTTGAAGTTGCAACTCATCAAGTGATCTCCTGTTGCAGGTCCAGACCTTTGCTGGACCCAGCTGCTCCGTGGAGCTAACAGAAGTCAGGACCACCTGGGACTCAGCATTGGTTTGGTTGAGTGCTGCCTGTCCATCACCTGACTTCACAGTCTTCATGGATGCAGGCTCTGGACCAACAGCAGTCCGTTGTGATCAGAATGGAAACAATGGATATATGTTTATCTGCAACATAACAGAGTTACAACCAGGAACTTTGTATGAACTAATGGTGATCTCTGGGAAGGATGAAGAGAGAAGCCTTGGCCCAATACGAACAGGTAAGAACTTACTTGGAATATTTTTCTCCCATCACGATCCTGTTCACTTTAATTTTTCTGCAGGTTGACCTCCATTAAGGTTAAAACTTTCACATCAGGTTGAAATCATAGTTAATGATAGAACATGGACATATTTAAACCAGATTCAGTGTATATTACCTTTGATTTAAAACTAGTTGGAAACAGGCTAAAACTATGAAGTTTTGTCATTTCAACAGCATCAATTTCTCATTTTCCAACAATGTCTCATCCAGTGTTTCAGCATTACTGTTGGGACTAAGCAGTGGATTGTTTTTCCAGTCAAGGCATTGCTACTGGTTCATTTCCTGCCCCGCCTGCTGGATATTTTTCTGTGTTTGTCTCAGCTCAATGCTACATTTTGTTCAATTGAAAGGAAAAATACTAGCTTTCTTCAGTCCAACTAGAACTTAACTGGTTTCCATCCCATCCAAACATGTCAATAACCTGATCCCTGAACCTACCCTAATCTTTTTGCAGCCTGTCTAAACTTTCCATAACCAGATCAGTTATTCTCCCAAAGTGTTCAAAGGGTCTTTCTGTCAAAATTTCAACAGACCTTCTCCTTTCCTCCCACAGTCCCAGTTGGTCCGGCACAGCTTGAGGTCCAGCTAGACCTTGAAAGCATGACTTCAGTTCGTGAAGGATCCTCTGGGCTGCGAGTCCTCTGGTCCCTCTCTGCAGGACATGTGGACTGGTATAATGTAACTCTGGAAGACGTCCACTCCGGTATGGTTCGTAGCACTAGAGTCATGGGCTCTGCAGCTCCCCAGACTGGTTTCACCTCACTCGTCCCAGGAACCCCATACAACATCAGTGTGTTGGCTCTATCTGGGAACAAGACTGCTGCACCTGTGCACACCATTGCAGTAACAGGTGAGATACAAGCTGGAAGATTTTGGCATAGTAATAGAAATCTGCAAAATTGTTAAAATAACTACAAACCTTTTTACAAATCTGATAGAAAGTGGAATAGACTGGTGTAGTTTTGAAGATGTGTTATCCATCAGCACCAGATCCAGGTATTGGAAGATGTTATTAGTTTAGCATCTTCACTGCTGCCTGTCTTGGTTTTTCTGCAGCCCCTTCAGCTGTGGATGGCCTTCAAGTAGTATCCTCATCTTTAGACAGCCTTGGTGTGCGCTGGCGGCCTGGCCTGGGACGAATGGAGAACTTTAAGGTTCTAGTGATGGACCAGGATGGGTTTCTCCTGAGGAACATTACTTTAAAGAACACTACGACCTACACCAAGCTGGATGGGCTGCAGCCAGGGACACCATACAGGGTCACCGTGGTAACAAATGCTGCTGGCCTGCAGAGCTTTGCCTCCATCCAGGCCTACACTGGTAGGTGCAAATGCTGAAGTGATGTTGATGGAGCTTCTGACTGATTATCCTCTATGGTGAAGAGCAGCTTTGTGCTGTCTCACAAAGAGACTTTTCTTTTTCACTTTATTTCCTCCTGATCAGTCTGAGACATTGACCAATGAGGAAGCATAACCTGTGCTCACTATGTAGCATTAGTGTGTCTCTGTCTATTGTTGAGGCAAGAAACAGTCAGCAGTATATGGTGATCTGACAGACATTTAGAAATCCAAACCTTGTTTTCCTGAAATGGGGCCTGGTTCTAAAAGAATATCTGAAGTTTAAATGATACCATTGTGAGTTTAAGGAGTTCATGGTTAACTGGTTGGTTTATCTCCTTTTGCTTCTCTTGATAATGTGAACTTTTTCTGGCTCTTTGCAAGACTGAAGTTTCCTCTCCATGAAGCAATGATCAAAGTCTGATCAGGTCACAACATTAGATCAACCATCTGAAGCCATGCTGAGCAAATGAGCAGTTTATTGCTGAAAGAATCGATATGAGGTCTAAAAATGACAGCCTTGAAACACAGCTGAAAGATAAAGATATTCTCTTATACAGGAGGTTACAAAAGTTTTCCAGTAGGTGAAGCAGCTGAGGTATCAGGAAAAGCAGCACCAGAGGGTGAAGATGAAAAAAATAAAATGTTCTCTCTTTTTCTCAGTCCCAGCAGCTGTGTCAGATCTGATTATCAACAACGAAGGCAGTTCAGAGAGTCTTCGGGCCTCCTGGACCCCACCTAAAGGAGGTGTGGACTTTTATACCGTGACCCTGTGGGCTTCAGGTTTGACCCCTGAACAACGAATCCTAGCTCCCAATGTCACCCAACTGGTATTTGAGGGTCTAACCCCTGGACGCCACTACCAGCTGTGTGTCAACTCATCAGCTGGAGGCCTTAGTTCGGAGAGCAGGACTGAAGGAAGGACAGGTGGGTTCAGGACCGTGCAGTTAGTCACATGGCATGTGGTTTGTTACAACAGCACTGACATAATGGAGAAGACCCAGGAAGGGTGATCATGTACTCCATATCTGATTTACAAACAAAATAGCACCAATGAGCTACACATGCAAACATACCCATCACTGCAGCAGGTGAGGGAGATATTCTCTGATTTTCACTGTATTAGAGATGAATGCAATTCAATTCATGTTTGGTTCTGATGTCTGGCTTATGTCTGGCTTAACAATTGGTAGTGGTCCAACTCATCCCAAGTTACTGGTCATCTTTAGGATTTAACTGAAACAAGGCTGACCTGTTTGAGGAGATGCGTAAATATAAACTAAAAATATTACAATATGAGGACACAGAAGAGATGTTGATGTTCTTATAGTTTTTTTAATGTATTAAAAATAACATTAAGCCTCCAACTGTTGTCTATGTACCACAAAGACCTTTTATAATGGCTGCTCTGTGTCATTATGTTTCAGTTCCTGACCAGGTGTCCACCCTTTCCATGTCCATTGACAGCAGCAAGCTGCAACTCAGCTGGTCTCACCCCAGAGGGGACTGGGAGATCTACAGCATTCTGTTGACAGATGGCCCTGCTGTTCTATTTAATAGAACCGTCAGTAAGAAGAGCAGAGAGCTTCTTGTGTCCGTCCAGAGTCTCGGTTTAGTTCCAGGACGGCTCTACTCTGCAGAGTTCACAGTGCACAGCGGCGGTTTGAGTAACACAGCCCATTGCAGCAGCAGACTAGGTCAGCTATTATTATAACTATTTTCAATTAGATTTTATAAAACAAGTCATCTGTATGGATTGATACACTAGGAACATTTCAGTCCAGATTGGTTTGTGTTGCAACAGTGCACAAGAAAGCAGAGCTTAAAATACTCAACTGATCTGATAGGTCTTCAACAGACAAGTAGAAACAGATTCAAGTCAGTTTTTGGCAGAACCACCATGTACACACATGGCCAAGACAGACCAACCTAGCTACTAATAGAGTTTTTGGACTGTAGTATTAGGCTGGAGTAGCCATGCACATGCACATACACATTTTCCCTGAGCACATGCACAGGGAAAATATAAAAATTTTGTGCAGAAAGTTTCAAGCCAGGATTGGAACCTAGAGCATTCTTTCTTAAATAACAAAATAAAAACAATAATTTCACAGAAGACTAATGTACTTGTTTATGGTAGTGACACAGAACACTGTACATTCCTCCCCAAAGATCTCATTATACATACACATCAAATGTGATGCATGTATTTTAAAGATATGAAAACACCTGATGTTCTACAAAATGCCCCACATAAATGCACCGTGGGTGTTGTTTTCTTCTGTCCTCCAGTTCAGATGTCCTGAAATTTTGTAGTACCACACAGTCCTGCCTGTGTCTTGGTGTGAATAAGAAGCAGAATTTAAAAGAAAAAATTCAGTGATTGTAGTAGCTGAGTTGAAGTTAACTGTATTTTGTTTTTAGAATCTAGCCTCAGTCAAAGTGCACAATATAGAGTTCAAAGCTTAGAAACTCTTTTGACAATAATGTTGCACACACTGTAGATTTTCCAGTTTGGTGGGTGAAAGTCTGTATTCACCACCAGGAACCTCATCTAGGCTTTAACTACTGAACTTTCAGTATTCTGATACTAAAAAGTAAAATCTCCCATTACCCCAGCACCTCGTCCTGTGCAGCAGCTTGTCCTCCGTCATGCTGATGAGACGTCTCTTAGTGTGCAGTGGAAACAGCCTGTTGGACGTTGGGACAGCTTCACGGTGCTTCTCACAGATGAGGACCTCACCACTCCTGACACTCAGAGGATCCTCAGCGGTGGCTCCAGAGAGTGCACCTTCAAAGGCCTCATCTCAGGACGCCGCTACACTGTTACTGTGAAAACTAGCAGTGGTAACCTGAGCAACTCTGACTCCCTGACTGCATGGACCAGTACGTCTGAGGCTCTTATTGTTGTACAGAGTACTGCTTGACAAGTGACTTGGTTTATCATTTAATAATCTGCCACCATCTGTCCTCACAGCACCAGCTCCAGTCAGCGGGCTGCAAGTTTTTAACCTTGACAGCACCGACAGCCTGCAAGCTCAGTGGGAACTGGCTTCTGGAGACCAAGACTCATACCAAGTTCTGCTGGTCCGTGACAGCAGCGTCATCAAGAATAAGAGTGTCGCAGGAAACATCAGCAGCATAAGCTTCCAGAACCTGAGACCAGGAGCACAGTACAAGGTGGTGGTCACCACCATCAGGGCCGGACACACATCCAGACAGACTGTGGCCGAAGGACGGACAGGTAAGCCCACCAGTCACTGGCATGACAGTTCTATCGGTTATCCTGTTCAAGACAATAGTGTAGGATTATTTACCCCCTGATGTGGAAGACAGACTGGTTGCAAATTTTACTGCTTTCAAGTAGAGATCTTTTCAAGGGATGCTCTTGGATTTTTCCTCAAGTTTATAGAAACTTGAGTAAACTTAGCTATAACTAAGGAAGAAGAACTATGGAAGAAGAGGCTGCTGGAATGGCCACAGATCTGTTCTAAGTTGGCTATAATAGGTAGGAGACACCAAAGACAGGACAGGAAACTCTGCACTGTTGAACACATTAAGATGTGCTTGTAAAAGGCACCTGGAGGTCTTCATGTATTGGTAGGATCATCAGTAGTAATAGAAACATGACTTAAAGAAGAAAACTTGTTTTACAGCCTCAACTGCAGGAAGAGACAGATGTTAACAGATGAAATGAAGTTGATGAGACCAACAATTAAGTGTTGGTTTTAGAGTCAATGTTTACAGATTTCAGACTGTTTTAACGAGTCTTAGGCAGCAGATCAGACCAAAAAGAAAGACTCTCCCTTTGTTTGGGTTTGCTTTCAGCAGAAAGCCGGATATTATTGAAAAGCTGGAATTTGTGTGGAATTTTCAGGAAGTGTCGACAAGGACAGCAACACAAAAGAGCGTCCAGGTCTGTTGGTCAGAGACTTCCCGTCAGGAAGAGCCTCAGTGTTTTGCCATTGAACTTTCTGAGAGACTTCACATATCTCATTATCCAGAATCTTCAGCATTCCTGATGAATTAAAATGGATCCTTGGCCCCATCTTTTGTTTTTTGAGTTCAATCTTGAAACTTATTGCTACAGTTTGATCTCTTTAAGATGATTAAACTCTTTCCTGTTTTCAGAAAGTCTAACAGAGACACACTGAAGTGATATGCATGATGTCACTACTGTTCAGTCTTAACATCTGACTGCGTGTCTGACTCAACCTCTCTTCCCCCAGTGCCAGCGGCGGTCACTGATGTTCGGGTCAGTAACAATGGTCGCACGGATTTCCTCACTGTGTCCTGGAATCAGGCTGCAGGTGAGGTGGACAGTTACTTGGTAACCCTGAGTGATCGTGACAGGACACTGCACACCCTGGCTGTGTCAAAGTTCAACCCTGGTTGCGTCTTCAACTCGCTGATATCTGGACGCCTTTACAACATCTCCATTACCAGCTGCAGCGGTCGCTACAGAAACAACACCTTCATCCAGGAGAGAACACGTGAGCAACTCTTCTCTGAATCTGTGGTAGTTCTGGGTGTTTTTTGCCATGCAGGTTCTAATCTGGAGTGTCTCTATAAAGGTTTAAGATCTTTTTGTTTTGGCTTGGTTCTTGCTTGGTTTTAGTTGTCAGTGAAACAACGACAACTTGTTGTTGTCTCTTGGTGTTTTTGTTCACACTTTACTGCCTTTACCTGACAGGGTTCCAGCTTTTTCTGATCTGGTTCTTGTGTTTATTTGGGTTCTGTCTGTCCCTATTTTACTTTTAATTATTTTTGCTTTGCTTCTGGCTAGTACTGTCCTTGTTCTAATACTTTCTTTTGCATTCTATGTGTCTGTGTCTTAGTTCTGCTTGTGTTTGTTTGGGTCCTGGCTAACACTTTCCTGGTTATAATTTACTTTCTCTGGGGTTTGAAATTTGCTGCCCTTGGTTTAATTTATTTATCTTTTTTGTCATGAATATTTTTCTCTTGAATTTGTTGTAATTTCAGCTCTTGTCTGTCTGGGCTCTATTTTGGTTCTTGTTCTCTTTCTCTCACGAAATCTTTTATTCTGGATTATGAATGTAATCTAAATGTTAATCAATACTTTGAATGTTCCAACTACTGATTTGATCAAATTTGGAAAAAAAATAAAGTTTCTACCCAGATCCATTTAACAGATTGTCACTTGTTTCGTTGACACCTTAGAGCCCTCAAAGGTGCAGAACCCCACAGCGACTCATGGTGCTCGGGATGACTACCTGAAGGTTTATTGGCGTCATGCTGCTGGAGACCTTGACTTCTACCAGGTGTTCATCAAACACAACAACACCTTCCTGCAGAACAAGACAGTCCAGAAGACACAGAGCGAGTGTGTGTTTACTGGGCTAGTACCAGGACGGCTCTACACAGTACTAGTGAACACTTGGAGTGGTTTTTACGAAGCCAGTGCGTCCACCCATGGAAGAACCTGTGAGTAACTCCCCGACATTCATAGTCTTGGTTTCTTAATATGTGATGAAAGGCTTTCCGAGCTCTAACCACAGCTCCTGTGCTGCCCCTGCTTCAGTCCCTGCAGCGGTCCAATCACTCACTCTTGCGGGACGGGGGACTGAGGACCTTCGGGTGATATGGTTGGCAGCTCCAGGTGATGTGGATCACTACGAGGTGCAGCTGCTCTTCAGTGATATGAAAGTGTTTCCACCTCTCACTCTGGGCAGTGGGGTGGGGGAGTGTGTCCTGTCATCACTCACACCGGGGCGACTCTACAAGATCCTAGTTTCAACCTTCAGCGGTCCAAATCAGAGGGCCCAGTTCATAGAGGGTCGAACAGGTAAAATTAGACACATAGAAAGTCATAAAAAATATTGTAATGCAACCATGAAATCACCTTTTAATTCGAGTGCTTTGGTTCTGTTAGTTCCTAGTAAGGTGAAGAACATCCATGTTAACGGTGACAGCAGTCATCTGAAGGTGAGCTGGACACCTGGACCAGGTGATGTGGATGGATACTCAGTCTTTCTGTACAGAGAGAATCGAGAACTGGCTGTTCAAACCGTCTTGAAGCACCAAAACGAGGTTACCTTTGACTGGCTGCAGCCAGGTCAGCTGTATGGTGTTATGGTCCAGTCTTCAAGCGGAGAGCTGCTGAACAACAACACATCCACTGGGCGCACAGGTGAGAGCAAAAAAAAAGGTTTGCAGCACACATTAGTTGGCACTCAGTGAGATGTGACAATTTTCTCCAGATTGTCCAAAGTTAGTGCCTTTCCCTTTTCTCTTTCTGTCCTTCCTTCGTCTCTCTTTACCGTTTGTCCTTAATTCATTCCTACTTGTCCATCTGCTTCGTGTCTTTTTTTCTACTTTTTATGTTCTGCTTTCCTTCATTTCTTTCTTAATCATGTCCTTTTTTTTTCTTCTGCCATCCAAGCATCCTTTACTTGCTTGTTTCATTACTTACTTCCTAGTTATTTCTTTCTTGTTCTTTTCATCCTTGTGTAGTCCAGAATTTTTAGATAAAAAAATCTGCAGTTACACCATCCTTTCTGTGTTGCAGTCCCGTTAGCAGTCACAGGTCTACAGGTGGAGCCCGTCCTGAGCACCTGTAGCCTGCAGGTGAGCTGGCAAGAAGCTCTTGGTGTGTCTGATGGATACATCCTGCAGGTTCTGGATGAAAGAGGCAGTATCGTTGCCAACGGCTCACAGCCCGTCAGATTCACCAGGTACCGGTTTGATGGCCTTACGCCAGGGAAGAAGTATCGAATCCTGGTCCGGACCACCAGTGGGGGACTCCACAGCCAGGGGGTTAGTGCCGAAGCTCGAACACGTAAGACTTTTTGCTTCTACTCAAACAAGGCATTGGTATCTGTCCAAGAATAAAACAGAAAATATACATAGATGAAGTTCAAATCTTCATCTGTCTTCTCCTCCATCAGACCCGGCATCTGTTACTGATCTGTTTATCAAGACCAGCAGCACTGTCAGCCTGTCTTTCCAGTGGTCCCCACCAGAAGGGGACTTTCAGCATTATGAAGTCTTTTTGTATAAAAGTGATGAGTCTCTGCAGGAGAGCCGGCAGGTCCAACCCAGTATTCAGCAATGCTCCTTCCAGGGTCTCAGACCTGGAGCTCTGTACAAACTAGAGGTTGTGGTCCACAGTGGAGACCAAACCAACCAGACCTCCATGTTGGGAAGGACAGGTAAGATTTGACTCCAATTCTCAGAGAGGACAGTTAAGCTAGGAGGTGACTGGATCAGAAGGCTGACCCAGTGAATATTGTCCTTTTCAGTACCAGCACCTGTAGTGTCTCTCAAGGCTGAGAGTGGAAATGAGTCCGACACTCTGTTGATCAACTGGGATCGCAAAGATGGTGACGTGACTGGATACCTGCTCTCACTCTACAGCCCTGAAGGATCCCAGCAGGCTGAGCATCAGCTGGGTTCTGAGGTCACAGAGTTCATATTTTCAGGCCTTGTGCCAGGTCGGCAGTACCGAGTTGATGTGCTGAGTCTCAGTGGAGAGCTTCGCAATCGAGCCAGCACTGTGGGTCGTACTGGTAAGACTAACCATCACATTAGAAACAGACAGTTTCAGCCAGTAAAATTTCAAGAACATAAGAAAAGTAGTTTATAAAGATTTTAGTTCTTTTTAATGTAAGCGGCTCTGTCTTTACCTGCATATTTGGCGTTCTTTCTCAGGTAATGTAGCACATCTTACATCTGGGTCCAGTGTTTCCCAAATACAAAATAGGCAAAGTAGATGGAGAAATTTCAACTGACAAAATAATAAGATAAAAACTCACAAAACGAGGAGAACACTGGGTGGAACAAGGGCAGGAACAAAACAGGGACCAGGTTCCAGGCAGGTATGGGAGAATCCGGTGAAGAGTGAATGATGGGGAAGTGATTAAATATCGGGAGTTAGATTTCTGGAACAATGGACTGGGACTAATTACTAACAGACTGCAGCTGAGAGTGAAGAGCGGAGAGCCAAAGGCAGGCTGAGGGAGAGAGAGATGACACAGAAAAGCAAGGAGGAGGAAACACTGACAGCTGGGAAAACATAAATCTAACAAAGAAAAACTAAACACAGGAAAGAGTCAGCATGATCTAACTTAAATTACTAAGAACAGACTGATCTCAAGTAACAGAACCAATTCTGATCTAATTAAATAAAAGAGCAACTAAGGCAAAACAAAACAAATTATCAGGCTGACGGATAATTTTTGAAAAAACTAAAAGCAACCCTAGATCCTGGCAGATGGCTGATTGCATCAGGAGCAACCAGGTTTAAATATATAGGGAACATTGGGTAATGTGCTGTCTTTGTTTGTTTCTTTTCCTCTCTATCTTTCTCTATAATTTTTTTCCAAGTTACTTGCTCAAGATCAAAGACAAGAAAGAACTCTAATCTATTTTTCCTCAAACCTTTCACCTAACTTACAGCTCCAAAACCTCCTTCCTCATTCCTGTTTGGGGGAGTCACCAACACCTCCCTGGAAGTCACCTGGAGTGGTCCAATAGGTTCTGACTATGATGACTTTGACCTGCAGTGGACTCCTAAGGACCAGCTATCTGTTATCAACCCTTACCACAGCCGAACATCAGGCAGCCGCATCCTTAAAGGGATGTTCCCAGGACGACTTTACACCTTCAGCCTTCGAACCGTCAGTGGGACAATGGAGCCCGGTGCCACCTACAGTACTCCCATTCAAAAGAGTATTCGAACCAGTAGGTGGCAGCATTACACTTTTTTTCAAGAAATTGCGACTAATTGGGGTATTGGTACATCAGAAATGTGTCTGTATTTAACCAAAGCGATTTCCAGGTGAAAAGAATTAGGGGTGGAGGAATGACTGACTTCAAAGTGATCAATGCCTAATCTTCAATCTGATATAAAAAAACTAGAGTCTGTTTTCTAGTAACTTAACATCACCTGATCTGAGGCTTTTCCTTCTGCAGAGCCAGAGCGAGTCCATAGCCTCCACTGTCGACCACAGAGCTCTACCTCTATCTCCTGCTCTTGGGGACCTCCACAAGCTGATTATGATTCCTACACCATTGAATGTCTTCACCGGGACACTCACACCCTGGTCTATTCACGGCGTACAAGTCGAGAGTCCACCAGTTATGTCATCACCCAGCTTGAGCCCCACAAACGTTACACCATCTCTGTGAAGGTCATTTCTGACGGGACGACCAGTGAGGAGGCAGAGGACAGCGTAGTCACCATGATCGACCGTAAGAAAGAATTAAGCTTAGCATGTCTGCTAGAGGGAGGGTGGATGAGCTAACCGGATTTGTTTTTTGTTATGGTTTCTATAGGCCCTCCTCTGCCCCCACTGACTACCCGGGTCGGTGACAAGTCCACATTGGTCACAAAGTCCTCGATATCATTCCAGTTTAATTGTAGCTGGTTCAGTGACGTCAATGGAGCAGTGAGGTTCTTTACTGTGGTTGTGACTGAATCTGAAGGTGAGTATGACCAAAAACCCGACTTTAATTCTGACCAGAAACTAGTTAGTTCAGTGGATTAGGTTCTGACAATGACACAGAAATATTTAGATTTCATCACATGTGACTTTTTAATTAGTTATAGTTTGACACTACCCTGTAGTTCTAGTTGAAAACTGATTATTTAATGTGTAATTTAAACAGCTTTTAAAGGCCTTACGTGTTCATGAGTCTTGTTAACATGCAACCTCTGACCCGTCCTTGTAGGTGTCAATGACTTGCAGCCGGACCACAATCACCCTCTGCCCTCTTACCTGGATTACAGATACAACAGCTCAGTTAAGTCCTACCAGACCAACTACTTTCCCAGTCTCTGCTCAGATGGCTTAGATAGCAGCACTCAGATCTACAACGTCAGCCTTGGGACTGGGATGGACTCTCTAGGGGGTCCGTGTGACCAAAGAGACCCGAGTCATGCAGAGTCTAGCAGAGAACTTATCTACTTCTGTGATGGACCTCTGAAATCAAAGACTTCATACAGGTACTGAACACAAACAATCATGTTATACTATAAATAATCTGTTTCCATGTTTTTTGTCTGGTGTTTTTGCCAATCCCATTAATCAGCACTTCATAAAGTAAGGACTGAAAAAGGTTTAGTTTGTCTTGAGCTTACTGAGAATTAGTCAGAATCAATTGTTCGCTGCTTACTCTAGTGTCTTGTCTTTTTGCTTCTCTCAGGATCAGCATCCGAGCCTTCACTCAGCTGTTTGATGAAGAAACTACAAACTCTAGATTAGCTTCTCCTCTCTTCACTGACACCTTCTTATCTCTGCCCATCATCACGGAGACAGGTCAGCCCAAATTTCACTGGCTACTAAAGATTTAAAACTTCTTTAGCGCATATTTCAAAAATAAAATTGAAACTCACAGAGTTTGGACTGGAGATTATATAAAAATACTGAGATACTGCATGGATTTATTTAATTTTTCTCTTGCAGAACCTCTGAGCGGTGTCATTGAAGGCATCAGTGCTGGACTCTTCCTCATCCTCATGATAGTTGCCATCACTGCTTTCCTCATTTGCAGGCACAAGGCTCGCAAATTGTGAGTAGCTATAGACCTACCCCTGTGGAAGATACACCTGACACCTATATGACGCCTAGCAGTACAACAAACACATGACAGGTTTATGACACCAGATGGCAAAACTCACAACAACTGACTGGTACCACACATAACACACCACAGTACCATACACAACACCTGGTAATAGAAATACAACACTTGTGTAACAGGTGTATGGCACATGTTTAGCACCTATTAATGTTAACCGAAATAAAAGGTGTTGTTGACGCTGTTTCCATCAGGGTGGAAGAGAGACCTGATGTCAGGAGATGTATAAGGAGAGAGCGGTCAGCAGCAGGAATCCAGATGGGAGTGAGAGGGTAGGAACCAATCAATAAACAAGCACTGTTATAGATGATGAACTTAGTTCTGACCAAATCAGAATGGAGTTCCACCGATAGCCACTAGATGGTATCAAAGCTAAACACGGATACATTTTGAACATTTAAATCCATCCACCGTCAGTGCATTTATTAATGGTGCTATGTTGAAGAGTAACAAAGAAATGCCATAAATAGATTGATAGATAAGTATATTGATAGATAGATTGATTGATTTTTGGTGAAAACCTTTGCACAACCTAAAGTTTAGTTTAGAAAATAATCTGAAAACTTGGAAATGAAAGCAGAAATGAACCGACCAATCAGCTTTCTTCTAAAAGAATTAAATCAGTTTTTAGCAATATTTATCAAATATTTGTTAAACTCTAATGAGTCTTTGTCTTTTTCCCCAGCAGCAGGAGAATCTCCAGGTGAGATATCCTAATGACTTTAATTCTTTTTATTATTATTATTTTTAGTGATTTATCCTTGTAGTCACAAGTTTCCTTTGTTGTTTTCAGTCCCATCAAGATCCTGAACTTTGAATCTCACTACAACAAACTGCTGGCCGACTCCAGCTACCTCCTGTCTGAGGAGTACGAGGTACGCCATGTTCCGTTCAGCTAGTCTAGGAGCTGATTCCACTTTAGGAAACGGTTTAAGTTTGAAGTAGGAGTCTGAATCAGTGGCTAAGGTTCTCCTGTTCCTATTTCTCTCTTTGGTACTGAAACCTGCTTTGCTCCAGAGGAGTTCGGGTTTTATGTCACAGAGATTTCTGTTCAGTTTGTTAGAAAAAGATATTTCCTGATCATGATTATGAGTGGTCATCTGAGTTACCTCAGCATGAACAGATCCAGAGTCAGAAAACTTTGTTGACCTTCAGAGATCTTTTCGGATTACTTGGATAACATATCTAGGAGAATCCACCGAGTTCAGACACCTGGTTTTTCCACTCATCTGTCCAAGTAAAAGCTTTGCAAGCAACTGAAGAATAATTCTCATTTCTCGTTGCTGTAAATATGCCATAGTTCTTTAATTTTCCTCAACAGGACCTGAAAGATGTTGGCCGTAATCAGCCACTGGACTCTGCTCTGCTGCCTGAGAACCGTGGGAAGAACCGATACAACAACATCTTGCCCTGTGAGTGACTTCTCTTTCAGCTCAACTGACCCATTTGTGTCCTCGTCTCAACGTCTCTGTTCTTTCTTTCTCTCTACAGACGACTCAACGAGGGTCAAGCTGTCTTACGTGGATGATGATCCCTGTTCAGACTACATCAATGCCAGCTACATCCCAGTGAGACACCAGTACCTTTCCCAACATTTTAATTTTGTGCAGAACCCCTTTGGTTCTCTTTGGTTTTGAATAGGTGCTAGACTAAGACTTATGCTCTGTCTTCATGGCTGTATTTTTGATGAACTTGAATTTCCACTTGAGGTTATTCATTGTATTTTAAATGCTACTTTTGAACTTTGGCTTAATTTGAATTTGGAAGTCGTGTGGTTTTGTTTCAACTAGTTTTATACTTGTGCATATTGGTTTTTATGGGATTTGAACTTGTTCCTTACTTGGCTTAAACTGGTTATGGTGCTGAGTCTTGGGCTTTGATTTAGACTTGGATTTGGATTGGTTTGACATTGTAATTCATGTTTTGAGCTTGTGTTTTATTGATTGTACACAGGTTTTGAAAGTATTTGTATTGGCTGTTGACTTGGTTTACACTGGTGTATAAGAGTTTGACCTGAGACTGAACTAGTTTGGACTGAATACTAGAATGAATATTCCTGGTTCCCTGAAGTATAAACATGAACTTTAATTTGGTCATGTAACATTGCACCATTCAGCCTGTTTTGATGCTGTATTTAATTCTTTCTTCTCATCCCGTTTCAAAGCTGTTTTTGCTCCACCTACCTGTTTCAACAGAATTTAGTGTTTTGGTTCTCTCCCTGTTTTTAGGGTAACAATTTCCGCCGGGAGTACATTGCCACCCAGGGACCCCTTCCAGGAACAAAGGATGACTTCTGGAAGATGGTGTGGGAGCAGAACATCCATAATGTGGTTATGGTCACTCAGTGTGTGGAGAAAGGCAGGGTGAGTATGAGATGTTGCTGATTCTGAAGGAGTTTCTGAGACTCTCCTTTGGCTGCCTGTGTTTAAAAGATTTGATGTTTTCTCTCTGATTATCCATCCAGGTGAAGTGTGATCACTACTGGCCGTTTGATCAGGACCCTCTGTACTACGGAGATCTCATAGTTCAGATGCTGTCAGAGTCGGTTCTTCCAGAGTGGACGATCCGAGAGTTCAGAATCTGCAGTGTAGGTCCCCCCAGCAGGAACAACATCCTCACTCTCTGTCACTGAGTGAGGTCAGATGATGATGTGATGTTTCTGTGTGTTCAGGAGCAGCAGCTGAGCTTCGTCCGCCTCATTCGCCAGTTTCACTACACAGTGTGGCCCGATCACGGAGTCCCAGAGAGCACACAGTCGCTCATACAGTTTGTTCGAACCGTCCGTGACTATGTCAACAGGACTCCTGGCTCTGGTCCCACTGTGGTCCACTGCAGGTAAAAAAAATGCCTGGAAATTAATGGGCAGCTTCTCCAAATAACCCACCATCTGATATGAAGAAAATAATATCAATTTGAAGCTTTTTAATTGATTGGCTTGATCTGCATGCAAAATTCTGATAGATGGTTTACCTTGACACATCTTTGCATCACTGCAGTGGAATAAATTTCATTTGAGAGTCAGAATGTGGATAAACTTTAGTTGCTGAGAAGCATGGTTTTATGTTAAAGTTTTATCTCTTTCAGCTGCAAACATCTCATATCTCCACCCAATTTGTTGGTATGCCCAAGGTGTTACATCTCGGTGTAACACTTTGTTACTTATTCTTACTTTTTCACAACTTTTAACTAAGTCTGCTGCATATGTTTTAGTGCCGGAGTGGGCCGAACTGGAACCTTCATCGTCCTGGACCGAGTGCTGCAGCAGCTGGACACAAAGGACACGGCAGACATATATGGCGTCGTCTTTGATCTGCGTCTCCACCGGTCACACATGGTGCAGACAGAGGTGGGTCCGATGCATTCTGGGACTAAGGGGGCCCAATGTGGTGCAGCTGAACTGATAAAAAATTACTGCTTTTAGTACAAAGTTAAGTATTTCACCATAATTAAATGGAAAATGAAATAAAGATGAGAAAATTCAGAAAAAATAGTTTGATACAGAGCGGTTACCAGTTCTACTAAATTCTCCCATATACTGCCTAGGAACTAAGGGCCTTCTTAGTTTAATAGAGCGGTATCTTCTACAGACAGCAGGAGGTTTCATACTTTTTGAGTAGGCAGACATGGATCTTAGAAAATACAAATTTTCACAAATCTGCATGAAAATTGTTTCCCAAAAAACAATTTGGGAAACAATGTCTCTCTCAGACTTGTCTGTTGTACACAGCTGCAGTGAAGTAGCTTAGAGCTGGTAAAATCTGGGTGATCTCCTGCAGGTCTTCTCCACTAATGGACTGAATTTGGCAATTCAATTCCGAGTAAAGCTTAAATACCCCACAGCTCTGCTTTGGTCATTCAAACTATTTCTAAAATAAACCTCTTGTCTGACCAGGGCCAGTACTTGTACTTGCATCAGTGCATTCGGGATGTCCTCAGAGCCCGGAAGCTGCGCAGTGAACAGGAGAGCCTCGTCCACCCCATCCTAAGAATGTGAATCCCACCTGGCAGAGAGGTGAGTAAACCAAAAATAATGGCGAGTGTTATCAATAAGCATCAGAGGAATCACTAATCGGAGGTGTTGGTCCTTTCTCACAGAGACGCTGTGATTGTACTGCCTGCGGATTTACTGTTGAGTTAACAGTGAAACACAGCCATTTATTTTTCTATCAGTGTTCATATTTTATTCTGCAGATTTATAACTTATGTAACGTGAACTGGAGTGTGTCTGTGGTTGTATGTTGTGTTTCTGTGTCACAATGAAGCTGTGGGTGAAAACAGCCTCAGGAGACTGAACATTTTGATCAGCTTCGATCACCAGTGCACCCTCCAGCTGCTATTAATTTGTTCAGACAACAGCAGACTCAGCTCCTCATTGAATGTGTTTATACAGATGAACATCAGTACCTGTATGTTACCTGTTCATCTTCTTCTACCTTAACCTGTAACTGAAGATCTGCTTAAAGCCATTACTGTACCTGAATGTGAGCCTGTATCTGTACCTAAACATATCTGTCTGTGAACAGCTCATTAAACACACAGCACATGTAGAAATACCTGATTTCTGTGTTTATTGATCCAAACTGATTCAAATCTGCTCCAACAAGAGACATAAAAGTATGCAACTCAGCATCAACACCACATCATGTCAAAAACACAGGCACAGCATTTTCATAATGCTGCAGAACACTCCCACAATGTGCCAAAACACTGTGACTGCACTGCAGCCACCCTACAGAAATCATTTAACATCACTGTAGCATTTTGTTAACCATCTTACAACACTAGAACAGCTATGCAACAACTTCAAAACAATGATGCAAGAAATGTAATGACACTGAGTAACCCAGAATCAGCACAGATACATTACAAAAAAAATAAAAAATAAAAAATCTATGATAGCGCTCTAAAAATTTTACATTAAAATAAAAAATAAAAGCAACAGAAACAAAAAAATAACACTGGACAAACTTTGCAACAACACTTCAGCACTACAAAATTGACGTAACAGCACTGGAAAAATACTGCAGCAACTATTATCACTGATAATGTTACATTAACTCCACAGTTGCCAAACAGTATCAAGATAGGAACAAATATGCAACAAAAATGCAACAGAACTGTAAACATACTATACCATAACTGCACAAATTGTACACCAGCATTGTAACAATGCTGCAACACTGCAGCATCCCTGTAGTTGTTCTGAAGCAACAAGGCAGCAAAACTGCAAAAAGGTCCTAACACTTTAAGAATGCAAAAAAAAAAAAAAATTTGCAACCACTCCTTAACAATGTCACTTTGGCACTACAATAATGTCACAATAGTAAACCAATAGAATGTGACACTAATAAGAAAACAATCTACAACACATTGATCACCTTACAATTTTCCCTGGACAACACTGTAAAAATGTTGTAACACTAAAAAAACACTACCATTTATAAAACACAGTGACAAGCGATGGAAATACACAACAGCAAAACTGTAATGACACCACACTCCTGCACATAGGAGTTATAAAAGTACAATTAGCATAAGTGCATCAGATTTGTTATGTGAAAAGGCTTGCCCCACGTTTAGTTTGTTGTTTGTTGTGGTTCTGATGCATGTTACCTTGATTGCTATTATGTCCGTATTGCATGTTATTGTGAATCCTTTGTTCTGGTATGTCTGTGACTATTATATTAATGTGGATTTAAGTGGTATTTTTCTGCTGTGTCACACTGAGTTTGTTAAAATACTGTTGTATTACTAACTCTTGTGTGTGACTGTAAATCTGTTGTATGTTATTGTTAATTTGTTGCCTGCTATTAGGTCTATGTTGTGTTCCAGGAGTCTGATTTGTGATATGTCGAGAGTCGTGTGTTATTCTGTCTATCTTGTGTTATATAGTAAGTTGTTGTGAATCATTGCGTCGTCTCTGTTGTGTGAGTCTGTTTTGTCGTAGGCCCTTACCCTACTCTCTGCGCATGCGCTTCAGGCCGCTGCAGAGCCGGAAGTTGAGCAGTGATTTAGCCCCACAGACAGCTAGCAGCGGAAAGATTTAGCGAGTTCACAAAACTTATTTTTTAGGCAGAAAAAGTTCTTTTCGAAGGAACCTCGGAGCTCATAGTGACTCACTACGGACTCCCGATGGATTGTGACCGGTTCTGGTCGTTTATTTCCCGTGAAGAGGAGCGTTAGCGGCCTTTGAAAGAAGTTGTGATTGTTTTTTGGCGCTCCAGCAGCGAACGCTAGCTGCTAACTGCTAACGCTTTCTGGACGGTCAGACCGGAGCTGCTGGAGATCCAAAAGATTCGGACAGAACATAGCTCCTTCTCCGCCATCCGGAGGTCCAGAAGGTTCGGATGCTGGAAGTCCCTACGCTGACTTACACCGGTGAGTTTGAACTAAAGTACCCTAAGTTCACTAGCTATTGCTAAGAAGCTGCTGCTTACTAGCTGCCATTATAAAACATCTCTGGGAAGTTTCATCTGCGTGACCAGAATCCATCAATCTATCCTAGCTTTGTGTACTGGTCACATCTGGCCAGCAAAGGCTAGTGAGGCTACTTAATGGTACCTAAACACGAAACATATCGTGTATTTGCACGGACAAAACCAATTATAGTAAAAGGAAAATCCGAACACCCGCACTGATAAATAACCTATCAGTGAGTCAAAGCTGCTGGCTGATTGACTGATTTAGTGATTGATTGATCTTTAGGTGATGAATGGCTGATACTGGCGTTGGTGTAATGTCTCAGTGACCTACCTGAAACTACAAACAGCTGCACAGTTTTAATTCAAAATGCTGACTTTATTCATATAATCAATGATCTATGATCAAACCCGATGCTTTGGATTTGGGTCCAATATTGTGAGTTAAAGAGGAAAAAAGAGTAAGATTGTTTTTTTGTTTGTTTTTGAGTTGATTCATATATTTGTTTTCATGTTTTTGACAAATTGTAAATAATAATAATATTTGCAGGAGAAAATAATTACATAGAAACCTAAATATGATTACAATTTAGATTACACTTATAGTCATAAATGCTTTTGTACATTGCAATAAAGATGCACAATAATGGTTGTGCAAACTAACAACTTAAGTTGAAAGAGCATTAAAACAACTTAATAATAATGATACAAGGATTGTGCAAGTTAAAAGTAAGATTTAACTTGCCTCCCCCGTTTAGGCTAAGAACCGAGACAGAGTCACAAAGAATTGCTCAGTGTTGAAACTTTTACCTAGAAAAACTAACCTGAAATGTTCAACAAATAATCTTTGAATCTTCTGCCATCTACTTTGACAGATAAACTTTAATAAATTGACTTGTTGCCGTTTTATTCAGCTCCAAGGTCACTTTTGTTGCTTTAATGTCTTCACCTTATAGCCATAGGTCATATATTGCTGTGTAACAGTTAATCCCTGAATGTAAATTATACTGTTTCACATTTTTTATGGACTGTAGACTTTAAGCATTTGCTTGGAAATGTGTTGATGCATTTAGGTACTTGAACATTAATTGGCACACATTTGCTTATTTTCAGGTGACTCAGACTTGCTTTTGTTGAAAAATTAATAAGCCCTGATTATGTCGCTAATAGGAATGAATGAGATGGATAATAATTACACTATGGGTGTGTTTAAGTTATTATTGAGAGTTCTTGAAAACTGAAACCTTGTGAGGGTAAATTAAAGGCTGCTTTTGAGGGGGCGACACCGCCAGTAGCATAGTGGCAAATCTAGTGATTGGAGCTCAACCTGCAGCCGCAGACTGACTCATACTGACAGAGCTAGCATAAGTCAGATGCTTTCTATAGATGTGACTAAAGTTGATTAGCCTTAAATGCTGTGTACACTTGAAATAATCAATGGAACTGAAAGATTTGAAGGAGGAGCCTTTAGGGAGTTTCCCTAACGTCTTCCATGAAACTCATTTGTCACACGCTCTCATGCAGGTGAGACAGGGAAATGGAAGACATCAGCTTAAAATTTAATCTTGTTATTTGAGAAGTTTGTCAGAATGAATTAACAAATGTTTCAAATTGAGTTGTTTTAGTTTTAATTATTGAATTGTTATTAAAAGAGTTATGTCTGCTCAGGTTTGTAAGACAAATTGAAAGCGAGGCTCAGGACAAAGGGTCATATTGATTGAGGTGATGCCTGATCACTGGATGAAGGGAAACTTGTCCCTGTTAAAGTAAGCAATTTTTTCCTCCAAGAATATGATAGCCCCTAATCTTTCTGTGGATTCACGCATCTCAGTAACTAAAATCTATAATAGCAGAGCGAAGAGGACTGGGAAAGTAAATCCAAGAAGTTAGATTTATCAAGAGTATGAATGCATTGAACGTAACATAAGACAAGCACAAAGCATTCAGTTTACAGGGACTCTGATGTGAATGCCCTCCACTGATGTGTAGGGTCAGAGAAGAGTAATCAATATTGTTAAAGCAAATTCAGCAAAAGTTTTAGAAATTCAAATTTTCTTAGTATTATGCTACACTACAGCCTACCAGAGATTGTGATTGTGATGTTGCTCAGATTTACATTTTAATGCTAATTGCAATTTTAAAAAGAAACAAGAAAGACTTTACTGGTGAAACTGCTCAGATCATAAATTCCCTGCATGACAGTCACCGAGGAATAAATATCTACATTTTCAGGCTTGTTTTAAAAACCTTCTCAAGAACATGTTGCAAAACTTCTCAAATATTTGTTTTACTTACAGAGGAGATTCTGCATCAGTTTGTAACGAGATGGAAGAATTTAACAGGCTGAATTTGTTTGATTGCAGCAGCTCTGTGTCCGCTACTCTCTGGGTCTTTCTCCATCTGATTTAAACCATCTTGTGCCACCAGTAAATCATGTCTTCCAGTAAAAGTTTGATGCTGCCTGTGGGTTTCTAAAGAAAACCAAACACCAGGAAGATAGTTTATTTCCACAAATCCATTATTTATTCCTGTGTAAAGATGGATGAATGTCACCAGCATCCTCTCGTCCTTAGCAGTCCTGATCTAAATTCTGCTTAGGCTCCTATTGATAAACACCGATTGCTTAAACACCTCACAGGCTTGTGAAAGGAGTGAAAAACAGCACTTTAACCAGGATTTCTAAGCACCAGCTGGTGATGTTCAATAACCCTACAGAGTTTATGTGTTGCAAACAGTGTTTCGTCAGAATTTACAAAATCCAGCTGCTATTTGTGAATCATCACTGCAGTCCTGTTCAGTTGATTTCTGGATGATTTATGAACATGATATTAAAAACCCCAACAATGATTGTGCTGTATTTAGTATGTGGTGTTGATATTGATCGGCAGGAAGATGAAATGTTCCAGATTTGATTCACCTTTCTATTTATGCTGAAACTCAACATAAATGTTGGCTTGCATATGGGATTTGCAGCATTCTTTGCCATGGTCCCTGACAAGATTTATTCTTAAAAGGCTTTCTAAAGATGGACCGAACTGAATTATAAGAAAACCAATCGGACTGGGTGAGGAATGTCCCATTACTGAAATAATTGTGTCCCGGTTTGACCCACAGAGCTGCTGTTCCTCCCTGCAGACCCACTAAAGCTCTGATGATGGAAGCGGAGCTGCTGGAGGCCGGATCTAGGTGAGTTCCCCAGCAACGTGACGCTACGATGGCCTTTCGGATTCCCCACTAAAGGTTTCCTCTGTTCCAGACGTCAGATGGTGCTCTGAAGAAGCCATGGGTAGCTGCTTAAGCTGTCCAGAGAAAGAGTCAGTTCCAGATAATCATCAGAGTAAATTCAAGGTGAGTTCCTGCCTCTACCTGCCCGCCTCCCCGCCCACGCCCTCACTTACTCACTAATGACCGTCCCACGGTCTTATTTCACAACCCGCGGTTCCTTCTCTCCTGTTCTACCAGTGAGAGCCAGACATGTTTAAGCTGTTCTCATTATTAGGTGGATAGAGCAGGTGAGTCACCTGCAGCCGATTCGTTAACGGAGCGGCGTTATAAATCAGTTTACCTGCATTAACAGCTAATTAGTGTGAAGGAAGTAGCTAACATGGAGTTGCTTCAGTTCTGTTCCTGACATCAGATGTTCTTCATCTGTGGATGATTTAGTGTGTTTGATGCCTTTGGCATTCAGATGATCTTTAGACGAGCTGCAGCTTAGAGCTGTTGTCCCTGATGGTTCACGCAGGCTGTGTTTGAGCTATCTAAGTATTTATATTTTGGATTCGGATTAGTAACCAATATTCTTCACATGGTACTACCATCCCTCATCTGAGGGATGACTTTCACAGTCATCCCTCAGATGACTGTGAAAGTATTTGGTGATGGAAAGAAAATGAACTTTTAAAAGTTTGAGATTCCTCAACTTTCTCTGCTGTTGCATCTCTGCAGTTTTCTCAGATGCCATTGTTTAAGTGGTTTTACATGCAGCAGTGAAACCTGAAACTGCTGCTGCACAAGTTACTCAACAGGTTGTTGCTAGGTAACGAAGGAGTGAGTTAGTTGATGCCACCTTGCTTAGTTTTGAGAGATTGAGCAGCTATCCCTCTGCCTGCATCAGCTAGAAAGCTGTGCGGTTCTGGATTGGAGTTCAGTGAATATTCTATATATTGAATACTCCATTAGTATTCAATATACTATCTATTGATATTGAACGTGTGTTTTATCGCGAGATATAATATTATTGATTTATTGTCCAACCCTGTGTGAACATGCAACGAAAAACTCCCTTTACACATCACTTCATCGTTGAAGTTACACAAGTCAATCTCCTGGTTTAAACTTCAGCAGCTCTGATATGACAACTTGCAAAGAAAGCGTTGAGCGCCATTTCTGCCGTACCTCATCCTTTATCTGAGCTCAAACATATTCAGTGAATCAGATACAAGTCAGGGTTTCAGTTCTCTTGATCAACATAGTTTCCACTTTTGGCAGGAACTGGAGTATTGGGCTCTTCTACTCTCTGGTTTGCTGTGCGGGTTGACTGTAAGTCTCCCAATCGTCTCACTGCCTTCTGTGTTTGGACCAATGTAGTCAGAGCCAGGCGTGATGGGATTGTGATGTGTTTCAGTGAGGCGGCTTCTGTCATAATTTCAGATTGTTCAGGAACACCTTGCACGTCAGGGTCTCCGAACACTCGTCTCATGACTTTTCCACGCACACTGCAGACGCTTTGAGAACAATTGGATATGTATCCGTATTTAGTACCACAAATAGAAGTGGCACAAATTAGATTTTTTGTGCCTAAAGATCAGAATTGGACCTTTTAGACTTCTATGAGAAAGTCTGATATGGGTAAAAAAAATCTGATTTGGGTCACATTTGCCTGCTGTGTGAATGTATTCAATAGCCATTGAGTCCTTTAATATGAACTGGTGTCAGCTCAAAAAGCTTCAATGGGTTTTCTTCTTGTTCAGCTCACATATTCTCAAAACAAAATAAATATGACTATCTGATATGGAGTTCTGTAACAAATCAACATGATAATCGAATTTCCTTCATGTTTGTTTCTGTGAAATCGCTGGATGCTCGAACTGCTCAGCACTGCAAAGTTACAACCCTGTGTTTTTGTGCTGCCAGGTGATCAATGTGGACGACGATGGGAATGAGCTGGGCTCAGGCGTGATGGAGCTGACCGAATCCGAGCTCGTCCTCCACACACATCGCCGTGATGACGTCAGGTGGCCCTACCTGTGCCTGCGGCGCTACGGGTATGACTCCAACCTGTTCTCCTTCGAGAGCGGCCGTCGCTGCCAGACCGGCCAAGGTACGTCTGTCAGATGAACCAATCAGAACAAACCTGTCTCTGATGGTTTTCTTTAGATGTGAAAATTTTTACTATGCAGAAGAATCGTATGGCTGTGTGTTTTGTAGAAGGTCTTGTATCTGTTTTACTTGACATACAGATTATTCAAGACGTTCAGGGGTCTCTACAGATGCAGGAAGTCTAAAGAAGCAACAGAGTAGCGTTAGGAAAGGCTCTTATTGTCTCAAGGAGCTACACAAACATTTCAGAGTGACAAACAATGTCTCCTGCTAATCACATCAATTAGAAATGACCCAATCAAGGACTTTTGATTTTCAACTCTGATAAGCTTAAATATCTAAAGACTCTGTTTACTTTTGATTCTGAGTGTTTACACTCAAAGTTTCATTTTTTTATCATTTTCCTTAAGCAAAGTCAAAAACATATGATGGCACCATTAGTATCACTAGCTATCAATGTTTTCAGCCCCTCCATGGTACAAAGTGTTGGAACTCCAATAGCACAAAATTAACAATGTTCAGTTAACCTGATGTTGCTGCTGGAGCTCTTCATTTTGTGCTCCGGTGAACTCCAGAGTTTTTTCTTACTAGTCATGTTGGATTACTTCATGTTGGAAGTAATCCAACATGACTTCCCCAAACTTGAAATGTTTTTACAAAACACAGCCATATCCTGTGGGATCTATTCTCCTTCTCAATCTTCCTAAAGAAGGTGATGATGAGGAGCAGAGAGCTCTGTCACGACAAGCTTCACCCTTTTGGTTACACTGTTGGTAGTTTCCTCATCAAAAATACACCTAGTATATTTGAAACATCTGATTGTATAAAACCGCTGTCTATTTTATTCTCAGCATGTTTGGATGAATAGCAGTGGTGGAAATCTGATTTCATTACATTATGATGTGATCTGATTATTGACACACCCCAACACATAAATCAGAGCGGTTTGTACCTCCAGCTCTTAGAAAATGTTTTTGGGATTTCCGCATCTTCCAAACTAGCTGGTAGCTGATTTTTGCCCACATTGGAGCTGTGGGAGGAGGTAACTTGGAAAAGTCTGGAATGTGGAAGTGGAAAATGTTGAGGTTAAAGATGCACTGTGTCTCTCCTCGTGCACGCTCTCAGGACCACGGCTGCTCAGGGTTAGGAGGGGGTCGGTAAGTCTCAAAACAGATGTAGGTGATCAGTATTGATTATGCTGTGAATACACAGGGATCAATAATTGTGTTTGTGACGTGTCACCCACAGTCTCCTGTGTGTTTCATGTCTTTTCCCTTCACCTTGTCTGAGGTGTAGAGACCAACTTCACTGTCAGTTGTCTTAATGTCACTCAGTTGTCATATGGATCTTTAGGTTGTCCTCCTGTCTGACCACTCGGAGAGTTTGTCTAAGGGTTTTGATTCCTATCAATAAACTATAGTTTATAACTGCAGTTTAGATGGTAACAATAGGAAGATCAACAGAATCCGGTTCCCACCTGCTTTCTACGGACCTGAATAGGTTTTGTTCGGTCTCATATAGGAAGGCTGGTATGGATTACCACAAAGATGCTTGATATATGTTCCTATGAGCTCCAGTCAGCTAACCAATCATCTCAAAGCTCCTACTCTTCCTGCTCCTTGTCTCTTCCAGTTGAACACAGACATGTGTGTGTTGTGATTTCTGTTACTCTACCCTGTGAGGTGAAATCACTGTCTCATTTTCTTCAATCTTTCTCTGCTTGCAGGTATTTTTGCCTTCAAATGTTCTCGAGCTGAAGAGATCTTCAACATGCTGCAGGAGGTGATGCACAATCACAGCATCAGCGTGGTGGAAGAGGCAGTGCTGGACCCCAACCAGCAGGGAGCGCTCACTCCTGCAGGTGCGCACAAACACTGTGTAATCTGATAAGTCCTGTAATCAGGAAATGACTATTTCTGCTTTTGCATGCCAGAGGTCATATGGTACTGTTGTTAAACCGGTGTGTTTTTGACTTTTGACTGCAGCTCTGGGTTACTCGGTACCTACGGTCCCCAATGGGGTGAGTCGGCTGCCCTCAGTGGGAGAGACACCGTCTCACCCATCCACCCGTCATCCATCTGTGGCCAGCACCCGGCTGCCGTCTGTGGGAGAGGAGTCCACACACCCGCTGCTTGTGGCTGACGAGGCGGTAAGATGAGTGCTCGCTGACCTGACCATGACTTAACATTCACTTCAGACAGAATCCGAAGTCCACCTTTTGCTAGTGAGACGTGGACCTGATATCTACCTGGTCTCCAGCTGAGGCTGATGCCGCTGCTTTCTGTGTTACAGGTGCACACCTATGTGAACACCACTGGGCTCCTGGAGGACCAGCCCAGCCCGCTCACTGTCGTCACCCCCCTGGAGAGCCCCACCTCACCACAGTCTCAGTGTCCTCCAACCCCGCCGCCTCCTCCCAGGGCCCGTGTGGAGCCCGTGCCCCCCGCTGCACCCCAGCCAGAGCCCCAGGTTCTGCTGGAGCCTCAGGGGGTGCGCTTTGTGCTCGGCCCCACCCCTGTGCAGAAGCAACAGATGGAGAAGAAGAGGCAACAGGAGCTGCAGGAGGCCGCCGAGCTCCGAGAGACTAACGGCCCCATCCCAACCCCTACTCCGGCCGAGCCGCCAACCCCGCACTCCAATGGGTCCTCCTCCAACCCCGCCACGGCTCCCCGTCGCCATCGCCCTCCTCCCTTAACCCCCGACTTGCAGAATGTCAACAACTCAGCCCAGCGGCGCACAGCTCTGCTGGACTATGAAAACCTTCCGGCACTGCCGCCGGTTTGGGAGGCGAGGAAGCCAAGCGCCGAGGAGGAGGAGAGTGCTGACGGTGGTCTGAAGACACCGTCACTCAATGGATACAACCATCACACCACCCACAGCCTGCTGCAGCACTCCTATTCCCATCCGCTGTCCGCTGTCCTTGAGCCCTCGCACAACTACGTCAACACAGAGAACGTGACTGCGCCGCTCAGCGCGCACCGGCCCGACACGGCCCGCCGACGCACCGACGGTCCGATCATTTTTAACTTCGACATCCGCCGGCCGCAAATGGAGCCACCTAAAACTCTGAACTACATTGAGGTGGAAATGGACAGCGGCGGCGGCAGCGGACACAAGGGTACGTCGGACGGTAGCAACCCCCACACGCCTCGCACCCCCACCTCCCCGCTGCCCCCGACCACGCCTACACGGCGCACCGAGATGTATGCTCTCATCGATATTGAGCGCACTGCCGCCATGTCCAGCCTGCAGAAAGCACGGCCGCGAGACGACGGCACGTCTCGCAAGACGAGACACAACAGCACGGAGCTTCCCAATAAGAGTGCCACATGACTTCCTGTGGCCGGCACGGAGCCGTGCATGGACTCCATTGAGACAGGAGCTGTCCACCTGAGGAGGTGGACTGGTACTATAGCAGATGTAATACCTCTGATGATCATGATGTAACAGACTGCTTTCATTATATGGTACACGTCAGTATTACTGAACAAACATTCCAGTTATCCTTTTGTACGAGTCACTGTGCTGCTGTAAGATGACACATGTACAGTAGATCTGACAATAAATGTCTGCTTTTATTTGTACTCGCTTTCAAGCGCCTCGCCTCTTCTATCACCATCGTCATTCTCACACACCGATTGAGTTTATTTGGATAACACAACTCAACAAAAAAAGCAGTTCAATGTGCTTTACATCATAAAAACACAAAAATCAACAATTGAAACATTCAATTTTTCTTAGTGCTGTCATTAAGTATCAAAATGTTGGCCAGTGTTTCATTTATAATGTTTCAAAAGCAAGGCTAAACAGATTTGATATAAAGAAACTCAGTATTTCAGCTATTTTACAATTTTCTGGAAGTTTGTTAGTGATTTGTGGTGTATGGAAACTGAATGCTCCTCCATGTTTGGTTCTGGTTCTGGGGATGCAGATCAGACCAGAACCAGAAGAGCAGCATCATTTTAACACAACATTATGGTCCCACATCTTTCATCCTCCAACCTCACAACATCATCACATATCTTCACACTGCAGCATTATCACACCAATGTGTTATATATGCAGTGATGGCATAGTTACTTTGAAAAAGTAACTTTAATCGGATTATTCATTACTCCTTGAAAAAGTAACTAAGTTACATTAAAAGTAACTTTTTTAGTTTCAGCAGCTGTTGACAACAACGCTCCACCACCTGTGAAAATTACATTGAGCTTTGCCAAAACTTAATTGCAAGTTATTGTATGATGGTAACATTAACTATGTATTTCCTCTTATAAGGTTGAACTGAA
Source organism: Phalloptychus januarius (assembly GCA_902982915.1). Taxonomy (NCBI): domain Eukaryota; kingdom Metazoa; phylum Chordata; class Actinopteri; order Cyprinodontiformes; family Poeciliidae; genus Phalloptychus; species Phalloptychus januarius. The sequence goes on along the minus strand of CADWAE010000471.1, from coordinate 12,906,114 downwards.
GGGAAGATTGTTTAATGGTTATAATAGTACAAAAGAAACTTGCAATTTGTGCATGTTTTTGCATGTTCCACTATTATCTGGAAAACTCTTAAGTAGGATTTTAGAGTTCCCCTCTCCCTGCCCCAGCCTCCAGGTTCTGCTTTACGGCCCTGCGTTTGCTGTCACAGCGCAGCTCTCAGCGCTTCTCCTGCGGCTCCACAACTCATATGGCTGCTGCACACATTTGTGACACTTATCTTAATATTAATGATTATAATGGCTTTTAGTTGCGCAACTCTACGCTGTTCATATAAGTCTCGATGTTTGCAGCGCAACGCGAAGCTCGACGTCGTTCACAGCAAATATGAAATTTCACGTCAAATACTTGACATGAAAACACAGCGGGACGGGAAATAAGGGACGGGGAGTCTGACTAAAACTAACTGGTTGTTAGGGGCTTATGCGCCTTTGCTTATTTCAAAGAAGCAACTTCTCTTTCGAAAACGAGCCCAAAAAGCGCAGCCCGCGACTCATTAAATTTGCAACTGACTTTAGAAAAAAAATAAAATAATAATGAGCCCAAAGCTGCTGATAATAACCGGACTTGGCGACAGATATTGTTTTGATACGTTGTATGGCTGTCTGTTATTAAATGCAGGTCATTATTTAGCACACAAGTGTGTCTGTTGTTGACAGACAAGATGTGAGAGCATCAATGAGCATCTCCATTAATTAACAGTCAATTCTCTTTGACCTGCTTCAAAATAAATATTTACAAACTGGCACAAACAAATTATCCCACCTTAGCTCACTTCTAGCACACAAATAATTATAGCAGCACTATTCTGTAAGTGCTTCTAGCTTACTCAAACTAACAAGTTTTGGATCTATTTCAAACAGGTCTTTAAAACCAAGTAATTTGTAGGACAGAAAAAAAATCATGCATACATAACCAACAAAGTAATTGGCTAACCACTCCGTATCTGTTTGAAAAGGAGTAGGAAGAACAATTATTTAATCCTGTCCTTTATCTCAATTTAATGACTTACTTTCAATGCGCTATTAATCAAAAATCTGTATTTAAAACCATGTTAAAATATTCATGTTCCTGTTCGATGTATTGTGCTAAAGAGCCACAATACTTGGTCCGACCCCTCACCTAGGACCCATTTCTCTCATGGGTCCTAGGTCTCTCAGCTCTAGCCGGTCATGGCAGATGGATGCTGATACTGAACCCAGTTCTGGTTCTGCTGGAGGTTTCCTCCAGGCAGAAGGGAGTGCTTCTTCTCCACTGTCTCTACATGCATGCTCTGTATGAGGTACTGCTGTAAAGTCAACAACTCAACATAAGCGATTTGCTGTCGCCCCCTGCTGGCCAGATAGAGTGAATGCCATAAGTAATGACTCCATACAATCTGATGAGTTTTATTTGGTACAAACCTTTTAAACTTCATGCGCAAGTTAGAAAACCTATGTACTTCCTGGGGGTTCCTAAGGATGAATATTCCACGATAATAAATATTTAATTTGTATTTATAAGCCTTTTTAAACAACCAATTTAAAAATGATTGTTTCTACAGCTGATTCCCAAAGAGCTGGGATAAAATCAAAACTTTATTTAATATTTTTGCAGTATAAAACAAAAACGTGGATCTGTGTGAATATGCTGAAATAGTTTTACATTTTAAGTTTTAAAAAAAATTTTGCAGCAGCTTTAAGAAAACTGAAATATTTAGTCCTCATATTCATGAGTATAAATGTAATAAAAATGCATCCAACTCAATTGTAATTGAAATTCATTCTTTTTCCCCAATAAAAGTAATGAATCTTTATTATTATTATTATTATTAACTGCAGTAACTTTATGTTGGAATATTCTTATTTGTTTTAAGTTTAAGCAGTTTCACATCCACCCATTAAAATAGCTGAAAGAATATCATTTTAATACAGACAGCCTATTTTAATTTATATAGTCTGACTTCTGCACTTTGCCCCTTAGAAGAGTTTCTGAAACTATATTTCATTGTTCCTGCACCAGTGACAGTGACAGTAATTGTTCATTGTAAAGAGTCATTGTATTTTGAAACCATCAGAAAAATGTGTTTACGTAAAAATAAATCCGTTTCCCAGCAGGTTTACGTATATGTGACGTAACGTTTCCACAACACAGTTTAGCCAATGAGAAGGAGGGACGTTTTCTTTTCTACGTCTGTGAACTAAACGCTGTTTGAATGAGCCGCGCGCGCAGCGGTGGCCTGGCACGCAACCAGGAAGAGAAGATGGCGGCTGTTTTGGAGCGCAGTCTCGTGGAGATCTGCGGGTTCGGGCGAGAAGCGGAACGGCGGTTCCGAGAGGTCATTGTGAGTCCAGGTGAGAGTCGGGTTTTGACGGATGCAGGCGGAACCGAGTTCTGGTTCTAAATGTACTGCAAAAGCAGTTGGACCGGCAGGTTGAAGCTAACACCAGCTAGCAGTGCTGCTATCTGTCTGTGCTCTTGGTCCTCAGTGGTTTTAGCGGTGCGGTGATGGACATCAGACAGCTGAGTGTAAACAGGCAGGCAGGCACCTTTTAAGGAGCCTCGTCAATCATGAGGACGCATGAGTTAACTAGTTACTGGCTCATATTGGCATCAACACACAGACCAGTCTCCTTAAATAGTTCAGACCGTCAAATCTACTGCTTTTTCCGGTTCCGATCAAACGTCTGGATCCAACCAGAATCGTTCTTAGACCTACTTTGTGTGGGAGATTATATGTCTTTTGCAAATGAGGAGAAGCATGCACCGATATTAGAAAGTAGACCAAAAGCGATATCCATTTGGCGGAAGACTATACTTTTACAACCCTCAATCCTGGACAGGCAAGCATCATTGTCACATGCCCAAACAAATGCCACATGGCCAACCCCATCCAGAAATCCAAAAAGGCAACAACATGGACATAAATATCTACTGGATCAATACCGATATGTTAAGAGTTGACTGACTCTGGGCGTTGTTATATGCTGATATATTGTGCATCAAAGTCTCCTGTGACCCTGATATTATAAAAGTTAAAAGATAGTTGCTGATGCAAAAGGTGGCACAATCAATTAAGTTTATGAGACAATTATTTTTTCAGGACCAGATTCCTTTGGATAGTCTTTCCCATTGATTTAAAAAAAATTAACATGTGAAAACACCTTTTTGTATTTACTCCGTTTGATGTTGGAGAAAATAGTCCCAAAACAGAAGAAATCTCCATAAGCAGTCTTTCAGCACCATAGTAAATGCAAATTAATCCAAGGATTAAAAACTTTTTTCAGACAAGAAATGCTTAAAAAGCAAAATAGTCTATTGAAAGTTCTCCAGCTGAAGTTAAACTGTGATTGTTAGGAATCAAGCTCTGCGGTCTGTCTACTGATGAAAACAAAGATGGTTTATGGCGGGAACAAGCTTCACCTGCTGAGATTTCACTCCTGATTGTCCAGTTCCCCATTTCTGGCACTAACAATTTACCATCTGCAGGTGTAAGCGCTAATCCGGGTGGATTAAAGTTTGCGGACAGCGCCGGAGCGTTCCATTACAATGAGAGTGGCAAGCTGCTGTCGGTCACAAGCAACCGCTTCATCCACTGGTGAGTGGGTGTTTTTCTAAAACCATATTGGTTGCTGTTATGTTCGAGTCCTCTCTGGATCCCTGTTTCCTGCAGGTGGACATCAGGGGACACAGTACAACTGGTGGAAGAGTCTCTGGACACCAACCTGCTGAACAATGGCGTCAGACTGAAGTTCACCAGCTGCAGCGTCCTGCCTGGTGGAGTCACTGTCCACGAGACCCTAAACAACATCATCATCCTCATCTGCACCAGTCAGACTGTCCACAGGCTGGTTCTTCCTCATCCGGCGCGCATGTACCGCAGCGTGAGTTCCATCAAGATTGTTTCCTGTTCCTCGAACTGAACCATCTGCAGAGCTACTTCTGCAGCATTCCAGCCTGCAGCTTATTGGCAGATTCTTCTCAGTCTTCTTCTCTGCTCCAGATAAACTCTGCATTGCAAAATCTTACCAAGACTTTTTGGTCTAGTTTCTAGTGCAAATATCGTAATATGTTTGAAATAAGACAAGCACATTGTAGGAGCTTGTTTTAAGTCAATAATCCCTTAATATTGAAGAAAAGGTACTAGCTACAAGTGAAATAATCTGCCAGTGGAACTTTCATTTAAACTTAAGACATGGAAAAAATGTCTTGGTCTACTAGCAGATTTAATTTATAGGTAATTATTTTTTTTAATCAATATAGTTAAGACATAGAGTTTTGTTGCTGACATAACACATTTCCGTGATGGACGTTGTTTTATTCCAGGAGCTGGTTACAGAGCGCCACATGCAGTCTGTCTTCACCGATGTGATGAAGCTTGATCTCCAGGACCCGGCCCACAGCGCCGTAATCCCCGGCTGGGCGGGGCACACGGCGATTCCCGGCACTGTGACAGCATGGCTCAGTTTCTCCGGAGACGCTCACTTTGCTCTGGCTGCGCCTGCAGGAGGCATCACAGTGGTGACGCTGCCACCGCACAATTCGCAGGGTGAGTCACGCGACCTCGCTGTGATGCTGCGTGCGACGGCAGGTAGTCGAGCTATGGCTGTGCTCGTGTTTGCAGGCAGCGTGTCGGTGGTAGAGCTGAAGAGGAGCTCCATGATGAGGAGGATCTCTGGCTGGATGCCCACCGCCATCCGGGGAGAACAGAGTCCAGCTGACCTGGTTCTGAGCCTGGCGGTCCGGCAGGAGGAAGACGATTCGCTGATCTTCGCTCTGTGTCAGGACCATCGGCTGCGCATGTGGTCGCTCACGGTGGGTCTGTTGTAAGACTCTAAATGTTCTGTAACTTAATCAGAACAGAACCGTGACAGAAATGATTAACTCTGATTAATAGTTTAATGGAATAATCAACTAATTTAGTAATCGGTTATTCCTTAACTGGAGTATTAACTCAAAAAGCCCATTTTCTGAAAGAACACAGTCAGAGCAGTAATTAAGCCAAAATTGTACAAAAAATATATTTATTTTGCATTTAAGATAAAAAAAAAACCTATTAGCCAAAGTGGCTAATAGGTTTTGCTTCAACTGGTTCAAATTGTGTAAAATAATATTTTACATCTCCTGGTGTTTTCCAATTATTAATTGGTTAATCCAGAAAAAAAAGGACAACAGATTAACCCTGCATTGGCATTAAGTCTAACAGAATGGTATGCTATGTTATAGCATTGTAGACAATAAAATGTTTATTTTCTCATTTGAAAAGTAATTTAATTGTTTGTTTTCATATTATAATTTATTTCTAATATTGCACAAAAATGATTAAATAAAAAAATCTTCAGAAATTGGCCTTTTTTTTAAATCCAGTTAATCATCAGAATAATTGATTGTTATGATAATTGTTTGCTGCAGCCCTAAACAGAACCGTGATATATAGGCTGTCTGACTCTGAGCGTTGTTCTGATGATACTTCTTGAACTGAACCTGGTTCTGTCCCCCTCCCCAGGAGCAGACGTGTCTCTTAGAGGCCGACATGTTGGAGTACATGCCGGCCTGTAAAGGTGTGAGGAGGCTGTCGGGTCAGGGTCACCGTCTGAAGCTCGCCTTCTCATCCAGAACCGGGCTGTGTCTCTGCGTGCACCTGGCCGTCCTGCAGAGAGGACAGTTCATTGTCCTGCAGCTTGTTGCCACGGACAACAACCGCTACAGCCTGGAACACATCTCTTCTCTGTTCAGCACGCAGGTGAGCCACCGTAGAACTGCAGGTCCAAATACACGAGACAGTTCTGTCGTAAACTGACCTGATGTGATTTTTTTTTTTTGTGCTGCAGGAAACTCTGGTGGACTTCACCCTGACCCCGACCGACGTGTGGGCTCTGTGGGTGGACGAGTCCAACTCTGCCATGGTCAAGTACATCAACTTCGAACAGTAAGTAGGAACACTACAGGCTTTGCCATCTCAGAAGTTCTGATTTAAACTCGGTGCCTCTGTTTTCCAGCAATACAGCGGGTCAGTGGAACCAGGTGTTTGTTCAGCCACAACCAGAAGAAGAAGTCTTAATAGGAGTAGACCTGGACCCCCGGGTAAGTCTGGACGCACAACCGTAAAGAACAAAAATACATCCAGTAATCAGGGCTGTGCAGCAGCTTTATCATTTTCAGGTCGCTCCAACAAACTGAAGCAGTTTGTTGCTGTTGTGCTGAGCTTTCTGGGTCCATACTGGTTCAGTGTGTTTTCTGGGGCGAGACTTTCTGTGTTTATCTGCTTCATCTCTCCTCCGTGCTGCTGTTTCAGGAGACCTACCTGGAGCATCTCTTCTCTCCGCTGCGTTTCACTGCGACGGCCATTGTCAGAGCCTTGCAGGTGAGTCTGCCTGTCGGCCATTTTTGCCTGGAGTTCACAAATATGGAAGGTTCTTAAAATGCTTGAATTTAAATTAGGTGTTTTCAAGGTTTGAAGAGTGCTTGATTTCTGTATAAAGTCCTAGAAAGTGCTTGATATTCAAACTTCACAGTTTGGTCACAAATAACAATCTAACATTTGATTAAAAGTCTAAATTTGGAAAACATTTCCAGTTGAAATCAGATATTTAAAGATGATAAGAGGCATATACACTTTTTTTTTTCTAGAAAGGAAAATGCTTGTATGTGCCTGAATTTTATTGTGAGAACAGTGTAAACAGTGCTGCGTCTTCACGGTTTTGTATCGTCTGCAGATCTTCCGTCGTGGCTCTGATAAGGTCTCGGATCCGTCGTGGGAGAATCTGAAGAAGGAGGTGACCCAGGCTGTGGAGAGTGAGGTAACCGTCTTGATTTCCTGAGCAGCAGGTGGTTGAGCAGTTAGTGACAGACACCTGGTGAAACCAGAGCAGTAGGTGGCGCTGTGTGACATTCTTAAGATTGAAACCAGGCTAACTCTTTCTGGATGTTATTTATCCCACAAAACCCTGTTTAAAACAAAGAAACAGCAAGTGGGCAAAGATGAGTCAAGCTTATTTCTAAAGCTCTTCTTCTAGGCATTAAGTAAGCAGGAAGCATTGTGTGTTGATATGATGCAACAGAGAGTTTCAAAATAATCTCTAGATATGTTCAGAGGTTGTCTGAAAGATTAAACTCACCTGTGCTCATTCACCTTTGTCGATCTGACCCCCACAACCCCACCCTCTCCTCTGTACAGCTGCAGAGCAGCGTCACAGAGTTCGAGTTTTCTCAGGAGGAGTACCGCCAGCTGCAGGTGGAGTTCTGGTCCCAGTTCTACTCCTGCTGTCTGCAGTACCAGGAGGTGGAGTCCACTCCACTGGGTCTGACAGTCAGCCACCACACCGGGATGGCCTGTCTGCTCCATAAGGTGAGTGAGGGGGCGGAGCCTGGCCTGTGAAAGCAGGGAAATGCGCAGATTAGCTGCTGCTGATTTGACTTTTATCCAGAAAAATATTCCTGTAGAAAAATTAACAAAGGACATTGTGAAAAACAAGTTGATGGGATACAATCAGGAAGTTATTTCAAACTTTAGAGTCTTCATAAAGGTTTTTCATCCTAAATATCCCAGATGGGGCCGATTCTGTGTCCTGAGCCGCACTATTTTTGTTCATAAAGCTTAGTTATGTGTGAAGATTTAAAGCAACCGGACGTTCTTTTTCAGTCCACTTGAAATGAAAATAAAGTTCAGATATATTGGTTGTTTATTAACCAGTGTAACTTCACCACAGCATTGCAAGAAGACAAAATCTTACCACAAATTTTTGGACTAGTTTCTAGTACAAGCATCTTAGTACACTTGGAATAAGACAAAAATGTTTTACAAGTAACTTTTCAGGAAGCTGCAGGATCTTGTTTTCAGTCAATTTTTAATATTGAGAAAAAATTACTTGTTATCAGTTAAATAATCTGCTAGTGGAATAAGACAATTTAACTTATAATATGGAAAAAATGCCTCGTTCCACTAGCAGATTATTTCACTTAAACCGAATACTTTTTTTTAGCAACATGAAGTCAGTTTTGTCTTATTTCAAATGTACTAAAATGTTTGGATCAGAAACTAGATCAAAGATTTAGTGTTTTTGGAGTGGTGTCTCTGCTCAGCTGGTCCAGTCAGATCTGTCGGTAGTGGCAGCTGGTCAGCAGGTCACAGGTCGATCTGTTTCTCCTGTCTGTGTTTCAGGGCTTCGTCTCGTTCCTGCTGCCGTGTTTCGCTGTGGATCACCTGTACCTGTCCCTCGATCCGTACCTGCTGTCTGAGGAGGACACGCCCATCAGTGACGGTAACCAGCCACTGCTGCACAGATGAATGTCTTGGCTCTGCATGTTTTATCATGAATGCCTCAGTTCACGCCGCCTCTTCCTGTACCCTCCTCAGATCCTGACGCGGCCCGAGACATCCTGCAGCTGGTCCGGACTCTGCGGCTCGTCAGCGACACTGTTTCTCCAGAGATGGCGTACGAGATGGAGAAAGCTCTGGAGTACCTCCAGACTCCTGAGAAAGCTGCCGAGTTGGTCCTGGAAAACATGGTGTGCAACGACAAGTAGGTCACCTGACGGGAAGACCAGACTCTGAACCCGACCAGCTCAGACACATTTTCCACTCGCTGGTGGTTCCAATCGGTAAAGAGCTTAACAAACTGCTGCCCTTTCTTCTATAGAGATGGCGTGATCGAAGATATCCAGAACAAACTTCAGGACATCCGGAGTCCCATAGCAGCCATGGTGGCTCTGCTAAGGGAGCTGGACTTGGAGACGGACTCTGAGCTGGGCGGAGACGGGCCTGTGGCTCCAGGTAGAAGGCATGAATTGCAGGCGGGGACGTTTGGTGGGTATGAGTGCGGGGGCTGTAATCCCTGCTCTCTGTCTTGCAGGTTTGAACGTCAGGATGAGCCTGTCTCAGCTCTACGGCAGCAGCTGCGCCGTCTCCGTCGTCTGCCAAGGTGTCTGCCACATGGCCATGACCCGAGCGCAGTTCTGCAGAGACCTGCTCATACTGCAGAAGCTCTACCTGCAGTTCGGAGACAACGTACGTTCAACCTGAACATGCAGGGTTGAAACCCTTAATGGATTATTGAAATGATCGTCTACTAACTTAGTAATCGATTAATAGCTAATATACAGACTCAAAAAAAGACAGTTTGCAGTAATTAAGCCAAAAAATTAATTTTACATTTAAGATTTTAAAAAACATTCTGCAAATACTCAGAACTCAAATGCTAGTTTTAGCTTCACTTGCTTCAAATTCTGCGAAAAGAAAAAAACTCATGTTAAGCACCTTTTGTTATCCACTTATTAATCCAATAAATTAGATCGACTCTTCACTGTATTTATTGACTTTTCACATGTCGACGTTAGAAGTATTTTTTAACTGCAGGTGCATCTTTGCTACAAATGACCAAGCGTTCACTAAAGGAGAGTAATGTTGTTGTATTTTAGACAAAAAAAACATAAATTTTCTAATTTAAAAATGGAATTGAGTCGTTTATTTGCATATTTTAACATATTTCTAGTGTATAAAAAAGCCTAAAATGATTGAAGGGAAAAACCTGCAGAATGCGGCAACTTTTTCATCTGATTAGTTGTCAGAATAATCGATAGATTGATAATTACTAATATAATCATTAGTTGTCACCCTAATCATATACAGGCAGCTCCAAAGTAGTTGGCTTTGCACTTAAAGTCGCTGACTAATCCCTTCTTTCAGAAAATGGCTGAGAGTTTCTTCTGTTTGAATAAAGCAACTTTAGAAGAGAGATAAATGTCCAGATCCATTTATGATGGTTGGAGCTGATAATCAGCACAGAGATTCACATTGCTTTGTGTGGTAACAGGTGATGTTACCTGTGGACCAGGCGCTCAGGGTTCTGCCTCATCTGTTCTGCATCTGCATGTGTGTGCAGGTGTTTCTGGGTGGTGGAAACCAATTGCTGCAGCTCCAGCAAGATTTGATCCCGCGGACCTCCCACCTCCTCTCCTCCTACCACCTCCTCAAACACGTCAGTCAGAGCCTCGCCGCCTCCGTTCCCATGGACACCATGTGAGTATGAGCAGACGCACACAGGTACGTCGATGAGCAGATCCTGCATGGCTCTCCCTGACGTCTTGTTGTCGTTTCAGAGACGTAAACCTGCAGCACCTCACAGCGCTGGAGCTGTCGGACACACCGAGCATATCGACGGGCCGATCAGGTCAGAACCCACACATTCACAAATTCTATTGCTATAATAAATAATTATATTAATCGCGTGATAAATTCATTTCCATTTGTATGATTGCTTTTCATACTGACTAGCTGCATTTTTAAAGACAATTTGTTTTACAGACACTTCAGTGTATTTTTTATTTATTTAGTGTATTTTAAATGTCTTCCAGTTCCAGTGTTTGTTGGAATTGAAAGTTTATCTTCGACAGGGTGTACTTGCATTATTATGCTGTTAGCATTACATTACGTCAAAAATAGTTTCAAAACCTAAATGTTGTCTGTCGCGATGTCAGGACTGATTTATCGTTCAGTAAACAGGCCGACCGCTGAGCTTCTTTATTCCTGTGGGAGAAGTTCATCCCTGAAGTCAGTGATCTGAGAGCTGCAGTTTGATAACGCTGAAATAAAAAAAATCTGCTCTGATCCAGTTAAATATCAAGTTTGTTCATAGTTGGTATTTATTGAATGAAGGGATTAATCTGCTGTTGCATCCTGACATGTAAGAAGACAGTCTGGGCTCATTGGGATTGCTAAAGGTTGTGTTCAGGTTGAAGTGGACTCCTTTGACTCTGCTTTGATCCGAACCGTCTCTGCAGTACTGAACCCTCAGACGGTCCTGGAGCTCTTCTACCAGACTGCAGCCAGAAGGATCATCATCTCTCAGATATTTTCCCAGCAGCACCCCGACTCTCCGCTCCTCTGGACTCATATGATCTCCACCGTGGTCCAGCTGCTGGCTCAGCTGCTGTATCCTTCATCAGAACGAGGAGCGAGTCTCGCATTCCTCCTGTTCCTGAGTGTTTGTCTTAACTGGTGTGTCCCAGCTGGCCCAGTAACCCTGGGTTCCAGTTCCCAGAGTGTCTGATGGCCAACTGTCAGTTTACGCAGCTGCAGGTGAGTCAGGTTTGGTCCCGGATCATTCTGAACAGAATGCGTCTTTTCTGTCCCACCCGTGACTCGCGTGTCCTTCCTGTCCCGCTGCAGGAGTACGTGCGCCTGGTCGGCCCTTGGTGTCAGGTGAACATCGGCTCGTGCCGCTTCGTGCTGGCTCAGTGTCACCTGGCCAACGGAGAGGGCCAGAAGGTAGGGGGAACATTCTGCTGCCTCCGTAACCTTTCAGCCTGCTCACCTGAGATCCTGACATCACTTCCTGTTTGTGTGTACGTGGCACTTCCTGTTTGTGTGTACGTGGCCCCAGGCTCTGCGGTGTTTCCAGGAGGCAGCGACAGAGGTGGAGAGGGAGGAGTTTCTAATGAAGCTGACCGGCAGCGAGGACGAGGAGGCGGCGGCCAGTCCGAGGCTGCAGTACTACAACAAGGTAAAGACGCTCTGTGATCTCTCGCAGGCGGTCCTGCCGTCGCGACACACCTGAGCGTCACCTGTCCTGTGTGTGATCAGGTGCTGCGGCTGCTGGAGGACGTGGGTCTTCCCGAGCTCGTCATCCAGCTCGCCTCCCTGGCCATAGCAGAAGCAGACGATGACGTCCACTGTCAGGTATGTGGGCGTGGCCTGTTGGTGCAGGCAGGACGCATGAACAGGTGAACATGCTGACGTGTGTGTCTGCCCGCAGGCGGCGCTGTGGACGCGGATCTTCAAACACCACCTGGACCTGGGTCACAACAACGAAGCTTACGAAGCTCTAACCCAGAACCCGGACAGCAGCATGTACGTCCAGAAACACGCACAGAACCAGAACCGCCCGAACCTGGGGGAGCAGATCTGTCTGAGTTTCAGATCAAGCTTTGTTTGTGTGATACTCTGGTGGATCCCGGTGATCTGCTTGTGTTTATGTGGTTTAGGTCTCAGCAGACCTGTCCTGATTAAATTCAGGTTTTATGTGAAACAGCTGAAGTCCTGTTTGTTTTCCAGGCAGCTGGATTGTCTCCGTCAGCTGGTCGTGGTGCTCTGCGAACGCTCCCAGCTGCAGGACCTGGTCCAGTTCCCCTACATGAACCTGCATGATGAGGTAGGGGCGGGCGGTGTGGTTTCAACAATATCTCCTGGTACTACCGTAACAACGATAAACGTGACGATAAGAACTTCTTACTGTTTCAGGTATCTGTATAGCTGCGTTTGTTCAGCACAGCAATTACAGCCCAACAGACACAAGTATTGTTCTGTAAAAAAAACAAAAAAACAGTCACATAAAAAAGTGTGATTTGTGTCACTAAACTGCACACAATAGTTGCATTTTTATGTGCAACTATTGCACACAAAAATGAAAATTTGATTTTAGAAAATCAAATTTGTTTAATTTTCAAATTTGATTTTATTGATATTAACTGAGAAAATAGTAAAAATAACAACCCAGACAATGCGAGTAGTTTTGGGGGATTTTAAACATCATAAATTGGAATTTATTGTGACAATGATAAATCAAAATTCTGATTTTTTTTAAGAACCACAGAACTTGTTCACAACAAACGGTATGATCAGGTGAGACCTAACATTTTCAAAACGCAGCTGCTACTACAAACCTTGGAGGTGATCAGTTATCACTGATGATCAATAGTGATCGGATACCGTCAGGTATGGGGGGGGATTTTTTAACCTTAGGTAGTTTCCTTCAGGAAGAACTGCTGATCAAGTTGGGTTCAGTCTTCCGCCCATTTTCCCCTGCTGGTGGCTGATCTTATGTGTGTTTGTCATGAAGCTGCAGCTGCACCATGGTTCAGGTCTGACATTGTGGTCATGTGACCCCCAGGTGGTCGGCATCATCGAGTCTCGTGCTCGCGGTCTGGATCTGCTGACACACAACTACTACGAGCTGCTGTACGCCTTCCACATCACCCGACACAACTACAGGAAAGGTTTGGCACTGAGGTTCTTTCTGCTTTAAATTGGACCCAGTGCTGGACTGGTCTCCCTGGGTCTCTTAGCACTAAAACTAAAGCCAGAACCACTGATGTGAGTCCACCTGTCTGTCTCTCAGCGGGGACAGTCATGTTTGAGTTTGGGATGCGTCTCGGCCGGGAGGTTCGGACTCGACTCGGTCTGCAGAAACAGGTGAACTGCTACCTCGCTGCGCTCAACTGTCTGCGCCTCATCAGGCCCGAATATGCCTGGATCGTCCAACCGGTGTCCGGGAGCACAGTACGTTCACACACACACACACACACCCACCCACACGCAGTAACATTCACACCCAGTAACACAGCGGTGTGTGTGCATTTAACTGTGTTTCTGCTGCAGTACGAGCGACCCGGAGCGTCTCCAAAGAGGAACTCGGACGGAGAGTTTCCAGCAGAGCCAGGTGAGAAGCTGAGGGTCTGGAGCTGATCCAGAGTCCAGGGTCCAAACATGTGCTTGAAATCCTTGAAAATGAGTCAGAGTCTTTCAAAATTTGGAAAGTTTTGAAAGACTATATATTTTCTATATAAGGTCTTTAAAAAACATTATTTATACTTGAAGCCAGATTTTTGAAGATAAAGTATTTGTTTTTTTCTCACTGTCAAGAGAGACTTTTCAAAACATAAAATGCTGTTATATTTTAGTTTACTTTGTCCCTGTTATACAATGTAGATCAGTACCACAAAAAGTTATTATTAACAGTAATAAATGATGTATTCTTTAATTAATTTGTACCGTTTTATCTCCAAAATGTGGTTCTGGAACAACTTGAAAATGCTTCAAAAGTGCTTGCATGTTACTGTGGGAGAATGTGTGAACCCTGATTGTGTGCTTCTGCAGCTGCAGGTAGGCGACAGGTGGACATCCTGGAGATCCACGACCTGGAGAAGGAATACTTCCTGTCCCGTGCTCGCCTCACGCTGGCCCAGCACCATCCGCCGTCGGCAGCCATCGCAGGTATGCAGCGATGAGCTGAGGATAAACTGAAGTTATTAATCTAGCTGATCAACTGGGCTCATGATTGTCGCTCTTTGATCCAGGCAGCGCCTCTGCGCCCGAGCTGGTTATGCTCCTGGTCCAAACTGGACTCTTCGACTCTGCTCTGTCTCTCAGTCGCATCTTCAAACTGGATCTGAGTCCCATCTTCGACGCCCTGACCTTCAAGTGGGTTCACAGAGAAACCTGCTCAGTCCGCCTGCTCTTCTCACCGTGTCTGATTACCTGCCTTGTTGTTCACCTGTCCAGATGCATCCAGCTGCAGTCTGGGGGGGAGGAGCCTCAGAGTGAAGCTTGGAGCTGGTTGGCTGCTAACCAGCTCTCTGTCGTTAACACTAAAGAGTCCAGGTGTGTTGTCGCTAATAATCTAGGACTGGGTGATATGACTGAAAGACGTGTTTGATATTGGTAGAATAATTATTGATGAGTTTTTTTTTATTTTTTTATTTAATTTCTACCAAACTGGTAACATGATCCGTCATGCTTTATCCAGTTTTTTCGCTAGTAGTTGTACTCTTGTTCTCCTTTCACTCCACACTGTTTTTTATTTTTAATCAGTTATGAGACTCTGTGGCGAAACATGAAACTGCTTCAAGTTACTCAACAGGTTGTTGCTAGGTGACCAAAGAATGAGGGAGTCAGTTGCCACTCACCATGTTTTGCTGACCGTGAGAGATTTCCTCTGCCTACATCCCCCAGAATGCTGTGCAGTTTCAGTGAAATTAGTAAACATTCTAACAGACGAGCCATATCTATTGATATTGATCACATGTCTATTGCAATATATGTTATTGATTTACTGCCTACCTATATGATAATAACACTGATCTATCAATAAGCAGCAGAACTGCAGACTCTGATCAGTAACCACTGGGACTCTTTCTCAGTGCCACAGATGAAGCCTGGCGGCTGCTGGCCTCCTACCTGGACAGGTATCCCTCCACCAACGGGCAGCATCACCGCCATGTCATCCACAAGCTGCTCTCACACGGTGTGCCGCTGCCTGATTGGCTACTGCAGTCCTACAAGGTGAGAGGGGACGGCGTTGCACTTGGCAACAGCTGAACTGTTATTTGACCTCAACAATCTTCAGATTATCAGTTTATTGATTCTTTAGATCTTCTGAATGAACTAAAGTCCCTCGGTGGTCGGTTCAACGTGAAAGTCCAATTAAAACATGTTTGTTTATATTTACCTGTTGCTTAATTTGTGTTTACCTTGTGTATTTATCTGTGTATACCCTTTATATATTTTCTAGTGTGTGGATGCTCCCTCACTGCTGCGTCTCCTGCTGAACTTTGACCTCTTAGAAACGGCGGCGGAGCTTGTGTTGGAGTACGTGGATGCCGTCCTCGGCCGTGGACATCAGTACTTTGGGATTGAGGTACGGATTCTCTCACCTTTCTCTCAGCAGATTTTTGGTAGAGTAATTTAATGTTTATTATTGTTCCTGTTTTTCTTTTTCTCCAGAGGCCGCTGTCAGCCACGTCTCCGCCCGCCTGGTTACCGTACACCGCCATCGATCAGCTTCTGCACGCCTTGAGCGAGACACAAACACACGGCAACGTGAGTTACTTCCTGTTTACATCCCGGCTTTTTGTTTACCCACTTTCCTGCTCGTGTTTAACTCGGAAAATATCCTTTTTTTTTTTTTTCCCTCCCAGCTTCACATCAAAGTTCGAGACAAACTGGACGAGTATCACAACGTGGTACAACAGACGACTGAACGCCGACTCACCTCTCAGAGAAGGGTGGCAGCGTGAGACGGGTCACTGCCACCCGGATCATTTACTAGTTTTCTATTTGTTTTTTATGTGTAAATCTTATAATTAAAGTCTTTTCTAATGTTTCTTTCACTGGTGTTACTCTGACATAATGTTTTAGATCTTAAAGATAAATGGAAAGATGGATAAAGTCTCCAGTTTGATCATTTTACCCAACACTAGCAGAATGTTTCCCACTGATCTTAACCTTATAGCCGAGTGGATCTCTGGAGCTCCGGTTCTCCCAGACCTCCTTCCCAGCTTGGCTGACTGTTAAGATCTCAGCAAAACGAAACGTTTGTTCACGGATGTGTTTTTGTGTTTGGCTGCTGAATCAAGAAGGGGAGGAGACATGGAGACACAAAGGCGTTCAGGAAGGCATCGGCATTAGATACACGGTTTTGCATGTTGTAGAGTATAATAATTATATTTTAAATTTTTTAAAGCTTTTGTCTAAAATATCAGATTTCAAATTTTTATAGTCACTACAGAATATTTGTAGACTCAGAAAATAGGATAAAATATATTCCAGAAGTTGGAAACGGGGAAAAAAAGACAGCGGTTGTGTAACATCTTTAGGTTTTTCTGAGGAAATTCACTCTGAGCCTCGTTGTAGATCCTCACAAAGACTCTTAATTCAAGCAAGTGTGTAATCCATTAGGAATTTGGTTGGAGGAACAAAAGAAATGCTGTCTGCTTCAATCAAGTGTGTGCGTATTTGAGGAAAGTGACTCCAGAAAAACAGGATGTGTTTTCCACAGACCCTCTGACAGAGCTAGAAGTGTTCAAGACGTTTCTGTTGAATCGGACCGCTGCTTGGGCCTCAGTTGGTCATGCATATGAATCGGAATTATTTTTGAAAGCAGCCCACATTCCTCTGGTTCATTGACTGTCAAATTTCGTCTCCTTTTGTTCCCGAGTCTAAGCCACAATTCCACTAGCAACTGAAATAAACATCTTTCTCATCAAATCTGTATCTGGAAAACGTCTCGGTCAGATTTCGCTCTCTCCCTCCTCAGCATGTCTATGTTCTGCAGAGGCCTAACAAGCCATCATTTGATCCAGGTGTTGAGCCAGAGAGAGAATGGAAAACATGCAGGATATCGGCCCGTAAAGACTGACTTTGAACACATCGTGAAGAAATTTCATCTGAACTTCTTGTTGCTTTGAAATTAAAAAATGACCAATCACTTATGATGATCGGAGGATTTCTGATCATGAACCCCGGTCCATGACAGCTGCAGGACCACAAATGGGAGTTAAATTCTAACATCTGGTTTAAATGAACATTTAGATGTTGAAGCTGCTAAAGAGCTTCAGCCTCTGGTTCTAGTAATCATTTTACTCATATAGGACAGGAATGACGCAACGAGGAGGAACTTTTATCCCACCCGGAGTTTAATAAACGTCTTTGTCACAAACAAACAGGACAGAGAACCTGGTGATTTGATATTCTAAGAACAAACCGAGGAATGTTTTTCTGCTTCTGATTTGAGCCAAAAATTATTCATACCCCTGGACAGATTTAGATTTGAAAGAGTTTGTTGCCTAGAAAAAGAGTCGGGCATCTCTTCAAGGTTAATCAAACATTGTGAAAGGATTCTAAAATTGTTTAAAAATATGTATTTTATTAACATGTTATAAAACATGTTCTCTCTCTCAACTCAAGGGAAAACGTTTAGCAGGATTACAGCTATTGAACTCATAATTACTGAGCAGGTTTTTGCATGTTTTCCAATGGTACCCTGTCTTTGAGGTTGGAGGACCTGAAGTCATAAAAAGAGCTACAAAATCATTTCTGAAACAGAACTATAAGATTCTTTGCATCTGGGAGATTTCCTTCCTGTTTTTGTTTAAACATTTGACTAAACTACTTGTCAATGTTTTACTAAATTTTTACAGAGTTCAGTGCTGCTCTGATCCAACTAATGTAAAAGATGGATTCTGTTAAACTCTGCACATTCTCTGTTTTTGAAGCTCTAGTGTTTAGTCTAACTATGAATTATGTAGAACCTGGATAGATTCTGATTGTTGCAGTTCAGTAAAAGTTACTAATCCAGTAATTTAGTTTGGGTGTGTTGGAGCCGGGAAACACCTGAAACGTAATGTGTTGTGCCCCAAGGGCCACGGTTGAGAACTACGCTGATGTCTCACTCTTGGGGTTTGAGAAGCTCCTCCCACACACAGAAAAACAAGAGACCTGTTTGAAAACTGCAGAGATAGAAGACTCGTAGCAAAGAACAGCAACAGGAAACCAAGAAGCTGGGACGGACGAACCGGGACAGTGAGACGGAGACTCAATTGTGGAAAATGTCCTGGTTTGAGTTTTGGAGCAGCAGGCTGCAGCGAGCAGAGCATCTGATGAAAACACAGCTGACCCCCTCCCAGAGGTGAGTCTGTCTGCAGGAACTTTCTCTGCTCCCTTCTGTTGTGTAGAAACTTAAATCTCTGGAGGATGAATTCATCATCATGTGTTATTTCCTATATTGCTGGTTCTGATTCAGTTCACTCAGATTATCTGGGTTTAGATGGTGATTTTTTTTTTACTACATCGATGGAGTTTTTCTTTTGCCTCATTATCTCCCTGTGATGGGGCCCCACTTTGGCCTTTCAATATTGCGCCACTGCTGATACAACAAAGTTTTTTCCTGTAAAGGATCAAGAAACTGACAGCAGAATAGACAAAACAGTTCGTCTGAAATGGATCACAACTAAAATCCTG
The DNA here is from genome assembly GCA_902982915.1 of Phalloptychus januarius. Lineage (NCBI taxonomy): Eukaryota > Metazoa > Chordata > Actinopteri > Cyprinodontiformes > Poeciliidae > Phalloptychus > Phalloptychus januarius. The sequence continues at coordinate 12,887,605 of CADWAE010000471.1, read as the reverse complement.
CAGAACAAAGAAACTGAAAATGTTTTCAGATGTGAGTGTTAAAACCGAATGGGACTCCTGACCTCCTTAGAGCACAGAGTGTGTGGGGATGCTTTGTTATCACAGATAAAATCTGCAATAAAAGAGAGAAAAATTCACAAATCTGTATCTGGAAAACTATAGTTGATGCTGAGACAGACAGATGTGGAGCGTGTTTTCGGGATGTGGGGAATGACAGTTCACTGAAGTGCTGAGATAATAATCCAGAACAACTCAAGTTCTGCAGAGAAACTGCAAGCGGTGCATTGGTAAAAGTTGGTCAGGCGAGGTCTGCAGAGTCTGAGCAGTCACTGAGCTTTCTTTGTGTCATCATCAATTACTGAGAACCAGTCATAGAACATTTCCATTCTCCAGCTTTATGCTGATGTGAATACAATGGTCCAACACAGAAATGAATCCATCCCTCTGTGGCTGGCTACACTAGCATATGGTTTTGTGGGGGGGGGGAGCGGTGCCACATTCTGTCAACTGACAGGACAAAAAGTGGAACTCTTTGGAAGGTATGTGTCCCATTGCATCTCTAAAGTAACAAAGGACATCAAAACCAGCAGTAAAACATTGTGGTGGTAATGTGATGGTCTGGGGCTGGTTTGCTGCCAGCTCCAGACTTGCTAAATGGAACCATGAATCCTGCTGTTCATGACCTCAAAATCAATCCCACTTGGGTTCTGCAGGAGGACAATCATTCAAAACACACCAGGCTGAATGGCTGATGAAAAACAAAACAAAGAGTTTGGAGTGGCCTAGTCAAAGCCTTAACTTGAGTCCTGTTGAGACGCTGAGGCATGGCCCTAAAAAGGCAGTTCTTGCTCAGAATGTCCAGTGTTGTTTAATTAGATTGACTCTGCAAAGATGAATATCAAAAATCCCTCCATATCTGTAAAAAACTCACAGCAGGTTATCGTAAACGCTTGATTGTAGTTGTTGCTCTTAACGATGCACTTATTAGGTTTAGGGGGCAATCACTTTCTCACACAGGAAAATGTGATTGCCCCCAGGTGGGGTTTATTCTCTCTTAATAACATCCTCATTTAAAAATTGCATTTTGTGTTTACTTGTTTTGTTATTAAGGAAAGGTGAATGTCGTCCAGTATTACTACCTGACTCAACATTTGAACCGAACTACATTGATGTTCTTCTCTCTCACAGTTTTAAAGCTAATGCTTTGTAATATTCCCACAGAAACCTGTTACATGGCAACCACGAAGTTCGGATGGAGCTACAAAACCAAAGGATGACGTCTCTGCTGCCCCCTGTTGGTGTGGAGGTCTTCAGGCGCTTCACGCCAGCCTTGTTGGAAGAGATCCAACAAGAAGCTGAGAAGAACAAAAAGGTACAGGTGCACATGCAGCTATCAATTAAAGCAAACAAATCCTCCTGAAGAAGCTCTAACTCTCACTAACTGAATTTATGCTAGAAACCAGAGAAAGACCAGAGCAAAGCAGCCAATCACCTGCAGGAGGGGAAACCTCTCCCTTTTATTTACGGGGACCCGTCCCCAGAGCTTCTCAGCACGCCTCTGGAGGATCCGGATCTGTTCTACCAATCACAGAAGGTTTGCCTCACTTCTCATTTCTGCAGGGCAAAAAAAATCAATCAATCAATCAATACTGCCATTTTGAGGGCAGTATGTTAGGAAATAAAAGGAAGGTGATGTCAGTCATCTAAGTGTGTTAAATTTACTTTGACATTATTTTCTGCAGACCTTCATCGTCATCTGTAAAAAGAAGCTCATCCACAGGTTTAATGCTGATCCAGCCTGTTACCTGCTCAGCCCAATCAGCTGTTTGAGATCCTCCGCCATCAAGATCCTCCTTCACCCATATCCTTCACAACCTAAACCACATCCCGCACCAGGTCTCTTGTTTGGTTTTCTGTCTTTTCTGACTATTGTGTATTTTTATACTGTTGTTGCATGTTTAAATGCTTTTGGCTGGTTTTGAGCTGGCTCGTGTTTTTTCAGTTGCTTTTTGTATTTGTGTGCTATTTGATGTGGTGATTTTGTGTTTTTTTTCTCACTTGATTTTGTGTTGATTATTTATGGATTTCTGCTTTTCTGTGTCTTTTTCTGCTTATGTCTTTGTATCCTAGTTTTATATGTGTTTTGCTCAGGCATGGTATGCTTTGTTTTGTCTGGTGTTGTGCTAAATTCATGCATTTCTGGTTCAGTTTTGTTTCTTTTGCATGTGGTTTTTGTGTGCGTTCGTGTTATTTTAGTAACACATTTACGTTTTCTGAACATAAACACTATATTCAACTTCTTCTTCATCCTGACGATTCTGACCAACTGTGTTTTAATGACAATGCCTCACATGGTGTGGACCAGAAACGTGGAGTGAGTACACACTGGCACAAAAAGACACCTATATAAGTAGGCTGTTACTCTTCCAGTCCCCCACCCCATGGCACTTAATAGATTTAAATATTTGAAATATCAATTATGTAAAAATTATAACACATTTAAAGATTGAAATACGTTCTTCAAATGCAAGTAAAAAAAAGCACATTTTAAAATGTATCTGACGCCCAAGGAAACTGTAAAATAATCTGGAAAGAGCTAAACACAAGCTAATTTTAAATGTGAACTCAGAATAGCAAATGATATCTGTGGACCTGAAGTTATTGACATATTTAATAGGTTCTTTTTGCATTTTTAAAGAGCTATGCTGTGAAACCCCAACCTTAAATATGTTGTAATTCCTATTAATCTTTTGAGAAGAGAAATTGTGGAATCAGCTGTGTTAAAGTCACAAGCAGTCTGAATAAAACCTTTCCTACTCTTATTTGTAGCTTTAAGCTGTCTCAAAATAGTTATTTATACACATATATATTTGTTTTACATCACCTGTGTGTGGACAGGTATATGTTCATGATTATCTACACTGGTGAGATCGTCCTGAAGCTTTTGTCACGAGGAGTCTGCTTTGGACGATTCACCTCCCTCAGAGATCCCTGGAACTGGCTGGATGTCCTCAACGTCACTGCGTAAATACAATAAAACACACACATGGATGAGATACACACACCTGACAAACACCTAAAAAATATCTGATAAATACCTGACATAATTAAGTTTAATTCAAAAATACTTCACCAGTCACAAAGTAAAGTTAAATGTTGTAGCTCAAATTATCCCAGTTTTTTCAAAGTGTGGTTGTAGATCAGGGTGTCAAACTCATTTCCATTTTGGGCCGTATCAAAAATCTCAATGTTCTTAAAGGGCCGGCGTTGTTTCAGCATTCAGTTCGTGTTTCTTAAAATTAAATAGTAATGATAATCTTTTCATTCAGGTTTTCAAGATTGATTTAGTGTTTTTTTGCAATAAAAATCAAAATTTTTTATGCTAATTCTGAAATATTTGTAATACATTTTTAGAATATTTGACGTTAAATGTGACTATTACTCGCCATATAAATCACGGACTATAAGTTGACATCAAGTAAGTCTGAGGCAGCTGTCAGTTAGACCCAATGTTTTTGGCAACTTTGAGAAAAATCTGCATTAAAAATCTGAAACAAATGTGGGGATCTATTGATTTCATGTGAATTTTGCATATTTGTAAAAAAAAAACTGGGGGGATTTGTTGATGTAATTTAGAATTTAGAGGGCCACATAAAAAGCCATGGCAGGCCAGATTTGGGCCTTGAGTTTGACACATCTGCTGTAGATGTTGATGGCTGTAGGCAGTAAGGATCTACTGTAATGTAAAGTATTTTACATCAGTTTAGAAAAAGTCACACATGCAGTCATGACATTCATGAAACCACTGTCAGAGTTCATCCCTGTCTGCAACCTCAGAGCAACTCAGCAAACCTTCTTCAACTTCCTGTGGCTGTTTTATAGCAGCTCTATTTATCAGAGGTGGTCTCTGAACAGGGGGTGTAGACGTAGAGAAAAAGAAAGTTTCTTTATCATGGTGATGGTTCATTAACCATCACCATCACTGTGTTTCAGATCTGTTATCGCAGTATCTGCTGGTTTGAGGGAGTTTGCTGCTTTGAAAACAATTTTTCGTGTGTTGAAGCTCTTCAGCTACATGCCAGGTGAGTATTTTTGTTAACTATATAGGACTTCCTTTTAGATATAGTTGCTTAAATCATCAAAACTACGAGTAAAGTCTGGTTCTAATGTGATGGAGACCGGATGTTTTTCCGCGTGAAGGTTAGGCTAAATTGTGTGAAGTGAATTCAAATTAGGCCTGTGCATAAGTTGGTGAAAGTTAGGATTCACGCTTAGGTTACATAATACAAATCAGTAGACACTGATGCATTGTCTGAATGGGATAAAAAAATGAAAACAATGTGCCAATATGTATGTGTGAACAAGGGTCAATCTGAGTTGGTTTAGTTCAGTCAGCGTGCAGGAGTGCAATCGATGTCTCAGCAGATGTCCCTGTATGCTCCAATCACAGGTCCGAAAAAGACAGCTGAAAGGCTTGTGCAGTCGTTGAAGTGGCTGGCTATTGCCATGGTCCTGATGGTGTTCATCCTGAGTATCTTAGCTCTGATTGGCATGCAGTTTTTCATGGGTGTCCTCAAGCACAAATGTGTCATTTTTTCTCCACTGGAAATGATGGACACACCGACCACTGAGCAACCTGAGCTCTTCGTCATGGACAACATGACAATTAGTTTCTCCGACAACTTTGTTTTCGAGGAAAACATCAACGAAACAGGTTTATAAAATTCTCATCTTTCCAGGTTTATTAAAGCATGTTTATAATCTTTAAGATGTTTTTTTTTGTTGTTTATTGGCTTGTTTTTTTTCTGGAAGGATTGCAACATCTTAGTCATGAGCTCATTGGACATTACACTAATTAAAGTTCACATCTCTGTCTGATAGAAAACTTTTATTTCTTGCTTGGTCAGTCTGGCCATATGCTATGTGGGAACACCTCAGATTCTAGGTATGTAAACACAACTGCAGCTTCTTCAGAAGCTTGTAACAGCTGTAACAGCATGTGATGATGTGTTCAGACGCTGCCCAGAGGGTTTCACCTGCATAAAGACAGGGAAGAACCCAGAGTATGGATTTACCAGCTTTGACACGTTCAGTTGGTCTCTGCTGGCTGTGGTCAGAATCACAACGCAGGACCTCTTGGACGCCCTGCTGCAGCTGGTGAGGACCAAACTAATCCCAGTTGAGAAACTGGGTCTGGTCCACTGAGCTTCTTTTTGTTGTAAACGTCCTGTCTAACCCTAACAACCGTCCTGTCTTCCCTCAGACATTGCAAGCAGCAGGTAAAGCCCATATGAGTGTGTTTGTACTCATCTTCTTCCCTGGATGTTTCTTGGTGGTCAGCCTCTTTGTGGCAGCTGTTGCCATAGCGCTGGTGAAACAGGAAAAGGCTGAGGCTGCTGAGGCCAAAAAGACAGAAGAAGAGTTCAACTGGATTGTGAAGGTGCTGAAGAAGAGAGAGGACAGTGAGGTCAGTTCCTCTTTTTCATTGGCTGTTTATGCATGAATGGCTTACTACCTTCTCCAATTTCCCACCTGCCATTGTTCCGGCTCAAAAATGACAAACTTGATACTGGTAATAAGAAAAATACTCAATGCCATTGTTGATAAAGAGGCAAATCTTTGTAGAAGGTACAGGGTCCTCTCTGGTTAATAGAAAAAATATAATTAATTACAGCATGATAATATATTTACTTGCTTGATTGGTGGCAAAACCAATAAGTTGGGGAAAATTCAGCCCTAATTTGGAAAAGTGCATAAATTAAAGGTCCCACTTCCCTGTTTGGCAAAATAGTAGTCAAGAAAAGACTTGGTAGAAACGTAAATATGCTTCATAGAAACAACAAACATGGATCTGGTGCATGCATAGCATATTTTAACAGTATAAACTGGGATCTGGTTTGTTCACGTATATTTAGTGAACTTTTCCAACAGGTCACTGGTGAGACGGAGCTCCTGGAAGAACGTGACTCACCACAGAAGAAGAAACCAGCAGCAAGGACTCTCGATCAGGAGAACGTCACTGTGCGAGGTAAATGACGGTTGCTTTGGATCAGCACAGTGACTTTTCAGATGTAGGAAGTTAGGCATTAAATGAATGGGCTTCAGTCTACAGACTCGCAGTTCTTGCAGGTATTACTGTTCCCTTTGTACTTCAGATGCTAAGGATGAGGTCCAGCCTTTCTGCTGCTCCTGCGCTCACAGAATCCTGCAGGCTGAATGCTGCATCTGCTCTCAGTGGCTCAAACTGAAGCTCCGCCCCTTCGTCCTGAGTCAGTTCTTTGATGTGGGAATTATTGTTTGCATCATTGTCAACACCATCTTCATAGCCATGGAACATCATGAAATGAGGCCGGAATTTGAAGAGAAGCTGGCCAATTCGCATCTGGTTAGTGATACAGATGGGATTTGTTTGATATTTAGTCCAGTTTTGGACCACATCAGAGTCACTTTTGCATAATTTTCAATTCACTCTATTTGTAATCTGTCGGATATTAGGCTAGTTTGAGTTCTGCTTCCAGGCAATTTTACTTGCTAATGTTTTAGTGACATCACAGTTTCTGTTCAATTTGTATTAATTCTAGTGCAGTTTCTGTGATTTTTAGCACAGTTTCACACTGGTTTCCCTACTTGTTTCTTTGAAGTTTCATTTGCGCTTCTTTTAGGTTTTAGCTGTTTTCGGTCCAGGTTATGCCCCTTTTTCAGTTAGATACCTACGCTGATGAACAAATGGGTTCAAAGTGACCTTTGATCTCTGACCTCCAGGTCTTCACTGCAATCTTCACAGCAGAACTTCTCCTGAAAGTTCTGGCTTTGGGCATTAAAGGGTACTTCAAGGTGAGAGAAGTTAAGAAAATTAAACCTTTTTGTTAAATGTCAGTCCAACATTATCAACATCAATTCCCGGATACTGAAACTTATTTGATCTAGTAGACGTTTCAGTATAAAACTTTTTGGCCACTCAGAGCTGCCATGCTCTGAGTGGCCAATTAATTCAATCAATTAATTCAACCACATTCTTATTTTTTTCTTATCACCAAACACTGACTGGTAACTGGGCAGCTGAATGGTGGACGTTTTATTCTGAGTCTGGTCACAGCCTTGTCTTTTACATGCAGATGGTGATTTCTACGTAATGTGTATGTATGGTGCTGTTGAATCTATCGCCATGGTTACAGGTGAGCTGGCACATCTTTGACTTCATCATCGTCATCCTCAGTCTGTTGGATCTTTGTCTGGCTGGCATCAAGGGTCTGTCTCTGTTGCACTTAGCTACATTGGTCAGTATGATGATGACATCACCTCTATCATCGGTGTTAAATAAGTTTTCCCCCGCTGATCTGTTCTGACCTATTACTGCCCTCTCTGTCTAGTTGCGACCACTGAGGTTGGGTCGTTGGTGGCCCGCCTTAGGCATGCTGATGAAGGTTACCTGGTTTTCAGTGGGAAACCTCAGTGTGGTTCTGGTCTTCTCGGCCTTCGCATTTGCCGTGGTCGGCACAGAGCTCTTTCAGCAGAACTATGAAGATCATCAAGAAAATGTCTGCATGTTCTCCTCCAGCTGCAAGCTTCCACGCTGGCACATGATGGACTTTTTCCACTCCTTCCTGCTCGTCTTCAGAGTCCTCAGTGGCGAGTGGATTGAGTGCATGTGGGATTGCATGAAGATCTCCAAAAAGGGCCTTTGTGTCGTCTACTACATGGTTATTGTGCTTATTGGAAACCTCCTGGTGAGTAACAAATCTGAGTGCCAAGAATAATTAGCTCCACAAACAGACCAGTGGTTCTTCTGCTAGTTGTTCCAGGTTTCATTTGCTCCCTGTCACATTTTGGATTGTGCCTGTGTTTCTGGTTTTGTTTCAGGTGGTGAATCTGTTTCTCTATCTATTCTTGAGCCCATCCTGTACTAATAAACCAGACACTGCAGCAGGACAAGGACCTAATAAATGTCATATTGGATCCTGGATCCTGGAGTCGTTCAGGGCTCTAACAGGAAAAAGGACTTATGCTAACACCGAACAGAAAGGTGAGTGTCTTATCTTCTTCAAGGGTTCCTGATTGTTGCGGTGTCACAGTAAACTTTGGTTTTCTGAGGTCTGTGTTCAAGCACTGAGGATTATCTGCATAATTTCCCCAACAGTTGAGTCAAAGAACAAAGACAGACAGGACTATCTGGCTTTAACGCCCGTAAGTAATGACTCAGTCAAAGACTCGAGCGTGGAGGAACTCAGCAGGTCTCTTGGCAACGAATTCAAAATCCAAGCTGACACAAACAACGAAGAGAAGAAATATAAAGTGGGTAAAACATTATACTTGTGTAATGTTTTCCATATTGAAGCCCGTTTACAAATCATAGGATCAACTGCAATGGATGAACATTTTAAAGATGTCTGCCTTATGCAGCTGGTTTCACAAGACGAGAAATGGACTGAACTTATACAACACTTTTCTAATCATTTTGACCATTCAAAGCACTTTACACTAGAGTCACATTCACCCATACAAACACATTTATACACCAATACTCAGATCGGTAGGCAATTTGGGGTTAAGTGTCTTGCCTAGGGGCACATCAACATGTGGCAGGAGGAAGCTGGAATCAAACCTACAACCTTCCAATCACAAGACAGCTACTCTGCCCATAGAGCCACAGTCGCACAAGAGAGGATCTTGACACCCGAACAACCTGCCCCTCATTCTCCTCTCAGAAACTCTTTTAAACCTGCGTCCAAACAATGAGGTGCTAAAAAGATTTTAACCATCAGCTCTCTAATAGAAAATTTTAATTCATATCTGACTTATATAGGAAAATAAAAGGAGAGACACTAAAAGCGGAGAAACATGGTTTCTCCTTTTAATTGGAAAACCTTGCAAATAACAGTAGGTTGTAAACATTTATCAAATTTGTTGGGAGAAGCGATGGTTATAAAGCCTAAAAGGAGCGGGGGGAAAGGACATGTGACGATGCTTCTTTGTGTACCTAAGATGCATTAGACACAGAAGCAGATTTTCAGTTCTGTAACAGCTTCATGCATGAGGTTCTTTGACTTTCTTTGCATAATTGCTCTCCTTACTTTGTCATGGTTGACCACACCAGGGGCTGAAGCATCAGACAACAATGTCATCCACATCTCAAAACCCTACATCTATGTACAGGATTGTCCATACTGAACATTTTGTCTTTCATAAATTACTTTAACATTAATGTGGAATCTGTGTGGGTTTCTGCAGGGTGGTGATGTGCAGAAGCTTCAGGACAACAAAAATCAGACAGAAAACTCACCTGGAGATTGCTGCTGTGCAAGTATGTCCACCTGTGGGACTGTGGAGAAATCAGATATTTTAAGTAAAAATGTATCTTTAATCGTGCAGTTTCATCTTCTTCATTCCTTAACAGGATAAACTTAAATGTTACAGGCTTCTGTGAAATGATCGGGACAGCTGGTGCGGATTAGGTGATCAATACTTTTGTGTTTCAGTTTGTTACAGCTGCTGTCCGATCCAGGATATAGACACATCCAATGGAGCAGGGAGGGGGTGGTATAAGTTCAGGAAGGCATGTCTCCTCATCGTACAACACAGGTTATTTGAAATCTTCATCATCTTCATCGTCCTGCTGAGCAGTGCTGCTTTGGTAAACATAAGCACAACACGTCCACTTATAATCAGATCATATTGACTCGTTCCATCAGCTAAATGTGGATCGGGTCATTTTTCCATTACAGTTGAGTTTCCCATGGGCTTAATTTAAAATACATGCACAAATTGGTTATAAAAACATTAAAAGTGTAAATGTACCCAATGATGATGTGGCGACATGACCAGCCTGGAGCATATAACCACAAATCTGTTTGCATTCAGGCATTAGAAGACACAATGCTGTTCCACCGTCCAGTCCTGCAGATGTTTCTGGACAAAGCAGACCAGGTGTTCACCTTCCTGTTCCTGATGGAAATGCTTCTCAAGTGGACTGCTTTTGGATTCAAGAAATACTTCAGCAGCTTTTGGTGCTGGCTCGACTTCCTCATCTTAGACGTAAGAGCAGTAACACGTTTTTAGTCAGGCTCTGGCGGCTGTAGCTCTGCTGATACGAACACCAACAGAAATTATTTTTGAGTCAGAGTGCAGATAGAAAAATCATTCCACTAACAGAACGGCAACAGAAACCTAAACTGCTGCTTCCTGCTCACCTGTACCATGACATCATCAGCAGGTATGTTTGTCCTCCAGGTGTCTCTGTTCAGCTCGGTCGGTGTCATGCTGGGACACTCCGCCGCATACCTGAGGACCCTGAGGGTGCTGAGGACCTTGAGGGTCCCGTCTCGCTTCAAAGGCATGAGAGTAAGACAGACACCATGACCTTTGAACAAAGACAGGTTAGAAAGACTGACTGCGGTAAAGGACAGACAGATGGACCAACAAAGAGGTGACATTTAGACTGGTGAGGCAGACAATCAGTTAGTTGACAGGGATGGATAGATATTTTCAAACAGAGTAGTAAGACAGTCTAGACAGATAGAAAGATGGATAGAAAAGACACAGGACATATAGACAGACAATACACAGATGATACTTCCAGATATAAGGGCTCTCAAGTGTGGTCGACTGAGTGACAGTAGAGCGGTTGTGATTGGTCTGAGCACCGGCTGATTTCTCGTCTTTTTTCCGTGCAGGTGGTGCTTCGGGTCATGGCGGCCACTGTGCCCTCCATGTGCAACTCTCTGCTGGTTGTTCTGTTTGTCTGGCTAATTTTCAGCATCCTGGGAGTGAAATTGTTTGCAGGAAAATTCGCTTACTGTTCCAACCACACAGACGGCATAATCTTTGAAGTGAGTAACAGGACGCAGTGTTATGAGCTCAATGACGGCAGCCCCACAGACATCTACTGGAAGTACACCGAGTTTAACTTCAACAATGTGGGGATGGGTTTGCTTTCGCTGCTGATCATGGTCAGTTGATTCAACCAGCAGCTTTACCTATAAATGTGTTCATCTTTTTCTAATGAAGACCTGTGCTTTGATGCAGGCCACATCGTCAGGCTGGAAAGAAATCATCTACGCAGCTGTGGACTCCACAGAGGTGAGAGCACCCCTACGTAGCGCTGTTGTGTCGAGATAAATTCCACCGTCTGCTGCTGTGCAGATGGTGGACAGTGCTGTAAGGCATGGGGTGATGACGAGCTAAAATTATGCAAAAAGTACCTTCAGAATACCCTTACCATCAAGTGCAACCTAGATTATATTCAATACTTTCTAAAAGTTGCATGTAACCTTTATAGAAATATGTTTTAAATATTTGTTAAAACTGTCAGCATGTTGTGACAGTTTGTTTTGAGACAGATGAGTTGTGAAAAGATTGAGCTCCTTCTCTTCCCTGAGCTGCTATTGCTGTCTGAAGAAAGACAACCAGTCAAAGCCAGGAGGAGGGTCTTAGCGATGTCAATCACCCGTAAGAAAGCGCTGCTAAATGTATGTTCATAAGGTACCGTTCCAGGAAAACCGTTTATCCCCCAAGCATTCATGGCAGACTGCATAATAGTTGCAGTGTAGCAGAGAAAGGGGCAGCATTTGGGCAGCAAGTGTGCCAGAGTGATTGACAGCACTAAGATCCTCCTCCTCCTGGCTCTGATTAGTTGTTTCTGACCGAATGGTTTATTTCTGAAGTTCTCGCTGAGAGAAGCCAGAGGAAATCAATTATTTTCAGATTTTCTGTCCTCTATTACACTGCCAGGACATGGTAATGATTTTAACAAATATATGTCCCATTAGTGGTACCGGTAACTATAATGAGGATTGTATTATTACTGGTCTGTGCTTGTTTGTAGGTGGAAAATCAGCCCGTATACGAGTCCAGACCAGTCATGTACCTGTACTTTGTCCTTTTCATCATCTTTGGCTGCTTCTTCAGCGCCAACCTCTTCGTCAGGTTCTTTGTCGATTCTCTCAATCAGCTGAGCAACAAGATAAGTTTTATTACAGTGGTTGCCATGGTTACCTGGTTTCTGTCAGTGAATTCATCTTCCCTGTGTTTCTGCAAGCTGGAGGAAAACATGTTTTCATGACAGAGGAGCAGCTGAAGTTTCACGGCACCGTCAGGAAGATGTTCCTCAAGTCACCTGAGAAAGCTGCTCCGCGCCCAACGGTGAGGTCACACGGTGTTCAGGCCACTGTCCAGGCTGGAGCAGACTCTAAGCACAGAGTGAACAGGAGGCTATGCTCACAACTGGTAGAAAACAAATGATACAGGCAACCAAACAAGACAGACTTGACGGCTGACAGGACAAGATGGTTAGACAGATTCGACAAGGACCCGACAAAGACACAGAAACACAGGTGACATTAAATACACAGAGGGTGATCAGGGAACGAGACACACCTGGGAACAATCAAGGGGAAGACTGAGACTGAAAAGACAGTCTATTGGCTTTTAGCAGTAATGAGAAGTGATTGGTACCAGTCTCCTGTTTGTCACCAGAACCGGTTCCAGGCTCGACTTTTTGACCTGGTGACTGCGCCGCTGTTTGAGATCCTGGTGGTGGCGCTGATCTGTGTGAACGTGGTAGTGATGATGATGGATTCAGACGATCTGTCTGAGCAGGGACAAGAGGTTTTCCTGTGGTGTTTGTTCATCTTCATAATTCTCTACTGCATCGAGTTCTTCCTGAAGATCACTGCTCTCAGACGGCACTACTTCAACTTCGGCCTGAACATCCTGGACTTTGTAGTCCTCATCTTTCTGATCTTAGGTGAGTTGTAGGCAGCTGGTGGGATCTTCTCAGATCACTAACATGCTTATAATGTGACTGTATAGGTAATCACAATATAGTTATTAATATTTGACATATTTTTATGTCTCCTTGGGCTGCCACCTTATGGTGGCAGCCCAAGTCGGTGCCTGTCGCGGTGGCAACCCTCGAACCCGTTGGTGGACCCCTTCGGTGAGGGATGCCGTCAAGCTGAAGAAGGAGTCCTACCGGGCCTTTTTGGCCTGTGGGACTCCGGAAGCAGCTGACGGTACCCGCGGAGCGGCATGCGGCTCGGGTGGTTGCTGAGGCAAAACTCGGGCGTGGGAGGAGTTCGGAGAGGCCATGGAGAAAGACTTCCGCACGGCTTCGAGGCGATTCTGGTCCACCATTCGGCGTCTCAGGAGGGGAAGCAGTGCAACACCAACACTGTGTATAGTGGGGATGGTGTGCTGCTGACCTCGACTCGGGACGTGGGCCGGTGGGCAGAATACTCGAAGACCTCCTCAATCCCACCAACATGCCTTCCATTGAGGAAGCTGAGCCTGGGAATCTGGGTCGGGCTTTCCAATCTCTGGGGACGAGGTCACCGAGGTGGTTAAAAGCTCCTCGGTGGCAGGGCCCCGGGGTGGATGAGATCCGGCCGGAGTTCCTTAAGGCTCTGGATGTTGTAGGGTTGTGTTGGCTGACGCGACTCTGCAGCATTGCATGGACATCGGGGCAGTTCCCCTGGATTGGCAGATGGGGTGGTGGTCCCCCTGTTCAAAAGGGGGACCGGAGGGTGTGCTCCAATTACAGGGGGTCACGCCTAAGCCTCCTGGCAAGGTCTATTCGGGGTCCTGGAGAGGAGGGTCCGTCGGATAGTCGAACCTCGGATTCAGGAGGAACAGTGTGGTTTTCGTCCTGGCCGTGGAACGCTGGACCAACTCTACACCCTCAGCAGGGTCCTGGAGGGTGCGTGGGAGTTCGCCCAACCGGTCTACATGTGTTTGTGGACTTGGAGAAGGCGTTCGACCGCGTCCCTCGGGAGTCCTGTGGGGTTCTCCGGGAGTATGGGGTACCGGGCCCTTTGATACGGGCTGTCAGGTCCCTGTACGACCGGTGCCAGAGTCTGGTCCGCATTGCCGGCAGTAAGTCGGGCTCGTCCCGGTGAGAGTTGGACTCCGCCAGGCTGCCCTTTGTCACCGATTCTGTTCATTACGTTTATGGACAGAATTTCTAGGCGCAGCCGGGTGTTGAGGGATCCGTTTTGGTGGTCTTAGGATCGCATCTCTGCTTTTTGCGGATGATGTGGTCCTATTGGCTTCATCAGAGCGTGATCTGCAGCTCTCACTGGAGCGGTTCGCAGCCGAGTGTGAAGCGGCCGGGATGGGAATCAGTGCCTCCAAGTCCGAGGCCATGGTCTTGAGCCGGAAAAGGGTGGAGTGCCTACTCCGGGTCGGGGGGGGTGTTCTGTCTCAAGTGGAGGAGTTTAAGTATCTTGGGATCTTGTTCACGAATGAGGGAAGAAGGGAGCGGGAGATCGACAGGCGGATTGGTGCAGCCTCTGCAGTGAAGCGGGCGCTGTACCGGTCCGTCGTGGTGAAGAGAGAGCTGAGCCAAAGCGAAGCTTCGATTTACCGGTCGATCACGTCCCTACCTCATCTATGGTCATGAGCTTTGGGTCATGACCGAAAGAACGAGGTCCCGGATACAAGCGGCCGAAATGGGTTTTCTCCGCAGGGTGGCTGGGCTCTCCTTAGAGATAGGGTGAGAAGCTCGGCCATCCGGGAGGGACTCAGAGTAGAGCCGCTGCTTCTCCGCATCGAGAGGAGCCAGTTGAGGTGGCTCGGGCATCTGGTCAGGATGCCTCCTGGACGCCTCCCTGGTGAGGTGTTCCGGGCACGTCCCACCGGGAGGAGGCCCCGGGGAAGGGAGGAGGCCCCGGGGAAGACCCAGGACACGCCTCGGGATTCCCCCGGAGGAGCTGGCCCAAGTGGCTGGGGAGAGGGAAGTCTGGGCCTCCCTCCTTAAGCTGCTACCCCCGCGACCCGACCCCGGATAAGCGGTAGAAGATGGATGGATGGATGGATGGATGGATATTTTTATAATTAGATATGCCTCCTTTTTCAGTAGTACCTTGGAAAAACAATTCAGTCTTTAAGAAAACAGATCACTTCTGGTAAAAGGCTATGAATCAAATTATGTCTGTTCAAACAGTTCTGCTAGAAAACCTCTGCTAGTGAGAGACAACCTGTGACTTCTCACTCAAAATGTCTCTGAGATTTTTTATCTATTGAACTCGGACTGATTACATCATTACCTCATGTTAGACGTTCTTGATCATCAATCTTTTGATGTTTAAAACCAGCAAACTTTCATTAGAGGGAGGAAAGAACTAAAGCTGTTCTCTCTTTGCATTCAGGCTTGTTCTTCAGTGACTTGATGGAGAGATATCTTGTCAGCCCAGCTGCCTTCTGTATTCTTCGGTTGGCTCGCATCAGCAGAGTCCTCCCATTCTTCCGTTTGGGTAGAAGGATTCAGATGCTGCTCACTGGCTTCATGATGTCTCTTCCTGCCCTCACGAACATCGGGCTCCTCTTCCTCCTTGTGGTGTACACCTATTCCTTTGTTGGGATGCGTATTTTCTACATGCTCAACTTTGGGACATTTGGGGCCAGCATGATCAGTATGATTCTCTTCGGCCCGTCCTCTGCCTGGTCCCTTCTGGTGTGGAATAGCACAAAATATTCTCCACCCACAGTCATCCCACTTTGGTACTGGGCCAATTTATCGACAGGCGTCATCTTCTTCTGCTCCTACGTCCTGCTGCACCTCCTGCTGGTGGTCCACCTCTTCATTGCCGTCATCCTGGAGAGTTTCAACAGCTGGGAAGCTGAAGACGCTGTTCTTCTGCAGATGTTTTACAACACCTGGAGAAAGTTTGATCCTGAAGCATCACAGGTCATACTGTATAGGTGAGTCTCTCCCTGATGCAGCCTGGACCCAAGTAAACGCTGTCAGTCTCTGACTTAGTCAGTCACTGCAGTGTCAGAACGCTGGGTCCAAACCGACGGGCACACTTTGGCAGGCCCCGGTTAAATTTCTTCAGGAATTTTCTAGTTGAACTCTGTTGTTTTCCACAGTGAGCTGTCAGATTTTTGCGATGCGCTCCAGGATCCACTGAGGATTCCTAAGCCAAACAACATCCGGCTGATCAACATGGATCTGCCTCTGCTCCCAGGAGACCAAATCTGCTGCCAGGATGTCCTGAAAGCACTCATGACTCAGGTGAGACAACCTGACCTAACTCTTGATTACTATTATTATTAAAACTGCTAATAATATTATTATTGTTGTCTTGTATGCAGACATTTGGTGAAGAGAGGGAAATGGACTCTCTTACAGCCCAGCTGGAGAAGAAATTCATCGGCAACATTAAAACAAAGGTTCTCTTTTATTTTATTTTATTTTCAAAAAATTCAATCCTGTCTCTAAAACTGAATTACATGGACGGGTTTTGGGGGAATTAGGTATAAATAAGACATCATGAAGCTTATTGACATAAGTGGTGTTTCGGAGACTCACAGGGATGCCCCCTTCTGTGGTGCAGGTGTCTCATGAACCAATCAGCAGCACCCTGCAGAGGAAACAGGAAGAGGTAGCAGCAGCAGTGATCCAGAGAGCGTTCAGGAAGCACCATGCACAGAATGGAGCCGATGGCGCTCCAGACCAGCCTGAGGACGAAACCACAGGCGTGTCGATGTCTTCCCAATGAGCACTTGATGACTTCTCCTGTCTGAGAAATGTTTGGAGAGAAACTTTCCAACTGGGACGGTTGTCTTCTGTGGTGTTGTCCTGATGGAAGTCTCCCTGATCCAGTTTCTATTAATGCTGTTATCGGTAATCTGGATTTTCTTTGATTATGTCACATCATGCTTTCCTCATGACAGGAAGTGAAAATACTTCTCATGTAATCTTATGTTTTTCTAACACGTTCTGTGCCTAAAAGTGGCCCACTGTGGGCAACTAACAGACTAACTCACATCTGCTGATCAGCTGATCTGAACTCAAACCAGCTGCCAGTAGAACCTCTGGTGGTAGAGTTACTGATCCTAAAAAAGCAAGAGCTAGAGTTAAACACATTAACCTGAACATAATAAAAATACATATTTACCAAACTATTAGGACTTTTACTACATTATGCTTCTGTTTAGTTTATAAAAACAGACAGTAATAAACATGAATATAAAACCACTGCTTTATTTTGTCTTTTTTAATTACCTTCATCTTCTGCAGGGGGCAAAGAGAGATCATCTGTAGTCATTGCATCATCACCCTGTTGATTTCAAGGAAGCCTGCTAATTATATTGATTCATTAAGGTTGCAGCATTCCTTCCTTCTGAGCAAGCATGTGGTGACAGTGGAGAGGAACAACTACTTTTCCACAGGAGCAAAAAAAGCTGAGTGGATGCTGAGAGAACACAGCAACTTGCCAGAAGAAAGAAAGGAAAGTTTTGAGCCCAGTGTGGATTGTAGACAGGACGTCTGCTCATGGACAAAAACTGGAAGCTGGTGAGACTGTAAATAAACAAACTTCAAGAGAAACGTTTTCTGCTTTTGGAGTTGGGACACACTCATTTGTTTCCTCACTGTTCCCTGGTTTTCCTCACAGCTGCAGCCCATTATAACCACTCACCTGTTTCCATCCAATAATCACCATCCTCTGTTTTCGTTCCTTCCTGTTTTTTCACTTGGTTGTCATTTCTTCATTCCTGTCATGCACGTCACTCTCCGACCTCATCAGGTTACCTCTCGTAAGATTTTGGAGGAAATTGATTGCTGCCTTCCTTCGTTTGAAGGAACACAAAACCACAGACATGACAGAACCAACCACACTTCTCTTTATCAACATTAGATTCCACTTTGAGCTTTACAGGTTGGAAAAACAGATCTGAGGCGTCAGCAGACTTGAAAATAAGAATGGCTTTTTATTTGGTGACTTTAATAGTAGGAGTCCATGATGCGTCTCATGCTCATGAACCGCATGTTGCTCCAGCCCATGTTCATAAAGTTCCTGTACTCTCCAGGCCTCATGTACGTCATCCTGCCTCTGTAGTGGGGCTGCTCGTACATCAGCCAGTGTCCATCCATCACGTGACACGACATGCAGTTGGACATGCGATAACGGTCCATGATGTTGTCGCAGTCGTCCATCATCTCGTACATCTGGCCTCCGAAGTTCTCCCTCTCATAGATTCTCATCCTGTAGGAGCCGCGGTACTAGAAGATACAGATAATCAATAATCAGTCAGTTAATCTCTGTACAGTGGTCTGCTACATGCTAGGAAGTGGAACCTAACCCTAAGTTGCCTACCAGTCATACTGGTGTGTAAATGTGTGTGGGTGCTTGTGTGTGTGTGGTATGATGGCATAATAGTGGCTGTAGCTGCAGGTAAAGAACTCAATTTATAAACAAAAGTGTTAAATAAAATAAATTAATTTACTATTTACCATAGCTGTAGTATGATTGGTTACCATGGAGATAGTTTGTGCTGTTATGTCACTTATTTCCATGGTAGTTATGTATGCTGTAATGCAGCTGGTTTCTATAGAGGCCATTGGAGCAATATTGTGGGCTGTAATCCATCTGGTTAACACTGGAACAATATAGTGCTGTAATCTTACTGGTAACAGTGGTGAATATGTGCGCTGACTGGTTACCAGAGAGGTTGTGCTGTAAAGGTTTTAATATATTCTATGCATCCCCATGTATAAAATCTTGGTTTTATTTTTGTAGTCATATATGGGACTCAGAGGCGCCACCTACTGGTGAAAGGGGACGGAGAGAAAACATGGCAAATAGCATGGTGGTTGATGGTATGGCAGCTGCTGACCAGTGCGAGATGTGCCTTGTTGACCAGTGTAAGTAGTTCTCTAAGTTCTATATTAGGTACTGTTATCTCCTGACTTTTTGGTAAATATAATAAGTTATAAAGTATAATAAGTTTGATCATTACGATGCTAATTGCTCAGTTAGCATCGTTGTTTCGTGTTGTGTCATGCTAATTAGCATAATTAGCAATTTGTAACCTTGTTTTCCACTGTTCAGTTTTTAGTCACATGCTGAATGACGGATAATTCTTCATTTGTTATTTATTAACAAAAATATATATATATTAACCATTAATTCTTATTTAATGTACCTGTATGTTCACTGTTAATTGGCAGCATAATTGCTGAGTCGCTAGCAGCTCCTAGCTAGTTACTGTTGGAACTGTGTGCTTTTTTAGAACAAGTTCATTTCAATGTTGTAATTTAGTTAATATATGTAAGAAACTTGAAGAGTTTACTTATTTTGCATTGTTATTTATCAGTTTAGGACCACACATGAACAACTACCAAACCACCACAAGAGATTTAAAGTCAGCCTGAATGGAGCTCTGATTGCAATCTTCAATACTTCTCAATAAAGAAGACAAAATAAACTCCAGTTTGTGTCCTGACTGACACCGACTATATGTCAGCGTGCAGTGATTCAGTTCCCTCATATGTTGTGTGGTGATGTAAGATGCAGTTACCATGGGGATCATGCGACAGGACCTGATGCAATCGCTCATTCCCATTGTGCTCATGTAGTCGGCATATTCTCCCCTTCTCATGAAGTACTGGTTGCCCATGTAATTGGTGCGGTCGTAGACCATGAAGCAGCCTCTCTCCACCCTGCAGGAGTGACACCTGCTCAGGTAGGAGGACATGTCAGCGCAGTCGCTGCTGCAGTCATAGGAGCGGCCCTGGAAGTTCCTGTCCTCGTAGAAGATGACCTAAGGAGAAAGAAGTTGAACAAGGGAAGTAAAGATGTGGCTTTTTTTTTATACTTGCTGCGGTTGCTGAAATTAAATTGTCAACACAGATTTACTGCTGGTTTGCCCTGGACATCCTGGTCTTTCAGATAAACTGTATTAATCTCATTTGTACTTCTATAACTAATGACACAAACCTGACATTATGCTCAATCATGTTTCATAGTGCAGAGACAGCAATATTTCTTTCTTCTGCTCTGTCAGGTAGGAAACATTTATAGAGGACCTTTAAAGTAATTTTCCACTAATTAAAATAAATTTATGACTCTGAACGCTGTTAGCATTTTTTGTTTGACTTTGAAACTTGAGACACCTGCGGGGACTTACCCTGCTCATCATGTTCATGTTTGTGGTGGACATGTTGTTGGTGGGGAGCTGGAGGAGGCTCAGTGCAGTCGTACCTGTGTGACTTCACAACCTTTATACACCTGGGCGACATCAATTGCTTTGTGTGTCAGAGTGCACACTCAGCATGTGAGCATGTGGTTGTGTGTCCCACACAAAGCCTCTTTGAGGGGGTTAACAATGGCGGCGGGAGGCCTGCAGCAGCGGCTTTCATCCACACCAGCAGTACGGTCAATGGCAAAACAACTCACCTGTTTCCTACTTTTAAGTGGATGACTCACACTGAGAAAATTACAGAAAGAAGGTGAAGCTGTGATGACATCAGTGGTGAAAACGCTCACCTCCCACTGAGCACACAGACAGCAGAAACAATAAAGACCAGAAACACAGACGGCCTCTAAAGCACCGACATAATCTAATTTCAGTCAGGAACAACAAACTCACACACTGGAAACATCAACGGAAGCTTTATTGTAACCACTACCTGTGTTCTCTGAACAGGAGAGTCAAAAACGTGAAGACGTTTGATTCAGGATCATAATTTCAATATACTATCCTTATGAAGATGTTCTCACTCTGATGGATCAGGAGTCTTTTAGGACCTCCAAAAACCTTCATAGATAGCTCCTGTACGATACCTTTCCCCCTATCCAGAGTGGGCTTTATTGACATTAAGGGAAATCCTTCTTGCCTTCAAGAGACCTGCTTTTCAACCTATTTACTTCCACAGAGGGCTCATTCATGGCATCCCAAAGCTTTACATTCTCCAGAAGTGGTCTCCCTTACAAAGTTGGGAGTGTAAGGGTGTGTCTCCATGGTGTCTCTTTTATGACACCCTGGAGCCTCCTTTCTGTCTCCAGGAGAGCTTCCTTATGGTACCCAGAGAGAACTTGCTCCTTTACACTGTCTGGAGATCTGCCTTTCATGAGTTTAGGATGAATTTTTCCTGTGATATCAGATCCTCGTCTTCAGAGCAGCTAAATCTGAAACTTAACGTGTCACCGTTTCTTTTCTCTGATCATCCTGGCTCCAATACATACGTGTGCTAAAGATATCTATTACACTAATTTTGGTCGGAGAACCGGGGCTGACAATAGGTAACCTGAGGGCTCCAGGGCTCCATAGGACCTGATGTGCTGCTCCTGAAACCCCTCCCCCAACCACTGCTTTGTGCAATCTTACTCTTGTAGGAGCAACGTCATCAGAGAGGTTGGATAATTTAGTTAGTTTTATTCTGGATGTTCCTCCCAGTGATTTTTCTCTCCATCTCTGACAGCTTCAGCCTCGGGCAGCAAGTGTCTCAGGTGTGCTGTTACCTGCCCAGGTGTGCTCATTCGTTTGGATGGCAGTTCATGGAGGTAGGACCACTTTCTCTCCCTGTAGCACACCAAATGTCTTTGATGGGACTGAAGTTCATGTTGTTATAATTCAGACTAAAGGAAAAGAAAACTGGACTAATTCTGTCAGATGGGGGCAGATAATCCCCTGGATCAGCTTTTTTTCTTGAACAGTCAGTTTTTCAAATTAAATGTAGAGATTTACAATTATCTCAAATGACTTCTGCTGAAGTAATGGAGTTTGCATTGATTCGATTTTGTAGGTTTTTATTCTGTGCAGCTTCTTTGTGTCAGCAAAGAAATTTTACAAGAAACCAATTGAATGAGTTTGTGTGTTTGGGTAGAAGTGATGTTTTATTTTGAAATTTAAATGAAAAAAAGCTGCTTAAAGGTCAATGTTAGGTAAATTTAACTCATCCATTGCCATGCAGACTTCTACATAAATAAACCAAATGACAAAAGGTCCACAATCCAGAAGAACTTGTGCATGTAATAACATGACGCACACAGAGAACCGGGGCTTAACGCTGTCAGATACGCTGAGGATAAATCATTGTTTGCTTTGGTTTGGTTTCAGGACGCCAGAAAGAAAGATAAAGAATATTTAAAAATGTAATGTTTTTCAACAAAAGATAAACATGTCAGAAGTGAAAGTCGCAGTGAAGTTTGAATTGTTGAAATCTGAAAACATTAAAAATGAAGTTAAATTAATTAAACGCTGCCTCATTGTAGTGTTACATCTCATTTTGTAGTTTTTAGTTGTCCTCTTGTAACTGGGAAAATACATTTTAAATGGTTTCTAACGTCATTATTTTAAAATTGTGGAAGATGCATTGGTTGCGTCTTGTTTTCAAATTAAACTGGCAAATATTTTGGCATTGGTGTGTCATTTTTGCATTTGCATCCAACATCTGCATTGAAACATCTAAACATATTTCACGGCTTAGTGACTTTATATCAACTCTTCTGTCATTATTTTCTGTTCAGCACCACCTGTAGCACAGAGTCAATGCAAATCTTGGTGAAGTTTCACCTGAATCCATCATTTTCTCTCTAACTCCTTGAGAAATGGCAATATAATTTCTTCATGCAGCTTTTGAAATCTCCAATAGTTTGGTTTTCACCCCCCACTCCTTGAAAACTGCGTATAAAAACACAGACATGACCTGACAACGTCTGGGACCTGAAACATTAGTGGCATGAAAAGAAACAGGACCTTATCTCTGATGTTCTATCTTGTTTTAAAGCAGCCACACGACTTGTCCTCTGTCTCTGATCTCCAACAGATCTTCTCGTTCTGTTTCATGAATATCAAAGTGATTTATTCCTCTGCACTGCAGCCAACACTTTGCATCGTAACAGAAACCTCAAATATGCACCTAAATGCAGTGTTGTTACTTATGAAATCGGACATGCTTATTATTGTACTTAAGACTTTCTTTCTGCTCCACAGTTTCTACAAAATAACCGCACATTCCTCGGTAAATCCATCTGCAGATTCCTGAGAGCTAAAAGAAAAACTGTTTTATTGACGTTTAGTTCGGAGGATTCCTCGGGCTAATATCTAAAGAGTAAAATTAGACCTGAGCTGTCTGTCAGAATAAAATCCCAATTATCTGCAGAGACACGTTCCCTCTGCTCTATCGACGTTTCATTTTTTTCATTTTTTGATTTCCTTCTACCCTAAGCCATGTTTTTAGCTTTTTTGTTTTAATGTTGATCCTGCGTGAAAGTTTGCAGCTGGAAAATCTGAGTTTCCTGAATTTGAAATAAGTCAGATTTTCATATCAACAACAGACTTGTTTGTCTGATCATGATGATCAGATGTTTAACTCTATGTCTGTCTAAGTTTTGTGTTTTTCACGTTATAAAAGGTTGTGATTCAATTATCACTCTTGCAGAAAACCCGGTTATTTTTACATAAATCAGGTGACCTATGAAAATCTAAGTTTAAGACCATCCCAGTTTGGGTCTGCTCCCGTCAGTTCTCTTTCTGGTTGCTTTGGTTATATTATTGAATGTGATCCGCTTTTTCAATTCAGTGTATTTTCTCTTCCCTTTAATCTGTCATAAAGTTAATAGTATCATTAGAAAAACAACCAATCAGACTTTGCTGTCAAGGAATGAGCCATTCGGATTTGTTGCTACTGATGGTATCAGAGCTGTTCATCACTGCAGATCAACATTTTGATCTCTGTAAAGAATAAAAATAAACGTCCTGGTTGATCAGACCTGCAATGTCTCAGATCCAGCAGGTATTTGTTGTGTTGTTCATCGGGGATTCAGAGGACTCTGCATGCACATGATCTTAGAGTATCTTCTTCATGGAGGTGCAGCAACAGTGGGTGGGGTCCCGACCGAAGAACAGGGACTGAAAGGTTCTTCTGAGTGTGTGGAACGACTTCTTAACAGAGCAATTTTAACAAATTACATCCATTCATCCATCCATCCATCCATCATCTAAATCCATGTGTCCTGAAGGGTTGATGGGCTGTTTACACCTTGGACAGGTCACAAGTCCACCACAGTTAACAGATTACTTTTAAATTGTAATTAAAACAAATCTAAAAGTGAATCCTGATACTAAAGAAATCAGCTAAAATAAAAATGTCCTGTTTACATTATATTGATTTGAAAACCTGATTCTTAAATATTTTGAGTAATCAGGTTGCTTTAGATTTTAATTAACTTTTCCTATTTTTAATATAAAGGTCCAGAGTTTATTTGAGCCAGACCGTAAATCTGCTGTGTAATGATTAAAGAGTTGAGATTTTAGTTCTGAACATCACAGTGACTGAGGATGGATTTACTGCAGCAAAAAGGTCCACATGCCACATACTTGGAGATGCTGATTGTACTGGTGCCTTGACCTCCATTTCCAGTGACTCTGGTGTGTGTGTGTGCGGGGGTGTGTATGTGTGTGTGTGTGTGTTGCTGCAGCGTTAGAGCAGGAAATGCAGTACAGTTCAGTCAGTTTTTGGAGAGGCCCAAACATTCCAGTTGAAGTTCATCAGTCCCTTCAGGGCACACAGTTCACTGATGGATAAACACGTTTCTATCATCCAGAGTCCTGCAGCTGGGCTCCAGCTCTCACAATGTTTCTTCCATCAAACCACAAGAACCGAGTTGGAGTTCAGCTTCAGCAGAGGGAATAAACCTGTTTGGGTTATTAGGAGTGGCTGAACCACATCATGTTGTGGTCTGTGGGTTTTATCTGGTTTGGTTGCTGCAATTATCTTCTGGCTGGGTTCAGATGCTTTATGGTTTCTATAAAGCTTGGGATCAGGGTTATGCATTGCTCTGTGCTTTTATTTTAGTTTATTTTACTTGGCTGGTCCACTAGTTCTCACCTGTCTGGGTTTACTGGGGCTTCGAATTGAAATAAGCTGCAATGCCTCGAAGTTTGTATTCTAAAAGTTTGATAACAGTTGTCTGAAAGTCAGAACTTTAAATGTCAAACACATTTACATTTACACCTCACATAAAAGTCCACCAAGTCCTCCTCAGCAGTTTCACATATGAAACTTTACACCTTAAAAACTGATGCAGACCCACGTATAGCAGACTAGTCACAACAAAAGGTGAGCTTATTATTTTTATTGTGTTATTGACTTTTGGTTGATTAAAAAAGAAAATAAAATCGAGTGCATTTAAAAGTTAAATAAGGCATTCAACAATGAACAGTTGGCAGTTTCAAAATGCTGTGATTACTGACGATGTTGCAATTATGGAAATTAACATGTTTCCTGCCTAACAATGTTTAAAGAGAGCCTTTATGAGACCTAACATGCATCCTGTGGTTTGTGACAAGTTTATAAGACTGAAACTTTTCTGTGCAAATATCACTGTAAGATTTTAATTTTCTCAACATTTTACTTAAATGTGAAATTGGAACCAGAAATGTAAAGTTTTGCAATTAACCAATGATTAATTGGCATGTTGGTTATAAGTTGGCGTGTCACAATAACAAATTTTACTGGAAGCTAAAATGTCCCAGAATTTATTGCGATAAAAAGATATTTTGAGATAATTTCCATGTAATGTGATGATAATCACGTAATAATGCGAGAACACACTCTCAGAGAAGACTAACTTTAAATTCTAATAAACATCTAACACTGGAACTGGAAGACATTTTACATTTCCAAAACAAATAGACAAAACAACAGAAGCAGCAAATGAAATTATGAAATCTCTGTAAACAAAATGCGCTACAAAAAAGACCAAAGACTTTGTTCAAGTGGAAATTATCGAGTTTGTTTTAATTTATTATGGTGATTCATTGATTTACTGTGACAGACCTAAAAGTTTGCTTCTTGTTTGTTCAATGAGATTTTATTCAGCTCACAACGCCTTAAATGATAAAATTATGACTTTAATTATTGTACTTGTTGGGGTTCTGTGTGTCGTCCATGATTTTACATTCCTCCCCAGAGGGATTTTGTTTAATTTTGTATAATTGCTTTATTTCCATTGAGAAGTCGCATGCAATCCTGGTTGCATGTGACTCAATCTACACATTGAGATAATCCTACTTTTTCCCCACTAACAGAATAGGAATCATCTGCAGTCCACCAGATGTCTCAACATGATCCTCATCTTTATTTTTGGTGAGTTTTTTTCATCACATCTCTGATTGAAGAAATGTTCTCAATGCTCTCTTCATGGAGGAGGAACTAAGCTCAAATTAAACTCCAGTGGAATCAATTAATCTATGGGAGTTTGGGAAGGTTGTCTACTGAAGCCATTGACTTCACTCTGAACTTCTCCGTCCTGCTGAGTTCCTCCAATAAAGGCAGAGAAAATAACCCAGAAGGAATCCAGAATCTCAAGCAGGAGTCCTAAGCACTTCTAGAGTCTTTGGAGCAGAAGCTGATGTTCTCCTCCAAAACAAGAAGGTCTGAGTACCTCATGAAACAATGGATTCACTCACTGTGGCTCATCTGTCTCTGCAGTTTGTCTCCCAGCAGTAAAACCCCAGGACCTCCAGGACAAGTGTCCTGGCGGCTCCTGTCACCCCCAGCTCGGTGACCTGATGGTGGGACGGGGAGCGCAGCTCTCCGCCTCGTCCACCTGCGGCGCGGACGGACCCCAGAACTACTGCATCGTTGGATACCTGGAGGTTAGAGGCAGCAGTCGCATACACACCGCCAGCCGGAGCCGTCTTTGGACAAACAGGGATCTGCTGCACTGGCTGGATAGGAAGGGTCCGTTTCAACGTGTGAAACGGACGATAAAGATGTTTTCATTGGCCGAAGCTCAAGCTGTTTCTGTGCGTTACCTTGTGCTAACATTTGTTTATGCTGAGGTAATAATGTGTGACGATATGTGGGACTGTACAGGTTCTGTGGATTTGAATAAGCTGCTCCTGAACTCATTTTTTTCTCCCCTCATTCTCTGACTTTCATACCAAAACAAGTCTTGATTTGTCACTTTACGTTCTGACACTCTTCAGCCTCAGGAACTTTTCCAACTCCTCTCCCCATTAATTCATTTTCCTTTCTCCTCTTCGGTCATGGCTTAGGTTGGAAATACTTATTGCTTTAAAAAAGATATGGGCCAACAACTCTAGCCTCCAGGCTCGTCCATAAATCAGACCCCCGTCAGTGTCGCGTCTTTACACCTACGTGACGCTCGTTAGACACAAACCCTAAACTATCTGCACTTATTACTAAACCACTGATTGTTGATTAGGTTGAATGACTAATTTAAAATTATTATTGATTCATCAGGGGGAGAAAAAATGTTTCACATGTGACTCCCGGCTGCCGTTTAGTCCCCAAGGCAACCCACAGAGCCATCGTATCGAGAACGTCATCACAACGTTTGACACCGACAGACGACTGAAGTGGTGGCAGTCTGAGAACGGTGAGCTGGAAACCGTCCTATCGCAGCGTGTCATTATTCGCAGCAGAATAAAACAGAAGAGGCTTTTTGTTGTTTGCAGGAGTTCATCAAGTCAGCATCCAGCTGGACCTGGAGACTGTCTTCCAGTTCAGCCACCTGGTCCTCACCTTCAAGGTAAACAGCTAAAGACTCACTTAAAATGTTCTTCTCCCGCCAGGCTAAGTCAGATGATTTTTAAAATGTGCTTTCACACATAGGAGATGCTTCTGCTGAATGAGCAGTTCCTGTAGGTTGGGTTACAACACAAGATTATTTTTCTACTCCCCATTGACTATCATATTAAAATCCACCTCTGACTAATTAAAATACACCTCTGAGGGAGAGAAAAGTCTTTTCATTCAGATTAGTCTTGTCCTGCTGGATTATCAACACAATGGACATCTGAAGCTTCATATATATATGAAGCAATATAAGGAGAATAAAAGAAGCAGGACTGCAGAGGTAGGACTGGCGTACCCAGGGGTTGCTGAGATTTGAGCTGCCGGCCTTCTTGCTAACAGCTGACGCTGCTCCACTGACTCTGATGCTGAAAGTAGATCTAGCTAACTCAGTCAGCTTTAAATCTGGAGGTTAAGTCCTACAAAGCACAGGCCATGAACAAGAACAGACTTGGTTATCCTTAACTTTATCCTCTGGTCAGACAACACGATGTTCTTCTGAAGAACATCAGAGACGTCCAACTTAAAGATGAGCAGGGTGCAGTCAGCAGCGCTGTATGAGCCCCTGACACTCTTACTGGGTCTGATTTGCTTGATAGGACGTGAATGTCTCCTGTCTGTCTTCTTGCAGAGCTTCAGGCCCGCAGCCATGCTGGTGGAGCGTTCGAAGGATTTTGGACGAAGCTGGAAAGTTTTTCGCTACTTTGCAGACGATTGTTCCCTTCATTTTCCTTCAGTTCCTGCAGAACCTGCCAGCGATGTTGATGACGTTGTCTGTGACAGCCGATACTCTGGACCGGAACCGTCCACAGGTGGAGAGGTAGGTACCACATTTAAACACACATCTACCAACCTATTTGCTCTGATCATGGAATAAAATAACATTCAGGTACAAACCTGTAATGTGGGAAGAAATGTCTCTGTTTGAACAAGAGTATTTTTAATTTGCCTCTATTGTTTTTGGTTCAACTCTTGTCTTTTCAATGGTCCAAACCTTGAACAAAAGCGGAGAATATTAGTTTTTCTCCCCTGTTAACACAAGTCAAGCCAAGGTAGTTTAATTTTTACAACATATTTTCAACAGCCAGCCAAAGTTCATTACAGGATTAAAACAGGGAGAAACCATCACACTGCAGTGGCAAGGTAAGATTTAAAGCAAAGACAAGTTGAAAACAGACTTCAGTTTATAATGTTTTAGTTGACGTTAATCAAAAGCAGCTCTAAACAAGCTTTTAGCTTTGATTGTGTCTCTGAATATTTGTGATACCAGCCAATAACTCTGTGACTCTCCAACCTCAGTGGCCATTTTTATCTGACAGCATCCTGTTTGAAATCTCGCAATGCTGGTGCTGTTGATCAGTTTCAAGGTGTCATCTGGATCTCATGATGTCGAAATATGAACAGCTTGATAATAAAGATTGTTTTACACCAATAGATCTTTTTGTTCATTCTGGAATCAAACACCTCTTGTGAATTTCGCCACTAAGAGAACTGCAAGTTGTGCAAAAAGTATTGAAACATTGAACAATTTGGACATTCAAACTTTTAGAAAAGGTCACATTAAGTTCACCTAAAAAGGTTATTGTGCATTTTAGGTTCGGCCGGAAATTTCACTCGAAAGCCAAATATCTGTAATTTTTTGTGAGCACTAAATATTCTGGCACATGTGACATTATACAAGAAAAATGTGTCTGATTTAATATCAGAGTACAAAAAGTAACTGTTTTTTATGCAGTGTGTGTAAATATCTGAGGAAAGAATTGAAGCTAAGATAAATTTGCAACCCTGTATGTTTGTCCACTAGGTGGTGCTAAAAGCTCTTGATCCAGTCTTTGAAATAAATGACCCATATGCTCCCAGCATTCAAGGTGAGACAATGGAAAAGGTTGCTTTTTTTCCCCAAAAGGTACTTTTAATCTGACAAACGATCCTCATTGGAAAACGTATTCTAATTTATTAAACATAACAGCTTGAATATGTTTTAATTGTCCTCAGAGTTGATCACCTTGACGAATATCCGTGTGAACTTGACTCGTCTTTTCACGCTTGGTGACACGCTGCTGGCTCGCAGACGCAGAAATCCTCAGGAGAAATATTACTACTCGCTTTACAGCATGGTGGTTCAGGGAAGCTGCTTCTGTAACGGACACGCCAGCCGCTGTATCCCTGTGGACGGAGAACGTGGGGACGTCTTCACCCAGTCTGGCATGGTACACACTGAAACTCCACTGGTGCTTTGACATTAAATTTGCTTATCTTCAGTTTAAATTGTTTCGCTGCCCAGTGTCTCCCTGATGAATCATTGGGCCACCAATCAGACAAGTTTCTATTCATGTCAGTTCAGTACCACTATGGGTTTTTCCTCAGCTCAAACAAAGAACAAGGTTTTCCATATCAAGTTAAATGGATTTCAAACTATTAACCTGTCTAACCCATCTGAGATCTTAAAAACATGTCAGAGCAAATCTTATTCATAAAATCCGACATCTCCTGACATGTAAGCAAAACAATGCAACTAGATTTAATTCAGAAAGACTTTATCTGTCCGTATAGGGAGCAATTTCAAATACCCTGCAAGCAGCTAAAACATGAGTGCAATCACTATAATCACAACAATTAAAATGCTTTGAAAAATGAAAACCAAGAACAACTACCTCTAAAAAGAAGTACAGGTTGGTATTTCGTAAAAGTCCTGTGTTTTTCCAGAAACTTGGATTGCAACCATTCCTAAATTTTGTTGAAGTAAAAGTTAATTTATAAATAGGACTGAAAAGAAGTACAAGCTGTACAAGCTTTGATAACTGCTGGTGTAAAAGAAGAATAAATTCTGCTGGTTTGGAGAAAATCAGTTCTTCCTGTTCAGTACTGAATTCATCAAGTCTGTATCGCTGACTTCACTCTTACAGTCAGACTTAAATAAGGACTTCCGAAGGAAAACAGATTTGATGTCTATTTCAGTTTTTTTCTTCTTCCAGGTTCACGGTCGATGTGTTTGTGAACACAACACAGCTGGGGAGAACTGTGAGAGATGTCAGGCGTTTCACAATGACTCCCCCTGGAAGCCTGGAGGAGAAACTACACCCAACATCTGCAGGAGTAATTTTTATTTCCACACAAATTAACCAGCTGTCATTTTATTTTAGATTAAATTCAGACATATAGATTGTTTGTGCTTCTAAACCTTCATATTTTTGATGCCTGAGCCACTGGACTGTTTCGACTTGTTTCAGATTTCATCTCCATCTCTGTGACGTTGTTTGTCTCTCTTTAAGGGTGTGACTGTCACGGTCACTCAGATTCGTGTCACTTTGATGCTGCTCGCTACGAAGAGACCGGAGGTGTGAGTGGCGGCGTTTGTGACGACTGCCGCCATGACAGGACGGGGCCTCAGTGCGAGCGCTGTCAACCTTTCCTGTATCAGGACCCGCAGAGGGCGCTGGAGGACCCCCACGCCTGCTTACGTATGCTTCGTCACGTGCAACTTGTTCATACTCACTGCTTTTACAGTGCAGCATCAAACCAGGTGATGCAGGTGGGAGTGATGGTTCTGATGTTATACTTTGGTGCAATAAAAGCTGCAGTTCCAGCCTTTTAAAAAATTCATAATGGTTATGGTTTGCACTTTCTGGTTCTTCTATCTCAGTGGGCCACCATGGATTGGTGCAAAGTTGATATGTTCCCCTTCTTCCTCGGATCAAATGAATGACTCATCCATTTGAATAAAGATTATTGGAGGAGGGAGGCATCTAAAACAGGATGTCCAAGTTCAGTCCTTGAAAGCTGCTATCCTGCAGTTTTTAAATGCATCCATTTTCCAACACATCTGAACAAAATGGCTTAATTCCCAAATCAGCATTCAGTCACTGGACTCTGCAGATGCCTGGTAATGAGACCTTCATTACCAGGTATATCGGAGAAGGGATGCATGGACTTGGACAGCTCTGATCTTGATTTGAGATGAGGACCAATGATCAACATTGTCAGACTTTTACTTTTGCATTAATGTGACCTACTTCCAAACACATCCTAATGTCTCCTGACTGTAGTATTTTAGTTCTAACATTTCTGTGATTCAAATTGGTGCTTCGTAAATTAGTCAAACTCAGTTTTTCTTTCTGGTTTGAATTTTGCTTCTGAGATGTGTCACTTGATCAGAGGTCACTGATGTTTCTGTAGCTCTCAGTAGCATCATGTCAGGGCGTATGCTGCGTCTGAGCATCATGGAGTGACGTTGTTGTTGCAGCGTGTGACTGCGACCCCGCCGGCTCCCACAGCGGCGGTTTGTGTGATGCTTCAAGCGGTCGGTGTTTCTGTAAGGAAAATGTGGAGGGTCAACGCTGCGATCGCTGCAAACATGGCTTCTTCAATTTGAGATTGGACAACCCAGCTGGGTGTGAAGGTACCAGTGCACCTGTTTTTACCTTCATTCAAATCTCTTTATTCATATTTTATCAGTTATGAATAGTAGTTTAAAAGGCATAACAAAGAGATTAGATTTATTGACGGAAATATGTAATCAGATTAATATAATCATCAAGATTCAGACTCAGTTACATTTTAGTTTGAGGGGGGGTGACGGGAAGGTGGTTCGCCCTGGATGCCAAACAGGCTAGGAACACCTCTGCTGGTTCTTTAAATGATCAATAAAATTTCTTTAATCTCTCCAGGATTGCGGTTTCCAAACTGCACTTTGTTTGTAACACGCTGTAACATGTCGATGTGCCCTAGGGCGAGACACGGAACCGTAGGCTGCCTACCAACCTGTGTATGATGTAAAGTGCTTTGAGCGGTTGGTATTGCTAGAAAAAGAGTGATATAAATTAAGCCCGTTTGCCATTTATCTTAGCATATGGGAATAATGTCAGGGTTCCAGTAATATGATGAGGTCAGGTTACACTATAGATGCTCATATAGTGGATTTAACCATTTAAGATAACAGATAGGCCAGATGAAACAACGTCCTGTTCTTTGTGTTATTCCTGTGCAGCTTTGACCTGACTTCATGCTGTTTTCAGTCTGCAGGTGCCACGGTTTGGGAAGTGTTGGACCATGCGATCCGCTGACAGGGAGCTGCAGATGTGAGCCAATGGCCACCGGGCCTCTGTGTGATCATTGTATGGTAGGTTAAAGTTTATAAAACAGTGCATAAACAGATGCTCAGTATTAAGTCATGTTTTAAGGTTCAATGGTTTTATTTCCAGGCAGGTTTCTGGGGTTTGGGAAACTCCGTGTTCAAATGTTCACCCTGTGACTGTGATGTTGGCGGAGCTAGCAGCAACATGTACGAGTTTTCTTTTTTTACATTTGACTCTCTATGTTCAAGTGATTCAATGCTTTAATAAAGCTGAGTCCAGCCACTAGTGGCGTCCGAATATCTACAAGTCATTAAGAAGCACCGGCAGACTTTAACAAGATGTGACTCACTCTTAAGGAGTTAAATCTACTCTCAAAGAATATAAAATATAAAGTTTATGAATGTACTTTGGGTTTCTTCAGGTGCTCTCCGGAGGACGGACAGTGTTCCTGTTTACCCAACATGGTGGGCCGGCGCTGCTCTGATCCTGCACCTGGTTACTTCCTGCCTTCGCTCATCTACTTCCTGTATGAGGCGGAGCTTGCTGCACAGCTGACCGGAGGGAGTTCCTCCCCTTCTCCTCCTGCTCCTCTTCCTGTTTATCCCTCTTCCTCTCCTCTGGTGTGTATCATCACTGAATGAAAAACTAGTTAAGCAATCAGAACCAGGGTCTGATTTTTAGCATCTGCATCTGGACCTGAACCTGATGTTAAAAATTCCAAACCAAACATTAAGTCATCTTGACGAAGCCACTAATCCTGCTACGGAGTCCAAACCTCGGTAATCCATTGAACTCAAGACAGAACAATATCTTTACAGAGGAATATTTTATCATGGCAACGACGCAGCTGTTAGCCTTGTAGCGGTCCTGGGTTCAAATGTTTCTCTGCAGGGTTGTTTATCTTGTGTGTTCAGCTGTTTAAATGTTTTTATTTACTCACCAGCCCCGTCTTAACATCTTAATGTTTTTAACATCCTGTTTACAAAAACTCTTTCTCACGCTTCGTGTTTTTAGGTGAATCCCGGCCTTTTCCCTCCATGTGAGCAGTATTTCAGAAGTCAGGGCTATGACTTCCAGCTCTCCAATGGAAAAGTGATCTTGATCCGGAGGCCTCGTTATCTCACCCGTCGGAGGAGACGGGTGCAGCTTTGGTTCATTTCCTGTTCGTCTCTGAAACAGAACTGAACATGATTGATTGGTTTCTCCTGTTTTTTGTTGGTCCTGCAGCAGAACAACAATCCTCTGAACCGAGGGCCTCTGCAGATCCTTCCCCACCAGGGCTCACCTGAGCAGTCAGGAACTGGTCTGGGATTGGTCAACGTGACAGAGGGGGCGGGGCTTAGATTCACTGTGGACGACCTGCCAACGTCGATTGAGTACCAGCTGGTGATCCGCTATGAATCTGAGGTGAGGAGAACTTCAGGGTTCTGTTTATGAACTCTTAAAAATAGTCAGCTTTACAGATTTTATTTCTTTATTTTTATTTTGATATATGACAAAAAAAACCAGACATAATACTGAAAAATGTGAGTATCAGAACGAGACATTGATCTTGAATTTTTCCTTTTAGATGTCAACACTGTAACATAAAAAAAATTTAATTCTCACATTTTGAAATGAGAACTGCAGCATTGTGTTGGAGTTTAATCTAGGAAGTTTTTCTTCCTGGATTAAACTCCAGTCATCTCCCTCTGCAGGGAGACTCTGATTGGGTGGCAAGAGTGAACATCATCACGCTGTCAGCAGGCGATGGAGGCTGCAGTGACCCTCCAACAGGAAGTCTGACAGTGATCCTCTCCATAGGCTCCAGGTGAGTCAGCCTTCGTGAGCAGCAGGTAATTCACCTTGGGAGGTCACATGATTCCTCTGCTGACCACCTTCTGCAGAGTGTTACATTAAAACATAGCAAAGTGAAAACAGTTGCTCCAGTTTAACCTCCTCCACAGTGATTGGCTGACTCCGCTGAGTATTTCTCTTCAGAGCTTTTCAGATTTTTCCCCCAAAAAAGTGTCTCTGAAGCCACTTTGGGATGACAAAAAGACAGAAAAATATGATTATTAAAGAATAATTTTACAGCAATTCCCCACATTTCTTTTTAATGTTATTAGTCAATCTTGGCTCAGACCAGCAGGAACCAGTTAAATAAAACTTGTCTGGCAACACAAAGCAGGCAAAAGCAAATCTAATAGGAATACATGAGAAAGGCAGCATCATTAACGACGCATTGAGAAAGTCATAAATGATCCCAAAACAACATCAGTTAAAGTTAGAGTTCATAATTCAACAATAAGAAGAAACTGGATAGGACAGTTCCTGACCCATAAGAACACAAAATCCCGTCTAAGATTCACCAAAAAACATCTTAATAAACCCCAAGACTTCAGTGAAAATATTCTGTAGACTTTGCTGGCTCTTGTAAGTAGATGACTGTCGTGTGAACATAGCAGAAACTTTATTATTGATTGCAGCACACAAATAAAAGTGATGTGAAGCTGCATTGCTTGTCAGCCTCTTATCTCATTTCCTTGGTGTCCTCTAGGTGGCATACTTTCTAACACAAGAGATAACTTTTATGAAAACATTTTCATAAAAGGTGGTCCTAGCCTTGACATTTTAGTTACTGCTGCTTTTATGTTACACGCTTGTTTTTCTCCAGACTAGCTGTTCTGGATTCCCGGGTGTGTCTGAACGCCAGAGGTCGATACGCTGTGGAGATTTTCTTTGACAGGCAGCAGAGATCAGAAGACGCTTCTCTGCTGGTCGACTCGGTGAGGAAGTCATGATCTAAAAACACATTTACTAGAAGGAAGCACTTAAAGAGTTGCTTCAGGAACAGCTAAATCTGAGCCTAAAGTACCAAAATAGCAGTAACATTGGAAAATAAAGTGGTGTAGAAATATGAAAAACGATCAATATTTTTCAGTAACCGGAAGCTAAAGTAATAAGATTATTTTGTTTCCTAAAACCTTAAGGTTGCTAAATTTGGCTCCCACTCTGGTTCCTGAAAAGTCTGAATGTTTTAAATAGAAAAAGAAACCTGTAAATCAGGCCTAATGAAGCCAAAGAGAAAAGTACCCTATTCTGTCAGAGGGAACCATCTTGTGGTGCTCGGGTCATCACATCATTTTATTATTACCCAGGTCATCTTCACCTCAAATGTAAAACAGAAACAAGCCAGTTTAATTAAAAGGAAGCTCAGTGTTGTTTTTTCTGTCAACTGTTTTAGATGGGACTGGTTCAGAGTCTCTATTCGGTCCAAGACTTCTGCTCCCAGAGAGACTTCGACTCTTTCGGTCCGTTTCGCTGCGTCGGATTGGACGTATATCTCGGTTCTCAGGAGTCACTTCCAAAAATCTGTGAAGGACTTATCAAGAGTCTGTCGGCGCGAATCCACAACGGAGCTGTGGGTGAGACGTTTACTGCCAGGCAATTATAGACGTTTTAATAATATAATAAGACAATAATCTGACCTCTACAGGAGATTCTTCCTGTCTACAGCCATGAGCCTCAACAATAACTCCTTAGAAATAAGTTACAGCAATATTAGTTTTTACGTTTTTTTGTTTTTTTTTATTGAATTGAAGAAAATATCCAATCAAATGGGACCGAGGTCCACCTTTTAGCACTACAGTCATAATTTACACAAATGTATTTGTGGGTTTTACTGCCACTTGCTGGACGTTCTGGATCCAGCTTCTGATTCTGATTCTGAATAGAGTTCAGATTAAAAGCTGCTGGTTTTTTGTTTAGAAACTGCTTAATCTCTTGCTGCTTGAATTTATTTACAATTAGATTATAAAATAAGGTTTGTTACAGACAGTAAATATAAACTTAATATGCCTAATTTACGAATTGGGTGTGTCCAAAGTTTTATATTGTCAAATTAAAACAGATTTAGTTTGACAATGTGTCTCTGAGGCAGCTGACATCTGTCAGACAGTTTCAGAAGAACCTGGTTTGATGTTGTCCTGGTTTCAGCCTGCAGGTGTAACATCGTTGGTTCTCTTGGACCGGGATGCAGTGCACTGGGCGGGTTATGTGAATGTAAGCCCAGCGTGATCGGACGTTGCTGTGACGCTTGCGCACCTCTGACCTTTGGATTTGGACCTGAAGGCTGTAAACGTAAGTAGAAAGTTCTGAATCATTCGGAGCCGTGCTGTAGGAACGCCTCATCTTATAGCGAATCCTTCATGTTGTTGCAGGATGTGATTGTGACCCTCAGGGCTCTCTGTCGGAGGCGTGCGATCCAAGCGGAGGTCAGTGTGCGTGTCAGCCCAGGGTATCGGGTCGATGGTGCGATCGATGCGAGTCTGGATTCTGGGGATTCCCACTGTGTCAGCGTTGTGACTGCAACGGTCTGTCGGAAACCTGTGATGGACGGACCGGAGAGTGTGTGAACTGCAGGGAACACAGCAGCGGGCCGCACTGTGACAGGTGGGACTGAAGGTTCTGGATCCGATTACAGAATATTCAGCCTTTTCTTTATTAAACTTGTTTTGTCAGCAATGTGAGCTATTTTATCCCTTCAGGTAAGATAACCTCATTTCCTGATGGTGTCATGTGGTTCTGACTCACCTGTGTGTGGCTGCTGTAGGTGTGTGGAGGGTTACTATGGTAACCCGGTCTCCAGGCAACCCTGTCAGCCCTGCCTGTGCCCTGATATCCTGAGTAGCGGACGGTTCTTTGCCTCTTCCTGTCAATACGACCCGCAGTCCGTCAGTGTGAGCTGCTCCTGCAGGGAGGGACACGCAGGTAGGAGCTTTGTCTGCGTATCACCTGGTCTGCTGGTGTGTAGCCAAAACTTAGTTCCTATTAGTTTGCTGTTTAAATTCAGAGAACCAGAAATAAACATAGCAGTAGAGATTGTTCTTGAACTAAAGTTAAATTTTTGAGTGCAGGTCACTTCCCCTCCTTGACCCCTGCTTTGTGTTCTTGCACCTGACTTCTATGTCTGAGTTTAATTCTTCAAGAATTTAGAGATCATCATTAAACATAAAGTTAAATCAGGTGTTAGAGTTCACCCGACCGATCCTCTGACATTCGACCTCTCAGGTGAACGATGTGACAGGTGCAGTCCAGGTTTCTACGGCGACCTGAGGTTGCCAGGTGCCATCTGCAGGGCGTGCTCCTGCAACAACAACATCGACCCGGATGACAGCGACGCATGCGACAGCACAAACGGAGAATGTCTGCGCTGCCTTCACTACACAATGGGTCCACAGTGCCAGTTCTGCAAGCCTGGTTACTATGGTAACGCCCTGCAACACAACTGTAAAGGTAAAGCGGCCAAGTGAGGAAGGTGTCGCATGTTTACGACTGGTTCATGGTCACAGGTGTGTCACATGGTTGATGTTTCCCAGAATGCTCCTGTGACCGTCGGGGGACCCTATGTCCCCTTGAGAGCCCCTGCTTCTGCAACAGGGAGACAGGACAGTGTCCCTGCAGGACGGGGGTGGTGGGAGATCTGTGTGATGAATGTGAGGACGGATTCTGGAACCTGGACGGAGCGTCAGGTTGTCAGCCCTGCAGCTGCGACCCGACCAACTCCGTCTCTAACGTCTGTGATAAGGTGAGAGGGGATCAGGTCTTCCTCAGGCTGAGAATGAAGAGGTCAGAGGTCGTCCAGGGTCCATGCAGCAGCAGATGATTGTTTGAAAAGTCAGCTGGCTGAAGCTGTGATGTGTCCAGGTGTCGGGACAGTGTCCCTGTCGTCCTGAGTTTGGAGGAAGACAGTGTGATGAATGTGGAGAAAACCATTTTGGGAATCCAGACCTGCAGTGCTTCTGTGAGTGAACGACTTCATCTACCAAGACTGTCTCCTGTTTTATTTGAATACATTTTGACTCAATGACTTTATTCTTAAACTCAACCTTAATGTTGTGTTTTTAAGTGAGATTTCATGATGCCAAAATAACAATTTAACTAACTTAAGCTTCATAAGGGAACATAACAACCATAAAAGGTGACCTTAACGTTAATCTAACAAACACTTCTTTTGGGTTTCATCCATTTTAAGCTTGTTTTGCCTAATTTCATCACTTCTTGTTCTTAGCTTGTGACTGTAACCTTGAGGGAACGCAGCGCCCGTCGTGTGACCCTGAAACTGGTGAGTGCATCTGTCGGACTGGCGTCACCGGTATCCTCTGCGACGAGTGCGCTCCAGGCTACAACTCAGAGTTTCCTGCCTGTGAGAAATGCCATGAATGCACAGTTCTGTGGACTGAAAGCATCACTGACGTCCAGCGAGCCGTCCAAAGGATGAGGACCTTCATCCCTCTCCATGGCAACACCCAGCATCCCACTCAAAGTCAGTACTGGCAACAGATGCTGGAGATGCACTCCAGACTGGACAGCGTTGGTAACATGACTGGTTTCTCTCTGCCAAAGCTGGAGAAGGTAGAGAAACTCTACATGAAGATTAGGTGAGATCCATATTTTACATTTTGTTGTGTCAAAGATAATCTGGCTCCTGGTTGTTTGAGGCCATGTTTGCAGAAATCCATGATTTTGAAGGATTTCTCTTTGCAGGAAGCTGAAAGATGCTGTTGACACCAACATAATTCTGATCGACCCGTCTGTCCTCCTTAACAATGAAATCAATAACATTAACATGGAGTTTCAGAAGATGCTGAAAAACCTGAAGGATAAACTCACCAAGCAGCCAAACAAGGAAGAAACTCAGCCAGTGGAAGGTCAGACATGGAGACAAACTTCTGTTCAACCAAACAGAACTCATGTTTTTCTGATTTGTTATAAAATGTACTATTTTAAAGCAAAACCTTTCAAATATATTTTTTAATAATCATCTGTGTTGTGTTTCAATCTTTTGCAGAGATGCTGCAGGAGATCCAGAAGCTTCATAAAACCTTCATGTCAGACGAAAACCGGGTGAGAAACTCCAATAAAGCTGTGGAGGACTCCATGGACACCAGACAGGAGACTAAGCGCAAACTGAGCAAGTACAGCGGCAGACGAGACCTGGCAACTCTGGAGAAGAAGGTCAAGGAGCTCAACATGCGCCAACTCAACCAAAAGGTGATAAATATTCAGCAGAGAGATGCATGTAAAACGCCAATAGCGTTTTACATGCATCGCAGGCAAACTTCAACGGAGAAAGCAATCATTTCTCCATAGCTAAGGGTCCAGATCCTCTGTTTGAAGCAAAGCATGAAAAAGACACTGGTTTTTACTATGCTAACTTAGGGTTAATGATGAAAACATTTCCTAAAAAATGAATTTTCGAATCTTCTTAAATATGTGGCAGCTTGCCTGCAAAGCTGTTTCTCTGAGCAGATCAGGGACTCAGCAATGATGATAGAAGCATCATTTCAACGCCCAGCTGCAAAGCAAATCAATACAGCTGTTTTTAGTCTCTTAATCAACACATCAGTAAGTTACAGGCCACTACTCTGGGCTTGAAATACATTAGTTTTTATTTCTACCGACCAACCAGAGAGCTGTAAGTGCTGCTACCTTTGAACTGGTCACTGTCATTGTTTATCTAATGGAGAACCCTCTAGTGGTCATCCGTGGTATTACACTTGAATAAAGAAACTGAATGATCTTCTGGTTCCTCTGAGTGTTTTGGTCTGATTCAGGTCTGCGGGCGACCGGATCCGGAGGACTGTTCTGGATGTCCTGAAGGTCAGATCTGTGATGGAGCTCTTCCCAATGCCCAGAAAGCTTCTGAGATGGCAGAGAAATTAAAAGAGCAACTCATGAAATTCCCGTCCAACCTGGACGAGTCAAAGAAAAAGGCAAGTTTACACTGGGAGCACTGGAAGGGTTTCTCCACTGAGCTGGTTCCTGTGGGAATTTTATAATAAATGTACTTTTATTTGTAATAAATGTAATGAAAAAGCATTTGATGCCGGTAAGTACATATAACTTTATATTATTCCAGATACAAACACAGTCTTCTGAGAATATTTAATGGATCTTATCAGGAACTATGAATCTGACCAAATTTATGATTTAGCTTGGTACTACAGATGTTGTTGAAATGACATTTAACATTTTTTCTTAGAAAAGCATTAAGTCTAAGTGCATTGATTTATATTGTCCTAGTTATAGGCATGGCTATTTGAAAAAAAATTTTAAGAATTTTTAAAACTGATTTCAATATCATCCACATGTAAAATGCATCATTGTAGTCAAATCTTTGAGGGAGTCAGTGTTGTTCTGCAAAATCCCAACTTGCTTAACGTGTGGGAAACTGGGCAGGAATGTTATCCTGAATGGAAGAACTGGCTGTGTTGGACTTGGAACCCGTTTAAAACTGCCTCACGTTCAGGTTTTTATTGACTTGCCCTAAAGCTGAACCGATTAAGATCAGATTTACCCAGCAGCATTTGAATTGCTTGATAGTCTCCATGAGTCAAGCACCCCAGTCCTTGTTAAAATGGTTACTTCCTCTGGTGCTACAGACTTTCTGCCAGAACAAAACCAGCTTTAAGGTCCCCAGAGTTGATAGTAACAGAAAATAAATCCGATGGAGGGAAAGCTTGAGCACCAAACCAGAACTTTACCAAGTCTAGTTAGAAGGACACTTGATGTAGATTAGTTGGTGAGTCTTCTCTGACGGTTGTTCTGTTTTAAGAAGTGTTTCTGTTATTTTGATGACTGTTTCAGATCAATGATGTCCGGCAAGTGGCTCAGGACACCAAAGACCAGGCCCAAGACCTGCAGCGCCAGATCAGCAACACCACCGAATCAGTGGAGAGAGAGAAAAACAAAACCAAAGAGCTCCTCCAGAGAGTCAGACAGTATATGATGGGTCAGTGTTTACAGGGGTAAAGTCAGTTCTTTTAGGAGACCTTCAACGCCAAATGATCAAACCATTAAATGATCAGCTCTACGCCTACCGTCCTCTGGAAGTGTGCCAGAGTGATTCATCTCACTGTGGGAAACATCTGTGTCCGCTTCCTTCCTGGCAGATGAAAAGGTTCCTCCAGGTGATATTGATAAAATAGCCAATGCTGTCCTGAGGATCCAGCTGCCGCGGTCACCTGCTGAGATCCAAGCGATGATCAATGAGATCAATAATCTTTTGAACGCCGCCACCAAATTCCAGGAGGACCTGAAGAAGCTGCAGGATGAAGCCAAAACAGCTGAGGAGCTTCTGCAGAAAGTGACAGCAGTCAAGTTGGTGTCTGAAATCAAGATTATTTAACACACAGCTCAGTTCAGAAACCATTTGGATTTTTTTTTTTTTATTATTTTAACAGGGAGCAAACTAAAAACATCAACGTCAAAGACATCCTCAGTGACATTATTGCTGCAGACACAGCTCAGAGCAAAGCCAACGACGACCTGGAGGTTGCAAATAAGGACAGAGACGACGCCAAAGACCAAATCCAAGAGGTGAGACTCAAACGTTCCAATTTTATTTTACAGTAAATGATTGGTCCTCTGATGATTCCTCTGCCATGTCTCAGGTGGAAAACAAACTGAACCGCATTGAGCCTGAGCTGATGAATCAGCCTGTAGGTCTGCTGGAGGAGATTGAAGCTCTGAAAAATAAAACAGAGCAGAACAGAGAGTTGGCCAAAGAGGCCAGAGAAACTGCTGAGTCAGCGTTGACCAACATCCCTAATGACACGGTAAAATCTGAAAACTGTTAGCAGCAGCAGCTGCTGGGTTTGGCCAGATTTCTGAGACATTTTCTCTCACAACAGGAGCTGCAAGAAGTTCAGGAGCAGTTTGAGCTTTTAAAGCAGAAACACTTGAATAAAACACTTGAAGACGAAGCCGCAGATCGACTGCAGAAAATCCTGAAGGAGACCGAAGATATGCAGAGACAAATGGAGGACGGACTCCAACAGATAGAAGGTTATTACCATCAGACTAAGAGTTGCAATAGGATTGTTAATGTCCTGCACAGTATATGTCAGTATATAAACACTGAAGAAGGTGTGAGACTGTCTCCATGTTTGCTCCAATGACGGTTTTTTTGTTCTGGGAAAAATCTTCAGTATGTTGGTTCAGATGAGTTCCCTCTGAGAAAGTTTATAAACAAAAATAAATCATGACATACGCATCTGGTGAATACAGAATACACACCATTGTTCTACATTGACCCCGCCTCTCGCCCGATACGATAGCTGGAGATAGGCACCAGCAACCCTCTGACCCCAGTAAGGGACACGGATGAAGGAAAATGGATGGATGGATGGATATTTTCCAACTCATTGTACATTTTCACAAGAGCCAAATTAGATCTTTCTGTTCTCAGTTACCAAGAATTTTTCTTGGTTTTTTTTTTCTACTAGTTTTTGTTTGGTAAATGTTGATGATACGTCAGCAGAGGAAACAGAACCAAGATACAAGTTATAATCAGACTGAAACAGTTTATGTAATTTAGGCAAACAACAGAAATTCACTCTGGGCAGGACAGGGAGACAGTTCAGTGAGACAAAAAAATAAAATTTTTGTTCTGGCTCATCTTCTAATTCCCGCTGCTCCCTGCAGTACAAATGACCCTCATGTTTTCTCTTTGGGTTCTGAATGTTTGAATGTGGTTTCTGCAAGTTGTTTTTGACAGATCTGAGTTGATGTTTCCTGTACATTTGTTTCTGGCAGATGTGGAGCAGAGGATCCAGCTGCTGAACCAGAGGAAGAAAGAGAAAAGAGTCGAGGTGGCCGAGCTGCTGAAGACGGTGGAGTCACTGCAAGAGGAGATCGCCTCTAAAGCTGAATATTACACCACATGTAGCTCATAAGTCCTGCAGGGTCCTGAAAATAAAGACTTGATATGACTTAATTTTATATATATATAAGTTAAAATTCATTCTCTTACATTTGGAATATTTGCTTTTTTATGTTAGAAACTTTTATAAAGCTCAAACCTTACATCAAGAAAATAAAAATTTATTATATTTGGATTGGCTCTGAGTGATTTCTTTAGGGACAGATTGTAGTTTCAGATGTATCCAAGCACAAAATTCTCATTGCCATCATTATACCTGTCTTCTCGAACCCCAGCAGGTGACCTCTGACCCTGAGCCAGATTATTCATTTTAGACTGTAATGTTCCTATTCACTGTCGCCACATGCTTCTTCAAAAACGATCAAGCATGTGACTTGAATTTGAATGAATGTATTTTATACATTAAATAATTAAATATTACAGGATGGTAAAGTACATTGAGAGGACATTTGTTTTGAATCAGAGCAATGAAAAAGCTCATTTGAACCAAACTGAATTGAATAATGGTGCATTGTTTCCTCTGCCTTTAAAAAGCATCAGTTATTTGAGAAAGTGAGTTTAACTAATCCTCATATATTAGTGTAACTATTTGTGGCAGGAAAGGTTTTCAGTCCCAATCAGTTTGGGAAAAGGCATCAATACAGCTTCAGGAAAGATCAGTAACAAATCTTCATTTATTTTAGTCTTGCATCTTTTTAAGTATTAGATTCTTTGTCATTGAAAACAATGCTTAGTGGCATGAAAGGAACTAAAACACAAAAAAGACATTTTAATCAACTTTAGATGAAGTATTTCCTGTATTTATTCCATTTCTTTGGGCTGCACAGTGGCGCAGCTAGTAGAACCGTTGCCTTGCAGCAAGAAGGTTCTGGGTTCGATTCCCGGCCCCGGTCTTTCTGCATGGAGTTTGCATGTTCTCCCTGTGCATGCGTGGGTTCTCTCCGGGTACTCTGGCTTCCTCCCACAGTCCAAAAACATGACTGTCAGGTTAATTGGTCTCTAAATTGTCCCTAGGTGTGAATGTGTGTGTGCGTGTTTGTTTGTCCTGTGTGTCTCTGTGTTGCCCTGCAACAGACTGGTG
The DNA here is from genome assembly GCA_902982915.1 of Phalloptychus januarius. Classification (NCBI taxonomy): domain Eukaryota; kingdom Metazoa; phylum Chordata; class Actinopteri; order Cyprinodontiformes; family Poeciliidae; genus Phalloptychus; species Phalloptychus januarius. Next base: position 12,843,413 of record CADWAE010000471.1, on the reverse strand, counting down.
ACCTGTCCAGGGTGACCCCGCCTCTCGCCCGAAATGACAGCTGGAGATAGGCACCAGCAACCCTCCCGACCCCACTAAGGGAAAAGGGTGTAGGAAAATGGATGGATTATTCCGTTTCTGTCCACCAGGGGGTGCTGATTTTCAGAGAAATTTGCCCAATGTTTCCAGCAGAATGACCCATTCTTTGATCACCTGAAATTTGCTGACATTTTCAATAAAGCTTTTAGAGTAAACCCACTACAACTCAAATCAAGGAAATGAACAGCTGCTCAAACAAATCCAGGTGTGTGAAAACGGAGAGCAAAGCAGATCAGGAAACGAGGAAATACCAGACTACTCCTTTAAACACTGATGTAACTATGCCCTGTACATAATATCCTGCTCAATACATACAATCTTTGATAGAGATGTTCCTAAATATGATAGAGTATGATGTGCATAGAGCACAAGACAAAAAAAACAGGTCTGAGAACCACAGGGCTTGAAACCAGGAGCACAGGTTAATTATTAAACTCACAAAGTAAGAGAAAACCCTTCATGTTTTTATTTTTAAACATTCAAAACGGATAATTCTGGATTTTCAGGGCATCTGAAACAGACTCCAATGAGACAAGGAAACCAGATGTAAGCACATAAGTTAACACAGATCATTATTATGGCTCTACAGCAAGGAATGAAAACGATGCAAGGATAAAAAACCACGGACACAAAAGATGCAAGGTTATTGCGCTTCAAAGGTTTTAAAGTGGTTCTTTAAATCAGTTTCTCACACCAATCTGCACTCAGACTTTGTTTACCATACAACAGGAAGTTTACAGTAAACACCCAAAGGAGGAAAGAAGGGAGAGGAGAGAGCACCCCCTGCAGAACAACTCAGGGCTCAGTGTGACTGCAGTGCTTTGTTACTGAACATGTGGCAACCTGCTGACATCATAGACATGAAGCAGTTTTTATTTTTTAACCAAATTAGCACTTTATATGACTTTTTAGTAATTTCCAATTGCACCAAGCACTTAGCAGGTCAGTATAGACAGAATACACTCCTAACCCTAACATTACCCTCAACTTAAGCCCTGACACTACCTGTGGTTCTGCTGAATCTGGACCAGGTTTGGGTCCCATATGGTCTCACCAGACATCACACAAGATCCTAAGCAGATAACATAAAGCCCACACACACGCACACACACACACACACACACACACACGCACGCACCCCCCCACACACACCACTTCTTTGTTGTTGCAGGTGAGCTTCATCAAAGGGGGAGGGGAGGGGAGGAGGCTGAGGAATGTTTTTGTCTCTGGTCCTCCTGAGGGGTGTGTGTTTTTTATAGAGGGGGTTTAAGAGTCAAACTTTGTTTCAGACAGAGAAATCAACATATCAGCATTAATCAGTAACAACCGATCAATGGTGAAAATATCAAGGTGATCTAGGCTCTTCAGTCTGAACATTTTCAGCATGAAACTGATCCGGGATCCAATCTGTGAAGGTTCTCAGTTTGAACTCTTCATTTCATAAAAATACATATGTTCTGCTGACTTCAGATCAGCTGCTGTTTGATGGCTCCACTGCTCAGTCTGGATTTTCTTTATTCCGCTTCAGGTTTTACCTTTTAAATCGGAGTGCTGTTCTGGTTCTGGACGGCTCTACCATTCTGTTGGAGTGGTTTTAATCTGGGCCCGGCCGGAAGTGGGGGTGGGTGGCTCTCTGGAGGCGGAGCTCCGGGGAGGGTGGGGGGGTTCTGGGAGCCCACAGGATCCTCAGAAGGTCTGCAGGGGTCTGACAAGTTCTGGTCCCGGGTTCTGAAGGTTTTCACCGGCGGTTCTGGTTGTGGATCATGTTGCGGCTCGCGGTGCTGCTCGGTGAGTAAACGTGACTCGGTTCTGCAGAGTTTTTCCAGACAAGCTCTAGAACTCAGAGCCGGTGATCTGACCTGAGATCAGCTGCAGCTTGGAAACTTTAATTTTTTTCAACTTTCAGTTATTAAAAATTCAGTGGAAAAAAGTTTTCTGGAAGGGGCTCGGACTGGATCCGACCGGAACCAGGTGAATCCTGAAACAGCTGTTTTCAATCAGGGACAAAGAGGAAACTTAAATAAGTTTAAAAAGAAAGTTCACAGAGTGGATCTTCAGAGAGTGCTGAAAGTGTTCAAGAAACTTTTTCCTCTGTCGGCTGAGTTTTTTAATCTGTTCAGTTGGAAACACTGGTCTGAGATCAGAAGAGGAAACAAAAATTAAATGTTTAAATCAGCTCAGCTCCCAACAACCTTCAACTTTTCACATCTACAGTTATTTTATGCACAAATATGCATGCACATTCTGCAAATTATTAATGACCCTACTCAGTTCTTTGTATGTTTTAAATTGGCTATTAATGTCTTATACATGCTGAGTGAATTTTCCCACTGTGGAATAAACGACAGTATTTCTAATCTAAATCTGACCTGGGTTCAGTCTGATGGAGGGAAAAAATTGGGTGTGAATAGAGATCCGTCTTGTAGATAAGAGATTATACATAAATCTGATCTCAGAAAATGTTGACGGAACAAACTTGGTCTTTTAACTATTCAATTCAACAATTTAGAGAAATTAAAAAGTACTGTAAATCTGACCTGAGATCAGTCTGATTGAGCCTTTATGATGCTGTCTGAAACTCGGACATGTCTCGCCTCTTCTCCAGTAATTTTAAGTGTTAGATTTCCATTGACCAATTTAAACTCAGGACAGGAGGAGCTACAGAGCAGGTTAGAAGGTCAGAGGATGTGATTGTAGAGGCCAGCTGTAAATGCATCCACCTTCATCCTACTGAGTAGCACCTGCTCTTCATCTTCAGACGTTCATCTGCTTGAAAGAGCTGGTCTGACTGTAATCCTGCTGCATTCTCTCAGCTCTGCAGGTACTCAGCTGTGCTCAGGAGGGCAGAGTCTCGCAGGACGGGGCCTCAGATGACCTCAGCCTCCCAGAGTTTAGCGATGTTTGCACTGAAGGCAGCTGTTACCCAGCGACAGGGGATCTTCTGATTGGCCGAGCTCACCAGCTGTTGTCCACTTCTACCTGTGGACTGAAGCGTCCTGAACCGTTCTGCATTGTCAGCCACTTGCAGGTAAAATACTTTAAAAAGTTTGATACTTATTTTGCCCAATGGAGTCATTTCTTCAAGGTTGATGAGTTTAGGTGCCACGGTGTTGCTCTGATGGTTCCGACATCAGGATACTGATGAGTATCCTTTGTCCATATTAAACTTTTAACTAAGCTACTAAGGATTTCTATGAGCTTCTTAGTTTGAAAATGAATGAATGAATGAATGAATGAAGTCTCTAAAGGAATCTTTCTGATCAGCCAGATTGAGTCTCTTGGGAAACAACCTTCGGTTTGTGACCTCCTGCAGACTTCCCGCCTGTCCCTGGGATGGACGCTTTGTGTGTTTGGTTAAACTGTGTGTGTCTGTGTTACAGTCTGTGGTGTTTCCTGTGTAAAACAATCTCCCTATAAGGAGGCTGAATGTCTGGCTGCAGGCAGATGTTTATCCAGATGTTTCAACAAACAGAACAGCTAAAAGGTCCAACACTCTCCATCCAATCTGATATAAAACCAAACCTTTGTGGGACTCTTTTCTTCTTTTTTTTGTCAGCATAAAGTGTTCATACTAACCCTGTTGTTGGTTTCAGGTCCGATTGCATAAACTGTTTGAACCTGATCTGTTAGTTTTGAGTTTTAGACTCTCGGTTGGTGTTAGAAGGTTCAAAGGACAAAGAAAATATAAGCAGCAGCTGTGGCTTAGGATGTGTTTGAGGTCTGGTTCTGCGTTTCTGAGCAAGGCACTGAACCCCATGTTGTCTCACTAATCAGAGATCGAGTGTTTGTGATGGAAAAGCTCTTTGAGCGAAGATGATAATGGTGCTCAACAACTGTGGATCAGAAAAGTCTTATTCCAGTTGCACACGTAAAAACCTCCCAGCTTGAAAGTGTTGCTGAAAGTTTAATTTGTTTTTGGGAGTCTTTGCTTGAAGAGTTTTATCTCCACTGACCACCAGCAGAGAGGAATCTGAGGAATTTAACTCCTTAACTCTCTGCCCTCCCCCTCTGTTTTTTTTTTTAACCAGGAGGAGAAGAAGTGCTTTGTGTGTGACTCAGCAGCACCATATAATGATGAGCTGGCCAATCACAACCACAGCCACCGAATTGAAAACGTCGTCACCACATTTGGTCCCAACAGGCTGAAGACCTGGTGGCAGTCCGAGAACGGTAACGATTCAAATGTGTTGTTCTGAACGTCTGAGCCGGGTATCAACCTCACAGTTGGAGGTTAATGCGCGTTTCTGCAGCTGCTCAGTTTTGATGTTTTACAAATTAAACTTCGCCTGTCATACCACAGTGTTACCACTAGGGACAGTCTAACAAATAGCGGATCAATCTGCTTTTGCTTCATTGCTTTAGGTCTTTAATAGGCTTTTAATTTTCAGGACTGACCTCTGAAAAGAATCTGCTAAAGGGTATATTTATTGTTGTTGAGCTTCACTAACAAACCATAAACTGGCATAGTCCTTGAAAAAAAAAGCCTCCTCCCATTTAGAGGAGGTTTCCATCCCCATCATCGGACAGAAACAGCCTGTTAGGATCTGAAAGGACATCCTCAGGGCAGCTGGTTCTAGACCATTACCATTATTCTGATTCTCATTAACTTCATACTGTTAGAAATTTATGGCTTTTTACATATTTAGATAAAAAACCTTTTAAGTTCACATTATTATGGGCCACTAATTAACCTCTACATTATACTCTAGGTCTCCTTATGTTCACCATACAACTAATTGTTCTTGATAATGTCTTCTGTAATTTCAATATAACTTTTCGCTGAAATATCATCCAGCTTTTCCCTCCAATCTACCCCTTTTTCTGTGTCCACAAGACATTAAATAGACACTTTCCTAAGACGGTTGGTACAATTTCAGTGTTGACAGTTCCACCATAAATCCTGTTGAGTCATTCTAGACATTGCTTTTTTCGTACACAGCTCATACAAATAACAGTCTGCTTAAATCATGTGCGTCTTTTGCTAACACCTGCCTGCATTCCCATACACTCCACCTTGTACTGCAAATCTCATCTTGGTGTCACTCTCTAGCATATATTAACTTCAGGTTAATATAGTTGCTACACAACTCGATCCACTATTCATACCACTCCAGTTCTTTAAGAACTTTATTGGCTTCCTGTAGCATTCTGTATCTATAACTTTGCTCCTATATCTCTGTCTGAACTACTTTCCATCAATAGCCCTTTGTGCTTTTTTATTGCATGAAAAGCAAGAGTGTTGTCATTGAAGTGTGTATCAGTAACCATGTTGGGGTTATTGATGATCACTCAACATTTGAGATTGGTTGTTTTGTACAAACTGATTTTGTGGCTTCTTAGGTCATGAGAATGTCACCATCCAGCTGAACCTTGAAGCTGAGTTTCACTTCACTCATCTCATTATGACCTTCAAGGTGAGCTCATCACACAGTTTGGGTTACCAGTAATAGAAATCAGAAGTTCTGTGAAATTGGGTGCTGAACTCAAGACGAGTGCCATCCAGCAGGAGGTGGAGCCAGAGTCCATCTGATTTGATGAAGTAGAGTTAAAGTGTTGATGCTGGTGTTGTATATCCGGTTGGTCAGAACCTTTGAGGAACCATAAAAATGGTCCAGATCTTCATGCTTCAACCCGATTCTCTTTTTAAAGTAATTAGACTTCAGCGCCTTCCTGCTGATTTCTTGAAACATGGCCATTCCACCTCTATTGATTAATGGATGAGCTCCTTATTTAGACAATGAGTTTTGGGCGTGTCATCTTTACCTGTTCTCTTTCGTCAGACGTTTCGACCAGCTGCCATGGTCATTGAGCGCTCAGCAGACTATGGAAAAACCTGGCAGGTTTACCGCTACTTTGCCTACGATTGCGAGACGTCCTTTCCATCAGTTTCCCATGGACCGATGCAAAAGGTTGATGATGTCATCTGCGACTCTCGTTACTCGGACATCGAGCCATCCACTGAAGGCGAGGTACTGTAGCTCCTGAACATTTGGGGAGGGGAATTTCAGTGTCATTACATTGATGTAACAATGATCCATTACTGTGGTCTTTTGGTGCTGTTTGGTTGGTTAATTGGTTAAGTGCTTAATTGTTCTTCTATTAGGTGATTTACAGAGTCCTGGACCCAGCATTTCGTATTGAAGACCCTTACAGTCCACGGATCCAGAGTGAGTCTCCTTGAATCGGATAATTTAACCGGAGTCTCGGTTAGCAAAAGGTTATTGATCTGTGATTATCGTCTCTTTGTTCAGACTTGTTGAAGATCACCAACCTGCGGGTTAAGTTCACCAAGCTGCACACACTCGGAGACAACTTGCTGGACTCTCGGATGGAGATCAAGGAGAAGTATTACTACGCCATCTATGACATGGTGGTCAGAGGAAACTGCTTCTGTTATGGACATGCATCTGAATGCGCCCCTGTCGAGGGATCAGGCCAGAGCATGGAGGGTATGGTGAGTCCTCTGGTTTTTGCCACCACAGAATCTCTCAGCACTTTCAGACTGTCTTCAGTTCAGTTCAGTCTCAATTGTTTTTGAGTATGTAATGATTATTAATTATCTGTCTGTGTCTTTTAGGTCCATGGTCACTGCATGTGCAATCACAATACTAAAGGACTGAACTGTGAAGAGTGCGAAGACTTTTACCACGATCTGCCCTGGAGACCAGCCGAGGGCCGCAACACCAATGCCTGCAAAAGTGAGTCCTCATGGTTCCATACTGGTCCAGAATGGCCTGCATGACTGTAAACTGGTCCAGAAGAATCCACTTGTATGTAAGCCATTTCCATTTGTCTGAACCAATACAGTCTCTGTAGCTTTAAAGTGGTCTAGTAATGCTCATGTAGATCTCCAATAATCCAAAGTGGTTTCACATCTCTCACTGCTGGTCCATATTCATATTTTAATGGGTTCTGATGAGCCACATATGATAATTGAAATGTAGTTTATGATTCTGCCAGATCAGAACAGAAAGAATCTTGACAGCGGTGAGAGTCACTTTGTCTCTTTTCTGTCTTAATAAAACCAAAACAACTAATAAACAGATAAATCTAATCTGAAACAGCTTCTATGGTAAACTGGACATCAGTTTGGTGATGGATGCTCCTTCTTGTTCTTCTTCTCTGCTCTTCAGAGTGTAACTGTAACCAGCACTCGGACTTATGCCACTTCGACATGGCCGTGTTCATGGCCTCTGGAAACGTCAGCGGAGGAGTTTGTGACGACTGTCGGCACAACACAACCGGACACAACTGTGAGCAGTGCAAACCGTTCTATTATCAACATCCGGAGAAGGACCTCAGAGACCCAAACATCTGCCAGCGTGAGTCTACTTGTTTTTATTCAAATATAAACCTGGGAAGCTTTGAAATGACACCAGAGTCCAGCTGTTTCCCGAAGGCTCTGCGTCAGTACAGAGTTCTGTCTTTAGAAAGAACGAGGATCCTCTAAGAGCCATAAGTCTCAGCTGGGCATACAGTTTCTGTGCTTTGCAGAAGCACTTTAATTTCAAATGCTCTTTTGTCTTTATAACATGGTATTATATTCTCTGCTAAAGTCCTGAGTCCTGATCAGATTTCAAGCACTCAGACATTTTCATGAAGAAAGATGAAAGGATGAATTTAAGACCAAACATTTAGGAATGTTTTCATGTTGGAGGTCTCTGATGTGGTTTCATCCAGGCTCAGACCTGCCTCAAAGATTATCTTCTCACCTTTGCTCAAACAACAGAATCACACTTTAAATCATCCATGTCTGCAACCTGACAGACTGATGATCACAGCAGAACACTGAGGCAGATATGAAAAACATCCAGAGATTTAGTGCTTAATATTTTTCATGTCAACAGAAGATTTACCATTTTGTCGATTTGAAACTAGAGTTTTGCTCTTCTGATGCTGACTGGTTCGCTGCAACTGGAAGGTTGAAAATAACACGTTTGTCTGCAGCCTGTAACTGCGACCCTGTGGGCTCCCTGAACGGAGGAATATGCGACGGACTGACAGATGTCCGAGTCGGTCTGCTCGCCGGTCAGTGCCGGTGTAAAGTCAATGTGGAAGGGGAACGTTGCGAACACTGCAAACCGGCGTACTACGGGCTCAGCGATGAACCTGAAGGCTGCAAAGGTATGAAACGCTGGAAGGCTCAGTTCATTGGTTGTTTCTCAAAGACCCTCACAGACAGAACAGAGTCACTGATAAATCATTCACATGTTATCACACTGGACTGACTTGAGATGTTTGATATTGAAACAGAGAACTGATTAGTGTAAACATTCCCTTTTTGGGTCTGAAGAGTTAAATCCGAGTTAACAAATATCAGAACCACTAAAACAAGAGGAATTTCCTAGAGGCTGTTAAAACTTTTCTGCATGGAGTCTGTATGTTTTCATGGAGTCTGTATGTTTTCCCTATACATACAAAAACATGACTGCTACCTTAGCTGGTCTCTCTCCATTGTCCTTATGAGTTTGTGCATGGATATTTGTTCTGTGTGTTGGCTTGGCGATCTGTTCAGGTAACCCTGCCTCTCTGTCCCTCTGCAATCTTACAATAATAAGTACAAACAATGGATGGATTGGCTTTGATACCAAAAAGATACCAACAGAAATGTTGATAAAGTATCCAAAGAATCCCACCTGTAAAGGGTTTTATGCAGGATAAAGGAATGAGGTTATCTACCTGAAGAATAATTTCTGTGTATCTTTTAGAAAGTCTTCATTACCAGTGAAATTAAAATAAAATCCTGATGGAGGAGTTTTAGCCTTTTCAAACCGGACTATAAATGTTGCCATAAAATGTTTTAAATTTTTTCTGATAACATCTGATAACAAATATAGAAATATACTTTATTGTCCCACAATGGGGAAAATAAATGAACATGATAGCATAGCATGAACTTGTAGCTGAAAATTGAATTTTTGGATGAACATAAGTGGTTTAAAGTACCAATATTTTGAGCTGGCTGCTGGAAAATGTTGTTCTTACCATACATGTGCAGCGATCTAAAGAGTTTTAGATCAGATCTGTATTTTTCTTGTGCATTTACCAAAAGAATGTGGGTTTTTCTTTTTGTTTGGTTTTCCTCTGAAATATCCCAGATCATGTCTCTTAGATTGGGAGAACATTCAGAAACGCCGCGCTGCAGAGAAGGTTGGAGTGAGGCGCAAAGATTTCCAATGTGTCGCTCCCAAACTAAAGTAAATTTCTCCCTTTGATGGTTTGATGCAATGAGGAGTTTTTCTTGTCAGGAGGCGTGATGTGCTGCAGATATCAGTCAGATTATCTATGATCTATGCGACTCGCTGAACATCAATGAGTCGGTGTGAAAGCAGATCTGCTTTGGGGGGAAAGATAAATTATCTCTTCTTCTGACTTTTACAGACTCCTCACTTTCTCTCAACATACAATAATACACAGGCAGGAGATGCAGAGTGGTTAGATCTGAAGAAGGAATCTGTAATGGGTTTATTTACAGCCTAGTGCACCAACACACAGAGGCAGACTTTCATTGAGTTTGTATAGGGCTGTGGACTCTATAAGTCAGTGTTGAATTTCTCCATGGAATATATCAGGAAACAGAGACTGAAGTGCATGAAACAACAGAAATGGCTAGATGTGCTAAGTACGGTGTTGGTAGTCTCATGGTCTGTTGCTGTTTTCAGTCAACAATGACTTTCTCTGAAACATTTAAAATCAGTGATCTTAAGGATATACTTGTGAATATTTAAGGATGTCGTAGCATCGGTGAAACAAAAGACTGCAGGAAAGACAAATGTCATCAGGATTTTGAGGAGCAAACATCATTCTTAAATCCTTTATTCAGGCTGAGTCAGAAGCAGGTATTACTGGATATATTTAGGATGTAGACTGAGACTGATGAGTTGTGGTGTTTGCAGCGTGTACCTGCAGTCCCCTGGGAACAACTTCTGGAGGAAACCCGTGTGACAGCGAAACAGGAAGCTGTTTCTGCAAACGTCTGGTGATTGGGCGGGACTGCGACCAGTGTGTGGTGAGGAAAATACTCAGATTGCTCTGCACTTATCCAACAATCAGATCGCGGTCCTCAGAGGTGGCGAACTAACACTGGAGGGACACGTTCTGAAATAAAACAGGGGGGTTTCAGTCAGAGCCATTAGAGACTGGAGGATGTGTAACTGGGCGTACTGCTGGGTCTGCAGGATGAACATTGGGGACTCAGTAACGACATGGACGGCTGCAGACCGTGCGACTGCGATCTGGGAGGAGCTGCCCACAACCGGTGAGTCCATTTTAATACACCCTCACCGATTATTAACTCTAGAAAAGAGGAAGGATGGGAGAGTTTTTACATAAAGATAGATTTTCTGAGTACTAACCTGCAGCAGAAGTTCTGTTTGATTTGTAAACACCCCTTATTGTATCATGTGGTTTAAGCGGATAATTCTTCACGATGAGGTGAAAATTAGGAAACCCAGTTAAATATCAGTTCTTAAACAAAGGCTTAGTGCCTAATCTCAATTTTTATCCCTGCAAAGAGAGGATTTTATTGCTTTTAAACACCAAAATGTGCCTTCTTTTACTCACTAAGCAAACAATGTCAGCAAAGAAGAAAAGAAGTCAGGACAGCCTACAGACACTCTGTGCCTCTTTAGCTAACACTAAAGCCTCTAGGCTCACACTGAACTACGATATCAGTCTCAGAAATCTTTGTTCCATTCCTCACTTTCAGTCCAAGTTCTCCCTGACAAATATTACATAGACTTTCATATTTGTCTCTTTTCTCCCACTGATGTAACACCAGTTGAGTTTTTGATTATACGGGCATATCAACAACAGTAAGAGTCTGTTGAATGATGACATATTTGGCATGTTAAACTTCCTGTAGCATCTTGTGGTCTGCCTTAAGGTCAGACTTGTTAGATGAGGGTTGGATGAAGCTGCTATAATCTTCTTTCTGAAGGCTTCAGACAGCTCTTTGGATCTCTTCATCTTGTTCACTCTCACCTACACAATTACGAGCATCGGATGAGCAGGGGTAAAACCTCAGTTCTTGACGAGGTCATCACAGGTTCATGTCCTGGCCCGATGACCTTGGCTACGTCACGAACCAAATGTTTGACTGTAAAGTTCAACCATCAAGAAGGAGATGAAATTGCTGAAATAAATCCGTCTCCCTGACAGAAACGCAGCGCCAAGCAGGTTTTTGTCGCGATGAATCAGTTTTCATGCTTGTGTGTGACTTCCTGTCTGCAGGTGTGATCAGGTGAGCGGTCAGTGTGTCTGCAGGGATCACATGTTCGGCCGTCGCTGCGATCAGGTGGAGTCCGGGTTCTACTTTGTTGCTCTGGATCACTACACCTACGAGGCTGAAGATGCCAAGTTTGGACCTGTGAGTTCAACCTTTTTATGTGACAAAGGAGCTTGAATCCTATGTCACCTCTGGAAAATATGAAAGGTTATTTCAATCAATGTTTAAGAAAAAACATTGAGAGTTCTTACGTCTACTTTAAAGTTGATTAAAAAGAAAACAAAATATTTGCAGCAGAAAACAGGATGAAAAAAAGTTGTGATACATTCTCTGTCTCTGACCGTGATACTCCTCTTGGGTGTCTATAGGGAGTGACGATGGTGCCGAGACCACACCCTCCTGACCGCAGTCCCACCTGGACAGGTGTTGGCCTGGTCAATGTCCCTGAAGGGGCTTTCCTGGATTTCTCTGTGGACAACATCCCTCATTCCATGGAGTACGACATTCTTATCCGCTACGAGCCTCAGGTGAGACGCCACCTATCGGTTAGATACCACAAACCAGGCACAGCTGAAAACCCGTGGGATGTGTTGTCAGTCAGGAAGGCGATGCTTTACTTTACTGTGATGTACGTCTGCAGCTGCCTGACCAATGGGAGGAGGTTCTGATGATGGTAATGAGGCCTGGACCAATTACAGCTGACAGCCGTTGTGTCAACACGGTGCCAGACGACGACAACCAAATGATCTCCCTTCATCCCAGCTCACGGTGAGTGGGCTGCTCCCTTAATTAGTCAGTGGGTGAACAAAATGGAGCATTCAAAGGAAACCAGTCAGAAAGGCTGGAAGATCTTGAACTACGGATAGCCAACTTCAATCTTCAAGTCCTCCATGTTTTAGATGGATTCCTGTGTCAAATACTGAATTACAGACTGAATTACCTGATAAAAGTCATGAGTGATTGAAGTGTACGCTGAATCTGTGTCCACAGGTACGTGGTTCTGCCCAGGGCTGTCTGTTTTGAATCTGGGCTGAACTACACGATCCGCCTCAGTCTGCCGCTCTACTCGGCCCTCAGTGAAGTCCATTCTCCTTACACGCTCATTGACTCGGTGAGGAAACTGTTCAGTTTCTCATTTCTGACCCTCTTCCACTCAAAGAACCCACGAGGTCGTAGTTCACCAACTGAGTCATTTAAACTTTTTATTCAGAGTTTGTCAGTGGTCCATGTTGTGCTAACTGGACTGAGACTGCAGTCTGGACCTCCAGCTCAGTGTTTTTCTCTCCGTCCCTCAGATCGTGTTGATGCCGCACTGCAAGAACCTGGAAATATTCACCTCTTCTGTGGGAGGGGACTCTAATGCTTGGGAAACCTTTCAGCGTTATCGATGTCTGGAGAACAGCCAGAGTGTCATTAAAACCCCGATGACTGACATCTGCAGCAACTTCATCTTCAGCATCTCTGCCCTGTTGCACCAGGGAGCTAAAGGTACCGCAGCCCACAGGCTCAGCACCCTGAGTGCGGCGCAGCGATGATGGAGCTAAGGTAGTTCTTGCTCTCTGAGGAATGCCTCTGCTTAACCCCAGACTCTGACCTTTGACCCAGCCCAATCAGGCCGTAGGCAGAAATTCCCGTCAGGGTTTGATTTCAGAGGGGATTATTTCAGTCAGTAAAAACCAGGAAGAGTTGCATGAAAACATTATCAACAACAAAAAGCTGTAAAAAAAAAAATTTGCAAACACAAAATCCTAGCATACATTTTTGGTCAAGTTTCTATTGCAAATAACTTAGTACACTTGAAATAAGATAAAACTAACCTGCACATTACTTTTCAGTGAGATAGAAGAGCTGGCTTTAAGTTGAAGATTCCTTAATATTGATGAAAAAGCTCAAGCTATAAGTAAAACAATCATCCAGTGGAATAAGACAATTTTTATGATAATATTGGAAAATATGTCTCGCTGCAATGGCAGATTAGTTTACTTACAACCAGTACTTTTTCAGCAATATTAAGAAGTTATTGAGTTAAAACAAGCTCCTACATTTTATTTGTAGTCAGTTTTGCCTTTTTTCAAGTGCATTTAAGATATTTGCACTAGAAACAAAAAAAAAAATAGTTTTTGCAGTGAAGAAAAACTTCAGAGACTTTTATTGTCCAAAATATAAAGATGTGACCGATTCTATTAACAATGTTTCTGCTTTCCTCCCTCTTTACATGCATCTGTTTTCATCACGTCTTGTTCTCTCTGCCTCCCTCACAGCTGCTTTAACTGTGACCTGTTGCCTTTGCTGATCCCTAAATGCCTCTCATCAGCGCTCAGCCTCCAGCTTCTCTTCCTCAGCAAGACTCGACTTGCTTCTTCTTTGAATTCCCCTGAGCTTGTAAATTCTTCATGTCTCTTCCAGGATGTGCAGATTTAGAGTTTTGAATTGTCCCTTGTGTTGGACTCTCATTCTCCAGAATGCCAGTGTGACCCCCAGGGCTCCCTCAGCACAGTGTGTGACCCCAGCGGGGGCCAGTGTCAGTGTCGACCCAACGTGGCGGGCAGGAACTGTGACAGATGCGCTCCGGCCACGTTTCAGTTCGGACCGAGCGGCTGCAAAGGTCAGACACCTTTTCGTGAATAAACAGCCTGTCAGATACGGATCAACAATGCGATAATCAATAAGTACAGTAAAAGGTGCAGCAGCTGATATATTGTATGGATAGTTTCACACTTTTATGCTGCTAAAACAAAATGTTACCAATTATTTTTGGTCTAGTTTCTACTGCAAATATCTTAGTACACTTGAATTAAGACTAAACTAACCTACACATTACTTTTCAGTAAGATATAGGAGTTTGTTTCAATTCAATAATTACTTAATATTGATGAAGCAGTGCTATTTGTACTGGCAGATTAATTCACTTTTTATTTGGGGAAAAATGTCTTGTTATACGTGAAATAGTTTCCAGTGGAACTAGTACTTTTTTTAAAATTTGTTTTAAGGAATTATTGACTTAAACAAGCTCCTATATATTGCTTGAAAAGTTACTTGCAAGTTAGTTTGGTCTTAATTCGTACATAATACAATATGTCTTAACATATTGTATTAATATGTTAGTACAAGATGTAATAGCATATTAGTAAATATAAGAGTTTGCTCAAAGTTGATGATTCCTGTTGCTGAAAATAGGAAGTAATTGCAAGTAACTTTTTAGTAGTATAAATGTTAGTACACTAGTATATTAGTGACATATGTATTGCTAACATACACTAGGCCAAACATAATGCCAGACCAATTATTTTGGGTGTAGCAGTGGAAACTAGACCAAAACTAATTGGTGACATTTGTGTTTTTGCAGTGTGGATGGAGTTCCTGATGTTGTTCTGTGTTTTCCAGAGTGTGCATGCGACCCTCAGGGCTCCCTGGGTCCGATCTGTGATCACCTGAGCGGTCAGTGCGTCTGTGTAGCCGGCGCCTACGGCCGGCAGTGCGACCGCTGTCTGCCGGGTCACTGGGGCTTCCCGACCTGCCGACCTTGCTCCTGTAACGGACACACGGACACCTGCGAGCCGCCACCGGCCGCTGCACTGCCTGCAGGGATCACACCACCGGACACAGCTGCGAAAGGTGCGCCCAGGTGGCCGGCAGGGACAGGATCTGTTCTCAGATCAGTTCCATCTGACCTCACAGATTCTCTCCCACCCGTTCAGGTGTCTGGATGGTTACTATGGCGACCCAGTTCTGGGCTCAGGTGACCACTGTCGCCCATGTTTGTGTCCTGACGGCCCAAACAGTTTGCGGCAGTTTGCGGGAAGTTGTTACCGTAGCGACGTCTCAGAGCAGGTTGTGTGTGTTTGCAACCCAGGATTCAAAGGTGGGAAATTTATTCACTCTGACCTTGAGACAGAACAAACAAACAGAACTTAAAACTTTCTCTCAGTTTGTCCAAATCTCAGGGAAATCCAAACTGAATATTTTTGCATGTGTCTCTTAATTTTGTGCCTCACATGTGCTCTTCTAAACGCGAATCTACAAATGTTGTGCGAAAACTAAATTCTTTCTGTACTTTTTAAAGAAATACATTTTAATTTTAATATACAAATGCCATTAATCACTACAATCATCACCACACAATCTAAATAATTCATGAATTCTTTGAATTGTAAGCCCTTAAATACCAGCTCTGCCAATAAGACTAAAACAATGTTTGCTTTGTTTTTGAAGGGGTCTTGGTTAATTAGTTTATAAAATTGATCTGAGCTCGTTTTTATTACAAAAAAATGCATCACCTGTTTCCCTTGAAAACATATCCACTCTTGAAGATTCCCACAGAAATAAATAGAAAAAGATATTTCTGATCTTTTTTTTTTCTTGGATACCATTTCCCATTTTTTATAAATTTGAATTTGGAAGTTTAAAAAAAATTGTTCCAACATTGCTACTGATTATTAACTTAAGTTATGCAATGTATTTGCTCACTTTTGTAGAAATATTTTTTATTATTATTATTATTACTGAATATTTTTTGTACCCAGTCATATAAAAGTTATTTTAAAATGGATTTTGCCACCTACGGCGTTCATGCGAATGAAGCATATGTTCATCTAGTTAAAAACAACAATACATTAAAATTTGATAGCATGCCAAAACTTAAGTGTTGGCCACAGTCACAAAGAGGATCAGGGAACCAACCCTCGCCAGTTCATGCTACAACACAGATTGTCAACACTGATTTTCTGGCTGCAGCTTGAAAGCATCACAGTGCATCTGTGAGAGACCTGTGTTTATTTGTGGCCTGGGTCAGTTCATCACACACCACAAGCATCCACTGAGATCCAGGAGGTTCATAAACATCCTCCCAGTCTGACCAGCAACTGCTTCCAGACCGGGCAGGGAGTCACGTGACCACTGGGTGAGTTTTTCAGGATGAAGTCAAAAGTCTGGCTGCAGAACCTCAGATTGGTCACAAGAACTTTAATACGTGTGTGTCCGTTGCTCCTCTCCTCTCTGTTTTATATGTGCAGTTCATGCATAACTTTCTAGCAGGTCCGTTAATCCTTGTGTTACAGAGGAGGGACCCACTCTGAGCACCAGATGTTCCTCAGAGGATCGTTTTATGATCCTGACTTATGGTCCCTGCACACATGAAAAGCTTTGAGGAGACGCTGCTCTGTTATTCAGTCTGATGGAAACTCTGAGGGCGGGGGATGTGTTGAGACGTCAGGTCTGTTATTAAAGCAGGAAATAAGATGTTCAGGGAGAAATCAGCTGCTGACAGACGCTTGAATCACCAACTTTCTTTGTTTCCATCTGACAGCAGAAACATGGGAATTAAATGTCTGCATGTCT
Source organism: Phalloptychus januarius (assembly GCA_902982915.1). NCBI lineage: Eukaryota > Metazoa > Chordata > Actinopteri > Cyprinodontiformes > Poeciliidae > Phalloptychus > Phalloptychus januarius. Next base: position 12,826,771 of record CADWAE010000471.1, on the reverse strand, counting down.
GACCTAATGTCATCGCTTCTAGCAGGTTGCTTTGATGAAGGACTTTCCTGTAAAGTTGACCAGAATAATATTGATAATCTCTACCATCAAATACAACCGAAACCAGATGTTTACATACTCTTCTCTTATCTCCCGTGTACTAAGACATTTCTCTAGAAATAAACAAAAAACACTTGGTAATATTTTGTGTTTTTGCTGTGTGAGATAATAATAATAATAGGTATTGTACACACATTACCTTTTAGTTTTAGTTTTTATCTCTTGACACATGAAATAAAAACTAAAACATCTGCACAAGGAAGCAGCTGTTTGTCAATGGGTGTTTCTCCATTTAACACAAATCTCAAAGCCATGACGACATCGTCTGCGCTTTCATAAACTAAACGGGCACAGAGTTATTCGACTGAATATAACATTAAGTTCAGAAGGGGATGGTGATATATTTTGAGAAGCTTGTGGAAGAATCCCAACCGAGTTTGAAAAATTGAATGGGGATTTTAGCAAATAGAAATAAATGTGGTCATTCTGATTGATTGACCTAGAAGAGGAGAAGTTAAGACTGGAGATGAATGACTATCTGTGTCTTTTTCTACAGTAACTTGTTTCCCTGTTTGAAAGTAAACAAGCTTTATTTTTCCAAGAGAAAACGGCAACAGGAGAAGGAGGATTTTCTTGGACGAACGGGGTCCAAAGTTCAGACTAGGGGCCATTTTTGGCCCTTGAAAGGATTTATTTTCTTAAAATGGGTTCAATAATGTAATACAAAAATTAGATTCATTGTTTCATTATCCAAGACAACAAAATCCTAAAAAGTTAAGACTCCGCAGAGATCAAGGAAGCTGATGATCTGGTTGTTAACCGAACCTCCTGTCCTCTGCAGGTGCTCGCTGTGATCAGTGCTCACCTGGTTACTATGGAAACCCTGAAGAGGCAGGAGGCCAGTGTCTCCCGTGCCGGTGCAACAACAACATCGACATGCTGGACCCAGATTCCTGTGACGCCAGATCCGGCGAGTGTCTGCGCTGCCTGTACCACAGCGAGGGTCCGTCCTGCCAGAACTGCAAACTGGGTCACTACGGCAACGCCTTGGTTCAGGACTGTAGGAGTGAGTTAAAGTGAAAATGTCCTCCACACCTCACAACACAGAGAAACCAGAACTAATGAAAACCAAAAGGTAACCAGTAGAAAATCCAGCATAGGCTGGATAAACATGAAAAATATTAAATGCATAATGTGAAATAAAACTTTTGTTGCTGCTATATTTTGTAAAATTAAAATTGCAAACATTCAGATAAGATTTTTTTTTTTTTAGGAAACAAAAAAAAAGTTTTCCTTTTTTAAACTTTTTTTTCCTAAAGAAAGTTTAGGAAAAAAAATGTTTCCCTAAACTTTCCGAAAGCTTTCAGAAAACTTTCTGAGGCTTTCTGACCTCAGAAAGTCAAGAAGTGAAATTAAAAAATCAAAGTAGAAAAAAATTCAACTTAAAAGTTTAAAATTCAGCTGAAACTTTATCTGCTGATAAACTGTCCATAAACTGATAAACTGTTTTGTGATGACAGAATGTGTCTGTAATCAGTTGGGCAGCGACGAGTCCAGCTGTCAGTCCTCCACCGGCTGCCACTGCGACCGCAGCAGCGGCCAGTGCCATTGCAGACCCAACGTGATTGGTCAACACTGTGACCGCTGTGCACCCGACACCTGGAACATGGCCAGCGGCGCCGGCTGTCAGAGCTGCGACTGCAACCCAGAGCACTCGTACGGGACGACCTGTAACGAGGTGAAGAGCTTTCCAGATGTCTTTATCTGCTTTTCTGTTTCACTGAGGAACATTCAGACTGAAACTTTGCTCTCGGTTGTCAGACTTTATTTAAGCCTCAAATATTTCCATCAACTCGTCCTGAGGGTCAGTTTGTTAACTTCTGGGGTTCAACGAACTTTTATCACATTTACAGAAGTGTCTCTTAGCACAAATGGCTTCTGCTTGATGAAGTGACCAGATATTAACTGTTTATTTCCCTCAGATCAGCGGTCAGTGCTCCTGCCATCCTGGCTTTGGAGGAAAAACTTGTAACGAGTGCCGAGAGCTGTTCTGGGGAGACCCTGAACTCCAGTGTCATGGTGAGTTTCACTGGAAATAGATCAGTCTGGCTTTTAAAAGTCTGTTTCTAGAAAATCTAGTTTTATACTTCCTGTGCTGCAGAATTTCTAAGTTGTTTCTTTTCTTTCCTTTTCTCTTCTTCTCTTTTTATTTTATTTTATTTAAGTTAAAAAGGAGTTTGCATGTGAGTGAAATAAGTGCAACCGGAAACCGAGTTCAGACTCTCTTAGATTAATTATGCTGTCATGTCGCACAGTTCAGTCAATTTAATATTTGCAGATAATCTTTTAGGTTTCCTGTGAACATCTAAATGACCAGAGGAGACATGAGAGGAAGTGGTGAAACCGATTCTTACATTTTTGGAGAGAAATAAATGCTGTTTTTTGAAATCTAGAATGAAAACAGCCATAAGAGTCATGGATGAGCCCTAAAAGATAGAAATACATTCAGATCCCACTGCTACGACAGCAATGGTGTGGCAAAAGAAGAACGTATAGCGACTCTCCAGACTGTGGTCTGATAAACATCTGCAGAGAGTCCTGAAGATTGAAGCTGCAACCAAAAAACAGACATGATTTAGAGTTTCTCTGAGAAGGACTGGATTAAAATCCTTTAATGACACACAGACCAATTATGAAGTCTTATGTAATGGATTTTTTCCTGAATTGAATTATTGTTAATATTTTGTGTGTGCATTAAAATTAATCTAAAACCAGAAAGGGGTCAAATACCTATATCCCCAACTGTGTTCTTCAAGAGCTTTTCCCCCAAAAATCCAAAACCAGGAATCCAGAGTTCAGACACATTTCTAATTGCCTGTAGAGAAAAACAACAAAAAAAAAAACCCAAACTACTTCGTGGGAATGTCTGTGCTCAAAAGAACCTCTCTGCTGCAGTCGGATTAAATCCAGATGTTCAACGAGCTTCAAATATTTTTGCTCCATGTAAACAAGACCAGATTGATCAGGACTGCCACAATACTCAAAATGCACAAAGAGGCCAAATCAGTCCCTCACACAAAAGAGTCGATGCTGAAAGTGAAAATGTTCTTTAAGATGTAAGGATGAAAAGGAAGAATTAGAAGCATGAAGATAGCTGCAGCGGGAAGACACAAGTGTTGCAGGGAAATATCATTAAAAATGCGCATAAAATCTAGACTTTGTGAGAGTCAGCAGTACTTTTTGGGTCTTTAGTTTTCAATTGAAGTTTGGAGTAGAAAAATCCCAGTTTGTTAGTTTCTAGATCTCATAGCAGCTCTTTCTTAATTTGAACCTGATGCAGAAAAACCAATCATTGGGTTGGGGCGAAACATGGCACACTTGTGATTTAATAATTAGGGTGTGGTCACACAGTGCTGTGGGATGACATCCCATTCGTAAGATGGTGTTGTTGCATTGGTCACTCCGGGAAAAACGGCACACCCAAACTCAAACTACTGCAGCCCTTTTTCAGACCTGTTTGTTTCTATTTTGTTTCATTAAAATGTCAATTGTTTAATTCATTGCTGACATTAAGAAGAGAAAAATAGACAAAGTTTTCCATTCGTAATTGACTCTTGCGTATAACCACCTTGGGGAACCACGGAGCCATACTTCCGGTGTTGCTCAAGTTGCTCAGGTTTTTCTTCTTCTTTTAACTTTGAAGTGGGTGAAGTTGTGTGAGAAACTGGTGGATCTCAGCTTTTCAGAATAAAGTCGTGGCCGTTTGTCTCCTCAGCATGCGAGTGCGACCCTCGCGGAACCTTGGAGCCGCAGTGTAACAAAGTCAGTGGCCACTGCGTCTGCCTGGAGGGCGTGGCCGGGCCTCGCTGCGATGTCTGTGCCCGTGGCTTCCACGGGACCTTCCCAGACTGCCATCGGTGCCACCAGTGTTTCTCAGAGTGGGACAACGTCATTGGTCAGCTGACCAATCAGACACACCGACTGGTCAACAAAGTCAACTCCATTAAAGCCAGTGGAATCAGTGGACCGTACAGGAAGTCTATAGAGAGCATGGAGAGAAGTGCTGCAGACATCCAGAGCATCTTACACCAAGATCCGGCCTCACAACCTCTGACTGAGGTCCAAAACCTGCTGCAACAGGCCAGGTAGGTCAGACATGACCTGATGTGAAAATGTCCTAGCTGGATGTGGACTCTGATCTCCGCTTGTGTCTCAGTGACCTGATGGCAGCGTTGAGCCAGACCATGAACAACACCGAGGAGACTCTGGATCTGGTGGCTGAGCAGGACTCTGGCATTAAAACTCAACTGGACTCTGTGACGTCGGATGCTCAGAAACTGGAGCGAACGGTCCAGGAGCTGCTGGACCAAGTGGAGTTCATCAAGAACTCCAACATCAGAGGTAAAGACTTGTGGCTCAAAGCTTGTAGAGAGCTGTTGAACACGAACCTTTCAAAATTAAAGCACTAAAACCTACGAGACATAGAGGGTAACCTGTTTGGCAATCAGAACTGGGTAAATTAAATAACTTTAAATGCTGTCATTCCCTGATTCACAGGTTTTTGCAACATTAAATGATATTCAGACTGGATGAGATCCATGTGCTGTGTCTCCCCCTGCTGGTCAATCACTGAGCTGACTACATTTCAGAAAATTAGTTGTGTGTTTTCTGAGGTTGGTTTCTCACTGAAGAAGCAACCAATTCAGCTGACATGAGGGAATGGCATTTCAGACCTAATTTATTCTTTATGATCATCATAATTTGTACCTACAGCCCCTCAGTATGGATCAGTTACTTTGTTATAAGCATGAAGATGATGATCCTTTCAGATCTACACAATATAAAATCTTTTTGTTACCAGGGGCAACAGACAGCGTCACCAAGTACTTCCTGCAGTCTCAAGCAGCCGAGGCGCGAGCAAATGCCTCAACCATCGACGCTGGAAGCTCAGTTGAATCGTCTGCTGCCCTACGGCAACTCACAGAAGACAAAATGAACCAAACCAGGAAGGAGTTTCTGGAGAGACAGTCTGAGCATGCTCAGAAGCTGGACAACCTGGCTGGAGAGATGGAGACTTTGGACCTATCAATGATCAGCTATAAGGTAAAGCATCAGCAGATTGTAGAGTCTGATATATGTGTTTCAAATAAAAGCAGTGTTTTTTTTTTAAGTTAAAGTCTTACAATATTGTCTTCTTATATCTTAACAAATGCACTGGAAAAACAATGCTATTTGGTTTACAGGAAAAACATAAGGAAAGATAAATCAAATGAGTTACAGAAAGAATAATAAGTTGTTTAAAACAAATAAATGTCTTGCAAACTCAACATTTAGAGTTTTAACTGCAAAAATGTTTGAATATTTCCTTTAATGTGAACCACTGAGCTGACTTTACGTTGCATAAGAATGGTTTAAGTCCTGGTTACAATATGTTGCATGGAATCGATCCAACTCCTGGAAGTCCAGGAATATCATGTTCCACAGAGCTTCTGCATTTGTCTTATTTTGCTGTAGCAACAAAATGTGTTAAATCCCCTCCCAACTTCAGTTTTCTATTGGTTTGAGGCCTGTAAGATTGTACATAGACAACCAGTACAATCTTGAACAGCATCTTCAATCAAGATGCAGTTTTTTTATTGGAGTTTTTAGGGTTCTCGCCTTAATGAAACGCCCATTTCAAGGATATTTTTTTCCAGCATGATTTCTTCAGACTGGTCAAACCTTACAATCCTACTGCTCATTTCTGTATTTTATTCAGAAAGTCCTTTAACATTTTATTGTTTTGTTTTATGTCCTGGGTTTTGCAGACCTGTGGCAGTCCATCATCTGGCCAAGACTCCTGCTGGTCTTCGCCCTGCGGAGGTCTGGGCTGTGTAGACCCTGAAGGTAAGCCCAAGTGTGGAGGAGAAGGATGTGATGGTGCAGTGACAGCAGCCAACAGCATCCTCATGAAGACTCAAGAGGCCGAACAGGAAATCATCAGTGCCATGGCAGAAGTGGAGAAGCTCTCTAAGATGGTAGGTCTCTGGAGTCCTGGTTTGTGGTCTGAGCTGAACCGTGAGGACTGTTTTCAGCTGTAGTCTCTCCTCAGGTGTCGGAGGTGAAAATGCAGGCCGATGAGGCGAAGCTCAGCGCCCAGAATGTCCTGATGAAGACCAACAGAACTAAACACAAGGTTGACCAGAGCAACGAGGAGCTGCGAAAATTGATCAAACAGATCAAACATTTCCTCACAAGTATGTTTCCCCTTCTTCCTGGTATTCCAGGTATTCCTGGTGTTCAAAGTCATCCCTTGCACCATCATTTCAGGCAAACAAGATACTTGGACACAAAAATAAAAAAAACTTCAGTCGAATATACACTCTTGTGACCTTTTCAGAGGACGCTGCAGACCTGGAGAGCATCGAAATGGTGGCAAATGAAGTTCTGGCCATGCAGATGCCGACCACACCAGCTCAGCTGCAGAACCTAACAGATGAGATCCGACAGAAGGTGGGAGAGCTGGGACACGTGGAGGCAATCTTACAGCAGAGCGCCGACGACATTCAGAGGGCAGAGACGCTGCTGGACCAGGCCCGCCAAGCCAGGTGACACTTTAAAGGTCTTTCATAGAACTTGGTGGAAACACAACAGGATGTACAGTACATGGTGTATTTGTTTCATATAGACATTAAAGAGACTTTTCCGTTGCTGTTTAGTAAGCAGGCAACAGATACGAAGGACTCTGCAGAGAAAATGAAACAAGCTCTGGAAGAAGCTCAGAGAGCCCACACAGCTGCCAGCAGTGCCATCCAGCAGGCCACCTCTGACATTCAGACCACCACCAAGCTGCTCTCCTCCGTCAGTCGCAGCTGCCATCAATATTCGCCTAATTGTACCTTGAAGTCAGATCTCATTAAAGAAGCGCATATTGTGTTTTCAGGTGGAGACAGAGACGGCAGATGCAGAGTCAAAGCTGAACAACGCCACCCAGAGGCTGCAGAGGCTCGAGCAGGATGTGAAGCTGCTCGCCGATAAATCCGCAAACGCTACCCAGAGAACCAAGCTGGCCAATCAGGAAGCTGCAGCCATCGGAAAGATTGCAAAGGAGGTCAAAAAGGTGGGCTCACCCGTCTAATAGTTTAGTCTTTTCTGTAATTCTGCCTCTGTTGTTCTGATGTCCTTGTGCATGTTTTAGGACTTGGAGTCGGAGGTGAAGCAAAAGTACAGCACAGTGAAACAGCTGATAGATCAGAAAGCGGGGGGCATGGCCGACGCTAAGAAGAGGGCGGAGTCACTGCAGAACCAGGCCAAACAGCTGCTGCTGCAGGCCAGCGACAAGTTGCAGCTGCTGAAAGGTGATTTTACAAAATGATATGAAAAAAATTATCCAGCACACCACTGAGACAATATATTTCAATATACCTTGCCAATGTGTTATATTTTATTACTAAAAGGGGAAAAAAACTGGTTTTGCCAAATGTTCGCTAGAATACAAAAGTGGTGTCATCTGCAAAGAGAAGTGGGGGGAAAAAATTATTGAGATATAAAATGAAAGGTTTTGGTTCAATGATGATAAACTGGGATAGTCCACAGTTTATATGATATAAGTCAGGTCTAACATTTTGTTTTTCTAATTAACTGGAGTGCATTCATGTATCAGCCCTCTAATAACATATTTACTGAAAACCTTTCCAGCAAAATACTGTCATCAATGGTATTAAAAGCTTTTTTTTAAATCTATAAATATATTTATAGAATAATATCTATTCCAGCGGGTTTTTCTGGAGGAGGTGGAATGATTATTGCAAAATCTAAATTGATTTCTACATAAAACGTTACATTTGTTGATAATCTGTCTAATCAGGCAACAAATAATTCCTCTAATTTTAAAAAACGGAGAGCATAAAGACATGCGTCACTAATTTGAGAAAATATTTTTTACTATTTGTATTAAGTTAAATATATTTGGCTACTTTAAAGCCAAATTATTTGGCTACTTCAGGAAATCTTTCAGTTGAAAATGATAAATTATAAGCATGTGCAAATTTTTTTTTTTTTTTTAACCAAATGAATTATTGATTTCTCTCATCTCTTGGTTTTAAGGGATTTTATTTCTTCATTTTGTATTTTTGGAAAGAAATATGAGATTATTCCCAATATTTTTAATCAATCTTTGTTTTGGAGATATTTGGTGCAAGTCCTGAACCAACATGTACAAGAAAGATTAAATGCATCTACTATTCTCTTTTTCTCTAAAATGTCAGCGCTATCTTTAACAAAATAATTTGTAAAGCGTGTTCTTCCTTTATCATTACGTCCTGACATTCAATCCTTTGAGTCCAGTAATGCTGCTTATTTATTTTCCATTTATTTTCTTGGCTTATCATTTATTTAAGAGTTGCCCAGAAAACACAACAGATGTCTGACTGAAATAAAAATTTCTTGTTTCAGATCTGGAAAAGTCGTACGATGACAATCAGCGAACGCTCGAGTTGAAAGCTGAACAGCTGGTTGAGATGGAGGCAGCAGTGAAGAAGCTGCTGCAGGAAATCAGCCATAAGGTCACCCTCTACAGCACTTGCTCGTTTTAGACTCATCATCCTGACCCCACTTAAAAAAAGCATATCCACCTTTTTATTACTTCAAATCTGTTTTATTTGCCTCTGATTCGTTTTCGGGGGAAGCCAACAGCAAGAAAGTTGGTGTTCCATGTTTCTTCAGAAAAGACCAAAGATATTAAGAGTTTTTAATTTTAAAAAAATTTGTTTTTGCTTACTATTCTATATTTGATATTTTAGTTCATTTTAGGATTGTTCCCAAACATATTGACTTTAATATGAATTCCATTGTGAGGCAAATAATATTTTTCTAAAGCTATTTTCTCCAATTTTAATGGACTGATTTCATTAACTTTGACTGAATGAATCAGTGGAAGAGAATAACTTCTCAAAACAATAACTTCTGAATGTTTTAACCATCTGACTGCAACCTGTTCTGTTACAGTTGCTCTGTTTTATCAAATCATATCTTTAAAACCCAAAATAATTGTAATAAAATGTTTTAAATAAGTTAAAAAAAATCATTGTGATGCAGTTGTTCATTGAAGCTTTTTTACAGTGGGTTATTGGCAGAGCAGAGGTAAGATCCTATTGAAGAGATTTGCTACTCAGATACAGACGCTAAAGTACATTTTGCCCCTCGTGTGTTTATCTATTTGCATATTTCTGGGTGTAACAGAATTTGCTATAATACATTCATATATTTTGTAATTTATCTGATTTGTTATTTATTTATTCCTAAACATTTTAAGTTAAAATAAATTCACCTTTAAAAAGAAAAGAGGCTTAAGCAGGAGCCGTGACTGAGAAAACATTATGTTTATGCTGGTCATTCTTGTCTCTTGTCCCTCTAATATTGAGCAGCAGAATCATATCATCAGAAGAATTTACTCAGTTCCTGACAAGAGAAAAGTAAAGATATTCTCTATTGTATCTCAATATAATTATGAAAATGGAATAAAAATAGTTTTAGGTGTATTGGTCAAATATGTAATATTCGTCAAATACAAAAAAAGCATAGTATAATAGTGATTACGTGGTCTTCTAGATTTCATTTATTTGTAGTATTTGCTATATTAAAATGAAAACAAAATGTATTTTGGCATAACGTATGTCATAAAACATGGTGTTAAAAATGATTAAATACTGTGAACACGTAATCAAAGTTTAAAGTTCTTTATTTGGTTTTTTTAATTAACTGTATCAGCCCTCTAATAACATATTTACTGAACTTTTCCAGCAAAACACTGTCATTAATGGTATCAAAAGATTTTCTTAAGTCTATAGAATGTAGAAATTTTATACTGATCAGAAATAATTATGATCAGTATATATATTTTTTTTTTAAACAACATAAAATTTGTGGTTTAATGTCAAGACTGATGAAAACACTCGAAGCAAAAACAGTAAGAAAAATGACACGGGTCTTGCTTTTTAGAATATATTTATCAAAATCCTCCACGATAAGCAGTTAAATGCTTAATCAAACTATTTTCATCTCAATCATCTGATTTCAGAGAATGTTTTCTTTTAAACTCAGAGGCGGCTGGAAAAAGGCTCTACAGCGGCCACGAACCGAGCCTGCTGTTCTGTCTCCCTCCTTTTACTGACATCTACCGAATATTTACCATCTGAGGTGGAGGTTTGGTGCATCAGAAATAATCACAGACGGCTTGAGTTACTAATCTGCGTCGAAAAGCGTGGGGGAAGCATATCGCTGCCATCTTGGTCAGGAGGAGAACGATTAGCTTCCAGGCAGAGGGACGTTGCTGGAGCGGAAAACGGACCTGTGGAGAAACAAACATGGACCTCGATCTCTTGTGTGCCAAGAAACACTGTGGACCAAATAGAAGAGGTGAGAAAGTATTTTTCACAAAATTTATAGACTGTAAAACTTGCCAAAATGAATTCAAAAAAACGTCTAAAATAGCGTCTTATAAAATAATAATTTAAAACAGTCACTGGAGAGAGTTAGCTAGCTAGCTAGAATCTAGCTAATCAGCTCGCTAGCTAAGCGAACTTTGAAAGGCTTGATTTAAAATAAGTTAAATAGTGAAGTAAATATTTGAATAGGGACGATATTTAATTTACGTTTACACTTTTAATAAATTGAGGTAAGTTTCAGTGTTAATGATTTAGGTGTGACAGACCTATGTTGAAAATAAAGTCTAACCTTGCACTAATAGCTTGAGCGTTTCCTTGGAAACTGTTTGTATTCAGATATGGCGTAAATAAAGAATGTAATTTATGCATTTTGACATAGTTTCATTATAGTAGACAAATATTTTTTCTGAAATTGTATTCATGACGTAGCTACCATTTATACATTTATAAAAAGTGGAAAAAATTACGTTCAAATTCAAAAATACTTTATTAATCCCAAAGGCGAAATTAAATGTTGTTGTAGCTCATTAATTCAGATTCTTCAAAGAATGATTGAACAGGTTCATGGGCGTTGGCAGAAAAGACCTCTTGTAGCACAATAATAATATGTACTTAACAGGAAAACATCTTTTAATCCGCCATCTTTAAACCTAAACACAAAAATAAAAAAACAACAACTGCTGCTGATGTCACTGAGGACAGCCAATAGCAACACAGTATTGTATCACAACGAATAAGAAGAAACCTCTGGCTGAAGATGCTCTGTTTTCTCCAGGAAACTTTGGAAGTTCGAATGATACAAGATTGGAAACCATTTATAAGTCTGTCAAAAGTCAGAACATCTTTGTATTATTTATGCATTTATTTATTTATTTGTTGTCTTCACCAGCTGCTCTGCACGCTCTGAGAAGGAAGAGATGGTATGAGAAACATCAGCGGTATGTTGACCATGCTGTTAAGGCCACAAGATCTGCTTCCAAAAACAAGTAAGAAGAAAAACATTGGTTGAATGAAATCAGAATAAATTCCAAGGAACTTAGGTTTTCAACATTGAGTTCAGGTGTGTGTACATCATTGTCCATGTACAGATACGCTTGAAACCACGTTGAGAAGAGAGTGGAAAGTTACTGTCAATTACAAAAATATTCCTGTCACTCTTGGGTGTTGAATGTTAATTTAATCTTGACATAGACAAACAAATGTTGTTGTCACTCAGTTTTTAAAACGTACACATTGAGCAAAATGTTGTTGCAAGGCTCCAATAATAATAAAATAAAATAATCAATAATAATAAAATAAAATAATCAATAATAAAAAGTGTCAATATAAATAGAAACGATAATCTCACTTTTAAAAATGCACTACCATTTCTTGCGTCCTATTGGTTTTTTTTATATCTTAGAATAAGCCAAACTCGATTCAGTTCAATTCAAATACACTTATTACTTACAAGGAGAAATTAAATGAAGGATACATAGATTCATGTATACCCATGTAAAATGTATGATTATTTTTGTTACTATGACTGTGTTTTTTTATTATGATGAATACGGTAATTGGAACCTGACATTATGACTTGGACTGTTATGTTTTTTAATGCGTTTGCAGGGAAATGACTGAAGTGAACAACATGATAAAGGGTATCAAACTGGAAGATGATATGACTGAGGTGTCAGGCAATCTCTACAAGTCTCTAGACCAGGAGGTGGAGCAGGTCGAATTTGTTGAGGTATTTTAGGAGAACTTGTAGTTTTTTGGAAATTCGAGTAGTTAGAAGGGATTTTCCGCATTGTGGCATCTCTTGGGGTGTGTTTATTTATGCTGAGCAGTGTTTTGTGAGTTACTCTGTAAAAAACAACTTTACAGTACAGTTTAAAAGTCCTTTTCTTTATATCTGCTTTCAGCGACTCTTATGTTTGTATAGAGGTGCTTTCTTGCACCTCTATACAATGTTTTCTAGATGGGATTAAAAGTTTTCTTTTGGATTTCAGCTGCTTTTTCACTCCATTTAGTCGTGTACCTTCACTATACGCAGCCCTGTTCAAGTACGACAAATGGACTAAGCATAAGTGAAAAGCAGTAAAAGTAAAAATAAACTATTGATTCACTTCAGACAGTATTTCTCCTTCTGTCCTTGAATGAAAATGTGTGTTTTCCTCTATCAGGATGAGCTGCTGGCAGAGCTGGAGAGACTTAAAAAAACTCTGGATGAGAGCCTCTTGGAGGCCAGCAGAAAAGAGGACAAAGTCCATCCTTCTCCAGTGATGTCCTCGGCTTCCCCTTCTCATCCTGGTACAAAATATTTGTGTCCATTTTTTTTTTGTTTGTTTCCTTGTGATGCAACTTGAATTCTCACATTATTGCTATTTTGTTTTACCAAAGGCGCTATGGAAGAAGACGAGGTAGAAAATGAGGTTGAGGATGGGGTTGAAGACGACGGGGCTAAAGACAAGGATGAGGATGAGGATGATGATGAAGAGGACTTGGAGTACCTTCGCCGTTGGGCGAGTGAACCCTTGTAATCCCAAAATCAGGCTCAACTGGCCGACTGTTCAAACTAAGAGGAAAGCACGGGACAGAATAAACAAACATCTGTTCATGCTGTTCTTCATGAGCTTTTTATCTTTCCCTGAATGTTTGACCAATTTTTGCCTCTTTGGTAAAGTGATTTCAAATCCTTGATCTGATGTTTTTAGAAGTATTTTAGCTTTTTAATGCACCATAATCCCAGTAACTACTTGTAAATCCTGCGCTGATGGAACTGGATGCATTAGTTGCTGCATTATAAACTTGTCAAATTGATTCTCATGTTCAGTGTTAATGCTCATCCCGTTGTCGGCTTTCTTACTCAAGACTCGTTGTTTCAGGTATTTTGTCAAAAAAAATAAAAGCCATGACTTGACGGCCATTAGAGTTTATTGCATAAGGGCACATTTCCAAATGAGGAAAATCAAATCTTTAATGAATATGTTTACCGCGATGGACTGGCGACCTGTCCAGGGTGAACCCCGCCTCTCGCCCACTGACCGCTGGAGAGGCACCAGGGATCAGGGATAATGGATGAACATGTTTAATCTGAAATTGACGCAAATGACAGTCGGACTTAGTTTTCTATTGATTATTGTGAAGGATATAAATTATTTAGCCGATTTAATATAAAATTTAGATTAAAAGTAAAATTTTTCATAGAATATGTGTGATTTATGGCAATATTCAATAAAAATATTTTTATTTCTGCTAATACTGCTACTGTCAATATTTGTATTAATAGTATAGCAATAAAAAGCAGAAGAGGTAATAATAAAGCACACGTATGTGGATTATTATGGTTTAAATTCAGTTGGATTTTAATGCTTGTTTTCTGAAGTGGGTTTAAGTTGAGGTGAAGTAAAACACTGAATTTACTAAACTGAAATAATTACAGTCTAAGAGAGATAAAGTGAAGCTGATGTAAAGTCATAATATTCATCATTTAAAATGGTGTCCTAAAAAGCCTAAGGGACTTTTTTATGTACACAGTGAGACGCCCAGCAAAAATGTTGATTTAAAGAAGATGACTGTAAGGTTTGTATGAACTGAATATGATTTATTTAAGGTTAGATATGTTGGCCAAACCTTGGAGAAACATCACTGCATTTACAGGAAACAAGGCTGTGTTTTTGTGTTCACTCCTCAACAAGATTTGCCCTTTAAATCCAGGATCTCTTAACATTACCTTAAGCGAATGCAGGGGATTAGTCCCTCACTCAGTCTGAGGCGCTGAAGGAGGCGGGAGCATGAATGCAAGCTGTGACTCTGCCTTCCTGTAGACCAGGCAACATGTGAACGTTGTGTGTGTGGACAAAGACATGTATGGACTTTTTAACAGCTGACTGAAGCCCAATGGGGTCTGGAGCGAGTCAGAGACAAGATTCAGGTAAGCAAAAAAAATATGTACACATATTACATAGACTGGAGATGCATTAAACAGCATAAGGGAAAATTAAGAGAATAATTGTTTAAAAGCCATTTATGTTTTTAAGTGTTAAGCATCAGAATTCATGATAAGCTTTAGATGTCCCACAACGATTTAAAATATCAACTTTAAAATATCAAGAAGTTGGTGATTACTGGTTGAAATTCAAAATTACTCCGTTATTGATAGAGATGGAGCATTGAGTTTTGCACGAAAACAGTTTAGCTTCAAACCTACACAAAGTTTATGTCACTCAGGATGTTTGGGACTCTTCCTTGTAGTTAATGAATAGTCTCGGCGTCGCTCCACCAGCTGCTTCTCATACGATGCGATCCGAACCGCCTCGATGCCATCTGGAATCTAGAACAATCCAATTTAACCGGGGCTGCAGAACACTGACCGCAGGTCTTAGCATAAACACGCACCGATGGAGACGTCCACGTCAGCGGGGACAGTTTGGATCACCTCTAGCTGCACTTTGGGCTGAGGACGGTCAACAGTCTGGTATTATAGCAAGTAGCAGGACATAACAAAGGAGACTTAGGCATCTTTGAAACTGTGTTTATAATTGTGCGATGATAGTAAAATAACAAGAAATACGTTCATACAGCAAAGGAAAATACCCAGAATTGATTTATCTTTCATATTAAGTTCATTTAAATAAGTAAAAACTAAACATCCCTTCAGTTAACTGATCACTGATGGTTTCAAAACATGTTTAGTGACTTTTTATACATTTCCAGACAGAAAATACATTCATCACCATGTCAGTTTTGATCTTTAGATGATTAATTTTCAACTTTTAATCAATTTTCAACTTTCTTGCTGTTGATTTGAGGTAAATTTCAGGGATTCAAAGGCCATAATTCACCGTATGCAATGCACTGATTCCTTTTGTAAGAAGATGGACTCCCAGCATGATGCAGCCACCACTGCCATTTACTTTTGATAATTAAGGAACTTTTCTATTAGTGCCTGCTAGTGTCTGGATAAACTTTCAGGCAAACATTATATGCTGCCAGTTGATTTTAGTTTTTATTTTTCTTTATTTATTAGATAATAATCAGTCTATTAAAAAGAAAAGTAGCATGTAGCACCAGTCAACGTTGTCTACCTGAGGTTATTTAATCTGACAGTTTTTATACCCGTCAGTTAGTTCAAACACTGATATTTATTTAAGCTTGACTGATGGGAACAAAAATACAAAGAAGGTGAAACACAAGGTTTTCTGAAAATTATGTGCAATAACATAATTTTATCCATTTAAAGTGTCTGCAGATGTATTTTTTGTTGTGCTAGACTGTTACAGATTTGCATATCAGAAAAGATTACCTGAGAAACAACAAAATGCTGTTTACGATGATTATTTTGTTCATTCAGAGAAAAGCTTTCCAAACCAACCTGCTCTTGTGTGAAAATCGAATTTCCCCCTAAATCTAGCAACTCGTTGCGCCACCTTTGACATGAGTGACTGCAATCCAGCGTTCCAAATAACTCGTACAGATCCTCTTACATCACTGTGGAGGATTTTTGTCCCACTCTTCACTGCAAAAGTGTTTCAATCAAACCTTCTAGGTTTTTCCAGATGGTTGCAACTTGGATCCTGCTGGGTGTTTGAACAGAAAAAGAATCCCACACACATCAAAACCAGATATTAGGCTTTTGATTATTTTCTTCTCCTTAACTGGATTAAATATTAATGGGCAGTGCTTAAAAGCTAAATCCATGCCAGGACTCTGACCAATTGAATTCTGTCAAAAAGAGCGGTAAAAACATGCCAGAGTCTTGATGAATGCTTCACAAATGATTGTCTGGCAATAAGAAGGTGATGAGTTTGAGTCCAGCTTTACATGTTGATGTCCTGAAATTAAGTTAAAGCACTTAAAATAAAATGAGAAATGTTGGACCTCCACATTTCTGATTATCCCTTCGGTAAAATGCCCAAATATCTGGGGGTGACAGTATATGGAAGTTTAAACACTGTGGGAATGTCACGCTGTGTCCCAGACTTGAATGGAATAAAATTAAAAAGAATAAAAACAAAAGAATTTGACACTGATATGACATTTCCTGAAAAGCCTCTCAACATGGAAGAAGCCATTCCTCCAGAAGCAACATAATAAAGCCAAAATATGTAATACAAATGCATTTCATGTCCCGTGGTTTAATGAAAGTGTATCTCACAAATCACTCTTGAGATTATTTTTCATTTCTACCTGGTGAGTCTGGTTGGGAATGTGCTATTTATAAATCTAAACTTTTATTCTTTTAAGTTTCAGAGAACCATGTCTCATCACAGACCAACACCGAGACCGATTCATCCAACACTTCCTGCCATGCACCTGTCATCATCATCACAGCTCCGTCACGGGAAGACATCTTTGCTGTGCCGTCCAACGTCACTATAGCTGATGCTGTGAAAGAGCGGCGGCCTGACTCCACGCCTTTCATAGTAGGGAGAAAAATCACAACCAGACAGTGATCCAAAATGTACCCTACATGAGGTAAGTACTACTTAAAAGACATTTGTTTACAATTTTAGTGAATCATCCTGGCACAGGGCAACATTTTTTTAGAATAATTATAATTATTATATAATTACATAATAATATAATTATTATATAACAATATAATTATGTTATTATATTCCTATATAATAATATAATAATTTTTGTATTATAAAAAATTATAATAATTTTTTTTCCTAAACCATAAATGCAGCGTAGTGGGAATATGAAAGGATTGACTGAGCAACCTGACTTTTAAATGGGTCAGTTTTCCATTGTTTATGTATGCAGATATACACACCTAATAAAACCATATTAGGTGATGGTTTTATTCAATTAAATAAACACATTTTTTATAAAATACTTCGATTTTTGAAAAAGCATTAAATGTCTTGATGAAGATCAAATGGGAAAATAAACTATCTTGCATGATTATGAGCTTTAGCACAGGAAATAAATACTGAAACCATTCAAAATAAATTTCACACAGAACGACTGTAAGGTTAAACAATAATTGTTTTCATCATTTAACACCAATAATAATAATTTATTGTTAAGTGATAATAATTTTTTTGTTTGTTTTTATTTTCATTTGTTAAATAAACATGAACAAAATATCTATTTGTTGGATCATGGAACTTCTGGCCTTTGTTATAAAGTAATTTAACAACTATGAGCTGCAGCTAAAGCAATGTCTTCAAAACAAAAACGTCAACAAATAATGTGCAAATACCATAACATAGGGCTCCGTAGCTTTGTACGGTTTCAATAAATAATTTGTTTTTTTTTCTGATTACAGTTTCCGTGTAGATATTTATTTTCACTCCAAAACTGACACTCATGGAAAGCATTTAAATGGCCTCAAACTCCGTGAAAGCTCCTTGTTGTCCCCCGTGTGGACACAAAATATACTTCAACGCCGCCATGCTTATTGGACGTCCTGCCTGACGTCTCTCTTCTCATCTGAGCTACAAAACCTTTTAAAAACTCAGAGAATGGACGCTGTCGGGGAGGACGAACCGGACTCGATCAAACTGAAGTCCATTAAAGACAAGAAAACCTTCACAGTGCCCCAGAATGACAGGGTGAGTGCATGAATGCTGGAAACAGTGCCGAACCTCATTCTCGACTTGGCTAATTTTAGTGAAACTGTGTATGTTTGACAGAATGGATCGCACAAGATATAATTGACAGTATTTTATGCATCTACGTAACATCTGGTAATTATCGGCATATGCTGCAACGTGTCAAAACGGTCGCATAGGGAGGAAAAAAGAAAAACCGACTCGTGAAAAGTCCAGTCCTTCAGAGCTACTCTGTATTTTCTAAGTATGCTTTTCAGTATTTATTTTTAATTCCTTTAGTTTGGAAGCTGCAGAAGTGTCAGGGAGTTTGAGAAACTCAACCGAATAGGAGAAGGAACATACGGCATTGTGTGTAAGTTTAGCCGTCACGTTAGATCGACTCAGATCGACTATATTCGACTAGTCGACGAACTGAACGGTTTCTCTTCTTTCTTCAGACCGAGCCCGTGACACCAAGTCGGATGAGATAGTAGCTTTGAAGAAGGTCCGCATGGACAACGAGAAGGATGGTGAGGACATTTTACTGCTACAAATCTAATTCAGGACATGTCTGCATCTATACCAGGGACATAATGAATGAAAATGTCACCCTAAACCCTTTTAAGTTGTACAAATACTAAGTATTTTATTTTTTTTCTGTCAGGGATTCCCATCAGCAGCCTGAGAGAGATAACACTGCTGCTGAGGTTGAGACATCCAAACATTGTGGAGCTGAAAGAGGTGGTGGTGGGCAGCCATCTGGAGAGGTACCAACCCACTAAATGTAGATATAGAACCAACTTTGTTTAAATAAATTATTTGAATGAAATGGCCTCATGCAGTGGTGGAATTAACCAGATGCTGTTTTGTATGCAAGACAAATTGGTTCTAAAATAATTCAAACAAGTGTGTGAAAATGTAGCACTGACTTGATAAATTAAACAAGAAAAGAAAAAGTATGTGCAGAAAAACTAAGTGCAAGTTTGTCTTCCAGTTTGTTTCTGGTGATGAGTTACTGTGAGCAGGATTTGGCCAGTCTGCTGGAAAACATGCAGACGCCGTTCTCTGAAGCTCAGGTACTATTTATTGTTTATTGTTATTATTTTAACAATCAGACATTCACTTCTCTACTTTGTCATTAAGCGTTCTTTTCAAACATGTTTACACCAAAAGTGCTTAGTAAAATTTACATTTATTTAAGCAACTTTTTGAAAAACTGGGTACGAATACGTACTGAAAAGTTTCGGTGTTTCTCTTCTGGTTCACCATGCATGGATACATTGCTTCACACCTCCAGACACCTCGGCTTACACTTACAAATGTTTGTATTAAAAAGGAGGGAGATGTTTTTGATATCTGATGTTATTCTGATAGGAAATTACTATTTTTTGTTGTTTTTAGAGGTTTATATAATTTATTACAAAACAAACCGGGGCTAGTGGACCAGGGGGATTGGTGGATGGTTCACTTGATTTGGGAGATTACTCCATTTAGATTAGGATTTAACTGCCGCGGTTGTAATTAACTCCATGACTACCACCACTATAGCTGCTCAGGCCTGTGGTTTAATGCGTTCTGGAAACATTCATTGCATCCTTAGAATTTCAGTGATTTAATTTCTTCAAATTCTACATTGAACATTACAGCTGCAGAATTCATCAAATGTCAATATCTGTGTGTGCAATACTACAGTGAACACATGAGCGGTTTCCTTTAGTGGATGAGATGCTAACGCTCACGGAGGGCGTCTGGAAAATGACAGATGGCTGTTAAAAATTAAATATGTTCTTGAAATCTTTCAGCCTTTTGAAGACAATCAGAAAATATCCAAAATGAAACTACTTAAAAGAGAACGGTAAAGTGAACATTTACATTTCTCAACCTTTGTTTGAGGGTATTTCCTCTCTCCTCCAGGTGAAGTGCATCATCCTTCAGCTGCTCAGAGGCTTGGAGTATCTCCATCACAGCTTCATTATACACAGGTGAGTCTTCCACAGGACTCACACAACCTGAAGCTTTCCAAAATTTACCTGATTGAACAGCTCAAATTAGTTCACAATTGGAAGGAATGTAATATATGTTCAGTTAGTTTCTTTTCCTTTTACTCTGATCAGAGAATCAGCTAACAATGGAGGAGCTGCAGAGATTCACAGGGTAATGTTTAGTGGTGCACTCCTCAATTCTGACTTTTTTATGGACTGATGGCAAGAAAAAAAGCCCAGGATTAAAGTAAAGCCAGAAGAAATCCTCCTCTGGTGTGTGCTAAAAAACAATTTGGGTTGCTTTTTGTGAACAAAACTAAACTAAATTTCCTGGCTACAACGCTACATGTTGTAGGAAACCAACTCTGCAGATCACCCTGAATACACCACACCCCAGTTACTTTGGTTTACATTCAAAATCTCTGTGGAGCGTTGGATCTGCTCGACTCGTCAAGTGCTCGAAACGCTCCACACACTTCAAATCGCGCCGCGCTAAACACTCAAAACGTGTTTGTTGTGAACGCACCATAAAGGTTAGGGACACTGGTCAGAGCTGATGGGAGAGTGGAATGAGCTAAAAATGGGTCAATCCTGAAAGAATAAAAGAAAAACAAACAGTTACAGGCAAAGAAAAAAAAACACTTGTCAAAACTAGCAGAATTTTCTTTTAAACTGCTTATTAAATAACCTAGCTTTCAGTTTCAGAACCATAGGACGCCAAGTTTAGGGGTAATAGTATCTTTTAAAGGGTCCATATGCTTATTTTTCTATTGTTCTTTTTTAGATTATCAACATATAAGCATAAAAAACATGTCTGAGGACATAAATGTTTCAGAACCAGTGAGCTGCTAACATTCTGCTGAGATAGTTTAACTGTAAGCTGTGAACTCTGAATGTAGCAGGCGATGAGTTCAGCCTGAGTCGCACTAATGACCTAACGAGGTTCAAATAGATCCACCCACGTAATGCCGAAAACTCTCGCTTTCAGCTCAACATAGCAGGCTAAGCCATTAATCTCCAAGAGACGTGAAGCTGTGTGCAAACAGTGAGCTTTAAAAAAAAACCGGAACGACTGAAGATGTGCCACAGCAAACGGAGCTGAGAGCAGCGGCCTCATTAATCTGCTTTATCTCGTTATCAGGGACCTGAAGGTGTCTAATCTGCTCATGACAGACAAAGGGTGCGTTAAGATCGGTGAGTCCGTACAGCAACATTACCACCAACACCGCTGCAGCAGCTTCTCTGCTAATCCCTGCCTCCCTTATTGTAGGATTGACCTAAGCTAAAGTTCAGATTTGATGAAAATCATCTCCAGTGTGAAATGATGTTACTTTAATAACATACTTTTATTTTAATGCTTGTTACGCCATATTTTTATCAGCTTGTCGGCATTTCTAGAATAATTCTTAGTTTTAGTGTTTCCTTGTTTCCTCTTTCTGCACATTTAATGAGTTTCTAGGAATTTTTTTGTAGATTAAATAAAAAAAACTTTCCTGTTGGCAAGTTTAGAAATAAACTTTCTGCAGCTCTGGTTGCTCATCCATCCTTCTCTTTCTCTCTTCGGTTCAGCTGATTTTGGATTGGCCAGGATGTACGGGATCCCCCAGCCGCCAATGACCCCCAGAGTGGTCACACTGTGGTGAGTGTTTCCGGAGCCTGAAGCCAGTTCACCTCATCAATAAATCCAGATCATCTGCAGAAACAGCAACAAGTTGTCCCCTTACTTCCAGACAGCTTCAAGTGAAACGTCTGGAAGTAAGAGGACAAAAACATCAGATTAACTGGTGACCGGTCGGGGATGGAGATAAAAGGAGCATCAAGGCTTAGGCCCAAATTTACTGAGGGTTCCTTGGATGTTACATAACTGGCATTTGGATAAATGTTAGATTCCCAGGATTTGTTGTTTTTATTTAGCAGCAGCTCTAATTCTCTGCGTGGAAAGCATCGCTCTGGTTCAGCTCTGGTTCAGCCCTGGCAGTAAATTCTGCCCAAAACAACCTGCTTCCTCCCGCTCACATGACAGCTAAATCTGGAACATGGCTGCACGTTTGCTTGGACGCTAAGCAGCTCGTCTGATCGCGGAACAGGATTTATACAGACAGCTGTGATTGCCTGGAGTTTTCTGTGACTCTTTGCAGAAATAATAAGAGTCGTCCATGTTGTTTCTCAGCAGCTGCGCAAACTTCAATTCATTTTAATTTAATTGAAATCAACACAAAGGTTTTCTTACTTGTAAAGCAAGATGAAAACAATACATGTTTTTTATTTTATTTTTTTTTAAATCTGAAAAGTGTGGTGTGCAATTGTGTTCAGCCTCTCCCGACTCAATAATTTACCACCTTTTGCTCCGATTATGCAAATCTTTTAGAGCATCTTTCAACGTTGAGAAGCAGAAATTTTCAGCCATCTTACTTTGGAAAGTAGCTTAAGCTGTACTTTGACTAGGCCATGTTGACATATGGACATTCTTTGATCTAAACCATCTCATTGTAGCTGGATGTTTAGGCTTGTTGCTGTGCTGCAGTGCAACCTCTGCGTTTTTAAACTGGTATTCTTCCAATTATCTCTATCAACTCTGAACGGCTTCCCTGTCCTTCCTGAAGAGAAGCGTGGTGCTTTCACTTTCCATGATGTTTGCAGGCAAATGTGAAATGCTAGTTTGTTTATTGTTTTTCATGTTGGCCAAAAAGGTTTGTGGAGAGCAGCCTGTCGAACAGATTCTTTCACATGAGAAGCAGCTCAACCAGAGGAACAAAGGGCCTTTATGGTTGTTTTTATTTCTTGTCTCATATCATCCACTTCACATCCTCATACGATGGATTGAACAGATATTTGAAATTTGGGCTTCCTTCCACTCAATCTTTCATTAATATGCATGGTTACAGTTGTCTGTGAAGAGCCAGCTTTCTTGATTAACTCGGCCTCCTTGTTGAAGATGATGTCTAAAAGTGACGGCGGTGAATAAATCGGGCATCCTTCCGTTTGATCCCTGTTGATCTGTGTGTGATGCACTGTGGAAATTCCCCCTGTGTCACTGTGCTTGTGCTGCCTCAGTGGAAACTCTTCCCGTTAATCCTCTGCAGTAATCCAGCTTCATTATCTCATTGAGGTCTGCAGTCTAACCATGTCCTCTCCTTCACGCAGGTACCGAGCTCCGGAGCTCCTCCTGGGGACGAAGACTCAAACTACAGCTCTGGACATGTGGTGAGAAATCCCAGCAGGTCTGGTCAAGTTTGCAAGTTTGATTTTCAGGGGAGCAGAAAAGGTGCTGAGGTTTTTATGCGCCACGTCGGTTCTCGAGTTGTAGAAATGTCAGCTGCTCTGACGTCACTGTAAAAGATGAAGCAGGTGATGTTTCCTTCGCAGGGCGGTGGGCTGTATCCTGGCCGAGCTGCTGGCCCACAAACCTCTGCTGCCTGGAACCTCAGAGATCCAGCAGGTGGACCTGATCGTGCAGCTGCTGGGGACCCCCAACGAGAACATCTGGCCGGTAAATCCTCCAGAGACGAACAATGCAGAAAAGAAAATCAGCCTCTAATAAAAGCGCTGCCGACTCATTCTGTTAGTGGGTGTGAAGGAGGGCGGAAGCAAAAATCCTTAGTCTTAAATTCATGTCTGAAATGAGGCCTTACGATGTCTTTTTGTTTTTAAAGTTGCCCTATCATAGATCAGTCTCAGGTCTTGCATTTTGCCTATTTAATCCCATAATCTGACTTTTCTGTCAGGCAAAAATACAGACGTCATACTCGAGTTCGTCATACTTTGAGTTCTGTGACTCGATATGGTTAGATACTGGTGTCATTTTAATGTTGTTGAATCCCTGCTTTAAATGGGCCACATTTTTATATCCAGCTGTTCTGTCCATTCAAAGCGTTTTCACATTACCAGCCACAATCCCACTCCACAGTATGCAACTCGGAGTGAAATGGACGTTAGGAGAATTTCCCCGCTCCGTGTTAATGCGCCCCCAATTCCCTCCATGTGTGTAACTGTGAGCGTTTTGAGTGTGAAAGTACGACGGCATTTTAGGTAGAGAAAACAAAGGTAAATCTCCACCAAAAAGGTCAGAAATCTCCCAGAAAAATCTTGTATATTTTTTTAAAAGATGTGAGCATTTTGAGTGCAAAAGTGTAATTGTTGCCATTTCTCTCAGGCTCCGTCTCTTGCAGTATTTTATAAAGGCGGCGTGTTTATTGCAGGGTTTCTCTCAGCTGCCGCTCATCGGTCAATACAGCCTGAGGAAGCAGCCGTACAACAACCTGAAGAACAAGTTCACCTGGCTGTCTGATGCTGGACACAGACTGCTCAACTTGCTCTTCATGTACAACCCACAGCGCAGGTAGCACACCTGGATTTACTATTATTATTATCATTACTACATCATGATGTGGATTTAAGTGTGGTTCTGTTTTCCTGACCCAGAGCGACCGCCAAAGATTGTCTGGAGAGCTCCTACTTCAAAGAGAAACCTCTGCGTGAGTTTATTATTCAACAGTTAATGAATGACCTCTGACCTCTGCTGACCCCCGCGGCCTGTTTTTTATTCCAGCCTGTGAGCCGGAGCTGATGCCGACGTTCCCGCACCATCGAAACAAGCGAGCGGTTGCTTCGGCGGAGAGTCAGCCGAAGAGGAGGAAGAGCAGCAAAGTCTGAGGAGGATGATTACTGCCCCCTGGTGGGGAGCGGCGGTGCCACACTGGGAGCGAAGTTCAGGGGGAGAAAATAAGACTGTTGACGAGTTTTAAGACCAACTTTATTAAAGTGTTGATGTGAGCAAAACAAGAAAGAGGCAAAGTGGGCTAAGTTATCAATTTTACAACATAAGATATCTCTGTTCTGTTTTGTCGTGCTTTCTTCTTCATTTTTACCTGCTTCTTAACACAAAAAGGTTCATTTCATGACATTACTGTCTGTTTAGATCCAATATTCTTAAATTCTAAATTAATTCACATTAAATTCGAACCTGGTAAAGCGTTCATGGTAATGAAAGAAAATATTTAAAACGCCTGAAACTTGTCTTTTTATTGTTTTTGTTTGTATAAAGGCCTTTGTTTTTCTTCGTTGGTGCATTCTGCCTCTATATTGTACAGTATTGCTTTAATAGGCACAATGTAAATTTATGATTAAAGTTTTACAGGTTGAAAAACTGAGATGTAATGACTGGATGAATACAAACCCGCAGGAAAACACTGGGTTGTGTTGCATATTTCAGTAAAAATGTCATCAGTGTGAACGATCAGATAAAAGATTTAAACATTTCTGAAGGAACGAAAATCAATGAAACTGTAACACACCTTTTATAAATACTATGTAAATTAAAAACATTTACAAAAACATTTTTCTTGTGTGTGTGTGCAAACAATACATCAACACCGGCTTCATTTGAAATGTCAGTTTTTATTAACTCCGGTAAAATTAGTTGTAATGGTTACACAGCCAGCAGCAGGTTATTTCCCCACACTGGGGGATTTTGTTAACTAAGCTCCCATTGAACCAGAAAGTACCTGGACAAACACAGAGCTGGACTACTGTAGCGCTGAGTTATCAATTCACCACGAGTCTCATCGTTCAGTCAGAACCCACGGACCCTGGAGTCCTGATGTCAGAGTCGATGAAGCTGCTCTCCTAGCAACCAAGATGGCCGAAAACAAAACTAGACAACAGCATCTCAAAGGAAAACTGGTGTGGATTTATCTCCCAAAAAGCAAAAAAAAACAACAAAACAATCAGGCCTTTCAAAGGTGCCAAATCAACAAGAAAGGTAATACTTCAAGTGTAAACATACTGTTTGTCTACTGATGTGACGAATCATCATAAATAAGGTTCTTAAACACAACATGTGCAGGGGAATCTCAGAGATGTGCCGGACTGGGTCTCCTTTAGGGGCGTTGAAAAGGTTTTAAGGTTTTGTTTTGGTTCAGGTGTAAAGAGATGCAAATAAATGTTTTAAGCCCATTTTAGAGGCTTGACTTTTGTTGCCCCAAACAGTAACTACAATACCTAAAGACTGCTTCGGATTATTTACAAATTAAAAATTTCTCTTTCATTTTAATTTTAACTTCCTTTAAATTTTAATAGTCAAAATTTGATTATTTTTGCGTTTGATCTCAAAATGCCTCAATTAGTCAGAAAAATCTGAATTTTCCTCCATTTATCTGTAGGTCAAATCCTGAAAAACAAATTTTTTTAAACTTTCTTGCTTAATACGTAAAGTAAAAACTTCATCAGATGATAATTTTAGGCCTGGATTCCAGAAAATCCTTCTTTTTCTGCTGGATTCAAAGTAGAGCAACATAATATTTCAAATCGCCTTCGCATTGTCGGCGACCGCACCTGTTGGAAGCAATCATTGGTAGGATTTTACCTTTAAAGTTTCTGGCTTTTGTTCCGTGTTTTAATGAGCTGGGTGGACTCTCATTCTTCCGTTTATTGTCAGAAACATGCAGTAACTAACACAGAGTGATGAGGTCTTTGTGTAAAAGATAAAGACAGAAAAGTATCTGGAAGATTTGGGTTCAAGTAATGTCATACTTTATGGAATTTGTGAACCTCTAGTTTAAAACTACAAACTCCAGCAACATGCTGCAAAATCTTTAGGGGGGGGGAATGTGCCACTAGAGATTCCTGCTGGCCAGAAACAATCTGATCGGCACATCTTTTAATTCAGATAAACTGAAGAATCGGGACATTTTGTAGGCAAAACGCCAAAATTTCAAAGTGATTTCTCCTTTTTTCCTGGTATACAGTTAAATGAGAATGGATAAAAAAAGTGAATATGCAGAAAAATGATTTTTATTATGATTATTCCATTGATAAAGCTAAAACGAATTAACTTTAAAAAAAAAATTGAGTTCAAATATTTTGATTTGCTGCAATGTGACAAAAGAAGACCAGAAAACATTTTATTTTTTCATCCTAGGATTAGGAATAATAAAAACTAGAGGTGTTTCTCTCCCAGTCAGGCACGTCTCTTATTGTGTAAAACACTTCAGTCAGATTACTGCTGGTCTGCAGCTGCAGGCCTGAGCCAGACACACTTAACTCAACATTAAATAAGCAAACAACCGGCTCCTGACATTTAAACAGAAACATTAAGACACGCACGTTAAACAATAAAAACACTGAGATGCATTCACACGCTTGCCTGCCTGGTGGAAATTATAAACTTCTGCTTCACCTTCAGTCATCAGGGTCCTTCATGTGGATCCAAAGCAAAGTGCACGACGGCAACAAAACGCACAGTCCTTCAGTCGGAGAGCGGGTCGGCTCGGGGCGGACTTGGAGCGTTTCCCAGCGTAAAATGCAGCCGAGTTCATGTAGTGAGGATTCTGCAGGGTTACATCATCAGAAATGAGGCTGAGAGACATGAGAACTACTGTCCAACTACCAACAAAAACAAACAAAAGAACCACACAGATCTGTCTAATGTGGCATTTGGAAAACGTCCTTCTATAATCATGGCCTGCTTTAACAGACGTCAGACCAGCAGGATGCCAACCAGTCAGAGATGGAAGCCTACACAGCGGTGAGGAGGATGACGAGGAGGAGGAGGAAGAGGAGTGTCGTTACTGAGAGCAGGTCTGCGCCTCCGGGGTCGGCATCCCTCAACCCTCCATCCCAAAGTCCTCTGTGAACTTCTTCACCTTCATCAGGTCTTCGCTGTTGACTGTGGGACGCGTGGTGGACAGAGAGCGCAACATGTCCGACTGCAGAGGAGGAGGAGGAAGAAGAAGATTCACTGCCACTTCCTGCTCGAAAATCCCACCATGGTGATTTATCTAAACCAAGAGGCAGCATATTTCGCCCCAGTTGCTACAAAACAAAACTGGAGTCACAACAAAATGTTTTATTATTAAAGCTAACAAAATGAAACTAAAATTATTTATGTTTTTAGATTTTAGGCCAAAATGATTCCCCTAGTGCAAGAGGAAAGGAGCCTCTTCTGTGAAAACAGAAAAGGAAGAAAGATAAAAGTCTGTTCTAGATATTTTATAAGGATTTTGCATAAAAACTTACAGAAAAAAATCCTGAAGCAACCACTTCTTCTTCATTCCATAATAAAAAACATTTCCTGTTTGGTTTTGAACCACAGTGACCAATTCAATGTGGCTTTGGCTTCCTGATCTAAGTAAATTAGAACATCTGTAAAAATTGATTTTATTTTATCTGCATTTCATTCTTAATTATCAATTTGTGAATTTCCATCTCGCTACAGTTCAAATGCAGCCTGACACAGGAACCCAGGCTTATCTTGCCGCCATGCACGGCGACAGCTCGATGTTAGAAGAATGATGTAAAGAGTTGCATCTTGGGGTCATCATGTCTCCATGACAACCACCAGTGCCATCTACATGCTGCTTGGGACACAGGCAGGGATCCATTTTCTGTTCTTTCTGTTCAAAAGTTTTCTCAGAATTTCTTTCTGTTTTAACATGTAAAACTTTTCTTTAAAACCATAAAGTCTCGACATAAAAGAAGAGACGATAATACAGATTATTTGTCTAAATCTAAATAGAAACTGTTCAGAAATCAACCACAGACATATATAATACAGAAAGCGGTGAGTTGAGCTAAAACAAAAGTAATCGGTGATAAAAATGTATTTACTTCAAGGTTTTGAACACATTTTTTGTCGTCGTTTCTCACCATGCAAACTATGGGCTCCAGTAGCTTATCGCTAGGCACATCCATCCAGGTCATCTCTATGGCTGCAGGATCTCCAGGAGAACATGGGGTCAAGAGGTCATCCACCATCACCTGGTTGTTGCTTCGGGACGGACCACGAACCTGCAGGGAAACAAGAAAAAAAAAAACAGACACTCCTTTACAGAAATGAAAACCATTCAACCTGAACTCTAGAATAGAGATTTGAAATATTAAGCATGACGCCCAGGAGGTCAGCGGTTCACGCCACTTCTGAGCTTTTCGTACCTTTTTAAAGTGAGTAGCCGACTGGACCTTCCTGACCGGCTGCATGAGCGCGTCCCGAACAATGATGCTGATGTCGGCACCCGAGTAGCCGTCCGTCTTGCGCGCGAGCTCGCGGAGGTCGGCGTCGCTCAGGCTGTGCGGCGTGTTGCCAAGGTGAAGTCGGAACATCTGGGACCGGGCCGGCTCCTCCGGGAGAGGGATGTAGATCCTCTTCTCGAATCTGACCCCACGGAGGACAACTTTAACTTTAACTGGACATTCATCAGCTGGGAGGAAAACCTTCTGGCCAAACTACACACAACTATTATCCCAAAACTCCCTCTGGTTATTTCACCTGTTTCATATTTTTTGCAGATTTTAAAAGTTTAAGAAAAAAACCATCACCACTATATCATTTACATCCTGTTGTTGCAGTTAATGTGTAAGCCTTAGCGTGAGCTCACTTTTTCTTTAGGATATTTTCCTTTCACAGGTTTTGTCACTTTACAGGTCGAAAAAGCTTTAAAATGATCTATTACACATTACATAACCCTGGCGCGTTAAGCAGGGTGTTACTTTTTGTTATCTTTGATGCATTTGCATCCCTGCATGTGTTTGAAAAAGTACCAGTTTAGTTAACAGAAGTTATACTTTCTTAAAGTAGCTATAACTGCATAGTTACATCTCGTTTTTCCATGAACTCGTGCATTCGAACATGAAACTGTCTAGTTTTGTGATCCTGTTTAAAAAATATTTTCTTAATAACCCAAAATGGTTACAATGATGACAAATCTGCACAACAAGCCCACAAGAAGCCAAGCTAATAGTTATGAAGTACTGATCTGACCTTCTGCGAATGGCAGCGTCCAGCACCCAGGGGATGTTGGTGGCTCCAAGCACCAAAATACCATCGTTATTGTTGCCGACACCTAAAATAAGCAAACAGTCGTGGTTAACATCTAAACAGGCTCTGCTGCTGGACGACTACATAACTGTTAAGGAGTAATCTTTCTAAGGAGAAAGTGGCTCCTGACCTTGCATCTGGACCAAAAACTCTGTCTTGATGCGGCGTGCCGCCTCGCTCTCGTTCTCGTTCCTGGAGCCGCACAGCGAGTCCACTTCGTCGATGAAGATGATCGAAGGTTTGTGCTGACGCGCCAGATCGAACAGGTTCTTTACCAGCCTGATGGAGATGGACAGAAACAATCAATCCGTAGCTGCTGTGGATCCATCCGTATCCGTAACGCCGCGTCGATGCAAAACCTACTTCTCGCTCTCTCCCAGCCACTTGGACATAAGGTCAGAGGAGGAGACGGAGAAAAAGGTGGAGTTGTTGGCCTCGGTGGCCACGGCCTTGGCCAGGTAGGACTTCCCCGTCCCTGGAGGACCGAACAGAAGGATGCCTCTCCACGGAGTCCGCTTGCCTGAGAGACAAGACACGCTGCAGTGAAATAAAACTTTCAAACCAGGCTTGAGGATTTTTAACCCACTGAAACATTATATCGGTTGCTACACAAATAGTCGATGCGTAATCAGAACGATGAGGGAAGAACAGACCTGTGAAGAGGTGAGGGAACTTGATGGGTAGAATAACGGCTTCCTTCAAAGCTTCTTTTGCTCCCTCTAGTCCAGCAACATCATTCCACCTTACGTTGGGCTTCTCCATCACGATGGCACCTGGAAAACACAGACAGATCTCAGACAGATGACAAAACCGACGCACAGCTTGTTCATGATGCTACAAAACAAAGAACTAAAACATATCAGCACAAAGAAACTAAGAGTAGAGTTTTCTATATTTAATATTTTTTATATAACTTGTCACAAACTAGCATCAGTAAAGCTGCCTGAGAGTCTCTGGCAGCTCGGTCAGCAACTCCAATATTAAACATCAGCCTTGATTTAGATGCCCTCAGGGTGATGCTGGTGCTTTATAAATACAGTCAGTAATGCAGACAATCACACATTTTGTTTTTTATTATGACAGAGATAAAATCTCTGCCGGTCGACTGACCCATAAGTTGCTCCTGCAGTTTCTTCTTCTCTGGGTTTTCTCCCTCACTGTCGCTGTCGCTCCTTAAAAACAAACAGAAAATAAAATGACCTCACAGCCGCGTGAGCTGCAGCGCCGCGTAACCTCATTCACATCTCCTCGAATCACATCACAGCCACAAACTTTAACTGGCTTTATTGTGATTTTCATGTGACAGACAAACACAAAGCTGTGCATCATTGTTTAATGGAAGAAATTGGTACAAATATATAAAAATCCAGCAATGTGTTGAGTACATTTGTATTCATCCTCCCTGCGTCAGTGTGGGAGGATGAACAATGTCATGTTTCGAGTTTGTTTCAACCAGCTTTCAAACAAAACAAATTCAACTTAAGTTTTGATGTTGGAATTTAACAAAATCTGAAAACTAAAAGTTCAAGGGGTGTGAATACAAGGCACTGAGAACTCTGGGTGCTTTAACCCAAGAGAGAGATAACATACTTGTCATTGCTCTGTGCCTCCTTGACGGGCTTCTTGCCCTGCTTGTCTTTGTTCTTCAGATAGTCTTTGAGTTTCTCCGCTCTGTCCAGGTACTGCATACACTTGGCCCGTATGCTCTCCTTGGCCTTGTCGCTGTGGGCCTCATCTGGACAGAGCAACCATCGCACGGCAACGTGAAGAACACGGCACCCACGGAGATCGGCAAATTGTCAGGATGCAATACTTACATTTGATGGCATGCAGGAAGTATTCCACAGCATGCTGGTACAATCGCAAAGCCTCCTCATAATTCTTCGCTTTGTCCTCCTCTGTGGCTTTGGTGACGAGATCAATCGCTTTCTGCGGAAATATAATTTCAGAGGATAAACGCCGGATAGAGTGAGAGTTCAAACTGTTACTAAGAGCTGCCACATCGCACCCGGGCCTTAGAGTCTCAGCCTCCTTCTTTAATTTAAAGTTTTAGAAGATTTCATATTATCCCCAACTTCCACTTTGGCTCTAATCCTTTTATGACCTTGTTAACTTTTCACAAATTATGAGAACCTATCTTCCAGATCAAACCACAACCCCATTAGACAATGAGTAGATTACGTGAGACGTTTTTAACCCAGTGATGTCAGACATGACAGGCAGGCGTCTTGCATGTGTTACATATTTCCATCTTCACTGCTCTGTGTTACATTCCCTGCTGTTGCACATGTTGAAAAAGCTGTGCAAGGAGAATAAATCTATGACATCCAGAGCACTTGTGTCATGACGACCAGAATTGGACACTATCCTTTTACTGCATCAAATGTCAAAGTAAGTCCAAAAAGACCTGAAGGAGATATGAGATTAAAACGGTAATGATGGGGCAAAAGGACCAGAAAACAGCTAAATACAAACACAACAGAAATTCTGTCCAAACACTTGTTTTCTTTCATTTACATCAAATTCTGACTGCGCCATCTTGAATGATGTAGCTGAATTCAAGACACATCATACCAGGCAAGCAGTAGATGTTCAGTTTTAGCAAACCTCTGTAGCATTGGTTTCCTCATCTCAGGCAGATGCAGAACCTAATGTGGTTTCCTGCACATTTCCATCCAACTGACATGCGAGTTCAGAGATGATATCCCACATAAAGTGAAATATAATGTGAACTCAGATTGTTCTGCTACAAGTAATGTATTTATATAATTTTTCTGTGGGTCCAGGTTATTGACAGATGGATCAAAAATGTCAAAATGTGTGATTTGTTGTCTGTGAGTTGCAGGAAAAACACAAAAAAGCAAAACTGTTGAACAAAGTGTGTGACCTCTGAACCTTAAATAGCACAAACAATCAATTTTATTTACTTTATATTATAAGTACTTTGGACAGCACCTGTAGCAATAAACATAATTCACATGATTATGTAAAGTGAGCAGCATAATCATGCATTTATGTCTATGCTGTGCAGTATTTAAGTCTTTTGTTTTGATTTTGAATCAAGTAAAATCCACTACTAAAATCTAGAATTCATCCAGCGATCCAAAATAGTTTCAGTAATTAGATATAATCCAATAAAAACGCTCAGTGTTTTAATTGCTCAGAACCAATTAAACTCAAAGGTTAGCCCTGTTAGCGCTACTAGCTAACGCTTAGACGTACCTGTAGTGTTGACGTTGTCATTTCATCTCACTTTTCGGCTCCCCGGCCACAGCTTTATCTTCTTATCCCTCCACAAAGGCGAACACTTAAAAATGTTTGTTTGTGACAGTATGTTTACGGTAAACTGGCTGTTGGTGACATGACAAGAACAGAGCAGCGGCTAAAGCGCTAGCAACAACAACACTGCAGCTTCAGACAAGCTGGTTGACACGAGAAAAGCTTCCGGTTCAAGTTTTCAAAGCGCTACAGAAAAGCATCCAAATGGAGGTAGTTCTTTAAAAAAAACACCTTTGAACAATTAGGTACATTTTGTTTAAAAAAACAAAACAAAAAAACTAGCGCTAATCTACACACTAATGCTAACGATAAAGATGTTGGTAATATGTGAGTAATTTGAAGGCATGGAATTGTTAGATCCGGTTAATTAAAGCAAGCTTGATAGCTGCCAAGGTTTGTGAAGTTACTGCCACCTAGCATTGAATGCTGGGTATTACATCCAACTTCAAGGCTTTGGTCGATTCAATTCAAGTCAAGTCAAAAATATTTTATTAATCCCAAAGGGAAATTAAATGTTGTTGTAACTCGTTAATTTAGATTCTTCCACTTTGAATTCAATAACTTGAGATAGTGATGGCTGTTGGCAGGAAAGATAATCTGCAGCTTAAACCGAAGATCTCCACGGAAATACAAATATACAATGACCTTAAAAAGTGACAAAAGACGTTAAACATATCTAATCCATAAAATTTTTATACATTAAGTGTTTTTAAAGGCCTTTAGCCTTAACAGTTTTTCAGCACAGCTATGTGGCAATTGGCAGCCACATTAACAGCTTCCTTCCACCACATCTTGTAAGATCCATGGACAAGCCATTAAATCTGAAATGACCAACATGTACAGCATATACTGTTTTGCAAGTGCAAAATTATCACTCTACTTGTCATTTATGCCCCAGGTTTTATCCAGTCTTTGTACAGGAACGTCTTGTGCTGCATTTTGCTGCGCTAAGAAAAACAGAATCACCTTTATTTGCCAACCTTGTGTAGACAAAAAAGGACTTCGACTCCGTTTTGCTCTCAGACATCTGAAATATATATGCACTATTTGCACAAAGGGTAAGAACAGATTTAATTGGTGCAAATTTGCATGGTATGAATCTGCGTTCTCAGACTAAGTGTTCATAGGGGGGAAGAAACAGCCTCCTTTCTGGTCTGTTTCTAAACAGTTTGTGTCCAGGATGTGTGGGGTCTCCATTCATGTTAGCTAACATTTTCCTGACCTTTGACCTGTACAAGACCTGGATGGAGGGAAGATCACCCCTCATGAGTTCCTGATGGGAAATGTCTCGGTGGGCAGTGCAAACAGGAAGCGCATAAATAAGAAAGAAGCTCATGAGAAATTAGAATTTTGCCACAATCCATTCTGTGGAATAATGTACTTTTTAAAAGTGAAAAACTTCAGAAAAGCTCTACCCTGAATGTCTGAGCAGCCTCTCACAAGTTGGAACAGGCTTCTAGTTAAGCAACTAAAGTTGAACACAAACGTCTCAAATTATCTCCAATTACAAAGTGAAATCAAAACCACAAGAAAACAAGACAAAAACATTCAATTTACAGTTTTATTGATATTTACACAAAGTAACTACATTGGTATTGTACATCGTATACTGTATTTTGGAAGGGTATCTAAAATACTTTGCATATGACAAGTTGTTGCAGCAGCACTGTCATTTTTCAGTCTTATGATTGTGTAGGACGCAAGCTGCCACAGATAATACCTTTGGTTTAATAAAACCCTTTCTTTGAAGCATTAATTTGCATAGACAGGAATGCCATGATTTTATAAGAAGAAAAAAAGAGGAAGAAGGTCAAAGTGTACATTCAAAGGTTTAAAGGGGTTTGCCAGGTGAGTGCATCAATTAAAAACAGGAAAATCTGAAGCTTATTGAGTAAATTGACATAATTATAAGGTCACAGCTATATAAGCAGATGAAACATCAACAGCCTCATGAACAATCTTTACTGTATGCTCAACACTGTAGCAGGAATTCATTTATGGTGAGTGGAATACTTCTGCTTAAACACTGTTAGCATCAGCTTGTTTTGAATAAGGCATAAACTGTTAAAAAAGGAACTGAACAGAAATGTGTTTTCACTTTCATCAGAAAAAAAGAAAAATCTAAAAATGTTGTTTTCCTACAGTATGGAGGTCAGACGGGCCGGACAGACCTTGTACAAGAGGTTTATCTTGTTTTCCTGCGGTGCACAGTCAGTGGACACAATGGGGCATTGTCTGAGGCCTAAAAGAACTGAGGCTTCACTGAGGGGGAACTTCAGAAACATGAACCAGTCCCAGATTATGCCTCTGTGTAAATGATAATCATACAAACTTTGTACACCTTGCCCCCATCGATTAAGCTTGTTTCCAAACCTTTTCAACCACAGCTCACTGTTGTCCTTATTTGTCCCAATTTACACAAAGCCACAAAGCCTTTGGACATCAACAGTTATAATAAAAAATGGCGACAAATGTTCCTCAAGTCTACATTGTTTTAATATCATGTTAGATGTCATATTGTCCTCATTCTATCAGCATCTTAAGTCGAGGACTATGATACTCAAATTAAACACACCTTGAACCAGGATTAGTTTAAGTTTAAAATCTGCTCAAAGCTAATTTCAGCTAGCATTCAGTAATAGCTTGACTGATGCAATATTACATTTCTAAATGAGATTGTTAAATTAAATAATTTGTTACAATTTGTTAATTGTAAATGTTTTTTAAAGTTTTAAAAAACATTTTAAAACTTTAAAAAGTTTTAAATGTTTTTTGTTTTTTTTTGGAAATGTTTCAAATTTGAATTGCATAAAAGAGTAAATGTATTTTAAAACATTTATGGCTTTGATCAAAATTTAGATCAAATTAAAGCTAAACTTTTATTAAAATTAAAGCTAAACTTAGCTTGCAGTTGAACTAGCCTAGCTTAGCATGAATAATAAACTTTATAATAATAAAGTAATTAATAATTAGGAAAAACTCCTATTTGTCAGGTTTGGCAACTGTATATGGTTTATATAACATAAGTAAAGCAGTATGTTATATTTCAAAATAGCAGACTAGCAATTTATTTTGAGTAAATTTACAGTTAAGATCAGTATCTGTTTTTCTCTTGTTTTTATGAGAGCAATAAAAAATCATTTATATTTTTCAGCAGTTTATGTTAGAGAAACATGTCCTTTTTACACTTACAAAGACAGTAAAATGAGATTTTTGTTAATTTGATTAAATTTTTGTTGCATTTGAAAACACACTTTTAAAAGTGAGGTTATTTAGGGACAAGCCTTGAATTTATAAGTAATCGGCATCAAGGGCTGTGGTTTCAATTATTTTCAATGTAAAGTTGAACAATTAACATTTTCACAAACCTTTGAGGTGATTAATTCTGAAAACTACTTTTTTTAAAAGTAGATACACTTTTTGTGTTGATGGAAAAATTAGTGAATTTCACAGCAGGTGGTGTGAAACGTGGCCAACATTTGTCGTGCGACAAGCTTGCAAAATCTTGGAAAATATTCAGATTTGCCACCTTGCAAAATAAGAGAGCTTGTTTGCATGATCTTTGTCGAGGGGAAAGTAAAGAAAAGTTTAAAATAGGTTTAAGGAAGAATGAAGCGGCTCTTGAAATACATTCAGATCTCTGTCACGTGACGGCATTCCTATTGGACAAGTCTTTATACCATAACTCGCTGCAGACGTTGTAGTTAAGGAGGGAAAAAGAAAAAGGTAATTTTAAGCAACTTGGATCAACAAACAGAATGGGGAAAGAGAAAGAAAATGATCATCTGATGGTTGATCAGAGAGCCATGCTTTCATGGGAAAGATATACACTTATAAAACACAGTAACATGGTTTACACTATCCGAGTAATACTATTGCTTGTGCATGATCAAAGCTCTTATAATGTGGAGTATAAAAGGAAACCTTATAAAGAGTGTCTTTGACTACGAGTTAAAAAGGCACAGCTGGCGATCCTGATTACAAACAGTAGTTGGGGATAACGTGCAGACACACCGTCTCTAGCTTGTAGTATGGAGTCATGCTGTTCGCACCATCTCTGCTCAGGTGACTGCACTAGACAAACACGAGTTAAAAAGAGCCCGGCTGTATGGGAAGGCTGCAATGGAATGATAGGCAGAGTAAAAACAGGGAAATCTACCAGTTTGTGCTCAACTCTGTGTTTTGTATCTACAAAAGCCCTCCTGACTGAGGTTTTCAGTAAAAGCTTTAGAGTGCTGCGTTCTCTCACATCAGCCCACGACAACCAGGTTTAAACTTTGCTCTGTGGAATGTGAAGAGATTTTATCAACTCCTACTTTGTGCACGTTGAAGTAGCTTCCTTAATCCTCCCGACCTGACGCAAAACGCTCCTTTTCCTTCTACATCAACTTTGCAGCGCAGATGATTACGAGAGGCTGGGAGGGGGGGAGCTGGAAGGCACATTTCTGAGACAATCAACTAAAACAACTCGTGCTTTAAACTCTACCTGCAGCGCCGCCGGCAGGCCTAACCTCGGCCGCGAGTCGAGAAAGTGGGAAAAAAATAAAAATGAAATCAGCTGTAAAGTGTAAATCCTTCCGTCTGTGCTGAAGTGAGTCGGCTAGTTCACGTCAGAAGGCCCATGCGGGTGAGCTTGGCTGACAGGAAGGAGTGGAGGACGAAGACCACAGGCTTTGGACCCGAGTGGAGGTCGAACACCTGCAGGGAGGAAGGAAGGCAGTGAGTAAGAAGTTAAAAAAAAAAAAAAAAACAACAAAAGGACAATAGCACAGAACAGACGGGACAAAAAGACAGGGATGTTAAGGTACAATGTGCCTTTATTAATAGGTTATCTGCCCTGAAATTAAGTAGCTAAGTTAGCAAGGAAATTATCATATTTTACATGTAAAAATTTTTTTGTTAAATTTTAATACAAAGATTAAATGTTCTACGTTTTATTGGTGTCTTACATTGAAACAGAATATAGAATATAGAAGTAGATGGAGACTAGATACATTTGCAGCCACATAAATCAGATTATAATCAGATCAGATTTTTTATTAATCAAATGACAAGTTATAAAAAAATTAAAACAGAAAATCTATAAAAATAGCAGCTCATTTTTAGTTTTATTTTTTAAACCAGTAATAGTTTGAGAATCTTAAAGCTGAGCCTTAACAAAAAAATAAAAATTTTTTAAATGTCATTGATCATTCTAGCACTGTTGTAAAATAATTAGTAATCAAGTACTCTAGAATATTTTTAGGATTATCTGAGGAATCAGATCTCTCTCTCTAAAACTGTGATGACGCCAAAAAAGCTGCTGTACTCCAACCATCGCACCGCAAAGTTCAACAATCCTTATTTGTCCCCCAAACCTCAAACAAAACGCTGCACAATTCAACACCAGGCTGCTAGCACTTCACAACAACTCATAGGCAGAAGTAAGAGCGCTGCCCACCACAAATAATGATCCGGGCGGAACATGATGCGCTAAATAATAAAACATAACTTAACGATGCTTCGAGGCACATAAATTTTCCTTGAGGAATTTTAATAATCCAGTTACTCGAATCGTTTCAGCCCTATATCATTCAAAACACAATAAATATTAGAATCTTATAAAATCATTTAATGTGCACACATTAAATGATTAAATTTAAAAAATTTAAAAACATTAAAAAAACTGAACTTTTTTTATGCAAAGTTCAGTTTGCTTCTTATAAAAGAACAAGGGGAGAAACAAACTTCCTGAAAATGTTCGATGTTCTCCCAGAAATGAATCACAGTCCTGGTCGACTAAAATCTAAAATGTTTAGTCTGTGGGTTAAATGTTTTGTTGAGCGTAAAGTTAACTTTACAATTGTTTATTCTGCAGAACGACTGAATTTTTGTGAAATCATGGTGATCTTTGAACATTCATCATTTTCCCTGCACTTCATCACCAACTCAGAAGAACCATACATATATTATTACTACAGCTTTGTTTTATTTTACATTACGGTTTGCACACATGATTACCAAGCAACCATGAAAGGGACAGGCCTGGGATAGTTCATTTGTAACGGATGAACAAAATTAAAGCAATAGGAGACCATACTGTAAAGACAAAGTGTGAGTTCAGAGAGAGTGAGAAATTTTAACACAACAGAAAACCTGGTCTTCGAATGTTTGCTTCAGACCAAAGACCACACAAAGCAGTTATGAATCAGTCACCACTTCTGTCTAAGCAAAGTCTTTCTACAGAGACGTGCCAAACCAGAGAGCGAGGGACGCGAAGTGTTATTCAAATCTGAGACGTTATTGTCAACAAAGCAGTGGAAACATGACAGAAGAGCTCATGAGAGTCCAGCGCTGATCTGTGTATCTGTAAAGCATAAAATAAAGTTTCTGACAGTATCTGCATTGCTTATTGGGTTAGAATAAATCTGATAATGTTACCCGTCTGGATATATGTATATATAAAAAAAGGACTTTCCAACAAATTTAGGCTATTCCAAATTTTTCATTAAAATATGTTCTATATTTGGTCTTTGTTTAAATGTTTTCAAAGCTGTGCAAGTAAAACAAACAATGATTAGTGAATTGACTTCTTTACTTGGTGTCTTGTGAGATTTTGTTGTACAGCTGTATTAAATATCTCGCACATTAATCGTGTAAAAATCCTGACATTCCTCTGACATTGAAAGTGTTTTTCACAGGAACGAGCAATTATGCTGGTTGCTGCTGTGTCATCTGACCTGTTCTGTTTGCAGCAAAAACTGAATTTATAGAGGACAAAAACTGCTTCTATAAATTTTGTCTGCATACTAAAACTAAAACCACTTTAAAATATGTTCCAAGTCAAATTATCAACAAGTTGCATCAATACCCATTGGACATGCTAACAGTACCCTAGCACGTTAGCAAACTCATAATTCGGCATGAGTGGACATGGGTTTTACTGAATGTGCGAAGTCATATTTTTAATCATTTGCATTTCCAACAGTGTGTTGTCAGAGTATTACAGCAACTTGGTTTTAACATCAACGGTATCAATATTGGAATTGATGTAGGCTAAAATGTTCCTACTGGTGCATCCCTAATTTGACATTAAGCTACTGATTTTTCAGGCATATATAAAAACAATATCAAGATAAAAATACACAAACATTTCTAAACACTCAGCTGTGCTCTAGAAGTAGAATAAAGCTGTAACTTCTGAACTCACCATTTCTCCCTCTGGACCACCAAAGTCAAGGTAAAGATTGCGTATTCCATCGTCAGCGGACATTTTAAGCTTCTCGTAGGGGTACCTGAAGAGAACAGCGCCCCCTGTTTGGTCAGCTGGCTCCCTTGTAATGGTAAAGCCCTTTTCGTAGTGCAGCGTGAGCCGGACGTCCTGCCTATTCAACGTGCAACCTGCCAGAAAACAGAAAGGTCAAACCCAAGAAAACGTCTCAATTCACTTTGATCAACACCAAATACAAATTCCAGAAAATTAAAACAAAACCAATACGTTATTGAACCATACATCAGTTGAATATACACACGCTTTATTGAAACGTGCTTTCCAAATGAACAATGACCATAAGCATACCTTCAAGTTAACTACAAAGTAGCTTAAGCACAACAAAAACTTCAACATGTTAAACCTTTAACTTCAGTCCCATAGAATATTTGTGAGCCGAGCTGAAAAGGTCAGGGAAAGGGGGTTCACCAACCTGACACAGGAGGAGTGGGCAAAAACGCCAGCTAACTATTGTGGGAGTATATCCAAAACCTTTGATCATAATTAATCATTCTCAAAAGTACGAAGTACTGAGGGAATGTAATCTGGAGAATATTTGAAAGAAATGTTGCAATTGTCAATAAATTTGGTGATCTGATATATAACAGGAAATGTTTAGTCTAAATTATTGTCAGACAGTGAGGAAAAGATGGTAACTAATTTTAACACATATTCACATAAATCACATATTCAAATATTGAAAATTTAACTAAAGGCCCCCCAAAAAAGTTTATTTTCTATGTAAAACCCTGACAACCCTGTGCAGACACAAGTCATTTGATCCAAAAGCATTTCACTGTGTAACACTATCTGCAGTGACAAGAATGTTTCTGCACAGCCGTGTGTTTGTGTAGCAACTGGACAAGGAAGGAGCATTTTAAAAAAAGTCAGAGTCTCTCCATTACTGTTCCGACAGGCAGCTATTGTTCTGCTTGGAGCAAAAACATTCCCTTCTCCTGGCTCCCGCTTGTGCTTTTCCCGACACAGAGCTGCTCTTTCTCTGAGCTGCGACAAACCGTAGTGGGACAGCTGCTGTCAGACGCTTCCTGTTCAAACTAGTCTATGTGACGAAGACCAATCAATAATTTGTGACTTAAAACAATCTAAACTTGTATGTTATCCAAAAAAAAAACCCCATAAATTCAGTTAACCACAGGCGAGAACGACGACATCATACAGAAAGAAGAACCCACATCCTGTGGTTAAAGATCATCACGCTACAGCAAACAGGTCAGCTGCCTCACATAACCTCATCCAGACACCGTGCAACACGAGCACGCCAGGATAAACGAGTCTCTAAATCCGAAAAGTGGAATCCTCTCGAGTGGTTCTGAGGTTTGATAGGTAGAAGTTTCTGTTCTGAGGTAATCCCCAAGTGCAAAATTTCAAGATGGATCAATAAAATCAAAACTAGAAATGGAAATCTGCCAATTTCTCCTCTGATCTTTACCTGGAAAATGTCCAGATTTTCTTAGTCTTTGTGTAATCAGTCTGAGTGAAGCGATACAGCCGTAATGCAAGTTCAGAACCAATATCACCTCAAGTCATTCCAACCATTCAGACAGATTCATGCATTCAAATTGATCCTAGTTATTAAGCAATGCAGACGAGTTCAGTTTATATTTAAAATGAGTTGAAATGTTTTCTATTTTATGTGGCGACAGAGGAGAGGAAAACTCCAGATGCTGGCTGTATAACTAAATGCATGTTGCTTAAATAATTAGCTGACATTTATTGCAGTCGAAGCAGCAGTACTACAACTAAGGTAAATCTGCAATATTGTGCAGCACTACTCCAGATATTTTCCATTTGACAGGAAGTCAGGAAAGCCTCACCGATGGAGACCTCCTTGATGATCTCAGCTGCGGCATGCACCCCCTGAACGAGAGCGCGCGTCCACGTGGACAGGTCCCAGTGAGTCTCCACTCTGAAGACGTGCGACTCGATGCCGCGCCCGGTGCCGGTCCGAGTGGCGAACACCAGGTCTGAGCCGTGGGACGGAGAACTCCTGGCACTGCCGGAGTGAACCAGCCTGAAGACAGAAATGCAGAACAGGTGAGAGTGAGAGAGAAGTAAAGATGCATCTTCACAAGACGGATGAAATGTTGACACTTGCACAGCTCTTGTTTATGTTTTAAAATGACCATGAACTGAGTCACAGCTGAGGGGTTTCTTCTAGACTAAGCAGATCATCCAACCATAATCCAGCCTCTCTTCCTGCAAGATCTAAGGCTGATACTTTCAAACTATTATGTGATTTTATTATTTGTCTTAAACCGTTTGCATCTGATTTGGAGCCGTGTCTCTGGTTTTGATTGGTTTTTCACACCAAGAACTGAAAAATGTACAATGCAGACGGTCAGCTGAGGAAACCAGACAAAAACTGTTGTTTACACAACAAATACATTTATTTAAAGGGAAAGCATTGCATAGCATTGCACAATTTTGGACACCACGCCTTTTCTTTGTAAAAAAAAAAAAAGTTTGCTGTCATTTTTGTACAGCACTCTGGTCCATAATACAGGATGTTTTTACATGTGCGATACAAATACATTTGACCTTCACAGCTGAATCACAGCTGTAAATGTGGCTGTGATTCACTTGAAATTCAGGGAAACAAGAAACATAAAAAATGTTTTAGGGAAATGTTCTACAGAAGGAAAACCAATGAGCTAAATACCATTAATATACCGACTTAAGTTAGAAAAGCAGAACTCTGCAGATTCGTGTGAGCATCTGGAAACTTGTAGATACTCACCACTCGTTACTGGAAATTAAAGGGAAGTAATTAAAGCAGAAAAGCTGCAACAGGGAGATTGCTGATCTGCTGTGAAATATTTACTCATAATCTATGGATAACCAAAATAAAAAAATAACAATTTTCACACAAATATAAATGTACAAATCTTTAAAAAAATAGCAGCAGAAACCAAAACAAACGTAGGTCCATTATACATTTTGCTCCAACTGTGTGCTATGTTCTTCCTTTATAAACCCTTAAAGGAAGAACATGTGCAGCTGCAGCAGACGGTAGCAGCACCTGTCTTTACCTGGTGGCGAGCAGCGGGTGTGTGAGCAGAGGCATGGACCAGGACTCTCTGCTCCACGGCACCGATTCAAACAGCAGGATGTCTTTTTCCGTCAGCGCCATGACGACCGGCCTGAACTGCTGCCGTCCGCCTTCCAGCTGAATCTACGATATCAATTCAAGAAGAGGAATGGAAGCTGATCAACACGGACACTTTTTGTTTCTGGAGGTTTTCCTGTGGAGTCTGGATGAAATGAATGTGATGCAGAGCCAGGAAGAGGATTTAATCGTTTCACACAGAACAGTTCATTTGAAAGTGGATCACGGTGCTGTGTGGCGTCAGAGCTGCAGCAAATAAGGAGCTGACTCTTCTGACCTCAGACTTAATATTTTACTTTTTTTTTTTTTTTTACTTTCGCACATATGTGACAGCAATAATCACATATGTATCGTTTTCACCTTAGCAGTTCTGCAAGGTGCTTCTGTTTCTAAAGTGAAACAAATATTAATAATAAATCACAAATCACATTTTTACAAAATTTTTTTGGACACCAACTCAAATATTGTACACCTTTTATGTCAGTCACAATATATACTTTTATAAAATTAAGTTATAAGTTGATGTCATAATGTTTATTATCTTAGCAAACATACTGCATATTTTAAAATGATATTTTTCTTGGTCAAACGGGTGGAAATAAACTGTATTTTGTGGATTTAACATGTGTTCATGTATCGTTTAAGATGCAAATGTGTTGCATATATTTTATTTGTATTGAGATTAAAGAAATTAACAAGATAGCA
The DNA here is from genome assembly GCA_902982915.1 of Phalloptychus januarius. Lineage (NCBI taxonomy): Eukaryota > Metazoa > Chordata > Actinopteri > Cyprinodontiformes > Poeciliidae > Phalloptychus > Phalloptychus januarius. Next base: position 12,782,626 of record CADWAE010000471.1, on the reverse strand, counting down.
CCTTTTCCTAACAATTGCCTGATCATCTGGGGATGAAAGTTTAATAAATAAATACAGTGGCTTGCTAAAGTATTCATATTCTGAACTTCTGCAGATTCTGTCACATTACAAGCCCACACACTTTTCAGTTTTTTATTTGCAAAAAAAAAATATTCTGTATCATGCAATTCTTTTTACTTCACATTTGTATGCCACATTTGTGTTGGTGTTTCAAATTAAGCTACAATGAAATATATTCATGTTTGTGGTTGTAACGTGACAAAATGTGGAAAAGTTTAAGGGCTGTGCATACGTTTGCAAGCCACTGCAAATGAAATAAAAACAGAAACAATAAGTCAACTTCCCTCGAGTCAATGCCACTAAAAATGTGTTATTAAGATTTGGAACCCATCAAACCGACGCCTCAGAAAGACCCATCCCTGCTCCAAAAACACTGTGTACGTGAATTTTAGTGTGATAATTATGCAGTGCTGACAAGGTAAAGATATGTTGATGTAGCAGTGGAGCTCAGCAGCTCACAATCTGACCTGAATCTAGCAAGAGCTCTGGGGAAGAAAAGAAAATGGAGCATTTTGTCTTTTCTTCTTTACTTTAACCGAGTCGTGACTGAACGACATCAAACCAGATGGTGCGATTGTGAAAGTGCCTGCTGTGAATAAGTGGGCTTCACAGGAAATGGCGTAACACGACGGAAACTTCCATCTGTATTTCCTGTTTTACTCCTGCCAAGATAAACACGGCAACACATGAATCCATTCAACCAACGCCCGAATGAACTGTTCAAAGTGAAAAGATATGAATCAGTGTTTCATTCATGTGAATGATTTCAGAACAAGCCCCGATTTGGTTGGCATGTTAGAATTTAGGGTGCTTGTGTGTGTTGAGAAAACATGCACTTCCTATTGCATTACTGCAGTAGAGCCAGCTGGGATGTTTTGGGGTCAGGGTGGTAATATTTGAAACCTAAAAACTAGAGTGAAATAGCACTGCTGACAAATCTTTCTGAAAGCAAAAAGGGACTCCACTCATAACAGATGTGAGGAGTCACAAGACATCAAGATGAGCAAATGGCTTGTAGTTTGAAAACTCATAAACAATGTCTTATCCTTTATAGCAGTGGTGCTCAAAGTCGATCCTCGATAGCCGGCATCCTGCATGTTTTAGTTCTCTCCCTGGTTTAACATAGATGGATACCATGATGTCTCATTAGAGGCCTAAGAAGAACATTGACAAGCTGAAAAGGTTATTACAATCACCAGAGAGAGAAGTAAAACATGCAAGATGCCGGGCCTCCAGGACCGACTTATAGCTTTCAACCTCTACCTGTGATGGAACACGATGGATCAGAAAATACTGCTGGTCTTTTGTAGATTTAAAGGTTAGGAAATCTACACTCTCTAAGGAACACGAACACACACACACCCACCCACACACGACTGCTGTTTGAGTAAGGCCATTCGTGCAAACAGAGCTAATCCCCAATGCAGGAAACTAAAGAGAGTTTAAAAGGTGAACTTCACAGTGCTTTTGTCTGGCAACTTAAAATAGTGAAACCCTTTTTAACAGGGACTGTTCTCTCACCCACATCGCCCCTTTTCTTTAATTAAATAATGAACACTATTCCAACAGTCATAAATTTTACTTTGTAAAAAGATAAATCGCATCAGCAAAAAAAACTAAAGATTTTCAGCCACTAAATTATTCTCAATCTATCTTTATAAAAATGTCTTTCTGTTATTCTTATCTATGTGAATGTTTTATAGACAAATTCATCCTAAAATAATGAGAACACACATTTGTGCATCTTTGAAAGTAAAATTTAGTGTTCAATAGATTCTTTTAAGCACAAAAAAATGAATTTAATTTGAAGAAACTTGTTTCAGGAAGCATGACAGTATAAAGCTATTGAATCCAGCTAACATTTGATGGAAACCTACACATCATTTTAAAACAATGAGACAGGTACATATCAAGTTCCTGTCTCTCAATATATACTTTATACTTCTATAAAATTCTGTTTTATAGAAGTATATGAATCTATTCTGATTCATTGTGTGAATCAGAATAGACAGGACAAAGCTAAGGGAGCGTCCTTTGAGGGATGAATGGGGATAATGTTATTTTTGCAACATTTCTTAACGACATTTGTTGAATCTAAATAAAGTTTACGCAAATTATCTACAGTCCTTATGAAGGGAAATCTGATTATTGAATCTAGTTTTACAGTAGGGTGCACTTTATTTTGATGTGATCCCAAGGTGCAGCATTTTTCTTCCATTTTGTGATCTTTCTTCATTGCTAGCGTGAGTCTGTTTTGTGCCAGATGGCGTTACACAATGACCACTGAGAAATACAGAGGGACCCGGATTCAACGAAGCGCCAAATCAAAGCTCTTCCCTTGAGGATTGTTTTATAAGTCATTTGAGTTTCTCTATGAATAGTTTCAGCCTTACTTAGCATTTCACAGAGCGTGTTTTTACAGCAGCCATTGTATCCTCAGTGATTCATTTCACTTTATGGCACTTCTAGATCCCAGTGGGTAAATTTATCCTTTCTGAACCCCACAGATTTAATCAGGAAAAATAAACTTGATTCTTAAGAAAAGCATTGGTGGAAAAAGAGAAAAAAAAATGCTAATGGAAGGAATACATAAACCACTAAAATGTCCATTTTAGTAATTCAACGATGCCCCAGAAAATTTGGGTTGAGTAGTTCTGCGTACCTGTTCAGCCAGCCAGCCAATGTGTTTAAGGTGGGGGTGTGTGGAGGTTGCAGACGAGGCCCCCAGGTAGGCGTTGATGTGTGCCAGGGTCTGCGGCAGCAGAGCGGCTATGTTGGTGTGTATGGCAGTGAACCAGGAGTTGGCTGTGGCTCCGTCTTTACAGCGCAGCACCACGGTGTGCTGGCCGTCTGGGGAGTGCAGCTCCAGCAGCCTGCGTGGAACAGGAGAAGTTTACTATTTTTTGGGAAAAAATAAATCAATCAATGTAAATAATGTTGAGGGAAACTGAAATAAATTATGTTTTAGTTTATAGATCAAATTTTATTTTCTAGCCAGGTCCCAGAAAACATCTCCTCAAATGTTTGCCAAAAACTTTCAAGTAAAATGGGATTTTATTCAATTATTTTGAGCTCTGTCTAATTAACTGGAGGGACATTCAGTTCCTACCATAAGCCAGCGAAAGAACACCGCTATTGAAAGAAGCTTGCTGTAGTTTAATAAGTTTAAATCAAGAAAAAAAACTTGCTGCCTTATTCAACTGCTTTGTTATAAGAGTGTTTAAATCTAACAAAGTTTGGTTTGAGTAGAGGAATTTCAAAAAATGGCTAAAAGCTTTCAGTTTTTCTCAAGCTTACTGTGCTGAAGTAACAGTATTCAACTTTGCTATCATCAATACATAAAAAAAAAGCCTTTGTGCAAAATGGGGTTAAAACATGAACAGCTCCCTGACAGGCTTTTTTTTTTCCCCATTCAGGTGACATCAGCTCTCTCTTGAAGATAAATATTTAATGACAGCAGGAAGGACGGGAAAAAACATGTGGTAACCTTGGTGACTATAGCCATTACAGAGAAAATAAAAGTGACTAAAATCAGGTTAAAAGTTTTACAAAGACCCGAGATTGGAAATCGACCACAGATCTCCGATCGAAGCTCTTCTAGTCCAGAATAAATTTTTATTCAGACTGCAGAATAACTGCACACTGAGTTTACACCATTATGAAATGACTGTGAGGAAGACTTAAACAAACAGCAATAATTAACGGAGGTAATCTTCACTGATCCACTTGTGGTTGCAGCAGTAAACAAAGTTAGCCCAAATATCCTTTATTATTATTATCATACCACCAACTATATTAATGTGTTTGTAAATTTTTGTTGTTTTAATATAAATATATTTAAATGACCAATAAAATTTAAAACATTCTAGGCAATGTTCTAAGTGACTAGCAGACAGTACAACTTTTTCCCCAAATGTAGGCAACACTGTCTGATTAATCTTCCTGTTTTAGATCAACATGCTTAGAGGAAGCTCTTGTTGTCTTACCCGTAAAGTTTAACAAAAATAAACATTCCAATCTAATGAACAGAAGAAAGACACACACAAACCCATCTCCCACACAGTCTCACCCCACCCTCCCACAAGCTCAGGTATTTCAGCCCCAACACAACAGCAAACCTGTTCTCCAGATCAGGCATGGTGAGGTTCCTGCTGATGAAGCACATCTTCAGGCTGATGACCTTCCTGTCTTTGGACGAGGACGACGAGTTGCTGTGCTTGGGCGAACCGGAGTCGTCGCTGCCGCTGTAGCTGGGGGACTGAGGGCGGACGCCGTCCCACTGCAGGTCGGCTACCAAGGACGGCTTCTTGAAGAGCGGAGACACCTCGCGGATGTACTTCACTGAGGAAGGATGGAAAAAAAAACACAATCCAGTAAAGGTACAGTTCATCTCAGTTGGTTGGGTTCCTATTCCATGACATGCAAGAAGGGAACAGTACAAAAAAGGCCTAAATATTATGTTCTTAATATATTTTTTAAATGGATATTTATTCCCAATTTCTGGAAGAAGAAACATATCCACATGGGTTCTGAAATTACACTTCAGCAAGACTTTTCTAACAGTGCAGCACCAGTATGTGGTGAAGACATAAAATGTTTAGAGCATCATAGTTAAATGGAAGACCCTAAAGCAGTGCTTGGCTAAAAACTCTTCCAAAACAAACTAAAAAGCAACATGAAATATATTCTGAGCTGTTTTGGTTTCAAGCACAGGAAATGAACAAAGGAGACACACAAAACCGATTCTGTACATCAACGCAGAGTAAATCTGGAATCCCAGAGGCCAAGTAATCCAGTTGTGTGCGGTTTAGTGCATGTTTGAGGTGTTCCCCTTCTTGAACACACCTGACGTCAAGGAATGAGTCATAGGCAGGCCCCAGCAGGGAGCAAGGAGTTGGCGAAACAATAGAGCAGCTACACATTAAAACCATGCAGACCCTGAAGAACATCTCTGATGGAGAGGCTGATTTTATAATGAAAATGAAAAGGAGATCAGTTTGAACAAATCTCAGGAGTAGCATAGCCTAGTTATTCAACATAATACAAAGAAATGTATCTGATGAATGCCAACAGACAGCCAAAGATGCATCTATGGTTTGATCAGATCCACCCAGTGACAGCTGGTTACTACAGAGGAAAGTGGCTGCAGACTAAAACCCTTTCAACCCTTTCAAGTTCACTTCCCGGTGCGCAAATGAACGATGAAATATCTGCAGCTGCATTTTCCTAAAATTATATCTAGAGCTGAGTGTGTAAGGGAAACAAGTCCAGAAGAAAACCAAGCACAGATGTGAGGTTGGCCAGTTGGCTGTTTGTACAATAAAAGGGGGGCTTTTGCTCTGATGTGATGGATTCGCTTTCCAAATTTGGTCCTGTGGCCTCCCGTCCCCACGGCGGCCTCACTGTTATTCCCCTCTCTCCCTTCCAAACATGAAGGTTTTATCTCTTCATTGTTTCCTCCTGCGTCTGCTCTCATACTCTTCATATGATGATGATGGTAAAAACAGGGCAGAAACATTTCTGAGTGTGTTTGAGTTGGACAATGAGTCTGTCTGCTTCGTATGAAACCTGAGACAGCCCTCTGAGGAGATGAGGTCATTCTTGAACGTAGATATTCCTTGTGAGTCTATGCTTCCTGAAGAGAACGGTGAGTTTCTAACCAGACAGAAACACCTAGGATGAGGTGCAAAGAGCAAAAACAGGGGAGCTATTCTAACTAACCTGGCTCTATGTGAGGATGTACACATCCTAATTTATTACATCCTGAATTAGCAGTGACTATTTAAAATAAATAAAATGTGACTTTTAGAAGCCACATTTGGTGCTGAAGGGCTGCCTAGTGGCGCAGTTGGTAGAGCTGTTGCCTTGCAGCAAGAAGGTTCTGGGTTCGATTTCCCGGCCCCGGTCTTTCTGCATGGAGTTTGCATGTTTTCCCTGTGCATGCGTGGGTTCTCTCCGGGTACTCCGGCTTCCTCCCACAGTCCAAAAACATGACTGTCAGGTTAATTGGCCTCTCTAAATTGTCCCTAGGTGTGAGTGTGTGTGTGCATGGTTGTTTGTCCTGTGTGTCTCTTTGTTGCCCTGCAACAGACTGGCGACCTGTCCAGGGTGACCCCGCCTCTCGCCCGAAACGATAGCTGGAGATAGGCACCAGCAACCCTCCCGACCCCACTAAGGGACATGGGTGTAGGAAAATGGATGGATTTGGTGCTGGTCGTCCCTGCAGGATGTGTACAACCGAGATATCTATAACAAAAACCTGTAGGACAGGGGTGTCAAACTCCAGTCATCAAGGGCCGCTGTCCTGCAGTTTTTAGATGTACCACAGGTACAAAACGTTGGAAATGGCTTAATTACCTCCTGCTTGTGCAGATAAGTTCTCCAGAGCCCTGCTTATGCCCTAATTATTCTATTCAGGTGCAGCAGAGGCACATCTAAAGGTTAGTGGCCCTTGAGGACTGGAGTTTGACACCTGTGCTGTAGGACAACATGAAATAGGCTAAAAGACCTCAAAAAGCAACACATCACGCCTCTGATCAAAAAGTCAAAAGCCGATGAGAAACAACGGCATGATCACAGATCTGCAGAAGCAGAGGGGGCTGCAGTGTGCATAAGCCCCTGCATGCTCCTGTGTATATTACTCTATGCATGACTCAGAACACAAGACTGGGCGGGGAGCTACGCTGAGGAAACGGGCGAAGGCCGACCACCCTAACCGCATCTCCCACACCAACAAGAAACGGGAGCGTTTCTGCAGACACAAGTGGTTTAGAGTGAGGGAGTGAGTGTGAAAGCATTCCTGGATGCCTGTGCTTACGTGTGAGGCTCACAGGAAAGAGGGCGGCTCTGTAAAGTCAAGGTGTCACTAATCAACAGATCTGAGGAAGAGATGTTGAGACGAGACACTTTCTCCCATCTGTGGTTTTACTAGCAACTACTAACATTTACTCAAAGCAGTGTCAACAAATAGAGATACAAAAATTTGTCAGCCAGAATCTAGCCAGAGTTATTGTACTTGATATTTTAGTTAACTTTTGGTATTCTATATTTTCCACAGAATAAATTTGCTAACAATGCTAAATCCTGTTTGTGTGTGTAGGTGGTGCCAATATCCTTTTGAATCATTTTTAAGTGCTAAAGTTAATCTCCTACACAGTTTACTGACTAAGCCAGTTTCACAGTGAATCATGTCAATAAGGAGAAAATAAAAGCACTGGCTCATCCATCCTCTTTGTTAAGCTGTGTTCAGTTTCACATTCATCACTAGCTTAGTTTGTTTTATTATAAGTAAACAGTTAACCTGTTGCTTATATATTAAATCTACTGTTTTTTTTGGTGTCCAGAGGGCATCACTGAAGTCCTATTTTTAAGCTATCAAACTACAAGCTGATTCAGCGAGTTTGCATGGAGCCAGTCAAAAAACAAAGCACAACAGTCTGTGACAACTTTAAATGCGCCATAATTTCCTTCAAAGGGTGAACAGTAGCAGAAAGAGTCATCTCCAAGCCATCATCGGCGAACAGCTATGCTGCTTGGTCTCTGTCTCCAAGCACATGGCACTCTGACCTCCCGACTCGGTCAGCTTTTTATATCGACAGCCTCTCAGCTAATGAGGAAGCCTGCTCTTCCTCATTAACAAGACACCTACTATCAACTAGACAAAACTGTTAATCTTTTTTTTTAATTTTATTTAAATAGAGCCTCTCTAAAAGCCCGAACTCTGTAACTGCTTCATTTCTCATGCATTTAGTCATGTGAAGTTTGGAGAGAGAAAAAAAATCCCGGCTGCAAACAACATGTAGTGAAGAATGTGTGTTGCATGTTGCAAGGGAAATAATGACTTCATCAGCAAGAAGCAGGTTAAAATAGGTTAACTTTCGATCTAATCTTTCAGTAATCTTTAAGTGCATTTGTTGTTAAAAGACAAAAAGCAATTCTGGGAAAATGAATAACAGAAGTGGGGACTTGGAATGCTCTTCTGCATGCCCCTTGTGTAAACTGTAATTATGGTCTTGCTTTGCAGCAGTGGAGTTTGTAAAAGCTCTGCTGTGTGACTTTTTGGCAGCGCGTGGACCATTCTACATCTGCTTTTATTCAGTCTCCTTTAGTCTAAACAATGAGGCCTCCAAGCAGCTGTAATCTTTTATGTAGTCAGATAAGTCAAATCTATCAGCGGTGCCGTGTTTAAAAGCCGAGATGTTTCAGATCCTGCGGGAAAACAGAGAACATTTTGCCATTTCTATCTCCTTCATCCCATCGGCTAGATCAACTTCTCCAGGTGGGTATTGAGCTAAACCAACTGGTTTCTGTTCAACTCAAGACCAGTGAATAACTAACTAATATTGTCTGTGTCTACCTGGGACTAGGTACCTGAAAGACTGAGCCTTTTTCTTCCAAACATGAAGGAATCTTTGGTCTAACTTTCCAGGTCTTTACAGCCAGAAGCAGCTCTTTAGTCTCTCTGTCATAGATGAACTGTTTCATTCCTATGTGATCATTAAAAAGAGGCTGAATGCTTTTGGATGGAATAGCCCGTCTTTCTGCCTTTGTTGCAGTCTGATGAACTCATTAGTTCTTTCAGGCCGATTGCTCAGCTCCACTTCTGCTTCTAATTAGGCCCATCCACAGAGGGCTAGCCGATCTGTGCTTGCAGTATTGCCTGTATGCTTCTGTACAAATGCACGAGGAGGAGGATTCCCCAGAGACGCCGAGCAGCATCCCATAAGGCCATCTCATCTGCTTCTATTTATGCCTCACTGCCTGCCGGCCAGAGGATAGAAAGAAGACAGGGAAGGCAACGTCCAGAGGTGGAGAAGAACTGTCTGACTCGGCACATATTTGGTTGTGGCAATAGCTGTGGTTCAAAGAGACCCGTAAAACTACTCTTCTTCACCGCTTACCAAGAAGTAATCATCTTCTGGAATGGGTGAAATAATAGCTCACAGAGCGGCGAGTCGTTGAGTCAGACCCCGGTCTCTGTACTTTCCTCCCCAACTACCCAGAAATTCTCCTGTGGTTTGGCCCAACACGCTTTCCCCGCTGGCTTTTCTCTAGCTTCTCTTTCCTTCTCCAAAAGTATCCATCTATCCACCAATGGCGCAATCCCCTCTGAACAATGCTTTGATTCAGCAATATTTGCTCACTCTAAAGTGTAAGAAGTCTAAAATATATCACATTGTGAGACCCATTTTGATTTTCTGCCAGATTAAAAAAAGAAAACGTCATTATCTTCACATGAAGAACTTGTCTTCTTGATTTGGATAGATGACAGGGCTGCATAGATGTGAGAATCGATATCCGATATTAATATAGCTGTTATGGCCGAAAAAAATATTATTATTTGCCTGGTAACTGCTTTATGCAAAACAAACTTTTTTCTTTTTTGCAATACTATGCTTCCACATTTATTTGATTACATGACTCAGTCTTCTAAAAAAAAAAATCAGCGTATTCAGTGGACCAAAAGTGGACTTCAGGGTGGGTGTGTCAACTTTCTGCACACTACAAAGCAGATTATGGACAAAAATAATCGCATTTATCGCTGTCTGCAGGGCAGGCAGTTGAAGATTACCATCAATCTGTGCTCAGAGCACAGATTGATGGTACTTTAGCGTCGGCAGGTTCCCACCAACATGGACATGGTGGATTACCTGGAGGATCAACGGGATCCTCTTGAAATTTCTAATAACAAAAATGCATCCATTTCTAGTTGAGGCACAGAAATGTGGACCAATCAAATATATTTGTGGGTACAAATATCAAATGTTTTGATGTATGAGAAAGAAAATATTCATGCTCTCTTTGAGGCTTTGCAGACTATTTCAGGTCCTGCAGATCTCAGGATGCCAACGGACAGTGAACAGAGTCGGCACAAAAGAAAAAAATGTTCACCACCAGGTTTGTCCCCATTTCATCAATGCCTTTTTTATTCCTCCTAATTACTCAGACAAAAGCCTCCAACTCTCCTTTTCCCAAAGCAAACCAAAACTGAGTTCAGACTAATCAAGCACATATGAGATGTTGCGTCTTTCAGTCAGCTGAGAGGATAATTGTCATATATATTTAAGGTGAATTAAAACAAGCATCAATTTAAACAAAACTAAAGACTTGCAGATTTAAGGCAGCGAAACAACAGGCAGCATGCCAGCAATGCAAGAAAAGCTCATTGCTGCACAGCCACATCAAACAGTAGCAGAGTCTCTGAGCTTGAATTGGTGTCTTTACTGATGCGACTTTTAGTTTGCAGCTCCCAAAACACTGCAGGCCTGAATATGGAGTAATCAGTCGCAAATGGGCTCAGAACAATGATCAAATCAAATTAAATTAAGAAGTTGATCAATAAATTCATACTTCGACAAAAAACAAAATGACATATGTGTACTCAGATTTATAGATTTGTTGCTTTTGGGACTTGTTTATGTTTCTCTCACTTTTTTTTTTTTTACAGTTTGCAATTTATCATCTGATTAGATTCTATATGTGCAAAGAAAGTTTAAGCCCCGCACTGCACAGCTATGAATTAAAATCTCCCCACATTCTTCAGAAATTAATTTTTGCCACATCATAAAGTTTGAAGAACGGCAGTAATGTATCTTTTACCACAATCTGCAGAGCAACTTTGCTAAAACATGAAGCTGAGTGCAAGTCGCCACGTAACAAATCTAAATTAACTAAGTTGACTCAAAATTATAGAAACCGTTTTAAAAGCATTTTTATATATATTTATATCTTGTTTTCTAGCCATAGTTTATTTTTGTGAACATGAGCTGAAATGGAGGAAACCAGTACTTGAAAAGATCAGCAAAAAGACAAACTATTGTTAACAAATGCCCTCAAGGTTAAAGATCTTAACTTTTAAAAACATATTCTTTGGTTTATAGAAACCAGAATGGAAGTATCTGGCTAAAATGACCACAGTTACCTTTAGTGGAAAAATGGTAACGCCTGCAATCTTTAAAACACCTTATTGTGAAGTACGAAGGTGGTAGCATTATGTTGAGGGGAGTGTTTTATTGCAGGGAGGACTTTTGCAATTTACGAGAAAAAAACAAAACATAATTTGGAGATTTTTAAGAAATAACTCAAAACACAATGGGTCTTCAAAAGAACAATGACCCTTAGCATGCAATAATATTAGTTACAGAGTAACTAAAGGGCAATAAAGTCGATGTTTAGATCTCAGTCACATAAGAACAACTGTGGAGAGATCTGGATAGGCGTGACTTAGTTACACCACTTCTGCCGGGAGAAAAGGGCCAAATTCTGGCAAATTATTGTGAGAAGTTTAAGGAAGGATATGCAAAACATTTTACCCAAGTCAGAAAGGAAATTCTACCACTTCTACCAAAGAAATTAGATTTTTAAAAAATCTCTAAGCGGTGATTATTGTGACATTTAGCAAACAGAAATGATGTTGCTAACATAAACTTCTTCACATTCTTGATAACAGTCTTCCATTAGCGGATTTAAGTGTAACCCACTCACTCCAGGAATACAGTCACACTGAGGTTTGAAACTCGGGTCATTGTAACATTTTACTCTGTGGTCAATCTGCCGCTTCAACTTGTCGCAGTTTTAGCCAAGCTATACCCATTAACTTAAAACTGAAAGTAAGTTACTTCTGTGCTGGCAAACAAACCCAAATCATCAAGCCACCAATACTGTACTAGAGAGCTGGAATGAGGTGTTTCTGCTTGTATGCTTGATTTGTTTTTAACAAATGTGTTGCATTTCATTATGATTTAAACATCTTTACGTTAATCTTGTTTTTCAAAATGTTTTCCAGTTAGTTGCAGGGTAGCATGGCTGACATTGTGTTGACAGTTTAACCAAATAATTTATCCAATTCATTTTTAGAGCTGGTAACAAACAGGTTATTACTGGAGCTGAAACTATTTGGATTAATCATGACTAATCAATTATTGAAATAATTCTCAAATATTTTAGTAATCAATTGTTAATAAAAATGGGCTCTTTCTACAGATTTTTCATCTAACTACTTAACATTTTTCATACAATATTAGAAATGCATTAATGGATGCAAATAAACAAAATTCAATAAATTTCTTTTAATAAGGAAATAAAAATTTGATTGCCTAAAAAGCAACAACACATCATTCATTTAGTGAATTTGAACTGTGTGAAAGTTAATACCAGTTTGGCAAAGGTGTTTTATATTTAATGCAAAAGTATACATATTTTATACAATTTTGGAATAACTTCACCTTTTTTATGCAAATAAGCTTTTTATTGAGTCTCCTCGAGTTAACGATTAATCGGTTATTAAATTATCTCAAAAACTGATTAATCACAATTCATCCGATTAATTGTTTCAGCTCTGCTTGCAAGGTTCGGGATAGTAACAAACGCTGGCATGAGCATTAAGTGCTTCATCTACTTAAAGAAGTGTAAAGTAAGCATGACTCAGGCGTGTTAAAGGAGTTAGGAGAAGAACAAGCTGAACTGAGCTGCAGCGAAGGCAGCATAGGCGTCATTCCTGGAAGAGCTCAGAAAGGAACAAGAGTTTTGTGTGACTGAGTTTAAATAGCGGGACGTAGGCCATAAGCCTCCCTCTGCAGGCCGTGATGCTGATCACTGGAACAACGGCTGGTTATTTTCTGTTTACAGAAGTGGCTTCGGATCAATCTCTGCAACACGAATAATTAAAATTGCTAAAGGCTGCAGAGGAGCACGAACCATCCAAGTCAGATGACTGACCTCTGCCCCAAATAAGCACGTGTGAGCGGAGGTCAGGAATGTGGGGCTCCGGAGCTAATTGAGGGAATATCTGGGAGTTTATGTATTTGTGTGCTGCCACGGCGTTCTGGAAGGTCAAGCCTCATTCTGATTGACCGCCGCTCCTTTCACGAAGCAGTGGCAGATCCACAAACGCTCCGATGACAGGCGGCCGACAGATTCCTGCAGCAGCACACAGAGCCTTCCTCCTCAGCGCGCCCGAGGGGGGTCGCTGCTTTTCACACAGGCGCCAGCAGGCAAAGTTCAATCTGTGGTTTCAAACCAACACGTTTCATTTCTGGGAAGCATAAAGACTCTGCTGTTTCTCTGATTATAAAAGATAAATAGCTTGACTAATCTGATTCCGAGTTGAAAAAAGAAATGACATTTTCACAGAGCATATTGCTCAAAATGTCTGTTGCGTTCACTTGGTTTTAACTAATCAATGTGTCCCTCATTGATTAATTCCTACAATTTGCGCTCGTCAGTATTCAACCCACGTTAATTCCAAGCCATTAAACACAGCTTTTAGCTGTTCCCGATGTTAAGTTTCCAAACCCTCAGGGCTCTGCAGTCCGTCTGCCTACAACTCTTTTCAACAAAAATCCTCCCGGTCTGGGATTATAACGCTGGTTTATGAAGCGTTGTGAGGCGGGTTTTCCGACAAACACTTTGCTTTGGTGTTTAGTATAATCAAATTACATTAAATATTCTCTTTCAGATTTATTACAAACAACGTTACCGGCTTCTTCTGATTCTACTAACAAAATCAGCATGCTTCTCTGATGATAAAGTCACAAGAAACATAAAAACAAAGTGAGGATTTTGAGTTTTACAAATGAACAATGATCCAAAGTAAGCTCAAATATCATCACAGGAACAGCGTCTAACACTGACATGAGTGAAAATCAATAATTGCTGTCATGCAATTGCTGTGTCAAGAAGTAATAACTAGTTCTCATCTTCACTTTTATTATTACCTCAAAATATTGCAGTAAAACTTTAGATCCATAGTTTCACCTCTACTTCTAGAGTTAAGTTCTTTAAAGAAAGGTGAATTATTTGAGCTCCAGAACCGAGAACGTGCTTAAGATAAACTAAATACAGCAACCCAGGAGAAGAGCCTCACCCCCACTGCTAAGCATGGAGGTGGAGGTGTCATGGTTTGGGACTGCTGTGCTGTAGCAGGGCCTGTCTAGAGGGAAACCACTGCATCCACCTTGAATGCTACTTTGTTTCATAGGGAAAATATATATAAAAAAATGATTAGGGTGTCCTAACTTTTTCCTCAGCTAGAACACACAAGTTTGTTCAAATCTTTTATTTGAAGATTTTAACAAAGTGCTGGTATTTGTTTATTTTTTGTGTGTTTATCTGAAACTGAATTGATTTCTTTTCCAGAAATATCAATTCTGGAAATTGATATCTCTGGCTAATATATATTAGCCAGAGATATATATTGACTAATATATATTAGTCACGATATATATTAGTGACTAATATATGCTGTCACTAATATATATTTAGTGACTATATATTAGTCACTAATATATCGTGACTAATATATTAGTCACGATATATTTGTCAGACAAACATCAGACAAATATATCGTGGGAAGTTCTCATTTGTTTCACATAACTATGCGATATTCATTTTTAACGTGACTAACTGCTGGATAACTTTAGCACGCCATTGGCACCCTTCACCATGCCGGTTGTGGCATCGACAGTCTCCTCAGATGACAACAATTGGCTGCCATGGTTACCTCCCATTGAGAGAATTTGCAGCAACCTTTTGACCTGCAGTTAAAAATAAAACACGAGTTTGGCTTTGACATTTAGAGCAAATTAAACTGGGCTGCTATGAGTCACCTGAATGTCCTGTTGGCCTAATTTAGTTAAACAGTGGTGATCGCCAACTGTAGACTCAAGCCAAAAAACCCCAAACAAATAAGGTTTCAGTAAACACGCAACTTCAAACTATGCACCCACTGTGCAATAAAAACTAATCACATGCAAACCCCTCATTTACTTTTTTCCAGCTGCTGAAGTGGATTAGGTTTGTTTTTAGGAGGTTCTGGCTGCATACGAAGTGATATATTTGTATATTTAAAGCACAAAATATCACCAAATGTAAGAAAGCGTGAAGTTGGCTTTGCACATGGTGAGAGGATGGTGTAAGGATTTACACAAATAAATCTCATCAGTTGAATCCTGCATTGACCTTTGATCCTTTAACATGTAAACCTGACCACAGCTGTGCTTAAATTCCTGTTTACACCAATCAAAGGCTTTGTGTTCAGCTGATTTGAATCAATGCAGGTTGAACTCCATCTGCTCAGTTATCAACACAGAACTGTGTTTTCTTAGAATGGCATAGAATAAGTGTTAATCGGTTCTGACTGGTTCAAGTAAAGAAAAATCTGATTTTCTTCCCACTGTTTTCTGTCTAAAAAAAAACTAAGCAGTGTGTTAGTTTCTGATGAGAAATCCAAACTCATCTGAAACAGAGCGATTAGGACCACTAAGCAACAGTCCTGTGTCTTAACACAAGGTTTGCAAGGCTGTGGTTGACCCTGTTGGTTGCATCTTTTTCTGCCAAATGTTTTCCTTCTGCTCAACTTTCTGGTTAAATGTTTGAACATCCATCTTTTGAAATGGCCTATTGTGGTTTATCACATGGACTGTCTGCTCAGATCAGCAGTCTTCACCATTATTGTGAGGAAGTTTCTGTAGCAGCAATTGTAATATTAAAATTTTCTGCAAAACTTCATTTTGGTTTTCACTAGATATAAACCTTAATCCTCAAAATTAGACATAAAAACTTGAAGCTACTCTGCCTGTAAATAATCTAAATAGTAAGTAGCTTGAAAATAATCACTGTAATAAATTGTCTTGCTAATGATATTCTGATTTATTGAGATCCCTGTAGAAGATGCAATGTGAGCCAATCCTGACCAAAATTGTGATTAGATTCTTGTTTACACAGATGTAAGGTGGTATGGTCAGCTGAACTGACTCAGTGATGCCTCTATATCTCCTTTTGGTAATAGATTGAGTAAAATAAGTTTTTATTTAGGTTGGTTTTCTACTATTTTACCTTGCAAAACAACAAAGACTTATGAAAGTTGACAAAACACTCAACATTAGTTCAAGAAGAGCAGATTGGGTCCATGTTGAGATGAAGGTTCACTTTGCCCTAAACTGGTGACCTGTTGAGTTTGTTTCAGGACTGAAAGTTTCTTTAGTCTATATTTATCATTTTTCAAATGTGCAATTAAATTGGTAAGTAAAGATTAATAATACTAATTGCCACCTGCTGTAGACTTGAGTGTCTAAAAGTTTGGTAGGTGTGTTCAGACCGCGGAGTTTAATCTCGGCCTTTTCAAATCCCCGCTCTCGCGTTGGCCCACTTACCCTCTAGGGTGACTTCTTTCCCGGCCTTCTTCAGCGCCTGGACCGCCATGTCGTGGGTCGCCTCCCGGAGGTCGTTTCCGTTCACGGACAGGATCGCGTCGCCCACCCGGAGCGCTCGGCTCTGGTCAGCGGCGAGCCCCGGGAAGATCTTGGAGATGAGGATGGGCATCCGGTTCTCCCGCCCTCCCTTGATGCTGATCCCCAGCCCGCCGGACTCTTGTTTGACAACACGGACTTTCCGCACCGCTTCGGAGGAGCCGTCTAAGTTGACCGGGGGGTCGCCTTGCCTCGACCCGAAGCTTGACCCGGGACTCCCGTAGCCGGAGCCGGGGCTCCCGAAGTCAGAGTTTGCACCGTTCACCGGGTACTTTCCAGAACTGTTTACACCGTAGTTTCCATCGTACTGACTCCGGCTGACGCTTCCTCGACCCGGGCTGCTACTGCGCCCCCGAACCCCGTGATTTTGATTCTGAAGTTGGTCTTGACCCGAGGAGGAACCGCGACCAGGGTTCCCCGGGCTCGATCCAGGGTCGTTTCCGTTCGACATGCCATTTCGGAGGCCAGCCGACGAGTAGTCCCAGTGATTCCCCCCCTGTCCGCTCACCTCCGCCTCGGCCGTTAAAGTGAGCGTCTCCCGCGTGAGTTCGGCCGCCACTCGGATCCAGCGGTCGCGGAGCAGAAGGTCCAGCTGGCCGTTTTTGTCCGCTCTGGTCCAGACTGCCATTCCCCGACGGTTAGCCTGCTCCGAGGCGGGCCGCTCTCACTCTGAACTCATCATCAACTTTTTCCTCTTTTTCAGAGTGCGCACAAGCAGCGACGAGGCTGCACTGGTTCGCATCGACACACCCACTCCCACTCCCACTGTGGGTGGAGGGGGGAGAACACAGGGACTCCAAGAACACAAGGAGAGGAGAACAAGAGGCTGCGAGCGGCAAGCCTCGGAGGGCTTGTTGATTAGTTCAAGCCCTAAAGCTGACCGACTTCCACTGAAGTTAGCATGATGACAACCCTGTCACATCCGCTAAAGCCTTTCAAAATAAAAGCCGTCAAAATCACCGAAATAAAACAATTTGTTTTCATAGGTTTTGAGAATCAAGGCAACCTGAGGACACTTTATTCCAAAAGACTATCGTTAGAAAATCACTTTTAACACGAGTTTTGTATAATATTCTTGGAAAAATAATAAAATTTCCTAAGGATGTAAAAATCCAGTATAAAAAAAATTCTTGATTTTAAAATTTAATATGATGGGGAAGTATTCACAAATGTCAGCCACTTTTATTAGATGAGTTAAATTCCCTGTTAACTCAAATAACAAATCAGTCCATTTGTCCAGGGATATATGTGGTGAATGGTGGTGGATGACAGGTTGTTGAGAATATTTCACATCTGCTGATATTTGCATACACAGTCATCTCAGCTTTGGTCAGAACAACTGACAATGTGCAGTGGACAAAAAACGCAACAGTAGGTCATGCTGAGTTCATCTTACAAATCTAAAACATTTCTGACACAGGACCAGTTCTGAAGGCAAAAGGAGGTCCAAACTCATCCCAGGTAAGAGGTAGCAGCATTAGAGCAGGAACTAAAGCGGCTACACAACTTCATAAAAAAATAAAATGCTGGTTCTGTTCTGGGGACTGCTCTGGAACATCTGGAAATTCTTGTGAAAAAGGGGATTCTTCATAAAATAACAAAAATTATGGACAACTCTGCCGTCTCTTTATGAGACTGTTATACAACAACAGATCAGTCAGAGGCTTTTTAAGACTTGCTTGTAATAAAGACCTCTACAGGAGATCCTTCCTTGGCGCAGCCACCAGTATCTACAGAACTCTATTAAGAAAATTATGAATGACAATATTTAATTTCCCTAAAATAACGTATTTTTTAACTGAATTGTGATAATTGAATTTTAACAGATTTTTTGTTGCCCATATTAGTTTTTTATTTGAATAATAGTGGCTCAGCAGGTATTTTCAAAACCAAATCTAATCAAGAAAGATGTTAGCAAAAATTTTGGCAGACAAAAACAGGAAAGAGATCACACAAAAATATATTCACTTGCCAATAATTTGGGTTATATAAATACATTGTGATTTATTTTCCTACTAATATGGGTTAATTTAAAGAGAAAATTCCTTTTAAATCAACCCATATTTGTGATAATATGGGTTAGTGTATTATTTTGTTTGTTTTGATTTTTTTTTTTAATAGTTGGTGAATTTGAATTATGCTGGAAATAAACTCACCTACATAAAATAAGAATAAATAAAAGTTAAATAATCAGACATTATCAGTAGCATCAAAACTTTACATTTTTAAAACAATGGTAGATAGCTTGAAGCAACATCAATGAGTTAAAGATTCCACCCTATGCTTTTATTGTGAAAGTATAATCACCCTTTTTCCTTTTTGAGTCTAAGAAGTATTGCGCGCTCTTGACCTACATCAGCTTCTGTGGAAGAGTAAAGTCAGAGCCGGATGACAGGAGGAAGCAGCCAATAGGAGCGCCGATCTAATTATTTATTCATGATCGGAGGCGGGGCCTACTGATCATGGCTGGCTGTATTGATCCTGACAAGAAAGCGAAGCCTCTTTTTACTTTATTAATGGATTCCTCTGCTGCTTACAGGACACTTTCATTTTCCCATCAGTACCACCTTTAGAAACCATGAGGCAGACACTCACTTCTGCTCATTTTACAAACGTTTAAAATATTTTTGCTCTTCAGGCATAAATGGTTGGGATTCATTTTAAAGGAAGACTCACTTTACAGTTGCTGTCATTTTAATTTGTTTTTAAATGAACCCTCCTGGTTAACTACATTTTCTTCCAGTGGTTTTAACGTTTTACTTCATCATTACATAACACTAGTGCATTGATGTAAATTATAATTTTTGTTGTCATTTGTATATTAGGAAAAGTTCTTTTTTTCTTTTTTTATATATGCCTTTCAAAATAAATAGAGAAATTTTTGTCCTATGGAAAATGCATTTTTTAAAATAGTTTTATAAAATCAATTTTTTAAAATACAACATTTATTAAAAAGGTGAAATGTTCCAAATGAATGCATATTTAAAGACTGGGAGACATGAGGAGAAAAAAAATATGTTTACATTTTCTATCGCAAACCCTTTTTTTGGCATCTGAGAGACACAGGTGGAGCAGTCTATTCATAAATAACTTTACACAAGAATTAACCAAAATATGCTGCATATGTTGCTGCTAATGTTTGACCCATGCAGGGCACCTAAACGCAGGAACCCCTGAAGGTCAAATACCTCCTTCTAGTTTTCTAAACATCACCGCATAAGTACTAAAAATGTTAACATCAGTCAAATTTGTGCTATTGCAGGACAGCTGTGTTCCTCTGTTGTTTGGTGAGCCCACAGTAAAACTCACAGATGCAGCACTGGTCGTGTTTGTCACTGGATCTTTATTGCAGCCGAGGTTCACTTTGTGTTTACAAAACCAGAACAGATTGCAAAGCGTCCATGTGGGAGTGAGAGAGGCGGGAGATTCACCTGCTCACCTCTCACCGCGGTCGTCATGCTACGTCGGCTAAAGGTGCGGCCCGCAGCTTCACCCTGTTACATTCACAGTGTCGCTGCCGTTTCACCTCCCCCCCACCCAATCCCACCCTGTTGCAAGTCCGGGGTCTTCACAAGCGTCCCCAGAGAGGCCTCGGTATGCAGCAGCAGATTGTTTTTAACTCCCCTTTTTAATGGTTAAAAATAAATATCTTATTGTTTACAAGCTATTAAGTTTACAATTTTGTTCTTGTAAGGTACATTCAAGACAAAAAAAAAAACCAAGGCAACCCATTAGAGTTAAATACTAATGCAACACTGCACAGCTTTAACCTCGCAACCCTGCCTCTCGACCTCCAGCGCTCCCCTCTGATTGAACCCCTCCCGCCCAAAATGTGTGAGTGAAGAGTGAAGGTTTGGTGCAGCAGATAGGGCAGATGCAGAGAGAGATTTAAGTGAACAAGTGTGTTGAAAGTGAGATGGTGAGATAAGGAAGGTAAAGCAGTTGTGCAAAAAGTTGGCATCTCTACATTCTTGCTAAAGAGTTCTTAACAGCTTCAGTGATTTTTTTTCTTCTTTTAGACCTAAACTTGACTATTAAATGATACATTTAATGCTCCAACCCAGCAAAATTAACTTTGAAGCACCTTTACTGGATTATATGATTATTAAGACGCTGCAACCCACGCAGAGCCCTCCCCTGTTGAAATACGAACGTGTGCACAGTGAGGTCAGAGTCTGAATCAGTCATTGCTTCGTGCTGTGGACCGTTTCCCTGCGGTGGAGCTGTGATGAAGGTGGTTGGTGATGGTTTGGTTGAGGCAAAGCTTCGACGTTGGGCTGTCGCTGGAGCTGTGGCCTCTGAGCGGCTTTGGCCTCTCTCTTTGGAGTGTTGTTGAGGATGTCCAGGCTCCGGCGGCTGGAGGAAATGACATCAGCGACAAACTTCGTGCATTCGGCGCAGATGTCACGCAGCGTGCAGCCGTGAGCATACAGGTGTGGGAACTCCTCCTCCACTGAGCGGCGGGACAGAGTCCGCAGGGATCTGCAAGCAGAAACGGAGGACGGGGATGTCTTCACATCTTATAGAAATCAGACATGTAGACAAATAATTACAACTGCATCATGTTACATCAGAACAGAACTGAAATTTTAGTTTGTTTCAGGAATTCAATTCAAAAAGTGAAACAGTATCCAAAACATATTTATGGAAAGGTGAGTGGAAGGAAAATATCTGTAAGAAAAAGATGCACAAGGATAACTGCAGCCTGGAGAGAATTTGAAGAGTTTTGGGGGGATTAACAAGGCTTATCCCACATTGGAGTGTTTTTATGCTTAGTTCTTCAGTAGATGAAGGGGTTGGATGCCTTGAAACTGAAATAATATACAAATCTGACATTATCAGACTTTTATGAGTGAGAGTGTTTTATACCTATAAAAGGGTTTGACTTTTTTTTTCCTGGTTGCGAAAAAAAATTTTTTTTCAAATTCTCCAAAACTAATAAAGCATCAAAATAAGTGTGATCACTTATTACCAGTTTTTTTTTTATCAATACTACAATAACCTCATCTCAAGCAGTCGTCTTTGCAACTTATTTTTGGAAAATATTGTACATCATGACAGAAAGAGCATCAAAATCTTATTATTATGCTCTGGTAGTAAGCAGCTGAAAATAGTTGACACATTTATCTATGTTTCCATTTTTACAAAATTTTTAGCAGGATTGTTAGCCAATTCAATTTAGGGAAAAAGTGTGTAATAATATGCAGCCTAACAGTCTCAGTCCAAATGGTTCACTTCGCAACTTATATTTTTGGAAGACAAAGTAGATTTTGTGTTCCTTTCCACCAAAGTCAGAGTGAAAGAAAAAAGGGTGTAAAAGAAAAGTATAAACAAACAATTGAAAAAATAGCTTCATATCTATGACCTCGAGTGGATGAAACGCTTGGATGAATGGAAAGCAAAACAAATATTGAAGTAAACTAAAGCATAAAAATGATGCTTCGGCTGTGAGCCAGGAATATCAGTCACTGTGGAGAAGACTGAGTTTTCTGATTGAAAGAACAACAATCCTAGTTGTAAAATGAAAGCCTCCCTGACAGCATCGCTGAGGTTCTAGCAGAGAAACACGACACCACACCAGCTCTGCTCCTCACCAACTGGCCGCCTTCAAGGCGGGAGGATCGTAGTGACAGCTGGGTAATTATTACATAATGGCTGCTTAGAGGCTGAAGGAGGCACTGCACTGATTACACAACAAAGGAAGGAGGGAATGTGTGTGAGGTGGAGGTGACTGGCTGGAGGAGGCCAGCTTCAGGTTCTTACACAGGGAAAAGTTAGTAAATTGTCACTACTGAGATAAAAAGTGGGATAAAGAGGAACTTTAAGGAATGTAAGCTGCAAATCAAAAGATAAATAGGGGGAAACGACATTGAAATATTACTTTGTTTTACGATTAATTTATATCCAAAGTAAAGCCATTTTCATTCCCAATGTGAGTAAAAAACCTCAGCTGTGTAATAATATTGCAATCGCCTGAGTTTCCATTGAACATTTAATGTTAAGTTAGCTGAATTCAGAGTGTAATCCACCATACACACAACAATGTGCATATATCTGGAGATATCCCTGTTTGTTATCCTGCACTGAGCTTAGTTGGACTTTTCTGTTTTATGCAAATTTTATTGTTGTTTTTCTTCTTCATAAATCATTTTTTTTCTTAGTCAGACTTTCTTATATTATTTTAAAACGGTCTGGTTTAACAGCTCGATGACCTTCCTGATGGTTTTTCTTTGGACTTTGGATGCTTCTTACTCTTTTTCGTTCTTGTCAAGACATATCCTGAAATATAAGAGAACATTTTCTTAATCTGAAGCCAGGCTTACACTGTGCAGATCAAATCTTCCGTTGTGAAAGGAAATCTGTGGTTGTGAGGTGAATCTGCGGTCGGCACACAGACAGAACTTAGTGCTCCAATTACCAAAGATAACCTGTGAGAGAAATCCAGCAGTGCTAGAGACGTTCTGAGAAAGTTGTGCAACATGACTGCACACTGGTTTTTATCCCTAGTTGCCCAGCCTGAGTGCTGACAGCTGACCTTTGTCCCTCTTCTCAACATCTGAATCTAACTGTAAGGACTTAACCCTCTTAGATTGGTGCCCATTTATTAGTTGGAATAATATTTGTTGCATTTTAGTGACACATCTTCCAATTGGTTGCTTATTTGAATAAGCAACCAAATACTTATATCAATTATTATATTTATATGAAGCGCTGTGAGCCAGCCTGTGTCAGTGTGAAAAACACAATCAAATACTGCTGGGTGAACCAATAAACCAGAGGCTTCAGAGCCTAAAAATACTATTCTATATGTTCTGTATTTTATAATTGTTGAGAATTGGTTAAAAAAAAAAGAAAAAAGAAAAGATTGTAAACAAATGTCATATACTTCCATAAAATCACCTCATAAAGCTGTGATGTGTGAAACTCTCATTGGTTCCCACCAGTGATTTGCCTGAATGTGCTCAAATAAACATGTTCATAAGTGGCAATATTCTGGAGAACGGTGAGATTTTACAATGCTGTTTCCACCTGCACAAACCTGAACTGAACACAGCTTCAATTGTCGAAGCTGTGTGCCACGAAAAGGTGTTTTGTCCGGTAGTGAATGGCAAATGAAAGTTTCCCCTTTAGAGTAAGAGTTTGGGGATAGCTGGGTTTGACGGCAGTGAAACACACAATTTGTCCTACTGTTGAGGAGGAACTAGAATTATACACTTCTCTTTCCTTTCTTTTAGCTCAGCTGTTGAGTTGACCCAGTTCTGCTGGTATCCTGCGGCAGCCTGCTCTCAGCAGAAATCAACACAGACACAATTGATTGTGTCACCATCACCTTTTCTCTGGGAGGTGTCCAGACACTTAGACTTTTTAAGTTAGTTAATAAAAGCAAAGACTCACTTGTAGACTTGGCTTTTGTGTCCGTGGCCTTTTGGGGTGCTGTGAAATCCCACGGTGTACACAGGAATATGAGCCATCTTCTTGGAGGGAATCTTCATCTGAATTCAAGAAACGTGAACAACATCCAGTCAGAAAAAGCAGAAAGTTGGAAGAAAAGAAAGAGTCATGAGACATTAAGAAATGTTCATTAAAATACATACTGATAATAACTGAGTCATACAATAGGTCAGTGTTATTTTACTCTCATTGCACAGCAACAAAGCACTGAACACACCTCCAGACAAATGCAGATGTTTTAAATTAGCGATTAGAGTGACATTAACACAGAGGAGCCACAGCACCACATGGACCACAATAAGCACACAAAGTCCAAACCTACAGAGCCACACATCCAACACAGGCTGGGACTGAGGCAACAAACGAAAACAAAAACAAACAAAAAGAGCAACAGAAAAGAAATTTGACGTCAACAGAGGATTAAACCAGTGCTAAAAACTAAAATAACTAAAATTACTTTTTTCCTGTTGCAGCCTTTCTTACATCTCTTAACACTTTTCATGAACTGTTTTTTTAACTGACTTGCAAAATAAACACCTAATAAACAAAGTCAAAAGATTAACAGGGGATAAACCTGTTCCATTAAAGCTGTAAGTTTTTGAATTTGCACATTTTTAAAATAGTAAAATTACCTATTCTTTCGTCATTGTGACGTCATTGAATAGAAATAATAGAGGTGGATAAATGTGATGATTGCAGCTTTTTAAATCACCTTAATTTCTGATTCACATTTTGTCATAAAATGAAGGTCATGAAACATCTGACTTGTTTCAACTTGAAAAATGTGCTCTGCATTATAAACTTCACATAAACCACTGAATATTAAAGTTGCCGTCCTTATAAACAGAGATTTTATTTAGGGATGCACCTACATGATAATTTAGGTCAGATATCCAATATTCACATTACCGCTATGGCAAATATTACCAATATTATGCATATTTCCCTGCCCATTTAACACCAAGAAAAAGTGACCAGACTGCTGACAATCCGGCTCTGGGTCAGAGTCACATGACCAAACAAATGACACATGATGCACTTCCTCTTTCTCCTGAAACACCTTTACTAATGGCAACAAGATGGAAATAAACATTAGTTATTAATACTGGGCCAGTTTTACGTGTGTGACTAACGTGGGTCAATTAGACTGCAAATGCTAATTAATCCGAGAGAATAATAAATAGGTATTTTCTGCAACTTGTGGTATTTTTATATTAGAAAAATATAAAACAATTTAAAACAAAGAGCGACACAAACTAGTATTTGTGAATAAAACAAATATATGTCTAAAGTTACCTTTGCACTACAAGAGCCACACACTGACCTGCAAGAGGAACAAAAACAAATTAGTGTTACTGCAATTCAAATCTTAAATAGTTACTAAATAGTAACTAAATAGTGCTTCACACTCCAGCCATGGGACATCAAGCTGCAGAAATTACTGCATAAGAACAAGTTTGATTGCCTTTTTATATATTTTTTTAATTCAGGATTTAATTAGCTCAAATCTGTCTATTTTGAACACAAATCTTTGAGACAACATCAAACATTTAAAGAGTGAAAAACATAGTAGTGGGTAATATTTTGGAGAAATTTAGACTTTCAGTGTTTTGGATAAAATTTAAACACAACATTATGTTTAAAGATTAAATTAATACGAATAAATATTCCAAAAAACGCTCAGAAGATCCAGTCAATCTTTTCTTGGCTACCTTTTGCACAGTAAGCACGTCGACGGCCACGAGAAGAGAGGAAATTTCACTCTGCAGCAGCAGCAAATCTGAGGAATCAGACGCAGTGAATACTGACAGCATTTACTGCAAACACAGCAGAGGCAACAGCAACAAGGAACCCAAAGCTGCTACCTTTCCTCGCTTCAGGTTGCTGTACAACTCTTTGCTTTGAAGATATTTCTCCATTTCTGCTTTGACGAGGACTCGACGCACATTGATGATCTCATCAAGCGTAAGGGCCAGACTCTCAACGGGGTGGCTGAACTCCTCCTGAGGAGAAATCGAGGAGGAGGAGGAGGAGGAAGACCCATCAGTCTGATGACTCGATAAACAGATAAATGTACGATTTAAACAACAAATAAAGGAGGATATTCTACAACTGTAAGGTTATTGTTCATGTTGCAGCACCTATTGCTGCTACTCGTTCTGTTAATCTAAAGCTGAAGGGCGTCAGCATTAGCTGTGTTCATGAACAACATAAAGATGATGTGGTTCTGTTAGAGTCTGCCGCCATTTGGGAAGTGGTCAAGAAGAGAGTCAGCTCAGGTCAGAGGTCATCCAGAAAAATCTGGATTCTTCCTCCAGATGGGGGTTAATCTCTGCCTCAAGGGAAGGTTTGAGTATCTTGGTGTCTTCTTTAAGATTGATGGGAAGACGGAGAGAGCAGAGCGTTTCTTATGACGAAAAACGAGCCAAACCAGAAGCCAAAGCTTCTGATTTAAATGTCCACCAAATATTAGCAGAGATCATGTCTGAAAGGCCAAGATTGAGGATGTAATTTAACATCCTCTATGTAGAGAGAGATGTCAGATTAGAGTCACTGCTGCTTCTCATCAAAATGAGTTAGTTAAGGTCGCTTGAATCTGTAATCACATTGCCCTCTGGTTGTCTTCCATTAGAGGAAGTGATCCAAAATGTGGGTCAGTCCTAGTAGATCTATTCTGGTCTTGGATTACGTTGGGATGTCCAAATAAAAACAAAAAACATCACTGGGTTTTAACCAATTCATCTAACATTGTTAATGTTTCCTGTTTTGCTGTGAATGTTCAGTAAATTTTGTGTGCTGCTGCCAGTCTTGCCCAGGACTCTCTTATGTCAGTGGTGAAAAAACATTTAATCGTAACAGTAATAAACAAATGGGAAGCGGGATGTTTTAAATTAGATCCTGATCCATTACTGCCACAGTATGTGGATTAGATTGGATTGATAGATGGATTGATTGATTGTTAATGAAAACCAAACAACCACATCCTTTCAGAGGTTTTAACCATTTCATGTGATCTTTATCTTCTCACTTATTTGTAAAATTGAGGTTTGATGGACATAATATTGAATCTAACTCTTCGCAGTGTTCTTTCTTCAATGTCTCTGAGGCTGCTGGGATTTTATCTCACCATCCACTGGTCTGCGCTTCTGGAGTCCGATGTCGTCTCGACGCCCTCTGTGGCCTCGTCGACCGAACTCAGAGACAGGCGAGCGGGAGACGACGGCCCCCAGCCGTAGACGGGGAAGGAAGCTGGGTGAGGAGGACCGGATTAAAAGTCAGTGAGAGGAAAAAATGAATAAAATACAGAGAGGTGTACAGCTGAGACTGGATGAGGAAGGCACAAATCCTGGACTAACTACTCCATGAATTACGCATCAGCCTCTTTCACCCAGCGCCGTCTCAGATCTCAGCCCCTTACAGCGTTCGGCGAAAGCTGTCGTGTTTTATTAATCTGATTTCAGGAGGGAGATTTGGCTCACGCTGCTAAGTCTGTAACGGTGGGCAGACCTCACACAGCTCAGACTGGGTGCCTGTCTGCTGCTGCTGCAGAGGGAAGCCATCGATTTGGCTCCAACAGGCCGAGAAGACGGCTGAGACCGACCAGTAAACATCATCCCTACATATAATTTGGATCAGCTGCTGATGACAGATGCAATTTACAGGCTTACATCCCTACCAGTCCCAGTTTAAGCATAAGAACCCCCTGCTGGCAGGGTCAGGTACTGCATGATGAACCTCTGCGGATTGCACCGCAGCTGTGCAGAAGCTGGGAGTGGACCGGGGTTGTTTTTCAGACGACGAGGCTGTTAGTGCACAGATTATTGCCATCCGGCTGAACCTTCGCTGCGTTTCAGCAGTCTGACTTTATCAGCACATCTTTTTATCTAATTACAATCCATCAAATGTCTATTAGGATCCACAGGGCTCATCTGATCCCCGTCAGTGGCTGCTGTTCTAGCGTGGAGAGAAAAGGCTCTTATTTCAGTGAGGTAGCAGTAATTCAATAACTTTTTGTGCTTGAAGCAGAGAATGGAGGCAGTAGCAACGTAATGTCTTCGAAAATCAGGAAATTATTTAGAAATTTGTCCAGCCCAAGTTGGAAATGGAGGAAATAAAGAGTGACGTTTGTAGTAAAATCAGTGGGTTTAGTGCTGGGCTGCTCACCTAAAAATATATAGTTCCAACACATAATAAGAGCTTAAATCTCACTGTTTGGGATAAGGAGCTACAGAGCTGCCCCTTCCCTACGTGTTGCTGCACACTGCCAGTTAACTGGTTGAAGCATAACTGCTGCATTGAAGGTCATGCTGAACATTAATTCTCCGGTTTGTTGAATGAAAGCCACATGGTGCTTACTGCCACTGCAGCATTCAGCTGCTTTGGTTTAAAGTTTTTGCACAGTATTGCTCTAATATGTTCATCTTAAGTTCTTAATTCTGTATATGCAACTTAAAGAAAACATGTTTTTTTTCCTGAATGTAATAAATTTCCCCTTTTTCATTTTCATTAACCTCAAAGTTAAAATCTGGGGACAGAGTCACTAGTCGGTGCTGATAAAAATAGACAAATTGGCTTTCCGTAATGCCACATTTTCCCCTTGCTTGCAAGAAGTAAATGTGCCTGTAAATAAATTTTAATAAATAAATAAATAAGTGAGCCTATGCATTTGTAGTTTAATGTTTTTTCTGTGTACTCCAGTAGCCAAGCAACAACCTTTCATTTCATAAGGAAGAAAAATATGACTATTGTAGAAGCTGATGGAGTGCCACCTCTCTCTCGTACTGAGGTATTGCTGCTTTAAAATCCTACACTTTCCACGCTAAGAATTGCATGTCAATCAAGCTGTTGTTTACAAGCCTATTATTTTCCCATTGATGCTTTCCAGAGTGCAGAACTGAAGAAAATAGTTACTCGAGTAACTTTACTTGAATACTTCTTTAACTGGAGTTTATTCTATACCTAAATTAACTTTCTGTTGTGTCCAAACTTTGACTGCTGCGCTTTTGTAAAGCAGGCAGGTAAAAAATGAACCCATTTAATTCTCCGTTTGGCCTCAGCCAATATTTTATCTTCATTGAAGTCAATTTGAACTGGAAGAAAAACATAAATGTCATAAATCTGAGATTAATACTTAAGCAGATTTTTGGAAATTTGTCCATGTTTTGTCTTATTTCTTATGTCTCACTGCATCCAGTGATGTCATGTTTTTATTTGCCTTTGCAGAAAGAAGATGTATCGCAACCACCTGAATTTGCTTCCTGATGCTTTGTCTCCCCCTAGAGGAGGAGAATAAAAACTGCTGCTGAGAGCAAACAGCTGGGTTTCCCAATCATCTTCCTTTCAGCCAAATGAAAAGGGCTGCAACACTAAAACAAGCTGCAGATGTGTGTCAAGATGCAGATGGGCAGAAGAGTGTAATGACTGCACATCTCTGAATCGGCTGTGATTGAGACACAAAAAGATTTGAGTGTCTAACTAGTCCTGCTATCTTGCAGAAGTATTTCACTTTTTGCCACATCACGACAAAACCTTCAGAAATATTATTGGGATTTTATGTTATAGATCAACACAAAGTAAGGTGTATTGGTAAAAAATAAAAAATCCCTTAGCTGCAAACCCTACATTGATCTAAAGACATTTGGTGAGTGGTGATCCATCAGACCTCGGTGATAAGGAGGCGGTCCGGCACCAGTCAGCGTTCTGGATCGCGGCCTCACGTCCTGCAGTCTGACTGTCTCGCCCAGTTGGGCTGACTCCGACAGCGAGGGAAGCGTGTTGCCGCGGAGGAAGGCCAGGTCCTGCTCCGAAAACGATCGGTCTCTTTTCAGCGGCGTCAGAGAACTCTCAGTCCTCCTCATGTCCTCGCTGTCTGGGGACTCCTCTTCCTGTCGGGGTTCAACAAAAGATGGAGATTATTACACAGCATTGGAACAGCATGAGAAAATAACCAATTATTAATTTATTTATCTATGCTACCATGCATTTCCTTGAATCAAAATTCTAAATCTCAGGTTACTGACCTCCATCTAGCTTATTTTTACATTGTAAATAAAAATGTTCAGTCTAAATTTATGTCAGATATTTTTTACAAAGGCCAAACTTAAATTTTCTTTCAGGTGAAAGATGTACAGTAGATGATTTAGGTTTGTGGGATTAACAGGACTGGAACATTGTTTAGGTAACGGATGTGCAAAGTTTGGCCTGTTTTCTCCAGCCATGTTTGAGAGACATTTAATGTTTGAGTTCAAATTAAAAGGGCCAACACATGTTAGCCAATCTGCTAGTTTTTAACAATAAGACAATGGCTAAAAAACATCAATATATGATTGCAAAAACACAGCAAATCAGTAAAGCTGCTGCCTACACAGTTAATTAAAGGTTTTTCTTTATCACCTCAGATTTTATTCAAGTTATTACAAAAATCTGTTAATATCTCATAGATCTGAGTTCAGACATTTTGTGCTGCAATACTGTTGAAAACTAAAAAAGCTAATTATTTTAAGCCTTAGTTGTAGTTTTTGTTAATTATAAGACACACATGGTTATATATTTATCTCCTTTTAAGTACTGAAGCAATTTGAATGCAATAACCAAGTGACTAACAAACAGTTAAATCAGCAATCCTCAAACCTTTGCCTATAATAATAATAATAATAACTATTATTATGATAATAATAGCTATAATAATAGCAGTTATTATTAGTAGACATTTAAATTTATATCCTGCTTTTTAAAACAAAAAATGACAATTTCATGCAATTTATCTTCATCAAATTGCACATTTCAAAAACAAAATGTGAAGCAGACTTTTTTAAAAATTCGATCAAGTATCCAAGGTAGCTTTTCCAACATTTACAGCACGTTATGACATATGTCAACAAAAGATAGCAAGCATTCAGACCTTTCAGATAGAAGAAATATCTTTAGTCTGGATGTTGTGGATGTTTGTGCAGTTCTAAATATTACAGGTTTGACATTTTACAAATCATTAAATTTGCATTAAAATGTTTCTCTTTGTCCAAAATTAAAGAAAGGATTAATCTCTCTGCAGAGAAGAAACTAAACCCACCAATGCAGGAGACAAGAGTGAGAAAACCACAGAATCAAAACGAGCGCCTGCCAGTGGGTCTTTCTCACCTCGGAGATGTTCATCTCCTCCATCTCAGCCAGCGTCGGGGCCTTGAGCAGAACGCGAGGCCGCAGCGACGCCCGGGACTCCGACACCGACAGATCGATGCACGATGTAGATTTGACATTGCAAGGACACGTCTGAGCCAGGCAGGGCAGCGAGCCAAATGCTGAGAGGAGACAAGCAAATGCAGCATTAGAGAAGTCAGAAAAACTCAGATGTGCTTCGTGTGCAACTTCAGCATCTGGAGCTCATTATCACAATCATTCAGAGACATCAGAGTGACTGTAGCTGCTGCATTTTTAATAAGTGGGTCACAAGAATCTAATGTAGTTCTTATTTTCCTTTCATTTAAAACATTAATGGCGTTACCCTGTCCATTTGTAACTCTGACATCTGGGGTCGGCACTCAGTTTGTTTTTCTTTCATTTTAGAAAAAAATTGAAAAAATATAATTGAAGCATCTTCTGTTTTGTTTACTAAAACAAAACATGGCCAGTGTTTCTGATGCTTTCTTAACAATATTCAAACCTTATTGAACTTTTTACTTATCTCATCTTTTCTAATCAGGTTTCTCCTCATCCACACAGGTCATCTCAATAATTGGTTCTCATTTGAAGATGGAGTCAAAAACCGACATAATGTGATGCAGAAAGCATTTTCTGTTTGTTGGTGAGAGCTTTTATATGGTGATGAATATATAATATGAAATATAAAGGTAAAAGAATATCAGTGCTACAATACATTTAGTATGAATGAACAGAAAAATGTAGGTTTTATAAACTCGTTGTTTTTGTTGAACCGATTAGCTTCACAGTTTCTAAATGGTGGCAAATTTGTTGCTTCCTTTTTCTACTTCTCGTTAGTGAAGGCTGAAGGAGCAGGTACATTTAGCTTTATTGAAGGCCAGTTATCAAATTATTATTTCTTATTTTGTGACATTAAAATAATTTCACAAAAATGTTCATTCTAAGGGAGACTGAGAACCACAGCTTGTCACGTAGATAATTTATAATAATTAGTTTGCTTTAGTTCGTCAGCTTTAAAGAGCATCTGTCCTATTGCTTATATTCTTTCTCACGCACAGGGGACAAACTAGCCAACCTTCATCAGAAAATAGCTGCTCAGAACTTGTAAAATTTGACACCATGTATCGGCAAAATGGCTGCCATTATAAACAGAAAGTTATCATATCAGTGTTCAGGTCTACTTTATGATTCTACTTAAAATGACCCAAAAAGACAGAAATCAGTGATGGAAAAGCATGTGAAAAATGATATATGAATGAATAAATTTAAAATACAACAAATTAAAATTGCATCTGTCATAATCTAAATTACATTTAGGAAGGCTTAAATTGGAGCCAATAGACGTTGTTTTTAGTTGCACTTTATCTAATGGCCAGTAGGAGGCGACACATAATCAGTAATGTGTGTAAAATTACAGAAAATTAAATTCATAATTCACTTCACCTTGTCTACAATTCAAAATGAATGTCTTCTCAAGGCACTTTATCAATATACATAGCAGTGATCAATTCAGATCAATAGATAAGAGTTCAGATGCAGTAAAATTCAAACTCATTGATTAATCGCCTCAGCAGCTGTGGTTTTATGGCCGTCTGCCCATGTGATCATAATCAGTGGGACTGCTAGGAATAAATGGCTTTACTGTTTGTAGACAATGGTAAATATCACCAGAATGATGCCTTTTAAATTGGCTTAAAGGATTACAAACTCATTTCAGAAAGTAGAAGGAGGCGCCTCCTCTAGAGTACCTTTCATGCAAAACTGTCTCTGAACCTCAGTAAACATTTTCCTGTAGAGTTCATCATTTTTAATTAAAATTCTGGTGATGAATGTGAGCACCAGAACAGGTGAAAAACATCAACCTGAACTTCTAAATGTGGCTGCAGAATGAATGTTTATTGCAGAATCCAAAGACGTTTATCAATTTTAATTATGTCAGAAACAGAATCTCCTTTTTAAAGAGTAAATGTTGTACTTATGTCATTCATTTGTTTTTGTTTTTTTACTTCAAATGTTTGTATTAAGCTCTATTACCATACTTTGTTTCTCTCCTCATGGGGTGATCTATTAACGGATTATGTTTTCCAGATGCGAGGCATTTATAGTGCCTCAAAACTGGAATCAACATTTTGTCTGATGCTTAAGAAGGTGAAAATATAAAAGTTTTGCTCTTACGCCTGGCGGTGTGCGGTACCACAGGCCTGAGCTTCCTCTCCTGCTTGATCTCTGCCAGAATCCGGTCATGAAGCGACTCCTGCCGCGGAGGAGGAGGACGAAGGCTGCGCTCTGAAACCTAACCAGAAGAAAATATTTCACCACACCTGGGGTCTCATTCAGACAAAAAAAACACAAGAAACCAAACTTCTCCACCAGGAAAA
Organism: Phalloptychus januarius; assembly: GCA_902982915.1. Taxonomy (NCBI): domain Eukaryota; kingdom Metazoa; phylum Chordata; class Actinopteri; order Cyprinodontiformes; family Poeciliidae; genus Phalloptychus; species Phalloptychus januarius. The sequence goes on along the minus strand of CADWAE010000471.1, from coordinate 12,749,331 downwards.
GTCATCCTATTTATAAGCAAAGTGACGGTAAAGTCTTCACACCCCTAAAACCTTTCCAGATTCTCTCTTGTTACAACCACAAACCGTCTTAATGCTCCTTTGGGGATTTTATGCGACAGAAAATCATGAAGTTACTCAGAACTGTGGAGTGGATTCCAAAGTTTTTTGGCAGATAAAAATCTGCATTTGCATCAATTCTTACCAACTAGTTTTGGTCTAGTTTCTAGTGCAAATATCACAGTGCACATGAAATTAGATAAAACCTATTTAAAAAGTACATTTAAAAGAAATAATAACTTTTTTAAGTCTGCAATCTCTTAAAATTGATGAAAACTACTAGTTTCACTGGCAGATAATTTCACTTATAAGAAGAAATGATCTGAGAACCTCTGCGATTGGATCAGAGGTTCAACTATAGGAAACAGCATCTATCTGCCAAATTTCCAGCTAAGAGAAGAAAAAGCAAAAATTCAGCTGCAGATTTTAAATAGAAAGAGACATGTCCCCAAAAGACCTGCAACTTAAAGCAGCAGGTTCTACTAAGTACTGACTGCAAAACATTTTTGAAGAGTTTAGGTTTTTTTTTTTGCATCATTTGCCTTCAGCTCCACCTGGTTTTTACCAAACAAAACCCAAAATAAAATATGTAGAAGTTTGTTGTAATGGGAAAGTATTTTTAAAAGGGCTGTGCATTCTTCTGCCTGTGTGGGGAACCTGCAAACGGATCCACTTACAGGTTTAAGAGGAGGTCTGGATCTGATGAAGTCCAGGATCAGCTCGTGGGCACTTCTCTTCACTCTGGTAGGAATATCACCATCCACCTTTACAAGCCAGGAAAAACGACATCAACTTAGGGAACTTTAAAAATCATGCATCTGTACAACAGAACAACATCTATGTAACAAAAAATGTTACATTGAAGCTTCAATAAGTGACTTTTAGGCCTGTGACAGCTTTAAAGCACACATGAGCAGCGTGATTTGTAGCTTCACACAGCGCGATTCTGTGTATAAACACCATAAAATAGTAACAGCCGAACACAGCTTTCAGCATTGAGGCAATTATAAAAAAAAGAACTGCAATGCGGCCAGAACAACAGAAGGCGGGAGGGTTTCATTAATATTTGTGCTGCTGAGCTGAATAATGCATCTGGCCATGGAGAAGGCCTCCAGGCCAGTTCTACCACACCATCAGCGTTTGCTTGCTGGGTCTGAGTTCAGCATCTTCCTGCCTCACCTGAAGCTCTGCCAGGTGGCGATGAAAACATCTCCCAGCAATTGTTTTTAGAAATCGTTTCTTTTGTAGGTCACATTTGTGGTGATAATTTGAAACCCAGATCAGCAACATGCACCATGTTAGCTGCTTTAAAACCGTTTGAAGGATGATCTCGGTGTTCAGTATCTATAGCTAACAAAGTTGATGAACTCCAGCTGTTTTTAGCCTTTTTGCATCAAATTTAATTGCTACAAAGCTAGAAAGGTGGATCTTTGATATTTATTTTACCACTAATTTCTGTCCTTTGAGCTTCTTGGATTCAGTTCTGTGCAACAGTTTTCTCATCTTAGCAGCTGCTGTAGCCTCTGTGCTTGTATCTCATTGTAGACTTGATGGGAATCTCTGCTAAAGATGTTGCAGAGCCGCTATAAAGTTGAATGAGGCCCTGATCAGAATGTTACTTGGGACCCCATTCCAGTACACATGTTTTATAATATTCAAGAAATAATAATGTCTCTTTATTTTGCATCTTTATTCCTCCAGCAACTCTACTGTTGTTCCATTAAAGGTTGAACTTTTCCCCACAATCGCAGAGTCGAAGCCATCGACTCTCACCATGACTTTGCGAAGCTGGAACTTGCGAGCTCGAATGTCCTGCATCAGCATCTCGAAGGGTGTCAGGCTGAACTCGGTGGGCAGCGGGTTGAACGGCTGCTCATGGACCTTCTTCAGCTTCACCCCCTGCCTCAGCTCCTTCATCAGCTGCACCCACAGACGAGCCTGGTGGGAAACAACAGCAACACATCTGCTCCTGTCAGCGTGACGGCTCTGCCCGCACCCGGTCAGTCAGACAGCGCTGCCGTTGTCCTGTCTGTGATCTCTGTAGCCTCGTCTCACCCAGTCTCTGTGCTTCAGTGCGTCCAGCTCAGCCGTGGATCTGTCCTCCAGAGCTTCTTCAGAGGAAATCTTCTTCAGCATCTGAACGGACAAAACATATAGAAGTCCGCTTATTTGTTTCTACACTAAAATAACTTGTCGAAGCTCGACTAAATTGATGGTTTGGGGTTTTGTTTAGGCTATTTTACATTATTTACTGAGATCTACAGTACATAAATAATTTCTTTTAACAGGACATTTTGGATTTCTATCAACTGGATGATCCATGCTTACAGGTTTAAATCACAGTAGGAACTCAGACAGTTAATGTAATGTTGACTTTCTGGAAGAAACTCGACATTGGGAATGTCATTTCTTCACTTCATTTATGTTTAAAGTATTCATCCATTGTGTCTTATGGTGACATATTCATGACTTCGGCTACAAATATGATAAAAAGTTTAGGTTAAACAGCTCATGCAGGATAATTTATTGACAAACATCACAATTTACAAAAACTACTCATTGATATAATGTAATAAAGCCACTGCGTCTCCTTGTTTTGTTTTTATTTTTGTCATGTTGTGTCTATTTTTCTAATTATTCTTGACCCTAAAAGTGAAGTTTTATCTTCTCGTCTGATTTGGCCCTTGTTTAGGAAACGACCTTTCTGACACGGCTGCACCGTGACGTACCTCCTTTGCGTCTCTGATCTTGGAGAGGAAGGTCTGCAGCTCCAGCGTCTCCACAAACAGAGCGCGGCAGACGGCCTGGTAGTGCTCCGGGGCCAGGCTCGGGTTGGCCAGGCGGGACGCACAGAGCACCACGACCTGACGGAACCAACACACCGGCCTTATCGCTCCTTCCTGCTCCTCTTCCTCCTCCTCCTCTTCCTCCTGTCCACTGTACCCCTCATCGGTTGCTCCGCTGCCAGCAGAGCTGATGCCCTCGCCGCCCTGGTCGCCGCCCGCCATTCGCTCAATGAGACGCTCCAGCTGCGGGCTGAGCTCCCGCTCCTCGTTGTCGTCCAGCCCCCAGTCCAGAGCTCGATAGATGGCCACACCGAGGGACTGAACCAGCTGAAGGAAAGCACAAAGAATAAAAAGTTGTTGTTTTTCAAACTATTATTACAAACTGCATGATGCTAACATTAAGATATTTCTAGAGTACAGCGTTGAGAATAAACGAGTACACCGCAACAGATGTGTCAGAAAAAATTTAGCTTCCTGTCAGAGTCAACATTCAGTATTTGATACCATTCTCCAAAATATTCCCACAAATGTGGGCCGTTAATTTCAAACATGATTTTTTTCATTTTGCACACGTCAGAAATATTCATTTATAAAATATGAACGAATATTTCTTTTTACTTTTGTCTTTTTAACATATGGAAACAAATAAAACAGATTTTTTTTACATTATTATTATCAATCTCCTAATACATACAAACCAACACATTTACTTTCCTTAAATCAATAAAGTTTTTTTAACCAGGAACAGCATTTTTCCAGCATTGTGTAGTATAATAAAGTTAGAAATGTTATTTCTAAGTAAATTACTAATATATGAAAGTCATTTTTAGGTGTTATTTTGTGTAAAGATTCAAAGCAAGCTAAATATTCAGCATATAGTGAAAAAAAGAGTTTAAAAAATTTGAGTTTCTTGCCTGTCGCTCTGCGATTGGTGGAAGAGGAGCTCCATCACTGTCATCTAGAAAAACAGAAAAACCAGTTAAAGCCTCTGAAAATCAAAAGATTTCTATGATCATCAATATTAATAGAACAAAAACATAAGACAAGAAACTCGAATTCAAATTTTATTGCAGTATTATTCCTGAAAATTACAATAGTATTCATTACAACTAATCCTTATTGTTTGGACATTTCAATATATTGCACTTGAAAAATGTTCAAGTACAATACATGACGTCCATAACATCTTTATGGAGCCATATGGATGAAATTAGGTAAATAAACAAACTTTTCAGTTATATTTATAATGCATTGGGATGCGTCTGTATAGGAGGATGATGAATGGTAGCTGGAGAGCAGCAGATTTAACATCCAACTTCATAAATGGCTGAGTGATGATGCTCTAAAGAGCGGCAGAAAGGTTTCTGCATCAGGAAGAAACTACAATACAAGCAATCACAGAAAGAGAATGACCTACAAAACAACACAAAATACTAAATGAAATTCCTTAGAGCCATGACGAACAGCAGACACTGAGTAGATTATAGAAAATAACTAAATTATTGGCTGTCAAAGCAAAACAAAACATCAACAAGGTGAGTAAGAAATGCTGCATGATGAACACAGCTGTTTGAATTGGCAAAAGCTCATCATCATTGTCTGTGCGTGGGTGAGTAAAAAGTAACCAATCAGGAGGAAAACAAATGGACATGACAAGAACCAGACGGAATAATAACAGAGGAGGAGACGACAGAGGAGAATTAGCAACAATGGCCATGTATGAATCGCAGACAGCAGGTTACAAAGCGTGCAGCACACAGAGCAGATTATACAGGCTTCCAGAGTTAAACACGAACCAAAACAAACGCATCCTGCAGCTAAGACAGGAGCTTAAAGAGCTCAAATAAAACCAGAAAAGCTCAACAGACCATCACATCTATTCAGAGTCGTTGCAGAAAACACATCACACCAAAAACAATTACATCTGGACACACCATGACGGTCTGATAGGACGATAACTTTGGATAAAAATACCAGGGTGTACCCTGCCAATGACAGCTGGAAATAGAAACAAAACTATCAAGACAAATTCTAGAATAAATGTCCACTAAGTAGACAGTAAATATTACTTTTGTATAATATTACACATTTTTGGTGGAATAATGAGCTGATACCAGCAGTCTACTTAGTCAGGCTGCAGACATGTTTTTACTTGCCAACTGTAGCTTTAAAACAGCAGTAACTCAATAGAAGCGTTAGGATAGGATGTGCTGTCCTCCATTGTTTTCCTATTCGTGTTCATGACCGTAAATATTTCCAAACATGATTTTGAAAGGTGTGGAGGCATGAAAAGCCATTTAGGACATTAATCAAATGTTTTCCAGAGCCAAATAAACACTGCTAAAGCCACATGTGTATAAAATTAAAGAACTCAAAATGAACATCATAACTCTGTGTTTTGTGGGCTAATGTTGCATTGGAAGTTAAGTTCAAGTTGAAATTTGGTACTTTTAGCAAAACCTGTTTATACCACAATTTCAAATAACTTTAAAGCTCCTGTTGTTGGAACTGTGGTTGTTTGACTCTATTTAGTTCATCTGAACTGGAGGTTTTGACCGCAGACAAGTTAGCTTGGTGTGCCCGTGTCAAAGAGTCAAACAAGCCTTTCCTCCTGGCTCAGATGTCAGTAGCAACGCCCGAGGAGGCCTGAAATTCCTTTATCAGCAACTCAGCGGACAAATGGGGGACTGGATGAACACAACTATAGATCAGGGAGGAAAGATGTGAGGCTATTCATCAGGAAACCTAAAAAATACTGTACAGAATAGAAAATTGAAGGCAGTACAATGTTTATTATACACTTTAGAATATTAGAATTGCTCTAAATTCCTGTGTTTAGCCAGATTTAATTATTATTCCATCGGAAATAGTAATAGAAAGTTTAACTTGTTTTTCTGGGTTAAATAAAAGATAAAACTACATTTCTAAGACTTCAGCAACTTTCGGTGCAGGCTATTTAAAGATGACACCTTGTTAGTAAAGTTGTCTGCACCGTCCACAGTCGGACTCTCAGGGCGGTGATTCGAGTTTTTGTCCTGTAAGTCTGTTTGTGCTGCAGGACGCTGTTGGCATCTTTCTCTGTCTACAACAAAGCGCTGGCAGCAGGGCGTGAGCGCATCGACCAGCAGAGCCTCGGTCTGTTTCCTGTGTGAAGAGAGACGCTGCTTCCATCAGCAACAAAAGGAGAGTCCATTACAAAGCCCTGCACTCAGGAAGGAGACGATAACATGAAGCCCTGTAAACCTGTCAGGCAGGTCCGCAATAATGCAGGGCCCGGGTCACGGAGTGAAACCGATGATACCTTCCCACAGCTGCGGCCCAATGAACACAAAAGAGGGAAAGGATCTGCAGTGAAAATCCCCCAGCAGTCTTGCAGCTCAGCTCCTGGAAAAACACACAGTGAGCCCAGCGCTCTGGAAAACAGGAGGCAGCTGCTAATTACCAGATATCTTCTTTTACAGCACTTTGCAAAGGTATTCACAGCCCTTAAACTTTCCTTTTTCCTCTGCACGTTTCAGCCATAAACATCAACGTGATTTACTGGGATTTTAAGTGACGGATGATTCTGAGTGGGTCCAAAAGGACAAATAAAATTCTGAAAAGTGTGGCATGGATATGTACTCTAACCCAGTGATCAGCAGCTTCTACAAACTTTTTCCACAGAAAATACAATTGTGGGTTTAAACAGAGTGGAAGAGTGAACAAGTTTCATGTCTTTAAACAGATTCCTTAATCAGATTTAGGTCTGGACTTTGACTGGACCACTCTAACACATAAATATGCTTTCATCTAATTGAGGGGGGCACTGACATGCAAATTTAACAGAAATATTAGGATTTCTGTTATAATCACTGTCAGAAAATGACCACATTACTGATACTGCTTCTCTGCTTCGGTTAACACTCCACAATCCTGAGTGGCATCACCATCACATGACCAAACCAACACTACGTGATCTCCTTCCACCCCCTCCAGAAACATACAAAACCGCCTGCAAGATGGAAATAATCAGCAGAAATAATCAGGTAGCTATATTCGTATTGTCGATGTCCTGCTGAAAGTATCAAGTCCCCAGAATCAAGCCTTTATCCTTTATTTAATTCCTCTAAATGTGACAAAATGCTATGAATGCTTTTGCAAGGTATTAAAAGTTTGGGTTTTCCCCATCAGCTAAAAACATGATTTGTAATGTTCTGATTAGCTCTGATTTTTACTCCACATTCAAACTCGAACCAAATTTACAGCTTTGAACTTGGCACCGTTAGTGAAAATGGCTGCACCCAAATGGTACATAATGTTTTTATCTGTTTATAAGGCAGTGGTCGTTAACTGAGAGCCTCCAGGACACCCACAGCCAACAAGCTCAATCTATCTGGGCCACAAAAATGTAAATAAATTATGCACAACGCAATAGCCCAGCGATAAACAGTTACTAGAAATAGCACATTATCCAGTCAGAGCTAATGATAGTCAGAGCTAACAATAGTCAGAGTTAACCTGGATCAGACTATAGAGAAGATTTAAAGGAGCAGTAACCTAATTTTAGGGAGTGTTCATGACCTAGTGCAAGTTTTCCAAACATAATACTTTAAGTGAGGCTCATTGGTCCAAATATGCTGAGGGGTTTTAATACTGATGGATTTCCATGGAAATAAACACTCAAGTATTTGAAAATGATATGGTTTCCAGACTGCAGACAAGTCCAATCCAACAACAGAAGAACTCGCTGCAAGCTCCACTCCTCCTGGACTTTTGGTGTGTTTCAGTGGTTGAACTGCAACAACGTAGGGTTAACGCTAGCCTCTGATCAGGACCGGTCCTGGTCCTTGGCGTAACACACCTGTGGTGAAACATTGGATAGAACAATACAACCGAATGCCTAAAACCCTACAGCTCAGTCAGCTCTGAGCTGTAGCTCATTTCATCTCTTTGCATCCAAGATCTCCTTCTTTCAATCATGATGTATATCTCAAACTCAGACTCACATCTCATCATTAGTGTCATTCTGTTGTGGAAAGTTGAATAAAAATAGAGCGGCCTGCCTAAACGAGTCCTTCAAGCTACATTTATATTCGCTCGTTTCTGCATCACTTTTAGCCAGTGGGATTCAAACCCACTGTGGAAAAAATAAACACCCACAAGCTGTCGCCCCCCCGGCTTAACCAGAGGAGATGGATTTTTATCACCGTGAATAACGACCTTATACATAAAGACATGTGTCATCTACGCAGAGCATCTTTCTGCCAACCAAAACGTAAACATATCATCGGGTTCCTGAATTCTCCGGTAGACTTGACGGAAAGTCCTGCTGGACCTGGCAGAACTCCTTGCCGTTAGTCACACACAGTCAGTTTCCTCTGGCTAATGACGGATCGCTTTCATCCTCCGAAGCCTGACACCTCCCCGTTTCCTTCGTGAAGACGCAGTAACTCAAAAGCTCCCCCAGTGTGGACTTTGCCTCCTGTTGCCATGGAAATAAGGAAGGAGAAATGTGACAGAAGAAAACACAAACTGAGTTCAGAGGAGCAGGCTTGATAATGAGTGATTAGAGGAAACAGGAAAGTGTGAAAGCAGCCATTATATGAGCTGGAGCCACATCCACAAATCCACCAAATCTAAAAAAGAGGTTCAGATGTCAGTGTAGGAAAAGGCTGCTGCATGTTACCTGTGATGATTTTGATGTTTTCTGATCTTTAAGACACTTGCTGCTCAGTTTTAAAAAGTCAAATGTGAATAAACCCAATACTTGACATTGTAAAGTATTCATTCACTTTCTATCTAGTATCCTTTTATAACCACAAACCATGACGTATTTTACTGATACTTTGGAGCATTTTCATATCTAGACACTGTTTTTTGCCAAACAGCTCCAGTTCAATCAAGAATGCTTTTACACTCTTCAACATATTTCTAATTTTCTGATATTTGAACCGATCTATAGATGCTAGAAGTTCTGCAAATAATAAAGAAGTATCCTATGCGAACTCTCGGCTCTTCTGGGCAGATTTTATGACCTAAAGCAAAACTGAGATAATGTCAAACTTTACCAGGCTTTTATCATAGCACTTTTATCACTGTCAGTGTACGACTGTACTCATAAAATTACTTCATCAGTTTTTATCTATACACACCTGTGCACCTAAAAGCAAAAGCTAATATGTGCAGTTTAAAAGGCGTGGCTGTTTCATTTTGGACTTTTCACCTCATTATTAAACCTTTTTAAATGAGGTAATCAGTAAATCAGTACTGATGGAACATTTTTTCAAATGAATGCAAATTATCATAGCCTACAATGAGTTGCTTTGGTTTCTTGGTGGTGCAAACTGCTTTTATCTGGCAGGATAAAAGTCAGATAAAAGGTCCACAAGGTCCACATTTCTTATGTGGACCTTGACTTGTTACAAAGCCTAAAGATACAAATACCTCTTCCTCCTTGAATAAGAACTTTTGAACAAATGTTTGTCTAAAATCCGACCTGAACTGAACATAGCTTAAGACACTGTTCACCGTTTCCCCCTTCAGTCATTATGGGAAGTTCAGGAAGCCCTTCACTGATCTTCTGTTTTAAGAAAACCTGCTGAAGCGTAGATCAGTGTGCTCCAACTTTGGTCGTTGGTGCATTGCACTGCATTTACTTTTTTTAAAAAAAAGCTGTGGCACCACAGCTTGAGAACCTTGGGATTAAATCATCTGAAAACACTTTCAAATTTGAACATATATTTAGGAGAAGTGCGGGTATTTTTGAGAACCGGAGCGCAAAACTTAATTTGAATTCATCCAAAGTCTACGGGAATGAATATTAACACCAGATTTATTATTCCACACATATCTGCTGTAGCCCATAAAATCTTTACAAGTTTCCTCTAGAAAATACTCCCCCTATATTGTTATTTTTCCACCAAAACTGCAGAGACGGATCTCAGGCGCTGAGCTCCAGATGGCAGGTGACTGATGAGCTCTCCTATGCAGCTGCGTTGTAACAATTCAGCCTTTTATGGGCCCTTTGTGGCACCGCGGCTCATGTTACAACGGCTGCTTCAGCTCAGATTTGTGCTCCGTCTGATGGGGAGAGTCAGAGCCACAGCTGATGTCAGCAGCGTCTGAAAAAAACTGCACACCGGCTGTCGTGTTTACCATCAAATCCGGCAAGTCTGTATTTATCTCCGAGGGGACCGGTGATGCTGGAGGAAACAGCAGAGGAGGAGGAGAGGCCCACCATCCCTGATGATGTGAGGATTATTTCATGTTTTCGTGCTTGTGAGCACACAAGAGGACAGGAAAAATGTGATTACGGGAAAGTGGGAACGTTTTACTTGAAGATGTCCATCACAGAATGACACGTTAGTTAAAAACTCTATGAACAGCTGCAGTCTGGGTCCAGGTTGTTTTCCCTCTGTAGAATTTTAAAAAAACACAACTTGTTTTCTTGATATGTGGTCCACTTTAATAGCCGTGATAGATTGGCGTGGTAACCACAAGCACGGTGGCATCATGTCAGTGCATTTTTAGAAACCCAATTTGTTTCATGCTTAGACTTTGTCCTAACCATGCAGTTCTGGCTGCATGCTGAGGAACATTTTCCTGCAGGAAAGTGCACATCACTTTCAGCAAACTTTAAATTAGGCTAATTTTGAGTTTTCAATAGCAAAGTTTACCTGTAAATAATAATAATAATAATAATAATAATAATAAAAAATATTTTTCTCTCTCCACTTCACACAGATGCTGATAGAAAAGATCAACGAGTACGCATCTCTCTTTAGAGCACTGTAGCATTTTACAACGTGGATTTAAGTCTTGCAGAAATGGTTAAATATGCACACATAGTTTGGCCTCCAGTTGTCTCCATGCAGACTCTGGAGCAGATCCCCTAGACCGCAGTGAGGACATAAATACTTCACATCCGGGAAGATATTATGACGGCGCAAGCTCAATTCAAACGGGAATTTCGAAAAATAGGAGACTGCCTTAGAACCTTCGATCCGCATTTCCTCGTCTCTAAAAACGGTCCTTAAATTGCAAGGAAGCTCGGGTAAAGCTTTACTCCTTGAATAATTAATCATTTACCGGCACACAGTCATCCCTGTTGGCAGGGGATGTGAGATTATTCTGAATATGCGTTGCACGAGTAAATTTCACTTTGTTTTAAAAGAATTTAAAATACTAAAGCACAAGATCGGGTGGATAGGGCGCAAGCTGGGAAGGAAATTGTTCCTTTGTGCCAAACTCCCCTGGAAAACAATTTAATTTAAGAAAGAACTGCTTTTTCCCCCACAATGTCAAAAGCAAAAAACATTATTTACGGTTTCTAATGGGAGATTTAATATTACTATTAAACTCCGCAGCATTACTGTAATTCTTACAACCCGTAGTTTATTTGTATACTTTGCAGACTTCCGTACTCAAACTGTTTTCAAACTAATAAGCGGATGGATTTTTGAATAAGGACATTTAGGTGTTGGGAGTTTAATTATAACCGACATTTTAAAAACTAGAAGACCTGGTTTAATGACGCTTCCCCGCGTTTGTTTTGGTTCAGGATGTAAGTTTGGGGGGGGGGATAGGAACAGTTGGGGTTTGGTCCTACCGTCGGGTTGCGGCTCCTCCTTTAACGACACGGTTCCGTCCCGGTGCAGTAGGATAGAGGACGGGTCCTTCACCCGACCGGGTCTCCCGGGCGGCGGGCGGGGCACCCTGAGCCCGCTGCAGCACTGGTAGCACACCGCCCATGCCTGCTCCTCGTTGATGGGCTGCTCGTAGGACTTCAGCACCTCCTCCAGAGACAGCTCCCGGGGCTCGGCCAGGTCCCGCACCTCCGCGCGGTCCGTGGGGGCGGTTACACGGGGATCCCCGTCCTCTGCGCTTCGGTTGGTGGATCTGGCCATGACTGCGTTGCCGCGGAGCCCATGCTTCACTTCGTGAGCAGCGGGGACATTGACGCCGAGCGCTGCTTGGCCCGGTCTCCTGCGTACCGCTTGATGTGTCGCCTACTACCGCAGCTGCACCGCGTTATCTTCTGCGCTGTCAAGGCAACGAGTGGATACAACTACTTCCGGTTTTGCGCCTTACAAAAATAAAAGCATTTTTAAATTTGTAAAATAAAAACAGCGACTAAACTAGAATACATCTTTTTTATTTAAAGAAAAAGTTGCAACGTTTAAGCCAGTACTTAATGTCTTTTCCTCAGTGGCCTTTTCTGATATATATTCTTTGGACATACATGTATATTCAGAGCCTGCAGGTTTTACAGACAGCACAGGAAAAGCACGGACCTAAGTTTTTGTGGTGGAAGACTGTCATTGCAGGTTTCCTCGAAGAAAACATCCTAACCATGAAACATGGTGATGGAGCCATCATGCTGTGGGGATACTCCTATTCAACAGGAGCGAGTCAGAGCAACACTTTGTTGCTCAAACATGGGCATTTTCCCAAAGACGGACATAAAAAGCATAATTCCCTTCTTCTCTTATTCTGAAGTTTGCAGTTTCTAAATGCACAAAGCTGTTGGCGACATAACCCAAAATAAGAACCTGCAGCTGGAACTGCAGCAAAATGTGGTTTTGACTCAATAGAAATGCATTCCGCAGTTTTTCAAAACATTTTCTTCATAACTACACATAGACCTTTGTTGCTCTACCAATTAAATTCCCAATGAATAACACTCACATTTTTGTTTGCAACCTCTTCAAACATGAGTTATAATAGAATTTTAATTTAATTCTAATTTCACGAGACACTAAATTTTGAGTTTTCAATATCTATAATCATCCAAATGTCAGTAAATAAAGTCTTGAAACATGGCGCTCCATAAATGTAAAAAATTTATATGATATACAATTTCACTTTCTGAAATATGTCATTTAAAAAATGCTTTTTCCTCAATATTTAACCTTTTATTTTAGCTGTACTTTGAATTTGTATTGCTTTTAAATTCATTATTTGTAATTTGTGGAGAGGCAACAGCGCCCTCTGGAGTGACAATATCCAGCAGGTGAGGAAGAGTCTCCGTATGACGTCACCGCTGATAAGAAGTTAAAGGTAGGTATTTTATTTAATCTCTGTGTTTTTCTTTATTTTCTCTACATAAATCAAATAAATAGTTTTAAACTCCGCTCTGACAAACTACGGTCCAGATGGACATTTTGACCACAATTAAGATGAAGAATATCAAAAGTAAACACAGATAAACAAGAAAAAACTTGTTCTTGCGTTTGTTTAAATGAAAACTGGGATATAATTTTCAATTAATCAGACTCTTTTGTCAGATAATAAATGTGATGTTTGCGCCTTTACTTGCAGCTTATTTTTGTCAATAAGAATGAGTAGTAAAGAGCTTTGCTTTTGACATTTATATGGACATTAGTCTGTTAATGGTGCTATAAAAATAAAAACAGCAGATATGGGAAAAAAAAACAAGCAAAGTATAAACATTGTCAACACTAATTAAATTGATTTTACATAATCACATTCAAATGCACATTCAAATGCACTTGTAAAATACATGGATGCTACAGAACCAAGCAGGAGGAAGTCAGGAAGAAACTGGCCTTACAGGTTTGAAATGTTGCACATTAAGCAAATCTGCTGAGTTCTCGTGCAACATAACCCTAAATAAATCAGACAGTAAGCTGTTGTAGACATGAAAGGCTTCTCCAATTTATGTATTTCATATAGAGGCTTTAGTTGAAAACAAGAGTATTGCTGTTGGTCCTGTGGGGTTTGGAGACCGTTTCTTTTTTTAGCATCTTGCTGTTGCTTTCAGGGTGAACGTGCTTGGAGAGCCGGACCTGGACACACTGGCTGTTTTTCCTACGGTGGATTTAAAATTCATTTGAGGCCTTCTCAAGCTCCAGACCAGACTCAGGAGCTGCTGCTGTCTTCTTCCTGGAGGCTTCAGGCAAGTTTGTTGGACTTCACCATAGTGGTGATCACACTCACTTCAACAGGCAGGAGCACCAATAAATGTCTGCAGTTCAAACCTTCTTCTATATGCTGATAACAATGTAATGTCAGGCTTTGTGGAAACAAATGTAATCATTTATTCCCCACTTGAGAAAAATGTTTTATTAGCTATTAGGTTTTACTGTTTATTTTAATAATTTTAATTTCTCAAAGTGTATATTAAAGATCAGCTTGTACAAATATACAAATAAACGGAACGAGTATGTGTCAAAATCTTAATGGTAAGATTGATTGATGCTCTTATAAATAATGGCAATTAGATAATGTTATATGTTGGAACTTTATAACTTTTTTTGATATTGTTAAAACTAGACAATTTTATTTAAGTCAGAATCTGGCAGCAGGTAAAACATATTTTCTTAGAAAAAAAAACAACTTGCAAATATCAGGAGAGATTCTCTCCATCTCTAGCTTCTCTGTACTAAACTTAAATAAAAACGCATATTCGTCTAGTAGAGTAATTTGCTGCAGGTGCATTAAGAAAAAAAGAACCAGTTTGTCATGTATGCTTTTCTTTTATATTAGTTTTTTTTTTCCCACAGAAAACACAGCGACCTCAGATAAACTGAGACCTGAAATTAAGCTGTAGCAATGTGCCAGAACAGAATCAACCCCAAAACCGTGACTGCCCTGATCATCGTGCATGGGGCGGCTGCGTTTCTCCTTTGCAGCTGGTTCGTTCACTTCGACCCCTGCAACTTCGCTCCCGCAGGCCCCAAAGTTCACGTGTTGCTGCTGTCCTCATGGCGGTCCGGTTCATCCTTTCTGGGTCAGGTTTTCAGTCAGCACCCGTCCGTTTTCTACCTCTCAGAGCCCGCTTGGCACGTTTGGACCAAAAAGTGGACATCTGGCGCGCAGGCTCACCGAAACGCAGTGAGGGATCTCATACGGCATTTATTCCGCTGTGACTTTTCTGTTATGGGTTCCTACCTTTCAGAAAAACGCAGCGTGTCCTCCATGTTCATGTGGACTCACAGTCGGGCACTGTGCTCGCCGCCGGCCTGTCCACTTATGGCCACCAATGACACTCAGTGCCGCCAGACGTGCCACGCTCAGGACTTGAAGAAAGTGGAAGAAACTTGTCATGCATACTCTCATCTCGTAATTAAAGAAGTACGATTTTTTGAGCTGGAGTCCCTTTATCCCCTTCTGCAAGACCCAAACTTGGACCTCCGCATCGTTCATCTTGTTCGAGACCCTCGGGCCGTGATCCGGTCGAGAGAGGAATCAGCCAAAGCGATGAAGAGGGACAACGCCATCGTTCTGGAGCACCGAAACGTGCCAGCGGCTGAGAGGAACTTCGAAGTGATGCAGGAGATCTGCAGAAGCCACGTACGCATCAAAGAAAGAGCGATCCTGAAGCCACCTCCGTTTCTGAAAGGTCGCTACAAAATGATCCGGTATGAAGACGTGGCACGCAACCCGCTGAAGCAGATGAACGACATTTATGAGTTTGTAGGCTTGAAGATGACTAAAAAAATGGAGGATTGGATCTACAGGGTGACCCACGGAAAGGGGAAAGGCAGCAAGAAAGAGGCTTTCCAGATCACCTCTAGGAATGCCACCGAGGTGTCGCAGGCGTGGCGCACCGTGCTGCAACACAGCAAAGTCAAACGCATTCAGGAGCTGTGCAGAGGGGCCATGTCGCTGCTCGGCTACCGGACAGTTGACAGCGAAAAAGAGCAAAAGAGACTCGACATAGATCTGCTGGTTCCTCTGGAGTTCAGATGGGGGTCAACTAAGAAGACATGAACCTTGGATTATCACCAAAACTCCTCAGACGCTCCAATGGCTCTTTATACATCAATCATGCTCCATTTTTGACAACTACAAACCTCCACACAGTCAAATGACCTGACATCTCATTTGACTGAGTTCTTTATATCCAGGAGTATTGGATGACAAGCTTAGGTTCTGTTGTCACGACAAACCCGCAGCAAATGCACGGTGGAGCAAACTGTCTAACCACTAGAAAGGAATTTACTCCTCACATAGACTGACAATTAGCAGCAACAATGATTCTGATCAGCTTTTACTTCTTGAGCAAAGTCAAAAATATTGGGAGCCTATCGACAAATGTTAAGCTTTGAAAAAGTTCAATAGCTTTTCTCATTTTAAGGAGAAAACCCAATATGTGTAGATGCGTACAAATAGAATGAAATATTTAAAACCTTTTATTTATTGCAACATCATGTAAACCAAATGTCTTAAATAGAATAAACAAACTTTTGGAAAGCATGCTCATTTTTATGCACTCAATAATTTGGTTGGGGATCCTTTTACATCATTAACTCTGGAAACTTTAGACTGGATTGCAAACAATGTGAATCCCATTTCTGTCTCTTTTCCTCCAGACCTTATGACATTGAAATAAATGAAATGCAGAATTTACTTCCATCTGAAAAAGGGATTTGAACCTTTCTTTTTTCTTTTGTCCACATAAGACTCTTCTGATGTTGTCTCTGGTTGAGGAGTGACTTGACCCAAGGAATGTGGAATTTGGGTTGCATCCTCAGTTTGCTCCTTGAGAAGCTTCCATAAAACACACTATAGTGGTTATACATATATGTTTAACCACATATATGTTCTATTTATTCTATTTAAGACACCACTCTCATGGATAAAAAGGCTCCTTCCAAGGTTGCCATAATAATATTTTGAGTTAATATATTTTCTCCAATTCTTTTCAACTTTAGTTCTTGCAATACATATAGGCAGAATATTCACAAATTTACTGAAATATGAACCACTTATGTGCCGGTTTTTTTTAATGCCTGAGGTCATTTTTATAAAAATAAAAAAAACAGAGATAAAGAAAACCTAGATTTTAGCATCAACATTGAATCTGATCACATTTTATGTTTTGTCTTTAAAACACTTTCAAAAGGAAAATTTTTTTCTCATCCTACACATTGAAAAATAGTAAAGTTAAAGGCCGACTCCTCCCTGGACCGCATCACTGCCCGAGGGTCCCGGAACAGATGAACCACTCGGAGGTCCAGGTTGGAGTCCTGCAGAAGGGGATAAAGGGACTCCATTTCAAAGAAGCATGTTTCTTTTAAAACCACATGACTGTATGTTGTGCAGGCGTCCTGCGCTTTCTGCAGGCTTGCTGAGTGACACGCTTGGTTGGACTGACTCTCGTTGGCTGATCTGACGGGACAGGCCGGCGGCGAGCACAGCGCCTGACTCTGGGTCCACATGAAAAAGGAGGACAGTTAAGTGAGAAGTCGCACTTATATAAACCCCACAGCATTTTATATTTTATACATTTGCAATCTGAAATCTATATCCACCTTCTTTTAGCTTTGTGGTGCACAGACGCATTTCTTCTGCAAAAAATAGGAGTTAGAAAGTCGTCAGTTGCTTGTTAAAACAAATTATAGATGTACAATTGTAATGAGTTCCAAACAGTTTCATACATTTGGGTATCTAAATGAAAACTACAACCAGAAGCTCAAAGTTAGCTTGAAAAACGGTACAAAAAAATAGGATTTAAGTTACTCTGAACGCATCACGCTTGTGTTGCCAGATGAACAATATGAGAAACTGCTGATTTGCTGGTATTTTCACTCATAATCATCTCTTCTGATTACAGAAAGCGGTCTGAAATAGAGAAAATACCCAGTGAGCAAAAGACGTGTAGACAAATATTTGAATTCAGACGGATACAGGATGTGAGGGTGAAGCTGTCACCTGCACAATCTTTCATTGTAACAAAGCAGAGCTTGTGATAGAGCAAGGCTAAATATTTACCCTTTTTTTACTGCTTGCATAGCATAAATATTATAATACTGCTTGAGGTTGCTGTTAGGAAGGGTCTCAACTGAACAGATTTATTCAACAATGTGTCCGCAGCATTACTGAGAGTGTGGTCCATTTTAACATCATAACATCGTTCACGTGGTGGCATTTTTAGAACCGACCGTTTGCCCTAAATTATGTTAAAACTGGCATCTTAGCCCCCTATTGGATTATCTCTCTAGAGATGTCCATCTCCTTACCCACCAGAAATAAACTTAAGTTTACAATTTCAAATCTAGATCTGCCAGGGTTGAGAATAATTATGGATGCAACTGAATTCAAAATAATTGGAAATATTTGGTGAAAACTAGATTTTTTTAAATCTTCTTGCTAATCATAGTGAAATATCTCCCACTTACTACAAGTATAATCATTTTTAGTTAGTAACAAATTGAAATTTGTTGCTCATAGTAAAAGTGTGCTGCTTGATCTTCCTACATGTTCTTCCCTCCCCAGCAGGTCATTAATGCAAATAAGGATTGTTCTTAATAACTCACCTGGTTACAGAAAGGCTAAATAAACAAAATAAAACCTGCTCATTTAGTAAAGAACAAATAAAAAAAAGCGTCATGATGAGAACAAATTCCTACCTCTGATGTCTTTGGTCGCACTGGGAGAGGCTGGTGGGAAAGAGCTGCCAGCACGATGCGAGACTTATTGTCTCATCAGCACATACACGCAAAGGTGCTACCTACCAAGTAAACAAACAGGATAAAATCCTTATCTGTGACAGATGATCCTTTTGCTCAAAAGGCCACCTTGTAGTTCACCCTGCTTTCAGGACAGAAATCCATTCAGTTTAATTTTAACATTTAATCTCAACAATGTAACAGCCACAGTAGCCAAGCAGGCATATCATAAATTGTAAGCTTATCTGAAAATTCTGTATTTTACAGAGTAAAGTAAAAAACGAGTAGAAATAAATAGCACATAAAAATCAAGAAGGAACAAACGATTCCTCATCCTTTTTTTTCCATGACACAAAGAAATACTTCTACTTTATTTATAGAACACTTTACTTTCTGTGAAGTGTGAATTCAATACACTGTAACATTCAGTAAGCTGGTGTTTATGACCGTCACATTATGAGCTGGGACTCTGCGTGGTATTCAATAATATGCAGCTTTAACGGAATGAGGACTTTTCTACACCTGAAAAGTCCTCATTCCTATTTGTATCTTTGTACACTATTTGTATCTTTCAGACATTAAAAAAAAAACTTGTACATATCTAAAGATGTTGACTAATTCATGTAAATGCTGTAAAATTTCTTGCAAAAAGCTTTTTTTTAAGCTAATTACCAGCTAACTAGCTGGTAATTAGCTTAATTACCAGCTAAGCTAGGTCAGAGTTGTTCTTTTAAATGTCTGCTATGTGAAGACATACCGCAGTAACATTTCCGCAACAGCTTAAAAGACTCCGTATTAACCAGATAATATCACTTAATCTGCTGTTGCTCTAAGCAGACGCTGTCTGCACTGATGAAGTTTTACTCACATGCCGACTTTGGAGTCACTTCGACAAACAGGGACTTTCCAGCCTCTTTTCTCATCAGTCAGCTAGTCACTATTTGACCGCTAGGGGGCTCTCACACACTGTAAAGACCGTTATTGGTAATTAACAGGTAAGTGACGTCAGAGCAACTGTACGTAGCTCCATCCTTACACAGCACCATGCTGTGGATGTATGTATACATCTGTACGACTACAGGAATGTACACTTCCTGGTAAATGTAGAAAACTAATATTTCTTAAAGTGAGAAATATAATGCACCAGTCAGTTTATTAAGTTAACTTTGACGGCATCTTGTTGAACCTCTTTGGCTTTCAGAACTGCTCTGATTTTTTTAAATGTATGGATTCAATAAGGAAAGATTCCTCTGGGATTTTGGTCCTTCATGCTGTTCCTGCAGAATCGTCAACTGCATGTGATGTGAATCTCTCTGTTGAACTTAGACCAGGGGAAAAACCCAGACAATAAACGCGTAGTCATCTCCAGGAAACCAGTTTGAGAGAATCTGAGTTTTGTGAGATGGTGCATCTGTCAAACTAGGGAAAATCATATTATCTAGGCAGAAGAAATCTGTCACAGTAACACCTAAATAAAAGATTTTTTAAAATTTTTTGTTGATCTATTACCATTGTAGCCGCAGCTGCCTGTTTTTAACTAACAGGATGGATACTCGCACTGGTTTTCCACTGCTGTAGCTCTTAGCCTTAATGTTTAAGGTGTTGTGAGTTCAGCAATTTCCCCAGATGATGATTCAAAGATTTTGCGTTGGTTAATTCTCTGTAAAATCTGAATCATTTTAAGCAGGCATTCATTCTCTCCTTAGACAGATAGTATGATTAAGAGAAAGAATATCTGTCAATTCATAGAGTGCACACAGGTGCTTTTTGCATAATTGTGCAAAAGTTCTTGAAATACCTGTTAGTTAGTTGGCGTTGTGTCTCAGGTTGAAACTTAATTTACAAGATCACTCAGTTGTGAAGTATGAACGGCTAGAAGACTAAGACTAAGTATAAATGTACCCCAAGTGGAAAATCTTGGGGTTCAGCAATGAGTCCAGGTCTAATGGAAAGAGGAAAAAAGAGAAAAAAAAAAGCTACACATTAAAACTTCACAGGCTCATTTTGCAGTTTTTCATTGACTCATCTTACAAGCTTAAATGAAAATAGGATAACATAACCATTACAATAACAATCCCCAAGATTTTCAAACAAAAATGAACATGTAACATTTTTAATGGATTCCATTATGTTTGTCAAGCCCTGTTTAAAATATTAAAGGGATAAAAGAAAAATACACAGAAAGACAGATATCTAAAAATAAACAAATATTCAATCAAATCAGTAAAAGCATCAAAAATCTGAATAATGGTGGGCGAGAAGCAAAACTTAAAATCTCAAATAAAAGTAAAAACATGTTTAGTGCCGATTTCTTCTGTCAAATATGGTCACTGAAGCATCAGAGGCACATTTTATACACAGCGAAGCAGGTTCAGTGTCAAAACAAGAAGATTCCATCTGCTCTGATTGTAAAGAACACAGTTAAATTAAATTAAAATACATTTTATTTAATTCATCTACAGACTGCATGACGGTTCTACATGTTACTGGTTCATTTAAATAAAAGCAAAACAAACAAAAAGGTAGTTAAATTACTAATAACCTTAATTCGTATACCCACAAATTACAATTTAATAATTTGCTAATTCAAAGTAGCCACAAGTTAGGACTGTATTTGTCATGACTTTGGAAAAATAATTACATCTCATAGTTGAGCGTGTGTTTTAACAAGTCCTGTTTTTAAATGTATACAATTACAATCTGAAGAGCTTCTAAAGACAATTTGCTCTATTTTCCTTGTTATATACCTTATTAAATAGAATAATTTAATTAGCCCATCCAGTGAAATACAGAACACAGGAAAGTGCTTCACTCATAACACAAACATTTATACACTTAATTATCACGTGAGGAGGAAGTTAGGAGAAACATTTCCTCAATTACTAAGCAACCTTCCCAAACTAACACCTACTAAAGAATTTAGAAAAACCATTTGAAAATCCCAGTCTGCCTGAAATGAGCCAAAGTGTCTCATTTCCTGAACCTGTGATAAAACCTTATTGTGTCAGCATTATGATAATCCATCCATGCTATCGTACAAGCTTACCCTATTGGGGTCAACAGGTGAGAGGCAGGGTCAGCCTGGACAGGTCACCAGTTCACCACAGGGCAACACAGAGACAATCATGTACTAAATTCTACAAGGAGAATTTAGAGAGACCAATCAACCTGAGAGTCATGTTTCTGGACTGTGGGAGGAACCCAGAGAGAACCTGGAGAGAAACAGGAGAGAAACCACCATGCACAGGGAGAGCATGCAAACTTCACACAGAAAGACTCCGGGCTGGGATTTGAACCCAGGACCTTCTTTCTGCAAGGCAACAGTCCTGCTTTGACCAGAATTGCATTCCTATGAAAACAGATGTCGGCAGCTCAATTTCTCTTAACTCCCATGTTGTGCAAACACCAGTCAATGGAAGCAGCTGTCAACTAATCGAAGGAGCGACCTGGCTCATTTCTGTGCAAAGAGACATGAGCCAGGTCCTCCAATGAGGAGCTGATAAAATAATTGGATAATTCATGTAAATCATTCATCACAATGGAAATGACCTCACATGCCATGATGTAGGAGTACAAATAAGGTACAAAATGGCAGCACAGTTCAATAAACAGAATCAGAGGCGCTTGCTATAGATCTGTAACACAATCAAACACTGTGCCAACCTCTCATTGTGTATTCATAGCAATGCTCAGGATTTATTAAACTGCTATGTATGAAAACAAATAGTGCACAAAAAAATCTACGATCTATGCAAAGAATTCTTTGTTCCAACAGGAGATGGGATTTCTGTGAAACTGATCACTCATTTCGAAAAATGTTTCACTAGCTTTTAACAAAGCTGCAGCTGAGTTCACCTTGTTTGATGCCTGTCCTTTGCATGACCTTATTTTTTTCAGAACACAGATTGTGCTATCATGAGGTACCACTGTACTCTTGGTCCACATTATTCTTGAAGAAATAATCAGTGGGAGGTCTGTATGCAGTAAATCCTGCTATAGATTGTGATGCCAGTTTGTGCAATATCCACAAACTGGATTAAAAAAAAATCTATTTTTGTTCTGCAGTCTCTGGAGGTTTTGTTCTCCAGAGGCTATATTGCTTGTAGTCTCTGGGGAGGAGAGGAATCTGAAGCACCTGAAGATTCTGAAGCACTCGGTAAATCCTTGAATGTTTTAATGGCTCCGTATTTCATCCGATGCCCAAGCAAAGCCTTTCAGCCCTTCTGGCATGTACAGATCCATGTCAAGTCTCTTCTGCTCTTCTTCACTGTTAACTGCCTTGTAGCGGAGCATTGACATGGCCTCTTTACACACTTCCTGAACGCGTTTGACCTTGTTGTACGGCACTCTGGTGCGCCAAGCCTGGGACACTTGGGCAGCGTTTCTGGAGTTAACTTCAAAAGCAGTATACGCGTTGCTTTCCCCACTTCCGTGGGTCATATTAAATATCCATTCCTCCATCTCTTTGGTCATCTTTAAACCTACAAAGTCATAAATATCACCGATCTCCTGAAGTGGGTAGCGTGTCACGTCTTCATAGCGAACCAGCTTGTAGCGACCCTTGAGGAACGGAGGAGGGTCCTGGGTGGCTGTTTCGATGATCTGGATGTGACTCTGGCAGATTTTCTTCAGGACTTGAAACTGCTCCTCGGCTTCTGATACATTTCTGTGCTCCAAGACGATGGCGTTGTCAATCTTAAAGGATAAAGCCGACTCCTCTCTGGACCTGTACACCGCCCGAGGATCTCGGATAAGATGAACGATGCGTAGGTCCAGATTGGGGTCTTGAAAAAGAGGGTAAAGGGATTCCAGCTCAAAAAATCTAGTTTCTTTTAAAACCACATGGCTGTAAATTTGGCAGGAATTTGTCACCTTCTCAAAATTTAGACCAAGGCATTCCTTTTGGCACTCTTTTATGTTGCTTATCTGACCAAATGGTGTGAGGGAACAGACTGGCGGCGAGCACAGTGCCCGACTCTGATACCACATAAAGAAGGTGGAGGTCTTGGGATTTTTTGGCATGTAGGAATCCATCACTGAGAAGTCACACTGGAACACGCTCCGCATTAGATCCCTCACAGCCATCCGGAGAGTTTGCGCTCCAGAGGTCCTCATTGTGCTCCATGTGTGCCACGCGGGCTCCATGAGATAGAAAACAGACGGATGCTGGCTAAACACCTGACCCAGAAAGGACGAACCCGATCGCCACGACGACAGCAGCAAAACGTGAACTTTGCGTTCTACAGGAGGAGAGTCAAAAGGGCTGACTTGGTAGTACCAGATGCAGAACATCACCACTGCTGCCCCCTGCAGGAGCACTGGGAAAATCCGTGTTTTGATGTTCGCTCTTAAGAAGCATCTCATGTCTGCAGATCACTGTCAGCTTCTAGTGCATGAGAACATCAGCATTCTTATTCAGTCTGTGGAGACGAATTAAACTGATTCACATTGAAGTTGATCAGATTCCGGGGGTTTGAGGCGACTTTTCTGCAGAAAAAAAGGCAAACAGACAAAAGAGATATTGGTACTGTCCTCAAAAATCAAACATGACGGCTTTTGACAAAAATTACAAAGAGCTCCTGCTCTTTATCAACCTCTAGGAAGTGTCTTCCTGAGAGACAAGCTACAAAGCCACAGCAAATGGTTGTAAAACTTCACAGTAAAAGTTTTACAAAAGTAAGATATTTGCTGTAAATGTGAAGAAAGGACAGAATGGATTGTAGCCACTAAATAAACCACAGGAGCCAGGGCAAAAGATAAATAACTCAAAGAGCAATCATACGAGGGAGCACGAGGAGGAACCGACGAGGAGTGACTAACCCGGGATCCTGACTCTTCCTGTGTGCTTTCTCTACACACTCTCCCCAGATTTAAACCAGTTAATATTTTATCTCTTCTCTGCCATCGATTTTTAGTTCCTTTTGAAAGTCGTGGTTTGTTTGTTTACTCTTGGTTAATGTTGGAAATGATAATTCAATTATGCTAGTTTTAACTTTAAGCACATGTTTAAAAATTAGACAGATCAACATTATCTTGAATAGGCCTTAAATTTAAGTTAACTTTTAGTTAGATTTAGCTCAATCAACAGTCTGATCAGTAGAACATTTTTCTTAGACATAATGTGCATGACTTGATAAAATGAGTCTAATCTGTAATTTTATATTAACAGTTGTAGCTATTAATTTGGATATGTGCTAGTCTATGATAATCAACAAGTAGGAGATAATTGTGCCAGTTCTTGTATCCAGATTGGCCTATTGGATATTCTGTTTGGGAGAGAAGCTCTGCCAGCCTCCTGTCACTTTTAGTTTACAGCCAAAAGTGACATAAATCCGCTTTATTCAGATTTATAAAACAGATTTGTGAAACAAAGGGATAAGACTAGCATACGTTCCACACATACTGTTTAGATCATATCTTGTTTTCCCTGAGGCGTTTCGTCAAATACCCGTTACTCTGGTTTTGGGAGAAGCGTTTCATGTCTTTAGCAACGTGTCATAACTTAAAAACCTCGCATTCTTTATTTTAATGTCTTCAAATGAGCAATTAATAACAGTCATTAATAGTACTGGAACTGTAAATTAAGAGAAAATGGGATCAAAATAAATTAATAAAGATAAAGAAACACAACAGATTTTAAAAAACTGAAGAGTTAAAATTCCCCATGTGGCACCTCGTGATCTGTGGGATTTGACTGGGACATTGTATTGTTGCCTGAACTTAGTGATGTCTAAACAAACAGAAATGGAACTAAGCTAAGTATTTCCTTTTGCTTTTTTTTTTAAAATAAGCACATTTGTTCTGTGTCCTTCTGTATTCTGCGGTTCTGAAAGTTTATATTTTGCCATTTCATTGTAAATATTTAGCACTTTTGTGTATTTTTACAAATTCAACATTGGGGGAATTTTTTTGAGGGGATTCATTATAGTTAAAAACTAAATTATTTTCCAGAGTTTTGCACAAATAGAAAAATAAATTACACTATATTGTAATAATAGTGGTTAAAGAAACATTTTTAATATATTATCCATTCATTTTAATGACAATAAATTCCTACCTTATGTGTGTTATTTAGCGGATGGCTTCCAGCAGCTCTCCTCCTGTGCGCAGTCCTCTGCACTGGGTGAACTGGAACCGGACCGCTGCCCGCGGAGCTTTCTAGGTGGGATGGGCGATCAGCAGGTGGGACCAGAGTTGACCACATCCGCTGCAGGACCTGCATTGCTCTGCAGGTGGAAACCAGATGAGTCGGTATGCATAGGCGTGATTAAAATGTGAAATTAAAGCTGCTGTCTTAGCGCAGTATTTTTATTTTGTTTTATTTTAAATCCATTTTTATTCATCTTCCTAAATTTAGAGCTGCTGTAAACCTGTATTTGCTTGCCTCGCGGTTTTTTAGAGTATTTCTCGTCAGTTCTTGTCATTAACGGAGTTCAGCAGTTAATTCAGGGAAGTTATCTGCGGTCAGCGGGAGGCGCGCAATCCGCCGCCTGCGCTGCCTCTGCTGGGTCACTGTCCCTCCGCCCTGGCCGCAGCGCTGACTCCTGTTCACCGCTTTAACCTGCAGTCACCGACATCTTACTGTGGCTGACTTTATGAGAGCAATAAATACGATTCTCACTGAATCCTAGTATTTACTGAGGTGGTGAATAGTCAAAACAAGATTTAAAACCACCACCTATGACCAGTTATATAAAACTGGAGCTTTTTTTTTTTTACTAAAGTTTCACGTTTATAGAAGGAAATAGGAAGCTGTATCCATTGCAAAACATGGAGGAGGTTTA
Source organism: Phalloptychus januarius (assembly GCA_902982915.1). Lineage (NCBI taxonomy): Eukaryota > Metazoa > Chordata > Actinopteri > Cyprinodontiformes > Poeciliidae > Phalloptychus > Phalloptychus januarius. The sequence continues at coordinate 12,723,309 of CADWAE010000471.1, read as the reverse complement.
GTATTGTTTGGAAAAGTGGTGAAATCACATGAAGACTATCAGAGAACCCAGAAGAGAAACATATGGCTCACCTCTAACCTTTTGTTATCCAGAATGAAAAACTGCAAACTGGCACCAGGCGTTAAACACAGTTTGTTTGTTTTTTACTAGATTTTAATCGACATACAACGACATACATTAAGGCACTAATTCTATAAATATATTCCAACAACATGTGCACGGTTGGATTACATGTCGGTACCAAACGGAGGAGCCCCTGGGTCAGAGGAGGCACTGGAAACATTTTAAATTAAGAAATTCAATAAGATGAAAGAAAAGCTGACAAAATATAAAGAAATGACAAAACTCAAAGGAGCCAAAAAACAAGAAAATGTCATAAAATCACTCAGTTTGACCATTAAACAGCTTCAACAAACTGATCAGAAACATAAGAGTTAGTGTCTCAAATAAAACAAAAAAAAAAAAAGTAGATGCAAAAGAAACTATTATTCAAAACTCAAATAAAATAAAACAGGGGGCAGAAAGATCACAAGTTCTTATAATAGCCAAGCATGTGAATCAACACATGTAATGTAAAACTACATCCCAATAGGGCTGTCTGTTCTTTTTAAATTCACAGAAAAAAAAATACAAACAATCAGTAATTTGCACACATTTATTAGTGCAACCCTAAGTTTCTAAAACAGAAAAGTTTTCTTATGTTGATCCATCCTTACTGTGTTGAACACACAAATGAAATGCTGTGCATCACTTTCACTGTAACAGTAGATACTACTTCCGTCACATGAGAATTAAAAATGAATACTGAAATCATAAAGGTCTGATTCATCGACACCTTCACGTAAAGTACTCAGTCAACATAAATAATCAAAACTCATCAGTAAACAAAATGTCTGACCATGTTGAACAATATATTTGTAATGTTAGTCAAAAAAAAATCTGGTCCACCCAGAATAATATCTTTGTTTTCCAGTCAAAGTAAAAATCCTTCACCTAAATATCAAAATAAAGCTTAGATATTAAATCACTAAAGATTCAGAATTTTAAAAAATGTTGATAAAAGTCACCTAAACTGAACCCGACTTCCAGACACTTTGATGAGAATAATGAAGTAAAACCAAGTTTCATTTGCTGCCAATTGGAAAATAAAAACCACTCAATTGGAGAAGTGAAAACATACAAAAATACACATATTTATTACCCATAGAACAGAAATTGCTTATTTCTGAATATTACTATTGCTTATAAACCCCTTTTCTGTTTCATAATTTCAGCACAATTATGAAAGATGCTAATAAAACATGTGCAATCTCACATAGTCATGGACATACTTTTCAATGGACTGACTTTGTATATAAACATTTTTCCTGAAGTCATTTTCTTTTTGTTGGATTAGTAAACCAGTATAATAAGTCTAATATAAAACAATAAACATTGAAGATATGCCACCCTGTGTGTTTGGGCCATTTTTTAACATATAAGTTTAATTTTTTGAATAAAATTACTGAAATAAGTTAACTTTTTCATAAAAAAAAATTTTGTGTGTGTTTTGATTAACACCAGGAATATGCTATATTTTTTCATTACTTCACTTGTATCCACTACATCAGTTCATTTTTTTTTTTCCAGAATTTCCCCTTACGACAATCTTAGAACGTCGCTCGCGATAATCGTATCATCCTTCCGTGTGTGGTATTCTAAGTCGGTAGGACACTGGGACCGCCATTCCATCCATCCATTTTCCTGCACCCTTGTCCCTTATTGGGGTCAGGAGGGTTGCTGGTGCCGATCTCCAGCTGTCATTTCGGGCGCGAGGCCGGGTCACCCTGGACAGGTCGCCAGTCTGTCGCAGGGCAACACAGAGACATACAGGACAAACAAACATGCACACACACACTCACACCTAGGGACAATTTAGAGAAATTGTCCCTATTTAGGTTAATTGGCTTTAGAGAAGCCAATTAACACAATTGGCTTTAGAGAAGCCAATTAACCTGACAGTCATGTTTTTGGACTGTGGGAGGAGTACCCGGAGCGAACCCACGCAAACTCCATGCAGAAAGACCGGGGCCGGGAATCGAAACCAGAACCTTCCTGCTGCAAGGCAACAGCTCTACCAGCTGCGCCACTGGGCAGCCCCTCTCTGAGATAAAGTCAAGAATATTCTCGCAGCGTGTGGGGTTTTCCCTGATTGGAAGCAAGAACGCTGTTGAAAATGTGACACGTAGCCAATCAGAAAACGCGGTGACGTAATCACGGAGGGAATCCCAAACGGCTGACATGCAGGAACGAGTATGATGGACATCGGTGGAAACAGCATGAATGTTTATTCAGTATTTCGTACAAAGAATATCAATAGAAATGATAAGGAGCGGAGTTGGAGTAAAACCACAAGTGATAAACCCGGTAACCTTTCAGCTATCCATCATTAACGTGACACACAAGTCAGGGCTTGAGGCTTACACTAGCTATATGCATTGCAAGTAGATCGTAGTTGTGACACATTATTTTGTACTAAAGCCTGCTCGCACGGTAAGATTTGCTCCTGTTATTTGGCTGGACACACGAACCGACCCGACCTGTTGTACCTTTATTGGCTCTGTGGTCACAGAAGTTTTGAAAATCGGGCGACAATCCTAAAATCATGTGAACCAGACTCCTCTCTCGACCACTGCCCTAACGCTCTCTGACTGGTCGCTATGGTAATGTTTACACATCCCTTCAAAACAAAAACGAACATTTACTTTTAACTCACGATAAAGACAGATTAATGGGAGCCCTGAGCTTGCTTCTCTGCAAGACATGGTCCTATCTGGGAAACAATGACACCCGAAGTGTCGCTTATGCACAAGGTGCTTGGTCTTGCACCTTGTGGCGAAGCAGTTTGAAGCTTCATTGCCTCGTTAGCGAGCCGGTGCATATCATGCAGAGCAGGCTTGGAATGTGGGAGTCACCTACCGGTCCGGGATAAATCCACACACCTGTTTCTGGTTCCTGTCCCCTTTTCCAAAGAAACTTGCCAAAGACATCAGTTTCTTGCTCATTGTGGGCTCAATGTTGGCGCGGAAGACGTAACCTTCAGAATCCGGTTAAAGGCTTTTCAAAATAAAAGATGCTCCAGACTCAGATAATACTTAAAACGAAAATATGTATTTCTTGTGCGGCCCGGTACCAATTGGTCCGCCGGCCCGGTGGTTGGGGATGACCGCTCTACATGTGTGGCAAAAGCTTTAAGTTGTAGTTGGCAACTTTGTTATGTATTAATGTCAGCTTGGTGTTACAAAAGTATAGTTATCCCTTTCAGTCATCAATTTAAATAAGTACAATCATTACCTACAAGTTTGAACACCACTGAAAAGGAAAAGTTGAATTAATGATGATACATGTCGTCTAAGACTGATCATTCACTCACAATTGCTACATCATAACTTTTAGCACAATTTAACACTATTTAAAAAACAACTTTGTACATTTATGTTTGTCAGAAAGGAAAAGGTAGATGTTGCAAAATAAGGTGGTCTTTGAGGCAAAATACTTTTGATTCCTTTATAAATCAACAGTATTTTGTTGGACAAACTTAGGACAAACTTTTTAGCCAAAGTTTGTCCTAAAACAATCTCATTTTCAGGCATCTCTTGTCTCCAAATCAGTTCACCACAATGAACTGTGCTCTATTCAAGTTTCTCAGGAATAAAAAACCTTATTAAGCTCAGCGTTCTCAGGCAATATACACGTACCCTCATAAATGTGTTCCTGCTCAACACTGGGCAAAGAACACATTGATTTACACTAACTTACACATAAGACTGGTTGTGCACATACCATTCCAATGTATAAAAATTTAGGTCAATCAGATTTACCCCTGGTTATTGTGAGCTTTAAGATTCCATAAATCCTGTTACGTTTCTCCTCCAAAACAGCAAAGAGACTCCAGGAATCACTCAATCCAAGATAAACTCTGTATGCTAATTAGCATAGGGTATATGTGAACCGTTTTGCTAAGATTTGCATGATCATTTAAATAATATACTAATACAAAAGTTAGTGGAAAAGAAATGGAAAGCATTGAAAACAAGTGCCACTAGTTTGTCTTCAAGCTCAAGTGTGACTCTTAAAGTAGCTGTGAGTTACCATTGTGTAAACTCCAGGGTTTACACAATGGAGTGTAAACCCTGCATAGCTAACCATCTGTTCATAGAGGTTTTCATAGATGAACAAGGCTACATGTCAGTAAATTCCATTGAACCCTCTGCTGAGTCTTTTACCCCACTTTCACATGCTATTATGTCATGCAAAATAGTTTTAATTTCTCTTCAAATCTTGAAAACAGACAGTCTGGGTATCTGTATCTCACAAAATCATGCTTTAACAGCGACAGGGACATCATTCAAGCTTGTTGCCTCTGAAAGGACTTGAAACAGGAGGCGCGATGCTCTAGCTGCTCCCTGTGCGCTGAGATTTAACTGAAACCCAGCTGAACTCGTAAGGTTCACGTGGAACCAGCAGATCTATGTCGAGTCTCTTTTGCTCTTTTTCGCTGTCAACTGTCCGGTAGCCGAGCAGCGACATGGCCCCTCTGCACATCTCCTGAATGCGTTTGACCTTGCTGTGTTGCAGCACGGTGCGCCACGCCTGCGACACCTCGTTGGCATTCCTAGAGGTGATCTGGAAAGCCTCTTTCTTGCTGCCTTTCCCTTTTCCATGGGTCACCCTGAAGATCCATTCCTCCATCTGATTGGTCATCTCTAAACCGACAAAGTCATAAATATCCTTAATCTCTTTTAACGGGTTGCGTGCCACGTCTTCATACCGGATCATTTTGTAGCGACCTTTCAGAAACGGAGGTGGCTTCAGGATCGCTCTTTCATTGATGCGTACGTGGCTTCTGCAGATCTCCTGCATCACTTCGTACTGGATATTGGCTGCTGGTACGTTTCTTTGCTCCAAGACAATGGCGTTGTCCACGTCAAAAGATTTGGCTGATTCCTCTCTCGACCGTATCACGGCCCGAGGGTCTCGAACGAGGTGAACGATGCGGAGGTCCAGTTTTGGATCTTGAAAAAGGGGATAAAGGGACTCCAGCTCAAAAAAACGAGTTTCTTTTAAAACCACATGGCTGTAAGTGCGACAGGCCTTCTCCACCATCTCCAAACCTCGAGAATCACATTTCTTTTGGCAAAGAGTCTCATTGCTCATATCACTGCGCCGTGTGAGGGAGCACGCAGGAGGTGAGCACAGTGCCCGACTGTGGTAAAACATAAACAAGGTGGACATATTGTAGTTCTCAGGCATGTAGGAATCCATCACTGAGAAGTCACACTGGTACAAGCTCCGCATTAGATCCCTCACGGCCATTCGGAGAACTCGCGCACCAGGTTTCTGTATTTTGGTCCAAACGTGCCACCCGGGCTCCATGAGATAGAAAACAGACGGGTGCTGACTGAAAACCTGACCTAGGAAGGATGAACCTGATCGCCACGACGACAGCAGCAAAACGTGAATTTTGCCTTTTCGGGGAGGGGTGTCGCAGGGGCTCAACTGGTAGTACCAGTTGCAGAAGAGTACAACTGCTGCCCCCTGAAGGACGACCAGGAAAATCATAGTGTTGAAGTTCACTCTGCAGCGGGGACTCATGTCTGGAGATCACTTTAAGCTTCTGAAACAGACAAAGAGAGAGGGAGACAGATTTTTATGACAGTAAGCCCAAAAATCCAACATTTCTATTAATATATTTTCTTCTACCTCCTTTCACAGGTTTATATCTGAAAAGACAAAGTCCGTTAAACCCTACGGATTCAGAGTCTCTTTTAAATCCTTAATCATCACACCCAAAACTCCCGACATCCGGACGGGTTCCATGAGGAACACCAGACTCCTCGTGAGTCATGTCAAACTACCTTGACAAAACTAGTGGTTTCTGCTTGCTTGTAACCATGTTGAATGGACTGAATTCATATGGTGCATTTCTCTGACCACTCAAAACGCTGTACAATATCACCACATTCACCCATTCACATTCCAAAATAAATGTAGAACTGTCTAAAAACATAGTTTCAGCCAGGCAGAAACTACCCGAGAGTCACATGAACGGCATGAATTGTTTTTTATTAAGTCGGGCCTGTCACATAAACCACTTAGCCCCACTATGCCTCCACCTTAACAACAACCTAGGCTAGATGGAAGAAAAAAAGAATACCATCATTTTTGAAGCCTCAGCAGCAAACATGACTCTATGTTGGTATGTTGCTAATTACAACATGGAGAATGAGGTGAGTTGCAGTGACTCAACAAGAACGATTCAGGTCTGCGGACGTTTCATAATAATGTCCTCCACTCTGTTTATGCGCTACATGGTGTCTCATTTATGTCTAATGTATTTGAATGTCATTTGTATGGTTTAGATTATAATTATTCATTCCCCTGGTAGATTTTATCGCTGAGTTTTAGCTTCAAACTTGCACTGCATTGCTTGTTTTTAATGAACTTAACAGTAAATATTTGAAAGTATTTAAGTGTATGTAATGTAATTTAATATATTTTCTTCCTTCCAGTAAAAAAGCACTTTAAATTTACTTATGTAAGGGCAGTTATTTACCAAAAAACTGCTTCCCTTTTCTGAAGTCATTGAGAAAATCTTGTCTTAAATAATCTTGTGTTTCCTCAGACTTTACCGATTTTGGTCAAATCTGAGAAAACTTTTCCAAAACTTTGAAGCACCACATGTTTGGACTTGCAATTTGTAGTTTTTTAAAAAGTATTGCATGAAACCTGACACATTAAATGATTTACTACGGGGCTTTCAGGAGCTTGACATTAGAACCAACAGTTGTATGAAGACATATCCATGTGTTGTATCATTCCACAAGATGTTGTAAAAACGAATCCCCAAACGCTGGACATTTGCAAAATATAACAAGTTACCTTGTGCAAACCTAAAAGGAAACAGTTTCACTCTTTGAATGCAGTCTTGTGAAATATTTGAGGCACGTATTTCACAAGACTGACTATGTTTAGATGCCTTCCTAAATGCCTGTAACAAATCTCTGCTGACATTATTTGAGCCTTCAGATGGTGAGAATCTGATTCTAGAAATGTTTGTTCTTTGTTCACCTGTTTGACCATTTGACTATATTACATCACAAAATTAAATCAATTACATGCCATGTTAGTGATCTGTTTGCATACCTTTTTAGTTATTTTAGTGTAGAATGACCCTCCTTAGCAATATTTAGTTGAATAAATTGTAAATTGTCTCGCACACAACCCTGTGACAGTGTCATAGGTATAAAACAATCTCAGACATGAATTATGAGTTTCATCCTTTCAGAATAAAAACACCCGGGAAGCTGCATGCTGCTCTTTCTTTGTTATTATCAGATAAACTGATTCCCGTTTATCTGATAATCAGTTCATCATTCAACAATGCACATACTAGAGTGAATCAGCGACTTCAGTCACAAGCAGTTAAAAAAGGAAGTAAATTCCTTCTAGGTGAAACATTAAGGATGACATGCACACAAACAGGATTTTCCTCTTTGTGTGCATGTCATAAATGTTCTATATTTGGTAAACATATAGAACTTTTACCAAATTCTATATGTTCACACAAACTCACCCTGTCACAACAATCCACTTTATTTTATATAATATTTGAATAATGTATTTATAATGTCATTTATAACCTTCAAACATCTTCACATTTCAAATTTGAGAACATTTTTAAGTATAGTATTTGACAATATTTTCCAAATTTGGCAAATTTTTTAAAATAGAGAAAAGAAAAAAAAAAAGCCAAAATCTACAGAGTGAAACAAAGTAGACCAGAGGAGAATTTCATCTGACTACTCAGATCTGGTCTTAACAGTCTCTCATGTTGATGTTAGTTCTCTGTGGAACTTCCACTTCATGTGCTTTTACTTGCTGCAATGAATGGTGAACACAGTTTAGTTATGGATAATTAGTGTTGTTAAAAAGCAGTGTGACAACTCAAAGACAAACAATCAGACATATTTAATAAAAGCTCGTCTAGGGTCATTGACGTTCATCCAACCATCATCTATATACTTTCTTGTCTTAGTGTTGCAGGCAGACTGATCTCCAGCAGTCCTTTGACGAGAGGCAGAGTGCACCCAGGACAGGTTGGGTTATTCAAATAAAATCTGTAATATAGAGCAGTGGTGTACTGCAACATTAGAAGATACATTATACTGACACCAAGATTGTTAACAGCTTGTTTTTGTTATAAAGATTTTGGAAAGTCACCAGTTCGCTGCAATACATCACTAAAGATAGAATAGCTTTTCTAGAAAAGTTATTCTATTATCTGTCTCTGATTCATGAAGTTGTTCAAATTTAGTTTATCTGAACTGAGTGCATCGAGAGGAGCCAGTTGAGGTGGCTCGGGCATCTGGTCAGGATGCCTCCTGGACGCCTCCCTGGTGAGGTGTTCCGGGCACGTCCCACCGGGAGGAGGCCCGGGCGGGGAAGACCCCGCCCGGGATTCCCCCGGAGGAGCTGGACCAAGTGGCTGGGGAGAGGGAAGTCTGGGCCTCCCTCCTTAAGCTGCTACCCCCGCGACCCGACCCCGGATAAGCGGTAGAAGATGGATGGATGGATGAACTGAGTTACTGTCTAACTCAGTTCAGTCTAATCTCTAGCTGTTAGATAAGGTATTCTGATCATCAACTTATAATTCATCCTGATCAGACAATTGTCTTAACGTGTTTAAGACAGATGAGGAAAACACCGCTCCAACAAAACTTATCTCTACCGCCTTACATCTGCAGAAGCTTAACTATATCACCATAACAAAAATACAAAAGCTGAGCTTGTTACATTTTACTCGTTTGGCACCGATTTACCAAAATATCAGAGCTCTATAAAATTGCTCTTGCTTGCTCCTCAATGTTGTTCATGATATCTCATTTCTCATCTCATCTATGTAACAAGGCTAACACACACATAACATGTAACTCAATACAGGCCCCAGAGTTGAACAACCTACTTTTAAATAGTATGAAGCAATTCATATCCCACACTGCTCCAAAATACAATACAATAAGGCATCCAAAACTGAAGCTCAAAGTAAAATAAGAAGAGTATTTAAAGCAACCAAACCACCAAAACTGCGGGAGTTTGAACACTGCCTAAAAACACAAAAATGTTTGGTGACGTATTTACAAAAAAACATTTATGAAACATTTTACAGTTCTTGAAACAATTGGTTTGTTGTTTTTTAGCTTTATAACTTCAAAAAGCAAGAGATAAAACCTATTCAATTTTAATTTTTACAGATCATCTTTAAATCATATTAGATATTTGGAAGATTTGCACAGCAGTCTCTTAAGTCAGTCCAGAGCTTTTTCAGACAACTTGATTGACACCAGAAGAATAGTGTGTGTAAAAGTTTGTAAACTGGACTGTGTAATTCCTGGAACAAGGCATGACTGTAAAGTTCACAACGTACCAAAGGACAAAACCAGAACTTCTGACATGGTTTGCTGCACAATGATTCTTATCTACATTGGCTTATTTCCAAGTGACACTCTTGTTACACATGTTTGTGTTTTAACACTTATTCATTCCTTGCCTCGGTTGAATGGCTTTTACAGCTTTTACGTCCTCAAAAAAGGGTGAAATCTTGACTGTCCTCAAATAATTTATAGTTTGAAAACCTACCAAAAGCATTTCTATTGTGAACTCCTTTAGTTAAAGTAAAAGGCAATGATTAATTCTTATAGAATGAAAAATAATTTAATTCAGTTTGGAAAGTTTCAAGCCCAGGTGATCATACAACACTGCCACCTGCTGATCCTATTTGGTAGGTGTGAAATTATGCGTTTTCCAGGCACACGGTGCCATTTTATAGTACAATCAAGCAACTATGTTGTTATAAACCTGCTGTACATATCAAACATAATTTAAAAGAAATTTTACTTTTGCAATTTAATGTCTTGAAATTGACCACTGTCTTTTTAAGAAGCTCCTGTTCTTTCCAACACTCCGCCTTAAGTACGCCATCACAACGTCTGCCCATCATGCCGTTTACAACCGTTGGACTGCTAAGCTCAGCAGACTCACATTTAATCTAAGTGTTTACTAACGATTGCAGTTGATATATATTACTTCATATATATGTATATATATATATACAGGCTACGCTTTGAGACCAAGTGTGTTTGCACCTTGAATGGCTGCCAAAGACGATCTACCGATTCTTCAAACACGCATGAAAAATATCAAAGCAACACTTCAAGTATGTTTTTGTGAGGGAATAACAACAGACATGACTTAAATCTCAAAAAAGTCGACTTTACATAATACCCCCACTTTAAGATTTATTTATTTAAGTTTATTTGATAGGGACAGACACACATTGACATAGACAAACTGAACAAAACAGCAATCCCATGTTTGCATTATAGTGCAATAGCAACAGCTAATGCGCAGCACTTGTCCCTAGCGTTTCAATACTCACCCTGATTGATGTCCTGTTCTATGTAGACAAAACCTGATCAGTTTTATTTTTGTTTGTTTTTGCCATCTTAAATGCCTATCTGTAATTAAATTATAATATCAACAGTACACTATTTCTGTGATAAGGCAGAAAATTATATAAAAGTCTAAACAAAAAATTCAGCTGGGCTCTGGAGAGATACATTCTGCTGACACTAGGAGGCAGCAGAAAAGGAGAATAGTTTATTTATTTACACATAGATCCCTCTCTACTGTTATACAACAACCCATAAACATCTCTGCGCATCCCACACATCCTGGACACTTAATGTTTGGACATTTATCTCTGGATTGGTCCTTTGGAGCACTTCTTGCAGGAATAAAATGCCACAGAGAAAGTTTCGTTCTCCAGACTGTTTCTCTGATGAACACAATCAACACCTTACAGCCAGTATAATCAACTATTCTGCTGATTTGCACCATTTTAACTTGTATTTTATGAAAAAAATTATACAAATACTGTGTATGCAGATGTACATGTTGTTTATTTCGGGGTTTTTTTTAATATCTAATGTCTATAGCCTTATTCCCAAGCCATAGTCGAAATCTGTGGTTTGGCAATAAGTGGTGCCAAAAGAGAGGAAAATAAAGTTCCATAAACTATAATCAGACGTTGATTGTGTTACAATGCTGAACTTCTGATGAATTGGATCAGATCAAAATACAATTTGACACTTCGTATTACAAATTGAACATTTATTCAAAACAAGTAAATTTTCACCTACTAAAGTTACTTGGCACACTAATAGAACATTGGCCTGTTTTTTTTTTGAACATTTGAACTAATTTGAATAATGTACTCAACTGCAATGTGTGAACAGTTGTATCAATTGGAATGAGTGTAATTGACTTTGAATCTGTTTTTATGATTGAATTGACTTTTTTAAACTCTCAGTGTAATAAGGACAACAGCTGGCTACACTGGTGTCTAAAAAACAAAACTTTAAAAGACATCCAGAAGGATTCTCTACCTGTTCCTGGTACAATGTGGACTGATGTTGCAAACCCTGTCCAATATTTTACTTTGCTTGAAACTATGCCCCGGTCGTGCTTAGATGAAATGTTAGGTCAGCTCCATTCTGCCTCACTGAGTTTTTAATGAGCTGGAATCGTGTGCACTGCTGGAAGTTTGAGCTGATTTATTACAGCTCTTGCGTAAACTGCTTATTTAAAAACCAAAAATATTCTACATAATTAAAGCTGCAGAAAATGTAATAAACTATGACAGCGGTTGTGAAAAAGCTGTGGTGCAAAAAGATTTCTTTGAACTCATAGATCATCTTAATGTTGCTGTGAACAGAGAAGTAAAAGAAGAAAAAGATCGACATTGAGTTGTTTTTAAAAGCAGACATCTTGGTGCATTTTATCCTCTTTTTTTACTTACCAGAACATAAAAACTAAGTGTGACATCATTCCTCTTTATTAGAAGCAAATATGGGACACTTAAATAAACACAAACAAAACAAACTCAAAGCAAATGACTGATAAGTCTGTACAACAAAGCCAAAGGATTATCTCTTGTTTTCTCATACTGTACTATATAACCACACTCAAGCTAACAAAACCTGTGCAGGATGTTGCAGCTGAGTCACAACATCCTGCACAGTGAGAAAACTTAACGCCAAAGTCTCTTTAAGGCCCCACACAGTTTATTTGGTGTAAGTACATTTTCTACCTCTTATTTTCTCCCTTGTTCAATTATCTATTTTCTTTTAAAGAAAATAGTAATACCATGAAAAAATATATCTGTCTACTGTGTAATACACAGGAACAAATAATTAAACTTCAGAGGTTGAAGAATCAGTGGACTTGTTCAGACTAGAAAACAGACTCTCGGCTTGTTTATTTAATGTAACGTCTAAAACCAATAAAACAAGCATCACCTAGCCATCCTGTTCATTCAGTGCGGTTACAGATGCATTACCACAAAACTTGCTAATTCAAAACTTTAATTAGTTTAAATTGGCTAATCCACAACCTCCACACGAATGACGCATAGAGTCATATAAGCTGATTGCCATCTCATATACTGTGTAAATATTGGCTCTCTTTCCTCTGCTTATGGGTTTATTATGAGTTGTGTCTCCAAAAGTCAAACTGAGACACCAATGATTCCTCAAAAATTTATTCTTCTCCTAATTTTTTCAGCTCCAGGCACATCATTTTCATCTTAGAGCTTCAGTTTATTTATTGTTGAGTTGAACTTTCCGTCTCTGTCCGAGTTTGGCAGATTATACTTCACCAACTAAGTTAGGCCTGAGCTCAAAATATCAACAACACCCTGACTTAGAGCCGAAATATTCTGCAGCAACAACTGCACACAGTCGCTTTGTAAAAACTCCATGTATTCCAAGAGTCCTGGGCCATAATAGGTGCAGTTTATTTATAAATATGCTTGCAGACAAGAACAATGTATTCAACAAATGGCCCACTTTCCCCTTTGTTCAATTATCAAGAGTAATAAAAAAAATGTACTTACTCTGCACATCTAAAAAATAAATAAATAAAATAAAACCAAAGAGCTTCACTGTTACTTTACCTGTAACAAAGTAAGGTTTAGTATTTCACCTGAACATGAATTTTGACTTATTCTCTTTGATTCATTTATTGGCAGGAAAAGGCTAAAATATAATTTTTTTTCCTAGTAATGAGGGTGAAATATCTTGAATTTTAACCGTTGGGAGTTGAGTCACTCCCAACGGTTGAAAGTGCTGACTTGAAGCTGATAAGACAGGAGGGAGCAGAAATTAGGGTGGAGAAAACAAGGCCAACAGCCCCAAAGACCTGCAGCAAATCACCAGAGAAAAATCATCAAAGTACCAGCAGGAACATCTAGAAAGCTTTTCAGGAATTTCAGAAGCGTTTCATTGCTGTAATAATAATAAAAATGTTTCCATTGATTGGTGTGGAAGTAATTTTCATTGCTAACCCTATTTTGTTAAAATGTAAATAATCATAAAATTGACACCCCTTGAACATTTTCTTGCTCTTCTTTGAGAGTTGCCTGTTGCATTTCCATAGAAGCAAACTTCTTGATTGAATTTAAATAATTTTAATCATAGATAATAATTTGGAGTTTAACTGTTTGCTTTTTTTTTTAGCTACAATTTCAGTTTGATAACATCAAGATATTCCTCAATAAAGAAAAACCATGAAACAAGCAAACTAAAACGCTGCTTTGGGCTCCTACGCCAGCAGGTGGTCCCCCAAGAACGCTCCACTCATCTCAAAAAGTTTATATTTGTCTGTCCCCTGATTGATCCAGGTCAACAACTTAGGTAAGGACATCTGCTGCTTGTGGAAATGTGACTGTTATAGAAAGATGTTTTTCCCTCTTGCTCTTGGTGAAGGCGGACGCTTTCTCTTCTGCTCCCTTCCTGCCCTTACCTGCCTTGCTTGCTCTGTCTTTGTGGTGTCTTTTTCTCTATTTTGGAGCCTTTCTTTGCACATCCTTCAAATTTACAAATTATGGATCTGGTCAACAGGTCTCTCAATGCAACTGATAACATTTTCTCGACAAAAAGACTGGGCACTGGAGAGCCCTCTTATCCGCGGTGACACACCCGGCGGGATTCACTTTGGATTTGTTCATGATAACAAGATTTCTGCTGTTTGGAGCTTGCAGATACCTGGCTTATTGACAAATTTGTGATAGACTTGGCCGAACTAGCGAACAATCAGACTGTTGGTGTGGACAGAGACGCAAGTTGAATGTGAGTCTTGCTGAGACTCACATCAAGAGCAGTGACCCTTGAGACTCAGCCCAACTGAGGACTCCAAAACTCACTAACGGAATGGAACCGATCTTGGAGAAGTTGTTAGTTTTGATTCAGTGGAACGGCCACATTAATTTGGATGATTGGGAACTGAGATGTATCGGTGAGACTTTAGGAGAGACTTTAGGTCATTTATAATCTACCCCCACCTAAGACATTTTGCATCTGAATTGACTTTTCCCGTGTTGCCTTGGAAGGGCAGCATATTTCCAATCTCCTTGAAGCATAACGCTCCTTCCTACCTCACCCCCTTCTGTTATCCATGCAGATGAGCGCTCCAAGGACATTCCGTGATTATCGGAATTCTGCCAGGAGGCTGAGCAACGTGGTTTCATGGCCTTGTGAAGTCACCGCCTTCGCTCATGTCTTTGTTTTGTCTGAATATTGCTATGTGCCCGAATGTGTCCTTTCCTCTTTTTATTTCATCCCCCTTTATTATTATTTAAAAACTGTGGAGTACTCACTTTTAACCCAGAAAGGCAATTAGATTAGTCATTCTTTAGCTTATTTTTTAGAAACTGTGGAGTACTCACTCTACAGTAAAAGAGCAATTTCTTAGACCAAACATGAAATAGAATAATCAACTATAAAAGATAAGAAATAGCTACAAGCTTCAACTGAGATGAGTTTGTTTCCTCGTCTGCAATGAACCAAATCAACGGACGAAGTGAGTACAGGAAGAAGTGGCCAAAGTTGATTTATTCTAACTCATTTAGAACAGAATGAAAAGAAAAACAAATCCTACCTTTAACTATTTTTTCGTCGTTTCGCTGTCTTCCAGCGGAGAGTCGTCGCTCAGTCCCACCGTGTCCCTAAACCTCGCGATACTCCCCGCCGCTCTCCGCTACACCAGACCACCAGATGTCCGGACAAATGTCTCCCGCTGCCCTCTTGGGTAAAGAGCGGAGCTTTCTAAGACGTGTCCGGTTGCTCTGCCGGGCTGAACTGGACGGGCAGTGGGCTGGGCGGAGGCTGGTGGGTGGGAGAAACAAGCGGGTCCCCGAGGCAGGGAAAACTGTCCCCCAGGTAAGAAAGCCGACAACCTCCAACAGCTTTGAAAGCTAACGTCTAGTGTCTGCGGCGTTGCTAAGCAACCATAAAACCCGGTTTTCAGGGTTTGCTAAACCTGGGCTGAGACACTACATACCAAATGCCCTGTTGCTGTCGCTATTTTGAATTTTAGGGTAGAAAAAATAATATTGATCTCTTCTTAAAAAGTTTTCAAGGCCAAATGTTCATAAAAAGCAACGGGAAGTTGTCCAATAATTATTTACAACTTCCTGTAAGTTGTAAGTAACTTACAGGGTGTACAACCTCTTGTTATAAAGTGCTTTACAAATACAATTGACATTGACAAGTGTTATGATATTACATCTTGAAAATGCAAACTAGTTCATTTCAGCAAAAGGATGGTAAGACGAGGGTAACTTCAAAAGAAGCCGGCTATTCAGAGTGCTGGATCCTGGAAAGTTTAGTTTTGCTTGAAGTATACCACTATATTGATCCCACAACAGAAACAGGCAAAACAGCCTGTAGAGAATTTTTAAAAAGAATAATAATAAAAAAAGGACAGAAATGTCTTTAAAATGTACAAAACCCTGATTAAATAACAATAAAGTTTCATGTATTTGGTTGTTAGTTATTTTGTTATTTTTTTAGTTGCTGTCATGGTTGAGCGATCGGAGGTGACATTTAAATGGCAGCAGTGCAGACAGAAAATGGCAGAAGTGTTTACAACTTACGTGACAACTTTAATTTGTTAGTGTCTTAAAATTATTTGCTTTTATGTTGTTGCAGTTAAAACAATCATCTAGTGAAATCCTGAAAGATAATTATTTTCTATTCACCTTATTACAGAGGGAATGCTAAGATGAGACTTCTAATTTAGTGGAAGATAAGTCCAAGTACCCACAAGAAACTAATTAAAGCCCATTTGCTGTACTATTGCTTAACACTAAAATGAACAATTAAAAATCTGAAATACATATGTAACAGTGGCTCATTGTTGCATTGTATTTGTGTCAGCTTCTTCACATCATCATTTCTCTTTCTCATTTGTTTATACGGTCAGTTGTTCCCTATTTATCACCAGGAAGGAAAGCAGATAATACGTTTCACCTCCACTCAATAGAAAAAGAAGGCCAAAAGCTTCTAGTTACATATAGGTAACACCCAAAGAAGTTCACATTCACTGTTGATGGGAACAGCTATCTTGTCACCTGCAACATTTTTTCCAATTAGTTAATTCATTAAATACATTTAGCATCTGAAAGTATCTCAGTAAATAAACTCAAAGAAGGCAAGACTGATCACATGATTCCCTTCCACTGTATACCCTAGAACAGAGTAATAGGATGCATCTGGTTCCTGTACACAACAAGCTCATATCCTGTCCTTCATATCTCTGCTTCCAAACACAAGTGACTCTGCATAGAGATGGGACGGTGGCCTTATTCTGAAGCGCTAGTCTGGAATCAGTTTGAAAAGGTCACGCCAACATTTAAGAAAAAAACAGAACAAACAGCATTCCTGTTATGCCAAAAGCAGACATAGAGCGTGGCAGCATGGTTATTGGGAATCCATTTATTATTTCCTTTGTTATTCAAGACTTTCCACTGCAATTGGTTATTTTTTTTACGTAATAAGCATCATGGTCATACCATGATGTTCCAGCACACCTGATTTAAATTGCATTACCTCGTCAGGATGCCATTAAATCCTGCAGAAGATTGTTCTGTTACAATTTTAATTGGAGGTCGACAGATTTTACTTGGAAGCTACACACAAAAATCTTAGCAACATTAACACAAACAACAAATAAGAATTGAGAGAAATGTGTGGGTTTCTATTCATGGCTGCCTCACAGTGGTACAACAACAAAATGTTAGCAAAAGCCTGAGGATTTGCCAGCCTTGCAAATAGTATAACATAGCATCATTCAGTGAGCATGTTTCTACTACATTTCCATCTGCTACATTTTAGCTGTCAGGTGGACACTCGTGGTCTCATCATCAATTTCCAAATAAAGCAACATCAGCACTTTCTGTGAATAGCTGTGCTGGCAGGAGCTAGCAGCAGTGAATGCTAAGTAGGACAAGGCTCTATGTTATATGCAAACAGTACCTCCCTGTTCAGATCGTCAAGTAATGCCCCAAACATGGGTAAATAATGGCATCCTCATCTGACTTGAATTATTCTGAAAACCTCAGCAGCAACGAGGAGAGTGTGAAAGGGTGTAACAGTTACGTAATTCTCCACTTGGCCCTAACCACTGGAATAAGTCATTTACATGAGCTAATTCAGAGGGGTGGCCTCTGAGCCGCAAACAGAACCAAAACAAACAAAGCACATCCTGGCAAATCTTTCCTAGGAGAGACTGTCTGCAGAAAGTAGCTAAATGAAAAGACACACCCCTCAAGCACAGCTGACCATAAAAACTGATCTATCTTTCTAATGCTGAGTTTCATCAAGGTGTTAAAGGGTCTCAACTTCCAGGAACTGATGTCACTTTTTGTTCAAATAAAGTGAAATTACTTGGACGCTGTATACAAAAATCTTAGCAACATCAACACTTTAGCAAGAGTACAAAACACATTTGCGGATTTACGTAATATTGTGCATTTACTGAGAGAAACTATTACTGTATCCTGCATGCATCTAAATTGCATCTTCAGTTCTCCCCAAAAAGTTCTCTTTATTGTGTAAAATAAAAAATAAAAACATTGTTTACAGCATCTCAGCAGTAGAAAAGTAAAAAGTAAAAGTTTTGTTAATTTAAAACTTTATTTTTAACCAGATGTATTGCTGACAGGCTCCATATTACTGCAACAGAGCAGCTGGTAGTATGCTGCTACCAACATGTATCATTACAGCACCATGTATCAAGTTTCTTATAAAACAGCTTTTCCACCAGCTCTAAATCTTTAAAATTTTAACATGTAACAATTTAAAATAGTGCAGAGGAAGCATCGTTTGGTGGCACTATAGTAGCTGAAGTGTTTTGGAAAGTCAGAAACTCTCTAACAAAGTGCTGGGCCTCATAAAATCACAGCAGTTTTTCAGTCATGCTTTTGAGAAGTTTTAGTATTCATTCCGCCACAGATTGTGGTAATTATGTTGTTCTTGTGCTTACAGACAGTCGCATTTGATACAGTGGACTATGAAGTTGTAATCTCTCGCTTACAGCAGTGGGTGGGTGTGAGGGGCGTGATTCTGGAAGGGTTTAAGTCCCATTTGTCTGTGTCAGCTTTGGTAGATCTGCATCCTCAGAAGTCTTCCTTTTAGAGTTCATCATGGCTCAATCTTAGGTCCCCTTCTTTACCTGCTTCTTCTCTGCTCCATTTTTAGGTAGAATGGTACACTTCCACTGTTATGTGGGTGATGTGCAAAGTTACCTGCCTTACAGAAAGGACACCTCTTCGGTTTACTGGAATGCCTTGACGAGATTTGGATTTGGATGTCCTTAAACATTTTTAGTTTCAATGAAAAGAAATCTGAGGTTATGGTTCTTGGCAGCGCCTCCGCCTGTTCCTCCCTTGATCTTGGTTCCCTTGTGGACTTTATAAAGGCAACTATTACAAAAATAATGTTCATCCTCGCGCTGCAATCCACACAACCTTCTATTAGGAAAGCAAAAGACAAGAGATGAATGGATGGAAGGAAGATAGGAAGTGTGAGATGAAGACGAAACGAGCAAAATTTGCAAATACTTGTGGAAACAAAATGTTAAATTTAACAGTTTAAAAAAAACATGTCATCTTGTCATTATTAAATGATTGTTTAAAGAATTACAAGAAAAAATAGCTATCACTATCCTTTATGAAGTTACCTGGAAAATATTCAACTCTTAAATACAAAGTTTCATGCAAATATGCAAAAATGTACTTGAATTCCTGAAAAAAAGACAAAGAATGGGTCCACCAAAGCTGCTGCATATACTGTACAAAATAATTTCTTTTATTTATGTCACAAACTTTTTAAAAACATATAACATACAGGCTGCACAAATATAGACAATTCACAAGATCCCTACACTTCAAATGCTATAAAACAGCAGAAAAAGAAGAATAATTCTCTTGTAGGAAAAAGATTTATTAAGTTACTATTCAGAAAAACTAAAGAACTCTATAAGACAATAAATGTGCTTTCCTTGTAAGTTTTCCTTTACAAAGAAAAATCTAATCAGCACAAACAGAAACAACTTTCGGTCCTGCGGTGAGTCCACAAGTTTTAGATTCTGAAATGAGGTTGTTTTCTAATTGCTGTTACAGGAAAAAAAAAACTTTCAGGATGATTATACTGACCTCACAGATCCAGTAATAAATTAAACCATGTAGGGAAATGTGTACTTTAAATTTATTACTTCCTTCTTGTATAAAAGTCGTGTCTCTTGACATGCGACACCTACATGTTGTCATAAGTGTGTGATATTGGAGCAGACCTATAAAGTGTTGACCGGAAACAGTTTGAGAAGCACAAGTATGTAAAATGTATTTATCTTTTCAGTTCTGGTCTCACTATATCTTATTCTTGGTGTCAAATTCATACATTGCTATAAAAAGTCCTGAACGGATCAACTCTCGCACTTAGCATTTTGTCAGATTATGAAGTAAAAAAAAACAATATAAAAAATATGGAGCTATTTGAGAAAATGTGCTGATTTCAGATAGTCTATACCTATAGAAAACATATTACCCCTGTATCAGGAAAAGTGAGGTTTTCCCTCTGGTATAGGTGCGGTTCTGATGACCTGGTTCTGGAAAACAAATCTCTGAATGCGTTCAAAGACCCAAATGAAGATTAGGAGGATGCTGACATACTGGATCCAGGCAAACTTGATGGTTTCCCAAAAGCCAGGCCGATAGGTGGAGGGAGGCAGTTAAGGTGCAAATGTAGCTCTGTCAGCAGAAACTTTATTTGGCTTCAGTCCAGATTTCTAACATGCCTTGGTGTTACTGAGATACCTGGTCTGAACTAGATGGTCAGAACAAGTTAATATTTACAAATATTTACATGTCTCATTACCATTTTTAGGGAATATTTCTGTATGAAACTTGTTGCTTTTCAGCGTTCCATACACAAACGTGTTTAAAGGAAAATATTTAGGGAAAATACAATGTTCTCTTCTTTTCTGTTTATTAAACAGTCATAACAAATCCTATTATGTAACTAGTTGAAATATGTTAAAATATGTTCATATCCAGTGTAAATAAGTAGAAATAAATCAAATGATGGGGAGTTTTAGTTGTGTAACTTGTGTCACATTCTTCTTTTTTTTATTCCCGTTTTCTATTTTATGGTATTTTAAATAATTAGAGCTGGAGTTTCTTGATGAAAATAAACTGGGGATGTTTTTGGAAATGCGCCAGTCACTATAAACCTACTACCGTACTTATTTGTCTAACATAACATTTTATAATCCAAGTATAGGACCCACCTTAAAATAAAGTACAGGCTCAATCCCGTCACTGTTCTTGTTAAAGGATATCTGATGATCTCCAAGGGATAACGGATTTCAGCATTAAGCTCAAAGGGGGAGCCAGAAGCTCGACCCACAGTCCAGACCAGTACTGGATTGGACAGCACCGTCGATACTAAGGGTTAGAGATGGCAGCGAAGAAAATAATAAATTTCAATCCTAGTACTGAGGGACTGCAAGCAAACAAAACGAGTCCCTTTGTTAACTTACAGTTTCTCTCCTGGTAGCTCCTCATGATGTTGATCAGGTCGTATGAACTTGCAAAAGGGCTGGTGCCGTCGATCACTGAAACCTTCGCAACAAAACAAAGAAGGAGGCTGGATGACACCCGAGAGCCTGATTCTGAACAAGTGCAGAATGTGGCTAATGCACTAAACATAAGCCAACCATATTTAATTTGAAGGGAGTTAGCACATCTAAATCTGCCCCTGGGATCCTAATTGGTGGCATAGGCAGGTAATTAGATGATATGGCTCCTGAAATCATTCAATAGTACAACGCTACATGTTAAGCATTCTCTGACTTTCAAGTGTCATATAAAGCACCGATTTTTTATATGCCAGTTATTGTCTATATTTATTGTATTTTTCTCCACATCTTCTCATATGCATGATGTGCTCATCTGCTCATTTTTGGTTTTATGTGTACAATCTGAAAGTTTGTTTCTAAAAGACAGACAGCTGTATTTAAAGTGCTCCCCAGGAGTGTGTGCGCACGTGTGCGTGTGTGCTCTCTTACGTTGTAAGTTTTGTGGAGTCCCCGGTGAGGCAGGGGAATCCTCTGCTGCAGCCTCAGGTCTCCACTGACAAACATCTTGGCTCCGGGCACAGGAGACGAGTGCTGCACAAACGCAAGGCTCTGCATCACTACAGTGGACTTCCGCTGGAGAAGAAAAGGGATAATGTAAGAATAATCTCTGCTGCATCCTTATTTTTTTTTTGTGGCTGGATGGTTTATGATTATTTACTGCATATTAGGTTAAAAAAAAGACGTAATTTAAGTAAAGAATACGTACAAAGAGCTTGTAGCTGAAGGTGAGCAGCAGCTGAATACTGTACACTTGTTCATCAGATTTCAGAGGAAGCTGCAGCTGAAATGTCAAAAGGTCCAACTTTCCATCTTGGTTCTTGTCCTCTTCTCTCACCTATGATGCAGATACATAAAGAAATAAAAGAAAGAGCATTCGTCTAAGTATGTCACAGTTTCCTAACCTGAACACGATAAGATGGAAACTGCAGAAGGTATGTAATTTTAAACACTGACTGATGTCAAGCAGAGCAACCGATAAGCCACTTGTTTCAAAGAAAAGCATAAAGTGTAGTTTTATATTCTGCACAGAGCACTAGGAGAGGACTGGAATAGAGTTATTTCCTCTGTCTGTTGTCTGTCTGGAACATCTGTAAAAAAGTCTCTCTGGACATGCTATGCAGATTACAGTAAAGATCACTCCTCCTCCAAGAAAGTGGACTAACTCAGTTCTTTATAGAAACACAGCAGTAAATAAAGAAAACATTCTCTAAAAGTAACTTTGGTCAATGGTCAAAGAGCAATTTGGTGAACTCATAATACCTAGATCTAAACCTGTTCTGAGTGTAAACTAAGTGGTGATGGAGCAACACTTGGTCACCATCGATAAAGATGGTGCAAAAGTGACTTTCAGGAGCATTAAAAAACAAAAGCAGACACTTAAATTATTGAAGCTTTACATGTGTTTGATACCGTTCTGTTTTAAGGTTGTAAAATTCCTATTAAACTTTAGTGTACAATAGAAACATCACACAGGAAAAGATCACACTGCATCCTTTATAAAAGCTGTTGATGTTGTGATGGTATCAGTAAAGCAACTCAGTGTTTTGCTCTTACAGAGACAGCAGGAATCCTTAGGTTGGTCCCAAGCATGTTGTTGAGATGATGAAACGTGCTCCAGGCAACGTAGTCTCCTTTTAAACTGGTGGCTGCGAACAGTAATGTTTGGTACTGGAATCTCACCACTGGCTGTTCTTCATAAGTTTTTCTCTTAATCCAGAAACCTGAAACAGAAACGACAGCTCAGAATTGAAAATGCATTGTCCAGCTGTACATTTCACTACAATACAATATTTTATCATTTCTTTCACATTATTTTCACAGCGACTGAACCTTTCAGCCATTGTGTTGTAGATTTGCTCCTGTTTTTAGCATAGTTGTTCTGAGTTTACCAAGATGCAGCTGTCACAACGAGTTTGCTTCACATTTGACTACTGAGGTGATTGCTCTGGTATGTGTGGTAGTTTTTATTTTGCCAAAAACCTGCAGTTTGGTGAAGTAGTCTTATGGTTTATGGTTCATTCACATGCAGCTTTGCAAATCCATGTTATGCTTCCTTATATTAGGGGTTTGCAACTCCGGTTCTCGTCCTAAACCATTGTTTATCTTTGTTCCCAGAAGTTATGGCAGGGTATTATCAGCGAATAAACACATAGGGACTAGAATAACATAAAAACATCACTGTACCTTGGCTTCTGTAAGCGACCAGCAGAGGCGCGATGTATGTGAGGCACAGCACAACCACCAGGAACAGGGTGGCTTTTGTGCAAACGCTGGTTCGGTACCGGACCAGAGCCGGATGAGCGTACACTTCATAGAAAGCCATCGGCGATGCTAAAGCTAGCGAAGATGCTAACCGAGTGGTCTAAATTGAGCAAACATTCAAACAAAACAAGTTGAGGTGCATAACATATTGCTCCTATTAGGTAATATCTATCTAGCTGTCTCCAACACTGACTTTATGTGCGTAATATCGACAAAATGTAGCGTTTCCAGATGCTAGCGGTGCTAGCTTTCTTCTAGCGTATTAGCAGCCACCGCGCCATGTCTAGCGTCAAACGTTTCCATGGCTGCCACTTTTAGCCATAGACATGAATACGCTTTTAGCAGTCAGGATGCGTTCAAGTACCGTTGGAGCATATTTGAAAATCATCTACACATAAGTTGAAAAGAGTAAAACTTTATATTGGGAAGTACTTGTAGCACATTTTTATAAGATATCATAGAATTTATTTTATTTATGTATGTATTTATTGCTGTTTATCTTATTATGATCTCTACAAATGTAACTTTATTTTTTGATTGTTCTCCATATTGTTTTATTTTTGTTTGTCTGTTTTTTCAACATTGTATGGCATTACAGTTTAGGCAAACGGTATAGTGGGTCTGGTTGCCCCACATTGTCAGGGCAGATTTGCTTACAAAGCTGGAATATTTGATTTATTTGACTAATTCTTTCATTTCGAGAAACCATATTAGAAGTGTCATAGAGAGTGACACTTCAAATGTGTATTTTGATTCATTTAGATTATAGCTAATAATGACCAAAAAATCTTAAAACTAATGACAACCTCAGAAAATTTGAGTACATAATTGCCAACAGACTTTTCCACCCACTAAAGAAAATTGTCACGTAAATCTGACATTGTCAGGGCTTCTTTTGCATGAATAACTACCCAAACACAGCATGGCCAGGAGGCGGTGAGCCTATGCAAAGCCCGGGCATCTTTATTAGCATCCTTCAGCTTACATGCAGCATTGGCTCTGGCTTGTCATCTTTTTCTTAACAATAATTTATAGATTCACAGTGGGATTAAAATCGCCATTTTCTACTGTAATTTTTCCATCCACTCAACTTTTAATAAATATGTTTTGACAAACAAACAATTTTCCTAGAGGGCATTTATGATTGCCTTCTGGACAACTGTCAAGTCAGCAATCTTCCCTATAATAATATATGTTTATATACATTTCATATATGATGATGTTCTATTTTATGGAAATGGACGTGTGAAGGCACATATATACTGACTGTCTGAGAGTGCACCTGAAGGCAGCAGCGCTTTGTCAGACGATGACGTTACCCTGTGTTAGACCGACAGCTGAAAGGCAGACTTCTTGTTGACGTTTTGTTTTGATCGCGTTTGTTTGGATTTTCTTTTTTTGGACCTTTCACCAGCATTCTCAGCGGATCCAGAAGCTCGTACCGTCACGCCTCAGTGCGGGGATCCTGCAAAGATGAAATGGATGTTTAAAGAGGACCATTCCCTCGGTAAAAAAAAAAAAAAAGAAAAAGGGATTGGATTGGATTGTTATGAAACGGGAGCTGATTCTTGTGGTGTCACGCATCTTGATTCCTTCATTCCTCTGTTTTGCAGTTCCCGCATTCATGTTTTTTCCGATTTCCCCTCATAGACGCATCAATGCACGTTTGTTTTTTGTTTTTTTTCCTTTGCAACCTGCAGATGAATGCTGTAAATCAATAATGGCTGACACTTCGCCTGCAGCAACCTAAAATAACGAGTCTTTGCTGCAGGATAGGGGCTTAGAAAACAAATTAATCAGCTGGTTGCACCTTAAAATATTATCTCACGTGTATGTGTTTATTATAAAGTTTAATTACTGAAATTAGTGAGTTGAGCAACTTCTAAGGGGTTTTGACCCCCAAGGTTATTTAGCAAAATTACATTTACCTATACCCAGATGCCAGAATTTGTGTTTTACACGCATTTTACCTTATTCTGTAATTTCTGTAACAAATTATTGAACTTCAGTATATGACTAGTAGTGTTTCTGAACTCAGCTTTTATTTTGAAACTCTCTTTAGATAACCTCCAAGCTTTTCTTAGAGGAACATCCCAAATTAGCCCCTCTATCTAGGTTAATGAAGGCCTGCACCTAAATGAGTCCTTCCACATTTTACCACCTTCCCCTCCCTGACCTCTGCTCATTCTCTGCCTGCTGTGGCAGCTTCTGGGCTCCATGACAACACTGAGTATAAAAGGTGCCAGATTCAGAAAATATTATACTTATGTGCATGAGCAAGCATCAGCTTATCTCTCTGCTTGTTGTGTTGTGCTTTGTTGCTGAGCTCTGTATTGAACCGGGCCTGACTGCAAAGCAGCAGAGCAAGAATCCCAAGAGGCCTCACTCATCCCTTTAATCTCTGACTTCCTGTTTGTTTGCCGTCTCTCCCCCAGAGCACCGATGTGTGGAGTCAGCCAAAATACGCAACAAATACCCGGACAGAGTACCGGTGAGTCGTGGGGGAGGGTAGCCTGCCATGGTTCAGATGAAGTGACAGAGCGTCAACAAATAAAAGCATGGGATAGATATTTATAATCTTTTTTTAGGTAACTGTGTGGCTGTGAGTCTGCATGACACAGTAATTACACAAATATTTTTAATATGCTTATTTAGGACACAAAGAAGTGTGCTTCACATCACTTAACATGACTTACTGTTGCGTTCTTTCAGTATGACCCCAGTGCGATTAGCCATGTAGGCCATGTTTGCAGTGTTCCCAACTGCTGGTTGAAACATTTTCTATCTCTGCAGTTCCTCCAGAGTCACCATGAGGTTCAGCTGCTTCTCCGATTCACTCTTTCAATGTTCAGTGTTTAGCAGAGCTCTGTGAGATATTCCAGGATTGGGAAACTGTTTTATAATTTAATCCTGCTCCAGGATGCTCTCCCTGACCTGGCTGCTTTGTCCCCTGGTCTCCATGCTGCTCTAGGTCCATCTGGCTCCAACCAAAAAAACTTCAAATTCAAGCCACAAGTTTAAGAAAACACATTTAGGAAACCATGCCTCATTTTTCTCTCCACTTCAGAGTGATGTATATCTTTATGTGGGCCTGTTACATAAGACCCCATCACACAATATCACACATTGAAATTTGTGGTGTAATGTGACACAGTTAAAGAGCCATGAATGCTTTTGTAAGGAACTGCGTTTTAAGGTCACGACTGTTAACATTTTAACAATAAAACTCAGGGTTTCCTCCAAAAACTTGCTAAGCCCGGTGCTCGGGTGCTTGGGCATTCATCCAGCTGCCAGCCATGTTTTTGAGTTAAAAAATGTTTAAAGTTGGCAGGAAATTTGAAAATGTCACTTGATATTTATGCATTATCGGAAGACTGGAAGATTACTGCCTAAACACCAACTATGAAGTCTTAAAAAGGCAATAATTAAAACAAAACTAAGATAAGTTAACAATACCAAGCATGGTGGGGGCACAAGTAAAGCCTGGTGGCCCGCTTATACACTGAGGGAAAACCTCAAACTAGTTTTTAGATGATGCAATGGTCACTAAGTTTACAATTTCCGATTCATGAGTTTTTTACTAACGAACAGCTTAGCTTGCTTGTACTGAGAGATAAGCCACACAGTGTTTGCTGCTCATGAATCTTTAATGGATCAGACTGATGACAATGCATAAAGATATGCATGGTATCGGCTGTAAAGCAGATATAACTCTTCCTGTGGGATCCTGAGGTGTTTCCAGGCCGGACAGGCGAGATAATCCCTTCAGAGTGACACGGATCTGTCCCAGTGTATCCTCTACACCTGGAGAATCTCCCAGCAGAGCTGCTGAAGCTCCTCCGACCATGAATCAGCAGAGTTTCAGCTCAGAGTGCTCACCTCACAGTGTTTACAGGAACATGTCACTCCTGCTGTCAGTTTAACTCGCCTCATTCCCTCAGTTTTCACCCAGGACTCTAACACAAATACAGACTGACCTAGAAAACAAGAGCGCAGTTCTGCTCTTCACGGACGAACGCGGTCAGAGATTTTGATCCTCCTCTGCCTGCGCTGTTTATGATGACAGGTTTAGGAGACCATTGCTTGAAAAAAGCAAGGAAAGAAATATGTGGCCATCAACCTGTGCGCTCTTTGAGTAAATCAGGATGATGCAGAAAAGGGGTTTACCATTTATATGAGCTTTAAAAAAATGTATGCAGCAAATAAGAGCATTTCTTCAAATAGATATTCAAACCAGATAAAGGATGATTTTCCAGCATCCTGGAAATGCTTAGAGGACAAAATTCACAGTGAAGAGGTTCTTATTTTAAGGGCCAGAATTCCCAAAATTAAAGAAATAAATGGTTGTGATTATCAAAATAAAACTGTAGAATATAAAAATATAATAATATATTACTGTCATTAATATCCACAATAAGAAGTAAAATAATTAAATATTGGAAATAATTATTAAAACTTTATAATGTGTGAAGATAACGTGTAAATATTCCATATTTGATTGATACATATTTTGTATTCTACAGTTTATTATGAAATAATTGAAGCCAATCACGTCGTGTGCAGCAGTGTTAGCCCCGCCCAGTGACTCTGATGGACAGATAAAATGATTTCATAAAATGTAGCAATAAGACTGTGAAATAATTTAATTAAATTCTAAAATCCATAATAATTAATGCCTTTTTATGTATTTAGTATTTATCGTATTTCATGTAATTCTTTCCACATGCATTTGACTAATTACATATAATTATTCAATATTTAATGTGTCTAGCATAAATATTTATGTAAATTTGATGCATGTTTAATTATGGCACCTTTTGGTTTCCATCCTGCTCTATTCTGGAAAAGTCTCTCACTTATTTGCTGCAGCTAAATTAATCTCTTGCCAACTTTGCATCCTGCTGCACAGATAAAACGTTGCAACTTTACATAGTGCTGTGCATTTAAACACGGGTGCTATTATATCTTCCTGACAGCTTTACAAGGAAGTTAGAGAACACTTAGGAACATTAAATCGATAAAAATTAAACGGGAGATTTAGAAAACAGGCCTGTGCATCACAGCTGATTGCGATGCAAACGCCCAGAAGTGTTTAAACACAGGAACAAATCAGCAGCTGCAGTTGCCCAAATTTTGCACAGTTTTCAGAATTGGTTGAATTAGTTATTCATAAAAAATACATTCCAGACAAAGTTGCCTATTTAGAGAACCTTGATTTTATAGATTTATTCGCAATGGGAAAAAAATATATAAGGAATAAAATATTCTCTTTTGGGATCTTATTTTCCTCCTCGTGCGTTTTAAAGCCAGATGCGGTTCTTCTCATAGCTTTAATAAAACAGCATCTGTTTCTGCATTGAATTATGGTATTTTTTCCTTTCTAAAGAAAGTTAATGTGCTTCTGGAATAGTCTGAACCTCAGCTTGATTCAAAATGTGTGTTATTTGCTTCAACACCAGGTGCGCAAAATGAAACCGGCTAAATTTACATGAGCTTACCTGTTCTGTTAGGAAGAGCCCAACATTCAGTCAGAGCTTTAGGCTGTTAAAGAGTTAAAAAACCGTTTGATTAAAATACTGCTGTTTGGAAATGAAAGGTAACCTGCAGGATCAGGTTCAGTGGTAGAGCAGGTTCACCGTAGGCTGAGACCATCAACCTCGACGCTGTTGTCTCTGGTTTGAGTCCCGGCTCCAGATATTTGCTACATGCCAGGCTACTGTTGAATAAAGGTCATTAGTGCCATAAAAATCACTACAAAATTAGGTATTTGACCAAATCTTAGCGGGTTTGGTCAAATATATATATTGCCTGTTGGATACATATAACGCTCTTTGTAATTTTGACCCTGTGTGGATTACAAAAAGAAATTTTTCTAAAATTTCGTACATAATTCTGCTCTGGAAAAAAAA
Organism: Phalloptychus januarius; assembly: GCA_902982915.1. Lineage (NCBI taxonomy): Eukaryota > Metazoa > Chordata > Actinopteri > Cyprinodontiformes > Poeciliidae > Phalloptychus > Phalloptychus januarius. The sequence continues at coordinate 12,694,060 of CADWAE010000471.1, read as the reverse complement.
AATTCCTATTTAATCACAAAATATTTAAAAGGCTGCAGCATTTATGGTGATTGTAGGCTTTGTAATACCATCAGCCATTCTTCAAATATTACCTTAGAGATTTGGAACTTTACTTCCAAATCTGTACAGATTCTGTCAGTACAGATTTGGAAAAGTTTGTTTTCTTCTCTTACAACAGAACAAGGATCTTCCAAACAGCTGCTGTGGCACAAAATATCAGCCAAATGAAAAGATTGTACATGACCTGTTGATGCAAAATGGGTCAGGTGTCTTCTGGTTGTTGATCTTGGCTCAACTCTTAAATCTCCTTGATGTCGTTTTAGGAGGAGCAAAGATAAATAAGGTTAAAGCAGGTATAATTTCAGTTTGCACAGGGATCAGATGGTATTGCTTTGCTTAGGCCCCAGCTGTGACATTTGTTCCAGGAACCTTCACTGACAGCCAGCAGAATGAAACACTTTATACAGGCAGACGAATCAAAAACCTTGTGGAAGCCTGGGGCTAATCTTCCTATTTGGCCTCCAGGTGATCGTGGAGAAGGTCTCCGGCTCCCAGATAGTCGACATCGACAAGAGGAAGTACCTGGTGCCTTCGGACATCACGGTGGCCCAGTTCATGTGGATCATCAGGAAACGCATCCAGCTGCCTTCGGAGAAAGCCATCTTCCTCTTTGTTGACAAAACAGTCCCCCAGTCCAGGTGAGAGCCACACAGATGACCCCACAGTAAATATAAGAACAGGTTCTGCAGACCGAGAAAAGAGTGAGTGAGAAAAGAGTGAGTGTCCTGGTAACGTGGTTGTGTTATTTGAAGCAGACGACAGTAACGAGGTGAAGTAATTAAATGTATGTTTTAATGTACGTTGTTTGTCTCCATGTATTCGGTGTGTGTAAAAGTCGACTCTCAAATTCTTTAAGGTTATTAATTATGCAAAATGAGGGCGGGTTTGACAGCTAAACTAGTGGAAGGTCAGGTTTTCTTTTGCATCTGCTTGTTGTATTTGCTGAGTGTTCATCCACCCGCCTGTTTAAATACAGAGCTGGTTTATTTTGTGTGAGGATTAGGTTTCGTCTTCAGGTTCAGTTAATTTAATCCTAAACTAACTATGTTTGAAAAGTTCTGATGTTTATCATCTCACCTCTTTAAACATTTGTTCCCACATCATTATAACCGGATATTTACACAAAAGCTGTACTAAAACACAAATCAGCTTTTTTTTATTATTATTTACCAACTTTGCGACATTAGATCTGATTAATCTAATCTGTTTTGAGTTAAAATTAGTACATTTATTTTTGGTTGCTAAATGCTTGATAATGACAAATAAAAATTAGTACAATCCAGTTGTTTACATGCATTCCCACAGTATTTTGTAAAATTGTAAAGGTTTTAGGTAAATTTCAAGCCTTTACGATTCTTTGCTGGGATTTTGGCCCATTCCTCCTGGGAGAACTGGGTTCTGGGTTTTCTCACATTGCTTAAAGGTATACTAATATTAATGTATCTAAACCCAATGTAGAAAGAAACCTTTTTAAAAATTTGCTGTTTCATTACTCTGGATTTAGCTAAATTTGAAGAAACTGAAGCAGAAAACATTTAGTCTGATGTAAGGCAGAAACCACATATGTACCATCATTTTTTCTTTGCTGAATTTTTGGTTGATTTTCAGTTTCTCCACAAAGGTACAACATTCCCCTGTAATTGACAAAATCCACCATCATAAATCTGGAAAATTGTCATCATAATATTGTTTCCAACTCAGTCTACTTCCCATAATGCTTCTCTTTCCTCAGACGAAGCATAAATAAAACACACTCACGATCTCCATGAAATCTGCTCTGTTTGTATCAGTTCTCGATCAGTATTTTATAACCTGAACCGGCAGTGCGGCCCGCGACTCCGCGCTCAGACTGGAAGCGTGATGAGATGGACCGCTCTCGACAGCGGCAACAACCTCGGGTCATGTTTCTGCTTTGTGCCGCAGTCTGACGATGGGCCAGCTGTACGACAAGGAGAAGGACGAGGACGGCTTTCTGTACGTGGCGTACAGCGGAGAAAACACGTTCGGTTAACGCCTCACCGAGCATCCAGCCTTCTCCCTCACACAGACACACACACACACACGCACACAGACTCCCCAACACGGAGGGGGCCCTGACAGCAACACGGGCCTTCAATTGTGATACTCCAATAATGCCCACACACACACTTCAGTTTTCGATACTGAAATATAGAAATTTATTGGGTTAAAAAACGAAAATGCTCCATTTTTTTGGGTCTAGTTTGGATGATTAGACACACAGAGAAAAAACTCGACTGTTAAGGACAGAAAAATCTGAAACACTGCCGTTAAATGTGATACGTCACAGACGCATCTGAATGAGACAAAAAAAAAAAATGAAACCAGGAAAACAGCCTTCATCCTCCCTCCCATGTTTTCTTTGTGTTCATTGTGTTCATCCAAAGCAAGAAAGAAACTGTGATCTTTGAAGCTCAGGCTCAGTGCTTTAGAATTGCAGAGACCCACATGGATGAAAAGCAGCTCGGTGGCCGGTGAGTCCAGCTCAGGGTCGAGAGAAACAGGTTTCAGTGCTTCCTCAGTTTGGCCGGTTTATATTTGCACACTGCGATTGCCGGTTCAGGATCCAGAGCGCATGAGGATTTAAACTTTACTTGAAGCTAACTGTGCTGAACTGTGATATTTATCTGCTGGCAGGAAGAAAGCATATTATTCTGCAGAATCTCAAATATTTAAGAAGCAACAGAAAGGTGAAGAAATAATGATCATGATAAATGCTACTTTTATTCCAGCTACATGCGAGCAAAGAGAGGGCGAGGTTAGCTGCTGTTCCCTTCTGATTCGCTTTTTATCTTTCTGCACCATTAAATTATGAATCCATAACTTATTTGGAAGAATTTTAATGAAGTGTCTCAGAATATGCAGGATAAATAAATGAAAGACTCGGATCTGCTTTCAATTTTCTTTTGTTAAACATCAGTTTTATTTTATTTTGCTTTACATTGAAGTTTTTTTTCGCACTAGCAATTGTAAAGCACTTTAAGTTATTATAATTACATTCGCTCTAATAGCACAAAGTTTATTTTTTTCTTTGTGGCACATCAGTTTTCATCAAAGCAACAGAAATAAACATTTAAAATGTATCACTAAATGGCAGTAGATTTTTTGTGTGGATATTTTAATTAATTAAAACAGATCAGAAAAGTTAATTGGCTTCATATGAACCTCGTTATGGTTTGACACCATAAAATCGTCTTTGTGTACCGGTAACAGCAACCCAAGAACCACTGGTGCTACGGTTCTGGTCACAGCTTGAAGCCTGATGCGATTCTGTAGTAGATATATTAAAACAGGAGCCACTCTGAACCAGAAAAGGACATTTTGAAGCAGAAGAAAACAAATTTGTGACCTAAAATCTTAAACTGATGAGATCAGGTCTTCTGACCATGAATTGTTGCTTAGAGACACAAACAAGAGAAATGCTCTGATCTTTGATTATTGAGGGGGAAATTGAAGCCATACTAAACAGCCTGCATGCAGTCGGTATTCATTTTGTTTTACACTTTCTCATAGTACTTTTGTTAGTGAAGAGTAAATTGTATGCTAATAATCACACATCTTCAGATTATTTCTTATTTTTTGTGCCATTTTAATGGGACGTGTGCATCATAAAACTACGTTGCTGATTTATTTATTTTCTTTTTATGAATTACAACAGAAATCACCAGTCATGCAGTAACAGCAAACTAGCTTTTAATGATCTTGCTCACATGAAGCATAGTTATAATTTACCTCTCTCCTCTCAGATGAAGCTAGCTGACATTTTAACAGCCGTAGTTTGTTTTGGTGCTGAGAAATCCTGGGTGATCCCCACAAAGATGAAACCGCCGTTTAAAAACACTGATGGTTCTTTCGTTGTCACCAGATGCACGTCACAGATGCAAAAGGATTTTCCATATTTGTAAAATGTATGTAGCCAAATGCAGTGATCAATAAAAATTTGAAGCTGATTTCAAAGTCTGCCTTCTTAATATTCTTTCTGGTCGTTTTCAACTCTGTATGTCTATGATGAGTTACATTGTTTGTTTGGATGGTAATCCATTTTCACGTCAATGTGATGAAATAATTCTAGAGTTTAGTCCGCTAAAGTTTTCAGATTCTTGTTTCTCTCTGTTGGATGATGGAGTTCAGATGATGTAACCTTCCAGATTGATCTGCAGCAACAACAGATTCTTCTCTGAGGTTATTGCTGGTGTATTTCCGTCTTGACGTAGGTTGCCAAACACCTGAGGACGATCAATCAATCAACAGCGTTTAATTAGCTGCACCCGGCCAGGTATATTCAGTTTTTCCACGCACTTTGGCTTCATCTTTGTTGATAAATAAAGACGGTGAGAAATATGTTGTCCTTTTTTGTACAGTTTGTAAAATCAGTAGAAAATTGTTTCACAATGTCCTAATGAGTAAAAACCCCGCAGGTAAATTAGGCAAAATTTTTAAAATCATAACTGTAATTATAATATAATCTAGATCTAATGTGTGCGTCGCTGCCCTCCGTAAAGCAATTAAGATCATTTTGTCCTTTATGACAAACTCGCCTACACTTTTCACAGTTTCTCTTTGGTCTTCTGTGGAAATGCTGATGGGGAAGAAAAACAACAAATATTGAAGTTTCTGGTGTCGCACATGTATTATATTCTGATAACCCAGAGAGTTGATTCACAAACTCTTCTTCTAAAGCTCAGGTGCTTCCATGCTAAAAATCAGCGATCCATTAAAAGTGTGTTCCAATTTGAGTATTTCAACTGTAGCAGTTTGTTACATTTAAAGGAAACGGTACAACAAAACCAGAGTGTGATGCTGATGAATCAAAATAGGAATAATCAAAAATCCAACATGCTGTGAGGAAGTATTAGTTTCCTGGTTTCCTGATTGCTGTCAGGATGCTTTAGGAAAACACTGAAAAAGAAGCTGTCTGACATGACATAGGCTAAAAGAGCTCAAAAGGCAACACATCGCATCACGATCTGAAGAAATCAGGTAAGAAGTCAATGACTTCTAATTCGTCTGGAAATGTTTACGAAGCCGTTTGTGAGGCTTTGGGGCTGCAGGGAACCACGCTAAAATAACTCCAAGAGCTCTGCAAAGGACCAACAACAACATCTAAACACTGCTGACCTCACCAGCCTCAGGGTCAAGTCAGAGTTCATGATTCAGCAATAAGAAAGAGACTCCGTTTGGTAAAAAAAAAAAAAGAACTTTAAGGCCAATCTCAAGTTTCCTGAAAACGTCTCAACTATCCATAAAACTTGCAATTCAGGAAAGCAGCAGATGAAGAAAACTGATTTCACTCTGCTGTATCTGTGGGAGAAACACAAGGGGAGTTTGATAACTAATGCAGAGAAGTGAAAGGCGCAGGCGGGTCCCTCCCAGCTGTGTTTTCAGAGAGCTCTCCCAACGTGAAAATAAAGCAGCCACATGCAGACATCAGCGGGACGGATCGGGTCGTCCTGCTGCGGGTTCTGAGCCGCAGAGCAGCTGAGCTAACAGACAGCCAGGGGGAAGCGACGCTTTGTCTCTGGTTCTGCCATCCTCGGTTTGAAATCAGAGTTTTCTGCTGGCCAGCGGCTGTTTCAGCGCGTGACCCTGCAGGTTTGCACTGCAACAAAACCGGTTTTTCATCGAGCCTGACGAGGACATTCCTGCTGCGGAGTAGGCTTTCAGCGAAACAGGAGAAGGTTTCTGTCGCTGCGAGGCCACAGAGGGAAGGCCTGCAGACGCAGGTGCTGCCAGGCCTGCTGGTAGGACTGGGACGCCTGCTTATGGTCCCAGTAGGTGTGCAGCTCTCCTGACCTGAGAAAACAGGAAAAACTAGGGTTGGACTCTTTGTGCGCCTGCATTTCAAGTATTACTCACAAAGCTGCGACGAATGAACGGGAATAAAAATGGTGAAAGGTGCGAGATGAATAATAGGACCACATGAGGCAGGGAATACCTATAATACATATAACGTGGTAAAACCGGGACACGTTTCTGAATAAAGTAGCTGAAGTTTCTTCTCAAAAGCTCTCATTTACAACAGTTAGATGTGCTAACTTCAATAGCATCAGGTTATACACAGCTTTGCTAAGATGAGGAATTCACAGTAAACATTCCTAACCCACTAACGGTACATCTCAAGCGCCGCAGTTATGATTTAACAACTCAGGAAATCACATAGTAATCTATCTAACCTAATATTCACAAATGTAATTGATTTCATAATTTAAATAAAAATATCACATTTTCTCCATCCATCCATCCATTTTCCTGCACCCTTTTCTCTTATTGGGGTCAGGAGGGTTGCTGGTGCCTATCTCCAGCTGTCATTTCGGGCAAGAGGCGGGGTCACCCTGGACAGGTCGCCAGTCTGTCGTAGGGCAACACAGAGACACACAGGACAAACAAACATGCACACACACGTAGGGACAATTTAGAGAGGCCAATTAACCTGACAGTCATGTTTTTGGACTGTGGGAGGAAGCCGGAGTACCCGGAGAGAACCCACGCATGCACAGGGAGAACATGCAAACTCCATGCAGAAAGACTGGGGCCAGGAATCGAACCCAGAACCTTCTTGCTGCAAGGCAACAGCTCTACCAGCTGCGCCACTGGGAAGCCCTATCACATTTTCTATTTATACTTTTTATGATTACAGTTAATGAAAATTAAAAGCTTAGTTTCAAAAAGGATTTTTAATACAGAAATGTTCTGCTATGGCAAACACAAGGTTGGTTTCTGGAGGTTTCACCAACTCATTCATGAGACTTGTATCAGGTAAGAAATGTACAAAAGAAGTAGAATGTTCCCATGGGAAAGGTGAATGTTGTCCAACCAACTAGTGATAAATCTGCACTTAAACCAGGACAGATGCAAAAAAAAAAACAAGCTAGTGGTTTTTGTTTTAGCTATCTAGCTAATTTTTCCTCCTTCCTCTGTTCCCACTGCAGTAGCTAGAACCCATGGTTCCCGCTAATACGGTTGCTAATAAGCGTATTAGCAGCTTTGCTAGCTAGCATGAGTATGTTAGCAGCTATTTACCGATAGCCTCAACCATCTTGAGTCACAACGCAATAAAGAGGCGGCTATTTATACTGAAAATTAGCGTGTATCAAAGTATCCTGGCTAAGATTTATTATGCTATTGGTCTTTTGCAATATTTCTATTTTCTGAGAAACCAAACTAAAGGTCCAGTTCTCCATCATCATTAAAATGACCAGAAAAAGATGCTTGAAATATACAACCTTTAACTTTTTTAAAAATTAATTATTGACACTAATTAGCATTTTGACGCTATTCTAATTTACCGAGATACACCAACTTGACTTATTTTATTCTCCATTGGTCACATTTCATGCAGCTGGACAGTTTGGACCTAGATAATCAGATCTGCACCTTCTTTCTGTGACTGCAAAGAGAAGGAAACATCCTGGTGACCCGTTGCTAAGGTAACCACGTTACTGGAAGCTGCAGTTTTGTTTTCAGGTGGGGAAGAATGAGTGACCTGTGCAAGGAAAGCAGCAGATCAGGTTCTGCGCTGAAGCACTGAGGAACAGAAGAGCCTCTGTTTCTCCCAGTCAAAAGATTCTCAGTCATCAGCGCACAAGGTGAGCCTGGTTGCACAAATTCAAACAGGCGCACAATACAGAGACTTGTGTTTCTGTTGCTTCAGGGGACGCATCATTGGAGCAATACTGAAACTATATATATAAATTAAAAAAAACAACATAAAAGCATTGAACTTTTCCTTAAAAGCTTCCTCATTTAGTGACAAAAAACACTTTGAATATTCTGGGATCTGCTGGTAAAGAACATTCTGACCCAAATAGATATGATTTTAGTTGAACACCAGCAAAAAATGAGAGAAATATGTGACAGCCTCAGACGATCACATAAAATCCGGGCAGTAAAAATTTTACTTTACACCTGATGGATTAGTTTAACTTTTTAAGGGCCTAAATACTGGTCTAGACTCAGATAGCCAGATTTAAAAGCAACCAAAACATGACTATAGTCAAAGCCCAGAGGAAAAAACATTTAAATCAAGGTCAAAAAATATTTTTAAAATACATTTAAATGTACTTAACACACTTCTTGATGCATCCAAAGCTTAAATCATTTTAAACATGAAGGGCATCTTTATTGAACAACATCACTAAGAAAATCCCTGGTTTCTGCTGGATGGGAAGCCAGTCCATCACCTGAGAGAGTCGGGCAGAGCCGAAGAGTCAGTGGCCGCTACGAGAGACAGGAACGAGTGAAAAAGCTCCAGTTTACACAGCAGAGACCTAAAGGGACAAAACTACATGAAACCAAACCTCAGGAGGAAACTTTAATGACACAAAACAGTAAATACTTAAATTATGAGCCTATAAGACGCCAGGCTTGTACCGAGCTTTCGGTGTTCCCAGGACCTTCTTCGTGACGCCATGTTTGTAGCCGTTGGCAGTGACATCTAGTGGCCGATCTGCAACGTTACACCAGCTGATGGCTGAAAGACCAGGGACATTTATCACAGCTAATAAGAAAAAGCAAAACTACATTAAACAATGTAATTTTTTCACACTTAAATCTTTGTTTCTTATATAGAAAAAAATTATTCAAAGCTTATATAGTGTTTTATATAAATTCTAGCAAAAGATTAGTGCTGCCCAAATTAATTTTCTTCTCGCTTAATATTTCTATTTCTACAATCTTGTTGAATTAGTCAGTTTTTCCGCTCTCCAAACACAAAATAAATGTATTTTTACAATCACAAACAATAATCATTACAAACATAAATTGTGCAATTCATTTGAAACGTTGGGTCAGACTCAAAAAGACTGGATACTCGGCTTCTGCGAACATAATTTTTCAAGTTTTACCACAAATTTCAAATTAGAATTAGGTCTGGACTTTGATTAGGCCATTCTAACCCATGAATGTGGTATTGCAGTATTGTAACGGCTGTCATCCTTCTCTAAACACAGAGGCCTCTACCTGTGCTGATGTGGCGTATCTAGAGAAGGACTGATCAGATTTTCACGATCGATTCCTGTCTCTAGTTTGTGTAAAGTCTTCATCTTCTGGCAACTTGTAGTACTTACTATGATTTTTAACAGCAATGGTATAGATTACAAACAACATATGTTCTACGGTCTTCCTGTTATCTGCTAAAGATCTCTCTCTCTCCCAGACTTAATGAACAGCTGACGTGTCGACATGTAATAGAAAACAAAAAGCCATTTTAATCTTTATCGGAGGAACAGTTTCCTGTTTGGGCATAGTGCATTCACTGATCAGAGTTTTCTACCAACCCGAGTCAGTTTTCATCAAAGTAAATATTGGAAGAGTTTGGTCCCTTGGTTAATGGATCTATCATCAGTTTGGATTTCATTCCAGTTTCCCGCAGCCTCATTAATAGCTCAGACCTCCAGACTGACTCCCACTGAAACTGTGACGAAGTAAAGAAGGTTTTATGTATTCAGTGATAGTATTTGTCGGGAGTGGGACGAACTGACCCGCTCCACATGCGGAGATGCGTCCCTGACTGCCCTGGTGTTGGAGCTCGGTTTGGTTGTGGCTGAATGGAAACTCCAGGCTGGACTGCAGCAGCAACGGCGAACAGACAGAGAAACCAGCAGGAAGCTCTGAAACGCGGGAAGACCTGAATGTAGAGGAAAATGAGCCACAAAAAATTTTTTAGCTACACTGTATCTGTATCTGTATCTGGAAAGCTGCACTAGATGTTGTAAATATTGTTAAAAAATAAAATAAAATCACTAAAAAGAAAAGCATTTGGCCTTCCTCCAGCAGAATAAGAGTCTGTGCAAGTTGCGCACCTCGTGACCAGCGCCCTGTGCATGGCCTCCTGGCTGTACGGACACTTGCCCACCACCACTGTGTCAAAGTACAGCGCTTCCTCCAGGTAGTGAGACAGCAGTGCACCCTGGAAGCCCAGCACCCCCCAGCGGGCCAGTTTGTCGCTGCAGGACAGGGACAGAGTCAGCTCTCCTCGACCAGGCTTCACACGGAGGACCCCGGTGCTGTGGTAGCCCGCCCCAGGCTGCAGCGGGTCGGCCAGGCTGCCCGGGACGCACTTGGCGCCCGTCCTGTGAACGTCTCTGACCAGGTCAGCATCTGACTGCCTCAAGTCTGCAGGGTCTCTTGGTTTGAGCTCCAAAGCCGACGCAGGAACAGGCGTTTTAGTCCTGGATTCAAACTGGTCCGTTTCTTCTTTTTGTATCTCTTCCTCTGCGAGTCGAGGCAGCTTCAAGTTCCCTCCTACGCCGGGTTCCTCGGCTTTCCTTTTCAGGTTCTGTCCTCCGTCCGTCTCTCCACAGCTGCTAACAGATGTGACGGGGGCGCAGGGCTGGGCCTGGGAGTCCGCCATGGGGATGATGGACGCATCACCACCTGGGGATAAAAAACAAGAGCCTCAGAAGCCTTCAGGTCAAAGAGTTTCCATGGTGACGAACTAGTAAAACATATGAAACCTTAAGATAAACCAGCAGAAAATGTCAGTATCAGAATTTATTTTAATGCTGAAATAAATTCTGGATTTTACTGTAATACAAACTCTTTAATTTACTACAAACTCACTTTTAGCAGTTTTTCTGTCGCTAAAGATGAAGGTATTGCAAATAATAACATATTCCTAATTCACTTAGAGCTTGTTAAGCTCAGTGGGAGCATACTGGACTCACAGGGAGTGTGACTGGTGAAGAGCAGGAAGGAAACTCCGGGCTGAAGCCTCCACTTCCCTCTCCGATCCGCCGGGCGAAATAGCAAGCTGCAGCGGCCGCTCACGGCTCCATGAAGCTCCTGTGTCAGATACCTGCACAGAAATTCACCTGCACTGAGCTCAGGGTGGAGAAAACGTCCATGGAGAAATACAACAGAGGGAAATTCTCCTCAAACATTCACCTGATGCAGCCTCTTCTGGCGATGACCTCAGCATGGCTGTCGTTGAGCACGTCACCTGATTCAGAAAACCGTTTTAATTTAAAAAGGCTCATCTTCATTCTGCATTCAGACCTTGATGGTGACTAAAATGCCGAGAACATTTTAAAGCAGCGTCCAAAGCAAGTGTTTGAATAATAAATGATGTAAGCGAGGCAGAGAGACGAAGGAAAAACAGGATCACACAGACCAGTGGGACTCATGGCTGCCTTTCCGATACACTTAGTCCCGGTTCCCAAGGAAACGACCTCCATCTCCACTGGAAAACAAAAACATTTAATTTTACATGTCAGAAATCCAGATTTTTATATAAAGTTTATGCAGTACTGAGCAACAAGGCCTGAGTGAAGACTGTGCAAACATTTGAAACCAACTCTTTACAGCTTGCTTTGCTGCAGTCAGAGATGAATCACATGCTGATGCCTCACAATCCTGTCAAATCCACTTTTTTTCTTTATGAATGTTTTTTTCCTTCCATCTAAATGCACTTCTCGGTGAACACAAAGTCTCTTTCTCATTGACTTGTTTTGACATTCCCACTGTCCAGAGGGTTTCTTCTCCATGTTCCAAACCCTTTTTCATTGATCTTATTAAATTAATTAAATCAATAATTTCATGTTCTGAGAAATTTTATTTTGCATTTCATTTTAATTCGTATGCCAATCGGATTTTGCACAGTATTTCAGGCTCTCACAAACAGAGATAGTTTTTAAAAACACGGATTTATTAATTGGTACAATGAAAGCATTATGTTGTGGTTGTTTCTGCTCTCTAACCTGAGTCGGAGTCTGGTCTTCGGGTGATCCGGAGCACAGCGGCCAGCAGGCTCCACTCTCTGCCCGGCTCGGGCTTCCCTCTGCGGGGCAGCTGGCGGAAACGCTCGTAGCACAACTCGGCGACTTCATCCGCATTTATCATATTAAAGAGCAGAAATATCATTCAAATATGGCCAAATTGTTGTTTTACATGTATTAGTTTAGCCGCGTGTTGATTGAACCACGTGAACCGATTTGAAAACATCTCCAAAACCTGGAGGAAGTACTTCCGGGATGGAAAGAAGGCGGGATTTCCACATTAAAAGCCTCTTATCTTTATCTCTTCCGCCTCTTTTTCTACAACCTATAGTAGAATGGCAGAAAGTAATCTTTAATATTGTAATCTTTAATATTGCAGAAGTAATACAGAAAAGAAGAGAAAACAGAAAAGAAAAGAAATGTCATCAACTATTGAATAACCTACCACATGACCTATGAATACAATGTAAATTTTTCCGGGCACACAACTTGGTAGCAATGTTTCCTTGCAGCAAGAAGAAGGCAAATGTTTTAAACTCAAGGCCTGGGGGCCAAATCTGGCCCACCATAAGTTTTTATGTGGCCCTTTAGACTCTGAAGAATTACATAACTAGAACTTTCAGGATAGCAGATATGTGCTCAAAGCAATTTTTATCTGTGTACTGGCAAATTACATCAATGTAAAATAATTAGAAACATTAATATTATTAATATTTTAACTTTGCTAATGGGTAGTTTTATCACTGTGTTTTGCCACAACCAGCCCTTTGGAGACATTCATGAGTTTGATTCCCTCCCTGCTCTACGGTGTTTGTCTCTGAGTTCCCCTGTGACAGGTTGATATCCTGTCCAGGATGAACCACCATTGGAAATAGGCAGATGATTTTTGCACTGGAGTAAGTTTTCACAGCTCAATCCAGTTGCCTCTCTTTTTAGTATTTAGGCATGAGCTTTGTTGTTCTGTTGCACCTCCAAGGTATTTTCAAATACATATGTAGTGACAGCCAGCGGACCAGGAGCCCTCCGTCCTCTGGCCCAGTTCGTATCTTTGCTCAGTAGGATTTTCAGCAAAGCGCTTAAGCTACATGGAACATTTCCATTGCTCCCAGTTGTTGGCAACAGTAGGGATGACATGACAACAGTTTGTTTGTGTGGCTGCATCCCAGCATCTATTTCAAATTACTGAAAGCCTGAAGGCCAAACCACAAACTGTGTCTCGATGAGTGGAAACTGCTGCTGGCTCCGGCACAGCTCTATCTGCACCAGCAATCACTGACTAGTTTCGGTTTGCAGATTCAGAGGCACTGGGTTTAATTATGGTCAACATTGTTCACGTTGTCTTTGATGCTCTGAAAATTGAAAAGTCAAGTTGTGTTTAAATCAGGGTGGGCAACTCCAGGCCTCGAGGGCCGGTCTCCTGCAACTTTTAGATGCATCTCTACTTCAACACACCTGAGTCAAATAATGAGGTCATTAGCAGGACTCTGGAGAACTTGACTGCACTTAGGAGGTGATTCAGCTGTTGGGTTCAAGTGTGTTGGACCAGGGAGACATCGAAGAGCTGCAGGACCCCGGCCCTCGAGGACCAGGATTGCCCACCCCTGGTTTAAATGAATTCTGCTACATTCTGCTACAACTGATTGTAGGCCTACTAAAAATGAAATTACTTTTCTCCAACAGCCCTTTGAGGGGCGTCGCCTGTTGCAGCCGGTTCCTACCAAGTAATTCATCCCATTGATTGGTATAAATGTTCCTACAACATTCATTCTGCATCTGTGGCAACCAAGTAGCTAATGGACGCCGCCACTTTAAAATCTAAAACCTAACATTAACGCATCAGAAATCAGCATCAGCACAAGAATGTACCATATGATCAGAGGGAAATGGCATGTTTAAAAGCTTGGAAACCTTTTAGTAAAAGACTGAAACCATTAAAATACACGTGTTTAGTTAATCATTAGTCCCCTGGTATTCAGTTGTTCTGAATGTAAAGGCACCTTCAAGAACAAGTACATACTCACTGGGTCAGCAGGCTGTGGTGATTCTCCTCAGTAATTAAGCATCTATTATTTTCATAGGTCATGATCTTCATGTTAAATCTAACTGCTTGTCTTTTATTTCTATCAAATAGACTGATCTCCTTGCTAAGATTCCATTCATGTAGCTTTAGTTTGTTTCCTAGAAGTTACAAAAAAATGACCATTATTTCATACATTATTAAACGTAGAATAGTATTTCTGTGTTTTTCTGGACCCAAAACCCTGGCTGCGGGTTTTGGGTCTTTCACAATCGATCACCGGGAGCAATTGTTGTCCTGATCTAGTTCCATAAATCTGCAAAGGAAGAATCAACTCTGTTTATGATTGAAGTCTCATTTATTTAGGGTCTGTACAAGAGAAAATGCAGACTTTTAAAATTAACATAGAAATAAAAAATAAAATCACATCTCCTCTCTCTATCATCTGTAAAGGAGGTGCAGTAGTTCCTGATAACCTCTCTGATGTGTTCCCCTCTTTAAAACGCTAAAGTGTTTGTCTCTGGTAGATATGTTACGCTGCATTCGTGGTTAACTGTGCTGTGGTTGTGGAGCGGCATTAAAGCTTTAATGCCGTCTGGTTTTGGTGCAGTTTGTAAGCTCAGAGTGGTGCTGTCGGCGTGTTCTTGTCAAATTTAGACAATTACAATAAAGTGAGCATCCATACACACACACACACCCCCACAAGTGTCCATTCGCTCCGAAGCAACTGGGCTCCATCTTCCACTTTTTCCTCTGTCGACAGACATCATCTGATTGCAAGTGAGCGGCTTGGTGAGACTGCAGCCCTGTGATTAACAAATGCAAAATATGATCGATAAAAACAAGAAACTATTTTGTTCTTTAACGGCTTCACTCCTGTCCGAATCCCTCCGTCTCCTCGATGGCGAACAGCAGCTTCTCTCTGAGCTGCTCCAGGCTCCTGTAGGGCGGCAGATCCAGGCGGTTGAAGCTGAAAAAACAGGAAACAGAGCAGCAAAGTTATGCATCCGGGTTAAGACATCTTCCTGCTGCCAACAGTTAAAGTACTTGAAGAAGCTGGGAAGACCAGCGGTCACTGGACCGGTCCTTCAGAGACACACAGGACAAACCACCGACCATGCAATATCAAGAGTTCAGTCAAAAGGATTTTTCACGTGTTTGCAACAAACCAAAACATACAAAAATATGTTAAAATACAGAACATTTTCAATCTTTCAACTGGAGAGCTTCAAGGAGCCAACATGATGTAAAAAAGCTAAAGATGCTTTGGGCTTCTGCTCAGTGGAGCCCTGGATCAAAAGTGGACATTCTCAGGAATGATGAAGTATTATGCCTACAGTGAAGCATGGTGGTGACTCAGTGGGGATCTGGGGCTGCCTTGCTTTCCCTGACACTGGAAACCTGCAGCCAATCACGTATCAGGACATCCTTGGAGAAAATGTCACTCAGTCTGTGAGGAAGCTGAAGTTTTGGACTTTTCTCTGATGCCAATCAAATCTGAAAATCTACAGAGGATTGCTGCCATCGTGGTCATCAAACTTGTCTCTGTTGGGACTAAAAAACTGTTTACAGCAAGGAGACCCAATAAATGAATGAGCTGGTTGTAAACCACAGCAAGGCTCTACTATATACCGACACATATTTGTTATGAAACAGTTAAATAATTTTGAGCCTTCAATAGACATTATAAGTGCCACTCTGTGTTTGTGAGAAAACGACTTATGATATTAGTCATGTAAAGCTATATAAATCACATGTTTATGCCTTTGGCCAGTACATGTGGGTTAAATTAATTTCAGCTGTATGCATTAACGTCTCATGTTTGACAATCCAGCATTGTTCTCATTCAATGTATAAAAAATGTGTTCCTCATCAGTAAGACGATCCTTTTAGCATATAATGTTTCTAAAGAGTCACAGCATCAAGAAGAGGCTTTTTTTTTATACAGACTTGAGGTTTTTAGCAACAAGCAGCCAGTTTGTTTCTCACCATGTGTGGCTTCTTGGAAGCCAAGTCTCCTTCCCCACTCTGTCTATGCAGAACTTCTGGGGACCGTTACTTCCTGCAGGGACGAAGAGGAGAACAAAACTCATCAGGCTTTCATCTGGAAACGTAAATAAAAATGTTTTTTTTATATAAAAGACATTTCCAAATGTTTTTTTATATTTATGAATTACCATTCATAAATATAAAAAGATAATAGTAAAGATGATGGTAAACTCAAGGAACTCGATATTGTTTTACAGGATGACCGAGCTGACAGTTTTATTAAAGCAACATTTTTATCATGACTATTTTGTCTGATAGAAATCATCTGGTCCTTATGAGGTTCTGAGATTTGTTTGACCGATCATAAATAGTCAACATACGAAACATCATTACTGACTAAACACAGAAGAATAAAAGTATGGGTGGAGAACAAGCTTGATGCTTCCATGGGATTTAAGAAGCAGAGTAGCACACAGGAGCGCTGGACATGTGAGAAATGTCTATAAAAGCAGGAGTGCCTCAAACAATATGTGAAGGATGAAACCTACTTAGCTCAATAAACTGAAGCATTGCTATACAGAAGAGTGAGAGACTGATGAGGTCATACACAACATCCCCCCCTGTGTTCGCCCCGTCCTGATCAACTCAGCGCAACTCATCTCATCCTTTTATCCCGGTGAATCGCTGTACCTATGAGCTCGGTGAAGCCTCCGACCGGCAGCCGGCAGGTTCCCGTCACAAACTGCAGCAGACGGATTCTCTTCTCATTGTCCATCTCTTTCACAACCTGCATGTCGGTCACACAATAAAAGCATTTTATTACCTTTCAACCCTGAAGATTCTTGGCTAATGTTTGGGCTTCCTTCAACTTGCGGTTATTCAAGGATGTGCAAGTGTGTATGTTTGGACATGGCTACCTGCCAGAACCAGTGGATCTGCTTGCTGTTCTTGGTGTAGTGTCTGTAGATGGTGTTCTTCTGCCAGTCGGCCAGATCGATCTCCTGCATGCCGCACAGCATCAGCTGAAAGCAACAAAACAACATCAACAGCGTGGTCAAAGAAGCTGAGTGTTTGTTCTGCACATCGACAGTCAGAGGACGACTCCAACTCTCTCCAAAATATCCCATCACTCTGACAACCAGACCGCTCATATCTGAACGGAGAATTCCTGGATACACTTGCTGATGGAGTTATAAATCTGTTACTGAATCGTTCATCTTGTGGATTTGTCTGTCATTGTTTGGCAACACTGAGGTATAAAGTTATGTGTCATCAGCATATATATGGTAAGAAAAGCTGCATTACTCTACTATCTGATGTCATTGGAGAATGTAAATACTGCATAAAAGAGGCTTTGAGACTGGAGCCTTGAGGAACACCACATGTGAGCTTTGTTCAGATTTATAATTGCCAAATGATCTAAATAAACTTTTACTTATACATCAATCTACTTTTGTCTGACAAAGTCTGAAAAATATGGGTATAATAAATGGAAATTGTGTAGAAACCCAGTAAAGTAATTTAACAAGCACACAGTTCAGATGTTTGCTGGAAATTATTCTTGGATTGGGATGTGAGAAGATGAATGGCTGCATTATTCAGCCTGGACTTCAGATGGGAGACTTTACAGTCACCTTCCTCGTTAAATAATTGGAAAACAGTCCAAGAATTCAACAGGACACCAAACACATGGAAACGTTTTATAAACACTGTTTGCTCTACAGCTGGTGAAATCCGGAGGCCTGATTCTGGTCCTCCTCACCTCCAGCTCCTTCTCATCGAAGTAGCGAAGCCACTCCAGAGGAACCACCTCGTTGAAGCCGTCCAGGAAGGCCTTGGTCTGCTCCTCCACCCCGCGGGTGAACCTCCAGTCTGTCAGCAGGCTGCAGGGACAAAACACCTTCAGATTTTCAAGGTCTGGCTCCACCGTTTCTCTCACCGTTTTCTGCTGAGGCGTCATGCCTCTCCTGTGAAGTCCAACAGCTTCTGGCGGCTCACCTGATGTACTCCTCCTTGTTTTCCTCTGTGACCAGCTCGTCCTCTCCGCCCTCCTTCAGCACGTGACTGGAAACCTTCCCGAGGATTTCCATGTCCTGTGCAAAATACAACTCCACTCCGCACTCCTGCAGGTTGTTCTCTCTGGAAACAAAGAAGAACACAAACCATGTTACAGCAGCAAAATTCATAGACAAACTCCTGCTCCCCTGCTGCGTTTTCACACACTTTTAACACTTTGAAATCATCTAATAGTCCATTTCTGGTTGTAGACTTAAAAACCCTAGAGGGCTAAAATCCCATGTTTATTTCAAATTTATACAATTTTATAAATTGATAAGCAATATTTATGTGTCGTTTAGGTAGTGTATTTGATAAGTGTTTTTAAAATTTTATTTTTAAAGCCATATACGTATTTGTTAAAGATATATTGCCAAAAATCAGTACTTCATTTTGTAACTTATTTTTATTATTATCACAATAAATACAACATATTTTTAAAAATGTAACTCCATAATCAGCTATCATATCTCTATTTCAAGTGTTATGAAAATAAATTAGAAACCAGAAGGTAATATTTCTTTGAACCAACCAATACTGGATTAACTGAAGTATTTTTACCAATACAAATCAATAATACCTTAAAAATATACACAATGAATATAAATGACAAGACTTGAAACCTAAAAAAAAAAAATATTATAAATGTTCAAACATAATGTTTCCCTTTAGCTACAGAAATATTAATGTAACAATAAACACATTCAGGGACGATGTTGATTATTCATATACCGTATTTTGAACATTGATCTCTATTCATCAATTGACATTAAGGTTATATATAGTTACCTATCGTAACAGTTTAAAAGTATGTTTGTTAATTTTTTAGAGAACATACTAAAATGTTGAAATCTTTATTTAAATAAAAATGTAAAAGTCTGGAAAAACGTCCTGATTTTCTCCAGTTCAGAGGATTCAAAGCAACTAGAACACAAACCTAAAAACAAGCAGTGACTTTACTTACTTAACCCACATGATGGAGTTATAAAACTCGGGATCTATGGACTCCAGGTCTTTCAGAGTTGGCTTCTTGTCCAGCATTCGCTTGTAGAACGGCAGCGTGAAGCCGGTGTCGATGAACTTCCCGTGGTACAGCGCCTGCAGGGACGACGCCTTGCATTAGAAACCACAGTGAGGCGTCCGCAGCTCTCTGCTCCGACTCCCCCGAAAATAAACTCAAAGGTTTGTCTGCAGCTCAAACAAGCAGGTGATGTTTGAGTCACGGATGAAGCTTTTTAATGTACTTGTTTATATACATAAAAAAGATGCAGATATCCTACAAAAACACCCAAATGATTTGGAGGAAATATTTTTTTACTGCTTTACTTTACATGGCAGCATGAGTAAAAAGTGAAATGGCCAACATGTGGTGACAGAATGTGTTTTAAAACACTGCTCTGTGTTCCTGTACCTGGACAGAGCAGCGCCTCACAAATGAACGAGACCAATGGTTTTTAGACACTTTTGTGGGAAAAGTGTTAAAATAAATAGATGTATGACTGTATGAAAGCGTCAGACCAAGTTGGGTTTGGATTCCTAAAATTATTTACATTCTGTGTCTGAATAATTATAGGCAAAAAAAGCTTAGTTCAAAGCCAGAGGTCCACATAAATGACCTTTGCACGAGGACGCGTTGCTTTTAAACTTTGTGAGTTGGGTCAAAATATTCTTCCACAAGCTTCTTACAGCAGTTTGTCCTTAAGCCAGTTTGTAATTTGGCATTAATTTTGACCCCTTGCCTATTTGAAACACCCATTTAAAGTCAGACAATAAAGAGACTAACACACCAACTGGATGGTGATTCTGATTCGTTTCTCCTCTGATTTCATCAGGTTTTGGTTCCAGGACAAAATAAAAGCAGAGTCGTAATTTTGCCTTCTCGCTATTCTGGGATAATTTATGGTTATTTCATGGACACAAGCTTGAAAGTAGGCCATTGAAAACTCAGTCATTAGGTGTTTGTACTGATGACTCACGGGGGGATTGTCTGGTGCCTAGTTAGGTGTTAGAAAGGTTTCAACAGCCATTATTTTTACAAGAATCATGAACGGGTGTTTTATTTCTATAATCGTTGCAGCCATTTACCGAAATCACTCTCATAAGGTGTGTGTGAGACTCAAACGGTCAACTTATTACAGACTCAGAAGAGCTGCTGCCTTCTTTTTGTGTCATGTATATATAAAAAAATAACATTTATACAAATGTGAGAACTAAAAGAGCTTTAATCCAAGTCTTAATCTTGCTTAGGTGTCTGTGTGTGTTTGCAGAGAATCAGACAGACGGAGCTGTTTGGCGTTAGAGAAACCACAGAGGGCTCGGAGCCGCGGTGCCAACAATAACACAGACGTCCAAGGACTGACTCAGTCACAGTCTGCTCTGCGTTACTGACTGGACCGACCATGCGTTCGTCTCACAGTTAAGGGGCTTCAGGCAGAAGAAGGTGGCTGTGGAAATTTACAAAATGAAAACGAAGGCCTGCACCGGCTCGGTAGGTGGAGAATATCGACTTCAGGAGAAAGAAGTCAACAAAGAGAATCTGTGCTCTAAATATAGGCAGCTGGTAGCGGGTGCGGGCTGGGTGAAGCAGTGAGCTCATGGTGTGGGCGAGAGCTGGCAGGAGGGTGGAGGGTTTGGGAACCGAAACCGTTTGGAGTCGATCCCAAAGAGAAACCTTCAGCTTTTCGCTTCACACTGCGAGAGCTGCAGACCTCTGGGCTGGAGATGTGTTCACAGAGGACACACTCATGTCATTAGATGACACGATACATGAAACAGGCCACAAACGCAGCTGGCAATGTTCTGAACTCAGAAGAAAAACTCAGCGTTGGCCTGGCTTCTCCAGGCACAAAGATCGTTAAGAAAGACCCCATCTACAAAGCCCTTAACTCCAGAAATAGGCCCCCAAAAATGTTTTTCTTTTTTTTTTTTGTATGTAACAGAAAGAGTTTAATTAGTTTGATCTGAATTATCCAGTTCCAAATAGTTCAGATCTTCAGAACAAAATGGAGTCAGGATTCCCTAATATAAGCCGAACTGACATCTGAATTACTTACTAACTCTTTGTGATGAGTTGTAAGAGAAAATATTGATTTTTGTGACTTTTCACCAAAACTTTCAACACAATGAAACCTGTATTAAAGATCCAGGCCTGCAAAGGGAGAACAAGCAAAGTCCACACAGAAAAGTCCCTGCTGGGATTCTATTAATCTTTAGTAACAAAGTTAATTACTTTAATAAATACAGTTATAAACTATAATGCCAAAAGTATCTGTTGAACTATTGAGTTCAGCTGTTCCAGGCACTTAGTTGACCACAGGTGTATAAAATGCACTTCGCTGCTAAATATTCCACAGATGGTTACAACAAAATGGAGGTGAATTTTATTTAGATACAAAGTGCTATGCTACGTCAAATCTCAAAGATGCTGAGGTGCTTAGAGCTCGACTTTCTGCATCGTCAGCAGCTGCCGACCTCCAAGCATCATGGAGCCTTTAGATTAGTTTAAGAACAGTTTCCACGGCACGCTCAAATCGGCCCCTTAGTTCCAGTAAAAGACCTCATCATGCTTCCGCGTGCCAAGACATTTTGGACCATTTCATGCTCCCAACTTTGTGGGAACGGTTTGGGGACGGCCCCTTTCTGTACCCAGCAGAAAACCGAAAACATATCAAAGACGGAGATTTGATCTTATAGAAGCATGAGGCTCATGATGTCGCTTTTTATTCTTTTAACAAAACAAACAACAGGACTCGCAAATAAGCAGAAAGGTGCAAAAATGATGGCAGCAACTTAGTTTAAAGAGTGACTCAAGTCAAAGATAATTGTGAGGTGAGGCTCACCATGGCAATGAAGCGACCAATGAAGCGGAAGTATGTGAGATGGTCAGGGTTGATGGAGGAGGCCGGGTTTATCTGGAGACAGTAGTTGTTCTTTCCGGCGTATTCGAACAGGCAGTACATGGGGTTCAGGACTTCATGGGACAACAGGAAGAACCACTCCCTGCAGAGCCAGAGCACAAAGGTTATCAATGACAGAAATCGCTCCATTAACCTGTAGTTTTGCACGAGAAACTGTTCTACACCAAGCAGACAGAGAAACTTCAATCACAGAGAGCAGAGCAAAACCAACATGAGCTTAAGACATATTTTAGCAGCACTGACACAAAAATAGCAGCAACAGATTTAAACTGAGACATTTTTTTTTTTTTTTACAAACCTGATGAAATATTACAAAAAACACAAACAGTCCTGTTTTGTGCTGTGCATCTCTTCTTACTTAGAAACAAATACTGGCAGAGAGCAACCCAGTCTATGTTTAATATTAATTATAATACATCCTGCTGGTTAACCACTGGAGAGGATAAGCTGGTTAACGCCTGCTAGTGTCTCTATACAAATAAGAGAACTGATGCAGAAAAGGTGAAATATTCTGAACTTAAGTAGGTCAATTTAGAACTAAAACTCAGTGAAATTAATACCACAAAAAAATGCAGATTCACCAGTCAAGTGGCCATTTTCCTAAATTTTCTTTCAAATATGGGAAAATATGATAGAAATTAGATTTTTCTTTTTGTTCAATACTTGCATAAAAACCTAGATTTCCCACCATTTTCTTCCTTGATGCACTTTTAGTTTATTAAAAATCAGATGATGTGTTTTGATGCATAAATCTTTTTGATGCATTTAAAATTACTGCCACCCTTACCCAGCCTTTATAAAGTTTTACATAAAAGAGTCAATTGTGCAATTCGGATACAATCTTGAGTTGGTATTTATTTGCTTTGCTGCTCTTTGCTCGTGCAAATGTTCCTGGAATATGATAATTCTAGCTATGAGAATAAATATTTTTACTATATGTGACATTATAGCAGCAGAAGCTGCAGGAGTTCCCTTGTTTGTTTTCAATAAAAACAAGTGGGATTATCTTAGTTATTATGCTCATAACTTTTTAATAATGGCAAAGAAAAACATTAAACTACGCTGCTTCTTGCTTTGCTCTAAAAGGAATCAAACTTGTGATCAAATGAGGGAAAAGCAAAGCGACGGTGTATGACTTATGACACCAAAACCACCACCAATGTGTTATTTTGTGTTCCAGAAATCGAATTTAAAATGCTGTCTTTAACATAAATCTGTGCTTTCATCAGAACTCAGCATTATAGAAAAGCAAAAACATGAGGACAAAACACGCAACATCAAAAATGGTGGACTAAAAAAAAAAAACAACAAGAAAAAACAGGATAATGAGGAAGGATGCATGTTAGAGAGAATGAAGGCCCTCCACCAGCTGCAGCACCAAGCGCTCCCACGGTTCACCCGTTTCAGCACACATCGGGTGGAGTAGGCGTATGAACGGACGGACGATTGGACGCAGACACCTCCCAACATCCCGTCCGTGGTTCTACCCTGTGGTAGAACAGCATGATGTCACCTACCATAGGGTAAAACCACTGACGTGACACCGGAGACAGAGACACAATGCGAAACCAAACAGAAACAAAATGAGAAAACAAAACAAAGCACGGCAAACAGAAAAAATGCCAACATATTACAGAGACTTGGTGGACAGCAGAGGGATGAATGGGGTGAGGGAGGGAGGACAGAAATGTTGGAGGAGGAGGAGGGCGAGTCGCATGGCTTCAACAAAATTTACATCAGACACACAAGGCCTGAAAATGTTACCACTTGATACAGTTTCAGAACTCAGCTTCACGGAGCAAAAATAAACAAAAATCTTAAAATGTAGGTTTGGATTAAGGAAAATAATTTAACAACATTTTTGTTTTTTGTTATTTTATTTAAATATTTGCCATGAGTATGTTGACGGTGCAGTGGCTGCAGAAATGATGATTGACAGGAAGGCTAAACATCAATGAGACAAAAACAAAACAATTTCTGAGTAGATAGTAAACAATTTGAGTTTTATTCTCCTTGAAATGTTAGAGAATAGCCGGCTCCATTCCGTCACACATTAGGAGGGAATAAAGCGACAAAAATAAGACAAACTAATCCCAAAAAATTTAGGAGATTTGGATAATTTATTGCATAAATAAATGTATTACTTTTTTAATACATTCATTCTTCCATTTTCAGTGTTTCCTCCAGTGTATTATAAGCCTGGCGGGTCACCAGGCTTAGTATTACTTATTTATTTAAGTCTTTTTAAAATGTTTGCAAATCTATCAATAACACATAATTATCAAGTGATTTTTTTCATATTTCCAATCATTTTTTAACTCAAAAACACGACGAGCCGCTGGATGAACCACTGCCCCAGAACCCCAACCACCGGGCTTAGCAGGTTTTCTGGGGGAAACCTTGCATTTTATATCCAATCAACTGTCCAAAGACTTTTGTATTAAATATTGAATATGCCTCATCTCTTTTGTGCCTTGTATTATCACAGCTTCTGCTTTGATCCAAAAGATGGGGTCAGAGATTGAACAGCAGCAAAGACAGAAAAACAACACAACATCACCAACAACACGTGTAAAAAAAAAAAAAAAAAAAAAAAGACACCCAGAAACAAAACCAGAGTGCGACAGGAAGATGGCGGCTCGATGCTCACCTGGCAATCCCACCGTAGTCCAGACCCTCCTCTCCTCTCATGATGATGTAGAGCCGGCGCCGAAGGTCATACGGCTTCACGTTCATGATCTGATAAAGAATCATTCATTAACTTTTGATGTACACTTGTGTCAGAGTTCAGGAATAGAGATTTTAATTGTCAGGACTTTAAGTCTAAACATGTTTGACTTAAAGTCAACATGTTCATGTTCATTCATTCAGAAAACACCAGACTGAACACGCGTGTTATTTAATAGGGTGATATTAATTCCTTTGTGTGCCACACTGCTGCAGAGAAGAGGTGATGAGTGCTGTGTGTGTCTGACCTGCTGGAACGAATCTTCAAACAGTGTTTGTCTGGACACGGAGATCTTCACATGACTGGGCAAGGCGTTGGACTGCACAGAGACAACAAAGATCAGGAATATCAGGAATGTTTGCACGTTTGTTTTGGCACACAGAACATTCCTGGAAACCCCTGTCGCAACTTAGCAGCGTTAGCCGACTGGGACGGCTAAATCCCGGAAGTTAAACGTTTCTCTCTGGGAGGCTCAGATCTGATTAGATAAACTTCATGTGGGACTAAAAGGCATTTTTAGTGCTCAATTATCACCACAGTATTAAGTTGCTGTGAACACTTTACGAGCTTTAAGATATTTTTGTTAAGAAAATATGCATTTGATATTAAAGATTGTCTTGTTACATATGCTAATTTTGAATAACGAATGAATATACACCCAAATTATGGGTTGCACTTTCAGGCAAAGTTATCAAATGTTTTAAGAAGATTGTGTCCAAATTCCAGACCTTTACTAACTCAAATGTCCAAAAAAGGTGACATTTGAGTTAGTAAATGTCACCTTTTACTAAATCAATATAGGTCATGAATTTATGACCTATATTTCGACAAAAGTATGTATTTAAATATGCAGCCTCTGAAGAACGAGTGAAAGGATGGTCTGACTGATGAATGCAACGTTTTTTTCTCTCCAGACCTGGAGAAACTCAAATCACTACAAACATTTTCAGGTTGCACCGGAACGCTGGACAGCTTCAGTGAGACGATTGTTTCCTTTCTTTTAGAGACTGGACCAAGAAGATCAAAGCAGCTGAAGCTGAAGTGTTTTATTGAACCTGCAGACTTCATTTAACACTTACATGACACAGGAAACGGAACTGGTGGTATTTCCATCTGAAGCTCCGATCATAAGCTCCAGGAGAGCCGCCCTGTCTTGACCTGAACACAGACATGAAAACAGATAAAAATTGGTCAGTTTCACATTATTCCAAGAAAAGCAAAATAAAATGAAAACAAAAAATAGAAAAATGGAGAAGCCGATGTTCCAGGGAGCAAGTAATACTGTATTTATAGCACCCATTCTGCTGCAGATCAATGTCTGGGTCTCAAAGAGAAAGGTGAGCTTAGGACTGCAGCTGTGTTAGTGTTGGCCCCAAAGACTCTCTACACGCACACACACCCACACAGTCGTGTTTTCATCACTTGTGGGGACTTCACATTGACTTCCGTTAATTTCTAAAGCCTAACCTTTACCCTGACCCTAACTATCACAGACCTGACCACTAACCCAAAAACAACAATTTCCCTCATGGGGACCAAGAAATGTCCCACAAGGAGCAATGGTCCCCAAAACCCCACATTGTAGACAGAGATAGGTTCCCATAAGGATATAAAAACCTGGTTCTCACACACACACACACACACACACCCCCACAGACACACACAAGGTGACTGCTTTGTCAGCAGCAAATAAGGCCAAGATGCAGAGAGAAATTAAGTTTTTCAAAAAAAGAGGGGAGGAGGAGAAAATGTGTGGGGCTCTCTGAGAACTGAGAAGCGGAGAGCACAGTGGCAAAGCGCCGTCTGTGCGAGCCCGCGCCACTGCAGGATCCAGAATAAAAAAAACATCTAAAAGTGTCTTTCTGAACCGCTCTGAAGCCACCGGACTAAAAATAAGAGCAAACATCATCAAGAGGAGTAGATTCATGCAGCTTTCTCCACAAACACGTGCCGTATACAGCAGCGGCCACATAAGCAAAACTGAGGGGGCAAACAGAAAAGCACAAACAGCCACAAAGATGCCAGGGCAGTCTGCGGCGCGGCGCACAGCTGCGCGGCCTGACTGGCTGCGAGGTTTCAAGCTGCTGCAATAAAGACATTCACAGTTTGTGAATAAGAGCGGCGCGCGGGTCTGAATGAGCATGTTGCTGCGATTTAATGTAATCTCTTAATTAAACAGCAACGACAAAAGGAAATGTAAGTCACAGGCGAAGAAATGAAAGGCGTGGAGTTAAGAAAACAAAAATAATAAAATGTAGTTCAGATTTCGAGACATTTTGACCCTGTTACGTGGAAATTAACAGTGTATGCCTGACCAGGCCAGAATTACTGTGCAAGAATTTTTTGAACACAAATAGAAAATTTGATTGATTGTTTCATTAAAAAGGTTCTCTGCCTCAGTCTCTGGCAGGTTTGAGGGGGAGAGACAATAGTTACCCTGACTCAAAGCCGGGTCTGGGGTCTTTAAAGGTGGTGGTGCGAGAGTTGTGGTCCACAAAATACCGCACTCCCTCTGCGGTGTACTTCATCTCCCAGCCAGGGGGCAGGGGGTGCTCCTTGATCATCCTGCAACAGGGAGAGGGGCAATGAGCACGTTCCCGAGTGGAGGGGCCCCGTTTGGGGGGCGAAGCTAACACAATCCCCCCTGCCAACCTGTGCTGATAAAAAGCCAGGATGAGCCACAATGTGGCAAAACCTTTAAGTCTGAAAGTACTGGAGATCAGCTTAGGAAAAAACAAAACAAAAAAAGCTTAATTGTGCATGTCTTTGGTTATTTGTGATAGAGTCAAATAAATGAATAACTAAATAAACACAGCACCCTCCATATAAAGAAAAATAGCCAACAGCAAAATCTCACTGAAAAATTAAGGAGTTTTTAATCTATAATTTTTAAGCACAATTATTAAAAAAATATTCTTAAAATCACAGAGGCCACATTTATCGGCTCCCTGAACAATTCCTATAAAATAAATGCAAGTGAGGCATTTTTTTTTTTCATGTTTTACATTTTTAAGTCGATCCAAGTGATTTTTACGCTCCAGGGAAGCAGGATGTCTTCGATGACTTAGAGGTGAGAAAAGATGCATTTCCACTGCAGGAGCTTTTTACAAGAACCATGCTAGCTGCCTGGTTCATTCTTTGTTTTAATTCTCTTTTCCTCAGGGCAAAGCTTTTCTCCTGGCAAAGAGTCTCTGCATAGATGCCAAAATATAAGTGAAGTTTTGAGGTGAACAATGGACAAACATTTCTGTCTGGTTAAAATCTGATTACATACTGCCACACAGTTTGGGGAGTCTCCCCTTTTAAACCACAACAACAAAAATCTGATCTGAACACCATATTAAACTGATGTCACTAGATTTTGATCACAGAGGGAAGAAGATCTGTGTCCAGATTGCAGAGGCAGGAGCAGTGGGAGGAAGTAATTTAATCAAATAGCTCAGCAGAGGATCCCACAGTGGAAACACACACAACCACCCATAAAATCTAAAGTTTGGGGAAATTCTGGCACCATAGCAATTATTAGCAATTCATCAAAATAGGAAAGACGAGAGAACATGATCCTTGAGTAAGCTATGTGTTAGAAATAATTTCAGGATGTGGGAGCACAGTGAAAGGTTTAACTTTAAGGTTTTCATGCAACCACTAAATATGCTTATGTGCTTTCAGAAAAAAATACAAATTAGCTGCTGTTTTAAATAATTTTTTTAAAATTTATATCTAAAGAATGCAGACTGATTCGGCAGGAAAGGCGAGTAAAAGGTGCTTTCCATATAAAGAGGCAAATTGTCTTAACTTAGCAAAATCGTAAATGAGTGAAAATCTCATGAAAGTTTAATTATGAGTGACATGAAGCAAAAATAATTTAAAAACTACGGCTAAAGAAACATTAAAATGACATCAGCAACATGATCGGTTGTGTTGTGAAAAACTCTGAAAATGGCTTCATAAACACTTTTGGCTGTTTATGATTTCGGATTAAAACTTTTGTAAAGAACTGATGTTTTTCCGTTCCTGTGAAATAAGTGGGAAAACTGTCTCACAGCAGTGTGATGTTCACATCTCCCTCTGCATGAGCAAACACTCAAAGCAAGGCGCCACCTAACAAGCAGGCAGACACACATGCTCAGACACACGCGTGTTGAATCTGGAGCTTGGCGGTCTCACCCTTGAGTCCGAGGATCGTCCCACTGAGTTGTCCTGGTGTTGTGGTTGACGAAGTACACCCGGCCATTGTCCTGACGTTTCTCTGCAGACACAAGCGAGACAGAAGGAGAACGAATACTGTGATGAAATCAGAGTAGGAGTTTATCGTATCGTTTATCGTGGTAAACTTTGCATCACGATAAGATTTGATTCATTGTTCCAATTGGGGCTTTGACTGCTGTGCACAGATCCGCAGTTACCTTAGAAAAAAGAAATGAAAAGCTTTTTTTGTTACTTTTATCGTCATCACAGTAGCACCATCAAGCATTGTTCATATTGCTCACCACAAAGTCAGAGGAATCACCTTTTGGGATGAGCAGGAGAGGAAAACTATCACCACTCTGAGCTAAAACTGGCAGGTCTGTGTGGTATTTCACCATGACGTGATCTGAATACATGGAGGTTTGTGTCTGGTGGTTAATAAAGTTTTACAGAAGCAAACTTCAGTAAATGTTTTCTTCTTTCATGCAAAGGTGCGTCTGTGCCTTGAAAGTTAAGCCGGTGCCCTATCCTCCTCCCTCCGCTGCTCTGACATCTTTTTCTCATTACCAGCAGTAAGTGGAGGGCCCAGAAACAGTAGTGCTCACATTGCAGCTCCTGCTAGCGTTCTCCTTTCCTCTCTCCACTCCCCTTCATCATCCAGTCAGAGCTCCCTTCACTTTTTCTCCTTCATCATCTTTTCTCCCATCTTTCTCTTTCCAAATCTGAGCCTCAAACAAAAGAGAAAAAAAACTAGAGGGAAGAGACCGCAGTTGACAAAAAAAAAGAGAGCAAGAAAGAAAGAAAGCGCGCCAGAGAGGCGAAGCTGAGCCAATGATATAATTGAGGTTTTCGTCTTGAGGTACCGCAACATGTTGAAAAGGCATCATGGGCAGAGGAGAGGGAGCGTTTCTGGAGCTGCCAGCGGCGTTCGTTTATGAATGAATGTGTGTGACGAGGGGAGTCTGCGTGGATCCCATTACATTACTCTGTTGGGAAAATGTTGGATGATGAAGGGTCCCATCAATAACACTGTCCCTGTAATTTGTAGACCTTTAGAGCAAAGGGAGTCCTTACAGTGATAAACGAGCGGAGCAACAAATAGGAACCCGGGGAGAATTTCTTCAACGGAGCAGAAATCAGAATCACTTGACCGTAGACGTAAATCTGCCAATTAACGACCGGTCCGCTAGCGGCAACATCGTCCCGCTGGACGAAACCAAAGGGAGAACATTCCTTCTGTTGTTTCATGAAGGCCTAATACCACTAAAAACTGCTCTGAGGTTCGCAAAAGCAAAATACACTTAATGCGTTGTAGAGCAGCACGGTGTATCAAATCACAATTGTAAAACACTGGCAGGATGCGATATTTGCTAGGCTACTACGTCTCAAAAGCCAAACCAACTCTGCTAGTCAAAGATATGGCCTCATGGATGCACTTTTACAGTCGCAGCTGATCTAAGTGAAGTTCAGGGAAATTACTGGTGACATTGTGATGATGGCAAAGAAAGGACCAAAAATGTGGATTAATGACAATCGACCTTGTGCTTGTGGAAAAACGAAAGGATTCTTTCAAGTTATGCAGAAAACTGTAATAAAAAGTGCTTGAACAAACAAAAATAATGCTCTGTTGCACAATGTATCCCATTGAAACCATCCTGGAAATAATAGTGCAACGCTGCATCAAACAACACAGATTTAAAACTCTGCTGACCAATAATGGTTTTGATGGTCTAGTATGTTTCTTTTATGGCCGTAAATGATAAATCCTAAAAGCTGAGTGGAAAGATGAAAAAGACGACTGAGCTTATAGGACTTATCCTATAAGCTCCCAATCGATTTCGTCGCTGCAGAGTTCACGGATAACATCGCTCAGGTTTTTCTACTGTTGTGAAGTTCTGACCCTCTGCAGACTCTTTACCAAACCTCTTCTTCACAGCTGAAAGCAGGAACTTAAGCTACACTAGAACGTAATGAAAAAACATTTATTTTGGCGCAAAATAAATGCTGATTCACTGTTGATAAGGCAGGAGAGAACCGCCATCTTTCAATTTAAATAAGAGTTAAGAAAAATGGATTTCTAATTGAGGTAAGATAATTTGGCAGGTGATTTGCAACAACTCGTCTCCTTATTCTTCATCATCATCATCTGGTCCCTACCACTCTCTGAACCATCCGCTCAGATCCCATGTCAGCAAAAGTTGATCTAACAGGTGGAATAAAATATCGGGAAGCAGAGTTTTAATGAACTACCTGAAAGATACCAGCCAATCACATCATGAGAAATATTTTGTGTTTTCATCATTGCACAGATTGAAGTTGCATTGACCTTCTCTTGATCTGAAAACAAAAAACCTCCATACCTTTACTAAACTCCATTTTCTAGATCTTTGTGAGCAAGATTGTGACTATTAGAGTGGAAATCTTTTACATCGTTGGGGTAAACGACTACTTCACTGACTTACTGGCAAATGGACAAACTCAGATTAAAAATGATATAAAGCTTAGATCTGCAAAGTGTGAACTTTAACTACAGATCTCTTAAATGACAGGTAGTTATTTACCTGTCATTATGCTTTTATTTTGAAAATTGAAAAACAATGGAAACATGAAAGCTTTATTTGGTTTCTGAATCAGCTCAACTTTAAGAATCACAGTTCAAAGTGGCCAGAAAAGACGTGAAACTGACCCTTTGTTTAATTTCTGTATGACTTAGATCTTATTCCCAGTAAGTTAGAAAAACAATATGTTGAATCAAAGGAATTTTATATTGAGTCAAAGTTTAAAGCAATTAATCAGTCAATACTCGTCAATTAGATGAGGGATTCAGAAATAACATCTTTCTTCCTCAATCCAAACTTTTTAAATCCAATTCCAAGTCTTCAAAGAAAGCCTGAAGATATTGAGCAGCCCTAAGCAGATGACAATATAAAGACAGCTGGAGGATAATAATAATCTGTATGCATATGAGTAAGTCAGGCAAACTTACCCCATCCAGGAGGCAGCGCGCCCAGGGGGTCATTTTCCACCGGAGCGCCGGACGGCTGAGGAGAGACAAAGCAAATCCAGTTAGGACACCTTCCAGATGCTGCATGTTTCTTCTCAGCCTCGTGTCACTCTGTGTCAATATTCTGCTTTCCTGATGCTGTTTGTGTGAAACATAAAAAAAAAAGTCAAGCAAGGAAGGGAAAAGTTGAGAAAAAAAAACCTACTCAGTTCTGCTCTTCCAAGGACAGCAGATCTTTTCACCTTGCTACCTCCTGAAGCCCAGTGCACGGAGTGTGTGAGTGTGTGTGTGAAGTATTTATGGTAGAAAGGGGCTGGCGGGGCATGGTGGGGCGCGGGGGGCTCCTGTCTGCTGCAGCAGCGAGGGGCGACTGAGGGAGCTGGCCGGCCGGCGGCTCCAGTGGTTTCCAAAAGCGACATGCTCGGTAGGAGGATAAAACAACAACGCTGTTCCAATGAGCTCACTGGCTGGATGCATCCCCGCCCACTCAGCTTCCCGCTCGACTCCTCGAACACACACCCTCCCGCCCCACTAACACCACCTCCTCATCCACCAACCCAGCCCTCCGGTCCTCCTCCTCCTTTCTAGCGCTGCTGTGAAACCAGGCAGGGAAGTGTGATGTCTGAGCGAACTGAGGGAACATTCATGCCTGTTCCAGACTGGACACCCCACCTCCTGTCCAGCCCCACCCACCCAAAGTCTCACAAAAGGCACCTTTATTCACCGTGGGCTTGGAAACCACTGTGGGGTTTACTCAGGCTGCACACACACACCTAAAAGGAAAAAAAAAAAAAAGATGTGTGTGTAGCAAAGTGTGGAAAATTTGTCCGTGGCAAACAGTCGGTCAGTGTGGAAGCTTTAATATGAGGATAAACACACACACACACCAGCATGCAAGAATATATTAACCTGACTGGGAAAGCGGCTCAAATGTTTGCTTGTTGGGAAGGTTACAAGAAGCTCCGGCATCACTGGAGAGTTTACCAGAAATCAGGAAGTACGCCATTACAGCTTAATTAATTTATTTATGCAGGAAACCTAAAATAAATCATCGTTTTTGGCAGGATTACATTCACTGAAATCCCTGCACACTGCAAAAAACACAAATGTTACTAAGCATTTTTGGTCTAGTTTCTGGTGCAAATATGTCAGTACGCTTGAAATAAAACTAGCTAACAAGTAACTATTCAGCAATAATAAAAATTAAATATGAGCCTGTTTTAAGTTAATATTTCCTTATGTTGATGAAAAAGCACTAGTTCCACTGGGAGATTATTTCACTTATAACCCCTTGTTAGCATCTAGTTATGAGTGCAATAATGTGGCATTTTTCATCAAGGTTAAGTAATAGTTGACTTAAAACAACCTGCTCTATTTTGTTGACAAAATACTTGTAAATTAGTTTTATCTTATTTCAAGTGTAGGAAGACATTTGCACCAGAAACTAGGCCAGAAATACTTGGTAAGATTTGTGTTTTTTTGCAGTGCAAGCCTTTGGAGGTTGAATGCAAGCTGACAAAAACTCAAAACCAGAATTTCTCCAAATGAAAACTGCTGCTTCTTCAAAGGTCTCTCCCTCATGCTGCGCTTAAAATATTGATGCTGTCCTCAGCGGGCATAAGTGGAGCATTATCCACCTAATGCCAGCGTCACTTTGAGCGTCTTTTAAAGCAGCTCTGTCATGGAAACTCTGAGGGAGTTGGGATGGAAAGGACTGGGGCTGCGTAAGGAGTGAGACTGGGCACAAAACAGGGCTAAAGGGTGTGTGTGATTATGTGTGTGTGTGTCGCTCCCATCGACAGCCAATCTATGCCCCGGGCCCCACCCGTATGGGTTTTCTGTGACTAAAAAAGGTAAAAGGAGAATATAATGATATAAAGACATGATGACTTCATCCTGGCTCTGACCATTCAGCTCCTCCGCAGCTTCCAGACAGAGCAAAGCTGGAGGGAGGAAAAGAAAATGAGACTGGGAAAACAAGGGAGGGAGAGGAAGCGAGGAAATGCAGCCATTTGGCACAAACGTGAAATCAGGATAGTGTGCTGTGGATTGTGGGAGGACTGCAGGTGACAATGTAGCTTTGAACTCTTCAGAAAAAAATACTAAGGATAAAACTAAATCACGTACTATAGCGGGGGTGGGGGAGATGGGCTGCGAGTGTCTTCAGCATAAGGTCATGGAGTTTGCCTGAGAAAATACCAAGTCATCTTGGTGTTTCATGCTAATGTAGCAGAAAACGTTCTTACAGTCAACTCACAATTCAAGAGGATTTCAGCTTTTAGCCTGTTTTTAAAATGCCAATAAAGTTTATGGTGGAAATTTCAACAGTAGTGAAGCTTTGAGTGTGGAAAATAAAAAAACCCCCACAGAGTGTAAGTATGGATGATCAGATGGACAAAAAGACAGCTGGACCAACTGACTGGATGATTAATGGATGAACTGATGGACAGATGGATGGATTGTCAGACTGATTGATGCTCGATTACCAGATGGAGGGGCTGATGGATGTCCTTTTACAAATCTAGATATATTTATCCATTAGACACTAAAACATTTTAAGATTATCCAGGCTTCACTGACTAGAAGCAGAGGATAAGTTAGAAGAAGAAACCGTTTCACCTTGATTTTCTAGTTTTTACATTTGACAAGAGCTCAGATGGGGTTAATTATCCTCAGCTATGGCTTTAGTGATGCTCAAGCAGCTGGATGTCAAACTCACCGATTCTTCCTCACTTTCTTCTTCTAATACTCTCCAATTTGTTTTATTTGCTGTGAATTCAGCTGCTAACTTTTTGTTTTCTCACAGTTGTCTTTCTCTCCACAGAAGCTAACCGTGTCTCCTCAAACCCCTAGTGGGTCGTGCCAGACGGCCATTTGTACTGAGCCTGGTTCTGCTGGAGGTATCTTCCTGTTAAAGGGGAGTTTTTCCTCTCCGCTTTCGCTACATGAAGCATGAAACATTGCTGTAAGTCAATGACGACGCAAAATTTTTTTTGCTGCAAGTCAGTGACTGAATGCAATCTGTTGGGTTTAGACAGAAAACCTTTTAAGCTGCTTTGATTAATTAATTGAACATTTGAATCAGATTGATATCTGGGATTAATTGGAGTGTTTGGGAGATTGAACTGAAATTATTTTGTTTCTAAATACCTCGAAACAACATTTTCTGTGAGCTGGCGCTATGTAGATAAACCTAATTGAAAAAAAAAAATGCAAGAAAAATGTACATTATGCTAAAAGGAGCCAAACCGAACAGGAATAAATTAATATATTTGATAATAGATACTGCATTTTTCTCATCCCAGTGTTTTTGTGCATTAGTTAAAGCGGGCAGTGACAAACATACCAGCTATGTAAGTTTTATGTAAAACCAGGGAGGAGAAATGTGTTTTATTAATGTTTTACAGAAGAAAAAAAAATAACTCCAACCCAAAAACTTCCTTTTCCCCAATTATGATAAAAACCAAATGCCCAGCTTTTTGTTTCTTCATTTCAGAAAAGCAGCATGTTTAGTGTTTTTACCTGCAGAATTTTTACAGCTTTTAAGGATCAATTTGTCGTATTTAGTTCAAGTATAAGTCCACAAGGGTCTAATGTACAGAGCAAGATTGGTGCAGCTTAAACATTTTCTGATCATTGTCCTTTCATGGCAAAAATGTCGTCTATGGAAATATGAGTGCTGACGGGTTGCGTGTAAACACAAGCTCAGGTGTTAGCAGGAGCAGTGTGGACGTGTGTGAGTTTACTGTTCTGTGAGTGATAAAACACAGGGTTGATTCAGGTGCTGCTGTTAAGGAGCCCTTGTTCAGGCAAAAATGGACTGAACTCATAATTGGAGCAGTGGAGGAGGAGGGATGATCCTGCTGGGAAGGAAACCGATCTGACAGCAGAAAATCAAGGATGGGAAAATTATGTCTGAAATAAAGCCAAATGAGAATCAAGACATTCTGATGCAGGAAGGAAAAGTTGTGGAAACAGAAACGAGATTTTTTTAACAAGGGCGATGGAATGATGAGGAGGGGTTACAGGAAGGAGCAGGGGTGAGTAACAAGGAAGGGACGACAGGCAGAGAAGGAGGGAACGGGGGAGAGCTGGAAACGCAGCTAATGGCCACGAGGCCGCCCTTCTAACGAGCTGCAATTTATTCTGCAAACACACATTTGTGCTTCTATATTTGCACGGACTGAGGCAACAGCAGTCAATGTTTTCACTGTTGATTCAGGTTAAGTTTATTTTCTCAACTACGTTCTTTGCTAGCTTGAAGAAAAAAACAAAACAAGGGAAAGTTTCACGTTTTACTTAAACGACAAATCAAAAATATTTACTTTGTAATTTGAAAAAAACAACAGAATATCAACTTTTTAAAAAATGATTTGTGGTGAGTTTTATTTGTTGACGTCTGAAAGTTGTTGAAGGTCAAAACAACTTATTATTTCCATGTGGAAATCAATTAACACATATGCAGGCTTCACCTTCACCTCCTTCATTCTGTTGTTAATAAAGATTAAAAACAACAAACATGACTGTGTTTTTAGTGTTAAAATATGAAGAAATGGAGAACAAAATAAAATCAGTTTGATTCTGATACTTATGTAAATGTGTTAGTTTGGATAGATTTAATTAAAAATAAGAGCAAACAGTGATTTTGTGATTTAATGAGGAGCGTTTTATCCCTGAATGAAGAGTCAAAGCAACAAAAAACATCTTAGTAGATGTTCAAAATATTGACTGGGACCATTTTAAATGTCAAAGTCTGGCTTCTTGGAAGCAAACAGAAAGGCAGGAGAGAGCTCCGACACTTTTGCACAGTGGTGTAAATGAAGAGCTGCTGCATATGGGTTTGCGCAAATGATCCTTTGCACAATGTTTCCATACAGCTGTGTGAAAAATGTGGATGCCCCTTAGAGCAGCTCCGTGGATTTAAGAAGACTGGCCACTTGACCCCCTTCAGTCGTCATGTGCAGTGAAGAAAAATGTTACACCTGAGCTCAACATTAGCAGTTCTGACTCACACCGAGACAGAAGGAGCACATGATGCTGCCCCTTGACATGCACAGCGGAGTCGACATATCCTCTAGTGCACACCGTCTGCAATCTAGTTCATTTTCATTCAACCAAAATTGAGCAACTTTACAATGCTTGCACAACCTTTCAGCTGGTTGGAAAAAAACAGCAGCGGGGGCGGTGGTGAGTGCGCCAGCCAGGCAGCGGATCGTGTGGCTGTGTTCACAGTGAAGCTAAGAGCCCTTTTGTGAGCCTGTTTCCTTGTTCACACACACTGGGGCCATAAATAGTCGGCGCTATCAGCAGTTTGGACATTCCAAGACAGAGCAGTGTGCTATCAACAACCTGCCCTCTTGGCTGTTCTCACACACTGGGTAAAGGAGGGAAAGAAAGGGAAGGAAAGAAGGAAACAACGACAGTGGAGTTGTTGATTCTGTCCAAAAAAAGAAAGAAAAAAAGAAACATTAAATTCTTGTATCTAATCGACTTTCTCTACAGTTTTTACCTGCAGAGAGAGTGGTGTAAAGGAGGATGCTTGGTTGCTGATAAACCCAATCCTACTCAAACAGCAGGAAGGTGGTTCTGGCAGGTTCTAAATGTTTTTAACTTGGAGAGTCTGGATATTCACTTCTATTTCCCACAGAACCAACATGGAATGGATCGTGATGCTTCGGAACATTTATTGCACCAGATGTGAGAGAAAATGAGAGAATCTGACATCAAAAACGTACTGGATTCTTTTGTCACTGTTAAAAGTAACATTTTAAACCTGATTTTCCTGATGCGTAAAGGTACGAGTACCTTCACTGAAAACTCACAGTCCAGACATCATCTCCTGCTACATGCAGTCAGATGAATAATAGTGCATGTCAGTTGTAAGCAATTGCCACTTTCATTTGGAAAACACACACGTGTCTTTTGGTTCAAACCAGGAGAAAAAGAAGACAACTTCACATCAAAGCAATTCAATAATTGTTAGGTTTTCATTCTTCTGCATGATATAACAGACTCTTATTGAACTCTGTT
Organism: Phalloptychus januarius; assembly: GCA_902982915.1. NCBI lineage: Eukaryota > Metazoa > Chordata > Actinopteri > Cyprinodontiformes > Poeciliidae > Phalloptychus > Phalloptychus januarius. The sequence goes on along the minus strand of CADWAE010000471.1, from coordinate 12,656,340 downwards.
TACCCAACATGCCACTTCTGAAGCTTGTTGAGCTTCCTTTGCATTTGTCTGCTGCATAAAATCCCAATAAAATCCTCTGAAAGTTTGGTTGTAAAGTTGTGACTTGTGAACAGGTCAAGCAGTGTGAGTTCTTCTGCAGGGCATTTTACTAGTTTCAATAATGTCAATCTACACCTCTAAAAAAATGGAAATATCACATTTAGACTTGGTATCATCTTACTGACTAACTTAGCAGAAAAAAAAAAACTTTTTCCAAAAAGAAAGAGAGGGATATAACACAATGGCTTGACTTGGGGTGCTAAAAGAAAAGTATTTGTGCGTGAAATGAGCAATTAGTGGGATAAAACAGTTTTATAAAAAAAAAAGGGCATTTAAAATAAATGTAGATAAAAAGAGGCATTTAGGGGATGTTTAGGGCTAAACTGTAAAATGGCTGTCGGACCAAAGACAAATAAAGCCCACACCCGGAAGACCATAAAACCCAAAGAGACGCAGGACAACAAAAAGAAGTGGACAGAAAACATCAAAGTTGCATAAAAGTAAAACACGAAGGGTGGGGAAGCCTTACTGTATAAGTTTTAATGCTATTTTAACTGATGACCCATTGAAGAATCTTTGTTGTTTTAATCCAATGTAAGGTTAATGTCTGACATGGCTGCTCCATTCAGACCCAAGGCCTCAATGAACTCCACTGGAATAAACACGTCTCTGTGTAATTAACCTATATAGTGTGTTTCAATTAGAGATAGAGCTCCTGAGATAAATGGTGACAGTTGGTGGGTTAAAGTGGGTCTGTATGTGCCTTTTCTTTTTCCAAAACTCAAAAATAGAAAAATGACAAATGTTCCAAAGAATGCATTTATCACAAGTTAAACTTTTGCCCTTTTTCATAAAACTGTGCAACTTTTGTAGCTCTAAATTACATTTATTAAGCTGGAGGGAGAGCAAAAGGCTCTCTGGACCACTTCATTAGAGCATTTTAAATATCACAAAAATGCTCTTAAACAAGGAATGAGCAAATGTGGGACGACTCAGCAGGGGTTTCCAACCCTGGGTTTTCTGGGCCCAGTGTGCTGAAGGTTTTAGATGTCTCTGCTCCAGCAAACCTGATTTAAATGATAGCAATAAGTAACAGAATATTAGTTAATCACACCAGTTTTAAATCCCTACACTGGCTCCTTGTAGCTCAGAGAATAGACATTAAAATACAGTTGTTAGTTTATAAATCACTGAACAGGTTGGCACCACAATACAATAAATATCTTTTGTTGTTGTATCAACCTTCCAGAACCTCTCAGGTCTTCTGGTTCTGGTCTGCATCCCCAGAACCAACCATGGAGAGGCAGCATTCAGCTTCTATGCACCACAAATACACAAAAAACTTCCAGAAAACTGCAAAACAGCTGAAACACTGAGCTCCTTTAAATCAAGACTAAAAACTCAGCTGTTTAGATTTGCTTTTGAAACATAATCGTGAAACATTAATCAATAATCTGATGTTCAAAATGTAATGTTGACTGTGTGCTTCATGAATTTGTAATTTTGCGTAAAGCACTTTGAAATTGTTCCTTGTTGCTGAAAGGTGCTATGCAAATAAAAGTTGATTGATTGATTAATTTGCTGCATCTGACCTACATTAGCAAACTGATCACTTAAAGGTGGCTTTAACCAAAGTGACGAGGTTGTATCGCGTCTCAAACAAGCTGTATTGCCCTCCCAGCAGTAGCTACCTGTAGTTAAAACCATTTGCAGCATTGGTACATGAACCAGTGAAGGCTGGTACCTGGTAAAGGAAGCGCTGGCTGAACTGGTGCATGGCGCCCTGCAGCTGGCTGCGCTGGCTCTGCCACTGCTGATAGTTGCGCACGGACTCGGCCGTGGGCCTCTGCCACGTGGTGGTCCTGGTGTTGTGGTCCACATAGTAGAACCGGCCTCGCTGGTCCACTCGTTTCTCCCAGCTGAAAGGGGGGATTGATTGGAAAACATAAGGAGGGGTGAGAAAGGGCTTAGCTTTCAGCAGCATTTTCTTTTTTATTTGACAAGTCAAGAGTGGGTGGTGGTATCAAAAAGCTGCTCCCTGCTTCTAAAGTCGAGGGAAAAGAAACAAAGACAAGAAAAGGAAGGAAAACAGAGAGAGGAGGCGATGAGCGAGTGGTAGCTGAGAAAGGAAGAGAGAAAAAAGACATGGAAGGAATAAAGTAATAATGTAAAGATACCATTTTACAGGGAAGGAGGAGGGAAAAAAGCAAAATGTTGCTAAATAGGTAAAGGCAGAAATTTCTATAGAAATATTTAAAATGTTATTTTCATGCTCCACACGTAAAATAAAAGTCTTCCTAGAAATTAATCATGATGCGGTGAAAGCTTATTCCACAAAACCCAAAATGGATTACAACGGCCAAACAGGAGATGGATGACATTTTTCCTTGTGTTGAACTCAGTTTTTTTTAAGTAATTCCATTCAAATAGTAAATTATACGTATCCGTTGCGCACTCAGTGATTAGTTATAAGTGATTATTTCTGTTAAATTCCTTGACATAAAAGATTCTTTTAATACAAAATGACTGCGGTGTGGACGCAGTGGGACAGTGACCTGCTGCATAGAGAGGCTGTGTCATAAAAGGTTGTTGTTAAAGAAGCTGGCTACTCATAGGGTGCTGCGTAGAAAATTGAGTGGAAGGTAAAACTGCAATAAAAATGTAGGTGCACAAGAAACTGAGCTAACCACCACCTTGAGAGCAACTTTAGATGAAAATGCTATTTGAGTGTTGGGGGAAAGGAATAATAGTGTGGACTGCAGCTGGTGTTGGGCCCAGACAGAAGTATTCAGGACCTGAAACCGTCTCATTTCTTATGTTTAATCTCTCAGCAGACTGGCCACAATGAGAAACTGTCAGATATTGCCAGGACGAAAACGAAAGACACCAAAACCCAACAATGCAGATGACCTGAGGCATTCTGGACTTCCATTATATCTCAGCAGAACCACAGGCTGAGTGCCTCCATGCCACACCCCATAGACCCAGAGGATCCTAAAAATCTTTTTTTTAAATTGATGTTTCATCATATTCTGATTTTCGGAGTAACTACGTTTTGGGTTGTTATGAGCTGTATGAAATGCACATCAAACAAACACCTACAAAAGCTTTCTTTGTATCTAACCATTACACAACAGCTACATTTTTGAAAACGTTTCAATAATATTGAACTCTATTAAGATTTCCTTAAAGATTACTGCGTGTTGACTGTAGCTTCTTGTTCTGTTCAAGACTCTTTTCTTTGCCCCCTTTATGCTTTGGGGCGTGCTTTATTGCATTTATTCTGGATTGCGCCATTTCTTGAAGTTTCGTCTTTCAATGAGAAGCCCATAAAGGTAGTATGAAATTGCTCTACCTAATGCAAAACACTTCAAGCTAAAGCCCGTTTTCAATTATGTAATTGAGAGAGAACAACGAGAGAAGCTTTTCTGACTCCCGATAGCCATGTTTGCACCACAGCGTGCTTTTTGTCCGCCGCCGCTTGCCAGTGGCATTACTCAGAGGTGAATGTATATTCCAGTTTTCCCCAGAGGCAGGAGGTCTGGACGGAGGCTGAGATAGTAGCAACCCACAGAAACACAAACACACACAAGGGACAGTGTTATGAAGGACACCACACACACACTGACTGCTGCTATTCTCATATCTGACTTAAGCGTTGTAGAATTTGGAAGAGAAATCAGCATCAACTTCCATGTGCTTGGAAAAACATGGAGCTAATTTCTTAGGAAACCTTTAAAATCTGCACAAGAGCAAAAATAAATAAAGTCCCCTCTGGTGCAAGATGGGAGTCTCTCCTTATAACCAGAAACGGTTAAAGACAAGCCATGTAAAGCTGCAAGTCATTATGTGTCAGGGCACAGGTCTATTTGAGCTTTAATCCTCCAACTTTTAGTTTGCATAGCCTCCCAAAGCTATAGGAGCTATTAATAGATGTACTTTGGTTGCTCCAAAGTTATTAATACAAACTCACACAAGAACAAACACATCCAGCCTGTTCAGAGGGCAGAAGAACTGTGTACATACTTCAGGATGTAAGAAACCGGCTGGGACATTACTGTATCTATAAAAAGTATTTACCATAATCATATCATATAGTCATAATCAACAAAATTTGTCTGCTTTGACAAAAATTACACAAAAACTCCTCTAATGTAAAAGTGAAAACCAATTTCTACAGCCAGTTAGCGCCAGTAAATTTTGCTGGGTGATACATTGTCCCAGTAATGATTGAGATAAACGATAATATTGTTGTTTCGAGACCATTTTCAAGTAATAGATTGATAATGTCATAATAGTGCAAGTTTGCTCTGGCAAAGACCAATAAACTTTAATTTCGCAAAAGACACTTAAACAATGGAAGACGCAACATCCAAAAAAACAAATAAAAAACACACAGAAATGAAACCATAAATAAAATGTATTACAAAGTCTCTAAACAAAATTGGCCTTCAAAAAAATACTAATCATCAAAATAGAAATTGAGAAGCTCATTTAAAATGATCATGCGATTAAATGATTATTTGCTTCCTGCGACTGGCTGACCCAACAGTCCCACAATGAGTGCAGTCAGCGAGTCTCAAGTGATGGTATAATACTGTAAGGTCCATTCACTAATTGCTCAGCAAATCAGATAAAATGTCATTGAAAAGTATAAGATATGAATGAACAACAAAGGGTGTCGCCATAACAACCCGTTAATCAGCAGCGCCCTCTTCACCAGTGAAGACAATTACAAACAAGAGTTTTTCGGATGACCTCTATGTTTCTGTACATCAGGACTCGTCACTCTCTGGTATTATTAACAGTAGCTACTCATTTGCTGGAGACAGGGGAAATCCGTAGAACCCACAGTGGTCCGTTGAGCCTCTACATAGTTATTTATCTGATTATATCTCCAAGGCAGTGACGGCTCTGAGTACATCTGTGTTCCTCTTTTGGACGGGCCATTCGTTACTCTTCACCGTTTCGATTCAGGGTAAAACCTTCTCTGTGTCTGAGGCTTAAAGTTAAAGTTTTGCTTTAAAAATCAAAGAGTAAAAAAGATAAATAAGGATCTCAATTTGAATACAACTAGTTAAAAAACAGCATGTGAGAAGAGTATAAGAAAAACAGGCTTCTGAAAACTTTTTCTTCCTGACACTGCGGTGACCCCTTTTAAACTAAACCAAAAACCCACAAACACCCTGGATAATGTCAGGCTTTTGTCTCAAGTGGCTATTCTCTGGGTACAGTCATATATTAAATGACTGCAGTACTTGTGGCTCCAGATCTGATTGGCTGTGATGTAAAAATAACACTCCCCAATTTTCTCTGATGGTACTTTACTCAAACGGAAAAGAGTACAGCTTATTTTTTGGTCTTACTAATAGGCGTTTACTGAAATGGTGAAGGATCTAAAAGGGAGCGGAGCTGCAAAACTCACATAAGAGGATGCAGTGAATTAAGAAAAAAGTTCTGCTTCGTATCATTGACTCCCACAGCCTAATCAAAAATTATAGTTCACAAACAGGGCATCATGCCTTGCAGGAACAGTTATTCGCCAGAGAATATCTCTAATTTCTGCAGTGCTCCGTTTAGTTATTACACCACAAACCTGGTGGAAATGGACTTTTCATTAGTCATTTTACACAATCCCATTAAAATATCTAAGATGAACATTAACACCAACTCTGTGTTAAAACACTGGAAACTTGTGGAAATTATATAAAGGTACAAACGACTAAAATGGTAGTTTCCAGTTTTTAAGAAGACCAAAAAAAAATCTTGCTAATATACCAAATGAGGCAGAATTGACTCACTTTACTGTCTGTTTAATAACCAACGTGGGACAGACTGAAATCAAACAAATATTGCATAGTTGGAGAATGAGTCGTAACATGACGGCTCTGATTTCCAGAACGTGGGTTTGCTCAGTCTGCATCAGACACATTTTTAAGAAAGAGTGACTGTTGCACAAAAATGCAGCCGCATTAACAATGCAGCCTTGATTACCAATCAGAGCTTTGATTGCATTGTACACATGCGACAGCTATGCGCTTTAGTGTGGTCGTTTATCCCTGGAAGTAGAAGTAAGTGCTGCATTTTGGTTTGGCAGAGGTGCTCAATCTCGAGGGTGATATTTCTTTAACACAAAACATAAAAAAAAAGAAGAATACTTTTGTTCAAATGTAACTACTACGTTTTTAAATAACTACAAAATGCAGCTTTACAGTCTGATTTCTACAGCTTATCTCTGTGTATATAACGCCACATAATGATAAAACTGACAACATGCAAAGTAGAGCTTCATCTAAACATGCCTTTAGCTTTTGTTTATAAAGTCCCTGACAGTGAGAGGCACAAAAACAAGAGTCCCTGTGTTTGTGATGCAAGGCTGGATTCAAAACGCGACAGAATATTTGATAAAAACAGCGTGACTCGTAAGCTCTCCCCCAGCCTGGCTTCGGATGGCTTTCATTACTCCAGCTTCCAAGCTTTGCTCAGCTACCCCCACTCAACCTCCTAAACAGTTCCTGGTGCGTACATCTGGAGCGCTGGCCCACGATTAGCCTGCTAATTGATCCTCTGACAGGCCACGGCAGCCAGCACAGTGGAGCATGGAGGTTCATGTGGCTCTAAGAAAGGACTTTTGTTCTCGGGGCCCCAACAGTCTTGTTGCTTGCATGGAAAAACTGACATGGGGGGCAGGAGTTTGGAAAGGAGGAGGAGGAAGGGGGGTGACCTTTACTTAAAACAGACTCTTTTTCTCTCTGTCACCCAGTCAAACACGCTGTGAAAACCAATAAATACAAGGGGAGAGTAAAAATGTCATGAAAACAGTTGAACTCTGATAAGAAAAACTGATTACAACCGGAGAGTGTACTTCCAATTGTACGCATATGCTACAATTAGACTGCAGAATAAGGGAATAATCTCTTTTACAGTCAAATTTAACATTTTTGAAGACAACTTTAATGAAATTTAAGGCCGCACAAACTATAAATGTCGAGGATGGTTGGGAGATTTAGCTGCATTACAATTAAGCACAGCAAAAACTTAAATTTCTGGGGTCTGCTTGTAGATCTTAGCAGCAGCTTTGTGCTTCTCACTCATAGTGCCAAGCTTTTATAGTTTTATTTTTTTGTACCAAGCCTCGTATGGGTTGGCATCAGAAATGAGCCAGTGGTGAAAACATATTTCATCCAGCCAACTGGCGACAAATTTGCACTTATCCATGATGGACACAAAAAAGCTAGCAAGGGTGTAGTAGTAACTAGACAGCGAGTTAGCGATAGCCTCAACTGTCTAGAGAACACAATGAAGATGTCTGCGAGCAGGTCAAACTTTTACCCAACTGAAAAGTCCTGCGAGAAAAAAGTACAAGAGTAAAAATTAAATAATCCCACCACAACAAAGTTTAAGACTTGTGATGAATCTATTTATTAGCATCTTTTAAATGCATTTCAGATTTTTAAAGACCCTGCATGTTTCAACAAACTGCCGCTGAGAAGACAAGAATTAAATATTTCATTTTGTTCATTTATTTTCAGGGATGTTAAAATTCTAAAAATATTTTTCAAGGCAATGTAGAAACCCTGATTTATCCAAACATACTTACTTGCTGCAATAAAAACTTGGTAACAGGAGTTCATCAGTAGCTGCTCATCAGGCACAACAGCAGACAGCTTTAAACCTTTACAATGTGTGTCATCTATATAAATCTCTTCCGATTTGCTAAAGTAAATTAACCAGCCCTCATGTATGTGTTCACACTAAACACCAAACCACCTTCCGTTTTACCCAGAAATGCATTTCAAAGCAAATTGCATGTACCTTCCAAAGTAAATGTAATATATATATTTTTATAAATAGAGCAAATATTATTTGAAATCACATCTGCTTTTCTTGCCACCGTTGAGGAAGCAACTTCCTGTATCTGGATGAATGTGAAAGAAACGTCTGATTCATTTTTAAGATGTCAACCTGCGCTACTCAGTCAGAGCATCAACAGGAAAAATAGATATAAAAAGTGTGATGGGCGTACCCTGCTGGCAGTGGTCTCTCCCAAGTTGTGGTTTTGGTGTTGTGGTCAACATAATACACTCTGCCATGAGGTAAAACCCGCTGCTCCCAGCTGCACAGAGAGACAAGCACACACACACAAACACACATTTACTTCATCGCTGAAAACGAAAACAAAGGTGGTATTTGGTAGGATTTCACAATGAATGCATTTGAATGTTATTTAGAGAGCACAGGAAGTATCCTTCCTCGTTAGGTAAGGATGGGACATTAACGCCGACACAGACCAGCATTGATGAAATAAATCCATGGAAAACTCCACGGATCTAAATCCGACCAAATTACCTCTAATCACAGAGTTTACTAAATGCATCCCACCTGCTTTTTTATCTTCTCTCCTGGGCTTTTCTATGGACACTGTGGTTAACTACAACTCACTATGTAGCAGTTAATTTCAACATGGAATAAACAAGATGAATTATATTTAAGGTTATTTTCTGATTTGTTCATTCATGAATAAAAAAATATCACATCTTTTAAGTATGTTGTCCTTTCAAAAGAAATGATCACATATTAATGCCTGGTATCATTTTTGAACAGCTGGAAAATAAATAAACAAAAAAACTGTTTAACTTATTAAACAGAAGATTTATAAACAAAAGTGTGTTGATGAAAAAGAAAACTGTTCCATCTTATAGTTAAGATAAGATGATTCTTGTATCCGTCTTTGACCTTTGACCTACTCCTCAATGTTTGAGGGTTTCCTTGGATGAACATCTAGGCTCAAGTCACTCCACAGATATGACATCACGATCTGGGCTTTGACTAGGCCCAGGATTTTCCTTTTCTCAGCCGGTCCTTGGTGGATGTGTTTTGGATTACTGTCGTACCACAGGGTCCGGATCTGGTTCATTCATCCATCCCTGCTAGTCCGTGCAGGACTGCGGGGAGCAGTTCGTCAAACTAAGACACTCAGGACAAATGTTAGCAGTTTGTTCTAAATCTCTTCCAGCTGCAGACGGTTTTCTGTACAGCGGGGCGGCCGATTTCAGATTTGGTTGGGCTGCTGAAGCCGTCTTATTGGAGACCTGAAGCAGCTCTTCTGATCTCATCATGGCGTTCACTCTTATTTCAGTCAGGAACATCAAACTAAATGTTTCAGGTTTAAACAGTGGAAACCTTTTTAAAATGTTCAATTGTTCACAGGTTAAATTAGACCTCAGGATAACAATTAACTGAAGTAATAACCTAAAGAAAAAATTCCCTATTTTGAGCAGAAACAGAAGGAAAAAGAATATAAACACAGGAAATTGAACATTTTAGCGTGGGTGGATTCTCACCTTATTTACAATTTACATAAAATGTTTAAAACATCTTCTATCTTATGCAAGGCTTTATCTGTGCTAATATGAAAATGTGTATTTTTAGGGGGTTTTTTTCCATGTCAAAATTAATAAAGAAGGTTTTCGATCTTCCAAATGAAGTCCTGCAACATTTACAGTCTGCTTGATTCATGGCACACATCTTAATACATATTCTCATTTTAAATGATTGAATTTTCCAGATTCAAGTTGTATGTTTTTGTGTAATATCTAAATAATAAAAAGCATTTCAATTTCAGTTTTTGTACTTTGAAAAGCAGTGTAAAGGTCTTTTAATATCTCAGTCTGGCCTGGATTGGATGGACCAATACAGTATGGATGGTTGGAGGGACAGAAAGATGGATGCAGGATGCAAATAGGAAGGAAACAGAGTTGAGAAGTACAACATATTTGGTTTTATTTGCTTTTTCACCTCTTAACCAAACCGGGAAAATGCTTAAATTTCAGAATCTTCCAGAGCCCTCTTTTTACCGTCATATTTGTTTATGTTGCTGAACCAAGAGAGAGAGACGAGGATGTGCCGGTTCTTACCCAGCCGGGAGCGAATCTGTGGTCAACTCAGTTGTGTTGCTGTTGGCTTGCTCTGCGCTGGAGGGGGCGTTGGAGATGGGCTCTGCCGGGGTCGCCGGACCCACGGCATCCTGTCCCGGAGAGGGGCTACTGCCACTGCTGTTGGCCGCTGGAGATCGGCCTGACGGGGAGGTTGGAGGGGGAGGAGTCTGACGGGCTACGACGCTACGGGTGCTGTCCATCCCGTTGGACGTCAGCTCAACTTTGTCTGCAAGAGGATACGGAGGAAAGAAGATCGTAGCAGATTTGCTTAAAGTGGAAAGAATCAAACGCTGTTGGATCCGACACAATTTTTGCGTTATTGTGGATGTATGTGAGCAGACGGTTCACCTGCACTGTGACCCGGGCTGCCGTTGCTCTTTGAGGGTTGTCGGTGGTTAGATGTGTCACGGTTCTGCTCCTCGGTCAGCTCCCCGTTAAGCACACTCCTCTCTCTGGAGCCCCCAGGGGAATCACCCTGCGGACCTCCAACTGAGTACCTGTTGCTCCTGCAAACAGTAAAACAAAACAGACAACAGATAAGAAGATGGAATGGACAAAAAGAAGATTTAAAAAAAAGGAAACATCTGAGTTTTTCTAAACAATTCAATATGAACCCCTGCTTCCATGCTCTCCTCTCTTATCTGCTGTGGTTCCTCAGGTTAAGCTGGCACAGGTGCAGCTTTGGTCACAGTCAAGCCCACAAACACCTGATGAGGTGTCGATATTTCCCTTTCTGGCTTCTCTCGTGTTTTTCTGCTAGAGCTACATTTAACTTCAAAGTTCTCTCACGAAAAAACAAATAAGTTGATGGTAGTGGTGTGCAATTCGGGCTTAAAATTTCACCCAGATATTTTATGTTACAATTTATAACTTCTTTTTTTAGGTAACTGCATGTCTGACTGCATGACAGAGCAACACAAACATAAATACGGCTACTGGACACGCTTCTTTAGGACACTGGTTACATGATTCATATCATTAAATAGCATACAGTAGCTGCTTTTAATGATATTTTCAAATGCATTAATATTTGTTGATGCCTTCATTGAAAAAACAGAGGAGAAAAATAGTAAAAACAAGCAATTTTGACAATATTGAGAGTTTTGGGGGGCTTAGACATCAACTGGATTTCATTGTGACAAACTTCTTATCACAACAAAAGAATTTATCACAATAAACAATACAATAAATTCCCATATTTAGTTGAAGGATTGAGAATGCTTCATTAGTCGCAACAAAAAGATGAAGAATAAAAAGATTATTTGCGCGAGATATTTTCTTCTTGTTTCAGGAGAAGAAACATGCACTGGTGTTATTCGCTGATGTAAAACACAAAGCTGCTGACTGCTTCTCCATGACAGCTGTGCTCTGAGCTCTTGGCTGAACTGTATGCAGCGGCCCCCCCACGATGTTTAGAAGGAAATACCATCTGACCTCTCGCGCCCCCCACAGCAAGGCTTTGAAACAAATGCAGCTATTTATTATCCTGCTACTATTGTAGCCGATGAGAGCAGCATCTGAAACCGCAGTCAGAGGGGAATAACTCGCTGGCACGCCGCATGCAGCCGACCGTGCTGGCACCGGACCCGTTCATCCGATCCTCCTCTTTCTTCCATTTATTTTTGAAAACTGTTATGTTCTGGTTTCAGGACTTTTATATAAGCGCTTTGCAAAGCAGTATTTAAGAAACAGTTTCATGACTTTATTATTGTGCTATTATTCTTATTATCTTACCACAAGGTCTGCAGAGTTTTGAAAGCAGCAGTATTAGGTGCTTTTATGGATTCCGATGCCTGAAAAGCTGTTTTCTTATGTCCTTCTTCGGAGTCATAAAGCTGACTATGATTTATGATCCGACTCCTGTGTGTCTTGTTATATTAGAATGACAAAACCCAAAATCTTCATTTCTCTGGATGCAATTTTAAACACACATTTCCAGCTGGATCCTAATTCTTTTTTTTTTGTGGCTCCAATTTTTTACTCATTAATTGAATTGATACAATATTTACCAAGCAGGTAGTTAAAAAAAACTTAATTAAATTGCAGTTTGATTTGAACCAAGTAGAACTACAACAAAACTTCCCAGTGCGTGATCAACAAGGATCCAGAAACTTAAATTTGTCTACTTAAAGAGCAAAGTAGGTCATCTTCTCATTATTTACAATTTCCTTTACTTACAAACTTTCCTTCCTGTGATAGCCTCAAGAGAAATTACCTTTTTTATTACATAAATATCATTACTATATTATAACAGCCATTTTTATGCTTCAGCTACGATTCTTAACATTTAAAACAGGCATTGCATTCTTCTTCCATTTATGCATGGCAAAAGTTAAGAAAGGTCTTTTCAAAACAATAAACTTAAAAAGGTCATTTGACTCAGTCTTATTGGTCAAAGGTGGCAGTGGGTTGACGATGAGATGGGCGAATATCTGGTCCATCTTTAGGTCCATTCAGTCAGACTTTCACTTGATCGAATTTGAAGGTCAACATGTTACATGCTAAAAGATTTTTTATTTTATCAGATTCCTTTTCTTTCTCATCGTGTTGTCCAATTAAAAGTGTGTAATGGTTTAAGCTGATCAATAGAATCAATTTAATATTTAAGGCTGTGAATGATGAAGGTGAAAACATTATTCTGCTCCTTTACAAGAAAACATAACTGTATCTTCAAAACATGGCAGCTAAAACGATCAAGGTGTATGGTGATGAAGCAGAATGGTAGTGAACGATGCTAACTGCGTTCAGGTGAACTGAAGAAGATGTCATAAATATGTCTAAATCATCAGTCACCTCCCATCTGACTAACATGCCTCAATTCTTTTCTGCTTATAAACATTTCAAAGTTCAGTCTCTTCATCCTGCTGGCGCTAAACACTGTTGGATGCCACACTATGATGCTGTGTTATTGTGTTTGGTCAGACCTGCTGTTTGGTCCAGCTGAAGTGGGAGTCCCCTCACTCTGTGTCCTCCTCAGGTTGGGTCTGTCAGGCTGGAGGATCTCTGCAAGACAAACAAAAACACATCATTATGTAGCAACACAAACAGCTGTCAGTCAGACTGGAGGTGGAAAAGAAAAGCAAACTTGAAATTATTTGGGGGTTTGGTGGTTAAACTAATGGAAAATGGTGCAGGGAGTAATGATACATTGCTTGCCAAGCAGCAGCAAAAGGGTTGGACACCAAGAGTTTATGTTTATTATTTTTCACTGACATTCCAATTAATAGATTGTACTTTAGTTTCTAAAGGTGATTTTAAATGCACAAGGAAATCAGCTGGTGATAAAAGTTATTGGTTTTGAACTTAACCCGCCTTCAGAGACCAACCATACCCACGTTTTCAAATTCACAGCATATCAGTTAAAAGTATTTTTCTCAAGAAGCAAGACTTTTAGTTGCAAGTTCACATAGTTGTTGTCGGAATTTTGTTTGCTATAAACTTAAATTTACAGAATGTCTGGAAATATGTTGCCAGATATGCAAAGCAATTTCTCTAAACCGAATGAGAAAGACTCAGAACCGGCTGTTTTCACCACAGGTAAGAAGCTTAAAATGAAAACAATTTAAAGAACAACTCCATCCATTCATACCATTTTTCCTTCATTGATGTAATAATCGCACAATAAAACTTCCCACATGAGGTATTGTAGCAAACCGACAATCTAAACTTAACACATTTTCTAACACTATTCAAGCCAAAGAAAATCACCTAGTAAAAGTTAGAAAAAAGATTTAAACAACACAGGCCAAAGCTTTCCGAAGTTTTCTTCAAACTGGTGTCAGTTCAGGCTGCCAACAGAGGACTTATTGCCTCTTTGAACATTACTGAGGTCAGCTGTCCTCCTCGCAGCTGTAAAGGATGAGAAAGTGATCATAGAGAGGCTTAGACCTTTTTAAGTTTATAAAAAAAAAATAATGAAATCCATGCAGCCGTCACATGTGGCAGGGGAAGTGAAGTTAGTGGTTGACATGGACCATTCATCCCTGTGTGCCACGGAGTCTGCGCTGGGCTTGTGAGCGTGCCCATGTGCGGTCTTGGTGGTGTGAGGGAATGTGTGACTTACGGTCCGGACTGTGACCGAAAACCACAGGCCTGTATCGAGCTTTTCATTAACACTCACTTTCTCCTTTACACACAAACATCCGCCATCTTCCAGTGACACACCGGAGGAATAAGCGCCTCAAACGCTGCCCCTGTTTACACACACACATACAGTACATCCTGCTATCTAAAGTAAGGCAAACAGGTAAGCTCTTACAGGCTCCTTTGCACAGACACACTCTTCTGTTTTTTGGCTATGAAAGAGCTTCTTGTGTGCAGACCCTGTGGACATGCAGAAAAATAAACAGTGGCCTTGAGGAGAAACCATTGTGTCATAGCCTGCTAACTGAGTTCATCACCCCCTCCCTCAGAACAGCGCGGCTCTAATTACTGGTCTGCTGTGTGTCTGTAGAAATGAAAAAAAAAAGAGTTTTTATGTGTAGAAAAATCCCAACAAACAAAATCTAAGGAAAAGAAGGCAGGTTTTGGCTATTTGTAACTACGGTTTTTTATTTCAGGGTTAAAAAAAAAAAAATATAATATATATATATATATATATATATAAATATATATATATATATATAGAGAGAGAGAGAGAGTATAGTATAGTGCAGAAACGCATCATGCAGTATTTTTGAATGTGTTCTCCCTCGGTTTGAGAAAAAGATTCCTGTCCTGGTGAGAATGGAGAAAAAGTACATTTCAAAATACCCACAAAAGGACAGCAAGTACTGATGACGTCAACACACTTTATGAGTTCCTCTCAATGGATTTTCAGCACATGGGAAAAGTTGCATCGCAAAGGGATTTGGGTGATGAAGATCTTCCACGTCTGAAGAACCATAACTGTATCATTATAGTAAATGCGTGGTTTATAGTACATGCTGCAGACATAAAGCCATGGTGCAGATGCAGGAAGTAAACTATGAGGTCATTGTTCTCTAAAAGTATCTCAGTTTGTCAAATCAATGCTTTTATTCCCTTGTCATAGCATTGCATATCTGCCTTGTGTTTCAGTGGCATATGAAGATATGTTGCCTCGGGTAAATAATACTCCAGCATCATCTTCCTATACATTTACTGCTGTAACATAAATAATTTGAATACCAGAAGTAGCTGCAGCTCTGACCTGGCATATATACCGCACATATGTAGCACAGCAAAAACATTTATACAACTGCTTTTCATGTCATCACCCAATAACTCAATCCCCATGACTCAAGCCCATACTACACTATGCAAACGCTTAGTCTGTGCTGAAGAAGATTCACTCACCGCTGGATGCTGGATGTTTGATCTTTAAAAGTTAAAGTGAAACTGATGGCCTGACCTATGTTCTGTATGATGTGGAAAATTATCTCAGGACTCTCAAAGTATAAAAATATTATAGCCAAGAAAATATTTTCAAACATTTTTACATATTTTCTCTTAGGCAAACATGTTACCTAAAAGCAACATATTTAATCTGTACATATTAATTTACATTCATAGAGAAAACACTGCTCAGGGACATGAGGTTTATTAACTAGGTAAACAATGTTTAAAGATTGACAAAACTGGATTTATTTAAAGTTTCTTTTTGCGTTTATTAAATCAACTACTGGCAAATTCATCACTCTAATGAACGGCTCTCAATGCGACACGGGGAGGAAGCTGGATGTTACTCCTAACCTGAGCGTGTCTGTGCTGTGTAGGGAAAAAAAATTGTCCCACGGTTCCGTGGAAAAGGGAAGTCTGAATATGTGAGAGCCCCAGTCAGAAAGGGTGCCAATATTTCCAGAGCTAAAAATCTCTCTGCTCTGGATTCTGTTTCCCTCCATCCTTGAATGTAAGTTTTGTTTATGAAGGCTTCCACATGTACGCGTGCGTTTGTGCGTCTCAGAGGAGCTGCCAGAAGAAAATAAGGAAAATCTTGGAACTAAAAGGGCAACGTTCAGAGCAGGAACACAGGGTGCCTTCACGGCAGAAGCAGGCAACACACTCCTACCTTTATATATTCATTCGGGTCCCATTGGTCAACAAGCGTGCACACACACACACACACCCACCCCCACCCACACACACACACACACACCACCCACACTCTCAATAAATGTAAAACATGTGCATGCCTGAATCTACAAAACCATAAGGCAAAGACAAGAACTGTAACACTTCATCTCTTTATTGCTGTTCCTGCCCCCCCCCAAAAAACCAACCACACACACAGACGCACACACGACTTCTGTCATCCCCAAACCTACAAGCCAGGAGAACAACCACCCCTCCCCGGGTAAACATACACAAAGCTTCAGGATGACAGGAGGTGATTGTGCTGCAGAGCTGCAAGCAATAAGGCTCAATTACGCAATCCTCAGAAACAAATTAGACAAAGGCGCTCCTGATGTCTGTGATTATGGGTGTGGAGAGACTCCAAACAACGAGTCGTTAAAGGAAAACTGGATAAAGGGAAGTTTCTCTTCATTAAATGGTAACCTTTGACCTGCACACATGCTACAATTATAGCCGCAGCTTTCTTTCACTGCTTTCTGACATCTTACGATGGGAATTTGGTTCCTTCATGAGTCATGTTTTTTTTTTTTTTAAGGGAATAGTTCAACATTTAAGAACTGAACCTGAAAGCTAATTGGTTTGATAAAGCTGGTGCAGAATTATTAGTCAAGTGAGTTTTTGGCCAGAGCATCAACCCATGCAGGATGAACTTCAATGCTTGATGGAGTTAAGGATTTTTTTAGGTCCACATTATGTCAAGGTGTGCATAATTATCTGGCAGTTCCTTTTCTTTTGGCAAAATGGGTCATAGAAAGGGATTTTACTGACTCTGAAAAGTTAAAAATTACCAAACGTTTCTCATAGGCCTGCAGCAGTGGGCAGGTTTGTTGGAGTGGAGTCTCCAAAAACCAACAATGTATCCTTGACACATGGTCAATTTTGGGTTGAGAACACAAAACACACCTGGACAAAATAATGGGCACAAATCAATGAGTAATGTTCATCTTCTGCGCTGCCAAAGTCCCTTTTGGATCGCCTGAGTCTTTGGTTTGTGCCTCTGATGATTTGTAAAGCTTAAAGCACAAGCAAACAATATATACAATCTCTGAGAGAAATTTGCTTTTAAATGAAATAACATAAATAAAACTTTACCTTCCTCCTCTTTTTTCATAACAGCATAACTCAAAAGAGGATATAAGGTACAATACAAGGACTTTAAATCCATTCAATTCACAAACGACAATCAATTGATCTTTCTAGGGAATGGTAAAGCTGTGGTAATAATCTGGGAAAGTCAGGCCACAAAGATTAAGAACCAGAGCTTCTTTTCACAAGCAAATATCAGTGAGGCAGATACTCTGAAATGATTTATTTTCTGCTTCATGAGTATTCAAAACAAGTACATATTTTTAGACGACAAGTGAATTGTATTTGACATGGTTGCCATCTCCAGTTTGACTGCTAGACATCAGAAACTGTCACACAACGCGCCTCACTCCAATTCATCACTCGGCCAATCCATTAAACCTCCAGAAGAGCCTCTGAATCCGATCTTTATGAGACTTTTCCCCATCTTGCTGTCCCTGTGGTGCAACACGGTGCGCACACAAATATAAACAGACACCATCGCTTAATTTCACTTCACAACTAAACATTCACAAAGAGACACGTTCATGTGTTCATGGCAGGCTTTCACTGCTGTTCCTGTGTTCATTCAGCAGGAAACACAGCCGTCTCTGTGTGCTGCTAAATGAAAAGCTGTGTGAGCTGCTGCATGGACTTGGCTGGGGTATAAGGGACAGCTAAAGAACAGTGTATTCGCAAAAAAAAATAAAATAAAAAATAAAACTTTTAGACTTTGCTTCCAAGCCGTGGAGGAAGGTAAAATGTTAGTGCAATACCTGGAAGGGGAAAGTACTGTTGATTGAATGTGAAGGCTTTGAAAACTTTGCTCCTAGGAGCAATTGGTCCGGGAAGAGCACATTAATGTGAAGATTAAGTGTTCTCCCATGCTGATGTTAAAGCTCTACGGTAGAAAACACTGCAGCTGAACACAGTCGGTGTATGCTGTTGGTATCAAGTTACTTTAAGTTTAACAGTATACCTGACATGTTGTTGTTGGCAAGACAGAAGAACCTCTGACATACAATTTAAACATCAGCCAAACTCCCCACTAAACCCCAGGCTTTTCTGAAACGAATAAATACACATATAGGCCGGCCTTAACTGTTGGCAGGTGTGATTCTGCAGCAGAGAAACCCAAGCTGCAGACTAAGTCTCTGCAAGCAAACGCCGTACTTATGTTGGATACGTAAATTTTACACAGTTCAGCAAGAATACCGACGGTACACAATAACCAGGACTGTGCTCTTCTGTCTGGAGATCAGACATGAATTTGTGTTTTGAGGAGAAACGCCGCGACACAGACAAGGAACCGTTTTAAATCTGATAAACAGGTCACTGTTGTAGTCCAGTGTAACGCTCTTGATTTTGAGTTTAATAAGCAAAATTTAAACTTATTTACCTTATGGTGGCCCAGAAAGAAGAAAAAAAAAAAAAGAGTTACACGTTTTTATTACCGCTAAACTCAATTACTACAACTCTTGTCGCCTGCAGCTAGTCCAAAACGACAGGTAACAAGAAATGTGAGCATATTTCCCCCATCTTGTCCTTCCTGCAAGGCATGTTTTAGGATTAATTTCAGGATTTAAATTTTAGCTTTTCAATGTTGAAAAAGGCTCCTTCTTCTCTAACAGAGTTTGAGGTCAGAACTCCTGCTGCTTCCGGATCAGAACTTCAGGTGTTGGTATCCTGCAGGTTTTAGACGCACCTCTTCTTCAAAACACCTGATCAGCTGAATGACATGTTACCAGGCCTCTGCAGAGCTAAATGACCCACTTATAAGAAAATTCAGGTAGGAATGCATCTAAAAGTTGGACTTGGAAACTTTTTGAATTAAGAGGTAATTGATGTATTGCATAAATAGCCACCAGAAGATGTTCCTTGTTATTTTTTGGCTGGTGGTGTTTATGAGCACTACACCAGTTAGTTATCTTACAAATAATTTTACTCATATTTCCTCTGAGTAGAGCTAAAGGCAACCAAAGTACCACCAGTGATACCTCTATAAAAGCCAGAGAATATTTAGGAAAGATTTTAATTTGTTATCAATTACCATTAAGTTTAATTATTATTGTTGCAATATCATTTTTTTGTTTTTAAAGAAACAGATGCTACCCTCACACAAATGCACTTTTTCTACATAAAAATGGTTTATGAAGGAATTGGGTTTGAGAACCAGTGCTTCAGACAGAATAAACTGAACAGACAATGTGATCATCTCTCTGCCAGGGATGGACTGGCAGAGAGATATCAAACAGCGCTGGACTTTGACGCGAAAGGTTATCAATGCCTGGCAGAAGTCAAAAAACTTTGATCATGACTCACTACATTATACCAAAAGCATTGATGAAAGTTTATGCTTCCGGTCCTGCATTCGTCTGATGAAGGGATTGCTTATAGTGGGTTTGGTAAATGCACAGCATACTGCACAATACACACTGCATGGTTTTCCTCACAGTATGTGAGCCACTTTCTATCTATGCCATTTAATACGCATATTTAAACACTCACTGTGCTGTTAGGTGTATAAAATCAACTTCTTTGAGCTTTATATTATGCTGTAATATTATTCTCACATCATAAAATACCTGGAGTGTTACTTTGAGTCTTTCATGCATGTTGGAGAAATCCTTGAGTCTCCGTTGGGAGCCATTTGCATAAATGCTTGATCTCACAAATTGCCTCCTTGGAGCTGCAGCCTCCGGCCAACACACTTACTTCTGGGATGCTTCTAATATCATTGGTTAGCGACTTCCACCTGTAAATGTCACACGTTTTTGCTTCTCCTCTTCAAACCCACCATTTCCTTTGCTTTTTTAAAATCGCTATCCATATTTCCTTGGCATGAATGCTACAACACTCTCCTGTCCTGCTACGACTGCTGCTTGTGAAATAGCTGGTGAACCACGCATTGCAAGGGTGGGAAAACACAAACATCACAGTTTAAAACAGATACCTGAGTCTTTATATTCATTTATACAATAAGTTTATGCTGCAGTATTACCAAACATCAAGGAAAAGCATGAAGCGATGGAGTTAAAGCAGGAAAAACGGTTTAATGTTGGGGTGTTTTTAGCTAAACTAAGCATGTGCATTTTCACATAAAACAAGCGGTGGCTGTAAGCATTGATTTTCATGCGACCGTTCTTTACATGAAAACTTTTTTTGTATCTCAAACTTATTCAGCAGCACAATTCATAAAACGTGATGATAACCAATCTGAGCTTTAATGTGCATCTAAAGTCTGTGGTGTAAAGGCTTAATGAGGTGCTCCTCTGTTCATTTATGTTCCTTCTCACACCTTTGAGTAAATGAGGCGGGGTGTGTGTGTGTGTGTGTGTGTGTGTGTGGTAAAAGGCAGGACTTACTGTCTGCTGCTGCGCTGCCATTGGGCAGAGAGCCCAGATCAACAACCATGCCGTCCAGACAGACGTTGAGCTCCCCTCCTGCCACAACCGAGCCTTTGTTCTCCGTCTGCAGAACCAGACTCAGCTGGACGTTCTCCACTAGAGGGGGAGAGGACACCCACACACACACAAACACGCAAACAAGGAGAAAGAATGAGTGATTAAGAATTAGAGAGGGAAATCGGGGGAGGACAAGTGTAACTGGACATCCTTCCTTAAGAACGTCCACTCAGGGGTTTAGACATCGTCTTCACTCATCATGCGTGAATGTAACCTACATATGGAGTAAAATCAATTAATTCATTGTGTTTGTTATTTAAAAACAAGACAGTTAAGGTAAGGGCAGAGGCATGATTACATTATAATGCCTCCACTCCTCTTTGGGTTCTGTGGCTGGATTTACACATTGTTAGCTACGCACTGAGAAGGTGTAGCTCACCTCGACACTCCATCTGTGTCAAGGTGAGCTACATTTATTAGCCAAAAAAAAAAATTTTAATCACATCACCTGGACCTAATTAAGCAAACAAGCGAGAGCCCACCTTTGTTGGAGCGCTGCGCTTCAGCCGGGGTCGAGTTATACGACCCCAGCTGAAAGAGTGAGGAGCTGCTCCAACACCAGGGTCGGGACATTCGGCCTGTTATTGCACAAATTACTTTTTTATGAGGGTCTGTGTCAAACAACTAAACAGAAAAAGGAGATTTCTTAAGCTAGATGGTTTAAGGCCGAAACATTAAGTCTGGTATGAAAAGCTTTGGTCAAACGTCACTGAATTATTCAGTGAAGTCAATTAGTGGCTGAACTCATAGCAAAGTTTCACAGTGAAACTTCAGCTCCTGCCACACTGTTTCTTATCTTTCCACTCTAAGTTGGACATAATAATTGTCCAACTCTCTTTGGCTGAGAAATCAATGTTCTGCTCACAGTCTATAAGTGACTTTGCCCTACAGCTGCTTCACTTCTGCTCCACACTGTGGCCACTGCAGACCAGGCATCCTTCACAGCAGCTGCAGTCTGAGATGCTCTGACCCAGTGGTTCAGCCACAGAACCTTGTACTTGTCACACTGACTAAAATCCTTATGTTTGCCTATTTTTACTGTTTCCACAGCATCAAATTTAGGAGTAAAATGTTCACGTGGTCTTAGGGATTGTATTGGTAAATATTAGTCAGTAATTGCTACAAAGAGAAAAGAAACGACATCTGTGTAAAAGCAAATTATAGACAGTTGAGAGGAAGAAACAGGGACAACCTCAGCCTAGAGCAAAACAAATGATCTAAAAAGCTTACAGAGTTAACAAGTTTTTGATCAAGTGAAAATGTTCAAACTATCCAAGAGTTGCATAATGTACTTGTGCAGAATAATTATTTTTAACCCCAAGCCTGAGTGCATTTTCTTACTTTTGCCATCATGTGTGCGCAGAGTGTCCAGGAGGTCTATGGTAGCGCTGCCCAGTAGCTCCTTCCTCAAGGTGTGGCAGCTCCACAGCTTCAGATCCAGATGACTCTGAGGCGTCACATTGCTGCAGCACACAGGGCAACAATCCAGGCTGCATGAGAGTGCTCTTGCTTGGCCAGTTTATCATATGTGCAGCTCTATTTCTTTGACTTTTAAAATGATATTAAACATCAGTTTTATTTATAAAGCACTTTAGACACAGCTAGTAATTGCGCCAAAGTGCTGTGTGGTATTCATAAAACCACATGTGAAAAAATGCATTAGAATAAATTAAATAGACAGGGCAGATTACAATATCAGACCTTACATAAAAAAATCTAAATTTGTTTTAAGGAGTGATTTGAAACATTCCAGGCTATAGGCAGATCTAATATTGAAGAGTAACCTTTTATTATTTGATCGAAGTGTTCTGGAAATGGAGCATTAGAGAAGAATATCCTGGAGATAAGCCGGTGTTCAGCCATTCTTAACTTTAAAAACCAATACAAGAATTTTAAAATCAATTCGATATGAAACCAGCAGCCAATACTGGGTTCATCTGCTCACGTTTCTGGGTTCCAGTTAAGAGTTGAGTTGGGGGTTTGAGCAATTTGGAGACGTAGTAATCTAAGTACGTAAGATAAGTTTCTCAAAGTCTTTAATACAGACGCTACATTTTACCTTTGCCAAAAGGTTCAAATGAAAAATGCTTGATTTCACATCAGAAATCCAATTTTCCAACAACCGTTAAAATTACACCAAGACTCCTAACAGAGGAAGATAAAAAAAGGGCAAAGGAACCAAAAAATGATCAGGTTTCCTGATCAAAGTTTTCCACAACTACGAACTCCTCATTTAAGTAGGGGGAAGTTTCTTCCTGCACTGAGATTATTTCAAAACTCAGATGAGCCGTGTGCATCTGTGCGAGTTGCTCTTACAGGGTGAGGTCTTCGTTCCACTGCAGCTCAAGGTGCCCGGTGCGTTTGCCTGTTTTTTTGGTTTCACTGGTCAGGCCGTCGGCGGTCACCTCGACGAAGGAGCTGAGCCGAGAGTGGCGGTTCGGCAGCTTCGGGGACTGGGGTTTTGCAGACACCACTGTGTACAGACAGACACACGTAGATGAACATAGATGAGAAAGTCACAATGAAAAGCTTGTTTTGATGAAACAAAACCAGAGCTACATTTTTTTTGCTAATTCTATGTTCTGTCAACAAAATATCAGAAAAATAAAAAACGTCCAACAACTTAATAAAAGCATAGGTTTAAGTTTTACTTTAAAATGACTGATTTTTTTCTGTAACGTCACAAATTAAAATTATTTTAAAGATGATCAGAAGCTACCCTTTGATACTCCATTTAAAAAAAAAATTTGTTCTCATAATGTAAAAGAATACAATATTTAATCATAATAAATAAATTAATCGCATGATCAACCAAAGGAAACTCAATCATTTTCATTTGTTTGATTTATCGTTTTTCTTTCTGTTTTTACCAAAAACTGTATGATAAAATTATTCAGTCTGGTGTTTTGGTCTCAACTTCATCGTCTGGGAAAGTTTGTTATTGTGACAGGCCTGTACAATACCATAAATTAAGCTAAATTCTGATCCAGAATTTAGGTATTTGTTAAAAAAAATAACACAAATTTAAAAAAATAATCTTATTACCATGTACAGTCCGAGTCTGTATTGCTTTCCCTTATAATTCAGTGACTCCTCTTTGAATATTTTAAATTCTGACTTTATTTAGTTTACAGAAAGCTAGAGCTCTTTTCTTTGCCGCAAGTATCCCAGTTTTCTTCCAACAAATTTGCTTTCCTCTACAATGTGCAATTCAAGATAGAAACCACAATCTAAGAGTTTCTTTCCTGAAGAAAAGGCAAATAAATAACATTCAATAAAATGCATACATATTAAAATTGATCAAATCTATCAAACACAGGTACAACCTTAAAAAAAAAAAACATACATTTTGATTAAACAGAAGATTCAGATGCAGGAATCACAGAAATAGAGGGTTTCTTTTATACCCAATAAGTAGCTTAATTCAACTATGTTTAACAATAAAGCTCCACTTTGGTGCTTAATTTTTGTTTCAGTAATGTACTTGACTGCAGCTCTATGATCAACAATAACTACTGGTAGTAAAATCTCTATGCATTTGTCAGTTTATAAAAGCAAAATAAATATTTCAGCTGAGAATCTCACAGTTAATAAAGGAATGTGTTAAAAGTCTTTTTCATGCTATTAATACAAAGTCCTTTAAATATGAATTAAAGTATGTAATTATTAAATAATATTTATCTATATTTGAACCGCCTGCAGCAATTTGTCATGAATTTTGTGTCTCAGCTTGCTCAGGATGCAAATTACCTTTTTTTCTGTCAATGTTGCAGCGATACACCAGAACACAAACACTGCCCTCTAGTGGGATAAAAGAAAACATGCAGTATCACTTGAATCCTGGTCCTCTGGGTCTACTATCCTGAATGTTTTTGGAGGTTTTGAAATCGTTTACATGTTCTGAAAATCTTATCAGAGCTTCTTGCATTTTGAAAACGCTGAAGAGTTCATCGTGACAAAACGGACAAAGACAAGTGTATAAATATATTGCAGACGAGACATGAGGAGATCTAATCTGGCCGAGACATGTTGATGATGTCTGTGCTCCAGAACATCTGGCAAAACAAATGTGACTCATTGCAACTAGGAGGAAATGATAGAAAGATGGCACAAGGCCAGCTCAAGAGCATTCAATGATAAGGGGAAGCACAGAACGGCCTTTTTATGAGGCGGTGAGTCAGAGCTGACATTAAAAAAAAAAAAAATACACCACTGGTCAAGTCAAGCTTCACTGGGTGCACAGTTATAAGAAAAGTTATATTTTATCATTAGAGCCATCAGTCGATCCAAAATGCTAATAAACTTCAAACAATAATACAATAATTTCAAAATGCGAAAAGAGAATATTATTGTGCACGATTATTGACCAACAATTGAATGCCAATCAGTTTTACATGTAAAAAGTATATTGACTTTTGTTTTATATGCTCACAGTAAACAGGCAAAGCATTTTGTACTTTAGTTTTGAACTTTCTGTTTTTACATCTATATTTACTCTGTAAAAAAAACTGTAATGTACTTATAAACACAAATTTATCTTTGCTTTCGCTACCATTATTATTAGGGTTGCACCAATTGCAGTTTTCTGGCCAATCACCGATTACAGATCTTTAAAAAGCCTGACCTGCTGACTCCAATTTTGGCTGATAACCAAGTTTTTTGTTTAAATGTACCAAGAAAGTCATTGAGTTGGTAACAGTGGGGTGGCCATTGTTTTCTGGAAATAAGCAGACATGAGCTGGTGGGCCTGTCCATCAGTCAAGTCTCTCTCGTGGGAGAGCAGAAGAGGACAGTGAATGCTTCTGAGACTTTTGCTGAGGTCAGTGGATAAGATTGGCTTCACATGTAAATATCATCCAATCACCAATCTCCCAAAATTGAGAAAATTTGTGTTGCTAAGACTTCTGGCTGATGAATCGGTGCACCCCTAATTATTATGCACATTTTCATAAACACTAAAGGAGCAGATTAAATTAGTTTAATTTCTAAAAAGCTCCAATTCCACTTTGAGTGTGCTTAAATTCACAAACTCAGGAACTCGATGTGATAATCCATCTGATAAGCAGCTGTCTATTTTACCAGCATGTGGTACCAGTTGCTAACACAACTATAAAGTAGCAGTTTCATGCTCAGATGTGTCCGGTGACCCAACACGGTGCTTTTCAAGCAATGTTCAGCACACCTACCTTAAAATAAGACCTCAGATTGTTTCTGCATCTGTTTCTGCCACTTAAGTTTTATTAGAAGCTTGTAAAACCGCAGCCCTGGGTGAGCTGCACCTTCTCTCCCAAAACGCGACCCCACTCACTCACACTGAACAATTTGACAGGTGGAAAAAGACAGAACACAAAATTTCCTGGCAAACAGAATTCACCAAAGCAGAATATGTGCCATCTGCAATTATTGGTACATCTGGCAACAATGCTCAAATAACTTAAAAAACATCAATGACTGTGAAAAGCAAGGGACCTAAAGATGAAATCCCACAGGTCTAATTTTCTTAGTGTCTCTTCAAGTGGGAAAGAAAGGAGAACAAGCCATTTAAATAAGGCGGATGTGGGCTGATCCCCACAAGTCGGGAAATTACTATGGAAACAGCTACTTACCTAATCTTGCAGCAAGAGTGAAAATAAAGTTTAAAACTACTGGAACTGTGGCAAATTTGGACAATATGTATTTTGCCAAAAAAACGGTGAGGAAGACAATGAGGAAGAAGGGGAAAAAAACTCCATTAGCTGCAGGAGTTAGTGGCATTTTGTGGTTGCCAGGTATCTATAGCAATTCATGTTAAATCCGTTGGGCACATCTTTACTAGTGGGGGTCAATTTATAATGGAGGGCAATGTTGGAGTGCAGTTTTTTTTAATGGTGCACCAGGTCCACCAAGTGAACGAGGAGATAGCATGGATATTCACATAGTACGGTAATATAGTTTCACCTATTATGCCACAGATGCTGAGCTGACTGGGTGGCTGAACAGAGAAATTATTGCCCTGCAGCAGTGAAGGTGAAACTTTATAAAGCAGCATGATAACCTCTACAACCGTTTCTGCCCTCAGCTGAACCTCAGCTGTATTTAATGTTGTGTGCTTTTTGCATCAGTCAATCAGCAAGATTTGATTTGAATCATTTTCCCTTGATCATTAGGTCAGATACTGAAAGTCACACATTTGTTGCCATTGAATATGAAAAACACCTCCAGCATGTTCATTAATCACTGCTATGTACATATAGCGATACAGACCCGTGTAATGTTATGTTTGACTGATACATCATCTGGATGTCATTCGTCATTGTAGTTTGTGTGGCATAAAATTATAAAATATACTGAAAAAACACTGTGCAAACAATTCAAAACAGAACACTTTACATGCTAATCAGTTCTTTACCTTTCAGTATCAACTGAGACTTCTCGGGGGTCTGGGCACTGCCAGGTCGCGTCACGCTGGCAGCCGCCATGACATCACAGCTCTGTAACACAACCACAAAAACCCCAGAACATTAAACAATATGCCTCCCAATCGCTTTTAAACCAGAGGTGCTTGATGTGAGGACTTTATCCCCATCTGGGTAGGGGAGAGTTACTATATAATTGCTAAACAGCCTCTGAGACACATTAGTCAATGAGATTACAGTCAATGCTGTAATCTGAACAGATTGCTGCGATTTTTCTCTCTGACAACCAACACAAACCTGCATCAAGTCTGCAGAGAGGTTCTGTCCACACAGGCTCACGTAAACTTTTATTTCTTTTTTTATTGCTTCCAGTTTTCTAAGAAGCAATAAATAAGGAAGTAGACTTAGTGGAACAACATGAACTGCAATGACAATAATGGATGTGAAAAACTCACTCCTCTCTTCCTTCTCCATCATTTTGTCTCAAACATCCTGTTTTTCACTTCAGCATCTTGGCCAATAAAGTTTTAATTCAACTTGGTTTAATTACATACTGCCAGGCACAACAAATTTCATCTTAAGGTACAAAAACAAATTCATCTTATTTCTATACTGAAATAGTCAAATTAAGAGACAGAATTAAATTGAATTAAATATTCAAATTAAATCCCAATTATTAATATAATGAAGTTTAATCTAACATGTCAACTGGTTAAAAAAAAAAAGTATCAGAGGAAAAGCTGCTGACTGAATCCAATCAACAACTTCACCGCAATCTTTCAAACTGAACAAGCATGTGGCGACAGTGGACAGATGGCTGCACTGAGACATTGACTTTTCAGCAGTCTCTCATATTGAGCATCAGGAACATTAGGGACCTGTGCAGGTATGAAGATCCATCTAATATTAAAATGAAACCAAAACAATCTACTTAAAAAAACAAACATTTTTTTTCAATGATAGATATTTTTTTTAATAAACATTAATTAATAATCTCATTAACAGCTACAATATGCAAGGCTTATTTTTTTAACTGAGACATTTGCTGCCTATCATGAAGTTCAATTCGTATGAGTCCATTGCCTGTTTAATATTATGATGTCCACAGATATCACAACAGAAAACCAATTCATCTTTTTTTTTTTTACCTGCGTGGTCAATGTCACAGCAGAAGTTTGGTCCTCATCAGCTTCACCTTGAGCAAAGTCACAGATGGGCTCTGCAGCATTTAACTATAGGGAAACTGCAATGCACAACAGCATGACTGCAATCAGCTAAGATGCTGTCCTTTCCACAAACCCTTTTTTCAATGTAAGGTTTGTCACTCTGCCGGTTACATTGCTGTTCACTAACCCAGAGCTTGTTTAAATTTGGTTTTCTCTATAAAATGTATAAACTGTCTTCTTAAAATTGCATTAACATCTTCTTTTCATCAACTTCAATCCCAAACCAACTATAAAGCATTTGTTTTAGTACTTGATACGCCACTTAACTCCACCAATGAAAACTGAGGACGTACAGTTTTTTTTTTTAAATTAAAAAGAACATTAATTTATCAAAGAATGAGATGTTTCTTTTTGGAAGTTATTAAGACATAGCTTCTTCCTATACTGCAAAAACACAAAACTGTATACAAACTAGAAGCTTAATTACTTAATAATGATGAAAAAATTGTAATTGCACTTAGGCCTGTCACGATAACAATAAATTGTCCCAGAACTTATTGCGATAAACAATAATATTGTTGTTTTGATACCATTTTCAAGTAATAAAATAGTAATAATGGCACAATAACGCAAGAGCACATTATTAAGAATCAATAAACTTTAAATTCTAAAAGACTGGGACTGGAAGACATTTTAAATATCCAAACTAAATAAAGAAAACAACAGAAACAACAAATAAAATGAATTATGAAGTCTGTAATCAAAATTGTCTTTCAAAAAAGGGATAGTTGAGACCAAAACACCATACTGATGACTTCTATCATTCAGTTTTTGGTAAAAAGAGAAAGAAAAGAGAAAAACAATAAATCAAGTAAATCATGAAATTAATTGATTTATTATGACAGGCCTAGCACTGGCAGATTATTTCACTTATACCATGGAAAAAAATTCTTGCTATAAGTGAAATAATCTGCCAAAGGAACCTGCACTTTTTCCATCAATATTAAGTAACTACTTAAAATAAGCTGCTATATCTTCTATCCATCCATCCATTTTCCTACACCCTTGTCCCTTACTGGGGTCGGGAGGGTTGCTGGTGCCTATCTCCAGCTGTCATTTCGGGCGAAAGGCAGAGTCACCCTGGACAGGTCGCCAGTCTGTCGCAGGGCAACAAAGAGACACACAGGACAAACAAACAAGCACACACACTCTCACACCTAGGGACAATTTAGAGAGACCAATTAACCTGACAGTCATGTTTTTGGACTGTGGGAGGAAGCCGGAGTACCCGGAGAGAACCCACGCATGCACAGGGAGAACATGCAAACTCCATGCAGAAAGACCGGGGCCGGGAATCGAACCCAGAACCTTCTTGCTGCAAGGCAACAGCTCTACCAGCTGCGCCACTGGGCAGCCCTGCTATATCTTGTAAGTTCATTTTGTCTTCATAATTTTGTCTTAAGATATTTGTACTCGAAATTAGACCAAAACACTTGGTAAGATTTTGTTGTTTTTCAGTGTTATTGCTCAGACAAAAAACAAAAAAGACATTGTAAGCAATAAAGTAAGGAGGAGCGGCTCCAGACCTCTCCATAACTGATATATCGCTCTGCACAACACGTCCAATCATAACCATTATTACTATATCAGTTTGTGCAACATTACGGTTACAACGGACTCCAATACAGTCAAAATTAATTTAGCACATGTATTAGTAACGTAGCACATGTATGTTCTCTTATTATTCAGGGCTAAAGAAATATTTGCCATTACATCAAGATGAACCCTGTTGCAATCTGGAGCTCATTGCTACTATTTTATCCCGGCTTTTGCAATCACTAAACCAAAGAGCATGTTTTTCATTGGTTTCTCACGGTAAGTACCCAGAAATACTAAAGAATAAGAACAAAGTTAATGATGTGAAAGTGGTTCCATTCTGCTGATTATATTGCATCTACACTGACATTTGCCTCCAACTCTTTGCAGCTGCAGACCTAATCACGTTCATGGTATTTGGGTTGTTTTCAGCTGCATTCATTCTGTATTGAGAACTGTGAAGGCCTTGGCAAGAGAGCCTGACATGACTTGATCCAGAAGTCAATTACTTACTTATACAAGCATCTTAGAAATCATGAGATATTGGCAGCTTGTTTATAGAAAACAAAATCAGAAATTGGCCAATCTTTCACTACACCAGCCCTGAATTTGTAATTGAGAAGTTGAAAATTAAGAGTTTAAAAAAAACTGTGAATGTATCATAACTAACATTAATCTGTGTGTAAACTGGTCCTGACTGAGTGACTCAGGTTTTTCGTCATCATAATTAAGGAAGTGTTGAGAGAAGGACTTCAGCAGATAAAGAGAAGTTGAAAACATTACAGCAAAGTTGCCTCGCTTCATTTATTGTATTTTATTTTATTAAAAAAAAAAAAAAAAAAAAAAAAAAAAAAGACCACTTCTGTCATGGAAGATACCAGCACAACAGGAAATGCTGGCTGTGCTGGAAAATCTCAACTTTAAGGTCAAAGTTCACAAACTCGACGGGTCATACGGGTCTTTGTAATGCTACAGGCAAAAAGACAGTTTAAAAGTGAACTCCTCCTTAGGATCAACTCAATTTGGTGTCAGCCAGTCTCAGCTTAACATTATTGATCAGTGCATCTGTAATTTACACACAACTACCTTATTTTATGTTTTTTTCTGTTTGAATTTTTACGTCTGTTATAAGGGAGTCTGAGTCACAGACTCAATTTTTCTTCCTATTTTCTGACATAATTCAATTGAAATCCACAAGTTAACAAACTTATTATTTTGTACCATCAAACTGTATTGCCAAAGTCAAAACACAATGCGTCTTTTCCCTTGGAAGCAAACTTTTAAGAGGTGAATTTTGTAGAAAAATAAGCAAGTACTAAATGCTGCATCAAGGTGACTAATGCTGCCATCCCAGCCTGGGACCACAGCAAACTATGAGACATAGCTGGAATACTTTTGGTAATAGTCAAAGCAGACAACTGCGTGTTTAACCAACAATAAACAAAAAAAAATACAAACTAAGGTCACCGGCAAAGCCGCAGATGATCCGATGGGATTTATCACAACAAAAGAGGACAACATTACCTCCTATCCACTTTGCAAACCAAGCTGGCCGGCTGAGCAGAATGGGGATATTACCTGGACTGTTTGGAACCGATTTTAATTTCATTTAAACTGGCAATCGTGTGTTGTTGAGAAACGGGCTTATGCTCAACCTAATAAACATCCATGGCAGCTGCGCACAAAACACAAACACGGAAGACGATTGAGGTTCGCACCCCATAGTCAAGAGATAATTGGGAAACAGCTAAACTTCCGGCACATACTTTAAAAAATAAGACGCAAGGGGAATACTTATCAATAAACCAAACGGGATTAGACTACTTTTCAGTACGTGCACCATTCTCTTTCCTACCTTTGTAGTTTGGGGCGTTTCGTATCAGACAACAGAATATAACTGATGAACCGTACACCATGGTTTTGCATGCATTTTTATGCTTTCTTATTCTTGACATAATGTATACTGTGATAAATTTTGATTATGTGACTCAGTAATGTTACCTACCAGGAGCTAATTGTTCAGGTTTCCTTTGGTCTTATCAGGCACAACCAAAATAATCAGTTAGATATTGGAAACAGTCAACTACGTTAACCAGGGTTTATCAGTGGGAGTGCAGAGCAATACACAATTTTCAGATAATATAAGGCAGTCAATACAAATTAAATGTGAGATTTTATCTTTTCACTGTGAACTGTATCTCCAATGTCATTTCAAGGGGGAAAAGACATGGTTAAAGTACATGAGTATAAAATGTATTGGTTACATTGACACAGCTGAAGAAAAAAAAAGCTAGATGGGCGTTAAATAATATATTTTTTAGCGTTTAACAAAATTGTCTTTTTGTGAGCACATAGCTTTTAGTTTGGATTTCTTTAGCGTTTTAAAAAAAAAAATACCACACATTACAGGTGTGGAAGTACCACCTTAACTTTGAAGGGTGCGCTTCCTTACATCCGGTCCGACGCGCTTACATTTAGCAAGCTTGATGCTAAGGAGGCTAACTGTTAGCCAGCCAGCTTCGTAGGGGGATTTCACAAAAGGACACACCGGCAAATGTCGTTTTAACCACCAGGGAGCAGGCGGAGCCGTGCTTATAGTAGCGTCTTATATGTCAGTAGGTGACAGGTGAATTGACATGCCGGAAATTGAAGCGAAGCAGTGATAATTTACGTACCTTGTTCAGCTGTGCTCTGCCGTTGTCGTTACTGAACTTTCATTTCCGCCTGTGACAAAACCACGTGACGAACGCAACGTCGTTGTGATTGCACAAAGACTTGTGGGTCTTATTAGTAATAATAAACATCAATTAGCATATCAAATGCATTTCCATATGAATTAGCTGATGTGAGTGCGCCGTATTGGTGTAATTAACTTGTCAGGTAGGTGAGAAATAAATAACCAGCATGGATCCTCAGGGGCGCTGCTGGGCAGACAAATGTAGAGGGGCAGCACCCCTCCCCTCTGCCACCTATTTGTAATGATGTTAAAGGTGACAATGTAAAGGTAGATACGTCAGGGATATTTATCGTTAGTATGAACTAACTTACATGCATCATACAAATATGGTACAAATAAAGTAAGTGCTATTCCCTTAATCTCTACCGCAGTATTTGAACATGTCACCAGACTGGATAAAATGTAACACTGCCCTCAGGTGGTGCCTGGATTATTTGATCCATTTAAGGTAAGACAGCAAAAAAATAAATAAAAACAACAACACTGTACTCGAAAATCTAAGTATTACTCTTTAATCTGAAAACATCCACACTATTATTAACTTTATATAATTTCTATTTGTTTCAAGGGCCATCATGAATCTTCAACTCCGTCCATCATTCCATCCATTTTTTATACTCCCCTTTTCCCTTAGTGGGGTCTGGAGGTGCTGGTGCCTATCCCCAGCCAACGTTCCGGGTGAGAGGCAGGGTCACCCTGGACAAGTCGTCAGTCTGTTGCGGGAATCTTAAACTCACTATCACTAAAATTTACACTCACCAGATTGGAATGTCTGGAACAAATTTGCTAATATTTTTGGATGCTGCAGAAGTTCATATATGAGGATGACTCATCACTGATATCCAAACCATTCGTATCCTTTTTGTTAAGTCAGACCTCCAGCTCCCTCGTGTAATAAAAGCTTGTTTTTTTATCTTTTTAACATTCCAATCGTGTGACCAGCCATTCATTACATCGAATGACGCAACAAGTCTGTACCATAGCTAAAATTGTGCTAATCTACTTGGATTAAAATAACAAAAACAAAACAAAAAATCAACAAAGTCTTGTTTTCTTAGCTTATGTTTATATCTCTGCAAAATGGCACTCACTTCCCTTTAGGCCCCAGCCCACCACATACACTGACAAGTGATGGCACATTCCAAATGAGGGGGAAATCTTGTACCACGCACACAAGGATGATTTACTGCAATAAGACCATCCTCCTGTCTCTGATTGGTTGTTTCTGATTGGTTTTTAGAACTGGACGAAAGCAGAGGAGCTTGATTATTTCATAGATTATCTGTCTCATACTATACTGTCACAACATACTGATAGCATAAATATGTAAAAAATAAAATTCTTTAATAAGAGTTATGTATTGCAGCTTTAAGAGAAAGATGGTGCTGCATTAATACAAAGCATTAGTTTGACAATAAAAGCAAATAAAATAAAAAACTAATTTATTTTAAAAAAAGCTTGCATCAATACAAATAAACTCTTGAGAAACTGAGCATGTGTCACTGCCTTTCATCATTTTTAAGCCAACAGTTTCTGCTGCAATACAACTCCCCTCTGTTGAGTGAGAAAAATGAACAAAAATTAATTTATTACAGATAATATTCAATTACTATTCAGTCAACAGAGATGAGGAAGTTGCATCTGAAAAGAGATCCTGAGGTTGAGCCTTTGGCAACAACAAAGGTGTCTTCAGTTAATGGTGAGGACGTCACTCTGGATCTCATGGCTCAGCTGGGTCTGGAGGTCGCTGAGCTTCTTCTTCAGAACCGCCAACGCCGACATGACGATGGTCTCCGGCCTGAGCGAACCGCAGGACTCCACGTTGAAATAAAATCTGGGGAGAGTCAAATCTCACATGAGCTGTGTTCAACGTTTTTGTCAAGCTGCAGGGACAATTAAACAAGAAGAGAAACTACAAAAAGTTAATAAAAATTCAAATCAACCTTTTTTTTTGTTACTTCAGTTTTGTCAGGACAAGAAAGCTAACCAATTATTTTAAGAAACTGGCCGAAGGAGACCAAAAGCTTTGGACTTAAGCCACACTTTCATTTGTATATTGCTTTTTCAACTCCGAAGCACTTTACTCTAGGATCAGTCATTCATCCATTAGTACACACAGTCACGCACTGATGGTGGTAAGCTTTCCTAAGAAAGCTTAGCACCTTTAAGAATTCCTTATTCCTAAAGGAATAAGGAATTCAAACCTGGCTTTCTTGCAATGTTTAACAAGAAAGATTATTTTTTTCTATTATTTAGCAAATAGACATAATTTAGGTGTCCTAATTATTACTGGACTATTAAATCTAGTTCACTGAGACAAAAAAGAGAGTGAGGAAAAATAAGGTTAACTATGTTTTTATACAGTTTATAAAAAAAGTTTCATTTCAACTAAATTTGCCTTAGTTGAAGGCAAATTCAACTCAGGTTAAATAGTTAAGTTAAATGTTAATATAATTTAACTTTATGATATTAACATGAAGTAAAATATCAAAATATTTAACTTCATGATTTTCCAAACTTACCAACATAGAAAAATTGTCATGTCCACTAAACATGCATGATATGTTCTCATGACATGAACAAGTAAGAACCAAACTATTGGCATGTAATTATAGAAACAGTAAATTTTTACTGAAGATATATCAATTACTTAAACTTTATGCAAATAATTTATCAGTTTGCTCACCTTTCTGGCTTTCCATTGGGGTCATAGGGCGCCTGAACTTCATCTTCCTCAATCTCTGAGTATTCACTCTTTGGCCTGAGAAAAATCACACCATTCCATCGCTGATTAAATGATCAACTCTTGTACGTCACACTGAAGTTTACTGAAATGAATACCTACCATTCCTCAGGTCGTGGATAGACCGTGTGCCTCAGTGCGTTGTCCGGGTCATACTCGAAGGAGACCCCCGCCGTCGGGTTCCACTTGGCGTGCTCTTTACCGAAGCCCTTTTTGGCGTATGCTCTCAACCGAAGCTCCTGACCTTTACGGAGCTTCACCAGCAAGATGTCTGACACGGACAAAGCAACGAGATTATTAAAAGATAGCAGCAGAAAAGGCTAAAACAGGTTGGCGAGACGAGATCTGAGGTACCATCCTGCTCGACGTAGTCGTTCGGGTCATTGTCTCTGCTTCTGGAAGTGACCTGGAAAAACAAACAACTTCAGATTGCTTCCATGGTCCACATCATGCGTACAGGTGTGAAAACATCCTAAAAGACTCACAGGGATCACTCTGGGGTTGTTGGAGAGCAGATCGCGTGAGGTGACGTGACGTGTTTGGTCCTCGGTGCAGCGGACGTCCAAGGTCAGTTCCACTGAGCATTCGGGACAGAAGTCGTCACAGGTGCAATCCTGCAGGAGGAGCAAATAGAAACAATAAATCAGTACTCTTCCTACTTTGAACTGGTTTCTTGTCAGTTTTGCCACAGTTTATATTTATTATTAACAGAATCTCTGGTATTCATACAACAAAAGAAATTAAATTAAGTTCTGCAGGCAAAGAATATTTTTTCTTTGTTGTTTTGAATTTATAGACTGAAGCTGCAAAAGAAACATGATTAAAGTCAGATTTGCATGTGTGTGCTGGGTGGCTCAGCTGGTGCAGAAGCTGCGGTCTTCGATGAGGTTGTCCTGGGTTTGATGCCCAGTCTCATTGGCTATACGTCCCCAACCCATTCCCTGCCCATTTACTGTTCAATAAAGGCAGCTGGAGCCTTAAAACAAGCCTTTTAAAAAGCAGGACCATCAGGATAAAAGCAGAATTACTTTAAGTTACCTTTCTGCAATTATTTTCAGTAACGACTAGCAACATGTTTAAAATCTTTGGTTCCCAGTATTAAAGAAAACTTTATTACTGATGTATAACCATAAATGTTGGAATAAATTTGGGAAGTTGTCTGACATATGCCATTTCTAACATCTGTAGAAACGGCATACAACTAAGTCTTTGTTTAAATACTTAGTTGAGTATGTGTCCCAACAGGTAAAGTTTTACCAATAGTCACCTTTCACACAAATGCTTTTATCACACCGGGTTAATTTTAGGAGTTAATCCAGCCAACCCTGCTTACCTGGTATGCATCTGGGAAGAACAGATGTCTAGCTATAAACCTTTAGCTGTTGCTGCTTCAGGATTGTGGAAAATTTAGACTCAATTACTTGGAAAGTAAAATCTTAAAACATATCTAGTCAAAATGGCTTTTAATACGTAGCAGCCCTGTGATGCTCTGACACTTGCAAACACCTTGTTATGTGCAGATTGTGTTTTGATTTACTTTCTTTTGGTGTGTGTTTTTCATTATTTGTTTTATTTTTTTTTCTGTAAAGCACCATGGTTGCCCTTTTAGATGTTGTGAAAGCTATATAAATGTGAACTGATTTATTCAGTACACAGTCAACAAAACCTTCTTCCAGATCATAGGCTGTTTGTTGTTTTTTTGTCCAAACAGCTTTAAGCAACATCTATTTTTGTTTATGGGCTGCAAAAGTCCACTCACCCTTGAATACTGCATCTTATCCACTATGTCGTCGCTGGTGAGGGGAATGAGACCTGGTGACACATGAAAGCGAGCAGATCAGTGACCGTAAATTGCCTACTGCGCTGCAACCAACAGGACAGATACACACCGACTCTGTGTGCGATGAACTCATCGTGCAGCACTGATGAATTAGCATCGATTTGGATCCAGTCGATGGCTGGAAAAAAAAATACAGTGAGTTAAAGTGATTTTGTAGCTACAACATAAGTTGAAAAAACCCACTCAGGCTTTCGTTTTGTTTACTCTACTAAACAAAGAGTTTAAAGGCTTGCAATAGTTCCTATCGAAAGCGTAATTTCACACAATAAAGCAGAACTTTAGCATCTGAAATCATGATGTTTAGATTAAAACGTCGTAACAAAACAAAATAACTAAAGGGTAAAATGGACCAAAAATATTGTTACACACCTATTGTGGGAACTTCTGACATGAAGACACGACGGAGAGAGTTTGCAACCCTGAAAGCAAGAAAAAAGAGGTGTAAGATGTGATGCAACACTATATACGTTTTTGTAAGCTTGATTTCTATTTTCTGTGGCATTTATCTTCTTGTTCGGTCTCGTAACTCGTGCTTCTATATGCAAACAAGGACAATGGGCGCCCTTTCCCAAAGCAACTATAGGAAAGGGGAAAAATAAATACTCACGCCAAATCCGTGTTTTCGATGACGAATTTGACATTTTCGTCCGTCAATTCTGTTATTTTAACCGTCGGCTGGTTAGCATACGGCATCCTTAAAGATTATTCTGTTTAAAAATGACAAGCGCTGAACCACCTCGGGTTTTAGGCCTCCCGGAAATGACTGCTGAGCTGATTGGCTCAACGGAGGAGGCGGGACTTCAGGGGGCATTAGTGGATTTTCAAAATAAAACCCCGTCGGTCCGTAATCTTAATCCATAATTACCAGCATTTGTTATGAAATTTATATTTGAAACAGTTGATTATCATTTTGATCCTGAGTTAGGTTAGGTTGCAGTCCCCCAGCTGTTGTAAGTCATTTATTGAGGTTAAAACTCTAT
Source organism: Phalloptychus januarius (assembly GCA_902982915.1). Classification (NCBI taxonomy): domain Eukaryota; kingdom Metazoa; phylum Chordata; class Actinopteri; order Cyprinodontiformes; family Poeciliidae; genus Phalloptychus; species Phalloptychus januarius. The sequence goes on along the minus strand of CADWAE010000471.1, from coordinate 12,618,284 downwards.
AACAAAACAAACAAACAAAAAAAACCTAATTTTCTTCTTAGCCTGAAAAACTATTAGGCTCTTATATCAAAGAGATGATTTCCCCAGCTTTTCTTAATCTAAGAAGTAAATATTTTGCATTACTGAACTGGCAAATTTAAAAAATATGTTTATTTACATTAAAAAAATCATAGTTACAACCCTAATTTGGACTCTAAGCTGCATGGTTATATTGTTCAACTTGCATTTGAGAAAAAACTAAACCAAAGAGAAATTGCCTTTTTTTCTTATACAGAATGAATGATTTCTTTTCTACACATGTGACAAAGATCACAACAGACATATGTTGAATATATACTACTTTATTTGGCTTACAACTCCACAACCAAATTGAATCTGTTCTTGTACTTCTATACAACAGAAAAAAATGGATTTGAGTAAAACATAAGAAAGCCATTCATACTGAAATTGTACTGAAATATACAGAGGACTTTCAACAAATCGAGTGTTTCTGTGTTGTTAAAATCAATAGTGAAATCCCTTCAGCCATACCAAACAACTGAAAAGATAAGAGCGATCCCTCCCGTCAGAAAACACACCGTCCTCAGCGCATGGCATTATGGTTGGGCTTCATGCGCCTCAGAAATGTTTCACATCATCGCCTCTGGTTCAGTCCTGTGAGGTTCTTCAACTGAAAAAAGCATATTTAAAAAAATATTTCAGATCAGCTTACATTTATCATAACTACAAAACTACTAAGGCTCATATGCACACCCACATTAATAGAAAGTATTAAGAATAATTCAATATAGTTTCCAGCACGATCAAGAGAAACAAAACACTCATTAAACTAAGGCACACAGGTGCAAAGCTCCATAATAAATGCAGTAATTGACAGATGACTGGTCCACATAGGGTTTGTTGGAGCTTTTAGCCAAATAGGTTAAAGGGATAAAAATGTACTTCTTTGATACATTGAGATGCAAACATGAACCTTTTCATCAGAGCTGGTGGTACTGATTGTTTTAATGCATTCTGTAATTTAATTTTGTCTGTTTTTTGTTGAACTAAAAGGTCTTGCCAGGGCATAATGAGAAAGAGTGAAGAAAGGTGATTCAAACTACTAGATTTTGAAAAACAAAACCATAAACAAAACGTCTTCCTTCTCTGCTGTTGTAATTTGCAGTATTGAGGCAGTTTTGCAGATCCAATGCTGCCACCTTGTGGGCAAATGTGGATGTTTACAGAAAAGCCCAGCAGTTGAAATATAGGCCATGTCCACTAACAAGGAAAGGTCAGAGATTTGCATTGGAAGCTATGATGATTACAGTAGTTGTATTCGCTGATTAAAAATAAAAAACACACACTGAAAACTCACCGTAACCGCAGCTCCCATGAGACCCTGAGCTACAGCTTCACCAGTCATCTGCATCTGCAGGGAAAAAGAAAATGATGCCACGTCGTCCAAACAGGTATTTTGGTTTTTAATTTATTCACACTTTCTTCCTGCAGAAAATATTCAGAGCATTACTAAAAGAGAGAGATTCATCTCTTGAATGATCAAACTTGAATGTTTTCTGTCTCAACTCTTCTGTACCTGCTTTGCCGTGACGGCCATGTTGGTTACATCCTGAATGCGGTTGTCAAGGAAGGTCCAGGTGTCCTGGAAGTCCGGAGAGGAATCCTGCAGCATCACCAACTCTGTTGCGTTGTACAGACCGGTCAGCACCGCCCGCTTCGTGTACCAGTTCATCTTCACACAGAAGGCAGACGCAAAAGTAACTTTGACATTTTGTTGAAGAAATATACTTTACTGTCACATATGAATTTACCATTTATTAAGACAAAAGATGCAGACTAAAAAACAAACAAACATGCAGAAGTGTGAGGTTCAGAAATCCGAAGAATAAAGACAGAAAGAACACATGAAAGTTGTCTTGGTGATGGGCGGGGTAACCTGAGACGTAGCAGGCCGGATATTGTGAGGGTGATGATGAAAGGGGGAGAGGAAGGTATGAGCAGAAGAAGAGGAGGAGAATCGAAGGCGGGAGGATCCACTCACATCTGTGGAGCGGTCCCCGGCGTAGTACCAGATGTCGTCCACCATGGCGGAGAGATGCTTCAAGCTGTCGGGGATGTTGTGAGGAAGGAGCAAGATGCTCATTGCCTACAGACACAACAGCAAGAAAAGGATGAAATGTAAATCATACCATTTCTGCTGGGAGTGAGTGTTGATGGTCACCTGTGGCCAGGATTCCATGTAGGGGATGTACATCCGCAGCCTGGTCTCTACTGCATCTCTTAGGAAGTCAGCCGTCTTCTTTGGTCTGCAATAAAAACAGCCGACAGGGAATTTGGATTTACTTTTCCAAAAGTCTCACAAAAGTAGTTACACTAACTTTTGGACATTTTCTCAAGTTCTAAACCACAACCTTCACTTAACTGAAATTACATTTTATGTGACAGATCAACCCAAAGTAATGCATAATAGGGACGTGAAAGGGAAAGACTGCAAGGTGTTCAAAATGTCTAAAAAACAATGTGTAGCATGCATTTATATCCAGCCTTCCTGAGATAACACTTTGGAAAAGCAGCTTTTGCTCAAATTATAGTTACAAGTTTCCATCAGCTTTGCAGATCTAGAGACTAAAACGTTTGCTCCCTTTTATTGCAAAGCAGCTCAACACAGCAAGACATCATGAAAACACTAATCTTCAAGTCTCAACAAACATTCCCAACTTGATCTAGGGTTTGACTTTGAAGAGATCATTCTAAAACATTAAAATTTCTTCATCTAAACAAGTCAACTTCAGCTCTGCTCGTAATTTAGAGCTGTACTGCCGATGAGTAAAGTCTTGAGTCTCTTGCAGCCCCTAAAAAGTCTTGTTTCTGAAATGCACAGTGAGGTTGTGCATACATACTCTGCCTGACCCAGCTGGACTTGATTGTGTTCTTCAGCCAGGATCTCTGTCAGCTTGGAGTTGCACTGGGAGATGAAATGTAGGACCAGGTCTCCCGCTCCATTGGTGAACATCCCAGTGGAAGCAGAGGACAAACCCACAGCCTGCGGGCAGAACAGCAACAAAAAGAACATGAGCTGACCCTCTAGCCTCCTTCAACATATTGTAGTTAATTTACTCCTATTAATTCTTGCTGCACTTAGTCTGCATCCAGATCATTTTCAAATTAAACAACTGTTTCTAAAATTAGCTTAACCTTACAAAGGTGAAGTTGTTGTGTTGAAAAAAAACATTCAAAAGAAGTCAAGACAGCATTTTAACTGCTGAAAAATAAAGAAAAGCAAATGTACTTGGAAGTTGCTTAAACCTTACTTCAGCACCAGCTGAGATGGCTTCCATTGACCAGCCGTGCAGAGGGACAAACTCCAGAGCCGCCGTCAGGATTCGAGCCTGCAGCTGCTCTTCCGTTTCATACTCCTCGTCCTGCTCCTGGTCACTTTGTGCAAACAGAGGGTAATATTTTACAACGAATGAAGCACGATAAGTTAAACTTGCCTGAATTAGCATTTTGAGACAGACTGTTGAGTAGGTGGAACAGCAGCAGAACTCGCTAACAGCTTCTTAATGACTGACCCGCTGCTTGGATCAGAGTCCTGCTGGGAGGCGTACTCATCGTGGGTTGTGGATGATGATGATGAGAAGGAGGATGAAGATGCAGAGTGTTTGTCAGATTTGGATTCGTCCTTCAGCCTCAGTGCTGCACAGTGGAAGCCTTGTCTCAGGCTGCTGCACTGAGGGGTTGTTGATGTTGGTGCAGCGACCACTGGAGGGGAGCAGAGATTTCACTCAGCTTCCAAATCAACTCGGTTCTACACAATTATTAGGGTTTTCCATTGAGAACGGTTATTGGGTAACTAAAGTCTGAGCTGGGATTTTGTTGCTCATATGGGGGTGTGCACCCGGAACAAGTTACTCATTCACCACAGATGTCTTTGAATTTCAGCAACTAAATATAACATACATAAACAAATTGTTTAAAATTTGTTTTCAGATTGCTGGTGTTTGTATTTTAATTTACCTTTAGTTTGTTTACACAGTTTTTGCTACTTATATTTATCGTTGACTGTTTTACTAGGGTAAATTTCAATCAAGTTGGAAGAAGCCACCATCTTTAAATTATTCATGCAGGGTTTCCCCCAGTGTATTATAAGCCTGGCGGGCCACCAGGCTTTACTTGTACCCCTACCAGGCTAAGCACTGCTTATTTATTTAAGTTTTTTTTAATGCTTGCATTTTTTAAGTCTTTATAGTTGGTGTTCAAATATTAATCTTCCAATCTTTCAGTAAAACATAATTATCAAGTGACATTTTCAAACTTCTTCTTGTCAACTTTAAACATTATTTAACTCAAAAACACGTAATGACTGCAGAGCGCCCCAACCACCGGGTTTAGCACGTTTTCTGGGGGAAACCTTACCACGGATCAGTAATCTGGGTTCAAATGCCAAAAAATAAAAAATTCTAGTTAATAAGCTCATAAAAAATATCGCTGCGCAATTTTAGAAAACTGGCAATAGTGTTGTTGAACATTATGATGATTTTAATAAGAAAATCCACAAGTAAATGCCAATTACTTCTGCCTGAATGAAAGACTAATATTCATAAACATGGTATATTGTGAGACAAAATGAAGCTTTATTTTACTTTTCTCTACTGCTGCTCCGCATGACTCCTCTAAAATTAAAAATAAGATTAATCTCACATATAAATACTGACATAGTCCAGCTTATATATCTTCATCAGTGCTATCCATTGAAAATGTTGTCATGAAACAAGAAAATAAACAAGTACACTCAGCTATATATATACGATTAATTAGAAACAACCCTTGTCATAACTACAGAAAAACACGGCCCCAAGCTGTAAAGACTAACATGTTTGCAATGCACTGCAATACGATTAACATATACATAATTTTATTACTTAAATGCTTAATTTTTATAAAGCTCACGCCACCAAAAGGTAACCTGTTTACTGTCCTTCATGATCACCTTCGGTTAGCTAACGTCAACTCTGACATTTTCTTCCAGAATGTAAAACTGAAACAGACAGATTTGTAGGTGTGTTTTTGATTTCTTGGGTGTTCTGCGGTGAAACAAAGCAGGAACGAGTCTGTCTTACCGCTGGATAGCCCTCGGAGGAGCCTTCCAGCTCGCAGTCCTCTCAGAAGCGCCGCCATAACAAGCTGCACAACTGGGAGGTTCACAGCTGCGTCACTTTAGCGCGACGCAAACATACCGGAAGTTTAGTTTAAAACAAAACCTAACTGCCAAAAAAATTAAAATTTAAATCAATGTTACTCATTCTTTTTGTACATGAAACACAATATTATGCAAAAGAATAATTACAAATTTAGTAATAATTATACATAATCACATTATCCCTGTCTAAATTAAATTCTTTAAAATGTTAAACCTTTAAAAAGATTTTAGTTTGAAAGTTAATAACCGGAAACACTTCCCCTCAACTCATTTAGGCGACTTATTTTGTGTAAGTACGGTCAGAAGAGCAGGTGAGTCATTAAGAGCAATCCTTTTAGTTTTTATTTTAATTAGTTAACGTTGTTTCTTATGGGTGGTGCTTTACATCGATAACTACTAGAAGCCTTTATCTTTCCTGGGGGTAGAACTTTACTAGGCTCTCGCTGTCTAAACACCGTATCGAAAAACCTCACAAGTGTCGCTAACAGTTACAATCTGCGTCACTGCATGCGTCGCTTTTTAGTAACAAGGATTTTCACCAAAGATAGGTTTGGTGTGTCATTGTTGATACTAAAAGCAGTCGGTTTATACCAAGTGAGGATTTTATTTTGCGGCTTTGTTACACAGTTGACGGAGAACATTCTAGATAACTAGTCTGTTCATCTTCAAGATTTTATTTGTATAAGTCCGGGTTAAATTAGCCACTATAAGAGCAGAGTCAATGATTCACATAATTTAGTAATGTTTACCAAACACTAAAGCCGTATTTAAGACTTACACATTGGTTCTGAACTGTAGCCGGGACCATCATATATACTGGATAAGTGTCATTCTCTAGTTCCCATCTTTAAAAATCTAAGCAGTATTTAAAAGTATGTAATTATTATTATTATTATTTACTGTATATAGGCCCACAGAAACCCCAAACGGTATCCTGGGTGCTACAGAAAAGCAGAAATGTAAAGTGTGGACACTCTTCCTGTATTTGTTTAGAAAATGCATTTGTTAAATTAAATAAGAACTTGAGGCCTTTCACAAGACTGGAGTTCAGTAATCTAAAAACTGATCTGGAGCCAAATAACATCCTTATTTTAATCTTGGTTTCTAGTTGGTGTGTCTGCGCTTTAAATCTGAGTATAATAAAACAAATATTAAAAAAATATCAAACCCCAATAGATAAAACCATAAGAAAGTTTGAGAAAGTCCAGGGTTTATATTTTAGTCATAGGGGTTATTTTTATAGACAAAAACATACTTCTTTAAAAGGTTACATATAACCTTTAAAGGTTAATAATGATAATAAAACCTTCTTGGAAATTATGGAATTGATGGAGTGATCTGAAAAAGTAATGTTTTTCTCCATTGGGATGTTGGTCTGAGATCCAAGAGTCACGTGAGGTAAAATTGGTGGTTGACAATGTTGACGGATCAAGGAAAAGAACAGCAAGACTGTCATTTTCCTCTCCCACCATTTTGTTTTGTTGATATATAAATAGTGCCTACCTTTGTGTTGATTCTGTATTGCTTGAACATTATAATTAAAGGTTCTGACATATTATGAAGAACTGAAACCCAGTCTGTAGGTTCAGACTGCAGACTGGGATCAATGTAGTGATCTAAGCTTACCTTATTTTTAGGAAACGTTCCTAATTTTTTATTTTTTTTGCAGTGATTTGAAAATCATCACATTTTAAAAAGAAGAAAAAGTCAAATTTGAACAACTTTAATTAATATTTCCCCAGGAAATCATGGCCGACCTTGGTATCAAAGCAGGAGACAAAGTGTTGCTGGTGTGGACTCGGCCGTCAACACCAGAAACCTTGAAGCAATATGCTGAGGAACTTGGGGCAGCAGTAGGTGCAGATGGAAAAGTCTCAGTGGAGAACATGGAGAGACTGTCACTCTGTAAGTCAATCGCCCACCAATTTAATTATTCAACTCAATTAAGTTTAATTGGTGAAACATCAATGTATTGTTTGATAAAATGATTATTCCGTATTGAAACATCCAGATTAGGGCCAAGTTTTTTTTGTAAAGTTTATTCTGTGTTGAGTTCAAGCGGGATTGATATGTCATTTTATGACACTTTTCTATTGAAGGCTTGAGCGGAAAGTCTTACTGTAGTTCTTCCTTCTTGTCGTCATCGCAGCTTCTCATGCAGCTTCTTCCTTTGACTGGGTGCTCTCCTGTCTTCTGGCCGACTGCTCCCACAGCCACAGTCCAGACACTTTAGCCGAGATGGTCAGAGTGCTGAAACCTGGCGGGAAGCTGGTCCTGGATGAACCAGTCACAGGTAAGAAGAATCATTCCTTTCAAGTTGCTTTCTAGTCTCTTTTCGGGAGTTTGGTCGATGGTTGGTTATCGTTTGCGATGCGTTCTCTAAATGAACTGTGTTTGTGTTACAGGCACAGAAGCACAAACAATGAGGACTGCAGAGAAACTCACGTCGGCTCTGACGTTGTCTGGCTTCATGTCGGTAACAGAGGTGAGTGAAAAGCAAAGATTCAGTAAAATGTTCCAATTTATTATCTGATGTGGTTAAACTGGAGATGAACATGGCAGAGTTATTAGTCAAATAGATGCCGTCACTCCAAAGAGAAACAGAGTTTAAATAATAATATCAAGCCGTAACTAGAATTCAGTGGTCTCAATTTTTATTGTTTTCTTTCTGCACTTTGGCTGATCTTTTTATTATTAACAGTGGTGGGAGAAGTTAGAGGGTGGAGGGAGTGAAAATATCTGATTTCAAGAAAAACGCTGTGGATAATAGAAGAAGAAGCAGTTGGTCAAGAGGAGGGGTGAAATGTGAGCCTTTCATTTGAAAATGGTGAACTAAATAAATTCAAGCGCATTCAAAGAAGGTGACACTGGTGGCTGCAGCACAACCAACTTTGCAACCAGCAGAACTCCAGAAATATGAAGTAGAGCATAAAATTGTGCTATCATAGAGATGCGGGACTAAAATTGATTGTTTTGTCAGTTTATATTTTAATTTAAATGTCTGGTGGTTGTATGTTCAAGAAAACCTGTAAAGAAATGTAAATCTTATTACTTTAAATGTGTTTTAAGTGAATGCAACACTGCATGTCATGTTTTATTGATCATTTCTTAAAACAGTCAGCTAGAACTCTAGGCTTATGAAGAAGAAGAGTCAGCTTGTTCTATGTGTAAAGATATTTTTAGAAGTTGTGTGATGTATCAGCATCAACTTGTTAACTACTTGGAATCAGTAAGTATGTAAACTGAAGTACTTACAGTCGTACTCGGTCTGGGAAAATTGGCTGTCTGTACACCCCTAAATAATAAATAGGTTGGAAAAAACCCCACAAGATTATCTGTTTCAAAAATCCCCTCTTAGATCTGCTGACCCTGTGCTGTCTCTTCACTCAGGTCAGTAAAACAGAGCTTAGTCCAGAGGCGCTGAGCTCCCTCAGAGCAGCCACTGGTTACCAAGGAAACACTCTGACTAGAGTCCGTGTATCTGCCTCCAAACCCAACTACGAGGTGGGATCCTCCAGCCAGATCAAACTGTCATTTGGGAAAAAGACACCGAAGCCAGGTACGTTTACAAAGATGGTCTGTCATTTAGCCATCATCTTCATAGTACCTTAGGATACCAGCTTTAGCAGCATTTGGTCACTTTAATGTATATAAATGTTAACATCTGTGTGTTTAGCAGAGAAACCAGCTCTGGATCCCAACACTAAGAAAATGTGGATGCTGTCAGCAAACGACATGAATGATGATGATGTGGTGAGTTCAAAGGAAGTTAGATTTTTTTTCAAAACCCACTGCAGGAATGATGATTAGCGAGTTGTGTTAGCTAGCCAGGAGCTGCATGCCCTTTGAATGAGCATGCTCCATCTAGCTTGTACAATAACAGGTAGAAATCTCTTAAATATCACCAGAAAATGCTGTACTGGAAATAAGAGCCTGGACTTCATTAATGACGCTTGTTAAGACTGGGTTAAACAGCTGAAAATCCTAACTTCACGAATGTAGATCATCATTTTTGGAATATTTTTAAGTGACTCGGTAATGTTATTGGACTGTTGTTCAGTTTCTGACTTGTTCTGCAGGATCTGTTGGACTCTGACACGCTGCTCGATGAGGACGACCTAAAGAAGCCGGACCCAGCTTCTCTGAAAGCTTCGAGCTGCGGAGAAGGATCTGGCAAGAAGAAAAAAGCCTGCAAGAACTGGTAAGGACCCCCCTTACGTTTTAAAACCCTCCAAGGTCATATTTCACTTCAAGCTGTAAGATGATGTTATGTAAGATGATCAGAGATGTCAAAGGTTGGGCTGTTCTCAGAGGACACACTGATTTGAGGACCAAGTGTATTTTGATGTATTTTCACTACGTCGTTTCAGACTTTTAATATGTGAAGATGATTTAAAATGTTCTGTCATCGTGCAGCACATGTGGGCTTGCTGAAGAATTGGAGCAGGAGAGCAAAGGGAACCAGAAAACTAACCTACCAAAGTCTGCTTGTGGAAGTGTGAGTAGAGTAATAAATAAATAAAAATGTCGACTTCTGTTTCCAAATAATTAAAGTAATTTTGATGTTATTTTTGTGTGCCAGTGTTACCTTGGCGATGCCTTCCGCTGTGCCAGCTGCCCGTACCTGGGAATGCCAGCGTTCAAACCGGGAGAGAAGATCGTTCTGGACAACAACACGCTGACCGACGCCTGAAACCAAAACGTTCCGCATCTCTGCTGCTCACGCTTCAGGACATTTACATTCCTCTGTCTCCATCCACCCAGAACTCGTCAGCTCCTCTCGGGGTTCTCATAAATGTTGACAGTGACGCCACTGCAATGCTGTTTCCCATGAGGCACCGTAACGCCACCACTACTAGACAGGAGAGTCATTTGTTTATCAAGCGAGAACCGAAACAACTCGTTCAAAATTTGAAATTTGCGATCAATATACCTATGTGATTTGGTGCCTGAATTAAGAGGATGCCAGATTTTTCATGGGTCAAAGGAAAATGCAAGTGAAACCAGCATCTTTTCTGGCAATCTAGTAGTGAAACTATTTACCTCAGCTGTCTTTTGTTTTTTCATTTATTAAAACTGATGACAGAATAGAAACATTTTTGGGGGTTTAAATCATGTTCCAACATTGTCAAAGCTGGAACAGTGATCTCCATCAAAACGTAGAGACAGAAAGCTGCACTGAAATTGTTGAACTGAAGCTTATTTACGTATGAAGTCAAAATTTCACTGTCTGCCATTTATTATAAATAAACTTAAGACTGTTTGAATTTAAAGCGCTCTGATACTTCAGGTTTTGTCGTCATTTGCTGTTTATTCCTGTCAGTAACCGATCAACCAGAGGATCTTCTTTTTTCTCTTTAACAATTGTGTAATATAACTTTACAGAAAAATCTTTGACTCTCAAGGCACCTAAAGATGTTACTTCTGTTTTATTCCACTCTTTTTTTTTTGTTTTATGTTACAAACTTTGTTTTCTTCGTCTGTGGAAAGTTAAAACAATATAAAACAAAACAACAGTGGGTCTGTTAGAAGGTAACTTGTGTAGGAGATTTTTTATGTCTCCATATCAAAGCCTGTTTGACCCTGAGGATTCCTGATGTTGACATATTAAAAAAAGGCAAATGGTAACTTCTGTCATTACAGCAATAGTAAACACTGTTAAATATGCTCTAAATAAGAGACCTTTTAAGTCAGTATTGGATTGACATCAGTAACCTGTGATGCTAAAGTCCATCTTCACGTCTCCTAAGCTGGGCTCGAACGTGAAGCTGTACGACAGGGCGGTCCTGCCATCACCTAAACTGTCCCACGCCGACCTCAGGAAGTAAACTCCCTGCTTCCTGTGTCGACTCCACTCGCAGTCGCCCTGGAGGGAAAACAGAAACACACCTGCCATCAGATTTCAGAAACATTTTAATGAGTGTTTCCTGATAAGCTTGCAGAGATGACAAAAGAGGAAAGTACCTGCTCACTGATTGGTTGAGTCAGACCCCCACTGACTGTGACATCATCAGTCAGGTGATATTCCATCCACAAGGCAACACCGTGGCATCGACCCGTCCTGAAACCGATTTTTAAACACAGTTTAACAGAAATACCAAGTGCTACCTTCTGGATAAATTAAGCAACAGTAGAAGAAAATTTAACTAAAACATAAACCCGTTTCAAAAAACATTTTCTTCCCTAAGCTGAAGCTAGCATTTTTTATTACAGTAGTTTTTAAATTGGTGCACAAGAAAAACAGACCTTCCTTATCTGAAATATGAAGCTACTCAGGAAAAGTAATCTAAATGAAGTGCATTGAATAAAAAAACCCAAAATAATTCAACTACAATAAATTCACAAACATTCTTCTGATCCTCCATTAGCAGCATCTTAAGGAAGGAAGCAGATTCTACCTTATGAAAGGCAGCGAGCCCTGGCTGCTGATTGGCTGTTGAGGGACACACTGTGTGAAGTCAAAGGTCATGACGGCGGCGGGGTGAGTGAGAGCTCGACATGGATATTCCCACAACGGGTGAGGCTCTGCTTCACGGGACTCACGGAAATCCAGAGAGCGCTGTGGAAACACAGAGCCTGAATCCACAGAGCCTGAATCCACAGAGCCTGAATCCACCTTCTGCAGCTTCAGCTCAGCTTTACGAACTCTGCTCATACCTTTTCTTTTTCTCTTTCATGGGTGATTTAAAGACACAGGTACATATTTTCAAATCTAAAAACACACTTTGACATAATATTTTTTTATTAAAATATCACCCTTGTATTAATTTAAGCTTGCCTTTGATTTTAATCTTTACCTGGACCATCTCATCCATGGGAGAGACGTCAAAGCCTTCACATATTCCACACGGCGCTCTTATTCTCCACAAATCCTAACAAAAATAACACAATCATTTATTTTGAAATCTTAATGGATTCGCTTTAAATCTTGCCAGTTTTCAGCAAAGAGAAATAAATGAAGCCTTTCAAAGGAAACAAAGGAACGGATCTATTATGAATGAGCTCAAAATTATAGAAATCAAACAAACTAAACAGAAAAGAGAATATTATTTAATATCAGCATGTTAAAATAACTTTAAAGTAATGGTATTTTTTAAACGACTAAATCACATGCTGGCATCAGATCATCAAGTTTCTACAACTCTAGCATCAAACTGAAATGTAATTGTGCATAAAAGTTGAATTGTTCTGGTAACAACTTGTGTCTTTTGGATCAAACGCTCGACTGTCTGACCTGGAACTCCACGGCCACAACATGCAGGGAGGCAGAGCAGGGCAGGATGGTGGCAGCGGGCCGCAGGAGGCCCACTAGAGCGGTTCTACAGTACCAGAAGAACAGGGAGTGCCACGGCAGGAGGCTGGTGCTGAAGTACGGCTCTCCCATCAGGACGGAAATCTGCAGGAGGCGTAACACCAGGTTTTACATTATAAACTTAAAAGCATAATCGGGTCTTTAACTTGTTATTTCAGCCCAAACGGTTTTTTTAAATCTGAGGACTAACAGAGAAAAAAATGACTGCAGGTTGTTGAATGAAGGTCGCCCTGAATCCAAGAGAGATTACAAGATTATCCTGGTTCATCCATTAAAAAAAGATGGGCCTAGATTTCTATTAAACTCCAACAATGGTAAAAGATGATGAATATGGGAGATCTGCGTTTTTATCCATTTAATAAATAAAAAATAATTTATCATAAACCTTGATCGCTGATTATTTAATCTCTATTTGTTATAAATGTAAAAAATTTTTCCCAAAAATGACTAAGAAATATAAAAAGAAGAAAGCTCTATATTTTTTAAGTCGGCATTTAAAAAACAATTACAAGGTTGTTCAAATGAATCAAAGTCTGAGTGATCATCCTTTACCGTTTTGTGGTGATTTACCTAATAAAATTATTCTGATTATATCTTGTTGATTATATTTGTTTTTAAATCATCAAATAAATCAAATTTACTGCTGCGTGGTGTGATCATCCTTCAAAGCGGTACCTGCTCTCCTCTGAGGTCCTGACTGGTGAGCTGCTCAGCCCTGATCTCCAGCAGTTCAACTCCGTCTTTCTTAGAGTTGGCTTCCAACACCTGCAGAGCAAAATTAATCATAAAATTTTATATTTCTTTTTATGCATTTGTAAAATAAAGTGTTTCTTTGTGCGCCGCACTTTTCTAAATTTGTCCGTGCGCCAAGTTTTAGTGTGCAAACTGCGCACTCTTTTATGCATGAGGCTCCAGCCCTTTGCAAAACTTACTGATATGCCAAAGAGCTAATTAAGACTCTACTAATCACCATCCCATCTTTTGGTACCAAACCAAAGGCTTTCCTACAATAACTTTGCAGCTTTACCTCCTCAATAACTTGTTTGGACATTCTGGAGTTTTCCAAACTGAACACCTGAGTCAGGAACAAGCACAAAAAAACAACAAAAAAACAACAACACATTAATCCAAGACTCTGAGCAGGGACATTTGGTTTGCAGGAGCTGCTGTACCTTCTTGGCTCCCAACATGTGCGCGAACACAGGAAGCAGACTTCCATCGCTGACAGAGAGACACACACTGTCCTCGCTCAGAACCTGGAGGTACCACCGCTTTAGTGAACGCACATAAACGGATGTACACTCGGTCATGACGACGCCGTTCGCTTACACCGCGAAGAGCTGCGACGTAGCTCGCCGTACGTCGTCTGTCGTTGATTTCACCGAAGCGAGGGCGAGTCCAAACGAGGTGAGCCTGACAGGTGCAACACGGCCGAGACGGCGGGGTTGGAGCCTGGCCGCCCTGCAGACTGAAACATCGAGACAGAGAGGATCACCAAAGTAAGGTAAACATTACACGTCGATTGATCGGGGAAGTAATGTCAAAACAAAGCCGACAAGCGGACCTGTGAGGCTGGAGGCTGTACCACAGACTGTAGTCGTCATGGCAGACAGTCAGACTGAGCTCCTCTTGGTCAGCCACCTGGCGTTCTGCAGGCAGGAAGTAGACACTCTGCATCCAGTGATCCCGCCACTAAAACACACAGCAGGTCTCGGATTTACTGAAGAAAGTTAAAAAGTTCATTTTGGGCCAAATCTACATCACAGATGTTCTCAAACGGACGATTTTGCCAGGATGTATTGAGAAAAGTCATCAACAAAGAAAAGCTCTGTATGCATTGTATAAACTAAATAATATTGAACATCGTTTCACACTGATCAATCCGTCAAGAATTTTAAGATTATTTTTGTGATTTTTTTGCAATCAAAGTTGATGATTTTGTAGAGCTGAGCTACTTTAAAAATATTTGTAGAAACTTTGCGCTTAAAAATATAACTGTAAGTGTGACTTTCTGTTACCGCATTGATCACAAACTACAGCTTGACATTAAGTGAGGCCGAGGGAGCGTTGTGATAGAAGAAGGAAATGCTGCCACCTGCAGGCGGGAGTTAGCATCACTTAAACCCCACGTTTTTGACCATTTTTTTTTGTGGAAAATTGCAAAACTCACAATTACGCATTGACACAAAAACATGTGTGAATGTGTTGATTTTGCATGACTTTCAGCCATCAGAAAATTTTGAAATTGGACAGGCTGATCTGTAATTTGGCAGTAAACAAATAAAAACTTATTTGATTTAATGGATATAATGATATTTAAGAAGTCTGGAGTTTAGAGGGCCACATAAAAAGCTGTGGCGGGATGGATTTGGATCCTGGGCCTCTAGTTTCACACATTCAGACTCAGATGTTTATGTCTGGTTGGGGAGTTAATATTACAGAAAATCACAATAAAAACAACACACCAACAATTAGTATTTATTTAATTAGAGGGTGTGGCATTTAATTTCCCTGCTTCAACCACTGGAGGTTAAAAACACAAAACTTGTCAATAAAAAACGTCAAGGAGCTGGTAAGACTAAAAAGGTGAACAATAAGTAAATCAACACATTGCACTAACAATTTGAAGTCCCTTACTTTAAGAAACAGCAACAAATTAAACTCAGTTTGTTAAACTCGTGTGTCTTAAATCTTTTGCACATTATTACCTACAACAAGCTTTAGAGTTATCGCTCTGTACAGATCTGCCTCCTGCAGCTCTGGCTGGTTACTCACTGGGGCCTTCGCCGGCTGTGGGTACGTCCAGCTGGGAGCCATGCTGCACACAATGGTTCCACTGGGATCCATGTCCAGGTCCCACCAGGACAGAACGACCTGAGCCCGACCGCCGGACCGAGCCACGAAGCTGGTGGAGTGGGACTGGAAAGCACTGCTAACTGGTTTGCTGAAGTCCACACTGGGAAGGAACGCAGACCGGTGTGAGCAGCGACTGCGTGTTTAAAGCAGGAAAAGCAGAAGACGCTTCTCGTGTTCTACCTGAACATGGTGCAGAGCGGACTCAGCGGGGTGAAGCTGCTGGGGGCGACCTGGCTCAGCTGGACATCACAAACCGAGTGAGCACCGGCACAGCGGCTGACGGCGGGCGGCGGGACCAGACGGGCCCCCTCCACTTCCGCTGGCTGCAGCTGGGCCCAGCTCCACAGCAGCTCCGACTCCACTAGCTGGGCATAGACAGTGGCGCGGTGAGGCACTGCCTCACAGCCCGCCTGCACACAGAGAGAGACCATGAAGAGAACTGAAAGATTTCAATAAAAAGCTGACAGATGAATAAAACAACCAAAGAGCAAACATTTTTAATCTGGCCAAAAATGAAAAAAAAAAAGTTCGAGGTCTAAATCTTTAATACTTTCCAAGCACCTCTACAGGGAAAGTCCCACTGACATGAATTAAAAAGAGCAAAAATCTCTAATAGAAGGTGGTATAAAAATGCACATAATGCTCTAAAAACTATCTGCACTAACATTTTACCCAACATATCTTGTATTTTTGGTGCTAAGCTTCAGTTCTAAAACACAAATCCTAAAAATATTTTACATATTTACACAAACAAAATACGAGAAAAAACTTAACTTCTTTTCTTCACAATGAGGCCAAATGAAACAACAAGTTAAAGAGAAATTAGATCACATCGTACTAATTATTGACCGCAGAGGAACCTTCACTCTGCAACAAGGTGGACAGCCATTGGCCAATTATATAAACACCTAAACCAATGAGAAAAACGCTTCCAAAAGGGCACAAAACGCTAATTTAACACATCTTCAATTACGGTACTATAATTTATTGTATATATCTCTTTTTCACAAATATTTTTTAAAACAGAATAAATAAAAAAAGATTTTTTAAATATTTCTATTAAGGAGAATATTTTATGTACTGAAAGTATTTAAGCAATTACATAAAGGCTTTATTAAAATTATTTCATGTTACCTGAATAAAATAAGGATCATGTTTCCTCTAGAAACTACTTTTGGTTTTGAACCAACATTTCTATTTGTGAGGAAATGTTTGTGAGGGAATAATGTATGTATGAGTGAGAGAAGAAATAAATTACAGTTTAAATATATCAACAGCAGTGAAGGAGCGGCCTGAGTTTGAAAGGTTTTGGACGAACCTTGACCAGATTTTGGTGAGCGTGCTCGTAGCTGGGCAGAGCTCCCTCCCCGATGAGCTCGGTGTCAAACAGCTCTGTGATCAGCAGGTTGGCCTTCTCACACATGTCCCCATCTGTTAAAACACAGCCAGAATGTTTACAAAATGAAGCCACTGAGAAAGAAGAAGAAGAATAGTGACTTTCAATTTCACTAATAAAAAATAGACACCTGTTTTTGTTTTTTTTTTAGGAACAACTTTCGATGAGTTCTCAAAAATGTTTTGAGATTTTATGGTTAAATAAGCGGATCGGCAGCAAATATTCCCAGAAAAACATTAAGATCTGAACACGATTAAGCCTGGGAGATTAAATTTAAATACAACAAAAACAGAACATCTGAGTCATTCTTCAGCTTAGTTTAAAAGTAACTAAACAAAGTAAATGACATAAACTAAATGTAATTAA
The DNA here is from genome assembly GCA_902982915.1 of Phalloptychus januarius. Lineage (NCBI taxonomy): Eukaryota > Metazoa > Chordata > Actinopteri > Cyprinodontiformes > Poeciliidae > Phalloptychus > Phalloptychus januarius. The sequence continues at coordinate 12,601,154 of CADWAE010000471.1, read as the reverse complement.
TGTAGGTAAGTTTATATTTGAACACTAAGGTTGGGTGATGCAACAGATTCAGTAAGTAAAAGGCATATTTAGGACATTTACTGTACATAAAAGATGCTGTTATTGAGTTCAATTAAACTTACAACTACATTTAACAACTTAGATTTCTTTTTTAGGTATAAAATTGTTTCCAAGTTAGACATCAGTAAATCAGTAAAGCAGATTCAGCAGAATTGTGTATTTCACGGCTTTCTTCTCTCACCTGGTCCCACCGTCACATCTGATGAGTGTTTGTTGATGATCTTGATCTTGTCAGAGAAGTTGTTCTTCTTCACGATGCACTGAGCTGCTTCTGCCATGGGCTTAAAGACCTGCAGAAAACCCACATAGTTTATTCAAATTATTCAGCAAGAGCAAAGCTTTGTGCAGCACTCGGCTTTTCTTGTTGGATCATCATTAAGTGTTGATGATGTGATCTTGGTTCTCAAGAAATCTTTAAAAAGTTTTCTTTCAACTTGGACTTGGTTACTTTTTCACTAATTTTCATTCACGTCATTTCATCAGATAAATACTTCAGGTTTAAGGAACCAGAAGTGTTCTAGTCCATTCCCAGGTCAATATTTTGTTCACTTCACAAACTTTGCCTCTGCCGAAGATTTTTTTTCCAGCCCTGAAATGACTTAATTTTGCCCAAATGTCGACTAAATAGATTCAAACTTTGACCTGGAATCCCTGAAACAAAAAAGTGGCCATTGATGCTGCATATTATTTGTTTTTGCAGCAACGATGTCTTTGTTCTTCTTTCAAGCACCGAAGGTGAAGCCGGTGTTGTTTAAATTTCTCATTTCTAAATTATGAAAAAATCGATTGAGAAAAATGTATTAAAAAGATTAGCTAAAAGTCTGGAATACTCTTCCAAACACTGTACAATTATGTATTATGCAATATTTAAAAAAATACCCCAGTTGGTTTGAAATCTGCTTGATCCACTATAAGTTCATTTGTTTGTTTGTTTTTAAGTGCATAAAGCCAACAGTATTTATAAGGCACTTTTTAAACAAGAGTATAACACAAAGCACGAAATGCAGTGAAGCATAAAGATCAGACCAAACTTTAAAGGTCAAATGACATCATAGGTCAAATGATGAAGAAATTGTTTCTGAAGGCTTCAGTTTTCAGTGAACTTCTGCTGCAATTGCTGACATTTTACGGGACAAACAGAGAATCTTTCTGTACCTCCACGCCGTAACAGAGGTCGGCTCCGGCAGTGACGGCCATCATGGACAGGAGGCCGGTTCCAGTCCCGATGTCCAGGACGACGACTCTCTCGCCTCGAGCCTTTATTCTGGACACTGCGGCCCGGATACCCTGGTAGTACTTCTCGTTCTGAAAGGGAGCAGAATTATTCAAGCAAATATTTACACAATTAAACACTTTCTTTTAACATACTTTTAATAAGAACACATTTATTTTAACTTCCTTGTCAAATAAAGCAGGCGATCTTTGATGAGTTCAGGTGGATAAAATACTTTTTTTTAGATGATTAAAAGGCTCTAAAGCCAAAAACGATGAGGTGTAAACACATTCAAATTCTTACACCACATGGAGACCATCTATGCCGTCATTAATCAATAATCGATTATTAAAATGGATGGGTAAATGAAGTTAGAGAGCAGCAATGTGTGTGGGGTTCTCACCCTGTCGTGGTCATGCAGCATGTCAGCATAACAGGACCTGAAACAGAAACACCATCAGACTAATGCACAGGAGTATTTAATCTCACATATCATGGCATTTTAAGAACTGTTGCAAAAATATTTTCTCCTTCAGACATCAACCCTGTAGATTCCGATTGTTTTGGGCTTTTTTTGTCCCGGTGCAGCCCGGCCGACTCGGACCCACCGGGCTATCTCCTGGTGGTAGTCATACTCCTCGCTCTCCTCCACCCAGTCCAAAGCTCCGGTGGTCGGGTTCGCTCTGCCGCAGAACGTCTTCATCTCCGCCAGGACGTCCACGGAGTGGGGAAAAAAAACTGATTTTAGTCGAGTTATTCACTACGAACCTAACAGTTAACAGGACTACTAACACAGCATTGCGTCCATGCGGGCCACCATATTGGAATGAAACGTCACTAGCTGTTATGGTCACGTGACCAAAGTATGTCACGTGTCAAAGAACGTCAAATATTTCCTCATCTCTAGATGTCAGCACAGAGCTTCAGTTTATTACAGATAGGAACTAATAATCTGCCCAAAATGTTCGGGTGCAGTGAACCAGGGAACTACAACCAGATTTATGCAGTTTATCCGTACAAGGAGAAAATACTTTTGACGAAAGTCTACTTCGAAAATGTTTTATTTAATCTTCCAAGTTTACAGTGCATACAACAAAAGAAGAAAACGCCACATAAATACAATAAATATGGAATAACAAATAAAATAAAAATATCTGGCATGCGCAACAAAGAAGGAGACAACTTTGGAAAAAAGGATTAAGTCAAGTTTTTGGAAAATAATAACCTAACAGTAATAAAAGTAATGGTTTTAAACCAGAGTTATTACGGAGTATGTTTAATCAATTACTCATGGAGGGCCAGTCTCCTGATAGACTCATGTATTTACCTTCAGTTTTTATTGTATATGTTGATGTCAACATGCATCCAATAAAATGCTAAAAAATATCTGATATTTTTTACACAAATACATGAGAGTGAGTGAAATAAATATTTGTTGTGTTTTGTTTTTATTTATTTATTTTTAAATGGACACACAGTAGGTCTTCTTAAGCTGCTACCCCCGCGACCCGATCCCGGATAAGCAGTAGAAGATGGATGGATGGATGGATGGACACAGTAGGTCAGACTGGATTGAATTCCCTAAACAGGGACAAGATTTGACAATAAATATAAGGTCAGAGTAAAACCATTTATATGACATTTATAATAAATCTGCAGGATTAACTTTGAGAACCAGCTGAGGGAGAGAGACAGTCATTTAAGGCACGACAGACCTTTACAGTGAATAGAAGTCAGACCCGAACCAGCAAGTCAAACATTTTTTCCCTGATAAGCTGCAGCAGAAACGGATCCATCACGATCCAGAAATCTGGACAGAAGAGGAAGCTTTTCCCCGCCTGATCCACCGTCTAGTCATGCACACTTGGCCGTTGGCAGGCAGAAGGCCAAGGTGGAGGGCGGCACCAGGATGTCTGTGAAGATGGGCCGGTATCCGGCTGGTAGAGGGGGGGCGCTCTGCTCCAGCAGGTCCATCACGGCCCATCGGATGTCCCGGGAGACGTCTCCACGGACGTCCAGCAACACAGACACGTGCTCCTCACTAAGGGGAGACGAGGACATGGCGTGTAAAACGTTTGAAAGTTCAAACACTCTGATGGTTTTAGAGATGATTTCGTGCTGAATGAGTTTGAGAAGCAGATCGTTACAACACATGGCATTAAAAACAAGCTGTTTGCTTAGACTAAGACAAAATAAAAACTAAGTATCCCCCAAAGTCCCAAATAGTTTCAAAACAGGTTTTAATTGAAAGATATCTTAATAATATTCACATTTCCGTCTCTCATGTTGATATGAAACTTTTGTTCACAACGTTGCTTCAGTTCAGTGATGTTTGCAGACATTTCTTTCACAGCTGGTCAATCAGTCTGACATGTTGAGTTGACCGAAGCATTGCAACACTTTAGTTTTTTGTTTTTTTCACCCTTCCTTTGGCAGATCTGTTGTCATGCTATGTTACATTTATTTAAAGGCAACAAACAGCGAGCCACATACAAGCCATCACATTACGATCACGAAGGTTTGTGGAAGATCAGTTCTGCGTATGGCTACGTCACTTTACGTGGGGAAGGGCTACCTGATGTCCGGATATTTGGCTGCAAGTCCAGAAACCTCCAGGGTGAGCATGCCGGGATCTTTGAGACGGATGAAATCGGCCAGAACAGGGAGCAAAGCCAGAGGATTCACTTCAGGAAGTGACACCTCGCTCTCCTGCTGAGACAGAAAAGTGATCATCTGGGCTTTAGACATGAAAGCAACGGATGCCAAACCTGTTATGTTCAATTTATGCTGTTTAATAAAATTATTGTTAAAATCAGAATTTTAAAGTATTAATATTTTTCTAATTTATTTCTATGATCCTGGCGATGAATGAGGGGTTTTTCTGAGATGCAAATGGCACACATACTTACTTTTAAATGCTGGTGCATTGCTGAAAAAGATATTAAACTTTGCCATGAGAAAAGAAATCTCTGCTGTCTAGTTTCTGTTAAGATGTTTTACCACGCTATTAAAAATAAAATTGTGATCTCATTTCGTCATTAAAATCAAAACCATGGCAGATCAGACGCTTTTTATATTATTCTGAGTTCTGGATGAATATTCAGCACAATATTCCTGTCATTATTGATCTCCAGATCCACAATGATTTAATATAATGATGTCTAAAATAAGTATCACGATGTCTAATACATCGTGATACTTATATTAGACAAGAGCATGTTCTCTTGTCTTTCCTATTTAGAAGTGAGGCCTTTGCAATAAGATAAATTCATTTGAAATGTTTTTTGTTTTTTTTAAACACACCCTTTTCTTTAGCGGAGACTGCTGCAAAGGGTTCAACTAAAACAGGGCTGCCCAAGTGCTAGACAGCTACTATCCTGCAACCTTTAAACACATCTTCTCCAAAAAACATAAATCAAAAGTCCAAATTCTCTCATCAGTCATTCAACTCTGCAGAGGCCTGATAACAAGCTATTCTTTTGATTGTTGTTTTAAAGTAAAGATGCATCACTGAATGTCCTCCTCACCAGGCTGTGGAAGACTTCTCTGAGCAGCTGGTCATCCAGGATCATCTGCTGGGCCAGCTGCCTTCTCTCTTCGCCGCTCCGACACACCAGCTTCTTCTGCATCAGGGCTCGGACGTACTCGACTACCATCAGCCACTGGGCCTCCTCCTGCAGCCGCTGCAGCCACAGAGAGCAGGACGGGATTGTGACACAAAATATGCACAGTGAATTTTATCCTTCCACATGAAACGACTGGGCCGTTGTAATACAAGGATGAGACGCATGTGTGTGTTAATATTTTTTTATATTGGCCAAAAAGAGTAATTTTGACCTCATCCGTCTTGTATGCCGTTTCTCTCTTAAACTAACGGCTTTCTTTCAAAAATTGTTCTGTTTAGCACTTTTTTCTTGAAGTCCAAATTTGGAGTCTGCAGCTAAAAGTTGCCCTTTCAGGCTGCAGGGATCCACACCTGAGCTGTGAATCCCTGCAGCTCCTCCAGAATGACCAGGGGCTTCTTGGCAGCTTCTCTGGTTAATGTTTTGGCCTCACAGCTGGACTGGGAACCAATAGATGGCCCTGGTGTTTTTGGCCATGGCGGCTCATCATGAATATTTACACAATATGCTGGTGGGACGTTGTGGGACAGATGGCCGCAGTGTCACAATTCCCATCAAAGAAACATTGCTAAATGTGTCTTTTTGGTGTTTTATAAAATATAGTGTTTATACTGATAGAAACCCCATAATCAGATTGTATCCATGTAAAATAAAGAACTCCTGATCAAAGTGACACCTTAAAGTATAAAAAACACAGTGATAATTTCACTGGTTTTGCTTCTCTGCTTACCAGTAATAAATCATCTGTTTCCACAAAACAATGTTTCACTAATATTACATGATAACAATAAACGGCAACATCTACAAACTGTAACTTTATATCAAAGAAAAGGTTGGACACATTCCACCTTTTCTCAAATTACCTTGTTTGTCTTTCTCATAATATCCAATTGAAGTTTGGCATTGTAACTTAACAAAATGTTAAGATGTTTATAGCACTGACTTCTTCTCAAAGCAAAAGTCTGCTGAGGGATTTTTTAGTTACCTGCCGGCAGGGCGGCCGCACTCGACCGTACAAGTCCAGGTGACTTTCCAGGACGCTGCACAGTTTCGGGATGGGATCTCCCTGGACCAGCCAGGGTCGGGTCAGCAGGCCGGGGAGGAAGGGCTGAAGCTCCAGCAGCAGCTGATCCATCACCAGGCGACACGCCCGCCGCACCGCCCGGTCCAGAGCTGCCAGAGGGTTGGGGGGAGTCCGAGAAAACAATCCTGCAAAGCGGGACGACTGCTGCTGCTGCAGGCTCTCCGTGGACTTTCTGCATTGAGTACAAGACGAAGCTGAACCAAGAAGCGTTGAGTATTAAGACGATGGGAAGGATTACAATCAAAACACGTCTTACTTGAGGATGATGCAGTTGCTGATTGAGGCCAGCAGGTAGTGAAGGTAGAACTTGTTTTTGTTGCTGGTCGGATTCCTGTGGTGCTCCTTCCCAAATTCAACCAGAGCTTCCCGGAACCTGAACGTTGCATTAAAACATGCATTTCCTTGTTTATGCACAATAAAACATGTTTATAAATCAGTAAAACAAGAAGAAGGCTAGATAAAGGTATCAAACTTCTCAGGTGGCCTCTTGTTGAACAGCACACCTGTTGAGGAGGTTCTCTACTTCGTACAGCCCCATCTGGATGGTCTGATCTCGCAAGGATTCCCCGATCATCAGAGCCACCCGGGCGTTCTCCTCCAGCATCTGCAAGCAGCAGGAAGCGATTTTACACAGCAACAGGCACATAAAGTCTCTACATCAAGGGAGTGGATACTAATATAGATAATTATGATCAGATTATCGGGTTTAATTTATCTCCAGCTTCATCACAATAAACTGTGTAACTCCACCACTTGTGATCTTTTATTACCTGCATTGAAACGCTATAATGTAGCAGAGGGAAGGAAAAAAAACCATAAGGCCTGTGCACAGCAGCTTATGTTTGTGCAGAAAACTCACCTGAGTGATGATGGTAGGGAGGCTGGTTTGGTAGAATCCTTCGTGGTCCGTATCCGGCTCCTGATCTCTCTGCCAGTCCTGCAGCTCCACCTGCAGAGCTTTGTGCATCCACTCAGATACGCTCTTCTGCAAATACACACAAAAAAATGAAGGAAATCAATGTGGTGCTTTCCAAAAGTGTGCATAGGACTTGAGCTTTCATATTTTGTCACATTACACTGGACTTTATGGGATAATTCGGGACGGAAAAGAGTATTTTATATTTTCAAAGACTTTTACTCAAAAGCAGACATGCATGCACCTGTTTCCTGCAACACAGGCTTTTAAAGAGAGTGACTCATATCCTGCTCTTGTTGCTGAGAATAGATAATAAATTATCTAGATCTAGGGAAAACAAAACAAACAACATTCAAAAATGTAAGAAAGTTATTTATTTATTTATTTTTAAATGAAAATGTCATGTTTTTATGAGTTGTATGAGAAATAACGTAATGATAGCTTCACTACAAAAACCAAACCGCTTTGTTTACGTATTGTTACGCAGGTAAAAAAAATTAAATAAAATCCCAATAAAATTATTTCTGAATTTCCAATTTAAAAAGATATGATGTTCTGTGGCCCCCTGAATATTCAACTTGACAATTTTGGCCCATGTTTCGAAAAATTTACACAGCACCTGTGGAAGTGATTCACTTCCACAATAATTAAAGACGCAGCCAGAGATGTATTTGAACCAGACAACCAACCACTCCTAATGGGAAAACCATTAATCATTTTCATCCACTTCACAACTATGTGCTACTTTGTATTGGTCTGTGAAGAGAAAATGATGATCTGCAGAGGGGGGCTTTGTTGAATATTTGCTCTGCAAAAGCCGCCCATACCTCAGCAGGGCCGAGTTATATTCTGAGTAAAGCTGGAGAAGCTTTTGTGATCGACTCACCCGGACACTCTGCACATATTTGCTCTGCAGCTGCTCGACGCCCTCAGTGGAGATGAGTGGCCCCAGCTCTGATCGGTCCGCCTCCGTGACCAGCTCTGGATGTCCCATCATGTCTGGGCTGAAGACAAAACTAACAGCTTAACGTTCACCATATCGGGATGCTGGGCTTGATTGGTCACTGTGATGCTGCACTTATAAATGCTTATTTCTTTGAATAATCTTGTGAAATCCTGTCACACAAATCCTCAACATTGAGTCATATTGCAAACAGCTGTGATGTGACAAAATCCAGGGTTGTGAATAGATTTTCCACCTGCTTTGCAAGGTGAGGAGGACGTTTGCTCCATGTTCTCTGCTAAAGCCATTGGTTTCATCCATGAAGCTAATTTATGAGAAGCCATAATCTATTCTTGCATTTACATAAACAAACAAAGATGTCAACATTCATGTCTAACTGCAGGATAAATAGACGGGGATTCATCATCCTCAAAGTGTCGGTACTGAGACTCACCTGTTGTAGATGTGCAGCACCCAGTTGAGCACAGCAAATATTTCACCGCTCTCCAGATCCCAGCTGCTAACCTAGGTCACAATTAACACTTAGATGTGGAGGTGTTTTCACACGTCGATGAAAAAAAAATGTTTAAAACTCCACTTTGTCCCTGAAGATGTGAAAGTGTGTGAATCAAAACAAGAATGTAACAACCTTTAGGTAAGTCAAGACCAGAGCGACATGCTGTCTCTGCAGAACAACTTCGATAATTAAGCTTTTGGTGTAACACCTTTGTCAAAATCAGCATGAATAAGTCTGCAATTAACTGAAAAACTATGACAAAAATAATACAGAGCAACCACATGAAGATGTTAAACAAACAAACATCGAACAACAAGGTTCCACCAGGGTTCCTACATGGATGAGTCTTTACTTTGTGAGTCAAAAAACAAAAATAGTAATAAATGTTAAAAGTAAGGTGTGATATGGCAAATCAATGAAAGTCATGTCAAGTTAAAATACATCAGTGTGGAAATCAAATTGTTTTTCAAGGATTATTAACCTTTTGTTTATCAGAAAACACAAGAAGGAGAAAGTCTCTTACGCATCAGAGCTGCAGAGGCAACAGTTCATCATCCCAGCACCACTCATAAGTCATAAAACGTTTCTGACCTGTGCCAGGTGAGTGTGTAAACAGCGGTGGCTGGCTCTCAGGTAAGCTGCAGTCAGCTGGTAGTGAGGCGGGACGCAGTGCTCCAGCAGGTGGCGCACTGTGGCTAGGTCAGCCATGACGGCGTGCTGGAGAGCAGAGAGGTGACCTGCCAAACCCGGGCCCCGTGTGTGCAGATAGGAAACGCTGCGAAATCGCGCAGAGACCGCCTCCTCAAGAACCTGGCGTGGAGAAGATGGGAAGTTTGACAGGCTGAAGCTTGTCATGTGAACCTGAGTTTGAAGTGATGCTCACCTGGAAGAAGTAGGCCTTCCAGCAGCGAGGTCTTCCTGCAGGCAGCGGCCTGCCGCTGCCGCCTCTCTCCGCCAGCAGAGCCCGGTCCAGGGCCTCCTCCCGCTCCACTATCCTCACAGCCGACACAAACGGCGTGGGGTTCTGACGGGCCAGAGCCAGAGAGCTGCTCACCACGGCCCACAGCTCCTTCCCTGCAGCCACACACCGGGACATGAAGTCAGTGCAGTGGTTTGAGATCAAACTTCTGCACTAATTTAATAAATTCATTCACAAGCTGAACGATATGAGCTCTGCGGTGTTAAAAGAGAATTAATCCCTGATCAATCTGCCCAATCAGGAACCATTGATCATCTCACAGAAACGATCCAAGATGGTTAGTTTCACTTCCAGTGGTACTGGTGCATTACACAGAATGGATGAAATATAAACAAGATGAGTCTAAATTCTTCAGCTTCCTTATCACTTATCACTGAGATTGTGGAACGTTGGACATGATTTGGTTTCCTAAACTCAACTTAAAACAGGCATTTAGATGGATAAACGTGTCTAACATTAAGGTTTTGGAAAATGCCTTCCCAAAACTCCAGTCTAAAGCCTGTAAAATCTTATTAAATTGTCTGAACTGTGCTCAGAAGCAGGTCTGTGCCAAGAAAAGCAAACCAAACTTAAATGAACTTTATTACTTCAGTCAAGAGGAGCTGTTAAATATTCACCCATTGTTACGCCAAATGTTTACAGCTGATTGATTGATTATGAAAAGGGGGTGTAAATATATATTTGAGCCTGCATGTAAAATTTTGTATAATCATTCCAGCTCTGAAAACACGTTCAAAATAAAAGCATAAATTGAATGAGACATTCATGCCAGTGCTCAATGCCTGTTCAAGTCTGTAATAACTGGAAAGCAGCATGTTAGTTGTGTTAAATTGTTCACCAGACCTGCTGCTTCTAGATGCCTGCTGACCAAAACATTTGTGTAAAAGTGACAATAGATCTCCAGATGAAGCATTTTCCGATTTAATAACGTCGAGACTAAAAGTTAAATTCACTCTGTAGTTTTGTGGAGCAGAGAGGGAAAAGCTACAGCTGCGTCTGGGTGAGGCGTCCTCACCCAGGGCGTCCACCAGCTGCCCGACTCCAGAGAAATATTTGGCCACCAGCTCCGTGTCCTCGCTGCTGAGGGAACTTCCTGCGGTCCCAGCGGCCCCGTGGAGCTGCCAGAGGATGTCGTCCTGCCAGCGCTCCAAATCCATTAGCCGGGCGTGGGCCTCCAGGAGCCGCCTGGACTCCACCAGACGCTCCGTCTCCAGCACCATGCTCTGTACTGCACACGGCCAGGAAGGGAAGACAGAATGTTAATCTCAATAATAGCGTCTCAGGAAGTGAAAAGCTTGTGCACAACCCTGGCATTGAATCCTGTGTCAAACATGGCATTGGTGTGTGTTGGAAATGCCTGAAATACTTTTCCCTTAAGGTACATGTCAAACTCAAGGCCCGTGGGCCAAATCTGGCTCGCCATAGTTTTTTATGTGGCCCAGTTGATTCGAGGCTAAACACTAGATGTGCTTAAAGTTTATATTATCAATTAAATCAATTCAGTTTTCCTCTGCTTACTGCCAAATTATATCAATCAGTTCCTCCAGTTTCTGGAGAATTATTCAGGAAATTCACACAAAATCAACAAATTAGTGCACTTTTTGCACTAATAAATAATGTATGATTCTCCCACCACCATGTTTGATATGTACGGTTGTTTGGGTTTTAAATTCTCACCTGGACTCGTCCGCACATTCCACACAGTGTCTCATCTGATGCTTAATTATTTAATAATAAGTCATTATGGGTCATTCTTGTCATGTTGCTGCCTCTTGACCATGACTTTCTTTTTTAATCTCAATGGAACTTTCCTGGTTAAATAAATGTAAAACAAAATTTTAAAAAAGTAACCTTTCCCAGGATGGTATTTGGTTTGTGAAAGTCAGCTGCTGCAGATTTCAGGTCAGCCTGAAGGTGTTGATCTTTCTATTTTTCTTCGTTCTAACAGTTTAGTTGATGACTTCATGCCTGAACTCCCTAATCAATTCTCCTTCCTCCAAAACGAACCATAAATGTTGATTATTATGAAAATTAAAGCTGGGAAAAATAATAGCTTAGTCAAACTTTCATGGCGCATATAGCCCATGACGAGTGTGTATGTGTGTGTAAGCTTTGGGCCAGAACTATAAGACATTATTTCTGCACAAGCAGGGCAGTCATACGGCGGCTTGGAGCTTCTCACTGGCGTAAAGTCGAGGCAGGTTGCTGACGGCGGCGAAGAGCTGGCGGTGGTCGACCGAAACCTCTCTGAGCTTCTCCAGAGACGCCAAGCAGTCTGTGTTTCCATCCGACTCCAGTCCTGCCTCCTTCAGGGTGAGCGACACCTGCTTCAGCTCGTCCCGGGCCTCCCGCAGCTGCTCCAGGCCCCAGCCGACCCCCTCCAGGTACGACTGGACCATCGACTGGACACAAACCGTCCCAGCAGGTCGGGTTAGCTTTTAAAGTGTTAATAAACAGCAGGGCTAAAGACTTTCTGCAAAAATTAATGACTTCCTTCAGACTTTGGTCACTCTTTAGCTTATTGTCAGACCTTGGAGATATTTTTACAGGGAGATTCAATCAAAGCAACAAGATTTGCTGAATTTTTCAGCGTTAGAGTTTGAAATGAACTGAAAACAGCATTTTTAACCAGCTGGATTCTTGTAGCATCATGTTATCCGGCGAAAACCTGGACTATATTAGATAATAGATAGACGATCCTTCAGAATCTGTCAAGTCTTTCATTTACTTGATTGCGAAACAAATATAATACATTTCTACTATTATATACTACTTTCTGTGCCCACTTCCCTGATTTTTGCATAATGTTTTCTCGGTCAAGGACCGGATTGGAAATGAAGGACAAAGTTCAAAGGAAAAGCATAAAAAGACCTTCACACACTGAAAATTGATGACATGGATTGCTTTAAGACATTATACATATGATGACACGTCATTTTGGTTCTTTCTGACCTTCAGTCTGGTGTGGATGGAGGCCGTCCTCTGGCTCTCTCTCTTCTTGTACTGGCTCAATCGCTCCAGATGTTCGGGCCGACAAAAAACTCCAGACGCCCACTTCAGAGCAGCGCCGCGGGCCAAACACTCTGCCCGCTCCACCTCTGGCCACACAGCAGCCTCTGGTTTCAGAGAAGACACACACACACGCACACACACCCCGTCACGTATAGGAGTGTGAATGTCTTTAGCTGCTCACAGATGTAAAACCAAGTTGTATTTCTGGTTTTACAACCAGAAATACAACTTGTATACTTGTGAGTTTTTATTATTTTTATTATATTTTTACTATTTTGTTGGGATTTTATGCTGTTGGGGAAGTGCGAAACAATAGTGTCAAAATGTTCCATAAATAAATCCTGTGCAGATGTATTTGGCCCTCGATACCACTAGATAAAATCCACATCATTCCCATTGTAAAACATGGCTGCGGCAGCATCATGCTGTGGGAATTATTGACTTCAGCAGGGACAGGGATGGGACAGAGGTTCACCACAGCATGACGACTCCAAACACTGTGCTCCACTAAAGACTTAGATGTAATGTGTTAGAATGGCCTAGTCAAAGTATACACCTAAATACAATTCGTAATCTGCGGAAAAACCTAAAAATTGCATTTATTCTGTGCCAGAAATACTTTGGAAAGAAGAAGATCAAATTTCATCTTTTGGATGCTGGTAGGGACCAAACTGCAAATATCTGGATTTAATGTGAAGGACCTGAAATGAGCTGAAAACAAATGCATGCCACACTTTTCAGATTTTGAGCTGTAAAAATGCTTTGAAACCAATTCATCTTCAGTCTCACAACTGTGCTCCACTTTGTCGGTTTGTCACATAAATGTCAGGAAAACACGCTGAAACGTTTGTGGTTGTAGCGAATCTGAAACGTGAGAAAGTTGGAGGGCTGTAAATAGTTTGGCAAAGCACGGTGTTCCTTTTTCTAATGTCAACTTTTTCTTTCCAGATCAAATCGACCCTTAAGCCTCAGCAGTGGGAGGATTTTATTTTTGATCCTATATGAGAATTAGATTAAAATCTCAATAAATCACAGCCACAGATCAATCACAAAAAATACCCGTTCCATCTGGGAACGAACCTCAAAGTACAACGGATTTAGTTTCTGCAAACGTTTCCTGGAAGCCAAGCTGCAGTTGCAACAGAGATAATGACGTTGGTGATCAAGTTCAACTTCACAAGGAGCTTAAATTGCCAGCTGCAGCTTTTCTATCATGGGAAAAGGTTGTGCCCTGGATTTAAGCAGCAGTTTGCTCCAATGGGGTTTCTAAGAGACCATGGCATTTTAAACGTGCTTCTGAAACTGATGTTTGTCGATAGATGAAAGAGTTTCCCAGCAGAAAACGGCAAAGCTTCAGGTCAATTTGGCTGCTAAGCCAGAAGCATCTGCAGCCAAGCAGAGGACTGTGAGAAACGCTCTTTAGCTGTTTTCATGGACGTCATTAAGAGGCATTTCAGGGCTTCATTATAAACAAACCAGGGGACTCAGACTTTTGTGTTCTGGTCGGACACCAGTAGTAAAAGGTACGCCTTCTTTCTCTTCTATGGTTTAATATATTAGAAGATAATGAAACAACATGGATAATATGGATGTGCTGTGCTTGGATTTCTGTACGTGATGTCACATCCTTCGATCTGATATTGTACTGCAACATTTGCTTTAGCAAGTGATTGTAGGGAACAGATAAAGTCTCACTAACTGGTTCATTAATAAATATAAGACTTCTTAACTACATGGCAGAATCAGCTTTGTTTGCACACACAAACGGGAAATTTGACTTCTCCAATTTGTTCTCAATGAAGACTTTAAAATGTAAATTTAAAGTTTTTTTTAAAATCTGTGTATATAAAGTGTTTTTACAGAAAAGGAAGAAAAAGTTGAATTATTTCAGATTTTCATGGTTTTGATCTGGGAACTCTGCTTAGTGTTCATCACTGAAACCCTCTCGGGTGGCTTGTTTCTGTAGCTCCAACCTGGAGGTAAAAGTCCTAGTAGTTTGTGTCCAGGATGTGTGGGGTCTGCAGAGATGCTCACTGTTCTTTTCCTGACCCTACACCTGTACAAGTCCCGCATGGAGGGAAGGTCAGCCCCAAAGATGATCTACGCAGACCTGATTGTTGGTTATGCATTATTAACCAGTCTAATTGACATTTTATATATCTTTTATATACTTTTATTAAATTAGTAATCACCTAATTAAGTATTTTGTAGTAAAGAATGAGAGGAATAAAGCATGAAAATATATTAATCTCAAGTTACAATGTCAACATGTGAATCTAATGATTACATTGGATCTAGCTACTATATTAGAATCAATATTTAACCAATTGGTAATTACATGAATAGATTTGCTGTTTAATAACTGTAGTGGTGAAGAAAGACCTGAGCTCTCAGTTTATCTGTCCATCTACATCCTGATCCACATCCATCCAGTAGATATGGATAAAATAATTATTTCCATAAGTCTGAAACAGTGAAACGATCTGATAGGAACAAAACCCTGTGCAGCTACCAGAAGGATCATAACAAAGCAAAGTGTGAGCATGCAAAGAAGATGGGAGAATATTGGCAATGAGACTCGCTGTATGATCTGCTGCCTAATGGAGACGAGCTTTTCATAGAGGACAGAGCAGAGGGTCTGCTGTCATCTGACCAGTCCAGGTAGCCTGGATATCATTCCTGATCTGTTTAGTCAATGAGAAGAGGAAGCTCTGCAGCCATCATGGTCACATGACCAAGCTTTGACCTGGGGATGCACGTCCTGATCGGCTTTAGCAGGACAACAGCTTCACGGGTGACTCAGTGGCGAGAGATGCTGGGTGCAGGTCAGGAACGCGTCACCACAGAAAACAGTTTGTGTTGGTCACGAGTGTCTTTGTGCAGATTCTGTTAACGCCTCGGTTACGCCAACAGGCCCCGTCTCTGTCTCAGAGGAGGTCATGGGATGCAAATCTGATGACGCTGAAACCTTGTCAAAAGCAAAACTGCTACACAATAAAACCACAGAGCTCCACATGACAACGGATGAGCCTAATGTAATCTACCTCTGCAGCTGAGCAGAGCCCAAAGCGAAGCCAGGCAGAGAACAACATGCAGTCACACACTGATTAAGCCCCGATGATGCTGCTGCTTCTGCATCAGCAGGGGAACAGCCGGGCTGACAGCAACCCAACAAACATTATCTGATGCTCAGAGATCCACGCCAAGCTGAAAAACTGCGCTTCCTTGTTGATTTATGTAAATGTTGTAACTTTTTTATATAGCAACAACTTCACAAGAACTGATATCAACGTACTTTACAACACCAAACATGTCAAAAATCTTACTCATGTACCGTCTCCTGCAAAAAAACAAACAAAAAACTCAGAAGACTTCAAGTTTTTCCACATTTTGGGATCTTTTAACTATAAATGTATTTTTTTGATATTTGAGGTGATAGATGATCAGAAAGCACATCTAAAAGCCCCACAGTGAAACAATAAATAATGCCATGTTGCATGTTGCTCCATATTTATTGAGCATCTCCTTTAGATATTTAAGACAAAGAATCCAACTTTTGAAAATGGTCCAATAACATCCCAGGCTTTCATTTCCGGCCCCAGACACAACTCTGTTGTCAGCTGATGATCCGTCTCATTGTGGGGTCCAATCCTGTGACGTGGTTTAGTGCTAAAGCGTTGCCTCATCTTATGCTAAAAGGTGTTCTAAAAAGCTTTAAATAGCAGATGGGATTGTCTCGTATTGAGATTATTATCCTACAATCTGGAATCAAATGAGAAGTGTAGGCCTGAAACAATAAAGTGAAGCTCGTGTCATCTTTTGTCAACACTTATTGGTACTATTTTTTGTCATTTATACCGGATTTTTCCCAGGTTGACAATTCAATAATCATCACAAAGGATTTTAAATTCTGGTCACAAGTTCAAAACCACTATCATGGCTGTGGAAATCATATCGATTTTGGAGATTTTAATGATTTATTCCTATGTTTTCCCAGAGTTCAGTGGCTCTAAAATCAAAGTCTAAACAAATATTTCATGTAATTCATCAGTGATCAGATCAACGGTGAAATATTTATTTAATCTTAATGACGTTTGACTCAAGAATGAGAAACTTTTCCTTTGCGTTTCCACATCCAAACTGTCAAACTTCATTCCTTTAGCTCATTTGAAACTTTGTCTTTGAAATGTTCAAAGTTAAAAGCTTGTTTTTCAATATCACTAAATATTCACTTTTCTGAGGGGCAAATGCAAAAATGCTCGTAAAGTACAGAGGAACTGAAGTTTAGCTCAGAGAACAACATTAAAACCGCCTGGCAAGTTTGTAATGCTTACAGAAAATCCTCAACCTGCTCCTCTCAGGGAGTATCATCCATCACTCAGAGGCGGGATGGTGATCAATACGCAGCCAGACGCCACAAATCAATGCGTCCCTCCCAACCTGTCTCCTCTAGGTATGGCAAAGCACAGTTCATTCATTCCTCTGGCTGAGAAGCAGCACTGCCGACCCATTTTGTTTATTCCTGCTCAGAGACTTTAGGGAAGTGGGTGCTGGTCATCCAGAAAAAGCTGCTGCTGCTGCTGTCGCCGTCTTTACCTTTAGCTTTGTCACCTCCATTCTTCTGGTCCCCAGCTGACATTGAAGTTCAGTTTTCGTCCGCCTGACGAGACTCCTTCAACCCCCGAGGGCCAGCGCTGAGGGTGCGACCAGTGAGCAACACGGGCCGGGAAGGCCGAGCAGAAGAGGAGAGGAAGGAGAAGAGAGGGTGGAGGAGAGAGGGCACATATCCATTCTACTGAAAGCTTCCCCCTCTCCTCCCTCACATGCACTCTCTCTCCCAGACACATCCTCTGCCGAGAGGCCGGCAGGAAAGGGAGGGAGCTGAGGGGAAGCAGGAGGAGGGGATTGCTGCTTGGATGATGAGGGGGGAGAGAGAGGGAGAGAGGAAGAGAGGGGCAGGGATGAGGAGAGAGGATGTGTTGCATTCAAGAGCCTGGGTAAAAAACAAAACAATTTGTAAACCTTTAAATGTGGGAATGACTTCAACTAAGCAGTTTCTAAGGATATGAAGGTGCTAAATGTAAATAATAAAATAACTAACAAAAGCTTCTAAATGTTTTAGTTTTTAATGTGTAAAAATGCATCTGTTTAGTTTAGCTTTGACCTCAGAAAAAGAAAACTCTCAAGGCAAATTGAAGATGATCTAAAGTTTCAGCATCTTACAAAAATGCATTTGGCCAAGAGCTTCTGTGTTTTTCACTTTATTTATTAGATAAAGTCATTTAAAGAAAGTACTCCTCGCTCAGTGTTTGGGTTTAGCTCGTTTCTTTCCTGGATGAAGTCATTGACCAATCTATACTTTTCATTAACTTTGGGGTTTTTCCTTCATCTTTACCATAAACAGTAATAATAGGTCGCTTTACCCTGAGTGTGAACACCATATGGTATGGTGTTGAGAGCATCATGCTGTGGGAATGTTGTTCTTCTGCAGGAACAGGGAAAATGTTTCAGAGTTAATGGGAAGATGGACGGAGCGGAGGACAAGTAAATCATGTGAGACGCTGCGAAGGAGTCGAGACTGGCCGAACCTAAAGATACATATAAGATTAAAGCATGCTCCTGTGTTAGAATGGCCTAGTCAAAGCCCAGATCTAAATCCAACTGTAAGTACTTACCATTGCAGTTTATGATCCAATTCACCAATCCATGATGAATCCAATCAAGACCAACAGATTATAAACAATTAAACCAAACATATTCAAAATCAATAACATTCAATGATGTTTGGTTCAAATTATAATAATAAAATACAATGTTGACTTCAGTTTAACATGAGATCTGATGAAAAAAAAACCAAATCAACCCAAAGAAACCAAGTCAGAAGTATTGAATTCACAGCAAAAGCACAACATCTTGCCAAGTTTTTCTGGTCCAGCTTCTACTTTAAATAATTTTCATTTAAACAAGCTCTAATATCTTGCTGAAAACATAGGTTAGTTTTGTTTTATTTCCAGTGCACTGCAGTGTAGTGCAGTGTAGCTGACTTTGCAGCACCTTTTTAACAAGCATGTGGAAGCAGCAGCAGCAGCTGATTGTATCGACACATTAAATGTGCAGCACAACAACGCTGACAGTAAAACTTCCCAGTTTTTTTTTTAATCGTAAGGAATGTTTTGAGGTTTTGTCCTTAACACACATCAATGTCCCAGCAGACCATGAGGAAACGAGGAGGCGAGGAAAACAATCAGGTGGTGGTAGAAGCAGCAGGAGGGGTGAGTGTGATGTTGTGCAGGACCTTCTGGGAGTCTCCCATACTAGTAAAGGGAAAGCAGTTAATGGAAAACACAATGTATAATGTATAAGTCATTAGTCTCTACCCCCATAGTAACTGAAGGGAGGACACAGGACTTAATGGAGACTAACGGTTTCACTGAAAGAGTTTACAAAGTCTCAGACACGAGCAATCCATCTTACTGGATGATCTGCTGTTGAAGCAGAATCATACGACACACCTTCAGGCACCAAAAATCATTCATAACCTGCAGCTGTTTGATGGAGACCAGCTTGATTCACTTCAGAGCAGCCAGTCGAGCTGGACGGTCCCCGTCTACAGCTCTGGAGAAGAATGAGAGCGATGGGAGCATCGGACTGTCAGCTTTCAGAGCAGCTCTCCAGGTCTCAGCAGGATGGTGAGCTGTTTCGAGCAAGAATAAGGAAAGTTTATTCTGGTGTCAGTAATTCACCTAATAAAATATTTGGTGACACTGACATAAATTTGACACCAAACACCTGTTATGAACATAAAAAAAGTCTTCATGAATATTTATGACTGTTGTCATGAAGTGTCATTCGGCAAATTATGACACTTTTAATACAAAGTTGACTCTTTTAATGAAACTTTTAATTTAACATTAGATTAAATGTGTCATTAATTACAGAATGACACTTCATGACAACAGTCATAAATATTCAAGAAGCCTCCTTCATGTTCGTAACTGGGTGATATGTCATATTTATGACCTTTGTCTTCTTATGCACATCCCTACAAATAAAGTGTTAATATTCTCTTCCAAAATAACTCAAACATTGGGCTGGTAACCGGTTTTGGATTTTCTCTGTTTCTGTCCTGGACGAGGTCACTGAGATTAACTCGGCACATCTTTATTTTTCCTTCACCACAGAAAAGGCTCCTCCCCAGTGTTTCTCCAGCCACCAGCAGCAGGGGAGCAGCAGCTTAAACCCAACTTCTGCCAAACTTTTCTCCCCATTAAAATGAGTGGTTCTTCCCTACTGTCCCCACATGCTTGCTCAGGATGAGGGATGGCTGTAAAGTCAATGCGTTGTGGGTCTGGACACAAAGTTTGTGATGAAATAATTAGGATGGGACTAATTCGTATGGGATTCTATAAAGCTGAATATGAACTGTATTTTTTCGTAAAGTCCACTGAAGTGGCATTTGTATACTGCTATTAAATAAAACATCTCAAAATCCGGCACAGCGTCGTGATGAAAATAATTTTTCTAAGTTGGTCCAAACAGGGTAGGATCTGTCCTTCCATAAATCTCTTATTTGTGGATCCTTCATTTCACCTCCTGTGTTGTTGACACACCGGAAGAGCGTCCCTCGCCTCCACGTTCAGAACAGAGCAGGATGCTGAGAACGGCGAGTTCCTGCGCGGGTGGGACCACATGGACCCGGACAACAAGGCCGCTGACCGACTGACAGAAGAAACAGAAGGGAGTGCAGCAGGTTAACAAGAAAATCAAGAATTAAGAGTGGAGATGCAGTTTAAGTCTCAGATTGAAAATGTCTAGGAGAAAAACATTTCTGTTTGTGAACAAATGCGCGTTTGTTTCTGTTTGTGTAGAAGAAACATTGAAACATTAAGTAAGTAACAACTGCTAAGCATAGGCAAGGTGCAGCTTTTAGAAACTGCAAGACATTACAGAGTCCTATTATATTACAGCGGCCTTCTTGCTGTTAGAAACGTGAGCCGTATTGAGCCAAAATGCTTCAAGTTTCTGCAACGCTCAATAATTTGAAACTGGAACAGGAACCAGATCTTCCACTTACCCGGATTGTCTCCTGTGGACCCAACAGTTTTTGACCATGAGGAAGACGCTCATTCAACATCAAGACTGGTGTTAAAAGTTTCCATTATTGCAATTATTATTTGTCTTTGCCTTGTTTTTTAATTCTGAGGCTAGTTCTCCTAACAGGGAGTCATTCTGCTCCACCATCACCCTGCATGTTTGGTCTGAGATGAAACATTATAAAACACAACAGGACATAATTGGAAAATACAAACTATGTAAAAACAACGTGACTGCAAACTGAGCTGCAGCTCTGGTTTGTAAATTTCAAAATAGATGCACACAAACACAAAAAAAACAAAAAACAAAAAAAAAAAAAGCAAATGAATGTACAATATGTTGCTTTTTTTTTTTTGGAAAAGAATAAAAAAAGATTGAAATTATTTACAAACAGGAATTTTAGATCTACCATAAATGGATTTGTTTTTCACCATTCAAAAAATTAAATGGTTGTAAATTATGTAGCGCTTTAATTATACCCAGTGATTTTTTTCCAGCAAACAGCCGCTCCCCTCTTTTGCAGGTGCTAAATCTTTTAGGGGTTCGCAGTACCCGACCGAACCCGCTTACTTTCACCCCTGGATTTACATAAGTTTAATGTCATAAAGTAAAAATCTGTCCCAGCTGTGTGAGGCGTTTCTGTGCCACCGGAAAGCACAGCTGCTGATAACACCAGCGTTGCCCCGCCCAACGCAGCTGAATAGGTGTAGGCCCCCTCTCCTCCTTGTTGTCATCACCTTAGATTGAATGACGCCCAGCAGCACCTCCACCCAGAGCAGCGAACAGGAAGTGGTCTAATTCTAGACCACTTCCTGTATGACATTCCTGACCTGAGCCGCCTTCCTGCCAGACTCTTGCAGGCTCTGAATGTGGAGCAGAGCTTCAGTTTTAGTTGGCACGACATACAACACACTGCTACTCAAGGGTGAAAGAAATAAACAGAGAGCAGGAAATATTTACCTTTCCTGTTGATACTAAAATGACTTTACATTAAGGCACAAACTACACAAAAGCAAAATGTCCTGCAAAAGCATAAATACAGCTTCTTCATATTTTGCTGTATTACAAGCAGAGAAATCAATGGATTTGATGCAAAGACCGACAGCTCAGGTGGAAGACTGTTGACGGGTCAGCTGTTGGTCGACAAATCTGGCATTAATGAATGAAATTTAAGAAAAAAAGTCTACATTGGGGATACAGCAAATGTGAAATGAGGCGCCTTAATCATTTGTGACCAAAACTAACATTTCTGGCTTAGTCCTGCACAACAGAACACACTATGAAACCTGGCAGCAGCAGCATAGCATCATGCTGTGGGGTTATAGACGGCGAAGCTGCAGGAAGGGAGGTGGAGATGAACGCAGGAGATTTCAGGAAGAAAACCTGTTAGAGGTTTCCATGAAACTGGGAAGGAAGTTCACCAGGCAGAGCTGAAACAGAATGGTTTGGACTCATTTTTACACTGTCCTAGTCAAAGTCCAGAGCCAAATCCAATGGAAATGCAACGCTAAGTAGCTTCTATGTGTTAAGCTGGTAGATATAACTCAAAAGGGTAACAGCAGTGAAGCTGGAAGTAAATTTAAAACAAACTTTGTAAAAGGTTTTCCAA
Organism: Phalloptychus januarius; assembly: GCA_902982915.1. Lineage (NCBI taxonomy): Eukaryota > Metazoa > Chordata > Actinopteri > Cyprinodontiformes > Poeciliidae > Phalloptychus > Phalloptychus januarius. The sequence goes on along the minus strand of CADWAE010000471.1, from coordinate 12,579,104 downwards.
ATCCTGCATCATTTTCCCTCTACATCCTAATTATTTCATCACAAACTTTGTGATAAAATAGCTGGAGGTCTGTGGTTTTAATGTGAAACTTCACCATTTAAGAAGGAATATTTTTGCAATGCACTGCATTCAAACTTAGCAATATTTGTGTTTTTCATGTCAGATTTAATCATCCAAGACATTTCACTTGACTTTAGACTTTATTGATACTTTCTAGTAGGTGCACAGACTGAAAACACACATATAGAAGAAAACCAAGACATGACAGAGGAAGAAAACTAAACAGAACAAATCATTCGTTTGTCCTCACCTTACATACGTGTTGACATCAGTAACTAAATGGGTCTTTGCATTTGCAATAATGATAAACACTTAATATACTAGGAATGAAGTCAGACAAGACGCCAGCGATGTTGATTATCAAAATATGTATGTATGTATATTTTTTAAAAACAAAAAACTAAAAGAAACCGCTTTCATTTAGATGTTAAGGGTAAAGTTTTGCAAATTAGTGATATATAGTGTAAGCAACCAAAATCTCCTTCACATCAAGTTGAATAAAATTGTTTTGTGTATTTCTCTACCACATAATTAAATCCCAGAAATAACAATAAACCTTCTGAATGCAGCCAAACCGAACAATTAACAAAAGAAAACAGCTTTTGATCAGTTTCATGTTCCCTCATTTGTAGTGTTTCTGTTCTCACTGATTCTCCCATCCTGCGTTAGTCATACATTCATTTAGTATTAGTGTATTGATCACAACTTTTTATCCTTCAAGCTTGAACAATAAAAACAGAATCTGAATCCATACATGTATGCAAGTAAATACTGGTAATAGTAAAGGCTGCAGCAACTTAAAGTGACCAATTATTAACAGAGCAGCTGCTCACCAAACCAAATCCTGCAAAAAAAATAAAACCAGTTAAAAAAAAGTGACAATATGAAACTAAAAATTATTCGATTTGCAATAGAGTTTAGAAATAAAAGTGAAACCCAACAATTATAGATTACAATTAAAACAGAAAAATTAATTAGCCATGTCTCCCATGAGATGTTTCATCACAACTCTAATCTAATCTACGATATCGGCTTATACCAAAAACCTAGAAGCTGATTCCAGGACTCTGTTCGTGCTACAGGATGCTCTCGGTCAGGTTGGACATGTTGGACGTGTTGGACACCTGGGTCTCAGCCGGGGGACGGTTCCACGTGTCAAAGTCCAGCAGGGCTTGACTGAGCTTCTCCATCCAGTCCAGCCTCTCCTGCTTGGTGTCGGCCGAGAACCAACACCTGACAGGTTCAACACAAACAAAGCGCATTTATCAACAGCTCACAGTATGAAGACTTTCTCAAGGCTCAACACATTAAAAAATAAAAGTCAGACAGATTGTCGTAAATATCTTGGTTAAGTTTTTTTTTTTTTAAAAAGCAACATATTCCAGGATTACTTTAAAACTTCAGTAAAAAAAAAAAAAAAGTTTTACTCCTCAAGGTTGAATTTATGGCAAAATGGAAAATGCCAGAAATTACAAATCATAACAGCTTGATGGATGATTTAGAATAATTTGAAGTTCATGCTAATTTTTAAAGAACATGGACTGAAACAGCTAAATTGTATTATTAACCCAACAGAAAATATTTGTATTCAACTTTATAAATCTTAATCTTTTGTGGCAAACAGTTGAATTTTTACTACAAAATAAAACCGAACTTAAATAAAAGTTACATGACAATTATTTATTCTTATAATTATACACAATCAAAGTATAATTATGCCGGAAAAATAAAATCAAACTGCAGTAATCATCTCAAATGATCGTCTGCAGGGTTGCAGTTATTAAGCACAGCCTGGTGCAATGCATTATATTTTAAGAGCCATTCTCTGCATGCTGCAGATATTTGGTTAATTATTATTCATCTTTTGTCATGCACACAAAACGAATGTAGATTTTAGGTGCTCAGGAGTGGAGGAGACGCAGAGATGATGGAAAAGAGACTGAAGAGTGAGGAAGATGTGGATTAATCACATCTTATGAAAATATTTCCTGAAGCTTTTGTTGTTCACATTGCCCAACAACTTTTAATCAGTAAACATGAAAGAAAACACCATAATGTAATCTGATCTAAATAGAGGCAAATATTATTAGACCAACTTATGGCGTCCGTCCGGTTGTTTTATGTTTTACCAGATGGGTCAGGTCGACAGCTTTATATGAACTTACTTGGACAGTGCTTCCTGGTTTTGGTCTTCCTGCTGAGAGGCGTTCACCAGCTCAAAGGTGAAAGGTCGAGCACATGAATCTCTCTCAACGGGCCTGACGCACTGACTGGGAGTCCTGGACAGAGAGATGCTGCCTTCTGCTTCCTGAAGAGTTCAACCAGAGAATCAAATCATCACCTGCTGGCTTTTATTTCTCTCCTTTTCTAAACACCTGTTGGTCGGTCGCTACCTTGGTCTCCCTGTCGTTTGGGTTGCTCCAGTAGGACAAGCTGCAGTCCTCCAGAACAAAATATCGCCGATTCCACACCCCAAATCCACTGATCAACTCGAACATCGTCTGGAGAGAAAAGGCAGGAGCAATCCCAGGATTTTTCACCTCAATAACCAGCATCCTCTTTGTGGAGACATTTTAGCACACTTTTGTTTGCAGAAACTGTCCTCATTGAAATACATAACTCTACAGAGTTCTACATAACCTGGTAAATAATAATAAAATGGTAACATTGCTGACCAGGAAGCCTTGATGCTGCACGTCGGAGTGGCCCTCACTGTCCAGTTTCAGGTAGATGTGGCCCTCCAGTGGTGAAAGAAATGGCACCTGCAGTCACAAGAGGAGTCGCACTCAAACAAATAGAATATGGAAAAAAAACTTCACTCATTCATGCTTAACTATTCTGGTCGAGCTAAATCTAAATCTGGTTAGGAAATTCACTCATTTTCATTCTGAGTGTGTTGAAGAAAACTGGGCATAAATATCCTCATGCTGATTTGATCGAAGGGTCGGAAATGGATGAATTCACAGACAAAACTAAGGAAGCAAATTTAAACACTTTCAAAAACATGCAAATGAACAAAAGAAAAACAAAACACTCATGTTCATTATCACTGAAATCAAGAAGCTGGTTAGTTTTTGCATAGAGGAAGAGAAAAGGGAAAACATGTGAAGGATGATGGAGGTTAAAGAAAAAAAAAAAACCTTTTCCTGAAATTCATCTCCCAGCAGCCTCCTGATTTTGCCATCAAGTTTCATCTGAGTGGACGAAGCAAGACAGAGAGAGGGACAGACATCACGTGAACAGTGAGACCACCCAGGTGTGGACTTCAAAAACAAAACGGACCAAAGTGACTAAAACTGTGATAATGGTGCACTGGGAGATAAAACTGAACAGTGCAGGAATGTGCAGAACCCAGAGAGAAAAGCTGTGGTTCACTTTGTGTTCCAGCTAAAGCAGGAATCCTCAAGTCAAGAGGAAAATCACGGCTCGGTTTGTTTCATTTTGCATTGCTCAGTAAATTATGCGACCGTTTAGGACTAGAGTAAGAGAGACTTGCTTTACCTTCACACTAAAATAGCATCAATCATAAATTACCTTATCGAGAGGAAATTTCCTGCATCTCAGTGAAGCCAAGGTGATCTTGTGGGAACCCACCAGAGAAAAGTTACTGGAGCGGCGAGTGTTGAGAGCAGCGGGAGCTTAAGGTGGAGAAACCAAAAGCACCAAATCATGAAACTGCATAATATAACCTTCACTGAGTTTAGCAAATACAAAGAGTTCAATCTGAAAAGAAGCTCAACTTACATGTGAAGGTGTTGCTGGATCTCTGCTAAACAACAAGACGACGTTAAAGTGATGCACGAAACAGAAAAAGGTCATAAAAGCCACAGAGCACGAAGTACAGATGAACTCTTACTGTTAGGGTGTTCAGAAACTTCCTCGGTGTGACCTGTTCATGTCAACACACATAAAAATAAAAAGTTAGACTGCTTTCATTAACATGCTTTGAGGAAAATAATCGCTCACTTACACGGGACTTGGTGCTGGTCCGGTCAGCGGTGCAGCTGGATCCTGAGCTAGCACACTGGATTGTGAGAAAAAAAAAAAATTAACTACAGAAAAAATAAGTGGTTTCAAACAAAACCAGAACATAAATGCATTTCATTGCAAATAAGATGAATAAGTTACTCAAAATTATCAGATTGTTTTTAAAAACTTTGGAAGATTCAACTACAAAAGCAAAACAAAAAACAACCAAACGAGGGAATTGAGCTAAAGAAAGGTTTGGCATTTTGCTCTGTAGTCTGAATTAAAAGAAAAATACAATGATCTTAGAAGTAGGGCTTCTGAGGTTAAATTTTCAAAATGGCTGCCAAACATGTCAAAATTTGTAATGGACATCTGTAACCCAATAAAGTCTGACAAAAGAAATTATTGCACCATTAAAATTAGCTTCCATCCAGAGCTATAAACTCTACAAATCAAAATTAATGTCTCACCAGGCTGTAGACTTCAACATCAATCTCAAAAGACGAGCGAATATCCTTTCTGAAATTTTAAATAAATAGTCATTTGTAGTGCAACATTTTTATTTGGAAACTATAATCCAGCAGTTAAAATCAGGAAATGATTTAGCTTAGTGTTTAGTTTTCAAAAACTTGTGAAAAAGAAGAACAGCAGAGTTGAACAGCTCACAGTGTGACTGCAGTCGGGAAGGAGATGGCGTCTCCGTTCTGAGCGTCAGCAGCTGTGGCCAGCGGCGTGGCGATGATGTTGCACGGTCCGTAGCGGATCAGGACGAAGAAGTAGTGGCTCGGTCGACCTGGAGCGGTTCAACAAACCAGTCAGTCCGTTGGGTACAATTTGAAGCAACCTTAATATTTGCGAGAAAACTAAAGCTTTGCTACTCTGTGGTTCTACCTGGACGGCTGTTCGATGAGCAGACAAACTCGACCTTCAGAGGCAGCTGGATGTTGGTGATGTTGACGGTTCCTCTGCAGGCATGCTGGGAAACGTAGTCCGTGTCCTCCATTGGAGCCTCCTCAGACTGCAGGCTCCTCTCCTCCCGCAGTCTGGACACCTCGGCCAGCAGAGCAGACCGTTTCTCACCTAAAGAGCAAAAAGTGGAGAGAATGGACTTAAGAATAAATAAATAAATGTAACAACCTCACAATTTGCCCCCAGCCTATCTGCTGTTGGCCTAAAACTTCTTATTGTTCTTTATAAACTGCTTTAACTCGCTTTTCCTTCACCCTGCAAAGCAAAGTGATAGTCTAATCACTTTGCTGTGTGTTTTTTTTAAAAATTCTTTTCAGTGTGCATTCTGTCATTGGAGCTAAGCGCCATTGCATGGCCATAATGAAATAATTCTGCTTCGGTCTCAGAACGCCGTTATTATAACAACTGCCCCGTTTAAAGGAAGAAAAATGAATAAAATCATTGGGATTTCATCTAATGATTTAAATGTTATTGAAAAAAACAACAACAAAAGTAAAGATTCACCACCTTGCTTGTTACCCCGAGTAGAGAAATATTCACTATCAACACGACTGAATCATTAAACCACCAGTGTGGAGTTCAAAGTGTTGTGGTTTTCATACAGGACACCAGCAGAAGTTTCTCGGCTTCCGCCTCCTCCAGAGAGCCTCGTCCGTGCTCCTCGTCGGTGCAGCAGCTCAGCGCCTGCAGCGTCTGGTTGATCACCAGCTGCAGCTTCCCAGCTTCTTCATTCAAAGCCTGAGCAACACACACAGTTTTACTGGAAAGCAAACACTTAAGAGATCCAAACAAATCTAAGGAAAATAAAAATAATTTTGTTAAATTGACCAAATGTGAAGCTCAATAAGAATATTTTAAGAAACTTAAATCTTTGTCAAAGAAAGGACAAATTGAAACAAATTTTTAGAACATTATTTTTTAAACCAGAAAATGTAAAAGCAAAAAAAAAATAAAGTGTTTCTCACAGTTATCCTCTCCTTGGTGTTGGCAGACTCTTTGGGCTTCGGCGTCTCTGGCGTTCGTCTCTGAACCACAGGAGTGTGAATGGCCGGCAGCTTACGTTGCCTTTGTGAGCGGTACGCATCGATGCTGCCAAACAACAACCATCAGGTCAGTGATGCCATTTACTGTAATGTCAAATCACTATGAGACTTGAAAACAAGATAACATGGTTTAAAAGCTGCTGCCATCTCATAAAGATCCTCTAATAGTGACATTATTTTTTTCAAACATGTTTTTTGATGGTAAAACATTTTGCTTTGCTCATTTCTAAAACAAAAACAAATCCCACGTTAGGAGAAACGTACATTAGCTCCATCTTTTCTGCAATTTTTACTAGCAGATTCTTTATTCAATTTTCTCCTTATTTACACACGTCTGTGTGAATGTGGAGATAAAAACATCGAATGTATCGATGACAACATCTATATTCAAATAAATGACATCTATAATTTTTGTTTACTTATTTATATGGCTCTTCAATTGTACTCGGTTAAACAAAATGAGAAAGATTCTTTTCAACCTGTACAGAGGAGCAGATTCGGGCTTAGTGCTGCTTTCCTCTGGAGACAGGAGCGAAGATGGAGGATGAGACTCCTGCGCCGCTGCCAGTCGCTGATGGAAAATATCACAGAAGTTATGAAAACTGTTTCTGAAGTTCATGAATCTGAAAAGGCTTGAGGAAATTTAAACAAAGCAAAGGTGCAAACCAGTCTTACCAGTGGGGTAACCACAGCTTCAACAGACTTGCTGAGAGGAGAGAGGATGCCGCTTTGAGGAAAAGTAAGCAGCTCATCGTTTTCATCACACTCCTCTCTTCTGGGCTCTTCCTCTCTTTTAATCTTCTCGCCACTCTTTCCAACAGAACAGGAACCAATGCCACTGTCGTGATCCTCTCCATCTTCCTCCACTCGTCCCTCCTCTTCTGCTCTCCCAGCATATTCCAGCACCGCCTCAAACATCTGCTCAATCGTTTCTGTCGAGTTGGAGTCATCATGACAGCCTGACCCCAAATCTGATGATAAACATTGCAAGTCAGTTTAACTTTAGCTTTTTCAAAACCAAAACAATCCACATAAAATTGTGTTCATAAATCCATCTGTGCAGATGCAATGAGTTTCAAAATGCGGACAACTCGCTTGCTTGCGTCTCATACGAAGGAGACCAGGCATTCAAAAAAATAACTGAGCAAAGTCAACAAATCAAGATGAAAGCTTCCATTTTGTCCATCTTCAATTTATTCCCTTGCTAAAGTATTTGGCTGAAATAATTCATTCATAAAACAGCCTCACCAAGTTGAGAAAAACTTTATTAATAGGAGGATGTCTTAATGCAGATACAACTTGTGCACAAGTCTTGAGTTATTCTTTAATCTCTTATTTGATACAGAGATAAAGAGATTCAGATTTATTTTCCTGCCTGACCTTGTACATGGCACAACCAGGACTCTTTTGCAAAAGCTTCATTTTGAATGACTTGCGTCAGTGATTAGGCATTCCTCCAATTAAAAATGAAAGACTTCTCTATCAATGTTTACATCTACATGGATATACAGGTAAAATAAGAGTGCAACTCACATTCAATGACAGCTTGTTCTGTTTTCTAAAATCACCTCTTAGTGTGAACCCAGTGTTCCCAGTTCACCAGTGGAAAATGATAACCAACAAAGTGCTTCACCCGAGGGATGCTCCTCTCCAAGAAGCAGCTTTTCAGACGGATCTCACCTGACAGACTGCCGTCTGCCCTGGACTCCTCTGAGGCGTCGCTCTGAGATAAAGCCGAGCCATTGATCAGCTCTGGCTCCAGGACAAAGGTGACTTTCTTTGAATTTTCTGCTTTCAGAGCACCTAAAGCCGCCCTCTCCCCCTGATGGGAGTCTGACATCTGGATCTCAGATGAACCCTGACATACATCTCTCTCACCAGGATCAGCTTTGTTTTCAAAGTGGGTTTCTGCAGGTTTTTCTGTCAATGTCTTGGTTTTTAAAGCTGATTTCCTTATCAAGGAGTCATCTACTCTGTTTTCTCCATCACTTTTCTTCTGTTCTGGTCTAAGCTTCTCCTCTACCTGTTGTTCAACAGAGCCAGCTGTCTTTTCTGACACATCTAGATCTGGAGCACTTCTAACATCAGCAGGTTCACTTTTATTTCTCAAGCTCCTTTCTTCCTCCTTTCCCTCTCTAGCTGGCTCCATTTCTTCCTCCTTCTCCTCCTCCTCACTAAACACTCTCTCCTCCTCTGAGATCGCCTCCTCATCAGCCGACACGTTTCCTTGAGGATATCTCCACTCCCTTAACTCCTCATCTGTCGAAGGCTCGATCTCTTCACCACACGTAGAACCTTCCATCGTCTCATCTTCGTCAAAAGGAAACACCTCAGACTTTTCCACCTCAGCTACTCTGGAAACTTTGCTTGTTTCCTTCGTGTTTGACTCATCTAGGAGAGTCGATTGTAAGAAGCTGTGCTTATCAGCTGTGTGCAGATCACAGAGGCAGTGCTCATCACTGAAAGACAACTTTAACATCGTCTGGCTCTCTGGCTGTTGGGACCCTAGCTGCTCTTCTGCATTCAGAGTTGCAGGTTTGAGCTTGTCATTTCCTGCTTCCTCACCACGAGGATCACTCTCCTTCTGCCCTTCACTGTTTAGTTCGAGCTCTTTGGATGCAGCAGGAGCATCAGCAGCCGCTCCTTCACCTGTTGAGGGAGAAGCTCTGAGTCTAACAATGTCACTGAAATGTCATTTCAGACTTTTTCCTTTTATTCTAGCAAACAATCTGCAATATTTGGAGCTATGATGAATTTGAAAACAAATGCAAGGAAATGTTAGATATCAGTACAATATTTTGGTACAACTTTCAAAAACAATGTTTCGTACATTGATACAGTTCACATTCACTAACAGATTTTAGATTTTTATTTTTAACTGAAAGGCTAGAACATTTCAGATGCCATTCCCTTAAAAATTTAATTGGAAACTAAAACACTTTCACTCTTTCTGTCCACAAAGCGTTGTCTTCAGTGAGCAACATGATCAGAAATCCAGGGAGAGTGGTGGGGACATCATGACAAAGAAACTCCAAATGAAAATGTAGTTAGTCGCCTTCTGGACTTAAATGTCCACTTTTCCTTTTGTAGTCTTAGAGCGGAGAGATGTATAAGGATTTTTTTTATTTAACCTGACACTCAAACTAAAGTTGATGCTGGGATTAAGTTTATTTCATCCTCATTCAGCTCCTTGGATTCAATTCTAGGATTTCTTTAAGACAAACAACTTCAGTCAATACTCTTACCCGTCACATTTCCAGAAGGTGTCGTAGTCACAGATGTCAACATTTCAGTAAAACTCACATCTTTCACCTCAGTGTCTCCAGGAAGCTGCTGAAGAAGAAAAAACAAGAATATTGACATCAGGATAAGAGGAAGTGTTGTTGTGGTATTCAGGTAAATAAATATGGTAAGAATTTAAGCCAAAACTGTTTGAATATGTATTTGTGCAAGAAAAAAAATAATGTCCCCAAAGGTTTGTGTCAAATCCTGAGGAGAATCTAAAGAGGTGAGTTTTTTTAAAGGTTTTATTGGCTCTAGTGGCCTTTATTTGATAGTGAATTGACAGGAAGGTGGGTAATGAGACAAGGGGAAGACATGCGGCAAAGGTCACCAGGTCAGGAATCGAACTTGCGACAGCCGCATCAAGGACTAAGGCCTCCATATGTGGGATGTGCTTAACCCATGTGCCACCACAACACCCAAGAGATGACCTTTTCAATCTAACTTAATGCGTACCACGCCACAATTTACCCACATGTTAAAAGTGCAAAAGGTGGCCAGTCAGTGAAGTTACATTGAAATCACAGACTCACGTCCCACGGCTGAACGGGAGGCCAACAAAATGTCCTTTTAGACACAGAAAGCCGTGAGGAGGGCGAAGAGCAGCCAGCAGGACGCCCTCCCTTTTAATGGTTTTATAAAGCAAATGTTACTAACAAGAGTCAACCACAAACACATTTCCAAAAGTAAACAGTAAAAAAGACTAATAGCATCAGGTAGAGAGGAAAGTGCAATAAAGTGTCTTAATGGTCATTTGTTTGGATCAGCAGAGGAAAAACTAAACTGAAAGCTTGTTAAAATGGATCAATTAAAGCAGTAAAGATTCCAAACAGGTTCAATCAAACCCATGCACTATAATTTACATAAAAATACGTCTGATAAATGGAACTGATGTCTCAAACCCACCTGAGTAATTGAGGAATCCGAGCTGCACCTTTTCAGCCAAGCGTTCTCACTGATTGGCTGGAAAGGCAACTGGTTTAACTCCAGCTCCCGTTCCTGATTAAAAGGAAAATAAATAAAAAAAAGCCAGAAAAACATTCAGATTCTGCCAAAAAGCCTTTATAACTTCATTATTCAGACAGCCAGTCTTTTTATGATGAAAGGCGAACTCAAGCTGCAAAGACGTCGAGACAGACCCGGTATGTGCAGCAGCAGAACCGACCTGGCGTATGATGGAAGCTTGTTTGGAGCTGGGTCTTGTTGTGCACTGCAGTTTCTGTTGAATGCCAGACACAAAGTTGGAGCGGGGCCGTGGGCAGGAGCTGGCAGGGCTCTGTGTTTGGGTGGTGTCAGCCTGAGAGGCTGGTGCCTTAAAACGCTCCAGCCGCTGATGAAATTCTTCCTCACCTGGAAAAATTACAAAAGCAATAAAAAAATTTAAAAAAAAGTGCCAAAATGCTGACTCTTGATCAATTTTTTAAATAAATAGTTAATTAGTCTTCTAAAGTGCTTCAAAAAACACATTTTTTTTGGTTCAAACCATTTCCAAAATAATATTGAGAGCATTTCTAATGCACTTTTATGCATTTATTTGACCTTCTTATTAACCTGGAGATAAAACACCTCCACCCCCATTTTCTGAGACGGCAATTAGTTCTGCTTTCTTTACTTTAAACATTAAAAAGGAAATTGTTTCTGCAGAGCACAGAGATAATACTTCCTCTACAGACATGTATGAAGGTGTGATTTCATTTGCATCCTTACCGAGAAGATGCTCACCGACACCCTTGCTGGAAACCAATGGGCCTTCATTTCCCGGATGAGAGAAAGAACGCTGCACAACAAAACCTAAAAACAAAACATTTACCATTACAAACTGCAGTGTGATACCAGCATTACCACAACAATTCAGCAACGTCTTCACAAATATCATCAATTTATTTTCTATAGTTACAGTCAGATTTCATTCCAACAATAAATTATCAGTAATAATTGAAGGCAGACGAGATTCAATCTGAGGTTGGAGTTTAAGTTATTACAGATTAATGTAAATGCAGTTCGATGCAGCATAAGCATGCCAATGTCAGAAGTATGAGATGCAGTTACCGTCTTTTCTCTGGGTGAGCAGCTGGACTCGTGACCGGACTGAAGGGATCACTGGTGTGTCCGGTTTAGCCAGGAACTCCGCTAGACGCCCAGATGAGGACGGCTCAGGACTCCGGTTCTCCTGACCAGCTGCTTCCAGTCGCCGTCGCTTCAGTCCATCTTTTACATCTGAAACAGCAAAACGAATGCTTGCTAAAGATTGGCACAGTACAAATATAAAGATTTGGTTCTTAACGTTGTAGTAAATGGTGTCAAAAGCACACCTGCTGCAGGGACGATGTTGTCTTCAGTGTCTGACAGAGGTTCCCTCAGCCTCTTTAAGATGGCATTGCTGCCATTTTCCTGCCCAACTTCCATGATGAACTAAAAACAGACACAAAACAAGCATGTCAAAGGTTTTCTTCTCTCCAAATCAAATGTAAAAGCAAAGTCAACTATAACAAATGCAACTCTTAAACACACACAAAAAAGTTTAATTCAGTACTTCTCCAGTTGCTACACAATGCAAATTTATAGCATGTAATCAAATGTTGACGCCTGAACACAGCACAAAATAGCTATTGCATCAATCTGACAACAGTAACAGCTTTTTGAGGCAATCAGAGGTTAGCTTAGCTTGAATAATAAACAGAGACCTCGTGGTACTCGGCTGTTTTTACACATATACACAACATATCTGTTGATGTTCAATAAAAACAAACCCTCAGCGGTTCAAATTAGACTTTTTTATGAAACATAAGTACATGCAGTAAACACAGAAGGGGTTTTTGAAAGGAGACGTGACAACGCCCAGTTCAAAGCGCTACAGGTACATTTCAAATGAAACGCAGGTAAAACAGGTAGCTAGTTCTGCAGCTAGCTGCTCCGCTAGGTGACACACACACTTTTCAACACAAGAAACCTAAACACAACTAAGTGGCAACTGCTCTAACTCACTGTAGAGAGACAAAATATATTATCAAGAGTTGGTTTTTCAACATTAACAGATGTTGTGTGTTTAAAACGAGCCATCTTATTTACAGTCGGCCATCATAACGTTAGCTTAGCTTCGAGTTGACGTTATAAGCGAAAAAAAGCCTGAATTTCTCAACATAGGAGCCAAATTAGTTGTTGGTGTTTTACCTGAGAATATGTCTTAAAGGCTTAAATTCGATTCAGGTCAAACCTAAGCTGCATAAAGTTGAGAAAACAGCCTCCTTGTCGTCAGGTGTTGCAGCGTCCTTCTCTAACTTTGAATTTCAGCGGGTCCTCTGACGTCAGCGGAGCGTACAAATGGACTCTTCCTCCTACCGTAATATACAGACACTCTGCGCAGCTCGACGTTTTGTCATCAAACAAGACCTGTTTTTCATTACATAACAATTAAACAAGCAATTCAAATCAATGTTTAACTGTTATGTACACGAAAAAGGAACATAATTACTGCAATGAAACTGGAATCAGAGGCCTAAGCTATTGCACTGTAAATACTAAAACTATATCACCAGTAGTCGCTCAGCTCTGCAGAGGCCTGATGAGAAGCTCAGATTCAGGTGTGCTGGAGAAGGGACGCATCTAAAAACTTTTTTTAACCATTAACAATATTGAACAGGATTTATAAGTGTTGCAGATCTCAGTCACAATCACAGCGAAACGAGAAGCAACAGAACATCATCGCCTTCATCATCTTCCACCAACAGCATCATGAAGACTCTCTGCCTGTCCGTAGCAATGCTGCTGCTCATCGCCTGCTGCTGCGACGCCATGCGTGAGTGATCTCTGTTTGTTCTTTCATTTGAACACTTCTGATATATATTTTCATGCTGACTTGTTTTGCTGTCCTCACAGCTCAGGCAGTGCAGTACAACACAGGTCCTGTAACCTGTTGCAACCAATTCAGCAACATGAAAGTGCCAGGAAAAATGATTTCTGACATAACAAAGACCCACAGCTCCTGCTTGAAAAAAGGATTCATGTGAGTTTGCTTTTTACTTTTCCAACAAAATCTAGAAAGTGGAGCTCAAGTGAAAAGAGGATAAGAACTGATTTCCTTTTGTGTTTTTATAATCTGCAGAGTGGAGACTGTAAAGGGACGATTAATCTGCTTCAGACTGTCCAATACATGGGTTGAGGTGGCTTACAATCGAATGATCAACTCTGAAGGAAGCGGCCTGCAACAATGAAGATCATGAACTGTATTTATGTGCAATATATTATGAAAATGCCTGCTGTTTTTTGGAATGGAAAAGCTTTAATTTGTTTTGTATCTAAATAAACTTCAACAAGTGGAAGCTCAGACATTTTTGACCTTATACAATAAAGGAATGAAAAATATATTTTGTCACGTTGTAATGTGTGTTTCAGCCTGAGTTTGACTTTTAAAATCAAAGTAGCCGTGGTTATCATAAAAGGTCCCTTACAAAGCTAGATCCGATATATATAAGTATATAATCAAAATCTATCTATCTATCTATCTATCTATCTATCTATCTATCTATCTATCTATCTATCTATCTATCTATCTATCTATCTATCTATCTATCTATCTATCTATCTATCTATCTATCTGTCTGTCTGTCTGTATTGATAAGCATTTAACTGTAGCTTGGCTGCAGGGATGAAAGCTTTAAAGAAGTTGCGACTTCGTTGCACGGACATAAGTGTGAAAGCAGCTGCAATCTAAATATCTTGCGGCGGCAGTCTTATCTCTGATCTGATCTCAGAGCAGAGATGAGATGAGATCAATGTTTCCCCCGTCTCTGCTTGCAAACAAATTTGCATAAACAGAGGAACTGAATCATGGTGCGTTTCCACACAGAACTTTTCAGTTTATATTTATAATCCAGCAACCACTGAAACGGTGAACTCTGACTTCCTAACTTTAAAAATGACATTGTGTCGGGCCATAGCGTTCTTAGAATTACACGCAGGCCCACTGTAATATGGAAATCTTTACAGTCATAAATCCAACAATGACTAATGCACTTAAGTTCTTCTTTTTAAAGGGCTAGTACACCTACTCAAAATAAATAGAAGAAAGATTATTTTAAGCATTTAAAATATTTCTCTTTCAGTGATTTCAGACAGATAGGTTGGGTAGATATAAAATTTATTTTTTCAACTGTGATTTAAACAAGTTATCTAAACAAATCTATATTAAACTTATATTAAAATGGAATTGGTTTCCTAACTAGTTGTAACACCCTTGTAATCTGAGTAACTGTAAGTAACTTAAATCTGATTTACTTTGCACTCATTCATAGATTATAGTCGCATGTACATGCTTGCTATTTTATTTATTTGTTTAGATATTTATTTTTATTCATATATATGTAAGTTCTAATATATAAAAATGTATATATTTATATGTATAATACATTTTGTTGTTTGTGGTTCTATTTGTACTATTAATATTTAACAATTTGGATGGAGCGGCTTGTCAAAAAATTTCCCCTTGGGGATCAATAAAGTATTTTCTATTCTATTCTATTCTATTCTATTCTATTCTATTCTAATCTATTCTATTCTATTCTATTCTATTCTATTCTATTCTATTCTATTCTATTCTATTCTTGGAAATAACAACTGGTATCAAATGTTGGTGGTAGCTGATTTTGAGTCTTTTACATTTCTGTGGAAACATGTTGACCCACTTTTTGTGGCAGAATTATTTCATTTCAGCCACACTGAAATTAAATGAAATAAATGACTTTTGGACTAGATTTAATGCTGGGCTTTGACTAGGTCTCTGCAAACTTAAATACATTTTTTCTTAATAACAAAGATGGAATTATTGCTGTTCTGCCTAATGTTAGTGTTTCAGTTTGAGGTCACAAACCGATGTCAGAATATTCTCCATCCTTTTTCCTTTTTTGTTTTATGCCAGATATAACAGGACTTGCATCCTCCAAAAAGTTAGCCTTTTATCTTGTCAGTCCTCAAAGTATAGCTATCATCATTAAGATATATATATTTGTTGGCCTAAGTGATCTTTTTGGTCAAATTCCTCCTGAATCTCAAAGCCTTGGTTTGGACCTCTCCAGACAGACTGATGTCAATTATTTTGTGTTTGGCAAAAAGCAAAAGCAGAAGTTGTTGGCATTTGTTTTTTTTTTAGAATTGTAAATAACCTTCAACCTGAAACAGTTTTGCATTTACTTTCAAGGACTTTAATACATTCTTTACAGCTGATGTCACCATGATCCTGTGCTCCATCATGGAGATATAACATAACCAAACCCAATGAAATACATCAGTTCAGTATGCAGCTAGCCCATCAATGAGCTGAGGATTTGGGGGAGACAGACAGACAGCACTTGATACATTAAGTAAGTTACGTCTTAATCTCTGTCTTTTATTGCACCAAAGTAGGTAATGAAGGGCCAAAGGTCAGTTTCAGGTTAGTGAAATAGCTTTTTTTTTTTTTAAAAGGTTTTGTTTGCTCTAGTGGCCTTTATTTGAAAGTAGTTCAACAGGAAAGAGGGTAATGAGGAAGGGGGAAGACATGCAGCAGATGTCACCAGGCCGGGAATCAAACCTACGAACATCGCTATGACGACTAAGGCCTCAATACGTGGGTCGTGCTTTACCCCGGTGCCACCACAGCGCCCCTGAAACAGCTCATTTAAGGGGACTTTGACTCTCCCACAGCCTGAGGATCCAACCCCAGGTAGATCCCAGTTAACTTTGATTTGGACGGTGATACAAAGTGTTGAGAACAAAGTGTTGCTGAATTTGCCCGAGTTCAGACTGAATCCATTTAAAATCTACCAATGGGTGCAAATGAAGAGGCTTAACCTAATCTAGACACAATTCTACAGCGTATAAAAATGTCAGTTTCACAATACTGAAGGTGTGAAATACTTCACATTTACAGATACAGCTTCCTGGAAAATATAAAGACAAATGCTGAGTAAAGTGTTGCAGAAGATTCTTATCTCTGCAACTCATCTGTGGTCAGTGACGTTGTGAAACCAAGCAACAGTGGGTCAACTTTTCCTCCCATCTGAAATGGATTTTTTTAACCATTAAGAATTTTTGGCAGACAATTTTAGTTTGGAAAAGTTGCCACCCCAAAAAAAAAAAATTTTCGGTTCCCCATTGAACAGGATTTATAAGCGTTGCAGATCTCAGTCACAATCACAGTGAAACAAGAAGCAACAGAACATCATCGCCTTCATCATCTTCCACCAACAGCATCATGAAGACTCTCTGCCTGTCCGTAGCAATGCTGCTGCTCATCGCCTGCTGCTGCGACGCCATGCGTGAGTGATCTCTGTTTGTTCTTTCATTTGAACACTTCTGATATATATTTTCATGCTGACTTGTTTTGCTGTCCTCACAGCTCAGGCAGTGCAGTACAACACAGGTCCTGTAACCTGTTGCAACCAATTCAGCAACATGAAAGTGCCAGGAAAAATGATTTCTGACATAACAAAGACCCACAGCTCCTGCTTGAAAAAAGGATTCATGTGAGTTTGCTTTTTACTTTTCCAACAAGATCTAGAAAGTGAAGTTCAGGTGGAAAGAGGATAAGAACTGATTTCCTTTTGTGTTTTTATAATCTGCAGAGTGGAGACTGTAAAGGGACGATTAATCTGCTTCAGAGTGTCCAATACATGGGTTGAGGTGGCTTACAATCGAATGATCAACTCTGAAGGAAGCGGCCTGCAACAATGAAGATCATGAACTGTATTTATGTGCAATATACTATGGAAATGCCTGTTGTTTATGGAATGAATAAGCTTTAATTTGTTTTGTATCTAAATAAACTTCAACAAGTGAATGCTCAGATATTTTTGACCCTGCGTTGTGTTTTGTATCTTTTGATGATGTTAAACTTTACAGTCAGTTTTTGAGTTTTTGACAACTAAAACATGTGTTGGGAGGTAAATCTGGATTAACTGGAACCATTAAACTTATGGAGAGCAGGACTGGGAGATCTGAGGGGAAATGACAAATGGACACAAAATGAAAACAAACGAAAAACTGAAAATCAAGGAAACCAAGTAAAGATCCAAAAATGTATGACAGCAAAGTCAACAAAATCCAAAAGGTCAAAATCTGTCTACATTTATACAACAAGCGACTGCAAGATATATTTTGTCCTCTTACAATGCGTGTCTGAGTTTGACTGTTAAAACCACATGTAGCCAGGATGCATTAAGTTATCATATAAGGTCGTTTACAGAGCTAACAAATCTTATATGTGCAACTCTGGAAAAAATTAAGAAGCCACTTAAAATGATCAATTTCCCTGATTTTGATTTTTATCAGTGTATGTTTGAGTAAAATGAACATTGTTCACTTTTTCTATAAACTACTGATAGCATGTCTCTGAAATTCCAAGCAAAAATTTTGTATTTATTAGCAGAAATGAGAAATGATCAAAATCTCAAAAAAGATGCAGTATTTTCAGACCTCAAATAATACAAAATAAAAAGGTTAATATTCATTTTAAAATAACAATACTATTGTTTTAACTCAGGAAGAGTTCAGAAATCAATATTTTAGTGGAATAACCATGATTTATAGCAAACAGTTTGTTCAGATTCAGGTGTTTGTGGTCTGAGTGAATCTAAACTAGAAATGTTCACATATCTGTTTATCAACGAGGAAATGATTTAACTGATTAAAACTAAAACTGGGAACATAGAAATCTGTTTACCAACCAACAAGGTATCAATGGGATTCTCCTCAGAAGAGGATTTAATGACAGAGATGGAAAACAAAAAAATGATCAATGCTAATCAAATCTTTTATTGAGAATCTGAAGAAAGTTTTCAGAAATTATGCAACACTTCCCACCTCTTGAGAAGGATTTATAGATGTATATCTGCACTTTGCTGTTCAGCTGCAGTCAAACTTGTATTCTGAATCTCACGTCTGATGGGAGGTGGGGGATTTATACACTGGACATGTGGAAATAGTTTTGTCTGAACTGGGTTCTTTGATTATTTTATTGTTTTAAATTAGTGCAGAAAATACAAATCTTTTTGTTTTACAGCTGTATAGTGACTTTTATAACTAGCTATACATTTCCTCTTACATAAATTTCCTTCAATGCTTTTTCTCTATTTTATTTCTCATTATAAAGAAATGCCTCGACAGTGGATTTGTGGTGGATGTCTTAAAACTCTTGTTCATGTCGCAAAGCAACAGAATCATAATAAAGTCAATCAAAATGGCAAAATATCTGTAGGAATATCCTTTGGAAGCCACTTCAGAGGTAATATTGCACTTCCAAATAGTCCTTTTATGAAGTTCCTAAAGATTAAACTCTTACACAGTAAAAAAGATACAACAGTGGTTAGACAAACGTACGTCTAAAACCGAAAGAGTGTTTGCAGACAGGATGTGAGTTATGACAAGATCTAGAGCGCTGGTGTGAGTAAATGGTGTCACACGCTGAGTAAAAGACGAGGGAAGATGTGACAACTAAGAAGAATCAGGCTGGAAAAAATCCAAACAAGCCAAAGCAATAATTGTAGGGGAACTTTGTATGAATACAAAGTATTTTATAGAACTAACTAAATACTTTAGAGCATCAGAATAGAAATCAATAGAGAGATCTGACTCAGTCATGTTGAGGACCCAGATTTAGTGATTAAGGACAACTTTAGTGAACAGAAAACACCATAAACAGCAGAGCAGCTAATATGGAGTAACTAAAACAAGGAGTATTTGAACAGGGGAGTCTGATTAGTGGACTGTATGCAGGGGAGTGAATTAACAAATGAGTAAAAATCGTCAAAAGACCAGGAAAGTGAAGCACTGAGGTCAAAGATTAAATAAAACACAGCAATCCACCAAAAGATAAGATGTTGCAAATGCAACCAAATTCATCAAAATATTCTCAAAGTCCATCAGATCACAACAAAACCAGAGAGTATTTGAGCTGGGATGGCTGGTCAATGGCAGATCTAAGGCCCTCCTCTTGGCTCTGATTAGTTGTTTCTGACCGGGAGAGCTGCATTTCTGCAGATGTCTCTAGGACCACTGGGAGGAGATCACTGGGAGGAGATCACTGGGAGGAGACCACTGGGAGGAGACCACTGGGAGGAGACCACTGGGAGGAGACCACTGGGAGGAGACCACTGGGAGGAGACCACTGGGAGGAGACCACTGGGAGGAGACCACTGGGAGGAGACCACTGAGAGGAGACCACTGGGAGGAGACCACTGGGAGGAGATCCCAGTGGTGTTTGCAAAAAATTACCTGCAGTTTAAAAACACGCTGGACTTCTTTAGTAAAAAAAAAAGAAAAGAAAAGTGTGATTTTGAACTTATTATGAAGTGTTTTAACAGTTTTGTAATATAATTTTGACAGCATGTATAAACTGTAAAGTAACTGTAAAGTTACATGTATAAACTGTGAAGTTTATACATGCTGATAAAAACATAAACATTTTATCTCTTCTTTTATGATGCATCTTTGTTGAGGTGCTGGGGATTATAGGGTGTCATCAATACACCTGAAAACATTTTGTTCTCTCAGAGATGATCAGGAGATCTGCAGCGGTATTCTGCACAAACACACACCACATCTGTTTCCATATCAAGATAAAAATCTGTGAGGTTTCCCTTGCATTGTGCTTGCTGCAGAAAATGTATCCTAACATTTGACCTTGTCCCACTTAAAGAGATCAAGATCAGAAAAGCCATGGTTTGTTCCGATAGCATCGCAAGAAACTGCTGAGTTTTGATGCAGCCTGCAGGCCTTATCTTCACCAAAAATCAGACTGGCTGCCCACTTTTCAGAACAAGAGGTGGGTGAATCTAGGTCAAAGAGAAAATTATATTTGACTTCTTTTGTTGAGTAATATTGTAGATGTTGAGATAAAACAAGAGCAGGTTGTAAAACCAAAGTAACGTCTCATTTAACTTGAACAAATCAGAGACATTTTTAATGGATGTAACTTTAATTAAATGTAATCTGATTTCAGGAACATAATCCATATTCCACATTCTAAATGAATTTTTAGTTTATATAAACAGAAAAGTACATGGAAAGACTGATATGTAAATGAAGGACTAGTTGGGGTCAAAGATTGTATTCAGAGCTTTGGTACTTTCCCAGTCTTGGTTTTTAGATGTTATCAGAGCCGTAATGTCGGAGCGAAGCAAACTATAACTTGTTACACAACACAGAAAAACACCAAGACATCACTCTCTCACACAATATGTGGATTATTTAGTTGTAGAGATGATATGCTGTATGTTATTTATAATCCAGATTTACTGCTAATTCTGTTAGCAGTAAATCTGCTAACAGAATTATTTCTTAAGAAAAATCTTAACCATATCATGAGGATATAATCAGAACATATCTGAATAAAACCGTCTTGAGGATTTAATTTTCAAATGATATGTGACTGACTAATACCACAGTAACCTATGGGGTTCCCCAGGGTTCTACTCTGGGACCACTGCTGTTTATTCTTGAGACTTCTCATGAGGATATTAAGATAAGGATGCTTCATGAAATGAATAACGTATTGGGCGACCCTGAGCATCTCTTTCATGAGATGGTAACAACACAGCAGATAATCTTCAATCAGAGGTGTCTTCAGAGCTGCTGTTATACTGACAGATGCAGGAGATTCTTTGTGCCCACAGCCATCAGCATCCACAATATCCTTAAAGAAACTATGATACGTCGAGTTTCAACAAAATGCAATTTCACCTTTGCTTAGTAAAGTAATTCTGAACTGAAAGAGAAAGAAACATGATGCATACACTGGTACACTGTTGACATGACTCTCTTCTTTGCAACTAATCGTTTTACGTTTACAGGAATAATTTGCACCATGTGTCTTTATGTTCTACTTTTCTGAGATCAAGACATTGGATTAAACTCCTGTTGGCAGCAGGAATGTCCAGCTTCTTGTGCTCACATGGATGTGTCGTCCCTCCTACAAGTTCTGGGTTTGGTCCGGAGTCTCCCAGTGGGATGTGACAAAAATCCCTCTAAAGAGAGGTGACCAGGAACCTCTTTGATCAGGGGACAAACCAAGATCCATTGAGGCTTTTCAGTGAGAAACAGGTGGGCTTTACCTGTAGTACCTGACTCAAATCTCTGAACTCTATGAGTCCAAGCTCATTTGAGTCTTTTCTGTGCAGCATAGTATTCTTTCGGTCATGATCCACGTCTCAAGATAAGGGTTGATAAACTGAGAACTTCATTTCTTCACTCGGTTCGTTCTTTGTCAAAATAACACTGCTGCAGAGACGACCCTAATCCTTCCAACTCCTGCTCCATTTTCATCACTAGACACCAAGACTCTTCCACTTGAGGCAGAGACTGTGAGGATCCATCAAGATTTCATTTTCTTCAATTTCAAACAAAAACAAATATCCAACATAGAGATCTACTTACAGTCAATTTATCTCAGTCCTGTTCAACTCCAGGAAAAGTTACAGAAAACTCATTGAGTCTAATTTCTTTCAATTAAAATTCATTCAAATATTAGAGTCTGAAAACTGAAATCTGTCTTAAGTTCTTCTTTTAAATCTCAAGCCACCAAAAGTAAACACACAACTAGTGAGGAAACTGCTCATTGAGATTAAAAACCTATTTTTCAAGGGAGTCCTCATCAAGAGGCAACAACAAATACAACACAGAAAAATACACAGTTCAAAACAAAATGTCATAGAATCGATTTGAAATGGTTTCTGCTGAAAACTGCTTTATACCTGGTGTCAATAAAGCGCCACATTCTGCTCAGTTAACTCTAGCAGATGTCTAACAAGGTCCACTTGGGAATAATTAGGCATGAAACAACAAGAAATAAAAATCACGTGACACGTCTCAGACTGTTCACACACAATGTCCAAATGTCTTTCCTTGGTTTCATTAAAGACTTCTTCTTCTTCTGCTTTCCAAAATGAGCAAAGCAGCATGAATGTGGTTGGCCAAGATACACCTGAAAACTATTGGAACAATGTTGTTTAAATAGACAAGCTCAAGATCACAGCTGCTGTGAAGCATGGTGTTGAAGGGGTAATGATATGGGGTTTTATTCGACCTGGTCACTGAACATAAACTCCTCCTGATAAACCTTCTAAAGCCAAACGTAAAACTATTTGTCAACTGAAGCTTGAATCAAAACGGATCATCAATAGAACATGAAACATGTATTGGAGTGGCCCTGTCAAAGTCCCAACCTAATCCAGAGGTGGAAAGAATGATTGCAGGTCTCAGTCGACTGAAGCAACATTATGGGAGAGAAGAATTGTTCAATCTTATCCTAAAGACCAGAAGATAAAACAATTTGTTTTATCTCTTGGTACCATTGATGGTACTAAGAGTTTTTAAATTGAAGGGTGCTGTAGGATGATCTGACGGCCTTAAAACCTCTGGCTGAATAAGTTCGGGCTCACTTTGTAGGAAACGGACTCTGCTGTTCTTTATTCAACGGAATAAAGAACAAAAGGTTTTCCACAGTGGAAACAATCAGGAAAAAACATTATGTAATACAGCAGATGGAGATGCTGTGTACGTTGGGTACTCAGGAAAAGGGTCATCACCAAATCCCACAACTTCCTTTGGCCTGATTTCGAAGCAAAGTTCATAGATGGTGAATTCCAAAAAGTTCCCTTCAGCTCATGAATATGCAGATCTGAGTGCAATCAGGCTAATATAGGTCGAGGTTTCGAGGATGGATCATTTCAAACGAGCCGCCACCTTTGAAGAGAAGCAAACATGAAGACTCTCACTGTGGGACTGCTGCTGCTGTTCGCCGTCTACTGCTGCAATGCAATGCGTAAGTCTGGCTCCTCTCTGCACCCAGCACACACAACAACCAGCAAACACTCACAGCTTTCTCCCGTTTTAGTTCTTTAGTGGGTTCAAAAATAATTTTAGTGTGAAAGGTCACCAGAGTACAGACAAAATGCACATTTCAAAGGATGGTTTAATTTAAGGAGAAATATTATACTAACCAATCTGGTCATTTGTGAAAATGCAATCGCCTATTTGCAATAAAAAACAATTACTTGTGTCATTACTAATAAGAGTTTTATAGATTTATTAGTAAGCCTATGCTGCAGAGGAACTATGGCACAATCTCACAGATTTGAGATTGCACCATTCAGCCACAGTGAATGATTTTTGAGCACCAACAACCTATATTATAATTCCAGACTTTGACTAGGCCACTCCAAAATCTTCATGTGGAGTCATTAATAGCTGGAGTTTCTTGGGTTCTTTGGATCATTGTCCTGAGTAATCCCAGTGCTTGGGATTGATCTCACAAAGTGATACGTCAGACATTCTCCTTAAAGATTTTCTGGTTTTTCAGCTTCTGCTTATTTATAATTGTACATGCTGGTCAAAGTGTATTGCTCTCTGAGAATCTAAGTGGAACGGGTCAAATCAGAGAAACAGAACACCTCTATTAAAAAGTTAGTTTGGAGAGGAGGAAGTATATACAGAAGTGAAGAAATTAATTGGTTGCACAGCTGAAAATGATCTCAAATGCTTTTATTTAAAAAAAAAAAAAGAGAAAGATGAGCTTTGGATGGTGCTGTAGCAATTAGATGAAGCCAAGAAATTGCTAAGAAACATCAAACGTAAGTTTTACTGTTGCGAAAGATTATATGGACTGAAGAACACGATGACCTGAGGCAGGATGACAACATTTTTGAAGCGATTAAAGCAAGATTCTTTGCTTACACTGGAAGCTATTGAATCATGGTACGGGGATAATAAAAGATGGCTCTCTCATTATGTCCAATTTTTCTACTTCCTACATATCAGGGATCGTTAAACAATTTGAATCTGGGGTGCACATTAAATCTGTCAGGAGATAACTCGGTCAGTTTCCTTAATTTTGTGAGTGATCGGCTGATACTTACATGTGAAGCCGATCTTATCCACATCGGCAAAGGTTTTAATTTGCTGTGAGAGTTTAGCTCACACACCCATCCACCAGGTCAAGTCTGCACATTTGTAGTTAATGATATTCACCCCACTGTTGCCAACTCAGTGACTTTCTTGCCATATTTAGCGAAATTTCAGACACAATCATTCGTATTGGTCACATTCAGAATCGGCAGGTCAGGTATTTTATAGATTCCTAATTTGAAACTGCAATCAGTGCAGCCTTGTTTTGCATACGTCAAAATAGGGTATCACTCCAAGCAAACCAGCATTTTGGCAAGCCATCATCAAATAGCCAACCATAAAACATTAAAGTTTTATGCGGGGTTGTTGCTAAAATCAAACATGCAGTACCAAAACCAAGAAGTATCGTTGGGGAAGCAGAAAGCTTTCCAAACGTTCACAGTGTAACTCCTGTTCAGAGGAAGATCCTGACACAAACACATTCTCACAAATGGTTGTTATACAGCTAATTTTACAGGAGACCTACATCTTCAAATTTTGAAAACTTCATTTTGTTACAATCTGGAAAAGTCACAATTGGCCTGTAGGAAGATGTGTTCTTATCAAGAACTCAAATGGTTTTGCAGTTTTCTAAAAAAATATTTTAGATTCAAAACTACAACCTCTGAGCGGCCTCAGTTTCCAGTCCACTCTGTCAAAAATATTGGTTTTTGAGTAAATATTTGCATCCGACATTGACTCTTGTCTTGTCCTGACCTGAGGAAAAGTTAAAATGCAGTTAAAGGAGGTCATGATTTATTTATCGTTGTAAACTCATTTTTAAATTCTTTCTCCAGCTCAGGGACCAAATGCCTTGAAGCCTGGGAAGTGCTGCTTTCAGTTCTTCACAGGCAGGATTCCCGTCGGCGAGATTCGGTCCATCGCCAAAACTCACGAGAGCTGCTCCAAACGAGGATTTGTGTAAGTTTCTGTCTCACTGACAATCCAGGTTCATGCAAAGAGGTTTTGAGTCCCTGTAAAACAGATTTATCCTTCTACAGGATCAACACCCCGCGAGGAGACTACTGCGTGAACATGAGCCAGAAATGGGCCATCAAAGCTTTCCTGAAAACCCCAAAACAAGTTGCTGAGTCCACTACGCTTTCGGGCTAAACAGCACGAAGGACGTCACTCTGCGGTGTCACAGCAGGATTCAAAACTTTCTGTTCTTCACCGAGGAAACAAAAACAAAAAACAGTCGACAGATGTTGATTGTAATCTTACGTATATCCTAAACATGTATTTTTTTACTTTGTATGCAGCTTACACATAAATATATATTACAGTGCTACTTCTGATACTTTACTATTAAAGTTTTATTTCACAAAAATGAAACTTGATTCATTAATAAATTGCAGAACAGTGTAGCATCTTTTATGAGTCAGAAACCACAAAGTGCTTTGCAAAATATGTTATTGAATAATAAAAAAAATCAGTTTTGTAGGAGCATGAGGTAAATGGAAAATTATAAAATTTCAAATTTTGCATTATTGCTTGAATCTCTGCAATAAGTTTGATTTGGTTGAATATGCAATGACTTTAGAAAGCTGATTTAAAAATATTCTATGCAAACAAAAACCATTAAAGTCCTATTCACTTTTTAAAGTAAATTACTGAAATACAATAATTTAATATTCTTTTTTTAAAGATATGCACATGCTAGCAAGCGCATGGGAAAATGTAAAACTAAATGTTTACGATAATTTGTTGATCTTTTCTAGGAAAAAAATCTCCAAAATTATACATTATAAAAAACACAATAAAAGTTGGCAATGATTATAATTCAGGTGTTTGCAGAAAAAAAAACCTAGAAGCAGACATTGTTAAAGCATAACTTTAATATTAACCATGTACAGTTAAGAGACAGAACACGATAAACAAAGAAGAGAAGAAACAGTATTTATATATAAAAAAGAAAATATTACAAATAAAAAATACAGCTAAACTGATGCATTTGGGATCAGTCGTTGAAGTTCCTTATGATCTCAGATTTGATGCAAAACAATGAAGAGTCTTTAAGGGGACAGATGGATGTGTTTACATGTGGTTTATTCAGATGCAATGCAAAACAAAAAAGAATGAAATGGAGGAAAAACAAACGGAGCAGCCTCATGTATGCCGACAGATGCATATAGTTAATGCTTTATGTGCTGCAGGTTTGTCCCTTCACTGACTCCACACAAAATGAAAGACTTTATATTCAACTGTACATAGAGTATTTATCATATGAAAATAAAACATTACAACTCTGGGGAAAAAACTGGAGATTTTAATCATATGAACTTTATTATCTATTAACTCAAAAAGTGTCTTTTTTATTTGGAAAAACAAACAAAAACAAAATACTTTGGTTCATTGGGCAAGTTTTTTTTAAATGGTCAAAGATGAATTTTGTAATTTGGCCAAAATCTGGAGATGAAGGTTCAGGTCTATGACAACAACCGTCACATTCACACGACAATATTAAAAACATTTCTATTTACTGCGACATGAAGAGATTTCACACCAGTTTGGCTTTTGCATAACGTCTTAAACGGATGGAAGTAAAAATATATGCGAGCTGCTGCAGAAGAACGCGCCCGTCTTTTGTTTCGTTTCAGGTGAACAAAAATCTCTACATTATTGAGTATTTGATAAAATAACACAGACCTGCCACAGCACAGTGAATCATGTCTAAACACCCCAACCTGCCACAACTTGACACCTGATTACTTATAGAAATCGGTTTTAATTTGAAATGTGCTGAGAAAAACGTAGCAGAAATTAATCATTCTGATTTATTATGGGGAAAAAATGTATACAAGTATGCAATCCTTAAATTTATGGTTTTAAAAATGTGAAATGTATCATGTAAAAGAAAAACATTTTGATTTAAACTGGTTAACTGGACAAAAATGCTAAAACGAGAACATTATATTTCATTTAAATGTGATTTTTGCATCTGTTAACAGAAGACATTTTTAACAAGAAAAATGTTATTTTGGGGAAATTTTTTGCCAAGATGTTTTAAACTCAAATATTGTTATGGAATCATATTTTTCTAGTTTTAGCTACTCTTCTCTGAAAGAAGTGAAATCCTGAGGCAGATGTTGTAAAAGTCGACAGCTGCTGAAGGTTAAACATCTGGGCTAACTAGTCTGTCTGCAGCTGGAGGAAGCAGGTCCTGATGGAGCTTTTCTCTGGTCTTAAGGTGTCAAATTCATAACGGTTAGAAGAAACCGTTCGCTTATCTGCAGACCTATGAACATCTACGTGTTTACAAATGGCTATGCGTGGTCCCTGCCACGTGTCAACTCCGAGGAAGTCCCCTCTTTGTCAGGAAATACAGGAAAATAAAAAAGCACAGACATGCATTCCTCATGAGAACCAGAAGCGCTGCAGAGATGAGTCCGTTTGAGTGTTGTGTGATATGAGGAGGTTGAAGCTGATTTCTGACGGATTGCGCCGTCTCAGGCCCACATGACGCAAAGACTTCAGAGGAGATGGAGAGGAAGAAGAGCTTGAACCCAAACCGGGAGGTCAACTCGGGCTTTAAAAGATTTTTCCTTTCTTCTTGTTCTTCTCCATTGTCCTGAGAGAGAAATAATTAAATTATGTTACAAACAGAAAAAAATATATATTTATACCTAGAGATGTGAATATTTTAAATAATGAAAGACATTTAAAAGAAGAAAAAAAAGCACAATTTGTGAAGAATTACATTAAAATATTCCTTTAATGCCTATAAGAGGTATATGTAAATAAGCAGGACAACAAAATCCACGGTCCAATAAACATTCTGATGTTTTGTTAGACATCGATAGATGGTTTTACTCCATTTACAAAAAAATAAGATTAAATAATGTTTGGATAAATGTGAGCCAAATTCTTAAAAAGGTCACCAGGGGAGTCACTTGTTTGTCTTTAGCAGAGGATCATAAATTAAGCACCACAGTATTTGGCTCCCTTTGTGACATGGAGGTGTTACTGACTTGGAGGCGTCCAGTTTCTGCTGCTCCAGGATTCTTTGCTGAGCTTCCCAGTTGGCCTTCTCGTCCTCAAACACTCGCCTCTTCTCCTCCAGCTCTTTGTACTGCGCCTCCAGGTTCCTCTTCATCTGCTCGTGGCGCCGCTCCAGCTTTGGATTTAACATAGCAGAAAGTCACTCTGACACAATTCAGCCTAATTCTAGATGCCGTCACTGAACGGTGGAAAATGGGAGCGAATGAGAATTAGCAAGACAAACAACAATGTAGTTTTCAGTATTTACAGATTCATGTAACTGGATGCTACCCTCATTTTCATGGCTCTTCTTAATTTGTTTGATAATAAAATATAATGTTTGTTAATTAAAATAAGTTCCTGCTGATTCAAGGTCTTTGTGTTTCTTCAGTATGAGCAGCAGCACACCAACCTCAGCCTCCGAATCCTTCAGCTTCTGCTTCTTCTCCTTAACCTTCATCTCAAACACCTGCTCCATCTCTGCCTCCATCTTCTTCATCTTCATCACGTGCTCCCTGCGCTCCTCCTCCATCTGAGCCAGAGGACTTCTGTGGGTCATGGAAATAAAGTAAAGATTAAAGTAGAGTAGAGCCGCATCCTGGCTTCACTCTGTCTGATTCAGATCAGTAGAAACTCTGAGTAACTCCTGATGTGCACGACCCTATAAATCATAAACATTAAGTTACCATCACCCATAACAAGCAGAATGGAAGTGCCTTCATATCTGCATGTATATTTAGTCATTTCTCCTTTAAAGCGTAATTTTGAGCACTGAGGTCTTACTTTGTGAGTTGTCCCTTGGCTTTTGAGGTGTCCACCCCGTTACAGGTGACGGCGGCCAGTTTCTTACTGCGGTAGTTCTCATAGTGGACATTGTTGGTGACGTCCTTCAGGTCCTGCATGTGGGTCCTTTGGAAGGACAGAAAGACAATAAACACAGACATGAAAGTCTCCCAAATCCACCAGAAAGGATTTTTCAAACATGCATGAAAGAATCAAACATGATGTAAAGTTTAAAAAAAGTAAATTGCATGATACCCTCCTCTGGTTCCCCTACAAGGAGTTAGATATTAGATATACATTATAGACATAAGAGCAAAAAATAAAACAAAGTAAGAAAAAAAACATATGATTACAATCTAAAATAAAAAACCCCATTGTGGACATGATTAAAGGTTCTTTTTTATTTAATTGTAATAGAAAAATAGAGAAATTAGTGCAAAATTAGCATTTTAATAATGAAATGTTTAGTTTTTACAATATTTATTTTGACATAATCAGTGTTTTTAGTGTGATATATCTTCCCCCTCTCATTCTGAATGATCCTGTTTGAAATTTGCAGAGGAAAAACTTTCCTTTAAGGATGACTGTGTAAATAAATGCATTTTCCATCAATACATAAACATAATCAAATAGATAATTTATCACAAATATATTTTAAGTCATTTATATAAAACTGAAGCTTTTATATAAACAGTAAGAGGGCTAAACACTTACTATAAAACAAATAATGCACAAATCTAATTGTTTTGCTTAGTTTAATAAATGTTTGAAAACTAAAAACTCCCACATTTTCTTTTCTGTATATGCCTCAGCAAATAGGCATTTGATTTGATTTATGTTTTGGTGTGTAATTTCAGCACTCTATTAATGAACCTGCAGCACTTTCTTTATGCGTCTCATAACTAAAACAAAGCGATTACACTCGGAGCCACCAAGGACGAACTTAAAAGTGCTGAAGTAAAGCTGCGTTTCTCACCGGATCAGCATGTTGCGCAGCACCGTGAAGTCGCAGTGCTCTCCATTCTCCACTGAAACAAAGCAACAAAGAGGCAAACGGAGCAGCAGTGAGAAACAAACATTTTAACACCTCCCATCAAATCCATCTTCAGTTTGTCTCAGAGGAAACCGAGGCAGAAACACGAAAATCTAACAGCTTCTGCAGTGGATTTCCAGTTGTCTGGGTTTTGTTTGCTCTCCAAACAGACTGAGACCAACACGATGTTCAGGATGTTGTTTACAGTAGCTACAACATGGATTGAGTATTGTTACAATAAAACAGAGATATTAAAATGGGAATAGTTATAAAACTAACAGAAGACAACGTGTTCATTCATTCAGCTGTTCTAGAGGAAGGGGTCTACATTCATCGAGGTCTGTTCAGGCGGCGCCGGTGTTTAAAGTGTGAGTAGTATCAGTTGGAGTCACACGTTTACAGAAAACAAAGGGCAGAAGGATCACAGGCCGTGATCAGACAGGATGGTTTCATCTAGAGCTTTTAAAGCATCAACATACATGCTGCAGTTTTTCTCCCACAATCATAATGTCTGAAATGATTCCTGAGGAAAAAAAAAGTCTTATAGTAAATGTTATTGCTTGAATGGTTTAATCAAAATAAGCCCTAGTTTCCGGCCTAGTTAAGTTTCTAAATGAAAGTCTTCTCTCAGCGTCACTAAGAAGCCCAGAGCAAAGCACTCAGAAAGTCAATGAGGGCATCTGTTTGTGCACTGCTGCCACCTACAGGACAACCTGAGGACAAACCTCTGCTTAATCAGACCATTCCAGTTCTGCTCCTAATCATTCATGATAAATTGGTAAATCTGCTGAACTCCAGCCAAAACGGACCGAACAATGCTACGCTCAAACCTGTAGGAACCAGTAATTAGATATATATTACATATGTATTAACTGATCCACTTCACAACTTTATTGAACTTTGTGATTACTTTATATATATATATGTACATATACATATATATGTATATAAAAAAAGAGGTGATCATGACTTCTTTAAAGCACGGCATGCAAAAAACAAACATCAAGACCAACACTGGAACCAGTTTGAACTAATCTGGCATTTGATACAAAAATCAAACTTTCGCATGTTTTTAATTTGGTTTATGCAGGGAAAGAAAAGCGTCCCATCCGATCACAGTTTTCTACTGGACTCACAGATGCAACACAAACAGAGGTGTTGTGGGTCAAACGACAGCAAACACAACTGCTCACACGTCACGGTTCAGTTAGATGGTTTACACTGAGACAAAGACGACAGGGTTATAAGGTCAGAGGGGATTCTGGAAAAGGACTGCAGATGGACTATTGCTCAGGTTGAACACGGTGGATCTCCAAGCCTCCTCTTCATTCAGAACGTTGCTCCTTCTAGTTTAGCCTCCAACCAACTCAGTAGCACATCATCACCAGTGGGGGGGAAGAAGGAGGACACCTTACCATTGATGAAACTTAAGCTGACGTTGCCCCTGGCCTTCCAAACCAGCCATTGACCTCCTGTCTCTTCTAGAGGAGGCAGCTCTGACGAAGGGGAGGGGTACGGTTTTTGAGTTACAGTGTGCGCCCAGCGAGGGGCTAAATCTGGGTCTGGAGCTGCTGGGATTGGTGCGGTTCACACGTGGCCCAGAACTGGCCAGCATTTGGCCCAGATTCAGCCCAGATCTATCACCAAAACCTGCATGTGACCAAACTGACTGGCTAAGGAGCACAGGTCTCTGTAGGGGGGGTGTGGCGGTTGGACGGGGGTGTTTTAGGAGGTTCTGTGCATGACCAGCAGGGGGTGCAAGCCTCAGTAAGAGGAGCTGTGGGTTGCGGGTTGAAGGTCAAAGAAAAAAAAAAGTTTCAACTATGAAAATAAATATTTTATCTATTAATAAATGACAGAAAACACCTGATTGCTGCTGCTGCTTGGTTATTTTATATCATTAAAAAAAAAAGAACCAATCAGAATACAGTTCCAGATGAATCAGGTATTTTCAGTGTTTTTATATACTAGACTGGGTTCACTTAGGCTATGATGATGAACTGCATTAGTTAGATGAAAAAAAGAGGACAGCCTTTTATTTAATACATGCAGAACTACATTTGAGCAGGACGTCTTTCCGCCAAGTTAAAGCTCTAACATTCAAACTCTGTGAATGCTAATGAGTGAACATTTATGATAAGTCACGTTACCTCATTTCCCTAAATGAGCTGCTACATGACCTGCTAGTACACCGACATACCCTCAGTTACTCATGAAACTATAAGCAATGTGTTAGCGCATGTTGGCTTCCAGTCCTTGATCCAAAGATACAGCAGGGCCTTCTCACCATCCTCCCTCCGCACCATTCAGCTCAGCCTGCGGTGTCACAAGCTGGGCTGCAGGGTGAATCGGGACTCACATTTAAGAGCGATGGCGATGTGTTTAAACGCCCTGGGAGCAAAGAAGGAAACCGCAACGTTAGGGTGACGTTTCTGTTGCAGATGGGGATTCAGCACCAAACAGCCTCTAGTTCTCTCCATGACTAGTTACAGCATCAGACCTGGGAATAAACCTCATCTCCAAGCAAATCTAAGACTTCTACTGCTTAAAAGTGATCTTTCAACTCTTTTTCAAGCAGTTTGCACACTGTGTTAGCAAGCTACATCTTAGACACGAGGAAAAGCACCTCATGGGATCTTGTAAAACATCGATGGAGAACTAAGACTAATACAGCAGCTCATTCAGACTGATCTGAAAGGCAAATGTAATCTAGATTCATCTAGATAAGCTTATGTCAGAGATTACACATAATTAGCTTACTGAAGTGTGAAGGAGACTTTTAGTCTATATCCCAAGTCTGATTTGAGCATTGGTTGGACCATCAGCCTAATGACGTGACAGCAAAGCAAATGAAAAGTGGAGGGAAAGGAGGGGTGGGCAGATTCTGACAGGAAGGAGGTGGGAGTTCACATCGAGGCAAGAGGTGTGGGGGTAAAAAGTGAGGATGAAATAAAGTGAAAGATGGTTTTGTTTACCAAAAATGCCCTCTGTCAGTCATGGAATAGAGTAGACAAAGAACAAAAAAAAGGAAAAAAAAAGAGAGAAAAGAAAGAATGAAACAGTGAAAGACTGATACATGGTCAACCACAAAGTAACAAAAAAGGTATTTCACTTTATTTTCTTCAGAATAAACACAGAGTACCGACTTCCTGAAACATCAACGGCAAAAAGGAAAAGAGGAACAGTTCATAGTGGCTGATAGCGAGGATGTGTGATATACCAGAGGACTCCGGGTCTTTTCTCCTTTTCCAGAATCCCTATCAGGATCAACTCTACCAAGCAAGTGTGTGTGCAGAAGGGAAGAGATGTGGGGAATAACTAACCGGATAACCTCTCACTTGTCAAAATTCAACACTTCACATATCAAATCTGAGGTAGAGCTCATAGCTCAGGCTAAAAAAGATTCATAAATACAGCAACGGTTAAAGAGGAAATCAAAGTGATGGAGGCGAGTTCAGTCCAGGGAGTTTTGGTTTTATTTGCTTTGATTTACGATTAACACATTTTTTCCTGACTTGGTAAATCAATTTCTTCTTCTTCATAATATAGTCTACTTGGACAAAAAGAGCCACAATGCCTATGGTTCCCTACTGAGGATTCAGCTTTTTGTCAATTCCAATTAGACTGAACTGCTTAAAAACAAATCAGATATTTACATCACAACCTCTATACTAAACTGACTATGACAGCACTGGGACTGTAGGTATAGTCTAAAATTAGTTTTGAAGAACAGCTTTAAAATGTTCTATCATTATGCTGAATATGGACTCTAGATCTACTTTAACAATCCCTTAAACAATCATAGCAGCTCTAAATAAGGTTTGGCTGATCAACATTTTGACAAGTTAATGCATTACCCGGTAATAAACACACAGAGTGGACACAAAGGGTCACTGTGGAGGACATGCATCGCGTGCCATTCTTTCTGGAAAAATCATGCCTCATCCATCCAAACAGGAAGTACAGCCTGTGGGATACTTCCCAAACACTTCCATCTTTAAACAGCGACATGTTTGAGCCTCTTTCTGGCACGACTCCCTGGCTGACAGAGTGCAGTGAGAGTTCACACAGAACCAAATTAGAAACCTTACAGAAACCTAAAACAGCACTTTGGTTTCTCATCCATTTGGTTTAGCTAAACACTGCTTCTAGTTCACAAATTCAGTCTTCTTTTTTCTCTCTTCCGGACCTGGACGTGAATGAACCTACCTTCTGCCACGCCCCATGGGTACTGGCGACCTCTGACCTTCTTGCCATTCACCTCTACGACAACATTGCTGCCAACCACAGCCAAAGGCATCTTTTCCTAAACGGAGGGAACGAAAAACAGCAACATACAAACAAGAAAGAGATGGTTTCAGAATTTACAATATTACAAGGTTACTTGGCGACTTCAACAGGTCAAACTGGGATCATCTTTGGGTTTGGACACAGTGAAAGCTCACGAAACACATCTGAGCATAATCTTTTCTGAATGAGGATGATGGCAACACCAAGTGGAAAACACAGCCTGCAGCATGCCAGCCTGCACCCAATGAAAGCTCCACATGGTCCACAATTTGAAGTGCAGATGGGAGTGATTACAGCCTGGTTTGTTCTCTATTAAGTGATATTGTAAGTCAACTGGTGGGTGTTACTTCATTAATATTTCACTACTCTATATTTCTAGTAAAGTAGTTATACTGTATATGATTAATATACAGTATAACTGTATTGAAATTATTTTGAGTGTTGTGTGTTTCCTGGTGGTAATATGGATGGAAATGTGACCTCAAGGTTCTGTTTTGCACTATAAAATATTTATATAGTATTTTATGTGATGGGAGCAGTAATAGTTCCATAAATCTAGAATGTGTTCTGACCTTATATGACACTGGAACGAAATCAGACAATTATTGTGGAGACGTTTGGGAGGTCCAAATGCCAACAAAGTGTGTTTGATCTTTAGCAATCAAAGAGCTCAAAACCTGTATTTTAAAACACTATTATTCATTATTGGGCTAAATGGAGTGGGAGTCACTTGTATCTGCACATAATAACGTAAAGCGGAGAGTCAGTTCTAACCAAGGCCTGTATATGTTAGGATTAAACACTTAAATCATTCAATAAGGTTGGGTTGATAGCCATATGATAGTAAGACAGCAGTCTATTTAGTTTTGGACTGATTTTTGCAACAGCTAGATAAAGCTAATCTCATAAAAATTTAAATTATTTTATTACCAATTGAACTCTACCTATTTTTGTTACCAGGGTGCTTCTAAATTTAAGAAGTTGTATCAGACGTCGCAGCGATATGTAATAATAATTACCTTGATCTTTCGGATTAGCTTGTTGTCCTCGTCGTCCTCAGTGTCAGGGAACTCATAAATCTTTATTTTGTGCTCCTGAATCTCTTTCATGATCTGCAATCGAGTGAACGATTCAGAATCAAAGACATGAAATACAGTACAAAGCTTAAATTGGTTAAAAATTAAAAAGACAGTTTTGAGATTTTCAGGAAAAATGTGTGATTTACTAGAAAATGTTTCCTTGAGACGTAAGAAATAGTTTGATTTCATTTTCCTCTGACCTACAGAGTTAAATGGCCATTAAAAGGCATATTTTTTAAAACCAGCATCTTCAGCCAAACATACACACACACCTTCCAGCAGTCTTGTAAACAAGCAGACTATTTATGCACAAGTCTCTATCTGTCCAACACCACCATCTAGCTGGGAATTTTAAAAATAAAAAGATGTAATCAATATGAACTTGTTCAAAGACACTCCCCGTATTCTAATGACATGACAAAAACATCAAGCTTGAGCCATTTTATAACAGCATCAATATTTTTTGGACTTAAATTGTGGTCAATGACGTTTAATACCAAGTAAACACAAACCTGCTTTTTGAACAGCTGACACTCCTCAGGGGTCAGTGTGTCTGCTTTTGCAATAAGAGGAATGACATTGACTTTGTCGTGGAGCCTCTTCATGAATTCAATATCCAGAGGCTTTAAACTGAAGAAGTAGAAAAAATATAACAGGAAAGTATTAAAGTCAAAAGAAGGTTATTAATTTCACACAGATAAGAAACATTCATTCAAATGTGTCACAATGTGTACGCAAGTTTATCTCCTTGTATTAAGTTATATTTACTGATTCTTATTTATTCATTAACTTTGAAGATTCATAGGCAGAGCAGTAAAAAGCATTTCAACTGGTCTAATTTCTGACTGCACAGTGACAATACATGGCACCTATAATAATCTACTAAATATTATATGACTCAACTCTGTGAGTGACTAATTATTGACCCTCTGCACAGAACATTATGATGACAAGCATATGAGGTTTAAGGAGGTTGTTTGAATGTAACCAACTATCCTGTTAATATGCAATATTAACAGTAACTGTACCAGTAATGCATAGTAATTGGCAACATTCTGTTAATTTACTCTGTCAAGGCATGTCTTTGGTCCACAAAATCTAGGACTGAATTCAGAAGGATGGCACTGAGTAGAGCAGGTGGTGGCCAGATTAGGGTTTTGGTGACATTGGGATGTTTCAGCGATGGCTGAGGAAACAGCTCTGCACATGCCCAATAAAGTGTGTGACATCATTCTTCACAATTTTATTTGAGTTTTTTTTACATATATAAAATGTCAAAATAAAACTATTTTTCTACATTTTTTTTTCTAATTTGATTTTTTGCTCTGCAGGTTGATGAAGCAATGGAAACATGCATCTAATACGTGACTGATACGTACTTCTCTTTGACAAGTGTGACAATAATAGAGTACTAAAAAGTTTGTACAAAAAAATGCTTCTGCAGAAGCCCTTTAAAGGGAAATTGGAGCAGAACAAGCTCCAAATGAGAACCAGCTCTGCAGTCTGGAGCTCAAGTCTGAAGATTCAGGTTCAATTAAATGCTGAGCTGCCACATTCATCAGCGAACTTTACTTGGGATCAGCAGCATTGTCAGGCAGTGTTACTCACAGTAAAAATAAATCCACATGAATGAATCTAAACCTTCCTACTCATTGCACCACTTTGCAAGGAAGTTGCTATTCAGTGGGTCGCCAGCAGAGGGACACAGAGAACAGAAAATTAGACCAAAACAAAAGAAGAGAACAAACAAGCCATCTGTCCCCTGCAGGGTCTTCACTACTGAATGTCAAATAAGTCTTCTGCTTAGTTGTGTCGCCTGACACAATGAACTCAGAGAGCTGGGTGTAGGAAGGCAAATATGTGCTCCAATACAGTGAAAACAATTGTATATGATTAAATGGGCAGTAAACAGTGGAGCCTGTATGGATGCAGTTATTTCTGCAGTTATTACGCAATTAAACAATGGATGATTTGTGTTTGTATTCAACTGTGGAAACTCGTGCAAAAACAGCCATAACAGACAAGGCTTATTATAGCCTTTTTGCAGCAGACAAAAAGAAGACATAGATGAAGTTTGTGTCCTGCTGTTCCAAAAGCGATTTGAGCAAAAAAGCTCCAGATAAAACAGGAGACAGGTTGCCTGCGCTCAGACTTAAGAGAGACAAGACATTGAGTGTTCAAGAATTTCTGTGATTTAGAACTCATAAATTAGCTGAAAACACTGGCAGTGATTTAAGAAACCATCAATAAAACCCATTTCAGCCAGACACAATTTCATCCGTCGATGGAACTTTTTTGGAAATCAACCCATTGGAAGACGGTAGAGCCTGGAAACACGCCTGGAGCTTACCTCTAAAACAAGATTTATACGTTTTCAAATTTTACAGCTTTCTGTGAATTGAGGAGGGAGCGGCTCTGGAGTGTGTTTCAGCTGTTCAGCGGACAAGATTTAAAAGGGGAAAGGCGGCTGCTTTGAAACTGCCTTTTGGTCGACATCTCTGAAGTTATAGTCAAAGACAACATGTACAACATATGAACATATATCTAGGACAGAAAGATAGCTACTTGTGTGCGTTTCTACAGTTTTTAAAGTGCAGGAGTTATTTTGCATGTACTCTCACAATGCCATTGTTAGAAGCTCTGCACAAACTGAGTAATTTAATTAAGCAGTAATGAATGGTCTATTTGCTCTGCATTATTGTGCAGCTGAGTTAATCTACATGTTGAAAAATTCTGCCAGTTTAACAAACAGGAACATGCATGACACTGTGGCTGCTGCCATTCAAATATTTATGCAAATTAAGCACCTGGCAGGAGATTAAACTTCTGAGATTTATTCACACTCCAGGAATAATTCAAATCCCTCCTTAAAGCCAAAGCGGATAGCTGGATTTAAAGTTGCACAAATCCATAGCTGCACACACTCACAGGTTTCAAGATGACAGAAGAAGGCGTTTGTCTGCCTTTGTGAGCATCTATGACTCTCCATTCTAATTGGCTGATTCAGTGATGGTGAGTGGATCTTTTCTGAGCATGTGCAGAACTAGGTTATATAACCTTTGTGGGTCAAACCTTGGCTGACTGCCTCATCATCTGTACCACAGGGAGGTGCAAACATTCTCTACACCCGTCCGTGCGATGGTGCCCAGACAAACATGGCAGCAATATTGAAATCATTTCCTCCGAATAAAAGTCTCAGATCAGAACATATTTCATGCTGTACTCACCCATGTCCAGAGGGTGCTATGAAATACAGGCAGCAGTGAACTCTGTTATCCGGCATGGATCTACGGTTCACCCTCGACTCGGCGTTCAGGAAGTCCTCAAACTTGCTGTCGATATAATTTATGACGGGCTGCCAGCTGGCAAAATGGAGGAAACGGATCAGAGAGGAAGACTGGAAAAGGTGACAACATGCGACTGCCGGCATTTTGTACCAATTGCTGTTGTCCACCGCATCTCCAAAACCCGGCGTGTCCACGATAGTTAGTGTCAGCTGGACGCCGCCTTCCTTGATCAAAACCTTAGACTGCTCTACCTAAAACACACAAGCATGCACTTGTAAATAAATGTGACTGCACTGACAGTAATCTTAGACTTCCACAAAACAAATTAGGAGCATAAAAGTCTACAGACTTCCTAGCCCCCTGACTTTGGGGTACGATCAACAGCAAGGAAAACTGGTTTATTGGGTCATGTACCAGTGTTAGTGCTGCAGTGCAGGATTGTGGGGAGTTTCACTGAAGCAGAGGTGAAGTCAGTGGTGTCACTGTTCCTTTTTTAAGGTGTCGAAGTGTAAGTGAAATTTAAATTATATAAGATTGGTTGATATATGTTATTGGGCAAAACAATATTATATCAAAATCAGATATAAGGTATCAAAATTGGCCAAAATTATCTTATCGAGGTACTCCCAATGAATACTGAACTGGGAGTAAGCCGAGGTCCAATGTACATAATTCAATGAAAAGGTGGAAGGAGAGATGAAAGGACAGATGAGGAAGAACACGGATGGAGGGTCGGCCAAAAAAATGAGTCAAATGGTGGATGGATGGACAGATGGGATGGAAACACCATTTAGACATGGACATAAAGTCTGGAAATGAAATATTTTCCCATATTAATATAGACTTTGTAAACCCTTAAATGAAATTCTCTACTTTTCCAGACAGCATAGGAACACCAATGGCATGCATATTTATTTGAAAGATGTGTATTCATGAGTTTACAGTATTTTGAGGATATTGTTGTTTGCTCTGTAAAACAAAATTAAAGGCTATTTCCAATTCATATCTCTCCATTCCCAAATTTATAAATCAATGCAAAGTTTATGCATAATGACACATATTCAAGTTATTTTCTCTCATTAATACCGGTCAGCAGCATCTGAAGGCAACTTTGGATTTTGTTCTGTTTAGACATGCGTTTCATAGGAGACATTCTGGACATGCACTCTCACAGCTGGAAATGAGAAGAGCGGAGAAGCATTTGTCCAGAGAGCCAAAGAGAACGCCATCCA
Organism: Phalloptychus januarius; assembly: GCA_902982915.1. Lineage (NCBI taxonomy): Eukaryota > Metazoa > Chordata > Actinopteri > Cyprinodontiformes > Poeciliidae > Phalloptychus > Phalloptychus januarius. Next base: position 12,539,183 of record CADWAE010000471.1, on the reverse strand, counting down.
AATACTACAGTTTGGAAACTTGCCGTCCTGTTCACAGCCAGTTCAGAAAGGCAGAAGTCTGGCTGACTCATTTTTACTTTACTGTATCCAAACTGAAGGCAATGAAACACGATGCGTAAGAAACTCTTCAACACGCAGAGGCATCTCCTAGACCTGAAAACTAACTGCTGAATTCTCAGGCCTCCTTTCCAAGCTAGGTTCCAGTTTGGGAAATAGCTTGAAAATCTTTGCAGACAATTTGCATTCGCGCATACACTTCTGTGGAAGATTCACAGAGGAAAAAAACGGAGTCGACTCCAGAGGAGAGCAGTCTGGCTGCTGGATTTATACATTATGCACTTGCACATAAAACAGTAAGCACCTGGATTTAATAAAGGAAATATGCAAGAGTCTCCCATTGGACAGTTCTGGCATGGATTATTATGTTTCATCTAACAATGAGTTTTTAACCACAACTCCTGCTCACCATGGATTGGTCACCCAAGTGCCCAAACTTTAACCTATTAATAGTTGGTGGAATGTGCTGCAATCTGCCGCTCATGTCTTAAGATACTACTGAAAGATCGATGAAATGGATGGGAAAAAAATGATATTTCAGAGACGTATTGCCTCAGTGACAGTGCACCCAAAGCAAAAGGCGGTCCAATTAAGTAATAGATATGTTATTTTTTTGGGATAGACGGAGAAACAGGTGGGTAATGATTGGTCGCCAAAGGCATTTTTTCCTAAATATTAGATTTTACTAAAAGTGCACAGTTGCATTATGACTAGTATGCAATAGTGACCTTATTTAGTTTAAGTGAAATAATAAAAACTGGCATGATAAATGTTATTAGCTTTATTGTACCATAATACACTCAGTCAGAAAAAGTAAAAAACTAATTAAGTAAACTAGTGTTAGAAAACTGATGGATTCTTGCAAGTGGCCTCAGGTTGAAACAGAAAAGCTGCTCCTCAGTCACACAGATTCTTTGTTGCTTTTTGCTGCCTTGCATACTTTCACAGGCCCATCTGGTTATTTTCAGATCACCCTTTAAACTTGAACTACGGCCTTTTAACTCCAACACAAACATTCTTGGGTTTCCACAAACCCTGAGATAATCTGTCAGACTTTATAACTGAGCATATATATCACGCACCGCAGTCATTTGACATATCTGAGTTTGACTGATCACACATCATGTGTGTCCAAATGAACGTGTTTGTGCGTGAAATGTCAGCCTTCCCGAAACCAAATCGGCTATTTCTACCGTTTCCGTAAGGGAAAACAGATTGGGAGAAAGCCTCAAAAATTTCCCCTCAGGCCCTAAAGCATCATTTAAAAAGAAATCTGATCCATGAGCGACAAAACATGGTAGATTTTTCTGTAATATAAATACTCTGAGCCGGTCAGCCTCAGACCACAAAGGCCTTTTCCAACACGCCTGCAGACACCAACTCCTACTTGGAGGGGAGAACATAAACCCACGCCACAGTCACAGAATGCATGGGGAGAGGGAGGTTAAGGTTCTTCAGTCAAAGACAATGAATGCAGCATTGTTCTCATGCACTGACTTGATTGTGAAAGCTGCTATGCTGAAGAGATGCAAAGGCAAATGTCATCTACCATCACTTTGTACATCAGGCCATATTTTAGATATGACAGCTGCTTGAAAACTAAACAACTTTCTCTCTTTCTGCAAAATGAGAAGTTATGATTCACTGCAGTGCAAAACTTGAAAATGAATTAAATTAAAGGCAGCCATCTCCCTTAGTCAAACAATAAGAGATTGGAAAAGAACACTGGGTCTCATTTATGAACAACAGGCGTAGATATTGGGTACAGTAATGACTGTAGGACCAGTGACTGATGAATCTGTGGGAACACTGGGTGATCCCAGCACACACTCAAATATCCAGCAGATCTGGTGGCAGATTTACATGCCTTGGTTTATGATTAGATTTAACGGCCATGCACACAGAATGAGTGACACAAATGAATGAAGTTAAAAAATGTTTTTCTTAATTTTTTTGAAATGAACAAATTAAGTCTCTGCAAATATTGTGTATATTTCAATAGCCTTTCGAGCCAGCTTTGTTTATAATGTTCTATAGCTACTGTGCTTCCTCCCACTTTGAGTTTTTATTTGCTATTTTGATTTGTTCTAAACTATGATGCAGCATGACATTTTAAAAGTAAACATCATAATTATTTTCAGTTATACTCTTTGTTGGATCATTTTCATTAAAACCATTTGCTAAGCAGAAAGAGCCAAGCAGCTGAAGGGACCTCAGAAAATGTGAAGAATTACAGCCAGTCTTGTAATTTGGAGTAAACGGTGCTTTATATACCACAAACTGATTCTTTCTGAACAATCAGTCCAGCTGAGTTTTCTCACTCACCAACCCACACAGAGGCACTTCTACTCAGCTGAGCAGCAAACTGAATAGCATCCTTTCAAAGGAAAGGGGCCTGTGTGTGTTTGTGTGGGTGATATTTGTTTGCGTTTAGGTCTGAAGACAACGCAGTGCTGGTGTAAAAAAGTGGATATTAGAGCTGAAGTTCTTTTACAAATGGGATTTACAAGTGTGTGGGCGGTGGTTTGAGATTGGGCCACAAGATTTATTAACCACACATGGTGGTTTTCCAGCTTTAAGGAAAGGGCTGATGAAGGTTTGACAGAATGGTGTGATGGTTTGTGAGAACATTTCTGCCCTTAAAGTGACCCACACAAACCTCAGAGGGATATAAGGGATCTCTGACCAGATGCCACATTTTCTTTTTAAATCCTGTCACATCTTATAAACTTATCATTCCCAATACCTTCTGACAGACACTAGCTATGCCATGTTTGATGTCTGCCTCACACATCATTGTTGTTTCTTCCTCCCCTTTCTCCAAATTCCTTCACTTTCCTTTTGCTTCTATTGTCGTCTTCCACTTCCTGGTGGTTTCCCCCAAAATTCCTTAACTTGTTCCTTTTAACAAATTGCTTTTCTTCCTTCTTTCTCTATCCTTTCTTCCAACAGCAGTCTGCCTCCTCCTCTTCAGTTTGTCATAACCATAAAAGGACACAACTGAGCCTTGTGGCAGTTGTCCCCTTAGTTCCTCCATCTTCCTTTACCCAAACTGTTTTTCTTTTTCTGCAGCATCTCTCTTGTTTTTTTTTTTTTTTTGCTTGTGCTTCAACTCTTTGGAAACAATGGAAAGAAGAAAAGTAAAATGTAGTGCACCAAAACTCAGATTTTGCCTTTCACCAACTTTACCTGCTTAACTCCAGGTCGCTTCGAAATGTTAAAAGCTGGGCTAATTTTTAATACGCCACTAACATTTGATAGCTGAATTCAGGTATGTCTGTTTAACTGGATCCTGCAATATTTGAATGTACGTTTTAGTGCTTTTGTTGAGTCTCACCTGGCTGCAAAGCAACATTTACTTTTCGGTCTCATTAACCTCTATATTCCCCAGAAGTTTCCCAGAATTATCTCAAAGGTTCTTATGCTTTTAAGAATGTTAACCTGCGATTGAGCCCAAAATAAAATCACACTACATTTGTTTATTTTCTTGTGGCTTAACTCGAGGTAAAGTTCCTCCATCCACCTTAGGTGTGTCCAGCTTCACTTAGTAACTTTCTTTAAGTAAAAACTTTGCTCTGAATCTCAACTAGCAAGGGATCCACTGACTCCGACCAAAACCATGTGGCTTCCAGCCGAAACAGCTGGTTAAGCTGAGATTCACCCGTCATGTAAGCTTGTAGATTGGCTCTGGAACCACACACAGAGGTCCCACCACTTTGAGTAAAAAACACCCCAACATTAGTGCTTTTGTCTTTTAGGTTTATTAATTAAATCATTGATTTTGCTGTTATGAGACTGATTTTTAACAGATCGCAAGATTGGCTGGTTTATACCAAAAACATCTGAAATAGTCTGACTATGTCAGCTTGGTTGAGCTGATGATCTGCACTGTTTCATTAAAACAAAAAAATATAGTTCTCAACTAATCAAACATGCAAAAATATCTTTTGACTATTTTGAGCTAGTGAGCCAGAAAACTAACTGTGACCTGTAATTTAGTAACTATAGGCGTCTCATTTCGGAGCTTATCTTTTAACCCTCGTCACATTAAGCTTCTCCTGTCTTTTAAAGACAGAATTACTGGAAACAAAGCTGTCAGAAACGTCTGTTGTCTTTGACCTTTTCATACTCCCTAACTCGACATTACGTTATCCAGTTGCTGCAGGCAAAAACCACACAAAACGTCTGCAAAGACTCTGTCACAACTCAGGAATGTATGGTGCTGACATTTTTGCAGATATCCAACTCATTATTTCTATATCTGTGGTCACTTTTTATGGAGGAGGGTTGAATTCCTTGTATATAAAGACAAATTAAAGCATAACTAAAAGAAACATTTCACATTTACAACACAGAAAATGTGCATCGAAGTAGTCTGAATTCGTGGTTCGGCTTTCAAATTAAGTCATAAATTATGCCCTTTATAATGTTGCGCTGATAAACATCTGGAAAACTTGGCAGCTGTAATGTCTGACTTGGACATAGTGGTGCATTCCTCCAACTTTGGTTGGTTTATTTTTGATCCTCACACTCAACAACCAGGGACTCAGATTGTTGTCCATCAAAATACTGTAACCTCAACCACAAGCTGGGTCAAGATTGTTTTTTGTTTTGCAAAGCCCATTTTTATGATACTTCTAAAGCTTTTAAGAGACCACAAGAAATGTGTTTTATTTCCATGCCTCATAAATATTTAGGCCAAAATGATGTTAAAAAGCTTGGCTGGATTAACTGATCTGAGCTTCACAGCTTTATCTGTTAGTTTTGGCAGGAGACAGAGTTTGAGGCAAAATGTATGCTGGCATATCCAAAACGCCTGTTTTATGAGGGTTCAAAAATGAATAAATGAAGCAAATATTTCCATACACCATGGGATAAAAACTAATCTTTAACCGAAGTAATCAGAAAATAGGCTAGACTGCTGTGTCAGTCACATCAATTAAGTAAACTTTATAGGGCACTTCTTAAATGGCTTTGCAGAGCTGAAAAACAAAAAGAAAAAAAACCACTGGGAATATGTTAAAAACTATATCTAAAAAAAAAAAAAAGTTACTGTTAAAGATTTGCCTTTTGCAGAAATAATAATAAATGTAATAAGAATAACAGCTTGAAATATCTAAGCTAAAGAAAGGTTTGTATGTAAAGAAATTTGATTTTGAACAAAACTAAAAACTGTCCTAATAGTTTCAAACCGGCCTGGTAAAAACCTGCCCCATGTGCAATTTGCTTCATATAAAATCTGGACTCTGCTCCTGAGAAGTGGTTCCTGGAGGCATGGACTGTGTTGAATTTTACCCAATTGCTAATGTTTGCAAGTGATTAACTAATGCGCCAGTTCATTGCCAAGTAGCTTACCTGAAATTGCCTGTGCCGTAAACAACCATCCTCCACTGCGCAGAGAGAAGTACTGATCCAAACGAGGCAGCTACTACTGTTAATTAAATATTTGGAAGCTTGGCCAATATGGACTGAACAACTTTGTTCACTTCCTCCACTGCCATTCCTAAAACTACAGGCAGATTAAAGTTCTAAAACAGCATGGACGTCATCATTCACAACTTCTTCTTAATGCTGATTGGCCCGGTATAAAATCTACCGGAGAGAATCCGAGTCTAGGGGAGGAAGCCCGGACCGTGCTGGAAGCAATAATTTTTTTGAGAAGAACTGCACTGTAAGGTAATGGCCAGACTAGATTCAAAAAGACCAACTTTGAAAAATTAAATGTTGAAAGAAAATCTGCTTTCCACATTCACAGTCCTCACATCTGTGTTTGTTTCTGTTTCAGGAATTCAGTCAGAGAACTCATCATCTATCAACGAACAAACCCAAGCAAAAAAAAAAAAAAAAAAAAAAACAATTAACCACAACAACAAAAAAGATTAATGAGCTACTGCTGACATCTGCAAAACCAACTCCATGACAAAATGCTGAAGTGAGCTGCGATTCCGAATCAAGCTAATCCAACAGCAAACTGAGCTCACCTGCACAGTCTTCTTTATGCGCTGCGATGGTCCAGGGTAATCCTTGGAGTATAGGTCAGTCAGGAACAGAGAGTTGATGAGAGTGGATTTACCGAGACCAGACTCACCTGGGGACAAAAAGTAAAGAATCAACAAGGATTCTGCTGTTATAATGATGGAACCACAGCTGACTTCTCAATTCTATGACTAGATACAATGTACATGCACTGCACACAGATTTAATGGCCTTTGGGGACTGGGTTGCAAGAGAGAAAATAAAACTCAATGCATTGTGCGTAAGGGAAAAAGGTCAGGACCTCATCTGCCAGTACAAAAAGCTCCCTGATAGAGGAAGAAAAACGTTTCCTCTCTACTTCGCCTCGGGGAGATTCCCTTCTTCAACATTGCCCTTAATCCACTCTCTCTGTCCATCTCTCTGAATGCCTCATTTATAAATAAATCTAAATATTTCTGTTCTCACTGTGTAAACTTTCCGTTCCAGCTGATGACAAATACACAGAAGATGCAGAATTGCAACAAATATTTATTTGACAAAGTGCATTTAATCCAAGCGTACATATCACAGATGCTTTCTAACACACACAGCGGTCGGTGATGGGCGAACATCTGGCTCATGTCTCATAAAGATGAAGGATAAAACTAAAGAGGAGGGAAGTCTGTTTGACAGGGCAGTCTCTGCAGAAGGGGTAAAATACAATCTGATGATATCAAAACATAATTATCTTTTGTCAAAGTCAAAACTTTTTGAAGTTCCCCTGGATTTTTGAAAGCATTTTGCTCAAAAAGCCTCTCAAAGTCTTTCCTTCACATCATTAAATTCACTCTGCTCTAGAATTTCTATGCAGATGTTCAACAAGCAAATTGTTAAAACAGGCTTATCCTATTGCCTTTTTATCCAGAATGTTTATTTTTGCTTAAAAGTCATAATGAGCTTTTCTGACTTTGTGGCTTTTGTGAAAATCCCTTCTACAACTAAGTGATTTTTATTAGAGACACAGTTTGAGATTAATAACATGTTTTCCATTTGTGAAAGAAAAACAAAAAGATTTCCAATGCTTTCTTACCACAAGGATCACCAGAGAATAAGAACACAAAGCCATGAAATATGAACTAGTCAGTTTTGTGCTCGTTTCCATATTTATGTTTGGCTTTAGATTCATCTAGTCTTTCGTCTTCCACCTATCAGATTGGATCACGAAGCAACAGGTCAGTTACTCTCCAGCTCATTATGGAAAATTCAAGGCATTCCCAGGCCAGCAAATTCTGAATCTGCCCCAGAGTCTCCTCCCAGTTCAGCTTTTATGTTGTATATTTTTTCTTAGGAATGTACCACACTAAGATTCCATTTTCTTCTCCAATTCTTTCAAAAAAATAACATTCTGTAAATTTCTGATAAACTGGAATTAAGAATGTAGCATCATGTAATTTATTTTTTCTCAAAAAAGCTTTTTGAATTTGTAAATACATCTCCTTATTTTATCCACTCTCTACCAACAGTGTTCACACTTTGTTAAAAATAAACATAAATGTTCCCATCACTCTTTCCCATTGTGTCCTTTATTGCTCTTGGAAACTTTGCACAACTAGGAATGAAAAGTGTTTTTTTTTTTTTTTTTTATTAAAAAACATCTACTCGGAACAGACTGCATTATGAATCCCCATCTGGGAAACTTTGCATTGACCTCCAACTTCAAGACAGGATGCCAAAGGAGAGCATACTTTCTACAGACATACTTGGATTCAAACAAATGCATAAAGCTGCTTTCAGCACTCATATCTATAAAAAAATAAAATCAGTACAGTGCTGGCAAGCTGTATGCAGCATGAAGAAACTAAGCTAGAAGCTTTCCTGTTTCTAAATGATAATCAGATGTTGCTTGAATAACTCCAGATCAGTTAGCATTTTTCTTAAACTTCAGAGTCTATGTGATGAGCTATTAGGAGCTTTGGCTGTTGAGATCTGCAGTACGTAGTGAAATATACAAAGTCAGCCAGTTCTGTACAAATATTTGCCTTTCACCATTTCCTTATGGGCATACTTCTCTTTTGGATGCATTTCCTTTCCTCTTAGACACACCCTTAAATTGAACAGGGCTTCCTTTATGTTGACTGTGGGACATCTGGATGTTTAATCAGACTATGAAAACTTGGTGGATTTGTGTTTTTCCCCGCTTTTCTTCAACTCTCAGCTGGTGCCCAGAGTGTGTGTGCACAGCTATGGATGATATTCTGTCACTGTCTGAGTGATGAACAAGCGGCTTCTCCCACAGTCTCTCCCAAAAGGAGATAACTCATCAATTACAGACTATTTGGAGTTCGAGGTCCGGCATGCACATGTCCACAGAGACCATTTTGGCAGGATGGTGTCACTTCTAATGCTATCTCGACTAAAACAAACACCAGGAAACGAAGCATCTCCGTCTGCTCTGACACAGTCACTGTCACTATCTGAGAGATTTGAGATGGACAAACCAAAGTGGTGCATGGGAAATCATTTTTACAAAGATTAATCTGAGTTATCATCCCACATTGCTATTATACCTCTAAATAAAATCCTGAGCAACTACTTTCCTCCAGGAGTCAATAAATTGGAAAACAGTTGGTTTGTGTGTACCTTCGTGTACATCCGGATGTTCCGTGAGGTTTCATCAATGTAGAAAGGAACACAGAAGGAAGTTGTAAGAAGTTAAGAGCTCGGTTAAGATATAAAATACTGGAACTCTGGAGGGGATGCAAAGATCCAATCTGTTCACCAGGTAACTTTCATTTAAAAGGCAGTCTTGTGAAAAGTGACAAGAAGAAAGTTGCAAAATCATAAAGTTGTGTTTACAGTTTGTCAGCTAGAATTATGTTTTAAGGGCATACACATCAGTACTGGTAGACTCATGACAAGCAAAGTATGTTTGTTAATTTAATTTATAACACCTCACAACAGCAGCTGCTGTCAACATTGTGCCACCCATCAAGGTTTCATGACACTTTCCCACTTTGAAGCAGCAAAACATCTGGAAAAATACAAAGAAAAATAATATTTTTGCCATCGACCCAGTGATCAGTACAGCAGTAGCTGCTGACTGAAATCTTAAATCAGAAAGTTAATTTGAATTTCAAACTGTAGAGAAATCAAATTAGTCTGACTAAAACTAATACTAAAAAGTTCACAATGATGACTTAACTAAAACAGCTTCTTCAAGAAGTTAACAGCAGACAGAGACTAAAGGAACAGTGGCTGTTGCTGAAAGTAGCTCATCAGTTCATATCGTTGGTAGAGAGACTCGCAGGGTGATGGAAGCTCTGCGGGAGTCTAAACTCCCTTGGGCGAGTAGTGTCCCAATTAGCCCCCTCTTGTTCAGCTTTAATTAGATATTGGTTCCACATGACAAGTGGAAGTGCACTGCCAGCTCTCTGTAAACAGACTAATGACCTGAACGCCGGTGATGGATGGTTGACCCTTCCAGCTCATTCATGCTGTTCTTCTCTCGGAGTAAGTTCAGCATTTTCTCCCATCTTCCATCTACATTCCCTGAAGTCCACTTCAGCTTTTTTATTGCTGAAAATATCTGTTTAAATTTTGCATTGTGAAAGAGAGTAGTGAATTTATGGCTATATCACTTAGATTGGTATTGACTTTTGTCACATCCAGAGGAAAGTCAAAATATAAAGCAGGTTGCAGGAAAGTGTTCAGGGAGACTGTGGTGCTTATAAGAAGACGTTGACCAGCATGTGATTCTCTGTTTTTCTATTAATTTAAAATAGAAAAAAAAAACTGTTATCCGTAATGTGGCAAACTGGAATAATGATGTTTCTTTAAGATTTATTTTAAACTGATACTAAATATAACACACACTCTGTGTCAAAATAATTATTCCTTTTGACCATTCTGCCCTTTATACAAAGACACAGAGTGAAACAAACTAATAACAGTTGGCTATTTAGTCATAATAAGAGTTTTTTCCACAGAGAAGTTATTTCCACTCTGATGAATTTGTCTCTTTTGTAAGTGAGAACAAAGAGAAGCAGTATTCTTTCAGCCAGCTGACTAGTAGTGCACAGCAACATGTAGGGTTTGGGGAGAACCACGCTGCACTACTCTTTGCTTCAAACAATTGGAGAAATATCCAGCCAGTTTCTGGGGGTAACTCACTAAAATTAACATAAAAACTGTAAGACTGGAAGGTTCTTGCAGTTACTAAACCATAACAACTGTTATGATTGTATGCATTTGTTTATTCAATAATCGTCATGACGATATTTAACAAGATAAGCACATTCTACGTGTTTTTCTAAAATCCTGTTGATACTTGTCGACTGAAGATGTCGTTATTCATTGCTTAAGCATGGAGGCCTCACGGGATCAACTTGGTCTTAAGATAGCTTTCCTCTTGTTTTGGAACATTGTTAAATGAGTCTGTATTTCTATGCTAGTTAGCCATGTGAAGGTATTTTATCTTAAGCGTAAGCTCCTGTGAGATTACTGTCATATCTACAGGCTTATTCAAAATTTATTTTATAAGACTTTGGCTTTTATTTTTGAACTAATGAGTCCTTAGATTTTAAAATAAGAAATATTAGAAATACTAATTTAAAATTAGAAATAAATGACGGATATAATCACAAACTTAAAAGTGTAAGCTACAAGTACCCAGTAGCGTAAATGACATAGGCCTACCATATGTATGTGAAGAATACCTGGCATATACTGCTATGGATACCTGATAAACGTTTGAGCCAGATGGACTGAGCACAACAGAAAAACAATCAAAGAAACAGTCACAGCGGGATTCCCATGAGAGTCCTGACATTCCTCATTTTTCTCCTCATTTTATCCTTGCCACTATCGGTCAGGCCGGAGGCAGCAGCTGGCCCCCTCACATCCTGACACAAACACACACACCTCTAAAAGACATGTGTGAAGTCAAAACCACATGGGGCAACTAGGGACTACAAACGCATAAAGAAAAAAGAAGAAGGAAAAGAAAAAACATCAGTCACAGTCGACAGGAGGAAATTTGTATTTGATAAACAGCAGACTGCTGGAGAAGATAACTGTCCATGGTAGCGGTTAAAGGGGAGTAGCTGAAACAGAAGGCAAAGGTTATTGTTGAAAGGGAAAAGATAAGGATCTCAGTGTCTGACAGGTCCTATAAAAGAGCCAGAACCTAAACGAAACAGTCTCTGGACCCTTTCTTATTGGTGATCAAAATAGCTGGCAGGGACATAAACCACTTTTCTCTGACTTTATTATTCCTTTTAAAATTAGAGGGCGAGTGTTCTGGTGCAATCCACTGAGCCCGGAACTAAATCTGACAGAATCGGCACATGCTGGGTCATAGCAGACATGTGCGTCTCAAAATAGAGGCTGAGAGAGAACGGGAGCAGAGCAGTGAAGAAGAATGAAGAAAACAAAAAGAGATTTGCCCGGAGTAATTTAACAGCGCATGCACGGACATGCAGAAATGCACAACCTCATTTTGCCAAAAAACACATACACAGTTATGCACTCTGGTATATTAGTCTGGGAAGTGTGTTGAACCCAGAGGCAAAGAGGAGACATGGTGAGGAAGCTTTGTAAACAGGATGATGTAGTGCTCTACGAATGGTTGGCAGCAAACTAAACCGATCTACGAAGAAAACTACGGTGAAAAATACTGAAGATGACTTCATTCTGACATTTAAATGGAGGAAATGCACTAGAGCTAGGAAGACTAATAAAACACAATAAAATGTAGATGTTACCACAGGAGTATTACTGAGAAACCTGAATGGTAAGTTGAGGATCTTTTTGTAACCACAAACAAGCTCGTAATACATTATATAGGGGGGTGTGGGTACAACCAAACTAACACTTGTGCAATGTAACAAGGCACTCCGACACGTATACCTCATTTATTTGGTACCAATTGGCAAATCCAATTGGTGTAATAGGACAGAACAGCCTAGTCTGGATTTGCATAAATCCAGCTTAATATTAAACTTGTTTAAAAGTAGTTTACTCCGATTTAAAAGAAACTGTTATTTTGCATAATTTCTTATTTATAGTCCTGAAGCCTTTGCACAGTGGACCTACACCATGTTAAATTGTAACAACAAAACTAAGCTCAAGTTTCTTAGACTTCAGGTAAGAAACATGATAGTTACATGTTCAGATTTCAGCTCTTTTTGTTTGCACAACTGTTTGTCATTCGCTGACTCGACACCTGACACTTTGAATTGTTACAGCAGGAAATGCACAAATTTCTTTGCTTTTTTCCATTGAGCCATCTCAGGTGATAAGCAGGGGCCCACAAGATTCTCACATTACAATAACCTCAAGTAAAATACCCTCGTTGCTACTAGTTTATAAATCACGGACTACTTATTCTTAAACATGGGGTTATGCTTTTTTCGTTTTCTTTTGTTCTTTCCTTTGGTTTGTTATTTTGTTGAATTTCCTTCTAATTTGTGTAAAGCACATTGAATTGCCTTGTTGCTGAAAATGTGCTGAATAAATAAAAATGATCTTACCTTTCCAGATATCACAGTACAACAATTATTGCTGCCGTTGCAAAACTTTAACATACTGATTATTAGGGTTATAATAATGCAATAACTGTCATTTTGATTGATTTCAAACAACCTTTAAGGTGATATTACAACTTTCATGTTTTGACATGTCAAAGACATGATACCAGTATCTTCACATAGTTCTCCACAAAATCTATGTGTCTATTGTGAGTAGAAATCTCTTCATTTCTCTTTTGACTTAATTTATTTTTCTCAGAGCAGAAGTTTACAGCAGCACATTATTCCCTTCCAGTAGGCGGCAGTGACTACTTCAATATAGCAGAGTGAAATTAAGAGGTAAATATGATCTAAAAAAATAAAATACCTTGGCCACTAGTGCTGCATATTTGTCTGTAAGGCCAAAGCAGATAATCTTCATGGATGTCAAGACCTTAACCAATCTATACCTAGCTAGCAAAGCAGCTAGCCTGCATGCAAAGTCATGGGAAAATACCTATGGTAAGTGTGAAAATGGGCATTGGATGCGTTACCTGCTGAGTCTATGAAGTACTGGCATCTTTAAGAGTCTGTTTGGTCACAAACCCCCAGAACAAAGGGAATCCTGTATAAAATGCTGTACATAAACTTCCATCATAATTATAAAAAAAAACTTATCTTATCTGCAATTTGACTGTGATGTGAGCACAGTCTTTTACATCCCAGTACTTAAGAACTTGAGACAAAATTAATTCATACTGTGACTGCAGGTTAATAGAAGTCAGTGTAGACCAGGTTGTATGTTTCAGTTTATATGCTTCAGTCAGGCTAAACTGACAGTTTAGACCAGGAAATACAGCTAACCACAGATCACCAAATGTCAGAGCTCTGACAGAGATGTTTTTTTTTTTTTCAGAATTACATCTGTTAAAAATAGGAAATAGTTTTAGGAAGTAGCAGCATAATAATACTGCTTACAACATGCTAACGATAACTTAAAAAGATATCTCCGCCTCTCAAACAGCCTCAGTTCTTAGACATATAGCCATAAAATTCACTAGTTGTTTTTTTTTTTAAATCTACAAAAATCTGCTGATTTTTTTCTGAAAACTGATTGAAGTAAATTTTGTTTTATCACATACCGCATAGGAAATGTTAAAGCAGTCATTTAGCTAATTGTGACAAAAAAAGAGAGGGATCCATATGGTCCAAAATATGTGACTAGGGTTTCATGATTAGAAAATCATGTGATGGTGAAATTATTAGTAAATATTGTTCTGATGTTATCAGTTGTGAATAATCCACATTTTCCCCCCTCACTCTTCTCTTTCAATCTTAAATGGGGATTAATATGTAAAATAAACTTTTTTTGAACATTATAATCATGTTATAATGTTATTCCCTCAAAAAAAAAAAAACATAAGTGGAGTGTTGTTTTTATTCATTCAAGCATGTTTGACAAATCCTTTAATCTCCCCCAAACTAGCAACAGCAGCAATAAGCAAAGACCTGGTGGAACTGAAAGTCAACTGAACTTATACGGATGACTTCTTAGTCCAAAGCTCTTAAGAACGGTAGTAAACAACATAATGAGAAGCATTGTTGCGATGACGTAATGGAGGTGCAGTGTCTTAGCAGGAACAGTAATTATACACAGTACTGAGACACAGATTTGCTTCCAATACAGCATAGAACCCAGCTTGTGACACAAAAAAAAAATTATTGCATTAATTTCTTAATATTTGTTTTACTCATGTCAGAAACTATGGTACTTCCCTTAGAGACCAAATATTTTGATCAGATCACCTGGGCCACAATATTTTCCTCCTTACAGTATCTGTGAGAAAATTATCAGAAGATTCTGACTTGTGCTTCCAAAATTTTATGCAATGCAAGGTTGCCATGTGATTGACTAATGTAAAATTTACAAAATAAGAAAGAAATTGCTGCGCATAAATAGCTAATCCTAGGAGATGGTGTAAGGATGACTAAGTAGCCACATGATGAACAGTTGTAGAAACTTAGTGGTAATATGTGTATGTGTGTTTTCAGCGCATCTGTTTAAGCCAGCAGATTAACTACACCAAAGCCTCCCTTCATTCACTTCTTTCTGCAAGGTCAGTAGGCAAGACGGTCAATCCTAAGCCTGTCAGACTGTCTTATCTGGATGTGCATAGCATACACACACGTGCACACACAAAGCTTGCAAGATTATAGGACCAGAACAAGCAGACAGGCAGCAGAGACAAGAGGCAAACAGTTTTCAAATCTAACACGGCTCAGTCTGATAGATAAACTGTCCCTGACCCAGAAGGGGAACTGCTGCTCACCTGTGAAATGCATTCAAGGCTCAATCACCTCTTTAATGGTAGCAAAGTTTAGTATTTTGATCCTATATCCTATTGAGGGATGTGGCAGTCTATTTTGAGAAGCTGAATATTGATCTTTTATTTTTACTTGAAATGTAATGTAAAGGTAATTTTATTTATATAGCACATTTTCAGCAACAGGGCAATACAAAGAACTCAACAGGAATTAAAAGGAAATGCAAACAAAACAACAAACCAAAGGAAGGAGCAAAAGAAGAAAAAGAATCCAATGTTGACAATGTTGATCTAAAGTATGTAAGCTAGGTGCTCCTGTTCGGGGTTGCTAAGTATCCTCTGGTCTAATTCAATTTCTGAGTTGGAAGAACAGGAGTCTGAAAAATAGTCTAATAATGTTCCTGGGCTTCTGCTCTGTGCATCTAAATAGTGAGTTCTCTGCAGTTTCTGGAAAATGAAAGTAATCTAAATATGAATCCAAAGTAAATAAATTCTAAGTTTTAATCCCTGATTGCTAAATACATGTAAGTAAGTGTCCTCTGGACTTCTGGATTGCTAGATAAGTATAAGTACATAACAGATCCAATCATTCCAACCTGTTTTTTACTCAAAATATATTAATCATAATAAAAATTGTGTTATATCTTTAGACCAACTTGACAATAAATAAATTTAAAAAATGTTTTTAGAATCTGTGATGCAATACATCAATCTGCATCACAACTCTTCTTGTAGTGGTGAGGCTCCCACACAGCATCTTCTGTGCTCTTCTTCTGGGTTGCTTTAGCAAAGCAGAAGCATGACAGAGCTATTAAGCACTGGTCTCATCAAACGCAGCGTGAAACGGGCATCACTTCCCCTCTCCTCCAAGCTCTCATCTGACTATCAGCTCTGTTCAGATCTCTATGCTGGCACTGGATCTCACTAATCTTTCCAAGAGTTTCTATTCAAACAGCCAGCTGGTCAAAGGGGGGGCAGGAAGCAGCTTTTTCCCCAAAGAGTGAAGGGGAAGGAGAGTAGAACAGAGGGGAGGAAAAAATATAAAGAAAAATCCACCAGACAAAAAGTTTTTGATGGCATTCCTTGGAAGGGATCGAGTGACAGAAAAAAAAAGATTTCTGGGAGGAGACAGATGTAAATGTATATTTTTTGTCAATGCTTTTCTGTTGAAGATGTTAGACGTGTGCAAAACCTGGTTGTTAAATAACTGTTGTGGGAAACGTGAGCTGTGGCTAAAGAGATGCTATAGAACCAAGCATCAGCTGTCTAATGCATGCTAATGAAGTTGTTTAAATCCTTCTCAATAAGCAAATATCACTCGGGAAAGTAGGGCATGGTATATAAATATATTTTATGCCATCCTGTGTCACTTAAAGATGAAAATAAAAAGTTCATGTTGATTTTTTCCCCCTTTTTTTGACTTCATACTATGTGCAGCTCCTCAATTGCCATCATAGGTCAGTACAGAAATGTCTATTAAAATATAGATTATGACTAACTTAGCTGTATTTAAATGATTTATTAGAATCTACAGCCTGTATGCAAGGAATGTAGCCATATTTATTAAAACACCAATGAAAGCAGAAATTAAGTCCTTTAGTACAAAAGAGTTTCACTTAGTTTTGTCAGGTTTGACAACTATCAGATTACTGATTACCACCCGTGCTGTACAATAAATGTCACAATTTATTACAGGTTTACTGAACATCTTAAGAGTTTTGATATTTGCTCACCGGCTTTACGGCACTCTAATTTAACCTCCGAGCTGATCAGAAGTGCCCATAAGGAGCCTTCTATCTGTGCAGCAGGAGTTTGAGTGAGTGAGTGACCTTCAGGGATCAGAAGAGTCCCCTCATACTCCACCAACTGTGCGTTTTAAATCTACCCCAGAACAATAATAGATGTCGAAAGCCAGCCAAGTTTTCATACTTCACCAAGATGCCAAGAGCAGAACCAACTTTCACAGCCTGCCTCGTCCTGCTGCTCCTCAAATCAAAACATGATCAGTTCTCCTGTCCAACACTGGAATTTCCTTTCTCATCTCTCCATTGCATATTACAGCAATATTTGTGGCTGTATTTGTGGCCACAAATACAGCCACAAATCTGACTGTATTTGTGGACAAAGCAGTCGGCAGACAAAGTATTTTGGATGTATTATTCTTACAGCTCCCTCTGGTTTTAATTTGAGTTTTTAACCTTAGTCCCTTGTAGGATTTACAAACAGCAGCTGTATTTTCAGAGGTAATTTGGATTATTCTCAAATTTCATTTGATGTCCAGAAGCCAGAGCAGTGGGTTAGTGTTTAACTTTGAAGTTAAATATTTGCTAGATGCTACACACACATCAAAAACACTAAGATCACTAGACGTGCGATGGGAAAGACAATCTCCATACAACTCAATAAAGTCAGCAAACAAACTCTTATAATGCTGTGACAGAATTGTCAGATTACAGCCCAAAATGCATGATACACTTGGGGAGATTATTTTGGGCCATTGATGGGACTCTGCAACATCTCGACCATAAACACTGCACCACTATGAGACTGTTGATGAAGGCTGTCAAACTGTTTTGGATTGTAAGGAGGAGCTGAATGATTGCCAGGCATTCTTGGACCGTCTCAAGACCACTTACTGGAACGATCCCCAGTAGACTGTGGACTATTCTGGAAACAATCCATGGAAATTCGACATTGGGACAATTATCCACACAATGAGGGAACAAATTAAACTTTTTGAACAAAAAAAGTAAAAGAAATTCTTCACATAATAACGATACTCAGACAAACCGTTTATTCGTTTAGTGCTGGTTGGGTTTTCTTTCTGCTTTTCTGCCACTTTAAGCCGACTTTTATATGTCTGTTAAGTATACAACTATCATCAATCTCATATAGATTCATATATAAAAACTCTTGTTCAGCTAGACAAAAAATTGCCATACAAGTAAAAGACAAAGTGGAAATTTGAACCAGTTATCTTTATTTTTCCTTATAAGCTCATAGATTTCCCAATAGCTTTGAACCCCTCAAATATTACATGAATAAATTAACGCCACTCTCTTGTTTGGCTCTTCAGAAATTTTAGGAAATAAAGATCACATTAAAAGTAAAGTTAGTAATGTGTTTGGAAGATTGAGCGTCCAAGTACTCTGTCTAAAGCTTTCCAAAAAACCCTCAAATTTCATTTTAAATTGTTAAAGAAATTTCAATAAATAAATAACCACAAAAGACAAAAAACTTATTAAACATAGCAATATGTTTTTCTTCGATGTCAAAACTTTTTTGGAAGAACAGCTTTTCTTCCAAAAGTGTCCACCCAGATACAGACTTCCTGGGACTTCAGACATTTATTTACATTATATGTGAATGTCTCTGATTCTCACCCAAGTCATCATTGACTTGGGTGAGTGATGCTTAGTGTCCAAAGCTGATGGTCACTAAACAGGAATCTGAACCAAATATGTCTGGATGTCTCACTATGTTTGTATCTTGACTTTCACTGAAAAGAACACGGTCACCACAAGCTGCAGATTTATCAGATCAAATCTAATCCAAGAAGAGTAGGTAATCGGTGTGGACTCAATTGGTTTTCTTGTGCATGGTTCAAATTAATAAATTCTGGAGTGAGAGCAGGTTAGTATGCAGTGTCTTTTAGTAACAAGTATTAAAATGACAGACTAGGAATGTTGATATTGAGGAGAAAGCATAACTAAAAACATATTTACTGATGGAGGGCTGGGTAACTTTTTTTGCTCTGCTTCTACTTCTTGTAGGCATCGCTTACTGAAACCTCTTTGGTATTAATCTGCTAAAAATGGTACTGGGGACAAAAACATATTTTTAATATTTTGCCTTTGTGCACAGCCTAAATCCCTTGATGATCTCATTTTATTTGTTGCAGCAGGAGGATGTGGTTTCAGATGAGCTACTGCCAGATAGCTCATTTATAGCTATCTGGCAGTACTACACACAATAGTGTAAAAAAAATACTAAAACTTTTTAAAGTAACAGTCTTGCATGCTTATGTGACAGAAACTCACAAAAAAAAAGAAAAACAAGTTTCTAATTAAAAAGGGCAAGTGTTAACTTTAACTTGAAGAAAAACAGAAGTATTTTTTTTCAGTTTTTGATCTTTTGAGCTGCATTAGTCAGAAGTTGAAAATAAAACTGGTCTGTACCAATCAATATTACACCAGATATTAGACAATGCTCTGTAGAACTCATTGAGTAAAAATCAATGTGTTAATTAGTCAGCACTCCAACTCACATGGACTTCTGTTCAATAAGTTAAAAACATCATGGTTGTATCATCTTCATGTCTATAAGTACAGCCAAACCCACAGTTCTTCCATGCCAGAGTCCACTTCCCTGCTGCAGTGATGTACTTAGCTACATTTTTGCACCTAACACCACTTACACTGGAGCTTAAATCCTGCAGCTCGCATTCCAAATGAAATGGCCTGAAACACAAAAATGTGTCAATAAATGTCCGGGGGCCAAAGGAGAAAACAAGAAAAGCTCTCCGTCTTTGACACATTCTTCCCAACTCAGCAGCAGTCTAGAGGCCATTACAGCCAAGTCAAAAAGGCTATCAGCTCTCTGCAGAAACTATTCTTTAAATTGTCAGCTTGTCATCCTGAGCATTTGAGTGCACAAGATGCCACATGTTTCCATCCCCGTCACACTGTACAAATGACTAACGCTCTTAAAGAAACTGTCAGCTGTGCACGCAGCGCTCTGCCTTCAACACACACCAACATTTTTATGCAATACTGGCGGTTAAGACGTAGGTGTTTCCAACTTACCAACAACCATTAATGTAAACTCGAACCCTCTCTTGACAGACTTCCGATACACCTGGTTGGGGAGATTGGCGAAGCCCACATATCCCTCCAAGTTCCGCTGCTGAAACAAAGACAACATTTCTGTTTCAGTGTTATGTAAGCAGGCAATGACAACAGACTGTCAAACTTGGATTAGCTCAAATATAGTTATGGTCAGGAAAACGTAACCTACTAAGACCGGAGGGATGCATGTAAACATGAACAACTTTTTCAGTCCTTTTTTTCCCCTCCACACTTGCATAAGAAAATGCAGTGATAAAGCAAGGCAAAAAGATTGCTCCTTTTCAAAACCTGCAATTAGCATTTTTTCTTTGCTACATTGACAGAACCCCTTTTAACTTAAGTGTAGCTGGTATAAATACAAGTTGGGGAAAAACAGTTACTTTGGATGGGTGGGGGCTGAGAGGAAGCAAAGAGAAATGACAGGTTTTTGTTGGAAAACGATGCAAACAACTTTCTAGTTACGCCAAGTAAAACAAAAATATTAGACTGCTAAACATCTACTGTCTTACTGCAGACATATTTAGCCAAATGAAGATGTTTAAAACAGTAAATGCCCTACGTGTTCAGTCGTGTCCATCATGTACGACCGGGTGTGAGGAAGAAAGCTGGTTGCCACAAAGGTATCTCTTCATCTCTCTCCCTGTTCTCTTTCTCCTCCCTCTGTCTATCTGTCAGCTTGTTATCATTATAAAAACCCTCCAATCACCATGCAGCGTCCTGCACGCTACATGGCGCAAACACAATTGATTGTTGGCCTCTCCAGCTCTGTCATGCCTGGCACAGAGGGAAACGTACAGAAGTGACAGAGCTACTCATAGATTAGGATCTTAAACCCAGAGGTCAACAATATCAAAAACTTATTTTGTCACATCCTCAACTACTAAACCTCCTTGTTCTTTCCCTGAGAAATACAAGTGTTGAATATTTTGTTTATCAATTAGACATGATTTTAAACATGTTATTTGGAAAAGATACCAATATAAATCAGCAATTGTAGGAATGTATCTGGTGACCTAAACCGAAATGTGGCCAGTTTAACAAGCTTTATTTTCCACAAAAATAGAGTGGTAATCTTTTGGACTGCTTGGATTTTCCTCTCTCATAATAAACACCTTAATTTAAAAACATCATTTTGTGTTTATATGTGTTCTAGGCTAATATTGAACCGAGTTTGATATTCTGAAACATTAAAGTGTAACAAACATGCAAAAAAAGGGAAATCCGGAAGAGGGCAGCTTCCACAATCATCACAACTACAATTATTGTTAACATAATATCCTTCTTACATCTAACCTATTGAAACGCAATCAATTCTCACAAAGAACCAGTAAGACAAAAGGCTTTCAGCTTTTAGTGTGGGAAAAAAAGATGAAGACTGAAAGTACCTTGGCATCATTAACAGAGAAGCTGCAACAAAAAACCCAGGCACAATCTATTCACCTCATCAATACTGTGATGCTTGCAGCAGAAAAGCAAGAGTAACTACTCCAAACAAGCCTGAAGCACTTTCCAACATTTCCATGTTTGATCCACCCACATTCACATGCTCTCAGTATGTTACATAAACTACCACCTCTGACGATCTGGCCATTTCCCTGCTGCTACATTACGGGTATCCACATAGTTTTTATTTTAGTACTTCAGGAGAAAGCAGTGGTTCAGATTGTCGACGTTTAGCTCCAACAACCGCCTGACTGTGAATGTAACAAAGAAGTAGATGGATGTAGCATGGATCAGTTGGAACATGTTTGTGTGAATTTATAGGTTAACGTTTCTGTGGAAATAAGCAGGCACATAGGCGTGCATTTCAGATCTACACAGCTGAAAGAAAGCGAAAAAAACAGTAAGAGCAGCAGGCACGGGACTTAAAAAAGAAAAAAACAAAAAAAAAAAAAAAGGAAGTAATGGGGGATGAGAGAGAAAAAGACTAGTCAGCCCATACCATTCATGCAGCCCCATCCCCCAGTCCACCCAATGGTGATAGTAGCTGCCTGGCTCACTGACATCATCTTGCCAAGCCCCTCACCCTCCACAGGCATTCAGCAGCAGCTGATCCCCAGGCCTTCTCACTGCCTCCATCAGCTGTTTCCCGTTTTTAGCTTTACATATTCCAAATGAATAATTCAAGTATTGCTTTATTCAAGCAGAGCAAAGGGAGAAGTGAATGCCTTTGAAAAAAATAACAGTGTTGCTGCCCTTTTGGTATTTTTTAGTACTTAACTCCCAGCTATTTCTTATTTTCTGTGTGACCACTACCTTATTAGGCGGACAAAGCCACAGCCAGTCACCTTTGGCTTTGTTGCAGACAGATGCAGAATGACAACATGGTGTAGCCTGCATTGTGGTGAGTAATCCTTCATTGCTAAATGTAAGTGACAGTGTAAAAAAGCCCTCCTAAAGAGGAAATGACATACATGGAGGCATCAGAGCTCGTGTTTAAAATTTTATAATGAAGTGACACCATAAATACACGAAAGATAGAAACCAACAATGTTCAGATAGCTGGGCGATGGAAATGATTGGAAACATATACAAAACATATTTCCAATTACAAGATGAAACCAAAAACGTAGGCCAGGTGGTTACCAGGTGGATTTGACTTGAATCTGGGAAGAGAACCTTGTATTTAGGACGAATGCTCTCCTGTGCCTGTAAGTTCTTCTCCCCAACTCGAGCTTATTGAAGCTTTGATCCGACAAAGCAGCGTTTGATTCCACTGAAAATTGTTTTTTTCAATCAAATAAGTAGTCTGAAAGATGTTCATACGAAATACATTCCTAAGAACCAACTGATCTGATGTATGATAACATGACGGATTAAATCCTTCAAGGTTCAAATTCCATCATAAACCTTTCAATCTCAGAATTTAGCTCAAACATTACCATGAGATATAAGGTGAGTCGAGAATAAAAAACCTGTTACGAGTTAATTATGTAACATTTATTCTAACCTCCATGATACTATAAAACAATCAAGTGACAGAACATCATTTTTTTCTTTAAGGAAGATTTTCTGTTTGATTTTTAAACAAAGGTTCTTACTGGTTTAGTGTAATTTCGGCAGCTTAGGCAATTCAAGTTTTTAAAATGCTGTTAACAGAGATGAACAATCCCGTTTTTCCTGGCCAATTTTGGATTTTCTTTTAGCTCTGGCTTGGCAATTGTTTAGTTTATTCTCCTGAAAACAATAACCAAACATGATTTAATTTGGTGCTATTTTTTTTATATATAAATTTAGCAGCTTTGAATCCAACAAAGGATGGAAAAGTTAGAAATGAATACTTAATTTAAGCATGAAGGCACCACTTGACCTTCAAATTAATACAATCTTAAGTCAGTGACTCGACGCGGTGAGCTGGGTTTCCTCAGAAAGAAGATCTTTTAATCAATTTGAATAATAAATTGAACTTAAGTGCATTGATTCATGACTATGACATAATTCATAATTATGTATGTAATTAACTTAGAATGTGTATGATTGGATTGAATTGACTTGTCTTTCAGGGAAGTGCTATGAATTGAGATTTATTGTGAATTTGGTGCAACAAAAAAAGAAAAAAAATCCATCGACCTCACTCAATACCCCGCTTTGACAACTTGAATTATTAAAGTGAAAAACCAGCACAAAACTGTGCAATTTGTCCGTGTGCTAATAGACCATGTTTTCAGTTTTGAAACATTTTATGAATAAGCAGAAAGTATCTGATTTCAATATTTCACAAACCTGTCACCACCAGATTCGATCAAGGTAATTGTTTCCAATCAATGACTGGTTAATCTGTTGTTGTCTTTATTGTTAACCAACATACATGATCCTTGTATAATTTAAATACTTTTATTCCTCCTTCAGATTGCAGTATTTGTTATTTCTTTTGCAAACCTAATAGTAAATGTTATTTTAGATAAAAGACTTTATTAAATTAATCTTCCTAGTAGTAAACGTGTAAAGTCTACTAATTGTGATTCGAAGCATATAGTTCTTAGAACCGAGGCATCCATTGCATACTTTCACTGCTAGCATTATCCAAGCAGAAGAACAGCTTTTTCCACCGCAGCCAGCTTTAATTGAAACCAGACCACGTCCCTCCTGATACAAGCTGTCCTATATGAAGACCTAAACCAGTCTAATTTCCTCAAGAATTCATCACAAATGCAGTCCAAAGAATACACTTGTAAAGAAGGCGTCCATCTTCCCCTGACTAAATGATGACGGTTATATTTTAACATCGCTTAACCAATAGTGAGGCTAAAAAAACGGGAAGGCAAGATTCCAACAGGCTAAATTATAGTGTGCAAACATACAAAGAAACAAAGACAAGTGAGTGGGGAAACCAGCGTAATATATTTTCAGTCAAATACTCAAAAGCAGACTCTTGAAAGAGGTAGAAATGGACTTACAGCGATGCTCGGAACAGCAGTCTCTGGTCGCTCGATCATTGTGCTGTCACCACCCAGCCTGCTACGGACACTCACCGAGGCATACACCGAGGAACGTCGGAGGGAGTCACGGAGCTTAGCAGAAAATGCTGCTTTCTGTGCTAAAGCACTAAAGCTAAGCACGATAACGGAAACAACGTGCGAAAGTGAATGAATGAATGAATGAAATGGGTCAAATTACATATGGCCGCTTGCTGGTAGTAGAAGGAGGTAGAGCACAGTGATGAGGACAACGCTCCAACGGCTGTTTTTCTTCACCAGGAGAACCAGCCGTACTTCCACCAAACTACTTCCGGTGGAGAATTTAAAAATAGATTTTTATAAAAATAAAAAATATTTTTTAAATATAAACATGAATGATTATTAATAATGCTAATAATAATAGTCAATAATAGCCACTAATAATAGTTATTATTGTTAACAAACAATAACATTTGCCTATATTTCACAGAAAGTGATTGAAAATTTGTTATTCTTTAGAGTTTTGTTTTTAAATAAAGATTGGTTCAAATATACTATGCTTTTATTTATTATGCTGTTGATCTGATCTGCTGTTGAAGCAAATTCAATAAGCACATGTTCTTCATTGAACTTCAAGATCTTTTTATGTCAATGCACACAGTCACTGTCCTCCTGGTATATTAGTGGTAAACAGAATCAGGGTTGTCTCAGACCTTTTGCTACTCTCATTCCTGAGCAAGCACATTAGCTCATTCTTATAGTTTAGCAGGAGTTCCTGTTCCTGTTTGTTGCCACATGCTTGTGGAGGATAAAACATTTTGATATACTTCTTTTCATTAATTTAAATGGGATAATCTATTACAAGAATTTAAAAGCTAAGAACAGATAAGAGCATGTTCTTCAAGCCATCACAGAGAGCATTCAAATGCTATAAGCATCACTGTATTATATAGAGTAATGCCCCATCCCTCCATTAAAGCATACCGTGACATCAATTAATGTGAGATTTATATTAGTTTATTTTTCTGTGTGTACTATAGGAAGTTTTTTTGCAAGGTTCTCATGAATTATTTTGTGATATACTGTTTTGTTTGATCATATTAACACAACTTAAGTCTTGTTATAATTAAATGGCTTGATGTTGCATCCCAGCATTTATTTTTTGTGTTCATTATTTAGCACACTTGCTTCCACGTGCTGATATACTGACAGTTGTTTTAATCAAGAAATGTGCTTTTTTGAATTAAGCAAATGAACAGTGAACACTACAAAAATTATTAGAAACATGAAAAATTTATAAGTAATATAATATTCACTGTGCCTAGTTGCACAGCAAGCAGACTATTTACATTGACTTAGACCAGTGCTTCTCAATTCCAGTCCTCAGGCCCCTCTGCTCTGCACGCTTTAGATGTTCCTCTATTCCAGAACAGCTGATTCAAATGATTGCATGACCATCAAGTACTGCAGAAGCCTGTTAATCGCCCAAATATTCAATCCAGGTGTGTGGCAGCAGGGAAACACCTAAAACATGCAGGGCAGGGGGGCGTGAGGACTGGAATTGAGAAACACTGACTTAGACAATGCAAAGAAAACGCTAGTCCATACTTTTATTTTGAAAGTACAGACAACCATCTTCTCTGTTTTTGTCTTGAGTTTGTGTAACTCGATTTATCTGTTCGATCCTATATTCGTTTTCCTATTGGTCAAACGTAAATGGGATAGGCCCCTGGTTGTGGGTGTGGGGCGTTCAGCCTCCTGTTATATACTATGAGGCAGAAACCCTGTCCACCTTTAAGACTTGACTTAAACGTTTCGTTTTCATAGAGGGTTGTTTTGAAAAAATTTTTTAAAAAGAAATAAAAATCACTGTTAGGTGGAAATCACTCAATAAAACTTGTTTATATCTTGCACAAATAACAAGAGCTTGGAAGACAATCACTCATGCACAGGTAGGAGCAACAGTTCTGTCCACAGGCAGACAACATAACAGTTTTATAGAAACAGGAAGAATCAGGAAAAGGGGAAAAGAATCACAAGGATAACAAAGTGAAAGTGTCTGGATCTTTGCTCTGCTGAAAGCTGTTTCTCTGGGGAAAACATTCAGTGTGTTGGCTCAAACTTATGATGCATCTGGAAAGGATACATCATAGCATGACATGAACATCAGATTAATAAAATTGTATTACCTGACGAAATTTTCCACCTCAGGATACATCTGGTGTGGTGTTCTATAACACCTTCCTGGAGGGGGGGATTGGCTGAGCTGCTGCTGCCTTGGAAATAGTTTCAAAACGAATCTCCTTGGCTACATTCCTCCCCCAGATGAAGCCATTATCGTTCAATATAAGCTGAGCAAAGTGGTATCATGGTGTTAATGTTTTTGGCAGTGAGTGCAGTTGCTAAATTCTGCTAGAAAATGGAATCATCGCTTGCACAAAACTTTAAGCAGAAGGAAGCATAAAGTGCAACAAAATGTCCTGGTAGAGTGGACTTTGGACTGGATAAAACACAATGGACCAACACTGACAGATGACATTAATTATCAATGACTGTAGAAAATTCACATTGCACCCAAGCAGCTTGGTTTATGTTCCTTTCCACTTTCTCGAGACACTGGGTCCTCGATTTGCGAATGAAATAAATTAAAGCCTGCACTGAAGTAGGGAAATAAATTAAAATGTAGATGGAATTTTAATTAAT
The DNA here is from genome assembly GCA_902982915.1 of Phalloptychus januarius. Taxonomy (NCBI): domain Eukaryota; kingdom Metazoa; phylum Chordata; class Actinopteri; order Cyprinodontiformes; family Poeciliidae; genus Phalloptychus; species Phalloptychus januarius. The sequence goes on along the minus strand of CADWAE010000471.1, from coordinate 12,512,394 downwards.
TGAGATAGACCTGTGCTTTTTTTATATTTTACTTTCTTTGAAACTATTTATTTATTTTTCCAAAATTAGCTTTGTTTTTTGTGTTTTTATTATATTTTTTCTGTGCTTTATTATATGAGCCATTTGGTTGGAAAAACAAAAAGGCAAAAAAAAAAAAAAAAGCTGGAATGCAACACATTAAAATAACTGCTGAAATTCTCAAAACTCCTTTTCAAAATATTAATAAATATAGACTATACATTAACCAAAGCACCGCTTGCCTACTTGTTGACCTTTTGTTATGGCAATTACAGTAACAGCGAGGTAGAGAACAGGCGTTAAACTGTTCTGATGCAAAATGATTTAGTTGCGCCATCTAGTGTTCACAATTACTCAATGAAGTATTGCTGAAAAGCTCAATTCTTAAAAACAAATTCTAAACTTTCTTAGCTAAAAATGTTATCCAACTTTGTATATCAAGTGAAACTTAAATAAAATATATTTTTTCCAGGTACAACTACATTAAAGCACTTTATTTGTTTTGATTGCTGTGTTTTTCTTATAACAACAAAGCAAGGAAAAGGTGATCAATTTGGTTTAAGTGTGGATTTTAATCGTCCAGCCCTTTTTATAAAGAAACTGAATTTTCCAAGGTCCAAGTTGCATAAGTAAACACAAATATACCCTGAAGTAGGAATTTGAAATGTAAAGGTTTTATATTTCTCACTAACTTAATCACAAAATCCAACATGGCTGCCTTGTGTTTAATGCCTTGTGGCCCAGATTATGTGCTCTCTCTCAACTGACAGATAAGTTCTTCACAGCTTGAGCTGACCCCCACCTTGATCCATCTACGCAAGCCAAGGTTCATGTGGAGGCTAGTAAGCCATTGTTATTTGGTGTGGCAATGTCCACACCAAACAGCGACGATAGAGCCGAAGATGACACATGCTATGTTGTGTTGGACGTATTTTAACAATAGATGACAGAAGAAAATGTTTATTTATTGCCACTGATAATACCATTACAACATTTACCAATAATATAGAAATTCCACAATCTTAGTGCACAAACCTTGCAAAGAAATTTGACTAAAATTTCAGTTTTTCTATAAGAACTGAACATCAGAATGAATAAAATGACTCAAAGATCTTTGAACATTAGAAGACAAATTGTGAAAAACAAAAGGTCAAAATCACCACCTCTCAGTTATGTATTTGACTACCTGCTCCATACAGGAAAAGTTTCAAAGTTTTAATCAAAACTAAAGGCTTTTCAGCAACTTAAAACATTTTGGGGACCCTCTAAGAAACAGAAAAAGAGAGATAGATGTGGCACAACCAAAGACACGATCATTAATCCCAGCTTGAAAGACAAATACCAAGACATTGAAATAAGAAAACGATGTTGAATTTTTAAAGCAATCTAGGTTTATTTGATAAAAATTTGATAGATCTAAGCATACAGAAAAAATTATTACATAGGATACATAGGATTTTGGAAGGATTACAATACTTCTGTCAATAATTCAAAGAGTTCAAATGCACAACTACAAAAAAAGACAATGAAAACAAATAAATTACATCAGCTAAAGTTTTGCTGTATTCCTTAAACATTAGCAAGTGCAATAGACCATAGCTTATTTAACAAAGATGACACTTTGTGGGTTTGGAAGACATTTGTCTTTTACAATAGATACTTTATCTGGTCAGTTCAAACTACAATCAACGCTTACAGTGTTGATGACTGAACTTAAAGAACTGCATTTAACAAAATACACCTGTTGTTCCACAACAATCATAATACAAAACATACTTCATTTATATGATAAAAATTGATTCTCCTTCATGTAATGTTGGTAGTCTACCATAAAATACTAGAATATTTGGTAAATATCATGGAAAGAGAGCTGCTGTTTTCTGTAAGAAACTGTAGCATCACAACCTACATATTTAAGTAAGCTGGTGTATATTGTGGTGGCATATTGTTGTCACTTTTACAGGTTGGAGTTTGCACCAGAAACATTTTTGGTCTCCAGATAGATGATGAGATCCTTCACCCAGGAGTCTGAAGGTCTGACACACATCTGACGGCCGGCCACTGTATTCAGCCTGGATGTGAGAAAAGGAAGAGGAGAGTGTCAGCAGATTCAGCAGCAGCTTCAGTGTCACTGGTGCCACTTCTGTAACAGTGAAGTAAAGGTGAATACTCACAAGATGGCAGAGTTGGAGCAGCGCTGACTGGTTTTGTGGTAGCTCACAACTTTATCTTTTGACACCGGCTTGTCATTGAACTTGAAGCAGCACTTCTTTGGGCCAACTCCACGCAGGCCTGCAAACAGAAAACACAGAGTGAATATCTCAGAGACATCACCACATTCATCTTTATGAGTTCTCTTTCTTAATTTCCTGTCAAACTGTGAAAGGGCAACATCTGAAATGGCTTCTTTTTTTTAAATCAAAGAGACTTTGCTTGTTCCACTTTCTCTGACTGCCTGTGTTTCTATCTGCTTCCCATTATTTTATAAAAAATGAAATATGTGGAATTTGAGAAGACAGAAATTGTGCCATTTTTGAACTTGAACTGATGTTAAAATCAAAACACAGATTCAGAAAAAAGTTATGGATACACTTAAAAGTGTGTTTGTGTGTAGACTAAATGTATTTCTATCTGTGTTGATGTTTCTTTTCTAAAATGTAAATATGTGTGGTTTAAAAAAACAAAACTTCCTTTCTAAAAATGTATGCACTATAAAGTCACGGATGTTCATTTATCAGCAAGTTAGTAACCAATATTTTGACACACTTTTAAAGAATTAAATATGCATCTTTGGTAATCTTGATAATATCTCATGCAAGGCAATGGATTATTATTTAAGTTATTATATAAGGTAGTTCGGCACATTTTAAACTCACTGCATTCTTATCATATAAACTTATCTTAGAATTTAAAATTAGCTTAATAATCTTACCTTCAGTGAGAGCGATGAAGGCCATCATCATCACGATCAGAGACAGAGCAAGACGAGCCATCCTTAGGTGTGTTTGTTGTTGTTGAGGATTAGCAGTAGGTTGAAAATCTCAGCTCAGATCAGCTTGTTATCGCTGCTGTTTGATCACCACCTGTCTTCATATTTATACAGCAGAAAAGGGAACCACCTCCCTAATTTCCATTTTGGGGGGGAATTACCTACGTATAAGGGAGATTTTTTTAAGGTCTTCTTTGTGTCTGCTAGTACTCAATATCTTTCACTTCCCTAAAATGTTTAATGAGGAAGAGAGTGGTTTCCCTTCCTGACCAAAACTGTGGGTTCTCCCGCAACCTTGTCACATGATCCTTTATCTGATGGCTCTGTATACAGAGCAAAACCTCATTGCTGTTGACCCTGCTGAGAATTTCTTATCTGAAACAGGGTTTTTTTTTTGGTCCTCAATAACAATCTGAGTCATAGAGGCATAAGTAATTGTTCATTGTTCAGTCTGAATCTGAAGTTTTATTAAAAGAGTTTGAAGGGGGTTCAGACAAACTACAAATCCCATCTAAAAACCACCAGCACAAGGTGTACAGGGACCCTGATCCAATCCTTCACATTAGACTAGAACATCCCTCAACACTGTAAATACAAACCTCTGGCGATAAAAGAGATGGGCTAATAAGAATAGTTTAACAACCACATTAAGACATAGTCTACTAATTAACAAATATTCATTAGTTTAATACTGCCAATTATTATTAATAAGTTCTTAAAACAATTAATAAATACTCAGCACACCACCAGGAAATATAAAACTGATAACAATCATAAAATGTCTTTTTACATGTCATTTTGTGAAGTTATGATTACTCCAGGGCTGATTATTAAGTGGTTTCCTAGGCTTTAAAAGTCTGGAAACATCTTTGACAATATCTGTGATCTGAACAATAATGGAAAAATATAATTTTTTTTGTCATTTTTTAAATTTGGTTTAAACGCTGATTTGTGTAGGCCTCTATTTAAATGTCCTTTTTTATGGTTTATGGTTTCATGGTTGATTTTATTTATAAAATCAAGGTGTGGTGTTATAGAATTACATATTTGGCTCAGTGACTGGATGCGTGTATATTGAAAAATTTAAAGTTTCTCATCTCAATACATTTAGGGCTCCAAGTATTGTTGTTAATTCAAACTCTTTAGTCTACTGCTGAATATCCCTCTATAGCTGAAGGCCATGAACCTGCAACTCTGAGCACAGCATTGAGTGTTTATGTGATCAGGATCTGTGAGGAAAGCTGTTAAATATTTGGCGAAAATCTTGAATTTTTCCGACGTTTCATTGTTAATACCTGACTGTCCGATGTGTTTTCCCGAACACGTACGTAGTGATTTTGATTATACAAAATGTTTTGCCATGAAACAAAGTTATAAAAGTTAGGGATGCACGAAAGTCTTGGCATGTTATCGGTATCGGCCGATATTAACTGTAAAATTTAATATCGGACATTGGCCATTCCGTCAAAATAACTCACCAATATAAAAGGCCTTGTTTTTATAAGACAAACTAATGATAATGATGTTTGCAGCACAGCATGTCGAATTTGCACTGTTTGAGTGTTGTCCTTGTCTTAGAGAGAGCAAACGTCATGAATAAATTTGACATTAAACATAATGCGAGTTGAAAGTATTACATTATTTTCAGCCTCCTTTTTAGCATTTGCATTCAGTAGCAGGCTAAATTGACAAAGATAATGCAGTACTTTAATTCCACGAAAGAGAAAGTCATATAGTTTCAGTAAGTAGATAAAGGAAAAAAAAATATCTGTACTAGTATTGGTTATTGGCCAAATGAGTTTTAGTATATCGGCATATTGGATATCGACCAAAAATCCAATATTGTGCATCCCTAGTAAAAGTCTTTGTTTGTTTAGTTCACTGGACAAAAACAACCAACATCAAGCTTAATCAGAAATTTTGTCCTGCCGTTTCCAGCCATGTGGGCTTCCACTGTAGTTTCTTCCCCCAACAGCTATAGAGGTTATTACTGAATTTAACTTGTGCAGAGTGACATCCACTAGAACTCCTGAAATTGCTTTTACTATTTAATCTCCCATTAGCAAAATGTTAGTGCAAAACTCTTTTGTGTAAAATACTTTTGTCAGCAACTCTCCTTGGTATATTTTCCAGCCAAAGTTCATATGGATGTTGACTTTTTACAATTTGTATAAATAAAATTATATAAAATTAACAGTCTTAAAGTTTAAAACACACACTGGAATGAGTCATCACAGATATTTATCACTGTGCAGAAATGAAAAAACCCACTTGACATTTCTCCTGATCAACACTTCATGATTGTTCAGGTTCACTGATACATCTAGAGTGTCATTGGGGAGTTTTTACACTTGACAAAATATGCAAATTTAAATAGCAAGACATCTCTGCAGTTCATGAAAAGCAGAACCTCTACATGCTGGTTTCGCTTCTTCATCGGGCTTGCTTTAAAAAATAAAAAAAAAATTTTTGTCCATCCACATTTAGTGGATGGAACTAAATGTTGATTAGCTCCATCCACATTTAGATGGAGCTAATCAGGTGTGAATCAAATATTAATATTTAATGACATTAAAAAAGCAGAATTAAAGCGATGTAGGACTTCACTGGCTCTTTTTCCGTTTGTTCGCCATGATCCATGACCACTTCTGTAATTCACTGCCAACGTCATGGGTGGCTGCTAAGACTAACAAGTATTTCCACTCAAATAATTCAGAATAAAGGCTCTTTGTTGTCAATCTTAGAAAAGCATAAGAAAATCAGAGGTTTGTTGCAGACTACAAAGAGAAAATTAACTGATCTTTCAGCCATGCTGAGCAAAATGAGGCATCATTATAAACCTAAAACGTTATTACAGTACATACAGCTGTACAGGATTACAGCTGAACTCCTCCAGCAACTTTATTCTACTTTGACTTGAAAAAGGAAACATAGAAATAAAAATCACAGTTTCCTCAGAATGCTGTTAGGACCGGATTTACATGTCTGTGCAGGGCCGGCCCAAGACATAAGCAAACTAAGCAGCCACTTAGGGTCCCTGGTCCACTAAGGGGCCCTCTCAATGGAACTGATTATTTATTTATTTTTTTAGTAATCATTTCTATGTCATTATAATATCAAAAACATACAATTTCTCTATGAAGTGATTTGTTTTTACAACAATATATATTTGATAATGTATGCAGAAATCATTATTTTATGGATAAAAAGAAAAAAAAATGCTCTTGGGGGCCCCTGGTGGCCGCAGTGTATGTATACACACACACATATATATATATATATCTACCATATGTTTCGGACTATAAGCCGCTACTTTTTTCCCACGCTTTGAACCATGCAGCTTATAGCCCCGTGCTTTTCTGTGTTTTTTTCTTCAACCATGTGATGGACCGAGTTAAAAACAGGAGGAGTCGCAGGAAATCTTAGAAAATAGGGTTTCTTTTATTTTAACCCAAAAATTATAAATTACAAAGATAAACTGAGCTCATAAAAGAGGTCAAAGAAACAAAACTGAACTCAGGCAAAAAGATGCAAACAAACTGGCTGCACAAACAAACATAACTGACCTCACAAAGAAATGACACACAGGGGTTTATATACTGGCTGATCAGGCCAATAAGACACAATAGGGGTAACTAAACAGAATGCAATTACTAATAACACAAAACAAATAACAGCACAGCTACGTTCGGCTAAACTAAAGACCCAGAAATGAAAATCAAATAATACTAAACTTTAAATACTAATATTTACTTAAATACAGAAACTTAACTAAACAAAAGAAACTACAAATTCCCCTCGCCAGCAGGAACTAGTGGTGCAGTCCAATCAGCATTTAAGTTTGGTGAGCCCTGGCTCCCATCTTATGCTTGGCAACTCCAGAGCAGGTAAGCACCGGTAAGAAACAAACAAAGAGTTAACTTTAGGCAAACAAATAAAATTTAAGTTGATATAAATACATATGTTAACTAAATGTGCGCGCTAACAAATAGAACAAAGGCATTCAAATCAACTAATAAATGTTTTTTATTGAAACTAAAATGTTGTTGTGTTTGTGTGAAAGAAAATAAATAAATGGTGTATAAAAGGAGTTACCGACATTAGGGTATGGCCATGGATTTGGCCATCACAAACCACCAGGGGGCTCTTTAGCAGGAAGTGAATCATTGGAAGTCAAAATTGGAAATCAAAGAAGAAAGCGCTAATTTTCATTTAGAACAAGCACATGCTAGTATATACTTGGGCTATCATACACACATTCACAAACACACTACATATAATCAAATTCTATTAAATAATTTAGTTTTCTTTAAAAATGTTTAAATATGTTTCCTCCCTAAATTTTTCCTCAAAATATCAGACACGTCTAAAATCCTCAGCACACAGGCCCTCAAGGTCAAGGAATAATTATTCCCAATCAATCTTTTTTATTTAATTTAATTTGATTTAATTTGAATTTATTCTTTTTTTGCTTTATCAATTACGTTATTTAAAAACGGATCTGCTTTTATTATTTTATCTGTTGATTAACTGCTAAAATGCTAGCAAGCTATCATATTAGCAGGTGTTACTTCTCTTAGTTTATATATATGTTTATATACTTTTGCTGTAAATTGTGTTCATGCATCATCACATTTTCAAGTCCGTTTTAAGTCATCCTTTTTTATTCTTCTTCATTTTCTTTTTTTAGGGTGAAAATTGATTAAGATAATCTGGTTTAAGTAAAATATTCTTAGAAAATGGATATTACATGTTACAGCAAAGGCACACAAGTAAACTGTTGTAGGTATTAAGGGCCAAATGCATTGGATTGACATTCATTATAAAAAAGTGTTATCAGTAGTTGATCAGGACCTTTGGCCTGTTCTAGCAACCAGATTTAAACCTTTGCACAGGAATTTGGCAAACCCTGTTGATGGCCATGAGATCTGATGGGGTTAATAAAACAGAGTTGGAGGTGGCAGCACTAAAGACATAAACATTAATCCCGGATTCAGCTACAACTTACAATATGAAAAAGAGACTTTGTTGAATTGGAAAAGTAACAGGTTTATTTTATAAGAATCAATGTACGTTTAAGCTTACAGAAAAACTGATACTTCTTAAAAGTTTACAATACTTCTGTCAAAAATTCAAAGAGTTCAAAAGCAAGACTATAACAGACTTTAAATAATTCAATTACAGCAACTAGAGTTTTGCTGTATTCCTTAAACATTAGCAAGTGCAATAGACCATAGCTTATTTAATAAAGATGACACTTTGTGGGTTTGGAAGACATTTGTCTTTTACAATAGATACTTTATCTGGTCAGTTCAAACTACAATCAAAGCTTACAGTGTTGACGGCTGAACTTAAAATGTTGCATTTAACAAAAATACACTTGTTGTTCCACAACAATCATAATACAAAACATACTTCATTTATATGATAAAAATTGATTCTCCTTCATCTCATGTTGGTAGTCTACCATAAAATACTAGAATATTTGGTAAATATCATGGAAAGAGAGCTGCTGTTTTCTGTAAGAAACTGTAGCATCACAACCTACGTATTTAAGTAAGCTGGTGTATATTGTGGTGGCATATTGTTGTCACTTTTACAGGTTGGAGTTTGCACCAGAAACATTTTTGGTCTCCAGATAGGTGATGAGATCCTTCACCCAGGAGTCTGAAGGTCTGACACACATCTGACGGCCGGCCACTGTATTCAGCCTGGATGTGAGAAAAGGAAGAGGAGAGTGTCAGCAGATTCAGCAGCAGCTTCAGTGTCACTGGTGCCACTTCTGTAACAGTGAAGTAAAGGTGAATACTCACAAGATGGCAGAGTTGGAGCAGCGCTGACTGGTTTTGTGGTAGCTCACAACTTTATCTTTGACACCGGCTTGTCATTGAACTTGAAGCAGCACTTCTTTGGGCCAACTCCACGCAGGCCTGCAAACAGAAAACACAGAGTGAATATCTCAGAGACATCACCACATTCATCTTTATGAGTTCTCTTTCTTAATTTCCTGTCAAACTGTGAAAGGGCAACATCTGAAATGGCTTCTTTTTTTTAAATCAAAGAGACTTTGCTTGTTCCACTTTCTCTGACTGCCTGTGTTTCTATCTGCTTCCCATTATTTTATAAAAAATGAAATATGTGGAATTTGAGAAGACAGAAATTGTGCCATTTTTGAACTTGAACTGATGTTAAAATCAAAACACAGATTCAGAAAAAAGTTATGGATACACTTAAAAGTGTGTTTGTGTGTAGACTAAATGTATTTCTATCTGTGTTGATGTTTCTTTTCTAAAATGTAAATATGTGTGGTTTAAAAAAACAAAACTTCCTTTCTAAAATGTATGCACTATAAAGTCACGGATGTTCATTTATCAGCAAGTTAGTAACCAATATTTTGACACACTTTTAAAGAATTAAATATGCATCTTTGGTAATCTTGATAATATCTCATGCAAGGCAATGGATTATTATTTAAGTTATTATATAAGGTAGTTCGGCACATTTTAAACTCACTGCATTCTTATCATATAAACTTATCTTAGAATTTAAAATTAGCTTAATAATCTTACCTTCAGTGAGAGCGATGAAGGCCATCATCATCACGATCAGAGACAGAGCAAGACGAGCCATCCTTAGGTGTGTTTGTTGTTGTTGAGGATTAGCAGTAGGTTGAAAATCTCAGCTCAGATCAGCTTGTTATCGCTGCTGTTTGATCACCACCTGTCTTCAGATTTATACAGCAGAAAAGGGAACCACCTCCCTAATTTCCATTTCGTCAATCTTTTACTGGGGAATTACCTACGTGTATCAAAAGGCTGGCCTTCTTAGTGCAAGTTTCAATTCTCTAAACGAGTAGCGTGGTTTCCCTCCGACACCAAAACTGTGTGTTCCTCCACTATGTGGCCACATGATCTGTTTTAATCACAGACCTTCATTTGATACTATAATATTTCTGTAGTCACCAGTGATGTCATAGTTACTTTGAAAAAGTAACTTTAATTGGATTACTGATTACTCCCTGAAAAAGTTACTTCGTTAGATTACTGACTTTGGAAAGTAACTAAGTTACACTAAAAGGAATTTTTTAGTTACTTTCAGCAGCTGCTGGCAACAACGCTCCAGCACCTGTGAAAATTATAGAGCTTTGCCAAAAACTAATTGCAAGTTATTTTATAATGGTAACATCAACTATGTATTTCCACTTATAAGGTTGAACTGATGGGGAAATTGTTTAATGGTTACAACAGTACAAAAATAACGTTAGCAATTTGTGTGCGTTTTTGTATGTTCCACTATTGTCTGGAAAACTCGAGGAAGGATTTTAAAGCCTCCATCCTCCCTGCCCCAGCCTCCAGGTTCTGAGTTACGGCCGGCCCTGTGTTTGTTGTCAGAGCGCAGCTCACAGCGCTCCTCCTGCATCTCGGCAACTCAGATATCCTTCTGCGCATATTTGTGACACTTATCTTAATATTAATTATTATAATGGCGTTTAGTTGCACAACTTTACGGAGGCGTTTGTTCGTGGCTGTTTTCACGTTTATTGTGCTCCTCATATTAGTCTCAATGTTTGCAGTTTTCTGGAGCGCAACGCAAAGCTCGACGCCATTCAGAGCAAATATATTAACTTGACATTAACAAAGACACAGCAGGAAGGATCACCCAGGAAATGATGGAAATCCCATTGTTGTTATACTGTGAGGCACAATGAAATTAAGGATGTTCCCACCAAAGCACCATGCATCACACACAAAAGACACATAAAAAAGACAACACAAGAAGGTAACAAAGATAAAAAAGAGATACATTTCTTACTTGCAGTATATAAGATAGATAAATAAGAATACTAATTTAAAGTTTAAGGTGTATGTAGACATCGCATGCATTATAAGATCTGAGAGGAGGTATGAAGAGGTAGATTGGGCTGCTGGTTGCTTTCAATGGGTTATGGGAGTCTGTGTATGTTTGTGTTCTTGTATTTGATGCATTGTCAGAACCATTTTCTTAATATAATTTGCTGTTTTTGGGTAATGGGTTAAATTTAGGACTAATGTGTGAATTGAGTGTAGATTAGGTTTAGAGTAAGAGTGAGGGCTAGGCTATAGAAATTAATGAAAGCCAATGCAAAGTAAATGTAAAGAGAGTGTGTGTGTGTGAGAGTGTGTGTCTGAGAGTCCAGGGGAAGAAACTGCTGGTCAGTTTGTTTGTGTGAACAACCTGAAACGTCACAGAGAGGGTCACAGGTCAAACAGAGGTTGGCATGTTTTCCTGTTGAAGGATGTTCCATACTGAGCAGAGAGGGCAGTGGGTCAGAGGGCAGATGTTTCAGGGCATATAAGAAGCTTTCCTTTTTTCCTTCCTTCATGATTGATTGCTGTTAAAATCGAACGGCAGCTTCTGATCTTTTTGCCACTTGTGCTGATTTTTGCTGATAGAATGTGAAAGATCTAGAAATAGTCCTTAACATTTTCACACAATTTAAAGTTAAAGTTGTTTAAAGCTTTACAGTCAACCATTAGCGTTTAGGGTAAAGGTCAGGCAGTTTGAGCTTTGGATTTACCTAGAAAAGTCATTCCTCCTCTGATCATGTGGTGAATAATTTCTTGTAATCTTTGCTCAATTTTATGCACTTATTGAAATTTCTCAGGGAAAAAAATCCTGGCTGGATTTCTTGTGTTTGGAGATTTTGTTGTGGCATGGTTCTGGTATTTTTCCCATGTTGCAAGAGTTAATTTTCTAAATAGTCCACATCTTTTAACACCAGTTTGGGTTTTTCTTGTTATAATTATTTACTGTTAATTCTGATTTATTATTTTTTATCATACTCTATGATGTCTCTACATATATTTTTGTCATGTCATCCTGCTGCCCAATAATTTTCTAACTCTGGAATTAGTAACGTACATCTTTTCTAAACATGCTCAGATGGAAAACATCACACTTATAAAGCTAAAGAAACAACTGGAGTTTTTTGAGAGTTCACTGTAAAATGACTCATATTTGTATTTTTTGCATAATTTACTCATAGTAATCCCCAATGATGAGTCTGAATCAGTCAAACATGAAGAAAATCTTTCTTCAGTTGCAGCTACAAAATCCCAAGATAAAAAGTTCAGTCATACTAGAAGTTTTTATGTTTTCCCACCTGCATATAAGTCTGTTTTGCAAACTGTTTAATGACCTAAATCACAAGCAGAAGCAGATATCTCAGATATTGATGCATCTTTCTTGCTGCATCAATACTTGGAGATAAAAAATTAATTGCTCACGTTTGGAAGAGCAAATCAGTCTGCCTATTGTTTCTTAGAGAGTTAAAGTGTTACTTTAAACTTATAGGCTTTGCAAAGGAATATCTAAATAAAGTAGAAATTACTTTTTATTGTCAGTTTTGTTGTTTTGATTTGAACTGCTTTGCGATGCTCTGTAATGCCTAAAGCATCTTTATGATGTCTTTTCAAATCACATACAGACAATAAATCAGTTATAAACCATCATATGTTTTGAGTTGAGTCAGACTGGGTGCATTTGAGGGCATGACATGAAGGCACTTTTGTGTTTACAAAGTGAACTTTATCGTACTTCTCCTTTTTGGGTGTCGACTGTCATTTATTGAGTCTTCTTTGGAAAACGGTGGCTGCCTCTGTGAACTTATTAGAGTGAATAAACAATAAAACAGAACAGAAAGAAGCTTTCAATCCTCAAAGTAGAAAAACAATATGGTTTTTTCTAAAGTTGTCTTGGCTCAAGCAGATTTTATTTAATAGTGGTTAGAGATAAAAGTAGGTAATGAGAGAAACGTGTTTCCATCTAGCTTTTATGTGTAAACTGAACAAATGCCTAGATTAGAAAAAATGCATCCATCCATCCATCTTCCTACACCCTTTTCCCTTACTGGGGTCGGGAGGGTTGCTCGTGCCTATCTCCAGCTATTGTTTTGGGTGAGAGGCGGGGTCACCCTGGACAGGTCGCCAGTCTGTTGCAGGACAACACAGAGACACACAGGACAAACAAATATGCACACACACACTCACACCTAGATACAATTTAGAGAGGCCAATTAACCTGACAGTCATGTTTTTGGACTGTGGAAGGAAGCCAGAGTACCCGGAGAGAACCCACGCATGCACAGGGAGAACATGCAAACTCCAGGCAGAAAGACCGGGAATCGAACCCAGAACCTTCTTGCTGCAAGGCAACAGCTCTACCAGCTACACCACTGGGCAGCCCTTTAGAAAAAAATGCAGATATTCCTAATAAAGAAGACTAATAAATAAAAAGTTACTTTTTGTGGTTTAGTAAGACTTAACATTTAAACCAAAATAATCAAAAGTTTATCCAATTTTGTTTTTAATTTCTGTGCAGGGCCAGATTTAGGAGGGTGTGGGCCCCTGGGCTTGAGCCACGGTGGGGGTCCTACCCTATCATCACTATATAGTTGCATATATATATGCAACCTGATTTCCTTCCCTTTGCTTTGGGTGGCTGGCGTTTGGCCGTGACTTACTTCTGGAACTGATCCTATCCAAACCTTATCTAGCAACAAGGTCACAACAATCAACCACCATGAGAGAGGGCTGATGGACAGTCCCAACCACCAGGTCGTCTCTCCATGCCAGGTTTACAACAGTCACTCCATGATTGACAGCTTTTTGCTATATTTTTCACACAAACGCACAAAAAAATTTCAGCAAGTCAGATTTTTAAAGATCAGTGACAAGCCAGAAATTTGCTAACGGTGCAGCTTTAATGAATGTAAAGATCATTACTACAAACAAAATATATGCAGTAGTTATGAAAGAAATACTTGAACATCTTGAATATGTCTATTCAACAGAACATTTGACTATGTTCCCTATCCATCCGCTATGCATAATATTTATTTATCTTCATTTTATTCTTTATCTTTCTTCTCTTTCATTTTTATCAACTGTTTCTCTCTGTAATTATCAGTTTTATTTCTTATCAACTTCAGGCAGTCAATTATTTACCTCTGAGAGCCAAACCTGGTCATGAACCTTTTAGTGATGACTGAGACTTAGTGTTCAGCAAGTGAAGCTTCGAGCTCATCTTGTCCAGTCGGCCTTCGCATAGATTGACAGTTCTCTTGCTGCTGCTTGGAAGCTTAGTTAAGTGATAAACCCCAGCTAAACAGCTGAAGCAAGCTTTCATCCCCTCAAGCTGGAAAGCAAATGGTTTTCTACCGTTGTCTGGCTGAAGCAGTTAGTTTTCTCGCTGGTTGTAGCTGGAACTAGAGACGTGTTCCTCACGCTACTGCTAAAGCTGAAAATGCCTAGTTAGTCTCCTCCTCCTGTCTGTCCTAACCCTGTTCCGGCTTGCTGGCTGGAGGCTGCTGTCCTTCCCGCTAGTTGCTAGCTGGAAACCTGAAGAGTTGCCTCCTGCCGCTGCTAGCTGGAAGCTAAATGCAGTCCTCCTCCACCTAGCATGGAAGCTAAACTAGTTCTGTCTTTTGCTGCTAGGGGAAGCCAAAGTAGTCCCCCGGCCGATAGCAGGGAAACAGCAATCCGCTCTAGCTGAAGCAAAGTAGTTCTCCCGGCGCAGCTGAAGCCAAACGTTCCTCTGCTGCTAGCTGAACAGCTCAAAGCTAGTTTCTGCTGCTGCTAGCTGGAAGCTAAAGCTAGTTCCACTTTTTAAACTTCGCATTGAGCGAGAAGAGCAGTCGCCTTACTTTTCTGTGACTTTAGCTGTTTTCTTTCTCTTTGAATCGTTCTGTTGCTTTTTTCCAAACCCATTTCAAAGCTTCACTGACATTGTATGTTTTCTCGTCTGTTAGATATTTCCTTTTATTGACACTTGCACTTTTTGAGTTTCCTAAGATGAGTGTTTTTTTTTGTTTTGTTCATTGTTTATTATGGTTTCAGGTTCCTCCCCTTAAGTTTCAAAGTCTCCGTTTCTTAAATTGTTTTCCTTTCCTCCTTCAGGCTGCCAGCCAGCTATATTTAGCTTTCATTCTCTATTTTCTTACTGCCTCCTTCTGTTGCAACCTCTGTTATCCTGCATATCTCCCGGTCTTCCAGTGCCGTGTCTTTTCCATGTTATACGTTAAATCAACTTGCAGAGAGTCACATGTTAAAATCAATGACAATTTTTTAAAAATCAAACAGTTTTCTGGCACTTACTCTTAAAATTCCCATGAGCAAAATATTAAAAACTCACTTTGTAAATAATTTTGTCTAATTAGTAATTTGCCAGCCATACTTGATGCATGGATGTTAGCTATTTAAAATGTAATAAATAAAATCAATACTTCTTAAGTTCAAAGCAAAGAGACAAACAAAACATTCAGAATGAGTCATCGTTGTGTAGAAATGAACAAACCCCTTTGACATTTCTCTGGTTTAGCACTTTCATGTTTCTTCAAGCTGATGGACACAATTAAAGTTTCACTGTATGGGGGAGTTTTTTTTACACAGAATCTAGATTTAAATAGCCAGACATCCCCCCTGCTCACAAAAAGAGAAACCTCTGCTTGCTTCTTTCACTTCTCCATTCAGTGTCCTTTAGAAAACATTTTTATCTTGGAATACACATTTAGAAGTGGCACATCTGGTGTGCAGTAGACATTTAATGACATTAAAAAAGCAGAAATAAAGAGATGCTTCTTTTTTTTTATCAGTGCTTGTTCCCTTTGGTCACACTAGGACCTCAGACAACTTCTTTATTTCATAGCCGACGTCACATGTGGCTGGCACCGGCTGCCGAGCTCAACCATTATTTCCACTCACCTCAGAGTTCATAACGCACAAAGAATGACACCAGACACAAAGAATAAAGGGAAAGTTTGTTTGCTTCTTTTTTTTTTATCGTAGAAAAGCAGAAAATAAGCAGTTTGATGAAGATTAGAAAGAGAAAACCAACAGAACCCTCAGTCGTGTTACAGAGACCAGGTTAGACAACCCCAAAGATAAACAATCCCCAACAAAAGACAAAAATCAATAAAAAACAGGAAATCATAGAAAAGTCAAACCAGAAAAGGATAGCAAAGTGAGGCATCAATTCTACTGAGACTACTAGCCTGAAGCATTATTACGGTACATGCAGTTATGCAAGCCTGGAGCTGAACTCCTCCAGCAACTTTATCCTACTTTGACTTGAAAAAGGAAACATTTGAATAAAAATCCCAGTTTCCTCAGAATGCCTCCAGGACCGGACCTACATGTTTGTGGACATGAAACATTAATAAATCATTGTGTAAGTGCCAATGTTGAACCTACATCTAAATCTTTAACTCAAGCCACCTTCTGTCACCAGCACACATCGGACATTTTGATATTTCTGCCCCAGTGCAGCTTTTAATGAATTACTCAGGGATTATGGATGGCTAATTCCAGTTGCTTGATTGTCGTGAGCAACAGTATCAAGAGGAAGTGGGATATATATTATGTGATGTGAGTCAGTGAGGCTGAACTTCATAAGTGAGGAAGAGATAGGACAATATATCCTAAATCCTGACTGCAAAGAGTTTCACTCCTTTGTTTTGTGGTGTAATTTAATTATAGATGGAATGTTTCAGCTCAGATTCTGATAACAGGCCTGGTATAAAAAAAACATAAAAAAAATTAAAAACGATTGTACATGCCGACCTGTCATTAAAAACTGTCATTTAAATGATTTAACTATAACTGTACATCTAGTGAGTCACAAATCCAGCCCTGATAAAAAAACAGGCAATGTTTTCGTTCCTGGTTCTTATCCATGGCCAAAGGTGGCTTGATTCCTTATATGTTCAATTCCATATTATTAAATTCCTCCCTAAGATTGTGTATTTTTAAAATATCTTTCAAATTATATATACATTTGAGCATAAAGAGCAGCTACTGTGAATTATTACAACATTGTTTTGGCTGGGTGTTTGCTATTTTCAATGTTGTGAAAGCTCAACCTCAGAAAATAAGGGGGTAATTTTACAATAAATGCTTTTAATCTGTAATTTTGATTTTTTTTGTATCTTTAATTGGGAAATAACATTTCTAGAAACACATCATCACAAAAACCTGAATTAAAAAAATACAATTGATGACTCCTGGACGCAAAATTAGATCCAACTGTGGATGTCCGGCTCTTTTAGCTCTGCAGATCTTTCTGTTTTCTCTATTTTTGTTTCATTGTTTCCTTTCTTACATTGCTGCATATATTCAAGCAACTTTATCCCACTGAATAAATGTAGCGTAGCAGGTGGGAGGCGGATGGCCTCACATTAATGTCGTCTGAGTTTGTGTGACATGAACTGAGGCTGGAGATGTGGATGTGCAGTGAACTATGTTTTGCTTCCAGCATAGAATAAAACCGCTCAAAGAAACGGAAACATAAACATATTAATAGCATTTTCATTTGCAAATGAAATGAAACTTTTCTCCTTTTCCTTATTCTCCACCAACAAATTTAATACTTTTAATCTTCTTCCTTCCACATATATTTTAACACTTACTTATATGTTCCCACCACACTGTCTCTGTATTACAGTAAATTAGTTTTTAAGCTTACATGGAAACAATCTGAAGAACAGAAGGTAACAATATAGATCATGTTCTAAAACTGATATTTTACATTGTGGTAATTTGGGTTTGTCACTATTACATTTTCCCCATAAAAAGCAGAAATAGCAAAAAGCAATGAATACCAGTTGAAAGTCTTGAATAAAGCCAGCCAGCTTGTTATTTACCAGCAGAGTTCACACTGTGGGAGTTGTTGATTCACATAGTCTGAGTTAGAATGGAAGCAGACATGCTTCCTAATTATCAGGTCAAAACACAATAAATCTGAGCTGGTCTTTGCAAAGCTTAATTTGTTTACTCCTAAGTTAAAATGGACAAATTCCACACAGACAAACATTTTTCACTGGAGGTGAGTACTAAACCAGCAGCTATGTGCTCCAAATCAAATGCACTGTGATAATACAAAACCTCTGAATGAGGAGAAATGTTGGCAGGTTGCTGAGCCCAAATGATGCAAAGGTAGGAAGAGACAAGCAATAACCTTGGAGAAACCACTGCTGCTGTTTGGCCAAACTTCAGATCATACAGGCCTCAGCTAGCATGGTAAATATTAGCAGGGCAATTGGAAAAAAAGACTAACATGACTTAGATTTGCAAAGTTACATCTGAATGGATCATAAAACCTCCAGAACTTTGGACAGATGAGACAAATGTAGAGATGTCTGAGCATATAAAATACAGCCACACGACATGGGGACCCCGCTGTCGAGCATCTCTGTGTACCCAGTTATCATATTTAAATAACTTTAGAACCATATGCAGCAGGACCGTAATGTTTTAAGCTCTTGACCTGAAACAAGGTGTACTTTCGCTTATAATGACGGCACATCTGAGGACAAGAAGAGAAAATAATTCTGGGATTGGAACAAAATTTCTTTTAAAGTAGTTTAAAGCAGTTTAGCATAAAAACAAGAGTAATTGTCATAATAATTACAATATGTGAGTCATAAGGAGCGTGATCGAGCTGCCAGATGACATCTGGATGCAAACCGTAAAACAGAAATGAACACATGACACCTGGTATTTTTCTGACTCAGTGTCATACACCGTCTCACTGTTGGCTCGTGTTTCTACAGCCCGTCTACTTTTTAATAGTTTATAATAAGTTACTGTGTGCGAACTCCCCTGAAGTGACTCAGAAACAGATGGTTAAAAATGGCTGTAAACATTATTCACCATGTAAAAACACTGGATGTCAGTCCATGTTTATACCACCAATCTGTCCTGAACGATCAGATAAAACTCTTTTCTGCTGAATAATGAATGTCGTTAAAATGTATTTTCTAAGTTAAAAGTTCTCTGCTGTGTGTCAAAAAAAAAAAAAACACTGGTTCATCCCTTGAGTTGAACAGTTTTATGCCTGAATGATTCATAGGTCAGACTTAAATCATCCAACAAACTTTCCTTTGGAAATGGTCAAACTGTTCTGAGTAACAATGTTGCTAAAAGATGCGTTTTGACTGAGACTTGGAAAATTTTCCTCCCAGAAGGCATTTTTTAACCCACTTTCTGTGTGTTTTCACTGTTGTGAACCTGAGTGAATGACGTCTCCGACTGCAGAAGTGTTGATCAATGTCTTATTGAGATGCTGAAGGAGAGAGAGAAGGGCCAAGTTACTACACCCAATGACTGTCACAGTGATTATACTTTATAAGTTAAATACAGATGTGTAGCCGTGAGAAACCTGAGAACTTGTAAAACAATCAGCAAAGCAGAATTTCTGTTTTCTGTCTTCTGATGCAAAAGAAAAAGGCGAGGAGACTTATGCTAATAGTAAACACAAAATATGAGCTTATTGTATAAGATTAAGTCTAAGTAACAGCTAATTGACAGCAAAACAAGAAAAAGAGGCTGACTAGTCTGACTGAATTGTGTTTTTATTTTTATTCAACCAATTCAAAATACTGCACAAACTTCCTCCTTTCAAATATTTGCTCAAAGTTAAAAAGATTACAAGACAATATTGCAGGCTGAAAGGAAAATATGAGCCAGTGATTCGGGAGTTAAAATTGTAATTTTGTATTTAAGTACTGGGATGTTTTTAAGTGAATGATGTTAGTATTCAAAACCAAACAAAACATATCCATTATATTTCATAATAAGCTTCAAATTTATCTCACATAATGGCAATTTGATTTGAGCCAATCACTGTATGTTGTTTCTGTCTGTGCAGAGTGTCAACAAGACGGGTTCCTAGCAAATGATCAAAACATGCAATGCTGCAAAAAGTGTTGGCCCTCTCAGGATTCCCCTAGTTTTGTTTTATTTGGCACACTAAGTCATCAGGCAAAAGCTGAATTCAGACAAAGACAACCTGGGTAGATTTAATCACAACTGCAGTGGGTAACTTTTGTAAAAATAAATATTTTTAACATATTTGTTAAAATTGTCACTATGGCCTGACAGGAGAATATGACAGAGATAATCTGTGGAAAAAAATCAAACTCCTCTGCTTTCTCCCAATGATGCTACTGCCATTTGCAGAAACGGACCGCACCCGGTCACAACCAACCAATCAGAGCCAGAAGGAGGATCTTACTGCTGTCAATCATGCTTATGTATGCACTGCTTACACTTTTCCCCCCTCACAGTGCATTCAAGCTCAGGATTACTAGCCCGCTGCATCATTGTCCAGTTTTTTTCAACCCCAGAATGTCTCACACAAACAACAAAACAAAACAAAAAACCTAGCAGACCCAAAGTCTGGGCTTTAATCTGATTGAGAATCTGAGAGATGACCCTAATGAGGCTGAATCAAACTAATTCTGCAAAGAAGAGTGGACCCAAAATCCTCCACATTGATTTTAGGGACTTTTTTCACTTCCCTCCAACACTTGAAGACGATTATTGCCAGCCAGGGAGTCACAACCAGTTATTAGGTTTTGGGGATAATATTGTTTTCTCACATGCAGGTTGTTTTGAATAGCATTAATCCTTCATGAATAAAATCATTATTTGAAAACTGTTGTGTGTTTACTTGTCTGGTTAATGAACTGACAAAGTTAAGAGACAAATAATCAACAGATTCTATCTGGGAGAATTTTCAAAGCGTAGTAGCTGCACAGGTTTATAATAGAGACCCTGATCTGATCTATTTGGGTCAGTCACACGATGAAGATGATGATGACGATTATTATTAGGGTTTCCTCCAACCTGTTCTCCTTAATGCAAGGTGTAGCTGTGTGCTTTTGTTGTTTAAATCCTCCTGTTCCTGTGCACACCTTTCTGTGTTTTTCACATGCACAAACATAAATCAGAGTGCGTGTTTCAGGGTAAAATGCTCACTGAGGCATCCAATCTCAAGTCAGCGTGAATCGAGCTGCTATAACAGTGCGGTAAACCGTTTTACCTTCATGCATCACTGGAGCTTTATCTACAAAATGCTCTTCAAATTCATACCGATAATATCTGAAAAACATGCTAAAAGCATCACATTGCATCCAACCTCTTCCTTCCCTTAGAAACATATCATTTCATATTAAACAGGCATTATAAGTTTTATAAAAAGTGGAGTGTCTACAATAGAAACTCTTATATTTTTTTCTCATTTTAGTAAGATTTGTTTGTAAGAAAAAAAGACACTTGTTGAGGTTTTTTGGGAATGATGTGAGGCGGTCAGCGTGGAGAACGGCTGACAGCGAAACCGACCGGTAACTTTTAGGGAAGGAGCACAACACAAGGTCACAGATGGTCATTGTAAAGGCTGGTCAGCAGCTTCTCTTCAGATTCATGTTGTTTCGTACGCTCAACAATGAGCATCCAGCTGTTCCTGAAGGTAGAGTCCTAAAAATAAAAGAACTATACTGGAAACTACGTCCTAAAACAGATCTGATTAAATTAGTGTGTGCATTGGCTACATGAAACACTTCACTTGAAACAAAACCCTCTGGGCGCAGTTCAGCGGGGAGGGTCGGAGGAAAAACCAACAGTCTCAAAGTCGCAGTGTTCATTGTGAATCTGGGGGTAATTTACCCAGGAAGATAAAAAAAAAATTCTGACTTCCTAATATGAATTCCCCCAGCTTACATCTCTCTTGTGAATTTTCTCTCTCGTCCTTCTTCTTAAATGTCTTGAGCACTCTTCCACAGATTTACCCGTCCACTCGCCGTCCCTTCAATCTTCCCCCGCGCTGCTCTGCATCTGTAAAAACTCGGAACTTCCCGAGTTTCTTCCTAATTGTTCCTCCATGGCAGTAAAATTTAAAGAATATAAATGTGAGGCGGTGGATCTAAGGCTCCTCTTCCCCGGTGGAAACAGCCAGTCTCATGGCCACAGAAAGGTGATCAGTGAGGCCGGCCAGCTGAGTGATGAAGCTGAACTCTTCAATGTCCTGCAAAAGAAAGATAAATTCATTCATGCAGCAAATTTAAATAAAAAAAAAAAGTAAATGCATACACAGATATAAGAGCATGTACAGTGGAAACTAAAATGTAAGGTGATTCGCAGACCTAATTTAATCTTCTTTTTGAAACAGAAACTCTAAAACGGTTGGTTTGTTTCTGTTCATTATGATCAATGAAAACCAAAACATCAAATTCTAGGAAATCGTGTCTATTTAATCAGACAAAAACCCCCACAGAAATTAAGGCCTACTGAAAAGTATCTATGTATTCTATGAAATTTGCTGTCAGCGTGCCGTGGCACAGAGGAGATCAGCCCTCAGGGTTCTGGTGAGGTCTGACATCACTTTGATAGTGGCCTTTAAGACGTCTGGGTCTTTTACCTTCCTCTAGACAATATTCTGTAGGTTCTCTGTGGGTTTCAGATCAGAGGAGTTTACTTTCTATTTAAGACATCACTCTGTGAACATCCAGGTTCTCTGTCCTTTTGTGGCTTAGCCTCTTTGAGGAGGGAATCAATGGCTGTCTGTCGGGCAACTATTAGTCAAGATTCACTCCTGCTGTAATGCAAACCAACATTTCTCTATTACAAATGTTTTTATTGGACAAATGCAAAATGTAAAAAAAAAAGTACCCATTTTATTTTTTTATTGGCTCTAAGCTGGAATAAAAAAATAAAAGAAAATCATTTTAAATATGTAACTCTAGGTTCAACGATGTAATTTTTTTATCTTTAACTTTTTGAATTAAGCATTTTATTTAAATGTATTAATATTATTTTTGTATCAGTCAAAAGCTGAGTTGCTTTATGCACAGTACAGTTTTGTCACTGTTGGTTTCATTAACAAGTGAGATGAGGCTGTGAGGAAGACGGCCGCTGCAAACAGTTTCTGGTTGATGTCATTGTGAAACCAGAGGCGTTGCTTAACAAGTGGCCTCCCTTATTAGTGATGTTTTTATGTAAACATATTCACAAAATAGGGAATTAAATCTGCTCTCAGGAATTTTTTATATGCTTGCCACCTTTCTTTTCTTGCTTAGACAGAAGTGTTGGGGATTTCTTTTTCAGTAAAATAAGATAAACAGCTATTAAGTGACTTATTATGGGACTAATGTAATGTATCAGATCCTTTTTTATTCAGTTTGTTTTATTGAGTTTAAACTTTTCTTCCATCAGACGTTTCTCTGACAGCACGGTTACAGCGTGCAACAATTTGCTCTGTCCTGGACTGTGATGGGATTTGCATTAATTTTCTTTTTCAAAGCTTCAATTCTCTGGATGATGTTTATTACAGATCAGAGATTCACTGCAAATTTTAAAAGCGTCACACACCACAGTCTGCTGCATGCCTCTGTTGAATGGTTTCCTTACAGACTGAATCTGCTACATTTTAATTTACAATGCTATTTTAGGCCTTCACATCTTTAGATAAGGTGCTAAACAGATTAAAAGACAAAGGCATTTAATTATGCAGCCGGGACAGCTGCAAAAAGACCTGCAAATTAATGAAATGGATAATTTTCAAAGAGCTCTTCCTTCAACAACTGATTGTAAATATTTTACATAATTTGCTTTTAATGAGGCTTCTTTGGTTGTAAAATCTTTTGGGCCTTGTTTTCCAGGAGGCTCTTGGAAAAACAGATCTCAATTAAATTAATATTAAATTAAATTCTACAATGGTTTTTCATTATGATGCATGATTTTAACAGTATCTTTTCTATGTTGTAATATCTGGAGCCGTGCTGCATCCTGGTGTGGCTTTGGACTCCGTTGGACTTCCCCTTGTTACTGGTGCTGTTTGTGATGTTTGATCAAGGTGGATCTTCCTTTACGGGACTAGATGTGGGCTATTAGGGCATTTGTTTCTTTACATTTTTTAGGATATTACCACAATCAAGAGCATGAGTGTTTTTTGGTGAAGTAGTTTCTATGGTTCGTATCTTGAAAAAAGGAGGCCATGTCCCTTCTACAGTAATGGGAGCCCAGCTCTACTCTGTCGAGGTGAAGACAGACCTGATCGAAAAGATCAAGTGCTCAGATCTGTGACCCATTTACAGTCCAGATTTTGACTATTATCATAAGATACTGACTGTAGGCAAAATAAAAGGATACTGGACACAAGAAATGAACATCCTGCATGTGGTGGAGGTCATCCGGTGTCAGCTCAGTTTGGTGCTGCAGAGACTACACAGCATGTCTGAAGCTTAAACAGGGCAAACTGTCCTCAAAATTATTGAGAAACAATGTTTTAATCACATGCGCCTGATGTTTTATAGCTGTCTGTGATTTAGGCCTTTAGTCCTATTTATTCCTTACCAAAAGCTACATTAATTACATTTAACAAAAAAACTTTAGACAGTTTCCCTTTGGTTAGTGTTGAATATTTATATAACACAGATTCTTGAGTATTGTTAGCACTGATAGAAAACAGATGTTTTATGACTATAACTAAATAATGACCACAACTGATGTTTTTTTTTATTTGTATTCCAAAATGCTCATTGTTATAATTTTAGGATAATGTCTTATCCCATGTTTATGTGTTAAAAGCTAGGAGAATAAGTGGACATTTCTCTACTCTGTCCATATCTCCATCTGTTAATGGTTCATTACAGTCAAACGAGAAATTAAAAAATTTTAACTTAGTTTTGCTGTCAGAATTGGCACAATTTTAAACTTAATCATTATGAAAATAAACACAACCCTCACTGAATGAAAATCTCTGTCACCTTTTCTACTGCAGATGAACATAAACTGCATCTGGACACAGTGTAGAGTTCAGTAGTGTCATTGTTGTGTTAAGACCACAGGGCCGTCCGTCCCCAGGCTGTTACCACAACTTCACACGTGCTCATGTTTCTAATATTTCTTTCACTGAAAGTCCAGGGACGAAGTTAAACACAGACAATCAGACTCTGCAGCCTCGTACGGTACTTTCCAACAACAATTACTTCCTCTATTCCTCTATATAGCTGCTAATGATAACAGAACCTCCACAAATAAAATTAGATTATTACAGTTAACACAATAAGGCCAGATATTTGACAGACTTGCTCATAAAAATTCAAACTAATACTCAAAAGTCTTGCTGTGTAAGATTCCTGACATCCATTCTTGCCAGCTGCAGATCTCTTTCTCAATGCACTCATTGCTCTGGATGAATGGGAAAGGCCTTGGTTATGTCTCAATTGCTTCTTTTTCTCAGCAGGTTCTGGGAGGTTTTCTTAAACTTGGTTTAGTGACTTCTTCTGGCCGGGTGCTTGATTTACTACAACAGCAGAACGCCTTGGGAGCCGACAAGATTACATGACAGGCAACGACTGAACCAGATCTAAAGAACTGGAAACATTTCAGCCCCGTGAGAAACTTTCCAGTAATAATCACTGACACTGCTGTCACTTAGAGGGAAACGTCAACTGTTGATGAGAACAGCAACTCTATAGCAACAAAGCTAATAATTTAACAGAGTTGCACCACAAATCAATATATACAAGCATATTGATCTTTATAATATGCTTGTAAACCCATTTCAGATCAAGAACCGATTCAAAGTAGTAGAAATAGCAAACAAAAATATTGAAAATGATTATGCGATTAGCCTTTGTGAAGAGATATGAATTTCAGTACTCTGCCACAAGGTGGCGACACCTGGCTGCAGTTTAGAAGAAAAGAGGCTGAAAGCAGAAGGACGAGAGCGAGTCGTCTTCCTGTAAATGATGGGTTTTGGTTTTCTAATGTCTGACAAAGACTCTGTTGTTTATATCTATATGGTTCTGTTTTGTGTTGCTTTGTTTTATTGTTTGGGTCTCTGGGTTTAGTCAAAACCTTTCTGTGGGTTTGATGAGTGTGTCGTCCAGAGTGAACCACAAGCAGAAGCCTGAGCAGAAGTTTACTGTTCTTTTGAACAAATTGCAATAAAAAGTAGATTTTGGCTTTTTGTTGAAAGTTGTTTGAGTATAAAATTGGCTTAAATTAATAAGTCTCATTGTTACAGATCTAGTAGGTGGAACTTTTTCAGTTTGTAGAGTCAAATTAGACTTTGCAACAAGTTGGGTGTTCATATCTTTTTTTGATCTCATGCTCACCCATTTCTTCAGATGCAGTTTTAGATCGTTTTACTTTTAGATTAATGTGTTTACGTAAATCTCGATAATTTAATATTTAGCATGACATAAAATCATAGCGGCTTTTAAGACAGTGCAAAGGAGACTTGTGTAGATCAATTCAGTCCTTTAGTTTGACATAGTCTGTATATATTACCTGAAAAACAAAGTCAAAATGTAAAAAAAACTTTCAATTTACTCTCAGTATTCAGTCTTGAGTTTATATCTGCCGCCAATCTTAGAGAACCCTTATTAACCAAATGCTTAGGGCAGGATATGAGCACAGTCTCAGAATATTAACAAAACAATGAGATTGAAAGGAAGGCTGCCAGACCGCTTTGAGCAACACAGAAGGAGCTGTAGGCATTTTCACATATAACTAATTATGTTCTACAAGTGACAACAATCCTGCATTCGCCACATTTCTCCACCCAGGGAGTCAAGGTCCAATTCAGATTCTTCTCTTTACAAAGAGCAACACACAAGAATACATTTCATTGTCTCTGCTGTCCAGACCGTACCAGTTTCCAGTCCTGCTGAAGGCCTTCATCGCTGTAGAGGATGTAGTCGATTCGGCGTCCGTTCCCCTTCAGGGGGATTTTCCGGCCCTTCTGACTGCTTGCAGGACACTGGTTCTTACTGGGAGGGAACACCAGGTACTCCTTTCTCCCCTCTTCGTTCTCCATCACTCTGTAAGAATAACCAGATCCACTCAGTTGGAGAAGTGGGCTCACTGCAGGACTTAAAAGATTAAGAGTTTGTGTGCATGGAAAATAAACGTAGCATGGATTAACACAAGTGACAAGAATGGCTGCCAAAATGTTTAACATAAAGTGAAAAGAAAGAAAAAAAGTTTGAAACAATAAGTTTAAACCCATGTGAGACTTACTTTTGTAAACTTTCGGGTGAACTGACGTCATCGTCATAAAGGCCACTGGGATCCAGGAGAGTGCCTGCAGAACAAACCAATAAATTAAAAAGGCTGCAGTACAAGTGGCTGTCTTACTAAACCATGTTCAATCTTACCAATGTGCCGACACGATTTAAACTTTTAAAATGTAAAAATTGTGTTTTGCAGTTTTCTCCTCACAGTTCATGTGCAGTGTTCACATAGCTGGCAGGTCTGAAGTAATATTTTACCTTTGTCAACGTCTTTCTTTTGACCGAAATTAATATTATGGACCCAACTTGAGACACAACCTGAATTTGAGATATAGTATGTTGAGGGAGCTAAAGATCGGCTCGATGGCAAAAAGCAAAGATAAACATAAAACATGAAACATGCAAAATCCCAGACTAAATTAAAATCATAAAAAATTTTCCATGCATTCTATTGATCAACCATATTTTGATATTGATATGTTTAAACTGTATATATTGCAGCAAATCCAGGTGAGATTCTTAGACGATGTGGGCCGTCAAGCATTTACCCACTCCAGTTGCGTAACACTAAACCATCTTTGCATATCGATCTGAGGCTTTGCAATCTCTGTGAAGTTCAATACTTTATCTCCAGAACAGCTTTCATAAAAGCAACAGCTTTTCAAGAGAGAATGCTGTTCCGTGGGTCGCTATCTGCCTTCGCAATCCTCAGTATTTCTCTCATACAGCAGAGAGATGCGACAGTGAGAGGAGAGATGAGCACTCAGAGACGTTTTTCACAATGAGGCCGAATAACGCGATGGAAACGGCTCCATATGAAGAGAGAGCCCAGTCAATTTACAAGTGCTCGGCGCTCTTAAGAGAAGTGGATGTTTGATGTGCAGACAGCAGTTTTCACAACTCTGAGAAGAGATTTTTACAATTACTGGAATAAAGAGGGATGAGATTTCATGCAGGAACTTTGTGCTTCACAGAGTGGAAGTTATTTACACCTCAATTGGGAAAGTGCTGCTACTCAGTCTTGGGAAATGGAGGCTTATTGTATCATCGTGGTGAAAATACATGTAGTTTTTCTGTGCTTTAAAGAACAGCAGGAGCCAGATAATAAAACACAGTTAATCAACTCACTGTCATCAGCGAAGTCGCCGCTATTAAAAGCAGAAGTGTTGAAGAAACATCGTATTAAAACAACATATAGTTTGTGTCAGCTTACTGACTGTATAAATTCTGACAATTTGCAATCAGGCTTCAGCCAACTTACTTATATACGTATGTTTGCTAACCCCTGCTGTCATAAACAGTTTAATGTTAAGGTAAAGACTCAAAAATGGGAGCACTGGGTTGACCTTGAGTTCTAGAGTCAAATGTCACCAGGTCAGCATTAGCTTAGTCCAAACTAGGTCAACAGCAGGACAATGACTCCAAGCACAAGAACCCAAATGTTCCAACGGTCCAATTCAAAGTCCAGTTCTTTCACAATTTTGATTTGTGAAAACTGTAAAAAGTCTGGAACCCTCCACAAATGATGTCGAGTCGAGAGACTGATACGGCCATACGGAAAACCACTGAGCGTCACTGAGGTGGTTCTGAAAAGCGTGGATGTATTTAGCTTTTTCCATGACTGCAGAAGAGTTTCTCTCTTCTCGGTGGTCAACGTGACCTCGGTTTCTCTGAGCTAATGAATCCTGATATCATTCACACTCTGTGTCGCACCGGAACAGAGAAAAACATGCCTTCTTTCACATAGTTTCCACCCACACTTCCTCATTTCCAACAGAGACCATGGTTTCTGTTCTCGTTGACTGTTTTCCTTCCCAAAGAACATAATGGGTCACAAAAAGACTGAACTTTAGACCAGAGACATACAAACAAATACCGGATATTATTGTGAAAAATAGCGACATGTTAACTCCAAATATGGTTTTTATAAAGTACTGACTCTTAGAGACTGTATTCTGAAACTCATAGACCAAATGTTCAGAATCCTCTAAAATGAGGGTCATCCAAGACAGTATTGGATTCAACAGGACTGATGATGAGAAAGCTCTGCAAATTCAGTACAGATCAGAAGGAGAATTTAGGCAACTATCTGGGAGTCATTTCTAGTGCAAAATTCAAAAATCATTTGATAAAATAGTATCACATAAACACACAATTCATAAGTGTCACAACGTTTAATAGAAGCTGTGATCACAAGGGACAAGGACAACTCTGGGACATTAAAGGACCAGGAACTGAAAACTGCCGGAGCACAAATCTGATTGTCCTCAAGAACATCACAAGGGACTCAGAGACTGATGACTGAGCAAGGATCCCTGAGGAAAGTCTGGATCAGACAAATACTGAACTTTTGTCCACAATTACATGATCAAATTAGGAGGATTGAAGGTTAGGATTTCGAGAGCCTAAGAAAACATAAAATCAGGAGAAAGATCCCAAAGACAAATCAAAACAGGTGTAAGAATGGATAAAGTATCCTAACATGAAGTGCATGGACTGGCCTTCCAAAAGCAAACATGTCTCTCCTGAAAAATGAAACGTCGTATCTCAGTGGGACTCAAATACATGAATGAAAAATGAATGAATGAAAAACACCCCAAAATAAAAACAAAAAAAACAATCAATTTTCTGCAAAGTCTAGTGGTATGTATATACAGTATATGATGTACATTGACTTTGGACTGGGAAAAGAACAAATCAAATGAGTCATTAATAATAACTACAGATAAACTTCTAGGTTAAAAAAAAAGTTAAATTAGAAATTAATATGTGATAAAAACACAAATCAAAATGGTTGACATGTTCAACTCATAGTTATTTTGCAACTATCAGCATTTCAGGTCATAGTTTATCCTCCAAATGTATTAGTCGGTATTTATCTTGTCATTAAATATTATTTTAAAAAGATAAATTACCTCATACGACAAAAAAAAAAAAAACTTCCATGACTCATATTTACACATTTATTTACGTAATATGAACTAGTCAGTGCTTCATTTGTTGTTTAATTACCAAGAACAGAGATGCTGGTGAAAGTTTTAAATCTGGCAGCTTCAGTGAAGTTACACTGAAAACCGTCTCATTCTTGCTGATGATAACAGGCTCACAGCAGCTGCTGTCAGGTTTGACTCTTCTGTTGCTTCTTCCTGCAACACAACTGTTTTTATAAATGCCAAGTCTTCTTTGTGACACACAGTAATCTTCACCTTCATTGATTCCTCTTTTCTCTGAGCTGCTGCATACAGAGGAAGCGGAGAGACGCTATTTTTCCAGCTTGCTACAAAAAAGATAAATAAGCTCTTCTCCAAACAAGCTCTTTCACTCTGTCCTGCCCACACTGTCCCCGAAATACCGCTGGCCTAAATAATGCTTCACATCCAGACCAAAAGCCTCCCGTCTTTGCGTCACTAATGCCCAGGCATCAGCCCTGCTGTGCTGGTGGTATTTTAATTCACATCCTGATTTAGCCCGAGGATGCAGATTGCAGTCCGCTCTGCTCCGAGCCCGTTTGCTGCAGCAACACCTGGGATTGAGGATGTGTCATAAGCTTCGGGTGACACTGAAGTCACTGTCGGCGTGAGGAGAACTTGAGTGGATGTGTTCTTACCCAGAGCCCACGGTTTGTCCTCCCCCGGCCCCAGGCGACATGGGTCCTTGTACTGAGAAAAAAGTGTGTGCTGCTGCTCCAGTTTGTCTTCTGGAAAAGTACAGACACACAAACCGACCGCGGACGTTAAAATAATAGTCACGGCTTGAAATACACTGAAAACTTACTGTAAAAGTATTGATTTAATTTTGTGGATCTTTTTAAATAAGGCTTTAAAAACATTTACACCGTCAATCAACACTAGATGGCAGCGAAGGAGAATTTTTTACTTTACCTTTTACTTAGAACAGAAAAGAAATGTTCATCTTGCAGACAAACTTCAGAGTAGATATATGTTCTACAGAGTTTGTGATAAAGTAAGATGAATGTGAGAAATCCAATTATGTTTAAAACTATTTCTTGTTGAGTTTTATTATTATTTGGCTATTATTTGCTTCTAAACATGAATCCAACTCAACAGATACACTCCTGGTAGAAATCTTCAGACGGCTGTAATTATTCAAATTTCACACAGTTGGATTATAACCAGGATTTAGAGAAGAATGCATGAATACGAAATGGGAACAAGAGATCCAAATAAATTAAAAATGCAATAAAGAGTGACAGGTTGGCTATGAGCCACCAGCACTGAATGGACAGAGGTAGCAACTGATTCAGTTTGGCGTTATACTTCTTGCATGTTTAGCAGTAATTTTACTTTTAATCCAGTACTATTATGACAAAGTATTTCTACTCTGATTTGAGTAAAATGTCTGGCTACTCTGCAAGTTGTGTCAGTAACATTAAATGAAATATAAACACGTTTTAACCATAAATGCATCAGATGAACCTTTTAAAAAAACTGTTAAAAACAAATGAGATTCAGTAATAAAAGTGTTAATCATTTATGTTTTAGTCACTCAAACTACTTAAGTTAATTGTGCTCGACTGCTCCATGTTGTAGTTCTGCTGAGTTTGACTTTGAAGGTTCACGACATTAACATCTGCGCACCTGAAAGACACCAGGATCGTCCTGGTGGACGGGATAAGGACGTAGCTCTGCATACCTGAAGAGCAGTTATCAAAGTTGAGGTCTCCCAAGATGACATCGAAGGCCACCAGGTCCTCCAGCACCTTCTCTCCTTCAGGGGACTGGGATGAGGACTGGCGAAACTCGGCCCCCCATTGGAGGAGGAGGTCCAGCTGCTCGCAGCGGACCGACGAATCGCCTGGTTGCAAACGCAAAAGAGAACACTAGAGCATATTTGTCCACTCTGAGCTAAAAACAGGCTCATCCAGAGGCTACTATATCTGCTTCAGTTGTTTTTTTTTCATGTTATTACATAACACAGGAGTTAGAGAGACTGTTAGCGTGTTTGTTAACACCGAGGTCTGCTGCATCTATCAACCGCTGCCGGTAAATCTGAGGAGGGAGGAGGCGAGCAGCAGAGGGGGAGGCAAAGGGTGAGAGCATCCGAGAGAACAGATGAACAGTGGAAGGTGTGAGAAACAAAGACGTGTCAAGATATTGGAGGGTGAGTAGGTGGCTTTGGCTTTGATTACTCTGGGCTACAGCTCAGCTCCATGTGAAATGTTTGTGTTTTATCAAAATTTACAAAAAAAAATAAATAAATAAATGGAAGAAAGTGAGGAATGTGGAGGCGTGTTTGTTGTAAATTTGTTTGCGAATGTGTTTGAACAGGAAAATTTAAGGGAAGAAAACATTGAAGTGAGAATTAGGACTTAGGATAAGCTTTTGAAGAGCTTTTTGGTCAGTGTTGAATTGTCAGCATGCGGGAAAGAACGATGAGCAATTCTTTTTTTTTTTTTTTTTTTTAAAAGGATTTTTTTTTGGCTCTAATGGCCTTTATTTGAAAGTAACTAGACAGGAGATGGGGAAATGAGAGAGGGGGAAGACATGCAGCAAATGTCACCAGGCTGGGAATCGAACCTGTGACCGCCAGCATGAGGATTAAGGCCTCCATTTGTGGGTTGTGCTTTGCCCCTGCGCCACCACAGCACCCAACGATGAGCAATTCTGCCTCTGACGTTGGGCCAGAGTTTATATTGTTGATAATTTACAGCCGTGGCTGAGAAAAATCCTTCAGAGGGCCACAAATGGACAGCGGCCCGTTGCTAAGTAGCAATAAAATAACCATGTAAAGTTGTCCACATCAAACTTTCTTATGGTCTTTCAAAATGTCCCAAAGATATTTTGCTGCTTATTCAATCACTTCTAGTCTTCGATTTGCTGCCAAACTAAAAAAGCTCCTAAACTCTGCGGATGAACTGGCGTTGGGTCGACACAAAGTTATGTTAGAAGGTAATAACATCTCTGGCTGTTCTTTCATTTAAGAATTATGTATCTGATGGGAAATGAGACGTTTTTAATTTCATGTCAGGAAAAGTCAAAAGATTACTCTAAGACCGAACGTCAATTTTGAAAAAACAACTATAAAAAATCCATTTAGTCCAACTGTTTTAGTTGCGTTTAGTATGACTGATAAGGATTTTATTCCTAACAATGTGACTCTAAAACAACGACGCTGCATTTCTTGCTTTCCCGATTCAGATTTTTCTTCTGCATCACAAACACAGTTTTTAGAAACTGTTATAGTTATTTGTTTTAAATCCACACACATCCTTTTTTACTCAACTTCTGTATTGTTTTTAATCAACACACTGCACAATATTTTAGATTAAATACAAAACAAAACTACAAACTTTAGCCTTTTGTTACAGTCAAACCAGTTGAGACAGTTCATTGGAAACAGAAGAGAAATTTCTCTGAAATTATGGTTTTTCATTCCATTGATTAAATCAGACTGCTTCCATTTGCTGAGTCCAACATCCTGCATCCTAAATAAGAGACCTGATAACCTAAATTTGACTCCTGTCTTGATTTTCTCATGTGAATCTCCAGATGGTTACATCAGCTACAGCTTTTTCTTTCGTTTCTCTCTACATTAAGTGTACATAAACTTTGGAGGAAATAGCATGAAGTTTAAAAAGGAACAGTATGTGTATGTACAGGTGACTCCGTACAATAAAAATTAAAATAGAGGCACCATGAGAATGGTAACATGGTAAATAAACTAAAGAAAAAAATCTGTGGTATTATTGACAAAAAGAGGCGGGATGTATCAGATGCATCCACATGTGTGTCACAGTTTGTACATATCTGAGAAGCTCACAGGTGTGCAAAAGAAAACACACAAGCTGCTGCTCACCTGAAACCCCACGAACCTCCACTCAGGCGCTGAATTATTAACTTCAGCTCATGCTCAGTTATAGATTCAGCCGCCTGCATCTTTTGCCCGTCTCAGAAACAAATTCAGGTCTGTGGTCTCACTTCTTTCTCCCTGACTCACATCGTAGCCCCCTTCACCGTAAGAGGGGGGTTTAACTTTGGTTCGTCTTTAGAAGCAACCCTGATTCTGCTATATTTAGGCCTGCAACAAGCGCAGGAGAAGCCCAGAATAGCAGGAGAAGATGGGGGTGGAGGGGCTTGTCTTTGGTAAAAAATAAGCGTGGCATTGACCGGGAGGCTTTAAATAGGTCTGTGACGCCTTCGCCAGTGTGAGGCAGTCGCCATGGGAACAGCAGACGGAGGGTTTTGACGCACTCATTTAGCTAAGTTCCCGAACGTGAAGGCAGACGTCTGGTAACGGACATTGAGAGCAAAGGAGCAGCTTAGACCTACATGCAAACAGATGTACCGCAGAGTAACTAAGCTGCAGCTACTGTACCTTCTATGGCGTGGAGGTGCGTGCAGGTGAGGTATCCCACCACCCTCTGCTCCTGATGGGAGGTGCCCACGTGAACCTGCAGGGACAAGACGCCACACAATGTCAATGGAACCGTTCTAACAGGATCAGCATTATTTTCTGCCTCAGCAATGTAGTAGCTTGTCTGCTGAATTAAACCACACAGGCTTGTCTCTCTTAATTTTCCCGTTTTCTGACACATTAACTAACAAAATAGTCACACAATGAATAGATAATCTGAACTACTTGTTAATAATGTTATGTTTGAATGGTTTGTGCTGCTCATCTCTCTCTTATTAAATGTCCCTGATCAAGTCGCACCTCAACCACACATTTGCTGTTGCAATCAGCAAGTTTCTGTCTGGATATTTGACCTCTGCCCTCAGGAGAAATTACAGGCTAATGACATTGGTCGATTTCCTGGCACAGAGGAGGCTTTTAAGCAAAGGTTCAAACATTTTAAACAAGGTTGGTACTTTGAGAAGAACATTCCAGAAGTTTAATGTTTGCCTAAATCAATCGAAATCAGTGCTGTAAAAACCTTTTGCACTGTGGGCCAAAATTGCTAATTATAAATGCTAATACTTTATTAATATTTTTACCTGCTCTGCAATAAATTAAATATGCAATATCTTGCATTATAACATTGAACTTGAATATGTGCCGTAATAAAATAAGAGATATATTTTTCTATTTGGGTCAAATTCTTTCTAAGGTTATTCCCAGCAGCAAAACTTTCTTTGAAAATTCCTGCTGTACTTAGTGACGTTTAATGAGTGGTTATGTTCAAGTCTGACCAAAAATAAATAAATCAATGAACTTTTGTGACCTCACTTAGTATGAAATTAAAAGAACATTAAACATGGCTTAACGCAACATAATTTTCTGTCCAAGAAGGTATAGATCTGACAAAATCTTATCCTAAATAATTACAAACAGACTGTTCTGCATCACAGAAACAAATTTGTCCCAATCTTCAAAATGATCCCACTGGCTTCAAAGTAGCATTAAGATGCTAAGGAACGTCAACATTGAAAGTTAGCTTGTGGACCCTGAATGGCACACCAACAGAGCATTGTAGGAGCTGTACTATTAGCAACAAGATGTGCAGCAGCTCTTTAATGGAGCTAAATGTCCAAACTCAAACTGGTATGCCCAGAAGAAAGGAAATTGGCTGGAAGCCTCTATCCAGAGCAGCATTCAAATGCTTCATCCTGATCCTGCTGCAGCCTCTTTGCCTTTTCAGCTTGTAGGGAGATGCTCTCAGTCAGCTGGTTCTCTGCACTGATTGTGCTCTGATAGCTTGTCTAAATGCTGGCTGCTGCAGCTGTGACATTAGCATGTTGCAGCGCAGTTGATTGATGTTGCATAAAAAGCAAAGCTGCAGTGAGCTCAGCTAGAAGCCTGCTGCCTTCTCTGAATCCTGACGTTCCTGCTCCAGAATACAGATACAGATCTGGTTTATCTCAGTCACATGACAAAATCATGTTTTTTATTGATTTGGTTGAAACACAAAGCTAAATCTCCTTTTTTTTCTTATTTTCTTTGCCTTTTTGCAATGAAGCAGATTAAACCTTGCATTCTCATGTCGGATCAGTTATTTTAGTGTCTTTCTGCTTATGCATATAAATGGTAAATATGTGATAATTCTAAGGTATAAAAATGGCTAACAGGTAAGACAAAAATAGAAACGTTTTCCAAGAATGTTCTAAAAAATCTGTACATATCAGCTAAAGTTCTTTGTGTGCAAAAACAAATACTGCTGATCACCATTTGATCTGCTTCTTCTCCAGAAATAATGGTACTTCTGACATTTTGTGCAGGATTATAGATGATCTGAGGTTCTGCTGGGGAATGAAACATTTTTTTATCAGCTGTATGCAATGCAAGCTGAATGGTTGCTACACTAAAAGTAAAACTGTTTTCTTTCTGAAAGGATTTCAGGAAGATAAGTAAAACAGGACGACTAGGGAAAAAATAAAATCCAAAGCTTCTCAAGAGTCATTTGCAACAATCGGCAGCTTGACTGAAGTCAGTTCGTCTCACAAAAACAAACAAAACAAAAAACAAAACAAGCCGGTTCAATCAGAGACAACAAACAACCCAACTGAGGAGATTATTATTTTTAACACATCCACATCGCTCCTCATGCATTTTGCACTACTTCTTCCCGACCTCAATTTCTCCACTCCACAAGCAGCAGACATGGAGAGCAACGTCACAACAACAAGACATCACTCTGGATTTAATCAGACACCTTCAACAACAGCGCTAAGAGTCCTGAAGGAGCGCGAGCGAAGGCAGCGACTCGCAGCTCTGAAGTGTCGGTGGGTGGAAGCAGATTCATGGTGATGAGGAGGAATAAAGGGCTGCAGAGGAGAAAAGGGAAGCTGTGATTGTGGGGTTTGAAGTGCAAAGGCGTCTGCGTGAAGTAGGTCTGTTTCAAGAGAGATCAAAACAGATCGCTGCTCGGGTTCACAGATCAGACGAAGAGCTAAAGACAGGAGCATCCAGCCAGGTAAGCTGAACGTAGAATAACAGCAGAGCAAAAAACTAAATCACAGAGGACTGCTTGAAAAGCTGAACAGCCTACATTAAGTTCAACAAAAGCTTGTGAAAAAATCTGCAACAGTAGTTGAATTTGACAAAGTCAGAAAATGCTATTTTAAATCCACAGATCCTGCATGTAGCTTGTATTTATTGTTTAATCATTTATTTAGTAGAATACCAGATGACTTACAACAATGTAAGATAAACAGGAAACCCTAAAGCAGCCTGGTTGTTTTTCAGACATATTTTGACATATAAAAATTTTTATTGATTTTAACAACGATGAAAAAGCCAAATGATAGAACGAGACAATTAAAACTGAGGAGAAGATATTTATATACTCTGTAAATTGCAATAAAGTAATCCCTTTTTCCAGTGAGGAATAACCACATTTTGCTTAAAAATCACATCAGTAGTGCATTATTAGAGTAGCATTACAGCTTGAGGGAGGTTTGCCTACAAGGGTTTGCCTGAGGCCTTCGGACAGAAAATGGCCACTAGAGGGAGACAGGCGCCCTCTAGTGGTCACAAACAAAATTCAGACCTTAATACCTTTAAAATGATGGCGCAACACTAAGATTTATTCAGCGCAAACCAGCACAGACAGAGCTTAAAGCATTGAGTCCATTTTGGTTTGATCTGTAGTTTCTCAGCTTTTTCAGACATTTTGTATTTGCTGTGACAACTAACAAGTTAACAGGCGTTTTATAAGTAATGGACTCCAACAATTGACATCTAACAACAAGTTTCTCTAATCTTTCATAATTCATAGCTCTTAGCTTTATTAAATTCGGATCAGAGTTACAGTGAATGTAAATATTGTGCGATATAAAATGTTTTGAAAATACTGCACAAATAAAAGGAATTATATTTTAGATTGCAGCACTAGCGTGAAGATTTTTTCCCTCCAACAAAAAGTTAAAATACAATTACCTGGAAAATAATTTGAATAAACTAAAATTAGCATTTTAGATTGGTTTTTACAGACTCACTGAAAGTGAGATTTATGTTGTCAGTGACCACTGCTGCCCATCGTTACGCTAACCAACCAGCTCTTTAATAGGTCCTCTCTTAATTGAAGCCTTCAGTACAGTGACCAAACAAAACAAAGAAAAGGATAAATTAAAAAGGAAAGTTTTGACACGTCTACATTTGACAGGTTTAGCGGAGATTTTCGACAGCTGAGAACTTGGAGCATTTTTCCCGTCAGCTCCGGAAACATTTTGTCATTTGTGTGGATCTGTGACATATCAATGGTACCTAAACTAGATTTGCTTTATTCCCGCCACAAGTAAATGTATTGTTTTTAGTTTAACCCCATATTCAGTCATTTTATTTATTCACATGATTATTGTACACACAGTAAGTAGTTAAAATATCAAATAGTTCGGATTGGACATTTTGCTACGTGGTTGAAGAATTTTGTTGGAACCAGTAGTATCTCCTAGCAGTCACAGTCAGTAGTATGACGATTAGTATTATTGTTAGTAAAGCCTAAATTCAAATAAAACATTATTACAGTTGCAAAACTATACAAAAATAGGGGGCAAATAATTAACTGCTTTTTAGATTTACTCACAAATTTGCGTATTGATAATACAAGAGCGATAATCTGAAATAATGAAGCCTGATAAGGAAAAAAAGCAAAAACACAATCAATCGCTAAGTTCTTTTTCACACAACTTGAAACAACCAAGAAAAAAAAGCATGCGTAAACTACAACGAGAGCATGAAGCATCTTAGTATAGACCAAACAAAACAGAGCATTTTCCCTGTGCTTCGTCAACACAACTAGTCTCTGATCTAAGATTTAAAAATATGCTTCTTTTCTAATGTCTCATTGACAAGAAAGAAAAAGGCATTCAGAATGCAAAAATGCGTCTTACACAACGAGTCAAGAAAACAAGGTTTTCTGTTCTTTGAATTAGCCAGTTTTGAGGCAACCTACAGAAGAGTGGACATTTATACAGACAAATTGAAGACAGCTGCCAACAGCAGGCGATATGTTTTGGGTTGATGTCTGCAAAGAGGCTTTCATAGAAAAACCCTCAGAGCCACAGGAAAGCGTTAGCTTAATTAATCTTACTTTAATACCAAACACAAGCCAACTTTTCAGGTTCAAAACACTAAACAAACCTCAGCCCCAGGTTTCCCTCTCAACATTTAAGTCTCTAATTCAATTACTCTTCATATAACGAGTGTTTAGGGAATGTGGGTGGCATAATGCAGTATACTCCATGTTGCCAGCAGTATTCACTGATCCATCCATATCACTGAAGTCAGACATTCACTTCCCTCATTTCTATTTCCACTGGTGTATAAAATCCAGCAGCTTCATGGAAGAATGGGTAACTCTCTGGACGATGATAGGATGCCATCCATGCATTAAGTCCAGCCATGAAACATCCTTGTTAAGCAATCAATTCTG
The DNA here is from genome assembly GCA_902982915.1 of Phalloptychus januarius. Taxonomy (NCBI): domain Eukaryota; kingdom Metazoa; phylum Chordata; class Actinopteri; order Cyprinodontiformes; family Poeciliidae; genus Phalloptychus; species Phalloptychus januarius. The sequence continues at coordinate 12,473,220 of CADWAE010000471.1, read as the reverse complement.
ATTGATGGTATGATGAAGTATAAGTGATTGCCAATCAGACATGAAGCGGTAGGCCATGTTAAATCATTATATGCTGAGGTATAGCATGTAGGAAGCCGCATTGCATAGAGAGCAATGAGTGTGCAGATTTACCTCAACAAGAGTAACGCAGAGCATCAGATGCAGTAGCATATAAGCAGTGATGGCATAGTCACTTTGAAAAAGTTACTTTAATCGGATTACTGATTATTCTTTGAAAAAGTAACTTAGTTAGGGTAACTTTTTAGTTACCGTATTTTCCGGACTATAGAGCGCACCTCAATATAATCCGCACACAAAGTCTTTTTAAAAAATGGAAACTTACATATATAAGCCGCTGGTATCTCCGCCGCTATCGGTTTTCCATAAGGTCGCATAAATCTGCTATTAAGGACGCAGCCCTGCGTCTCCAACGACGAACCATGGATTCGTTCAGGCAGAACTTACGTACAGCAGCTATTTGTACCGCCAGGTCGATAACCTTCAACTTAAAAGCGGCATCATATGAACTTCGTGTTGTTTCCATGATGAGGGGGTTTGAGTTTGAAAACATTTCTCCGTCGTGCTGCTGCTAGCATGTGCTAAATGAAAGTTAGTGCTTTCTTCTTTGATTTCCAATTTTGACTTCCAATCATTCACTTCCTGCTAGAGAGCCCCCTGGTGGTGAAAATATTATTACCACCAGGGTGGTCCATTTCTTTTTCTCTCATGTCATTCTCAATTTACAACAGAAAATTAAAAAAGTTCATGTTCACACGTCCTTTTGTTTACATGCAAAACTTGACATAACTAAAAGATTGATCGCTTATTCTAGGAACGAGGCTGGTTTCTTGGTGTTTTTTGACAATTTAAAACTGCGTTTGTATGTCATGAATAAAAACTGAACGGGCCACAATGTGCTTTAAATTTAACTGCAATAACGAGTGCCATGGTTAGATTTTATTGTAAAATCATTGTTGTTTCCCTCTGAGTAATATTACATTTTTTTATTTTGCTTTCACATTTTCAAGACTGAAAGTTAATATTTTTTTAGAACTTGATAAAGGAAATGCTTCTTCTGCCCACTCTTTTAGGTTTGCATTAAGAAAGGAGGAAGGGGGAAAATCTATTATCTGGTTCAAAATCATGTAATTCACTCCAAATTAAATTTTAATCAAAATGTAATAAAATAAGATATTCTTTTGGCATATCTCTCTGACTACATCTCCTTTCCTACCTGTTCAGCTGCTCATTTTCTCCTCCAGTGCTGTTCTCTCCATCCACATGCCACACTATGTATTAATATTTCAGAGGCTTATTCATGCCTCAATAGGTGTGTGTGCACCCTGAAACTGACAAGAGGCCTGAGGGGACATTTCAGTGTGTATATGCGCACATTTGTGCTTATAAGGAATGTTGTATAGTAAATATGTGTACAATCCAAGACATAAGGTTATGTTGACATGGTGCCAAGGCTTTTTAAAGCTCAGAGCTGAGATGGAAAGCCTCATCAGGAAACAGTGCAAAAAAAAATATTCAGTTTTTCTTTTCTCCTCTTCTGCTCAGTATGAGCTAAAAGAACAAGAAGTATAATTAACTGGGTTTCTCATAAAATAATGATGATAATAAAAAAAAGAAATCGAGTCAAGGATGTGGGATGCTGAAACTTTGCAAGACTTCCTCTCATTACAGAGCATTGAGACAGAACTGAGCGGAGAAGAGACGAGCTGCGAGAGGAGATTTCACACTCGACGCCAACCGAACCAGGCAAGTCTGATTACAAGAGCTCTGAGTCTGCTGTAAATAATTGCTTTAACTTTTATCGTCTTATTGGGGGTGAACAGAGATTTCACCTCACACTATTTGCGTGGATTTGATTACTTCACTTGAAAATTAAACTGCCAATTTGTTGCCATGATGAACAACCGGAAGCAGAGCAAAGCTGAGAAAAAGAACATGTTTTTGAACTCTGGTGTTATCTACATTGTTAAAAAGATGCCCTCATTAAATATAGTAATTAGTTGACTACAAATCATTGACTTAGATATAACATAGACATAAATAAATGGTCTAAAGGCTTTTTTGAATTTTGTTGTATGAACATCAAGTGAAGTACAATGATTAATGAATTCATAATCAACAGATTCAGAAATTACAATATCAGATTTGTGATCACATTGCCAACATTTCGAGTCTTTTTGCTGGGTTTTCAGCAAAAAACATTTGGGAATAAATCTCAAATAGTCATAAAAGACAGAAAGTGCAAATTTCAGATCCTGAAGAAAATGACTGACACCATTGCTCCTGACACAAACCGCATGAAAGTGTCTCAGACTTGACTTCACTGTGTCTTGTGAAAAAGTCACAACTTTTTGTAACCGAAGAGAAGTCGCCCCAAATCAGCAAACATATAAAACAAATTGAATAAGACCAGACAGAAATAAAAGCTCAACCTCAGTGGATGCATGTTCCACTCAATTCTTAATTTAATGACCAAAGAGACATTTAAATCCTGTTTCTGACTGTTTGTTGCTAAAATGTTGTAATTTGGTTGATTTTTTTCCACAATAAAAAAAATGCAAATGAGAGAAACAAAAAGCACTTTCAAGTCTCAAAGCAGTGACCTCCAAACCCCTAGATGCCACCACAAAAACATCCTGCAAGGTGCTGCTCTAATTAATTTCATCAAGGGTATTTCTCAAATGATGCAGATCAGAATGACTGAAGTTAAAATGGCAAAAAGCTTTTGCAGGAAAGGGAAAATGGATTAAATGCTTGTGTTGCTGTAAGAAATGTTCCTTTTGGTTGGTGAACTACATCCAAACCAATTTTCATGGATTCCATTTTTGTCTTGCCTTCAAGGTCTACAGCTTTAGTTCTGAATGAATAGTTGACAAAAAATAACAAATAAAAAATAAAACCTGCTCTACTGGAAAAAGGACTGTGTAAACATCAAACTCAGTCATATAATTGTATTCAAAATCCCTCCTGTCGAAAACTCTCTTTCTGTCAGATTGACCATCTTTAGTTACAAATTGAAATCTTTCAGGTCATTAAATTTCTGGACTAAGTTTTTTTCTATAGACTTTCACCGTCCATCGTCTATTTTCAGATCTAATTTGTAGTAATGCATTTAAACTGTGTATTTGCTCACAAGCACATGTGTGTGTCCTCAACCATGCACTTATTAGCTTCAAATAATTATAAGAGGGGATAAATGTTGAGACTGAAAAAGCTTTAATTATGGGGTCCAGCTTTGGCGCTCTCTTCCTCTCTCTTTGTGTTTCTCTTTGGGGAAACATTTTTAATTAATATTCTCTCTTCCTGTCTTTCTCCCTCCATCTCTCTCTGTCTCACTTGTGTGCCACAATTCAGACTTATGTTGCTGACCTGCTGCTGCTCTGCAGGTAAACACATCCACGGGGAAATCAGGGAAATCATCAGAATATGCGCACCCCTCGAGTTACATTTTCAACTCACAGGCATCAAACTCTGAACCATAAATTGTTCCTAACAGGAGCGAACTCATCAGTCAGAAATTGCCAGTGATGATCTGGGTTGAGCTTGGACGTAATGTACTCATTTCCCAGGTAAATTTCACCAACCCAATTGCCAGATCGAAACGCAGAGACACAACGATTGATCAGAGATCATTTTAAAAATTCAACCTGCCCAAAGCTTGGTTGTGGAAAGGTTCAGACAGAGTTCTCGAACTCCAGTTCCGTAAAGCTACCGTTTTCCAAAACAGCTGAGTCATATTAAAGGCTTGTTACCAGTTGAATGACTGCTGATGACGAGGGAATTCAATAATTTGATCCGACTGTGTTTGAGCAGGAATGCATATAAATATTGCAGGACATTAGTTTTTGAGGAGTTGGAGACCTTCAGGTTATTTTCTGCACACTGATTCTCTCTCTCTCTCTCTTTCTTTTTCTCCTCACAGCTGCATCCTTTTTCCAACCAGCTACCTGTCCTCTCCAGTAATCAATCTCCTCATTTTCTTTCACTTGTCATATCATGTATTACTCTGAGGTGATGTACGTCTCATTTATTTTCCTCATTATAACTTCTCAACTCATCACAAGTGGCTATTTGAGCTTGGTTCCTTTAACTAAAACCTTCCAAACTACTGTGGAGCAATGACACAACCTGCAAATGTGGTCTAATGTCTGCGCTGGTTCTTGAAGGATCAGTAATTTCCCCGTTTGTGCTGCAACGTCGGACCCGACTGGTCACTGCTGCTCCCTGACGAACTGAACTGAGACTCAGCTGGCCACTGTGAAAAGAAACCTGACCATATTAGACATTAAATATTAAGGTGATCAAGGCAAATGGCTAAGTTTATAAAGGAGAACAATTCACCCGGTTGTAAAGTTGAGTGAAAGCTTTTGAAAGCCTTTTATGCTCTAACAGCCCTTCCTAAATGAATTATCAATAAGTGATCAACATGTTTTTTGTGAGGATCCCTGCTGACCAATCACACTGAGGCTGTTAAGCCTGATGTTTTTGTGTTGTTTTGTTTTCTTGCCATGGATGAGCTGCCTCTGAGCTACCAGACTCCTCCACGTCACACCCATATGACCTCACCATACAAGTTCAGGAAATACTCGAAAAATGGGGAACTTACAATCTAATACTCATAACAAGTTGTGCACTGTGTTCTTGGCTCAACTTAAGGGACTTTTCCAAAACCCTTGCAAAGACCATCCACATCCTAGATGATTTTTAATGCTATGGTTTTGCCTTAGTCCAGTTTAAAGGTGGTTTTGTCATTTATATAATGAAATTATAGCAGGAAGGAAACAAGAGAAAGAATATCTGCAATCCATGCAGTGTGTAACTTTTCAGGTTTAAATTTAATGAAGGTTATTCTAATTTTATAAGCGTATAGTGTTCACTTAACTAATGTGGGTGTGTAAATCATTTTTACAGTATCATTCAAACAGACTATGTTCAATTAATTTCTATGTGATGAGAACTGAAAAAAAAGAAGAAATGAATTGTAAATCACACATAGAAATGACACTGATGTGCCACAGCAAACACGGCAAAGCATCAAAGAACAAAGCAAACAAAGGAACAACGCTAATGCGTTTCATATGAGAGAACAATCAAGTCATCTGGTGAGTACAAAGACAAACACAGTGTGAACATCAGGTGCCTCAAATGAACTGCATCTAATGAGATGCGTCCCAGCTGGCGGTGAATTGAGCTGGGGGATCTGTGCGGGATCGAGGGCTTCACCTTGGAAAGTTGCCAAGATGTCTGAAGGATGAGGAATAAAGAGCAGATACATGAAAGCCTGCAGATGGCCGACAAACCGGCGGCGGATAAGCGGAGTAATATAAAACCGGAGCTGATCGATACAGTAGAGATAACATGCAATCAGAACACTGAAGCTGAGAAGTTCTTGCACTAACAACGACTAAGAAGGTTGCATGTAAAAGGACTTTCAATGCTCTCTGAAAAAAATAAAAAAGAAACAGTACAATTACATCATGTTTTGCTTTCAATTAATGGTATTAATTTAAAATTTGTGTCAGCTAAGACTGCATTTATTTTGGTAGACTGAAGCAAAAATATGGTCAGAAATATTTCAAATAGGCTGCCCAGTGGCGCAGCTGGTAGAGTTGTTGCCTTGCAGCAAGAAGGTTCTGTGTTCGATTCCCAGCTTGGGGTCTTTCTGCATGGAGTTTGCATGTTCTCCCTGTGCATGCGTGGGTTCTCTCCAGGTACTCCTGCTTCCTCCCACAGTCCAAAAACATGACTTTCAGGTTAATTGGCCTCTCTAAATTGTCCCTAGGTGTGAGTGTGCATGTTTGTTTGTCCTGTCTGTCTTTGTGTTGCCCTGCGACAGACTGGTGACCTGTCCAGGGTGACCCCACCTCTCGCCTGAAGCGATAGCTGGAGATAGGCACCAGCAACCCTCCCGACCCCAGTAAGGGTCAAGGGTGTAGGAAAATGGATGGATATTTAAAATAAACTTTAATACTTAGATTGGCTGGAAGTTTGATGATTTTGGTTTTTAAGTTAAAGGTTTTGAACGTGAGCCGATTTACACAAAACCCTTGTAGTAAACACCAAGTAACTGCATAAAAATGCTCAAATTTTTATTGTCTTCTTACTTTGGACCTATTTTCCTGACAAAAGATGTATGCAAGGGCATAAAACGTGAAATCCTAAAGTTTTCCTGTCAAAGAGACAGATTTGCACAGGAGAAAAAATGAAAGCCATGTCTGGAATAAAGTTGTGGATCTGATTGAAGATTAAAGACAAATTTAGAGGTTTAATATGTAAGTCCTCATGAGACCTGTTTTGATTTTAGGTTATAGTTGCATCTGTTGTGTTATTTATGTTGAGAGTAGCCATATTTAATAGCTCTCACTTGAACGATCAAAAGAATCAGTGAAGCTCACATTTGGAGCATTGTCCTAACCTCCTGCATTTGATTCTGGAAGTGCAGCAATAGCTGCTCCTCAGCTCTCTACTGTAGGCCTGTGAATAACAACATGTATTCCCTTATTTTGCCTTATTTTACAGTTACCTTCCTTTTCTGCTTGTACATGCAGAGACACAATTTACTTAGATATTGTTGTAAACTTTCCACACATTTAGTTAAAAAGAGGGCTGGGTTTAATTCTGAGTGGAAAAGTCGATGTGTTTACTTACTCAGCAAGAATAGGGAAGCTTTCTCTTCACCAGCAACATTAAGCCTTTTTATCAATAATTTCTTTTTCTTTTTGCATAATGTTTGAGAGAGTTTTTTTTTTTCTCTTCTTGAAAATAAGAACTTCAATAAGATTTGGCTGTAATCCTTGTAGCCATTTCACTTTAACTGATAACTTTACCTGCATATCACTGTGCAAACCACTAAGTTCATTTAATACTGATAAGTTGTTGTTAATTTGCTTAAAGTTGTCCTTATTCCTAAATACCATCAGAGTTGGAAACATTTGGAAGAAACTACCCGCACTTCCAACCAACCCGGCACAATCTTTTTATTTCAAGTGAAGCACTGATGTGTATTTACAGTTTTAGAGAGATGTAAACGTCATAGCCAGAAATATAGCTAAATTAGCAAGAACTATTTTGTTAAGCAGTGCTCTTTCTTCCTCAGCAGCTTGCTCTGAGACAACCACGAGCCAGCTGGCACCCAGCCGACTTGTCAACGAGACCTGGAGTGACCTTACATGCACGGAGGTGGTGAAACAAGAACGTGAAGGCAGCTTGCGAGCTGCCGCCGCAGTCAGCAGGCAACAGGGAAACAGGATGAGACTGTCAGCATGCAAGCTGTGATGGAGTGTGGCTTCATAAAATCCGGAGCATGTAAGGCTTGCTCATACAGGTATTCACCACCCACATCTGGTCACATAATGCCAACCCAGCCCCAGCGGGGACTGGAACTGATCCAGCTTCACGTTCTGTCAGAGTCACAGCATGTGACTGATTAATGAACCCGCACCCTGTCAAAACGCAGCACTTGCACTTGATAAATGGCATTCATGCCGCACCTAGCCTTAGCTTCTGCAGAGATCCAGCGCACTGAAAAGCTTTTAACTCTGCGCCGCTGCTTTTATCCAACTGCCATGAGTTTGGTTATTATAAAAAGTAACATCGACAGCTGGTAAATGGAAACAGAAAACAACAAATATGTCCAGTTTAGAAATCCCATTGTTGTGCATGGAGCCTGCAGTGCATTAGCAGGCATAACATAAACCCATTGTGCCTGATGGAGTGGCATTTATGCATTAAAACTGCTAAGCACATAGTAAAATATACACATGTTCAATATAGAGATGAGCTAAATGATGCTATAACTCTTTACGTAGCATACAGCTCTCTGCACCTTGTTTGCATGTCTGATAAAAATGTATTATAAGCAAAAAGTATTATAATAAATAAGATTTTTTTCAGCGGGAGCGTAATCTTTGAAGACTGAAGGAAGGGCTGCACAGTGGCGCAGTTGGAAGAGCTGTTGCCTTGCAGCAAGAAGTTTCTGGGTTCGATTCCCAGCCCGGGTCTTTCTGCATGGAGTTTGCATGTTCTCCCAGGTACTCCGGCTTCCTCCCACAGTCCAAAAACATGACTGTCAGGTTAATTGGCCTCTCTAAATTGTCCCTAGGTGTGAGTGTGTGTGTGCATGTTTGTGTGTCCTGTCTGTCTCTGTGTTGCCCTGCGACAGACTGGCGACCTGTCCAGGGTGACCCTGCCTCTCACCTGGAACGTTAGCTGGAGATAGGCACGAGCACCTCCTGACCCCACTAAGGGACAAGGGAGTGTAAAAAATGGATGGATGGATGGAAGACTGAAGGAACTCATTATTTGTAATTTAGTTTATTAGTTTAATAGTCTGCACAGCAATGCTCTAAGCATTTTGATTTTATTTGAGAGCACTTCCTCATGTGCAGTTAAGACAAGTTTGTGGTGCTTCATGGGCATTGGTAAGTGTTTTTCAGTAAAAAAAGATTGGAACGTTGAAACAGAACATTGAACATCGGCCCATTTCTGTTAGCCACTTCTCAAATGAATGCGCCATGAAAAAGTTGCAAATCCTTGACATTTTAGTATTAAGTCCCTTATTAATGTGCTAAATGAGGCAGAGAAAAATCCAAATGTGCAATGCACTAATTTACTGGCAAACGTGAAACCCAAAGATCTTGTGAAAATAATGACGTTTATTTTTGCTTTCACACTGTAGAGATTCATGCATTAGAAAGGAAGATTCACTCAATACAATGACAGATGTGCTCTGTGTGTGAATGGATGTGGGTGTAAAAAGTGTATTTTTACATGTCAGCCAAATGCTTCAAAAGAGTGAAGGCTCTCAAGCACTAAAATGTTGCCCAACCGCCGCAGCAAACATGCATTCAAATTGTACATTGAATGAATCTAATAACATGATCATAAAAGCCATTTTAAACCATGAAGGTAAGAAGGAAAGAAAGAGAACGTGGCTTTGAAATGTACCATTGGACAAGAGTCCTTTGCAACAATGGGGACATTACAGTCAGCTAGCAGGTCATTCCAGCCTCTTCACTTCTCTCTTATGCACTCTTTCACAAATATCAGATATTTAATCAACAGATTAACAAAGTCTTGGAAACTAAAGCACAGTCAAAATAGCAACTGTGTCGTTCATCAGAGACCTGCTGAACGACGGGAACATCCGCCGTCTGTCGGACGATAAGGACACTTGATCGAAGATGAAGGAGGAGCAGCTGATTCCTCTACCGCCTGCACTTTCCTGATTGGCCGTAGCTGCGCGGCATCAGAATGGAAACGATTTTTAGACAAAACAGATTTCTGCAGCAGCAGAACCAGAAAATTAGGCTCGCTGAGACATTCATATTCAAATTTAGCTCAGTTTTCCTCCAAAAAAGGAGGAAATGTTCACAGCTGAATCTGTACAGGGAGTTAAAGGACCAACTTTGACTTGAAATGACTCCAAGAAAAGGTAATGAGAGACTCAAAGCTGTGTCAAAGCGTCTTTAAAAGGAGCACACTCTAAAAGTAGACATGTTGTTACCGTTCTGGCTTAATCTCAACTTCTGTCTCTGCTGCAAGTCAAACCGATTCTGAAATTAATTAGAAGCATCAGGGAAAAATGATGAAAAGAATGGCTGAGGAAGGCCAGTTCTGTACTAAAATGTCCTCTTGACCCAATACAACTAATGATATGATTTGACAGCAAGGTGATTTGAAACACATTGCTGTTTTTGCACCAGAGCTTTTCCATTTCAGGACAATAATAGGTTTTCTATGATATTCTACTCGAGAAATGAGCCAAGATTAAGACAAAAAATTGTTTGCCTTATATAATGTAAAATTCTTCCAAATCTTCAGGGAACCTTTGTGCTCTCACATAGAACAAAAATAAACTTCTTTTGGAATAAGTAATGTTACGGCCCCCAGTTTGTCTCTGCTGCCTTTCTTCCTCACTGCGTTTGGAGAAAGACCTTCTGCCTGAGCTGGTGGTTGGCTTGATTGCTGCCTGCTGCTTAAAAGCTTCCACACATGCAGCACAGCCTCCCTCCCTGGCCTCCCAAGATCCCCATTTGGATTGACTTGTGTCTTATAGTTTGTTAGCTTTGTTTTGGCTTTTACTTATTTGGTTTTCCATGAGTTTTTGGTTAACCCAAATTTGTTTTTTCATATTAGACATTCTTTTTCAGGTTTTATTTCTGTGGTATAATTTATGTTATGCCATCAAACAAACCTGGATGTAAAGGTAAGTAAAATAGCGAATACCGATGAGAAAATCTACAGTTAAATAAAAAAACAAAAAATCTTAATACACAGGAACAATCAAGTTGACTTATTTAATCCTAAGGGACTGAAAACAGAGTTGTTAAATATGAAATCATATGTTTACATACATGGTATGGGCCTCTAATGCAACCAATTACAAAACACAATTTTTTGTTTAAAATTGGGCTTCTGTCTCTTTAAGAAGCTGCTGCTCTTCTCACCATGTCACATCTCTATTAAGCCTTTAACAACATTTTTACCAGCAAGTTACTTCTTGGAAAGAGGGATCTTAACATTTGGAAACTTTTCTATATCCTGATGAAACTACAATGACCACTTGGTGGAAAAAGAAATGAAGAATAACTAAAAGAAAAAAAAAAATTAATTTGTACTTCCGGAAAGTTTACTTAAGGCAGAGTTGGAAGAGAAAATGGGGAAACCACTGACCTTAGCAAACAGCGCCCCCTTGGCTGCCAGTGCATCCTCTCCTCTTCCGTTGGGGTAGCACTCATACCGAGCATCCAGGATAGGGTAGCGACTGGCTAGCAACAGGCCACTGTTCAAAAACTTAAACCTGGAGCAGCAGCCTTTCCATCCGTAGCGACCAATGTCACTCAACACATAGGGGAAGTAGCGATGAAGCTGACGTCGAAGTCTCGTTGTTGCTCCATGGTCAAAAACTTCCTGTAGAGCTAGAAAATCCAAGTTGGCAGGGAAAAAGGCAGAGATCTCATGGTCAAACGTTTCATCTCCATGGCGGCGTTTCCTTCCAGGTCTCTTGAAGATGGACGTGCGTGGTACATGAGAGAGGGTGTTATTGGAGGATATCCCTACTGCTGTGTCGCCTCCATGGTAACGAGTGAGGGATTCGCGAGAGGCAGTGATGCTGCTTGTGTCTACTCCCGCCAGATCTCGATGGTTTCCAGTCTCAGCCTCCTCCTCCTGGGGGTCCGGTTCTGGGGCACTGATGCTGATCTGAACCCCTGAGGTGTGAAGCGGACACTCTGTGGAGGGCTTTTTCTGTGCTACCTCCCCGTGCATGGGGCAGTCATGATGGCCAGAGTCATTCTGACCTTCTGTTGAATGCATTGGGCAGTCAGTGGCATCGCTCGAGGGGTGCATGGGACAGTCTGAGCTGTTGGTAGTTCCAGCCAGATGGAGGGGGCAATCTGCTGTGTTGTCTGATCCATCATGGTGAACGGGGCAATTGGTAAAACTCTGGTCTTCAGAAGGTGAGTGAACAGGGCAGTCGGTGGTATCCGAGGGGTGAAGAGGGCACTCTGTGACAGGCTCTATTTCAGTTTCAGCTGGGCCATTGGTGGTGTGAACTTGTTCGGGACGCTGGTCCAGAGAGGAAGTGCGGCGGAAACCTGTGGCAAGACTGCTGAAGGATGCCGCACTGAATAACAAAATGAAAAGAGAGACAATTTAAAGGCATGGTCCCTAGACCCAGCTCAGAAAAGAAATTTAAAGTGAAACTAACCCCCAAGTCAACTTTCTTTCCTGATAAACTGCCTAAAGGTAATTTATGGTTCTATCTTTATGTTTCTGTACAAATTTTGACATTTTTGTGGACTTGGTTTAGTTTGGCATTATTTTGCCTAAAACCGTCTCGCTACTGACCTCCTTTGGAATTTTCATACTGGCTGCAGCTATACGGCTTGGTGCGACTTTGCTACAGCCCTGCATTCGGGAATAAAAGCACTGCTCGAGAGGCTAATGGCTGCTCTCGCTGCATCCTTTACAAAAAAATCCCATGAAATTCACATGTGATCACATGTGATTCCCATTTTCCACATGTGGCTCACATAATCCATGAAAAAATCACATGAAAATCACATGTTTTCACGTGTGATTCCCATTTCCCACCTGTGGGTCACATATTCACACATGTAAAAAGTGGTGTGAACCACATGTGATCACATGTGAAAGTCACGTGATCTCATGGGACTTTTTTGTAAGGGATGCTCAAGACATTTAGGCTGCAGCCGAGCTGCAGAGTGTTGTCACCATAAAAGTCTTCAACAACACAAAAAAAAGAGTTGCTAGATTTACCAGTAGTAGTTGTTTTGAACATAAAGTCACTTCAAAATAACAAAAAAATAAAATCCATCCATCCATCCATCCATCCATCCATCCATCCATCCATCCATACATCCATCCAAAAAATATTTTGAAGACTTTGCTGATTTGAGGAAAGTATGAATTTTTACCCTTTAAATGGACAAGAACTCTTTCAATGTATAACAATAATCTCTGCAATACACAAAACCTTTGCAGAAGTAGAGTCCACTCACCTGATGGATGTGTTGGTGGGCGAGTCGATGTATATTTTAATCTGGGGTCGACTCGCACCATTGCGGATTCTCTTGCCCAGCTCACGTGCTCTTCTCTGGGTGTCTGATAAGTTATTGAACCGGGCCAGGGAGTCCGGAAGGAGACAAACATTGGCACTGCAGAAACAGAAGCTTCTGCCTTGTGGCTTCCATTCTCCTGTCCCTGCGCCACCGGCTTGGCCTTGCTCTGCCTGGTTCTTGTCTGGTCTGGATACAATGAAAATGCCCCCCAAAAATTCAAAAGTATGAAAAACATTTTGGAAATCAGCTGCTTTCTTTTTGCTGAGGGAGAAAAATATTAAGAATATTTGAAATTTGAAAGAATTTGACTTGAAGTAACTCTAGAAAACCTTTAATGTTGACATTTGCCACATTTTGATGGCAAATGTTAACATCTTGCCAGCAAAACTTTTGTCAATATTTGGTGTTTTCCAAGGGACTATTTAAAGATAACAAAATAAATTGTGCCTTTGTGTTGCCGCAATTTGCTACTCAAATGCCATGGTTATCCAATAAGAGTGCTTATAACATGTTAAGTTGATATAAGCATGATATAACAAACAAACAACAAAAAAAGATTTTTCCACAAAGCAATCATATTTACTCAGAGACAACATTCATCCTTAGTAGTACAAAAAAAGTAGCTGGATTGACTCTCACCTTCGATATGTGTACAGGTAAGGCTGGCGAACAGCCTGCAGGGGAGCCCAAATGATGAAGCCCAGCAGAGCAAAGGGCAGGGATGCGAGGAGGAGCAGCAGATAAAGGGGTGCAGCAATCAGGACACACAGGGTGAGGAAGGAGCAGGGGTCTTGGGATCGCTGGCGCTTCTCCAGGGAAGTGGCCACGCAGGAGGCAAGAAGCCGGTCCAGGAGCCAGTAGCAGGGGAACACCAGGCTCCACGACAGCCCGTCCAGAAAGTGCAAACAGGCACTGGAGTAAGGGGTGGTGTGGAGGACCATCTCTTCCCTTCTTTCTCTGTTTGTTCACTCTTTGTTTCCTCTCTTTCACTTTCTCCTCACCTCACGCTCTCTGCCCACCCCCATACACTCAACAATCGAGCAACAAATCTGTCCCAGCAATTACATGAACAGAAACGAGTAAAATAAAAAAAGCAATCACAATCCAGCTTACACCCTCCCCCCTCTTTGGAGAAAGGGACACTACATGGTTTGAATGATTTTCGTCTGCAAGTGGAGGCTTTTCTCAGACTCACTACCCCTCCCTCAGTTATTACACCCTCCACAGGAGGGCTCAAGAAGCACAGGCTGAAGGTAGCTTGTTGCCATGATGAAAACCGTTCGCTTGATGTCAGGTCTATGATTGCGAGGACTCCAACAACCTCCGAAGGGGGCATCCATTAAACATCACGATTTCCTGTGGCCCTGGAGAAAGTGAGGAAATCAATAAGGAGGGGAGGGAGAAAGGAGGAAGAACAATAAGGATGTCAGTAATTGACTTGCTCTCATGTTTGTATCCTAGGAGAAGTACACATACATTCAAGAATACCTGAACTCAATGTTCAGCGTTCAGATCCTTCTAAAGATTCTTGCATTGGATGAAGCCGGAGTGATAGATTTCACATTTAAGCCCCACCAGGGTGAGCTGGCAATTAAACAAAGTTCACTTGGTTGACCATTCAAGACAAAGTTGAAACTCAGATAATGTATTGTGATTTTGCATTTTTCTTGTAATGCGAATGAGAAGAACCGTTTTAGTTTTGAAAGCAGACCTCTGTTACATGTTACATCTGCAAAAGAAAAAATGGGGCCTGGTGGGAGGGATGATTTCCTAATGTCAGCACATAAAAGTTGCAGGCTAATAAAATCATTTAGGGTGATTCAAAAGCATGTATAAAAAAACAAAAGTTCTTGCTAAGCAATTCTACAATCGACAAATAATTGCTGTCTGTATGTGGATGTCTTTACAACTTTCAGCATAACTATATTTTCAGGTTGAAGGCCTTTCTGCCTTTTCAACAAGGAAATCCACCAACGTTCCTGTAAAATAAACTTCAAATGAAGCAGTTCTTAAGATTCTTCTTTACTATTCAGGTTTAACTAGTATTTAGTTATCCCAGACTTCCCATTTCACTGAGCTACAACTGTGACGTGACGCAGAGATGAATTTCTCTACTTTTCAAAATAAGAAGGAGCAGATGTCAAAGCTGCACCACATCTCACATCACAATCACCAGCGCATCGCCAATGTGTATAATATTGCAAACTCAAAGGAAAGTATTTTGGTAGGTTATTGTATTGCAAGTGCCAAATTTACAACTGTTTGGATATAATATAATTTCTTGCATACTCCACACGTTATGTATGATATAGTTACATGTAAACAAGTATTACAAAAACAAGACGGATGTGAAAAAAGTCAAAGAAGGCTCCGCTTTTGTAGTTTCTTAACACTGAAGGTAACGTTGGACATACACATAGTCAGTCTATGTGACTGACTTTGTGGAAAAATGTCTTCTATGAAATTCATTTATAAAAATTAGCATTTTAATCATATGAAGGAGAACTTCAAATGCACGTCACAGTTTCAATTTTGAATATCTGTGTCTGTGTAAGCAGGGTCTTAAAGCACTAAAAAGTTGCATTGCTCCAGTTCTGTGACCCCATGGAAATATGCGTTCTGAATACTGCATATGTATTGGAAGCAAGGGTGTGGATTTTACAGTGATAAACTTACAATGTAAGCATATTTATTTCACCATCCCTCTTTTTTCATATTACAGGATTATTATTGCCTAGAAAGTAGATGATGCTGTCATCTTCTCTTTTAGTTTTCGGCTTTTATGTTGAGGTAATCAAAACCTCTGCATAATCATGTGTGAGACTAAGTAGTAATATTGTTAGATAATTGCTGCAAAATTTGAGTTGCTGTTAGGTTAGTTGTGCAGCAGATGCACAAATGTGCAAACAGTAATACCCTTACACTGAAGTATTTAGATATTTCCAGTAAATCTGTGGCAACTTGTGGCATGTTGCCTCAGTATTTTCTGGTTGCAGCTTGCAAGGCAGTATTTTCCCACCATATGCTGTCTTCCACTGCCATTCCAGCAAAAGCTGATATCAACAGTGTGACAAGGGTGTCACCAAGCAAAGTGGCCATGTGTACCAAATAAAAAGGACTGATAATTCTTTGGCTAACAGTCACCTGTTATTATTATTGATTCTTCTGCTTTTAACAGAAGAATGGGAACAAATTTGCCTAATGTAAATCAGTCGAAAGCAAATTAATTTGAGTAATTCTTGTCAGCAGATGTTAGTTCATGAACTAATACTGCACTGAATTTTGGCCAAGCTAACATAATCCACAAAGATCAAAGGAGCAGCAGCACCTCCTCTGCAAACACCGTCTCATCTACAGACAGACTATTTTAGTTCAGCAATTTATTCAATCTTTGTTGTTTCAAGCAAGCTGTCATGAGCTCACTAAGTGAATCAATTTTCCTCCAAACTGCACAAACCATCATTTGTGGTATGCTTATTTTATACTAAATGTCCATCGCATATCAAGGCCAAAAGCTCAAAAGTAAATCTGGAAGGATGTCAATAAAATTTTATTATTTTTTTAAATTTCCGTACCTGCTTAGAAAAGGAATTATGCATTTTTCTATTCAAAAAACAAGAGAAAGGAAAGGGAAATCACAATAAGGCTTGGCTTTAGAATAAAGTTATTCTGTGTTCCCCATATGTCCTTGCAGTCTGTTGTTTTCTTCCAAAATGAGGCTTGTTTATTCGATAAAGGGACTTTCTATGAATAGCACATCTCTCTCACATGAACAATGAGTACTGACTACTGCATCCCGGTCACCTTCTTCTCCACAATCCAATCCTTTTGTACACAATAATGGTTCTTCCTAGGATGGATAATCTGTCTGCAATGTTCCATGATTGACTTGCATCCTGCTACTTTTGGTTGAGTAGAAGACACAGTAATGTCTGCTGACTCATCACCACATCTGGCTGACATATTGTGGTGTTCTTTTAGGTGGCTGTTTTACTTGTTTTGGTTGTCTGACTTGCCTGATGATCATCTAACTGTACTTGGATATGCAGCCTGTAGTGTACTTTTGTACTTTTGGCTTGATATTTTCAATGTTAGTAGAAAGTTTAACTTCTTGTATATGTCAAATGTACAAATGTGTACCATCTGAAAAACAATTAAATTCATGGTCCCCATTTCATCTCCATATGATCCACATTATATAAAACACATCTGATAAATATTACTGCTGTGTTTAAAGTTTTAGATTGAGTAATTTCACATTACTTATGTTTTAA
Source organism: Phalloptychus januarius (assembly GCA_902982915.1). NCBI lineage: Eukaryota > Metazoa > Chordata > Actinopteri > Cyprinodontiformes > Poeciliidae > Phalloptychus > Phalloptychus januarius. Next base: position 12,456,344 of record CADWAE010000471.1, on the reverse strand, counting down.
CATTTTGCTTTTAGTTTGATTCAAGGTAAACTGTGATTTTAATGTCTTATCCAGTTTTCACAACTGTTTTTCTTTTCTCTGCACGTATTTGAGGAGCTCTACAGTAGACTTAATAGTATCTTCAGATAATCATTTCTGCCCAATTATCTGCAGCCAGATTACATTTGATTCCATTCTTATGCATTATTTTATTACTCAATATTTAATTTAACCAAGTGGAGTTTAGTTTAGTTTATTCAGCACTGAAACATGCCACAGACACAGGAAAATTTCATAAAAAATAATGGATTTGTGAAAGGAAGGCATTTAAAACTTGCCGGTGTCCCACAAATAAAGTGAATGTAACTTTATAAATATGACTCTAAGGTTATAAAGTATTTTTCATAAACTAGACACCTTTTACATTATACATATAAATAAATCTTTAATCTAATCTCATCTGAAGAACAATTCATCATAATGATACATTTAATAATTTTATAATAGAGGTGTAGCATTTTCAGAGTATACACAGCCATATAAATACATGTATTTTGAAAATGAGGAGAATTTCAAGAGTGCCAAGATTGTAATTTGAGTTTCTAGAATAAGCTGAAATGGCTCCATAGCAGGGCTCACTAATGTTGGGTTGCTGTATTACCAACATCACTGGATGGCATTTCAGGGTATAAAACTCAAAGTGAGTTCAAGGTTAAAGCAGGTCAACTACTGGGAAAGATTGCCTTTTCTGCACTGTGGGGTTTTGTTTGTTGCTTCCTTCTGTACTCAAGGCAGAATTAAACACTGTGACCCACAGCATTTAAAGGCTTCAACACGGCTGTCTTTTCTTTAATCATCTGATGGATTTTCTCTTTGGTAACAGCAGACAGCATCAACAGCCAATCCCTGAAAAATACCCGTCAATCAGAACCGATATATCAGCAAGTGCAGACTGTCAGTCTTGGCCTTATCAGGCTAAATGCAGCTGCGCATATTTTATACTCAAAACTGAGCACTAATATGAAGAATCAGAAATAAGTCACGATGAAAAACTCATATGGCAAAAAATCCTTTGCAACCTTTACAGAAAGTAAACCTAAAGGTTCACTGCTTGACAGATGTGTGAGATGAGGAAATCATATTCTCCCTTTGATTTGTGGAAAAATAGCACATAAGTATAATAAGGGAATCAAAATAATTTGTACAAGGAGAGAAAATAAGCTCAAACTACTAAGTAGCATTTAAACAAAATGTTGTTTAAAATGAAGAACCTCCATACTGAAGTGTAAAATAATCTGTAGAAACATAAGCACAACAAATACATCTGCAAAACAACCACAGTTGCTCTATTATTTCCTTTCCCAAGATACAGTGACACACCGAGTGTCACAAAAGGGATGGTGGTTACCAAGAATGTCAATGCAGGTAAAAAGGAGGCAGAGGTTCAACAAAACTGTCAGGATCTTGGGTTGCTTGAGTTGGTTTTTGGTCTGTTTTACTTACTTTAGCTCAACCCTTTCTAAGTGACTCATCCTCACAGTATTAAACTCTGCTCCCTTGTTCACACTGCTTCCTGCTTCCTCCTGTTAAATTCCGTCATATCCTGGTTTCTTCTCTGCTTACTTTTTGTTCCTGGTTCCTGTTTTTCTTCTGCTCTGGCTCCCTGCATTCCCATGATTTTTGTCAGTTTTCAGTTTTGTCCTTAATAGACATTTAACATAATCCATGCTACCAGCTTCTATCTGCTATGAACTGCTCATTGTGAACTATTGCTCTGTAGTTTGTTTAGGGTTATTTTTTGTATTTTATTTAATGTATAGGGGCAGAAGTTGCTGGACTGATGTTAACCACTAACTTGATTTTCTCTTTGGTTAGAATAAATAGTGAACCTAAGTGTGTCTGTTGTGATGTCAACCTACCGAACCTGATGCAAACATAGAAAGGTTACATGTTCATTAAAAGTCACTTCATAAAAGTGATTTCGCTTAACAGAACTGAATATTGTCTGAGCTAAAGGCCCATTATGATAGCCTTTCTGTTAAAAATAGTTGATATTTTGTTTATTTTTTTATTTTTGGTAGGGTAAGAAAACTATTTGGGGGTGATGTCCAAAGTGAATATGATAAGTGGTGCTTTAAGCAGAACAGAGTGTGGGAGTTTTACCAAATTAAAAAAAAAAACCCAATGAAAACAAACAAAAAAATCACACCTAATAAATACATTTTTCTAATTTACGTGAATAAAAAACTAACAGATTGCTATGGCACATTTTAGGAATCTGCCTTGTTATGAGATGATAAATTAAGTTCAAATTTTCAAACCTAATATTTTATTTCATGCCCCGACTTTTGATCTTCTATCAAATGGTTTTTTTAAGTAAAGGCAGCAGCAGGCAGGAATCGACATATCTGATGTCAGTGATAAACGACAGTCCCGTGACCTCGAGAATTGTTGGGAAATTCATCCATAAGTCTGCCTCAGACAATTTCCCTTCCAGCCAGAATCAATACTGTCTGCCTGGATAAACGACAGGAAAACTGCACGTGAACTCTAACAGTCTGCTTTGCTTCCATGTTGGTCATGTTTGTTTATTTGTTTATTTAAGGATTCCTATTAGCCTCTGCTGTAGTAGAGACTCTTGGGATCCACATCAAACATTACAATACGAAATTCTTCACAAACATTACAAAAAATACAGCATGGATAAGAAACAAAATTTGCAAGGTTTGAATTGTTGGACAGATGTGTGCAGTGTGATTTCTTGCTCCACTTATGGCTCTTCACTCTAGAGTGCAAGTTATGATTATATAAGGCTATATAAGGCATGTTACTGGAGTGTGGTGTGTCTCAAGACCACAGATCCATCAGCTATTCAATGTTCATCCCTTGGATAATATGCATTAAGAGACCTTTTCTACAGCAATATTACTGAAGCCAACTGGTTAAACTAACAGTACTGTGGTAGCAAACCAGCTTCCATGCAGATGACAAAAAAAGTAAAAAATGAAATTACTGAAGATTAACACCATTCATTTGTCAGTGCAACAGCTGGTTACCATGGAGACTGGGCACGGGCCAGAGAAGACAGATTGCTAACCAAGGAGTCACACTGATTTTCTAGGCCTCTCCCAATGGATATTGTTGGGTCTCAGGAGAAGATGCACGTGCTGCAAACAAGATAAGTGGTAATTAAGTGCTAGATTTTTAGGAAATGGTGATTTCCTAAAAATATTATTAACATTTATGAATCTGAGAAAATGTACCAACAAAACAACATCCGCATTTCTTCATGAAGCTCTTCAACAAGACAAGTGGGCTAGAAGTAATTCTTCTGTACTCAGGGGTCTTTTGTTTAACAATCATTTAATGGCTGTTGAACAGCGCAGTAATCAATACCGCTTGGTTATTTCAGAGGAAAGAGCAACAAACTAATATAGCCTGCATGCACATCACGCAAACAGCCCTAAAAAATGATATGAGTGAGAAAATAAAACAATGTAGTGCAAACCAGAGCATAATTTCTCTATCCATCTTCTGCCTCATTTGTCTACCTTTCTTAGATTTATTTTTTTGTTTGTTTTTCTTGCAGCTTGCTCCAGCAGCTTCTGCAGGACAAAGCAGTGCCACCCAACATTAACACACGCACAAACCTGCAAAGGCCAGTGACGTCACTCTGCTGACAGCATGCTCCAGGGACTGCTGTTGTCATGGTGACCTACTCACTTCTCTACTACTGTACAGAAAATACAGACACACACACACAGACACGCACACACACAAGCAGGGGCTCAGTCGGGCCAAAACCTATCTCCCATAAACGGAGAGTGAAGTGTTTAACAACGGCATACTGTGGAAGATTTCAGTGCTTTGTGGAAATCTGATTTTCCAAGTCTTTTTTAAAATAAACTTAGATCAACTTAGGGGGAATTGTTTAAAATAGTTTTCTTTGCCTATTGGGGAAAACCTGAAATAGCAACACAAGTTATACCCAGAGAAGTAATGCGTTCAAATGGCAGTTTTACACAAACCAATAGCGTTTTTGCATAAACGTGTTTATTCCTAACAGTCAAGTGAAAACAATGTGACACCTCATTGTGTTCAGTGTGTTCCAAGCTAAAGCTTTTCTGCATGCAGAGCTTGCTTATTTCTTACAGATCCTCTCACATTTTCTCTTAGATGTCCTGATTTGTTCTGTGTTGACCAGATCCTGCTGCAGTAAAGCAACTCCAAACCATGACACTTCCATTGTTCAAAATCTTAGATACAGTGGAAGAGCTGATTAGCTGATTTTTAAAATCCTGCACTTTTTTCTGTTGCATCGCTTTTTATTTTCATCGATGATTTAACACAGAAAGTAATATGTGTAAATTAGAGGTGCAGATTGTTTTATACACTGTAGGTTTTGTTTCTCTGGAGGTTGTGGGAGATTCATTACCTATGGCACATGTCTCCCAGATGGTAATTTTCATATCAATTAAAGCTTATGGCTTCATGTTTCCATCCACAACAGCAACACAATCAGGGTTGGAATCAAACTCATGGGAACAAGAACTCTCACAGGCATCTAAGACTTCTACGCTGGGCTGGATGAACTGTCATATTACTCATCATTAATCAGAGAAAAGATGGGTGCTTATTACCCATAATGACCTGTGGCTTGTAACAGATTCATGCATATCACAACAGATTTACATATGGAAAAGTTTTAAATGTTGTTTCTATAAAGTACCACTCTGAAATATACATCAATTCACCATGGACTGTCATCAAAATGACCATAAATCAAGGCTTGAAAATATCAAATTGTGCTAGATTAATCGATGCAATGTGTTTCACTGAGTGAATTGAGTCACTTCAATAGAAGAATGTTTCAATATTATTCTACTTTATTAAATGACTACATTTGAGTCTCTATGTGTTAATTTGAGCCTATAAGGAATAATGACCCACAATAAATTCAAAGTCTTTTAACTTTTAGTGATCAGTGAATCAGTGAATGTGCTGTATAATCAACAAATTCAAATGCATCCTTATGTTCCATAACAACAATGGTATATACTCCTATTATAAGGGTCCACAAACATCTTACTAAAGCTTTGCGCATTGCTTTAAAACAATGAAAGATGGCATAGGGAGCTGTTTCAGTAATATTTCTCAACAAAAATAATGAACATATATTGAAATGAATAACTTCAAGCTTCAAGCAAAAGAAAATTAATAACATAATAGTATTATCTATGGAATCTGAGTTGTTTTTCTTAAGTTGGACCCAATAATTATCCCAAAAGCTGCTGGGATGTTAATTAAGATGTGAAAGATCATCAAAAAAAAATCCTTCGAAAAATTGGAGATAACTAAACAGTTTTGCAAATGAAGTGTTATTATATTGGCATGATACTGAGGGGAATATCCCAGCACTTAAAGCTTTGTGGTCATTAAATAAGGCTAAAGTATTTTCCCCCACTTTAAAAGTCTGCAGGCATCTTGAGCCATCAAGTAATAACACCCTCTCCCCCTCTGTGTTTCTCTGTGTCTGAATAATTGTGGTTATGTAACACGGTTAGGGAAGGCACATAATGCCATCACTATGAGGTGCGGTAATTCTATCAGGACCTGCTGCCACCTGTTCTGGAGCAACACTGCTGCATTTATAACAACAAACAAACCAGACAAGGCTGAGTCACTGCAGGATGGAGAGCTGGACGCCTCTCTGAACACCTGCCAGCAAAGATGATCTAAACGTATGCTGAGGAAATTAGTTTTACAGATCCAAACGCAGATGCAAGGAAACACCATTTGTCCTCTGCGCTTATAATATGGCGGGGTTTATTGTGGCAGATAATGGAGCTGCTCAAATAAAAGAGGAGCATGTGATCTGAATAAAGAGGTTGAAATGCCCCTTTAACTGAATGACATTAAAGATATTATTCCAACCATGACCTTTTGTTTCATGTCTTCCTCTCCTTCATCTCTCAGTCCGGCTCCCTCCCACAGTCGCCGCCCCTCTTTCCCGTCACTGATCTGATAAATTGCGCTGCAGGGCAGCGCAGCCTCACCTCTGCCCTTTTATGTAACGCAAAGGTTGCTATTAGAGCCATTAACCCGCTTTTGATTCAGGGCCCACATCAGTATGTCATCGGCCAGGTATGACAACCACAATGACTTGTTAGTACAGCAGCACCTTTGGCTTATGCAGCGATATTTTTAGGCAGGCCAGTAGCGTCGCCATATTCAGTGATTGCGATTCAGGAGGGGAAGATGCAGGTAATGTGTCACATGAAATGGAGATAAATAGCAGACAAGTTTGAAATAAAATGGTTAGAAAGCAAACAAGTTGCCTATGCTACCTTCCTTTTAATAATAATAAAAAAAATGTATTGGAACATTAAATATTCAGCAGTGGCTACGTTGATTGGTGAGAATATGACTCTTTTATAGCACACTGTCCTCATGACATAAGGCTCTACTGAAAACATGTTAACATATCAACATGTTATAACTTTTTGTAATGAAAATGTTTTAGTTCATACACGACATATTGAATATTTTAACGACTAAGCAAGTAATCCCAATCTTTCTCTGGAGCCCCAAAACCAAAATCAGCGCAGACCTACTGGTTTGGACTCCACTACAGTGGAACCAAAGAAATAGCTGAAATCTGCTACATAGAACGGCCTAAGATAGAACTATTTGCTAATAGTTCAATCAGCAAATATAACTTCACATGCACTAACTGGAAACTGTTTTGGCACAACCACAGACACTACAGCCTTTCTTATCTCCATACTTTTGGGCACAACCAGTCAGTGGTAAGGAAAACGATTGGCAATCCTGGATTAAAACATCAACCAATAATGTGTCAAGTGTTATTGTTCCAATGTATTTCAATTGCATTTTCTTTGAATATTACTGAAATACTCTACAACAAAATCTGCCAATTGGCATTTAATCTGTGAATAATTTAGAGATATGTTCCACAAAAATTTTTTTGATTTTTTAAATTTAAGCCTAGATCATTTCCAACAGAAATAAACTTCTTCATGAATGGTTTCCGTGAATAATTTGCTAATATTTTAGCTACAGATTTGTTTCTATAGAAGCCAGGAAACATGGGGAAAAAGCAAATGAGACTGTTAGCTAGCTAGCTTAACAGACTAGCTAATCTGTCCAGCTAGTGATTAGCATCACAGTTGGGTAAAACATGGCCCTAAATTATTCACTTTCAAAGTATATTTGGACTAAAAACAATTTTCTGATGTTTCCTGTCCTTGTTCATCTCCTTAATTCTTTGCTGTTATCTTCTGCTTGCACGTCTTTTTAGAGTGTAATTCTGAAAACAGAACTAAGACAGACTTCCTGCTAATGTTCAACAGGTTAAACTCTTGACCGTTTTGTAGCCGTCCATATTGGCTGACATCAGCCAGCGTTCAGACTCAGACAAACAATGTGTGTGTTTTGTCCATTTGCTGTGCTTCCATTTGCATGACTGTGTGATTGTACTCAGAAATGCCGCAGCTCTGTTGTTTGTTCAGCTTTTTCCAGGTCGACTAGTTTGTTATTGATCAATACTTGGAAACTGATGACTGTTCACGTATCACAGCTGAGAACAAATTTTCATGAAGAATTCAACAACTTAACAAACTAATACCAAAAAGACATTTGGGCTGACAGATAATAACATTATCCGTGAAGTTATCAGTACTGCTCCAAAAGTCACAGAAAAATCCTCAAATATTTTATTATTTCCTGCCTGCTAAAATAAAGGAAAGAATTTGAAATTTGAGTGACATTAATGAATTTGAATAGTCTCAATGACTATTATGCTGATGAGAGAAGTGGATTTTGGTTTCCTCTTTTTTGAGTGTTTCTGGATTTGACACTTCACCGCGTATTTATCCTTCTGCACACACTTTGGATGCAGCTAAAGTTGACCCAGAAACCTTTTGACCCCTGGACTGGATATTATAAAATGCTTTAAGCAAGAATTTGATTAAAAAGAGAAAATTGTAAACAGAGTTGATGAAAATACCAGGTATAGTTTTTTTTGATCAGTGTTACAAAGCCTTCGCTATAATCCCTCTTTTTGCTTTTCTGAATTTTGATGTTGACAATATCAACATTACCGCCACCTACTGGTGCTGCGTACAATACATATTACATTGTAGTAGAAATCCCAAAGCTCCATGGTTTATTTTTTTACAAACAAGCAAAAGACCTGCTTTCCATTTGTCCTTTTTAATATTGTAAAGGAGCAACAACAGCACAAACAATTAGCAAAACCCTAATGCATCAAAAAAAAATAAAAATAAAAATTTGGCTCCTTTCATCTATCTGACCCTTCTTAAGAAAACATGAGCAAATCACATAGACGTTGAGCTGTCTTGTTGCTCTGTACAGTTATTGCTTTGTTTGAGAAAACACACTGGAGAGTTTTATCTTCATTCTCCTTCACCTGCTTCTGTGCTATAATACATGCTAAATCACGTGCATGAAAACCCAATGCAACACATGTGAACAGAGCACACATGAACCATTCAAATCATCATACTTAGAGGGTGTGCAGGCTATAGAAATAAATAAATTAAGTTAGGTCTGAATCCTTACATATAATATCATCATGCCAAATTTCTGCAAGTTTCCTCCTAAACCAGTGTATAAATGTGCAGTACAGCACTACTGTGTAAAATTCATCCCTCATTTCTTTCTAATTTACATCCCAGGAGACAGAACTTCAAGTAAGCTTTCAAAGGAGTCTCAAGCAGAGAGTTTTAAGTTTTTCCAAGCAATAAGCAGTATAAAGAAATTTGCCTTTGTTTGAAACTTCTGCACAGTCTTACAGTTTGGAAACTCAGGCTGTTGAGTACCGCATCATTGCTTCCCTGCTGAGCAGAACTCTCCCCTGACAACCAAAACCTCTTCCTGTCCTATCAATTATTTATCAAACTTGTGACAGCAGTCCCTTGCTTTGTGTAGAACACATCTCCTGCATCTCTGTCTTTTCTTCCTCTGTTACGAGACTCCTCAGTCTCTCTGGACACTAAACTATAGCAATAAGCTCAGAATGGCTCCTGTGACGGGTTTTTATGCTCATGAATCTCAATCTAGAGAAAAACAGCTGAAATTTGTTTTTTAGAAAGTCAAATTTTCAGATTAAGTGGTGCAGAACAAATGAAAAGAAGAAGAGAAAGAGGTTATGTCGTCTGTGAATGTTAAGAAAGAAAGCAGCCGCAAAGGACAGCTTCCTGGCTGTCAGTGTTGCTGAGTATGATTAATGCTGTCATGGAAACGGCCCGAAGTCCAGGCTATGGCAAACACAGGTAAGCATTGGGTGGTAGAGATGAAGACGTTTTCAAAGTTCTACCCGTCATCATCAGATTTTCATCTAAAGTCTCAGTTGTAGTGTAAATTGTTCAAATTGAGAAAACATAATACAATGTATTACATTATGATGATGTAATACATCATCATAATGTATTATGTAATAAAATAGATAAATAAACTTTGCAGAAGGAGACATCAGTGCATATTTCCCATTCAAAAACCAAGGCCTCAGACTTTCATCCTGGCTGATATAATATTATGATTGAAAGATGTCAACATAACCATGTTATTGCACAACTATGTACTTGGAATGGATGGTGTTACAGAACCATAGCAACCTGGGTAATGCATAAAATGACTTGACTCTGTGTTGCAATCCTCATCTAGGCTTTCTAAATCTAACTTTACTTTTAAAAACAAGCATAGTTTTTTAAAATTATCCATAACATACTATTATCTGCATCAGCCTACAGTCCACAGATTCCCGATTGATGCTTCTGCAACTCTCTCCATTTTGTATTATATTACTGTGTCACACTGATGCTATAATCCACTACTACTAGGGTTCATAACACACATGCACCAGACAAATATCATTTTCCTGAACATGTGCAGGGATATTTTTGTTCAGAACTAAGTGCACTAACAATGTTCTAACTTCAAACAGTGACACCAGAACAAAACAGAGAGGACTCCCACCTATCATTGAACTCTGCTTTTTAACATAAAAGGTCATAAGAGCGAGAAAGAAAGGTGGACTTTATGTGCATTATTCAGCAGCAAACAACGTCCAGCTATATGCAAACATACGTACTGGAGAACAATCAACTGATGTTCAAATATGGCTACCTGTATTATGCAATCAGTCCAAACTCTGAATATCTTATAAAATACACATCAGAGGAATCTGATTGGTGAGTGAGATTTTTCAAGTACAGCTGGAAAAGGTACAGATTTCCCAAATGTACCTGAAAAATCACAAAAAATACCACAAAAACCTACATTTTGTGATATTTAAGTTTTCTAAATATCACAAAAACTCCAGCTACTTCATACCCCATCCTACATTTTTTTTCTGAAATGTAAAATCCAAATGTATACCGAACTACAAGTTTTTGTGCGGAGTATGTATTACTAATCACACTTCAGGGTGGTTACTGGCTTATGACTAGATCATAGTCATAAACCATAGTGCTGGAGATACATCTACCTCCTGAGGTGGAGTAGGAGCATAACATTAATAAACATGGAAGTCTGACACTTCCATGTTTACTGAAATCTTTAAAAAGTCAATGTTTTCCACAAGAACACATGTCGATCATGTAAAGTATAATTAGAAGGGCATATGGTCTGTGGTAACTAAAGAAGATTTCCAATATTGATGTTGGATAAGGTCTTATTCATGAACACAAAGAGTAAAAGTGACAAGCCCGGTTTCTCTGGACGTTTTCCTTTTTTACAGTTGTTAGGTGTTGCATATCTGCAGCTGTGCTGCTTCCCCTCCAGCACAAAAGCTGTTTAAATTTCATGTGTTTGCTTTACTTCCAGTTGAATCTCCATCTGGGATCCATAAAGTCATCATAAATTATGTATCTAGGAGTGCTTTGTAATCCTCACAGGAAATTAAAAGAAAGTGAGGAGGTGGGGAAATCTATGGTTGTAAGAATCAACAAATTGACAGACTTGGGAAATCAATACCTTTATTAATTTTTATCCTTTCTTAGGTAATATTGCACGTTTTGAAAAACTAATGTTGGTTGTGCTTTGAGCTACAACACTTAAAATTATTCTTAAGGTAGGGTTCGATATATTAAAAAAATTGATGGACTACTTCTCTATAATATAAATGTTAAGTGAGCATAATTCAGATTTTTATCCAAAACTCTCATCTCTGAACCTAATATCAAAACATAATTTTTTTTTCTGCTTTAATGTCCCTATCCGTAATTATTATTCATTCCTACGACAGATTATCTTCCATCACTGTGGGATGATGTCTTCAATTTCCAACCACAGGAGAATTATTGTTTCCAATCTTCCTCCACATTTTTTATTCTGTCCAAATGAGTTCATGATTGAATTATCATTTGAAAATAGTTTGTTTTGTATTTTGTATAGTGTGAAGTACAACCCCAAACCCCAAAATGACCAACACTGTGTCAAATGAAGTAAAAGCTCAATATTTTCCATCTCTGGCAACTATAACTACCACACCCATAGCATAAATATGACTTGGGATGACTATGAAGATGAATTAATGTGAGCATAATGGTCCTGATTGCAGTCTGTCAGAAAGAAAACAATAGACCCATCAGCCAGGCTTTTTACAGACTAGTTTTAAAGGAAATGTTTATATTGGTGCCATTACATGAACAACGTGGGAATTGTGCATCATTGGTCGATTGATCCATAAATTGTCAAAAACTGGAAACATGTAAATTAATTGAACTGTACAATAAGAGAATGATGAAAATGACTGCATAAAAAAAGTCTGTGTCCATACTTGGAGTGGATATTTGTGAAGTTGCTTATAGCTGTTAGTTTAGCTAAACATTAATCGGCATATTTTATTATTCTTGCAGTTTCTGTCTTGATTTCCAATAACTACTTATCCAATGCTGGACAAACCCATACAAAGAAAAGTAAATTAAAATGCGAGGCACCATAGCTTTGGAGATTTTGTGGAAGAGTCAGAGAAACCAGCCCTCAATGCTTTCATATATTAAAGCCACGTCAGCTGAATGTAATTCATCTTACTGCTGACATCTTCTTGTCTTTCATTGCCTTCAGACACATTAGGATGTAGGATTTGTTCATGATTTTCCAACAGAATATTCTGCTTGGAGAGTAAGAATGTCTGACTTTCTACATTTTCACCTTCTGAAATATTCACAAACTTTTTTTTGTCTCTAATTCAATCTCCACCTGCAGAGTACATAAAAAACAGTTTTGTTTTTTTTTATATATAGAAACTAGTTTCTGTCTGAAAGGTCTTTGGCTCTTGAGCAAATATTTTCATTATTCTTTTTCCTCTTTTGTCAGATATTTTGAGGGGCAACTCATTGTAGGTTATTTATAGGAAAATGTTTCCACTTCTGGTTTGTGAGTCCAATGGTTTTTGCTGGAACATTTGGAAGTTCAGAAAATCTGAACATACCTATTCTAGCCCTCTATGCAATGAGAAACATTGGTAATGAGGAACATTTTTCTAGGTCACCGGCTAATATTAAACCAGCTTTGATGTACATATAGCAATAAGAATGCTGCTCATTTCCATCATTATTGTCACCTGCTCAATACTCTCCTATTCAATGCTCTTCAGTGGTAATCTAACACTACAAATAATAATAATAATAATAATAATAATAATTAGGACTCTTTCTCTAAATCTTTACTAAAACTAATTGCTCGTACTTCACAGGTTTTTTAATTTGCATCTATGCAGTTCAGTATCAAAGATCATTGTAAGAAAGTTTATGCTAACCTCACTTTAATAGCTTAGATAAGACTGAAACTGTCAGGGCTTATGTAATGTTTAATCCTGTCGGCAGTGTCTGCGATTGGCCCCCCTGTGTCCTGCATTTATCCAGCTCTCATGTGATTGTTTTCATATGTGTGACATTAAGCGGTGAATGAAGTGCAGGAGCTGGTGCAGCTCGCATTTATTAAAATAATTGTAGCATTGGATAGCCTTTTGAAGTTAAGTCTCCTTCTCTCTCTCTCTCTCTATCAAGTTCACTACTTTTCCTGAAACATTTTCATTGTTCATTTAAAGGGTAATTGCCATTTATTAGTCATTCTGGTGTCAATGCCAAAGGTTCACTTTGAAAAGTAAGTTATAAACGATACTGAAGGAGAACCTGTGGGCCCCTGCAAACTTTGCAGTCTATTAAGACGCACCAGTGTAAAAGGCAGAGGTAAAATCTAATAATGATAGCTAACACTTTGATCAAAATGTCACTTTATTCATAGTAAGATGTGAAAATGAAGGAAGTATCTATTTTCCCAGTCAATTGAGACTCTGTCTCTCTTTGACACCGACATGCAAGAGATGTGTGAACCTTTTAAAATAGGTTTTTTAGATCACAGTGTATTTAAGCATAATATTACATATTTACCACTGATACTGGTTTTGTAACAATGATCACTCTTCAAACTGACTGTTAGCCCTGATAAAGATGTGTGAAAATCATCATAATAAACTCATGTTTTACTGCATTTGCACAATTTGCTTGCACATTTGTGTAAATTGAGCCAGTGGTAAAAAAAAAAAGTACTGCAATGTTTACAAAACCCGACAAATAAATGAATTTGAACAAACTGCTGATGGTGTACTAACTGAGGAATGAGCACAGAGGAATAAGTTTATGTTTTGCTTCCTTTTGTCTTAGGTTGTGCCTCTGTCCTAACAGCTATGTCGGTAGCCTGAAATACTAATCTGGTGGTCGCCAAATAAAGCAGGTTTATTTCCAATCTGTCTCGATTTCTTCCAGCAAAAGCAACAATTATTTTGTATCGTGTTTACTGATGCTACCAGATGTACTTGTTGCATCTGTGTTGGATCTAATCAGCCAAGCAGCAACTCTGAGTCTGCCATGTGGCTGGCCAAGAATAGAAAGAAAATGTGGAGGAAGTTGAAAATCAGGTTAACCGGCAGAGCAGACCCACAGCCCACCCGGCTCACATGTCATCTTTAACCTCATCACCTCACTAATTACCAAACAGGGGGTCCACCCCATCCTCTTCGTTCTCGTTCAACAAGCACAGACTCCTTCTGTGAGGTCAGAACAAGGCCTGCAGCTCATGGAGGTAATAAGAGACTGTGACTCTTTCACATGCACACTTATTTTAGCTAGCCCCTGTAGTTTTCAGCGTACGTCTGCCTCTCCACATAAACAATGTAGTTCAACTCAACCACATCTTAAACAAACTGCTCCACCCAAAGCGTCTCGTTCCAACACCAAGGTCAGAAGACATTAGAGGAAAACCTTTAACAAGAGGAAAGCATAATGACTGAAACTGATTTGATTAATTTTACCAAAAAATATTTTTGTCAGCATTGTTAAAAATGACTCAGCTCCTTTTTCAAATGATCAGAAAAACAAAACAAAACTGCACAAGTAAAAATATAAGGTACCCTTTGAATTTTTTCACATTTTCCTTTTTACACAAACATAAAATACATTTTTACAAGTAGATATCTTAAAGGAGATGGTTTTCCAACTATCCATCCAGTGCCATTTCATAGCACAATCAAGTAATTATGTTACTTTCAGTTGTTATAAACGTGACTTAAAATAAATTTTATTTCGCAATTTAATGCCTTGACATTGGGCGTTTGTCTCTTCAAGAAATCGTTGAACTTTCCGGCACTCTTCTGTTCTATTAACCCTTTCACAATGTTTTAACCAGCATTGAACAGAAAAGTAGCTCGTATAATGAGCTCAGCAAATGCACAATTCCACCAGGTGTTTGCTAATTGTTGCTGGCTAGTCTGAAGGAACTGACTAGTTGTGGGTGAAAGATGCTCTGTTAGGTGGAAGCCCAGGTGGAAAAAGTTCAGCAGATATGAATAAGGATAATTCTTTAAGACAGGAATGATCAGTAACAGTGATCATCTCATGAGACAATATTTCAAGACATAAGTAAAGATGCCAGCATCCATCATCAGGTTAAATGGGCCTCATCATTTTTCTTGATTTTGAAAGTTTGGGATTACAATGTTTCTTGGCATCTCAGGAGCCATTATGTCCTGAGATGGCTCCTCCAGCCATCAGGTTGAGGTGGGTATCCATACTGTCAGTGCTGGGTCTGGCTAGAGCACCTGGCATTCGATATGCCCTGCTAAATGGTTTTCAGACTCCGCCCACATAAAGAGCGGCAGCATGCAGAAGGTGCGGACCCATTCTGCTCTAAATGAGAGTCTGTAATTTCATCAGTTAACAGCGCTGATGACTGACAGTGCCCACACGCTCTCCCTGTTTCCAAATATAAACCCACCCCACCGCCTAAAAGATTAAAGCGACACAACCCAAATCCAGCTCTCTGCAACTTATCAGCAAGTGGAAACATAATCTGTCTTTATATTCACACAGTGACCTGCCAACAGCAGCGGCCAGCCAACCAAACCCCCCAGTCACATCAAACATAAACTCACTATCGAACACACAGCTGTCTGCTCCAAATTTGCTTTATTGCGATGAGCATATTTCAGCAAATAGGCCGTAATCCAGAGTAAATATCATTCAGCCAATCTCATTGGGATGGATTTAAAAAAGGAACTGCTCCATTCCCCAAATCCTTCTTTAAACGGCCCAGTATAACGTGCTGATCCAGCTGAGCCACTCACTTTACAATACAGAATGAAGCAACACGCACAAGACTCACATCTGCACGTTTCTAAAGCACCAGCTTCTGATGTGCACGCATTCAAATAATTATGTTTCCATATTCTATCATTTGTAACCATATTTTTCGTTCACACAATTGCAGTTAAAGAGAAATTAAAGCACACTGGACTGATTTAACTGTCAGAGGAAAAACTTCCTACTTCCTCATTATTTGAAAGAAAAAGTAGAAGATATAGGTTCTGCTCATCAAATGCATTAGAGAAAAAAAAGACTGCGTTTATCGTCTTTTTTTTCTTTTGTGTTTTTCATTCATCCATCCCGCGCCCCTCCTGCAATAGCACCGCGCCCCCTAAAGGGGGCATGCACCACAGTTTGGGAACCTCTACCCTATAAAATGGCACCATGTGTACACAGGTAATGAGAACAAAAACAAAAAGGAAAAGACTTCAAGTAGTAACTGTTCTCCACTTTGTTCAACCATTGGTTTTGATCAGAGATTTATAAGAGAATACTGAAAAGAGAAGAGTCCATACGTTGGTGTGTTGCTGTGTGTGACGCAGGAGTCCATTTATATAATCGTTATGTGTCGTAGAGCACAAGTGAGGTTAATGCATAGTTATGATGTGTCTGTGTGTGTGCTCAGTCGTCTTGCCCTCAGCAGACGGATGACCTTGGGTCGGTTGTCTGCCTTTCCCTGTTTAGAGGCTTTTAGATGTTCACCGGCGCTGTAAGTGATGTGACGACATCAAAAATAAAACGCTGTGCTGAGCAAGAGCCCTGAATAAAAATAAATGCTTTTCAGGCTGCTCAGATCACGTCCTGTCTCTCTATCTGTTTTTTTTTTTTATTTTTGGTTTAGTTACGTTTTCAGAGCTGTGCTGCAGCTGCCGCCCACTCTCACTCTGGACTTCTGCTGACCTCTGTCATGTTTTATTTTCTGAAAAGGAGGACGATAGACAAACAAGCCAGTTCACCAGAAAGAAATGTTTCAATTTGGAGCTGCTTCTGTGTCGACTGATTGTTTTGTTCTGGAAATAGTGCTTGGGTTGCGGTTTGCAATGCCGGGTGTATTTTTTTAGAGCAAACTTTGAAAAAATCATTTTCTTTTCCCTGTATTTTTGCCAGCATTTAAAGGATTTAGTTGACACTAATTAATGGATTCACACACACTTGGAACAATGGAAAAGATCAAGGAACACAGTGAAGAAGTTTCCATTTCTAAACACTCAGCAATCAGGGTTACCATTTAGGGTTATCATTTAAAAGCAATGTACATAAATATATATAAGTGTATAGGTCTCTACTTTGAAGAGGGGTGTGCCCAGGGCCACATGTGCAAAGATAGTAGAAGGGCGGGAAGCTGAAATTGCAGTTTTCTCTAAATGCCTGGCAGTCTTAAATTGTAACTAACAGCATGCCACAATTTCAAGTTAAAAAAGGGGGGAAAATATTTTGAATCCTCCTATATAAATTGATCTTCAGCCTTAATATTTCACTTTGACACAATAATTTATTGTGCTGCAACCAAAACAGTTGACAGCTCTTGTGTGTGCTGGATGTCTCCCTCCCAGCTTGGTGGCCAATCAAATTTCAAGGCTAGCTGGCACAAATCTTAAAGTTTTGTTGTTTGGATGAGAAAAAAAAAACTTTGTCCAGTCACTACACTCTGGATAAAAACTGTCTCAAATAAATCCTTAAAAGTCCAGAATAAATTTTGAAGGCAACTCTAGATTCATACTTTTGCATACGCTTCTTTTTCAAGACTGTAAGTCAGTACATTATTACTGATCTACTAATTTATTTAATTTTACTCAAGTGTTTATTTCCCTTATTTAAAATGTTCCATATAAACCTACAACAACAAATCCACCAATTACAGTCAACGTACCAGTAGTATGTAGCTACCCACTTGAATATATTTATGTTTCTATCATTTTGTCTTTAAAGATGAAATTTAAATTCTCCATTGAAGTATTTACAAGAAAACCAAAAACAAATCAGAACAGGATGTCAGGTTCAGATTTCGATTTTGTTTTTCTTTCCTTTCTGGACGGAGCATCGGTGGAAGCAGTGGAGTTTAGCAGACATCCCACTCGTGCTGCCATGCTGGCACCTTAAACTGCCAGCCTGGATGGAGGGAACAGATAGACAGATGGGGGACAGAAGAGTGATGAGAGGGTATAGAGACGGAGACACTAAGGACGAGCCCACATGAAGGCAAGAGGCAAACATGGCATGGAGCCCTTTCAGTCTGAGAAGAAATCACAGAGGAGGAGAGTGAAGAGGGTGGAGGAAAGACTGTAAATGGTCTTTAATCAGCTGTTCATGGTCTAAACGGGGCTAAAGTCATATAGCTCGACCTCATTTACCATAAGTAGGCAGTGTGCTACTGGTTAAACACCACCTACATGTTTTAGCTCCGGGTTTTTTACTTGAGCAACCTTCAGCTTCAGCCTATGAGACCCCTGAAGCCTTAAGCCAGATGTATTTTTAACATTTCTGCCTGAAAAAGAAAAGTCAGACAGAAACAGCTGCTCATCTCTAAGGTGAAAAATATTAGCGACGCTAGAAAAATGACAAATTGTACATATTTTAAAGACTAAAATATGTACAGTCTTAGTCTTCATAAAACAAAACTAAGATTAGAAAGGATAAAATTGCATTAATAACCTCATCTTGACAGCAGAAAAAAATGTGAGCCACACAACACTGCATCAAATTTCGACAGCCGTTTGTTGCTTAATGAAGTTGATCTGCTCTCAAAACTGGAAAATTACATTACAGATGACCAACACTTTCCTCTGCTTTTTAGTTTTTATGTCTCTTACCCTGTATATTTCAGTGCCTTTCTACCCTGAAATGAACAAGAACCTGATCTAACAGTGTTTCCCAATCCAACCACAAATGCTTCTCCACTCCACAAAGCTTTTCCATTAAACAAAATTAAACTTCCATACTGTTTTCTGCGATTAATTTAGAACTGAGGATGGGGGTAGCAGTGGCCATAAATATTTACCCCCGGTTCCTGAAAAGGTTACGGAAGTGAAAACACGTCTCTTTAGGATGAGGATTTGGTGCTCATAAATCTCCACTCCTTTTTTGGGTTCAGAAAATTTCCTCAACTCTCACTGGTTGTAAAATGTAACTTTTAAGCATCTCAATGCCAGTAGGATTCTGGTATTGTTTTGTTGTTTTCAAATGCCCAAATGAAGAAGTTCTATAATATTACCACAGATTTATGATCATGTAGAAAAGCTTTCAGATCTGTTTTCTCAGTCTGCTGTTCTAAATGTGGACAAAAGGTGCCAAAATAAATCATGCCCACAATCTAGTTACTTGATCCTTAGAGTCTTGATCAGGGCTGGATCTTTTCCCAGTGGACATTAGGCAAGAGGTGCATTATACTCTCAACAGGACGCTCGTCCATTACTGCCATGTAAAAGGCAATCAAGAGTGACCAGTTATCCTCAAAACAATAACAGGAAATGCCCTGTACAAAAGATAAACATGATAAATAAACCCAGAAAGCACAGAGGAAAGACCTTGAATTGTGACGAATCTGAAGTTGAGGGCTCAAAAAGATGAAACCCGCCTGAGAGCAAAATATAGCCTCCAACTGGGACTTTATCTGTGCTGGTGCCGGTTAAGGCTTTCTGAAGAGAGTAAGCCATGGGATTCCAGACTTACACCAATTTTGATTCCCTGGTTTCAAATTAACAACAAAAGCCCACAGACATCACACGTCCTTTAAGGTTTGCAGTTTCTGATTCAAATACCAGCAGGTCTCCACACAACTGTCCACAACAAGCCTCTCATCTCTGCTGTACAGCTCTCAGCGCTGCGCAGAACTGATGCACTCACTGCTTCAGATTTCATATCAGATTAGGAAAAGGAAGAAAAACTATGCTTCCTGGAGTCTTAATTACCTCTGTGTGACTGTTTTGAGACAAGCTTCTTATCCGATTGTGAATCTGCTGCCAGAGGCGGCGACAATAGAATATTCAGGCTTCTGTGAGAGCACCTATCAGAGAGAGCAGAGGAAGATGAGAGGGACGCACTTGAGTGTGAAGTCATTGCTTAAATGCAGGAGGAAGAGGTGAAGGAGAGGTGGGAGGGTCACTGTCAACTCGACTCTTCATCCAATCATTTATTAGAAATCCAAAATTGGAAGTAGTCCTGATGGAGGCAGGCAATAATAGGAACAGCAACTAGTTGTTGCAATTGCCTGCTCACTTGGCCTCTATTTTAGGCTAGAGTTAATAAATGTTGGTTACACTGGATTCCTCCAGAGATTGGAGTGAAATAATCCCATATATATTTATTGCAAGATTAAAGAGCAGTGATAGTAGATTGCTCAGAAAGAAAAAAAATGCTTTAATTTTTTTATACATTTCTGTATCCAGAAATGTGAAGTAATATGGAAAACAACCTTTCCAATTTATCACAGAACAGCCAAATGGCAAAGAGCAGACCAGTGATCACCTCCAGGGTTACCTGTGAGTATGGTAGCATTTAAAAAAGCCTATGTGATGCCAAGCTATACACAAGAAGCCTCAAACAAAGTCTTATTGTTGAGAAAAAAAATGACATAGACTGAAAAAGTCACAATTTTCCAAATAACACAATAACAAGCCTGAAGACAAGTCAAGCAACCAATGAAAGCAGGATTGTTCTGATGAATCTCTTACAATTTTGTCTGACTTATTTGTCATGGAACAGCCAGAATACCTGGAAATACCTAAATAAGTCATGTTGCCTTATGCTGAATAATAAATGTCCTTGAAGTGTTTCCACAAGTCAGTAACTTCAACACACCAGTTATCAAGCATCTTCTTGGTCACAAAGAGTTTAAGGTAGGAAGAAGCGTGCCAAAATCCTGGATCTGACTACAATAGGAAACCTTTAAGTACAGGATTTCAAACAAAACCAAGAAATGCACAGGAATTGTAGTCCAAACAAAGAGTTTGGAAAGAAAAATGCTGACACTGCTAATATTTTAAACATCCCAATGTAAAGCTGCATCATATATTGAGCCTTAATTGCCATCCCAATATCAGTATGTGCAATATCACAGTCACATAGGAATACCTGGATGTAATGTGATGAAAATCAACAGCTTTTAAACCAGAGCTGAGAAAATGTGAACTAATCACCTAATGTTGATCTAAGTGTGTTATTCATAAGAGATAGTTGGATGGAGACCAAAATGGACACGACTGAGATTTCTTCTGATGGTGTTACTACATCCTGTTGCACAGAAGAAGTTAAGAGATCCATTAGCAACACAGCAGAGCATTGAGTCAGGTAATGGGCCATCGTTTGGTGCCTTTATCACATGCATGCTGAGGTCATGCTCAGGCGCATCAGGACAGGACAGATTGCTGGACTTCAGTTGCACAGAGATTCATGTGAGCGACTGATGCTTCTTGATAATGAAAAAATTAAAAATGAAGAAGAAGGAGTTTCCCCTGTACTGTCATTCTTGGTTACCAAGCAAGACAGGAAAGCAGAGATTGATGATTTTCATTAGTAATTCTGGCAAGAATGAGAACAGTAAGCAGACGTGCTCAGTGTCCGTTCAGTGGGACGGAGAGTCATTAACTACTCATACTTTGATCACCACAAAGATCCTTGAAGGGAGTCTGCAAACCTACATTTCTGTCATTTTCTCCATCCATCCATTTTCTAATACCATTGTCCCTATCGGTTGGGGGGGTGCTGGTGCCTGTCTTCAGTTTCGGGCGAGAGGCGGGTTACACCCTGGACAGATCGCCAATCTGTTGCAGGGCAACACAGACAAACAACCAGGCACACATTCACTCACACCTAGTTTAGAGAGACCCAGAACCTTCTTGCTGCAAGGCAACAGCTCTACCAACTGTGCCACTGTCACATTTTCTCCAGATTAAGCAAATTACAAAAATCAATTTTCCTCTAATACTTCTAAATATAATGGGTTCAAAACAGATCTGTGGACCATGGACCCTCAATCAGCGACCAAACTGTTTAACTAAAATTAAAAGGGAGGCATTTTTTTTTTAAGTTTCCCTTCTTAAACAAACACTTGAGGTTGTCTTGATGCCTCCTGGTGCAGCTCTTAGGGTTTCTAGACAAATTTCACAACAGTCCATATATCACAGCAGTCTATATATCTCCACTTTCTCGGGAACAACCTTCGATCCCCTTTTAGAAATTGGAGAGTGTCTAGAAGAAGGTACTGCATGTGTGGGTTGTCCTCTTGAATAGTTTACCTCCACAACCTCAAATAAACTTAAGATAATGGGAAGATGAATCAATGAAGTTGTTCACAGAATATACCAAACCTAAGACATATTTTGTAAGAATCAGCTTTATTGTTTAAAATTACCAGTAAGAAAATGGAGCTTCTTCTTAATGTTCTTAACTGTGCCTTGTATAACGACAGGAAACATTTCCTTAGGTGGTAAATGGGTTTAAAAGCTTTAAATTGACTGCTGTAATGCAGGACAAAATGACTTTGATTATCTCCAGATGCCACAAAAAGCTACAGAAAAATCTTCCAACTGGAACTAATTAAAAAACGCACAGGATTCCTGTTTTATCACATTTTGACTCGACACCATTTACTTTTGGATCTCGTTTTAAAACTGGTAACTTTCCTGGCCGAACACCTCAGGAAAAGCCTGTCTTATTAAAACTTTACACTTCTGCACAGACCTTTGGGTCATCTAACCAGAAATTATTAGCAGGTTCTCATAGCTGATTTAAAACCCAAGAGGACCGACCTTTTCAAGCAGCTGGACTCCTACTGTGGATTGAGATTTTTGTGTTTTGTTAAAGGTGGTGAATCCTTTTAAAAACAGAAACTGAGGATGTACTAAAAGGTTGTTTTTCCCATATGGTACTTTTAATTTGACAAACGAGCCTTAACAGAAAGCAAATTTAAATTTATGGAAATACCTTTATTGAAGATTTATCTACGAAAGGTGGAATATCCCCATGTTTTACTGATGAACTATAAATTTGTCCATTTTAAGCATGGTGTGAATAATAATTTCTAAAAACCTCTTATTTATTAAAAAATAATTAAACAGTTAAAGATCCACAGGAAAGCTTCCTTATGCTTTCAGCCAAAATTTTGTTTCGCAGCTAAATAAAATAAAATAAAAATAATATAATACATTTATCAATAAATAATAAAACATTAAATTAAAATTACATTTTAAAAATATTGAAAAAATAATTAATTAGCATAATACATATATATTTTTATCAAAGCAAATATTCACATTTAAATAAGTACTAAGAAAATTGAATGGAAATTAGTAGTAAAAAAATAAAAAAAAATTGTTTAGTTTAAATAAATACAAATATATCTAAAAAATTTGAAAATATAATTAAAATATTTAATTAAAAATAAAAATTACATAAAAGAGAATATATAATGAAAAAAATGCTAAAAACTGAACTAAAATTAAATAATATATACATAAAGTATAATAATAAATAAATAAAATACACACAAAAAATCAAACTAACAGAAAACATGACATAAATTTCAATTTCATTTACAAAAGTCAGAGGAGACGATCGTTTAAAAAATTGTTCAACTCATTGTAAGGTATACAACTTTAACCCTTTGTCTCTAAACATGACAAACATTACTCCATATTATACACGGTTTATTTAGCCCTGATGTTTCTGCACCTGCTCAGAGGCAGAGAAACCAGATCCTGCCCTATCAGGTGTCCCAGACGAGCCCCCAGTCATCCCCCCACCTGCCGATCAAATCGATCTGCTGACGCAAAACCACCTGGCTGATTTGACAAAGACCTACTCTACTGCACGGATGAAGACAGAGAGGAGAAAGAGTAAGAGGAGGAACACAAACTTTCAAGCCTTCCTATTACATAAAGGCTTGTTAAATGAGGGGTGGTTGATTTGCGTTATAAAAAATGAAGTAATTTCCTTGCACGATTCTGAACAGGCAGCACGACATGCAGCCACAGCGGCCAATCAGAGTCGCTTATTATGCCTTCTGGCTCATTCTGGGATATTAATCACCAGAGCTCTCGGCTTCCACTGAGTTTAATGAAGCCACTTATTTGAAAAATTGCACATTCAAGAGTGACACTTAAAAAACACACACGCAAACATTAACGCACACTCATCAAGGAGACTTGTGACTAATTAAAAACACATCTAACAGAAGGTGAGTTAAGCAATCAAACTGGCAAATGAAGACACGTCATGCAGAGCAGACTGAGGAGGTTAGTCTGAAGATCCTGTTTGAAGACGTGTGCATATTGCAAAGACTTCTGCTGCTCCAATGAGTTGGTCTGAAGCCAAAAAGTGTAATAAATAAGCCGCAGCGGCTAAGGCAAGTGTTGTTTTGGCTAAATGCAGAGGATTACTTTAATACTTAGATGATTAGGGGAATGTAGGAAGAGTTGGGCTACAGGCCCAGATCTCAGTCCACACGGACAAGCATGAAGCTCCTCTTCATCCACATAAAGCACTGAGTCATTCTTCATTTCTTTGTACATTGCTTCAAATAAGGCAAATATTTTTTCTTTGCTCTAAGCCAAACTGATACTGATCAATAGTTTTCCAGGCTCTCTGATGGTTTCTCTAAGTTTTACTTTTGATTTTGGGTCCCTGTTTTCTCTTTACATAGGTTCATTACCAGAACGTGGCTTATAAAAAGCAAAGCATATACTAGCCAGGCTTAAGCAAGTATAAAAAGAGTTGGCCTTAGACATTCAGTTTTTGGTACTTTCCAAATGTAATAGGTGAAAAATTCTTTTTTAAGCTTTTCTTAATTTCAGTGACTGCTCCATAGGGTATTTGAGGTCAGAGGTCAAAGGTCAAGTTGCAGAGAGGATTAATACAGAGTTAGATTTTAAAACAATATTGCGAGCTTTGAATATCTAACAAAGTTCTGTTAAATCATCAGAAATGAAATTCATGAGTTTGGCACATCAACAAATCAACCAAGACATGGCGGTCCATGTATATGTGCAGGCATGGAAGGCACTCATCAGAGAAGTCAAAATGTGTATAGTACCTCTAGAGGAGCTGCAGGGATGTAGAACTCAGTTGGGGGAATAGTTTGATTGGCCTGCTGTGGTCTGCGCAAATATTGCCAAATAGTTGTTAGCATTTCTTTAAATGCTCCAGAAAACACAGCTTCCTGTTATTCAAGTAAATACACAGCTGTGTTGGAACATTATCAATAAACAAACCAAGAGAAGAGAACTGAACGCTCTTTACATCAAAGTAATAACCACACTGATTAGCATTCACGTTGTTTTAAGGCAAAACGAGTAGCAGTTTTACAGGCTGTACTGCGTGTGTTTTACATCAGTTAAGGCAATAAAACCTCAGATAAGGAAGGGAGAGGGGGAGCAGCAGGATGAGACAAAATAGGTGATGAAGGAAGGAAAACGACTGGAAAAATACACATAAAGGAAAAAAAAGGAAAGGGATTAAGGAGAAAAAGAAAAAATAAAAGGGGGAGGTGAACGGAGGGGGATGAAAAGATGGAAATAAGATAAGGAAATGGTCAGCAGAGGAAAAAAACAGAAGGAGAAAGAAGAAAAAGTGAATAGAAGAAGCCGCACCTAAATCCACTCTGGTATAGAAAGAGGAAACACTAAGCTGAGCAGATCCTCTTCACTTTCTGCTCCAAGCTGCTGCATCAGCCATCCAGAAACCCAACCAGTAACAGACCACTGCTCCCAGTAAACCAAGCAAATAAAGCCAAAAGGTGGACAGAGCACACCGTGAAAATGACTAAACTATCAGAGGGTCCGTGTATGAAAGCCAGGTGGAGAGAGTGAGCCTGTCTGGCGACTGACTGCTGCTGGATTATGCAAATACGAGTCAAATGTTTCACCCGGGCAGACACAAGGTAAGATTTAGGCGCGGCTGAAAGACACACACAGGCTAAAACCGAGAGCAGTTTCATGAAATCCAACTGGTCCTCCAAAATCCAGCCTAAATCAGACAGAAAGCAAGACCACTTCTGATTTACTAGCATTTATAACGCTACAGCTGGAGAGTATCCTCCCCCCGCAAATGGTTTGTGACACACACCGATACAGAGGAGAGAAAATGCACCACTTACTTGGTGGGGAAAAAGAAAAAATCCCCACAGGAGCTCCGGTTTCAGAACGGGTCCTCGGTGCGGGGAAATTCCACGGAGCTGCTGATTCCTGGCAGTTTTAGTGCGAGCCGAGAGAGCCACGGTGCGCCGGAGCCCGCTGGCTGTCTGAGCGGCCGGCAGAGTGCTCTCTTCAGCACCACACTGCTTTGAACAGCTCCCGCTGACGTCACCGCATGACTAGGGCACCACGCCCACTTCTCCTAGCGACCACGGCCGCCACGCCCCCTGCACTCAAAGAGAGGAGGAGCCAAAGTTATCAATAAACTCAAGCCTTGATTATGACTCTATGAAACATTTCTTCTCTTAATCTATTCCTTTATTTATTTTTTATTTTTAGCATTTCAAGTTATTTATTGTCTTCAACGTTTGTTGGTGCATTTTAATTTGGCTGTATTTTTTTTCTCTACTAAAATTCAAATTTTAGTGTTTGGCTGCATGAGTAAATGAAAGTGATTTTAAGTTAATATATGCAGTGTAGTTCAGTCTGACTCTCCTAATACAGTGAATTCATCAGATGTCCAATCCAAATGTGCAATTAAATATGTACAAACAAACAAACGGTTCACAAAATATAGTTTTAAAAGTTATCTAACCATTTTGGGTTAGATATGCCCCTTCCAAAAGGGAAGGGGCATACAGAATGAAGACGTTTTCAGAAGTACTCCGCAAATGTAAAAGAGCTCATGTGCAGAATGCACGGCTGCAGGGTTTGTTGTACACATTCGTGGACAGAAAACAACAAAAGCAATGGCAGACAGCATGGTGCTACTTAACCTGTTTAGTTTAGGACAACTTCTGATATGGAATATGTGTGTGTAACACTTGGTTGATTGGAGACAGGTTACTCCTTTTTAATGGAAGTTAATGGTCAATAAAACATGCATTTTGACCACAACTTAAAATCACAGTCGTGTTTAGTGCCCTGGCATGACGACCACAGAGGATTCAAGGCGTCATGGCGGTCTTGTCAAAAGGTGAAACTTTTCCCTAATCAATGTCTGAAAATACGGGCAGTTCCCATGCAGAGGTGTCGTGTACACATAGCCTACATTTTCTAGCAATATAGAGATTTATATATGCAGAAAAGCTGTTTTTGAAGTAAAATGAAGACAAAATGTTTTCTGTTGTACATATTCATATGTGTATAAATCGTCATCACAGTGTGTAGGATTTTGAGGTGTTAATAGGAATCTGCTGCAGATTCCTGCTGAGCTGAAAGAAGTTACACCATGGCCACTTTTCTGTTATGGAAGCGATATATGAACCTTTTACTTGCTGGCTATAAACCAAGCTGAAAAGATGAAGCAGCACAACATGTTGCCTTAGTCATAAACCTCAGAGGGGCGAACAGTAAGCTTTAAGAGTTTATGGTCTGTATACAGACAGAACTACTCCTAAAATCAGAATGCTGAGTGCAGCAAAATATGTATATTGGCTGCAAAGAGATTAAAAGAAAACTATATAGCTTATTTTTGAAACAAAACTACTTTGCCAGACATCCACCCTAACTTTAAAACAGGAGAGGAAACTGTATCAAGTGAAACATTAAGTTTTTGTGTTCAAGTGGCCATAGGAAGACGACCTGTTAAAAGGCTCTATGAAGTGCAGCCTGACAGGAAGAGAAAAGACAGCAGCCACCTCAGAGTCCCAGAGTCTCACACCTCTGCACTTACAGTCGCTGGAGTGAACACAAACAGCATAGAGCATCTTCAGCATCTTGTCTCTAGTTCCAGTCTCAAGCAGTAAGAGAGTTAGCACAAAGAAGAATAGCCTTGTTGAGAAGTATGATAAGTTGTTGACCAAAGAGGGTAACGAAATTATTCAGGTCAATAAAACAACAGTAACAATAATTCTAAGCAAAATGGAGGGGAGAAGATACTGATCTAAAACAATAAAAATAGCTTTTCTGTTGATTAGTCAATACTCGTTTTTACTGTACCTTTTATTGTTTCGGTACTCTATGATTAATTTAGCCCCAAACTCTTCTCTAGCATCTGGCATCCTGTCCAGAGTGTCCCTGGATGGGATGCACTCGCAGGCAGGAAAGTACCTGAGCATAGTTTTTGCAGATCAGCAGATCATGGTTCTCAGCTCTTTGCATCTTGGAGATTAAACTCAACCTTAATCAGAAGAGTTGAAGTATTTTTGTTTCTGTATGCGGTGGCCGGATAGAACGGGTGTCTACAGTAATGAGAGAGTTACTGTCGCCTTTCATGCTAAAGAAAGAGATGAGGAGAAAGGGAAAAGATTCATTTTCATGGTTTATCTGAGCTCCACCTCTGACCCATGATCAGGTTGGCGTTCTGGATGACTCCATTTCAAATTGCTAGTGTTCCTGAAACAAAAATTTATCTGAAAGGGCAGCATGTTTGGTTCTGTTATTGCTTCTAACGCTTATTTACAAGTACATTTTGGACAGGGTAGTTTTTGTTTGTTCACCTAAATTAAGCATAAGAAAGGATAGATGTATCCAATCCATGATCAGATTCTGAAAATGAAGTCAGGGTGGGGTTCTGAGCATGAAAAACAACAAGCTATGGAAACTGTTGAATTAAGAGGAAATCAAGCTGCTAGATGGACGAGTTAATCATCTGGCTGGAAACCAAATGGAAATTCATGAAAATAACTGAATGTCAAAGTTTATGCAGTTTGTTTTCCAGTAAAATCAGCTCTGTGCAAATAAAGTGCAACTCGTTTATCCATACAGGAGATCTCTTGGAGGTTCAATAACCAAAAATGTTTTTCTACTTAACAACTGTCACTAAATATGTTAAATATTTATTTCACTTCATTACACATAATAAGTTGTTTTCTTTCTATGAACACCATAAACACTAATAAATGTCATGGTACAAAATCATCTCTCTCACACGATTCACAATTCTTCTCCTTTTTGATTAGCGTTAACATTGATGCACAAAATCATTCATCAACGTTTTAGTGCATTGATGAATCCATATTGATGGAAAAGCTCATACAGCCAAATTAGAGAAGAAAGTAGTAGAGTTAGTGCTTTGTTTACCATTTCAAATAGTTTAGAAACTAGATTATGTTTTGTGTTTTCTGGTGAATTCTTCTGTTTGTCTTTTAGGTACTTTGATGTGCAGACATGTCTCCTTTATTATTCTCACCCCTGTGTTAATTTTTACTTATATATATATTATTCCTCAGAATAATTCTCCCTTCATGTCCCAGCATGTTCCACTCACAGCTATTTCACATTCACAAGTCACTCCTCCCAGGATTTCCACTTCTGGTCTGTGTTGAGTTACTGTTAGGTTCCAACTGTTACCCACTTAACTCTTTTGTGTTTTTCACTTGTTTCTTTTTCAGGGTGGCAAGTCATCGTATTTCTTTGGTAAGTTTAGTAAAACATGCAACACCATGATATTGTCTACCTTCCATCTTTGTTTGGAATCTCCTCAATACAAGAAATAATCTGTAGATTCAAAACCAATCTGATGGCCTTGGTTAAAATTAAATTTAAATTAGATATGTCATTCAAATTTTCAATTAATTGTTATAATAGACTATTACACTCTGAAATAAAAACAAATCAGAGCCTTAATTATTCAATACAATGCCTTCCTATGCTTTTGCGCTTGATGTTAATCTTGCTTTGATCTAAAAGAGAGAGAGCACAAGATGAAAAGAAAAACACAGATTTTGCAGTAAACATTAAAATACTTTACTTTTTTTTAAATCAAATAACATTGATTTATGTTTCTCACTGATAGAAAACACATTTAATTAACTCTCTATAAAATATTTACCGAACAATTTAAAATCTCACACATGTACAGTTTTGCATGAATTTTCGAGTGGTTCATTGTTTAATGATCCTGTGACTCCAATATGCAAAGTTACAAAAAATTAAGCCAGCAGACCTCAATAAATTGCTTTTGCAGTTGATATTTCGTGTATGCAGTAAATCCAATGTGACAAGAACGTGCCATAATGACTTCTCCATGGAGCAGGAAGGAAATGAGCACAAATTAATCATAATGTTCTGACTAGATGATTCTGCTCTCAGATATATTTCAAACATTAATGATCTTAAACTAAACAGGAGCATCTTTCCCTGAGAGATTCTATTTTGACATCTGAAATAAAAGGAGGATGTATTAGATAAATAGACAGGATAGGACACAGGCAGTCAGAGCTTTTAGTTCGGTGATTCAAGAGCTGAGAGCCTGCAGGGCAACCTCTGGAGTCCTCGACAGGCCTGCAGACAGAAGCTGCAGGAGATTAGCGAAGACAGACGAAGAGAGCTGTAATAATAAATTTGGGACATGAGGGATTGTGGGGGCTTACATCATTGTGGCTCTGTGATCTGTGAGTCAGATAGTGTCTAAGGTGATTTACCATGCAGTATGTGAGCAGCACCTGGCCTCAGTTAGTCAAAGAGAGGACAGTAATCCTTTTCAAGTGAATCTATGTCATCGGGCAAAATCCTCCGATTTCCTGAAAATTCAAGATGAAAACAGGGATTAAGACGAGATAAAATACAAGTAATCTTGCACAATACACAAAGCCCAGAACTTTAAAGCTAAATTTATAAGATTTTAATATTTGTGTTGAATATTTATGAATCATTATAGTGACAAAACAACAACATCTTGCTGAATGGAAGAGAAAACAAAATAGAACAGACAAAACATCTAATGCACTCTCTCAACAGCATATTTAGCATAAAAAACAGAAATAACACAAGAAGTAATCTAACTACAGTAACGAGAGCCATGCTTACCTGGCTTAGCATTTGAAGAATCCCAGAGCATTAATAAAAATCAGCTGTTTTAGAGTTAGGAGTTTTTAGGACTCCAACTTGATAATTTGGATAATGTATTAAGGGAAACATGCAAATGCATAAAAAAGACCACAAACCCAAAATAAGCCCAGGAAATCTTTCTTATTTTGTTCTTTTTATAGAAGTTGGTTACCTAAATGTGCCAGGGTAAATTTTCTATAAGTGGATGTCTAAGGTCGATATCGTAATACCAACCACGACCAAAATGCATAATATGGGCCAAACCTTTCAGGTCTAAATGCTGTACTGCTAATTCCCAGCTCAATCAATGTGTGTAGAATCCCAGCAAAGCCAAGCTGACAGAAGATGTGAAGATGTGTTGGCCCCAGGGGCGACTTTCTGGGTTGGGTTTGGAACCTGTTAAAACTGCTTGTAGTTCGATTTTTCCCCCTAATTTTTTAACTTTAAAATACACAAACTTTACCATGAAATCAATTCAATCAGAGTAACAGAGAAGTTCATCGTGGCAGAAAGATAAGGAATGACAGAGAGGTATAAAAAGTGTTATCAGTCAGTCCGACAAAAAACATAGAAATGACAGCAGGATCTAAAATCAAATTTAAATGTAATGTATTTGTTTGGTCAACAACATGATCACTGTACTGATCTGTTGTTATTATTTTGAAAGGAAGTGTATTAATGTTGAAACGTACCTCCTAGCTGCTCCATTTCTCAAAGCTCACTTCTGCAGGGTATATCCATCTCCCATTGTGATTTACGAATGACCAGAGGTATACTGTATTCTGTCCCAGGACCCTTAAAAAAACCATCCAGGCTTTTGCCGACCTTCAGTCTTGAACGAAGTGGACTTTACTCACCTGCAGTAGTTGCAACAAGATTACTTCTTTGTGACTATATTCACTATTTTCTTCTGAAGATCATTTAGAGGCAAAGACCCACATCGTCTGTGATTTAGCAAGCCAGCAAATTTGTGCCTTCCTTATGCCAACCCACATACTCCCTCAATTACCCATTGAGGACAATAACTGGACTTTTTGAGAAGTAAGAATTATGTTCAACAAGCCTATGGGACCACATGCTGCTTTTGGGCTTTTATTCATCTGAAGGACTCTAACAAGTCCTCATTGTGTTCCAGCCTGCTCCTGAGCCTGTGTGTGCGTCTCAGCCTCCTCAAATGATGTTTGTTCTCAACAAATCATCTAAAAGCACTTCAGCGTGCTTCCACAGACCGTATGCCACATAAACGCAGACTGAAAACGCGGTTCTCAGCTGCTGAGTGGCAGCTCTGAACACCTCACAGGAAGCTGAGGCTTGACAGTCAGCCAGATTGACCCATCAGATAGTGAAGAGCTTCTCCTTATGTAATAACTCTCCTCTTAGCAGCCAGGGGTTGAGAATTAACTCCACCTTCCAACATATAAGAGAAACAGCCTCAGTCCCTTGTTTAGCCCTGTAAACTGCTAGCTTGTTTTTCGCACCAACACACAAGATAAAAGCCAATTTTCCTGAGACTATTTGTCACAAAAGACGTTTAAAAGTCAAAACTGATTTTTCTGCTGCTGTATATAAGATTTGTGTTAAAGCAGAACTACTTTCTAGATATTTTATGGATCATTTCAGCGCCACAGAGGAAGTGGCACTGGGCGACCTGTTGTAGTTAAACTCTTAAAGACGACATGTTATGTAGGCATTAACAGCAGGTCTGCATGTTTCCTTGATCAAGGCACAGGCCCTACTTTACCAGAAAAAGGGGTATTTATACAAATCTTCTTCATTATGACATTTGTTAAAGAATGTGTTCTAAAAGTAACTAAAAGGTCATCAGCATAACACTTTTTAGGATTTGAGTTATAAAATAAAAATGTTTTTTCTATCTGTGGCACTTTTGCGAAGTGGATCTACCTGATATGGGTTCAGTCCACAAAGCTGCCCCGTGTCCGCTCCCTGCAGCTCTCCTTAATGCGGATGATTATCCTCTTACACAGAGCCTCGGCCAAATACACACGCCAATGAGTTTCAGTCACTTCAGATGACAACACATTCAGCTGAAAACACAGATCACTTCATGACAACATTAAGGCTGCTCTCACTTAAAAGAGTAATAATGTCATATCCACCAAGGAAGGTGCAAGTATGCGTGTGTGTGTGATATGTCTTTTACAAGCAGGTGGAAGGAGTAACAAACTCCAGCTGTAGCTCATCTGAACTGCTTTAAAGGAATGGCAATCAAACAAGCTTGAGTTGCTTCTTCTGGTTTTCTTAATGCAAAATTTACTTTCTATTGTCCCTCCTTTCAGATCTCAAAATGTTATTTTAATTCCCTCCTTGATTAACCTTTGCCCTTCCCACCTCCTCTTCATTTCTGATGCTCCCGATTTCCTTGCTGCTCCTCCAAACTCTTTGCTGTGTCGCTGTGTCTCTGTGTTAGTCACTTGGAAAAAAACAAACAGGTCAATAATCAAATTGAGGACTTTATTTTTCCCAGGTAATTTTGACAGCATGTAATATCAGTAACCAGTTTCTTGCAGATGATACCTTAGAGAAATCTGTAGTAAAGAAAAGTCTGCAATCTTGAATGTTGTATCCTCAGTTGTCTTTAAATCTATTCTGATATGCCATCTATCCATCCATTTTCTATTCTCCCTTGTGCTTTACTGGGGTCGGGAGGGTTGCTGTTGCCTATCTCCAGCTAACGTTCCAGGCGAGAGGCGGGGTCACCCTGGACAGGTCGCCAGTCTGTCGCCGGGCAACACAGAGACACACAAGACAAACAACCATGCAAACACACACTCACATATAGGGAGAATTTGGAAAGACCAATTAACCTGACAGTCATGTTTTTGAACTGTGGGAGGAAGCCGGAGTACCTGGAGAGAACCCATGTACGCACAGGGAGAACATACAAACTCCATGCAGAAAGACCGGGGCCGGGAATCGAACCCAGAACCTTCTTGCTGCAAGGCAACAGCTCTATGAACTGTGCAGCCGCCATTCTGATATGTATATCTATAATATGTATTTTTCTTTAAGAATGCGTTTTATTAAGTGCTTTACATTGTGTGCTCTCATATAAACATTAAATTAAGTGTATCTGGATTTATTGTGGAAGAGTAACTCAGTGGTAAATAGGTAAAGAAGAAATCTATGTTTTTTTACGAACAAATCTGGAAAGCATAGTGGTACATCCTTAAGGTACATCTCTACCACAGGTTTCAACCTCATACCTGGAACCCTGCAGAACTAAAATAAAATACAACTGAACTCATTAACCTTTGTTATAAAGAAGGCATTATCTCTGTCTAAACAGAGATGAGCTACACTGAGAGGTGCATGAGACCTGTTGATGGTCAAACACCTCCTGCGGTTTTTGAGCTGCTTTCTGTGAAGTTACAGCTCAGATTTATCGACTTGGCCTTGCGTTGTATTTGCATTGTGCTGACTCTGCACTTATTAGATTTCTTCTGCACTCTGTTATTGCTGTGAACATTGCAGAGGGCAAATCTGGCATCATACCTCAAAGCTCTGAACTTTCTGAGATCTTACGCCTTTTATTGCTTGATGGAAAGTGAGATTGCAAAAATAACATTTTGTAGGTTGTATATTGTTTTCTGGGAATTAATTTCTATGAGATTATGGTGTGCAACAGAGAAAAAGCTGCAGATAACACAGCAGGACAAGATGGAAATCTGCACTTGGGCTTCAGCTGTTGGCTGATGGGAATCCTCAGAAGGGAATTAAATCCTGTGGAGCTGCAGAAATGAAGAGACAAATAGTGCCCTTGATTTATTGATATGACAGGTAAATGTGAGATGACAAGGTAGTCTTCTTATTAGAACATTTTTTCCTATTAGCTGGCACAGCATGGGCTTAGCATTGATGAGACAAGAATGATTCAGTTAAGTCAGACATTTATTTTATTTTAGATCTGGAATGCAGCAGGAGTCAATTATCTGCTTTTTGGCTTGAAACGTTTGGCCTGCAGTGCCTGTGCATGTAAACAAATGCTGCACTCATTGTCTTTGTGCATGGTGATGCGGTGATAATGGACAGGAACAGAGGAGCAGCGGCAGCGTGGACGTCTGCTCCGGGGCCAAAACCAGCTAACAGGAGCTACTCTATTAAAGATTATGAGATTAGAGAGGCTTTGAGCCGAGCCGCTCCCCAAGTGTTTTCACTCCTCTGCCTGCTTCAGCTTATTAGACATAACTGACCCTCATTGGTTTAAAAAGCTTTTGGCAAAGGAGGGTTGTATGGTTAATGGTAATTTGGATGCCAGCACTGGTGCATGTTTACTACAGCTCAAACTCTGCAATTTGGATGCACTTCAAGTTACTTAATACTACAGATGCAATACATGGGCCTTGTTACAGAATACAGAGTAATACTATAAGATCCCAAGTGTTGTATTGTGGTATCAATCCAGGGGTTATTAATTGTTTGTTTTCCATTTTAGTGTTGAAATCTAGAAGAACGCTGTCCTTCAGTTACTTCATGTCCCCAACAATATATTTTTTGTTTATATTTTTAGTCTGATGGAGAAAGATGAAGAATAATGAGGGAAATTCTGAGAGATCAGGCAGCAGATCCATGCAGCGACTGGAACGATCATGCACATATTGCAAAGTATAGGTGTAACTTTGAAAAATGTCAAAGGAGAACATGTAATAACAGCTCCACAGATAATAACAGATAATAGCCCAGTGGCTCTGACCATCGTTATGCAAAGGTTTTTAACAACCTCACAATTCCTCATGAAAAGAAATCTGATCAACTTAAAAAAAAGAGACAAGGATTTTGACAAATTATCTCAGAGTATTGGATTATTAATTTTTTTCAAAGAAACATCTGGTTAATTTCTTCTATAAATTATGCAAAGCTCTATTAAGGTGTTTTCACATTATTTTCTATTATCTGACAAATTGGATTTTCTTGAACAGACTGAATGTTCCTTGTGCTTGACAACTATCAAAAAGTGAAAAATAGATTTTATTAGCTGATCCCGTCTCTTCTGTGTCATGCTACCTGCTCTGTGCTTAGAGATCCAATAGTCGGTGTGGGAAACAGTGATGCAGAATCAAAAGGGAGGAAGGTGAGGGGGTCGGCTAAGAAAGAAGGAGACGAGAGTAAAGGATCCAAGAAGGATAGAGAAACTACAAGTCTGTTTGGGACTAAATGTCTGTCTAAATCCTGATTGAATTTGTCCCAAGGTACAATAAAAATGACACAAACTTGTATGCTGACAATGTGACATCATTCTAAATAATACATGACGCTCATTACATCTATTAACTGATTTAATTTATTATCTCGGAAAAACAAAGACTCAATTAGGCCTGTCAAACTTATTTTTGGGGGTTTCATACATGACATTACTAAAAGTCTTTGCTTACCTCCACAAATAACTGACTATATTTATTTCTATGACCACCAATGCATCAAATCAATCACTCAGTTTCATAAACGTTTGTGAAAGAACAGGTCAGTGAATTTTATTGTCCTCCTGTGATAGGATGACTGCTCTTTAAAAACCTTTATTACCTTGATATCGATGCCCAGCCACGACCTTTAAGGCACTCACACTTTTAGAATTATTTGATTGAATTTTCATCTGAAAACAAAAATAACTTAATTTCAGTTTAAATAAAAATGCCTAACTTTACTATTTGTCTTCAAAATTCCCTTTTTACTTGCCATTTACTTATTTTCTGCAGTGAGTCACTTTGAATCATTAATACAGCAACAAAAGATTATGATCACAGTAAACCAAGATTAAGAACTGAATGGGGGCTTTAAACTACAAATGAGAACATATTGTTAATATGCTAAGCAGGAAATCTGACATTATAGTCTAACATTAAGGGTGCAAACTAGTCATTGCAATACTTCCTCTTAGAGTTGAAAGACATAACTTTGATGATAAGTCTGATTCTTGCCCTCTGCTGTAGGTTCTGGTAAGCAGATCTTGTTAAAGCAGGTTGTCAAAGTTTGTGGCTGATTCCCAACAGAGGGAAAGAAGACTTGATTGAAATACAGTATGAAGTTGTAAATAGTCATGCAACTAGAATTTTGTGAAACTCGGAACAGATGCAATTTAAGTTTTGTTAAGAAAATGATCCTTGCTTGATGCCTGAGCGGAAACCTTTAATCCTGATGTGTTCTGATTCGGCAAAGATTGGTCTCAAGCATGAAGAGGCTGTTTGCTGTGTTTGTATGACGTCCACGTAAAAGCAGCTGACCGATCTTATAACCAAATTAATCAAATAATCTAAAACAAGAGGGGTGAGGAGCATATTATAGCATTTTCCATTACACTCACTATCATTTATAATTACTGAGCCAATTAGTTCACATGCCCTCATTATGTGTTTGAATGTTGCATTCGTAGTGGGCGTTTGATGATGCATCGTTCATTCAGGGTGGGATACTGATATAACACATTGAAATAAAAAAAAATTAAAAATCACACAAGCTGCAGTCTACACACACCAGCACGAATTTCAACATAAACCTCACCAAGCTCTACCTAGCACAGGGGTGGGCAATCCTGGTCCTCGAGGGCCGGCGTCCTGCAGCTCTTCGATGTCTCCCTGTTCCAACACACTTGAATCAAATAAGTGAATCACCTCCTAAGTGCAGTCAGGTTCTCCAGAGTCCTGCTAACGACCTCATTATTTGACTCAGGTGTGTTGAAGTAGAGACACATCTAAAAGTTTCAGGAGACCGGCCCTCGAGGCCTGGAGTTGCCCACCCCTGACCTAGCAGAACTAGTGAGATTTATTTAAATTGTTTAGCTATTGGTAGAGAGGCAATATATGGTTGAATTCAGGCCTCCATTTTCTAATCTCGTGTTTTTATCCTGTTGCAAGATTCAATCATGTTCAGGTTTCAACTAACTACTTGTTGATTAATGATGATGTTAAATAATTTGAAAGTATTTATTGCTTAGTTTACTTTGTGCAAAGCAAGAGTGACCATTGGCACTAAATTAGCCCCTTAGAATGAGATTCCACTGCTGTGCTTGGAAACCCATACAGGGTTACTAACTTTGAAAGCCTCACTTTGTCTCCTCCAAACATACTTCCTGTGACTGTGTCCAGTCAGCTCTATAAAGTCTCATCTGACTCTAAGACTTAAGTCATTTAGCTTTAGTTTAATAATGCTTCAAGTCTGGATCTAGTGGCCAAATGTCGATATA
Organism: Phalloptychus januarius; assembly: GCA_902982915.1. Classification (NCBI taxonomy): domain Eukaryota; kingdom Metazoa; phylum Chordata; class Actinopteri; order Cyprinodontiformes; family Poeciliidae; genus Phalloptychus; species Phalloptychus januarius. The sequence goes on along the minus strand of CADWAE010000471.1, from coordinate 12,418,581 downwards.
AAAAATAATTATACATAATATACATTTATTTATACAGCACTTTAAAAACAGGTTTAAAACTGCATTAAAGTGCTGTACAAAAATTATAATAAAATAAGTTGATTAATAGAAAAATAGAAATAATACAAGAAAAAAAATATATATATATAAGGTAAAAATAATAAGAGTAATAATAAGTAAAAATATCTAACTGGAACTATATCAGGAATTATATCACGGGTATGGAAACCATGTGGTTGAGCTCTAAGTTGCTAAGGAACGTTGCTCAATTATAACTGAGGTTGTGTGCATGAGCATATAGCTGTATATGTAAAATTCTGACCTTCTAAGTCGAGAATCCAACTTACAAAAGTAAAAAATGTTTAACTGTATGCCCATTCCTCCCTGGATGGGCATACAGTTCACATAAATTATTGAGAGGCTGTAAACAAGATGACTCATGTTAATGGTGAGTGCATGTAAACTTCTGATCAACAATAAATCTAGTTTGTTGTGATGGCAACAGAATAAATAAGATTCAACCTGGTTCCAATCAGAGTTTTTACATTAAAATCTAATGTGGATCTTTTAAAGAAATATATACAAATTAGTCCCAAAAGGCTTGGTGTTCATCTGCCACACAGTGCAATAGACAGTCAGCTCTGTTTGCACATCATTAAGTAAGCACGCAGAACATGCACCCAAACACTTTGTCTTTTGCATGTGTGGCCGCAGAGGGACAAAGCCATCTGTCTTGTCATTAACAGGAGCGAACGGATTATATTTTGTGGAGGAGAAAAGCCGGTTTGTTCTGCCTCATCCTGCTCTATATAAAACACTGGGGCTGATCCAGCTGCATGGCTGTGGCAGCTTAGCATCAGGTTTGGACGCACACGAACAAATACACACTGTGAGGAGTCACACATTTACTATAGTGGGAATTTTCTACAGGTAAATGGAGTAGCCTTAGAAAAGATTTAAAGTCCTGCAAAAGACAATGAATGCAATTGTTTCTGTTGTTGTTTCACCTATTTAATTTTCTCCTTTGGGCTGTTGGAATATATTTAAGTTGGTTTAGAAGCAAAACCTGCAATAAATTTTTATATTTGGAATTGTTTGGATTGCTTTGGTGATTGTTGCATTAATTTGAGTCATTAAGAACACACCGGGTGTTTGGTGGAGGTCTGCTGTTTGGCAAATGTCTGGTGTTGATGGGAGGTTTTGTAAATTATTTTTTTACCACTTTTTTGAACTTGAAACATCAATTTAAGATAACTTTCATTTTCAATTAAGTTGTAAGATATTTTTAAGAATTATTTTGTCACTAATTTTTACAAGGAATAAAGAATATATTTTTTTTTCAAAACAATCAAGTTGGATTGGACTTAAAGGATCTTCTTGGTTCTAGATGCCACAACACATGGTTCTAGTAGAGTCCCACCCCTCAGTGGGGGGCCAACATTAGGCAGGTGGTCATTATGATCGGTCCAGCTTTCACCTTAAAGATGAGTGGGTGAGAAAGAACATAAGTTTAAGCATTGAAAGAAATGGTTTCTTAACCTTCAGCAGCTAAAATACCAGCACCTACTTCTCACATCCATTAGAGTGATGAGTTTACAAAAGTCATGAGTAAAATGCTTTTACTCTCAGTGGAGAAGTTTTTAGAGTGCAGCAACAAAGGCTGTTGGAGAACTACTAAAGGTTGGTTATTGCAGTAAAAATGTTCAGAAAAATGTCAGGAAAATGACTCGATGTGCTAAATGTCTTTGCTGAAAAGAAAAAAACAACAACCCGCATTTCATTTCAGGGAAAATGAGACATAACAAAGAAAAACAGAAAACAAAGATGCACCAAAAAAAAACCCAATAAAAAAAGACCTTTGGCATAAACAGGAAACATTTTGCTTGATATGGGAATTTAGTTGCTCGTTGCAATAAAAAGGAAGACTTATGACTGCCTGAAAGGGCTGCTCTGTCTAAAAGAGTTATTTCCTCCGCTCCCTGCAGGCTCTCCCTTGTGTTAAGTCAACATGAAGCAAGCAGCTGGTCAGCAGAAAATGAGCTATGAATCAGAAGCTTTTTCAGTAATTCATAACACACTGAGTGTTGCTTTTAACATGTGTGGCACAGTTGCAGAACGTACAAGAAAAGAAGGAAAATTTAAGTTAAAACTGTCCACCCAGTGTTTGAATTAACTGACATAAATACACACCCCCACCCACGGTCGCTTTCCATCCACCCTGTCATTTAGAGATTCCTTCCAGAAAACTTTCCTCAGAGCAGCTTTTTAAGAAAGTATTTATATCCTAAAGTTCTGAGACGCCTTGTCATTAGAAGGTCTAATATAGCAATGAGAGCAGTCCCACCCATCTCTCCCACAGCGCGTTCTCTCCTTTTCTCAACTAGGCCACCTTCGTGGGTTTGTGTAAACACAACATTAAGATGCCAATGTGAAGTTCCACAAAACATCTGGTCGTCTCATCGACAACTCATTGGTGACTCATTTAGTTGCTATGAAAATCCAGTACTTGTTTGGCATATCTGCCGTCTGCAAAAGCAATTAGACATTTGAATTTGTGCTACAATAGAATATTTCACTCAAGTTGGCCAAAATGAAAAGAAACACAGCAGCAACTCAGACTGTAGTTTCATTTACCCCTTAGAGCAAGTCCAGTCCTTAAAAGAAATCCTGTGACTTTCTGATGTCTCCTATCTCCTTTATTATTTCATATAATTCCTTTTAAACACATAAATTTTTTTTTATTTTTTTAAGTGAATTTTATCTTGGATGCCTGCTATCTTGAACATCATTTTAAAAATGCAGCTCGAACAAAAATGTCTCATAATTTCACCTGACACATGTGAGTCAAGTGGTTGAATTACCTCATTAACATTTTCAGTCCTATTAACAAGACATTCACTTTATATGGATATCCTGGAGAAGAAATACTTCTACATGTTGCAGGATAGTAGCTCTTAAGGACTGGACTCACTAAGCGTCACTAAGAGATTTTAAACACATTTTAACATCAGTCAAACACATTAAATACAACATTATGTTTTCAGTTGCTAAAGGGAAAAAAGTGAGCAAAACCAGCCAATGGAATGAAGATGTTGTCTTGTTGAAGCACAGATTGATTGTGACTACAAAAAATGTCTAAGTTTGGTTTCACTGGCCAAATCAAGACCGGAGTCAAGATAAAACCCGCCTGACATCATGAAGTAGGTGAAATCTCTAATAACAAAACACATATTAGGAATTCAAGAACATGTGAGAACTCCAGTGAATCACAGTAAATGTCCTTAGTAGATAAAAACAAAAGTAGAGAAAAAATATTAATGGTCAACTTTGCCAGGAGTAAAGTTGATACTTTGCCAAGTTTTAGGCACCAAAATAACTCCAGGAGTCCACCAAGGACTCATCCAGGAGGTAATCCTGCCTGAGTCACATTGTCTACTTCCTGTTGGTAAAAAAACCCAACATTTTAAATGTTTTTGTCAAAGTCCAGACTCAAACCTCATTTTAGAAGCTGAGATATGACTTTACTCAGGCCATTTATGCAAATTAACATTTCATTGTGGCTGAATTAAAATAAAGAGGAGTCAGTCAAATTTCCTGATTCATTCATTTCACAAAGTAAAGTTGTTGCCGTCGAGGATGACCCAATCACTGATTAGGTTTTCACACATGATCCAGTTGGGTTGGACAGCTTTTTTCTCTTAAAAATGAAGTCAAGTGATGGCACTTTTTGTAGTTACTTTGGTTAACTTGATCTTTTGTTAAATTCTGTTTGATTATCTGAAACTAATGAAAACTGTAAGTGACCAAAGGTTTTTTCACAGCACCGTAGATTTGACGAAGAGAGCACAATATGAATGTTGCATCAGTTATTTCAGTGCTCTTTAGTTTAGGACGCTACATATTATTCAAAAAATGTGTAGAAAAACAGTCCGACGTCTTCTCTTTTCTGGTCAGATTTCTGACAGGAAGAAAAGAGCCATAAGAACTGTGAGAAAATATGCCAGCTGGCTCTATTTGCCTAATGCATGCCGACTGTTTTATTAGAAAAACACTGAGATGCTTTTTATGTCGTCCAAAAGAGACACATCAGGCGAGCAGGGATGCTTGTTGAAGAGTTTGAGGGACAAATGGAGCCAAAACAGGGATGCATCTACTGGAACTGCCAAACTAATGAGACATGACAAATAAATGAATAAAATCAGCCACCACAGAAGACTGCATGATTTATTTACTAACGTAATTTTTCACAAAACATATGCAGTTTCGTAAAACCACTTATTTGAATTTGTGAAGAAATGTTACATTACATATTACTAGTTTTCCTTCTCTTAAGTTTAGTATGAAAACTTAACTTTTTGTCACAATTTCGACAGCTTCTTATATAAACTCCGCTTTGGGTATTGTGCTGAACAAAATAAATGTATTTTTGTAAGAAAAACATCATATAAAAACAATGACCAATCCACTCATAGTCAAAAGTTAATCAATAAAACTAGGAATAAATCTTATAATCATCATGTTGTTTGTAAACTACAAGGAATTTCATGCTGCTCATGAAAAAAAACTCATTCACATATTAGGCTGTGCTAGAGGGAATGTAGCATGCACTTACACTATTAAATTAAATGAAATATGGCCATTAACAGCTAAATATTCACTCCTAGGCTAGATTTTGAAGATTCAGTTCTGGTTTCTAAGAGAAAAATCAAGCATCCAACATTGCAATGAATTTTGATTTAACTCCAGACATTTTCAGAAAACACTCTATTTAAACATGATTTCTAGCAGTGATATAACACTGAGAAAAAAAAGTTTTTAGATGAAAGGAGAAGCTCCATGTTCATTATTCTCTGTGGAACAAACGTGCTGCTTTGCTTCTGCCAAGCTCCACATTTCAGCTTTACAAATATTTGTTCTGTTAAAAAAAGAAAATCCCTCTGAGGAGGCAAAGAAAATATCTTGAAAGCTAATCAAAGTTTATAATGGAGCCAAAGCAACTTTGCTTGTATTTGATGAAAAAAAAAACAATGGTGGGACAGAAACTGTGGGGGTAAAAAAGACCCTTTGCCTTGGAGTTGGTTCTTGTTACAGTCTGAGCCATACAGAGAAATAACAAACACAGAAATCCTTTGTTCCTAGAAACAAGAAAATAGCCAAATTACTAAATGACAAATTCAGGCTGAAGAAACACATTTTCAAATAGTTTTTGAAACCAATACTTACTGTATGCAATACATTAGAACAGTGCAATGTACTTTTGGTAACAATATATTCTGCTTACTGTATATTAATCCGACCTCCAAATGAATCAGCAAGATGGAAAATAACAATAGAACCACAAAGTTGCCTGACTTTGTTTCTGTGTCTGTAGAACTTTTAGTTGCATCAGTGGAGTTACTTGCAGTGAGTAAAGTAGCCAGAAATTTTACTCAGGAAAGAGTAACAATAATTCAAAATAATGTAACACAAGTGTAAAGTATAGGGCAGGAAAAACATTCCCAGAAGCACTTCTTTTCCAAAACATTACTGAAACATAAGTGGCTACAATGAACCTCTTGCCTTAATTTTGTGCATGAAAACTATTTTGTACCCATGTTTTTAACCAAAGACTTTCAGATAAGGATTCCTTAAGATAATAAACATGACATAGTTCAAATTTGTTTTTGCAGGAAACAACAGAAATATGTGAAATACACTGAAACCAGTTTGTCACTTTCATCTCCAATATCATGTCAAAAACACCTCTAATGCTAGAAAGACATCCTAACAAAAACCAATGCTAACCCCTCACTCACACAAGATAATCCTAATACTCAATCTTTATTATCCCTTTACAGTTTTTCTGTTCTCCCACCTACAGCTCAGCTACCTAACAAATTTCAAAAAAGAGGTTGAATTCAACTCTTCAGTGTAAGTTCAACAAAACGCATTTTGGCTAATTACTACCGAATGTTTCCTATAATTAAGGACAATGCTGGCAGCGTGGGCAGATTATATAATTAAGGCAAAACAATCTGTATGATGCTGGAGAGGGAAGGGTGATAGAAAGGATTAAATCTCCACAGATGCTTGTTTTTTGAGTGTCCTTTTTTTCAAAATAAAATTCAAAACCTGGCCTCAGTACGAACTGTGCACATAATTTAATCTGTCCACCCAAATCCTTGTCCTCAGTCTCTGGACAGTAATTGTCATACTGATAAATGGCCCTGAATGTCTTCGGCCAAAAAACTGGGACGTTTCAACATTGATTTCTGATCATGATCAGAATTAACTTTACAACTATCCTACACCAATCATAATTGGTCAATAATGTGTCAGTCATGAACAAACTGGCTCGTTGTTGCGAACCATATGATTGGTTTGCTGCTTTCTGCATTACTGTATCCATCTTATGCAAACAGAGCTAACTAATATTTAACTTTTGCAAAGGTTACTACTCAATATGTGCCATGTAAATAAGACATTTAAATGAACTGTCAATGTTAAAAAGGAAATATTAAAAAAAGTGATCAAATATTCAACAAAGAAGCTTCTTGCTGTCAATATGAAATGTGTGGTAGAGATACTGTTAGCTAACAGATATTTAAGCAAATATTAGGTGAATTTTATGCACATATTATCTCCTGTAAATTCACACTTGTAAACTATTATTTTTCAATCAAAGAAATTGTTTGCTATGTAGCCATTCCAACCTGAACAAAGCCCATAATTATTTTCCTTCCCATGATACACAACATGTATGTAAACTTTTGACTGGAAGTGTGTGCTTGTATATGCACAAACTGATATCAAAACACAGCTTAATCTCATAACACTGATCTGATTATAGTATCTGCTTGTGAGCATAAAAAAATCATCTCTTTTTGTCTAGTTGAGGCAGAAATATAGGTCGCAGAAAAGAGCCTTTGCCTCTCTCCACTGTAGCAATATTAAGCAACATGGAGGATCTTTTTTAATCTTTTCAAATGAAAACCAACTCCTTGCCCATTTGCAACTCATGCATGATTATAAAAGATCCCTTAAAGATATGCAAAATCCAGCAGAAATTTGCAAGCCAAAGCAACCTGTGAAACATGATGCTTACACTACTTGTGTAAGCATCGGCACGGAATAATGATTAGTGTTTGTTTATAGTTCCTGCTTTGAAACTGAACATGTTTGTTCGACAACTAAGACCACCTAAAATCTAATGATAGTTTAACAGTTTCAAGAAGGAAGGACAATATTGTTTCCTTTTCTCAAGTAATAATTAACGTCAGCACCTGACTTTTTCACTTTACCATCCTTCACTTAGCTGAAGACAACATAGGTATAGTGTACTAAGCAGGATAAATCAACTGTTTACTGTGTTCAGCTGCATGTTAACTGGTCTAAACATGAAAATGTTGATCAAAAATAGAATTATAAGACTTAAATAAAATATATAAAATTTAACATGGCATTTTTCCAACTTTCACCTCTTAATTCCCACGCTTCATGAACATGTATGTATTTTGGTTCTAGCCTAATTCTACACATTTGTGATGGTTTATACCAAATACATTCTGTTTCAATCATCCTCATGTGGATATATCAAAAGTTTATACTGACAGATCATTGAAGGTTCAGCTGATATTACTGGAAGTCTTTGATTGTAATAATGGCATACCACAGAGTCTTTTAGCAGAGTATTACATATTTATGAAAATGGATTGCATGATAATGTGTTAAGGTGAAACTGTTAGGCAATCATCCTGCCCAGGAAAATAAACAGGATGGACTTTTAGACATTAGAGAATGAACTCTGAGTGGTCAACTAGGCTTCATCCGTAAACCAGCAGTGACAAGCTAATAGGATAACATAGTTAGATTTTTTTAAAACTCTCCTTACATTATTTTTCTCTGAAGGCTGTTTTGGTGACCTGCTCCCATATCATCTAAAGAAAAAAGAGTTGCAGCTTTCTCTCATTGCACTGTCAGGAGTAGAAAGTGGCAATCAGGTTTATGCAACTACAGCTGCTGTGTGAAGGCCTAAGAGTTTTGTAGTGAACATTAGTGAACAAACAGCAATAGACAAAGAACCACAGCAGAGATAACATTGCTTCACTGTGGAAAAGTTTAGAGTTAAGTTGTTAAACAACATACCAAGCTCTGAACAAATCACACAGCTATTTGTTAGTTTTTTTAGAAGTGGTGTGTTATCCATTAGGTTTTACTTCAGAAATAGATGCACATTAACAATATTTTTCATCTTTGACAAACATCAGATGTGTAAACAAAATAAATACTTTCAAACATAGAAGAAAAAGAGAAATACATATAATTTTGTTATTGTGATTTCAGCTGTGCAGTTAAAACTCCTATTACAGCCTCCGACAACCTGATACATGCTCCAGATTCTGGATATAACAACTGACATGACCAAAGTCAAAGTACGAAAAGTTTATGCTCTTTTACTGGGGTCTAAATTTGGCACTGCAGAAAACTTTAACATATGATACAGCAGCATGAGATTATTTTAGCTGGGATCAGAGAGAGACTTTAAACCTAAAAAGCTACAAAGGTCTGAGGGTTACCAAAATGTTCCTACATCTCAGCATATCATTAGAGTTCATGAAGATCCTCCCATCCTTTTTTCTCAGTGCAGAAACATGGAATCCAAAGCCACAAACAGACCGACTGGCCGCTGTTGCTTGGCTTCTTTAAAGCTGTTGGCCAGCAGGTCTGTCATTACAGGAGCAGAGCTCTGGGTGTGTCAGACAGTGAAAACCAGGCCTGTAAAACATGCGGTCCACTGACGAAGTCTCTGTGTGTTTGTCTCCCCCTACTGCCAACTTCTTGCACTACAACAAAGGGCTTCTTAAACCATAACGGGGAATCTGAATACCACAAAGTCCAGAACAAGGCCTGGGACAACGGATTCCCTGGTGCAGCTTACTACATATAAAGAACATTTTAAAACATTCGAAAATGCTTAATTTATCATGAAAGGAGATAAAAAATAAAAAACATTTTTTTAAACATTCTGAGGAGCTTTACTGTAATTTTATATACATATATTTTATTCTATTAAGTTTTCTGTTGGTTTTAAATAAGCCTGGTCTACATAAATGATTTTATCAGTCCATCCACCCATTTCCCTGCACCCTTGTCCCTTACTGGGGTCGGGAGGGTTGCTGGTGCCTATCTCCAGCTATCGTTTCAGGCGAGAGGTGGGGTACACCCTGGACAGGTCGCCAGTCTGTCGCAGGGCAACACAGAGACAGACAGGACAAACAACCATGCACACACACACTCACACCTAGGGACAATTTAGAGAGGCCAATTAACCTGACAGTCATGTTTTTGGACTGTGGGAGGAAGCCGGAGTACCTGGAGAGAACCCACGCATGCACAGGGAGAACATGCAAACTCCATGCAGAAAGACCGGGGCCGGGAATCGAACCCAGAACTTTCTTGCTGCAAGGCAACAGCTCTACCAGCTGCGGCACTGGGCAGCCCCTGAATGATTTTATAATAGCTCAAAATGTCTTCTGTAAAGTCTTTCACATATTTGACAATAAGTTGAGACCCTTCCTATCACCTATTTTCTTATTTCTTGACTAAGCAGTCAGGATTATCTGTAATCATTTGAAGTGGTTGTTTTGCTGGTTTCCTAAAGCTCCTTCCAAGCTTTTCTTTTAACTCTGACTAATTTGTCTGTACCTCATTATTTTCAGAGGAAAATTGTTCTTTTTTTTGTTAGGCTACTTAACTATTACTCATGGTTGCATGAAAAGGTTCTTAAAGACAACTGAGGAAAGAACCACTTGTAGATTGCTTAAGGCAGCTTAAGATGCAAAGCATCAAAGATGACACAGTTTGACATACGCAAAGCATAATTTTAGCCCAAAAATTTGATCTTCCAGAAGATCAATTAGTTGAAAATCTTGATAAAGCCGTAAGTCAAGGCTTGAAATTTTTTTCTTTTCACTGCAAGCCTATTTCACCTATTTTTGTTTTTTCAGAATGCACTTTATGCTGATTAGATTATTTTTTAAGTACTCAGTAACTTTCTATTTCCATGAGGTGTACTTATTTTGTAACAAAGGTTTATTTAAGTTAGAAAATGTAATTCTTCATAAGTCTTTAAAGGTCCATAATTAAAAAATCTAAAGCGGGGGTTTTCCAAGTTTGGTGATATTAAGGTCCCTCTGCTCTGCAACCATAATGGCTGATGCAGATGGACATCTTTTTCTTCTTTATGCTGATCAAAAAAGGTCTTAAAATATGAAAACAAAATTTGGTTTGAAATAAACTATAAAGTCCTTATTTTACAAGATTCCTACTGTTTAACTCATTTCACTGAAGTATTGCATGTTTAGTTTATTATTGAGCAGGTCAAAGTTAAAACAGGAAAGAAATTCATTTTTAAAATTGCATTAAAAACTTCAAAACAACATATTTTTGTGGCCCCCAGCAACTCGAAATGTGACATTAAAATTATGTCAACACAAAAAAAAAGATAGATTTTTATTCACCTTTCACAATTTAAGAAGGTTAAAGTAGGCACGCCTCTAAGTGTGGAGGGATCTGTAAATAAAAAAATTTTTTTGCAAGTTTTTAAGTATCCTATTAAAAAAAAGAAAACAAATAAAACTCATTACCATTGTCATCACAGCAGTTTTATTAGCATAAGTTTTCTCATTTATTAATACATATTAATTTTTTCTTAGAATAGCAACAGGTGTTAGATGTGATTTGAGGTGACTATTCTGCTTCTTCTTCATACGTTGAAAGGTAAAACTCAGAAGTAAGCCTGATAGGCCAGGAGATATCCATCATTGTACATGTAGATCTGCCTGTTGATCGGGTTGTAGCTCAGACTAGCCACTCCTTTGGCTACCTTCTCCAGTGGCAGAGCAAGAGAGTTGTCCTCTTTTCCTGTAGCTGTGTCGAAGGCGTAGAATACTTCCTCTCTGTATTCGTCCACGTAGCGGGTGGCGTACATCACACCACACACCATGAAAGCGTTAGTCGCTGCCTTCTTGAACAGCCTCGTCTCCCATGTTTGCGACACGTTGATCGTCTTTGAGTTGTCATCCCAAAACAGCTTGCTCACTACCAGATTACCATGGTTGCCAACAGTGGCATAGAGCGCCCAGAGTCCGGTTTCATCAGCCTCAACATCCACATCACTATTCAAGCGACATTCATAGTAACAATATGGAAATTTGTTGTTAAACCCCACACCTGTGCCAGGGAGGGTTACCCGCTTGACCTCTGCGGTCTTTAGGTCGTAGCGGCAAATATCTGCAGAGCGGTAGCAGTGATAATACAGACCGTCACCGTACAGCACAGCACTGGGACCCTCAATGGCGGTGGGAGCTGTGACAGAGGGTGAGAAAGTAGCATCCCTGTGGTTGGAAGAACGCATGAAGTCTTTGTAGGTTTGGTAAAGGCGGACTATGTTTCCGTAGATGTTGCTACTGGTGAGGGTCTGAATCCAGTAGGTTTCTGTGTCCGACCCGCTGTCCATCTGCGCCTGTTTGCCCCATGATCCAGAAACCAGATTTTTGTCAAAGGGATTGATTTTGGTTGTGACAGGTTCACTGATGTTGGTGATCAGGCCCTTCCTGCAATACCTGTTCTGGCCTGAAACAGGGGGAAAAAGTGACTCGAGTATAGATTACACTTTCAATATTTCATCAGGTGTTTTAGAAATGGGTGGAATGATTATTACAATTAGCAGTGATGCTTAAACAGTTTCTTCCTCTCAACTCCTATCTCCCAAAATTTTCTGGAAGCTGTTCCTTGGCTTTAAACATACATTGTGGCGAAAAAGTACCATACATATAAAATACAAATTATAGTACACTGATTTTTTTAGCTTTTACATTTTGGTCACAACAAAATGCTTGAGAAGAAATACATTTTAACTTTCCAACCAAAGTGGATACAAAATGTAGTTTGGAAGTCATAATTTTAATGAGAAAGGCTCTACAAATCAGCTGGTATGTTAAAAATGAAACGCCTCCTTGTTCAAACATTGAACAGGATTAATTATTTGTTTTTGAATAGCTGACTTGAATTTCATTTGCCACACCCAGCCCTCATTACTCAAGAGAAACATGAAGTAGGCTAAAAGACTCCAGAAAGTAACACATCAGGCTCCAATCTGAAGGAATTCAAAAATGGATGAAAAACAAAATAATAAACTCCAATCAGTCCAGATAGGGTTAAAAAGCCATTTTTATAACTACAAGAGTGCAATAGCTCCCTGTAAAATAAATTTCAATAAGACACGATAGCAATTTATTCAAACCTATGTGGAAATTCAGATGTAAATGTGAAGTTGGTATTACATAATGCAAATTAAGTAAAGTTCAAAAATCTATTTTCATTAAGAAAAAAATATTTTCTGGAAAAGCTCAGATTAATTTGATCTTTGGTGTCTCTGAAGACACTCAGACCTACCTCTGAAGTCTTTGGGGATCGACTTGCAGGACTCGACGTTGTTCTTCAGGTAGCGAAGTTTCTCCTTGACGGTCTTCATGTTCACTGTGTCTGATGTTTGCATCTTTAGCACATCTTTATGCAATTTACCCACCTGAAAGACACAAATAATTTAAATAAATAAGTCTTGAAGAAAAGTCGACAGTTTCTTGGACTTAGGTTATGTGTTTCAGTTATGAGTAGTCAGTATTTTACCTGCATTAGGCAGTATTTAGTGTTTTGCTGGTTTTGGAAAATCATTGTTATGCTGGAGTTAAGTTAAATTCTCCAGTCACTTTTCTCAATTAAACAAGCTTTAAGTTCAGCGTTACTTGTATATAGCAACAACTGAAGAATGTGTTTATTTGAGTTCATATATTTAAACTCCTGCAGGTACAATATTAACCACTCATGCTGATTCTACGCCCCTCAAATACTTTACTATGATTTCAATGATTCCTAAGCTGTGTTGTCTTGATTTTTACTGAGTATCTGTTGAACCTCTTTGTGGAGTTTCTGCGACTGGGTGTTGTTTAGCTGGCCATGCACAACGGTGATCTCCGTCTCCAGCTGGCTGAGCTCCTGGCCCAGGAGACGGATGGACAGCGCCGTGTACAGTCCGCGGTCATGCAGGTACTGGTATGGCTCCAGTCGTGCTGTCAAGTTTGAAATTCGAACCTGAAAGTCAGGCAGATGCTGACTGGAGACCAACACCTGCAGGGGGACGCACACAGAGAAGCTCCAACATTTCAAGATCGCAGATTGAAGCAAAACTATCAAGAAGTGGTTTAATACTTTTTGATAATGGTTCACATGATTGTAATGCTCTATAAAAAAAATAAAGTCAGACAAGAACACAAAATGAATTTATTATTTGAAAATAAACTATGTATCATGTATAGGCAATTTGATAGATGTTAGTTTTAATAATTGGCTATAATCAAAAAAATTAAATAAACATGTTCTTGATATATGTTTAAATGTAAATACAATTTTAATTACTCTAACAATGTTTTTGATTATTATTATTGTTGTCATTAAATTCATATAATTTCATCACATGGTTTAACTTCCTAACAATCCAAGTTTTTTTTTTCTTTTTATTGTAATTTATTTCAAACAGACAAGAAGTAAAAGCAAGAAATTTTTTTTTAAATTAAAACAAATTATCATGCCCAGTTGAAATACAATTTTACATTATCTTTTCAAAAAGGAGCCGGTAGAAGATACTCGGTCTCATGATTTCCTTCCCTTCTCACTCATCAACTCATAAGCATTTAATTCTACAAACACCAGAAAAACTTAAATTATTTCCACATTACATGATACTTAAATCTCACATTCTCATCATTAAATGTACGATTATTTAACTCCATAAAAGTAATGTTAAATTCTTACCTCCCCCTGCAGGCTGTGCAGAGACTTCTCACAGGTTTTGACCTGTTGCTGCACAGCTTCATACCTCAGAACAGGAAACGACCATATTGTGGTGTTCACATTGCACTGGCAAGTGTCAGACTTTTTCTGACCCGGTACACGGTAAGCCCAGCTCTGTAACTACATACAAAAACACTGATATTTTGAAAACAAAATAAAACTCCTCACTGAGATTGTATCTTGAGGTTTCAGTCAAATTTTTTAAGGATTTGTAGAAATGTGACTTACTGTAGACAAGAGCAGTGGGAAGAGCAGCAGCATCATGCTTGACGCTGGACCAGGAACGACAAAGACACAAACGCTCGTCTGCCTGTTTCTCTAAATCAGCAGACTGATTTACTGTCTCTCATTAGCCATCATAAAACCACTTCTGTGCAGGACTCAGCTGAATACATCAAAATGCAAAGTTACCAAAGACTTGTGGTCTGGCTCAGATTTTCTTTCTTCCCCATTTCTTTATTTGTGAGATTAGTTCCTCTTTTAAAAGATCCTGTTATAATATTTTTTTATTTGAAATGTGTAAAACCTGACAGAACAAAACCTTTACTTTAATATTTTAACGTAATTAATTAGATTGTGTTGCTGCACTGTGCCAGATTATTTGTTCTATTTCTTGCCGTACTTCAACAACTTATGTGGTTAATGTACGGCATCAACCATTATGCCACACATGCCATAATGTGGCAACCACATGCCACATTATGGCATGTGGTTGATGCCATAATGTGGCATCAACCACATAACTTCTGGAGAAACCACTTTCTGGAGAAAGTTGTTGCTAAAAACCTGCTTTGCAAATAAAACTGCCTTTCCCAGTTCATCCCAATAAAGATGACCTTTTCTATGTTATTGTTACTAAGTTGAATAAAGGCAATTGTTCTCAAGACACTTTGCTTTTGAACCCTGAGAAATTCTACTGTTAATTTAAACATGCAATTTGATCAAATTGCGGGGGGTTCTGAATCATTAGCTTGATCATTTTCTGTTTCTGAATCTTACAATCACATCCTCAAAAGTGAACCAAATATCTAACTAATAAAATTAAAGGCATATTTCAGTCAGGTTTTTGACTTTTGACTTTTCTCAAATGACTTTTCATTTCAAAGTGATGACTTTGGACTGCTACAAGTAATATTTAACAATTTGATATAAATTGAAATAATTTATTTGTTTCCTATTTGAAACATTTACCTTCAAAGAGAGGATAAGGCTGCAATATAACAAGGAAAACAACACTTCAAACGAAGTCAATAACATTAAATAAAATGGACACAGGTGATTAAATAAACATACATCACATTTTGGACAAATGGAAATTTATTTAATATTTAATAGCAGTTTTTGATGCTAAGTGAAACACAATTAGGGTTTTTTTCATGCTGTCTGTTTGGTTTGGATGTTTTTCTCCTAAAGAAATACAATTATAATTTAAAAACAAGTCTTTGTATTTACACTTATCTCTGTATGATGATAAAATTGGTTACAATTATCCTAAGCATTTAAAACAAACATCTGTTAGGGATGTCTTTATTAGCATAGTTCATATATATTTATGCAGAACTAAATCTGCAAAAGCTCTGAAGTTCTACTAAACAATTTCTCTCCAAGCAGAAATAAAGTGCTTGTGATTAACAAACTCATGGACAAAATTATTGGTACCTCTGAAATAATAACCCAGAAACCCACAATAGTCACTGAAATAATTTGAAACTGGCAAATGTAAAAATCGACCGCTACAATCTCCCAAAGAAACGTTTTTAAAATCCATGGAACAAAGTCCATCAAATATTCTGACACAAAAGCTGAGAGATGCTCTGCTGTTGGAGGCTCTTTAAGCTTTCAACATGCTCCTGTGACTGAACCTTCATCAGTGCAAACAGAACATCTGCATCATGATATTTAGTTGCTTTAATATTGAGTCTTTTCTGCAACATTTGGATTTTACCAGTGGCATGTGAATAGTGTCTGTAAGTTGTCATCCAATAAAAATGTTCAGTCTTTTCTACATAATTCTTGACAAACCTTCGAATGCCATTGAAATGCAAAAAAAAAAAAAAAAAAAAATATAGGCAAAAGCTTATTTTAAATATCTTCAGACATCATTAGTTTTATATATTAAATTACAGAACATTTCTATCTTAGCACTGGTCGTGGATCAAAGTTATGTTGCTTAGTAACAGATAAACCAGCTCCTCTCGAAGAAGCATAACAGCAGACAAAGTAAAACAAATTTAAAAGGAAAGACCCTCAAAGAGCTGGAAGAACTTCTGACCAAGAACTATTGAAACAGTTTGAAATGGGATCTGAAAGTCTTAATGAAACAAGGATGATGTTTGAAAAGAAATGTGAATTAGGAATTGTTTTTAGCAGTTCTCTGGTGATCCTAGAATAACACTGTGGCTGAAAAAAATAAAAAAATGCTTTAATGTATTGCTTTGAGTTGAGTTTTATAATCTCATTCAAACAGTGGGGCTCCAAGTTGATTCCTCAGGAATTACCATCCTGCAACATTTGATGCATGTATGCGCCAAATGGCCTGGCAAGGAACCATTCATTTAGTCCAGGTGTGTTTGAGGGTGGATGTATCTAAAGGTTGGAGGATAGTGGCTCTTGAGAACTAAAGTTGGGCATCTTTGAAGTAAAGAAACACATTCACAAATATAGATCTCACTCCAATCCAGTTAACTGGGCTACATCTGCAACGTTTCCAGTTGGAATCGTGACCTGAGGCTTTATTGTTGTATTTCAAGTTAAATAGAACTTACCATTGACAAATAATTGAAAGAAAGGCATCAGCCTATTATAGGGAATACATATTAAAGCTTAGCATTAGCCTGACACATATAAACTGTTTTATCTGATGAATCTTAGTACTTAATCTAAACATAGTTCCTAAAGAAAAAAAGAGACAATGTCAGCAAGTTCTGAACATTTCTTAAACTCATTTACATGTGGTAATTTTTTTTTCTTTATTTTTATGCTGATTTCAGTCTGAAAATAACCACTGTCAGACAATGGGAAATAAAAAAATATGCTTGGCTTGAAGAAATTATTCTGTACTGAATCTTCTATGTGACTAACACAAACCACAGAAATTAATATAAAATGTGAAAGTCTAGTCCAGCGTTGTGGGGTTTTTTTATTGAGGGTTTTTTCTGCTTTCAGTGCAGATTGGACACTTTCTGTTCCTAAATCCAAATTAAGACAAATATTATTAGCAAAAAGATTATTTATTAGTCATTCTTTTTATTTGCATGCAACTTCCCCTAGCAACATCCAGTCACTGCATCTCAATAATAGAAACCATGTGAGCAATTACTCAATGTGTAAAAGTAAAAATTTTAAACCAGATTACATCTCTAAAACAGTTTCTGTGTGTTTAACATGCAAAATATTATTTGTATGTTGGAAGAATAACACAAGTTCACTGGAGATAGGCACCAGCATCCTACCCGACCCACTAGGGAGAAGGATGTGCAGAAAATAGATGGATGGATGAAGAATGACTCTGGTTTGTCCTTAACGGAATCACAACGAGAAAATTACACCAAAACTCTTAGTTTGAATAAAAACAGTACGTTTATCTTTTGCTGTTTTTGTTTAAATAAAATAATAATTTCTTTCAAATGGAAAGAAAACTCAAGAGTTTTGTTTCTGTGTCTGATTTTTGATTACACTGGCATTTCAAGCACCATGAATATAAATTAAAACAAGATTGTCCATTGAGGGAGTTTTGGATTTGGATCCATTTGTTTCTGGCATCAATGCCTCTGGGGAAACAAAGAGCTTGTGGTCATGTCATGTTTTCTAAAACATTCGATTTTAAAGTAAATTGCACTTTATGTTTAGGTGGTTTTCAACTTAATGTTGCCTAGGAGTATCCTGTCAGCACTTCTTCTCAGTTGGTTAAATCTACCTGTAATAGAAAAAAAATGGCCACAAAGTCCTAAAATGTGAGACAATTTCTGAACTTGTCAAAAATACAACCTTAATATTAAAAATGCTAATAAAGTACCATGTTTTCAAAGGTGAGAAGAGATGTGTTGGTACAGTGCTAGTTAAAGTTTTTCACATTTTACCTCATAATTATGAGCATCAACTCATTTTTTAGCCATTATTTGCAACAGAAATGAACAAAAGGATGCATTTTTTGCTAAAAAAATACAAATCTGCGGCATACATATCAAATTCTATGTGTAAGCCACAGAGAGTCCAAAAAAAAATCTAAGTAACATCCGGAGCATCTAATTTCACATGTGATCCTACATAACTTATGGAAAACTGCTAACAGGATTTTGAATCATTTTATCTCAACTGTCTTCTTGTCACAAATGTTGCCCCATAAGCTGATTTCCCCCCCCCCCCCTCCCGAGCTGTGAATGCAGCTAAAGGTGGATGGTCTGGATGCAGGTTTGTATTTAGGTCAGATCTTTTCAATGTTCAGATGAGGAATTAAACAATGACATTTTAAAAGCCTGGGATGCTGTTTTATAACCCAACCCAGTGAAATTTCTCATCAACTTTATCCCTGACCTATTCACTGTGTTCGTTGGTCTGGTGATTGTGTTTGCTCTGTATTATTTTTGACCAAACAGCTGGACTTTATGCAGGGAATAAATTACACACAGGACTGTTTATTAGTTGTTTAGTCTACAGGCAATTGTTTTGACCAGATATTATTTATGGGTATCAGAGTAAAGGGTGCAGAGTAGTTTGACACAGCAAAATGCTGCTCTATTGCCTAAAATCCCCGTTAAGTCAATTTTAGTTTGTAGTTCCGATGTGACAAATGTAAAAATGTCCGCATTAGTACCTACGCAAATAATTAATTTATCAAGAGTTCCCCTCCCTATTCTTATGACTTCCTAGCCACAAAGAGGAAAGGAATAAGATACAACAAACATGAAGCAAAGAAACTTCCTCTTTTTTCCATTTGCATGCACACATTAGTGGGAGCGTTCACTGCTTAGAAACCTCATCTGCGACAAGACCTTGAACAAACGTCAGTTTTATCAAGCTCTTTGATCAACCATGAAACTCTTTGTAATTGTTCCACTGTGGGCTCTGTTCTCCATAGCCCAGCAGGTAAGAAACAATGAGTGGCAACTTTCTTCATTTTAATCCAAAAACAGCAACCTGATGCTTCAATCTTTAGGCAGCTCCAAGTAAAACCTGCACATGTGAGCTAAATCCAGCAGAAAAGACATTTCCTCACGACAAACTCCAAACAGCGGAAGGCAATGCTACAGACTGCAACACCCACATCACACCTCAGAAGGTAATTCCACCATGTCTACCTGCATGTCGGCAGTCATGTTGAGTGCTGTGTAATCATCAAGTATGTCTCTGCAGGCTCTGGAGCTGGAGAGTCTGCTGCTGGGACTGGAGAAACGCCTGCTCCAGCTGCACAGTGACGTGTCTGTCCTGGAGGAGGAGGACGACGGAGAGCTGTATGGTGTTCTCAGCCTGTTCGTTATAGAGAACGAAATGATTGAGATCAGGCAGCTGATGGACAAGCTCAACAGCACCACTGTGGAATACGAAGTCCTCACTGCTGACACCATTCAACAGGTAGATTCTTGCATTTACTCATACTTTGTCAATCTTTAGTACAGTCAAATAGCACAGTCTCTATGAAGATTTGAGAAAACGCTGAGCTTTAATTCAGGTATCAACTTCTGGTTTAACTCTTCATGTTAAACCAGTGTTGCATGTTCTAGTTGAATCCTTTCTGCCACAGTCCTGACTTGAATAAGTGGGTGATTAATACACTTCTTCAGCACTTGACATCATCCAATTATTTGAATCAGGTGCTCTGAAACAGAGATACATCTAAAATATGCAGAGCAGATCAGTTGAGAAACACTGCTTTATTTGTAAACATATTAGTTTTTTGTCAACATGGCCAACAGTTAGTTTGCTGTAATTCTATTGAAAGACACAATAACAAGCTAATTTTAGATAATTTTTAGATAATTTCCCAACCAATCAACATGTAAATGTCTAATTGTGAGTTGCTCACTAGATGTAAATCTTCAACAGTGATGCTGAGGATTTAACTATTAGCTTTTTGTGCTGCCAACATAACTTGGGTTCTCGTCAAGCTTTGCGTCTCATTTCAGAAATTAAATAAACTACATGCATATTAGGCAAATGAAGACAAAGGGAATATGTTTCTCTCATCTCATACAGGAAACAGGAAGTCATGGATTAGCTCCTAACTAAAAGGCTCTCTGATCAGCTTTAAAAAGAAACATTAAAAATAAAATTGACCTGCGTCACCTAGGGTCAACTAAAGACTAAAAAACATGACTGATGATTTATCAAAACAGATAGTGATAAAAAGAAAAAAAATCCAGTGAGCTGAGAAAAAAAATCTTTATAACAAAGAAACAGCTTCTTTCTTGTTTAAAGTTGGAAAGTTATAATCTGAGACCTAAAGCTATTGTATCCGTATGTATTAAAATCTGTAGATATTTTTGTTATTGAAAGACAGTGCAGCGCCACTGCCATCTAGTGGCTATAAAGTAGACAGCCAGACTGTTTGTGTATAGAGTAAATATTCTGACCAATACAAATAAACTAGACATGTTTCATTTCCATTTCAATAAAACATCACTCACATAAAATCAACATTGAAAGTCTGTCTGTGGTTCCATGACTTTTCAATGTTTTTTACATTACTGTAAATTCACAAGTCAAAGTCTTAAACCCTTTTTCCTATAACTGTTTTATGTTTCCATTGTCTTTCTCAGCTTGAGGAGTTGAAAACTGAAATGATAAAACTGGAGGAATTTGACACCATGGAGGTAGTGAAGGGACGACAAGTCAACAAGCACCTGAAAAGCGCCCTGAAAACATGCAGGACCGGAGTTAATGCCACTGTCGCGCCCACCCAACCACCATACGGTAACTTCCTCAAACATAAAGGTCCCAATGACCTTAAACTCAAATACTTGAATGTATTGACCATCTTCCCAGGAAAAATGGTCAAAACAACTGCAGCTGAGTAGTTATGTTTCATTAGCCTTTCATTTTTTTTCTTTTAGGTACCTGTCAACGTGGTCCACTTCGGAACATCACAGGGCCTGGTGTGAACACACGAGGAGAGTTCTCAGGCAATTATGCATATGGGGCTTGGGGTCGCGATCCCAAACCAGAGATGAGGAAGGAGAATTGGTACTGGATGGTACCGCTGACTTCCAGCCAGTACGCCAACTACATCCGTTTCTATTCCAGTCTTAGCGCACTCATCATTGGGGTGAGCACTCCAGGTGAGGATGTACGGCTACAAAACAGCAAAAAAAAAAGTGACTCGATAATTCTTCAAAACATATGCATCCAGTCCTTCGTTTTAACTTCCGCACTTAAGTAAAGTACAGGTAGCTGATCAAATACTATTTATGAGTTTCTACTGGTTCCAAGACACCAGTACATGTTCAAAAATACCCTTTTCATTCAAACCCCTTGTTCGTCACTCCTTAAAAGTATCTAGCAATATCTAAAATTGCTCTGTATTTGGTAAAATACAATAACGTGCTTGTCAAAACATTTTAGATGTCTGAAAATTCAGATTTACAAACAACAAAGTTTTAGGAAGATGAAACCATTCACATTCACACAATGGCAGACCAGCCTGTCTGAGACACAGCCCTGTGTCTTGACCTGCTGTGGCCGGAAATGATGTAGTCCAGTATCCACGTGGACAGACAGTGGTCCTCTTTAATAACCCTGCAAGAATAAACACATATAGACAATAAATTGTTTCATGTTAGTTTTTAACTTTTAGCTTCTATTAGGTAAAACTGTAAGGATTTTCGCTTCTGTTCTAAGTACTTAAAGGTTTTGCTAAAAGTGAAATGTAATTTTATAAGACAGTGTTCATGCATATATATATTTTTCTTTTTCGTCATGATAGCCATTGGTTGAGAGGCACTGCTTTTAGGACTTTCATCTTTTATCTAGAAAACTCTGCTTTTTGAGCAAATTAGTTTTAAGCATACTGAGTTACCATGGTGATTAACCCAAATGAACCATCTGAACCTGAAGTAGGTCCTTTGTTAAACACTGAATCTGTTCCTCTGTCTCTATTGAAATTTGCAAGTATGTGTGAGCAAAAAACAAATAAGTAATTCTTTACATTGTGTCAATAGAAGAATATTCTACATATGATCACTGCAAACATCTAAGCTTCTTGACAAACTGAAGTCCAGGTATTATAATCACACCAGCAAGAGTATTCTAATGTTTACTTGATTGTACATGTTTTCTACCAGGTAACATTCAGATCGCTTCCCAAAACCCGACCACCAACACCATTCAGGGTCCCAATAATGTTTTGTATGGAAGTGCCTTATACTACAACTGTTACAACCAAGATGCTGTTTGTCGATTCAACCTCACCAGCAAAAGTGTGACCAGCATAAAACTACCAAAAGGAACCAGGTTAGATAATGTCGCTAAATATGTTAACAAGAACATTTAATGTGCTGGTTCTGTTTGAGTCATCACTACAGTCTTAGTGTTGTTCTTTATTTTCATTTTTAAATTGTTACTATTATGCCTGTCTTGGTCTGATAGGTATAACTCCAAGAGTAACTTCTGCCACCTGGAAGACTGCTATCACTTCACTGACCTGGACCTGGCCACTGATGAGTCAGGCATTTGGGTTGTCTACACCACCACCGAGGCATTAGGCAATCTGGTTCTGACCAAGGTGGAGGAGACTGAGCCGCCAACGCTCGGTAAAACATGGCACACTTCAGTCTACAAGCGAAGTGTGACCAACACCTTCATGGCCTGCGGCGTCCTCTATGCAACACGTTACATCAACTCAAATGTGGAGGAGGTGTTTTATTCTTTTGACACCACGACAGGGATGGAGAACTTCAAAGTTAGCATCTTCATAAACAAGGTGTCTCCTAACATTTACTCCTTGAACTACAACCCAGTGGACCAGATGCTGTATGCATACAGTAATGCTAATATGGTCTCCTACAAAGCTCTGTTTGGGTACTCTGATCGTTATTTTTCATAGGAGTGACGGAATAGTGCTTCTCACTGTATGACCATTTGATATGATAGTATCATCATGGTGTTAGATTAACGTATAAGCATCCTTCTTTTTCTTGTTTCGTCAGACGCAACAAGTTTCCTATGAAAGTATGGTATTTTCTATTTACAAATCTAAAGACTTGCATAATGTTGCTATTCTTTTTAACTCTTTTCAACAATGTATGTGGGGAGTGGTGTTTATAGGGTGTGAAATTTCTCAAGTTGCTCTTCTGCTCCAATGATAAATTAGATTTTCTAGCTTTTTGTTTAGTGATCATTCAAATTTTATGACTAATTTATTCTATTTCCATACTACTAGATTTTGTACCTGCATAAAGATGGAGTAGGTAACTTTTATTAAACATGTAAAACTGTCATTATGTTACAACAGTATATATTATGGATATGTGAAAAAAAAATCGATTGTGCTCGATAGTGAGAGTAAAACTTTCCTCCTGTCTCCGATTGTCTTTTTCCAGCAGATCATCTGTCTCTTGCAAATGTGTTAAAAACATTTGATAAGTTTCAGTCGATAAAACTTATCGACTGAAACATTAACAGCAAAAAAAATATATTTAAAAACATATTTTGTTGTAAACAAGATTCAGGAGAGTAAATGTGATATGATTCAAAACAATTTGGTCAAATCTAAAATGTATGATGTCACTAATTCACAATTTTTTAATGAAATTAAAATTAATAAATAAATAATCTCATTGTGATTACACACTGTGATTATTCACAGGATGTTTTACAGATTTCCTATTTCAGTGTTGTGGCATGAAAAAAAAAGCACTGAAGCACAAGATTTATCTTTCATTTAGATAAACTGACAATATTTGGTAAAATTTCAGACACTGCTAGATAACCAACATCTTTATTCAAATATTATTGTTGCATTATTAACAAACATTACACATCACAAGTCAGCCATTATTAATTATATAACAACAATTTTGCATAGCCAACATTATTTTGTTAGGCAACACTTTTGCTCGTTCATCATAGTTTTTGGGTAATATTTGTGTTGTGTTGAATCAATTTAGCTAAAAAAAATAAAATAATTCTATAAAATCAAAAGTAGGTTTGGTAGGCCAGGAGATATCCATCATTGTACATGTAGATCTGCCTGTTGATCGGGTTGTAGCTCAGACTAGCCACTCCTTTGGCTACCTTCTCCAGTGGCAGAGCAAGAGAGTTGTCCTCTTTTCCTGTAGCTGTGTCGAAGGCGTAGAATACTTCCTCTCTGTAATCGTTCACATAGCGAGTGGCGTACATCACGCCGCACACCATGAAAGCATTGCTTACTGCCTTCTTGAACAGCCTCGTCTCCCAGGTCTGTGTCACGTTGAGAATCTGAGCTTCGCCATCCCAAACTAACCTGCTCACTACCAGATTACCGTGGTTGCTGAGAGTGGTGTAAATCACCCACAGCCCGGTTTCATCGGCCTCCACATCCACATCACTATGCGAGCGGCATTCATAGTAACAATATGGAAAATTGTTTTTGATCCCAACACCCGTACCTGGAAGGGTCACCCGCTTGACGGAGCTGGTCTTCAGGTCATAGCGGCAGACGTCGGCAGAACCGTAGCAGTGATAGTACAGAGCTTCACCGTACAGGACACCGCTTGGACCCTCAATGGCATCAGCATGATTGTAGGATGGGGCAAGGGTGTAGGCCTTCATGTTGACCGATGCCATGAAGTCTTCATAGGTTTGGTAAACATGGAGGGAGTTACCATAGATGTGGCTGTTGAGTAGAGCTTGAACCCAGTAGCTTTCCTTCTCTCCCTCTGCGTCCATCTTTGCCTGTCTGCCCCATGATCCAGAAATGTAGCTCTTACCCAAGGGACTGATTTTGGTTGTGACAGATTCACTGATGTTGGTAATTAGACCCTTCATGCAGTACCTGTGCTGGCCTGAAACAGGGGGAAAAAGTATCTTGAGTACAGATTACTTTCAATATTTCATTATGTGTTTTTGACTTCATTCAAAAAATTAAGTCAGGTAGGTCAGAATTAAAAATGGTGGATAGTGTACCTACTGTTTACACTGAACATGTCATAATTGATTAATACAACCACTTACCTTTAAAGTCTTTGGGAATTGTCTTACACGACTCCACACTGTTCTTCAGGTAGCGGAGATTTTCTTTGACGGTCTTTAGATTAATAGTGTCTGAGATTAGCATCTTGTCTACATCTTTACGCAGTTTACCCACCTGGCAAACAAACGTAAACACACAACCCTTCAGAATGGTAAACATTTATGAGAATCCATTTTTTTTTCTGCACTTTGTTGTACCTCTGTGGAAAGTTTCTGTGTCTGCGTGTTGTTCAGCTGGGTGTGGACTGCACTGAGGCTGCTCTCTAGCTGGCTGAGTTCTTGACCCAGCAGGCGCAGAGACAGGGCGGTGTACAGGCCCTGGTGGCGAAGGTACTGAAAGGGCTGAAGTCGGGCTGTCACATTTTCAACTTGAGCAAGAATCTGAGGAAGACGATTGGTGGAGAGCAACACCTGAGGAGAAACAAAAATAGAAACTCAATGGTTTATATCTATCTCTCCATCTATGGATCCATCTCTGTCTCTATATATATTTATCTATCTGTATATCTATATATATATATTGGACACAAAAATACATTTTGCATTTATTATATTCAGTTTATTCTGTCAGTCTGTCATCATACACATTTTTCTAACATTTGTACTTTTTACTGCTTATTGAAGAAGTAAAAATACAAAATAAGTGCAGCGAAATGTTTTCAATCTATCAACCTCATGTCATATAACTTTCTCAGTAGTGGTTTTAATAATTCTTTACCGCTTAATGTATAGTCAGGGAATGCTAGTGTCATTATTAATTTACATGAATTTAAGCAATAAACATGTCTTCTTCTCATGAAATCCAAATCATTTAATGGAAAATATCAGTGACAGCAGTTTTCCTTCCTACCTGTTCCTGCAGACTGCTCAGATATCCCTCACAGGTTTTAACCTGCAGCAGCACACCTTCGTACTTTTGCACTGGGAAGGACCACATGGTGGAGTTCACCTCACAATGGCAGGAGCCATCTTTACTCCGGCCAAGCACACGTTGGGCATCTCCACCTTTCTGCAGTCACACACAAAAAAACAATACAGTATTCAGAACACTGGTAAGAAGCTGCATTAACAAAAAGAAACATTAAGAATAGATTTAAAACTCACGAGGAATGTTAACAGAAGAAGGAGAAGTGGCAGCATCTTCACAGCAGGAGACCTTAAAGCCAAATATCTCCACTTTCTCTCCCTTCGCTGAAATACTACGACCAAACCCTCTGATGATTCACGAATATGTCACCACAGAAAGCTTTCACATCCACATAAAACCCCCCAAAGGATGGGAAACTATAAAGTTTCACAACAAATATGGTTGACTCAGGAGTTGCCCATTCCCCTTTTTTAATGCACAAGCGATTGTTTCATGTTTTTGGAACATCCTGTTTTGCCCTGAAAAACAAAATCACTTCCTCCCTCTCAACTCAGCAACATGTCAGCATCACTGAGCTGAATAGAATGATGACATCCATTCATTTCTACAATTTACTATATTTTTATATAATTGCAAACAAATATATACTGCTCAAAAAAATAAAGGGAACACTCCGTTCCCTTTATTTTTTTGAGCAGTGTATTTTAAACAAATCTCTTATATCAGTGGTCTCAAGCTGGTATAGTAGACCTAAGGGTCACAGTCCTGTAATTTTTATTTTTAGATTTGTTCCTTGACTTACAAACTTGAATTAAATGGTGAAACTGTCTTGCAGCAAGCAGTCCAGCTTTACACCGAGCTGCTAATGAGCTAATATTGGATCCAGGTGTCCTGAAGCAGAGAGCCATCAAAAAGATGTCCCTTAGGACAAGTCTGAAGAATTTTGAACATTTTCAAATCACAACTTCACTTTAAATTTTAAAATGTTTAAAAACTGTGTATGTCACCAAACAATGTAAAAAGTAAAATGTTAAACGCTTAGTCTCTGCATGTCAACCTGTGGTTTTTGTGTTTATTTACTTCAATTTACGAGGCATTGAGGATATGAAATTTGCCCCCGAAAAGGAAATTGTAGTTTTACAACAGCTGTGGTTGACTCAGGAGTCACTAATTCCCTGTTTCTTTAATGCAAAAGGTATTATTTCCATCACGCTAACACATGTGGTGTTTTTACTTCACAAAAATACAAAATAATCATTTCTTCTTTCATCTAATCAGCATTAATGAGGGGCAGCTGATTCCAACAACAAATGTCTTTTCTATGAATGACATGTTTTGATGTAAATGTTTTTCAATCAGATGAGATTTAAAATTTTGATTCTTCCTGCTGTTTCACCCATCCATCCATTTTCCTGCACCCTTGTCCCTTACTGGGGTCAGGAGGTGCTGGTGCCTATCTCCAGCTGTCATTTCGGGCGAGAGGCGGGGTCACCCTGGACAGGTCGCCAGTCTGTCGCAGGGCAACACAGAGACACACAGGACAAACAAATATGCACACACACACTCATGGACAATTTAGAGAGGCCAATTAATCTGACAGTCATGTTTTTGGACTGTGGGAGGAAGCCGGAGTACCCGGAGAGAACCCACGCATGCCCAGGGAGAACATGCAAACTCCATGCAGAAAGACCGGGGCCGGGAATCGAACCCAGAACCTTCTTGCTGCAAGGCAACAGCTCTACCAGCTGCGCCACTGGGCAGCCCGCCTGCTGTTTCACATTAATTTAAAACACAATATTTAGCATTACATCTTGATTTTATTCTTGAGTTACAATTTGAGAGAGTTAGCTTTCATAAATTGATGTGATGTGAAAAACCACAACGGAAATGACTTTGCAAAACCTTGACAGATTTCACATGCTTATGAAACTGCAAAACAACTAAAAACTATGGAGTTTCACAACAAATATTGTTGCATGAGACTCTCCCATTTCCCTTTTTTTCATGATTGTTATTGTTTGACTTTTTATAGCATTTCAACTCTAAAGTTGCCCTGTAAAAGAACATGCCAAGAATATCGTCCTTAATCCTTTGTTCTCCATTTCAAAACAAAGTCCCTGAGGTTTTATAGATATTAATATAGAATTTTCTTCCATTCACAGCAACGATACATCAGTAGCTAAAATTGTAAATATCCATCTACAAATGCTTTGCAATATCTTACACTAAATTTCCATTTATGAGGTATTTTGTGTCAGGATTAAACACAAAAATAATTACAATAGGCCTTCGCCAGCGCTTCGCTGCTAGAGCCTAATAAAACTTAAGAAAAAATATAAAGACTGTTTGGTTGTAGCATGGACATTTTTAAAAGTATTTATTTTTTGAAAACAGTACAAGGAGTCATTCTGAATATTGGCCAACATACAGAAGGCGATTAGCAACTTTATTGTTTATTGTACCAAATTGAAAGGTGTGATGCAAAACTAAAAGTAAAGAAATAATAAGATTAGAAAAGAATACAAATGTTCTAATATCCAGCAAAGTAAAAGAAAATGTAACTTCAGAAAATTTTGTATCATTGTGCATTTTCTAAGTAGGTTTTGAGCAACAAGAGTTTTTCCATCCATCCATCCATTGTCTAATCCTGGGTCAGGAAGGGTGCTGGCGCCTACCTCTAGCCGAGAGGCGGGTCACCCTGGACAGGTCGCCAGTCTGTCGCAGGGCAACACAGAGACAGACAACCATGCACACACACTCACACCGAGGGAGAATTTGGACAGACCAATTAACCTGAGTCATGTTTTGGGACTGTGGGAGGAAGCCGGAGTACCTGGAGTTTGCATGTTCTCCATGCAAACTCCATGCAGAAAGACTCGGGCCTTCTTGCTGCAAGGCAACAGCTCTACCAAATGTGCCACAGAACAGCCCTAACATGGGTTTTTCCCAGGTGTAAAAACTTTTCCACACTAACTGATTAGGCAATGCATTATCAGGCATGAGCAAATGTTCTTTTTGTAATGTGTATCCACCCAGAAGCAATGACCTTGCATGTTCTACCCATCTCTGTTGTGTGCTTCATCAACAGATCGAACAAAGAAATCCCACTTTGCCGCAATCCCAACTGCAGAGAAGAAGTGAAACCCTGCAAGCATGCAAATCCACCGACTCACATGCAGAAATGTGTGGGCGTGTTCATGAAATAGTAGCTGGTGCTGCAGCGAAGCTTTTTTCACAGACAGTTTGATTTGCTCTCTGATGCGTCATGAAGCTGCTCGCCGTCCTTCCGTTGTGGGCCCTGTTCAGTGTCACCCAGCAGGTAAGAAGGTTATTAATGATATTTATTTCTAGATATCAATTATTTGCTCATCTCTCTCTGTTTGTAATGTGTTGTTATTTCAGAAAGCACCATCAGATGACTGTCTGTGTGAGCTGATAAGTTCAGAGAAACAATTTCCCTATGACAAGTTGAAAGCAGCACAGGATGCCGCTACAAGCTGCACAAACACCATCACTCCAAAGAAGGTAGGCCAGTCTCCTCAATTTCAGATGGACTTGCACTTGCAGTGTGTCTACATCCATGCACTGCTTGATTACTCACTGCTCCTACAGAGCGCTGTGTTAGACAGCCTGCTGCTGGGCCTGAGTCGACGCCTGCCCCAGCTGGAAGAGGACGTAGCGATGCTGGAAAAGGAGGATGATGGACAGCTGTTTGGAGTTCTGAGTCTGCATGTCATCGAGAACGAGCTCGCAGAAATCCAGCAGATGATTGATAAGCTCAATAGAACCACCACAGAAAGTGACCATCTCAGTGAAAACGTAGCTCAGCAGGTAAATTCATAACCCTTCAGCACTTTTAATGATTTACCTTTAAATGAATCACTACTCCAAGACATCTCTCCTCTGTGTCACCACATTTGGACAAATTTAAATGTATGAACAGAGCATTATCAATTCCAAACCATTAATTAACATTCATTGAGTTTTTTTGTTTTTTTTGTTGTTTTTTTTAGCTGGAGAATGTAAAGGAAGAGATGGAGGAGCTGGAAAAATTTGACACCATGCAGGTTGTGCAGAGACAACAAGCCAACCAGCGACTGAAGAGAGACCTGGAGCAGTGCAAAAACAATGGAGTTATCCCCACTGTCCAACCCACTCAGCCAACTGGGGGTAAGTCCTAAAACTCTAAAACTCTGCCTATCACATAATCTCAACAGAACCACAGAAAATGGTTCTCTACATCACAAATAGGTCATTTAAATAAAGTTTCTGCTGACGGAAAATTGGGAAAATAAAACTTTCCCTACATATGCTTGATATCTTCCTGAATGTTTTGATTTCACATTCTCCCAGGCACCTGTCCTTATGGTCGTCTCATCAACGTCACCGGACCAAGGGTCCACACAGCTGGAGAGTATCCCGGTTCATACAAGTTCGGAGCCTGGGGTCGGGATCCCAAACCAGAGCCGGGGAAGGAGAGCTGGCATTGGAGGGTGATGTTGACGTCCAGCAACAGATACGCACATTACGTCCGTCTCTACTCCAGCCTGAGCTCTCTCATTGTTGGCATCAGTGTTCCAGGTAAATTTGTCTGGGATTGGCTTCAGAAGAGAACTGATTGCTTGAATATTTCATGTGTAGGTTGACCAGTTATAGAAAGTGTCACTTAGAGGGTAATTTTTTGAAATCGCCCCTATGATGTGAATTCAAACTGAGTGCTTTACGTCGTCTTTCCCTTCAGGAAATGTTCAGATCCATGCGTCTAACCCGACCACCAATACCATCCAGGGGCCGAATGCAGTTCTGTATGCAGGGGCCTTGTACTACAACTGCTACAACAAAGGTGCAGTTTGTCGATTCAACCTCACCTCCAAAGTTGTGACCTCCTTGGATTTACCCGAAGGAACCAGGTTGGTGCTTATCTCTTATTGAAGTTGTGAATATAAGAATAATATTCAGAAAATTACAGCATACTCTGAACAAATCTAAGCGCTTCAATGTGCAGCTAATGAAACTGATGGCGACTGTGAAAATCTGTCAATATCAATGCTGACAATAGAAAAATCTCGCTTCCATCTGGTTGGATGCAGCACCACAGAAAATTATGTAGTGGGTATGCTGGGTCAATCGATACTCTGTAGTACTGCCAGAGAATGACACCACAAACACAGAGTGCCGCCATGTTTATTTGTGAGTGTGAGACTCGTGTGGGGAAGAGAGAGTGATGGAGCTTTGCTGTCATCGTTGTCACACGGAAACACAAAACCAGCCGTCTGAAATTTATCTACACTGGAACCTGGTCTCAAAAATGATTATTTCTGGTCTCCTGAAATGCTGATTCAGTTTGGATGCACGCAAAACTTTTACACCTAAAATCATCTCTGTGTGGATGGAAAAGCCAGAGCAACAATTTCTGTAGTTTTATTTAATGTCCTATGTTTAAAGGGGAGAGAGTGAAAGACGGTTATGGATAGCTATAACTAAATAACCTTCAGAAAAAAATGCTGCACCTGATCAAACTCTGGCTTTAAGATTTAACAGGCATGCTCTCAAATATTTTTCATCAAGATATATAAATGTTTCCAACTTGTTGTATTCAGTATTGTAAATTACAAACAACTGTCCAAAACTAAAACACTGCTCAGCAATCTCCTCTACTTGTTCACCAGGTTTAACTCAAAGGGTGATTTCTGCCACCTTGAAGGGTGCCATCTGTTCACCGACCTGGACCTGGCCACGGACGAGTCGGGTGTCTGGGTGGTCTACACCACCACCCAGGACCACGGGAACCTGGTTCTGTCCAAGGTGGAGGAGAGTGAGCCGCCGAAGCTCAGCAAAACCTGGCAGACTTCAGTCTACAAGCGAAGCGTGACCAACACCTTCATGGCCTGCGGCGTCCTTTATGCAACACGCTTTGTCGACAAAAACACAGAGGAGATCTTTTATTCTCTTGATACAACGACAGGGAAAGAGAATTTCAAAGTTGGCATCTTCATAAATAAGGTGTCTTCTGACATTCTGTCCTTAAACTATAGTCCAGTGGACCAGATGTTGCATGTGTATAGTGACGCCCTAATGCTCTCGTACAAGGTTTTGTTTCAAATGAGGTAAAAACAGCAGTAAAGCTGTGATTGCTGAATACGTGCTAAAAAGCGCTGCGCTAATCTGAAAATGTATCTTCTTTATGTCTATAAAAAGAAAATGTTTTCTTTTTAAAAGTGACCTTCCTTCAATAAATTAATTCTCTTCTGCTTTCCGGTTTCATCAAATAATGTTATTTTCTTGATGTCTGATTTATTTTAAATGAAAACAGAGTATTTCTTGTCATGACCTGTAATCTCAGCCATCAATTATCTGAGAGGATAAATGACATTTAGTCAAAAATGATTACACTTTATATTATTAGACTTGGAGCAAGATCTGGAATGCCAGGACCATTTCCTGCCCTCAAGATGATTTGTACAGTCAATTGATGCAGGTCGACAAAGTGTCTAAATAATTTTCACTCCTGAAATCCCTCTCAAGAAAAGAAATATCAGACTGAAAGGGTCTGAATAAAAATCTACAGCAAACCTTTTGCATTTTTATTTTTTTGAAAACCATCTCCCATCTTATTTAGTCTTGACTTTTGCCCAACCTTTTACTGATCTCTCACATAAAATCCCATTGAAAGCTAATAAAATATTTGGTAGAATCCTCAGACAATGCATAGAGGATCAATACTGTAAATGGACCTGGGTCAGATGTTTCCTAGCTGGCATTATGAGTGACCTCCATACCTGCTGGTAGTTGTAATTTTTTCAAACTTGATCTAAAAACAAATGAAGAAAAAAATGTGACAGACAACTTGTGAAATTCTGACAGTCTTTATTTCTTGTTACTTGACCAGTACATGGACAGAGACAGCTAAGTTTGTATTTATATAGTATATATATTATATTTAAATTTTACATTACACATCTGAATGACAACGAAGCAGATAAGAGTCTTTTCTACTGTTAGAAACAAGCTAACAGGGAAGACTCCCACAATATGAAACAAACAAGAAAAAAAGACCTTATTGCTTCTTACAAATCAATAATAATGGCAGTAAGTAGAAGCATAAGAGTAGTAGTAACACGTTTATCAAGATCATTATACCAAGATGAGTTTACACCCTACAGTTAACTATAAAAAAATGCAAGGGAGAGAAACAAAAATGTGTTTTCTCACGTTACAGTAGTGTTAGTGTTTGGTAATGGTAACCTGCTCTAGAAATAAAAAGTATCTACACGAGCGAGGAGGTCTAAACAAACCGATCCAGTGAGTAGCTGACAGGGAGCTGTGGACGTTTCTGTTTAAAGACCTTCAAAGAAGAAGGTGGAGGAAGGATCTGCTGTTTTCATGTTCAGGGTTAAATGTTAAGAGATGTGGGGCCACAGAGAAGAAGTGCAAACCGTGGTGAGATCGAGGTGTAGGATGGCAATACCGTACAGCACTTCAAAAAAGGGACAAGATACATTCAGGAGCCCCCCAGGCAGTGTGAGTCGAAGTTGTGTGGGAGGAAACCAGAGTGTAAGAAGGCAGAAAATAGCTTTTTGTGAAGAGAAGAAACACTGAAAGATGACTGAACACGAACTCCGCTACATGCAGTCTCGATAGTTTGAAAATTCACTCGCAGGGTGTTTTGATCAGATCTCGTAATCCACTTTCAGCTTATGTTACATTTTTAATATATCGACAACAATTAATCTCTCATGCGTCAACAGCTTCACATTCTTTTCCTCGCACATTCATTCAACTATTTTTCAGGGCAGCATCTCTCTCTGTTCTGCCTTAGCCACCACTCTCTGCGCGCTCCCTATTGCCCCCTGGTGCTCCTGAACAGTTACTACAACACTCTTGAAAAGTGACTTCAGCTGATAGCCCTTTAGGGTGTGGCTGGGCTTGCCTGTGAGAGCCGGGGCACCTTGTGATTTAGGGAAGGGGAATATTTTTTTTATTTTTAAGACGGCTGGGGGTTGCCCTACATTCCGAGCTTGGAGCCCAAATGGCGCCAAAAAAGCCCCGCCTCTTGCAGGCCGCCTCAGGGGAACGCACACCTCAGTATTTGGAAGCTACGCCCCTTCCTAAAGGGGGCGGAAATGCTTTGTTTCATTTAAAAAAGAAAAAGAAGAACGGATATCAGTCACAGGTGAAGTGAGGGTAGATGAATACTGGACGTTAACGCAGCAAAATAAAAACCTGGGGAGCACCATGTTTACTCTCAGTAAAGATGGCCAGAGTTCACAGAGGACAGCACGGGCCTTAGTCACAAACTACCCTTGCTGTACGACTAAAAGCGCTAAGCTAGTGAGATTATGGGTAAACATCAAATCACTCACTGACCATGGAGCTATGAGTTTGTGTACATTTTGTGTTTTTCTTTGGCACAGTCTCACCACAAAACCCAGCCCACACAGCTCTCCCCTCAGTAAATGGATGAAAATGTGCGCTTGTGTGTCGAAAGTGGAAAGTGTGAGGGTGTAGCTTTGGTATATCCATGCAACAGGGCTGGGCGCTGTAAGGGAAATTCTCAGGTGCCTTGACTCCCCAAACCTGTTCTGGTTGGGCTTCTGGTCAGAGTGTGATTGTCACCTCGGAGGCTGCAAACAGCCGACTACTGCCAGAACCGGGTCGGCGCAGAAGAACCTCAGATCTACGATGGGTGTCGCATCTATGACTCTAAACATCCATCTAATCAGCCTAACGAAAATGTTTCTATTTTTAGGTACTACTCACACAGGAATGCCCTAAGACTTACATTCACATGCAAATATGTGTTTGACATTTCTAAGCTATCATTTTGTTGTGGATTGTCTTTAACGTGAAGTGACATACACACACCTTAAAGCTGCACTCAGTAAATCCCACGAATACAGAATATTTCAGCTAAACCAGTCATGATGTTCACCAGCCTGGCCTGACAAGTGCAAGAAAGAAGATTTCCCCAAATGGTTTCACTAAGAGAGTAGAGAAGCAGGCTCTTCCTTATTTTCATTCTACTATGAAACACAAAAGAGAAGAAATGTGGTCCAGCTTTTTTGATAGAGGTAGTAGTTTTAAATCTAACAAACAAAAAACATCATCCTATATCTATGCATTAAACCACTTACTCCTAGTTACTATATGATTTTTATGAAACTAGTTACATAAAGAAAAAGTGCATCAAAGTAGGCCCACGTGTTTGACATTTATTAAACAAAAATAATGTGAATTTGTAATTTTGATGCTTTTATCAAAACAAGAAAACATTTTTTTTAACAAATCATTATCTACCAAGATAAATCAAATCTCTGGTTCACTGACTGATGCAATTTTCCTTACAAAAAGGCAGAGAAGTAGTTTGAAAGATCTGAAAACAATTCCCTACAGTCATATAGGGAATATAAAAATATTCTACTCATTCTAAATAACTAACAATATTCTTTTAAACAGCAAAAACTTACTCAAATCTGAGGTATTTCATCCTAGGATGAACAATTAATACAGACATGATTATGAAACATCTTTTCATTCTGTTTTGGTTCAGTATGACCACTAATCTAAAATAAAATCTATTAACTTTTACAGATCAGTTTAACTCTAAACAAATAGTTTAAACAATAAAAATATTTTCCATGCATAAAAATTTTATATACGTAAGAAAATGTAGTTTCAACCGTCACCATAGTGCAGAGATAAACATGCAACACAGAACAATCCTAGAAATGACAGTAATGTTTTTAGTTTTCCTGTAACTTAAAAAATGCACATCCTTCAGAAACTGCATGCCTCATTTGAAACCACGCAGCTTCAGATTGTCATCTTGCATAAAAATACTCCAAACGCTTCAGCCCCAGCTCTCTGCATCTGTTGAAACTGATGGGAGTTTAATTTCCAGGATCCGAGGTGAGAAAAGTTGCCTCCACTTTATTTTCAATGGAAAAGTAAATATCCAGAGCCAGGTTGGGGAAGATGACAACATTTAATTGTCATGTTTTAAAAATAAACTCGGACCAAGTGCAGCTTTGCTTCAGTGTGCTCTGTCCTAACTAGGCTCTAAAATAAACTAACACATCATGCTACGGTAAGACCACGTGTTGAAACCTGCCCGACTCTGGAAACACCTTTTTTGTTCTCACCGGCCCTCTTATGGCAGGAGATCAGCTTCCTCATAAGCGCTGCAGAGAGAGATGCTGCCATTTTCTCACAAATAACATGAACTACTTTCCAAAATCCACATGCATTTGTCTATTTTCATTTATTTACCTTTGTGGCACCCCCAAAAAGTTCTGTTTTCCTTCTCATTTTAGCCTTCGAAACAAACAGGAGCTTTTAAATTACACATTGGTGTGTGGGTAACCAGTCGTTTGTGCAGGTGTGCGTGTGTGTGTCTTTTCTTGGGGGATGGAAGGGAATTAGAGGGGTGCAGGCAAATTAAACGAGGAACACTTAGCAAACACAAGAATGACACTTCAAGAGCAAAACCAGCAGTTTAAATCTTTAAGTATGGGGTGAAAGGGATTTGGGGTGGATAGTCAAAGGTCTGCTGGATGTGTTAGAAGCAGTACAGATGGTATTTTACAGTGACAAGGGGAAGAAGATGGCAGACAAAGATGAAGACAGCGAGAGAGAGAAAGCCGCCAGCTGACACTCATCATCAAGCCTTATTTTTGATCCTCTTCTTCCCTCTCCACATGCCACAACCCCTCTTCCTCCCTTCTCTCTGTGGCTCCTCAGCAGGACACCTCCATGGTCTGGGAGACCGCGCCGACACCCTCGCCGCTGTCGGAGTTGGTGCAGGCGCGGGAGCGGGTCCCCTCCACGGAGCCGGCGCTGGTCAGGGAGGCAGTCCTGGAGCGGGCCAGGCGGGTCATGCTGGCAGAGGGCACTGAGAGGAGGAAGAGGAGAAGAAGAGCAGTTAGGTTTTTGGAAAGAGCCCCCCCACCTCCAAAAGATAAAAAAATAAAAACAACGTAATGAGGTAATGTCAGGGAGATGTAGGGAGGACATGCTAATGTGAATAACTGAAGATTATACCTCTTTTTCTCGTAAAGCAGCCATTAAAATATTGGGCTTGTAAAAAAACAGCTGCTAATGTGTCAGCAGAGAGAAAAATTGTTAGCACCATGCATATTATTCTCAGGTTACGATACACAAACATCACTGGGGATAATCACAAGAGCTATATTTTTATTAGGCAAATCCCATGGCTACATCACTTTCTATTTTCATCTGAAATAATTTGTTTCATCTGTACAAAAAGGTCCAAAATGTTGAAATGCCCACTAAAGGTCAGTAGATGTCAATAATGTTAAAGTGATAACTGATTGTCCTTTGTCAATTTACGATTTGTTAATAAAGTGTTTCACCACACATCTCAACAGTATTTGGACAAATCTTGCTAAAGAAGTAAATAAAAATTGTCCCACTGTTTTGGTTTCCACCACATGCAAAACACAGGAATAAGGGGCATGCAAAAACAAGCTGCAATGTACAACGCATTGCCTTTGCTCAATCTGAAGTCTTCACCAGTTCTGTGTGGACACTCTAAACACAATTTATTTCTAAATAGTGCACAAAAAACAAAGAGAACCTCCGGTAGTCGACAGTGTTAGGGACCACAGCCGCCTGCAAATGATAAAATCCATGCTGTGTGAAATCAGGCTGTTATGAAGCCCTGATCTCCCAAAGAACATGTTTCATCTAAAGTGGAAAGGTGTAAGAAAGCAAGACAGACTACAGTGCTGACTCAGCTGTCTTCTCAAGAGGAAAGGGTGAAAAGCGGCTTGTGAAAGAATACCCAAAAGATATGACCAAAGTCCTGTGGCTTGGAGGCAGTTCTACCACATTCTAGGGAAAGATATGTAAACTAAACTTTGAAGAAAGTAAATTAAAATCTTCAGAAATTCTCTCTCACTCTCCCAGCATTTACACACAGGACATCATTTTGGTAATTTTCCAGATAGAGGAAAATTGTAGTCAAATTTCTTGTGAAATATTTGAAAAGAAGGCTATGTGTCTTTTTACACAGTGTATGAAAACATCTGGTTTTCAGCATATATGCAAAAATATCCACCTGGACATCTCGACTCCCAGTGGGACCCATTTTTGCATATGCTTTAACTTGATTTTCATTGAGGACTTTCTATTTGTTGTGACTTTAATTTGAATGCTTTTGCTCAAAGCTAGCATAACGCCATGCAAAGAGCGTAACCAGGGATGCGATGGAGTAGGGATGGGGGAACAGGGAGTGAGGACAGCGTATTTTTCCACTGAGGGAAAAATTTGGTCTGATTAAAAAATAAATAAATAAAAAAGTGAAACTCATAATCACAGCCCAAAAAATATTATAATATTCATAACCAAAAAAAAATAATGGAAATAAATTTGAAAATGCCATTGAAGAGGGCAGCAGTAAGAGGTCAGAGCTGAATGGGAAGGAGGAAGTACCTGGCCCTCCACTTAACCTCCGATCCTTCACATTAGCGACTGAAAGAACGGGGCAAGGAAGACAGAGGGTAAGATTAACAATTCATCTCCCTCTGCATTAAAAATTTTCTTCATCTGTATACTATAAATATTTCTCCATGTTACTTTTGCTAATCTTAGTACAAGTTGAGGATACTCACTGTAGCCCATTCCCTGCAGGAAATACTTGAAGGCTTCAGTCAGCTTCCCTGGCTGGAAGAAAGTAAGTCGGTTTTTAATTCAGTCACACTGCAAGTGCAGTTGACATTGTTTGTCTGGACATTTATTTTTGTTTGGAAGGAAGTCCTGCAAGTGTTTGTGATGTTACCTGTGTGAGCTGTGGCAGTCCACCAGAGTCAGCCATCTGCCACGAGAAGAAATCAAACATCAGGGCTAAGATCACGGATTAAACATTTCAGCCATAGAACGTTGTTTGCATCAGATTAGCAACAGCAGCATGCATGAGTTTACCCCATTTGTGAGTTTTAAAAGGAGTACAAAAAAGCCAGTATTTTAGATCCCATTTTATTTTTTATTCTTCTAGCAATTAAAATATGCCTTTATGCAGATGACAAAGTACTTTATTCATTTGGCTCTAAGCTTCATTCTGCTCTTAAGCTGCTGCAGGTATTACTGTTTACCTTAAGATTGGTTCTTTATGTTAATAAATCCAAATTAAGTACAATAAAGATGAAAATGTACCTTTAGGAACGTGGTGTTGGTTGGATCCAGCTTGGAGTTGCACTCAACCTTGAAGACAAAATTAGATAAAACATTGCATTGTTCTATCAGACATCAGTTTTACTTAGTGTTAGCATCTTTATAGCAGAGTAGTGGTCATTAACCCGGCTGCAGTACAGAAGTTATTTTTGTGAATATTCAGAATTTATAACTCAGTTAGATAGACTGAGTTTTATGTTCTTGGATTTTCTTTGTCATTTTCATGATGTACAACTCTAAAATCTTTGCTCAGAATTAGCAGTATAACACATTCAAGTGGACTACGTGTCTGTAACCCAGATGGTTCAGCAGCGTGCTGCAGAGATGAGTCAGTCTGGCTGGCAGAGGCTCGGCTGAAGTGTTCACACACATAAATTAGACAGATGTGCACTAAGTCACATAATGCAACACTACCCAGACACAAACACACAAAGTGAACATCACGCACATGGCAGCTCTTTTAATCTTGGATGCTAATTGATAAAATGATGTGCGTTACTGTCAACAACAGCAAAATGCAGGTCAGGCCACAGGACAGGAATAGAAAACGGGTGAAAATGTCAAACATAGACAAATCCATTCATAACTCAATGTAAATAGATCACTTCAGCAGCTACTGCCTCTTGAATGAGAAGACATTAAATATTAAACTCGACCTGCGTCTGTTAGAGCCAACAAAGCAGCTTCTGTTTACGTCCCTCCTCTTCCTCACACTCTGCATCTTCATCTTCGTTCTACTTTCCTCTCTGTAGGATGTTTCATAACAACATCCCTCCCTGCCGAGAGAGGAGAATCTGGGCACGCTGCAGATTAACTGGTGCAGAAGGCCATGCATATCTGGGCCACTTCAAACAAGGGAACCCCAGAGGCACAGCCAGGCCATCTGTCCCTTTGAGAATACAAACACACACACGCACATACATGCATATCTGCACACGTATGGTATCGCAGATATGCATCATCCTCATAAAGACACACAGATGGACAGCGTTCCTGCAGGGGCAGTGGGGCTGTGGAGTAAGAGAAGCAGGTTTCTGCTGGCTGACCTGTTTCTGTTTACCTGAATGAGAACAAACAAGCCAAGAACAAAACACTGAACTGAGACCAAAAAAATTAACGGAGCAGGAGTGAGCAGGGAGAGGAGGGCGGTCTGCTGCCCGGAGCTGGAGTTAGATTATGGTTTATTTCCTCTGACTCATGTTGACAAGCTCTGCTAAATCAGGAAGGCTGCTGAAATTCAGAAGAACTGATTTTCTACAAATCACTGATCTCCTGTAATAGACTTTTGAAACATTTAGTTTGCGGGTGTCCAAAGTGTGGCCTGCGGGCCATGCTCGGCACTCAGAGGGATTCTGTAGGGTCACAGCAACAGAGTGGCATCATTATATGGGCTGAGGAGATTAATTCTGTTGGACACTTTATGCAATTTTTTTTCATTTATTTATTTATTTCATTTTTATAAAGAAGAAAATTAAATATTGAGTAAAATATAAGTTGTTATTATTAGCTGGCTCTGTTGCTTAACCTAAACATGAATGTTGGACTCACCACTCCCTCTTCAGCAGGGGCGTTGTCTCCCACAACCAGCATCACTGGACACCTGCAGAAAAACCGTAAGCATTTAGGATATTCTTAAATAAAGTAGTTTTACTGAACACTTAATTCTCAAAGATTTTGCAACCTTTTTGAACAAAGAAAAAAAACTCTTCTTTTTCTAGATTCATAGAAAGTCATGTTATAGTCACTATGAAACAATAAAAACAACTATAACTATGAATTTTTACCATGTAAAACCAACAGAGGTACTTTGTAATCAGGTTTGGTCAAAATCATAAAGCATGTATGAGTAAAATAAGTTCCTAAAAACTCACTTCAAGGTCTTGGCATTAATTGTTGTTCCACCACGGTTCATCTCCAGGTCCCTCCGACTGAAACAAACAAAAGAGGAAAACCGTGCGAGTGTGAGCCTCTCTGTCAAGTAAAGGTTTTGCCTTTGAGACTGGAACAAGATTGTTGGTTTGCTCATTCACCTGTTGTACATGTTCCAGAAAAGCTGGAGGTTTTGGTGGTTGATGGAGTTGGTTATCTGTTGTCGGTAACTCTGAACCAGTTCTGTGTTGTTCACCATTTCATCCTGCGCACACACAAAGCAGGAATGACTTAGGAAAATTCAAATGTGGATCAAAACGATGAATTTACTGTATTCTGTTGTTTTTGTAACTCAATTCTTATATTTCCCGATTCTAAAAAATAAGAGAAAAAAAAAAGTCTGATCTTACCTGGCTGAAAAGATGTGGCAGCACAGTATCTGGGATGGTACTGGTCAGACCTGACAGCTAAAGATGCAACAACGACACACGTTTCTATTACTGATAGCTGCTTATCACAAAAATCTCATCTGACCTATCTTCATAAAGATCGGACCCATCTTTATGAAGACCTGAATTAGCAGGATGATCAAAAAGAGGCACCTTTGAGGCAGCCCAGTCAATCCATCCTTTGCCGTTCGGGTCGATGTTGAGCAGAACCAAACCCTCCACCATGTCAGGGAACAACAGCTGAGTAAAGAAGAGTAAAGCAGAGCAACTACTTTAACGGAAAGAAAGCCACTTATTAACTTATTTGAGTGCAGCTCCTTACATTTACATAATTTTAGGTATAAATGTACAATAACAGCCTATATTGTTTTAGTTATGGTATTTTTCAGGAAAATCTGTGACTAAATTTATACCACAGCCAGGTACTGTTAAATGTTTTCCTTTTATTTTGACAAATTGTTCCAAAATAACTGCAGTGGTTGCTGTAGCTACAAAACCGTAGGCCAAGTCAAGGAAATAGGGATTTCCTTGACTTTTTTTTTTTGCATGGAGCAAATGGTTGAAATGTGCCTAAAGTTGAGACATTATTAAACATTAATAATGGAAGCTGTTGCAGCAGAAAGTGCTAAACACTTAAAGATTGATAAAGAAGTTGATAATTCCCAAAGAGGTACAGGATATAGGATGAGAGTTTAACTCACAGAGAATTTGGCCAGAATATAAGCTCCAGCTCCGACTCCGATCCCAACGATGCTCTTGAATCTGATAATTATTACAATAATAATAAGATCAGCAAAGAATTACAAGTTCTCTACCCAGAGTAATTGTTAAAAAAAACAGCTGTACACGCAGGAACCAAATTTAAATCTCAGCTGAATCAAGTTTAAAAACAAAACCTTATTGGGGAAATGTAGTCATTATTTTATGGCTACATTGTTTTTAATTCTTTATAAATGTTGTTGTAAAATGAAGCATAAAGCTGACAACTCGAGCTCCAAATTTTTCACAATCATTTGCGGTTATTTCCAACAATGTTTGGTTTCTCAGACACTGAATGGAATATAAACACATACATAAATGTAGAAGCAATTCAATTTTAATGCAAATGACACCAACCCGAAATGCTGCACAACAGTGGGCAGCATCCCAGCCAGCTGGTCCATGGTGGGATACTGATACCTGTGGAGTAAAATGACATACTTTGTCTTTTAAATTCAAATGACTGACCAGACAATCACTCATTAAAACCAAACAAACTTTATATCCATCTGTCACTCCTATCTTAAATTTTGTGTAATCTTATACTGAATGCAATGCTAATATGCTAATAAATGTCAGGGTAGTTACATATATTGACAAATGATGTGCTTCAACAGATAATCAAACTTTTTTAATACATAATTTATCAAAAGCTTTACACTTTTTGGCAGAATTATTAAA
Source organism: Phalloptychus januarius (assembly GCA_902982915.1). Lineage (NCBI taxonomy): Eukaryota > Metazoa > Chordata > Actinopteri > Cyprinodontiformes > Poeciliidae > Phalloptychus > Phalloptychus januarius. The sequence goes on along the minus strand of CADWAE010000471.1, from coordinate 12,375,711 downwards.
GGGTTTTTGCATTTTTGCCCACATCAGTTCTCTATTGTTTCTATTGTCTATAGCTATTTATTTAACAATGTTACATATTATGTATTTGTTGGTATAAAACTTTAGGACTCTGTAATCTTTACCTTTTACTTGACTATATAAAAATCATTATTCCAGTATTAGTTGCACCAAGAGAGTAATATAAAAAAATCTAAATAAGAAATATTCTTAAAATGATAGTTTAGTAAGAATATTTGGTAACACTTTATTTGACTGACATGACATCGTCATGACTGTTGTCATAAAGTGTCGTATTAAAAATAAGTAAAAAATTGATGTCGTTGGAATCTTAATCATGCTCAGCTTAATTACAGGCATAAACACTTGATAATTAAAGCTTTCAATGATGAACATGTCTCCATTCAACAATGACATTTATTTTTTTTAAAAATGAAGTGCTTCATACCCTTGTGGAAACTGCGAAGCTCCAACATGTTGTCCTGGGGCGTCGACATGACAAATCACAAAGTGCTTGGTGATTTCCTGCATGTCCTCGTTATTAAAGAAAGGATTGAAACACATTTTGTCTGGAGGAGGAAAAGGGAGGAGAAAAAAAGCACAATAATGGAGGGATAGGAGCAGAGAAATGTAATCTGATTAAATATGCATCACACTATGACGAGCCCTGACTATTGCTAACGTGGGAAAGTATTAACAGTTCTAAAATTGTTATTCAGATTTATAAGATGAACAAATATTAGTCTAAAATAAAAATAAAAAAAACCATTTTCTTTCATTTCAAAATATATCTTGCAAGTTTCTAAAGATCTACTTTCTCTATGATGAGCTATAATGGTAACTTTAACTAGAGCTACTGATAATGCTTTAAAATTTCTTTAGTAATTCTCTATATTTTAGTGTGACTGAAATATTTAATTGAAATATACCTTAATGGTAGAACCATCACTTCAATTGCACAAATTGACAAAAAATGCAAACACGTTTCAATGTTATGCCTGATGACAATGTAGTCATAACTAACTAAAGCAAAATTTTAATTTGTCAAATTTTCCCTAATCAAGCAATTTTTGGGGGATTGAAATGTGTCAAAATATCCAACTTTAACTCAATATTTGTCAGATTGTTTTTTATTTTGCATAATAGCTTCTTGAATGAATAACTTTCAAATATAATCCGAGAAAGCAATAAAAATGCAGTTACAGTAAGCCTGAGCCAAAACTAAATGGTACCTGGTCATATAATCAAATAACTTGTATTTAGATAATATTTCAAGCCCAAACTAAGTATTAGTGCATTTAGTTCTGTTTTAGTTCCAGCTTTGAAAATACAAACAGTAAATCTACCCTGAACTTAAGCTAAATACTGTCAGATTTTTATCATTCCAGTGCCAAAACAATGTCTAATATTGAATAAAACTATTAGTTAAACTTTTAATCTAAACTGAACATGAGAAATATGTAAAACAAGAAACTGCCAGAAGTGATTCTTATTTACATCTGCAGTAATAAATATATGTTTAAAAAAAAAGATATTTGCAAGAACTTTTTAACTTTCCAAAATTTTCTACTGCCTTACTTGGTGTTTCCTGGTTGTTGACACTAATTTCGATGAGTGCCAAGCTGCATCCGTCTTAAAATGTTTAAATATTTTTAGTTTCTGATATCCAGAGAATCCAGCTTGTTGTGGCTTTGACTCACAAAGGATTAGTTTTAAACTTAGAGCCCTATTTCCTGAAGCGCAGTGGAAAACATTCAACTCTGGAATAGCTTAATCTATAGTGTCAGCGCTTCCTCTGCCCTCCTCCCACCGCTTCTGTGGTTGTCCTACTTTCAGCCCACATGTGTCCGAATCGGTGAAACCACGCAGCAACAATGTTTCCTCCTCAGGGCTCTGACAGAGCGGCTTTAATTAAACGAACCAATTAACATGACAACTGGGTTAGAAAAGAAAAGCAGGGGAAGGCAGGAAAAGAGGTCGATGTTCAGGATGTTCAGCCGTTACAACAGCAGCCGCTTTGCATTGCAGGCTTATGAGAATGTGGTCATTACATTAAGTGAGCATCACTGAGGTGAGAACTTTCCCATCAGGAACACGCTGAGTCATCGATGCACGCTCAGTGTCTGCACTCCCACCAACTCCATGACCTAATTTTTCTTTTTTTGGACTTTCTTTACCTCAGCCTATGCAAAAGCTCGAATTCTCCTCCTGTCTCCATCCTGCGCTTTCTCTGCAGTCAGATTTAATACTTTAGCTCCATCATCTGCAACAATTCCTGCTGCATGACCTCTTTTCTACTTCTTAAACTGACCCTCTGTATGCTCACTTCTAATCCATTTCTCTTCATTTCATTTTCCATTAGCCCCCTGCATCCCTTACACACACATACTCACACACACTCCTTTTTTCCATGTTCCCCCCTCTTCAGTGTTCCTCATCAGGCCTCTGGCAAATTTCCACACCATCTGCTTATTAAGTCTTATTTTGATGGAAGACCGAATTTCCACCCAATTTCAGTCATATTTCCTTGTTTTTTTTGCTAATTTTTCTGTGTCCTGTGGTTAAAGTTGCAGATACTAAGAGTCATGTGGCTCTGCTGCAGGAAAATACATATTTATTTCTTTGGTTTAGTTCTTAATTTTTAGTTTATAAGGTTTATTATCATAATAAACTGATGCAGAACCAGGCAACAAAGCAGCTGGTCAGATAACAAAAACAACCTGATATCTGCAGTAACACCAGCATTGGATGGTGCACCCAGCCCCCCACCACCATCCTTATCCCACCTTCACTCATGAGGCAGCACCGCATTGCTGCTGGTTGGCCCCACCCACTTCTCTCTGCAGGATAGGAATGTTTTTCTGACCTACATTTCATGCATGCCTCTTTCATTACCTCTTCACTATTTTCATCTTTGCATTTTTACATAAGCACCCCTCTGAGACAGTTTCTGTCTCTGTATCGTTTCTCTAGTGTCTGATTTAATTAAATACCAATCAGGTAGTATTGCATTCTGGCATGGAAGGACATGTCTGACCTTCACCTTTGACATAAATGTGGTGACAGATCAACACAGATCTTGAGGCAATCTTTGAGCAAGTCATAATACCTGTTTTAACATTTTGAAATTGTACTTTTGTCTTCATTCATGATAAATGAACATTTCCTTTACTAGATGAACTCAATAAATGGGCTTGTCTTCATTTGCATAATTGACTTTTTCCATTTTTCAGGCTTACATCTGTGTGATTATCCTGATAATCTGCCATTCCAAAGCCATTCTAAGCTGCATAAGTTAAACCAGTCTGTCCTAACAGGGTTTAAAGTTGGATTTTTACATTTTTTAGATGTTAAACTATTAGCTACTTACCATAAGTCTCCTCCATTACACTGGCTTGACATAAGCGTAATAATAAATTAACACCTTTGACTGTCTTTAATGATTACATTTTATTTTAAAAGAAGGCAGCACTGATGATGTTTAAAACTAATTGAAACCTAAGAACATAATGACATGGCTGAAATTTATTTTGCATGTGCATTTTTGCATCCTTATTAATCTCAAATAAAGTTTGTTTATGGTCTTCTCTTTATTTTATTGTTGCTGTCAGTATTTTGGGTTTGGCTTCACTGAATGGCAAAAGAATCCTCATAACAGTGTGAATGAATGCTGGGCTTATGTTTTTTGTAGTTAGTCTATTACATAACTGCAATGAATTTGTACACAATAGTCACAATACAAAAATCTCATTCAATGTGGTCTGTTCATTTCTTCTTGCTTTAAAGTTCATTCTCGTTTCATCTTGCTCAAAGATGAAATCCTGATTTGTCTATAAATAGTTTTTTTTGCACTAATTTAAAATGTCTCCCTTTATTTTCGTAGATATGACTTTAGCCTATGGTGTGTTGCACCAGAAAAGTCAGGATGTCTAATTGAAACTTGACAAAAAAAGTCAATTATCACCTCTAAGAGCTGCAGGAACATCAACTGGCAACACTGTTTTTCTTTTGAATACTCACGGTTCAATCCCACATCATGGTAGGTGAGGATCGCAGGCTTGTTCCCCTTGGGAGCGCCTCGGATCACCACATGCAGCATCCCGTAAGGGGTCTCGACATCATGTTCCTGTGACACATGCAGAGACACAAACTCACCTGGTGGCTCAACAAACACATGAATCCATCTGGAGTAAGCTACATAAACCTGACCTTCACTAAACTTACTTGTGTGCTACTAAAAACCATTAGACTATTTATTAATGGAACAAAACTGCTCCAAATAATTAAGAAAAAAACAGATTGAAAGCTAAGCACATATATGACGAAAAACAGTTTATAAGGCATCATCAAAAGTGTTTTCATTTCAGTTTTATCTTAGATGGACTGGAAGTTACACTTCTCAAGTGATGAAACTAGTTTTCTTTCATAACTGATTTTTTTCTAAAACAAAATAGTTTTCTGCCGTGGGACATTCATACAGACCATGAAGGCTTTGGACTCACCTTAACAATCAGTGGCTTAAAATGATTTCCAATAATCTATTCTGGGTGTAGCCTAAGTCAGTGTTTTTATATTACTCTGATAAATAATATCTATCAAAGAATGTTACTTAGCGTTTCTATGGTTCGATCAGAATCTGTTTGGGCCATAAGATTGGCCGAAACTGGGATAAAAACTTAAATAAGTAGAAATGACACATGATACAATGGTTTCTGAAAATATGCAATTAAGATGTTTGTGAAATTTGATCCTTTTTATTCTGAAAAAATAAGAGAATAAATAAACTTATATGAAATACTGTTTCCAGTGAATGTATGCTAAACAGATGAATTGGCAACACGTGGCTGTGAAACGGACAAATAAAGGGACAAATGAACCCAAAGTTAAACAGAATAGAAATAAAAGTAAAGCTTTCACATATACGCACATTGTGAATTCACCAGAGGTGATATAAATGATTGAAGTTTATGGCAGAATGGCTGGAAAACATTGTTTATATACTGTCAATTTTAGTTGTAGTTGTGAAAAATAAATCTGAAACTTTCTGATCCAAGATGGGTCACAAAAGAAAGAAATCTGTTGTCGATTCATTCATGTAGGTAGAAGTTTTGAATTCAAGATGAAAAAAAAAGATTTACAAGATTGTTTTTTTAACATTTATCTAATGTAATCAGTTGTTGCAATGTAATGTTTTCTTGTAGTTTGGATATATTTAACAAATGGAAGAAAAAAATAAGTATTTTTTTGTATTTGCCTCTTGATCATTGACTCCTTGCAAGTATTTCATTATGTTAAAAATAATACATAACTCAAATGAAAAATCAGAAGCAGATACTGTCTGAAAAGCAGACAAAACAGAAAAGCAATTTAGAGTGTGAGTCATAGCCTTTCACCAAGCCTCTATGTTCAAATAGAGATCTGTGCAACCAAAACAGAGAGCTGCAGAAAGAGGCAGAAGTCGCATCATCAGCTGAGCCATGAATCAAAACATCTCATGTTAATGACCCACATTTTGTCTGCTGGTCACAGCCAGGCAAACTCAAAATGGAGGTATGAAGCAAATGTATCTGCACAGGCACACACACTCACAGAGCAGTGATCACTGTAACTGGATTCATGCTCTAAGCTGCACTGAAACCTCTCTGATGATGATGCAGCAGCCTCTCCTCTCTGGAGCAAACAGACCCTGAAATATGCTCTGACACCACATCATTATTGTCCTCAGACCTGCATATCTTTTTTTTTTTTTACCCAGAGCTGAGTATAAACATCTGCTGCTGTCAATCTCCCAGTGTGGAGAAACACAAACATTCATGGCACAGCTATTTAAATCTACCCCTGCATAACATGAAATAATAATAAACACACAGACAGCAGTTAAGTGCCAGAATTTTCCATAATCCTCTCTATAAGCAGAGAGTCATGCAGGATAGTTATGAATTAATCCAGACTGCTTATCTCGCTGTTAGTTCAGCTTTAAAATCAGTGTTATACACAGTCAGCATTCTAATTTAAGGCAGTTACTGCATGAGGAGGTGTGTTTCCAGTCTGCTTCAGTGTGTGCGTCAACACAGATGAACAAAGAAAAGATAAAAAATGACCTACGGACATCAGGTTTTTGCAATAACAACATGCTGGCATGATTCCTCTGTAGAAAAACCAAAGGAAAAAGGAGGAGAGGAGTTTTTAGATTTAAAAAAAATAAAATATTCATCCTCAGCTTGGCTTCTGAGATTGAGCTTCACGATGTCAACATGCAACTGCGTTTGTGCGCCAATATGTGTCAGTGGGACAAATTCAGAGCATCATTTGGTACTGATGCTGCAGGACAAAGCAGACCCCACATCAGCACACATAAAGCATGTTTTAACATCAAGCAGAAGCAACAACAACTCAAAAAAAAAAAAAACAACTCCTATTCGTGTTCTTTTGTTTGCACTCGTCACTCACCCCGTCCCAACACTCAGGCATGGTTGCACCGTGTTAACTGATGGCTGCAGGAAGGCAGACGAGCGGCCAGACCTCTCCTGTTTTACGGGACTAGGTCCTGGTGATGCACTCGCTGGAGGATGGAGGGCTGGATGGTGAGTGCCGCAGAGTCTTTGTCTGCTCTGCTCTGCAGCTAACAACGCGCTCTTATTCTGGGAGCAGCTGCCCCTCCTCTCCCTTTCCTCCCTCACACATCCCTTACCCTGCCTCACGTACTCCACGCGGCGGAGGCAGGAGAGCATGGGCAGCATGTTGGTGATAGGCTCAGAGAGCTTGAGCCCACCACTCTCTTATTGGCTAGACTATCAAGTCAGTCATCAGAGGTTCTCTCATCAGCATCACTGCGCCTGATTCGATGCGATGTTTACCTGTTTTCCTCTATGACCTTGTTTTGCTTGTGACTTCTGACAAATAAATTAGGCCAATAATTACACAGTTAATTACAGATTGTACTGGATTATGTCAGCAACACAAAGATATAAGATGCATGTTTTTTGTTAAGAGCAGCATAACTGTTGTTTATTACAGAATGGGGTGTGGAAAATAAGGAAATCAGTAATTCTTCTGCACATTGTTTCATTTTATTGAATAGGTTTACACACACCCAATCTTTTTTATTAAACAAATGAGACCAGGATTGTGCTAACTCATAATTTAATATGAATCTGTTTCATTAACAAACATATTTGGAGAAACAAAATGTACATTTAATTGAATAACCCTTTTTTAGAAGTATGCACACTTTTGTGTATTTTGATGCTAGGATTCGGTGGATCTAATGCAAAAGGCAACTGAAAAAAAGGCCACTCTAATGAAGTTCAAAATGCTAATTTACCTGGCTGCCCTCCCATTCAAAGAGGTAAGTCAACGCTTTAGGCAGAGCACAGCGACTTCTTTCTTTTCCATCTAATCAGCAGCCCAACAAAACCAGCTTCTGGTTTTGTTGGGCTTCTGGTTCGAAATGGCACCAGCATCACATCCACTAATTGGACCAGCAACTAGTGAAAATACTTTCAGAACATAATTAATGTTGAGGAGTAAAGCTGAGGAGTATTTGTGTAGGAAGTCAATAGGCCCAGCAGCGCAAATCAACAGAAAATACACAATGGAATATGTGTGTTTATCTGCTGGTTTCATGCATATAAAAAATAAAAAATAAATGCAACGCCAGTGGAATCTTCAACCTGCAAAACTCTGGTTCAAGAATGAAATCTGCAATGATTTTACTCAATGCACAACATTTTTTACACATCTGTAGTGACAGCGATGTGACCTTGACTCTCCCATCTCATCATATGGGAGCTGCAACGAGCTCGACCCAGCGATGAGGCAGAGTCAGGCTCACAATGCTGTATGATGCTCATAGACACACATTTCTCTCCAGTTAAAGCAACATGCACCAAAGTGGAGAACCAGAAGCCTACGTGCACATCAAGGTGGCAGCAATGGTGTGCCGACTGCAGAGCCTCCCTTTCTCTCTTCTCTGTCCTGACATTCATCAACAAGCCCTTTGTCCTACCTCTGCGACTTCCACTCACCCTTTTCCCCCCTCGATCTTTCACATTTTTTCACTCCATCCATCCCTCTTTTCTGCTGACAGATCACTCAGGATTTTCCCCTGCTGTCATTGAGTTTGTCCCCCTTTCTCACCCACACGCAGGAGATTAACTCTCTTTCTGCTGACTGCATCTCCCTGTCAGCTTCAAACATACAAACATCCACACCTAGCATAACTCATTCATTAATTGATTATTCTTGGATTATTATTTTTTTCTTGCCTTATTCCAAATGTCATTCTATTATAATTACAATGCATAAAAACATTTCATTTGGCTGCAATTCCCTGCAATCTCTTCTTTTTGTTGTTGTGACCTCAAGAGTTGGGTTTTGACCGTGTTTAAAAACTGAAAATGTAAAAACAAATGACATCATATTATAGCTATGGAGGTTAAACGATTAGAGCAGAAGGGAATGAAACGTCTGAAAAGTCATCTTCAGCCAAAGACTCTTTGCTGCACACAAACCGATTTCAGAGTGAACAGTTTAGCAAGTCACTGTTTAAAAATAATCACATATCACACTGAACCTTCCTGCTTCATTATTACAGTACCTGAGACCTCAGTCGGGGTGGGGTGTGATAACAGAGGAGAGAGAGAAGTGTCTGTTGAGAAACTTTCTGTCACACTTGACTGCCACTTATCACATGAGGAACTTAAGTTATGATCAGCAAAATGGATCAGGACTGATCTAAGTGATTCTGTAATGGTTTATTAAAATTTGGTCACTGTGAAACATTCACATTTGGCCTCAAGCAATTTGGAGTCAAGGAGTTTGGCCCATTGAGAAACAGTCCTCTCATGTTTCAAATTCAGCAGAGCCTGAAAATGTTGTAGCTCTGTGTCCTGGAGGCTCCTGAAGCACCGACTTCAGCTGCTATCTACGCCTTCTGAATCATATCCACACTGTTGAACTGGATGTGCTTCACAGTGGATGTGCTTTTTGTTTTTTTCCCCTCCATAATTTCCTCAAAACTCAAATTTCCTCATAGCTCAAAACTTGAAGTCACCTGAAAAGCTTACTAAGCTTTAGTGGTAGGCTACTGACTGCTGATCACAAGTCCACAAAACTCCACTTCAAAGGCTTAATATGACATGAAAACATATTCCTGGGTGACAACTGCTTTACAGGTAGCGTAACCAATTTATGTAGGTCAGGACTGATCAACACCGCCATCTTGGGTTTGATTTGCAACCTTCGAACTTTGTTTCAAACATTCCTCCTCTCTTATTTATTTCCATTTCCTGATAATTACAAATAAAATTCCATTAGTGCCACAAAAATATTTAAAAAATACATTTTTACAAAAATGTCTTCAAAGCAAACATTGTTTTTGTGCATGAGAGCAACAAACTCTTTAATTCCCCAACCAGATGAACCACACACTCCCTGCAACTCTGCATAAAATTAGTATCTATCACTTTCAGGACAGCAGCTATTATCTCAGGCCTTGGAATAAAATATTCATTCCTACACTGAGACAGTTTACCTGAGTAAGCATTTCAAAGCGATAACCAAAAACCACTATGTACAGCCACAGCATGAGAAAACAGAAACAACAGCAATAATTAAAGAGTAGGGGAGTGAGCAGGTTCGTACCTTCCAGTCACCAGGTGGCATCAGTTGTTCAGGGCATTCCTGGTCAGGGAGGCAAGCACATAAAACACATAAAAACTATTATATCAAAATAAGAAAACATGTATGTAACTTTACTGTTCTGCATATAAGGAACAGAACATCCATTGTTGTAGAGACAACAGTGGAAGCGCTCTGACGGTCCAAACAGGACATGCTAAGGTGGCATATTTATTGTCAGCTGCAGCATTAAAAGCATAAAAACATCACAAACTTTAAAATAAAAGGTATTTCATGCCTTTGAGCTGAGAACGCCTCTAAACATAATCACCCTATTTGGGGTTTTTTGTTAAAAATGAAACCAGTATCAATATAATTTGCTATTTTTTGAAGAATCTACAAAGTATACTTGTATGTCAAAGGTAAAATGACTTTTGCAATATAATATCAATTAATTTAAAATATATTGGGTGAAATTAATGATGACATACATTTTTCTTTCCTGTAAAGAGCCTTTCCTTATTGAACAGAAATCCAGCTAAAATATTTGTCACAGTTGGTGAAATGAAGATTACCAGAGCGCAGTGCTTTTTCCGTTATTCCAAAGTGTTTCACCAACAATCAATCAAAAATAGAATAATGCGGATAGAGGAGTGGAAGACGATGATATCCTAACAAAACAAACACTAGAACCTGAAGGTGTTAAATTTCACATTAAAACAAAGCCAAATTTCTTGTTTTGTGTGCGCAAACTTAAGTGCAATAATAAAGTTGATTCTCATTCGCTTGATCAAACATGGGCTGTTTCTAAGGAAGAACGGAGAGAAGCTCCCATATCCAGATTTTCAAATATGACTGAGATATTCAGCCACAGGTGGACCAGCATACAGGCCTAAAGGGTGTGGATACTTATGTGGTCATTTTTTTTTTTTTGCAAATTCTTGTCCCAAAACCCAAAATATATTGACCATAGTTTCATTTTTTCAAAGCAATTAGAGGCTGAAGCATACAAGTGGGGCAAATATTCTTTCTATGCGTTGGTGTATGTCACTAATGCTGCAGCAAATTAATAAACAGGCTTGAAAAGTAAACATCAAAATGAATTCAACAGTATGAAAGGTACTCAAAAATGTTTTTCTTTACTTTTAAGCATTTCAACAACTATTAAATCACATAATCAAGACAGAATCAAATTCTGAATATTTTTATATAATACAATGGTAATTGTCAAATTTATGTCACATATTTCCTAATGTTCAAGTTGACATCTTATTTTTTCTCATTTTATTTTTTTATTTATTTTTTTTATCAGTGAATGGATTTTGAGGAATACTCAAAGAGTAAGATTGTTTTCCAAATAGAAACCTCGCATAAATGTTTAACTTAAAGGATGTGTGGGAAATTGAGAAGAGCTTCAAATTAAATAATGGTGAAAGATGATGCTTGAATACATGATGCTGTGCAGCAGCCAGATCCCTTTTCACAGCAAACCACCTCTAAAATGATCTGAACCAACAAACAATTAATATCTTGCAAAAGTATTCATACTCAACAAACTTTTTCACATTTGGTATTATTCAACCATAAATCACTTCTGCGCTTTATTTGGACTTTTGTGATGCATAGCTGTGAAAGAAGATGATAGTTTGAAGGCAAAACCTAAAATGTTTTAAATGCACACTCAGTGATTTGTTTATAGGACACAAGTGAACAAAAACATAATAAAGACCAGGAAAATAGAATATAAATTGAAAATCGTGTGTATTTCCACCTTTCAGTTATATGGTATGCTTTGCGTTTATCTGTAATGTAAAACCCCAATAAAATACCTTGAATTTATTAATGTGACATATGAAAAACTTGAAAGAGTAAGAGTACTTTTGCAAGTTCAATCCAAACCAAGACCAAGACATGAGACAATAGTCAATAATTTGTTGGTTTTGCAGGTTTTAATTAAATGATGTAATTATGTGTAACTTTTCAGGTGATTTGAACCTTAAGAGGAATCTGGTCTTTGATGTGTTGACATAAAACACAAATACTGCATGCTCAAGAGCAACAGCTATTAGCATATGTCATTTTTTACAAACTTTCTGCACACCAAAACAAGTTCACTCATCTTAACCATTGTTAAAAAGCCTAGAGCAGAGCAGGAACATCTGTAAATCATAATAAGACAAAAACAACCAAATTAAGGGCATGGATGTGTGGTTAGACAGTTTGCCAGAACAGATGGCTCGCCTGCTTGTTAGACATGCACACCTCTGAATTTGAAGGGTTAGTTGTGGATGCTTCAGAAAGAAAACATGAAAAATAAAACAGAAATATAAAACCATGACTGAAGTATAAGAGGTGAATAATGGAAACTATTTTAGTTGAATAGCTGTGATGACTTGAAAGAAAATGACAGAGTGCCACAGAGAGTTATAGGAGGGAAACACCTGAAGAAAGAGAAACAAGTTACAAAAAACACAGGATCTGAAGCTGCCCCAAAAAAGAAACTGCACAATGAGAGATTTTAGAGTGAATTTAAAATGTTCCAATATGTTTTTTTTTTTCAATGTTAACAGGATGTGTAAGGAGCAGATTATCCAGACAGTTATTTCATTAATTTAACTCCACCTTGAAGGAAAGGTGTAGTTTTGAGGCAACTTAGATCCCCACAGACTTATTTCATGCAGGTGGTTATATTTTTTTGTTCAAACAGGGAAGACGTTAGTAATGGTAGTAAGGTAGTCGGACCAGCAGGTGGCACTCTTCTCTTCCTTTTAACACTTACACTCATGTAGACGATGTGTAATGGCTCAGTTCAGGAAGATATGAGACTAACCAAAGGAAATTAATTCCCAAAGGTGGTGGCTCCTTTAGCCTTGCAGACCTGAACAGAATGTTAAATAACTAAGGCTGCAATTTTGATCTGTGTCTATTTTTGTGAATGCAGATTTTGACCTAGATTTCAGGATTTGTTTCTAAGGATTTCTCTCAGAAATACGAAGTTTAAGACATCCAGTTCTGGAGGATCAAGGAACTGACTTGATTAAATCCACAGGGGATTAAAACCTATTGTACTGCTGTATTTTGCTTTACTGCTTAGGACATTCTTTAACTATGAGCTAAACCAAAGTAGTTACGCAAAACAATAAGATCTTACAGATCTTAACTCCATATCAAATTTACAATACATTTTCCTAGTAAGGTTGTTACAACTGGATCTGAACTAAGTGTCTTCACCTTTAATTTTCAACTTTTACAAAGATACTACTTTAATAAAAGAACCAACAGCTTCTTTTGGAATGTGATTTAAACTAATCAAATAAAGTTTTGTTTTCTGTTAAAATGGAAATGTTAGCATTTAGCTCGTTGGCTTGTATGAACTACTTACACAGAAAATTCCTAATGACCTAATTTTCATTTTCTGTTTAATTTTCACCATGGCAATAGTTTAATAAATCAATCTAATTTATTCAAATATTGGTTAAATGCACACATTTACCAATTGCAGCTTGTTTCAAATGTTTTTCAGCATTTAGCTAGTTTGCTTGGTAGAAATTAGTGCTTCACAAAATGTCTTATGGTTTAATTTTCAGCTTGTCTTTTCATTAAAAATGTTGCTTATATCAATAACTAATTGTATAAATCTTAATATGACTTCAATGCATGCTGATCATCTAAATGTTCTCATTTTTTCTGATGTTAGAAAAGCTTCAGTTAGTTAGCTTGAAGACAGGCGCCATCTGCAACTTTAAGACTGAAAAATATAGAAATTCATTATCAGTTCACCAAATCTATATAAGTTATTTAAATTTGGGTGATCATGTATATTTTATTAATTGCCGTTAATTTTAGAGGACTCAAATCTAACGAGGTTTGTCACCATTTAGCCATTTCATATTACAGCTTAGTTTTGAAAAAAGTGTCTTAATGTTTCTTTTCTTAAGTTAATTCTTAATCGTATAATAACTCTTGTGATTTTGTTGTGTTTTGCCTGTCAGATGTTTCTAGTTGTTCTTGTAGTTACCGGGAGGACCCCGCTGGTCCGACGGCGGGTCTGGCGGAGCCAGTGCCGTGCGAAGGCATGCCAGCGGTGAGTGGGGCGGCGGGGGGGAGGGGGTTCATTAGGGGGTGCAGGGCTTTCGGGGCATGGGAGTCCCACCGATGCCTCCTCTCCTTTATCCTGCTGTGTTGCAAAACAACAAGCACAACAAGGTGGTTACTGGGCAACAACTAAGTCAGGCAGATTAGCAATATACAGTCAACATAAAATATGATGTCCATAATTCACATTTTCTTTCTCTAATGCTTGTGCAGATCTCCCAAAATGCTCTTGGTGAGTTTCTTGTCCTTTAAATGTCCGAGAAATAAACATCGTGTCCCATTTCATTATAGCTTTTCTGTTCCTGTGTCACCAGAAAGGTCAGGCTAAAGATTTGCAGGTTTCTTCTAATTAGAGTACGGGAACAAGTGGTGGGTCTTGATCAAATTCTGAATTAAAAGCAATAATAAATCAGGAATCTGTTCTGTTCATGCCTTGCTAAAATGTACTTTGAACCAATGAGAGGTATGGAAACTTTTAAAAATGTAATGTTTCATCACAATTTTTACTCTTGTGAACTTTTTTAATTTGTTCTGCAATGTAAACAGGAGCTCAACATCTCATGTGTTTTATCTGACCAAATATTATTTTGTCATTCTCAGTCCAAACATTGAGTTTTCTTTTCCCACACCCACTGAATGAAGAGCTTGTCAGACATTAATGGTTGTGTGTTTTACCACCATCTTGTGCAGCCAGCGATCACTCACTGCTTCTAAAGGTCACCTGTGCTGTAGGGCTGCAGACTTTAAATAAGCAGTGAGAGGCATCAGAGTGTTTTATTAATTTTGCTTGAGCAAAAGAGGTCATTCATAAAATAAAACAGCGGCTAGTCAAGTCATGCAACATGTAACTGGATCAATGAGGCAGCAATCAATGGCATTCAATATTTACCAACAGAGAGTTATAATGAGCAGGCCTAATGACCTTTCCAGCTGATCAATGGTGGTTTATGAGATTTGTACTAATGGAGAACATATTGTGTTTCTTCCCATTAAAAGACGGAGCTCCTATATCACCTGGATGAATCATAATCCTGACAAAGAGAGTCACAGCTACGCCATCACATTAGTCAGCAAAACTAAGGTTGGTGAAAGGAGACAGCATTGCTTTTCTGGAATGTAATTTTCTTTCTTATATTCCTTTCCATCTTGGGCTGTTAAGACTGTTTAGTCATTTATCCTCAAGCTTATCTGTCTCCTTACTTTAAATCAAGCAACTTTTATCTCCACAGTTGAAAAGAATAATAATCAAGTTACTTTACTTAGAAGTTGTTAGAAAAGCTTCAAGACCCAATTAATGGTGTCCTTTTCAGGTATACAGTATATCTTGCCTCTTCGAGTCACTTTTTCATCAGAGAAGTCACCGGCATTTTCATCATTCCTGCATCAAGAGATATTCAAGAGCCCCTGATTTAGCCTCATCCTCTACCTGTTGCTTATTTAATGGGTAGGTGGACTGGAATAAGTGGTGTTTATGTAATTGCCTTTGCCTATTCTCTTTTTTTTGTCTTTCAATCCCTCAGTCTCTTTCTCTTTCTCTCAAAGCTTAAATGAGCTCTCATCTTCTCACAGTGTTGTCATGGTTGGATAGAGTTCATTAATTTCCTCCTCCGCTGGTAAACAGGCCTATTGTCTAATTATAAGCCATCACAAATAATGAGCACAAACATCTCAGTCTTAATATGCCAAGAGTTTTTAAAAGCCCTCACTAATGGCATTTGAATGCCCAGACAGGAGGGCAAATGGCAACAAAAACACATGCAAATGATAGACATGGTGGACTAACCATGTCTGCATCTGCTCCTCTTTGCTCCAGCAGCAGGGGCTTCTCTTCCGTGATCTGCTGTTCCTTCATCCCTGCCATCCTGGACAACAACCTGCAATTGTAAATCCAACATTGAATAAAAGAAAAGGCATAGAAGATTACCTTTTGTGTCAAAGTCTGTGAAAAATCAAGTTATTGTCTTTTCATGTTCATAACACACAATTGCATAGCCCAAAAGGTTTTAATTGACACAGCTTCTCTGTTTTATACATGCAGCTAACCAAGATTGAGACAGGTTTAAGAACAACACACCTTAGACTTACACGTCACTTCTATGGGATTTACTAACATGCTTCATAAATGTTACATAATTTACCCCAAAATAACATGATTTGATTTCATGCTGCACTATGCAAATGTTCAATCTGCACCACAGAAGGTTCACTCTCCGCAGTAAATATTGGATATTTAAAGGAGCTCCAACAGGAGAGATGTCCAACCCATTTTCTGATTAATTTGACAAATACACATTTAACCACTTCGGGGCCCATATAGAGGGTGAACAAATCATTAAACCTTCATCCCAAGATTGAAGAATTACAAACAGAAGAGGAAAGAAATACCATAGTCACGTCTTGGCAAAATAACTTTCTCTTTCCTGACACAGCAGCATACCGTTAATCTTACATCTATGAGCCTTATAAAGCAAAGCAGTTCATATATTTGATTTTTCTCAAAATGCAATTTATTCATAGCTTCCACATATAATTACCAAATCTTTGGTAATCCCAAACAAAATAGAAAAAGGATCAATCAATCAATCAATCAATCAATCAATCAACCAATCAACCAATCAATCAATCATCCATCCATCCATCCATCCATCCATCCATCCATCCATCCATCCATCCATCCATCATTCCTTTCTTTTTATTGTCTTCTGTTTCTTCCCAGATAGATTGCTATTTTTCTTTGTTTTTCCAGAATCTGTGATTTTAAATCAATGTCAAAAAGCCTTTTATCCCACTACTATATTTAATATTTAAAAATGTAACATAATTGTACAAAAATTATGTCCTGAAGCCCTTTCAAAAGCCCAGCTAAGTGGAATGCTTCTGATAACAGAGACAGGTTTAAAACGGGAGCTGACATAGATGCTTACTGACCGAGATTACTCGGTTTATAGTGGAGCTTGGAGGCACATGGGCTATTTTTCCAAAGATAATACAAGGGGCTAAGCCTAGATAAAAGCCCTAATCAGAACGGAGTGTTGTGGTTAAACACGAAGCTGATACAGTGCCCCGTGCTCTATACACCAGGCACATCAATCACATCAAAACGAGGTCAGACAGCAATAATACAACAACAGAGCCAGTTCATGACATCAGTCCACCAACACAGAAACACAGAGGAGGTGACTACATTGATACCACCAGGAGCTACTACTGCTTCAGAGGGTAAGCAGCCTAAATGCTCCATGTTCAAACTGCAAAATGTTACCACTTTGACTCTTGATTATTTTACTGTGCATAAAATTATGTAAATAGGAAACAAATAATTTCAGTTATAATTACTGGAGGTGGAGCTAAATATTTTTGCTTTTAACTAACAAATACAATAAATGTGTAGTTTCTGTAGTTTCATTTTTGCTTGCAAATTCTTGAAAAATAAACAATTTCAGCATAAAATATTAAGTGACAGAATAAAAGTTTAAATCTGTACTATAAATTGCATTTGATATCAAATACATGGATGTGTTTAAATAATACATTTATGAAAAACGATTTTACAATCTACGTGCATGTATATATTAAACAGCCCTGAAATATTTTAAGATTACCTATATCAAAAATTTATATTTTTTCCCATCTGTTTGAAAACAAATTTACATAAAAATATGTACATTTTTTACATGTAAATCTGAAATATCGACTTATACAAATGCATTTGTTTTAATCTATTTCTGGATTTTTCTTCTATGTTGAACTGATTAAAGTCTGTTTTGTTTGCTCCCTAACAGCTCTCATCAATGAATTTGAACTGGGTTAAACAGTCCTAAAATACTTTTAAAACATTAAGGATATCTCTGTAATATATTAGTAGAAGGCTAAATTTTACTCTCAACTATCAAGATAAAATATGAACATTAACTTGGAAGTGAGAGAAAACATAGATATAAAACAAAAAAAACATCTTTGTCTTTTAACCTCTTCCTCATTCCTTTCTCTTCCTCATGTTTCCTCCAGCAGCCATTCAGTTTTATCTAAAATTTGGTTTTTTGATCAACCTTTAGGAACCAGAGCATCTTTTTTCTGTTTAATCTCTTCTTCCCTCAGTGCTAGTTTATTAAATGGGTAGGTGACCTTCTGCAGTCATTGAATGATCGTGAGTAGCATAGGAAGAATTACATGCCATGGTCCAGTACCATTGAGCTCTTTATCTTCCTGTTTTGACTATCTCTCTGTATTGTATACTTGATAGATAAATGTCCAGTTGATTTAGAGTACTTAAGGAGTGCAGCTCTTATAAAGACAGTTATATATTTGATGGATTCATACAGAACTGAGATAGCAGAGGCTACATGAGCCGTATACAGACAACAGGTGGACGACACCATAGGCCAGATTGTCAGTCCATTACATGGCCAATTAAACATTACCTTATAATGGATCTAAGAAATTAGAGTTTCCATTTGTCAAACTTGAGGATTCTATGAAGTAAAAATGTGAATCAGCCCATGAACTAGATCAAAGTTGATATCCCTAGAACATGTGTCCATTGTCCTGCATCTCTGCTTACGTTGGTTTTTCTCCCTGGTTTACACCTTCAAATGATGTCTCTTTTACATGGCTTCAAGTGAACTTGACATTCTGAAGTTCTCTCTTCTGTAAACTCAAACACTCGTCAGTCCTGCCCACTTTCAGGCTTTGACTTTCAGTTTTTCTTCTTTCACACCTCATCTAATCCTACCATATCTGCTTTTCCCCAGCTGGTCTCATTGCTTTTTTTTTAGGCCTTACCATTATGTGGTTATGTAAGACGTCAAATTTAAAAATCAATTAGTGTTGCATTTTATCAGCTATATTTGGCATCATGACGCCAGTGTTGATGGTGGAAAAATACTGCTCCTGGCGTCTTGTGTGGCTCGTCCAGTGACAACGAGACACATATTATGAGGAAATTATAATTTGGTTTTGTAGCAAATACCTTTCTTTAACACTCATGACTGCAGAACGACATGCACTGGAATAATATTTTTAAAGAACCTCATTTTTTCTTTGAGGAATTTTTTAAAATTTACTAAACATTCACTGATTTTAACCTATTTCTACTATTTTCCTTTAAGATGTAATGATTACCATGGCCTTATTCATTTTCCAAACTATTAACAGCAGTTTATTGTTTTAATGTTACATTTGAAAGCTGTGCAAAAGACAAAAATAAAGGTTTTAAAAATGTTCATATAAGCTTAAGGTTAATTATTTTTAATTCATTATCTATAACAATGCTGTGTTTTAGGCTGACTAGATAACATGACATGAGAAATTGTTGATTTCAGTCATTTGAGACGTGACTTACTAAACAAAGTCTTGAGACTTAGTTTGGCTTGAGTCTGTTGCCTCTCAAAGACCTGGGACTTTGAACTTGCTTCTTAAAACCTTAAGACTGCACCTGGACTTCTCCTTTGAAATCAAGTCATGTCAAACATGTCCTGGTTTTGCCGCTGGATGACTTGAGACTTGGGGTTGCCCCACAAAGCTTTGGGACTTTTCTTGGACTTCTCCTTTAAAGCCTTAAGACTGTATTTGACCCTTTTTGTCCCCTAAAGAGTTAAGACTTGATTTGAACGATACTTACATTAAATAAATTTTGGCCCGGTCTTTTTGACAACATTGTTTATGTTCATTGAGGTTTCCCAGCTCATTTATTTATTTATTTTAAATCAAACTCGGCTCTATGCCCCAGAGCAGAAAACTGCAGAAATACCTGCGTTAACAAATATGGTCACACTTACTGGCTAATTAAGTACGTTTGACTGGCAGCATTTGGTTGGTCCCTTCCTGCACTCAATGAACATAATTAGAAATCTATATTACTTTCATATGTAATTGTGCATGAATTGGTGATTTATTTAACAAACATTTCTAGAATCCAATTAATTCATTGGAAACAATTACAATTTTTACGTCACATTATAAAAATTGCTCTCCTTCAGCAGTGTTTGTTTTCTAATCACTCAGCCCCTCAGGACTCTGAGAGGACCACTGAGGCATGCAGTCCCCTTTCCACAGAGGAGAGCCGAACTTCAAAGCCTCTCTTCATCACCGACTGGGCTCAGACAGTGTCAGTGGGGGTAAATCTACTTTCTGTTGACTCTCTTGTGGAGAGTAAATGCTGCCAAGAATTTTTCTTCTATTACTGAATTGGGTTTTGAGTAGAAAACCTATACAGCATTTTAAAAAAATAAAAAAAGAGAACAAAATGGACTCATCCTGTTTTTTTTTCTTCCTCCTTCACATCTCTTCAGACAGGGTTGCCGTGACAACCCAGCTGGGTCCAATGGCATCTGGCTCACCCTCTCTTTTCCTTTCAAATTACACATTTATGTTTTCCACCACCGTCTTGACTACATATTCTAGTCTACATACGAACACAACTTAGCAATATTGTCAGACATGATAGGTCGCACCTCACCTGTTTCTCTAAATGTAACAAATCATAAGCAAGATGAGTAAATTAATCACAGAAACTTAAACCAAGCAATGTTACCAGCTGAAAGAGATAAAAGCTAATCTTGAAGATAAATGCCTCTAACCTTAATTAATCATTCCTGTTTAATAAAAAATGCACAGACAAATATTTTGAAAAACAAACAGTTGTTTTAGAGTGAATAGGTTGTTTTTATTGGATTACCTGAAGTGTGTGATAAAGCAACAATTAAGCCAGTAATAGGGAACGAGTAGAGCAATTTCCATCCATCAATAGTCCATACCTGCCTACTCAGGGTTGAACGTGAGGTGGGTTACAAGACAGGCAGCCATGCATGCATAGACTCACACTTAAGTGCAATTTAGAGTGGTCAGTTCACCAAATGTAGACTGGAGAACCGAGAAGCATGCACTGTTATGCAAATAAACAGGGAAAGACACAGTGGCTAGGAATTGATCCAGCTATTTTTTTTTTCACAATGGATGGTCAGAGAGTGGGCAAAGCTTTATTAAGCTAATAAAAAATATATATTCTGTTTCTTTAACTTGTAAATTAAAGAACATAATTTCCTGCAACTCTGATTCTACCAGCCTGCTTTCTTTATTTCTTAATGACGCCTCTGTACTTTGTTTTTTCCATAGTTTTGATTTTCTTTACTTGTATTTAGGAAGTAACAGATTGACTCTAATTGGTTTCTCTCAAGGGTTCTTTTACATTCACCAGATTTTGTTATGCATTTGCCTGAGGTCCAGCTAATCTGCTGTAGTTCTTATGGTAAACCGTGGATGGCGCTGTAGATAAAATCTTTCTGTATCCAAGCACAGGTAGCAGAAAAAGAATCTAAGAGGAAGTGTATTCCTAATACATGTCTAAGGGAACAGTGGCTTGCTTTTCTTTTTTGCAGTTTTTAAAAATCTATGAAACATTTGGCAATAATGATTCCCTCTATGTGTTAAAATGCTTTACTAGCAGGTTGTTACAGACTCAATCTCGACTGCTTTTCCTTTTTGGACACTCTTGGACTGTTACAAAAGTAGGGACGTGTCCGATGGACCAAAAGGACTCCACAAACACAGCCTGTCTGGGTGCCCGTATCGCACATGTTGGACATAAACAAATTAACTATAAACCATGTCTATCGTCATCTTGTATTAAAATCACGTTTGGTTCAAAGCGAGGTGTAACGACCTCTCGATCACCTGGGATGTCCAGTCATGTTCCTTTGGTAGCTAATGCTACCCTGGTCACCCTGTAGCTTCCAGCAGAAAAAAAATGAAAGAAGGAAACTTAAAGATTTTGACAACCCAAAGCATCTGCCAGAATTCACATCAGAGTTTATCGTATTTAAAATATGATAACTGAATGTAGCTAATGTTTGCTACCTAATAGTAGGTTAAAGGTACTGAACACAAACTAGTACCATTATGCCTTTTTACATTGTGACATTCATTACCCCTAAAAAAGGTTGGCAAATAGTTCAAACATTTCAACTAAAGTGGAGGATACAGACCACACAAACAGCCACAATAACTACTAAACTGCTTTTAACTTTTTAGTTTAGTTTAGTGAAAAAAGAGCCACATTTTGACCTTCATTTTGATTCACAGACTGAATCTAAAGACTTCCTCCCCCTTTCCCCTTACTTTGTTTTCAATGCTCAGAGTGGGGTCCAGACTCAATCTTTGGAAACAACTGGAATAAACAACATACGCTGCCCCCTTTTGAGCCAAACATTGGTGCAAAATCCAATTTTTGTCAATGTAACTATTAGAACTCAATGAAGCATCATTACTCTGCTCTATTCTCTGCTCTCCTGCTTTATATTTCACACAATGCTTCTCTTTCTTTTTCTCCATTCACAGGCTTGTCTTGCCAAATTACACATTTCACAGTCACACCATTGTAACCTTCTTTCTAACCGTCTTCCCTTTTCAGCTGGTATATGGCTGTGAACTCCTTTAGTGTTTTGCTGTTTTAAGCATTTCAGTTGTGCAGTTTCCACGTAGACAAGTTTCACAAACAAGCCTGGACATTGGACAGCATTTTAAAGCTCATTCAGGTTCCTTCCCAGAAAGAAAATCTTCCCTTAAGACTAATTATTTCTTAGAGGGTCCCATTTTTAGAAATGACAGATTTTTAGACTGTAAACATGATCACGGGCAAAACATAACATTCTTGGCTTTTTGTCTCCCCTTGGGCAACCGAATCCTAATTTGAGATAACTAAAATAAAGGGCAGCCCTTCAGAGCAACTATTGTGCAACATTTACATGAATACCTGCTCCGACACACCTGAATGAAATGAAACATGTAGAGAAGGTAATTCAGACATTTGAGTTAGATGTGCTAGATTAGTTATGGATCACAAAGTTTCAGGATCATAGCTTTCGAGGGCTGGAATTGGAGAATCCTGACTTAAATCTGTTTCACACTCACTGTTATAATAACCGATACAACAGTGCAAATAGCTTAAATTAGTTGTGAATTTAAAAATACATTAAAAATTTTGGCAAACCTAGATGCTGTGTAGACAATAAGGTGTTTCTTTAGGATTATTAGCTGACTAACTACAATCAGAAATTCAATGGGAATGGCAGAAAAAGCAGAATCCCACTGGATTTAATTTTCAAATGTAACTTTTATCTTTCAACAGGTTGGATTTTACCAAAATTAAAAATATATATATATATATATATATATATATATATATATATATATGTATATTTGCGTCAATCAATGGAAATCGGTTAATCTTATCTAAACTCAACCCAGATTAACTCCCTACTGGCAGATTTTTTGTTTGTTTTACCTTTGAATGTATTATAATGTTTATTTTAAGCTTTGCTACTTTTCCTTCCTTTAAGGTCCTACAAAGCAATAGTTTTGATTGATGACAGAAGCATGAGGGCTGGTCTCTGTCTCTGCAGACAGAACCCTTCAGCGAGACAGACACCAGAGGCTCAGTGTATCAAGGGAAAAGCTACAACTCTTCCAACTGTGAAGAACCCATGAAAAATAGTCAGGTATTTATTTAAACACAATCATATTTTGGCATTACAATTAAACTTACAGCCAGACAGCTTTGACAAACAAATTACTTTAGACCTAGCTTGTCAAGGATAAGTGAGTATAAACAATACAGTAGATTGAAGACATGCAATGCTATTAAAGATTTACACTAAACGACCTGAAGCTGTAAGTGCGGTGAAAGACGGCTCTGAAATGTATCGACGACAGAGGAGCTGAAGTCAAATGTTTTCAAAGATATGAATCCTGCTTTTTTTTCTTCACAATTATGCACAAGTTTGTTTTTTTATCCATCATATAAAATCCCAATAAAATAGTTTAAGGTTTGTGGCTTTATCACAACAAAACAAGTTCAGAAGGTCTTAGTACTTCTGTAAAGCACTGGAAGCACAAAGAGAAGCTCTCTGTCAGACAGAAAATCAATTGCAAGTCACGTTTAGGGGAAGCATCACATCTGATCTATGAAGACTGAATCAATACTCCGAAACTGGGATGGCACCAGCACATGCACTGACAGAGAATTAAGGTTAGAATTTCATGAGAAGCAGCAGAAACCTCTTTTGTTAAACTCTCACACAAATTAACTACCTGATTTTAATTTATTTTTATTGCTGTGCATTGCCCAAAAGTCTGCTGTGTCACTAACTTCCACACTAAAAGTGACAAAGCTCAGGTTTGCTCCCTCAAGTCTCCCGCAGCCTCATCATACCACAAGGTTACTGAATCCACTCAGCTATGTTAATTAGACATATGGCTGCTGCACCTCAAAGAGGAAAAAAACTTCCAAAGGACATTACTTTTTTTCTCCTACATATCCTCAAAGTGATAAAAGCGCTCTGCAGGCATGCTACAGACAGATAAAGAGGAAGATGGAGTCACTGCACTCAAGTGAAAACAACAAGGACATGAAAACAGGCTTGACTACAAATCTTTTACTTACAAAGTTACCTCCAGTGAACTCTGCTTGAGCTCTGTAAATTAGAATAGGACTGACTTTTTGCACAAAATAAAACGTTCAAAGAATTTCATAGATTAATATAGGTTGCAAAAAAACATATTTTTGCTTCCACACACAAGAAAGATTTTTACAATCAAAGAAAATTATTTGGTGTAAATTGTAATTTATGTGCTAAAATGCCCATGGAAACTTGTAAACATCTTGACCTATTAACTTTGCAGATGTATATTAATACACTTGAAAATGTTGAAAACACTATTTACTTTGAGTTCAAAAAGTGAAATAAATCAGAGATTTACTGAACACAAAGAGAAATATTTTCAAGTAGTTATTTGTTGAAAATAACTTCTTATTCTATCTCTGACTTGATAGAAGAGTGGACCAACACCAGCAGATAATATGGCACCTCAAATAATCGCTGAGGAAACATCGAGCTGCTTCTCAACACTTCCTCCAGACTCTGGGACCTTGATTTCAAAATAAAATGCTTATTCCATGAAGCTCTGGGTTTGCACACATTCTACCTGACAGCCAACATGATACAGATACAGACACGCAGGTCCATAAAATCCCACCTATTTTCCCAACCTCTTGTCACCCAAAATGTCTGCTGTAAAACAAGCTCATTTGTCAAACGGAGTTGCAACCATCCTGCATCATCCATAGAAGTGTCTGCAATAACCAGGCTTGCTCACTGGCAGCTGATGACTCACCACAGAAGGAACATTAGTCATGGCAGCAATAAAAGCCAATCTGAATCAATTAATGCATTACCCTCAACAACAATAAATAAGTAAAATAACGTGCAATAATCATCTGAATATTTGCCACTGCTAAAACCAACAGCCTTTGCCTTATTTGTGCCACAATGGCTCACAGAACCCCTCAAATGATGCTCTACTGATGCTTTTTTTACTGCTTTCATATGAACAGGAGGATGACTAATATTTCTAAAGTCTAAATTTTCAGAATCTTCTCTTATGAGAAAAAAAAAACAACGGTCATTGCAGATCGCCGCTCACACTGAGCCTGGTTCAACTGGAGGTTTCTTCCTTTTAGAATAGATTTTTTCTTTCGGTAAACATGCTCTCTATCAGGGATTGCTGCAAAGTTAGTGAAAAAAATGCAAACAAACATCCACTGTCACTACATGCTCATCTAAGAGGAATAAATGCTGCAAATCAGTGACTTGACATTACCTGCTGGGATTCCTAAGATAGAAAATGTTTTTGTTTTATGTAATTTGAAAAACAAACTGAACTTGATTGTTTTATTTGTATCTAGGATCAATAGGAGTGTATGGAATCTGTCTATTTGACTCAGATGAACTCACTTTTTTTATTTTATTGTGCCTTAATACTTCATGTGTTGTAAAATGGATCTATGTAAACAAACTGAATTGAGCTGATGCTCGGTGCTGCAGTTTTTGCCGAGCTGAACTACTCCACCTGTCAGATGGAAAACTTCCAAACACCATGATTGTAAAAGTCCAGTGACTTGGCCTTTTTAGGCTATAAAACTTACAGTAACCCTCTGTTATTGTGATCTCTAATGGTGTGCAATATAAGCATCTTCAGCTGTCAAAATAAATATGTAAAATGTAAAAAACAAACCACATCGTCTCCTGGGAGTAAGAGCAGATCTGTTTCTGTGTGAAGTGCAACAAATGTTGCTGTAATTAGCACTAGTCAAATTGCTTCTCTTCGAGGATTAATTGGGTATACTCTAGGAAAATCCTCGTCAGCCTCAGTAGTGCATTTCTAATTCGGATCTAATTTTGTAGGTTCAGACAGTCCAATTATTGTGCCTCCTTCCCACAGCCCAAACTAAATTGAGTCATTCCTCTTCTCCGAGGGATTGCAGCAATGCTGCATTTCATTTGAACTTTCAACTATAGCACTCACTTAGACTTCTCACCACTGTTGATATCAATATGCATTATGTCCCCCATTATCAGTAAGATGGACACTGCAGTAATAAAATGGTGGTTTTTTTTTGCATAAAATAAGGAAAGTCACGATTAATCTTGGGTCAGAGAGAATAAATTCTAAGTTACTTACACAGTTTTTTTTATTTGATAAAAAACTAATTAATTAACCCTAACAAATTAATACCTCCTGTTTTTTAGATAATGGTTTTAATTCATTGACATACTGTTTCTGTGGTTCAGTAGGTAGAGGGATCATCCTGCTGTGGGAAAATTCAATCTCCACCGTTGATGGACAAACCTTTATAGAGCACAAACTTCCTACATGAGTGAGAACTTTTGCTTTCACTAGATCTAAAGTCCGGTGAGGACATTTGAAGGAGCATGGAGAAAAGAAATTCTTGCAGGTAAAAGGTTAGATTAGAGGTATTTGTGTGCACAGCAACGAGCATGACAGTGTCAAAATCCTTGTGATTTTTCAATTTGCAACTGCTAAGCAGTTCAGTTGGATGTGATGTCATTACCAGATTTTAAGTCTTACCTCTGACACAAATGAAGCATTAAGTCTTGCAAGTTCAATCCCTCTTAAATACTTAAATTAAAGACAGTCAAAGCCGATGAAACAATAGTATACAGCAATATCCGGGAACGTTACCAATATCTTATCTTTGAAATGTAAATGGAAATGTTGAGCTAAATGCAGGATTTTATTACTTTAAGTATCTTTTTAGTGTGGATATTGATCCTTACTGACATTTCTACACACATCCCCACATTCAGTTCTTCTCCTCCACATCATCCAACCTGTTGGCTTGCAAGTACTCTAGGAGCGGAAACACTTCACCAGCTGACAGTATTACAAGCTACACACCAACACACAGAGGCTTTTTTTAGGTCTTTTGAAAATGAGACTTTTAATTATTAATAGCTATTGGGTGTCTAGGGGAATCATCCTTAGCTGAGAAGCTCCACAGAGCACAGATATCATTTTTAAGAGGAGGATTAAATATTAAAAATTAGCTCTCACCTCTTGACAGAGAAACTCAGCAGCCTTTTTCTGGCATTCATAGATCCCTTGTCTCAAAGGTGGTGCTCAAGAAAAAGTTACAAAAACAGATTTGTTTACTCATTATTCCTGGCTGAGTCAAGCAGAAAATAAATAAAGGAATAAAGAAAGCAGATCTAGGAAGCGTCCAGTCACACAGTGGGGAACTTACTCTTTTGAGAACACATCTATTTTTGCCTTACCTCTCAGTGGGGGTTAGGTGAGACAGGATAACCCTGCCCCCGCCGAATTGTTTCGGAGTATTGAAAGAGCTAGAAGCTGGCGAGCAATAATGAAGGTAATGTCAATGTGATTTGCGTAGAAGATAAAGTACTAAGTCTGTGCTGTCCATCAATATTCATTCATGTAGTCACTGGTGTTGGTGGTGTTAAAAAAAAAAGTCTGTGATGCTGCCCAGAATTTCAATTAGGTGCTGATCACTGATGTCAGTAATGCTCTAGCAGAAGTGATTGCTTGCCATCCATCTGTCTGAAAAAGGCTGTAATGGCATTTTAGCACATATTTTTATAAGAACAATTGTTGTCTTATAGATGTATTCAAGTATCTCCAACAGATGAGCTGTCATTAAAAAAAGAGGCTGTGGTGAAAATGTAAAGTATTCACAGTGCTCTGCATATTTTATTAAATGAATCTTTTTCCTCAAAATTCAACACACAGATAAATAATTAAGACAAAGCAAAAAGAAAAAAAATGATTTTGGGTGTCACAATTTATGTGTGTGTAAAAAGATTAGTACTTGCAAAAAATATTGGCTAGGCAATGTAGCATCTGGAGGACGGTTCGGAATTAGACTCAAAAAGACGACAAGGCAATGATGGAGGAAACCTTCATAAAGCACATTCCCATTATAGATATTAAAAGAGGCACTGCAGTAAGTACAAGCAGTTTGTGAGGCCAGTAAATACATCCTTAATAAATCCCTGATGACAGATGAAATTCTGCACCAGATGAACGCTGAAGACGGACAAAAGGCTCCATTCATATGTCTCTATGGTTCGAACATTGAATATTTACGGGTCTGTAAAATAATAACAATATGAATAATTCATGCTTCTATAGCTCTGAATATGGGTTGAAAGTATCAGGGTTTAGCAGTGGACAGAGCAATCAGACTAATGGGCAGCTAGGGTCAATAATATGGCACTTTAGTTTGATTTGATGCTGGAGTCATTGTCATTTAAATATCCAAACAACTTGTGAGTTGTTTTACTCACATGTCTCAAGACGATATATTCTGCTTTATTGCTGGATTAGTAGGTCCTAGAATGATGCTGGTCTGACAGCACGGTGGCAGGGGGAGTCCAGTCCTGGGACTGTTTTTGATTTATTCCAAGAACCTCATCAAACCTCATTCAATGTGATTATTCTAACATGCAAGCTGCCAGAAAGGGAGACGAAAAAATTATTTTCTTTCCAATTAGGGAGCTATAAACTGTCAAGTCTCACAAAAAAGAAAAAATGTTATTGCATAAATTCATTCAGCAACTATGTGATTGGAAGTTCAGGGTACAGAGATTATGCCTGTTTAACTTGTCTAATTCTTCACAAAGTAAAAAAGCATCACCCTGAGTAGATCTTACCTACCTCATATTTGTCATCCCTCATTTATAGACAAATCTAAAGTAAGTAAACATAAGTACATTTCCAGAAGAATTTAATTCCACTTTTTATACTTTTTCTAAGGCTGATGATTGCATTCAGAGACTTTGGTAAAACATGTATTTATTTGGCTCCAACTCACTGGCTGTTTTAGGTGCAGGATGAATTTTAAGGATGTTTGCTGAACTTGCGCCTGGGGATGAAGTTTCAAACACTTTAAAGCAAGTGCTACAGTAAACAACATTATCTGCACCTGATAATTGTTCTTGCCAGTTATATTGGGCAAGGAAATGATCTAGTGAGAAGTCCATGAATGGTTTTCTAAAAAAAAAAAAACTGTAAAATTTTACTGCCAATATGACATTTATAGGAAAACTCTGAGGAAAGGCAGGAGAAAAAGTGTTTGTCTCTTTTGAGCTGGGGAATAAGTCTAGCTGCAATGTTTTCATCCAGCGGAATAAAGGTTACCGAATGTACATGTCAGTAAATTTGATATCGTTTTCCAAGTTTGCACAAATTACTTTCTTAGATTGAATATTTTTTAAGCAGTTGACAAAAATAATTTGCTACTTACATTACTCTTCTATTGGTTTTGTTTCTATGGTCTTCCCATTAAGCTGCAGGGCAGATGGACGGACAGTATGTGGCCACTAGTCATCACTGGTGGGAGATGGATGGCTTCACCAGACTCTTTCCGGGTCTGGATGTCAAGCCTCAAAGCCCAATGGAGCAATCCGTGATAATAGATGGTTTTCCTGATTAACTACTATTTTCTTCCTCAGATCTGCTTGTCATTATTGCACTATTAAACTGACATCCCCACAGCACTAATTGTCCTGTATTTTATTACTGACCAAATTAGCAGTAAAATGACAAAACATTGAGAAGCATTGTTGCTAATTTTCTACCAAAGCTAATAATCGAAATGCAATATCCTGGTGTGTCATTATACGTGGGTTGAGCAAATGTTGCTTTCATTGCTAACGACGAATTAAGTAAATTAGCATAAACTTAGCTTCTGACCTGTAATATTGTTTTGTCTTTTTTAGGTTTGACTTGCCAATTCTGATTTTCTTCACAATTTGTGTAAATGTTTTCCAGTAACAATTAGATGTAATAAAATTTACAATAAAAGAGAATAAATGTGCTGTCTGCTCTTTTATTAAAGCATGTTTTGGCCAGTGTCCTTGTCTGTTTCATTTAAAACAAAATGTTTTGCTGTTTTATACTTTGTTTTTGTTTTCTGAAACTCTGGGTTTGACTTTTGATGATTGTTAATTTTCACCTTTAATTTAAAAACAGAAGCAAAAAGCTTAAGCATTAAAGAGAACAGAAAATTAAGAAATTATAGAGTCAATGTTTTTCAGTTTTGATGTATTTGATGATTTATACCATAAAAAAACAGACAAGATTTAAGAATTTGACTTGTTTATCTTCCTGGTGTAGGTGTAGATTCACTTAGATTTACCTTACCTGCACTATCTTTAATGAAAAGGTAGTGTCACTTTTATAAAAAGCTAGATTTATTAGAAGACATTAGCTTGATATGTTAGCCTGTTGCTAAATTTTGCTGCACATAATCCTAGCTTAGCACATGAGCTTGTTAAAATGTAGCAAGAACCAGATAAGGAAAAAATATAGCAAAGTTTAACTGGTAAACATTATTATATTACAAAGTGGCTTATAATTAAAGAAGTACATGTATACCATTTTAGTGTTCATTATTATTATTATTATTTATTTTAATTCACTGATGGATATGATTTAAAATGTAACTGAGTAAAATACTTTACAACTTAACGTACAAGGTGCAGACAATGATGAGAGTAAATATAACTGGTTGCTTTTGACCTTTGACTTCTCTATAGATTTGAAAATCAAGTTAACTTTCCACATTAAATTATAGTTAATGTGGTTTGAACAAACAACACGTTTAGCACATGGCAGCTCTGTGATGCTGACAAAGCTTAGGTTTATTTAGTATTAGGTCAGGTTTAGTTTTGTAAAAAAAAAAAGCCAACTTATTTGGCAGCTTATTGTGTTTGACATATTTATAAAATCTTTGGTAAAATGTTGAATATTAACGAGCAGTTTGTTTTAGTTTCACACACTTTTGTTTTTCAACTTTAAATACTTATATGTGGAAATACTGTTTTTAGTTTAGTTCTTTGCTCCACAGCATGAGTGGCTGATGTTAATTTAGTACATACAGCATTTCAGAAGTCATAAGAATTGTCCACAGCATTTTTAATATCCTGAACACTGTTGGCTCCAGAAATAATCTTTAAAAAACTGTCATGAGGAGGAAGAATGTTGCCATAAATTACACAAATGGTTGACCCTGTTGCACCTGTCTCCATTTTCAAACAAGGCTTCCATTAGTGACCACTAAGTGTCAAAGTGCATGAAGTTAATATCAAGCTGGTTTGGTGCATCGTTCATCTTAATCAAGGTACTCACTTGTAAACATCCAATATTTTGAAACACATAAGGTATTATGTTTTCTTTAGAGTTGAAAAGGACTAGTTGTATTTTTTCTCAACAAAGATTTTCTGATATTAATAATTCAAGAAAGTGTGGAACCAGTGCAGAATCAGTAGTTCCCTGCAGACTGAGACAGTAACCATGGACAGCCAAGCACACAGGCTGGCATTCGAACACTTATGGCCAACAGTAATGGATAACACACACACACACACACACACACACACACACTGAGAGGGAAAACAACGCTTGTAAAAATGTGTAATGGCAGGGATTGCTGATATGCTCCATTTCATCTGAGTACAGCAATAACAGGAAATAAGAGTGAGACTCATCTGAAAATCTTTTGCCCCGTTGAGCTGCATATTCTTAAATTGAACTGAAAACTGCTCTGTGTTATAATTGGATTTCTTTAGCACTTTGACTGCAGCGCTATAAGCATTGGACTGGAAACAGAATGAAGGCAATATTGACATTTGTAAAGCCTTTCAGAGAAAACTGTTTTTATTTAGGCGTTATTCAGTCTTTTTGTCATAATGGAGTATGCCAAAAAGACATCTCCAATAGATTCAAATCTGTTCCAAAAACTAACTATAAAGTAAATCTCTTTGAAATGCAAATGCAATCTCTAGCTATATGTCCTAATTGACTTTATTGCATTACTGTGTCCTATCTAGTTTGTTGTGAAAGCCTGTGGCAGAACATGTCAAACAAAGCACACAGATTAGATTAAATTAGATTGCTATTTTCCAGATTTGTTTTAGTTTTTGGCATAAAAGATTCAACATTAACCTTAAGTGTATTTTAATAAAATTACAAGATGATTCATTTAATTATGGCTTTTCAGAGTCCCTTTGGTTTCTGCCAACTTTGTCCCTCTGACACAAAAAATGCTTTGAAGAAGAAAAATTTTTTTTTAATAATGTCATTATTATCTTTAAAAAGATTGTGATACAAACAATAATCAACAATAATTGGATAAATTTTTTTTCCAATTCCAGACTGATATTCAAGTTTTGATATAATTTCTTATGGGACAAAAAAGATATCCAAACCTGGCTCTATTTTGAAAAATTGTCCACAATTGTCATGGGATAATTGATAATGAGATTTTAAGAATTATCTTCATTCAGCCACACTGGATGTTTTTTAAACACTTAGTCCAAGTGTAAGGTCATGCCACATCATATTCAGCTCAACGTGATTCAGTTCATTTAAATTCAACTTAACAATACTTTATCTAAAAGAAAAATTAAATGTTAACTCAGTAAGTATCTTTAAAGAGTTACTGTGGATGGTGAGGAGAGATCTCTGGTAGCAGTCAGTCTTGCAACAAATCTGAAGAAGCTTCTGACTGAACATTGATGCTGCATCGTTTGACATGCTAACTGCTCAATTTCCAGGTCGCAGAAATTATTTTCCATAGTAGTATCCTAAATTACACCATCATTTACTTTTGCCGCTCCTTTTTAAGTCTCTGTGTGGCCATGTGGTTAGGAAGAGACATGCTGAAGTTGGGGATATAACCCTCGCCCATTATGATTCATAGAACAGAGTTTGAAGTTCTGCCTCCTTTCTCTGCTCTTTAGTCTTGTTCTGCAGCCCTGAAGTCTCCTTTTCAACTCCTCTAGGATTTGCAGTTGTAGTTCAGGTATTATTTGAACTTTTGAGATGCTAAACAGCTGCTCCCAGTTGTAAAAACAATACCTTTGTTGCCACGGCTGCACATCATAACAAATGTCTGAAAGTATAAAAGTAGGAGCAAAATTTCTTCCAGCTGAAAAGCATCCAAAATCTGAGGGAAAAAATGTCCAAACATAGAGGCTTCAATCAAAGAAACAGAGACAAAAGTCTAAAAAAAGAACAAATCAAAACTAATGTAACAGAGTTAGTCCAACATGAGCGGTGCTTATCTAGTATTGATCATATATACGTCCAGACTTTGATTAGGTCACTCCAAAACCTTCAATTTTATACACTTTCAAAGGTGGTCTTGCTTTTTTTCTCAGATTATTGTGCATAACTCAAGTTCATTTAAGCATAAATGATAAATTACTTTATTTTAACTGATGGTGGACATTCTCCTGCAGGACTTTCAACTTAAAACCAGATCCATGGTTCCATCAAGTCATCCGTATACTGAATCATCAAAGCAGTCCAAGACGATGACACTAGCAGAAACATGTATAAAAATATTAGTATAGTAGGATGTTCTTTCTTTATATAAGACACATGTATTATGTACAGTAACACTTTTTTCAATCTACAGGATATTTTTCCCCAAAGTTAGGAGCCATCAAGATGTTAGGAGGAAAAATGAAAAAGCCTTTTGGTCTGTGTATTGAGATTCTTTGATCTATAGGCGTTGAAAAAAAATCTCCTCAACTAGAAGACAAATTCCTATGATGCATTTTGATAAAATATGCCAATATTTTAAAAAAGTGTTTTGAATATGAGTTAATGGTAGAAATGATAAAAAAGACACAAATGGACCTTTTTTAAAAGAATGTGCAAGATTTCAAAAAGAAATAAAAGAAATAAAAAAAACTAACTAAAATCACCGATAAACAAAGAAACAATCTGGACAATTTTTATTCCATTTTAATCATCCCACAGTCGCACTTAATTAATAATAAAATTAAAAAACCCAAACAAAATACTCAGGGGCTCATGAGAGCTAAACATTTAGAAGTAGCATTACGTTGGCAACATAATAAGCATTCAATGAATAAACAACCTGGGGAATGATTAGACTTCACAAAGCAGAGCCAGAAAACAATGTGAATCACAACCTGAAAATGACATACAGAAAATCTTAGGATAACATCACCTTTATTCTGAGCTTAATTCCAATGCCTCTTGCACCTATGAAATTATCTCTAAATAGATAACTATGCCATGACAAATGAACTACTTCTGTACTAAGCATATTTGTTTAATTACTAGGTAATGATTTTCTAATGGCTGACTGCTGCATAATGAATATGCACAACACTGGACTGCTTGACATAATGAAACAGATGAACGGAAAATGCCATAAACAATTTGAGCCGAGCTGAATAAGAGGGGAGAGCGGGGGATGGGGACTGTGAGGCACAGTCTGGTACTTATGTTGACTTCAGTGGCTTTATAATCCTACATACATGGACTGCAGAAGGCTCACTGGAACCGCGCAGCCAAACTTGGAAAGGGAAGTTCCTCGCCCCATCTATCAGCAGGTATGAAAATACAAGAGGCAAGATCTACTACACTGCTTTTGGGACGTTCAAGGCGCTAAGGTTGTAAAACGATTCACAGAATTTTATTGGAAGACTTCATGCAACAAAGCTACTAAACACAAACAAAAGGACACCCAACAGCCTGAAAATAATCCTGAGAAAAATTTCTGTCAAAGTGACGGTTAAAAATCGTTGCAATACAATCCCTCTCACTGAAATATTGATGCTTCCGAACCGGTGGGGATTGCATGTCCCACAAATGTGTTGAAAAACCACCAAATCCCAATTTGAGATGAATATTTGCTAACAAAAATAACTTGGAATAACCCTAAAGCAGATGAAAGGAGAGCGTCCAAATAAGAGAAGAAATCTAGGAAAAACATCTTGCGAAGTGGAAAGCATTAGCATGCAGAACACACTAATAACAGTGCTGCTCTTCCAGTGGCTCACTCACAGTGCCAACCTCGTTGTTTAGCTGTTGAGAATGCCACTGGGTGGGAGGGAGATGGATGTTTAGAGAGAGATTTGGAGGCTCCAAGGAGAGAGAAGATTTGTTTCAACATACAAAGAAGCAGAAAAACAGCAAGACTTACAAACAAATAAATCCTTCGATGTCAGTCACACTTTTCAACCCTTTACTCCCTGTATTTATTTACAAATTTAGATGTATATTTGTGTATAATTTGTGCCACTGTCACAGATTAGATACATATGTACTAGTTGAAATTGGTCTCTTAACCTAATCTACTCTAGAAAAACATTTCTGTTAGAAATAATTAAAATAAGGAACTATAGGAAAACTGATACAATAGCGTTAGACAAGACAAGCTGTTAATAAGTTTGCTTTCTTTAAATGCTAGAAATATTTGCAAGTACAGATAAGGAATTTGACTTTGCTTACTAATGTTGCCTGTCCTTAAAATCCTGTATTTCATTGTTCTGTTAGCTTGTCTGTCTGTGTTTTAAATATAGAAAATGAAATAGCACTGTTTGACAAAACATAATATTAACAATGCAGCTACAGCAACATTGGCAAACATATTAGCCAACATTGTTACCTTTGTGTCAATGCTTTGAAATGTTTTTCTTTGTTATTCAATTTATAAATTTGTTGTTTATCTAAACTGATAAGTAATAGTTTTCTTGCACACAGCATGATAAAAATAACATCATGCTTATTAGGAATTATTTTAGGAATGTTAACATTGCTAACTTGTAAATCTAAATTCCTTGGAGAACTACTTTTCTGTACAAAGTAGTTCTCCAAAACACAACAGTAACAACTTTATTTACTAACATTACCAATGTTAGCAACACTAGCAAACACAGCTACCTGAGTTAGTTAGTTCCAATAAAAAATGAAAATATTGCATTTTTTTATCCTGTTAAGAAAACTAATGGTTAATATTAGATTTGTGGATAAAAATTGCTATTTTCTTTTTTATTTTGGCACTTGATTGCAATGTGAAAATAAGAATGCAAATTTAGCATATGGTTGGTATGCATTTCCACCAAATAAAAACAAAAACAGGCCATTTCATATGTAAAAGTCCAAATGAAAAAAAATTTAAATATCTAATTTACCAAAATCAATATTGTAGCCTGTGTGGGTAGTTTCCAATGCCTTTTCTGTAGCCTACTGCAGACCGGCGCAAAATAATGTCATGAAGCCATTCCAGTGTACAACCTCATAAATATGGGGTGTGAGCCGGTCGTTTGTAACTGTGCAAGCAGAGGAGCTTCAAACAGATACACCCAGAATGAATTTTTCAGCTGGAGCTCGATTTGACACATAAATATTCACACAGGGTTCTGGGTTTATCAGGCTTCCTAACCACTACGGTAAATCTCAATATTCAGATGCCAAAATGGGCTTAATGGAGCAGTGATACGGTCTAAATTAAACCTGATGTGAGGCTGGTAAAAGAACAAAAAACAGGAGTCTATTTTGCCTTTGTAGATCTATTAATAAATTCAGAGCAAGGAAACAGACCGCTCCCAAAGGGAGACAGACTCAACTTCAATGGGAATGGGGGAGGAAAAACAGTTTAGAGACAAAACACTCACTGGATGTTAAAAAAAAAATTCTGGCAGACGGATATGTATTTTAATTAAGATTCCTTTTAATCATTCATGATTTGGTGACACTACAAAGGACAAAGCTAGTATTTTTGCTCAATGATGTAATCTTTTCAAAGAGTCCAGGAGGCAAAATTAAGATGCATAGTTTTATTTCTCAACAGAACACCGGAATCACGTTTCAGAATCAGACAGGTGTCGCCAGGAGCATTCAGCATTCATAGGCGCCGCTAACGCAAGCCTGCACCAAATTTAATCAACTTCTATGACTTCCACTTACAGTAGAGGCATCATTCAGCTGCCTCACCCTGCGACAGCCAGACATTATTTTCTTCTCCCTTCTCAGTGACGTAAGACCCGTAAGAGCCCAATATTTATACATGCATTTGCTCTCAGTCTTCAGCAAATGGTGCCCTTTTGTTCCCTGCGGGGTCAACAAATTCAACCTGTCGACATTCCGTTCATGCAAATGCAGAAGCCGCCAGCAGGGATGTATAAACAGAAGTACAAAGCCTCAGCATCAGTATTCACAGATTCTGTGCCAGAAAAAAAAAAGGACAAAATTGCTGTCCTCATTTTAACATCCTCCTCTTCCTCCTGCTGCTGTTGTCCTCCAACACAAAAAAGCCGCCTCTCAAGGGAGGCGTCAAGTCTCACAATCATGGACAATATAAAGGATAAATGCACATTTTAAGCTATTTAAAGCGCTAAAAGAGATTAAACCTTAGTATTACCCACTTTAAATGTTTAAACTAATAAAAAGCTGCAGATAGATCAAAATTTACTGTACCTGTAGCGTAGCTCTCAGTGATCGTGGTTGGGTTTTTGTCCTTGTCTCTCCGTCTGCCACAATCTGGATGAGAGAGAGAGGGGGAGTGTGTGTGCTTGGGCTTGCAGTGGACAAAAAGAGAGAGAATGATCTCTTCGTCACTCTGCCTCCCACCCCTTCCTCATGATAAACACAGAGCACGTGGCTTCAACGACGATGCAGCACGTAGAGAAAATCACACCACCGAGAAATGAAGAGAGAATAAAGAATAAAAGGGGAGGACTTGACGTAAACAGAGGAGCACAAAATGAAAATAAAAAAGAAAGAAAGAAAGGAAATTGCACAGACCTCCATTTAATGGGTGTGGTCAGCTGCTCTGAATTGGCAAAGACTGAGATGAAAGAATGTGCTGGCAAGCAGGGAAATATTCAATCTCATCATAAAAAGAGGGAAAAAAAGCCTTCTCTGAACAAGCAATTGTGACACAAAATGACTCCATATCAGCTCAACTCATCCTCACACCCACACACGCACGCACACACACCAAACACACTCAACACAAGCAGACCAGCTCAACAGCCTGTAGGCAAACAGGGGAACATTTTGTCTGGTTGGAGCTGCCGTCAAAGGATCTGACCATGTTTGGGCATTTGGGCCATGAAGCGATAGGAACACTGATAGCAACATTTACATGTCTCTGTTAGATTGATTTCTTCAGCACAGTGCTGGTTTACAAGAAGAAATATCCATCCTAAATATGTCTGGGTTAAATTTGTCTTCATTGTAATTTTCCAGACAAATGTGTGACTGTTGATATGAGCATTAGGGATGGATAGGAGAAGTAGAGCAGTTCTTCTAGACCTTTATTCATTCCTCATCTCACTGTTCCAGAATGCCATATCCTTTAGGGATTCAGAGGACACTCTGGGGGTGACAGGCTGCAATCGCATCGTAAAACGTCTGATTCACAGCTCTTATCTACCCAGTAAGGTTGGTAGTATCAGCTCCACCTTTCATGGTTTTAGGTGCACCAGACACAAAGAGGGCAGGAGGAGGGGAAGCTGAGCATTTTCCTTCAGTGACAGTGAATGGTTTGTGGTTATTGGTTTTTCAAAAGTGCAATGTATTATGCAGGAAACAGGAATCTGATAAATAATGAACTAAGGAGTCTTTAATACCTTGCAGGATTGGGCATGGGGCTATAAAATGCCTTATAAGTATTCATACCACCTGAGATCCATTTGTCCCCGGGAGAATCTTTTGAATGGAAGAAACAGAAAAGCCAAAGTTTCTCCTTGTCTGTTTTAAAAGATAACAAAGACTTTTTTAATGACAAGAACCAGATGAACTATCTTTGTTAATAATACAGATTCCTGTAAGAAGAGGTCTTACAGGAATCAGAAACAGGAGAAATGCAGATTGCTTAAAAAACAAACAAAAAAAACCCCGAATAGATATCTTTATTCAACAAAATCAGGGCTGCATGAGGACAAAGCCTGACACAACTAAAGTTGGCACAACCGCATAGCAGGAGGGCACAACTTAAAAATAGAAAACAAAGATTTTGCAGCATGTCTGAAAACCTGGAAGTATATACCATGCAAGTCATTAACTAACACAGGGCAGGTGTGAAGATCAACAAACAAGGACGTGTTGAGCAAATGGATACAGGAGCTGCTCTGTGTAATTTTGTCTAGTTGCAGGGCCATGAGAAGACGACATACACTAATTATCAAAATGAATGTCAGGTGGGTAGATTTTTAAAACACATTTGAGTCTTTCTTTTTCAAGATGCAATATTAGTACAAGAAATAACCCCCATTGAATGTGCAAGATTATTTTATTACACATATACACTTATATGTGGTTAAATGCTCCATACCAAGTTTCAAAGTAATTATACCCTTTTTGTATCAATTAACAAGCTTCTGTCCTAACTCTGGTTTGACTTCTTTTGAGAATTAGCAGAACTCATTGGAAATTGGTTGGTTTCCTGACACAGACTCGGCTTTTCAGCACAGTCCATTACCTTCCAACAGGATGGGGTCAGGGTTGTTTCAGATGTTCAATGAGAAATAGAAATCAATAGGAAAGATAATGATCTAAAGAAAATCTTTAGTTTACACAGGTTTGTGTAAAAATCAAAGCTGTTCACACAACAAACTACTACTATAAATATGAATCAACAAAAATACTATTCATAAAAGGCTGCTAAGTTTTCAACC
Source organism: Phalloptychus januarius (assembly GCA_902982915.1). Classification (NCBI taxonomy): domain Eukaryota; kingdom Metazoa; phylum Chordata; class Actinopteri; order Cyprinodontiformes; family Poeciliidae; genus Phalloptychus; species Phalloptychus januarius. The sequence goes on along the minus strand of CADWAE010000471.1, from coordinate 12,336,175 downwards.
TATCATGCAAATAGGGTGGTAAGATTGTTTTATTTTCTCCACTATAGACTAAATAGGTGTTGTAATAGGTTTTAGTTTTACAGAAAAACCTAAACCTTTCCCCTTCCTGACTGCAGACTCCTGTGATGCACCAGGAGTCTGGTACCTAAGGATAAAAGATGGGCTCTGCTTTAAACACCACAACATTTTTGTTGCAAGTCCTGAAGTGTCACCTTTATGCATGAATGAATAAATCCTCTGCCGGCATGTTTGATGTTCCCGGGCCTGTAGCTCACCAGCATTTTTAATTCCCAGGATGGGGTTTAGCGACGTGGATGGTTGTCACCAGTTCTGTTTCTTAAAATAAAAAAAACAAATTAGAAAATAACAAATACTAAACTAGACTTTTAAATGGATAAAAACCTTTTGTCTTTGACAAACTGAAACATTATCTCTCTAGGAGCCCAGGTTTGTTCTGGATTCAGTTTAATGAAGATATGACCAGGTAAATGGTCCACAAATCCAAAACATGCTTTCAAGAGCAGACATAACTGTGCTGAAAATAAGTGACAAACAACCAATATCTAAATAAAAATGTATAAGGACTTTCAGAAGACCTATTTAGATGTCAAAAATGTTAAAAGATCACAGGCAGATTTGACTGCTTAAGAGTAAAGTAGAAAGAAACCATGAAAGTTTTTTTCATCAATAAATGATCCTCTAGCAGCAAAGTGAGAACAGACCTTTTCAGCAGAGTTTTCAGGCATGTCACAGCACTGAGGCTGCTGATTTGGTGTACAAGTCTAGACTGTGGTGACAATGTGGCAATGATTTTTATTAGACCTGAGTGTTACCTCTTACGAAACAGATAATAACATTAACCTCGTCAACCTTGAGCAGGAGGTTATTACTGGCACAGCTCAGCAGTGGGTCCCCGCACATTTTCAATTCAACAAGCATTCTTCTCTTCTTCTGCAACCCTAGCTTAATTCAATTCAAATTGCAATACACTATTTTAAAATGTAGTTGATTGTAAAAATGTCAACTGGTAAAAACCAAGCTGTGAAGACCCAGTCACTTTTATAAAGTCAGTGACACTTCTCAGTATTCCCTACTCCTGAGAAATCATTTGGCGACCTTAGAGAGAAGTAACTAACCTTTAACAGGAAAAAACATACTCATCTGACAGGACTGAAAATGAGTCGAGAGGACAAAAAGGAGGCACAGAAGCCTCAAAACTACAACAAAAAAAACAAAGATAAACTGTTCTTTTTATTCTGTTTTTAGTTTCTGTTGCTCTTGTTTTGTCCACTTTTTACCCCACATCTTGTCTTATCTTATAATTAATTAAAATCTTAGATTTTTTTTCTGAAATTTGAAATTGATTTGGTTTCAGAAGCAAGCAAAAGTGCAATTAATTAGTGTTACATGTATTATCTTTTTACGTCTCATACTATATCTTCTCACAATTATTTTTCATCCATTGTTGCATTCCAATGATAAAAATGTTATTAAATTGTATTTTGTTGAGATGGAAATTGTGGTGGAAACTAGGAAGCAGACCCCATTAAAATTGTTCAAAATGCTACCCTGGTCAGTCACCCCACAGCGTGAAAGTGTCCCATTATGGTTCTGAAACTGGACCGCCACAGGCTCAATCTCTGCAATTTCCCAGCGTGTCCATCAGTAGTCATGTATCTGCAGAAAATGGCCTGCAGCTAACAGGACTTTACCATCTCATTGAAAACCACAGAACTATGTCAGCTGAATGCCAAAACCGTAGAAAAAGAGTTTAGGATTGTAAGTCAGTAACAAAGGACGGTACAGTTTGAGGTAGCTCTGGTCGAAGGTCGAGAGGTGAGACATGTTGTTGAACCTGCTGACAGTAGGCAGCAGCTTTTTTTTACATCTTGTCATGAAGAATCGTTTGATGTGTGAGGACACATGTCACAAAGGTTTTAGATCAAACCCTAAAGCCATGTCGTTCACTACCCAGAAGATTGGACATGGACTGTTTCTCACAGGAAGCTTCAATTTCTCACATGAGAGCAGCTTCCTCACTGCAGACAGTCATCTATAATAATTTAATGTTGCTGTTTCTAAACAAGAATTGGAACATCATCTAAACACCACTTAATTAATACTTTAGACTTATTATAATTTATTTCCAAAGTGATGCTTCAAATGTTGGATTTGTCTGTCCAAATGTTTGTTTGTCTGTCTGTCAGCAATTCTAGCAGCGATTGCTGCTAGAATATGAATAAAAAACTGCTCTTCATGTAAAAAATTTGTGAAAAAATGTAATACCAAACTAAAGCACGTGAAGTTTTCCTTTGCATCCAAACAAACGAAGCAGTTCAACCACAACCTTTGTGGAGAAGCTCGTAAAGCTAACGAAATCATTGTAGAGATGCCTATATTGAGAAATATGTATCCTACAATGTGTAAATAATCAGTTCATCATTGGTCAAGAATTAACTAAAGTCGTGAGAGAAAGAAAAGTAGTGTATTTATGTTATGGCGCACAAGACGCTGCTCAAATTGACTGACAGCGCTGCGATGTTTGGAACTATTGAGAGCTACATAAACTGTGTGACGCATATTGAAGGGTTTGCAGAGTGACATAATACTGAACATTTTGACTTGTCTACTTGCAACTTTGACATAATTGAACTTGGATTACAAAATTGTTGCAAGAACAAAATTGTGAATTTACAAAATTGTTTAGCTGGTAATCATGACCTTTTCTTAAGAGACAAAAAAATGTAATATGCAATATAGAAAAATTAACTGAAAAATATAACCCAGCACCAGGAGAGAGTAAATCTAATTCTCCTGGACACTCAAACAAAACAATGTATTTATGTGCTAAACAAGTGCATTTGCATATTTTCCTTTCAAGGACCAGACTCAATAAAATTGCCAAATTAAATCAAGTGTCGTCTACTCAAAAGCAATTTCCATAAAACACCTTCCTCGTCACCACCAAGAAGACAGAAAACACCATATGAACGAACAGACTTTGAAACAAACCTTCACCGCCATATTAGACCATTCTCACACTCCCAGACGGTCAACCAGAACACCCCTTCACACAGCTTCATGCTTTATGATCCTGACCTGCGCAGGAGAGCCAGCTGAGCCCACTTAACCCTCATGAGGCTAAACTCATAGCGACATAAATGACTCAACAAAAAACACATCTAACAAGCACTGCAGCATGCAGCAATCAAAACATACAGCAGATTCCACACCTCATCGTTACCACATTTCTCTGTCAGTAAGTCCTACAGAATTTAAGTTGTGTTGAACAGCTGTCAAGTCAATAGTCTTCCCCATTTGTGTGCATACCTTAATATATGATTGATGCAATGAACATATTATTTTTAATCGACTGGTCCTAATATTACCGTGTTTTCCAAACTATAGAGCGCACCTCACCATAAGCCGCACCCACAAAGTAAAAAAAAACAAAAACTGGGAACTTCTATAAGCCGCACTGGGCGATAAGCCGCTGGTATCTCCGCTGCTCTCGGGTTTCCAGAATGATGCATACATCTGCTATTAAGGACGCAGCCCTGCGTCTCCAACGCCGAACCATGGATTCCGCAGAGCTTTACGTACAGCGGCTATCGATCCGTACTGCCAGATCGATAACTTAGAAGCTCCATCATATGAACTTATTGGTGTGGTTTACATGATGAGGGGGTTTGAGTTTTAAAACATTTCTCCGTCGTGCCTGCTGCTAGCATGAGCTAAATGAAAGTTTGTGCTTTCTTCTTTGATTTCCAATTTTGACTTGGAAATCAAAGAAGAAAGCACTTCCTGCAAGAGAGCCCCCTGGTGGTTGAAGAAACATCCACAGAATAGCCGCACCGGGCCATAAGCAGCAAGGTTGAAAGCCTGGGATAAAAGTACCGATTTATAGTCCGAAAAATACAATAATTGTTTTGGAAAAACTGCATTTTCAGTTTCATCAGGTGAAAACCATAATCATCAAATTTGGATCTGACTTGAGAGGCCCTATAGTGTATTTGGAGAATGAAAACGTCTTGGTATTCTTCCTGGATCTGTTCTTGCTGCAAACCAATCTTTAAGCAGAAGGCAATATATCCAAAGGGTCATTCAAAGATTTGGAGACAAAAATGCACTACTGCATAAATAAATGCAATAAAAAAAATTATTGTGGTAAGGTCCCTCCAAAAAATAAAAAAAGTGTTTGTTTTATCTAAAACATAAAAAAACAACAAATGGTCTTCATTTGCTCACAGCTAATGAATTCATATGCAGATCGCCTTCATCGGGTATGAAGTCTTCACACCAAAACATTATGCAAAGCAATGCAAAAGATTCGTCACTGTTACTAAAAGCCCTCTTTATGTATGCATATCTGTGCAACCTACACTCATACCTGCACACACAAACCATAAATGTTCAAACACAGTGGAAGTGACTTAGAACTCTGTATGGGGCTGTCAAAGCCAACCCATGCTTGTCCCAAATGTTCACTCCTATTGATCGAAACCTAAAAAGCTTTCACTCAATGCAGTAACGCCACAGGAGAGCACAGTGTGTTGGCTGCCAACAGACAGACTGACCCCTGGGAGGACCGAGCCACTGTTATTATTAGAATGACTCATCACTCGGTCATACTGCAAAGTGGCTTCTGTAGATTTAACCGGCTGTAAGAGTCTGCATGAAAGATGTATAGAAAATAAGGGCTATTAAAGTGAGCTGCTCATAGTGAATTCTGTATATTACTTTGAATTCCTCAGATGTTTATATAATGTAGATTGAGGAGTAACTCAAATTACTTTGGATTTTAAAAAACTGTGCATTACGGATTGGTGTTTGCATGTGTGTGTGTGCTGCATCACTGTCAGTTATCCATAATGAATATACAGCATAGCAAATATGGTCATGTAATTTTTAAATTTAAAATATTTATAGCAGCTTCGATTGTGTACAATTAGATGCATAGCACTATATTCTGTTTTCAGTTGTTGTCATTAACCACAAAACAGAAAAAATGGTGCCAGATTTATTCAAAAATAAGTCCAATATAATATAATCAAATCATGCAAAGTAAATACAAAATTCCGATACAAATATTTTCCACTTCACATTTACATGATGCTTATGATCAGACTAATTGTGCATAATCAGCAATACCTGATACTGCTTCATATTTATAAAGTTTACCATTTCACCAACTCTTGACTTCAGTAGAAAGTAGCATATGCATAGGCTAAGGCATACAGAAGTTCCTAATAGTGTGCAGCACTCTTAATCCTGGATCAAAGCTTTATATATAAACAAGTGTTTGTTTTTTTGTCACAACACAGTTATAGAACTTTGCAATTCTATATATTGAGATGAATCTACATATGTCAGTACACATCCCTACAATTGCACCACACCGCAGGCCCAAGGTGATATACATTTCAGAGACCATGTCAGAATGCAGTTGTACCTGAATATCAACCAATGCCAGCATGGCACTACAGCCACAAGAATCACATATCAAAGCCATATGTGCACAGGCTGCACTTTATAGATACATGCCCACAGCTGTGACCATGCTCCAACATAATCCACTGCAGTAATAAATCACCATGACATTACAGCTTGTGCATATACCTATAACCCTGCATCATTATTTATGCATTTATGAATATTTTATCCTAATTAACTAGCCACAACAAACTCCTTCGTGTCCACTTTCTAATCCAGTGTGACGTCCATTAGGTTGGCATAAATTCAGGACCAGTCAAGGACAAGATGATTCATTAAGTTCTTATACATCAAACTTCAGGCCCACTACAGGTACAAGTTTTTATAATGGTGGTTTTTATCAGAGGCTTTCCAAGGAGCTGCCTATTTTTTCCTCCCTGCTGCCAGCCACCTGCTTCAGATAATAAGGCGAGGCCAACAGAGTACGGGCTCCCCTCCTCTTACCCCCGGTCTCCACAACATGCCATTGTACGAGCTGTTGCTCAAGCTGAAACCAGGGGAGGAGGGCTTGAGAGGGAGATAATATTTATTTGGAGAGCATAGCGGGGGTGTTGCCTCAGATACAGCTAATCTTCACACCTCGTTGCTGAGATGTGTCTGGCTGCTGCCTTTTTTTTCTTTCTTCTCCTGTTCCCCTCCTGCTGGCTTCCGACTCATCTCTTCAGACTTCCTGGCTGTCTTTTTTTTCTCTCTCTCTCTCCACACCTCAGGGACATCAGCTTAAGGGGCAAAAGGATGAAGCAGCAGAAAAAATAATGGAGATATTATGATAAGTCCACCATATTATCAAAGAATTATAATGCTGAACTGATAATGCTAGGAGTTTCCAGCACAGTGGGTTGGAGATGCTTGTTAATGGTGTAGCCTTACATGTTTTACGAGTTTAGGAGTCATGTCAATTATAAACTCCTTTGACAAAACCTCTTTCAAACTAAACCCTTGCTAACATACTCGACAAGAATCAAAAGATGTTTTATTAAGTTTGGACCCCAATTACAAGAAAGTCATATTGCATTTTTATGCTCAGGAAACAGACGCTGCTGACAGAACGCACTCACAACACCCACAATCCTTGGATAAGTAAGACAACTTCAGACAAAATATATGTATGTTTCCAACATGACAAAGACCGAGTAGATCCAGCAAGGATTGGCTTAGAATTAAGGGTAACCCTTTATTTGAAGGGGTGTGCACAAGATGGACATGTCACTGTCATGAACATGAACATTTATGACAATAAAAATGTATTAAAAGTGTCAACTTTTAATACATTACTTGGTAAATAATGACACTTACAGAAAAGTTAATAATAAGCTTCCCTTCCCTAACCCTAACCCACCTTAATAAGCTTCTTATCTTTATCTTTTTTTTAATTGGTCACTGGTGTCCTAATATTGTTAATATTGTTATTAATATTGACATGGGCTTTAAATATTAAGCTTCATCCTTTTATAGCGAACCAGACTCATTCAGCCCAAAAAAATTTCAAACGTGCTACAGGCAAAAATATCTTATATTTAAATTTGAAGTCTGACCTTCCTGCCCTCGTTTTGAACTGCAGTGACTCTGCTAATTAAATATTCAGAGGTTTCGATACTTTTGCTTTGATGTTTAAAAGTATGTTTTATACATCCTTTAATTTGTCAAAAAAAAACTGTGTGCAGTTTTGCTCTATTTCTGCTGTCTTTGTAAAAAAAAAATCATTGCTCTAAGGTTTTAAATCTCCACTGTGTTTTTTTCCTAGTTATATGATTAACAACTGTGAGGAGATTTTGTTGCGTAAAAACTCTTGTGATTTATGCCAACCTGCTCAGGCAGCTGGGAGACACTGTGAATGATTTTTCAATTAAATATTGGCAGTAATATGAATGAAATTACAATTTAGGAGCTCGTATGTAAAGTTGAGAGACAAAAAGTGAGGCTTGGGCTCCCCTCAGTTTTTTATTGTGTACGCGAATGCTTTTCCAACAAATACCAAATGTCAGAGGCTCTTAAAGAAGACAGAAGCCAGGAGCAGGATTAGTGTCTGGTATGTCAGCTTTCTGGACGCTCGCCCTTTGCTTCAGCGAAACCTTTGGCTGAGTCTGCCCATCAAGGTCCACGGACGGGCATGATGGATGTGCTGTCAGGCAGGAAGGTGTCAATCTAAGGAAATAAATTAAACTCATTAAAGTTACAAGGACTGTGATTTGTTCCCTATGTTTATGATACAGGTGCTGAAATGAACCTCAAATTTATTAAACAGAGACAAAATATCGGGCAACATGTTCTGGAATATAACAAATCACAATCAGTAGGGAAGGGCACAAACATTTCATAGCAAAATAAATGCTTTTGTTAAGTTTCTTGCTTCTTACTTAAGAATGAGCCATTCATGCAATAATTTAATGAAATAAATTAACATGCCTGTTTTATTTAGAAAGGACATATCTATGAATGTTTGAAGGCATGTCTGACCAATCAAATTGCTTTTTCCTGTTGTTTTGGGCTCAATTATTTCATAGTTTGTTGCACAGCAACGAGAATGGAATATGGGTCACTTTTCTAGTGAATCGTTTGCTGTTTATGGACAATTTTAATAACTGGCTGCATCCAAACCTTCTTTAAATAAATGCCACAGATATGACCGATAATAAACCAATTATTGGTTATTGGTTATTATTGTTTGGGATGGATGGATAGATATTTACACCAAATATTAAATCTTCCTGCTGACATTTTGCAAAAATAGCATCACTCTGCCAGCAGTGATGTGATGAATGCTTCTTGTCTGGTCCTCTGTCAGGGTCAATAGTGACAGCCCGGAGGGAATGTCAATATTTACATAACCAGTGACCTGCCATCTAAATCCATCATCTGACCCATGTTTAACACGACAGCATGCTACCAGGATCCAGCCACCCTCACATTCTGGATGCCTTTACATAACCCTTAAACAAAAGGACATTTTTGCAAATTTTGAATATTTACAACATGAAGGTTCCTGAACCGATGGTGAGAGGGGACAGGAAGGGAAGGGGGATGGTTGGTAGTTGAAGTAATTTGTGCTATTTTCTCTCTAATCAACTTAATATGAAGATTTGATTCAGTTATAGGAAAAAAATGAAATGACGTACAATGCTAGTTAGGAACCGGTCCATCTCAAATCAAATTGTAGAGACAATTTAATTTGAAGTCAATCAATTCAATTGATTATGTTCTTAATTATTAATTAACTGTAGAAGTGGGAGGAAGTATGTGCATGCATGTCATTTATTCAAGGTGATTTCTATAACACCATATCTAAATAACTTGTGCATTTTATTTACTGAAGGCATTGTTCATGCACCAGAAACCCAGATTTTGTCTTGCAGATGCATGAGCATGATGCAGATTGTGTTATTGTGCATCGCTGGCCTACTGGTTCAACCGGAAAGTTTTTTTAAATGTAATTATTTCCACTTATGTGCCTCCTGATGTTACAAGTAGAAAATTTAAAAAGTCAACACAAAGAACAAGAGCAAAACCAAGGCATTGAATTATTGTAATGAATAACAGGTTCAACAGTAGTGATCTCCTGGGACGAGATCAGGTGGTGAATCCAACGTGCTGTGAGACATCTATGCAATTTTTGTTGTTGAATATATATTGGGTCACATTTAAAATCTGTCATTTCACTTTTGATCATATCTTCACAGTTCAAACACGGACACTGTACATATAACACCAGCCCAAACGAGCCCCCATGCATATGGGGACAAAAACATCTATATAGCATTTCAAAAAGGAATATTCATATATCTTATTAGGTCTGAAACTTGTTTAAAAGGTTATCTTTAAACATGAAACAAAAAATGTATAACATTTTGTAATGTTTGTCTGAGGGACCCAGAAAAGTGAGTTTTCATTTGGATTGTTAAAAAGCAGCAATAGGAATGATGAGGGTTTTAGTCTGGTGACACTGGAATTATTTTTCTTTTTTTTAATGGATTAGACTGATGAGCATCAGCTTGCATTGAGGACTTCTACATGTCTCTGACCAGAGCAGGTAGCTGAGGTCATGTGATCAGGACCTGCTGGTTTTGCATCACACCAGCCTGAGAACTGAAGAAACCATGGTTTTGTTATGGTGAATCCCAGAGTCTAAAACTCCACCACTTCTTCCACAATCTTTGAACTCCGTTGTTTTGATAAAAAAACAACTTTTATGTAATTTCACAAAGCTCCTTGGTTTATGTTGAAACACTTTTGAGAAAATTTTATCATAAAAGTAGCTTTAAAATTTTCCACATTAAAGCTCAGAGTCATCATCGCTAAGTGATGGATGGAAATGATTGTTGAGAATTGCTGTGTCAAATTATCTCTGCATTTAGTTGGTTGAATATTATTACCGTAGTCGGGCTATGGTTGTCATAGACACAATCATATAAATGATAATGCAAAAACTGAAATTTCCTAAATATTAGGCTTTTTAAAATATAACAAATAAATTGGATTAGAAATGTGTGATGTAAAAAATTTGGCACAATTTGGCAGATCAGACACATTTAAAACTTCCACAGTATAATTTTCAAGGGTCTCCATCAATGAAAAGTTAAATATTTCTCAAACCAGTAAAGGTTTTTTTTGTTTGTTTCCTGGGGAGTTTTTAAAAAGAGTTCATTTTATCCTCCGAATAAACAAAAATGCTGCTTTCTAGTACCTCATCAAATAACTTGTTAATTTATCATTTACTTTATGGAGAGTTGCATGTTTTTGGGGCCAAAAAAAAGCATCATTAGGATTGTAACCAAATACTAATAATGTACTTGCAGTTTTGTTGAACATGCTTTGTAAATGCAATCAGAATGAAATATTTTCTCAATAACTCGGACATTGTGTTGTGCTTGTGTGTAACCCAGTGACACATTTTAGCAGCATTTGGTGCCTGGCAGGTGGTCATTTCTGACTCCCCACAACAGTTGGTGATTTAGAAGAGACCTCAATCTGCACACTGTGAACAGACTCTACTGTATTCATTACATGGAGCTGCTTCCTTGGTAATAATCACAAAATACAAGAATATGCACATTAATTACTTCTTTCATACAGTTTAGAACTAGATGCATGCTGAAATCATTCATCAGAGTTAAAAATAACTAAAAAACATCAGCTACTATCTCTAATGGGTCACAATGTCTTTGTGGATTACCTAAATGATTCTAAGATTTTTTTTTTAAGTTTTTCACAATGTATTACTCCAAACAATTAAATAAGTGATACATAATTATTATTGCCATTTTTAAACATGAAATGTGGAAGAAATTATCATTTTTGCAGGTTTCATAATTTTTGTTCTTTTTCCAAGTAAATTTCTTCTCCATATAATTTACATTTTAGAATTTTGGGATTTAGGCCCCAGATTTGCACAGATTTTGCTACAGGTCCAAAATCAATGTTATAATATTTGAGCTGCTTTGTTATCACAGTACTTCTTAATGCCAGAGATTTACAGATCACCAAATCATGTCTGGATTATTGGAAAAAGTGTCTCATGAAAGACATTTTGCCACCTTTGAATTCTCCTTGCAGAGAAATGGAGGAAAAACTAAAATCAATTTCTTAGATGAGAAGCAACTCCACAAATGGACGAATCAGGATGCGTCTCGGGTGCAATCTTTAAAGTCAGATAGCAGATCACCTGGGAACTGATGGCGAGTCGGTGTGGGAGGAAATTACCGCTTAAATGGAGGACAAAGCCTGTGAATTGAAGTCAGAGACGACCTGTCAGAGCTGCTGTGGAGAAAAACATACATCGTTAGCCTCTCAGAACTGCAATGCAACAGATGCAGCAAAGGCTGGTAAAAGAAGATCCATGACTGATTTAGTTAACTCACCTTTACTGTTTCTTTTACAATGGGATGTGCTTTATTACCTATTGATTTGATCACTAAGTTTTGATTAATTTTAGGGCAAGTTAAGAAGGGCTTCGATGTAAAGAAAAAAAACTGTAAAACCTTTACTTCACATACATAAAAACAATACTTGTACACTAAAAATCTTGCTGATCAATTATCAATTTAAAATGTTTACATTTCAGCCAGGGTCATTGTCTCTCTAGTGTCTTTGGGTCAGGTGTGAAGGAGGACGTCATCCTGACTAAATCTGCTTCTGAGAGTCTGTTGACCCGATTCGAGCGGGCCGAGGTCAGGACTGAACATCGATGAGCTTCCTCTTGCGGTAGTTCAGAACCAGGCTGGAGGCAGTGAGCTGTGCAGCCTGGCCCTTCTCCCAGCCCTGGAAGCCGTTCAGGCCATTCTGACCGGACCTGAACAGAACCTTCTCCAAGCAGTCCAGTCGCCCCACCAGCACAGATGTGTCTTCATTGTAGGCATTCTGGGAGGAGTCCATCGTTCGCCTAAAGCGGCCGATGAACGTCTGGAGGGACGACAGAGTGAGAAGGTCACGATCGCAGTTTGCAGTTCATGAGTTTTAATATAAGTGATTTTTTTTGTTTCAAGTCAGTACCATGTGGATTTTTTTCTCCTACAGACAAAATTATTTAAAAATGTTAGAAGCAAAGTGGAAGAGGGCGACGGTGCCTCTCAAAACAAATTTATTGCCTTTCTACACCCTCTAGTGGTGATAGAGGTCAATAACGCTGCCTTGCCTTCTGATGTTTAGTAAAACGGAAAGGTAAGAAAATCCCAGCTGTTGGTGGCAGTTAATGAAACATGCTGCTCTATACGCTTGGTAAATTGTAAATTAATGAAGAAACTAATTAGTTTCTGTCTTCATCAAAAGTGAGCAGGTTTGTCTCCTCACCTAAAGGTCAGACACACAATTACTGATCTGCAAAGACGTCCCACCTCATCTAAGATGAACATAAATCACAGCAAATGACATCTAATCAGTTTTGATTTTTTGATTTGTCTGATTGACAGCGTTTATTGTTATCCGCTGGGGTTATTTTCAGAAACGGACTCATGCTGGTAACTACTCTGGTAACTTCTGTACTTCCTCCCAATCTCTTGTACCTGCAGCAACGTCTTTGCGATGTCTGGGTTTTCTGGACTGTCAAAATGCAGCATCTGGGAGCCCAAGCCATAGTAGTACGGCCCCATCTTATGCAAGTCCACCACATTGGGGTCCGCTGTGAACACAGTCCTCCAGCCCTCTTTGTAGATTTTAGGAAGCTCCACAGACAAAACCTTCCTCTTCTTCTCATATAGACCCTTAGAGAGCCATAAAGGAAGCTCCATCTTCGTGCCCTGAAAGGAAAGACAGAGCGCTTAGTGTAGTAGATAGACTGTTAGGCACGATGTGTTTATGAAGGCAAACAAGCCAAATGCAAATACCTTAAAACTTATTTTTAACTCTTCACGATATTCAATCATTAATTTCTCATATGCGCTTAATTCTGTGCTTTGTTACATGTAGATTTAAGTCTTCCTCTGTGCTTAACATGCAGGTTTTGAGTCCATCACGAAGATACACAGAACTAATAACAAAGAGCAGGTCAGTCACTCATTTTTCTAATATTCATGTTTTTGGATAGTGGGAGAATCCAGAAGACAGACCCACAAGTGTTAGAAAAAAAAGCATGAAATGCCACACTGAAAACCCCTGACCATTATTTGAACCTGCAACCTTCTAACTACAAGGCAACCATGTCATATGGTGGATCCACTTTGAAGGTATGTTATGCATAAATATATAAGTTGTGTTTTGATTAAAAGTTAGCCAAAGAAGATTACATTTGCGCCGAATTTACGAGTGCGTCGTAATTATTCTTGAACATCGAAAATGTAATTTTTAGAACAGCAATGATTAGTTAAAACGACTGAAACTATTAAAAACTAATAACATTGAATAGAGATCGGCGAGACGTTCGGTTGAATTCCATATCATTTATGCTTCGGCAGCTGTTAAGTACATAATAAAGTAAAGACAGTGATTTAGAGATAAATGCTGCGCCAAAGGTCATTGTAATTTAATGCAGCAAACTCAACCAACCTCAGGAATGTCCTGCGAATCACTAGACTTCTCCAGAAATCCAAGTCGGGGAAAAACGCACTCCGTCCGGACAGGTAGCCTCTCCTGGGAGAGCAAAATGTCGTCGAGAGACAAAAAATTCTCCTCCATCCCCACACCGGGAGGTACGGGAAAATAAGATGGTGTGTCCATGTGAGAAAATGTAAGACCAAAGTAAAACAAATAATGGAATAAAAACAATTAAATTCTCCTGTCTTACAGCGCTTCCACCACACTTCCTGGTTTTTGGCGCCGGAACAAAGGAACCAATCACAACACTGCAAACAAGAGCAACAAACAGACGGTGCGTTCTAGGTACCTCGGAAGTTGGAAATTTATTTCTGAAAATATGTTACGCCGATCTTCGTCTTCAATCCATTAGAAGGTACTAATAGTTATCCCAAGCTATTGAATATTTGAAGAGCAAGAGTACTATATTGAAAGAGTTATTCTGTCTTACACAGTACCTTCAGTGAGGTGGATTCATAGTTGGAAGTTAAAATTTCCAACTTCCATATCACAAAATTAAATTCAAGCTTTGAATTTCAGCTTCGAAAGCTATCATGCTCATGCTAATCATATGTAACATAGTTAAAATGGTTCAGGTTAAATCCTGCTAAAATGCACCATCTGCTGGTCAAATGTTAGATTGCATTCACCGTAGAAAGAGCAGGGTATTATGGATAATCCTCAGAGCTATGAGGATAACTGACGAGGTAACGTGTCTCTGCTACGTGATAAAGAAATATCAGTTATACATTTTATAGAATATGTTTATGGTCTTTTTGATTTTGTATATTATTGAAATACGTTTAATCCAGGTCATGCTAGTTCAGTTATGTTATTGTTTTTCTCGTGTTTAAGACTGTTTAGTCCGTGAGAAAGTGTAACGGAAACCTCCCGCAGGCTAACATTATGGCTCCTCCTCGCAGGAGCTCGTTTATGCCAGAGACCAAACTTACCTCGATGCCGATTGTGTGAAATGCAGGTATGTTTTACTAAATCTCTTCTAACAGATGGTTAATGTGAGGCTAAATTTTATATAAACAGTTTTATTTAAAGATACAGTTCATTTATGTTTTTGTGTTATTCGAAATTGCAAGGTTATATAAACTAAAACATAAAAATGGCATCCAGTAAATAAAATGTCAGCATTTTATTTATTTTTCAGAGCATTTTAGTTAATTACTTTACTTTCTGTGAAAAGGACACTCGCTGGTTGTTCCTTTTTTGTGAACAAAATCCACTTACCTCGATGCCCATTGTGTGAAATGCAGATGGAGAAATAAAGAAAACAACTGATGCCAACTTGAGCAGCTCCTGATCGTTCATTTCCACACTGAGAGAAGCCACCAGAACCACATAGGTCACACTAACACTAGTTCAAGTCCAAATATGACTGTTTCTTAATGTCGGCAAAATAATGGGTGTTCAATGGGATTTCTGCTTGTATATGAAGACTATGATACACATTTTAAGTATAATTTGTGGCATTTATATTTTAAAGTTCAAATTCATGAAATAAAGATAAATTCACTGATATTTAATATGATGTGGCAGTGCAACACATCGTATTGCAGATACAATTGATTTTCCAACTTGCAACTAGGCAGCTGTTAAATTAGGGCGATGTAATCCCCACATCAGACTTACACAGTTACACCAAAATAAATGGAACAAAACATTTGAGAGATTTAATGAGATTTACATTAAATCTGCATATTGACACAGAACATGCACTTGGACTTGGACTTTGACCTTGAGGTTACTCTGGGATTTCTCACTTTCCAAGTCAAAAATTTGATGCTGTTTTGAATTTTTCCAACTTTGAATCAAGGAAATACCAATAGATCAAATAAGTTGGATGTAATGTCATTTTTACATATGGAAAACACCAATCTGCTGAACTGAGCTCTGAACTTATCCAGCATAAGGTCAAATTGACTTCTGTAATAGGTTATTAGCATGTTCTATATTGCAAATTATTTTAATAAAATGTCCTGTTATTTAATGCAAATAACATATTATTTATCAGTTATTTAATCAACAGACTCAAAATACAAAGATAAAATAATGTGTAATAATATGTTTGACCATTGGAGGCCAGAATATCACCATTAATGAAAATAGGATCACCTTATAACCAGTTGGAACTGTTAAGCTGTAACCAATATGTGAACTGTAATTATATTAGAAGCATAAAAAGAAGCAAAAACAAGTAGCTAAAAGTTAGACAGTAAATTCAACCTTGAATTTCTATCCAATTAAAATGCAGCGCTTGTCTCAGTGACCTCACCTTCTCTCTGTCACTTCTGATAACATTCATCAGCTGATAAATGAGGAATGACAGCAACTCCAGACTGTAATATTGTATTTTCTCCTTTGTCAGGGTAAAATCAGTTCACAAATCTTGACGACAACAAAAACAGTTCAGTCATTTTTCTTATTTTGACATTGTTGATTCTCAGACACATCCTTCAGACTCCACATTAAGGTCATCAGACACGTGGGCCAACTTCCATCTCAACAAAGAGTTTTTTCATGGCTCAAGAAATTTAACAGCTCATAAATTATAAGGATTCAAATGACATGAGGCTAGAAGTAATAACTGGGTGGCCGGCTCGAACCTCTGCTCGGTCTGTCTCAGTCGTGTCCTTGGGCAATATACTTCCCCCGCCTTGCCTGCTGGTAGTGGTCAAAGGGCCTACTAGAGACAGTGAATGACAGCCTCGCTTCTGTCAGTCTGCCCCAGGGCAGCTGTGACTTACCACTGTCAGTGTGTGAATGTGTACATGAATGGGTGAATGCCTGAATGTAGTGTGGAGTCCTCTGGACTACATAAAGCTCTATGCTGTAGCATCACCATTTACCATAAGGGCAAAATCTTTTTTGCTGCTGCAAAAAAGCTTTCCGCTCGTCTCTACCAAGGTCCTTGTAAGCAAGGAATGAGCTGTAACAGCATCATGACTACAACTGCTTTAATATTAAATGAAGAATAATACGGAACGAAAGCTCCAGAGGGACTGAGCGCTTTGTGCCAGAAGCGAGTTGATAACTCTTTCAAGCTGCATCAGATGCTGTCACACACTGCATGTGAGAAGTAGCTGTTTTACAGGACATGAAACTGAATTGATACTGTAGCTTCTTCTTTTTTTTTTTTGATGTGACACTCTCCCAACATCAACCAGCAGTAGGAAGCCTTGTGATGGACAGGAAGGAAGTGATCTCGCTGTGTAAGATCCACATGTAACTTGAGTGGAATCGCACGTGGATGTGCATGTGAAGTTTTCTCAATGGACATTGAGTTGAAGCATCACGATCGTTTTGAAACACTGAAAAGTTTGCAACAGCCTATTTTTTGTGGTATAATTTTCTTTTTTAAGTCAGATGAAGGACAGATTTTTATTGTGTTAAACAATGAGCCTCATATTTCAGATGAACTTGACATATCCATGTCTTTTCTAAACACCTTTTTATTGGACTAAAATGTGATTTTTATTTTTCTCTTGCTGATTTTTTAGTTCAGTAACACATATGAGGAATTTGGAGGCTTTTTAAAGTAACGCAACTTTGCTCTAAGCAAAAAAACAAACTATTAAACGTTTTTAGGAGAAGTTGGCTTTCTAGGAAATGTAGCTGAAGATGGAAACAAGATAAAAATGTGTTACCTCACATTCAGATCTTGAAATAACTCCTCATCCGTGCTGCCTCCACTCTGTAAGTTTCCTTCAGTGACTTAAAATGACTTGATTTCCCACTGAAACTCATTCATCTTGCTGTAAAAGATGCATTTGAAATCGCAGGGAAAAAAGGCTGAAAATACTTTTTTCATCTAGCACAATTTATTCCACCATTTGTTTACAGTAGCTTTGTAAATGCAGTTTGTACGTTGATTCGTAGTAGTCTTCACACATCAGCTCTTGGCATTCTGAAGAGTGAGTAACACCTCACATGATTGGAATATTAAACAAATATTGTTAAATATGAACAAATGAATAAATAAGCCCCGTTCAGTGGCTCCACAGTGGAACAACAAGAGTCCTTTTGAGGGTCCGAGTGCCTCGCATCTCCAGTCGCAGAGAGATACATCTGTTTCCAGCAGAAACACAATGTGGGGGAGCTGACTGTAGCAGAGACCAAGGGGCCCCCTTTTGATTTGCAAACACACATGCACAAACAGTCATGGAGGGATTACGAGCCAACAGAACAACCAGAGAACAGAAGAAGGAAAAGAGGACCCAGAAAGTCCCACGAGTCATAGAGTTGCCTTATGCGTCCTAGTTTTTGTTTACTCATTTTCAAATTTGTATCAGAATCTTTTTGCAGTTTAACCTTTATCGTTTATTTTTACTCTCCTTTGTTAGAGTAGGGAACAGGTAATTTTCTTCATTTTCAATTTCATATTTTTGCAGATTTAGATATCTTGTACTCAACGTTTCAGATATAAAAAGATGCCATTGCCCTGGGACTTTTTGTACCAATCAGGTAAAAAGTCCTAACGATAAATACATATCTGCTTTCAGGTAATTCGGGTAAAACTCGTACTTCCCTTCTTATTTTAAAATAAAAGTTCTCAAATATAGAAACAACAGAGGGTCAAGTTTAAAGCAGACAATGTCACAAGCTGATAGCAAGTGGATGTAGTGACTGTAGTCAGATTTGACCTTTTCATGACATGTTGTTTCCAAATACCTGGAAGACATTCTTGACATCAATGTTTTCTTGTCCCTCTAGTTTTATGGTGAAAGATCCTGTCTCAATCCCTGCTTGTGAAACTATTTCTCATTAGAATGATCTGACTTTGGTAAGGTCAGAATGTCAGAAAAGCCTTTTAAAAAATAAGTCATAATAATTAAATCACAATCATGGAAACAGTCCTCAGTTTAACAAGAAATACTGTGATAATAGTATGTTATTGTGTACCCCTTTTAATGCTTTTACTATCACTTTGATTATATTTACTGTGTTTCACATGTCATTGCTTGCTATTTCATTGCATCCAACTCTGCCCCTGCAGTGTTCTATATTTTTATTTGACTCTTATGGGCTTTGTCCTACTTTTGCTGTTTTTATCAGTTTTAATTATAAATTTCTAGTTCGGTAGGTGACATGAGGTGCAAGCAAATTTTATGACTTCTCAGAAATTGTATGAAATTCTTAAAGGACATGTTAATAAATGCTTTGGTTGTAAAATTTTTATGGGTGTATACTAAAATATTAATTTGAAAAGAAAAGTAAAAAAGTAACAAAAGAAAAAATGTGAAACTCATTTATTGCATCTGTGTTAAATAGACATTTCAAGCATTTGTTTGTTGGTTCTTTTGGTGGTTATGACCTTTCCTAAGCAAGAGCACTACATAACCCCAATAAAAAGAGGCTGCAGTTTTCTGTTGCTTGGACAATATTTGCAACGCTTACAGTGATATGCTTGGATACAGCACTCTGTGACCAGCAAGCGTCTTGCACAATTACTGCCTGTCCTTTACTCCCCATGTGTAGCTATCAATGTCTGGCTGCTGGAAATAATAAATCAGTTTCACTTTTTGAATTGTAAGTGGGCCTGCAAATGAAAAAAAACAAAAACTACATGTTTGTCTGTGACTATTTGGGTCCTCTGGTTCTGTCCCTGTCTGGTTCCACTCGGTAATCCATCCACGCAAACAGTCTTATGAATGGATACAGTCTCACACTCGCTCTCACTCCAGACTCTCTCTTTAAGAAATGACTAATTTCTACATGAAAAATCTGGCAGATCTGATAGAGAAAACTAAGAGAGGTTACAAGTGAAATTTACAATATGTCATGTTGCTTTTCTGCAGCTGTAAACATTAGCAAAGTAAAGGGAGGACTGCCAGTTGCACACACAGGGAACATCTAGACTGTAAACATTTCAATACAGACACACACAGCACTGTCCCAGTCAGCCCTCTACAACGATCTTTCACACACACACACCCCCACTCACCCCCACGCCCACGCACCCACAAGGCTTCAGTAACCTGTCACAATCCAAGCACACACACACACTCAGGTGAAGCCTGACAGTGAAGCATCCCAAACACACCCACCCACACGCTTTAAGGGCATAAACTACATTGCCTCCGGCTCCCTCCTCCCTCCCAGTCTGGACTGAGCATGTGCAGACCATTCCCCTCTTCTCCACCCCACCACTCCCATCTTCAGACCAAGCGAACGCACCGGACAGGCTGACGTGCCAGTTCCTCTCTCTTCCTGCTCAGATGTGCACAGACCTGATCTGAAAAGCATTTTATGTACTTTCTGATGTAATTAATCGGGTGCGGAAGGTACGCAGAACTGAGGCAGGGGCTATGAAAGAGGAGCGCACTGCGAGGCAGTCTTTGATGTGAGATCACCACCAAGCTGGAGTCCTGTTTGTGTGAGATGAGAGGCCCACTGAATAATGTACAAGTTTGTTTGCAGTTTTCTGCCTCTCCCTCTCCTTCACCTTCATGTAGTTCCTTTTCCTCTTCCACCCACCCTGCTCTGCTTCCTTCCACCCATTTAAGGCCATGGGAGGACTGGACACAAGTTACAGTAATTTCTGGATCCAGAGACGAGATGGGAGGCCCCTTAAGACCATGCTTTGATTTGGAGGGGTGTCTGAAGGGAGGCGGGAGAGGGTCCACGTCGTATGCAGTATCATCGGCAGGTTTCGAAATAAAAAGCTTAACAGAGGCCCTTTAATGCGTGATGGCAGGAAAGTCACCTTTTCTTTTTGGTTCAGTTTACAAGGAACAGTTGTCTGATAGGACTATGGATTCCATCTCGGCGAGTATGCGATGATCACTTTGATTGTTTCATCAGATTTGGTAGCGTCTGTGTCCAGATGTCCATGGCAGGAAACTAATATGTCCTGAAGACAAAGAGGAGACAGACAGGAAAGACTGATAATCTCAAAAATTAGAAACTAATGTCAGAAGTCAAAAGCTGTCAACCGTTGCATTTTCAAATCGTTTTAGATGAAAAGGAAGCTAGAGTTAATCAGACCTTTCCTAACAGATACCGATTTCCAATTTTCTTCTATGGTGTAATGTTGTCCCAGGGTTTCACAGACTGCAAGGCCTGTGTAAAGTGACCGTCCTAATCTGATTTAAGTCTGGACTTTGAATAGGCCTATCCTGTCACATAACAGAACTGTTCTTGCGTTTAAGCTTTGCTTGAGGGTTTTCAGGTAGAAACCAGAATTCATGATTATATCATGACAGAAAATCATAAAACAATTTATATATCAAAATAGCTTAAAAAACTTTTACATTGCAAATTGATACCTTGAAATTAGCCTCTGTCTCTTTAAGAAGCTTCTGTTCTTTCTAAATTGCTGCCATGGAACATTCAATTAGTTCTCAATATTTTGGATGAAGGAATAACATTATAACATGATGTAAAGCTCAAAAAAGTCAGTCTTACATACTTTTTAAGACTGATAAATTTGCATTTATCAGTCTTAAGATAAATTTGCAAGCAACATTGTTTTGCTCGTTTGTGAATTCTTCATGTAAGTTTCACCCTGCCTCTGATTTTTCAGTATATGATAAATCAATGAGCAATGCTGATCAGTTGAGCATTAGTAGATTTTGATATGCCAACTAATTAATGCACCGCAGCATTCCCAAGGACAACAGATAAACCCTGTTTTAAGTAGCCTGGCCATTGCCTTCCTGTGCAATTCTGCTCAATTCTCATTTCCCTTCAGTGCTCCGTCTGGGATTTCTCCCATTGAACTAGACTTCTCTGGTTGAATTTCAACCAGGCAGATCAGTGAACTGCCTGGTTGGAGGAGTTGTGAACAATGAGTTTCTATATTGTTTTAGAGTTGTAGAGGAAGTGAAGAAAGGAATTCAGTTCATATCGCCAAATATTGAATTAACATTAACATCCATCTCAATCAACTTCTCTCTTTGCAGTGGAAGATGGTTGTTTACAGTGCAGACAATTTCCAGTCAAAGCATTGAACTGGCGCATTACATACATCAGGGGAAAACTTTAGCATTTGGGTAAAATTATACATTTCAACAGAGTCCACACCTCCAGAAAGCAATTGTTTCTCAATAGCAGACCTTCTTCTTTTCAAGCAAAGTGTAGAACATGGGGCTGGTTTTTACCAGACTCTGTTTCAAGGGGAAATCCACAGGTTTTCAACATAATTTTTAAAGCAATTAAACATTTCCATCATACTATTCCTGAGATTCCAGAAACAATGTGGGATCTTAAAATTAGAATTGTAGTGCCCTCCCATACATGATGCTGCAAGCTGCCAGTTGCTCGTGTATAATTTTTTTCTCTTAATTTAAAAAATAGTCTGGCTATCAGTGGGGAGGCTGAGAAAAAAACTGTCAAAAGTGAAACATTTGCAGTAAACTCTAAAGATTACCTTACCTGCTGTTTTTTGACTGTTTTGGATAGACTCGCTTACACATTTCTGGATATAAATTGGCCTGTTTTGAAAAGAACAGATTTTGCATAAATGAACGGCACTGAACTCAATGTACTGCCAACTTTAGGTATAGTGGTAAAGAGCCATAATGAAAGGAGTCTTGTGCTGCATATTAGAGTTTATGCATTTTCTTCAGTGGGTGATCATGCTGTGATTCTCACCTTGAAGAGTACTCAGAGAGGGTCAGTCGGTCAGTCAGAGGGGTGTTCAGGGCAGGACCGATTGATCTCAAACCATGAGTCTATACAGCTGCAGAAACACAAAGACACACAGACATGAAGTAGTTCAATCGGACATAGAAACCAGAAAACACATCTACTTCTTCATCTGCTTATTCACACAGATGATGATGAATTTACACATATGAATATGAAACAAGCTGAACTATGTTATGCAAGACACATTTAACTCAATATTATGGAAAGCTGTTGCTAAAGTTTCATGTATGCCTGTTGGAAAATCTCCAAGTACTCCTACACAGGAAGCACACAGAAACATGAAACTTATAAATTAACCTCAAGGGACGACATGAGAAGAGACCTCTTCTGACCTGTTTTGAATTTATAACTCAGCCACAAAGTAGTAGACCATGTACAATCATAGATCTATTTTTTTTTCCAGTGAGTGCTCGGCAGGAAAAAGTAGAGATCGCCAACTTTCTTTAAAGTTGTGTTGTCTTCAGGAACTTGAAGGATCTGTACAAAGTCCTGGTAAAATAACTATGGGATTAAACAGAGACCCTCTTGTCCCACATCATCATTTGACCTCACAAATGTGCTTCCCTTAATGTCCTATAAACACATCCCTAAAGCTTGTGGGAAGCCTTTCCAGAAGACTTGAATTTGGTGACATTCTATTAAGCACTTTGGATTAAGAATGGCATGCCACTCAAGTTCATATTTGTGTGAAGGCAAATTAGTTTGGCAACATAGTGATCTCAAACCATGAGTCTATACAGCTGCAGAAACACAAAGACACACAGACATGAAGTAGTTCAATCGGACATAGAAACCAGAAACCACTTTACTATACTATGTAAAACAGAAAAAATAAATACACTCTAAAATTAAATGCATAAAAGCTAACATTTCAAATGTATGCAATAAATAAAAATTTATTAAAGTTCAAGAAATGTGTCAATAATTGCTTAAAAATACAAACATATAATTTATTGTATGAATAATTAAGGTAAATTTTAATTTATTGCATGTTGATATTTAATACTTAATTTCCCTTTGGGATTAGTAAAGTATTTTTGAATTGAATTGAATTGTTAAAACAATGCGATCTCAACACTTATTCAATATTTTCTGTGCTACAGTTCATCATAAAATAATTTAATCTGTGACTCTCGTTTGTCTAGTTGAGTCTAATATTTCACTGGTCAAACTGTAGTTTAGTAGTAGTTTAATGGCAGACTAGTCACCTATCCTGTAGTAGAGTTTGACACATTCACAGATTTTGATTGTGGTTAATTATTTCAAAATTATATACGCTATTACATTTAATAAATTAAAATGAATAATTTCTTAATTTTATTTTTTAAATATGTTTTTCTGTTTTTTTTTAAATATTTAAATAATTTGAATAAAATAGACTGATTCATGTAATAAATAAATTTCCAATTTCATTTAAATGATCACATAAAGTGAACATTTATTCAACTTATTAATTCCTTTGCCTTGTGCTACTTTGACTCTGGATACCAGCTCATCTCTTTATTAAATTTTTTAATAATCTGAAACACTTCTTATGATACGGAGCAGAAATGCCGCATGGATCACCTTTATCTTTAAACAAACGATTGAATAATGTTTGCATCAAAGTAAAGCAGAGGAATAAATCTTTAAACCTTTACACAGTGCTGTGAGAGGAGGGGATTTAATTAGAAGAAGTGCAAAATTTATATAAGAGCTAGTGATTCAAAACTGTCTGCGTGTGTATGGAGGTGTGGGGGTGTGTGTGTGTGTGTGTGTGTGTGTCAGTCACCTTTTGTGGTAGATGCAGAGGCACGGCAGTCTGGCTATGGTGTCCCCCTGCTGCAGCTCCTCTAGACAGATCACACACTCGCCGGCATCCCTCGCCAACACATCATCTAGGGTGGCAGACACACACACACAGACAGAGCGGAAGAAGAATTAGCATTTCACCACAAATACTGATAATGTCAGCCATCATATCAAACACAGCAGAGAGCAGCCGGGAAAGCAGCTCGGTGCATCACAAAGATGATACTGTTGGCATTTTCTGCTTCCAGCCATAAAAAAAGAAATGAAGAAAAAAAAAAAAGGCAACAAAGAAGCAATTTGTGACGAGCTTTGAGCCAGTTTCTGTTGCTATTTCTAGAAAATGTATTGTATTTCACAATATTTTATCCTCTCCACTACGCTACTAAATGAAGATTTGAATGATCTATACAGAAAGATGGTGCTTATAAAACCACACAGTTATGTATTGGACTTAACCTGCATTCATCATCCTGGAGCATTTGAACATTTTTGCCACATCACGATCCATCCATCCAAAGTCAAACAATAAGAGAAATCTAAAAAGTGTGGCTTGTATGTTGTAGAATCACAACTAATACAACTGAAAGTCTTCTGTGGCTTGTTTCTGTCATCCAAAGATGTAGTTTTTGTTCATTTCCAGAGGCAGAATATAGTGATGTTTTCCAATGTAATATAATGTTTTTTAAGTGTAGTGAGAATTAATAAATTAACAGGGACCTTATAGAACTATTTGGCACTGATAAGATATTTTGGGGTCAAAATCTTAAGTCTATCCATAATCCAAACATGTTTCACTTTCTCTGCTACAAGACGGGAATAAAAGCACCTAATCTCTGTTTAGGCTGACTTGTGGAGGAAGCAAGTGGAAAATGTTTTCAGCTTTTGCTGCAACCTAAACATCATGTATGCAGAAAGAAAAGATTTCTAGTGAATAAATTAGTTGCAATATAACTGGCCTTCTGGGTGTGCTGTGGTGGTGCAGGGGTTAAGGCCTCCCACATATGGAGGCTTTAGTCCTTGAGGCGGCTGTCGCAGGTTCAATTCCTGGTCTGGTGACCTTTGCCACATATCTTCCCCCTTCTATCATTACCCACTTTCCTGTCAATTAACTATCAAATAAAGGCCACTAGAGTCAATAAAACCTTTAAAAAAATAACTGGCCTTCAAACCATTCCAAATATTTGATTTGTTAGTTACTTACTTGTAGTGATGAAGAGTAAGCAAATCAGCTCAAAATTTAATTAACTTAATCTGGACAACCATCCATTTTCCATAAAGATGGCGTAACAAGTCCCAAGACCAAGACAAACAAGCATCCACCTACATTCAGAATTTGGTGACGAATTATTCTCACATGCATACTTTGGGGATGTGGAAAGCAGCTGGAAGACACATAGATAACATAAACTCCAAGCAGAAAGTCCCCAGTCCTGGATTTAAAACCCTCTTGTTGCAAGGTGACAGTACTAACTGCTCAATTGTGCAGCGCCAGTCGAGGCGTCCACATTTAGAGAATTTAGGTTAGGACAGCCAGTGTGCAATGATGACTGAGTCTCTTTTTAAGTAAAAGGACAAGTAATTAGATCAATGTTTTAATAACAGTAAAATAAATCACCAGAAATCACTTTTTAATTGATCCACATCTTTGAATAAAACAGATTCAGCTTGTTCACTGACTTTAATCGGTAATTTAAAACAATCCAGCACAGGCATCCATACAGATGAAATGGGTTTACATTGTTCGACATTGAGTTTCAGCCAGGGAATGTTTTTGTGGTTGCTATTGTCTATTTGATGATGGGAGTGCAGCGGCTGCTTTGCGGAAATGAATATCCCCTTTGGGACAATAAAGTCTAAAGTCTCAACAGTCAGTATTAGTTTGCAAAAATCATGACACAGCTAGAATTTCTTTGCTGTGGTAATCTAGAGTTCTTATAGCCTTCTGAATGTCTTTCCAAAACTTTCCGTGGGCTTTAGCTGCTTATGCACTTACGCTGCATCCAGAAGAAAAGCTTATCTTGAGGTAGAAGGGAGGATTCATAATATTAACCTGCCGTTGGCAAAGCTGCAAAAATAACACAATCTGGTCATGTAGCGCAGAGCCCCATAAGATGTTTTCCAACATCTCATTAAAAGGTGAGGCTGCCTGAGCACAGTGTGTGGCCTGACCCAGTAAAGGTATGCCGAGACCAATAAAGTGCTCACAGAGTGTGAAATTCTAGAGAATAAGTTGCTCATAAATTTAATTCTCTGCTTGCTTTAAAAGAAAACGCTGCATCAAATGAGTCGTCCTTGATCCTGATTACCCCCACCTGACCAGGGAAATCTCCACGGCTCTGAAGGTACATTTTGGTTGGATGAGCTGTCCAGGTTGAAAATTCTTCAGTAATAATTTACACTGAATAATAAACATTTTATTTTACAAATGGAAAAAAAAATAATATTAGAAGGGTGGTGGAATCTGGCAAATTTGGTTGCTTTGTTGCCAGATTCTGTTCATGTGTGGGTTCTTTCTGTGTACTCTGGCTTCCTCCCACAGT
The DNA here is from genome assembly GCA_902982915.1 of Phalloptychus januarius. Lineage (NCBI taxonomy): Eukaryota > Metazoa > Chordata > Actinopteri > Cyprinodontiformes > Poeciliidae > Phalloptychus > Phalloptychus januarius. The sequence goes on along the minus strand of CADWAE010000471.1, from coordinate 12,309,686 downwards.
CCAGAAACACGACTGTTCGATTAATTGGTCTCTCTAAACATACAGTCTGTGCATTAGGATAATGACAACAAGGCCGTCCAACCTCTGAGACTTTGAGCTTACCACCAAACATAAATTGTCAGAATGTTAACACTGAGCAGAAAAGGGGGCATTCCACTTTTTAAATTTAGAGAACCACTGGTCCATCTGCTTTGGCAAGTAACTGCTTCAGTACACATCGAAGATCGTGTTCTGATTAATGAAACAGAACCAAACCATTTGATTCATTTGCAAGAGGCCGAGGTTCCATAAGCGAAGCAATTCTGTACAACAGTAGTGGTGCTGAATCGTCTGTTCAGAACCGTGCAGAGTAGAACCATATGTTTACAGAGATCGTGATTAAAACAGTCACATCATTTCCAGCAAACCCTTAAACCAGACCCGCTCGCTACTGATGAGATTGTAGGCAAAGTGAGTGAAGAAAGATGCGTTTGACATTACATTAAACCTGGTCCGTCTTCTGTTTCGTTTGATCAGAATTGGATGAAACGGGATCTGTGGGCTCTTTTTCTGGGTCTCCAACTCATTAGTTCTCTCCTCACCCACCTGCCTCCCTCTTGACTTTCAGCTGTCTCTCCTGCCTGCCAGCAGACGTTTGGCATCAAGCAACTTCACATCAATAATGACTTAGAGGGGTTGCTCTTTGCTTTCCTGAATCACAGCACTAAATTCCTTCTTTTACTGTCTGACTTTGTCCTCCAGTGGCCTGAGCTGCAGGAGGCAAACTGTATGTACTTCACCTGCTTCCTTACGCTTTCTCTCAGGTTTCACTCCACACTGGTCCTCCTGACTTAAATATCTTTGCCCCCCTCACTCACGCCACTCACGCAAGTGCTCAAGGTGCTATATATAGCAGGAGACATTAAAAATATCATTACTGAAAGCCGAAGCCCAGATAAGATCCAGTAGTCACCTCACGTGGATTTTGTGCTACCCTTGAACCTCACCTGCACTCTGTAGGCATGTAGACACAAAATATTAAAAGAAAAATGCAGAGAAATCACATTTGTTTTATATTACTGTAGACAAACATTTGAAATTAGTATGTTTTTGATTTATATTTCAGAAATCCACAACACCATGGCTACATTGCACATACAAGCTTTTTATATTTTGTCACATTTAAATGTAGATGATTTTTTGGTAGAATCTAATATATAAAAAAAGAAAAAAACTCACAGCAGCGGGAATTGCAAAAAGATGCAGTTTTAATTTCTGGTTTAAAATCTTAAACGTGTGTCATAGATATGAACTCACTACCCTAAATAAAATCTGATTAAATCCAGCTGTTCTGTAAAGGCCTTTTAGAAAACATTGGGAAAGAAAGTCTTTGTTCCTTGATCATGAAGACCAATTAGCAAAACAGGCAAGTTAGGAAGAATGCCATGGAGAAGTTTAAAGCACAATTAGATTATAAATATCTCAAGCTTTGGACATCTTACAGAGCTCAGTTCAGTCATCTGGAAATGGAAAGAGGGACAACAACAGCAAACCTGGCAAGACATGGCCGCCTGAGCAGAGAGAGTGTAAATCTGAGAAGCAGCCAAGAGGACAATGGTAAAGCTGGAGGAGTTGCAGAGACTCACACCTCAGAAGGAAGAATCTGCCAACAGAAAACTATTAGTTATACATTCCACAAATCTGGCCTGTCTGGAAAAGAAAGCCATTCTTGAATTAAAGCCATAAGAGGAGTGGTTTGTAGTTTGAGATAAGCCATGTGGCGGTCACAGGAAGAAGGAAATCTAATATTTTGCAACCTGTATGCAAATCAGGTCAAAGGAAAACTAACAATGTAAAAAGGAAAAAAAAAACTCATAAAAGTCTTCAGACAAGAAGCCGAAGAAACATGGAGGAAGACCTTTAGGAGGCAGCAAAAAACTTGGAACCTGATTGGACAGTCACCTTTCAGCAGGACATTGACTCACTGAAATACAAACAGAGCTACAAAGAATACGTTAAGATCAAAGCATATTCATGTATTAGAATGGCCTAGTCAAAGTCCTGACCTAAGTCCAATTGAGATTTTGTAAGATTTGAAAATCTATACACACAAGGTCTGCATTCAGACTAAACTTGACCTTGAATTAAAAAAGGTGCAGCAAAAAACACTAACAGCTCTGTTGTTCCTGTGAAAAGTGCGTGTTCATTAGTTCAAAACTATAAAAGTAAACTATCATTCTCTTTTAATTATTACCCACTATTTTCTGTTTGTCTGTCACATAAAAATAACAATAAATGCACCAAGTCCTGGTTGTGAAATGGCAAAATGTGACAAGGATTGCAAGGCAATGTAGCTTAGTCTTGTTGATGCAACCACTGCACTGTACTTCCAGGTAGTTGCAGGGCTAATGCCACTTTTAATGAGGCGGTTGCCAAAAACAGTTGCTGCAGACACTCACCAGTTCAAAGTGTAGGTTTGTCTGCATTGCCTCAGGTGGAACTACCAAAGACTTTGATCATACCTTCAATTTTTCCTGCTTCCTGGCGCAGGATAACACTTCTGGGTGTAGTTCAACAGCTGCTGCTTTCATCCACTTTATAGCAATATAAATAAGATATAGCTGAAAGTAATCGATTTGCATGAAGCGTAACTATCAGGGAGGGCTTTGCTGGGTTCATATGCTGGGAGCGAGCATGTGTATTCAGTGAAGGCCATTCCCAAAAGTCAAATTTTATACTCAAAAACTTGATTTTAGATGGCTAAGTCTTTATTTTATTTAAAAAAAATAAATAAATAAAAATAACAACCCTCCAGCAACCTTTCAGGACTTAGTAGAGCAGATGATTCAGGTCATTGATGTCTGCAGATGCCGAACGATCCTATCGAGTGAATATAAACCAAAATGTAGAACGAACGTATCCGCCATAAATCTATACCATGAAGAATTATATCCGTTCTGCCTGCAGTAGGGGGTCCAGCCCTCTAGTGCAGTAATAAACTGGCCACTGCTATATTTTGAGATGTAACACTAACCTCAATTTCTTTTTCTTTTTACTGCTGACCTAAAACAAGCGGGCATTTTATTATTACCTGCAAGTCTTGTACTGTTTTGGTGTGGAACATTTTTATGTTCTCATTTTTTGTCAAGGTAGTTAAATAGGAAAAAGAAGAAATACATGTCACTTTCTGATCAGGAGTGTTAACCACCGACAAACACAAACTTGTCACGGTGTGGGATCGGGGTGTTGGCATATTATATCATGAAAAGTTAGAATGTGTTACTGATCTGCCAAAGCAGAGAGATCATAAGATTGTCTTTATGGTGTGCTGCATGCATTGAAGTTTTTTTGGTTTGTTTTCCTCCTCAACAATGACAGGGATGAAACAGTTTGTCTTGTTAGTTAGCCTTGTTTGTCCAACCTGTTACCAGTGTGGACTATCAGCATATGAGCTGAAGGCATTCTTATAACTCCAGATAACAGGAGGAGTCTGAAAAAGTAGATCATATTTTACTTTTTGTGTTAAAATAGCAAATGAACGCAGACAGCTTCCTTCAGAATAAGAGCCTTAAACATATTGCTTGCTCTCTGAACTTCAAATAGCAAGTAATATTTTCTAAAGTTTATTGAAATATCCTACATTATCGTCTACATTTGCATTAACATCTGTACAAAGGTTGGGGAAATTGTGTGTCCCAGCTGTAGACTGCAATTCAGAAGATATAGTAAAGTAAATAAAAGCAACAAAGCTAATGTTTTTAAGTCTTACTTCTTGGAGAAAAACATTCAAATTTAAACTCGGTACTGTTGAAATAAGTGAAGAAGAACCAAAGTTCTAAGAATATGTTTTAAAAGGTTGTAAAATGTGGGACTAGGTCTATCAAACAGACTTGTTTGTTTGTTTGTTTGAAAAATGTGGATGTGTGACACATCACAGCCCAGGTGATTGGCAATAAAACCCCTGAGCATCCTGAGGAACAAGATAAGCACGTTTCATTCGGTGGGTCTCAAAAACCACCCAGAACAGAGGAGCAGGTAGATAAAGAGGAACAAAGAAATTAGGAGGAAAATTGGATGGCAGGAGAAGACAGACGGACGGACTCACGGAGCAGAGGGAGAAATTGCAGAGTGTAATTGGCTGGAAATAAAGAGCGACAGGATGGAAAGGAGATGCAGAAAAAAAATGAGAGGAATTATTGGAGAGCTTCTCCTTTTACCCTCTCTCCTCTCGTCCGTTATCAGGCATCAGAGTACTCCATCACTCCGGATCCCATCAAGCTTAAGACAGTTTCACTCTCCCCTCTCTGCCTGTGTCACTCAATCTTCAGCTCAGATTTGGCTGGAGGCTTCAAACCTACATTATGTTTTACTGCACTGGCCTTGTGGGCCACACTGGCAGCTATTTGTGGAACTGTAAAATCGCCTCCCTGCACTCCCTGCCTCAAACTACATCACATGATTTAGTTATCATTACGATCAGAAACACAAGATGATGCAGAGACCTCGACAAGGTGACCTCAGCAGACGCCCGTTTCCACAGCCGGCAAGTCAGAGAAGTGTCAATCAATGAGCTGCTGTGGGGTAATAAACATTTGGGACCTGCGTTTCCAAGCAACCAGCAGAGGCAGATCATAACTAACAGCAGTATGTTTACTGGTGTAAACAGGTGGCTGGATAGTAAGCCTGCAGCAGCTTTTTGTGCTTCTTTATTTTCAGTTATCTCAACTGTGGGTGTAAATTTCTTTATTTGTATCTTACACTGATTGTTTTTTTCCCCCTTGAATTTACCAAAAAATGAATGTCAATAAAGTAGAATATTTCTTAAAAGTTTCAAAATAGAAACTTGTATTGATTCAGAATGGTATACTTCACATTTTTATTTATGTTAATTTTGATGATTATGGCTTACGGCTAATAAAAACCAAAAGTTAGCTTCTCAGAGTTAGCTTCTCAGAAAAATTATTCTGTTTCATAAAACCAAAAGAAAAGGAATTGTTTAACAGAAATGTTATGTTCTTGTCTCCGCTGTCATCGGGAAAATGCTGACCTGACAGTTTGCAGCCAGAAACAGATTGCAAAGCTGGCAGTTTACAGAGTATTGCATAAAAGCATTCTGTGAAAGGTTTAGTGGAAGGAAAAATTCTGGCTTAAAAGACAAAAGGCACACAACAGTAATAACTTCCACCTTGACAGGATTCACAAATCTTGCACTGGGATGAGGACAGTGGCCTGGGCCAGCAGCTCCGTCAGTGTGGTGGGGGATAATGCTGTGTAATTCCAGTCTGGCAACTTGTTCCCTCTAACCTGCTGTGCTTATTCAACACAGAGTGGATGCCATCTCCTTCCAAAGTCAATAGTGATTTGTTGAGCTCTGTCATTTGCTGGTGTTGGTTCACTGAGTTTTATGAAGTCCAAAACCAGGACATTTAGCAGCACTTCCTGCTTCCCTCTGCTGGCAAACAATATGGAGATATATCATCAGACCGATGCAGGAGACTGGAGAAATGAACTCAATCGTGGATCTAGAACGTTGTTGAATCTCATAACACTTTTTACATTCTGAAAAGTCAAAAATAAATAATAAAAAAAACAGAATAAGACGCAGCAGCTTTCTAGTTATGAAACTGAATCAGTCAACTTGTTAGATAACATGGAGATCCGAGCGTGGCGGAGCAGAGACAGTTAACAGTGCAACACACAACAGCACTACACAGAAGATCGATACCGAAATGAAAAATGCTCTGACATGGTCAGCTCCTTCACTCTTCCAGTGTTAAATGCCACTGAGACTGAGCTAAGCATCAGCCTTCAAAGTTATTGATGGTAAGGTATCTGCAATTTAATGTAAATCAGCAACTTGCAGATTTTTAACAATTCGGACTGAAACAGAACCTCAAAGAAATGAAGCACTGGAACAAGATTAACAGGACATGGAGCATGGACACAGTAACCGCCAACATAACAGAAGAGTCCAGCAATGAACCATGAAAAACAGAAATAGTTAATTAAATTAATTAAACATGAAATAGTCCAAAACATCTGAAGCATTAAGGGTTCCTTTTACAGGAACACAAGGCCAAGATCATCTCCTGAAAAACAGACGCGCAGCTATAAAGCATGTACTCTAAACAATGCAGTCAGTTGAGACATTCTGCTACTAAACCCAGACTTGTCCATCAGGTCACCAGACCAAGTGCCATGATTTGTTGCTCCAGAGAATGCATATCCACTGCTCTAGTATCCAGAGGCAGCATGCCTGGTAGACTGCTATGCTGGCTGTGGATCAGATGCAATGCGTCTGATGTGTCGCATTGCATTAAGGGACATAAAGCTTGGATGCATAAATTCAAATTCAATTCAAATTCAAACATGCTTTGGTTACACCAAAGGGAAATTTAATGCTGTCTTAACTCATATGTCCTAAGAATCCTAAAGTGTTGCCGTGCATGTTGATGCTGTGGGCAGGAAGGATTTCTGGTAGCAGTCAGTCCTGCAATGGCTCTAAAAAGACCTCTGACTAAAGACTTACTGTATGACAGTCTCATAACGATCATGCCATACTATCAGCTCACCTTCTGGGCAGCAGAGACAACACTACAGTAACATGCCAATTGATCAGTAGTTGGCAAGAGCGCCATCCAGTCACATGGTTAGAAAGACAGCCATGTTGGAGTTGGATATGCCCCTTACCCACTATGACAGATGGAAGAAACGGTTTGAACTTTATCTTTCTCACTCTGCTCTTAGGAGGCCTCCCCTGCAACTCCTCAGGGATTTGGGGTCATAGTTCAGGTGTTATTTGAGGTTTTGAGATACTAATCAGCTGCGCCGAGCTGCAGAAGCAAAACTATCCAACAGTGAACAAGAAAAAAACATCTTCCTGTAGTATAGTATTTGACAATGGGCGGAATAACTGTCCAAATGTGCAATGCCTCAACCAAAAACATTATGAACAAATGTCTACAAACATAACAAATCAGAACTAATTCTACAGAACAACCCTAACATGAGAGGTACAAATCTAGATCCCATTCCTTGAAGCTCTATGTACAGTGTTAATGGCCACAGAAAGTTTCAAGATCTGTAGCTGTTGACTGCAGAAAGTTGACAACCTTTATGTGGACAGCTCTATAATTTCATTTTTCTATGTGGCATCTAATCATGGTACCGTATTAATAATAATATTAATTAATAATATTATTAATAAAACAGGGGATAAATAAAAACAGTGAAGTTTGTGACTTGACAAAATGAGGACAAATTTAAGAGGTGTGATACCGTTGTTTGGATTAAATTTGTATTTTCTTTCCAAGACTCAGTGACTCAGTAACATAATGAAGAGCTTATTCAGCATTATTTATGTGCTTTTGTTTTATTTAAGCAAAAAGATAAACTTGCTGCAGCCCTACAACGACTCCAGTAGAAAAACACCAAGGGGCAGAGAATAATCAGACATCATGTCGGTCACATGGCACAAAAACAAGCTGTGAAACACAAGATATGAGTTACCAAGTAGCTTTGCTGCCTCCGGTGGGTTTGTATGTTTGTACGTTTTTTTTAATTGAATATATTATCTGCGTAGGATCAAACCATGAATATATTATGAATTCTCATTATTGTCATCTCATTCATATTTAAGGTGCTTTGGAAGGACTAGCTCGATATAAGTATACACCCAGCCACATTGCTGTGAATATGTAAGTGTACAGCAGCAGGACACGTGCAAGAAACCAAGCAATAAAAATGAAACACCATTTTCCCTGTTCATCCCAAGCTTAACCTTCTCCTCGAAATGAGAACATGTAAATGACGTGAGACGAGTGAGATGTTCCTCACCATTGTAGGAGAGACGAGGTTTGCTGAGACACATGATGAAGTGGACCTCCATCTCATTGGACGCCACAGACTTGGAGCAGACAGGACACTTGAATCCTGGGAAGATAAAGAGTGATGTTCAAAAACAAGCACCAGTTTCATCAAATCTGATCATTTTGTTACCAGTATCCAACTCAGGGGTTTAAACTGCGATTTTATGATGTCTTTATGTTCACCAAAAAGCATGTTTAAGATCTGAAAATGATGCACATTTATCTTCTTGTGGGATAATCTGAAGTCCAGGAGCCCCATCAGTCCAGGAGCCCCAATGATGGATTACCCATCAGGAGACAATTTAACTCTCTGCTCAGGGCTCCCGAATCCCCTCAAATGCCAAACTTTGACAAATTAGGTGTGGAGGCAGCTTTCTGACGGAAATCCCAGTGATGTTCTTGTTGTAAATGCTGCAATACAGACCAGTTTAATGCTTATAACAGTTAATATTAATGACTTTGATATTGCAACAATAATTATAAAAACAAGTTGTAGTTTAAAACATTAGATTGTTCAAGTAAAGCAGGACCTAAAGGTCCCAAAATTAATAAAAATAAAAACCCATGATATTCAGGAAACAGTACAGCCTTTCATAAACCTGCTGTTTTTTCTTTGTGCTTATTCTTATTTTTCCTTTCCTGACTAAATTCAACAAGTTTATGAGAATCTAATTATGGAGGTAAGACTGATGTACATAATCTCATCATGCTGCTTTACAAGAGATATGACAGTTCTGTTTTGATGCCACACAGCTGTAAAAGACTGACAAAAAGTTTTTTTTTAAAAACATTTACATTTTGTAAGCATCAAAACCAGTCATGGCTTGGACACTAAAGGAGAGCCTAAATGTAGCTAAACATTTATTTATTACACAGTTAATTAGATTATTTCTGGTTCAGTGGTAATTGCTGTTACATTTTTGTTTTTAAGTAAAGGCAATGAGATCAGGTTACACATTTTCGTTCCTGATTTTTTTACTAAAGCTTTTGATTCCATCTGAGCTCTATTTAAATCACACATATTCACAGTCCTTCATTCTCTACTCTTACTTCCAGAATAAATTATTTTTAAAGTATAAAGCACTGATCTGTGTATATTTGCCCACTTTTATCCTCTTCCACGCTTCCACATCCTCTCCCCTCTCTTGATTGTTTTGTAATGCTGGAGCCGCCTCAGCAGACTCCTCCTGTGCTGTTTAGATGGGGCCCATTTGGCCTAATGATATTAGTTAAACACATAACAGATAATTAGATCATCCACTGGGCCACATGAGTTGAGTTTGCTTACAGCTGAAAACAAACAAGTTCTCTGAAAAAAAGAGGAGCCCAAATACAGATGCTTTCGCTTGCTTTTTGTCCGTCAGATCTTGATTATTTATACAAGATCTGTATGCTGAATGTTGTTCTTCAAAGCCGCTTTTACTTATTTCGTGTCTAAGGTTCCTTTATGTATCTTTGAAAAAACTTGAGAATATTAACCAAGTCCATGAGTTGAATGTAAATAGATTTTTTTATAGCTCTACATGAAATTTTGTTGCATTTGAGGAATGTTGGGCCTTCAAGATTTCATCCTCTGCATGTCGCCCTCTCTTAAACAACACAAAAAGTTGTTTTATGATAAAAATCGGTTTGTGTCAGCAGTTTTACATGAGGCCTTATATTTTATAAACCCTCGCATTGTTTGCTAAGAAAACTGCTTTGGTATATAAAACTGCTGGAGGTACAGTAGTTTGACAAATTGTAGTGTTACCCAGAAATGAATTCAGTGTATGCAGTATATTCTATGGCAGCTGACCCACTTTTCCCTTGGCTGCTATTTTCAGATGATCCAAGGGGACGAGCAGGGAAGAAAAAAAGATGAAGGAAATGAGAGAAAAAGAAGTAGAAAAGGAAGGTGAAGGAGCTGAGCTGTTTGGAAGAGAAATAAAGGGTTATGATGCACCGTCCAGGAGGAATCGAGCTGTGCAGTCCGAGCTGAGGTTTCAGCTGAGCAGAGCACCACAGATCCTCGAGGACGTTTCACATTCAAGCAGCACATAAGGTCAGATAGGGACAAAAATAAATCACAGGACTGGATCATAAATTAATTATACTGGTGCTTATGTGAGAATGTGCCTGTGGATGTGTGCACAGGCCTGTGTTTGGCCAGCAACTGTATTATGCACTCTGAGGATTTGGTTTAGGTCAAAAAGAGACATCTTTCTCAAATATAGCTCTCTGCCGTGATTTGCAGCTATTCACTCTTAATGCTACGCAGCACTTTTAAGACTAACTTCTCATTAATGGCAACAACAACATGAAAACAGAAATCATCCTGAGCCGAAATAAACATTTAAGAGAGCCCAATGTATTTGGATGAAATTTGAAATTCAAAGGAATGAGCAGCATCGTACAGAAAGTGCTGACCGGCGTGAAAACCGTCTTAGGTATGTCTATATTCTGCACCTTTGCAGAGATGCACTATTTGAGTTGAAATGTGCAGCATATTTAAGTAGGTTTTCAAACTATTGTGCAGCCACTGCATTGCAGTTGAGGAGAGATTCGCAGAATTTAACGCTGATTTTCAGAAAGGATTTCTGTGCAAATGTGAATGATGTGTGTGCATTGCAGTTATTAATAGGTTAGTGTAGTTTCCGGCCCAGGGTGGCACAGCTTAGGGGGTGGCACAAGCCGAAAAATAATCCATAATTTAGTCACAAAACACCTCGTGTTTACAAAAACTGAGGAACTGATACAAATGAAAATGTTTCAGATAGTCACAGTTAGGGAGTCTTTAAAATCTGGAACTTAATGAGTTGAAATTGTAAACAATAAATTTGTAAAAAATGTGTCTGCTTAGGAAAATAAAATTGCCTATTGTAACATTTGTTTGTTGTTTTAGATGCAAAAGGTAACATTTTATTGTTTTAAAATGCAAGAAGAAAGAATGGTAGCTCATTCCTTTGCACTGAGTGCAGCTGCTGTATGAATCTCCATTCATGAATTGAGAGCGAGCCCTGGAACTAAGCTGATTGTTGTGTTATCATGTTTTCGCTCAGGTGTGCCATGTTTTAGTGATGAAAAACGGTGAATCAAAGTTGCAGGGAAAAAGCAGCGCTTTGCTGTGATATTAATTAACATTCAGTGAGGAGTGAGGATCAAAGCTTGATAATGACTCATGTGTAAAATCTGCTGTTGGACTTCCAGATTGGATTTCCCAACAGCTGGCTCTTTGCAGGCATGGGAGCATCTTACTGAATCATGATTGCAGCAGCCACGCCTGATTGGTCAAATTAAATTCAAGGTGACTCCTTACACACTGACACAGAAGTGCTTTAATGTGCATCAAGTGTGAAGACCAAATTAGAAAATCACTATGCGTCTGACTGTAGTTACTATGGAGATATGATGATGAATGAAAACACGGTAGTACTTAAAGTTCTAGTGAAATGGCAGTTGTGGCTATAAAACCAGTATCTTTATTATTTTTCTCTATTTATTTCAACACCAGTAAAGCCTTTGACAGGTTCCTCATTAAATCGGTGCAGCCACTCTTGCTTCCAGTAGAAGCGAGCTTAAGTCTATAACCAAAGGATGGAAATATGCTGCCTTCGTGAGGAAAAATAGGAAAATAGATAAAAGACTGAAGCATATTGATTCTAACCAGTCATACATAAAACTGCTAAATCATGTCCCATGTTAAAGTATGAAAAACTAACAAAAAGAATGAAGAAATTGGGATTTCAAGAGTTAAAATCAGAGACTTATAAACTTACTTACAGCTGTTTATCTGGATTTCTGGCAGCATGTATCTTTTTCAACCTTTCACACAGACTGTACAATACAATCTAATAAAAAATTGTTAAAAAATTGCCTGCCTGAAAAAAAACACTCAGATGTCCTACGCTATTTCCTTCAAACAGAAGTTTTGGGCTCTCAGCTATTGAGAAATGATTGCTTCCTGGAGGCCTGAACTGTGTTAAGGTTTTAAGTTTTACCCAGTTGCTGAAGTTTGCCCGTGACTAAGTAATGCGTCAGTTCAATGCTAAGAGACTTACCAAAAATTACTTGCCCTGTAAACAACCATCCTCCACTGCAAATGGAGAAGTGCTGATCCCAAAGAGGCAACTGTTAATGTCAATTAAATATTTGAAAGTGTGGCCAAAATGGACCGAATGTCTTCGTTCACTTCCTCCGCTGCCATTGCTAAAACTACAAGCAGACTATAATTCCAAAACAGTGCAGGAAATCAACGTCATCGTTCACAGTTCTCCTTCTGTTTGTTGATTGGCCCAGTAGAAAATTTCCCAGACAATCCAAGTCTGAGGGAGAAACCCCAGACTGTGTTGTAAGTGAGATTTTGTTCAAGTGGAGTTACACAGGGAGGCAATGGACAGTCTATTGTCTCCCCGACCGAGAGAAATATGTTCAGTTCCTCTCAAGGCATACAGGATCGTCTTCTGCAATCAGGACATAGACAACCAAACAATTAAATAAACACACACAAATTAGTACTTTCTATGTATTAATTTGTAAGTATCAGCAGTTGCCACTGCCAGCAAACACTGATATCTAAATGGAGCTAACCTAACAACTCCAGTCCTCGAGAGACATCGTCCTGCAACTTTTCAATGCATCCCTGCACGACCACACCAGAATCAAATGAATGGGTCTTTACTGGGCATCAGCAGAATTTGATGGCATACTGAGGAGGTTGCATTTAAAAGTTGCAGGACTAAAGCTCTCTTTGCCTTTGGAGATCTGTGCATGTGTTTCGTTTACAGCAGGATTCATCAAATGAAGTTTTACTCTGGCATGACAAAACTAATTCAGATGATTTTTATCACACTGGCAGTTCAATTATTACCAATATTCCACATATTGGTAGCAAAAGTAGAGACAGTTATGAAGCTCTAATTAAAGACTGTATAAGCAATCTTTTCCCATCTCTACCGGTCAAAACATGAAAACACCCAGACAACAAACACACACCCGTCTTTCCAAGTTAAGCTGAAAGGCGGTGAGTAAAGCCATTACATGATATGGTCTAGTGTGATTTTAAACGAGCGTATGGAGGTTTACTCTTGTCAAACCCCTACACATATGAGGAGACTCAATCTCACCCCAAAGCATATTTTATTATCCCTGAACTGCCTGAGATCCTGATGGAATGCCCAAGCAACCATTGTCCAGCCCTGAATGCTTCAAAACCAACCTGGAAGAATGCATGGACTGTTTCTGCACCCACTACAGCTGTTTGTGTGTCTGATCTCTATGAAATTATTCTTTTAAGCATACCACTATTAACATTTCTTTCTGAATTCAAAAAGAAATACAGTTTAGAGTCATATTAAGAAATTACACCACAACAAAACTCAGAAGAGTCTGTGTCTGTCGCAGAGCCATGACTAATCCCCTCAGATGCTGTTCTAGACATGCCAGTTTCTTGCGAATCAAATCCTTTACAGTCATGGGAATAATTAAGTACAGCCCACATTTTGGTAGACACTGGAACCATCCTTATTAGCAACACCTTAAGAGAACTTTAGTAGCTGTGTTCCTCTCTTCTAACAACACTGCTTCAGTTCATTTCTGCACATCTCCCTTACAGTATGAGGAGTTTGTGTTGGCATTGCTGCAGAAGCCTTTTGGTTCATGCAGATGCAACTTTGCAAAACTACGTTTTGCAGACATTTACTCCTGGCAATGCTTCCAAAAAAGCTACAGCATTTTGCACATCTTCCTTATCGTCCTATTATGAACTATAATATTGAACATACCTACTCTGAAGAGTCACAAATGGGGGGTTGTTAAGGCTTCTTTAATTTGAAAAAGCTGGAATTAGCCGAAAGTGCTAAAACTGCTGCTTGATGGAGGCAGTCGCAAGGTGCTGCATTTGATTAGCAGCACCTCGTTGCCACTTTTTACCTCCTAAGGGGTTTATTTTTTTCACCCGAGTTTGATTCCTCTTTTATGAAAAGGTAATATTTGGTGGAACTGGCTGAGTGTTTTAGTATCTTGCAGTAACTTTAGAGCCTGTTAAAAACCAGGTCCATTTTTGTATGTGAAACCTTAGAATTAAAAATGAGAGTAATTTGTTTTTCTTTGTGTACAATGAGGCTAATAAAAATGTTTTATTATTTTTAGGCAAGTTTTGCAGCTCTTTGGTTCAAGCTAGGGACTTTATTTGGTTTCATTTTGAGTATGACGCCAAAACTAAATACTATTTAGTGTTACTCCATGTCCAGCTATATAATTACTGCCCTGGTTCCTTTTCAGCAATTCATTATCATGAGTTGTATGTATAAACTCACCAATGATAAAGACTAATGAGCAATGAATTATGGTGATATACAGCTTGGCTGCAGCAGACAGCATGATTAAAACATGCATAACTGTCTCGTGATGATGAGCGATGACTATTCTGGACCATATATGGCCAGAGTCATAAAAAGGAGCCAGACTAAATCAAACTGGCGCCTCGGACCATAATGGCTGCACAAACAGCTCCTCAGATCCAATCAATACGGCGATTCAATTCTGACCGTATTTAGTCCTATCAAAGCGTATCTCTAAAGCAATAATTACTTGTTATTGTTTCCTGTTCTTTGACGCTGCGCACTCAGCTTGATAACTGTCAATAGGACAGACAGACAGTGTGGCAGAATGGGAAGTCCTATTTAACTGTGCAATAAAATGAGGATCACAACAGTCCGGGGGCAGAGATGAATCATCCAGGCATCTACTTCATGGTGCAGAAGTGAGGAGGAGGAACGAGAGAGTGCGAAGAAAAAGAGGGGACAGTGGAGCAGAGCAAAGCGAGCGGCGAGACTGAAAGTCAAAGGGGAAAAGATGAAAAAAAGATTGCTTTGAGGGGCAAACGGTAAGGGGAGAAGCAAAAAAAAAAAAAACTGAAAGGAAATCCAGGAAGTGAGGCTGGCGTATGACTGAGAGGAGAGAATAAACTGAGTGGAAAGATAAAAGGAAAAGGGGAAATGTGGAGGAGACAAAAAGGGTAGATCGACGTGAGAAAATAAAGCAGATATTTATACCGATTAAACGCAGAAGGAAAAAAAACTATTGTTGAAGTTTTGAAATTCTCTTTGAGTTCTTTGTTTTTTAAAGCTTCAGTAAAGTTAGTGAGTAACCATGCGACGGATTTGATTTTCTCTGAAGCAGAAGGGGGAGTCAACGACAACTGGGCCATTCATGCATTTTTTTAACAGCGCATGATCTTTCTCTGAGCCATTAGAATGGAGAATCAACCAAATCCTGTAACCAGAGGTCAGGATGAATGGATGGATCTATCATTAGTTGGAAATTGGCTACAGTACAACCATTGCTGCTACTCCAAAAATCACCAATCTTATGTAATTTCAGGACTAAGTTTCTAACACATCTAGAAACAGAGGAAGAGAATCTCTTACATATAAAACACAGAGCAAAGTCAGGCAGGTCAAGATGCTCTGTAAGCTGAGAACATGGTTTCTCCACAAGCTCAATATGCTTTCATCAATTTCAGGAATAAGGACACAAGCACCTAGGAAATTTGGCATTTGATTCAACTGCAGACACACACACACACACACACCCACACCCCCACGTACACACCCCCACCCGCACCCGCACCCACCCCAACACACAAACGCAGAGTCATGCTGAGATTTCGCTCTAGCAGACAGGCTGAAGGCTGAGATTCTCCTGCAGAAGCACAACAAAGCCACTCTGGGGGTTTAGCTCTGTGGCACTGCAGACTGAAGGCAGAGATTTAACACACAGAGGCACGTCAAGCAGGCAATGTCAGCCAGACAGATCACAGTGGAGGGGAGAGAAGACACCATTAATACTACAGATGCAAAGTGTGAGAGCAACTCTAGTCGCACTGCTTGTCACGCTCGCGGAGCCGACCAGCTGAGAGGATGGATGTGCAAAGGAGAGGGCACTGGTCTTGCAGCGATACATCATTCAGAAAAGACAAATATACCCAACTGCATTCGAATGCTTGTGTTTCCAGACCGAACAGAGGTGGAGGACACCCAGTTAGCATGAAGCTGCTGAACCTCAATCAGTGGGAATTAGGTCAAATTTAACTCGGGTGGCTGTTTATGAACACGTGAGTTGTAAAATGATGGTCAGCTCAAGCTGCAAACTATAGCTAGCCACTTGTAAATAGAAACATTTACTCAAGTATAAAACTGTTAGCCTGAAATATGTATTTTGGATTCTTTCCTCTTGTTCTTTTCATAGAAAGGACACCTCGGGGAGCGCTTCTTTGTTAAGACGTGTCTGTTTCTTAGATGGAACTATTGATGGAGCAGCACTGTCGATATCCAAGTGTACTCCTTCTCTTACAGCCCGGTTCTATAATGTGTTTAAATATTTTCCTTTGAAGCAGTTGGTGTAGCTAATATTGACATTAGTGATGTAAAAGCTCCTCGTTTATTCACGCAGAAAGTAGTTCTTGAGCAGTGATATGGTATTTAAATTATGTCCCCTTATGGAGCTATTTCTGCTATTAACTTTGTAATGTCTTTGGACTTTTGTATTGAAAGTACTGCTCTTCCTGCGCATCAATGTCTAGTTACATCTCTCTGTTATTAAAAGTCAGTCAATCGTTTCCACTGACACAACACCCTTGCTCAGGAAGAGGGATTGCTGCAACAGCAATTACTTGGTGCAATTAGTTTTGCTTCCTCAGATATTTTTTATGATCAACTTAAATGGATGGCATAGTATTACAATTTTGGACTTTATATAATTGGATCTGAAAAGGTTCTGAATTGAATGTCATACATTCAGTTCCATAATTGATTGTTTTGCAATAAACTGGATTTAAATTCGATTTGGACCAAAGTAAAGTATACATGTGACCAAATATACACTGGACCTGTTTTACTTGCAAGGTGCCTTTGACTTGCGATGTAATAAAACTGAAGTCAATTTTATAAGTAATTAATTTTAATGCCCCCCTGGACTAATTTATTTTGTCTATAACTGCAGGTGATGCGTTTAAAGCTGCACATAATAACAAAGCAGCCTGCATTAACCGCAGCACTCGTTCCTTTTTTACGTTTTGGAGTCAGACAGAAAGAAAACCGATCGTCAGCAGACCACCACCGTCACGACCATAAACAGAAACCCTGGAAACTGGAGGCTTCATTACATCACAACTTACAACTAATGCCACTCGCACCAGAAAACTCTCTGTACCTTACCGGAAAGACCGGCAGTTTCCATGGGAACAAGACAGAACAAGAAAAAGAGAGGGATGGAGAGACACGGGAGAGGATGGATGCTGGGGGTGTCGAGAAACAAAGAAAAGCAGAGAGAAGAATATCTGTTTGTTATTTGTCACAAGAGAAAATAATTCAACCTTATATGCAGGGAGAGGAGAAAGACAAGCATCCATTCAGTCTGTGTTTTGGATGTGGACAATCCGTTCATCAGCAGAGGTTAAATAAGGATGTTTACTCTGAAGAGAGTCCCTGAATGCTCCGTCAACCCCTAGGAGTCCGTGTCCTCTGAGACCATGTGGGGGCCAGACAGGGATCGGTAAACAACACTGTGAACAGAAGCCACTCCTAACAGCGGTCACTGTGCAGCTTCACTCGTCCCTCAACACCAGCTGTTACATGAGCACTACGTCAGTGAAATGTCTCTCAATGTATCTGGAGGTGTCACTGACTACATTCCTCTGAGCCACATAAACAAATAACAAAATAACCTTCAGATAAGAAAGAAAGTGTTTGACAGTTCAGTGAACTCAAGTTTTTCTGCTCTTTAAATATTAATAATCTTTTGAGGGATACCATAATCACAATCCTCAGGGTTGTTTCAAGGGACCTGGTGTTGACTTGTCTCTCCAAGGTTTTAGATCTGTTTTCAAGCTAGAGCTGAAAGCAAACAACCCTGATAACCACAATGTAATGATCTTACCTTCTTAACAATCACTCTCTTCACAAGAAATGACTGAAAGCTTGGAAGCAAGAATCAATAAAGTGATTGAGAAACAAATCACATTCAAATAAGTAGCAAAAATAACCTCATGACACCATTCTGCTCTTTACAATTCAAGTCTGTTATTCAACAGATTCAGTATTGTTTATCTTGCTCTAAAGTGGAATATTTTAGAAAAATTAGTGTATAGGAAATATCAAATACATTGCTCAAGTGTGATTTTGACCCATTCTTCTACATAAACAGTCTTCTATCTGCAGTCTGATCTCCAGATTTCCACATGATTTGAATGGGACATTCTAGCAGTTTTACTTTCTTTCACTGAAACCAGTTAAGATTTTCTATGACTATGTGCTTGAAACTCTTGTCTTGCTTAGAAATCCATCATCTTCAGATTCGTATCAAGAATATCCTGATGGTGCATCCCTCATTCCTTCGATTATATAAAGTAAGCTGAAAATATTAAAACTGAGAAAAAATTTGACATGTTCAGTAATTATTTTACCCACTATCTGTTGCTTGAGGTTTTAACTCCTGGCAGGATGTCCTAATATAAATCAGTCTCATGGTTGGGACAAGACAGAGCAGTTCAGTCATCTTGAGGGGACTAAGAGAGTTTGATTGTCATCTTTTTTTTTTTATTATTTCATTGCTCCTCTCCTTTTTTACCTTAAAAAGACCAGTTGTGCAACAAGAGCAATATCCGTCTCTCCCATTCTTTGCAGAACAAACACAGGACCTCACGTCGTTAAAAACTCTCTCTGAAAGTAAAAGAAATGTAAAAGGGATCAAACAGTGCAGCTGTATAAAAGCTGGCACTTTGGCTCCAGTCATTGACCAAGTCCCAGTCTTTGCTCTGCGGTTATGACATCAAGGTGTTGCCCATAGAAACAGTCACTGGGGCTGCTAAAGCTTATTGTCAGACAGTACATGACACTAATATTAACAATATGCAGATCATTTTTAAGTGTTGCAAAATCTGTCATTTTCTCTTTTATTGTAGATTAGTTTTTTTTCTGCTAGTTTTCATTTTCTGTTCTTGTTTTTTAAAACTTGTTTTGCATTTCTTGGTGAATATTTTTGTTATAATTTATGACGCAAATGGCAGATTGAAGTGCAGATAGGAGTAAATCAGTCATATGATGATTTAATAATGGAAACCAAAAGCATTTACAGGACAACACCGGAGAGGAGTGGAGCATGCATAGACATAGGAAGCTAGAAAAATGGCTCCAGTGGGAATATATATAAACACTCATAGGGGTAATTAAGGGGATGAGGAACAGCTGGGACTAATTTCTGGGAAAAGACATTGAGTATGGAACACAAACATGACTAAAATATGATCCACAAAACTAATCAATGTTCAACAAAACGCAAATACTCGAGGATTATGACAATTTGGTAGTTTGCTTCACTGTTTTCTGTAACTTCAGTCATTTCCTAGCTTATTATTGACATTTTACTGTTATTGTCTGTCGTTTAGTTGATTCTATTTTACTTTTTAAGTTTGCTATTCTTTAGAATTGTCTTATATGATTCTTGTCAAACTGTAATATAATTTTCTGCCTCCTTGTGCTTGTTTTTTTTTAATGGTTTCCTTGTGATGGATGTGTAGCTCTTGCTGTTTATTGGTGCACATTAATCATTCCCTGCTAAACAGCATTCACCTGTTTGTGTGTGTGTGTGATGCAGAAATCATTCATGGATGTAATAGTAACGATTAGGTGACATTCGCAAAGGTCAGCATGCGTATGTTTGTGTGTTCCTTTCTGGAAATCCGTCAGCAATAAGGAGCTAAATGGTTGTCAGAGCAACAAAGAACCCATCTCCAAATGCCTTCTTGCAGTCTCTCCTTCCCTCCCCGTCATCTTGCTCTGCTCCTCCACGGTGTGTTTGTCTGTCTGTGTCCTCACAGGCCTCCCGAGCACGCAGCACGCCGAGTTAACGGGGAGAGAAAAGACGAGGAAAGATGTGGGGAGCGTGCGGCGGAGAGGAACCAGAAATACATTGCGATGCTGACCTACATTCTTGCTACCAGACACTTCAGCAGCACAGATGTTGCTCCATCCCTTCATTCCTCAGCTGTAATATTCGACCACAACATCTGCCTGCACCGATAGCAGCCGCATTTTGAGCTTCTGTGTATATCCAACGAATGCTGCCAATCAGGAGGTTTTGTTTGTATTTGCTTGTGTGCATCAGTGATGGGGAGTGTAGGAGGATTTGCAGTGATTTCTGTGCTTAAAGCGGCACCTGACTTATTTAGTGTCTATGTTTCTGTTAGGAGTGTGGACGCCACTGCACTCCTGTTAATAATCTGCATCCGGTAGGCTCTATTCAGCCCTCCAAATCCTAAACCTGATGATGCAAGGGATGAAGACTTATTTCAGGCTTCATATGTTTAATATTTCTCGAGTCAAGCTGCAGCTTGGTCTCATTACTTTGTCTTCCATATTGCAACATAGAAAATCCCTTAATATACTGTTATAGAAAATGTTTCAGGTTTCATTATTAGGTGTTGGTCAAGATTAAAAAATATATTAACTTCCACATTTTATAAACTAACAACCTCTAACTTCAACATATTACATTGGATTTGAGGCAAATTCCTTGGAAGTGGAAGGAAATTGACATGTGGCTTAAAAAAAAAAAAAGCTTAGTAATATCAAACTGCAATATGGCATGCATTTGTATTCAGCACTTCTGAGTCAATATTTTATATAAATACAGCTGCAAGTCTTTTGGGGTTTGTCTCTACCAGCTTTGCTCATGTACCGACTGATATCTTTGCGCATCCAGCCTTGCAGAACAGCTAAAGTTCAATCAGAAAGAGAGAAATTGGATGGAGAGCATCCGTGAACATCAATTTTCAACTCTATGCCACAGATTGTCGATTGGCTTGGGTTTGTCTGGGTCATTCTGACACATGAACATGCTTTGATATAAACCACTGTGTTGTAGCTTTAGCTGTATGTTTACACTTGCTGTCCTGCTTGAAGCTGAGCCTCCACCACAGGTTCATGTGTTCTCTGACAGGGTTTCCTTCTAGAAATAGCCTTGTCTTTAGTTTCATCCATCCTCCTGCCAACTCAGTTGATCCCCACAACGTCATGCTGCCTCCACCATGTTTCGCCATGGAAATGATGTGCAGCATTGTTTTATGGAGGTTGATCTGATGCAGAGATTTGCATGTAAGCACATTTTTGGTGCCTTCTGACCAGAGTACCTTGTTCCACATGCTTTGTTTTATGCATGCCTCACAGCTAATTGCGTCATTTTAAGGGTTAGATTGTGTCTTGATAGGTTTGCAGTTGTGACATCCTCTCCATTTTCATATGAAGAAATAAAAAGCATTTTGAGAGATCTTCAATGGTTCATAATCTAATATTTCTTTAACAGTCTGCAAATCGTCATCCCTGACCAGTCTGCTGTGTTCCTTAATCTTCGTGATGGTGTTTGCTCTGTCATCTTCTCAACAAACCTCCACAAAACATCTGAATTTATGTCACACAAATATTAAATAGGTGACTTTTGAAAGCAGTTATATTTTATTTAGGGCTATTAGAGTGAATATAAAGCACTGAATACATGCAAATCACATTTTTGAGAAATTAACAAAGGGTTTACTGTCACCTACAGGAGTATATATAATTCTCCTAAAACTCCTCTCACATAGTTTCCATGCATTGTTATCAGAGATTGCAGTAATTTGGGGTGCTGTATGTTTTTTTTGTGAACTTTTTATTAAGATTTTACTAAAGGTCACTTCTGTGGATCAATAACTAAAGTGATTTCTGTCTTAATCTTGTCTAACCTATGCTGCTCATGTATTAGTTGTCCCATGCACAGGAGATGGAGTTTAGGGTTGCAGCAGCATTTACTTCAGTTTCCAGTCACATCGACAAACGTCAGCATGTTAAAAAAAACACAACACCACAGATAACTCTCCGTATAAAACAATCCCCAAGCCTGTCTCTATGAATGTTTGTTTCAGAGCTGAAAACAAACTCGATGTTGTTCTTGTTCTCTCTTAATGATGAATAATGTGCCGGACTAATCTTCCAGGCGGAGAGGAATTCTTCTGAATGAGTGCAACGCCACTTCACTATTTACATTTAAATTAAAAAGCACCTGCGTGTGGAGGTGAAGGATTTGCTTTGTCTGTAATCTGAGAACAATAGCAAGCAGACATCCACACAGGGCGGAGGGCTTGGGTGGTGACAGAGGAAGCGATGGCGTTTCTGAGTAATTGCTTTGTATCTCGGAAAGGTGAGTGACGATGAGAGGGAACGTTTTAGGCGGAGTTTGTGTTTTAACATTACATATGTGACATTATGCTTTAATGTCAGATATTTAAATGTTTATTTTTAAAGTCCATGAGTAACAAGTTCATAAAAACGAGTTTTAATGTTTTGAAAGTTGTGCTGGAAGTTCAACAGATGAATATGGAAAACATATTTCCACCACTACAAGGCTTTTAAAGTCATTTAATGTTTTTTGCTTTTTATTTTTATGTGGGTTGCTCATTTTTCATTTCTATGGAGAAGGCTCACAGCTGCCCTCATTGTACAAGTCAAGAGGAATTTTTTTCTTTGATTTTAGTGCTGAAAATAGTAATAAATTTTATTTGAACTTCCTTAGCATTCAAGAGAACATTTAATTTAGTTACATTTATAAAATGGATCTTTCTCTGTGGTCGTAGAGAAATTTTATTTTGCTGCAGTGTGGCCAAAAATAGTTTTACGAGCTGAAAGAAACAAGAAGAGCAGCACTACTGAGTGATCACTTCTCCAGAACTAAATCTGACTGAGAATTAGAGGAATCAGAGTCCAATTGCACAGGATGGATGTAAATAGAGGAGGAAAAAGTTCCAAAATTACTTATTAACATCTAAATGTTTTATGTCACAAAAATATGGTATTTCAATGTGAGTGAGTAAACTCTTTGTATCCAAAATGTAACTTAAGAAGCCAAAAGGAAATAGATGAGAACAAAACAGTTTGTCCTGAAATAACACATCTTATTTTCCACTGAAATTAAACAAAAGACTCCTGATTCATCTAAAACAAAATCTGACTCATTTTCAACAGCAGAATATTTCAGCTCAGGTTCTTTTAAAAAACAATACTGCTCAGCTGAAAACCAAGCTCCTAATCCAAGTGGTAAATGAAAACAATGACAGGACCAGCTCTGGCTGCTGAGATATGTGTGAGAATAAAAGGCCTCCAGAAGCATCGAGTGAGTCCTGTTATTGTTTTAGTCCCTGTTCTGCTCAAACTATCAATGTAATTAGGCGTTAAGAATGCTTTTGCACTTTCGAGGGCGCCGCTGGGGGAATCAGCAGCCAAGGTTGGTGGGGATTAAACGTGTTGGTCAGAAAAAGAGTGCAAATGCTATATTGATTAAGCACTGATGCTGTATTGACAAAGTGTGTCAATAAAGAGTTGGGGGGGGTTGAGGGAGGACCCCTGCTCTGAGGAACGAGTGTGGCTGACTGATAGATATACGGTAAAGATTGTTAAAGCACTCGGTAAGACGGGAAAGTCAATTATCTGTTTGTGTTGGGATGTTCTGGATAAAAAGCTTCCCTATGAGAGCTACACCATGCTAACACCCCAACACAATGAGCTAAACTCATCCTGTTTGTGATTATTTCAACCAATAATCCGTTCCCTCTTGCATCTTTGCTGCCCTCAGCCCACTTGTTCTCATTTCTGCGTTTTTGGACGTATTAATCACTCAGAGTCCAGTCAGGTCTCCAACTCACTTATTATTTCATGCCTTCATGCCTCTCACTGACACCAGATGTGGAACATCAAATCTAATCAAAGCAATTATGATTAATCAGAGCCGAGCCTTCTGCAAGCAGAACTAAATCAAAGCAGAAAAAGTCAGATGCTAGAAAACAGCCAGAGACAGATAGCTATTTTGCTCGATTTTAGGGGTTTATAGCAATTAAAATTACATAAAAATACATCTCTGTACCACCCAGAATTGAACTTGAACTGGCTTTGGAAAATACAAAACAGACTTCTGTAAGCACAAAGGTCAATAAACAGTTTTCCAGCTAGTTAGGATGAGAATTCAGCAGAAAATTGTGAAACAGTTGCTGCCCAAAAAGGAGCAAAATAGAGGGCAGACAGCCACAGTAGGAGAAGTTTAGAATGGCCTAAGAAAAATCCAGATTTGTTTGAGAATATGTGGTGAATTTTGCAAAGCAATGTTCACCGACATTCTTCATTCAGACAGAGCTAATTTCCAAAGAACACTAAATCAAAAAAACTGGTGGAGACAGAACCCTTGCTTATGTCAAATACAAGTGCAGTCAAGGATTATTCAACAAAGCAATGACTCATTAAGGTGAATACAAACACTTATAAAAACCGCACATTCTTTTTATTCCACTTAAATTATTGTATGCTTCTCATTGATCAATTGCATAGAGGTTGAAATGTTAGCATGACAGCGTGGATACGTTCAGCAAAGCACTGCACTTAAAGAAATGTTAATGTTGGCTTCTGACATACTTGAACAAAGTATGAATCCCAAAATAGCAAAATTAAAGTTTGAATCTTTCATGTTGATCAACTGACAGAAAAACTCTTTGCCGGTGAATGACAGAGAAAATAAACGCTGTAGCTTTCAGGCAAAGTAGAAAATTACTTGATGGCTCCATTTTGTTAATGCGGCTATATTAAGATTGTTTTACTGATCTCATCTGCAGACTGCAGCTCCTCGCTGTGCAGTCCAAGCAGCCATATGTTGTGTCAGCAGAGGCACAGAGATGTTCAGAAACATGAATGAGTGTTGTAAAAACCACTCAAATCTGCTTCTGTTCCAGTATCAAGCTGCAGTCATTTAATGCGGCCCGTTGTGGTGCATTTGACCTCCAACTGGTCCAAAGATAAATGGGAGGCGTCTTTACTGCTGCTGCTTTCTGCATGCGCGTTTAGCAGAGGACGCACCCCTCAAGACCAGGCAGGTAAACTGCATTACTGATGCAGCTGCGGCGCTGTCGGCGGTTTGAGTCGTGATTAACATCGGCCCGCGTCTTTTAACATCTGAAAAGAGGTCCATCAAACACATGCACACAGACAGAGACCTCTGCTGCACCTCTGGCTCTTTGTCTAGAATCTTAAAAAGAGAATCTGTTCTCTCTCCTGGATCATTTGGTGCTCTTATTGATGCCCATCCTCCCTTTTTGTCTTAGACCTTTGTGTTAAACACAACAATGGTCTAAGAGCAAGCAGAGAGAAGACACCTGTGGCCTGTCTTTTTAAGAGCCATTTTATTTTTAGAAAATACACATAAAGGAAAGATACGGCTCTATCCAGAGATCACATCAGAGAATAAAAAGTATTTTTGTGTGTGAGCTGGTTGGTTTATGGCACCTGAGAGAGAATTTGTTCCAATGTGGCTCCGGTACTAAAGCTGAATTTCATATGAACTGATACTTCAAGAAAATGTGGTGCTGAAGCGTCTTGTTTTTTCTTGTGTTGTACAGTGCCTTGCAAAGGTATTTATTGAAAAGCTAAAATTTCAATCTATTTTATTGGGATTTTCTGAGGCAGATCAACAAAAGGTTGTTGATGGGTGTGTGGAATTCTCATTTGTATCTAGATCTGAACTTTGACTGGGCCATTACAACACATGGATAGGTTTCAAATTAAATTATCTTGTGGCTCCAGTTGGATGTTTGCATAGAGATTAAAAAGTCCTATTTCAGTCTCGTCTATTTCAGAAGAGACTGTGTTTGCTGTCACTCTGCACGGCAAGCCGTAAACAGGATTTCTTATAGTTTTTCAATAATTCAACAATCATAGCACTCTTCTTAAAAGGCCAGATTTGTCGAAAGCACAACTAATAATTGTCTTGTCCACATATCTGCCCATCAGAGCTGTGGATCAGTGTGAAAAGAGAAATTTACTTCAGAGCTTACAGCCGAGTTATTGCTTAAAAACGTCAAGAATTCATTTGATGAGCATTCACTCATAAAATGTCAGTAATTTAGTACCTTAAGTATCAAATTGTTTCTTCTAAAAGAAACCTAAAAACTGCAACAAAAAACTGCAGCAGAAAGAACAGCTTGGAGAACTAAAACATGACAAGTGAAAGTTTCTCATAAATACAAAGTCAATTTAAAATGCTTTGCAAGGTCAAAATAAATCTGCAAAAAATGTACTTTGATGTTATTTCTCGAGAACTGGCCCGTCTGTTTCAACAAGTTTTAAAGAACCAGTTCAAAAAACACAATAAATGCACTAGAAACGTGCAAGATGACATGTTCCACTACAATCTGTTTCAGCAAAAGGATTACTTTTTCTTTTAAGTCGTATGAATTGATCAGCTTGTGAATACTAACTACAATGCATACAAATTCTATTTTTTAAATAATTATTTCATTTATTAATAGGAGACTGAGCCAGCAAAATGTGAAACATAGATCTTAAAAACATGAAGTAGGTCTGAAAAATCTAAAACTAATGCCATATCGAATTTTAATTGTTTAACTCCAAAGGTAAAGGATTGTTTGAATAGATATGTTCTCTTCATAAAATGAATAATGATTTGAATGCTGTTCTTTAACTCTGGTTATCTTTGGCTAATATTAAAAAGTGTTTCTGATCAGAAACGTTATTGGGGTGAAAAAAAAAGGAAAAACGGAGGAAAGTTACAAGATCTATACTCATGCTTTTAAACAAGTTTGGTTTGTGCACCGCTAACAAACTTTGATTTAAATAAACGAGATCTGTCTTACAATTTCGCATTCTGACTACTCTACATAGAGCATCCACACATCAGTCAGACGTTGCTTCGTGATTTCCCACAGTGGATTGAATTTGTGAATATCATTTAAAAGTCTTTAATTTATGGCAGTGGGGGGATGAAACAAAGCGATACTGCATGTGAAAAGCACATTATTCTCATAGTCTTTAAATGGAAACATATCTTTTTATTTTCTAGAGCTGGAAGCAAGAAGCTGCAGAGTTCTGGGATGCCCCAAAATCAAACATTTTGTGTGTAAATATGCAACTGAATCATGGATAAAGATGAGAGGAAAAAGCAAGAAAGAAATCAGGTCTAGAGGATTATGTATGTATTTATGGCAGAAGACAGCGACACGTGTGTCTTAAATGTGCTGGATTTGTACTTGCTGCCACAATCAGATTTAGCACCTCAGTAATACTTGTAATTTTAGCCAAAGGATCATTGTAATTTTATAAAGCAGCCATCCAAACAGACAGCAAGTGTAAGAAACAGGATGTGGGCTGAATTGTGCTTTTGGTTTGGGTGAGCAAATAACTAAAACTGTAACTATGTCAACCGCAGGATCTCTATAATCGCCAAACACCACTAAGTGAATACATGTGAAGGTCTTAGTCTGTGAGTTTCTTCTGGGCTCGCTCTCTTGAGATGAAAATGTGTCAAAATGTGTTTTTTATGTGGAGCATAATACAAGCTCTTCTTTAGACCTTTGTGCAGAAAAATAATTAGGCAGTTTTATTAAATTGGAATGTGAAGATCAATACGTACAGAATTGCTTTAAGAATTCAAACCAAAATGAAGCAGAACGGATGCAAAGTCTTATCCAGGTTAAACCTGGTGCCAACTGTATCTACAACAGAAGAAAACTCAAGTAAGATCTGAACGTGTCATGAGTCCAACAGAGACAAACGATTGTTCATAAAAAGTTAGGAAGAAAATATTTATATAATTTCCGGGTCAAAAAAAACGAAAAGGGAAAATTGACCATGGAAAATGGTGTCAATTTCCAGAGTTCATCACGTTATTCTATCCTTGTCAAACAAATACAAATCCTACTTACTGAAAAATTAAAACTTAATAGTGGTTCAAATTTAGCTTGTTGCTCTTCACCTTAGATTTGCTGCATCTGCATCACAATCTAAGTTTTTGTAAAATGTTATGTTTCAGGGTTCTTATTCATATATTCTATGCCATCTATTTTTCCCTCAACATGATGCTGCCACTCCCAGCAGCACCACAGCTGGTGTTCTCAGGTATTTCCTCCAAGTGTAATAATGGTCATGATGACCAAATATTTAATTTTTAGTTGAATTAGATCGCAGAACATGGTGGCTAAAATGAAGGGCCTTTCTCCATTAGTAGATTCGTAAACTGATAATCTGGCTTTTTACCCTCCATTTACTTTAATTGTTTCTTTCTCTGTAAGTGTAAGTGTGTTCTCTGGCTATGTTGCTACATGACTCATTTCTCTGTGGCGAAAAGGACACTTCTTCTAACTTCAGCCAAACAACACAAACACATTTGTTTCCTTCCTGAAAAGTCTGATGTTCATAGTTTTTTTAATCCTTTTTTTTTGGCTCTAGTGGCCTTCATTTGAAAGTGGCTGGACAGGAAATGGGGAAGACATGCAGCAAATGTGTCCAGGCCAGGATTCGAACCTACAACCACCTGCATGAGGACTAAGGCGGGTTGTGCTTTGCCCCTGCGCCACCACAGCACCCCGTTTTATTCCTTTTAATAATTCTTTGAACAGATGGATGTATGTAGCACCTTCAGGAGTCTGAAATTGAACCTGAATAGAGAAGCTGCACAGCTCTCCTCCTGATTTTGTGAGAGCTTTTAATGATGGAACAAAACTTGCCTACATAAAATTAACCTTTGTTTAATTTAGTAAATAAAACAGTTTTGAACTTGTTTCACTTTGACTCAATAAAAATAGAAATACAATCCTCATTATCTGTTTAAACCTATAAAGACATGTTGACATACTTGAAAGGAGAATTAAAAGCTTGGTGTTACATGAAAAGCCATAGGGTTTGTTTTTTTTTGCTTTTTGCATCTGCAGGCTGCTGAGCCACATCGGTGGTAAATGAGGACCCTGCAACTGAAGCAAAACATAGTGACCAGGTTCCCCAAAAAACTGTCTGGACTACATATAACTAAAGTAAAAGGTCATGCTTGAAAACTTGAGGTTCACAGCTCAAGTTTTGTGGAACAAAAAACAAAAAAAAAAAAAGTGGACTAAAAAAACAAAAAAAAGCACCAGTAGCTCTGAGAGTTACAATACAATAAAAACAAAACCAGGTAAAATAAGATAGAAAATACTAAAAATAGGTATGGGAATTAATACAATGCAATCCATATAGCTGAAACTATTTTAAATCTTCCTTGTTAATTGTGTCTGTAACAGAGAGGATCAGCCAGTGGTTTATCATCATTATGCTTATTAATTGCTATTAGTTGTGGTTTTGGGTATCATTGCAGATAGTGTAATGATACTTTTCTCAGTCTATTCTACAAAGGTCTAGTTATCTATTCTTTCCTAAAGGTTTTTTTTTCACCTTTATTCCCTAAATTATGTTTACTTCTGGACATGTATCTTGTTTGCTTCATGGTTTTAAATTTGTAAGTCTTCTATCTCTTTTTGCATTTCCTTTGGATCCCCTTGTGTCTGTTTTTAGTGCCTTTGGATTACTCCTGTTTTTCTTTGTGCTTCTGCTTTGCATCTTTGTCTTGTTGTTTTGAAGCCTCTAAAGTACCTCAAGCTCCTTGGCCCATCAGGACTGTCGGTAATCCTTGCATCCTTTGTGCTGTGTGATAGAGAAAAGGGTATTATTTTGCATTTTATGTGGGATTAAAAGATCTTGAGACGTCTTAGATTTAACCTGGTGAACTCTGCAGGAACTGGGCTCATCCACAAATGCCCTCGGCCGCTGTCCAACTGTAAATCAAAGAAGCGACTTAGCTATTAACACGCGGCTGCTTACCGCAGTTTATTTATTTGCTAGAGGCTCCTTTGTTCAGCTTTGCAATCGAACATGCACACCTTTCGTAATTTCATCAGTTTTCCTTTGACTCCCTCCCCTGCTTTGGAGTTATTATCTGGCTCCATAGATATGAAAGCACATCAGAGTTGCTAGGCATTGTAAGAAGGGGAAAAACAGCTGAGATGTTGACGTCTGACTTGCTATCATCCTGCTGTGAGCCGGTCAGGGCTTTGGTAATGAGAGCCTGGGGACCTGGCCCGACCTGCTGCATGCATGTGAGAGAGAAGGGAGAGGGTGTTCATAATGTGGCTTGGTTACTTTATTCTGGGCATTTCTGGATATTTGATTGCAGTGGAGCCAGCTGCAGCGCGGCCATATTTGCCAGGATAATGAAAGTCAAGCGTTTAACCAGAGTCATGTGGATCTTACTAACATGATTACATGCAAATTTCTTGGAAAATTTGCACCACCAATGGAAGCCAGTTTCTGCATCATATGACTGTAACTTGTACATCTGTGACCATTATTTTGGTTCATATTGAGCTCATTTAGTTTTTAATAGGCAGTATTGATTGTTTCGTTGGCCCCAAATTAAACTGTTTACTATCACATATATCTATTTAATGATCAGCTATGTTCCAGATACTAATAAATAGAGTTGCACTGATCAGACTTCTACTGGTTTCTGGTTTTCTTTGAGTTCTTGTCAACAGATAGTAATTTGGATGAGATTTTATTTCATTGTTCTCTCATTTTTTCTTATTGCAATAAAAACTGCAGACAATTTTTGATTCAAGATTTTTTCACAATCATTTTCAATGTATTTATAGTGGGAAATGATTCCAAAGTGTAAGAGAAATCACACATGCCCTTCAAAATGGTCTAAAAATAAAAGTCTAAATAATGTGGTTTGCAGGTTTATTCTACTCTGTCAAACTAGCTTTTGCTTCACATACAACTGCAGTAATTTTGGAGTATTTCTCCATCAACTATATAACTACATATATAAAGTTGTGCACATTTTTCTTTACAAAATATCTCATGCTCAGTCAGATTAGATGAGGAGTGTCTGTAATAAGTAGCACCTACTGCTACCATCACGTGTATCATCCACTGGGATGAGCGTGTAGGGTAACGTACAGATGTATAGAGTTTAGGTGTAAAAAAAATCTAATCTTCATCCACATGTAGCTTCTTACGATTTTCTTTCAACAACAATTTTCTTCTTGCCATTCCTCTGGAGCTTCTCCAGGGTTACTATGGACCACTTGGCCTGCTCTCTGATTAATGTGTTGCATCATATGATGGATCGAACAGAGCTCTGTGAGATATTCAAAGCCAGGGATACTGTTTTACAACCTTACTCTGCTACAAACGTCTCTATATACGTCTCACTAAGTCGGCCGCTGTGTTCCTTGGTTTTCATAAAGCTGTTTGCTCATTAATGTTGTCAGACAAACCCAGAGGCCTTCACAGAACAGCTGGACTCATAATGAGAAAAAAAATATTCTATTTAATAATTACTATTTAACAAACTATTTAATAACTTTCTTTTAAAGAAAGTTGTTTGTATTGGATTTTTATTTAGGGGTACCAAATTGAAGGTGGCTGAGGACATATGAATATACAATTTTTATTTTTAAAATATTTTTTAGCACCAAAAAAAGTATAATTTTCCATCCAATTCACTTATGCACTACTTTCTGTTGATGAATCACATAAAATAGTAACAAAACACACTGAAGATTGTGGTTGCAGTAAAACCATTTGAAATATTGTTCAAGGGGTATAAATACCTCTGCAAGGAACTTTATATTTTAGGCTTAGCTGTGGTCCGTCTCCCACTAAGGTCAGCTAAGGGAAACCCTGTGCGTGTGCAGGCCTATATTCGTGTCTGCACAGGTGTGTTCACTCAAAAACAGAGACATATTGGAGAGATAAGCGAGCTGAAGATTAGCAAGCGGGAACAACGCTCTCAACCCTTGGTTCTCCAGCCTCGCCCTCCTCCATCCGCCCTCCTTCCACTCTAATCGCACAGCTAATTGACTCAGCCAGATTTGGCAACAGGCTTATTAGTGTCATTTCACACAACAAGGAATGACCTATGCATATGGTGCAAGAAGGAGCAGACTCTTTACGGTTAGAATCCAATATGACCTATAAACAGCCCATTCGTGTGAGTGCTACACTGGCCTCAATTTCAGCCGAAATCTGCAAAAGGAAAAAAAAAAATATGATACTTCATCCCAGTGTGTGTCCTGTAGATGCAAGAAGAAGCAGATGTTTCCGTGCCTCAACTTTCCTTTAATGCAGTGAATATTAATGGCACTGCATTAGTGTTTTTCCGCAGCAGATAAATAAAGTGTGGGTGCTTGGAAGCATCTGGTGTCTCCAACAAGGGGAGCTGTGGGTTAAGGGGGGCCAAGAGAGTCCATGGTGTGATCAAGTCATTTGCATTTTAAATGCAGATTTGTTTATATCTATGAGTTTGATGGAGGGAAGTGGAGTTACTTTTGTTACTTGGCCTGTTGTTTTTGTCTATAGCTTCTCTGTGCCAGTCCTTCATCCCCCTTCATATGATAAAGGTATTTCTATTTAGTTCTTTTTTAGTTTATGATAACAATATAATAAAATTCTAGAATTACTTTCCTTTTTGATGAGAAACTCCAATATTCTTAACTCAAGCCATCCATTTCATCATGTTATACAGTACATGACCTCTGCTTGTAATAGGTTGTAAAGGGGAATGGCCACAGGCCCAGCAGTCGCCCATAGGTCATGTATGTTTTTTTTTGTTTTTGTTTTACAAATATAGGCCAAATATAAGCTTAAGACAACCCAGCTAGCAAGCAAATGTTCGCACGACGTCTGTGAACGCAGTATGAAAGTCGAACGTCGAATGTTCGGACCCAAGCAAACGTCTTAACATTCACTCTGAACATTAGTTCCTAATTAATTTTCTTGTTTTTGCTGTCTCTTAACTTGATTTAGTTTTTATATCTTTAAAACTTTTATGGCTGTTATTATTGTTTATCAATTTTTTATTCTTTTCTTCCTATACAAAGCGCATACTTCTGAATGTTGTTTGAACGTCTTCCGGACGTTTTTATAAATGCTGCTTTAAAAAACTTCCAAAACAAACCTAATCATTACAAAGAGCTTCCCTCTATTTCTCCCTACGAAACTTATGCATTTTAAATATTTTTTTGTTACTCTTGCTGTTATTCTAGTGCAAACATCTCTTCAAATAAAAAAATAATAAAAATATTTAATTTACTTTTAAAACAAAAATACATGGAGTTTATTGATTGATTGGTTGATTGATTGATTGTCTTTATTTATTTATTTATTTTTAATCTATGTCACTTTTTTCTTCTTTATATTTCAGAAATACTAATTCCTATCAGTAAACCTGAAGACAGCAATTTTTATTTTCAAAATTTTAATTATTTTACTATTTATCAATATAACATTATGGTAACTCTAATAGTTCTATTGCAACAATCATTGTTTGCGTGTCATCCAAAGATTATTTGCGACCCCCCATCTAGGCAGCCCTTTAAAAACTTTTTTGGAGCCACCCTTGTAATCCATCCAGCTGGGTTTGTGTGTCTGCGTGAATATATGTGTGTTTGTGCGGCAGATCTTACCGCTGTGCGCGCTGAACCAGCGGGGTGCAATGTGCAGGGGTAAGGTGTCAGCCAGCGACCCCCGGGACCCCAAATAGAGCACCCCGTCCGTGTGATGCCCGCCGCCCCCAGAGTCCTGGTAGCCGGTCCCGTGGGGGGCCGCCGTAGTGCCCCCAGACCCTCCTCCGGCTCGGTCCGAGTCCGTCCCTCTGGGGGTGTAGAAGCCGAAGGGCACGGCGGGACTGTGTTCGATGCCCATTCCGGCCACGGAGCTCACCGAGCGGCTCCGCAGGCCCATGGTGCCGCTCGGCCGGTAGTGACCAAAGTGGGCCGAGGGTGGCACCGCGCTGTCATCCGAAGAGACGCCGGGAAAAGCACCCCGGGGCCGCCCTGCCGTGCTCTGCTTCCCCCCCATCCAAAGCGGGAGAGAAATGGGTGGGGGTTCTGGGTGGCTCGATCCGTAAAGGGGTCGAGAAAGCCCAAACAGGCTGTGCCCCCCTTCCCTCCACTCGTTACTGTCTGACTCTCGGCCTGCCTGCCTGTCTGTCCGTCCGTGTGTCTCAGCAGACTCGTCAGCTCTGACTCTCCGCAGACGCAACAGCCCGTTTCCCTGCCGAGCGGAACATGAGCCAGCCCTGACGTCTGGATTCACCTCACCCTCAGACAAATTAATATATTATAATTAAGATAGATAACCTCGACAAAACCGGAGGAGGTGGCTGCCGAGCCGAACCAAATCCCTGCAAGGTTAACCAGATGCACGCCGCTCCCCCGCGCTGTCCCAGCTGCTTCAGACGGCTCAATCACCCCGGCGGGTCCGGATCACAGGAGCGCCGCAGTCTTTACTCCGCCGCTCTCCACTCATCTGATCTCAGACATCGTGACAACTGTTGCTGTCTGTCTGACGGCCAGAAAAAAATAAAAGACGGTCTGTCTTGGAAATAAATGACGTCGTCACCGAGCGCTGGTCCGGTCCGTTGAGCTCCAACCAGAGGACACTTCTCCTCCTCCTGCTCCCCCTCCCCGGAGATCGGGGTCACAGTGAAGCCGCTCCCCTGCGCTCAGATCGGGCGCTCCTCTCCGCTCCTCGCCGCCGCCGCTGCTGCTGCTGCTGCTCCTGACCAGACAATGGACGCGCTCAGTGCGCAAGCTCAGATCATAAACACAGACAGACCGGGAGACGGTGCAGCAACACTTTGTTTTAATTCCTCGACACGGGATTGGCCCGGATTTTTCTGCGTGTGGGGGGTCTGATCTGCCAATCGGACAGGGGGCATTTCAGGATAACGTGTGACAGGTGTGGTGAGGCCGGCAGGCACCTGAAGGTGAACTGGGCCATGTTCTCGTGCACCAGGCTTTGGAAGAAGAAAGTGTGATAAGATGAGCGATTTGCTTTTATTACCTACTTCCCCAATTCAAACAGTTTCCTGCTAAGTCAGCAAGTTCAAATGTATTAGGGCTAATTCAGAAGAGCCACAGGGATGGACAGATGAGGCCCCATAAAAATCAAAAATAAAAAAGATCTGGGGTTGTTTATCAATAACAAAATCCCAATAAGAACTTTTATTTTTCTTTTGTAATATTTTTCCCCTTTTTTTACTTTTTGCCAGGCTTAAATATTCATATTATGAAGCAAATAGGGTGGGTGGATTATTTAACCGCCTGCTTCAATGTAGAAAAGTAAGTCCCCCTATCTGTTGTGCCAGTCCTGGCAGCAGTGACTGCCATTAGTCTTTTACTTCAGTATGATGTGGCCCACTCTTCTCTGCAGAATTGTTTTATTATGGCCAACCTGGAGGGCTTTCCCGCATGAATGGAATAATTGAAGTCAAGCCAAAGCATCTCAAAAGCAGGGAAAATGTGGTGGCAGTGTCATTCCAAACACAAGCCAATCTCCTTTTAGAGGAGTCAAAAGATTTGAGGCTGCAATGGCAATTTAACTTCCAGCAGCGCAACAAAGAACCAACCATATTTTGTGATGATCTGAATCAAAGTATCGTCATGTGGTGGAATGGTTCAGTTAAAGTTCAGTAAAAACCTGAGTCTAATTGAGAAACTGTGATAAAATTAATAATCATATTTTGCATATTTTGAGTTACTCTTTCTCAAGTATTTATATGTGGAGTTTCATTTTTAATCTAATAATCCTAATGTGCTAACATCCATTCTGGTACTTTTACTGTCCATAACATAATTTGAATAATTATTGATTTTCAAAAACTCTGAAACATGTCGATGCAACAACAAACTGATTGACTTATTTATATCATATAGACTGTATATATCCAATGAGAACAGGATAAACTACTGTAATTTAGTATTTTATCAGTAAGTTAAAGGAAAATGCCTCCCAAAATAAACTGACCACTTGGACAAACAGGATAAACAACAAACGATCATCTCAAGCCATAAAGTTTATATTCATACCCTTTTAACTTTTCCACATTATTTAACACTTTATTTACAAATTTTAGTGTATTTTATCTTACTTATGTGATATAAAAGATGAAGTAGAGTGTGTTTTTAAAATGGAAAGATTTTTTTGAAAATATCTTGCAACAAATCTGAAACGTTTGGTGTGTGTTTGTATCTAGCCACACCCAAGTCAATAATTTCTTGACCCTTTACAAGTCCATTGGTGTATGTAAAGC
Organism: Phalloptychus januarius; assembly: GCA_902982915.1. Taxonomy (NCBI): domain Eukaryota; kingdom Metazoa; phylum Chordata; class Actinopteri; order Cyprinodontiformes; family Poeciliidae; genus Phalloptychus; species Phalloptychus januarius. The sequence goes on along the minus strand of CADWAE010000471.1, from coordinate 12,273,867 downwards.
TCAAGATTTTAAATGTCCTTCTTTTAAAATGGACAATGTCTCTGTGAACATAGATTTTCAAGCCTCACCAAAGATTCTTGAATGGATCTTGATTGGGACTTAGACTAGGCCAATCCAGATATTGAAACTGCACTGGTCTGAGCCATTCAAGTGTAACTCTGGTTGTATGTTTGGGTTTGTGTCCTGCTGGAAGCTGCTTCAGTAAAGCTGGTCTAGTCAATGCAAATAAAATACACAGATGTTTGTGGCTGCTTGTGTTTTTTTTCCTAACCCCACTTAATTTTCCATCTCACAGATTTTGTTTGAAATTAGGAATTTGATCCTGTCTTCTTGTTTCTGTTTGGTTGAGCGTTTTACCACTTGCAGGTCTCTTGCAGTTGTCTTGGTCTTTCTCCCCAATAAGGTAAGCTATTGTAAAGTCCTTACTGTACTGTCATGCAGAAGGTGTTAATTTGTCCTGCCATAATGACAGCAGGCCTATAAATGGTCTACTCTCTGCTGCTCAGGCATGTAATCACACTCGCAGACTCAAATAAACCAAACACAATCCGCTCAAGTAGGTCTCGTATAAATTTAAAAACCTGACAGAAAATAAATAACATAAATTCACCCAGAGAAAGATAGTAACTTTGTTGTATAGAAACCATCCCTCTGTTGCATTCTTGTAGTCTTTTAAAAGTATTACCTGCTTTCAGTAGGTAATTCTAATGTTTTACTTCAAGGAAGGAAGGTTTCCTTGTTTAAACCACCTTACTCCAACACATGAATTATTCAGATATAAAAAGGCTCCTAATCTTAAATATTGAACTAGTGTTGTGTCTTCAGGCACTTTGTTACCAGAATCTACCAAGGCCCCAATTTGTTTTTACTTTTTGTGCAAAAAACATCAAATATAACATAGTTAGACAGAAAAAGCTGTTCTTCCAAAGCTGCTTGATTAAACCTTTGCATACGGAAAAGGAGCCTTGCTGCATTTTCCCTGTTTCTTAAGCAAATCAGATACTGTTCATCTGCTTGGCCACCAATATATACTGTCAGATCTCCTTAATTTATATTGGCCAATCACACCAGCCTTCCAAAAGTTAATGTAGCTCGCCAGTCTGGTAAATAACCCTGCACACAAACAAGCCTACCTAAAGGCAGTTTAGGTAGGCTGTTACATTCTTGTAATCTTTTAAAAGGGAGAACATGCAAACTCCATGCTGAAAGACCTGAGACACAGTAACAGTACTAGTATGCCACTGTGCAGCTCTGCCATATTCTATCAAAGATTTAATACATTTTCTAGCTGAGTTTCTAAACCACTTGAGATATTGAGTGTCTACAGTTGATCTCTCTGTGGTTGATTCTGTGCGATTTATTTCTCATGGGTCCATTTTGGATAAATTGGTGCCACTTTATGGTCATTTAGGGGCATTTTGCATCTATAAGGCAGACATTTATACTCCAGAGCTTCTTCAAGATAATTTAGTCGGTGATCTGTGTCTGTATGCGCAAGGGCTGGGAGCTTTTACAAATCAATGCCAGTAATAAAAACAAACTGTCTATAAACTGAGAGACAAATTCAATATTCTTCAAAGATTTTTATAGCAGCCCAGAAGCTCAAAATGTTTGTTTTAGGAAAACTGTCTCATTCCAAATCTCTATTTAGCAGGTAAGTAACCACGGCAGCAAGAATAGCTTTTATTATGTCCGTCTTCTGATGCACTGATGGAATTTGTCACAAATGGAAGAAATGCTGACACCAGCTGGTGGAATCGAGTACTGCAGTGTCAACAAACGCTTCACTTGGGTTTGGGTTCAGACTTCCAACAAGTGGATCATCCTGAGCCAAAGCTTTTCCCGAGTTTCTGTATTAACACAAACTGCAGCTTATTGGTGTTTACTCCAGCATCTCTGTTGTTAATGATTAACAAATCAAAATATTCACATCTTGACTATTAAATTCTGTCTCAATAATGGAGTGACTAGATTTGTCAAAGTCTATAACTAGAGACAGTTTGTTTTTTCCATATCTCACCTCGTTTTTAGTGTTGTGAACTTAGGAAAATTTTAAAGTTTTCAGAATCGTGTGATGCAGTAACTCATGCAAAAACAATCTTAAGCACAGAGTGTATATGCTATAACATATGGGCACACAGTACATTTTCAATGAGATGCATTCTGGGTGTGACTGTAATGCATAACCATCAAAATTAACAGAAATAACAACTCACGCCACATATGTACGTTTGGGAATTAATGAATCAAATAGTCACTTTTTGAGGCCATTCTTGAGAAAATTCTAACCAAAAGTATTTATTATATTCCAGTTAATCAGTGAAAAAGAATGATCACTCCATTGTCATTTATAAACAACAATCAACCTTTTATTGTTTTAAAAATAACAGATTTAATATTTTAGTTTTGTTTCCTATTTACAAATATAATTCAAAGGATAAAGTTACTACATAAAATTTTAAGTCAGCAAAAATAAAAACTTTGAGGAAACTTCAAGCTTTAGTGAGATCAAATTAATTCTGTGGCATTTTAAAAACACTTTTATAAATTAAATAATATTACAAACATTGATAAGGCTTTAATTGGAGGTCCTCAGCAACAGTAATACAATCCCATTATTTGATGTCACATTTTAATCATTTCAAGTAATTAAAAACAAAAACAGCAACTATATTCTTTGTATTCTTCTGCTTTTCTGGTGCTCTGGCATCCAACAGAAAGTACAGTGGCGATAAATCTAAAAATTTTCTTCACTGAATTGTATTTCAGATGCACAACTACACAGACAACCTAATGCATTTTTTACTCCAATTTTATGCCATGCTCTAACTCTCTAGAGAGGAGTTCAGTTTATAACTCTCCTCTTTGGAGGATTTTCTCAGGATTCATCAGGTTCCTTGGGTCCAGACTGTCCTTGAGTCCCTGCATGACCTGAATGGCCAGAGGTCCCACCTCCTCACACAGCAGCGCTCTCTTTCCTAAACCCACACCATGCTCTCCTGTACACGTACCGTCCATGGCCAACGCTCGCCTGCAGAAGAACGAAGAGAAAATGAGATTTTCACACATCAACGACATAGAAAAGAAACACAGACAGAAAGTCAGACAATCCCAGATTGTAGGCATTGGCTCAGGTTTGGTTCAGCCTTCAGAGAAATGTTACCTGGCCAGCCTCTCTGTGAACAGATGGACCTGGTGCAGCTCGTCTGGATCGTTTGGATCCACAACCATCAGACAGTGGAAGTTACCATCGCCAACATGACCTGCAATAGGACCTGAACCAGAATGTGTTCATATCCATTAAGCCATACAGTCATAGAACTGCTGGTTTGCTAAGTGATAAAACTGAACTAGGTTGGATGCACTTAGAGGTTTGCTTTGCTAAAAACCTCTAAAACACTAGAGGTTCTTTCCGATGTCCTTCTCTCACCTGTCAGCCTGCTCTCAAGCAGGTCCTTCTTTGTCTCCACGATAATCTCAGGAAGTCGGGACAGAGGGACACACACATCTGTGGAGTAAGCCTTCAAAAATCACACACACATATACAAGAAAGATAAGGTCACCGTATTGGAATGGCTCTAAGCAGCTGTCTGTTGCAATCTTTAAAATGTAAACCATTAATGGAGGGAGACACATAAATGCCTCAGAGGGGAGCAGTTTGCTTCAAATTTGGATAAATAATGTGCAAGAACAGCAGCAGTCAATAAGACACCAGGGTTATTCTACAAAAAGAAGAGGAAACCCTGGTCTCTACTTCTTTACGTTTGACATGTACTGCTTATAACTTTAGGTAACAAAACCTTTACTATATCATGGTAGTAGTTTTGTTTTTTAGTCAACATAAATTCATCAAAATTCCACTATAAACCTGAGAAAACTCAAGAAAACCTCTTTCTCACTTCCTTTTGATGCTATAAGGAAATTTTTAAAGGAAAATATTTTGAAATATTTCGATGTCACCAAAACCTGTCTTACATATATTATTACTGCTAACAGTTGGTATAAATATGTTTTTATGTTAAGTGATTTTTACCATTTCAGGAAATCATTCAGTCACTCACATTGGAAAACATTTTGAGAAAATGGCTTCTTTAAAGTCACTACTTTGGCCTTATGAGTAGGAAAAATTTATAATGATAATAGTAACATTAATATACTGTACTAAGCAAAAAAGTTTAATATAGGCTTTAATTGTGTATCCTTTGACCGCTCTTCTATACAAAGCTAAATAGAAATATAGTACTCTAATATGTAACTGGCCTCCATCTTACTTTGATGGAAAAAAACTGAAAAAGCAGGGGCCAAGCTATGACAAGCGATGACGATGACAATGATTTGTAACAATATGATTATACTGTTAACAGTATTTGAGACTGCCAGTTACAAATTGATCTAAGATTTGGTCAGAAATGCATCACTTCCTGATATGGTTGACTTTTGCAGGTGTAACGTTGAATGTCCTGATGAGTTTTACCTTGCAGCCCGGTCTTAGCGCCTGTGCAGCATACCAGGCGTCATGGCGAGCTTTCCACAGACGGCTCCTTGTTTCAGCATCTCGAGCCCACTGGAAGTCTGACCCTTCATTACTCTGTGTAATCTCCTCTGCAGAAACACACATGGAGACTGTAAGCGTTTTATTTTTCAGTATGACTCTTGATTTTTAATCATGTAATTTTTGTTGGCTGGGTTCTATTCGTTTGTCACCCAAATATAAAAAAATAAGCAGTCTTAGCTTTACAATCACAAGAGCTGATCTGTATAAGACGTTTGAAGGAGCAAGAATCTTGAAGCAAATGTCAGAGAAATGTGTTCCCATTCACCACTCCCTCACACACCAGCTGTGCTGACTTGTTCTTCCAGGCTGCGTTCTGACCCGTGGAACTCCAGGAAAAGAGTTGGGGTGACAGGGTAGGACAGAGAGCTGAACTTGTTGCATGCATCAATCATAACATCATCCAGAAACTCTGAAAGCACAAACACACAACGGAAATGGGGAGGGAAGAGGAACACCAACGTGATATTCCACATTTTGCTAATTTATTGAAGTCGCTTTATATTTTGTAGCTGTCAACTTATAACAAGTAGAAGACATTTGACTTGTCCGTACCGATCCGAGCAATAGGGACTCCAGTCTGCAGGATCTGCACGGTGCTGTCTACAGCAGCCTGGACCGAGGCAAAAGAGCAAACGGCTGACACCATGGCCTCTGGGATGCCGTACAGCCTTAACGTAGTCTTGGTAATGATACCCAATGTGCCCTCTGAGCCCACAAACAGATTTGTCAAGTTGTATCCTGCAGAAGTTTTCCTGAAAACAGAATAAAAAGATGATGAAACTACAACAAGCAAGACTGCAGAGTGTCTGTGATGGTTGACGCTGTACCTGGGACGTCTGCCTTTGCCGGCTGTATGTATGACTGTTCCATTAGACAAAACCACCTCTAGGTTCATGACGTTTTCTCTCATAGTGCCATAACGCACAGCGTTTGTTCCAGAGGCACTGGTGGCAGCCATGCCACAGAGGGAAGCATCAGCTCCAGGATCTAAAACAAACAAAAAACTAGGAAACAAAAGTCCAAGAAGACAGCTAGATGGCCAGATTGCCAGCAACAAGCTTATTTATTACACAGGCCTCCGACCTTTACCAGGTTAAGAGACTTAAATCCAACAGCAAACATATCAAACATTAGACTCCACCATGTCGTTAATTAGTCAAACAAATATCAAGCCAATGAAAAAGGGTAATAAAAACTTAAATACGCAACAAAAATCTAAAGCAGCTCTTTTTCATCAAAATTATACCTTAATATTGCTAAGAGCTTTGCAATCAGCCACTAGCTGCACAGAAACATCTAGCAGTTAGCATTTAATCTGTAAACTGTGATTCATGGAATATAAACTGGGAGACTGTGTGACTGACCCACAGGGAACCACAGGCCTGTGTCCCGTAGGTAGGCATTAAGGGCTTTCCGGGTCACACCAGGCTCAACGGTCACATCGAAGTCCTCTGGGTGAAGGTTTAAGATCTGATCCATGTTCCTCAAACTGAAGCAAACACCACCCTAAAAAAAGAATCACAGAGACACATAACAGAAATATACCGGTAGATAAGATATTTATCTACCTAAGAATGCATATGTTGGATTTTTTCTTTTTTCAAAACAGTTATGCATTTAAAGATTAAAACCAAAACCCGATTGGACATGCTCCTGGAAACAGAAACTTTTTGTCAGAGATGCATTCATGGAACAAATACTGACACACACTCACCTTCACAGCACCAACCCCTCCCTCTAAGCCCGTCCCAGTGCCAAATGGGATGATGGGAAGGTTGTGGTCATGGCAGACTTTTGCTAGAGCACTGACCTCCTCCACACAGCGCGGGAACACAACCACATCTGGGGGCCGACATCTGCATAGAAGCAATGCATGATTCAGAGTCCACCATTTACAGAAAAGAACACATGATTTTTTTTTTATTACAGTAGTGCTCTGAAGTTGTAGTAAACAGAGAACTTCTAACCTGTGCACAGACTCATCTTTGCCATGTTGCTCTCTGATGGCTTCGCCCAGAGAGACGTTGTCCTTTCCACATATACTTCTAAATGCAGAGAGAACCTTGTCTACAGCAGCTTTCTGAACAAACACACACATAGTTTCCATTCAATAGGCCCACATCTGGTTTATATAAATATATATATACATTTTTTAACTGGTCAGTGTTGTCCCTGACATTTAACTATATATTTCACTTTGCTAGCATTGAAAATAATTTACGGACATTAGCGAAGCTGGCTGCAGGCGAGAATTATGTCACCGGACCATCAATGATTTGATGCAGTCACGCGCTTAACATTAAACCCAATTGCAATGGCGGACCGGATGTAACTTGCAGGAAAAAAACGTGTTACGTCATGACAAAAATAAACATCTAACTATACTATACAGAATAACAGATTTTAAAAATAAAAGCAAAAACTAATTAATAAACAATGCGCAAATGGAGCGAATATCTTAAACATTTATACACTAAAATCAAATGCATACTAAGTTAAATTATTACATGTTTATTTCACATTTAAATATATAACATTCCTCTGACTTTGAGTGATAACCTTAATTCCCCCTGGTTTCACTTTGTAAGCGACCTTCTGAGATAAGGCTAAAGCAATAAAGCAGATACAACTCACCCTGGCTGTGTTTTCTAAAGTTATGCTGCGATACTGAATGAGATTCCGCCGGAGGGAAAGCAACCTGCAGCTCTGCGTCAAATTAAACCACATTGTTTACCTGTGAACACGGTTTCTGACTCGTTACGTTCATAATAATAAACATCACACAGAAGAGCTTCCGCTATTTTTGTTTTTTCAAAATAAAATAAACACAAATCAGACCTTGAGTGCCGTCTTGACTGCTTTTTATATTTTATCTGTTTAAATCCTACTACAAAATTAACTAAACCAAAAACATGTTTGGATTCATAATTCACGTTCTTATGGTGTGTTTTCCATGCACAAATCTATGTACAGCGATTGTTACGGAAGCCTAGAGCGGACGTTTTACGCGTATACTTTTCCCCGGTCGTTTTCCCGAGATAACGAGTTAATCTCGAGAAAACCATCGAGGGAAAAGTGTATGCAGAAAACGTTGTTTTTCTTAAAATAAGAACATTGCACATTTCGTTTAATGAGAGTAAATTCGTAGTCAATAGAGTTGACCCCTTTGCTTTTTTATTTATTTGTGTTTTATCTATTTTTTTTTATTTATTTTTTTTTTATTTTGGTTAGAAAATAATAAAAGCAAAGTATTTTATTTCGAAGATTCCCTGTATGTTCTTCTCGTCACCCAATGAGAAACTCTGTTCTCTCGGTAGATGGCGCTATTGATTGACACAAAGGTGGGATCAAAGTTTAGGCTTACCCCAAGACTGCACAGGTAGTGCTTAAACATTGTCATGTCATTGTAAAGTTATAGAATATTAGATAAATATTCGCTGTCTGCGGCTGAGGACATCTGTTATGACGTCGTAACGTGATGTTTTCACTGTTATCGCTATTATCAGACACACAGCTGCTTCCTGGAGAAAATGCCTCGAAATCACAAACTTCATAAAGAAACATCATGAAGCGCAAAACTTATATTATATTTATTGTTAAAATTTTTGAAGCTTTCACATTTCTCCTCTGGAAGGGCTATGTATCCTGTCGATCTGCCAGCTGTGGACGACACAGAGCTGACAACCGCATCTGAAAATTACCTAGCTTCACTGAACACAACACATTCCTGCAATGAGTGGTTTCGGTCATTACCGACGTCAAAAAAGGTTGGATAATGCTTTCTTATTCTTGTCATTAACCGCATTTTTATATATATATATTTTATATAAATGTACCTGTTTTGATTCAGATACATATTTATTATATATTAATTACCTACTTTTATAACGTTGGGACTTGTTACTGTCAAATATTTGAAGGTTAAGTGAGTGAGAAAAAAAAAGATAACCAGGGAAACAATAATGAAAAATGATCAGCAATAAAATATATGCCATTTTGAATAATAATTATTATTCATTTTTACATTAAAACGATTTTAAATCTAAAAGGAACAAGACTGACAGTGAAATTTATTTCGTTTTTTTGTCAAACCTGTGCACAATAATAATAATAATAATAATAATAATGTTATTTTTAATTATGTTAAATTATGTTAGACTGAAATACTTGCAGAGATAAACTGCTACATCTGATTGATTGACAGAAATCATGACAGCAACAAGAAAACAGTCAATTCAAGCTATTTAAACTTTTATAAAACCCCCTTCGAGATGTCTGCTTAGACTGAGACAAAACCTTAACGGGTCTAAAATGTATATGAACGACAAACAAAATGTCCAGGATTACAAAAGTGGAACATGGTAAAACCCTGGGCCAGCTAGAAAGCCAGAGTAAGCTACTATTGTGAACTCTACAATTCCAGCTGAAGGAAATGGGATTTACACACTGAAAAAGCAGAAACTAAAGGGGCTCCAGATGGGAGCCTTTATCCCTAATGCACAGGTGGATCTTGTTTCCAACAGTACAAAAAAGGGTTGTTGACTATGAAGTCATTTTTATGGAGAAAAAATATTCTGTTCACCATGCACAGAGCCTTCCAACGTCTCTGCAGGACAGCCAAACCGGTTCCATGAAATAACTTGAAAACAGTCTGGATCTCAAATCAAGGGGGAGTTTCAAACGTTGCAAGTCCGGGCTCCATCCTGCAAAGCTGATCTGTCAGCTGCTACACAGAAATGCTGGAGCCATGCCTCAAAGAATCCTAAACTGTCTGAAAACTCAGAGGAACTGCTGCAGAATATAATTATATAAAGACAAATAATAGACATGGCTTAATCTCTTCCGCCTCTGTTGCAAAATGCAACGCCACTTACACATTGCTTTTAAACTGTTGTCGTTTTCTCGTGTAGATTGCTGTAACTCCGGCCAACATCAAACAGCTCCAGCTGTTCGAGGACGAACATCCTGCCTGCACTGTGCTGGCTCTTCATCCTCCAAATGATCAAACACAGGGTTTGGAACCAAACAGTCTTTCACCAAAAACACCATGTCAGACGCAGACCAACCCCTACCTCTCTGTTTTTGCCTTATAGTCTTAGCTTTATACTTGCACAAGAAGTGGTGGCCATTGGACGACGTGCTGCAGACCTCCAGTGAATCCAGAAGTGGCTTGCAGCCAGTAAGTGAAACAATTTTAGAATCTGGTGAGACATTATCACGTCTGGATTTGAGAGAACATCGCATCTAGGACTTCCTGCACATGTGTCACTTGCACTATAAATTGAGGTTGTTCCACATTCCAGTGAATGAAGCATGTATAATCTACATTGGGGTTGCTTCTCCAAGAGCATGTTATGATTAAAAACTGGGATGAAAAGTCAGATTCTTTCAACACTTCTACCAAAATCTGAATTGAATTTTCTTTCATGATCACAGAGCATTTTATCATAAGGCAAAATGGATAACAATGTTAGTGAAAGGTCAGTCAGGTTTTACAGAAGTTAAAAAAGTCTAAACTATGCATACTGTTTGTTCATATTAGGAAAAAAAACATGTTTTAAATTGTTAAATTGTTCTTCGATTTACATCAGAAACTGAGTCGGCACGTCGTCCGCAGGTGCAGTCCATTATGGAGAGGGTGATCGTGTTCCTGCTCAGCCAGGTGGTGGAAAGGCCTCAGTCGCATGGAGAGGTGTCGTTCGTCCTGCATCCGCCCACAGAAACCTGCAAAGTGCTGTGGAAGGATGGACAGGCGGTCGGCTTCTATACCATTAAACACAAAGGTGGGGCAAGTTGGGGAAGACCAGTCAGTTTCCATTAACAAAACTATTTTAGCAAGCCTAAATGGGGGATTCAGTTTGTAAATTTATTATTAAATTTTAAAATGTTCAAATAGAAGACATGTAAGCTTTAAAGGTACAGTGATCTGCCGCAGTCGGACGGAAAGGGATTCCTGATTTTCAGTAGTTTCTTCAGTCGAAAATCTGATATGTTTGCCCTACATTTGTATTTAGTCTCTCTGATTCAACACTTTGAACCCACTTCTGCTCAAAATAAAACTGTAAGATTTTGAAAGTGTGCCTCTACCAGCATGGCACTTGATGGTGACTACAATTTCCGACCATTCTTCTTTGCAGAATAGCTCAAGCTTAGCCAGATTGGATGCAGAGCAACCATGGAAATCAACTTTCAAATGTTGTCAAATTTTATTCACTGAACCACTCCAGTTAAATATGCTTGATCTAAACCGTAATACTGTTGTTTTGTTGGAAACGCCTAAAAACTTGAAATGCTCCCTTGAAGTGAATCATTCTGCGGTCAAGCAAAAGACAGTAAAAAGTCTTTCCTGTGCTGTTTCAGGCCAACTCTGTGACAGCTGGAGCAGCCGCTGCTACCTGCTGCCCGTCCTGGACACTGTGCTGGTGAGGAGACGATGCAGGAGGAGAGGCTTCGGCCTCCAGATGCTGCATGACTTCTGCGCTTCCTTCTCCTCAGAGGAGTTCCTCGGAGTCAGCTCTCCCTTGTCGTCCAGCATGGTAGCAGGTCAGCATGTTTATTTAAAATCTAAACCCTTTCCTTGCATTCTTTTTGTATTGGGGAAGAATGTTTTGTGTTTTAGGGGCAGACAAAATTAATATTTCATAAGACCTGTAATTTTTGCAATTGCAACATTCAGCTTTACTTGGAAATGTTCTGACATGCTATTGTCACTGGGGGAAACTCTATACTCGATATCATGCTTTTCATTTCAAACATGTGGGCTTAAAGATGTAACATAAAGTTTCCCTTATTAAAAGGTACCTGAGACTGGAGTTCAGAGTGACGGTCATTCACTGTCAGGCTGCGGCTGCCTTTTTTATATTTTGTGTCTTAATGGCTAATATCTCGCAGCACAAAGACAGGCGCTTTAATGGCCTCTCTCTGACCAGGTGGAGAGCTGAGTCAGTTTATTGTTTCCACCTCCAGTTGATTTCTGGCAGGTGAAACGTCCTTAGGGGACAGTTGTTAGATAAAGACTCATTAGTTCTGACTGTTATTCCTTTCAACTTTTACCACAGGGGGAGATTCAATATGCCCCCTGTTTAACATCTCCATCCAGCAAAACATGGTAAATTTAATGACTTGGAATCCCACCTTCTGCTTGGTTTGTCTTTTTATCTGCAGATAAAACAGATTCAGTCATGCGTGCTTCTAAAATTGCCCACATCTGTCTGTTTAATGAATCCCAGGGTAATCCAGCATGCATTTGTAGCAGTTTCCAGAAACTCCTGCATTATTAATGTAATCAAACCTGCATGTGTGGACAATTGTGCAGAGTGATGAGGTCAGAAGGCAGCAAACCCATAGAATAGATGGTGAGGTTACCTAACTGGAAAACCTGCAGGGAACATGTTGACCCACTGAGGGAGGGGTGTATAAAAAAGACTTTAAATTCAAAGTAAAACAACAAATTGTGACTAAATGTTTTTAGGGCCTCATGCAGAATGTTAAAGTTTATTTAAATAGTTTTTTTTATTTTTAACGCTCTATTTAGTGATCAGGAAATTCCTGCAGCAGCATGAGGAACATCGGGCGCGTCTGTATGAGGTGGAGGCTCCAGGAGGGTGGACTCAGAGAAGAAACATCTGGCTCAACATCCAACTTGGTCGCTACGCTTCTGAGCAAGAGAATGGCCCCTTTTCTCTCACACCATTGTGAAAGAAAGCACGTTGTTTCTTATCATGCACTTACAAGGAAAAAAATGGTAAAAAAAAAACAAGTACACACATTAGTCTGCACAATTACTAAAGCAGGAAAGTTCTACAACTACATCTTGCCCCAAGCTTATTGAGACCAGTGGGAAACCTGTGCAATAAGACCTAAAATTAATAGTTTTATTTCAGAACCAAAACTACACTGAACATTTTTAAGGAGTCAAACATCAAAGTTTTCAGGGAGTTTGTCTTTTAATGAAACTCTGGTGGCCTCTCTTGGTCCTTCAGCAGAACAGTGAACCAAAGCAGAGATCTACATCAACACTGACATGGTTTTCTAGAAACCTTCCATGACCATTTCAGTCCCCAGACATAAACCTCATAGAAACCTGTGGTGGGATGATTTGCAGAAAGGAGACCCAGATCTCAAGACGATATAGAAGGATTGTGCAAAAAATAAAATAAAAATACTCAGAGATCAATTTCTCTCTAACCTCGTCAAATGTAATATGATCAAACTAAGTGCTATCCTGTTGGAAAAGTGGGATTCTACACAGTATATCCCATAACGATGCCATGGCGTTACACACAACTGTGGATAATGCCATGGATTGTGTGTAACACAATAATACCTTAGCAGATGCACTCAAGTTAGGTTTTTCTAAACTAACTCTACATTGAGATTATACTGTAATAGAGGTACATATAGGTCATCTTGGCTTCTTAAAGGTTCTCTCAGGAATCAAAATGAACAACAACTCTGAGATCACTGGGAATATTATGAGCAATGGTCACAGATGGAGTTTATCATCATGGAATCCACTGATGAGTATAGAAAACCCCTCTGTTTCTAAACATATACTTTGCATGAGCTGATTGTGAACAATGATGGGAGTGGTTTGTAATAACAAGAAATTGAATAAAAAAATATTGTATGTTTTTAAAGCTGTTTCTGTCCACCCACAGACTAGTCGAACTGTCTTGACCCTACTCAGCCCCGGTAACTCGAACGCTCCCCTGACAACGGCCTCTGCTCAGCTCTGTGATGTGAACCAGGAAGATAGCTCCTCAAGCAGCGAGCTCTCTGGGACAGGATGTTGTTCATCAGTCTGCACTGATATTCTGGATTTTAAAGCTCCCAGCAGGCCCCGACGTTTAAAAGAAAGTTTGAAATGGAAGGAAGCTTCATCAAGGAAGTCTAGCATAGAAAGCCCGGAGGATATGCAAAAAAGGTCCAAAAGAGCCAGAAGAACATCCATCAAGGAGTAAAAACACAAACTTAACTCATTGCACAATATCACACTCTAGCAGGAATTGTTCTTTTCCTTGTGTGCGAGGGGTGCATGAAAGGGCTTTCAAACACCAAAATGAGAAAAGCTGCTCTGTGCAGATGTTGTATTTCAGAATTTCTTTTTTACTCAAGACAGGCAAAACATTTTAGCTTTATAGATTTCACCTGTTCCATTTTTCTGTTCATTCTGTGGTAATTTCTGAAGATTTAATGATTTTTACTTTAAAAGTCCTGCTTTGGTGAAGGCAACAAGTTAATGTTGTATCGTCAGATACAGATAGATAGATGGATGTATAGATAGATGGATGGATGGATGGATGGATGGATGATAGATAGATAGATAGATAGATAGATAGATAGATAGATAGATAGATAGATAGATAGATAGATAGATAGAACTGTCTGTTTTGTTCTATGTAATTCATGTAAAATAAAACAACTGAATGATACAGATCTATATAAAAATATGTCCTATGTCCCCATATTTATATAACATTAAGAATGCCAGGGATCCATCAAATCTGTGTCCATTTCTATAATAACTTTTCATTATAAATAGTGACGAGGTATAAAACTTGCCCTGGTAAATATCACATAAATAATGATGATGATGATGATGATGTACATGATGTAATTAAATTTAAAATCCACTTAAATAAAAGCTGTTATTTAATCATGCTTCGTTCTTTCTTCTTTCGTTCTTTGGTTTGCGCTTATCTGTTGCGGCTGGCGGCACTACAAGCGTGTAAAACAAGCGCACCTCGCTCTAACACGGCTACATGTAGGAACAGGAAGTTTGGAAACAGGAAAAAAGTTCCTGAGAAGAAAGAAAAACTTGAGATCACGTTAAAAAAATGAGCAGAATCTATCACAACACGTGTTTACAGAACAAACCGGTGCACAATGAGAGTTTTGACCGTGTGTGGTGTCCTTCTTCGTATGAAAGGTAGGAGCTCCGAACTAATAAATCCCTCAAAGCGCAGCTTCACCAAATCCCAATAGAAAAATCCCAGTTTTTCTATTGCTCCTAACATAAAGAGCAGAACGCTTTTATCTATATCCTAAAAACCTTTAACTCAAAAAAATAAACAATTCGGCTGTAATCTGCACAGTGCTAAAGAAGGCAATGTTGAGATACCTATACAACAATACAAAACATCAACAAATATTTATATCCGATCAACATGCTAAAATTTTTAACATAGTGTTTTACAAATTAAAATACATTTTAAGATTGAAATGCAACAACTGATAAGTTTGACAATAATTGCACTCATTCAATCAAATGTGATGTTTTGCTTTCTCTCAGTGGTCCTGGGGTTCTTCTTGAGGGGAAGCTGATGGATGTTTCCAGACATTCAATCAGTGACATCAACGGACAAAAGGTGCACCAGACTTATTTATTTACTTATTTGTTTATATTATTTTGCTATATATTCTTTTAATTTAAGCTAATTAATTTTGGTTGCATGTGATTCAAATGTATTTATATTTATAACAAGTAATTACAACTAAATAATTTAAATTTAGATTATTTTGTCATTTTAATGAAGCGTGGTATAATGTGTCTTGATTTGATTTTATTGTTTGTTATTTTAGGTATTAGGTTGCTTATGCAAATAAATGTTAGTTTTATGTTAGGTTGGCCGGTTTTGAATGTATTTTTAGATTGTAATATTTTTATTATTTGATGGATTTTTTTTATTTGATGCTTTTATTTTTTTATTCTGTTTTTGCATTTTTAACTTTTGTATATTAGATTACATCCGACTATTTTACTATCATTTAATAGTAAATGATAGTAAATGATTTTTGGTTAATTCTTTATTTTGTTTTCTGTTCTTAGATTCTTTTCTTTATTATTTTTTTATTATTTTCTGTCCTTGAAATGCAGCATTTGTTTTGTTAAAGAAGATATACATGTGAATAAAACCAGTAAATATGAAACTAAAGCTAGTTGCTGAAAAATGATGAGCTAACTAAATGTTTGAGTTGTTGTCTGTAGCAATAAAAGTAAACACAAAAAGAGCAAAACCATGAACTATTGCGGTAGATATTTGTAATAACATCTTTATAAGGGAATTTTTCCACGCAAGTTTGTATCCAAGCTTTGCGAATCTGAGTTAGCTCTACTGTAAGGGTGGATCTGATTGATATAAAGATATAAAAATATACTCAGAAGATACCAGAGCCAAACAAAACCAAATTAAAAGCAAAGACTGATGAAAATTAAACTGCCCTTTGTTTTCTCTCCTGATATCTTCTAAAAACAAAATGTCAGGTACGTTTCTACGTGCTGTACATCAAACCCGGACGCATCCATCAGAGGAAATTTGAAGCCAGTGGGAAGGAGGTGGAGCCGAACTTCAGCGACACCAGAAAGGTCAACACAGGCTTCCTTATGTCCTCCTACAGTGAGTGACGACCGCAGTCTTTGTATATCTCCAGTCCTCCGTAAACCTGATTATTTTGATGCGAACTGCATATCATAATAGAAATAGCAAACTTTAACACTGTGGGGAAAATCATGGCTTTTTTTTCTTCTTTTTTTTTTTTTTTTTTGGTCGGTGCAGAGGTGGAAGCCAAAGGAGAGTCAGACCATCTGACTGAGGGTCAGCTGTCGCAGATGATTAACAAAACTGAGCTGGTTAAAATCACAGACAAGCGCCGACCTGCTGGGAGCTGGGCCTTTTGGTACCCAGAGTCGGAGATGGACAAAATAGAGCTGGAAACTGGACAGGAAGTCCGACTGAAGACCAGAGGAAACAGTCCTTTTATCTGTCAGTAAAAATGATTTATTTAGCTGTGCTGTTGGATCAAACTTACTGGTTTTTATATTTACCGCATTACAAACCTAAAAGCTAAGACGTTATTATCAAGATTTCAAATAATGGGTTCGGTTGCTTTTTCAACCTCTGCTGTGGGTCACGCGCAGCGTGGATCACATTCCTGACTTTCTTATCTCTCAGTCTCTTTAGCCAAAGTGGACAGCGGGACGGTGACCAAATGCAACTTTGCTGGAGATGAAAAGGCTGGAGCCTCGTGGACCGACAAGATAATGGCCAACAAAACAGATGGCAGCGGCTCTCAGAAGCCTGGAGCAGCAGGGGAGGGAGCCGCGGAGGACGAATGGGTCAGAACCAAATCTAATTATTATATGTTGAATTAAATTCAGTTTGTTGTTTTAGTTTTATTTATGTTTTTATTAAATGTGAATCATTAGCTTGTTTTATGATTAATCTAACATTTAGAAAAATATTTATTTTCATCTAATTCTCAAAAATCTGACATTTTTGTATGTGATTGTTTTTAAAATTACATTTACTATTTTAACTTTTAATCACATTCTGGTGTAATAAATAATAAATAATTTTAAATAGATAAAAATAATGCTAGTGCGACATATTTCTGTGATTAATCGAGCATGAAATGGAATGTGAATTTTAATGCTTAGCAAGATAAGTACTTCACTCATAACTTTAGCCTCACTTAATGACTTGATTTTGGTGAATAAATGTTTAAAAATGGAAGAGGGCAGCTGTCGTAGCAGTAATCTATAGTGTATTTTTGTATGTGCAAAAAGACAATTGTATCTGTTGGATATTTCTCTAATAGGAGTTCTGCATGTGACTGGATTTATTGTTCATAAGCTGATCTGCATTTCTCTTCAGGATGATTGAAGACAAGCTCCTGCTCCGTCTTTGATTCTGGTCCAGTCTTCAGGGTTTAGTCTTTTTCTTCCTGCATTGACTCTGAAGATTGAAACTGGAGTGATTTTAAAAAAAAGTAATAAAAAGTATATTTTTGTTTTATCTTTTGAATCAAATGGCCTCATTTATAAAAATTTGATTACCACACACAACCTGCAGAGTGTCATTAATCACTGTCACAAAGTCATTTTCTCCATCACTATTTTTTGTTTCTTTCACATCTTCCTTTGTGATGAGACGAGAGAACAACAGAGCTCTTCAAGTTCTTGTTTTTACCCCGCTTGTCTGAAAATAAAGCTCTGGCACACAAGACAAGATTTCTTTTCCAAACTTATCCCATATTATGAAAAGTTCAAAGTCTCTTTCCAAGCAGCCAGATTTTCTCGAAATCCTGAAGGTCATTCAAAGCCCTTCATCACAAACAGCCTCGTTTGAATTTTTATTGTTGGTTTTTAAGTTTATTGTTTCAGAATATGGAACAAACATTTACTATAACATTTGACTGCTTCTTTGCTAATTTTCTCTAAAGTATTTGAACCACGACTGCATATTATGATAAAAAAAATTAGGTTGGTTGATAAGTTGAGAAACAACAAATCTGTTTAACTAAATATCTACAAAAAAAAAAAGAAAGTTACACTTTCCCAACTGGCCCAGGACATCTCTTTGCTACACCTTCAGTTACTCTCAGTTCATGTGAACTGTGACGTCTTGGCAGGTTTTTGTTGTGCATTACTCATTACATTAAATGCTGGATTGAACAGTTCATGTTGAAATCTTGGGATTTTGCTGTTTAACCCAACTCTGCTTTAAACCTCTCCATAATTTTCTCCCTGACTTCACTAATTTTCTTATTAGTGAAGGCAAACCTGTGAAGATGTCACAGGAAGCCACAGGAAGCCATTTTGTTCCACCGTTTTTATTTAGAGGCGTTGGAGTAAAACCCAAACATTCAAAACACTTTCTAGATTTTTATATGTGAAAAAATACAGAATGTTTCCTTACACTTTATTACTTTGTTTTCATCTCTTAAGCATAATACCAATAAAATGATTGTGATTCAGCTTGTTGAAGCATAAATCCTATTTTCAGTCTTTTAAAGTTGGTCAACCACAAGAATATGTTTTTGTGAAGGTGCTGCTAACAAAGTGCCAAAATAGCCAATGTCTATACTAAGTTGTTTTTCACTTGTGGACACAACAAAGGGTCCTTTCTGGAGTTTAGGAATCTTTTTATTCCAAAATGATTCAGTAAACAAAAATCTTCTGACATAAATCGGCTCTGTTTGTTCACTTTACTTTGGAGAGCCTAAATAAATCCTCCTACATGGTTGCAAGCTTGCTGTGTAATGAAGGAATCCTTTGAAAAACAAACTGGTAATTAAAACAAGTTGTGTCTGATTACATCTAATCTCAGTTCAGACTTGGACAGCTTGGCATTTCCTGTTGCGCTCTTGTTAAAACTAAAATAACACAAACCAAATGAAAGGGCTCGCTGTTGATGTTTTATTATTATAAATAACAATTTCAGCAAAAATGAATGCAATAACAGAAATTGGATTCTTTGATTTCAACATTCATGCACACACAGACTTTCAGATGTTATTCTGGATGTTTGTGTGTTTGGGAACCAGCAGGAACATGGAAGCTGGTTAATTTGAGGAATTTTTTTAAGCTAAAGTTGTGTATTGGGACAGTAAATTAATAATCAAACTGTCAGTCCATAAAAGAGAAAAAAGCATATTCATTATATTTATATAAATCAGCAGCAACACGCACAAGAAATCTCATTTAAGAACGTCTTTACCAATGGATTGACGTTTCAGCTGGAAACGTACAATTCAGAAAAGGGAATAAAATCTATGTTTTTACCATTTGCATTGAATACACCATAAATAATATTCATTGTTATTTACACAAACAAGAACACAACTCTCTTGTCTGTGCTACACATCATGCCACTACTGCTTGATCAACAGAAGTGTGTAAAATCCTTTAACTTCATCTCTACTTAGATTTACTCGAGTCGCCTGAAAACCGTCTTGACCGCTGATCCGACGGGCCACAAAACATCTGAAGCTTTGATTATTCTAGATCTTCAGTCTCTCCTTCAAGCCACTCCAGGACAGTGTTGTGGTTCTCCTTGACCCACTTGATGTTGACTTGGGTCTGCTCGATGGCCTGAAGCGTGGCTCTGTAAGCGCCGTTCACCTCTGTGTTTTCCTTGAAGCGAATCAGCTGGAGACACAAATTGATGCAATTAAAAACACAAAAATGTGGACACTATATCCAACAGAAAGAGCCCTCACCTTCAGTGAAACTACTCTTAATCATTAGGAAATATTATAATTCTTTGCAAACATATTTTCCAAAAGATTTCTTCTCCAGACTCTTGTTAGCTAAACATAATGCATAAATCTTAAAGATAAAAGTTACTAATTAGATAAATAGCTGGGTGTTATCAAATAATTTATTTTCACAAGTCTCATCAACATAGGGCATAAATTAACAAAACCAAGGAAGGGATTTATGTGTTTTTAAACAGAAAAATAAATACAGCTACAAAATCATTAAAAACTTTGATTTATTATAGAAAGAGGTTTATAAAAAAAGACTTGTGAAAGCATCAACATATTTAACAAAAGATGGTTGAGTGTAAACCATTGTGTTAATTAATGTGGAACAAATAGAATAAACAAAAGTTTCACCTAAAACTATGGCATAATCATCAATTATTTGGTGAAAATTAGTGAATAATGCAAAGAGCTATAAGTAAGTAATTACTACTTACATTTTTAACACAATGAAAAATCATTCAAAAGTGCAAGCATCCAATAAGCTAAAAAAGTGGAATACTTTCTCAAAAATAAACATGATGTATGATTTCAGATGCTAAAAATTATGAACCACTCGCAGATAATTCAGAAGAGAAAAGAGTAGAGAATTACAATATATTTATAAAACCTACTTAGTTTAAAAGAAACCTTCTGTTTCTTTTACAAGAACAAACCGCATTGTTGTCACAGTTTATATAACATGGCTATTGATGAGTGACCTTTGACACATTCAGCTGATTAAATACTAAGAGGAAACATCTGGAGAGAAACAAATAAACTTGATAACTCATTAAATTCAGGGTCATAACTCAAGAGTCAACACAATAAATAAATAAATGCCAAACTTTAAACCAGATTGGTCATGATGGGTCATATTTGTGATTGATTAGGTATCAAGGTGTTACCTGATCAGGTATCAGGGTGCTTTCGCGCACATAATCAGAATAAAACCCGTTTCGAGGTGTGGCATTTATTCAACATTTACAGATAAAATGTGAGTAAATTACCTCCTGCAGCTCAAACTCGGTGGAGAACCTTCTGGTCACGCCCATAACCAGTGAAGCAGCATCTCTGAAAAACAGCAGCAACAGCATTTAGAAAAACAAGCAAAGACGCTGAAGAAACCAATAAATCAAGCAGAGGAGAGGGTGGAGAATATTTACTTTTTAATTTACTTTAGATCACATGTGTCAAACTCAAGGCCAGTGGGCTAAATCTGGCCCGCCACAGCTTTTTATGTGGCCCTCTAAATTCTAGACTAAACACTAAGTGTGTTTAAAGATTGTTATCAATCAAATCAATGTAATTTTTATCCGTTTACTGACAAATTATATCATTCAGTCCCTCCAGTTTTTTGCGAGTTATCACATATTTACTTTTTTGCACTAATACATAATTGGGAGTTTATTGCAGATTTTTCTCAAAAGCTGTTAAAAACTTCCTTGCTTGTACTAAACAGCAGCCTCAGCCTTAATGGATGTCAGATTACAGTCCATGATCTGTACAGCGAGTAACAAAATGTCGCATTTACCGTCATAAATAAGCGTAAATACTGCAAATATTTCCAAATTAGTGCAACAAAAACACTTTGACTAAATCACAAAGCAATCTTGAAATCCCGGAGGGACTGAAAAGATGTTCAATATTATTTAATTTTAAGAATTACATTTTAACAGGTTGTGGGTGGGTTTTGTCAATAAATTCTGGCACAACTGGCCCTTTAAGAACATTCATGATCTTTATTTGGCCCAAAACGAAAATGAGTTAGACACCCCTGCTTTAGATAAACAACAACTACTGGTTATTAAATAAAGTCTTGTATCTTGTTCATATATATATACTTAGATACAAAATCTGTTGGCTTCCTGGTTACAGCGTAAGCAGTGGAGACTTTATGGTGAGGAGGTATTGATAAGCACTGATTTAATTTCAGGACCTTTGTCCTTGACGACACAGGGCAGGATTACTGTAAGCCACTGTATGAAACACAAATTTTTATGACTTCGCTTTAACAAGGGCGATTAAATTGTCACGAAGCCTCTGTAAACAAGGCCTCCCTGGGCGAGTTGAAGGAACCGTAACGATGTGTTCTTGGCTCAGCTCCTGTCCTGAAGTGGAGCTGGGAAACAAGATAAACATCAACAGAGGAACGCTGGCGGACTCAGCTAGTTGGTGGTCCTGCAAAACCTTATGTTTAATTGTAGCTAAAAAAGCTACAATTAAACTTTTTTTTTTAAACTTACTCTGCTTCATCATTAGATATTTGTAAAACATAATAGTCATAATGCTAAACATCTATTGACAAATTTGTAATTCTTAGTAGTAGCAACTATTAATTTTCCCACAGACAAAATAAAGGATCCATCGATGCTCTTAACATAGTGAAACCGTTTGCTGTTTCAAAAAGAAACGGCTCTAGTTTTGTCCAAGTATGATTTCTACTCCTGAACTGTAGCTGTTTTTTCCCTCCCCATAGTTACAGCTTAAAATCACAAATAAGTTACATCACAGGGTTTAAAGTCCTCTAAAGAAAATATTTTAAAAAGTGGCAGAGGACAACAGTGCTGCCCAAAACAATTAGCTAATAATCAGTGTTTGTTACGTCATGGCCAGCTGGAATCTTGACTGGCCATGTCAGTCGTTTTTAAACGACTGATGTTAGGAATAACATCATTTGATTCAAATCAATAACTAAATGGATCCCACGTCCCCTTTCAATGTAGTTTGAGTAACACAGCTCCTTCCTCTGCATCCTCTAAGAAAATATGTGTTTCAGAGGCACTTCTGACCCAAACATGGACCTACCCCTGACTGACGTAATCCCAGTGGGCTCTGATGAAGTTCCAGGCCAGATCTTGTCCCGCGGCGTTTTGCGCTATGAGGTTAACAGTGGAAGCGACGTCCATCAGCCGTATCTTATCAGGGTCCAAAGTGTACGACAGGTATCTGTAAGATAAGGAAGGTTCTGATTCACCGTCTGCTTCCCAACACCTGGCATGACTGTAATTCACAGGTGTGTCTGTTATGAGAGTGTTTTTTATTCTCATCACCTGTTGAGGAGCCAAGTCTTCTTGGTGCAGGAGAGAGCTTTTCTGAGCTGGTCTTTCTCTGAGGTGTCAGTGGAGCTCTGAAATTTCTCCCAGGCAAACTCCCACTCTTTCTTCTCACCAGCAGCCACAGCTTGGCAGTAGATTACAGACCGTAAATTGGTATGAATGCTGAATAACAAACAGAAAAATGCCTTAGTCCACTGATTGAAAACGTATTGTTTATGCAGAACTGTTGTCTGTTTTCTCTCAAGAAGCTCGTCTACAGACATGCAGGATATTCTTTTACAACAATAATGTTGTGCAGAATGCTCTGCCGTCTATTCTAACTTGTAGGTCAGTATCAAAAATAATTTTACATGTGTCTGAATGAAAATAAATCACTGGACTCTATCAAGCGTTTGTGCTGATTTTCATGTGCCTGATGTCTGAGTCCTGCACTAGAAACAGCTGATATTCCTCCTGAGTTACACATTCTGGCTTGAAATGTTGGAACGTCCCTCAATAATCTGCCCTAAAATCCAACATGGCTGCTGCACATGTAGAAACCGCAGTGACAGACTGCTGAGTTTCTCATCTGAAAGTTGGCATGTCGTTAAATTAGTCACGCACATTTGCTACCGACCAACGTGAGACTAACTGTGGTCACTGATTCGAACTGATTAGGGATTTGCCTCGTCACTGAGCTTTCAGCAAATCTCACTGATTTTCTGACTGTCAGAAACTTCTTCAGTTCACAGTAGAGACAGATAAATATATCTAAACACAGAAAACATGTCAAAGTTAGAACTGGAGGCGACGTGTGAAAAAATAAAGGTTGTCCTCTTTGCGGTTTCCATATGATGTCAACAAACTTCCCATTAAACACTTCTTTTTTTTCCTCGATAACATGGCTAAAAGTACATGCACATATTTTTTCCTTATTATTTTATTACCTCTAAAGTTTGTATGTTTATGCTTTATATCTGTCCACCAGAAGCACTTGAAAAGAGAAGTCAAATTTTTTGGTTCACATAATCGTGACCACTGAACTTCTATAGAAGAGGACACTCAATAGGCCAACTGTCCTGATTCACATCGATGGTTTGTTTTATAATTTAAGACAATGATTTAATCATTATTGTCTGCCTGTTCATAAATATATTATATGATTTACTTGGACTTAAAAGGGAGTAAGCCTTCAGATAAAATACCAAACTGTTTCAGATGAGAACAGCAGATATCCTAGATTGAAAATGTTGGAGATTTTTTTTTTCTTTTCCGAATACATCACACAAACATCACATGCACTAACAAGCAGTTGTAAGCTACTACTGACACACTAACATTACATGCAATTGTGTATCAGTTTCTCCCCACAACTGCTTGAAAGGGCTTGTAATTACATGCAATTGTGGACTGATACACAACCACATTTTACGCCAGTATATGCAACACATGCAGAGATGGTTAAAGCTGCACCTGTAGACATTTCAAAAAACTGACTGGAGAAAATAACAACAAAAACAACAAACATCGGAGATCCTTGTTAGTTAAATTTTGGCAGATACTTTTAAATTTAAAATAAAGGGGTGCAGCTTTAGAATAAACCACAATGCTGCAGCACCAAAAGACACAAAAAGTGAGCAGACAGCACCTACCTTTTCTAAATCACTGCTGCAGAGAGCAAAGCTACAGAACGCAAGGGATGCTATTACAGTTACAGTCAAATTATGGCTCTTCAGAAAACAGAGGTGCAGAAGTTATATTCATCTCAAACCATACTTGTTGGTGTCGTTTGTTTCCATCCAGTCAGCAAACTTCTCTGTAACCATCTCCACACAATCTGGGAGTCCATTGGAGCAGGCCACCTCTATGGCAGTGATCTGGTTGTGCCTTTAAATTATATCACAGAAAGAACCCAATGGTTGAAAGCCACAAAAGCCAACACATTTAAAAACTTTTCAGTGTCAAGTTTTCTGCAAATTTCAATCCCTTTTTTTTAATTACTTCTAAATGACTAATTCAAGTTTATGTTTGCAACAGGTTTTATCAGACCATTTCTCCTCAGAACCAGTTTGGATAAAATTGGTAACATTCATACAAAAATAGTGTCAAAAGAAAAAACCGCAAGAATCAAGTATACTTGACTTTCCAAAAGCAGGAAATGAAATCCCTGACCAATATATAATTTGCATGCTTCTGCCGTCAGATGGATGCCAGTGCCCCATGTGCCAAAGTACTCGGCATAAAAAGTGTGTGGCTGTGAATTTTATAGACCTCAAACATGCAAATCTGGTTGATTAACCTGAAGACAATTCTTCCACTTTAACCTGTTTGTTTAACCGCTCCAGATCGAGTGAAGTAGAGTTTTGCTTACTGTAATGAGTGATCCTCGGGGACCGTTGAGTCGTCCGTTTGGTTTTTGAAGAAGTTATAAAGCTCCTCTACTTGATGCCGAAGATAAAGCTGCAGAGATGGAAAGAGATTTACAGCAGACTTTCCAGATCATGCTTTTCTAACATCTGTATATAAAATTCTAGATCAAATTTAAGAAGAGTAAACTAGTAAAAATGGTTTTATATCCACTGAACTTCGTTGTAAGACAACCCCATATCATAAAACAAGATAATGTTCTACTTGGTTTATTGTATAAGCAACAGTATGTTATTGGCGCTTGCCTGCATGGGGCCGTACACCTCGGACCGATCAAACATCAGGATGAAGTACTCCAGATTCCTGACGGCTGATTCCCAGGGGAGGTAAGCCGTCTCTTTACGGAGGAAACGGGTCATTTTCAGAGCCAGAGTCACGTCGATCTGCTTTGCTCTGAGAAAAACAGAGGCTGATGGAGTCGGTTTGCATAGACAAAAGTCATTTCATTAAACTGGACATTTGTTTTAAATGGGTACATTGTCACTCAACCTGCAAATCCTTGTTCAAGTCAAATATATTTGTAAATAACTAATTTAAGACACATTTTACAAAAGTATATTAACAGATCAAAGCAGGTGGAAAATATCATTCCCCCATTTCCTCTGAAAGTAGTTGTTCCCTCAAACTAGAAGCACTTCCTCTTTAAACAAACCAGGGTCAAACCAAATCCAATATTTTCACTTCTGAAATTATATCCTTCAAACCTTGTGTCACTTTTTCCTCTCAATGTTTGTGGAAAATAATGTAAATATATCAGT
The DNA here is from genome assembly GCA_902982915.1 of Phalloptychus januarius. Classification (NCBI taxonomy): domain Eukaryota; kingdom Metazoa; phylum Chordata; class Actinopteri; order Cyprinodontiformes; family Poeciliidae; genus Phalloptychus; species Phalloptychus januarius. Next base: position 12,248,062 of record CADWAE010000471.1, on the reverse strand, counting down.
ACCTAGCCAAGTTGAAGGCATCGTCAATGAGCTGCCCTCGGTTCATCACTGGGATGCGCTGCAAATGACAGAATTCAGTGTTTTAATGAAGCACACAAACATTAAGACTTCCAAGGGTTTGCTCTGTACTGAAGACAAATTATTAAGGTTAACTTATCAAACTACAGTCAGGGAGTCATGATTGCCGTTTTCCCCTTGGTACAAATCTACGTTAAAGGTGAAAACTGACGTTTGCTCCGGCTGGATGTGTTTACTGGGCCGACTGCGTCCCAGAAATCATCTGTGAAAAAATGTCAATAAGAAGCCCAAGAATAATCTCAGGCACGGTTTGTAATTTAAATGGAAAATCTGAATTTTTTAGGAAAACATTTAAACTGTTAGAGTTTATTCTTACTTTATGTCCCTCAGGAACATTCTAGGAAACGAGCAACAATTTCCCCTCTGGTTAAGTTCTTCCACTCATCCATGTATTTATGGATCTCGCCTTGTCCATCAATGTGCAGACACGATTTTGTTTATTCTCGTCAAATTTTTTCTTAGTGTTCTGTTTACAGAAATGATGGGTCATTCAGGGTCCATTTCTTGTCCATCACTAAAGTTTTACACACCTTTTAAACTTCTTAAGAAGCTGTTATCTTCTCTGAAAGTGTGGACCGCAATTAGAATAAAAGAAGACGTTTACATTAGGGAACTTGGGAAAAAATGATTTATTTTTCTTACTTTGACTTTCCAAATAAGGATTTTGTTAATTGGACTATTCTTTTATGGATTTGTGAGCTGCTGCCAGGACAAAGTCCTGATTAGACTGTTGAAAGGCGAGATTCAGACCGACGTGAGTTGCTGTGGTTTCGTAAGTCTGAAAGTGCTGGCTGTCGGCTTTATGTGTGTATTTTGGCTGTGCTGAACATCATCTGTTCAGGATTAACAACAGTTGTAGAAAAAGTTGTGAATGAGGTCTGGACATTCTTTGGGAGTATGTAGCTCCCCAGACCAAAATCAGTCTTGTGTCCCACCTTTAAAAAGCAAAGTTTTGTTTTTCTTTTGTAGGTGTATGTAAAGATTGGAAAATCTTTAGTGTCCAGATGCTTTTAGTTGCAAATAAATTTAATTCAGATTCTGCCTGGGTCAATCCTGACTTTTATCTGTTCACTTGAAGGATTTGATCATGAATCTAAAGCACATCACTTCCTCTTAAAGGACAAGATGCAGCGTTTTCCCTGTCTGGTAAAGCATTTTCCTGAGGGGAATCTGAAAAGCATTTAGTTCAGCTGGTAACTCACAGATGGATTTGTTTCCAGCTGCCACAGCAGGCGCTCCCAGTTCTCCAGGTCATAGTTGACTCTGTAGTATCCAGTGATGTTGAGATTAGCCAGGACCCACTCTCCTTTCTTTGAAATGAATTCCTCAACAACCATTGGTCCTAGAAAAATGTTTGGAGAACACATTTTTAAACTCAACACCAAACTAAAGATTTTGGGAAATAATACCAAACAAGGCCAGAGCAGGTCTGTTTCCCTGGACAAGTTATAACAATTCAGGCCTGTGGGCACAAAGACAATCCCCCAAACAGCCCTGCATGCAAACAAAACACCAAACCCAAAGCAGATGTCTTTTTAAAAGAGGATTTTTGGTTCATATCAAAGTTTATATTTAAGATTGCTACATTTTCTAGATTATAATAAGCATTTTTTTCTTCATTTTCATAATTTTTTTTCCCTTCTTGTTCTCTCCTTATCTTTAGTCTCCATGAAATATAAATGTCATAGAGGTTTGATTATTTAACTCTTTGTCCATTCATTCATTAATCATCTACTTATTGCATACATGGTAGTTTTTTGTGTGACTTTTGTGCAATTTTTCAATCCTGATATCATTGGAAAATCATTTTAAGTCGTTTCTACTTCTAAATGATCTTTCTTACTTTACATCACTGGGATTTAGATTAATTTGAAAAGATCTAACAACTCTTCACAGATTGATGGAGCGCAACAATTGTTTCACTAGGGCCACTGGCATTGTTGTAAAAGACACTTTAATTCTTTGGAGCAACAAGCGGACAAAATGCTGACATTTTTTGAGGTAATCAAACAAGATAGTGATCAATTAATAAAGATTCATAAAGCCTCTAAAAACATGAATTGTGTCCTATTCGAACCCTTAAAGTCAGTTCTTTATATTAATCCCTGATAACTTTCAAGAATGGAAGTGTCCTTTTTTTTTTACCACAACTGTATGATTAACTAATAATCAAAAAATGCTGTAAAGCTTTTTGTAAGTCTCTTCAGTCTGGATTAATCTGATTGGTTAAGAACAGGAAAAAACAATTTGGATAATTTTGTTATTTTTGTGTAAGTGTGAGGGGTTTGAGCTGCGTGTTCCTGCACATACCTGGTCCGTCTATACCCAGCCAGAGGGAGTTCGGTTCAGAGATATTCTTAGTGTAACTGATGGGAATGAGCCACGATAGACTAAACAAAAAAAAATAATTATATGTTAAAATGTGACCAAAGGGCTTATAATGCAGAAAGTGAGTTTGAATAAAAGCATACAGTCTTTTTAAGGAAAACAGAACAGACAGAAAAAAAAGACATCAGGTCTGCTGCACAATGACGACACGTTATGCTGCAGGAGGGATACAAAATGAAAACCAGATCACAGTTTGCTAAATCGTTCCACCACGGTTTCATAACATACACAGTAAAAAAAATAAAAACATTGACTCAAAACATTCTGCAGAGGTAAACTCAGCTGCAATCAGCACCAGTGATTTCATGAAGCCCTGACAGGAAGATAAAAAACAAATTGGCCTGCAGGGAATTAGCTTCTATGTTTTAAAAACTGAATCTGACAGGAAGAAATTCAGCCGATTGTAACATTGCCAAAACTTTTTTTTTTAACAGAAGACACATGTATGATCACAGCTGGTGAGACAAACATCTCAGCTAGCCATGTGCTATTTTATGGAAACAGGCTCAGTAATACAGAACTGCTTCTAATGAAGCGAGTTTAGAGCTGCTGGAAGTAAAATTACACAAAACCTACACAGAAATTAGTTTGGACTTTTTTTTTTTTAATTGTCACAATCCAGTGACATTCAGTGGTTCCCTAAAGCAGCATTATAACTAAACCAACAACTGTGAAATATGCGTAAAATATGCAGAGATAATAATAAGCTACAACTTTTAAGATTAAATCATTTAACAGCTCTGATTATTGCTGCTTAAACTGGACTTTGGCTTCACTGTCACCATGTTTTCCATTAAATGGTAAAGAAACAGTAAAAACATCCCATACGAGGAAACAGCAGAGCTGTTGTAGAGGAAGTGCTTCTGGCTGGTCTTTCCGGTGATGGTGTTGATGGTGACAACAGGATAGCCTATTTGAGTGGTCCAGGAATCCATGAGTTCTTGAACTGTAATCACGGTTTTTCCATAACGGGCCTGCAAAGACGATCACAAGCCAGTTGTACATTGTCATACGTTTGAGTTCAGATGTTCATACTTGATGCAATCGCTGTTTGAAACCACAAGACTTTTTTTTTTTTTTTTTACGTTTTCAATGAAATTCCACACGTCTTCTTGGTTTACATTTCCTCCTCTGTGCGCTTTGAGGTAAGCCTAAAAAGCAGGAAAAATGGTGATGAGAAACAAGAAAAGTAAACATTTAAATAAAGCACTACGTTTCTGCGGTTCTCTCTAAATCGAAGAATCAAGTCTGAGTTGAACCTTACTGTTTCTCTGCACAGCATACATTTACAGTTGAAATTGGTGATTCTGAGAAAGTCGGTCTACACAAGGCTGACAATATTCAACACCAGAGAGAATTAGAGAACTTTTAAATCCTTTCTTACACTTGGCAAGCCTGCATGCACAAGCAGAAAATTCAGAAACACTATTTCGGTAGTTGGTGATATTATGACATTCGGTCAACTCATCAAATTAGAAATCTGCTCTGCTGTGTTTTCCTTCTGGCCTTGGTGTGATTAAACTGAGTATTGTGAACTGGAAATGTCTGAAGACTATTTGTGCTGGGACCAGCGGCTATCTGGTTTTAACTCCGAATTGTCACAGCTGCTGCTGAGCTGTGACCACTCACACCTCATCTCCATCACCCTGATCTCCAGCGGCTGCCATATAAGGACAGATCTTCCCTCTGCAAGCAGTCAGATTGTTGTGAAACTCTCAGCGGTAAAATCTTCAGGCCTGCTGTAGCTACTTGAGCGATTTGCCCGGCTACTACCCTGTATGTCTGTCCAATTGCCCTTCTTGTCCCTGATCCTGATCTTCTCCACTGGCTTTTGACCCTCCGTCTGTCTGACCCTGAGATCTGAAACCGCCTGACCTGGATTTGGATTCCCTGGCTCTCCTGGCTTGTCTGACTGTGAAAAATCTGATTCCTCAATAAACACCTGTTCTGTATTTACTGTTCAGTCCCTGCGTCCATCAGTGCTGGATCATGTCACAAATAGACAAAGTTATGATGAAGGGGTCAGAGGCCGCCTTTGACTCTGACTCATCTGAGCAAGACGTCTGCAACCTGTGGCTTTTTAGACTTCCACAATGGCTTCTGTTAACTTGGGATATAGACAATGAAGAACTAATGTTTTTAAATAAAGTTTTTCTCTGTTTTTGCAGAATAATTTAATTTCAACAAAATGACACCAAGAATGCCATAGAAATAAATGCATTGTTTTTGCTATTTTTTTCTTTATTTCAAAACCCAAAAGTAGAAATAAAATGGTGGATGTTAAAAAATGATGACATTTCTTCTTGTAGATATTTATCAACAATTGTGAGTTATCCTTTTTTCATAGCTTGTTTAACATCAATTAAATTAATATAATTTAATAGGATGAAGTATTTGTAAGAATTATAGCATCATTATCATGCATTTAAGATAAATCAGTGCCTTACTCTGATGCCGTTGTCAAAAGCTTTGTCTCCCACATAGTCTTGCAGCATTCTCAGCACCATGGCCCCCTGCAGAGCACATGAAACCAGGGCTTCTTATAAACACAACAGATGCTTTCATTAGAAAAAACATGAGGAATCTGATACAAATCTTTCCTATAAATATTAGCAAGGAAACATTTGATCCTCAGCAAAATGGAAAAGGACAAATGAACATTAAAGTCACATTAAAGTCACTTTCCAAAAGCAAAAACACAGAGTTGTAGAGTCACCTCAGCATCAAATTCATCAAATTTTCACCAGCAATTTAGATTCAGTGTCATTGCAAGTTCTTACAAAGTAAAAGACGTAACCTATTGGATCCAAAAAAAAACTTTTTTCTTTTGCCATCTTTGCTGCTGGAAATTGTTTCTATCATGCATGTTTTTGATATTTTGGATAAAAACATAAAACTATTTAGATTTAGAACAAACTTAGAACTTAGCTCATTTTTTTTAGAAACTGTAGAGTATTCACTATCTAGACCAAGACTACATTTCTTAAATTCATCCTTGGATTACTATTATTACTTAGAAACTGTGGAGTGCTCACTTTTAACCCAGAACTCACTATTTAGATGCAGAGAGCAGAAGCCCAGAGGACATTTTTGGATCAACATTATTAGACTATTTTTCAGACTCCTGTTCTTCCAACGCAGAAATGGAATTAGACCAGAGGATACTTAGCAACCCTGAACAGGAGCACCTAGCTTACATACTTTAGATCAAAATTGTATTATTTTTCTTCTTTTGCTCCTTCCTTTGGTTTGTCATTTTGTTTGTATTTCCTTTTAATTCCTGTAAAGCACTTTGTATATTGCCTTATTTCTGAAAATGTGCTATATAAATATATAAATATTACCTATGAGATAAATACATCCGCTTAGTCATGGACTGGTTAGAGGCATGGTATGATTTTAAAACAACCTACAATGGTACGTCACACCTTTCTGGTGAGTTAAAGTACTTAATAGGAGGGTGACGATGTCCCTGGAGTTTTTCCTGTGTTTAGAGTTAGCAGCACTGCTCCTCCCCCACCTGTTGCTAAGCCCTTCAGCTCAGCTAACTGAAGGAAATCTACTACAACTTTATCTTTATTAGAAGAAATTTAACTTTGCCTGTTCCTAAATATTTCTGGTTACAAAAGACACGGACAAAATTGTTTCTTTACATACTCTGATATTTTTTTGCTTGTAGCTACACTGACTAGATACAGCCTTGAAATAAACAAAACAAGGTTTGAAGACTTTTCAGTTTGTCTAATTTCATTATTTTCTGATTGTGTTTGAGCAAAATAAACAATTCTCCTTTAGTTCCCAACCAATGAAAACACTTCAAATGCAAGTGTGCATTTAAAACAATGACGTTTAAAAAGACACGTTTCTAAAAGCTCAACTGAAAAATGAAAGACGAGCAAGCAAGTGTGTGACGTGTGTGGCACTTTACCTTACTGTAGCTTATAGCATCGAACATCCCGAGGATCTCACCAGTTGTCTGGACATCATTCGGCGGAGCGCGGAGAGGATGGGATGTCAACAGAGCATCCTCCTCAAATGCTGCATGAAGGTCATCCATAATTAATTTCTCTGTCTGTGAAAAAACAGGCAAAAATGCTGTTTAATGGCACCTGAAAAGTGTACAAGTTTGAAATAATGACAGAATCTGGTTAAAATGTGGTTTTATTTTGACTTACAAAATAAAGTCAATTCTTCATTTTAGCAGTCTTCAAACATTAAAGGAGATATGAGTCAAGAATGCAGATTGAAAACAGAAATGTAAGTCTACTTAGGTCCTATAATGTCAGAAAATAGAAATAATACATATGTTTATCCAACCTGTGGTTCATTATATGTATTCTAAAGGCTTCAGGGGAGAATTTGAAAGATTTAGCCAACTTTTAAAGCTTTTGAAGATATTTGAAGGGCTAAAGAGCCAACTAAAGGTCAAATACTTTGACTTCTTATCAGTCAGTCAGAGATGAAGAAGCATTTTGGATGAAAGAGCTGAGAAATGACAGCTGCTTCAAAGATCATCAGATTACATGCCTGGAGAGACGATAATAGCCTAAGAACTTGGAGGTCTGGTGGTTTTCTTGAGGATTGATGCTTTTTGGAGCAACTAGCAGTGTATGAGGGAATGCCCAACCTGAACTTACTATCTGAAATGACGGCTCAGCATGGTCCACTGCGAGGTAGGACATGTAGGTGGCGAACCCTTCATTCAGCCAAATTTCATTCCACCATTCCATCGTCACTTGATTTCCAAACCACTGTCGAAAAACAAAAATTCAGCAGTCAATCTATTGCACAACTCCAGTGTACCTACAGAAGATGCAACTTGTCATGGCAGTAAAAATGCCCATGAGGTATTAAACAATTTTTAAGACGTGCGTCATTCCAGGAAACCCACACACTTGTTTTCCCCCTTACCTGGTGTGCCAGCTCATGCGCTATGATAGTGGTGATTACTTCCTTGTGCAGCCATGATGACACTCCTTCCTCATAGAGCAAGGCTCCTTCCTGGTACGTGATAAGACCCCAGTTTTCCATTGCTAAAGGTTCCAAGTCCGGCAGAGCAACTTGACCTAAAGGAAACATAGAAACATGGGCAATTTTAAGTTACATAACCTGCATGAGTCTGCCTTGACAGATTGCTAAATTATAAAGTGGTATTCATTGTGGTTTTAGGACAAGTAGTTCAGCTTTGCCTTTACAGACAAAAAAATATTGCTGTCAATCAAAAAATTTAACAAAATTGTCACATTTTTGCCTTAGTCTGCCAATAAAGTTTTAAAATTGGGTGCTGTAGTTTTACCGAGGTTTTGCATTCCGTACTGCAGGTCAAAATGCTCTTCGTAGAACTCGAGGATCTTTGCAGTTATTCTGGCGGCATATTGCGTGTGTCCGGCTTCAATGGCTTCGGGACGTGCATAGGTCTGCATGAGCAACAGACACAAAAATGTTAACTTGCTTATTCTTCAAAGCATGAGAAACAGAAAGAAGATTGTACAAAGTTAACCAGGTATAATATCATGACCACAGATCTGATGCTGGGTTAATGACAAGCTGAGAGATCATGACTCTGTTGCCAATTCTTAGCTGGATCAATTTTCATGCATACAGATAACTGCAAATTGAAAAAACCTCAGAAGAGCTGTGGTTTTGGAGATACTCAGATCCATCTAACCATCAAAAACTTTCAATTTTTCCTGCTTTCAACGTTTCAGCTCTGGTCAAAATGATAGGCTTAATATCTGTTGGTTACATATATGGGTGATGTTCCTAACCAATTAATGAAGATAATTATTGTTTAACAATTAATTTATAAACCCAAATTCTGAATAACAAGCTATTTCTTAGACTTACAAGTTCACACTTACTTTAATAGACACACGATTCTCTGGGGATTTAGTGAATTCGAACTCTGAGATTGTAAAGGCCAGTAAATAACTCGACATCTTTGGCGTAGGAAAAAACTTTGTGTATTTCCAATCGTCATCCATAGAAGAGGAGCCTGCAAGAAGAAAATAATTCACAATAGCATGAGTCACTGCATTAGATCTAAGCATTAGGATATCTTCTTTGTTTATTATACTTATTTGCTTACTTTGTTGTTGTGTATTTGACAAAGCGGTTGTACCCCATCTATGGACTAATGTCAGCTGGAAAACAGCCTTCATGTCAGGCTCGTCGAAACATGGAAATAATCTCCTTGCACTCGTTGGCTCTAAATTTGTGGCTACAAGGAATCTATGAGAAAGACATTGAAGTAAAATCAAAAGAATAATATTAAAAACAAACAGAGATGCATTTTATACTTCGAAAACATAATATTTAAAATGTCAAATCTGGGGAAATTTATTTACTATCTCAAAAAGTCTAGAAACCAAATCAGACCAAACAGTACAAGACTGTTATCACTATTTACTATAAGAAAACAAAGACAGTTTGTGCCTAACTTGAAAAACATGATGGAGGTCCAGAATATTAACTTTTTTTATTTAAAAAAAATCTTTCCACTGATAAAATTTTTTTAGTGTGTCAAAGAAGATTAAAATCTTTTAAGTTGTAAATCTCTCCGTCTCTTTTCTTAATGGCATGAAGGCCTAATAGCCCACATGGAAATATTTTCCTTAGAATGAAACTGGATTCTTCTTTTATATTGACATATTTAAAACAAAACAAAAAAAAACATGTTTCTCCAAATAGAAAAGCATTTCTTTGTTCCATACATCATTTTTGTAATTTCTCTGTAACAGCTAAGTTTGAAAGAGCATTATAGCTTTTTTAAAAAAAAATCACTTACCTTTCCTGTATTGTGTCATTTACAGCTTCAATGTTGGTCTCAGTATATTTGCTCACATACATTGCTTGAAGATATTCAGATATTTCTCCCTCAAAATTCAGAGACAAACTGTAATTCCCGTCTGTTTCTAAGTTGTTCTTCAACTCAATCTCCAAGAAGTCAGTTTCATCATGGTGGAATTTGTGTGAGATGATAGGTTCTGCAGCATTATTGTCACGGTCTGTCACTCTTAGAGATGTCACGTTCAGCTCAAAGCTGTGCAGGAAGATGTGCTTCGTTGGTTGGTAACAGCGGAAGTACACGGTCGAGCTCCCATTGAAGAACAGCGTCTGGTTTGGGGTCGTGACGTTCACCTCTTCCACAATCCTGCTGTAGAAGTGAGGATGGAGGAGGATCTCATATCTTTCGGGAATCAGAGACCTCGGCAGCCGCATCACCGGTAGTGGGGCCAGGGTTGTTGCCGGGACGGTTGGAAATTCTGTCATGGTTAGGTTGGAAGTCTGAATCTCGAAAACAATCATCATGGAGATCATCCCACCGATGGCAGAAACCGCCAGGACAGCAAAGGCGACTGCCAAACCTTTGGATAAGGTGGATTTTTGTGGCATTGTGGCAGCTTCCTTTGGCCACCCGAGAGGTGTCCTTTGCGTCGCAGCTGAAGTTGAATCTCTGAGTGTGTCTACCTGTGAACTAAACCAACTTATCTGTAGGAATCCACCTTACTTCTCCCTCATAAACAGGGCTTGGCCTTAAAAATTATAGGTCTATGCTTGGATTAAGCATTAACCTGGGCACTGCCAAAGGAGCAAAGAGTAAGTGTTGGAGTGTGAAGAGGGCAATGTTCATTGTAGATAGTCAGGCAGTGCTCTCTCTCACACATCTGGAGGCAGTTACTTGGTTCCTACCACTAATGCAAGGGTTAGGTAAACCTCAGGGAAGGCTGCAGTTTCCAAACCATCACACTTTCCTCGCTTTTCCTATTTATAAACACAGCGCAAACTGTAAAAACAAATATCACCAAGTGTCTGTCGTGACACGAAAGAAAATGAGCCTCTTCTGATCGTAGCAGGAGTCCAGGTATTCAGTTTGCCACCATCTTGCCCGCCCAAGGATTCCCATCCACAGGTAAGCAGGTCCTTGCTGCAGAGGTTTCCAAAGACACGCATCCGTAAGAAAAGCTCTGTGAGATTGACAAACTCACAGCAAACAAGACGCAAATGAGGAAAGGATGTCTGAGGGGGCTGGATGAAAGAGGTGGAGTAGAGCAGAAAATAAAAACGAGGACTGGCTGCAAAGGCTCGTCCTGAGGGAGGCTCGACCACCATCACCTCCTCCGTGCTCGAATTTCTCACGTAGGGTTACAAATCAGCAAACAAAATATAGAAAGAGGTGGTTGTTTGTGAAAAAGACAGATGTTCACATTTCAGACAGAAAGTTGTGGAGACATACACAGCATAAGACTGAATTCTGGGGAAGGAGCTTAGACAGAGTTTCAGTTTTTTTATTTAGGCTATATATTACAGTGCTCTGAAAAAGTTTGTCTGCTTTACAGGTAGGTTTCTTTTGTTTTATATTTATTGACACACCTACATACCTGGTGCTATGTGAAACAATATTCAACTTCTTCCCTACTTTTGGCAGGAACGACTCCCAGCAAGCATTTGCAAAAAGTCTTTTGCACTCAGGTGGAAGGATTCTGACTCACTCTTCCTTAAAGTGATCTTAATTCAGCCAGAATGGAAGCTTTGCAAAGATAAGTTAAGGGCTTGCAATTAGATGTATGGCCAGACTTTGACTAGGCCTCTCCATAACCTTATTTTTCTTTATGACCATTGAAATGTTGACTTGCGGGGTGCTTTGGTTCATTGTCCTGCTTGAACCCAAGTGAAGTTGAGCTCGTAATTGCCGACTGGTCTCTGTAATTCTCCACTGGGATTTTCTGGTAGAGAAGAAATGATAGACCATCATGACCACCATCATTGGTTTACTGTCAACATGATGTTCTTTTATCCATTTATAATGAGACGCACACTTTCTTTATCAGTCCACAAAATATTTTCCCAAGATTCTTAGGGTCACCAAGGTGTTTGATTTGGTTAGTTTTGGTTTAGCAGACCATTTTAGCTGAGTTTCTTTCTTGCTGTTAAAAGCAGTAACCTTAACCGATGTAATGAGGCCAGCAGTGCTCTAGATGTTCTGGGATTTTTTGTGGCCTGCTAGATGAGCAGTCAATGCACTTTGAGTCATTTTGGTTGACCAGTCACATCTGGGGCGGTTCACCACTGTCCTAGGTTTTCCGTTTTTGTGGATTACGGCTCTTGCCGTAGAGTTCTGGAGTCCTAAAGCCTTATAAATGACCTTGAATGTTTTTATGGAGCATTTTTAGCTTACTTCATCCTGTTAGACATGTCCTGTTCCACTTTATGAATTCTTTACATTTGGTGGTACTCAAGTGGAGAAATTGAACTAATGTTTCCAAAAATATAATCACTCTTGGTTCATGACTTACCAAGGTTGCAATTAACTTTTTTTTTTATTTTACAAAAGGCCAGTTGGCTTTGTTAGCCCTTTTCTCTTAGTGAATGAAATAATACATTAAGAATGCATTTTGTATTTACTCTGTCTTTGAGAGCAAAAAAAATTCCCAAAAAACAAATTACTTTTCCCTGGAAATGTACACAATGTGTTTGGCCCGTCGAGGAATGGCAGAACATTTCCACAGTTTTTGAGAACATTCTGGGTTTTCCTGCCTTTATTCCTGGAGAGGTTGCACTGGAACAAAAAAAAAAGCAACAAAAAACCCCCTGAAAGGCCAGTCTTTTTATTCTTAAAAACAAGTGGACCAAATTTTACAACATCTGTGCAAATGTCAGTGTCTTGTGCTCATGGGAAGGACAAATGAATTCTCAGAAACAGGAAAAGGCTTATCAATCATATCATTCTGCAAATTTGAAGTGACACTGATTTGCTTAGCTGGGAAAGAAACCTTACCACAACAGAGCAAAAATGTTAAGCTGTTCTCACACACATTAAATACCCAACACTGTGTTATACAATGCAGCAGTAAACACAGAAATCTTCAGGACCAAATCTTTGAAAATGGGGACATCTGCTGACCTGGAGGAAAACTGCAGATCAAACTGATAGCATTTCTCTGCAAAGAGTCTCTAAAAGCTGGAATGTGACGTGTCGCCCTCTTCCTGAATAAAACTTTCCATGAAGGCAACAGAAATGTGCAAAATGTCTGCAAAATCAAGCTGCGGGAGTTCTTCACTCAAACACCATCAAAACAAATACTTCAAAATCCTGCTGGCTCCCTTTGCTGGAGGAGGAACGGCACAAACAAAACAAACTGTAAAGAAGCACCAGTTATTTTGAACAATGTGGTCCAGCACTGGAATTAAGTCTCATTTTGCATTCCTGGCCGGCTGTGATTGGAATTACCCCAGCTTAACAGCAAAAAGTTTAAAGTATTCAGCAGCAGAGTCAGGGAGCAAAAACACACAAACCGTTTTCAGCTCATTTTCAAACTGGAGCTGCTCTGTGGCTTTAGTTAAAAAGCTCATTTCAACATATCTTACAGCAATTTTAAGTCCTAAATATTCACTGCATGTTTAACTTTGACCTCATCTTTTCTGTGCAAACCTCTCTACTGCTTCTCCATCTCTTATCTGAAGATAAATATATGAAGCAAACATTAAATTTAAAGTACAGGACATGTCATGTTTCAAAGCTTAGATGGCTTAGTCTGGAGAAACTGGTAGAAGAAAGGCAAAATATTTTGGAGAATTGTTAGATACTGTTTGTGTTTCTACAGTGGAATATAAAAAAATACAAATGAAGCGCGGATATTTGAGACCAGTGCAGTTACAAAGGATGCCATCTAAATATAGACAAGTATAAAAATCACCCTTAATTTAAAAAACAGTTGTTTTATAGTATTAATGGAATAAGAAAAAAGGTCTGGAAAAAAAAGTGTCCATGCTCCATTTTCTTTTTGACATGCTTCCTTAAGACTTAAAAATTGGGACTGAAATGTCAAACTTGTTTTGACTGCAAAAAAAAACTTGGTAAAATAACTTTATCCTAAAACGCAGATTTTTTTTCCGCTTGATTTCTGACTGTAATCCTATGGAAACGCCATCAAAGCAGTGGAGATCACAGCTTAAATGACTAAGAGAATCATATTTTTACTGATGATTATCATTTTTACCATATTTTTATAAATATTCAGCTGAATTCAAAGCATAAAGTTTCATCTTGAATGAAAAAAATCCTGAAAATATTTTGCCTTTATTCTTCCCTGTTGACAACAACAGGTTTTGAAAGTTTACAGCTAAATAATGGTGCCATCGAAGCGCTTCTTCATTCAGGCCTGATCCTTGTACTTGTGGCTCTGCTCATTTCCTAACCAGTGCAGCAGCAGAGCCCGATCAGAAAGAAGCACCGTTGCTTTTTGCAGATTATCGAACAAATGATTACAAGCCCGCTGTGCATCATTGCCTTAATCCTACGCGTGTTTTTACACAAAGAGCAGATTCCAGTTTAGGAACTGGGAGGATCCTGCAGTCACATCCTATTTATCATCTGCAGCAACGAACAACTTCTGTGTCCTCTTGCAGAGTCAGTTTGTTGGGATAAGAGCAACCATATGGGGAGTAAAAGCAGCATTTTGCTTTGGCTGTAATTTACAATACACAGACAGATCTTTAAAAGGATCTGTCTGTGGTAGTCAGTCAGCTGACTACCACAGCCAGCTGTCTAGATGCTGCACACAGTAGCAGGACTGTTCCAGGATGGCGGTCAGCTCCCCGTAGCTCTTCTGCCTCCAAGTAGGAAGGAGCCTCTCGTTGTTCAGGGCCTGCAGCTTTGGTGTCCCCTGCTGGAGGACATGGTACAGACAAGGCCACCTGCTCTGGATCCGGAGCCTTGTCCTACGATCCAGCGTGATACCTCGCACTATCTTCTTAGCTCGGAGTTCTCTCAGACCCGGCAGCTTCAGGCAGGAGAAGACCAAACCGCGGCTGGGCGAGACGTCCAGGAACTCCAGAGACTCGGACTCCAGCGTGTACGAGATCCCAAGGTTCCTCAGCGGCACCAGTATGTGCAAAGTCAGCGACTTTAGGTTGGGCAGGGATTTGGTAAGTGCCTGGAGTGTGGAGGGTGTCACTAGTTTGAAGACCCAGAAGTACTTGAGCTCGAGGATTCGTAGCTGCTGGAACCGGGTGAGCAGGGACACAGACAGATCCGACCAGTCGAAATGCAAACGCATCTTGGAGATTCGCGGGCAGCTGTGGGTGAGTTTGCCAAGTAGCTCCTGAAAGCTGGTCACCTGCCACACCAAAGAAAAGAAGAAAGTTCCTGCTATAAGCTTAGAGTCCTGGAGAACATAGCAGCCACTGTTTACCAGGTGCCTTTTTCTCCTGCTACTCTCAATTTATGGATTATTTGATGCCATCGTCTTTCTAGCCTCTCCTGGTTCTTTCCTTTCATTAGAAGGTACACCTGGTCCAGTAACTTCATGTTCAGCTGTGTCTGTATCTTTGTCCCAATGATGGAGGTATTGCCACAACTAACTTTGTTAACGGTTCCTTTTATGAAAACAGTACCGCTGGTCCTCTGCTCCTAAGTTTAATTATGTCTTTTTTCCTTGACGGATCACCTGACGGAGTCGCTCCACTCCTATGGCTGGACGATATGGCTTACAAACGTATCGTAATATAAGCATTCCTCGTCTGTCAATATTGGTTAATTCTTTGTTTTGAATGTCTGAAATACTGCCAAACTGCTGGAATAACCCTTCACGTTTTTATCTAGTTTTCATTTCAAGTTGAAAACTGGCACGCTGGTGAAACCTGAAACTGCTGATGCACAAGTTACTCAACAAGTTGTTGCTAGGTAACCAAAGAGTGAGTTATGTGTTGCCACCAGTCTTGCTGTGAGAGGTTGAGCAGATGAAGTATTGTCTCTACCTACATCTCCCAGAATGCTGTGTGCTTCTGGATCAGAGTTCAGTGAATATTCCAGATGTATTATCTATTGATATATAGTTATTGATTTGTAGTGCAGCCATATTCACATCATAAATACGTTCACTCTCCTTGTTCACTCTCTATGGGAGAGCTGTATCTCCCATAGAAAGTATGTCTATCCTGCGCTTAACCACTGAAGAACAATATTGTTAATTACCTGGTCCATCTTGGTTATGCTGTCCTGGTGAGAACTGGAGCTGGAGTGCACCCTTAGGTCCAGTGGCTCAAAGAGGGTAAAGGTCCAGTTGAGGTCCAGATGGCTGAGGTCTCTGCAGTGGACGTTATCCAGCAGGTGACTCAGCAGTTCGCTCCACTTGTTGCACGGTCTCCCAGGTCGAAGCTGGCCTTTAGCGTGAGCAGGCTGGCCCGCCGGGAGATCAGATGGTGGGTGTAGTGGTGGACCCAGGCCTTCCATCGCTCAAACTCCCGGTTGGAAACAAGCAGCCCCTCCTGACCTAGATGGAAGGCGCCGCGCCGGGAGTAGTCTGCAACCCGCCAGAGTTTCCACGACCGGACCAGGCAGCTCCAGCTCAGGCAAACCAGCGCGCAGCTGCATTTGTCCACCTCATTCAGGAAGGACAAGACGTGCAGCTGGCACTCCACCGGCAGCGAGTTAAAGGGGAAGAAGTCGTCCATGGCTTTCCGCCTGCTGCTTACGGGGACGAGAAGTTTTTTCTGCGGCGACATTTTTGACGGATGATTAAAGGCTTGTGATTCCTGGTGGAGGTCAGAATCTCCACCAGAAGATCCTGTGTTCTGGCTTTGCCATAAATATTTCTGCCCTGAAAAATGATAAGGACAGGAGAATACAATCAGACCTTACTTATATTTTAGCTTATTTTTATCAACATTGTAGGAGTGACACATTTTTCAGCTTGTGATTCCTATAATCACATACTGTGAAGAATAGGGAGCAGGATCCTCCCTCTCTAAAGTGAAGTAAACACTATAAATAAGCCTTTTAAATAAGAGCATCATGACAACATGTTAGGTTGTAAATACATGTTATCCCATATATACTTATTTTTAGTTAATAGTCTATAGCATTCTTTTGTGTGTCTCTAACTTGTGCTGTGAAAGGAATGTGTTTGCAGACGTCGTAAAACGGGTAAAATAAACAAGAAGCCAGACCCTTGGAGCTGAACTGCAGGCGAGCTGCAAGTATGTCTGCTGGGAGAAACAGATAAAGGACAAAAGGTTGTGACCCAGAGAAACAGGACCAGCGCTTAAGGCCTTACGAGAAGATGGAAAAGTTTCATTGTATTGTGAAGATTTATGATCATATGACTGTTTCCCTCTCCTTAGTAATTTGCAAACTTTGTAAGTAGGAAACTCCCATTTGTAATAAAAGAGGAATAGCGAGGGGTGAGAGACTCAGAGCGAGTTTTGGGGATTGAAGCTGTAGGTTCTCTCCTCATGAGTAAAATGTAGTCATTTGTCTCTCTCTTTCTTTTTGTCTGTCTCCAAAATGTTCTAGGCTGATTGAACCTGACACAACATGAAACAGAAAACAAATGCATATTAATAAAGCCAAATTTTTTTAATTTTTTTTTGTTTCTTTGATTAGAAAGAAACAAAATATACTTACGTCTGAAAAGAGGACTTTGGATCAATAAACAACATTCCAGTCATGTTCTCCTTTTTCACAATCCTACCAAGGCTGTTTTTATCCTTGCACCTTTTCCTTCCACTGAATGTTTCAACAATATGGTTGTTCTCAGCACATGTGATCAGTCAGCTTCTTTAGCTGTAAACTTTTGTGGCTTACAATCCCTGTGGATGTTGTAGTTTACTGTGGGTGGGAACACTGCCAAATCCTTACTGATTTTCTAAGGCATACATAAAGTAACATTTTTGTTTAAACTAATTGTCTGTAGGTCTTATACAATATTCACACACATTTTGACTTTTCATAAGCTGTAAGCCATAATTCTAGATTTACAAGAAATCCCAGGAATAAATGTGTGAAATGCATTACTGTGTAAAATGAATCTGTTTGAGTTTTACTTTAAGGACACAATTGCTCAAATAAAATTTTTGGAATTGTATTCTACTTTACTTAGATACACCCATATTTTCATTGTATAGTTGTAAGATTTTAACACAATCATTATTGTTTTCTCTTTATAATTTTTTGGCAGTGGAGAGGAGATTTACTGTGGTTCTGATTTTCAGCTGGCAGTGAAAGTCCTGAAGAGAAAAAAACAGCTCCTAGATTTACACCGGTTTTGTTCCACACTTTGCTAAAGATGTCTTTGCAGTGTTTCTAGAGAGACATACATTATTTTACTTTATTTTTCTTTTAGTGTCTGCATCCATTTGATTTTATGTTGCTTTTGCACACACAGTTATACAAGTGTTTTTACAGCCATGCACTGACAGAGTTCTGGCTCATGTGGCGTTCACTTGGTCTCTGATGTCATAAATATCCAACCAAACACCCATAATACTCTGAAGATCTAAAGAGCAAAACCTTTCCTAAACTGCCAGGTAAGCCAAAAGTAAATTGATTTAAAGTTGGGCAACATTAAATGTTGAAACAAATTTTCTATGTGCAGCATTCTGAAAAGCTAAGCCTCTTATATCTGTGGCTTATCCCTCTATGTTTGACTGGTCATACAAAGCAAGGCTATTTTCATTTTTCTTTCTCACACAAGGCAAGTAAATATTTACAAACTTCTTGATAAGCTTCTTGTATATTACAGCAGACCACTTCCACTTAAAAGTCTGAATATTACAAAGTGGACATTTATAACCTTTTAAGTAACTCAGTAAATGTCCAGCAAATGGATGCTGTAAAGTGTTGGGCATAAAGCGGAATTCATTCTTTTTTTTAACATTTTCTAATTTCATACTATTGGAAATTCACATTTTTTAGTTTTTCTGGACACAATATTTTCTACATTAAAACATTTTCTGCAAAACACATGGATACTATAGTTGATATTTACCCTCCAAAAGGCTACAAATAATAATACGGAAGTGTTATATAGCTCCCACTGCCACGATTTGAGCTCGGTCCTGGACTTGTTTAAGCTCCCAATATGAATGTTATTTAAAACCGCATGTAACATCCACGCCTTCACATTTCAAACAGTTGGCTTACAGCTTAGTTTATTGGAACATGAAGGCTAGTCATCTCAGCTCCGTTATTCACATCCTCATCTTCTAGTTTCTGGTATGGTACTCTCTGATAAAGTTTAAGCGTTTGCACAGTCAAGGCTACATACAGGTTGTATGAAAGCATATTGCAAAAACAGTAGCTTTAAATAAATGCGTTACCTTCAGCTGGAAGAGGAGAGGCTCCGAGTTTTACTCTGTTTTAAAGCTAACATGCTAGTAGACAAAGACTTTCAAATTCAAAACAAATAAAGAACTAAAGTCGAGATTTTATAGCATTAACTTCATACCCGAATGAGTAAGTAACTGTTAAGATACTAATAAAAACAAATACGAAAAATGAACTATTTAAAAAATGTCATAATAACTAGCCCGGCTAGTTAGCTTCACAGCAGCTGAGTTCTGTTGTTGTTGTAGATGAAGGCGTCATCAACACGTTCTGTCAAAGGAACTCTGGTGCGAATGTTTTTGACATCGGAGCTGCGGAGAGGGACGGAGCTTAGGACGAAAACGAAAAAAATAACAATTATAAATGTCGAACCTTACAAAATTTTTAAAGGAAACAAACTTTGAAACTTAAATGCCCTTTAATATAAAACATTAAAGATAAAGAAGACGGACGTAGCTACTAAGTGAAAAAAAATAAGAATTTGCGAAAGAAAAGCACGGACTCCCCCTGGAGGAGAAAGGAAGGTAGTGATTAACGCTTTTGGGTTAATCTCTGTTTTTGTAAAGTTTTCCTTTTGGTTTTCGAATCAAGACCACTTTTCTTTAAAAAATAAAAATACAAGTGAATTTAAAAAACAAGTAATAATGGAAAAGATAGTTTATGATTATTTATTATAATATTTAAAAGATCATAATTAGTTTTCCATCCATCCATCCATAAGCTAATGTCTAATATTTGAGCCTGTATTTATAACTTAAAAAACGAAAAGCATATAATTAAAATCTTAAAATTAAAACTCACACGACCTTGATGGATGTTAACATATGACGGAAAATGTATGCTTGTGACTATCTCTTAAAAGGTGCCCTGCTTTTCTTTCTTTTTGTATGACAGCTGGAAAACGGAGGTAATATTTTCGTGTAAAAATTGTTGACCAAACTGCGATGTAATAAAGAGTGCTTAAAGTTGTAAGCTAACATGTTTCCATACAGTGTAAAGTTACAACTGTGCATAGAATGCATACTGTTGAGCAAAAAAATTGAAGCAAGCTTTAGAGAAAGCAGTTTCAATTTTGTGACAAATGTGGAAGTAAGTCAGAAAAAATAAAACTTGGAATTCCCTACGTTCAGTGCTTCTTTTTTATGCTTCTTCTCTGTGTTGCAGGAACTATGAACATTACGCTGCCGCATGGTTTGGATGATGCTGGAGGGCTTGTTGGGGGGCTTTCGTGCTACGTGAGAAACGAGACAGAAATGCGACACGTATTTGTGCTGCATTCAGAGACTCATTGAAAATATCAGAGAATAGAGAGTGCTTCACAGAGTCCACATAACAGGTTTAAAGCGTTTTATTTTTGTTGCAATTTCGGTATCTGAATAATTAGTGTTTCATATTATATGAGAAATTAAGAAATATGAAGAAGAAATACAATTACATTTTGTTAAATATATATATATATATATATATATATATAATTATAGAATTTTATCATGAGATCGCATAAAATAAAGCATTTTGAGTGACACTGTGAACCTGGATAGATGCTAAAAGTTTACACTCCATCTGTTGGTATAAGGCAAAAATACATAAAACCTAATTAGTTAACTTTTTTCATCAAGTGATTTAAAAAATTTTGTGTGACTTTGTCTATATTTTATTGTCCTATTATTATTTTTCAAAGCAAGAAGTCGAAGGAACCATTCCACTAACTTATCTACATGTCCCATACTCTTTGAATGCATCCCCAGATTTGTTGTGGTTCTGTTCAAACCAATCAGAGAGCAGAACGGGCGGGTCCTTTTCCTCCCTCGGAGTCCCGCCCCTTTCTCTGATAGTCTGCGCATCTCTCATCCTCGTTTCAGTCTCAGCCATTTAACGCTCAGCTTCGTCGTTTATTTCTGATATTTGCGTTCTTTAAAATCTTAATATCGACACTACAACAGCTTTTCAGTACTAAATAATAAAAATAGAGCTTTGCTTTTCATTAATATTTCGTGAAATAACCGAATTAAATCCACCTGCGACACAATCCAAAACGTGGAGACTGCGGTTTTTTTTCCTTGCTTGCTTCTTGATAGAAAAAAAAACGATATAAATAAGCAAACATGAAAACCAAATTTATCAACGGGGTTTCGTCTTCCCCTTCTATGTCGCTGGGACTCCTAGTGACTGCGAACGCTCTGCATGTCCAGCCCGACACCCAGGAGGACTCCAGGGAGGTGGTCCGCCCTGACCAGCCGGACCTGGAGACCCGTCGCAAGGCTTATTTGTGGTGCAGGGAGTTTCTGCACGGTGCCTGGAAAGGACTGGCCGAAGAGGACTTCGAGATCACCATCATAAGGTTAAAATGCGTCCCCACTCTGCATGTGTAATAGGCGTGAGAGCAGCCAGCGTTTCTGTTCATCTATTGTGTGAAAAGATGAAGTCAGACTCAAACCAATAATAGTGAGTCAGACCAGCCATGTGATGTGGTGAGGCTAAGCTTCTTAATTTATTGAAAATGACTCAATGCACCTGGTTAATTTAGTAAGACGAATCACTGGATATTATAAATTAGTCTTTCCAGATTTTCTTTAAATATTATTTTTATAGGTGAGTAAGAACAGCAACGTTCTATATTTGCAGGCTGCATTTTTGTTTATTTTTGCTGTTCATTCTCATAGTGTTGAGCAGATTTTGGTCTAGAACAGAAGAGCTGTATGCTTTGCCGAAATGTCGGTCCTGCTTCTACCCAACACTGCTAAATGTAAAGCTAAATAGGACTATTATGCCCTATATGAAAGTACCGGATGTGACGTTTGAGTCATGCAGATGTAAAGTCATGCAGATGTAAATTTCAGGTGTTTAATTCAGTAAAACTAGTCATTCTGTAATCCTTATTTAACCTCAAATGTGCTTTTAGATGTTGCTATTGAGAGATGAGTTATAGGTATCTATAAATTTTGCAAAAATATTTTATTTTAAATATTTGATTTAAATCTAAAAGCAATGCATGATTTCAAAGCTTAAGATAAACATTTCTGGCAGTTTTTTGTTAAACTTGTTCAGATGTCTAATTCAATAAAACTGATCATCTTTATTTTTGCTTCAGTGTTTATTCACAAGAATTTCACAACAGAGTTTACCCTCTCTCTTTTTTTAATTTTTTTTTTAATCTTTAGTTTGAAGCCATATTAAGCCACATTTGCAGACTTGAAAACAGATATTTACTCCAAAAAAGACAATGTTTAGAGAGAAACAGGAGTAATTTAGTTTTTTTTTAATTACAGTCTAAATAAATTTTTTATGCTCCGTTTGGAAGTTTCAGATGTCAGTCTTTAACTATTTTTATTCTATTCAATAAAAATGTTCCTCTCTGTTTCGTCTACATCTTCAAACAGTTCGTGACTTGCTGAGCTCGAGTTGCTCAGCAAGTCGAGTTATGCCAGTTGAAGTAGCGCCAGCTACTTTGAACTTAAGTTTAAGTAGTGCCAACACAGACGTCTGTCTTCACTAGATGTCTGTGTTCACTGCATCCTGATAAAGCAAGTTGCTGCTCTCCTTCTGTTTTGCACAGGAAGTGTGTGGGTTTCTGTTCTGGATATTATAAATAGATCTACTGAAGCTCAGGAGCTAACACTGTTTGAACCAGTCACACTAAACATAAGTAGGTCTTGCTGAGAAGCCTCATCAGAACCTGAAGAACCTGTCTGTTTTTTTTTGTTTTTTTTGTCCAGAGGTGGTCTGAGCAACAAGCTCTTTTTGTGCAGCCTCCCCGACTCCCAAGGCTCGGTCGGGGACGAGCCGAGAAGCGTCCTGCTGCGCCTCTATGGGGCCATCCTGCAGGTGGGAGTTGTTTCAGTCTATCAACCATAAGCCAGAAAGTAGGTCAGACTCTTTACCAGGATGTAAAACTAAGAAAGTAGTTCCCTGTCAGTGTTTTTAGTTTTATTTTTGTTTTTTTACACACAATTAACAACCGAAATGTGGAATACATACCTAAATCCTCTTTGAAGTAAAACCGTCAAACTGTTTGCCTTTATCTCAGAGATGACTCATGTGACGGGTCAGTGTGATGTGTCAGTGCCACCATCAAAGGTTGCTGTTGTGTGTGCGCCTGTAGCTCATATGCCTATGTTAGACTATGCATGCATGTGTAGTAGTTATGCCTTCACGTGTGCGTGTGTGTGTGCGTGCGCGTGTTAGCCATTGTTGTACATAGTGATGTACCCCCATGGCTGTACATGCATGTGTTCTTTGCCGTAGGCTTCCCAAAGGAGCGTGCCTTGGGCACTCTTGTTCCCAGGTGAACCCACCAAAAAACACGGTACAGTATGAGATCTCTGAAATCTCAGCCTAATATAAAGATGTAACACACACTCATGTAGCACAGCGCCAGGAAGACGCAGAGTGGAGGGAAAACAAAAAGCTGCAAGCTGAATCTTTTTTTCCCCCTGCTCTAAATCCCTGCCTTGTGATTTCTACTTTTGAAGATGTCAGCTTAATTTTTTTAAGTAGGGGACAGAGTGGAGGACTTGGCAATGCCTGCACGTCAGCAGATCCCTCAGCTAAAGAGAGAACGATCTGGCTTCCAAATGCTTTACAACTCGTGCGATTTGCAGTCACTTGAAAAATAAAGCTATGAAGTACGAATACAGCCATGTGAAAAATGAAAGGTCAACATAAAATTCAGGAGGGCCAATTTTTTGCTGCAATCAATTGAACTGCTTTTCTTTCTTAGGTGAAGCTTTTGCTCTCCTAAAGATCATCTCAGACTTCCATAATAATTTAACTAATAGAGGAGCTAATTATTAAGACACCGACTGCAAGCTGTCCTGCTCCTGTGACTCCAAAGCCAGCCCAAATAATCATCTCTCCTCCTCTGTGCGTGAGAGTTTGCACTTTTAGGACAGTCAGATTTCATTTGATTTTCTCCAAAGAAGGTGCTGTGAAAAATCTATAACACGTCTCGTCTGTCTCAAAGACATTGATCCCGGAACCCAAGGTAAACTTTGCTAACTTGAGTGCTAAAGCTTTTATCCAAACAAGCCATACTTATCTTATTAACTTTAACATTTAACTTGTTAACTGAGGCCTGGGAAGTTGCAAAAAGCTTTTTTCTGGGCTTTGCACAGCATGGCGTTGGGGTGCGAAGGGTGGCATTTGCTGGTATATTCACTTATAAGAAGATTGGCCACCATCTTAAATGGTTTTCAATAGGGCTGCCCAATATTAGCAAAAAATTAAATTGCGTTGTCTAGTATTGCAACAATGCTTTTTAAAATCATTATTAACCTTTATAAGCTTTAACGTCTCAGTCACTAAGCTCAAGTTCAGGTATGAGAGTGAAAATTCATTCAACTAGCTACATGAGTTATTAGTAAACAGAGTTTTAATGCATGTTACTTGAAACATCAAATATTGCAGTTCATTGCAACTGTAATAATGCATACATTGAAACTGCAAGCAACTGCAGGCTGATGGATTTCGAATTGATAAAACTCCTGTTTTCATGGAGAGGTCACTCTTGTTTGTTAGCCAGTCATTCAGTCCAGTCAATCAGTATCACTTAGCACTTAGTTTACCCAGTGATTGTATTGACAGTAATGGAAACTTTTTCCCACGTCTGTATTCTCGCCCGACACCGTTACCTGCTGAGTCCACAGATTCATAATGCCAGACTCGTCTTGTAGCACGGATGCTGGTGGGAAAACTCCTGCAGAGATAAACTCCAGTCAGTCGCAATGATTTCAGAGGATAAACGATAAAGGTCGAAGGACTTTGAGACGCCAGGACAACATTGACTAGTGACCTGCTGACGTTTTCTGATTTGTAGAAAATAAGAAAACAAAAACGCTGTTTGCAAAAAAAAAAAATAAAAAAGCGTCCCAAGACAAAGATGTCAGCTACCTTTCAAGGCAATTTATACCCCAGCTCACATTAACCGCTGGCTTAATGAGAGCTGCATTAAGTTATTAACTTGAGTCTGTATAATTACTAATGGGTGTGTAAACAGTGTTTATTGCTCAGGATGTCTGAACGAGCTGAACCACTGCGTCCTTCACCAAGGCAACCGCAGCCTTTTCCGCTGTCTCAAAGCAGGAATTAGCGGCATCTAATCAAAAAGCTAATATGATTAAAGAAGACAGACGTCCATGTTTAAGTGCCCAGCTACTAATGATTAATCCAGCTTTGACTGTATTGGAGACTGGGTTTCTCAGCAGTGAAGACACGCAACACTGGATTAGAAGAAAGTAAAATTGCTGACAGCAAACATTTGGCAGCAGGTTTTTCTTTCTTAACCGTCTGCACTTGTTTCTCTCTCTGGGCTGATGTGTCAGTGTCACGTCAACCCAGATGTATAAAAGGATAGTAAAAAGGGAGATGAGCTGTTTAACGACTTACGGACTTGGTGTGTGTTTGAGCTCATACTGTACTGTTCGTACTGTAGGGTGGTCAGGATTTTTAGTTGATGATGTTGCATGGTTGGCTTCGCCTTTATTCATGGATAGTTCTTTCCTTTTTCTCTTGTTGATAGATGTCCTGTAATAAAGGGGACTCCCGACAGTCAAACAAAGAGAATCACTTCCAAGTAAGTAACTGATGATGGTGCTGCCGCACATTTTGTTTCTCTGCCCTCAAAAGATGGTCCACAAAAGAGCAACCTGCACTAGCATGTTCCAGCTTCTTCTCAATGTGTGTGAACACATCCATAAACTGTTTATTCGCTTTGACTTTACATTTTCTTTGCTCACATGTCAAATATTTAGGGGGATTCACAGAGAAATCAGTGGATATCTTGAACTTACACTAATGTGTTGATTCCCTTTTCTTTTTTTAAATCACATTACAACCACAAACTCCAATGTATTTTATTAGGCCTTTATGAAATAAACCAGATGTCTGAAACCTCCAGTCAAAGGCCAAGGCCTGATCATTAACTACTCATTTGATTCAGGTGTGTTAAAGCAGGGACACATCAGGAAGTTGCAGGAAACTGGCACTGGAGCACTGGAGTTTCAGATCCCTGTGATAGACTGTGAGAGTAATTCATAATTGTGAAGTGAAAGGAAAATGGCACATGCTTTTTAATAAGTTTTTCACAGGAAAATCTGAAACATTTGTGTTCATCTCCTTTACTATGCTACCAAAAAATAAAATATGGTGCCACCAACTGCTTTCTGAAATCTCTTTGTAGAGTCAGCTTGTGTATAATTTAATCCCAGAATAAATCCAATGTTTGTTTTTTTTTTTGAAGGCTTTAGTAATTTTTTTAGTGAAAATTAGTAAGCAAGCAGCATGACGAAGACTAAGGAACACAGTGGACAACTCAGACATGTTCTGGAAAAACTTAAAGAAGGATTAGATTCTAAAACAACTCGCGCTTTTTCCATTTTCCATTTCAAACTATCATCTGAAAATAGGAACTATACTGTGAACAAACTCGACTTGGAGCTAGGTCAACATTCATCAGATAAGAAACATGAAAAGTTGAACAAAGTGCTCTGCGAAGAAGAGACCAAAAAGTAGCAAAAAAAAAACATGTGAAGAAGCAATGTGAATCATGCTTAGGATGTTCTTCCTCTTCAGGAACAAGAAGAACTGCCCAGAGTTAATGGGAAGTTGCTAAAACTAGATACTGAAAATAACTAAGGCAGCAAAACACTTGAGAAAGGGACAGTGTTTTGATGTCTGGACTTTTGGTGGTTTTGGTTTTTATCATTTCTCTGTTCCCTGGGTAAAAAAATCTAGGTGTGGCACTTTAATTGGGGAAAAAGACAGTTCCACATGGTTTTTCCTCCCACTTCACAATCATGCACTTCATGATGGTCTGTTGCATTAAGGGGGTAGGAAGACATTTGCAAGGCACTGTAAGTTCACAATAGATTTACCTCCTGCCTGCTTCTCTGGCGTCCTGGCACGGCATGACTCTTAAAAACAAAGTTGAGAAATGTTTTGGATCTATCCCATTATTTCCCCCCGCTCTGTTTCAACCAGTTCAATCCTAAACAATGGAATTGTGCTTCATTTCAAAGCACAACTTAGCTGTGACAGTCATGCTGTCAGACAACATAGCGGCAAACTTTTCTACCTTCAAACGAAGAATACACATACAGCAAAACAAGATACTAGTTTCATAACTTATTGAACTTATTGCTTTGACTACTAAGTTTTAAAAAATAATCGGATTTAATCACAAAAATAGCCAAAACTCTTTCATTCATATGTCCTTACTGAACAATATCTCATGTTTTTAACCCATTTTTGAAATTCTTTACAATTTTTTAAGTGATCTTGATCAGTAGTTCTGCAACCTTTCTTAAGTTTGATTGTTTTTGTTGCTTTTTTATAAATTTTCTGTGCAGTTTTGTTCTTTTTCCATACTAATGCTTAAATACCTTTCACAGATATTAATCTATAACTTTCTTTAAATGTTAAAATGTTTTTAAACGTTTTGCAGTATTTCTGTCTTTTCTTTGCAACGTTGTTGCATAAACATGAAGGATTTGTTCACAGTTTAGGTTTTCTAACTTTAAGCATAAACAATGTGGGAGTTATTATTTTGAAGTCTGTTAAATTCTTGTTATTGACTGACAGAATATTGTGCTGTATGTGCAAAAAATAAGGGATGTGGGGAAAGAAGAAACCTAAAATATAACAAGTTTATAAAAATTATTTTAAAGTCTTGCCTTCAAAAATACAAGACAAATTCAGCAACCTGACAGGACCTAAAATAAAAGGGATATCAACAAAAAATGTTTCTATACAAAGAAATAAGACCTTTTTTGCATTAGTCATTTTCTTTAGAAAAGCCAATTGTGCAGGATTTGCATGAGCCTTAATATGTTTTGCTTTTCCATGTATGTTATTAACTATTGTTGCCTTCAAAGGCTGCAGTGCAACACAGTTCCAATATATGTGATCCAATTCAGCATCTCACCTTGTGTTTTAAAACTTTGGAGATCTAAATTAGTAAAGCCTTTGTGATGCATGGAGATTATTTACGCAAACTCAGTAGAGCTTAATACTATGCTCTAAAAAGTAAACGGGATGCACAGTTTATATCAATGTTCTTAGTATGATGATTGTTTACACCTTACACAAACTCCGGTCCAGCTAATGAACCTCTGAGTCACACTAAACTCCTAGTAAAGGCAACATTTACAACAGGACCTTTCCTCAGACCCATTGACCTGAAAAATGCTTGATCTTGCAACACATCATGTGATTGTGACCTTCGAGCTACATCCCTGAAAGCTAAACAATGACTCTTGGTCATGTGGTCGTGTTGAGGTCATCAGTCAGTTAACTATCATTAGCACACTGCCATCTTTCCTTAAAGATTACTGCTTCACCTCAGCGGCTTCCTCCGACTTTAATCCGGGTTAATGCAGAACTGACCCTGTGTCAGTGGCTACACAGGGTCAGCTTTCCTAACAATGCTGTCTGGTCAAGGTAGATCCGATCTGGATTAGAGCGACATGGAAGACGTCACTGTAGTACATTAGCCTATAACATGCATTCTTAAAACCCAAGGGATGGAGACACAGAGAGATTGTGCTGATGATGGTAAACAAAAGAGACTCTTAACCGCTTAAATATGCAGATGTATTGCTCTTATTAATAGATAGCAAAAGGTTATTGAACCTTTTCCCTGTTTACCTCATCCCATATTGCACATCATGGTTTTACAGTTTATTCTAAATATAAAGTAAATGTTTAACAATGTGTGAAAAACACAATTTTCTGTTTATTCAGTCAATATTATTTACAGTTGACACAAATGTAAAATGCAAAGCATATTAAGAAAAATGTTGCCATTTATGTTATGGAAACATGGTCGCCCATTTTGAAACCAGAGAAAACTCAGATTTTTAAGTAGATGGCCACTTACCAATTAAGTGTTAGTTTTAGACTAACTCAATCGATAGCTTGCATCCCTATTATTTACTGTCATTGGATATTGTCCCTGTAGGCTGAAAGTTACATTGCACAATATGCAGCCTTGTTAAGTACTTGTGGTTTTAACCCCCAAAATTATTTATTAATATTTCACCACTTTGCAGAAACATTTGTGTCAAATATCTGAAAGAAAATGCAACTTGATGAACTGGAATATCAATAACTGCTGCTCCACATGCTATTGATGGCATTTTCAAAGCAGCCAATCAAGACTGGTTGGCTGTTTCTCTGTTGGAGATGAAGAAAACTACAGACATTAGCTTCTGCAGTACTGCTAAGACGTTTTTTCCTGTGTATATTAATGCATATCAAGATATAGTTGATCTCTGAAATATTAAAATGAGCAATTATAAGTTTTTAGACGGCGTCTTAAGTATTTTTGCAAAGTATAATTTGCAAATGTATATTATCCCTGTCCACCGCGAATACCAGGGATCCGCGGTGATTCACGGAGTAACTGTTGTGTAAATATCACATTTCATTCTGAAAAGATTGGTTTTATAAACTGATCACTTAAAAAAAACACATAAAACACAAGATTGGCACAAACTGGAAAAACTGAAGTTGTTTTTGAACTCTAAATATGTGATTTTTTGTTTATTTTTTCACATTTAAAGGACGGTATTTGTTCATTATTGTTGACATTAAAGGAAACAATAATGTGCACATCTAAACTGCAGTACTCATGTTGGGAAAAAAAAATAGACATTATGTAACATCATAAGATGTATTAAATGTTAATTTTAGTTCTCGTTAGTGTTGCGGTTACTTTTGACAGATTAATGGAAAAAATGTGTCGCAGTATTAAATGGACTTGGCTGGACTGAACGTCATTAGTACCGCCCCATTACTGAATGTGGTTGTTTTTAAGACTGGCTTATTTACACACACAGCAGGGGGAGATGAGCATTGAGGTCAGAGCTGCAGCTATTGGCAGCCCTCGATGAACCTGTGACATCTTTCCAAGACCAGCCGTGAAATACCTCAGAGCAGAGAAGCAGCACTGAAACGTGTCTAGAGTAACAAGTTGTAATCAAAACACCGAGTAGGAGGAAAGCCAGTGTGTTTGGGGGGAGAAATGACATGAGAAGAACACAAGCAGAGGATGCCAGTTTTACTACAGGAAGCGGGTGTTTCCGGTCTAGCTTCAGGAAGCCATAGCTGGAAGGTCTTTGCTAGAAATTGTGAAATTCACTTACCTCTGACTCACAAGAAGCCTTGGTGGCCTCATATGTATTCTTAGTTGACGGTTCAACGTATGAAGAGAAAGTGAGATAAATCAACAATCCAGCAATGCTGACATTGAAAGTAGGTCAGGGGAAACAAAACAGAGGTTGATGGAGGACAGCAGTGGCATCAAACAGTCAATATGGGAGCAACAGAGTTGAGTAAGTCTGGCTTTGCTGTTTGCAAAAGTCCAACACAAAAGGCTTAGTGGAAATCCACAAAGTTAAAGGTCTACAGCATCAACTTCTGCTCAAAATGTTATCTGTTACATAACTGGTAATTTTTAATGCCATTTGCTGAAATTGCTTTTCAATAAACTTGTTTTTTTAACAGGGAACATTCAAAAACAGTTTTAATGTAAAAAAAAAATCTATTTAACAGAAATTTTAGAGGCCACAATAAAATGCAAAATAAGCACATTAACAAATATTGATTTAAATTTAACAAAATCACTCCTAATTTTTGTGAAGTAAATTATTGTGCTTCCACTTCACAATGATTCATGACTTAGCTTTAGCCTATTCCATGAAATACAACAAAGAGTGTGGTTACAAAGTCACAAAATGTGCTAAAATAGAGTTAAACATAATTTTGCAACACACAAGAACTGATTTTTATAATATCCAACAGCAGGACTGAGAGGCAGATGTGGTAGTGAGATTAAGTTTCAGAAGAAAAGGAGAGGAGTGTTCTCAGTTTGTCTCTCAGTAAACACAATCCAATTAACACAAGGGGATGTCATTTTTGAATATGGTTGTTATCACACACATATTAAATATTAGCTCATTAAGACATTAAATTACTTGTTGCTTGACATAGAATTCCTGCAAATTAAATTGAGGTGCTCCTTCTTCAGAAATCTTTCATTTTTACTAGAGCAGGTAATCATACAACATTAGTAAAAATAGCAGAAGATACTAGATTCAGTTTCTGTAGAGAGAGCTTATTTACTGGAGTCTTTGCAAGTGCTTTGGATGTCGACTCCCCGTCAGCTGGTTTGTCATCTGGCAGTATTTGTGTCAAGATGATTATGGTAATGTGCATAATACATGTTGGAGATTTGGAAGCGCATGTAATCAGCATTCTGCAGATAAGACCTTATGTAACCACAGGGCGTATTGTTTGAGCAAAGGAAACAGGGTGAGCTGCAGAATCATGTGTTCTGCATAAATATTGAGTCATTTTAGATGTATTCACTGGGATCTTCATGTATCTAAACTCTTCTTCTAATAACCAAAGTACATGTCACGCTCTCCCTGAACAAACAACAGTTTAAAGGAAGTCTTTAAGCTAAAGTCTTTCTTTGCCATTTAATATATGTATATACATTTTTGGAACATTTGCCTTTTTTGGCTTGACACCTTATCATATAAGAAACCAAAATCCAAGAAACCTTTCTGAGCTGTACATTTAGCACTGAGTTTCTGTGTTGGTGCTTCAGAACAGTATTATTTTTCAGAGGTCCAAACATCTCAGCGTTCGCAAAGTGAGTAGTTGTGTTTTTCTTGAGCTGGTTTCCTGCTGAACAATTTGTGTGAAACACATTCCTCTTTTTAATGTGCCAAAGATCACAAGTCATACAGCTAAATGCATGACTATTGGTGTTTCATTGCCTTCCATACTGGTGTTATATCAATTTGTAGCATTTCTTTTTCCTACCACTCGAAGCTCCAGTAAAAACAGATAAAAATAATGATATCCAACAGTTTAATTGCAGTGCATCAGTTAAATAAAATGTAGAAAAATATTATTAAAATAGTTAAAAAAATTTTCTACAAATTAGGACTGAAATAACCACAGACCCCGATGACATCAATGAAATGTTTGAAAGATTCTACATTGAATTGTACACTGCTGAGTCCAAGAACATCATTGCATTAATGAAGAACTTCTTGAAGAATTTCCACATCCCACAAATTAGTACGCAACATAAGAGCCTGTTGGAAACTAATTGAGCTGTAGAAAATAAAATAATCTGTATAAAAAACTGCAAAACTCACAAACCCCATGCCTGGGTGATTTACCACTGAGTACTGAGGCCTTTAAGGACCAGACCTCACCTGTTATGCTGCAGATATTTATTGAAGCATTGACTAAAGGTTTCTCACCTCCATCATTTTATGAACGAGTATATCACTTATTCATAAGGCAGGGAGGGACCCTTTAGATCGTATAGATCTATAAAATATTCTAAATATTGGTTGTAAGATCCCAGCTAAAATTTTGGCGACACGCAAAAGAAACTCTCCAAACTCTTGTATCCTAATATCCGACAAGTTTATAAAAGATAGATATATATTTGATATAAGGAGGTTATTAAACATTAACTACAGTCAAGATATTGATCGATACGGAACAGAGTTACTACTCTTATTAGATATGGAGAAGGTCTTTGACAGAGTCGAGTGGGATTATCTCTTCTCAGCCCTGGCAAGGTTTGGATTTGGCTCTAATTTTATATTGCTAGTAAGATTATTACAGGCCTGCTATGGACCTTTACATAAATAAAAGTGATCAATTGCATTAAAATACTTAATGGATTGAAATTTATGTAAATTAACATGCTGAAGTCCTGCTCCTAATGTTAAACAGGGTTGTCTTTGTTATTTTCTATAGATTCAGCCAAATAAATAGGATCAAATTGTGGGTTTATGACAGGCTACTAAATATCAGAGGATGCAAATAAAAAATGGTTGTGTTCTAAAATGTTTGGGACATGGAGAGACAGCTATGTGGGGTTCGATTCCTGACTCCATACCTTTGCTGTATGTCTTCCCCCCTCCGTGTTCAACCATTCAAAGTCTAATTTAATGCAAATAAAGACCACTTTTAAAAAGGTATGGGACACCCCTCTTGTTCATTCAGTTTATATACAAGTTATTTGTAGTTCTGAATTATAGGAGCAAATATTTTGTGCTCCAATACCCAACGCCTTTCTTAAAACAGGCACTGTTTTGAAAAAAGCATCTACAGTTTAAAGGAAAACTTTGAACAGTGCATCATATGCTGATAGACTACCAATAAACACAGTGTGAAATGTCAATGATATTCTCCAACAGGACAAATCTGTTCCAACCTGAGTCATAAATCTGTTAAACTTTTTTCTTTGCCAAATTCTTTTGGTGTAGTAATCTGCCAAGGTGTTTTCCAAATAGGTGGAGAGTTAAACTAGTAACAGTCTGACAAATGTAAAAATTGATGAAATACTTTGTCAAGGCGCTGTACCACAAAGTAACATTACTCATGTGGGAAAGTGAGACTTTTTTTTTTATTAAACTTGAGCTCCTGCTGGACTTTTGATTGGAAGTCTCAGCATGAGACTTTTGTGTATCTGCAAGATAGATTGAGAAAGACTAAGCAGTACTTCCCCTGAGACTGCCAAGTCCTGAGAGAGTTTAATCTCCTCTTGTCTTCCCCTCTGCGCCCTGGCAGGCAAACCCAAACACATTTTTTCTTCTACAGAGTCACCCATCCATGTTACCCACTCCAAAACTTGCTTTAAAGCCCTTTTCAGGCATGCCTTTCACCCTGGGAATGCTTTGCCATTTCACATGTCATTCATCAAATCCTGGTCCTTTAAAGCAACTTTTGCAGTATTTAAAAGTGTTAAACTATTCACAATTTGTTTCTCTCAATTTTACTTGATGCAGGCAGGACAAATGCATTTGTAGAGGAAAATTTAAGAAATGATGAAAACAGCCGTGTGCTGACTCTTGATTGTCTTGATTGTTCCTGTTTAGATCCAAAATAATTACGTGTGTTTTTATTCAGCTGAAGAAAATTAAGGCACATTGTGAAAAATTCATTGCCATTGATTGGATCTATGCCTATACTTGGATGGGTTTCAGGGTCACCTGGTGACATTGCAATGAGTTGCTCTTGTGTTATAGAACTAAAAAATAAGAGTTTTTTGTCGCCTGTTCTAGGGAGCAGAGGCCATGGTTCTGGAGAGCGTGATGTTCGCCATCCTGGCTGAGAGGGAGCTGGGCCCAAAACTCTACGGCATTTTCCCTCAGGGCCGCCTGGAGCAGTATGTCCCCGTAAGTCAACATGCTTTTGTCTGCATCTACAATCCCTGTGATTGTCTAAAACTCGGATTACAAAATAACTTCCAAGATGTGCAAGATGTAAACACTTATAATGAACTGGGGGAAATCCTGTTGCAGTTGTCTGCATGGTGAATTTAGTTGTAATAGGAAAAAAATTGTGTCGTTACAGAGCCGTAAACTGGACACCTGTGAGCTAAGCGACCCCAGCATCTCCGCTGAGGTGGCACAGAAGATGGCTAGGTTTCACGGGATGAGGATGCCCTTCAACAAGGAGCCAAAGTGGCTGTTTGGGACCATGGAGAAGTGAGTCATTCAGGCCTCTGTGTCACCATTCAATTAATCAGCCTTTGAAAAGTTTGGTTATTCAGTAACCTGGGGTTTTTCCATGATAACATGTGGCACTGCTGATAAGTTATTGATATATCAGATATCAGCTTATCGAGAAGCTTTCCCATTTGAAGTGCTTACACAATGTCTGCTGTGTTACATCAGCTTTATGTCTGCTTGAGGAAAGGGCGGCTGTTGTTTCATTCCTCCGAGGAGTCGAGTAGGCACCTATAATTTGCTCTTATCTCTGTTATTCTGTCATGCTGCACTTTGACCTTTCACGTGAAAACTTCCACATCAACAAAGAAACATGAGTTTTCCAGATACACATTGAAAAATGAGAAAACTGCCGTGAGAGAAGCTAAAAAAAACAGCCCCATTCAAAGAAAATTATTCCTGTTACACAGAGCAAACTACTGCAGAAATAAGAATTTTTGCCCACAGGAAGCACTAATGCAAACGTTTAAGTATCACAATTCTAATAAATAAAAAGTTAAATACATTTGATTACATAAACTTGCAAATTTGTAGACAAGTGCTGGGCTAAAATGTCTTAAAACATTTGTGTTTTGACATCATGACTTAATTTTAAGGATTATACCAAATCAGCCCAGCCTCACTTCAACAATCTAAAATTAATGTCTAGCCTCAGTATTTCAAATCAAAATAAAGTTTTTGATACAAAATGTCTAGTAACTGCTCATGTCATTTCTCTCTTGAGGTACCTGAGCCAAGTCATGAGGCTGAGCTTCACTAGAGAATCCCATCTGCGCCGCTTCAACAGCATGCTCGCCTACAACCTGCCACAGGAGATGGAATCGCTAAAGTAAGATACCAAGATCACAAATTTATGGAACATGGGGATGCACAGCTTTAGAATTGAGCTAACTCCTGTGATCTGAGAGCATGTGGGGAATGCAAAGATCCTGATGTAATGTTGCAAAAGAGCAACAAAGCATTTAAGAAGCACATGAGAGTATAATGAAAATACTGTTTGTTCAACAAAGGGCTCTAAAATCTAAAACTGAGGTGAACAAGCTGTTATATGATCAGTGAAAAATGACCTGGAGCTTTCAGTGATTAAATAACATCTATATAAACAGATTGGGAACTTTAAACATAAAGTGGTAAGCTATGTTAATTTCCCTGGATAAGCACTTCAGCATCCCAGCACTGAAGTGGCTCTTCTTTTTTATGTGTGACCAGGTTGCTGCTGGAGTCCACACACTCCCCTGTGATGTTCTGCCACAATGACTGCCAAGAAGGTAAAACACACCACCACACACACTGTTTACCTTTACTCTGTATCTGTTTGTCTTGGTCCTTTTTAGAGGAACTGAATTTTGCTTCTTGGGTTGCTTTTAGGAAACATCCTCCTCCTGAAGGGCCGCCACAGCTCAGACAAACAGAAGCTGATGCTAATTGACTTTGAATACAGCAGTTACAACTACAGGTACTAATGCAAAACAAATATAAAAAAACAACAATAAAGAACTGAATATATGCTGCTGTGATCATAATGTTAAATTCTCAACAGCATTATCTCAATGCCTGGTGGTGCTTATGACTGACATGTTCATATGTTATAAATAATGTGAATCTTGGCTGTTCTGGCTTTCCATGATTCCACCACTCACTCTCCTTTACTGAAGCCAACAATGTTTTCACACAGCTCACTATAAATAGTGAGAATGTCTTTAAAACTCCTCTATAATACCACATCTGATCTGTCTTCCATTGCTTTGGTGTGGAGTGCTTCAGTAGTGATTGTTTTGTTTATCTTACTTAGGCTTCTCTAATGTTTCTGGTACATTAGGAATAGATATGTTACACCCTTAAAGTGTGGGAAATAATATCAAAGTAAAATGTGAAAGAAATACATAAAGTCAACAACTTAATTGCTGTTTGGGGAAAAAATAAAACACAGCATAAATATAGAAAAGTTGCTTGCTATCGAGACTGCCATGGAAGTTAAAATATTTAACCGTCCATTCATCCTTTTTAACTTATGCAACATACTTAAAACAACTGAAGGTAAAATCGTCACTTGATTGTTCTGTGAAATGTCACTGTGCCTGGAAAACGCATAATACTGCCCCTTTAACAAAAAATGATGTGAAACAAAATCTTTTTTTTTTCTACAAACTGGAAATCTCCAATTACCCTTCCTCCTTCCTGTTACTCTCCTCCCATTTGACCTTCTGTCCAATGAAAATGAGGTGAGCTCTGCTTGCAATCTGCTGCAGAGAGGGACAAAACCAAAGTCAGAGACAGCGAAGCGGGAGGAGAGACAAATCGGGCACTGTAGTTTCATCAATATTTGTTGACTCTGACGCTTGTAACTCGGCCTGTTAAAGCATTCACTGCAGCTGTTACGCAATCACTGTTCTGCAGATTACGAAGGGTGCCCTGCATGGAGAGAACGGAAAGACCTATGAGCGTAGCTTTGAGACATGATGGTGCAGTGGATTTCCACTGCTGTTAACTTATGGTGTGTGTGCATTGGTCACATTAAAGGACTAAGGTGTGAATTGAGTTTAGAATAGGTTTAGGACTGGTACTGGTTAGGTTTAGTGTAAGAGCCAGGGTTACGCTACAGGAGTTAATGAAAAATTCAATGTGAAATTTTTGTGACGATAGAAACACCTACTTTCGTGTGGGCGTGTGTGTGTGTGTGTGAATTCCTCAGTGGCTCATTTATGGGAAATGGAGTCGATCACAGGAAACGCCCACCACCTCCCACCAAACTTCAGCCTAGCACCCTGCAAATGTACATAGCAAACATGTGACCTCATGGTGCTGACCCCCACTGGGGGGTGTTTGGTGTTTTTTAGGTCTTGGCTGATAGGCATTGGCTCGAAAAGAAAGCAGAAGGGGAGACCAGCCCCTTTTGGCACCTCCCAACAGAGCAAAGGGAGACGAAAACAATTCTGATACAGTCCTGATAAAATGTGTGGGAAATGATATCTACTGCAGCACAAGAGGCCACTGTCTGTTACTTCCCAAATCATTTTGACCATCAGAAAATGACTTTAAAAAATATGCCCATGCAAATTGTACTTAATAGACTGTAATCTAATTAGTAGTTCTGCAAAAAGGGATTTTCATGACTGGTGTTACGATCATGTTTAAAATGATTTACACCTTTGCTCCCTCTGTTGGATTAATGGAAAGTAGCAGCATTATCTGGTCAGTCTGCTTGACAGTTTGCTGCTCTGGAGTCACTCAGGTGTCTTACCAAAACGTTAAGATGGAAATAGATTAGAAATGATCACTCAGAAGCAGATTTTGCTGTTTATCAATCAGGGAACGATTAGAAAGTCATTTGTAAACAACTTGGTGTTTCCAAATATAAAAAAAAAACCATCTCTCTTGCAGTACAGCTTTTGCTTACAAAGCTTGAGCTAAACGAAGCGAAGCAGTTATGAAAGAATGTCTGTTTGATTGGATTAGACCAAAGCCGACATGCAGCGGCAGCAAACCAAACAGGGCACATCAGGTGAAATGACTCAAACTGTCAAACATACAAGAGGAAGTGTCATGGCCACAGGACTCGGGCAACTTGCTGTGACTAAGGTGAAACATTGCAGAATGAACTGTGTGGCCATCAGCTCTGCTGCTGAAACTGGACTGACAAGTCATCCAGATAAAGATTTCTGAAGAAATGAAAAATCTACTAAAAGTGTTTCTACAGGCTGTTGAAACAAGGGGTTTGTATAACAAAGTCCAGATTCATTTGGAACAATAGCCTGAAAAAGATGCACTCGATGTTCCACTGTGACTCATAACTTTCCATTTTATATGACTGCACTTACCACAAGTAAAGCACATGTGGCAAGTCAAAAAGAAATGCCTCTATTTACTTTCAGAATGTTCAATCTGCACATCTGAAGATATTAAAACTGAGCAGAATGAACATTTTCGACTCTTAAAACGCAAACTGCTATGAAATCTTTAGAGAATGGGAGCAGAGTTATTTGAATCTACTTGGGACTGAATCATCAAACACATTGGAAAAACGAAAAGAAACACCAGTGTAAGCATGTTTTAACCAAACCAAGGCATTTGTGGTTTCAACACACTTAAACCTTTTGTTTGCTTGGCCTGTTTTAGAGGCTCCTGCAGAAAGTGGAAAAATATATTACTGATATTCTGATGTGTTTTTTTTTAAATAAAGCAAACAAGAAGATGTTTTGAATAAAAAGAACATGTGGTGTCAATCTTAACATAGTCCTTTCTGTAGATACATACAGATATAAAATAGTATAGACATTATTAAAAAGACATGATGTGTGGTGTTCAAGGAGTTTTTATAAAGTAGGAAGTAAAGTGAAATATTAACTTCAACAACAATAACAACTGTAAATAATTCAAATAGAATCAAAATATCCTATTAATAAATATATATTTATTATCAACTGAGGACTTTACAAATAAACCAAACTGTTTGCATTGCAGAGGCTTTGACATCGGCAACCATTTCTGTGAGTGGATGTACGACTACACCTGCGAAGAGTTTCCCTTCTTCAAAGTTGATAATCAGAACTACCCTTCGAAAGCCCAGCAGGTCTGTGTCAGCTCGCTTATGCCTCATGCATGTTGTTGTTGATAGATCATTAACTGATGTGAAAATGTATTTTGTGGGCAGCTTCACTTCATCGAGAGCTACCTGCGAGAGTCCGACCAGGGCTTTGACAACCTGAGCGAAGAGCACCAGATGAAGCTGAAAGAGGAGCTGTATGTGGAGGTCAACAGGTGTGTTTAATGTCTAACCTGACCAGCATGAAGATAAGACGTTCGAAGTGTTTTTTCGAAGAAGTGCAAAACTTGCTCTGCGTTTGTTTCTCTGGGTAGGTTCTCACTTGCATCTCACTTCTTTTGGGGCTTGTGGTCCATCATCCAAGCGAGACTGTCAACCATTGAGTTTGGATACCTGGTGAGTCTTTTCTGTTAATGCACAGGGATTGCTACAGTTGGCTTCTCTACATTTTGTTGTTTTCATTGTCATTGGTGTGTTTGTATGTGCAAATGGCAGCAAGCACTGTGTCAACACCTTGAGTTGAGACGAGGACAGAGTCCATCAGGGCAGGTTATCATGATAGTGATGTGATGAACTAGTGGTGAACAGTTATTTAAAACCTTTGAATCCAAACATATTGATGTAAAAAAAAAAAAAAAAGGCATTATCAACTGCTACTTTTTTAACACCATATCAAAGTAACTAAAATGTTGCATCCCACTGCACTTGACGTGTCTACAATGTTAACATTAGTTTGGAATGCTTCAGAAAAAATATTGTGGACTCTTTCTGTCATAATCACAGGATTATTAAAATAGCTTGATTC
The DNA here is from genome assembly GCA_902982915.1 of Phalloptychus januarius. NCBI lineage: Eukaryota > Metazoa > Chordata > Actinopteri > Cyprinodontiformes > Poeciliidae > Phalloptychus > Phalloptychus januarius. Next base: position 12,208,598 of record CADWAE010000471.1, on the reverse strand, counting down.
ATTCGGGTACAAAAATGCTGCTAAACACAAGGAATGGACACCAGCACAAACTAATGAAAAAGCAAACCAACTTTAACTTTTTAACTATAAAAGTTAAATACTTAAATACTCAAACCACTGTAAAGCTTATTGCCATGTATTCACGAACGCTTGATTGTATTGCAGGAGTACGCCCAGGCCAGGTTTGACGCCTACTTCCAGCAGAAGATGATCTGGGCCGCCTAATGCAGCAGGCGACTGGGTGATTAGACAACACATTGAGCCAAAATGTCAGCAAGAGGACACAAAGGCTGAAAAAGATTCAAAGATCCACACTTACTCTTCTCTCCCCATCTTTAAAGGGGATTTTGCTGCCTCATGTTGGTGTTTTGTTGACCAAAGCCAAAACTTAATCCAATGGCTAGGCTCTTGAGTTACACCTCCAAATCAATCTCAGCTCAAAGTTTACAATGTAGCTACACAAAGGCCAACTGAAAAAGGAAAGGCACTGACTTCTACTAACCTTCATTGCCACTCTGATGTCCTCTCTGCTTCTGCTGGGCCACACTGCTAGCATGATGGATTTGAGTGGGTGAACGGCAGATTTGGGTTACTGCTCGAGCGGAAATGTTAACATTGCATCAATGTGTATGTATAGATCATTCTCTGATGGAGATGCTCTATGGGAAAGAACCAAAACGCAGACTACTCTGCATAGTTTTACTCACTGAGGCAGCCAATTGCTAACTACGTGTATTATAATATATTATATAGAGTTCAATGTGCCAGTAGCCTGTTAACCGGTGACGGGCTGAAGGGGTTGGTGAAATTATGACTTGATTTATAGATTTTTCTGTACACTTTTGCTGTGATTTCCTTTTTTTATTTGGGTGTGTTTGTCATTGTCAGACCAGAACTTTTTTAAGATGTGAATACCTTCCTCCAGATGCATAAAATCGTCAGGTATGTCAGTTTTGCTTATGCCTGAGTCTTTGTGACGTCCTTACTAATCATACTCGCAACTGGGCTTTATATTTTTAAAGCAGAAGTATGGAGTGTTAGAAGTGTTTTATTTTATTTAAGTGACCAATAGATACACTTCTCTGTACAATTTACTGAGCCAAATACCTTAGCATGTTTTTATGAACATTGCTGCTAAACGCCACATTGACAATTATGTACTAGAGACAGCTTTACATAGAGCGTTGCTTCTTTATTTCTAAGAATGGATTCTTGGCGATTGGTCACTCGTGTGTTGACACAAGTGCCTGGTACCACGCTGCCTCTTCATTGTATTCATCCAGAATAATGACGCAGGCAGTCGAGGCATCAAAGCTAATCTGTTTTGCACAAAATCACTAAAGTAAAAGTTGTAAATAATTGCTGTGACAAAGAGGTAGTTGAAAGATTTCTAAAATTTAGAGACTGCGTTGTGTTAAAAATTCAAGCTTGTTTGCATTTAAAAAACAGAAAAGGGCGAACGGTCTCTCAGGTTTACCTCAACTATTCCGCTGTTAAGTAATATACATGGATCCAAATGTTGAAACCGGAGAAATATAATCACTGCACAAACACCAATTATATTTGTATTGTAGTTAAATGTAATATTTAGTTTCTCGTCGTTCGTTGTTTTTCATTACCCTGTGTTTAATTGGCACACTGGGCTTCCCTCTAACGTGGTTCCTGCAATGTTGAAGTTTGTTTCTATTCTTATTTTTTCTATTTTGTTTTTTAATGAATCTGAATTATAAAAATTAAGGGTTTTTTTACTTCATGTTTAACGTTTTTTTTTTTATTTTTGATTTGTCATATCATATTGCAAAATTAATATTATAACCATAAATATTTTGGTTACGTATTGCATTATCTGCTGACGTATTCAAAAATCAAAAATGGAAATTTCTACAATTTTTTTTTTTGTGCTGGCTTGAGGACAGAATTTAAACTGGACAGTTTCCTAAACTCAAGTGGACTTCAGATTAATCAGAAAAAGGGCTGAACAGCTACTTTTTAGTTTTTATAAACTGAATAAATATATCCAAAAATATTTATTCAGTTTATAAATAAATATTTATTTATAAATAAATAAATTTATTTATCCACAGGATTGTGGATATCCTGGAATATCCTGATTTTACAGGATATTCCTGTGAAATCAGGAATATCCTCGCCCCAAACCTATTTTACCAAATTAAGAAAAACTTAAATGTGTATCAAGTTAAAGATGACTGCTTTTTAAATTGGACTATTTAATAAAGAAAAAGCTAATCATAACAAAGATAATTAGCCTATCTTGAATGTTGAGACACACTACAGCACTGGTTTTATCCTGTTATACTACTATACTAACCCAGTCCTTTTTTTACATTTTAACACTTTTACCCACTTTGTGAGCAGTTCCTTATTTGGGACATGCTGACAGTTGCTAAAGCTAGTCTAAAATCCAATGCCATTAATCCAACATGCACGCTGTGAAAATAAATACATCAAACTTGGTGTAAGCAAGATTGAAACATTTACTTAGTCTATCATTTTCTGCTTGGTTTCTGATTTCTGGCCCATTGTCAGACAAGATTAGCTAATGTAAGCTGCATACATTTTGCCTTATTCCTCTCCTGCATCTGATTATATGTGAATACTTTGGTGGGCATCATGAAAAAGGCGAGTTTTCAGCTATATAAAAGCTGCAGTGATTGTAGTTAAAACCTTTGAGCACTGTGAAGCATAATAATAACTGATCACTACACTTGCAGCTAAAAAACTAGATTTGAACGTTGATTGTGGCACTTTTGAAAAGCTCATAAAAAAAGAAGAGAGGGAAAAAAAAACAGGGTTTCTAAACTGTGACTTTGGAGTTATTTAAATGTTAGTTGTACTTTTGCTTGTGTATTTATATTTACTTTTTAATGTGTTTAATATGTAGATTTGTTTTTATTTTGATACGTCATACTTGATGTCCACCGTCAGAATGTGCAGGGGTTTGTACTGGACAGATATTTAATTATTTCATTTTAATGTTAGTGGTACATCTTTACTGTCTGTATCACTTGTGAGATTTCCTTTAAGCTAACCCGAATTATTATTTTGTTTTAGACATTGCCTTTTATTCCTTTGTTTCTCTTGTGATGTCATTGTTTATTTTAAAAAAAAGCATCTTGATGAGTAAAAAGCTACATTCCATTTATGTATTTTTTTTTTTTTAGTGGGAACACACACATTGAATCTTGAGACGTAAACATTGGCTCTTAATGGTTCTCTCAGTCAAACTGTAACTGGACTCTGGTCGCTGAACAAACACACCCACTCTGTATATATTTAATGTAATATTTTCTAACAAATAACAAGTAGAAAAAAATATTCAAAGATAAATAATTGAAAAGTTTTATCCTGTCATCATTGCTGGTGCACAGTGCTGTGAAAAGGTATCCTCCTCTTGAAGATTTCTTCTATTCTGGTGGTTTTCATTGAAAAAAAAACGTTTTTCTTATCAAACGGGAAATAATTTTTCACAAATAATTTCAGTTATTTGTGAAAAGGTATCAGACTCAACCTAGCGGAGAAGGAATTGCCCCTTAAACCAGTGTTTTGCAATTTCGGTCCTCAGGGACCACTGCCCTTTGTACTTTAGGTGTTTTCCTTCTTCTACACGCTTGTCTTAAATAAGTGGGTAATTAACAGCCTATTGCAGCACTAGATAAGAAGTGAAGGACATGCAAACATTTCAGTAAGGTGTTCTGGAACAGAGACATGTCTAAAATATGTTAAACCTAACAACTGGTTTGCAGAAATGTTTTAAATCTGCCATATTGCAGAGGTTTCTACCTGAATTGCTTGTTTAAAGTCATGCCGTAACATTTCAGTGTGATTCAAGACTTTGACTAAACCACTTCAAAACCTTTTGTACCTTTCACTTTTTTCCAATTGGCAGTCTAATGAGCTGTTTTCCCTTAAGAGCTGACCCAAAATTTTAAAATGTCTTTTTTAAATTTTATTCAGGTTCTGATACTAAAGTCGGCTCTTCTTCATCTGAAAACTAATCAAAAGAAATCTGTAAGAGGGCAAATACCTTTTTGGCTGCATTATGGTGTTGTTCTATTCTTTGTTGATGACCACAAATATTCTGTGATTTTACTCACCGTTTGTATCTATGCAGCTATAACTGAATGCATATGTACTCACAGCAACTTGCTCCGTAATCGGAAAGGTTTTTGTTAAACTGCAGCAGCACTGAAATGACTGTAAATCTATGCTTTGCACAAATAAAACTGAAAAGATGGAGAATTTGACTTTGGGGGTTTCATTTGTTTTGAACATTGAAACATGAGAAAACTGGTGATCCTTAGTTGTCAGGAAAATCATAAAAATGTTTTCTTCAACTATTTTTAGGCATAATAAACTGCAAGCAGCACTGCAGTATTTTAGCCTGGAGTTACACACGGTGACTTGTTTTTATTTGGAGCAGAGTTCAAAGCTCATATATTTATCTGTGTTCCAACACATCAAGATCCAAGTAAAATTTCATCATCTCACTGGATGAAAACAACACCTGGTGAGCCATACCAGTGTAACTGTGGTATATTGCCAACATGGAGAATGTCGATGTACTGATATTAAAGTACAGCGAGTAGTAAGCATAGAACAAAGAAAAAAGCTTTAATAATACATGCATTGTGTGATAAGTTAAACTATATGGCTTGAATTTAGGATAATTTCCATGGCCACTTTAAAATAGATTTAATTTGATATAATAATTCAACAAAACGTAGATGTTCGCAACAACATTCAGCATTCAAAATAAGTCCATTCAAGCTTTAAAATGAGTCAGGTTTTTGTTACATACGATGCGCATTTTTGTTCTGACTTCACATTTTTAACTTCGAAATACTGTGTAATAAAATCTAAAACAGCGTTAAACTTATCTGGAAAAACATCTAACTAAAGTTAGTCCAACTTATTCTTTTATTTACAACAAACTTCAGAAAAAAATAAGTTTAAAGCATTTTTATATTAAAGCACAAAGGATTTGTGGGGATCCAGTCAACAGAGACAAAAAAAGACAATAAAATGAAGGTGGCCTTTCATCTACTGGTCATAGTGTAGCAGCAAAGCACTATAACATGGCTAATAAACGAGACAAAGTGAACTGATTGAAGAACATCTGATGATGACGTAAGATTTTTCCAGAGTTTTTTTTCCAGTGATCTTGCAGCAGACGGTGTCAGCATTCAGGATCTGCTTTTGTAGAACCTCATTGAGTTAATGGACACAGGGATGAGTGAGGCAGCTGAATGGATGTGGTGAGTCACACTTGGCCTGCTGAAGCTAAGCTGCAGCCAAATCCATTATTTATAAAAGACTGGCAATATTACCTTCGCCAACATCCTGCTGATAGCAACAGGTCTGCAGAAGTGCTGCAGTTTGATGTGACAACCGCTACTCAGTAAATGCTAATGCGCTATATGTGAAATAAAACGATTACGCTTCCAAGTGTCAATGCAACTCCAGGCTGATCTACCTTTTATCAGATCTGACCTTTGTACTTTGCCCTGTTAAAAAACGGATAAATTTAATATGCCTGCTGGCTCGCAGCCTTTTAATTAAGCCTAAAAGCTTTCAAGTTTGAAAGTACAACCTTGTCAGAACTTATTATTCACGTTGTTGGAAGGTCAGCATCTTTCAGTGTGAGTGGAGATTTTTAAGGCTGACTCAAAAAGCATAATGTTCTTCCAGTTTGACAGGTTATTTTTTATGTGGGTCCAAATCAGCGACATCATCTCGGAACACGTAGACAACTGAGTACAGAAACCAAAGACTATTTTACATGTGCACTTCAATCAATACATTTTATGTAAGTGCAGATATCCTTAATGGCTGAATATTTTAGATAAGCTTGTCTTGATTGTATTTTATAGCACTGACTGCGATTCAATGCTCTGTTAAACTTTTGTCGCTGCAAATCTACACACAGTTGATTTTCTTGCATCACCTTTATATTATGGAAGCTGGTATTTGTGGAAAATATCCAGAGCTAAATCAGCAAAGTGTGTCCACCAAGCTGTGTCTAGGGTCTCCATAGTAACCGGCTGACCACTGAGTCGCAAAAGTCTCCTCCCTTTCCATTATGACTTACTTTACTCTTTATCTCAGCAATGTGCCACACATGCGTCGATGTTTTGGGTGTACATGAAGCTGAAAACAGTCTCTCCTGTTAACCTAAGGCTGAATGGCTGTTTCCTCTAAGTATGGCCTCAGTAAACGTCTCTATTACCGAGCACGGATCTCAAAGAAAAAGAAAAGCGTTCTGTAGTACCGACCTCATCAGCAGTTGAGTTTATATCGCCTCCACAATAAATAAGCATCAGATATTGTCCATACAATATTAAAATGTATCTTTATCTCCATTGAAAATTGAAAGAAAATACCCTGCTTGGTGCAAAATGGAAAATGCAGACACTCTTTTGGAATGAAGGAAGCCCTATTTCACCATATATCAATTAGGTGTGACATGATAACCTGATAATACTTTAGCACCATAGTTGATTAAAAAACAATTCTAATTTGTTGAAACCTCAAGGTTTCTGCAACCAAAATGTTTCACTTTGTTCGATTGGACAGAGATTTGCCGAACTTAATTTCTAAAGCTTGACCATATGCAGCAAACTGCATTGCACTGTGTATCCTGACACCTTTCTTACAGCCCCAGCTTTAACCTTCTTTAATAATCAACTGATGCTGAAATACTTTGGTTTTGTCGGTCGATGGGGGGGGTGGCGGTCGTGGAAACGTACCTCTACATAAACATAAAATTTAATGCACCTTTTTCTTCTTCAGAAACACTGCAGCTTAATGTTTGCCTAATGTTCAAGGTTTTTATGAAGGTCCTACTATCAGAAGCCCAGAGTTGAAGGTGAGAAAGCAAAACAGGAAGAAAATGTGATAAGATGAGACCAGAGATGGTGGTGGGATTGCATGAGTGTTTATGGTTGTGTTTGGAAAGGAATGCAACAAGTGCAGACGGGGGGAAGGGCCAGGGGTCATTGACCAGTACCAACTGGGTTCCCTCTCCTAAGCATGTCAAGAACATGCAAGCAGTTGCTTATCTTAAAGCAATGATAGGCTTCCAATAATACAAAAACACAAACATGTTTTTGTGACTCATGTCAGAGGTTTTCTCTCCGTCTGTGACAACTTGTAGCATTTGTTTCGGCAGCAGGGAGGATGTATTTCAGTGTTAGACCTTGGTTCCCACTGCCGACATGGAGGCCGACAGCACGGCAAGAATGCAGTGGAGAGGAATGTTAAACACAAAGAGTATTGTGAGACTAAACGGCTGGCACGGCCAGCTGGGAGATTTAGCCCGGGTGAGTTGCTTGTTTACATCTGATTCTGCAGTGACAGCCAATCGGATGAAACGGTCACACCATCCACATCCAGACAGTCAGAGAAGAGTCGACTACTGTTTGCTGGTCAAAAACATAAATTACCAAGGATATGTAAAATGGAAGTGAGTCAGGTTGTGCAAATATTGCAACTTCTTTTTTAAATTTTGTTCAGAAATGTATTTTCCGAATTCTGATTCATAGGAAGATTAATAAATCATCTGATGCAAATCAATAAATCCATCAATGCCATCATCAACAGAGAAAAAAGCCGATAAGCTGCATTTTTTTCAACATAAAGCAGAAATATTTGGTTAAACACTGCAGTATGCCACATGAGAAACAGCAAAGACCCTTTCCATGTGTCCATTATTAGCCTCCTTATCAACAAATGATGTAAAAATCCCACATCAGTAATAATACAGCCGTTATGTAGTTTTATCATCTATCTATTGACTCAATTAGCCTGATAAAAAGATCTAATTTATATTTAACAGCAAGTGGGAAAACATAATATTTTAAACAAATATTTACGTTCTCCCAAGATAGGAAACAGAAGTGTCATAAAAAAGGACAATTCACTGTGGCTGAGAAGTTAAATTTAAAAATAAATATTCTGAAAAATCCTATTGGAAAGGTAAACGTACTTCGTGTAGCTGAAAAAGAAAATGGCAGCCATAGTGCTCAGCTGCCGCCACCTGGTGGCAATAGAGCGCCATAGCAACCAAAATAAAAATAAGCACAGAAGGAGAATTGGAAGGAAATTAACATTGAATAAGTATAACTGAAATAAATATTTTTTTATAATGTATTTTAAAAATAAAGGAGGTAATAATGGGTGAAATGATGACATTAAATTTACACTCTACCTTAGGCATACCTGAACAAAAGCAGGAAAAGTTTTCTTCTAGTCACCCAGATTTAGATTTGTGCAGAACTCAGTAGTACGTTTACAGAAGAAAGAAACACAAAAACAAAGCAATTGTCTGGGTATTTTTTTAATAACATATAGAACATAAAAAGTAAAAAGTAAACACAAATACAAACCAAAACTAAAGAAATGTTCAGTAGGTCTTTCTGGATGTGGGAAAGGTTTTCCAGATGAGGTCAGTAACATCAACAACTTCAAATGTGTGTTTTGTTAATTTCTACAATAACAAATAACAAGCTTTTTTTTTTTTACTTATTTGCTTTCCAAATTTAAGGTAAACAGTGTTGCTTAAAACATATTTTTAACCGATACATAGGAAGACTGGCTTCAAGCAGTACAGTTACTGCAGTGTCCTCTTGAGGAAATCCACAAGAAGATGATGAGGGAAACCGAAATCCATCTGAGTCACAATATATCCCTACAGGACGAGAAAGGTAAGGGCAGTCTGCAGATATTGAACATCGATACAGACAAAAAAGAAGAGTAAAATACATATCTTACTTGCTGATGAAGCACTTCTGGGTCAATGATGTCAAACAAGCTTGCCCCCTGTTTGTCCATCAACCTGGTTATCTCCACCTCCAACACTGGAAAACACAACACAGTTTTCAACTCCTGCTACAGGTGCAGCAAGGATTTTATGGACCAACTATGGTACATGGGGCAGAAACCTTTTCACCATTAGGGATCAAAGTAAAGTAGAAAATGTTAAGAATAATTTAAAGTCATAACTGTTCATAAGTTTGAAAAAAAACAATGCTGAAAAAGGTCATGTTAACCAATAAGATGTCTAGTTCATTAGAAGTAAGGTTAGCATTTGGAAGATTGTGTTTATTTTATTTAGTGGGCTTCTTTCATACCAGACAGGACTTTAGGAATGCCTATTTTCTCCACAGCTTCTCTTATAAACTCAATTTGAGCTCCGTCGTTTATCTGGAAACAGAAAGATTAGTAGTCAGTGAAGAACCGATAAAACATTTAAGCATTTTCTGCTTTCATATCTGTGAAAAACAATTCAACTTTACCAAGGCAAGACTGAATAAAAATTGACAGCATGTAAAAGCAATGGAAACCTCATGGTTTGAAAATTGTATTTGCAGTTTTGAAACATTTCGATTGCCTAATGTGTGATATCCAGTCTAGTGGCTAGTGTCCACTTCAAGCTCACATCAAACCCATGAGGTAACTCTGTGTGGCAACACATGACTCCTGTTGAAGGGTTTTCTACGTATCTTACATTGTGCAACAAAGATAGTGTTGCAACATGTGATATTTTCATGTTTTTTTGGCGCAGGTTTTTCACACTTTCCATTATTATTAACAGTGTTTTTCTGTTTTATCATATGTGGGACGAGAATCATATTCTAAAGTATTCTTCAATAAAAATAAATGTTTAGGTTTAAAACAAATGATAAAAATACTCACCAGTTTATTCTGTTGAGGCAGCTCAGCTCGGATGACAGAGATCCTGTAATTATAATTTACATCACAAACAAGCAGCAGAATCTGCAAATATACTGACTAAAATCTTTCTCTTAGGCAGGTGAAGTTGCAGGAAAGTTAGCTTAGTATGTTGTTTTATTTGTATTTATAGAAAGCTTCTTACTGTTGTGGGTTACCATGGAGAAAAAGTTTCTTGTCTGCATAGGAAGCTGTGACATCTACGGTAACGTTCTGTAAATACAGGAACAAACAAATATTAGTTACTACAAGAAAAACGTTAATAAACAAAAGAAGTAATAATAACTAAAACTGGATAGCTTTAGTAAGAGTGTACATTGTTTTCCTACACACAGCGTCTCCACTTTGGCTACGTTTTCGTTTTAAATAATGAAATTTGTTGGCTGGAAACTTTAAAGACAGAAAACAGAATCTTATAGCTAAAAGAGAGCATACTCTCTTTTTCTGTATATCTGTGTTACTATTTATCTTATTTTTTCTTTCCTGAAAATTTGAACTGATGAGCTTTGTTTACATTGTTTATACTTTTACACAAACTGTGTTCTAAACCCTTTCTATCTTCCTGTGTTGATAAAGGAACCTCCAGGTGGCACAAGAGCTCAAGTCATTATCTTTTCATATTAACATTTCAAAACTCGGTGTTTCAAAATGCCTCGATGTACCGTTTGAAAGGACAGCGTTGGTTTGCTTTGACTCCTGCAGTATAGCTCTCCAGCAGCCTGAGCCCAGACCGACGTTCCCACGGTGGAGGAGCTCAGAGTGGGAGCAGAGGAGCTCCACACTCTGAGCTCAGGGGATTCCAACACACACTGAGCAGCCAGACACAAAGCAACGTCTCATATATGAAAATATACAACAATCAGGATTGTTGTTTTCACGGAATGTGTGAAATGTTTTCATTATTACCTTTCCAACGTACTCAGGCTTGATGCTGGAGAGATTTGTCTCAAAAAGTGTCTGAAACAAAACAAATGGAGTAGATTTAGTTGGGACTCTGGTTGATGTGGTTGCTTATATCGGGGCGCAGCGAGTCCTTAAAATCCAAATAGAAACTTTGGCCCTCATTCTTATTACATGATATTTGCAAGCTTTTCAAGTTTTTTATTCTCACAGACCACCAGGAGCTTTTTTAGAAATAAAGAAGACCAGCTTTGTGCTCACATCGCTGTAGATTAAGGCCCAACAGATCCATTTATCTCCTAAATCGGATGAGTTAGAGAACAAGTAGCCAAGATATTTAATTTCCACCACTTTTGTCAGAAAAAGACTCACTTTAAGCTCTTCTGATGAGATGTTAAGTTGGAAGCGGCCATCTTGATGAGCAGCAGCAAACAGTGGTTTAAAAACTTCATCTGTTGTTAAGAAAGTAAACAAAAATAACAAGGTTGCTACTACTTTGTGGAAAGTAATAGCCTCTTTCCTTCAAGTGGGCTTGAATAATTTACTTCAGGCTGGATTTACAGGGTCAAATCTGTAATAAAAATCGTCAAGAGACATCACAAACTTGTGATGAACCCAAATGTGTCCGTTGTCTTTTTTCAAAGAAAAACCTTTTTATTCATTTTGAAGTTTTTTATATAAATATATAAAAGAAATAAAAAATAAAACAACAACTAAAAACATTTATTCTGCAAAATCCTACAATAAAAATCTCCATTTGAACTGTGTTTTTACTGTCAGAATGCAGACTTCAAAGGACAAATGATGCCGCTCCCATACTTTAAAGCATTTATATCAAAGCCCACCTGAGAACCAGAAGTAAAGCATCCTGTTTTCAGTCAGCTGATCTGGCTGAAAAGCTGAGGCGTTCATCACAGAAGTCAAGTTCAAGTAGGTTGTCAGACCCTGAAGGAGATAAACATCAAAATGCCTCAAGGAAATGTTTACGACATTACACAATTCTGACAAGATAAGCGATGCTATATTTACTATACACAACTAAAACACTCAGATGATTTCAAATGTTCTTTTGTAACCTTGTGGTAGGACTCTATGTAGTTCGCTGTGATGAGGGGAGTCGTAGTTACACCAATATCAACACTGATGCCGCCATCAGTAAGGAAGTTGGCTGCAGACACAAACAAAGCCAAACATGCGGATGTTACGACAATCTTAGAACATTAAACATGAAGATTTAAGAGCCTACGACTCAGCTGAAAAAACTTTTCTCCGTAGTACCACACCATTCAATCAGACCGGGACACAAATCTACTAACTGGCCTACAATTAGAATAAATTAGTTCCTCAGTTTGGTCAAAATTAACCTTGATTTCACAGACAGCATAACTCTCACCTGCTGTGTCTTGTATAAATTCAGCCAGGATGTCCGCCAGCTTGTTGATCTCTTTACAGATCTGCATTTGACGACACACTTGTCAATACGTTTGACTGGAAGCTGACACCTGTGGTGTCCACACTCACCTGTCCTTTGACGACCAGCTTAACTGTGAAGGTGATGAAGTCGGTGAAGAGTTTCTTCAGCCAGTTGGGCCTGACCAACAAACAATGAGACACACATTAACACCAGTGAACATATCGCAAGACATGTGGAAAAATGTCTTCAGTAATTTCACTGTTTTCATATTTTCAGTAACTACTGATCACTATTGTTACTGTGAAACGGTACATGTAAAATACTGTGTATTTTTGTAACACCCTTATCCTGATTGACACCATATTTTCTGCTTACATCTCTACAAAACTTTGCAGTATGTCTTCCCCCTTTCTTTCTTGTAAAAATACCGTTCAATAAAGACTTCTAGTGCCCAGAAAATCCTGAAAATAGGGGTTCAACAAAGTACGGTCCAGATTACACATTTTTTAAGATCATTTTTAAGGTTTTCCCCCTCAACAGATGTATTTGTTTTCAGTTGGATTCAACATGATGTGTCTAATTGAAAACTTAAGTTTTACAGTTAATTTTGATGTGATCTTTTTTTAAAATCACAAAAACATGGATTTTAACCAACATGTGTACACTTTTTTATCTAGTTTGGTTTCATCACTTACTCCTTGTCTCCCCCCAGAAAGAGGCGAAACTTGTGAAAATTCAGGTAACAATCAGATGTGTCTGCAGCAACCTTTGAATTACCGCAGTCTGAACAAAAAGATTGGGAATAGAAAGACGAATTTGTTAGAAGAGACGGAGATATAGAATTTAACTATCCATTTTAATAAGTGTTGCTATAATTAGACCCCAAAATGTATTAGAACATGTGATTGACAAGTTTGTTGAAGTTGAGAATTCTTTTTTTTACATTAATCGATAGCAAAGAATAGTCATATTTAAACTTCAATGAAACATTTTTCAATCTGAAAATGATTGGATCATAATAATAATAATAAAAATTAAAAAAATTACTAGCGTGTAACCACAACTTCACAACTAGTTGTGAAACTAGTTAAATGAAAAATATCTTTTGAAACTAAAGGGGGAAAAAATTCATGAGTTACTTACAAAGTTTCGGGTTGATTCCAAGATCAATCTGAGTTTCAATCTCAAAGTCAAGTTTGTGTCGAACATCGAGTCTAGCAAGAAAAGAAAAACCCTAAATAAATTATTGCAAAAATAAAATAAGAGAAATAAACAAAACAAAAACTTTATATTCTTATTTACATTATTGTAATTTTCTAACCAAAAACATATTCTATTGGTATGTCACATGACAGAAGAACAGTATAAAATAGTTTTTGAATTGTTTATAATTTTACAAATAGAAGTCCCAATATTTCTGATATTAAATAAAATGTTGAATCAAGTTATATTCTATTATTTGAACATCTCACTGACCCTTCTTACAAAAACATGGTGCATAAGTCTTTTGACTTAATTTTACTCAGCCAATCTGATCTTTTTGAAACTTCTTTTTGAACCACATAAGCAATGACGTATGCAGCATCAAGCCTGGGGACAGTTGGTCAAAGTTGGTGGACAGATGGACGAAGGTAAATAGAGGGCAACATCTGGAATCATGTTGAAAGTGGTACAATGCTGGGCGGTAGGTTCAGGTGCTAACAGAAAAATTAGCGTAAACATATAGAAGTACTGCAGAATGGTTTTGATCAAAGCAATACAAATGCATGTCATATTTCTATTTGTAAAAGAAAAAGACTTAAAAAATTATATCACTTTTCTTCCACCTCCCAATATTTCCTACCTTGAGTTGATCTATCGTAAATATTAGTTCAAATGCTGCGATTTGTGGTTATAATGTGACAAAACACAACAAAAAAGTTGAAGGTAAATAATTAAATGTGTATAAAATGCTTTGACCAAACTTGAACATTCAGACTCACAGCCAGCTGCCGTATCCGTACTGAAGGGTGCCACTGAAAACAGCGGAGACGTTGTTTATCTCCAGACCGATGCCTTCGCCTGGACGCAGCTCAAAGTCACTCCGGCCGATCGACAGGTTGTAAATCTCCAAACTGGGCAAGTCACGAAGAGAGAAACCTGCACCAACTTGTGTTGTTGATACATTTTTGTGGAGGTTGGATTGCGATCGCTTACTTTTCTAGGCCATATGAGACTTTGCCAAAGAAACCACCAGATTTCTGTCCTTGCATGCTTGGGTAACGGGCATGTTGGAAAGCTGCCTCAATAACTTTAGTGGTTTTCTCATTCACTGAAGACATAAAGACATAGCTTAAACAAGAAACATAGCAGTTTAAGCTATGTGACTGTGAAAAACCCTCATAGACTCAACTGGTAGATTTTACAGTGTTAAAAATCAAGATGGTTTTTTATGTTATTTTTTTTTACTTTTTTTGTCGTACAAATTTCAAATCATCAAACAAATTTTAATATAAGACAAAGATAATCATGAAAAAATGCAGAAGACAGTTTGGTAACTATGATTTAATTCATCCAGTATGGATAAATATGAAATAAATGGAGCTGACCTTCCCTTATGTAAAGTTTGGAGAGTTTTTGAGCACATCATAGCATCTCTATCTTATCTAAATCTGGACTTTGACTGGTCCACTTCAACACCTGGCTGATGTGCTTTGAAACATTCTCCAGCTACATAACGCAAACTAGCTTCAAGTCTTAAAATGATGATTGAACTCATTGAGGAAGTCATGGGTTTATCAATGAAAACAAGTCATTTAGGTCCTGAAGAAGCAAAGCCGACTTTCACCATGTATAATGTTTTTCTGAGATACTGTGTTGGTTAACAATGAAAACCAACCTCAACTTCAACATTTGAATATATTTTTTAAAATGCGTATTGGAACAAATCGGAGCGCCTGCTATTTTGTGTTCATGCTCAAGTTGTATCCTTTGTTTACATTTCTTTATTTTTGTCAACTTGATGTTGGTCCTGCTCTTAATAAAGATTTATTATAAGTCACATCTTGAGCTTGGAGTTCATTCTTTGACCAATACACGTGTACTTGCTAATAATAAAAAACAGTCTTTTACCTGTCAAAACATGCTACCCTTGGTAATTTTAACAGAGAAGTTAACAGAATTTGGGCCAGTTTAAAAATGCTGGGAACAAAGATCCTAAATTATCCAATAATCTGTCTGTTGTGTGTCTTGAAAACACAAGTTACTTCCTTCAGTTTAGAAATACTGTGTTCTTCTCTTCTCTGCTGAATAATGCACAGGACAGAGTTAATGTAACGCAACAGAAAAACAGTTGAACAATTCTCAGAAAATAGTCAGATAGTCAGGAAATAAGTGAGAAAGAAGTCAAAGGTCACAGTAAAACAATGTGACCTTTGATAACAGGTCAATAGTTCTCCAGAAATCCTGGAGAACTATTGATCAGGACCAACAAAGGAAGGAAAACAAAGCGATGATGGATGAATTAAGCGTCTTACAGCTTGGTTAATGTAAGATGACATGGATCTGTGTTTTACTGGGTTTAACTGGGAACCAGCCTTTGAAAGAGATGGTATAGCAAAAACACCCAATCAGTATACATAAACGTCACCCTTGACCCTCCACTAGACAAGCCACTGGTGAGGACTTCATCATTTCTGAGTTTCTGCTCTGCGAGAAACTGTATTGAAAAGCCATTCAGTTGTAACATTTAGCATAATCAGATTGGATCGGGGGATGTCAGCATTACTCACACACAACAGCCGCAGGATACGTGAGTCTGCATACAATTCCAGTGTATTTATAGGCTGAAGAAGGATCCTGAAGGCAGCAGTGGGTCGTTCCAAACAAAGAGAGGAGCAGCAGCTGTGGGAGAATGTCACCTGGCATTCTGCTTGTGGACAGATCCTCCAACTCTCGAATTACTGCAATAATCACTCTGCAGCCTGTTAAAGCTGCAGGTTCAGCGTACTGTTGGGACAAACTGCCCTGTTCATCCAATCAGAAATGGAGAAGTTGTGTGATGTACTGTAGGAGTGAAGAGACAAACACCGGCTCCGATTTGGACAAAAAAACAGGTCAAAGTGCAACTTTGTCAGTGAGGTAAAGGCTGCTAAACCTACTACACAAATTAAAGTGGACAAGATCACACAAGAAGAAAAATAGCTGATATTAAAGAAAAGAAGTCAAGGCTAATATTATTATTGTACATACCCACAAAAATTATCCTTAAAAACCTCCAAAAACTTGAAAAATATACATTTCTGTCAAAAACTCCCAGTTTTCCTTTGTCCAGGTCGCCAGTTGTCCAGGTGACCAACTTCCCCCGTACTGAGCTCTGTTTGAACAAAGAGGGTTTTAACATGCAAAGGGTCTCAGGGTAACTGGATACAGGAGCTCAGTCCAAGTATTCATGTCCTACTGTCCATTTCGTCCTCCAAATCTCCTATATGGATGAGTTTAAATTGGCCTTGTAACAGTACTATACATTCCAACTTTTGCACCACCTAGTAGTAAATTACAGAAGCTCTATTTGTTTATGTGTTAAAAGATACATTTGTTTAAATCTAAGTTTTATACGAGCTGTGAGATGCGATCTGCAAGACACAACTGATGATCCACACAGAGTGAGAAATATAAATTGGAGATAAACAGAAGAAGTACTCAAGATCAATAAGGATTATTTAGCCCCTCCTGGACGTCAGCGCACAAGGCCTTTCAGTTTAAATGCTTATCTTCTGTGATCAATCGTTAAGTGTTAGAGAATTTGTTCTGATATGGTCCTCTTGTTATTTTCTCATGGGTTGTCAACACCTGAATAAACCCTGTTTTATAATTTTACATTATGCATAAATTCTTGAGGATGCCACAGGCCTGACTGTTTCAGAGTGAAGGGTTGAGACATGGGTCTGTGGGGGCACAGTAGGGTTCACACACACACACACACACACACCCCCACACACACACCCACACCCACACACCACAAAAAATATACTCATAAAAGCTATCTGGCTCAGCACAATAGTGTTGGAGATTTCTCTGGTGAACAAAAGGTTCTGATTTTCACTACAGAAATACCTTAGGTCAAGTTTGAGGGTTCACATAAAATACCTGAGGGCAGCTCAGCTGGAACCAAACATTCAGTTTCTCTGATCACAGCAAGTCAATTGGGGATTCAAAGAGAGGATTTTAGTTCTGTAAAAAAAATTTTTTTTAAAACATTTTCTTGGAAGTAAAAATTCTCCCGACTTCCTCTTGGAGTTCTCAAAAGACAAATGTTAATAATACTGGGTAGACAGTCAAAAGCAGAAGTTAATTTAAAACCCATTACAGTTTAACTTTAACCAAACATGTGAATTGTGGTGAAATTTAAACGTCAACTAGAAAGTGTGCATTTCCTGCGAAAATGCAAGTGTGAATGCTCAGTGCTGAATGCTTTTGGTGAAAATGACAAAAGCTTTTGAAGCCAACTGCGGAAGACTTGCAGAAAGGTAAGAAATAATCCATGTATTGTGAGAAAAACCCACAAACTAGCTAAAACTAGCTAAGAGGATACCACTTGCATGCTGGGTTACAGTAATATATTCCATGCAACGTAAATACATAAAATAAAAAAACCTCATGTAAAACCTAAAATTTAAAACGGACAGAAACGATGGGTGAATGAAATCCATACCTTTTATGGTTCCTGAGATATCGACATTTGTTTGGACGCATCGTTTAGCGCGGTGACTGCAAAAAACATGCCACATGTAGAACGAAAAAAGCTCAAATTATTCCCGGGTGTTAAACAGCATAAAAGCTGTTAAACTGCCCAACTTAAATATGGCCACTGCCTGCTCCAAAACTGGATGATTAATTGCCATTAATAGGCAGGACCCAAAACATCCACTGTGAAACATTACGGACATTTTATGTAATTCTCAATTCTGCCACAAGATGGGACAGTTTCCCCCATGGGGAGAAAATTAATAAAAAACTGAATATTATAAAAAGTATGAAGGTTATGAATACCAAGAGATATAGCCGGCATTAGGAGAGCAAGATGAATTGTATAAAAACTGAATGGTGAAAATAGAACAAAACATGCAGGAGAAAAAGCACGGTGAAAAAAAAGCAACCAGAAAAGTGGAACTCATTCACACTAAATAACAGAAACAGTGCTGAAAACATTTGACCAATCAAATGTTTAGCTACCTCTTTCATTCTGGGAAATATCCCATCAGGGCTTTTCCCTATGATTTCCTTATGCAGTGGAAAAGGAAGGGACTTTTTTTGTTTCTTAAAGCAAACAAAAAAAATATTAGTTTTCACTTTAAAAACAAACTTTTTGTTTTTCCTTTTTCACTTTGGTGAAACAAGTTTCTTTGTTACAGCAAAGAAACTTGTTTCTTCACCCCCCAAAAAACAAAACAAATAAAAAAAAATCATTATTTGACATACAAACATTTATTGCATTTTTTTTTTAAAGAAAACATTTCCATTGCAAGAGCCATTTTAAGGTTGGAACAAAAATAAAGATAAAAATGTCCAGTATACACAGTGACCATAGCCACAGTCTTCTTTCCTCCCCAAACAGGAGATACAAGCATTAAGTTAATGTACAGAAAATATACAAGATTACACAACTACCTTTCATTCTGCTTACTTAAAAGTTACTTCGAGGCTTTACAGAGACAAGATTATAAAACCTATTTATTTACCATTACAGATCAAAATTCGTGCAAAAGAATGAAATACTAAAGTCATTTGTATCTGATCACTTCTCATTAAACATAATTATATAAAATATAAGAGGAAGAAGAGGAATAGTGTATTGTATCATAATTTTAAATGCTACCAGAAAAAAAATTGACATAAAGCTGAGATATAAACTCCTCCTAATTAATTTTTTTTACATGATATATTTTGCTTCTTTATATGGAATTTGATCTGTAATTTCAACTATTTATGTGTGAAAAAACTAGAAAGGGCTCCAAGCCTCAAAGGTCATGATATCCATGATTCATGACCTCTATTTTGAAGCTTGCATACGATAGATGTTAGATGTAAAGTGCGTTGTGTACACCATAAAATATATATTTACAACTATTTTTTTAAACATGCTTTCATAAACTACTTTTCAAATAAATTACCGTATTTTCCGCACTATAAGGCGCACCTAAAAACCTTAAATTTTGTTAAAAGCCAGCAGTGCGCCTTATAATGCGGTGCGCCTTACAGTGCGGAAAATACGGTAATTGAAAATATTTGTATTTGGTGACAAAGAATGTTTTAATAAAAATAATCCACCTTAAAACCTTAAGAGTAGGATGGAAGAGGTGGAAAAATATAATCTGGGATCAAAGATTTTTTTTAATTGGAATAAAATTTATTCCAATTATAACTTAAAGTTTATAGTGTGGCACTTCTGCAAATCACAGACTAGCGAGCTGATTTATTACTTTAATCAGTTCCCAGAAGGTCCATCGAGTTCCTTTGCCTCCATAGTGACAAAAAGCTGAAAAGTGAAAAACTCCACAGTTAAAAATGTGCTAACGCATGTTCTTGCAGAGAATCTAAAAACAGATTCACGAGTATCTGTATGTGACAAACCTACTGGTCACATACTACTCTTTTTTTTTTATCTAATGAAATTTGAATGCTTCTGGAAAAAGAAAAATCCCTCATACTAAAAGAGAAATTGCAAAAAAAGCAAAGATTTTTCTTCCTTGACCTTCAGGGTCGACCTTGTGCCAGCTACCTTCTGATGAAGCATTAAACATGGTGCTGGGATAGAAACCTGAAACTAGCATTGAGAAATTGCCAGTTTTCAGTCCTTTGGTACAGTCCATATTATTTTGGCAAGTCTCATTGTGCTGGTGTTCAGTTTGCCACTACCTGCTGCCTCAGCAGCTCCTAGGATCCCAGCATGCTCTCCGGTTGCCATTATAAACCAAACGCTGCCACCTCGGGGAGCTCAGTTTGCCATGCCTTGAGCAACCTCAGGTATAAGGGAGGAGAAGAAAGTTTTGAAGAAGACCCAGGCTGTCCACATCACGGACACTCTGTGAGGAGGAACTAAAACTGCTGTCATTGGCTCCTCAGATTCCTCAACTGCATGTTCCACAATCTGTCCATCAGCTGGTTCTTCAGCCTGATGAGACAAAGGACAGAAAAGTTTCTCAGTAAAAAGTAGTTCACAATAAACCTCCATCTGTGGGGCATTTGTTCAACTATGATGAGGTAAAACAATCCTGGTTTAATATTAGCAGAGTGCATGTTTAAACGAATTGATGAAACTGGAAACTTAAGAGGAGAAAATCTGAAATTCTTACTAGGTTATGCTCAGGGTTCCTGTCCTCATTCTGCTGGTTGTGTTGGACCTCAGGGGGCAGAAGGTTGGGTGCTTGAACCGGTGCCGGCCTTCTGAAGGGAAACCAGCCCATAGTGTGTCTGCATATGCAAAGGGAAAAGAAATTAGTTTCTGTAAATGCCAAAATGTTAAATTTTGTCAGTATTAAAAAATATCTGTGGGCAGTAAGATCAAAGTTAGTACAATTAATAAGGATGTGCACTGCAAAGCCAAAACTCAACTCTGAGTGTCCTAAGACACAAGAATCCATAAAGAAATATATATAAACTATAGAATAATAATAAAAAAGCAGAATTCTGAATGTAAATTCTTTACATAAGATAAGCATATTTAACTTTTTGTGTGCATGTAAAAATAAGAAAATATTTTCTCCTGAAGAGTTTAGGAAAAAAAAAAAAAAGAAGTTTTTAGAACAGCTTTAAGGGCCTCAGATCCTGATGGGTGGGCCGTGTTCACACAGTCAGCAGCTACTTATGTGCAGCAGAAATGCCACAGTGCACTGCTGGTCAGTCACCACTAATATCTCAAATACAAATAAAAGAAACAAAAACCGTAAAGCTTCATTCTGTTTCTTTTTTTCAGCTGAATAGAAAGGAGTTTGCCACACAGACTTCAAATTAAATTTGTTACTTGCTAAAATTGAGTTTTGTTTGTCCAACTGAATTATGGCTCAATCATACATTCATGGTTGTAGATTTACTCTGTTAAATTCTTATTACAGAACATTTTCTGCTTATTTTTAATCAAAGGAAACCAAACTATGACTGATCTTTTTCTTAATGCCGCTTATCAGCCAAGAAGATTCAAACCTATTCAAAGTATAACAACAAAGAGTAGAAGAGAAGCTTACAGATACATGACGAGCAGCGTGCTCATCACCAGCAGAAAGCGGCTCAGGTTGGAGTTGAAGTAAACGATCATGAGCAGGACGCCGAGTCTCGCCCCAGAGTACAACCAGTCCAGCCAGTCGCGCTCCACGTCCTCCTCATCCTCCATTACGGGCCCGCCCTGTGCGTTCATTCGCATGTTCTGATTGGCCTCCCCTGGGTTGATGAAAGCAGCGTCCTGCACCGGGTTCTGATTCACTGGCAGGTTGTCAATGGGGTTCTGATTGGCCAGAGGAGCTGGGACAGGAACTTGGTGGGCAGGGACAGGTGGGTAATTGGCCAATGGTTGCCACGGGCGTCAGGGGAACAGAGCCTGCCGCTACCATGGCTGCTTGGCTGTTGGTGGGAAATTGATTTAGAGATCACAAATGACAAAAATCAAGGAATAATGGAAAGGATTAATGATGTGCAGATACTCACTACTGCATGTAATATTGTCTTGCATAGACATGCTGGAGCCACAAGAGCTGCTGAGGGCTGTACAGAGATAAGGCAGGAAAGGCCGGCTGGGTCAGCTGGGATGCTGCAGCACTGCTGGAGAAATGGAAATCTTATAAGAAATGTGATCTTTAGCCCAGGAAAACCAGCAGCGATAAAATATGAAATGCTTGGCTTAAAAACCACCATTTGTTAATACTAATGCTCAGAATCTGAAAACTGCATTTATAAAAGAGCTGCTCATTCTGAAAGTGTTAGGTACTCTCATGGAAACTCCCAAGTGATTTCTTGTCAATGTCTTTAAATTTTATTTCAGTCTGTGACAAGAGCTTACTCTGAAGAGAGTAGCAAACAGAAATGATTGTACGTTTTGGGGTAATTACAGGCTGCATCTTGTGGTTTTCCTCTCTTTAATCTGAGGTCCTTAGATTTTTATAAACAACCTTCAGCACCTTGTTTAAAACACTCTTAAATTAAGAAAGTTGTCTCTTCATAGCTTACGCTGTTGAAGCAGGCCATGTTGGAGCTCCAGGCGTCTGCGTGTGGTTCTGAGTAGAAGTCGCTGAAGATGTCTGCCTCCTCTGCCTGAGCTCTGGTGTGCTGGGAGTCTGAACAGCTGGGCTCAATCTGGAAGGATGTGGTTGTTCTGCCTCTTTGGTCTGTAGAACAAAACATGAAGCATGAGAAATGTGCAACTTTTATAATCCAACAAGACATTTTGCTTTCAGTCTAGCAAAAGGAAATTTGACCTAAACTTAAATTTATTTCTATTTTTAGGTTTTGAAAAATTAGTTTGTTAAAAGAGAATAGGTACAATATCCTTTATAGGATGTTAATATTTGTGGAAAATGCAATTATTTCATAGAAAAACCTCTAAATGTTAGATCTAAAAAAAAAAAGAAAAAAGAAAAGTTAATCATTTTGAATAAAAAGTATGAAGAGTGGAAGGTGCAAAGAGCTGCTAGCTGCAGTGCCCTGGTGTAATTAAGTAACAGGATGCACAAACATCTGCAGATTCTGAGTATTAACCAAAGTAAAGGAGGCAGAGAAACCAAAGCGAGCCATCTTTAGGTGTAAGGCGTCTCCAAGGATGACAGCTGAAGCGGAAACCGTTCCACCTCACAGCATGTCAGTAGAAAAGGAGGAGTTGAAAGAGAGACACCTGCTATAAGAAGGGTTCTTTTTTTTGTTGTTGTTATTTTGAAGACAACTTGTTCATTAAAATCAGATTAAGCATATCTTAGTCTAATAGACTACATAATTTCTAAAACCAAGTTTTAAAAGCCTAAAACATCACTAAAACAAGATTAACCAAAACATTACGGCACCATTTGTCCAAACAGTATTTTCAGCTCTACATAAGGAAGTTAAATATGCAAAAAAATGTGCCGTGCAAAAGAAACTGCTGACAAAATGACAAACTCAAACCACTTAGGAAAACAAAACCAGACACATTCAGAATTAAAATAATCAATCTCTGCTTTAAATATGTGTTTGGCTGCTCTTACATAACGGTAAAAGTGACATTAAGTTTCTCAAAGACTTGTCTGAAGAATTGCTATAGTTTAAAAACCAAATCGTTTTTAGCAACTCTCACTGCAAATTTTAAAACGACAGTTAACATATTTTGAGCAACCACAACTGAACTCAAAAGCTTTGGACGCATATTTACTAAAACAAAAAAAATGTTTTTGAAAAACAACTTTTGTTTACCGTTTTCTCCCAAGGTTTCTCAGAGTTTCAGTGAGTGAAGCTTAAGATTTTAAGGTCATTATGATATACATTTCAGAACTGCATGAATAGGAAAAACTCTACCTCCATAAGTTTGGCTGTTGAAGATAACTCCATGGTTTTTAGCCCAACTTTAGCCAAAAGGACACTTTTAATGCAATTTACAGTAAGATTCATAATTATTACTGATGACAGGTTTTACCCTGCTACTAAAAAGCCTTTTTTAAGCCAAGCTTGATTAACCCTCCCACGGTCTTAGCGTAATGCTCAGGAGGAGGGTGGCAGATGTCACGGGCAGACAGCGGACAAGCAGGGAGGCAGTTGTCTCATCAGATTGTCAGTTCCCAAAACCACACACACAACGTGCTCCTTCATGACAAAAAAGGAGGCAATTTTAGTTGGACTTGAGAGACAATTTTTGAAGCTTTAAGACTTTCAGAGGCTCCTGAAACTCTCTTTGCTATCAAGCTCTCACCCCAAAAATATCTACCTGCCTACCTCCCTGGCACAGATTCTAATCTAGAACTGCAGACTACAGTTCTAGATCAGTAAATTAAAGACTTTTTTAATTAATGTTTACCTTTGTTGCTGGTTGGGGTGGATTCCGTATGGGGCACACCAGGTGCAGAGTGGGAATGGAGTCCATCTGCAAAATCAAAGATGAAAAAGTGACTTTTCTCTCTATGTAAACCCTCACAGAGACTGCACTTTGAGGAAAAAATGACAACAAGCTGGTACAAACACAAAATGCTGCATGTCTTTCTGTCACATTGACTACAACACTGCTAGTGTTTCTTTTCTGTTTATGTAAGATCATGGTTATTTCACAGTGGAAAGGTCTGGGTCACCTTAAACCTTCAACAACCAGAACAATTTCGCAGTCACATAAAATCTAAAGACGCAAAAAAACAACAACCTGGTTTAACACTGTTTAACCTGATTTAAACTGAAAAAAAACAAGTCTTTGTTGAAATATAGACAATCACTATATATAGTGATTATATAATTCTTCAGGAAACAAAAAAACAGATGCCAAAGACCTCTAGACCTTTTGCCCTCTTACAATATTTGCTAATCAAATGACATTACACGATGGATCCCTAGAATAATCCCCTGTTGTTGCTATTATTAGCAGTATTTGCATGCACCTTTAATTGTAAATTTGGGTTATTTCTGAGTTCTAATAAATTTAAACAGATTGTAATGAACAATAAACAATAAATACAATGAAAACTTACCTGTCTGAAAAGATCTTTGATGTGCAAATGATCAGGCAGCAGCTTGCCAGCAAAGATCAGTCTCTGATCACTTATAGCCTAAAGTACAAAAACAAAAAACAAACACAAACAAACTTAAATGTCAGGCATTAAATCATTTGGAAGAAAGAAAGTCACACATTAAACCAGTTTTCTACCTTAAGGATAATTTGTTAGAGTCATATAAGCAAAACTTAAACTGCTATTTTTCAAACAGCAAAAGAGCAAATAAACAAATGGGGGGAAAAAAAATCTATGTTGTCATTAAATAATTGGCTTTTGTAGAAGTTTTTGACAGCAATGTTAATTTTTTAAAAATACTACACAGTTGCGGTTATTACAAGCGAGTTCTGCAAAACATTTTGAAAGAAAAATATTGAAGTACAGCATTTCTTTAAATGTCTGCATTTTGTTTGCAAACACCTGCCTCACCTGTTCCCACAACACCTGACCATTGATAATCCAGACCTAATCAGGATTACCTCAGACATTGACAACTAAAACGGATCTGAGCTAATCTAAAAGTAAAATTTCTTCTCCTTTCTGGGCAATTTTATTCTTAGATTTACATAAATTTGCTGCTGATGAGCGGCACATTACTTATATTTACAGAGCTGGCTAAAAACACATGGCTAACTTCCCAGAGCTGATCAATAATAATTAACTTTACTGTGAAACTACAGCTTCTCTTTAGCTTTGATGTTTTTTCTGTTAGTTTTCTTTAAATCAGTTTCGATAAAACTGATAGATCAGTAAATTAAAGACTTTTTAAATTAAGTCTTAATTTAAAGACTTAAAATTAAAATTGCAGTTAGTCTCACTGACCAACTGCAAATGCTTTTTTAGCTGCTGGCATTTCAAGACTTTCCCATATTAAGGTAAACATACAAATAATATAGTTTTACATTTTAATTCAACGTAGATAGTGTTGGGGCATTAAAATGCATGCTTATTTATCTGAAGACCACCCTTTAAAAAACTTTAATTAAAAAATTCAACCAAATGGCCTGCTCAAAGTACCTATATTTTGACTAAAACATCTACTTTGAATGATGAAAAAGCTATTTTTTTGTTTTAAGGTTGAATACTCTCCATCCCTGTTGTAAAACTGTCCTTATCCATTAATAAATTCAACTTAGGCTGATTTTCTGAGTATTTTGGGTAATTAGACATTTGACATGATTACCAAAGACAGAACATTCATAGAAGATCGTTTGTTTAACACTTTGTGGCCATTTTTATGCATTTTGGGGTTGCAATATTTTACAATGAAAATGGAGGGACGTTAACTTTTCAGATTATAAAGAACTTAAAACCTTAATTTTCACATACAAATATTAAATTGTCATTGTTTGATATTTATTTTGTAGCGCTTTCAGATAAAATTGCTTATTCTGGGGTCAAATTTGTATCAGTAACTACTCCAATTGAACCTTGTCGACTTCATCGCCCTGAGATGACCTCTGTTGAATCTTGGCTTCACAAACTGTACTCTCGGTGTTTTTTTAGCTTGTGTGAAAACACTGTAAAAAAACCCCCGAATGAATGCGTTACAAAGAAACCATTACGAAGATTTCTACGGCCCCTTTCTAAGCCCACAATAAGCGGACATTTAGAAAAAAATACACCGAGACAGGAAGGTAATGCGGAGGAAATGGCTGACAGCTGTTAGCTCGGAGCGGCTGTGTTATGACATTCCACAACATAGCCTCAAGCTAATATCTAGCCTCTTTTATTACTCACCGGTTTGCTTGGGTAAACCCTCGACAAATGAGCCTTAAGGTCCTTTACAGTCCACTTCATATCGACCCCATCAATAATTTGGTCCTCTTGAGCCTGGTTAGGGGTTTTAACGAGAAGACTGGTCGTCTTTTGTTGAGAATCTTCCATTTTCACTTTTGAGTCAGTTAATGAGAACTGGATGGAGGTATTCGCTACAACAAAGCTACTCGGGAATAGCAACGCTCTTTTGTAAAATCTGCTGGTAGAAAGGCTGGAACAAAAGTAAACCTTCTCTTGAACTGAAAAACTTTACGACGGGAGCAGCGTCTAGAACTGTCTGTATGCCGTCCGCGTACCGGACTTTACAGGAACAGAATTGTTTCCAAACACATTGTGGCTGGTCCTGATTGGCTGAACGCCACTTTCTCTCAGACGTGGAGGCTCGTCAAATGTTTGTACATAGAGCATGCGCAGAAATCTAGGCAGTTATTCAAAGATCGTCTATTGTACAATAGCTCACTTTGGCGCTTAGGGTTACTCGAAGTTGACAACTCTTTAAACACATGATACATTTTTAGCACAAAGAGGAATATCCATCATATATGTTAAAATTCCTCAACAAAATATTTTCTGGAATTTTACAGGCATGTAAGACTCTATGTTCCACTTCAGCTGCATCCCTTACATTTGTTGTATATGAAAAGTCAACAAAGTGTGTGATCACTTTTAACCTCTCTGTGACTGAAGAAGTAACTTTTTAGGGCATTGCTCATCTAGCAATGTTGCATCAGTTAACTTATTCAGACCGAAATGGGTACATGTCAATATATTGCAATAACATTGAAATATTAATTTGTGTCAGTAATTCATTTAAGCACTTTGTATTGCCTTGTTGCTGAAAATGTGCTATATAAATAAAATTATTTTTACCTTTTAAAAAAAGGAAACTTGTGTTGCACAGGTTTGTTAAAAAGGAAGGATGAAAAAGATGTGATTGAAAGGTGCTTGTGTCAGGCATTACGACAGCTTTGGCAGGACCGTAAAGGAAAGCCAATGTGACAGGGCATCTGGCTTTACGCTTGAACCTTTTTAAACCAACCTTGGCTTGGTGGAAGATGAAAAATGAAAACATTATGACCACTTTATAGGTTAAAAAAACAATTTCATATTTCTTTTATTTCCAATGTTTCATATGTGAACATAAAACATGTGGGATTTTCATGATTGAAAATTAAAGGAATACAACTCCAGAAATATAGTGAGACATTCCTCAATCTATGCTGATTAATAACATGCACCTATTGTTTGAATGAAAATAAGAAAGGTAAAACTGTCATATTATTATGTACTGTACAACATGTCAGAATTATACAGGAAATTTCAGGAGATTTTGATTTATTAAAGGCTATTTAATGAAAGAAATAGTTGATTTCTCCAATCCCTCCCTCAGAATTAACTACAGGAGCAGTGTACCAATAAACACGCTATAACATTTGTATAATATAAATCAACCGGTTAATTGGGTTATTAATGTCTAATAACAAGATCTTCATAATGTGAAGTTCAGTGGTAGAAGATACAATTTTTTTGTTTGTGATTTGCCAGACTTTGTAACAATTTTCAGATTTTATTTAGAAAAATTGTGAAAACCCAGAATCATTTCCTTCCACTTCACAATCATGCACTTATTTGTGTTGGTTAGAGAAAATATGTAATTTGTAAGAATTTGGTTGACAGTGTGAAACAGTTAGAAATATAAAGCCTATTAAATTAGGCATAGAAATGGACCTTGATTTAGATTGTCATTTTAATGTAATATTATATTATACTCTTGTGTTTTAATAAATTACATAATTAATTTTCCGAAACAAATCACACATTTTTTACTACCAACTCAAATTAGAATAAATCAGAAAGGGTGTTACAAAGTAAAGCAGATATGCCACACTTTTTACCCCAAATGTAATTAAATTCAATATTTTTAGTTTTTTTTGTAAAAAAAACAATGAAAAATTATTTGTTTTGTGCGTGTGTGTTACTTTTCGAACATATATATAATTGGGATGTTGGATTCAATTGCACAAACATTACATACATTAAAAGCTCTTAGGCTTTTAAATGTTCAAGGCCCTACAGTGTCACATCATCTCCTTTTAAAAACAACATAATTACTGGAAATATTTATTGGCAGTAGAAAGTAAGAACGCTCTCCTGGTTTCCTCTGACCATCAGAACCGGAGGTCTGAGATCCCGGGACAAGACGTCGAGCCATGCCAGGTACAGAGAACTGGGACAGGCCCCTCTCCTCCCCACCGGCATGGTGCTGTTTGGAGACGCAATGAAAGACACATAACAGGATTTATTTTCAGTTTGCAAGAATTGTATCTTCTAGTTCGCAGGACAGAAGCAATGAAAGTTACAATTGTTGCACTCACATCACAATCAGAGCCGCATCTCTGGAGTAATCTAGCAGCACCTCATTCAGACGAATCTGACGAAGGGACTGAAGGTCACACAGAGTTAATTCTAGTGAAGAAAAACTGAGGCATAGAGAAATGTGAGTGGTAAGAATTTCTCAGACCTTAGCCATGTTCCTCTCTAAATCCTGTTTAGTGATCATCCAAGGTGCTTCCTGCTGTCTTGGAGGGTCAGAATCGGAGTCCTGTTTAGGATTTGAGTCCACCCTAAAGCGACCAATCATGTTCTCGAAATGTTGAACACTGGAGAAAAGAAGAAGTTACAGATTAGATAATGTTTCAAAAATCTGGATCAGCGTGTTTTTTTCCTTCTGCTGGATGGAAAAAACAAAGTAGACGTCATGCAGTTTTCCTGGTGGCATCACCTTTATCAGCAACAAGTTGCTTTCTGAATTACTAGAACATTCTGTCATAGTTTTCGAGTGATTTTGGTTTACGTCTTCTCACATTTGCTTCAATTCATTGAGATTTACAGACATTTATTTCTGCATAGGTTCCACCATAGACTTTGGTCTATGGTGGAAGTATAGACCAAGGTTGAGTTCTGGACTAAGATTGGGCATTGGTAACTCCCTTATTATTTTTCCTTTTCATTCCTTTTCAACCATCTTGTTCTGCATTTGCTGCTGTGTTTAGTATCATTATCCTGTTAATGATCGACTTTGAATCAAGCATCAGCTGTTAGAGAGCTGAAGGAGTTCATCGCCACTGTAGAGTATCTAAGTCATGATTGTAAAACAAGTCCAAAAGATTATCATGTCCACCAACATGCTTGAAATTGGTTTAAGATCTATAACGTGCTAACTGAGATCTGGGATGGAGTTTCTGGATCTTTCCAAATTTCTATTGCGTAGATTATGTGATAAATCTGATCTGGAGGCAGATTTACTGAAATACTCGTTCCTTGAACAAGCAAGCAGTCTTACTTGACAGGCTTAGGATTTTGGTAGATGTCAGAAATCACTTCAACATCTTGGAAACCGAGACGGAACCTCTTGATGAGAGACAAAACCCTAGAAACAAACCATACAGGTTAGATATCTTTCACATAATCGCATAAAAATAAAAAGAGAAACAATCCTGTTTTCAAACATTACACAGATTATTTTATTATTAACATATTGCTTCATTTAAACTTTATATAGCAGTCATGTAAATCATATCACAATTATTAAAATTAATGGTAACAAATTAGGAAAGCTATTTAGAATTATTCACTAAACCAAAATGAGCTTAAACAGGACTGTCTGTCCTTTTGACAGACAACAATTTTGAGTATTCAGTTTTGTTTCATTAATTGATCTGCAGACATTCACTGTAGCTTTGAATTAATCAAGGGCAAAAACACCTAGTGAACACATTTATTGTAGAAAAAAATCATTTTTTAAAAAAGAGGAAAACAACAAAAAAATCTAATTCAAAATTTACATAAAACCTCCTCTGTTAAAAAAAAATCTCACATCCTTCTGTCCATTTTTATCCCCTCCACTAAAAGAAACTAAAATAGCAGATCTCTTATTTAAAACAAGTAATCTTACTCCTCTTTCTGCTCGTCCTTTTTGTCTGATTCTCCTCCAACAAAAACTCGGACCTTACACCTGGCCCAGCGCTTCCTGCGAGTCAGTAGATATGGCAGCAGCAACGTCAGACCTAACAACAGAAAGATCATCGTTAGAAATCATGCTAAAAAGTCAGAGAAGCAAGAGATGGCATAGCGGTCCCACCTCCATCATCAGACATCCAGTAAACATCAATGGTCTTCTTCCCTTGTTTTTTCTGGAACACGGTGGTGAGTTGTGGCTCAAGATCAACAGTGACAGAAGCTGCAAACAATAATCATTGTATAATCTGAATGTACTTAAAGCTCTACCAGAAAAATACATATTTTCTTGTGATGTGATGTGATGTGCAGTACATACATGATGTGCTTGTTCGAATAAGGGAGGAGGGAGAGATGATGTTAATGTTGTCCGGTCCCTCATCAAAACTTTGATTAACTGTAATAAGAACATTAACACCAATGTGAGACAGGGAAGAATGTATTGATCACTTAAAAACTTTAATAATGCTCTCACCATGTGACTGAGGTGGATTGGAGACATCTAAGCCCTCTTTCATCCTCAGCACACACACTCCATATTGCAGGTCAAAGGCATCACTGAAGAGCACATACAATTTAATTCAAAAAAGCTTTGTTTTCTTCATGTTTGGCCAACAATATAATAATAAAAAAAATTATAGATCCATAAGATTATTTATGCTATGTAGATAAGTTCGCAAATATTACTCACTGCAGGATTTCTATGTAGTTGTGTGCAGTTAGAGGTGACTCGGAGCGCCAGCCTTTCTTGAAACCCATCAACAAAACGTTTGGCTTTATTCGACCCAATCCTGCCCCCTGGTGGGGAGTTAGCAACATGAGCAGAATGGAAAGAAGATGGCCACGTTATTATTAAATATATTCAAAGTATAAGCCTCTGTGAAAATGAATTATCAATCAAACTTTACAAATTCTATGCCAAACCATCAGATACAGATTATATTGCATACACTGAACTCTAATAATTATTGAAACACATTAAAATCAACAAATGTTATAGATAGAAAACTGATTCCATAATAGAAAATGTAGTCAAAACAAAATTTTAAGTACGACACTTTGTTGAATATAAAGGTCTTTTATGGGAGACACTACATGTCTCCCATAAAAGAGACATGTAGTCTCTTTTATGAGACCACATGTCTCATAAAAGACATGTAGTCTTTTATGACTACATGTCTACAACATTACAACTACAACATTGATCCTTGTTTAAGCCATATTTTGATTGTTAGGGAGTTTATTTCTGACCTGAAGCAGCATGTTAACCCCACAACGCAGATCCGAAGCCACAACTCCCCTATAAAATGACTTCATCTTCCTTTGGTTCAACCAGGAGACATGGCTGTTACTGTTTGCCTTTTCTAGAACCGATGGGGAAGAATCAGCCTGAAAATCAAGAAGGACAATTACTAGTTTTTTAAAATTACAGAGCTAAATACAAAGAAATTATATGCTGCTTTATTGCATAAGAATAAATTGTATGTGGGCATTTTAGTCTGTACGCACAGTGACCACATTTCCACACATCATCATACTGAGGTTCTTTGTGAAACAGTTGACGAGATCCAAGAGAGCAGGACGACTGCTGGGAGGACCTGTGAGCACCAGACACTGGGGTCTAGAGGGAGGAAAGGCATAAAGAGGTTAAATCCAGAGCCAGTATCAATACAGGAAAAGTACAACAACCACAGCAAAGCACCTTTTTATGTACTTATACCGACTTCTGTACATGATCTGAATACACTAAAACAACTTAAACTAACAAAATGCAGCTACTTTCTATAGAAACAGGTTATTCCACTGCAGCCACAAGCTTTTTATTAAGGAAGAACAAATAATTTTAAGGGAATAGAGATGCATCTGGAGCCATTTTACATTTTTGTCTTTTGTTTTTCACCAGACCCAAATGGAGTGTTTGTTTTCCGAAACCTGAGTCTTAGTCCTACTTGACCAAAGTGCACAATTCCAGCTAGAGCCTAAAGCAGAGTTTAAAAAACAGTCAAAAACCTCTTTTAGGGATCATATACAACAAATTACCCAATGATATCACTCTTGGCTGCAGTTCTCTAACAGTGAGCTACTTGTAAAATCTTCACACGGACCTAAGCCTATCACTAACCTGTAGTTCTTGACGTGGTCCTCCACAAGGTTCAGACCCACACAATGATTCAACGCCTGATTGTAGGAGCTTGCTTGGAGGGATGAGCCCCAGTTTACATCTAAACCCAGCAAGGAATATGAAAGAAAGTTTTGATATGACAATAAGCTATACTTTATGGGAATTCATTTTTTACAGTGAGTCAGATTACCTGGCTTTTTGTACAGCGTATATCCCAAGAGGAAAAAGACAACACCAATTGCAATAAGAGCCGCCCACCAGGTCAGCAGGAACATGATCACCACACAAATTATAGCACATAGCAGCGACAGCCACTTGCTGTAGAATCTGAAGGATGGACGCCAACCTGCAAATGTACAAATAAACACAATCCACACTTCACAGTCAGAGAAACTGGCCTTTGTTTTAGCTACATTATCAATTGCTGAAGGGCACAGCTTCATGCAATTTAATGTAGACATTAACTTGTACATTTGTTTTGTATGCATAACATGATTCATAAGGTACAGTCCAGGGACAAGTAATTTTCACCTGTAAGATCTTGTCTGTTTTTGGACATTTGTTATTCATGTCTGATCATTATACACCAAAATAAAGGAGTAAATGTACATTGCCGTTTTTGGGATGACGATTTCATTTATTAAGGGTGAAAAGGCAATCTGACCCCATATAAGTTCTGGTTATGAATATTTAGTGGCAACACATGGGCTTCTTTGTGTCACTGTAGAGGAATTTTTTCCTGCACTTTCTTTGTTTGATTGTTGTAACTTTGTGTACATGGGAGGGTTTTTGAACATGAAAAATCCAGTTGAGATCACTCAGTGATTAGGTTAATTCAAAAGCATTTTTTTGTCATTGAACTTTATACAAAACTGATGGCCAATCATTCAGGATTTCTACTGGAGATCAGAATTTGTGCTTTCATCAATTACAGCAGGTTTTCAACTTCCGAATTAGAAAAACACCCCCTGAGAATGACCCTGCCTCAATTGTGTCTGACTGTTTAATTATACTATGTTCTGTTTAAGGAAAACTGTCCGTTTTACTCCATATGTAAAACTTTTACTTTTGTCTTGTTGGTCCACAGACTATTTATCCAAAAGTCTTGGGAACCATTAAAAATATTTATGCGGTAAATGAGACCAACCTTTTTTTGAGGTCAGTAGTGATTGACCTCATCTGAGGCCCACCCAGCTTTAAATGTTGTTATTGCTCCTTTATGACCTCCTATCTAAAGGACCAACATGCTATTTTGAAAGTTTCTCTCCTCCATGGTTTTTGTAATCATTTATAGATAATGGCTCTCACTGTGGTTCAGAGAGGACATAGAATCCTATAAATGTTTTTCCATTTTAAGCAGAGCTTTATATTTTTTTTGTTTTTAATGTGCTCTTGAATTTAATTATTGTAGATTGTGTATTGCCTTTTAAGATCTTTTAGCCTACTTCATATTGCCAGAAGTTCTGTTTAAATAAATTATTGTTATTAATTTAATCCATCCATTCCAGAAGGGGTTAGTTTATTTCAGCTCAAATTTTCACAAGTCCTGGGTTTGCTTTTTCCTCAGGCTGCCTTTGTCTAATACATCAAGCATTTCTGAATGAAATAACAAAATTAAGTGTGACAGAAAAACAACAACAAAAGAAATCTGCAAGAGAGCAAATATTTTTGACCTACCTGGTGAATTGGTGATTGAAGCATGGAAGCAGCTGAAATTGATCAAAGAGTAGGAGCAGAGGTAGAAATTGGAGATGATCGGAGCAATGGCATTCAACTCAGCTGGTAAAAGATAACAGAAGATATGTTTTTGTCATAGGCTCTTCTTTACTGTGTGAAAAATATAAACTTCTAGTTTATTATTATTTATTTTACAATTGAACTCTTCAACTGACAAATACATTTAAGGTGCAGCAGAAAGAATTACATTCTAAGAAAACAATAGAAAAATGAAATATTTGCATTGTGTACATGATGAAAAGATAACTATCAATTATGGTAAATATACTGATTTAAATATACTGATACTGATATTGATATAAAAGGAAAGAAAAATCATATTCAATTGCTAAGAATTTAAACTGCATCTTGATACTAAAACAAATTTTGCCTTCATTGGTCTTTCACTTAGTTCTTGATAAACTTTATGACCATTTTGTGGTCATAAATAATATCTATTCCAAAAAGTAAGATTACCAAAAATGTTAACCCAACATGCTGTAGGATTTGCTTAGAACATACATTAAACATTTGTCTTAATGACTCACCAATGATAATAAAACAGGCAGCTATGATGTACGTCAATAGGTAGGCTCTGAGTGGTTCTTGGTTTTTACCATATCCTTTGCCGAAGAAACCAATGAGAGGGTAAAGATGGTCCTTACAGAGACACTATAAAGCAGAATATAATAAATAGGACAAAAACACCAAACAAAAGATGCAGCGCCATTTTTTTCACATCTGTATAGTGGTGTTTGAGAAAATGTGTTTGTACCTGAAACACCTTGGGAGCAGAAACCAGGCATGCCAAAGCTGAGGACAGAGTTGCTCCGAATATACCAGCAGTGATGAGAGGGGCGAAGGCTGACACCATGCTTAGTGTCTGATCACAGAAAAGGTCTGGTTTATTAAAACACCTACTTCTTATTAAAGATGTTAATCAGTCTTATGCTGGTTCACAGAAAATTTATTTTGATTGGACATCTATCCTTGTGGCAATAAATTACTTAATCTTAGAATTTGATTAACAGACACAAGAGCAGCTACAGTTACAACTGATGTAGATTTTATGCCATTATATTGCCGCCTTGCTCTGCATCTCCTTACAGTTTAAAAGCATTAATAACTATTCACATTTTTATTGTAAATAAATAATGTCAACAAAAACAGTACTTCACAGTTTTTGGATATAAGGAGAGTGTAAAGTGGTGTTATTGTTTGGGTTACAACTGACCTGATAGTAGTTACTAATGCCATAGGGGCAGGTCTTATTGTTAATGCACTCGGTGAAATCCCATCCGTGCTGACATGGTAAGCCTACGCAGGTGTCCAGGGGTGGCGAAGGGGAGAAAGAATCATTTAGAGAGCCAGAGGCATCCCGAACCACACAAGATCCTGCATGAAAGTTAACATACAAAGGAAGAAATTCAGTATTTACAACCAAAAATCAATCCCTTAACACAAAAAATAGACATAGAAAAGGAAACAATTATTAACTAGGGATTATTAATTCAGTGCTGGGAAGATTTTTTCAAGTTTATTCTAAAGAAAACAGCAGCAAAACAT
This sequence comes from Phalloptychus januarius, assembly GCA_902982915.1. Classification (NCBI taxonomy): domain Eukaryota; kingdom Metazoa; phylum Chordata; class Actinopteri; order Cyprinodontiformes; family Poeciliidae; genus Phalloptychus; species Phalloptychus januarius. Next base: position 12,172,648 of record CADWAE010000471.1, on the reverse strand, counting down.
GTTCAAATACTACATTTGAAGCACACGTTCAATGCATATTTTTCCCATTCAGCAGTAGGCTTACCAACGGTTGCAGAGATGACAAGGTAGGAAAAAGTAGTCCAGAAAATCGCCATCAGTGTCCCTCGAGGAATAGCTACTGTTGGATTCTAAGATGGAAAACACATGGGATATACAAATCAAACTACTTCTATCCAACCACATTAATATTCATTCATGTGTATTTTTTCATCTGTGGGGGATAAATGTGTCCCCCCATATACTGCTGGAATAGAAGAAAGAGGAAAAGATACACTAGCATACCTTTAGATCTCCAGAGATGTTGGCTCCTGCCAGGATGCCCGTAGCAGATGGGAAGAAAATAGAGAACATGCCAAAGAAACTGCCCTCCGCACCCCGCCAGTTGGGTACAAAATTGGCAGCAAAGATATCGGCTGTTGAAATTGAAATGGTAAAGTTACAGCAGAAAAGGGGCAAAGAGACAGTCTTATCTGTCTAGGCTTAGAACTTGCAACCTAGCTTGGCCATTTCATCCTAAGGATTCATGTCTTTTTTATAGACATGTTTTATGTTTCAAAAGTATAAGCTTTGGCTGAAAAATTTGTCATTCAAATATAAACTACAATAGAACAAAACAGATAATGGAACTACTAAAATGATCAAGGAAGTACAACATTAAAAACTTACATATTATGTTCAGCTTGAGCTAAGTGCCAATAATAGTTACCTTTATAGCTAAAGAATCCTTTGGCTTGTTTCTCCGGAGAAGCAGGCATAATGGTTCCAACGATGTAACTGGCAAATGATACCATTATGACAAGGAAAAACAAAATCTGGGCCTGTGGAAGGCACATTGCAAAGTAAGGTAAGTGGGCAGTGTAGACTAACATTTAAGAAGGTTTATTAAATAAAACTGGGTTTTAGCCAAATGTGAACAATATCAGCTGAAACTCCATTGAAATGGTTTTTGTTCATAATTCTGACCCACTCTATAGCAGCCTGATCATATGCAACTGTTTGAGTAAATTTATACTTGAATTAAATTGGTTTAACCTTTTACGCCACAAGGCAGAAAGCCTTTACACTGCCTGACTTTCTCTAGCTGAATTTATTCCTATCAACTTTTTATGTGCCACAGATCATACAATAGCCAATTCTGCAACTTATATAGAAACAGTCACGTAACCTAGATATCTCCAGTCTGGAATGGGGTGTCACAGTTTTATCCTCTAGCATAAAAATAACTACTAGCAAGATGAGGAAAACATCTTAAAAATGTGAATGGAAATTTTGAAGTTCCACCCAGTTTTTTTTTTAAAGACACAGTAAAATTTAACTATATGCTTTATATTGGTCTCATCCAAAGGTCAGCAACCATTATAGCCCTGAGAACCATTACTTTTGTTGATTGAGGTAAAATTAGTTCAGAGCAAAAAAGATTAAACGAATGAGCTATTTTTTCATTTCTTGGCAATGTGTTTTGATTTTTAAATTCAACACAAGCAATATAGTTTTTAAAATAAAAAAAATCATCATATAGTGAAAAAAACGTTCTACGACAAAATGTTACATTTTATAGAGAATTATGTAAGAAAAAAAAGCATGTAGTGTGGAAGCAAAAGACAACATTACCATACTAAAAAGAACATCCCTAACACTATTTAACATTATCTATTACTCTTATTTATTTTTCAGAAATGCTCTGTATGTCTTTAAAGCAAACTCCCAGGATTGCTAAATTCTTTGACCACTGATCTAACCTTTGACTCCCACGCCATGCCTGCCATTGAAATCCCTAGCAGCAATGTTACGGTGATGATCCCAATGATGCGGATGTCATTCGTTCGGTCCACCATGACAGCTCCATGTTCCTAAGAAAGAGGCACATATAAGGAGACTCTGTTTGCCTTATTGTGAACCTGATTTGCACATGCATCTGGAGAATGCTTCTCACCCTCATGAGATCTGTGACCGTCTCAGCAAAGCCCACAGTGTGCATTGCCACAGCCACAGCATTGGCAAAAGCAAAGATCAAGCCAATAGAGCCGCCCAACTCTGGACCAAGGCTGCGACTTATCAGGAAGTAGGTACCGCCTTGGGGTATGAGGTGAAAAATATGATTTTTGTTAGAAGTTTGTGACTTTTTCACATTAAAAATGGAAATAGACCATCTTTCAGTCTTTTAGTAACAAACCTCCTTTGACTTTTCCGTTGGTGGCTATGGCTGAGGTGGAGAGACCGGTGATCCCAGTTATAGTAGACGACAGCAAAATGATGACCCAGGTCATACCTGTCAGAAGTGGGAAACAGTCTGAGTAAAGGGTCAATATATCTGCTGAAAATGTAATGTAATTTAGCAAACATATGATCAATGAAGGTTATGTCAGTCAATTAATTTGCAAGGAGCTGGCAGTTCTGGACCAGAAGACTCTGGCACAATTGCTGGACAATTGCTGTCTAACACTCAGTCAAGTCATATACAGAATATGCCTTGTAAGATATGTTAGCATAATCAGCACTTGATGCAATTTAATTTTGTTTGTGAGTTTGCATTATGGTTGGTTGTGTTGGACAATTTCTCAACATGTCAGCTATTCTCTATACTACAAGCAATTCTTAATACAGCCATCCAATTGCATATAAACTTGAAGTGCATCATTTATCAAACCCTGACAAGAACTGTCAATGCTATCTGGCACGTCTATGAGACATTCTCAATTTTGGAGAAGATTGGAGAACTTCACTTACATTGATTCAATTGTTGAGAGTTCTTTTCTACCACTTCTGTCATAATTTACAATCTCTTTTCACCAGATCCTTGCAGACTGAATCTTTTTCATAGCCATAGTTTTTCTACATACCAAGTAAATGATGCTTAAAATAGCTTAAAATCTTAAAATTGAGAACAAACAATTGAAAGTGTGTCACACCAGGAATGTTTAACATACCGATACCAGCCTGAGCTGTGATCCAAGGCAGTCTTAGGTACAAGATCACCCCCCAGATGTTTAACATGCAGCGAATCTGTGTACAAACAAGCAGGATTTTTACAACTACGAGGTAAGAGTGAATGAAAAAAGTTACATTTTACTACTGGCAAGAGAGACACAATTTATGACTGAGTGTGTCAGATGTTTATATAAAATTGTGTCCCATTTTAGTATCAGGTCATTGCAATACACCAATTATAAAAAAAATACGAGGGACAAAAACAGCTCCGTGACACATTTAAATAAATGAGTAACTATGTGTAAGGGACACGTAAAGTACTTGCATCATAAGAACTGAAGGGATCTGAACTCTTGAAGAAGTAGAGATCAATGGAGTGTGGAAAAGGTGGTAAAATGTTAATTTTAGCATGTCCTTTGGAAAATCAGTGTATTCAGGATTAGAATCAAAGCCGACTGGTGTGCTTCATTGAGACATAGTCTTTAACAGCCCAATAATATCTTTAAGCTTATACACACTTGCACATTTGTTTTTATTAATGTTGCAACTTTCTTTCCCAAATTGCACTGTTTGGATAATCACTAGCTGACAAACATCTTATAAATAATAAATAAATTAAAAAACAGAATTGATTAAGACAGCTTACTTTTGTATTACCGGACAATATTCATTGGTTCATTTTATCCTACTTACAAGATAAAAGTTTTGATTACTTTTACAGATGAGTTCATATGCATGTCGATTGTTTTATATTACACAATGTATTTCAATGGCAAGTCACCATCAGTGATTTAGATGTGACCCTTTTCCAAAAACACCTGATTTAGCTTCTGAGCTCTACAAGAGCCTCCTACTAACCTGATTATGTAAACCAGTTGTATTCAAATAGGAAGCCATTTAAAAAAATGTACGACAAATGCCCCCAAGGACAAGATCTGCCCTTCTTGGACTCAGTACATAGCAATTTATTTAACTGAAAAACATAGTTAAAGTTTAATTCTTCATTTCTGCATAAAACTTCCTTAAGAAGAGCAAAGAAACAGACAAGGAGTACCAAATCTTTAAAGTTGCCTTTTGAAGTTGCTTCAGGGTTTAGGCAGCTTATCTGCTTTAAGATGCACAGAATGGACAAACCTGCACAATAAAGTTACTGAGTGCTGCATTTTTACAAGATTGTAAATCTCATCTGGAAAATATTTTATAGGGTTTGTCTAAAAAACACTTGTTGATACTCAGTAAAGATTCCTTCTGATGCAACAGTATTTCCCCCCTAGATGTTTTCTTCTGGAAAACCATAAAACTTTTAGACAGTTCTGGCTGTTTGACAGATTATAAACACAGTAAGTAGGGCTAGAAACACCATAATTTCCAGATATAAATTGCACTTTTTTTTACACTCTTTGAACACTGTGATGCAGCCAATACAACGCTTTTTGCAATGCATTTCAAAAGACTGTACTGTTGCATGATGAAGAGTGAAGAAGAAAAGAAAAGCTCAAAGCCAAATTTAAGGTGTGTGCAAGGCTGTTCAATTCAAACACTGAAGAAGATGACTTCAGTGGTTCTAGTCCACAGGAAGAAGACTTTTCTGGTTCCCTATCAACTTTGGGATCCAATTTAAACCACTTCTCATCACTTTCAAGGCCATCCTGTCCCAGCTCCTCTGCATTCACTCATCTTTAGGTTGCTCTGCTTTCATTCACCTCTCTGTCCTTCACCTCTCAGTGTCATGGGGCCAGAGCCTTCTCTTACTCTACTCTGGAATCAGCTGTCACCTGATATCCATAAAACTGACTCCCTTCCTCAGTCTGAAAACCTCCTCAAAACATCTTTTAAAATCTATATAATCTCTGTAATGTTTGATTTATGTAAGTTACTGATAGTTTCTTGGTTTATTGTTATGTTGTTTTATTTTTTGTACACTGTTCTTGAGTGTTTTGAAAGGTGCTTTAATGCATTATTATTATCTGGCTCACTATATTTTAAAGCAGCTGTGCTAGAGTCATGCTGGGAAATAAAGTACATAATTTTGTATGTTACTGGTACGTATTTCATTAAAAGTAAAAGAAAAAAAAATGTGTGTGTAACTATGTCATGAGTGAGGCATTTACAAGTACAATTTAATTTATTTTCAAAGTTAAGTGTGTGCATTGTATTTTCAGATGTGAACGTCTATACCCAACACACTCATCCTTGGAGGGCTGATGCCCATGTCCAGCTGTCATCATGTCAGAGACGGGGTAAATCCTGATCATGTTGCCAGGGCAACACAGCCAGGAAAAACAACCATGCAAACAAGGGGGGATGAGATGAAGCCAGAATGCCTGGAGAGAACCGAGCATTCTGGCCGGCTCTCTCCGGGAGAACACATTCTCACAGGGAGAACATGCAAACTCAATGCAAAGCAACAGTGATAAAAACTAAGCTACTGTGGAGCAATAGGTGCAGTCAATAGTTTGGAAATTGCGATATTTTTAAATATCCAAAATATGTTTTTTGAATTACTTTAAAGTTAAATGAAAGACTTTTCATTATGGATTACAAACCACAGAGAGAAAAGACCCAAGACAAGTGAGAGTTATAAAAAAAAACTAAATTGTTTCCCTCCTACTGGTTTGAAGCCCAGTTTACCTTTTTCAAGCTAATATGCCAATTAGAACATTGCTGACAGATCTCTTTATGAATTTAATCCATCACAACTCTTGGCCTTCATTTAGGTAAGTCTTCATTTCTACCTACCATGACTCCCTGCACCCAGCCGAAGCGGGTGGGTTCAGATGGGGGCTCCTTTTCCTTGTCCTCATCTTCAGACGTGTCTCCTTCCGTCTCCTCATACATGGGAGGTATGGAGTCATCCTAATGGAATTGAGTGTTGTTAGGTTTGATGACTTAGAGACGTAAGAAAGCATAGTTTAAAAAGAAAATTTAGTGGAACTGGTGTAGTATGCTGGTAGTATAAAAACAGTGAAATTTGAGAAAAAGTCGTAACTTCATTAAGCGTAACTAGAGCTAAAATAATATTGAATATCACCGTACTGAGTCGACAGCCTTGCAGAAATAATATCCAAATCATACATAGATGAAGATTTAAGATAGAAATTTTACTTTGTTTGCTCATCAAAAAGGTATTGAATATATGATAAAGAGTAAACATCCTTACCTCAGGATTACCATGCAGTTGATGCAGAGATGGCCTGAAGCGTCTCTTCCGACCCCACGCCTGACTGTTGGCGTAGAAATCATAGTGTGGTGGAGCATCAAGAGTCTCATAACCGCTCACAGCAATAGATGGACGGGATGTCATGCTATTGCCATCACCGTAACACTGATAATAATCCGACTCATCAAACCCCCCAGACGGTGTTTTACCATTAGGTACCGACGGTGGAAGGTTAGATCTGTACGTAGACAAGTTAATATTGTCATTAACAGTCGGATGCTCCATTAAAAATGTCACAAATCTTAAGAAATTTCAAAACGATATTGGTGTATGAGAAGTATTTCCTTCACATACAACTGGCAGCTAGTCAATGAAGTTGAATATGGAGTTGCAGTTAAAAGAGGAAGGCTTTATTACGAGGGTTGGGTTTAAAAGTGACCTTAAAGTAGCAGGAAGAGCCTCAGGCCATATAAGATGTTCACTTGTTCAGTGAAAAGTCAAACAAGACTCATTACAGGAATTATTAAACCTGACATAAACAGTTTCACATTGTAGAGGTCAAGCCAAGAAATTCTTTCAGACTTAAAGCCAGATATTTGATTGAAAAACAATTCACAAAAAATATTTTCTACAGATTTTTCTTCCCTTCTACCCCAAACATGAAACTTTTAAAATAAAAATAAAAATTGTTTTGAAATGTCATTTCTCTTTCCTGGTCTTATCACAACTATTAATGATTAATCTCCTGTGTGATTGTTTTGGTGAGATTAGTTGTAAATAGCATAATTACACTTGTATGAACGACCGGTGCAATGCCCTTGACTGGAACCAAACAACGTTGTTAATGGGTCATGTAAAGGTCAAGCAAATATTCATCTTTTATGCTTATTTTGGAAAATAAGAACACTTGTTATGCAAGAAAAAGTATAGAGGTTTGCCATCTGGGGAGTTGTCAGTTTGAATCCAACCTTGCAGTCCACATGTCCTTGAGCAACACACCTGGTCCAGATGAGCCACCAGTCATTGAATCGTGGAAAAGTACATAGATCATGTAAAAACATTTAAGTTGCAAAAAAGCCACATTAGAAAATTGGTTTTATAATGTAGCAATTTTATTAAAAGTAAAACCTGACTTACTGAACGTTTTTAATATATTTAGCTGGGGTATTTTTTACTGGATCTTGGTTTCTGAATAAATGGCATTGCATCATACTGTAGTTGGTTGACAAAACAAGAAACCAAGCCCATATTGTCAAATGCCTATCACTGTCCTAAACATTTGTAGCAAACCTTTTTGATATATTGAATTTAGTTTTGGGGGATTTTTTCCCTGTAAAGAACACATTCACCTTGAAAGCCTTCAAAACAAGCTTGACCTGTTTTTTTCCATTTTACTGTTATGAATGTAACAAAAGATTAAACGGTGTTGCCTAATCTAATAAAATCAAATTGCCGTTTTTCTTGTAATTGAAATGACTCAGTTTTATCCGCTGTTAAGCCATCAAGTGGGTGGACAGATGAACAGTGCAGTTCCACTTCTGCCCTTATTAACATGAAAGACAATTTCCAGTGAAAGGTGTAGATTGGGTACCCCGAACTGCTGCTCTACAGTTTCAAATATTGCTCAATCATTAAACCTGGCTACAAGGAATATTTTAATTTAAAAACTTGAAACTCCTTTCCTTGAACCATTAAACATAAGGAGTTGCCTTTATTGTGGCTTTAAAACAGTCCAAACCAATAATTGCTGTATTGTCTCATCTACAGCCGTGGACATCTCAATCACACTGCAGGTCATATGCAAAGGCAGGCATTGATTCAGTCTTTTGAACAACATATCCCTACACAGGTGTTACATTATGCGCAATGAGAAACCAAGGTCACTTCCTCTTGTGCTAATATGTTACCTAATTAGGAAGGCCTAATTTAAAATATAAACATGTAATATTGTTTTGGTAAAGGTTCTTACAAGGGTGTAAAGTACAGCTTCAGTAAACAGAGTAAAACATGAAGTTTCCTGAAGCCAGGAAATGTCATGTTTCTGCTCCTGCAAAGTAATAAGACACCAAAATATAAACTATATTAAAGTTACTGCTGAATGACTAAGTATTTCCAGCCCATTTAACCATAAAAGGCCTCAGTTTAATTTAGTAGAAGCTCTACAAAGATTAGATGATTAATAAGTATTCATACAGGTACAACTCGTTGGCCACATGTTAGTCAAAACAAGAGATAAAAGTTAAGCTATGGCATGTGATTTACCGATTTTACCAAGTTATATTTCCATTTAGGTGGTTAACTGAGAGAACCCCTGGGGTTTTGCATTGGTAAAATAGACACCCATATAGTTGAGTCAAAAAAAAAAAAACCCTCACACAGAATAGGTTTTGCCATTTTATTTGAGAAAGGGCAACTTTAGATCCTGTTCCTTCAGGTCAAGGTTCACTTCAGGTCAGGTTCACTCTTGACCTGAAGCGCAAGAGTCAAGAGTGTAAGCAGCACTTACCTGCATCATTCTTTGGAGAGTCTGCTTTGCTTTACGTTTAGACTAGCAAACGTCTTGGGCTTGGGCTTACTAAACCAGAACCCTGAAGAGCAACTGCTTTAGGTTGACCAGGCTATTAAACAATACTCCCTGTTGAACCAGGGTCATAGCAGAATGTGATTAAGAAATTAGTGAAAACGTGCAGGACTGAACCTTAAAACAATGACCATGTTGCTGGTAGGAACCAATTTTTAGTGATGATAACTGGAACAGTTCACATTTTTAAAAATACATTTTATTAAAGATTTAAATGAGCAGAAATAAAAAGAATGAGCAGATTGCACAATTTAAGCCAAAGTTCAACATGTTCATGACCTGACGGCACCAATGGCAGTGTATTGTCATAACTCACATGGACCTTCAAGGCTGTAGTTGTCGAACAGGGTATTGCTGGAGCTTATAACCATTTTGAGCAGGCTGGTAGCTTGATTGAGTAAAAACACGTTCAAAAGTATTGAAAGGGATAGAAATAGAAGTTACTTCTGCCTTTGGCGAGAAACTAACCCTTTGTGGAAAATTTGTGCTCTGTTTATTAGGTTCATTAACACATTTACCTTGACTGCAAGGCTGAGATCCTACATTTTGGTAAGGGTAGCGAAGGTCTGAAAAAGACCCATCTTGGCCAAGCCTACAGAATGAAGATTCACATGGGGGTTGCATATTAAAGGATGTTCCTGCAGTGTTCCCATTCTGGTTCGTCTGTACAGAGACAGACTGTCCTTCAGTAGGGTCAAAGGGTTTCACATCGTAATATTTTCCATCTTGGATATATCCACGGTCGTCTTGCTCAGGAAGTTTCCTTTGAACTTTATATCCACTTGGCATACTCTGCAGAACAGCTAGATCTTCAAAAGTATCATACGAAGGTTCTTTTCCACCATTATACTCGTGACGATAAAAAGAAGAAATTGGTTTCTGCCATATTTGTGGACCTTTTGCAGGAACAACTTCCAACAGGGGAGAATTAAAGGATGAACTGCCATACGTGACCGGGCGGTGATGTGGACTTGAATTAATCTCAGCATTCTTTTGGAGATCACTGTCTGGCTTAAAGGGATTGTCGTAAGTAAAAAGAGATGGGCTGACTGAAGGTCTTTCCACATAGCTGGTAGTGATGGGCTTCAGAGAACTGAAGAAACTTTGAAGCCTGTCATATTGCAGTGGTTTTGGCTGGATGGTTTGATATTTGCTGTTTAAGGGTCGTGTAACATCAAGAAGATATTTTGAAACTGCCAAGACTGGAAACTGAGGCTTTCCAATCTGTGAATCTCTTGGAAACCAGGATGAAAAGCTTGGCTTGTTGTCTGTAGGTTTGTTAGTGACTGGCTCATAAGGAGGCTGTTTTGGTTCTAGTTCAATATTTAGGATGGGCCATTTCCTTCCAGGAAGCGCAGTTGTTCTGTGGTGCCCAGCATCAAAGCCCAAAACTGACTTTTTTAATTCACTCTCAAGTGATTGTAGCTTTTTTGCCTCCATGAAATGAGTCATAAGAGACTCAACATTTTGAGGTTTGATAGTCAAGTACCCACCACCTTTAGTGAGGTTTGACAAAGTTTTACCTGGGAATGAAAACTTTAGTTGTAGGTTGGGAACTGCAGAATCTTGTTTCTTTTCACCTTTTTGATCACTTCTGAAATCTTTGACATTAGCAGCACCTGAAGTTGTGTAACCGTTTTGGGGCAAACCAACAGTTTGAGAACCAACACCAACATATTTGTTATCTGGAGATCCTCTGCTATATTGCAGTGGAGAGAAATTTTGCTTTTGTGTTGGATAAGGCTGAACTACATCTTCTCTCGTGGGGCTTGTTTGAGCTTTGTTGAGATTCAAACGTTCAAGATACTTAACAAAAGACAAAGATGGCGGTTTGGTTGAATCTGGTTTTTGGGGTGCCAAACTCTGCCTGGCTGTGGCATTATAATAGTTTCTTTGTGGGGAAGTTTTGTGCTGGTTTATTTGCCATGTTGAGGAAGTCAGTTTGGGTCCAGAAGCAGGATAGTTAAACCATGTTGAACTCAGCTGCTTTCTGGTTTGCTCTCCTGCTTTCTGGCTGACAGTGGGAGATTTCAACCTTTTCCCTAGATTGCCATAACTGGTCTGAAAATTATTTCCTGGGCTTTTGTTTTCAACAAGCGTGCCAATGGCTTGTATTGGTTTTAAAAATGCAGCTGGAAGGGGATTGGAAAGGTTGACTTGGAAGGTTGAAGTGGGAACACCATGGATGTTATTTCCAACATTTGAGTCAGAGACTTTGGTGGGAGAGTCAATTTCTTTCATTTGATCGAGTTTATAAAAAGGCAGATCCAAGCTGACCCTGAAGCCTCGGGGTTGAACCAAAGGGTAATTTCTTTGTGGTCCGGGTTGGACTGGAAAGTTCTGAGGCCAAAGCTGACGTGGAGTTTGCCTAAAAGTCTGGCCAGCGGTCAATTCCTTCACACCACTCCTTTGAAGGTTTTGTCTTGTGTTAATCAGATTATTCTTCAGCTGCCTCAGAGACCGAATATAATGCAGAGGGCGGCGGTAACCAAGTACTTCCCGTTTCTGTCCTCCAGCTTGCCATGCTTTGTACTCAGTATTGGCTGCAAGAACAAATCGTGTCAGTATTTTGTGTATATTTACTTTGTTCTTATTTAACAAGGCAATATCAAATTGTGGCACACAATCAAGATTCTAGGAAGTCCTAACAAATATATATAGACGCACACAAAATAGAGAGTGATTGGAGTATCTCTTACAATCTTGGCAGGAAAAAAAAACATCTAGAAAATATTTTATATTGTAAACAAAGGTTATGGTGCAATGTAAATATTCAGTTATGGTCACATTTTTTAGTGTACATCAAATCATAGAGCACTGGTCAAACTAAAAGTAATTGCAGTGGTTTCAAAAAAAGTTTCAGAGGAGTCACCCTGTTTCTAGTAACCAACACCATAAATACCCCTGGAATGGAGTTTGCAAATCAATGTTTAACCCAAATCTGAGTGTGTATGCTTCCAAGGCCAAACCTTAGAGGGACCTTGCAGGTCTAGTTTGCAAATAAAATTTATGCAAAGTAATTTAATATTGAGTACATCAATATTAAACATTAAACCAACCTTTTTAGTCAGATTGATAATTTAGAACAGTATTGGAATTTCACTTTTGCATGAGATAGTTTTCCTGTTTAATAAATGCTCAAAGGTATTTTACAAGTCAGTTGATGGCTTACATACGACACTATTTTGATAGGGACAAATTGCTAAGCACCTTTCCATGTGGTGTTTAACCTCAGTTTTAATGGGATTTAGCAGTTCAGACTGTGCTTTAAGAGGCCTGAAACAAGTCGTTACTCTTTACCAGTTTCACATGTTGCAAAAGGCAAGTCAAACTTACCTCCTGGGAAAGCAGATGCATAAGTCACTTCCTTTATTAGGCAAAGCATCAATATTCTGCAAGGGAATTAAAAGGACATTTTCCAAATATCACATTTCAGCCTACAGTTTTGAGCCATTACTGGATTCAACAAAACCAGTCTGTTTTGTTACCTTGAAATCATGAAGCCAGCAGTCATGACTGCTGCAGCGGCACTCTGCAAGTGTCCTCTGAAACTTTCCTGCTACAAGTGTACAGCTGCCCTGTCAGTTTTGCTACAATTGAAAGATAATCTCAGGTTTAACCACCATTTATGCCAACAAGGACTGTGTAAGCTTTGAAGGGTACCAGCCTCCCATTCTAATGAAATGAGAAATGGGATCAGAGAGCAGAAAGGGCAACAAAAAAAGGCTCACACAGGTGTAACCACTTAGTGTGATTGCTCTGGCTTACAGTGGATTTATTGCTTTTAGAGAAGAAACAGGCAAGGACAGATTTGTCATTATAAAGTCCTACATTCTTGGGTCTCAAGTTTATTTTTCTCCCACAAAAGGTAATTTGTTCATGCTGAACCTTCAAAAACTCAAACGTGTGGAAAAAGATGGAGCTTTACTGAGCACAGAGTGAAATTATTTTGTTTATGTATTCTAACAAGTACTTTTTTCCATCTTAGTCTGTAAACACTCATCTTAAATAAATTATTTCTTTATCTATTGCTGACTGCATTTTAGGAATCTGTGGATAGAAAATATGTTTGGTCGTAAACTAATATTTAAAACTAAGTTGATTATAACTTGTTTCCTCCCTCTTTAGTGAGAAGAGTTAGGCCTGGTGTTTTAGGACATTTATGGGGTCCCATAAATGGCAACAGGGCTCATTTTCATCCATTAAAAACATTCAGACCTAAACAGAAACATAGATGCCAAACTATGTATTTTATCTTTTATACTAAGGCATTATTTTCATATCTAAAAAAAAAGACTTAATGAATTTCATGAATCATAAGTAAAGACAATTTTGACCAGTCTAAGTAGCTTAAATACTGCAGTAACTGACATTTTGAAAAAAATGATTTGGCCTCCCAAATAGAGCATCAGCACCTTCCAGATAAGTGTCATCAAGGTAGAACTCACCAAACCAAGATAAAAACAGACAAGCAGGATTGGCCAAGGGTCATCAACACATTTCAGAATAATCGATTTTCACTTTGGAAAACCAACATGGAGAGCAGCATCAAAAACATAGGGTGGGCCATATTAGGCCCGCGGGCCTTGAGTTTGGCTCGCTATGTACAGTTTAAAACCTTGTCCCATATTCTGATAATGAATACTGTACATGCAGTGTTGAATCTTGCGGTCCATTTTAAGTCACATTCCCAATTGCGTCAATAATGCTGTTAAAAAAATAAGACAAGTCTTTGCAAATCCGTAGCTGCAAATATAAATACTTCAACTCTGAAAATCACAAAATAACTGAGAACCTAGTAATAGACCTTTAATTCCAGATAACTCCATAGTCCATTGAAATTAAATGGAAGAAATCAATTAGGAGTACCATAACTTGATTTCTAAACAAATGTCCATTTTTAGCTACAACTGGGAACTTAAGCACCTTCCAGCACAGATCTGGAGAGTGGCATTCAGAGGAATGCCACTAAATGGCACTTTAAAGCTTTTCTGTCAGTCCTGAAGATGGCAGCAACACAACTTGTATGGAGTCCTATTCAACACACCAAAGAAAAAGAGCTGCAGGTCACCATGACATGCTATAAGATGATGTAAAATTGCTTCAGTTGACTTAATTTGTTGTGGGATATTTTTCACAACAACCAATGTGTAAACAGAATGACCAATACACTTTTATTGTTACAATGCTAAAACCAAGAATCTTTTCATCATAAACAACTCTTGTGGAAATTTGACATCATCCAGCAGCATGAAATATTGATTTGAAATATTATACTCTATATTCACTCCATTTATTATTGTGTGCAGTTTAACAGTGGGAAGTTTACTTAGTGAGATTAAGGATTGAGAAAGAAAATGAATCACAGTATAGCTGCAGTCAGTGAGTGGCCAAACCTTCAGATTTCCATGATCAGAGGCTGCGCGGATGACTAGTCACACCAAGGTCAGCCAATGGTGCATCAAAGATTGATCACCAGCCTTGGTCACGCTTTCTGCTGGGATAAGCTGAGCATGCACCATTCTGGCTGAATGAGGATGATTTATAGCTTTCAGGCTTTCACTTGTTTATGTTCCTTTCTTTTATTTGTCAGTTGATTTACCTCAGACGATGTGATGTGTCCACAGTTTTTGAGTTTCCTATTTAATTAATGAGACATATTTAGCTAAGTACAGCTCTTTATGCTTTGCGTCGTCAGCTTGGTAGCTAGTGTTGATATGTCTGGTTGCAGACCTTGTGCTGGTTTGGTGATGTGTGTTAAACGAGTTTAACCAAACCTTCAATTTGACCGTGAAGAACATAATGTATCAGATACAGGAAATTAAAAAGATAGAAAAAAATTAAAATTAATTTATAAGAAACAGTTCATGTATGATAAAACCAAAGAGTTTTTTCTAAGGATTTTATGTGGTCAACCAGCACTATGTGGAATATAATTTTGAAGGGGATCCCCTTCACAACTTTCTGTGAAGAGAGTTCAATTCAGTATTGAATTGAACAGGGATGTTTGCCACCTTATATATTGTTTTATAACCAAAACCTGCTTTGGATATCTCTAGAGGCTTCTCCCTGATCTGATTTGTTCCTTTGTGTTCATGATGCTGTTTTATTTGCTAATGATCTCCAACAAATCTGTGAGGTCTTTACAGAGCAGCTGGCTTGATGACAAGATTAAATTGCACATAGGGGGCTCTTTCAGTGGATGATTTGATTTAGAATACATTTTACTTTGCTGGATTTATCTGAGAGTATCAGAGTAAAGGCAGCTGACTATAAATGTGCCAATTCTCATTTAAAACACTAAAAAAACATTTTACTTTCAGCATCACAATTATGCAGTTTACTAAAATGTTGAATTCTACCTGTAATAAAAAAGAAAAAAAATGTTTCTGAGCTTCTTCTCTTGTTAATGACACTATCATTTTATTTGCTATTAGGAAGATATACACTTTCCAAAGAAGAAATGTATCTTGACAGAGAAGGAGTATAGTTGTGACATTTTGTCTGCAGCTTTTTGAAGCAGTTTAATCAGCATTGAAGGCAAAATGGTCACATCTCTGCTGTTAACCAAAAGCTCCTGTTTTATAAACTAAAACAATCTCAAACACAATGGTTGAAATGTTACTCCATCCATCCTCTTCCACTTAATCTGTGGTTGGGTCATGGGAGGAGCAACAAACAGATTTTCCTCTCCCAGCCTCTCGAGCTCCAGGGGAATCTCAAGGTGTTCCCAGGCCAGCTGGGAAATATAGTCCCTCCAGGGTGTCATGAGTTTTCCTCTGGATCTCCTTCCAGAGGGATGTGTTCAAAACAATTCACCAGGGAGACATCCTGTTTGCTAAAACAAAAGGTCAAAATTGTTGAAGAATGGAGTGAAAGGATCCATGAAAGGATTAAACATCTATGAAAAATGGAAATAGAGGCAGAGGGGTGTAAAAACCAGCAGCGGGTAAAAAAAGTGTCCACATCAATTGTTATGGAGTTTGAAGAAAGACATTTCTGCTTTATATTCAACCCCAACAAACAGCTCTGCAGACATTTTTAATCAAATGGTTCACAAGTCATTATCATTGTGCCATTTTACCTTACCAAGTCTCCACACATTTAACTTTATAGATGTTTCATCATTTTTGCACAAAGCTACATTTTGATTACTTTTTCTGCAATGTTTATACAAGGACTAGGGTAATTAGGGTGATGATGATGGTAATGAGGGAGGTGGAGTCATGGACAATAGTGCAGACAGCAAGGAGGAGGCAGATGTTGAGGGTAGTCAGGTTCAGGACAATGTGATAGCCAGTAAGGATGTTCAGTGGGATGTCGGTGTCCTTGATCTGGACGTGTCGGTGGATCAGATTTCTTGCAATTCATTGGGAGGTAGGGGAGAAGGTGTTCTGGATTATGGGGTTTTGCTAAATCTGGAGAATAATAGACATCTGATTTATAAAGCTGTTGCTGGCAAGTGCCCAACCTTTCCACTGTAAAGATTTCTCTCCAGTCTTTCACTAGATCTGTGAAGCAGACACATCTAGTAGTTGTAGGACACAAGACAAATGTCTGAAGTTAAAAGAACCCTGGTCTAAAACATTGCAGCTCCTTTCAGTTTAGCTTTAGAGTTCTGTAAGACAAAAACAGATGGAAATATGAAAAGATTTGTCTCCAAAGGTAACTGAAGAGTAGCTAACCTCATTCAGTAAGTAGAATAAAAATATGGTGTGAAGCAAAAAAATTAAGATCTCAGGTCAGCTTTTTATACAAATTTAAAGAAATGTTGGGTGTAAATTGCATACTTTAGCACTGAGCACCCAGCAGACATGACTGCACCAGCTCTCAACAACAAGTGCTGAGTTGGTCTGTGGCTCTGATGCTTGTCAACACACCAGTGTTGATAATTCAGCTAAGGAAAGCCTTCACACCTCAAGGAAAAGAAAGCATAACACGCTCTTGACTTTTTTGTGCTTTTCACCAGCAGGTGGCTCCCAGGTGTTATTAATCTGGCAACTCAGTGGAAAGTTGAGCAGACATGAAAGCCTGCTGCTCACAGATGGGATCACTTGGTATGATTACCTTTTGCAGGAAGTGCTTATTCAGTTCCCTCCAATGAAAAATGATCAGAGAGGAGAATGATTTTCTTTGCACCTTTGTGGTTGCTTACTGTTGTGCAGTTTTATTAAACTCAACAGAAGAAGAAGAAGAAATAGTTGAAGAATTTTCTGTCTGAAAGTTATATTTTTGTTGGGGAAAATTCTGAACTTTAGATTATAAAAAACTGGAAAATATTGACTTTTTTAAAATGAGAACATGAGAGAAGAACCACAACAGGGGTATGTTTTGTTTTATTATTTATTGCATTTTCTTTGGAAAGACCTGCTACTTCTCCTCAAAGAATTAACATATGACGTGTCAAAATTATGTGAATGTCAGTGTGATATGCTGTTTTATACTAATCTAGTCTTTTCTGATCTCAACCAACTGTGTGGTTCAATTTAAAGAAAACATGTAATAATTTTTTTTATGTGATATCCAGATTTGCACTTACAGTTTTATTTATTGCTTTGATGCAGCTGTCAACTCAAACTTCACATTTTCTAAACAGTTAACCACATGATTGTTGCCTAAACAGACACAATCATGGTCAAATTGACAAGTTTTGTTTGCAATAGGCATCATTGCATTGACTGCATCATTATAGCCATATACATCACATTCATGCCAATACAAAGGCTTTGTGAAAAGTTTCCTTTCCATAAAAAAATTAATTGATCCCATCACATTTATTTTCAAACTGTGGCTGAAAACTGAAATATTATAGGTAGTAGAGAAAATACTGTAAATGTAAACCAAAATGAAATCAGAGAATAAGAAATTAAGATTTTTTTTTTTTTATTATTATTGCCCTTATAAGACCTAGAATTGACTCTCAGCGTTGGACTCTTTCTCCATCTGTGTTGGTAAAGAACAACATTAATATGAGACCTTTTAAAGGGAAGATCCACTTTATTAACACTTACATAAAGTGTTTGTGTACTTTGAGTCTATAGGAGTGCAAATAATTTAATTTATTCTCTTTCCTAGCCTGTGAAGCTACAATAAAGAAGGAATTCAGACCAAAGAATTGCAGATCAACTTTATGTAGGCCATAAAGTAATGATTTACATGTGAACAGGATGTAAAAGCATTATATGTCCACTTCGATACACACACACTCGTTACTGATTTACGATTTGTAATAAGGATTGTCAATTAGGTGTTACAGTGTTTTCCTACTCATTGAGGTAGCTTCCAATATTTAGGAACTGGGGATTTCTGTTTGGTTACTATAGTTGAAACAATGTAGCTCTGATTGCTTGAATATCCTCTGTTTTTGCAAAAGAGTGATGAATATGTGTGAATTCAGTGGGAAAAGGCAAACACATTTGCAAGAGGCATCTTCTGCTCTGCTGGGTTTGTGATGATAACTGAGTGCAGCCCAGTTCCCTTAAGCAGGTCAAAGCAATCAGGAAAATCTGTAATTGGGGAAGTAACAAATATCCTATTATTCAATTTCTGCTGACATGGGTCACCGCTATTCACACAGCAATGCCCTGTGCGAATTAAAAGTATGTGAGGTAATTTTTGATAACAATATCGGTTATATTGATTTTGCTTTCTTATATTTATTTATTTATTTTCTTGGCTGCTTTTGTCAATTTTATGCACTGCAGCCACATAACTTAAAAGAAAATGTCGAATGACATTAATGAGGTTGTGTGCAGAAGTCATAAGAAATTAATAGCTTAACTTAGGAAGACTTGTCTGAACAATATCACTGTGCATGAAGAGAAATACACTGTGACTATAAAAACAAGCTAACGTCTACTTTGGGAAGATTTATACCATGTTAAAATACTCCAAGAAATGTTTATATGAATGCTACTTTGTTCATCTTCATGTCACCATGACACAAGTCCAATGTTATATAATATTAAGATTATGTTAGTTTATGGTCTTGAATAATTTTTGTTTTATAGAAACTTTTCCTGTTGACGAGAACAAGTAGAACCCGTCCCAGCATTAGTACTCATGTGGTGCCATTGAGTCCATCATAGCTATACCAAACAGTAGACTAGCGCTACTCTCTACAGTGAGTTAAAAGCAAAAAAAATTTTCATTTTAATAATAATTAAGTCAGTGGCTCTATTGGGGGAAGAGACAGTCAATCTCAGCTGCACATGGCCAGGCGTACTTTCCACTGAAAAATAAAAACAAATAAATACAAACTTCTGTGGACATATTGTTAGATGCTGTAGCTAGTAGAGGGCAGCGCTAAGTTAGCTTCCCTATTTAGAGAAAAGCTTCAAGCAAAAACAAAAATGACAATGGTGGAGAAGACGCTGGTTGAATACATTTTCAGAACTCGAAGAAAGAGGAGGTACAGTGAACAGCTAGAGCTATTATTTTTGGCCGAGATGTACATATAGCACATGGGTATAGAAAAGTTTGACGTGTCTTGACATCCAAAATAGCTGTCTGATGCTTAAATGTGCTTTTAAAATGCCATAAATTGGTTTTGGCATCGGACTCAACAGCAACTAATTTGCTGTTTATCTAAGCTAAGGTCAGACAAGTTGAAATGAGAACAAATGAAAACGTAAAAGATACAAAAAAATGCTAAATGTTCATGATTTTCCCACAAAACTCAGACAAGAAGTCAAGTTTTATCAATGCACTCACTTAAAATGTATTGCCTACTATGCAAAATCTACCACCAAATGTTAACAACACAGGAGACCTAAATATGTTTTGCTGAAACTGCTGAAACAGAACAAGTCAAATCGGTGTCATGAGATTTCTGTCTGAGCCACAAGCAGAGAGCGAACTTCAAACTGAACCTAATAAAGCCACACTGAGTCGAACCCCTGCTTGCAGCTCAGGAGCTGACAGTCGATCCTGGGAAAGTAAGTGCTGTCAGCCACAGGTCACAAATGTGACGACCATTTTGTCACATTTTGTTTAGCGATCACTTTAGATTTCTTGACCACAAGACATGCAGAGGACAGAGTGCTGTTTGTTAGGGACTCAACATGTCAAAACATTCTCATGCAGAGTTTTAACAATCAGAAAAATAACTAGGCCCACACAAAGAGACACATTTAGCATGGCCTATAAACATGTCAGGGTTCTCTCAGGTGGCTGTGGAGGAGAACGCTCTCTTCACTGTCACTATCAGAGATCTCAGCTCCTGAGTTCTCCTCAATAACCTGGAGGTGGGAGGAACCCTCAGGCTAATGAGAGATTGTTGCTGTTGAAAAAACTTGGAGACAGGTTTGGTGTACGCATCTGCCTATCAAACAAGAGATGGCATTTTTTTTTGTTTTATAATGTAAGATGGTAAGAAAGTGGGATTATATTTTCTCTTTTTTTTTATTAAAAAAATTAAATAAAACTAGAAAGGAAAATAAATATCCTTATTATCTGGTAGATAATAAAGGATATTCAGATCTGCCAGCTGCAAAGTCATATGCAAAAGTGAAAGACGCTGTGTGATTCACACAGGTAAAATATAGCAACAAAAGTAAGAAATGGAGACTGTACAGTCAGGACACGTCTAGAATATAAGCAAAAAATATTGTAGTTATTAAAAATAGCATACTTAGATTCAAAGAAACATATAACTGGATAGGATCATTTTTTTTCTAGATTTCTTGTGTTCAAGGTGATAATTAAAGTGTACACAACATATATATGTAACAAAATACAAGAGTGAGGGAAAAATACAAGTTAGGAAAAAATGGGGAAAAATAACAATGCTCTTTTTAAACAATAGAAGAATATTTATTAGTATTTTATAATTGCTGGCTTTTTGCTTGTATTTTCACTATATATCTTAAATATTACGGTGTAATATGTAAAATACCGTAACATTTTGCTTTCTCTGCAGATTCTCCATGCCTCCAGTGAAAGATGTGTACTTAAAATTTTGACACCACATGTAGGCTCTTTATTTCTTGAAAAAGGTAATGATTAATGTGCTTTTTGTATGTCCCGGGAAGTGTAGAGGTGTTTCCATGTTTGCTAATAGTGTTATAATATGCCATATTGTCAGTCAAGCATTTGTACTTGTGCCAAATGTTCAGTTAGTGAAGTGGATAATTATCTAGTAGAATTATAATCATTACTTGTGGGAAGCTGAAGCAATTACTGGGTGAATTTTCTGAGAAGGTTTTATGTTTGACAAAAGGCATTCTCTGATGCAATTGGCCTCTATTTTAAGAGTCTGTGACTGAATAAAGCCAGCAATGCTGCTCCATTTGCCTTTTCAGCTCATGTGATTTCATTGAATTCATTGAATGATTGTTTTTTTTCTGCTTTTTCAGGCAGAAAAAACCAAGAGCTTATGGATTTTAAGACTTTCCAAGCCCCCACCTTTTACAAACTAAACAAAGTAGAGGGGAGTCAGGCTATTTTTTTTGTCTTACTTGAGAATTTCTTGGAAATTGAGGTTTTAGGACATTGGAGTCTTCTGAACTAAGCAGAAATATGGCTATTAGGACAGCTGAACACAAGCTTAGCTTTTCCAAAGTCAATACAATTGTCATCCTGAAAATACTGAATAATTTCAATTAACTGAAAAGTGCTTTGCTGAAATACTGTCAAGGTTGCCACACTTATACAACCAGCATAATATTATCATTTTTTATTTTCAGTTTTTTTTTCCTCTAACAGATTTGGTTGATTTAAAAGTTGGATTGTAGAGAACGCGTGTTACATAGATGGCAAAAAAAAATTCCTTGGTGAAATTTGTTATTCATAATTTGTAGGAATTTTTTTTTCTTACTACACATAATCTGGCATTTCAAACAGTTTTTTGTGGACCATAAGTTATGTAGATGAGCTTGCATTTCACACACTCTACATCTGACTGAAAGAGCTAAAACAAAAGATTCCTGCTACCCACTGATAGTCACACTTGACCAGAATGTCACCGCTCTGAAACACCACTCTGTCAGGCCTGAAGTCACAGCTGCTTTATTCAATCAAAAATTTGGCTTTTCCGTACAAAATAAAAAAATAAAAAAATCCCAGCCTTTTGCTGAGGTTTAAGAGGCTTAAAATCTTCAGCGGATGAAGTGAGATGAAAAAGTGCGAGGTGAACCCTCAGAGTCACACTGGGTTAGAGAGATGAAAAACACAATTGAGGTAAAACTCTGAAACCGAACCCTTGTCTCAAGCAACAGCAAATAAAGTAAAGACTCGACTGTGAAAAGTTTAAAGTATCGTCTCAAAGAATCATTTTTTCTCCCCATCCATTCTTCCCGCTGTGCTCTAGAGCTTCACCTCAGCTGACAGCTCTTTCTTTTGAAGAGACATCTTGGAGCCGAGTAACCATTTCCGTCTCTTTTCAAATCTGTTTATTTGTTCCTGCTTCCCTTTCAGCCCCGCCATTACTTTCCGGTCCCTCATTCGTGGCATTCATTCTCTGCAGCTTTCTATCGGTTTCTCCCTCTTAAATGTCTGAGCGTGTCATGCAGAGTGCAGAGCATTATCAGCATCTGCTGTTGGTGTCATTATGGAGCCCAGCAGCGGAATGACAAACAGACTCTTTACTATTCTATGAGCACATGGAGCTCCTGTACTCGGATCTGCTGCAGACCACGTAAATACTACAATAATTAAAGCTGCAAGCGGTGTTGGAGGCCGGAGAAGCGAAGTGCTCCGGCCGGTTGTGGCGACCGGGGTTCCACCAACGCCACGCTCTTGCCGTTCCCAAAAATACATGAGTTAAGAGACTAATATTTTCATTTCACATCGCATCAAACTTTAAGACGTGTTGTTATTTTGGATTAAGTGGTCTTTGACAGCTTGTTAAATGTGTTAAATAGTCCTCAGCCTGAAAATGTTTGAGAGACACTGATTTAGAGATGTATGTGTGGCAGTAGGCTCTGAACGCTCCACAAATGTTCCTGAATCTAATTGGCTCTGGTCTGCTTTGCATCCCCAGAACCAGAACCAAACATGGAGAAGCAGCATTCAGCATCTATGCACCACAAATCTGGGATAAACTTCTGGAACGATTATAGAACATCTGAAACACTAAGTTCCTTTAAATCTAGCTACCCTGCTTTTGAACTATATTAAATGAAACAACAATGCAATGTTTCAATTGCTGACTGCATGTCCTCTATGACTGTATTTTTGGGTTTTTATGATGTAAAGCACTTTGAGCTGCCTTGGTGCTGAAATATGCTAGACAAATAAACATGATAAATTGAATGCATTTTATTTAAAAAATGGCTTTAGGGGAACACAAGGCAACCTCACATTTTGATATTTTTCCTCTCTGAAAAAATATCAACTTAATGTACAGCCCTAAAAAACAGAAACAAATCCTATATTTGAAGATCAAAATATGAGTCAAATGTTTATCAGCTGATGAAATACAATATTGTTTTAAATATGCTATCATAAAATGTTTCAATGAAACACAGAGAGCTGCACAGACATTAAAAAAAAATCACTCAACTCACCAGAGATCATAAATATGTGAAGCTTTGAACAGCTCTGTTCACAGACTGTGCACCTTGTGAACAATCTGTGGGGAAGAAAAAGTCAGCAGGAAATCTTTATGCACAAAAGAAAAGTTAAAAATAGAAACCAAATTTATTTCAAGCTCAAGTTGGGGAAAATTTTCCCCTTTGACTTTACTCTTGCATCTCAGACTGAATTTAAATAGTTCATTTGGAAATAAAAGGGAAGAATCAGAAGCCTGAATTGAATTGTCTTCTATCGATTTCAAGAAGACGTGTTTGACTGATCTCTGCAGGGGCCACCACTCTGAACATGAGGATAGGCATATTGTAGTCTCATTAAAGAATAGAGACAGGAACTCTATCCCACCAACCAATGAAGCGGTTAAGCAGGGTTTCCCCTAAGTAACTACAAATGAGGAGATCCTGAAGGCATTTCAACAGAGTCACGTCTTTTTGACTTTCAAAAGAATCAAGAAATAGAAATGGAGAATTTTGCTTTATGTGGCAATTACTTTTTATACAAGGCGAGATTGAAATAGGTTTTGTCCCTTAAAGAAAATTATAATACAAAAACTGCATTTTGCATTGACTCTGATTATATTGTTTGATATAAAAATAATAAGTTAAAACAGAAGAGATCTGGAATTAAGAAAACTTGTTTGTTAAGATGAATTGTACTGACTGCACAGACACACCACAGACTGCAAAGTAAAACAACAAATTGCTCAGAATCTGCATCTACAATTTAATGCATGACTAAAGCGTACCTAAAAATGAATGGCTTGCTTGGTGTTAAATGTAATTTCTGTGTGAATTTACACTTGGATAAACATGCAAAATTATATTTTAAAGCCTTAAAACCCAATGAAACAGACAAGACTACCTTTACTTGATCCCCATCATTGCCACATCTGATTAAGTGGCAATGATGAAAAGGGCTGAATGACTGCAGAGAATGTAACCTTGCAAAATATCAAGTTATACAGACTTCTGTGAATCTGGGGAATTTAAAATGATTGAGACTCTACAAGAAGTTGCTGAAAAGAGATTCAGTAACTGATAAATTTAAAATCAATTTGTGGCTTCTACCTGTGATGAAAGGTTGAGCTGTGGACTTTTAAACTTGTTTCTCTGTGCTTTCCTCTTTGATGTAGATGCACTATTTCAGCAAGCTTCCAAGCTAAGCACCTGGTTGATAGTGAAACAGCATAGAACAGCATAATTGAAGGAGATGTTTATGAATACAAGGAACCGAGTACAAAGGCGTTTTCTTCTTTCTCTGACCCAGTAACTTATCAGTAGCTACAAAGACCTCAAGAAAGGTTAAACTATTGGACAAATATATAAATATATATAAATGTGCATGTTATGATGCACCTTTGTCTGCAATCATAATGTTGTGTGTGTGGACGCGTCTCAATTGTGTTTTTCACATCTATGTAAACAAGAGACACAACATGGACGACCCTTTTAATCACTAGTGACCAAGTTTAGAAACATTGGAGCAAGAACCAGGAGAGTCTGATGAAGTTAACATGGAAGAGCTGTGAGAGAGTCTGAACTGAGGCACTGAGGGGGAATGGCTGGGGACTTTGCATAGAAACAAAGTAAACACAACAAGGGAACACAAGGGCAATAATTGAACAAGATGAACTGAAACTGGAAAACGTGGATGAGACAATAACCACGAAATACAGCGTGAGTAAACAAAAGAATCTACTAAGATACAATATAAATCCATAATGACACTGAAATCAAAGTTCATGATGTTGATTCAAAATAGTAATTAATGAAGTCCTAATGAAGCCTTTTGGCAAATATACAGAATCATTGTTGTAATATACATTCCTTTGATCAAATTGTCCCATAAATCTGTAATTAATAATCCATACATTTTTGTTTCTTTGGTGCTTATGGTCCATATGTAAAACATTCACACTCTTGGATGTTTTCCCCTTCTTAGTGTATTTACAAATCAAAATAATAATGATGATTCAAAACAAATATTTAACATTAAATCAGTGATTGCATGTTCTCATTCATCAGTATTCCTGCCAAAAAGCATCAACATGCCAACAATAACAACACACTTTGCACACAAACACTGTTATATTAAGTCATGTAATTACCACTGCTTACCTTAAATATGCATATTTTCAAACAGCTATGCCATATCAAAGTTTTAACACCACAATGTAGATTGTCATATTGTTTCTAAGGAAATTATGTAACACTACTTAACTTTTAGAAGCAGTATTTAAACCCGCAACCATCTGCAGCCTTGCTTTTCTAGTAATGAATTTCCCTCCTTTCAGGTGAATTGGACTGTCAAAGTTAATGTGAAGCCGGCGAAAACAGAGAAGAATGCTTGACACAGAGAGCGAGAACGCCCACAGACTCAGTAGGTGAATGCTGAACGCTCGGTGCCGAGTCCTTGAGACTGAGCAAGCAGCTAAGCGCAATCAACTCAAATGTGACAGCAAAGGCAACCCATAAACTAAGTGCTACTTTTAGAAAGTCCCTCAGGCGCTGTTCAGTCCCTTGATTAGGCAACCAATAACACCTAATCATGCCCCTGGGATCCTGCACCTGTGCTGAGGGAGCAAGGAAAATAAGAACCACATCACTGCAAGTCAAATGGAAAGTTACTGATAACTGCTTGAAACATTTATTAATACCTGGTTATATAAGATATGTTTGTTTTAGCTGAAACAGATTTCTTTGAAGAAGTTAAAAACGGCTGCAACCCCTTTCAATTTCCAAGGACAGAGAGGCTCACATTTTTCTTTTCACGTGGGTCTCTTTGAACCCACGTGAATTTGTGTTTGGCATAAAAAATGATTGTTAACACTCAAGTGTGAAACATGTAGATTAATGTACAGTACTTTTAGAAAGTAGGGACTTCCTCAGATGTTTCAACCTGCTTATTGCTTTTGTAAATCAATCACAATGAACAAAATTTTGTTAACACACCCCTTAATCTTAAAGTGAAAACATATTTCTACAAAATGACAATTAAATTAAAAATATCCTACATGAACATGGGTTGCAGATATTCTCCCCCTTTAAGGTGGCTGACCTAATTTATCAGAGGTCCAGACAATTGCAGGAAGTATGAAAACAATCCAAGCAAAACAGAGAAAACATTATTGAAAGTCACAAGTTTGGTCGTGAAGAAACTAAACATTTCTTGGAGTTCAGTTCATCAGGAAATGGAAGGAATATGGAACAAATCCTGGAAACATTTCTGTTAGTCTGCTGCTGATTGACTACCTGTATTTAGAGTTTTCCTTCACCGTCACAGGGAAGATGAATCCCCATATTTTTATCACATCCTCCGGGTTTAAATCTCAGTGCTGCTCATACCTGCTACTAACAGAGAGTGTTCAGAGTAACAGTCGAGGAAAACGAGGGCTGAACTTGCTTGGGAATATTTCCTCTGCGAAGCTGAGGTTAGTGCCAAGAGACTTTGAAAAGCAATCAGTTTGCATGCTATTACAGAAAGAGCACTGCACTCCGAAGTCATTACATCCACCGATAGGTGGCTTGTGCATGATTCAGAGTGTTTAAGGTATAATACAGTAAGATGTGGAAATATTTTTAGCCATGCATGCTTGAGAGCTTCGCCCTCAATCTGCTGGCTCACTATAATTTCCGAAACAGAAATATTTCCTTCATAATTATGCAAAAAAAAAAAAGAAATATTTATGTGAGTCTACAGAGGCTAACCTCATTCACTTCACATATGTAATATATGTTAATAGCATCACATTTAAATTAAAAATAATTAGCTCCCTAAAGAATACTGTAAGGTTTTTACTAAAAGTGTACAGTAGAAAAATTATTCATACATTACTTTACTTTGCATTACTTACTGATGTTTGCAAAAAATCAGAATGCTGTTTCCAATAATATAACCAAAATAAAAGTGAAATATTTCACCAAAATGGTGATAACAGAAATGTCCCTGTTAAATAAAAAGAAAACATAAAGATGAGCTCTTACTCACTGACTCAAACTTTTCAATTTATATTCCCCACTCCAAATAAATATACATAATATTATGAAGAAGCACTTCATATTTATATTGGAATTACTGCATAAAAACCATGAATAATCTGTGAGGGCTGTGTTCCAGCTGTTGCCTTTATTAAAACAGGAATGACTTTATGTCCTTTTTAAATTTCTATAGCATTTATGTGTACTAATAGTTACTCACAGCTTTTACAAAAAACGTGATTAAAGATCTAATTTGTAAACAGGTGCTTTTAAAAGGAGCCACACGATTGTTAGACTGTCTGGTTTCTGAATTGCTTAAAAATGAGACCATGAAAAATTATTTCTAAGCTTTTTTCTTCTTGTTTCCTGCAGGGCAATTATTGTTAATTTATTGCTATCGCATTATCATTGTACACAACATGCATTGTTGGTTAGGAGATTGCTTCAGTTTAATTTTTAAATAGTTTTGCTAATGCCAGGTTTTAGCAAAGAAATAAAAAAACAGCTCTTTCAATAGACTGGACCGTAGATTGTACATGACACATTTTAAAGACTTGAAGAAGCCAGAAGCAGCACAGTTTTGAAAATGATGAAAACATTTTTTTCAGGTGAACCCTATAGCACACCAGAGTGGAAATACCAACATGGGATGATTGGTTCCCCGCTTTCAAGCTTCACCTGAAAATCCCCCCCATCATCTGCTGCATTTAGAAAGAGTTAGAGGTGTTAGAGGCCCTGAGAGAGGCGGGAAAAGAAACCGACGAAGAGATCAAATCCAGACAAACCTCTTCTGTTCTGGAGGCAAGCTAATCCTGGAGATGTTTTCCACCTGAAGTCTGGCTGGAGAAGACAACTAGACCCTGTTGAACTGTCTTTCAATTAAAAAAAAGAATCTTTTACCTGACAACTTGTGTGAGTCAGTAGCTGCTGAAGAGTGACATTAGAGAAGAAAACATTATAAACATCTTAAAATGGAGCACTTTTTCCTATCTCAAATTGAAAAAGAGAAAACCACCTTTCATCCCTGTCACCTCACTCCCATTGATTCCCTGTCCTGGTTAAGCATTTGTAGCATCTGTCTTCCAGACAGATTACTGAAAGATACCCCGTACCAGCACACCACAAAGGGGGTTATTTTTAATTTCAAAGAAGTAGGGAACAAAAAAACTTTGCCATTCCCAAGACTGACAACAGCAAATTACCCTCTCTGACATCTACTCTATCAGTTCCCAACCCAACACAAGCACATCGCACTCTTGGAGTAGTTATGCTTTTAAATGGCTTTCATTCTTCAACTTCAAAACTTTAAGTGCCTGAGGAAAAAAAAATACAATAAAATCCTGACCTTTCATTTGTTGCCTTGGAGTTCAAGCAGCCACATTGGGATCTAAAATGTTCGCTCAGTTTTGTCTCTATATATGTGCCTTCAACATATATGCATTGCTGGCAGTAAAACCTGGAACATTTTCAAATATGTGATGAATCTCTTAGTCACACTGCAAATTGTATTGCATCTCATTTATTTTGATAAAGTCATTCTGTAAAGAGCTTTTTGTTTCCTAGCATATAAATGTGTGATTCCTCAGAAATCCCACATGATATCCAAACAGTAAGGATGCCATTTTTTGCCTTTGAGTAAGATATTCCAACTTCTTGATCTTTGCTAAATAGGACACATAAATGGAGCAGAGCTTTTGGTATCGTTACACCTGAGGCAAAGGCACACAGCTATATTTAGGTACTTACAAAGTTTTTTTTTTGTCATATTTATGTGAAAACACATTTCCCTGGTTTTAAATTCTCCCTTAAACTTTGTCGAGCTGCATTTACAAACCTCACTTATAAGTTAAAGGACCCACACCATCACAAACAGTTGGGTAAGAAAGTGATGCTTGATCAATGGAGAAAACTAAACTATAGGTTTATTGTTCCATTTATAAAGAAAGTAATAATGCCTGTTATCTTTAGTTAAAAAAGAATAAGGCATTAATATATCATTGACATCATGAATCAAAACAAGAATGATGTATAGACCTAATTTAAGAACCAACCACTTGTTTGTTCTGGATAGAAAAATTATAGAAATTTGTAATGTTTTATAAAACCTAACTTATTTTAATTACTTAATTGTGGAATATCCAAGACTTAATTACAGTAATTTGCTCAAATATATATATCCCATTAATAAATTATGTATTTTTCAGTTTTGATAATATACTTAAGCAGTTATCTAATAATTAAGTCATATATTAAATTGCTTCAGTTGAAGATGTGAACAATTCTGTATCATATTTTTTTCATATAGAGGGAAAAAAACGTGGCATCTAATTGGTGATGAACATTTGTGTCAGAGGATCACAGCAGAAAAGCCTGGTGACTCTAGATTCCTGGCAGAATCAACATGAGATGAGGAGAAATGAGCAGTAGACACAGTTAACGGAAACACAAAAAGGTGTTTTTGTGACAGAAATGTTTGTGAAATATCCAGGCTACATCAGTGCAAAAGATGTTTAATTCTAAAAAAAATTATTGATTAAAAAACAAAGCTAAAGAGCAAACAAAATGGAGTAAATATTGCTTGACTTTGATGTTTAACTTATTATGAATTCCTGAACAGCTCCAGAGCATTCAAGGCAGAGAAATCCTTCTCCTTTCACTCTAAAAGCAGCCCCTGTCAGCTTGACTGGCTTGTTTTTCTGTAATCATAATTATGACTAATTTAAAAGTCTCCTGATTTGAATGGAGACATGAAGGAGCTATAGCTCTATACCTCTCTATATTACATCCTCTTTCAGAGAATTCAGTCTAAGGTCACACCCTGACTGCAAGTCTCTGCACAAGTCAAGGACAGCAATTAATTAAAATTATAACAGGGAATGTTTGCTGATATGGGGTCTGTATGTTGAAGCAGTGCTTCATAATAAAAAGCAGCTTGTGAAGATGAAGAGCTTGTCTTGAAATGTAATAAACGGTCTGCTCAGTATCAGTGAATGGTTGGAAATCCTACACAATGGTTTATGATGTTTTGTTCTGTTGACATTCTGTCATCATTGTCCTTGAAGAGCTTGAGCCTTTGTGTTGTGTTAAGAAAGCTTTAAAGTTAGACGACAGAAGAGGCACAGCATTTAGATGATAAGACACATCGTCTATAGAGTCTTAAAAGGACCGCACCTGAGTTGCAACTTCAGAAGAAAAGTAAAATCACCATCTCCATAAAGCTGGTCAGCAGAGAGAGGTGTGAGTTGAGAGTCTTGATTCTCTACAGAGAAGGTGTACATCACAAATGGATCAATTTTACCTTAATATAATTTCCCACTCTTAAAAACATGTTCTAAAAATGTTAAAGACTATGTAATTTGCAGAATTGAAGAAAGCCCTACTTTTCATTGACATGTTTTTAGTTTGGGGAATATGTGTAGTGTAATAGTAGCTTCATGTTAAGACCCTGCAGACAATTCCAATAAATAATAAAATTGAAAAGTTTCAATTTGTGTTTATAGTCTGAATTTCTCTGTCTCGCTGGACTCACTTGTTTTGTCCATAAAAGAAGACAAACATCACCATGCAGAGCACATTAACACTTATTTCATGTGTTTTGTAATATATGCAGAGACTCAACTGACACTGAAATACTTTTTAATGAGGACAATAATGAGTTTCATTAATTACCTAATTAACATGCCAAGTGTGTCATGTTTGGCGTTCGGAGTCATCAGGCTGCTCAGGTGATGCTGTGAAACTCTTCCTGAAAGTGGAAGCTCAAAGGTCACATTATTGACAGAGCAAAAGCAGAAAGCTGCTGGGATATCTGAAATCAATGTCTCCGTGTTAGGAACACAAATATTTCACATCAAGTTTACTGAGCATATTTCTCATTTTGCCAATGCTTCAGAGGAATTTTACACAGTTTGTACAAATTCTGTTTTTCAGAATCGCTGCAAAGCATATTTCTGTACATTTCATCAGTCTCTTTTGGTCATGTTTCATCCTCTAACTGTTCAAACAGGATCTGATGGATGATTCTTGCCTTCCTGTTGTATTTGTGGGGAGTATCTGTTTGGCTTTTCAGTACGTTCATTCCCTCACCAGGTTAGGAATTAAAGATTACTTTTTTTTATACATTTTTGGCAAACAACTGTATGTGTGTCTTAGCTAATCTTATTCCTATGTTAAATACAGCTGTGAGAATGCATTTCATAAGTTAAACATTAGGTTAGTTGATTTTATTATTTTTATTGTAAACATGAATTTTGACTAATTTGCAAAGATTACTTAAAGGCACTTTATCTAACTCCCTTCAAAAAAATATGCAAATAATCACCAAGAATGCAAACAATTCTTAACTGCACAATTCCTTGTAAAAGTATAAATGGAGAGGGGGGGATTATTTACATAAACTCGCTCACACAAACACACACCCTCACCCCCCCACACACGCCTACATGCGTTTGGATGACAGATACACTTTCTCTTTGGCTGTGGTTGCCAATTTGTCAGTGTGTCATTTTAAGTGACATTGTTGTTGTTAATTATGTATAAATTTTTTTTGTTGCTCTGATTTCTAGGTTTTCTTTTTTTCCCCTCTTTTTCGGCAGTCAGTTTGTTCAAGTTGTAGGTGTAGAATTAGACTTGAAGTACATGAAAAACTGAAACGCTCCATTGTGAAAGTAAATCTGGAGCTCTTCTCCTCAGCACTCAGACAACAACTCTTAGTGCTGCACTGCCAGACACGACCAAATAAAAACAAATAATAATGGCTGATATTCCCACACCGATAATTACAACTACAGGAAGAATTTTTAAAATAAAGGTATGAATTGAACCACCTCATTTCTCTGACAACACGAGAAATGTGTTGCACTCCCTGAATATTGCTTTCATCCAACCGGTTAGACTTTGTTCTTTGAGCTGTAACCCTTTGGGGTTTTCTTAACTGATCAAAGTTTCCCTCTGTATTTCCCACAACCCCAACGTCTGCAGAGGTTTTGATTTCAT
The DNA here is from genome assembly GCA_902982915.1 of Phalloptychus januarius. Lineage (NCBI taxonomy): Eukaryota > Metazoa > Chordata > Actinopteri > Cyprinodontiformes > Poeciliidae > Phalloptychus > Phalloptychus januarius. The sequence goes on along the minus strand of CADWAE010000471.1, from coordinate 12,140,454 downwards.
AACGTCCAGAAATGACTGCTATCTGTGCAGGTCTCCAGATCTGTCAGAACAGTAGGAACATCTGATGTTGAAAGTATGGCTAAGAACTACTCATTAAAACATGCTGAGTCGGTGCTGACAGCCTGACTTTATATGTCTCTATTTACTGTGGAGAAAACACAAAACAGAACAATCAGGGGACAGAAAACAAAAAAGAAATAACTTTTTATCTGTGTGTCAAATATCTTCACACAGATACACAAACATTTGTTAATCTTTATGTGCTTCAAATCATATAGAAAATATGATATTATAGCCAAGAAAACCATCACTAAGAATGGGGATAATAAGCCTTTCCCAATAGGAAAGTTACTCTGTTAAAACTAAAACCATCATTATTTCCACTAGCTATACAGAGAAGCTGTGCAGATTTTCTTTTTACTTTCTTTAAAATCATGAGTACTCTGATTACTTGTCATGATTTTTGGGTGGTTTTGTCATGGGTTATATATGGTTCATAGATTTTGCATTACTGTCTTTTTGGTAGGTCTGTTTTCATAAGTTTCCGTCCTGAATAGTTTATGTCGTGTTTAGTTAATTCTAGTTTAAGTCCCTGACTTAAACAGGGACTTAACTTGTTTCTTGTTGTTTTGCTCCCTTTGGTTCCAGTTCCTCAGTCTATTATTATCCCAGCCATCAAGCCCATTGAACACACCTGCGACTTCCCATCTTAGTTATGTCAATCACCTGCTTCACCAGTTTTTTAGGTTCCTGGCTTTCCCTTGTTCTTTGCTGGATTCTCCAATCTGTTTAGCAAGAAACAGATTTATCTGGTTTCTTGCACTAGATAAATCTGTTAAAGTTTGTTTTTTTGTTTTTGTTCATTTGTTGTTTTGAGAAAACCGATCTATCTCATGGCACTCTTGAGCCGTTATCTGCAGTGTCTATAACACTAATTCTGGCACTTTACACAGTGCCAAAGTTGATCCAATTATGTTCGGCACAACCAGATCAGGTGTTGTGCTGTTGACAGCATTTGGTTTTGTGTGTGAGCTGAATTCATAACAACTCAGCAGGGAATGTTTTCTCATTGTTCCCTTTCTTTGCAAATATATTTTTTACTACAGATCTTGTATTACTTCACTGTAATACAAAGAGGAAAAGCTGTTTCTTTTTTTTCTTAAAGAATTTTGAAGATTTATTTGAACCATAGGCTTGTGGCTAAACATTGTTAAATAAAACAATAAAAAACTGCAAATTGAAACTGTTAAAATATTTCAGTCAATACATTTTTTTAAATATAATTTAAAGTGCACCAAGTTTTCAATCAGGCTGATTAAACACTAATTACAAATAAAAATGCATTGAACAGAAGACTGTTTTCTATTCATGTTTTCCTTTCAAAGTATGACTAAAGAAATACTGTGAAGAACACTGTATAATAGCTGAATGCTGTGTTATTTAAAAGCAAGTTTTGCTTGCATGTCAAAAATAAACCTAATGATTTATTTGTTACTTTTCCGCTATCAGAATTAATTTATAGTGTGTTTATTGTTTAGGGAGCAGCTTATGATCTCATGCATGAGTACATAGCCAACAGACGTGGTCACCTACTCAAACTCAATGTCTAGATTTACCACCGAATTACAGCGTACACATCTGAAAGGCTGGGTTGATCAAATCAGTGACCTTCACGTTTTATTTTGTGTGTACTCCTTTGTGTGTGTACGAGAGAGATTTCATGAGTGAATGCAAGACTGGAATAATAAAAATGTCCTCTCAGAAAATGAAGTACTTGTCTGTATCTAACTTAACCTTACAGTACAAGATTCATGAACTTTGCTGTGCATTAGGCACATAGTAAAACTTAAGAAACATGACTGCAGGTCTATCCGATGGCAGATGACAAATTGCACAGGTAATTCTTTTTTGTTGAATTTAACCACATATATTTTTTTTACCAGGAATGAATAAACAACGGTCTTGTTTCCATCTGTCTTTTCTAATGTTTAAATCAAATATATGCAAAAAAAAAATACTCATGGTTTTATGGCATTGCTCTGTATATATCTAATTTAAGTTTGCTTTGAATTTTTGAAAGGCCATGAACAGACATTGTGAATGTTTTTTTTTTTATTTTTGAAAATTCTCAGTAACTGTAGTTATACATCATATTGTCTAAAATCAGAAATACCCCCAACACTTCAAATAATTAAATAAGGATGGCATTCATTTTTTATATTTGTGTATAAAAACATTATCTTTTTATATTTGGATGAATTAAACACTTGGAAAAATGGGTGATGGATTTTTAATTCAATGTGGCAATTAGTTTATGTCTCAATAAAAAAGTAAATTTTTATTGAGTCAAACATGTCACATCTGTGTAAATATGAATTTCTTTCTCATTTATACCCAAAAATTATTCATACTTTTCTTTTGTTGTATATTATGTTCCCCCTCCATCCATCCCTTCATATTCTTTAATTGTTGTGTCATTATTGCATAATCCCTCTAATCCCTCTAATTTTTATTTTTAACATCAGGAGGCCTTCAACTTCCCTTTGGCAGTTCCTGTTCTCAGACAGGTTGATGTGAAAGCATTTGCATCTGTTCCTGCTTTTGGTGAGTGACTTTGCTGTAATGACTGTGTGAACTGGGCAATGGGTAGCAGGAGGAAATGATTGAATTTAGTCTGTTCGCAGAAATTCCCTTGATAAAAATGTTTACAACTTACATTCTAATTTATTTTGCAATAGATAGAAAAATAGACAAAGCTCTAAGATAATGACAAAAATGTCCCTGCTAGAATCTTATGGCCCATTAACGATAATTTCTGTGGAATTTCTTTAAGTGACTGCTGAACGCAGCTACAGCTCAGATTTCAGACTGATTGGCTGAGAGGTAGAAGTAGCTTCAATATGCATCCTGCATAATTCATGTAATCAGAGCTTTGTTCCTTTTGTGGAATTTCTCTTTTTCTTTTAGAGTGGAAGGTGTACTCACTTCCTACTTTATTAGAAATAACTTGAGTACTTGCTCGTACTGGGTTCAACCCTTTCTCCCTTTGACTGAAGTCAGGTCAAATTTACTGCTGCTGTAGCCCATTTGTTTTAAAGTTTGCCATGTTGTGCTTTTCAAAAGCTGCATACCTCAGTTGTACCCAGTGGTGGACTGAGTAACTATTGCCTTTCTCATTCTAAACCAGGGAGGCGTTTCTCCTCTGACCTCTGACATCAAAAAGATTTTGTCACTTTCTCAAGACGTCTGAATTCACTGAATTGCTGCCCTGAGACTGGATGATTTGAACCACCAAATGAAGATGTATACCTGATATAGTGGTTAATATGTTAAAAAAATCTTCAAATTAAGCTTATTTGATTTCTTACATGGTTACTGGTATGAAATAATAAATCCCCTTCAGAAATATTTGTACTTCTATAGTCTTGAGAGGTGGGTTTTTGAAGATTGATGAGAAATCTTTAGCACCGTATGGCAGCTTAAATGGAGATAAATGTTGAAGTCATGGTCATGTATCGCTGCAAAAGTTTAATCATATAAATTTGAAATGTCCAAAGAAAAATGTGTTGTTGGCTATTAATGGTTTCATTTTAGATGTTAAAGTTAACATAGCAATCATAGTGAGCGTGTGATTGCTATGAGGAGACGTGTACGTTGATGTTTGGAGACGACCCCATCATCAGTGTCATACTGGAGATACTATTTTTAAAGACACAGCTACTCATGTCTCTTATCCTTGAAAACTACTGACATAAACTGTCACAGGGCCAAATTGAGGAAGTATGAAATTGCATCATGTAGCATGATTGGGAAATCTTTGAAAAGTTTTTGAAAGTTTTATTTCCAGAATTTATTCTTTACATGAATTTGACTTTGTCTAGTTTTATTCTTTTTCTCCTTTATTCTCCTCCTTGGAAACATATTGCTGTCACAAAGGAAAAATAGTTTTTGAAGACTATCAAAAACTGCAATTATCACATTTATATAATTTAATAATCACATTCATACAATATTTATACATTATACATATCAGGGTTGTGCAACATAATCATCATGTTCTGTAGATACTTTGTACCTTGATCCTGCTTTATAATGCAGATAAGATACATCATAAGTACTCTGTAGAAACCCATTTCTAAAACAACAAAAAGAAGAGAATTTTATTTATGCTATTCAATCCTACTTACATTAGTTAAACTAAAATTTAACACGTGGGTTGATTAAAGTAGTTGGTAATATCAACAAAAAGCATCGCGTTTATTTTACCTTTTTCTTGTGATTCAATAAGCACACAATCTGCCATACATAAATTGGCCTACAGGGGGCAGGAGAGAGCTTCTACATCAGAAACATAAGTAGAATAGAAATATTAATCTATTCTGCTTAACACACCCTAAACTATACCCTAAAATACTCCCTAAACCTGCAGATGAAAAACAGATGTCATTAACTGTAATTCATTTTGTAATTTGTCTTTTTTTAAATATATGTGTTTTCATTATTCCCCTTTACAGGTAAAGTTTTTACTTACAAGGAGTGACTTTAAAAGCTGTGTTTAAGTTTATTATGTTTGTTTAGTGAACAGGGAGCGTTTGTGGTGGCTGTAGTAACTATAGTTTTTTAAAGAGCTACTATACTCACTTTAGCTTCCTGGCTAGCTGCGTCCTGTGTGTGTTAGATTTGTATGTGTATGTGTTTGTGTGTAATGTATGTTACAGTTTAACATACAGTGTTACAGTTTAAAACTGTTTTAAAATACCATTACAACATTGGAGATGAAAACAGTAACATCGTGGCCGTGTGTTTTCATTATTCCCCTATACAGGGGTGTAACATATGCGTGTGAATGAGAGAAGTGCATGACAGAGCTGCGGTTTGGTCCTTCTAGCCAAAGGTGGCGCCACAGTTGGGACACCTCCTCTGATGCAGAGCAAAGCAGAATAGGATGCCCAGAGGGAAGAAGATTCCTGTGGGCATCACCTGTCTTGATGCCCACAGGTCTTCCTTTGCTCCACTACCGTGTGGCGTCCTACAGGGCTCAGTTCTAGGCCCTCTTCTTCTTTTTGTTGTACCTCCTTCCTCTCGGCTCTATTCTTAGAAAATATGGGATTGCTTTTCATTGTTATGCAGACGACACACAGATATATTTACCACTAAAGAACGCAGACTCCACCTCTCTTTGGTCTCAGTTTTTATGTTTGGAAGATTTGAAGGCCTGGGTGGGCCTAAATTTCTTCAAGCCGATTATCACAGATTTAGGGGTCAAGATGGATGTGGGTCTTAAGCTGGACGCGCATATTAGAGCCGTTTTGAAATCCAGCTTTTTCCGCTGAAGGCAGCTAGCCAAAGTAAAACCTATTCTTTCCAGACAGCACTTTAAAACAGTGATCCATGCATTTGTGACCACACGGCTGAATTACTGTAATGCGCTTTATATGTCAATGATTTATATTTTTCCCAGCTTTAGAGGGTACAAAATGCTGCTGCACATCTTTTAACAGGTACACAAAAAAATTATCATATTTTTATATGATTTTATCAATAATATATTGATATTTGTGAGGATATTAATATCTCTACAAATAAACCAAGTCTAGCAAGCCTGATTTTCTTTTATTTTGTGATCTATGACAAGCATAATATTAATATTCTACCAGCAGGCATTCAGTCACAAATCACAGTAAGCTTGTTTTGTATACCAGCTATACCCTGCCTGACAGAGACCATGAACTAGTGCTTTACATGGCCTCTTTTTAAGGTCCTGTTTTTGTTTACACCTTCTAATAACCCAACATGAACCTGGGCAGGCATTTGCACTGAGCCCAAAATATATAATGCCTATATTTTTGCTTCTTTGCCAACTGGCTGGCTGTAGTAATAAACAGCAATTCCTTGTGTACCTTGCAGTTGCTGACCTCCATAGCAAAGCCTCTGTGGGTCAGAGTGATGACATTAGCAGAGCATTGTGGGGATATTGGCTCCTCACAGGCCACTAAAGGTCTTGGAATCAAATCTCAAACCTCGGTTTTATCCGTTAAAGTCAGCTTTAGAGCGAGATAAAAGCTAACATTTTCGTGTTGTCAAGTAAATTAAATGCTTGAGTGAGTGTCCCAGTGGATTACATTTAGAAATGTTCACAAGAGTGTGTGCTTCAAAGATATTGCAAATAATTTGAGTAATTAACTAGTCAGATGTTAAATCCTGTTCCCTACAAAGACTAAGTTGTCTTTTGAGTGTCTTACTTAATAATGTCAATGCATCTATTTTCTCTGGAAATGGTCCAACCATGGTCCCCTTGCAATGTGAAAAACTACTGATTTATTTAAGCCTTATCACAAGACTTGGAACAAATGCATTTCTTAGTGTTTTGAACATTAAAGTACTGTGGCAACAACTTCACAAATAGAATATATACAGTGCTATATACTTCATGGTTGTTAATGCAGCTACCTTCACTGTATGCAGTCAGAATTGATAAGAAAACACTGATTTACGAATCAGACTTCTACTGAAGTTGTTCCAATGGACTCTTTTGGCTTAAAACTCTGAATTTCTTACCATGAAAAACACCAGTATCCTCCAAGTATTCACAGAAACCCAACAATAGACTCAATCTGAAATAAGTAACTTTATAAATTACGTTATTTTTTTTAGCAATAATTAACAATTACCTGTTTTTGGTGAAAAAGCATGCCATTAACATAACTTGTTTTCTTAGTAGTCATATTGAATTAGAATGATGCTTTCAAAGGCTTCCCAGTGAGATTCGTTTATGAGATTAAAAGTGCCTCTTGAAAATAACTTTTCAGCATATTTTTCATCAAGCCTACATTAATTAAAATGTTTAATTTTATTGGTCTGTAGTATTCATTCATTAGGACATTCACTATGTGGAGATGCTGTAGGTGGGTGTTTAAACATCCACATTCTAATTTTATTTGAAAAGTTGTTGAAAAGAAAATTCACCTCTGACTTTTTGCTGTAATTGGATATGAAGGAGGAAGAATATCATAAATCGATTTCTTTCTGCTCTTGAACTTCCTATACACTCCAAAGAAAATCCCTGATCTGAAAAGGCACACATTTTCCCTTTTTAAAATACAAAGCATCAGACTCCAGTTTTAAACTTTGGGTGGTGTTACACCACATTTTAGGAAAGATAAAAGTGTCAGTCAGGACAGATAAGGAGAGAAGTGATCCTCCGTAAAAATCTGGCTCCCTTCCACATCAAAAGAAACAACTATAGCGGTTGAAGCATCTGTCAAGCATGCCTCCGGGATTCCTTCTAGGGACACGACATAAAAAAGATCTTGGCACAGACCTGGGACACACTTCAGCAATAATGTCTCTTGTCTTGCAGTAAAGTGCTTAAGGATGTCTCACTATGAGATGACTAAGGCCATTATGTGCAGCCCCTTTTGTTTCAATCAGGATTTCATGGTAATGGGAAACTTTTGAAGAGAAAATTTTCAAAGTAGGTATTGTATTTAGACATTGTTCATCTGATTTATTTGCCGTACTCAAGAGAATGTCTTTATTTATGGTAAAAAAAAAAAAAAAGGTCAAATCCTAATGAGATAATCGAGCTTTGGAAACAAATAACTTACTGAGACAGAATCTTTGAAATGGTCAGCTTGATCTTCACATCATTAATGGATTTTTGATTTGCTGTCTTCTGAGACTAGAAACATCAATAAATGGCGTTAATGAGCTACATCCCTGCGAGTGCCTCTCTTTATCTAGAAGTCCTATGATGGTGAATGGAGAACAGAAATGAAAGTAGCAAGAGTTTTAAAAACAGACGGCGAAGGAGAGAGCGCTTTATGGTGAACTCAGTCAGCCTTTCTCCAAGGCTCTAAAGTGCATCTCCTCTGACACATAGCGGCTGTCATTGTCAGAGCCTGGGGAGTTGAACAAGGGACTGTCACATTTCTGACTGAAAATAAAGGAGCAGCGTATTAATTTGTGTGTCTGATGAGGATGGTGTGACAGAGAGGAAGAAAAAGCAATCACATGTTCAGCATTTCCAAGAAAGACCTATGAGTTTAGATGAGTTGGACAGTTTTTTATGCAGGGAAAATGTGAGGAACAGAAAGAAAAATCTGCAGGGGTCAGCACTGGGCTCAGCCAGCTGTGACACATTGTGAATGAAATTCCATAAGGGATTAAGCCCAGTGCCGTCGTGCAAATGAGTTACGGGTTATCTGGGGTTCGCTGCAGCCTTCACTGGAGATCCTGCAGTCGAGAGATGTGATTCAGCTCTTTTGGTGGCTTTACTGAAGGTGTCTCACTGCAAGGGTTTGCTAACTTGAGAGAAGACAGAAAGGAGGCAGTCAAGGTGTCTTAATAAACTATTGTTCCTTGCATGAACACAAGAATAATAGTAACTAGAGTATACTAGTTACTATTGCCTCCCAAGAAAGGCAAGAAGGAGCATGGATGAGACTGGTCACAAACAGAAGAGTCTGATAAAGACTTAGAAAAAAAAGAGTGCTAAGAAAAATAGGAAGATGATTAGCAGACTAGAAATGAGCAAGACTGTGGGAAGAATTAACAAACAAGAACAACAACAACAATAAAAACATACCAAAATAACAAGAAATACATCACCACAGGTCACAAGACAACTTAGAAACTGCCATGATGACTGTGGCGCGAGCAACAATTACAGACACCAGGAATAGCAAAGCTAAATGTTGAATATTGAACAGAAAAAATCTTTTGAATGATCTTTCTGCAGAATGGTGAACACCAAGTCCAGGCTGGATTCTCACCTCACTTCACAGATGATTCAAATGAGAACTGGCAACGCGGAGGAAGGAGTCAGGGTCTTACTTTATGAAGCGGATGAGGCGATCGAGGAGGGGTGTAGAGCAGCCACAGATCCAGTAGTTGACTGCTTGCCTGTGAGTCATGATAGGTTTACTCTATAGGTTCCTATGCCGGAGGAGATGGACAGTTGGAGGGTGGACAGGCAGGTGAGGACCGGAGGTGAGCCACAGGTGGGGGTTCTGAACGGGAGCAGCGAGGAGAGCGAGATGCCGACAGCAGAAATCCACTGGGCCAAAGGATCAGCGTGGAAGGTAAACACTGACGATCGATGAGGAAGGAGGAAATCAAAGGTAAGTAATATCAGAAGTAGTCTCTGCTAGCACAGCGACCACAGTAGTTACCACATGTAGTAGTAAACCATCTGGCCTCTGTCTATCCACTCCTCTGGATTCTGCTCCTTGATGAGGGGAATGTATGCCACATGGAAGCTACACCACCTGCCCAATACACCCTGCAGAGGAGAAGAGAGCAGAAACCCAACAACCAGCACACGGGTCTGTGGATATGACAGGAACAGGGAAAACATGACGAAAAAGACTAAATAAAACAACTGCAACTCAAAATAGACACAGAGCACAAACACAAAATAAATGGAAAATCTGTCATTCCCTAACAATCTACAAGTTTTGTAGAGGTTTACAACTGAGGAGTGTGACTGGGGACAGAACCATCAGTTCATCAGAATGTAGATCGGGTCCAGATCAGTTCCAGTCCAATGTGGGTTGCTGGAACTGATCTGGACCCGATCTGGACCCTGGTGAAGTTCCCATGGTCCAGATCAACGGGAAAGCATGGCGCCCTTGCTCCTTTGGTTCCTCTGAGTCCTGGTCACTGTAGTTTGCTGATGCCTGTCCAGTGGGATGGGGACTCCGTAGCAGTTGCTCTTTCCCAGAGGAGGGAGGTTTTGCTGATGGCGGCCTGAGTGGGTGCCCGGCTGTAAGAGTGATCAAGATTTGGGTCACTTTTACACTGGGGTGAGTAGTTTTGGAGTTGGTTCAGGAGTTCTTCCTGTTCCTCTTTGGCCTTGGAGCTGCTATTCCAGTGCAGGATGAGTTTACACGTGTCTAAACACATTTTTATGCTGGTGCATCCATCCATCCATCCAAACAAACAAACCAAGAGACACAGTGTTGTGTTGATTCAAGTTACTTCCCACAAAAGCACTGTTTCATTATAGTCAATTCATCATCTTCCTATTTCCTTCGTTTACTCCTGATTTGTGATTGTGACTGGTAAATGATAAAAGTTTGCATGTCTTCTCTTTGTCTCTGATTGCTACAGGGAACAAAAGCTCAGAAACTTCATTTTGCTTTAAAAATAACGTCCATGGCGTCACTTTCACACAGTGTCTTTCAGGGCGCTGGAAAGAACATCAGGTGAAGTACTATTGCTATTTCCATGAACAATTTTTTAAAATCTGGTCTTGAGCCAAATTTAAAGCAGAAAAGCTAAGAAAAATCAATTGTGCAAATACTGCAAATGATAGCACAGTTATTGTACTTAAATCAATGTTGTTCATAACTTTTCAACAGAAACTAAAATAAAATTAGCCATCCCTTTGAAAAATACAAACACATTGCTTTACTTAAATGTCACTACTGAAATACACATCAATACACTAAAGCTGAGTTTTCTAAAGTTTTAACATATAATTTTTTTATTTGTTTATTTTTGTTCTAAATTGCTATTTCTATGTTAAAAAGTGCAACTGGAGTTGTCTGAGGCCAGATGTAATAAAGACTTTATATTCAAGTGTAGGAGTGACATCCTTTGAGGTCCATTTTTTATTCAGTGGTATTAATTGTAAGGAGTAAAAATTGGATCCATTTTGGATATCAACTCTTAAATCTGTGGTTTAAAGCATATTTAGGTTTGAAGGAAGAATATTCTGTTACAGCTGGAAGAACATACTTAGTGCCCAAGAGAGTGCTACTGCTAGAAGTAATTTAACGCATGGGCAGGGCTGTAGCACTAAAAAAAAGAAACTGTAAATTGAAATGCGATGGCATGAGGTGAACTAACAGCATAACACATAGCACATTTAAACCGAAGTATGCATTCAGAAATATCTAAAGCATTTCTTGATGGGTTTTATTGCTAACTTGTATTGTTAGAAAATATATTTTTAAGATCTGAGCTCAAGTTAAGTATAGTTTTTATAAACGCTGTGAGAATTGAGGCTATAAAGGTCAGATCTCTGGGTGCTCTGGCCCGAAGCATTTTTATTTCAGAAAATCCATCTTTGCTTTCAGTTGTCACAAGGTGCAGAGATGATTCGGAGACCGTTTAACAGAACACCACAAGGCTTGTTTTGAGGTCTGTCTGTGACATTTATGAGAAAAAGTCGCTACGACAGCGAGACTGATTCTTTTAAGGTAAAAGCTAAAGATGGCTATTTCTTCACGCTAGTCAGATTATATCCACAAAACCCACTACAACAAGACAGATTAAAAAAAGGATGAATGGGAGGAAGGTTTGTGCAGGTAACCACTCTGCAGCTAGGATGAGGAGGAGAGTGAGGGGTGGCAAGCATAACAGCACAAATTTGTACAACAGCACAGCAAAGATAAACATATTCACATAGATTCATGGTAATACAGCCACAAGCCAAGCATATCTGTATCTAATGCTTTCTGAGCAAATGCACAGCAGCGGCAATGAAAAATGGCAAAAGATAAAAGAAAGAAAGGATAGAATAAACAGAGGATAGAATGTGTTTCTATCAATAGTTAATGAGATTTGTTCCATCTAAAGCAAAACTGCCACTTCATGGTTTTATGTTACTTCCAATAGCAGTAATGCTGCCATTTGTTATGTTCAGATATTCAACACATTCTACAAGATGTTTTAAGTAAAAGCCTTGAAATAAAAACATCTTTTATTGCACTGGTGCCAAACTTCTTGGTTCCCCTTACAATTTTGTAATCTATGCTTCATATCTATACATTTTGTGTGCATATATATACATATGACATAGAGATAGACAGGACAAACAACCATGCACACACACTCTCACACTTAGGGAGAATTTGGAGAGACCACTTAACCTGACAGTCATGTTTTTGGACTGCGGGAGGAAGCTGGAGTACCCGGATGTTACAGCCGGCAGCCTTGGTGGTTTTCTTTTTTTCTCCTTTTCTGTAAATTCTGCAGCCTCATGGTCGGTTGGACTCTACTGGGAATTGGATGCAGCCCTCATCCTCTGGTGCCACGCCCCGGCAGACTACAGCAGAACTGATTGGCTCCTCAATCAGTCAGCTCCACCAATCCCTGCTGAGGCCTCCCCTTTTAATCCAAGACTGATTTTAATTGTTTGTTCAGACAGCTTGCCACTTTGTCGGGTGTTAGACTGCTGTGTCTTTGTTGAGCTAGTTGCCAAATTAATAGCTTTTGTCCCTATGAGATTTGTTTTGTATCTCCACTAGAGATTTGTAGTTTGTTTTTTGTCTGACCTTGGTTACTTTGGACTTAAAGTCAATTTTCTTTGGTCAAGTTCTTTTTTTTTATCACTCTGAATGTTTTGTGGATTTTGTTTTATTTAGTACTTTTGGTTGTAATCCCCTAACTTTTGATTGTAGTTCTTTTGTTACCTTTTAATTTTGTCATTACCAACTCAATAAATCCCTAACTGTCAAACCTTTTACATCCGGGTTGTTTAAATATTGCTTCCCCTTCCCCTGGCTGAGCTGGGTCATAACACCGGAGAGAACCCACGCATGCACAGGGAGAACATGCAAAGTCCATGCAGAAAGAATCGAACCCAGAACCTTCTTGCTGCAAATCAACAGCTCTACCAACTGCACCATCTCAAATAAAGAAAGTTTGAAAGAATGCAAATGGTGTGTGGATATTTACTTCAGAGCTAGTCACTTGGGAGATTAATAAGAAACCAGACTACATTTTCCATAGTCATGAGATAAAGATAAGTGAGATTAATAGATTAATTATTCAGTAATTAATTTAAGTAATCTTACTCATACATTCCTTGAACTCTTGCTCTGGTGTTGAATGAATGTTATTAAGCCATGTCAACATGTCTACAACAGTTAATGAGGGTTAAAAGCTTAAATTAGTCCTCCTTAGTTTTAACAAAAGACAGAAGCAACTTCTGGGCGTTCTCCTTCAGCTACACACTGCATGGCCACCTTCTAACAGCAAGAATTCATTTCTCCCCGTTTCTGAAGCCCTGTCCACAGTGTTGCTTTTCTGAAACAGGTTGTTATTTTCAAAAGCATTTGCATCCATATGAGACCATTTTCAGAAATGCTTTGATCCACACAGAAAAACAAAGAACTTTCCCAGACCAGTAAGCGGCGCTAAGCAAACAAAGCATGCGTGGTGTCTTTTGTAGAGCTGGAGAACCACCACAAACATGTATTATGCCTTTATAACATTGTGGTGGTTTTGTATGACTTGTATGGAGTTACGGGTCAGGTTAGAGGTCGGGCTAATGCTTAAGGGTTTCCGCAAAAGATGCATTTTTGCCGTCCACATGAAAACACAAGGGTGAAATCTTTCCTCTGGTACCCATTTTTAAAAAAATTTTTGGGCCCTTTAAAATGTTTTCATGTGGACAAAGATCACAAAGAGTTAAAAACTTAGAAAATAAACTTCAGTTTGTGGATGAGGCCTGGTTACGAAGGACTCACAAAGTGTTTTTTGTTGATGCAACACCCTTGCTTGAACTGCAAGACAGACACCTAACTAGAGGAGGTGACAGACAAAATTGTAGGACTTTTTCAAACAAGTGGGGTGAGATACATATTTCTGTATCTCACCCCACTAATCAGCCATATGTTGGCTGGCAACCACAGCACTACATTGTATGATGATTTATGAGTTGCTTTAGAAATTCACCTTCATCAAAACAAGCTCAAGAAAAAATAAGATGGAATTAATTAAAATAGTTCACTGCTTAAACATTGATAGCTGAATTCAATGTTCCAGACCAAACAGCTTTAAATCCTTTGAAATAAACTTTTAAAAAGAAATAAGGACATTAAGCCCTGATTTGTTTTTTTGTGGCAAACTGACTAGTTATCCATCTTGCTTTGTCTTCCTTAAAATCTTGGGGGACTCTTCAGTTTGTGCACCATGTGTATGGTGCACAAATGCCTGATCAAACATTGTCATAAAATTACTATTCCTCAAAATATATTTGTACAAATTCAGCCAAGACAACAGGAGAATGATTCGAACATCAAAACTGGTTTTGAAATGAATAAAGCAGGCTCATAATAATGACTTTCCCAAAACCTTTTTTCTACAATGCCTGATGTGTGTCAGAAAGATCAATCAATTTAAAATTACAATGATATTTCTAAGAGTAGAGTAGTTATCCACACAGATTTATGCTAGAAGATTGATGTGTCATGATTCTGGCATCAGGATGTGAATTTGTTTCTCTTCCCAGAGGATCTCTGTTGGAAGGTGAGGTTGGTCTGCTATGTCTGCCTGCCATTTCCTCAGTTTGGAGACTAAGAGCGCTGTTGGACAGCCAGTCTTTGCCTGATGATCAGCCTTTCTGGTAGAGCCAGCCCCATTGTGCTCCTTTTCTTTAAATATTTCTTTCATCCTTGGAAGAAAGCAGTTAAAGCAGTTTTGAAACTTCACAAATTCAGATTTGCACTCCCAATTCTAATTTAGACAAATTACAGTTGATTGAGGCATAAACAAAAACGTTTGAACTTATTGACATACATGCTGAGTTTGAGTTGAGATTATTAGGTCACTGACATGAGATTCAAGGAGGAACAGAGTAAAAGACAAGGATTTCTTTCTGTTTTTCTTGGGCTTTTTTGTCAGTTCTCTTTGCGCTTCCTGTGAGTATCTTTTAGTTCCTGCTTGTCAAGCCTATAGTTGCATATAATTTTTAGATTTTACACTGCCTTTGTACATGTCACCATGGCGACTACTTATTCTTTCCTTATCAGTGAAGATTGCATGCTTACCTTGAAGGTGTCTTAAATTTTAAAAGTCCAGCAAGGGTTTTTACCTTATTCAGCAGCAAATTGAACTATTTCTTGAAAAATGTCCATGGCAAGATGTCAAGCATATGAAAAATAAAGGCTTACACATCCTTTTTAGTTTGGATCATCAAATCATCATTTATGGATCAAACAGTTTTTTGTTATTTTTTAGAATAATTTGCCAAATTCAAATCAGCAGACACATTTTTAAATGTATTTTTTTCCCCACTTTTGGCTATTTTGTGTGCAATCAAACAAGGAGATTCTAAAACAAGTCTAATATCACGTCTTTTGATGCTGCTTCATTCATAGCTAAGATTCATAGGGGTAAAATTTGACAGGGTTTGCACAGCTGGCATTGTTTTATTGTGTAGTGAAAATAATTCACATGCACAGTTGCACATTTGTGCATACATGCTGTTTTGATAATGAAACAAAAGATAGTTATTAAGCATGCCCTCAGTCTTACTCTGAATAACCTTAGAGCCTAAACGGAAAAGCAAACCTCCTGTTCAGATTGAACTGGTATTCAGACGCAAATGCACTTTTTGCCAAGCCCTATAGTCATTCCTAGATGCTAATAAAGAAAAGTCAACTTCCTAAAGTAAAGAAAAAGTTTGATATTTTTATCATCCAACCTTCATGGTTCAGTTCTTCTTTGTCATTCATCTGAGCTTATAAGGTTATTAGCTTGCTGCACAGGGGGCTGCAGCTCTCATCCTTTCTGTCAGAGCAAACGCTTTTCACCACAGAGGGCTTTTCAATTGATCCACTCACAAACTGATTTAATTAAGCCCTTGTTGCACTCGGGCATGGCCCCACATAATCAGCTCTATATTGTCAGAGCAATTCAGAGAAATGGCATCCATGAAACTGAGATGTCATGCCAAAATGGAAAGGAAATTTTGACAGTTCCTCCTCCTCAATTATCTTTCATTTCACCAGAGATCCAGATCTGTGCTGCCGCAAAAGCTCCTGCTTTTCAGCAAACCTAACAACAAAATCACGTGACTGAAGCTTTCACTCCACAGTTGAACTCAACCATCAGGTAAAATGAGGCATCAACTTGTGGTTCTGTGATATGGGGGCCAACCTGTAGTGACCCAAACACATTATGGATTTTATAATTTCACTTGTAACATTAAATCATTGCAAAATGTCCTAAACATGTTTCTCAAAGGGCATACGAAGAAGCACTTGAAAAATGTGGATAGTGAATAGAAAAAAAAAACACTTCTAGTATGAGTTTTTGCACATCTGCAATAGATAAATATTAAGACAAGCAAACTAAAACAAAATGTGAAAGTAACCTTTTAAAAATCGTGTGGGTCTTAAAATATACTTCTTCCTACAAGGATTTATTGTGTTTTTTCATCTTTATCTTGTGGTGCTGGTTCAGTGTCTTTTAGCAACTGAATTTTGGTTTTTCATTCGCTGCAAGTCACTATCATCAAAAAAAAAAAAAAAATACATGAGCTAAATTTGAAAATGCATTTCTTCATAAATGGATAACATTTTCTTTAAAACAGGAGTGTGTCTGCAATGGACTGGCCTCTTGCCTGTTGGCCACTGGACATTGGCACCAGCACCCTTCACGACCACATTTGGGAAAAGCGTGTTAGATAATGGATGGATGGATGGATGGATGGATGGATGGATGGATGGATGGATGGATGGATGGATGGATGGATGGATGGATGGATGGATGGATGGATGGATGGATGGGTGGATGGATGGATGGATGGATGGATAGGAGTTTGTCTTTGCGTTGAAATCCAAATCAATATTGCTCTTATGATTTTAGATTTGGAGGTGATTGTGAGTCCCTGTGTAAGCTTTTAGGATACAAATGCTTCTCATTTTGCAGGTCATCAAGTTCCTAAAGCAATAGAAATCCTTACAGAATCACACAAAAATAGGATTTGGTCATTATTTAAGTGATTCATCTCAAAGACATGCAGTGTTGCAAAGTAACAGCTCATTTAATCAAGAAATGTAGTGAAGTGCAGCTTTTAGGATAATGTTTCTTTTCTGTATGCTTCTGCTCTGTTACATTCCAAGAGAAAACATTGCACTTTCTGTTCTGCCACATTTACTCCTCAGATTTACTTCCAGCTTACTTTTAATTTGAAGGTTTTGCATTATGGCTCATATAATCATCTTTGTAAATCCAACAACATGTTGAGTTTAACCAGTCAGATCAAATTTTGTGCACATTTTGGACTAAAAGTACACTTTTTGCCTCTCTGAAATGAGTTGGTCTTACTTTGTCCAAAACTATCTAAATTCACAGATATCCTTCAGTTCAGTCTGCCCTGTCATTAAATTAGTCTGATTTTTTAAAGTCCAGCTTTCTGACTTTTCTTCAAAACAGATTATGCGGTCTTGGCTTCACTCTCGATGGCTGTGAGTTATTTGATCAAAGCTCTACCAGTTTGGGATATTCTTGTTCATTCTCTCCCTTTTCATTAAATGTTCAAATGATCCAATAGCCCAGGCAAAATCAAAGACCGGAGAAAGAGTTCTGGGAATAAAAATTAAATTAATTCTCTGCACATCAAAAAAAACAGTGGTCCATAAAAAGTTATTCAGACATGATTCACCTCCATCAGATTCAGCTGCTTAAACTTTTTTTCTCTTTAATACTTTTACCTATAATAAATTTACAATGTGCTTTTATTCCTCAGAATGTTTTCTTTTTTCTATTGTCACATATAATGTATAGTCAGGGTTTCTTGATTCTAAATTGCAAAGCCTGTTATACCCCTAGAACATTTCTTGTATCGTTCTTGTCACGCTAAATCCAAAACGTCATCATATTTTATTTGGATTCTACGCAAACGAGCAACAGGGAAATAGTGCATACCTATCTGTGAAGTGGAAAAACGGACCACGTTTGGGAACCGCTACTCTGTGGTATAACATGATGCAGAAAGTATTGTGCTGTGGTGGGGGGCAGAAAATCTGGTTCAAAAATTTGGAAGAAAACCTCTTAGAGGCAAAAGCTTCAGGACAAGAGCAGAGGTGAAGTTCCCAGCAAGTGAAAGACTAAAACTACATCCAGAGCTACAGGTGGTTCAGATCAAGGGTATTCAATCCCAGTCCTCCAGGGCCAATGTCCTGCAACTTTTAGATGTGTCTCTACATCAACACACCTGAGTTAAATAATCAGTTTAGCAGAACTGTGGGGAACTTGAGGCCATTTGATTCAAGTCTGTTGGGCCAGGGACACATCTAAAAGCTCTGTGACACACCAGCCCTTGAGGATTGGAGTTGAATTCATCTGGTTTAAATACCTATTATCAAACTAAAATGGTCTATTCAAAGACAAGATCTAAACTGTGGATCGGCAGTAAGAATAGTAAATTAATCTTTAGAAATGTTTCCCCAATAAGTAAAAATTCTTCATATATTTTTTATCTAAAAACTAAAATGTAAATGATATACTATCTTTTTCCTGCTTCAAAGTTATGCTCTATGTTGCCTTAGCCTATCATGTAAACCCCTGAAAAATAAATTTAAGTTTGTGACTGTACCATAATAAAAACAATTCTTCAATACTTTAGCAAGAAATTTACTTATGTAAAGAATTGCCTTGTAGCTGCAGTGGACAAACACCAACTATCAGTTATTAAAATTCAAATTACTGAGGCAAATTCACAATGTTTAATTTCTTTTTTTTTTGTCACTGCTGTTGTGTCTTAGGGTAATTTTTTTCTTGAATGAAATCTTTTTATTTCATCAAACAAAAACCTGTGAAAAACCCACAGAAGATTCAAACTAAAAGATTCAAACTAAAAGATTCACTTTTAGCTTGATGAAAACTCTGATAATCACTTTTCCACTCGCTGATTGCTGCTTATCAGGGTTTAAAAAATTTTTTATCTACACTGTATGTATTTACAAGATTCTGATTAGGTTTTCTTTCTTTTACTGCAAGCACAAAAAATAAATCTTTTTGCCCGACTTATCTGGCCAAAATGAAAATGCAGCAAAACAGAAAAGAAGCAAACAAACTGACAGTTAGCTGGTCAGATGAGATTGAAAAAAAAAGCAAAGCTCAGAGAGCCTTAATATTTCAGACCTAATGCATTATTTACACTCTGGGCAAAGTGGCGGAATATGCAAGGGCGCTCTTGGGTGAATGGCGAGTTTTTCGATTCTGTGCCATGTGTGTGAATCTGCGAGGATGTCTGTCTGATCGGCGGAGCAACGGATGAAAGACAAAGATGAAAGCAGCAGCCTGGAGGGCCTAACTGCAAGATCCATCTGCTAGTGGTGTAAAGCTCTGAAGTTGCTCTTGCTCTCAGGTAAGCTCCTTAGGTGGTCAGATCACAAATATACAGTCAGCGTGCATGCGTGGGTTTGTGCATGGGTGAGTGTGTGTGTGAGCTCGGGAAAAGTCTCAGGAAGGAGGGGTGTGGATGCAAATGAGAAGGCAAACCTTGTCCAGTGAAGCCATGAAGGCATAACCTTTGTTTGACAGGACAGAATGAGCATTGGTTTATATAAAAATACATCTTGTCTTGTTATCTGGCTGGGCGTTTGCCAGATTAAAAAAAAAACTGCATCGCTCATGTAAATCAAAACAATATATCTAAGTTTGAATATTTTTTCAGTTTTTTATTCCAATATCCTGCATTGTATGTTGCATTTCAAAATGTATAAATGGATTGCATATCAGTGCTAAATCAGAAGTTTCTACTATTAAATAAAAGCTGCAGATGGCTTTTGTTGTAAGTAAAGAACTAGTATTTTAAATGGAGTGCCTAATGCCTTCAAAACTTAGTAGCTTTTGGTGGAGAACTAACCTAAAGAAGGTAAAAGATTAAGTAAATGGTGTTTATTCATGTGTCATTCAAAAAATATTTAACTTGTATTTAGTAAATAACAAATTAACATTTTTTCCTTCCACTCAACTTTCCATTACTATGCTGTATGACTGGTCAGCTTCTTTAGCAATGACATTTTGTTGCTTGTTCTCCTTATGCAGGGTGCATGTCTGCATGATGACTGTCACTTTAGCAATCTCCCTGTGAGTGTGTTGGCTATAACCTTGAACTAGATATAACCATTACCTTCACATTTCTATTTTATTGATCCTAATAATTACATGTTTGCTTCCCATTGACATACTCTAACATACTACTATTCAGACCAGCAGTAGTGAATATGTAAAACATAGAAACTATTAAACTTTTCTATAATATTTTCATGTAATGAGATGTTCCTGTACTTTTGCGCTTTCCACAAGCCACCTGTTACCTTTAAACCCACTCACTGGCTGGTCTCTGAACTGCATCCAGCAGTTCCGTATCTGCCCGGATCGATTGCATTTCTGCGTCCATACATTACCCTCCTCCCCCTGCGCCTTCATCTGTGCGCTCCAGCTGTGATGGGGACCGGCAGAGGCCAGCAGATCCCGCCTCCTCTGCTGCGATTGGCCCGACGGGAGGCAACAGGGGGGATTTGCTGGCTTGTGTTTCACATCTTTGCATCGGCTGAGCGCAGCGTGGCTCTCCGGCTGCACAGCGTGGGCTCCCTCTGAATCATATAGTCAGATGACTTTCATCACGGCCGCTGAACGCATTTGGAGCATTCTGTAATGCAGCAGAGGGCGAAAAGCGCGGAGAAGAGCTGAGCTGCGCGTTTGGACACATTTATCCCGAGTGCGTCTTCCGCTCAATCCACCTGCCGGCGCGCAGGGAGCCCGTGGAGGGATGTCGCGATGTTGTGCACAAGGAGAACTAAAACTTTGGTGTCGACTTGCGTGATCCTGAGCGGCATGACCAACATCGTGTGCCTGCTGTACGTCGGCTGGATCACCAACTATGTGGCCAACACCGGGGGCAAAGTTGCGGAGGTCGGCGGCGGTGGCGGGGAGACGGACAGAAAGTTGGAGGAGGACGGGAAAGGCGAAACGCTGAGGATTATGGAGCGCTTGGAGCGTCTGGAGAGCGTCGTGAACGAGCACATCAAAGGTCAGTGATGTGACGCTGAGGGTCCAAGCGGGTCAGAAGCAGCTCTGGTTCAAATGAAGGTGTTTCAAAGAGGCCAGCAGTTTTATCAACATTTAGAAAAACAACTCAACCTGAAACTTAGGTCTGTTCTCGCTTCTTCAGGGTGAAACTTCACTGTTTTTTTCTCCAGCTTCTAATATAGAGCTACTTATGTTCGTTTTTGCTCTTATAATATGAAGCCGGTTAAACGTCAACAGTCACTCTGGCATCTGATGTAGGCTGCAGCATATATAGACCCTCAAATCACTTAGTTTTATGAAGACTGTGTGAAGTGGGATTTTTAAGAGGCTGCAGCAGAACTGTCCCAATAGGACCCAGATATCCCTATAAGTGTTTCATATTAATGTGAGTTAATGATCCCCCGCAGACATTTTTAAAAGGATGTGGAAATGTATCCAATTACCCTTTACCCCTTTCTGAAAAATCCAGCCAATGGTCGTATGAGGAAATGAAATCTGAAAAAAAGTCCAATTTGTCCAAAATGATGCTTTAAATTAAAATGTTACCTGCTTGGAGAAACTTTGCCCCTCTGCTGACTGAAGTGGAAATCAGCTTAATGATTTAAATCACTTTTACATTTCCATCTGAAGGCAGGAAAGTATAAGGTGGTTTTACATACTTGGAATGAGAGGGAATCATCTTACCAGCTGAAAAACCATACTAATCAGGCATTGCATTATGACCACTGGTTGCCACAGATCCCTTAAGGAATATCCATCTTGTATTCAAATATACTTGAACCTATGAACTTCAGTATTTTCATTAGTTATGAAGTACCAAATCTCAACTGTAACTTATTTAAATTGTATATTGTTTTCTGAAAATGTTGTATTACATACTTTTTTCTGTTTATTTTGCGTTTGGTCCAAAGCCCACTGAGAGGTATTATTAGACATGACATATTACCCCTGATCACGACAAACTAACTCAAAGCAAACACTGTTTGGTATTTATTATTTATTGGAACTCACATTTCCTTTATGACTAGAAGGAGGAAAATTACTTGTTAAAGCGAGTACAAATTGATTCTTGAAAGGTTGATGGTGGCAGTCACCAGCATCTGTTTTTCTTTTGACTCAGGGTGAAAACGTAATGTGTAGAATTGAACAAAATATTGAATTTGAGTTGTCATCACTATATCATTATGTGCAATACAGCAAAGGATGAGTTGGATTCAATATTTGGTAGGATGCTACAGTTTGTAGTAACAGGCAATCAAGCAATCACACTGTGCATTTTAATATTATGTTTTGCCAGTTGGACCGTCTCCTGTTGAGATTGGTGGAACATTGTATAATGATAAAGAAAGAAAGTGTTAGGAACATTTGTGTGGGAATTTTTAGCAGCAGTGTCACAATTAAATATTTTCTTAAAAAATTGCAGCTTTAGTTATGCAGTTTTTGATGTTTATTTGTTCCTAAAAAAATAATCTCAGTTTTTTTTTCACAGTTTGCATTTGTATTTGCCTGTGTAGCTCTTGTCAAAGTAATTTTCTCTTTAGTACAAAGTGTGTTGGCTGCGTTTCTTGCTCATCCATCTCTTAGTGACACTGATGCAGTATGTGTTGCTCACCATAAACTGTCCAGTTTCTCCACTTGGACAATCCTGAGCTCTGGCTTGACTAAGATTAGCTAAATCAACCTGGGTAAATTGACTTGAGATCATCCTCGTTCGCATTGGGATGCATGTAAAGCTACATTTTATCTCCCACCACTATAACACTTTTTGCAGCTGTTTCTTGGGAAAACACATTTTGAATTTAGAACTAAATTTTTGTTGCGTCCTGTTTTACATTGCATTGACAGTGACTTGTTGTTGTGTTAATTCTGCTGCACCTTGACCTTTAGAGCGTCAAAACTGACCGAAGAATCAAATCCATTGGTTAGTGTCCTACTTTAAAGGACTATTTGTGATTGCGTCACTGGCCCATTTGCAGCAGTCTCTGACCAATTTCTTATCTAAATTCAGAAATCGGACTAGGTCAGTTCAGTTGTCAAGCAGAAAAGCTTTTCTTTCAAACTGGTTTGTTTACTGTTGTCAGAAAATGATATTGCACATTGCTAAATTGTTTCAGTTATACATAGGCAGGTACAGTGCTTCCTCCTGGGTCCTTCATGTTTAATTACTCCCCTCCTCAGATCAGCACAGCAACGAGTCAACACAAAGTAGGAAGTGGGACAGATTCTTCTTGCATGGACCACTAAATAGGACACAATGCTCTAACTGAATGTAGATATCAGTGAAGAGATGCCCGCTGTGGCAACGGCAAGATGATGAAAGCTCACAATCTGAGGTGAGGTTTCTTCTCTAATACTCCAATTATCATGGGAAAGATAAGGAGTGGATAAACTTTGTTTATCCAGGATTATTTATTTGTTTGTTTCAGATTAGCTTGCTGGGAACTCATTCTCAATCAGAAGTAAAACAGTGTCAAGACTCAATTAATACTCTTAGGAGGGAAACATCCCGTCCATGCAGGGACCACCTTGCAAGCATAGAGGTTGCTACACTTCAGTGACTTGGTTCATTTGAGCAGCAAATTACATGTTTCTAGTATAACAATGCTTGAGACCTTCGTTTTGCCTGTTTTTGTCAGGATTATTTGATTTTAAATGGTGAAACTTCACATAAAAGAATCTGTTTTAACGGTGCTGCAAAGAATTTAACAGGTGATTCTTTGAGCAGCAATTTCACAGGCAATATATCTCTATGAACGAACATTGATCGAACAGACACCTCCAAGAGGTACATCTAAATTAACTATTGGTAGATAGTTTTTTACAGAAACAGTTGTTTAATTAATTATGAAGCGTTCTCTAAGCCAAATGTTTCAAGGCTGAAACTTGAAAAAAACTGCACTGTGTGTACTGAGACAATTGACTATGAAGCACTCACCAACCACAGATACATCCTTCAAGTATTGGGCTGCACAGTAATTTTGTTCCTTTTGGATCTGTCTAATTCTCCTTGACATGGGTTTAAAAAATAAGCATGATATATAATTACGTCTTGGAAAATTTTAACAAACTATAATTTTTATTAAAAATTATTATTATGCGGGTTCTCAAAAATACAGAGCTTTACCTGGGTAAAGTTGACTATTCCAGCTGTGACCATTTTGGAAAGTTTATTTTCATAAATTCAGAAACACTTTCCTTAGTGAAATGAGATGCAAATATGTGAGGATATAAAAACCTAAAATTTCTTATGTATCTTTAATTTGAACATGCACTAGCCAAACCTGTTCTCTACCTTGGTCCTTCTTCTTTTGCATCGCTCCTCAGAGATCTTGCTGTGATAAAAACTCGCTGATCATTTGCATAGTTAATTGCAGGCTGATGGCTCACAGAGCAGTTCAGAAGGTCTAACAGAATTTGTATGGATGTTGGGGTTAAAGCGTTGGAGTAAATTTAGCTTTATGAGAGCTCGCCTCCGTCTTCTCCTCCACTTCACTCGGCCGTTGGAGCCAGTGCCAGATTACATGAGCAGCCAGCGGCTGATGTGTTTATGCTCTGTTACTGATACAAAAAGGCTTGACTGCAGCCTTATCATGTAGACATAGAAGCAGAACAAATGTATCTAATTGACTGCCTTCACTTATGCTCGCCAAAACATGCTGATCGGAGGGATTTTCAGGTGCTGAATGCTTGTCCATTAATATATTACATGTGACATATGCATCTGTAGTTCTAATTGTACAGCAGTGACATGGTGGTTCTAATTATGCTCTCCTATAATACATTATGTTTACATTCTAAAGACTTGTAGCAGAAAGCAGGTACTGTAGTTTCCCAGTACTCAACAGCAACTAAGAAAAACTTATTCCATTGCACATGCATATGTAGCCGACTTCATCTGACTCATCTGTTGTGTGTACTTTGCGTTGTGTGTAATGGCCAAAAGAAACCAGCAGAGGAGGATCATGGGAGTATTGCAGCCAACAGGGCAGCTTTATTCTGTTCAAAACAAGAATATTTTCAGCTCAGCAGTTCTTGGGCTCTGGCTTCCCAACCAAGAACTCTCCTCAGCACAAACTGAGACCAAAATGTGTTTAGACCAACCAAAATTCTCTTAATTGTTTACAATAAACTAAAATCTTCATTCATTCAAATCAATTATGAATTTGAGGTCAAATATACAATTTCTTTACATACATATACATATAGTAGCAAACTTGCACAGGAGATCACTGACATATGAGATATATTTATTTTCTAATTCTTTGGTGCCTCCCCCCACTGCTTTCTGATGCCGCCCTGAGCAACTGCCCATATAGTATAAATGGTTTATAGTGTAAACCATGTAAGTGTGCCGGGTTTACAATCTATGGTTCTTCATTAATCATCTTATCGGTCTGGCAATAAAATGTCAAAAGATTATTAAATTTGTTTCTATTAATGGGAAAAAAAATCCTCGTTCTTGAATTGTTTTGTTCTTTTCAGTGATAAATATTTCTTTTTTTTTTCTCTTGCTGGTGGATTGTTTTATATGGCATATTTTTAGCATTTAGAAAAATATGTGTCCTTTTAGTTTAAAATAATTCATGGTGATGTTATTTATTCGGCTTTGTGTGTTGTTCTTCAGGTATTAAACCTTTCAAAGACCAGCAGGAACCAGGGGATTCTGTTGTTGTCTTGTAGAAGTACGAGTCGATGTTGAACAGAAAATCAGTTCAATCAGAAACCTCCTCCCATGGCTCTCCTTCACTGCATCTGTTGTGTTGGGCAGGTGACACCTTCCCTTGTTGCTTCAGAGAACATTTAGCCCTCAGAACTGTGCATAATTTTGCACATGATCCACCGGTGTTTGTTTCTACATTTCTGGAGATGTGAGATATCCATGATCAAGAGAATTAATTCAAAATAATAAATTTTTGATCACAATTATTTTCCTAGTGTTATGACTTGTTGGATCAGTTTTCAGCTCCTTTCCATCCTGCCAGCCACACATTTTATTTTTAGAGGTCTTTCTATGAGTCAATGCTAGTTGATCTGTTATGACAGTCTTATGAGGAAGATGAGTGTGCGTGGTAGGCGTCTGAGGCTCTGCGTGTGAGTCTCTGTGTAAGTTGTGTGTCTCCCGTGCCATCAAAGATTCATGCCAGTGGTGTGAGAGCTGCTGTTGACGTTCCCGCCTCCTTATGCAATCTCTGTATTGTTGCATGAGCAACTCAGTTTCTGTTAACATCCTGACATTAGTCCGTTTAGGCTGCCATGACCGTGTAACACACAGGTACTTTGGGAGAAGAAAAAAAACATCTTTCTCTTTATTTTTATTTTTTTCCCAGCTGTACTCTGGATGCTTGAGGATATTCTGATATAATACAGTTTAGGGGTACACTAGAGGAAACAGTGAAACACAGATCCACATGGATAGCCAGGAGCTGCTGGTTTGTTGAATATTACATTAAAAGTTGCCTGAGTCTCATTGAAGGTTTCAAACCTCTCCCCACCGCCCCTCCATCCACGCTCACACCACCAACTTTCAAAGCAGAGTGGCAAGAAAGTTGTCATAAATTTGCAATGAATCCACCTTTACGTTCGCCTTTGATCTGTCAAATGCAGGGAGGTGTGACATTCACAATTCTGAAAGTGTCACTTTTTGCAGATTGAAGCCAGATGACTTTGTTGCACCTTCTCCACACACTTGCATCTCTGTCAGTCTCAGATGGCAGCTTACAGAATTTAAGTTATGCTTCAGCAGCGCTTACAGGTGTTGGCAGGTGACAAAATTAACATGCGCTTATGCATTTTTTCTAAAGTGCAGTACATTTAAAGCATCAAAGTATAATCTCCCCCTGATTTTGTTACTGTTTTGCATGTGCAACCAGGCCTAGCCTGCTCTAACCTTTTTATTGCCTTAGGCGAGATTATGGTTTCAGCTGCTCCAACATTCTCCCCACCACCACCACCAGCTCCCTTTCTTATTAAAAATAAAATTAGGATCCCTTTAGAAGTTACAATTCCTATTATTTTCTGTCTCTATGGAAGTATAATTTTTTTTTAAAGATTTATCTATTTTGCTTGCACAGCAATCATGCATGCATGGACATATGTGGCAAAAATGTCCTCCTGTCCAGGACAGACGTGAACTAGTCTTACCTGTTGCTGAGCAGTTCAAGCAGAACATTCTTCTGCAGCAGAGAGACTATGTGTTCAGCATAAATTATTTAGTAAAGATTATGGCGCTATAAATTGAAGGACATTGCAAAACACCTTTATAGTACCACAGCAGCAGTATCTGCACTTTTAAGAAATTGAGATTTTCTCAGACTAGCTAAGTTAAAATAAAGACCCTGAACATAAAACAACACTGAAGAACTGTAGTTCTCGCAAATGACTTCATAAATTTGCCTGTGAATGCTAAATGGCTACTTAACGAACTGACTGGATTTTGGGTTTTATTTGTGCTGTCCTTTTTCTAACTTGCACACTGAGGAAAAAAAAACTAACTCTTTTTCTAAACTGCATGTGTGTTTTGCATTTAACTAAAAACTTGTTTCCATTGTTAATCATTGCATAAAGAAACTGACAGGCAGCTCCACAACAAGGCACAGATGAATTTCTGCTGCAATCTGGATTTACTTTGACTAGGACTTTAATGACAGAATGAACAACAGTGTTCCCAGTGTGAGTGAAATACTTTGACTCGCTCTGCCTATTAATTTCCAAAACAAGAGTCCAAGTACTAAATAGCAATTTTAAAAACCAGGTCAGATGAATTTTGTTTAGAAGTGTCCTCATGTACTTTCATTTTTCTTTATGTAAAGAAAACGCAACCTTCCTGGTGAAATGCCTATTGAGATTACAGAATGTTTCATTTATTTTGCAGTGGAAAAGGTTTACCTTCAAGTCTGTCTGCCAGAAAGTTTCAGGAAGTCAGCAAAATCGAAAGAAGGATTGTTCATTGTGTATGAACAACTTCAGGGCAGATCTCTCACCCAGGAGATTGTGGATCGATATCTGCAGTCAAATGTTGACTGTTTCTTTTGTTGCTCTTTTTAAAGACTTTTTGAAGAGTTTAATTAAAGGGCACTGAACTGTAATTCTTCCGATACCTATTTTATACACATTTCAATAATTTGTTGCAGCTCTCTTCACTTGAAGTACATTTCAATACACAGTATACTATATCTCTAAGATGGAGATAATTTTGAAAAATGTACAAATTTATTTTTAGTTAAAAAAAAATAGTAATTTTAATTTGATATGGTATAATGTAACATATCTGTAAATGAAACAAAATATAGGGGTATCACATCTGTGTTTGGCTGGGCATTGTTGCAGCTACACTATGTAACGTTTTAAGGTGACATTATGGTATGAGACAATCTGTAAAAAATCAAGCCCTTCTGCCTCCTCCCTGATCTACTACAGCAATCTACAAAAATGCTCTGCTCCTGGTGACAAACAACCAATCAGAGCCAAGAGGAAGGTCTTCCTGGTGCTGTCAATCATGTACATGTATGCATTACCTGCTTAATGAGGTAATGGTGGAGAAACAACTTGCCGCTTCAGGAAAACCATTTATTCATCATTGTCGGTGGCTATGCTAACTAGACTCTGATGATGGGAAGACAGAGTAGCCTGGCAGAGAGAGAAGAGGGAAGTGTGAGCAGTGTGTACACATGATAGATTAACAGCGCTAAGACCCTCCTCCTGACTGACTGATGGTTTCTGGCGGAGTGTATTTCAGCGTTTAGTACTGGGAGCACTGGGAGAAGGCAGAGGAGGAACTCTGTTTTTATTCTCAGATCTGTCTGCAAAAAAAGCCATAGACAGATCTGTGTCTCTGTGAGCCTTTAAGGATTTCACTTCACTTCACTTCAGTTCCAGTTCTTTGAATGAATTTGGTAGAATTACCCATGTTGTAAATAAAATAGCATTTTTTTATTTTTTTTTGCAAAACTGAGCAAACCTGACATCCTGAAATCATTTTCCCATACAACTTAGGAGGCTAATCTCACTTGGCAAAATGTTTTATATTTTTAAATTTCAGCAACTGAGAAGTTAATTGTAGTTTATCACAGGAGTGTTAAATTGTTAGCCCCTCTTCTTCACTGATTTTGGACTTTTTCGACAAGCATCAGTATTGATGATAGGGGATGCTTCTCTGTGATGAGATTCAAGCTGCTTTCCACAGAGCAATCCGTGTCTGCAAACAGGCCAATCAAGCATGAAATGAAATGGGCTGACGTTACACCTCAGGCATCTGATGGTCCAAATTAAAATCATAGAGAAACACTGAATGTGTTTTAAAATCTATCTAAATCTAGTTACACTCACTACCTTTCTGCGATCTGCTTTCAAGAATCAAAAGGTATCGCGCTTTCTCAGAAAATGCACCATTTGGTGTGGACTACTGTAGCAGATGGCCATGTCTGCTTTATAGAAAATTACTAATTTAATAGCTTGAGGAGAAAAAATACTGCTATGTATTGGATAGTAAATAAGATATTTAGTTGGACAAGCTTTCTGGCAATTGCAGCTCAAATTTTAAGTTGTTTAATATTGCTTTGTCAACATTTTACAAAGTAATTCATTAGCAGAATGACATAAAGAAAAGTGTGCCAGCTGCATATTACTTTATATTTTCCAAGAATCACCATTACTTTTCTATGCAATTGCAAATTGTAGCCACATTTCCCTTGAGATGCACAATATTCTGATTGAGAGTAGAAATTAGAGCCCAAACTACAATACATGAAAAAGATCAAACTCCAGGAACCCAACATGAAAGATTTTGTTTCATCTCTGAGCCAAATCAGTCAGAACATGCAGGCTTTCTTTGATCAATAAATCCATAAACATAAATATGGAATCCCTCTTAAATATAAAAAAAACAAGAAAGCAGGATGTATGCAAATCAGTTTTTCAAACACAGTCAATATTAGTTATTATTTTTTATTTAAAACCAGTTAGATTATGAAACAGTGAGGACCACTACTTGGCTTGTGCCAGTTTTCTTTAAACCACTCTAATTCCTTATAATTTAGCATTTCATTTGATTAAATCCAGAGTATAGAAAGGTATGATTCAGAAAGAAAAACAACTCAGATAATACATTTTTGTTGTGACTTTGGTGTCATAGTTGTATGACTTTGTTTAATGGTATTTGTTTATTCTTGCTGCCACCTGTTTATTATGTAAGCTAGAGAATTCTGGATGGACTTTTATGCCTATTTTCATTTGTCCATTATAAATAAATCTGTTTACAACAGTGCTAAGAGGCTGTTACCAAATTGTAGGCCCCCAGAGAACAGGGAGTTAAGTGCTTTTTGAAAACCAGTTGACAGCCTCAGTTTTCCACTCAAATGCCATTAAAATCATTGAAGTCACAACATCAAGGGGACATATTTTAACAAATCCACAAACCTTGTAATGTTGTCAGCTCATCAAAAACTGAGCCACAAAAATGTACATTGAAGCAAATGTAACATGTCCTACACAAAAGAATCATTTTATCAAATATACATGTCAAAAACAATAGTACTAATCTCTTATGTGTCAACAGCAACCTAAAGATATGAAATAAGTCTCATTTTTAGCTCACGTTCAGTCAAAGTCAGTTTTACTCAGTTGAATTCTGGGGCAGATTTTCTGTGACTGGAAAAAGTAAATTTTTCTTTCTGGCTTCATTTAACACCCACAAGTTAATCATCACCGTATTGTGTAGCAAACTGTCAGAATCCACTTGTCCTTCTCGCCTGGTTGATCACACCTGCTCAATATGTTGGAACAGAAACTTCTTGCTCACCATGTTGCTTGGATTCAGGCCGTCAGCACTGTAACGTCAAGCTGACAACTGTAATTGGCAAATAATTATAAAGAAATGAGTGTTTTAAAAGCCAATTTTAGCTTCATTACACCCATTTCACATATCAAAAACCTTGAAATTTGAATAAGTCCCGCAATCCGTGTGGATGTCACTGACACATACCACCCAACGAAGTATTGTTGCAGAACATGTACATCATTTCATGGAAACAGTATTCCCTGATGGCTTTGGTCTCTTTCATTAGCACCTTTCATCCTGTCACAGATGAGAACCTGTCAAAGTAAGATCTCAGGATTTCTACAATGTCTTTCTGGTGCTGGTTCTTTTCCTCCAAATTCCCCAGATCCTATTTCTGAGATGTGTTAGACAAACATGTTTTTATCCATTGTATCCAGTTAACAGGACATGAATGATGCTACTGCTTTAAATTTTGGTGCCAGATATTGTAACCCAGCTTCAGAGGCCAACTCTAACAAGGTCTGCTTATCAACAATTGACCAACAAACTATCAGTCTGGAGTTCACAATCTTATGCCCATTTAGTGTATATGTTTTTTGGTTTTGTTATGAAAATTAAATTTTGAGTTCACAATTTGCTGCCTCCTATGTTGTTGTGTTTGGGTCCTTCTACCACAAAATCATAATGTGGAAAATTTTAATAAACAAGGAGGCAGAAAGCTGGTTAATTAGAACTCTGAGAAAACAAGTGTGAATGCAATTTTTTTTATTAAAGCTACCATAGTTTTCAGATATCGTAAATCTAATTGGATCTCCAGATAATGTCCATTCAAAAAGACAAATTGCTTATTGAAACTGGGTGTGGGTTGGCAGAGTTCACTTCCAATCTAAATCAATCATACTGCAGTACTTTCTAATTGCCTAGCTTTAACTGTATGTAAAGCCAGTGGTTACATATGCTTACATATTGAAGTGATGTTGCCATTATTGACATTTCCTCCATAATAAGAGCTGACTTGATAAACATATTATGTGCAGGTCTGGTCATGATATTAGGTTGTTGAACTTCTTTGAAGGAAAAGCACATCCAATCAGTCCAGCTTATTTTAATGATTTCCAATTAAGTAGTCCATATTAGCTATGTATACTGCAGGTGACTTGTTAGAAATGCAAAACATGGCCCTGAGTTCTGTGATGACCAAGAGCAGCGAACACACTGCTTCATTAAAGAAGAGGCTGTGCTCATGGTGGTTGGTATCCACCCTGTAAATTCACACATGCACAAACACACAGCTGCACACTCTGACGAATCCTTACCACAGAGACTGTGCAAGAAGTAATTTGTGGAGTGTGTCTCACATTTATATGCAGACTGGATTATAAACAAAATGCACAAGACTTTGACACTTTTTAAGTACAAGTAAAATACAATGAAAGCAAATGCCACGAATGCATGCACTAGATTCATCCTATAAGAAAGAAATGCTCGGATGTGTATGTTTTTTTGCTATGTTTAGAATGCAAGTTCTGCTGTTTCAGATTTCTTCATTTGCCAGAGTGATTTCCTCACAATGGCAGGCTACATGATCGCCTCTTCAGATTTCACACACGGTGTGTCCAACAGGGAAACCAACACTGTTTGGTTCCCACTGTCACTCACTGCAGCTAAACTCTGCAGTGTATCGCCCTTAGGCTGCAATATAACATTGAGGAGAGGCTTTCCTCCATGCTGCCCCACAGCTAAATTGTGTCAGCAATGCTTTGGGAGGGCTGTCTGAGACAGTCACCTTCATAGAGTTGTCTTCTGGGGGCCGTTGGAAATGCTGCAGACAATTAGTTTTAGGTCTGTTTTTAGAGTGGTGGCTGTACCGTAGATATAACTCGTCAAAAGTAGTTGTTGTGTGTTAGTAGTACTTCATTGCTGTTGTGTGTGTTAGTAGTACTTCATTGCTATATTGGTAATTTAGGTCTTTTTTAATGATTCATTTTAACCACTCTTTTTTTTTTTAGAGTGAAATAAATGGTAAATGTCAATGCATTTTTAGAGCAATATGTTGGATGTAAGAAAAGTATGAGCTTTTTTCATGATGCGGTTTCATCCAACAGCAGCTGCCTCAGCATTAGTACAATAATCTTGCATATGGCTCACATTCGAAGGATTTTAGAGTAAAATCGTTAGAGAGGGATGATGTCTGTGCTCGAGAGAACATTCTGGACTTCAGCTCATATTAAAAAGGGATTTTTTTATACTCTTGATTGGTGCCAGTGGAGAACTGAATGACTTCAGTGGACATTATTTGTTTCTGTCACTCAGTCTGCCAGCTAGCATCAGGAGTGTCTGCTCTTCAAACGGCTTCAGGGTCAGTGAAAATTGAGTTTGGACACAACTTCTCTTTCTGTTTTGTTCCGAAGGAGTATTTATTGATTCGTTGCTGTCCACTGTTTCCTGTTTGCCAGCCCAAAAACAGCCCCTGATGAGCCTACAGCACCTGGTCTAGTTTTGATATTAATCAGCGAATAAATATTTTAGCTTCACATGTGTCTGTTTTGTCCCTCCGAATCAATCAACTTTGCTTCATGTAATGTGGCGTCCTCTGGATAAAGTCCTACTGACAGCAGGGGAGTTTATACAGCTCATAGCCTGTAGCTAAATACAGACAAATCACATGCAGAACTGAATAAGGTTACCAACGAGGTCAAGGGAGACACTCCTGAATAATTTAGATGGCTAGTGCTAAGTCAGCTGTTACTAACACGCTAACAAGTTGCATAAACACAATGTGCCTTAAGGTTATTCTTTATCAGCACCTTACTGTAGTATTACAAAAATATCTCACTAGTGAGAGAGAGAGCAGCACCATAAGATAGGCATTGTTAGGTTAGATTAAACAACAAAAATTAACTTGCTTTAAAACAAGTTTGTGTAGGAGAAATAAAGAAGCAAAATGTATGGTATTGATTCCAAATGACCCTGAAGGAAAGTTAAATTGAAATGCTATCAAAAATTTTGAAGGGCTGATATAAGGTGTGCAAATGTTTGCTTTAACCTCTTTCATGAGGACACATGACCTCATTAAATCTGTGTCTCACTTTATGGCTGAAGATCACATGGTTATAATTGGCCTATTTTGCATATCTACAAACCTAAAAGTGGTATGCAACATTCTTAGAAGGTCTACTTTAAATTAAACATTAAAATAAAAAATGGTAGAGATTAGTGAATGCAACTAAAATAATAATTTAAAAAAATTCCTGAAGGATTTTTGGAAATTTTTCTGTATCTTTGTGGCTTGTGCTGATGAGAAACAATTGGTATTTTGCCACTTTGCCATGACCCTTCATAAAGTATGGGCAAGTCTCCTTTTCTTTTTGACATGACAGCATGGTAGTTACCAAGGCCATAAAATGGACCCCTAAATATTTAACATGGGTAAAGGATGAATAAGACTGGACTGAAATGTCAAAGCATATTATGTCAGCATGACTGAAATGGCTAAAGTGCTATAAATTGTGAGGCGCCGTAATGGTAAACATGGAGGTGATGCAGAAAGCTCTTTAGCACTTAGAATGATTGTAAGCATACAAAGTAATCTCTTAGCCCTGACCCAGATTTAAATCACATAGATTTTCTTCGCATTCAGAGAGTCATCTGAAGAAGCACCTGAGCTCTTCAACCTACTCCGTTCCACTGCCGCTCACCACTGCTTTCTGTGTGGGATAATCTCCCAGAATGAAACAGCTGTAAGATGCAGGGCTCTGCACTACAAGCCACAACTCAGCAGGAGTTGTTCCTGAGAGGAGACACTTGCCTTTTGCTTCGAAAAGATTATCTAAAATGAGTTTTCCACCCACTGCCATTCTCTGCCATTTGATGCCTGCAGCAGCCTCTGTGTGCCAGCAACTTTCAAAGAAGTGCTTAATATCGAATGTCTTTGGCATGAAGGATATCCTAAATAGCCATCTTTCACTGCATCTCTTACATCTTTATAGAGGGTCAGATCCAATTCCACTGGAGAGGGCTGAGTTTGCAGGCTGGAGGACAAGATGACACTTTCAAATAAATTTAAAGGGTGACCATTTTTTCTATTTTTGTCAAAACACAATGGGCCATAAGGGTCAAGCTACTGTGACTGCTTCTTTAGCATCAAATTAAATAAACCTGTTATAAGTACTCCTCTACCATTTTTATGTGCTACACTGATAATTTTTTATTGTGTGTTTTAAACTCAGAGTTTTGCTCAGAATAGTTTTATGCTTAAGGATTTGACCTCTCAGAGCCTGATCACTCTGCCAAGAAGGTTTTAAAACTTACTTTGCTTCTTTGTCTTTTAGCAGGGTCTCTTGCAAACTTAGTTTAGTTTTCATCTTTGTGGGTGTGAGTCGTGTCGCAGCTCAGTATGATGAAACCACACTGATCTGAATCTTCACTTAAAATGTGAGATTTTTTATGCATAAATATATTGTTCAGCTGCTACACAAGTCGTGAGAAAGATTTCATCTTCTTTTAAAGCAGCTTTACATTCATACATGAGTTTAAGTTCATTCTCAATTACCCAGAAATGCCCTTGCTAATGTGCTAAACTTGAAATGCTGCACAAAGTTAGAAAATCTTGAAATTATTTTCTCAAGTGTGATATATGCCCGTTTCTTTCTATCCTTTCTTCCTTCGCTTTGTGACCTTTTAACATTTTTGGTCATTTGTGTGTAGTGTGAGCTTCTGCTACTGTGAGACTCTGTTCTACTGGCTAAATATTGCAGTAGCAATAAAAAAATACAACTTCAAAACTTGTAAAATGCATTTGCCAACAGTATACACTATAACTCTTTTCAGTATTGCAATAACAATATTCAGAGTATCTTGTGCAGCTCTAATATAGTGCTGGCATGAGTGAGTTCTCTACAGATACTCTGGATTCCTCCCACACTTCAAAAACATGACTATTAGTTTAGTCTGTCTCTACATTACCCTTAGATGAATGTGAATTCATGCTTGTTTGTGCTGTGTGTCTCTGTATTCCCCTGTAATGGGTTGGTGACTCCAGGGTGAACACGCCTTTCACCCAGTGATTGCTGGAGGTGGGAACCAAACCCTGCACAATCCTGAAAGTCAGTTTTCAATTTCAAGGAAAAGAAAAACAGATTTTAAAGAACCCCATTTCCAAAATCAAAACAAGAAAACATCAAACTCAGTTCCTGCATCAAAGCTTTTGTGTGCTTTAAGCTTTTTCCGATGATTTAATGAAAAGTAAAGTCAGTGTGGTGTTTTCCATTTGTATGTGATGTAGACTAATGTTTTATAGTTGCATGTTACTGTTAATCAGCTAGGAATGAACACTGATGGAGGGGAATTCTCCAGAACTTTTTCTTTCATTTAAAAGCCTGGAACATTCAATCAATTACCTTTATTTGTAAACCACATTTCAGCAACACGGCAGTTCAAAGTGTTTTGCATCGTGAAATCATAAAATAATCATGTTGTCAGCAGTTGTCTTTTGACAACTTTGCTGTCAGAGCAGAGCAACACCTATCTTTTATATATATAACCTCCATCACATCGTGCACTGCTGTGGTGACTTTAAATAAACCACACTCCAGCCTTTCCACATAACTCTTTCTCTGGTGAGAGATGGTAATGTGATTTCCAGCTATGCCATGCTGCCACAGATTCTCTTGACATGTTGACAGATTTTGAAGCACGAGCATCATAACTCGGGTGCCACATGAAACTCCTGCAGCCCACTGCTGCAAAATGTATGCAAGTGTGACTCAAATTACTTAATATCTTGTCATTATTAGGTAATTATAAGATCCTCTCACACTCCATGAATAGATAAGTGCATCAGAATCTAAACTTGTATAAGCTTTTTAAAGTTATAGCCATGGTAATATTATTAATATTGCATCAATATGCTGCAATGAACTGGTGACCTGATCAGGGTGTACAGCGTCTTTTACCCAATGACCGCTGGAAGTTGGCACCAGCCCCTCTGTGACCCTGCAAGGATAAATGGGTGTTGACCATGGATAAATGCAGCAGTTTGTAGTTCTCTTTCTACTGTAAGTCCGATCAGATTGGTGTATGTTATTTCAGGTAGCCTGTGTTTATTGGCTGTCCCGCAGGGGTTGAGTCCCTTGATGGGTTTCTGCGCGACATTCTGTGCCCTGCAGCTGCTCTGCTCCACTGTGGAGATCTCCTGTTGCTGCAGAGCAGCTGCCTCTCAGTTGGACAAACAGCAAACTGCTGGGACAGCGAGACTTGGGATGTCTCTCCAATCAGTTTTTTTTCCCTCTCGGTCTGGTGTTTTCTCCAGCCAGCCATTTTTAAAACAAGGCATTTCCCTAGGCATTCACTGCTCTGTATCCTAATTGCATCCGAGTCAGTGTTCGAACTGTGTATTTTTTATTTTTTTACACATCAACATTCCTTGTGTTGTTGACTACGTTTTAATGAGGAGACATTTTGTTCCATGAAACGATAACAACACCGGAGTGGATGAGGTTACGGCCCTCCTATGGCAGATGAGCTATGTGCTGCCATTAAAAAAAACCAAAAAAGTAAATTGTAATTAATGCAGTAATTAGCAAAGTAAGTGACCTTAGTAACACAACTTGGCATATTTAGTCTCTCATGGTGATTTTAGTGACAGTTTAGGAAGCTCATGAAGCTTTTTTGGATATTTTGCAAAAAGTATCACCAAGAAAATATTCTACAACATATAACATGTAAAAACAAAAACATTAAGGTACATTTAGATTGCATATAGTTAAATAATTTCTTTTAGCAAAAGTGGTTCATTTTAGAATATAAAAACAGAGATGTAACATTAAATTGGTCACAGAATCAATGTTGTAATAATTAACAACACAGACTAAAAGATTGAAAAAGGCTGGAAGAATAATTATACACCGAATGTAAGATTGCAGATTATTCTTGCTTATTTATGTCCACATATTGAAAGCCAAACAATTTGTAGCTTTTTATTTGATATGTTTGCAATACTTTTCATCATACATGAAGTATATATTAGAACAGCTGTAGCACCTTTTAACGACAATTAAATTTGGCCGAATATCTCTTCATTCAGAATATCAGAAATAAATTTCATGTTCACAATATGAATGTGTAGCAACTAAATAATGTCAAGAACAACTTAAGGTTGGAATTTGGACACAGCTTGATCAATGGCTTTGTCTAAGAGTGACTGGGTGACAGAAGCAGAAGAAAAGTGATCAGTTCATCCTCCGGCAGTATAACTGTAACCTGGAGCAGCATAATAACGGTACCTCAACATGTCATATTCAACTATGACCTTTAACAAAAAGAAATAATTTTAAACCTCCCCTTATGAATCTCCAGCCTCAGCTGTGATTTGAATCAGTATTGGGTCTGATAATGCTAATATTAGAACAAATCTGGCAAATCCGTAGGATCCCATAAATTAAACATTTATGAGCAGTTCTATGAAGCAGGTGTCCATCAATAATTTCAGATGGCAAAATTTTTCCTTTGTTAATCTAAAAAGAAGTCACTATTTACAGAATTTCCTGCAAGTCCTTTGTTGCAACTCACATCACCAAGCTCATTGTGCTTCACAGCACTACATGCTGTAAAACAATATAAGATCCTGCAGCTGCATTATAAATACTGTTGACGATTTAGACTCCTGCGACTCCAACATCCAACACAGGTGAGCTAAATGGTCTGTAGCAGCATAATAACAGTAGCTCAATATGTCCTAAGCTGCATCTTTGAAGGCACTTTACATTCAAAGGACCCCAAAATGCTTCATGCTACATTCAGTCATTCACCCTTTCACGCACACATTCACTCGCTGACGGTGGCAAGAAACTGGAATTGAAATACAACTGAATGAACCAAGGGGTGCAGTCAGACAAAGGCTGTTCTGGCTGCATGCTGCTTCGTTCATTTCAGCCTCAGTAGCTGTCACTTTCCTGAAGAATTACAATGCAATCTTTCTGCACATATGGGTTTACCATGACTGGAGTTTTCAAAGAACCTGAGCTGTCTTATAAAAGGTAGTTTTATTCCAGAGTGAGGCAAATCAAATTTTTCCACTCCTGAATAAATGAATAACACAGAACAGCTGTGGCCACCTACAGATGATTGGAAACTTCACAAAGTATCATTAAGCAGGCTGTTCAGAGGGATTTTTACAACATTATATGGTGGTAAAGCAATTGAAGTCGACCTAAGAGTTTACAGGTGGATTGTTGTTGCATACCAGTAGTCAGAGTGCAAGGAGTCCAAATAGGAATAGTGAAAGAATAGATGGAGAACAGGAAAACGGGAACAGAGGGAACAATGGATGGAGAGGAAGAGTAAATAACAAAAGAGTAACAGGAGGAGGGGAAAAAAGAACTAACAGATTGAAGGAAACAAGATGCTGCAAGAAAGGAGGCATTGAGAGGAGTGAAGTGAACCCAGAAGATTCAGAGAGGAGATAAAAGGAAATGAAATGAGAATAAGGAAACTTAAGAAGTGGGTGAAGGAGTTTGAATCCATCTCTGGAGAATTACCTTTCGGCTTGATGCTCGGGCTCAAAGATAATCAGGTGTTGCAATTCAGTTTCCCAAGGATGTAGACAGAACATTAAAGAATAATAGGCATTCCCTCTTTTTTTTTTTTTTTTTTTGTCCTTCACACACAAACGCATTGAAATCGGTGTAAGCAATGCTGATGCTGCTTGGTTCATGTTCATGTTCCAAATTCCTTAAGGGAAATATGAAAGAGCTTATTATATTACATTCACCTGCAACATATTTAGGTAGGCTAAAGTATTCATTTTGCTACACCTGAAGCAGCAGCAAAAGAAGGGAGTCAGTTCGATGTGTTTTCATGTCACAAGGGATTGCGAAAAATATCCTGCTTCATCAGCCAAGATGAACACATAAACACACACACAAACATGGTTTACTTTCTCAGCTTAAAAGATCTATTTTCACCTCGGCATTACTCGTGTTTGGACATCAAAACACAATAACCTGTTTGTAGTTCATGTACCTGGAGGCTATTTCATTTCACACTGTAACGTTTTTATTACATTTTTTATTTATTTTTGGTCCTTGTTAGAAATACTCAGGTTTCATAATAAATTTGTGTTGCTTTAATGTTCACCTGTGAGCCTTGAGGAAACATTTCTTTGCCTCTTTCTTCTCTTTCACCACTTTAATAGAACCAATAAACATTGAAGAGTTTATTTCTTGCCCGTGTTGAAGCGGAAGTGTTAAAATTTCATGCTTGAATCAGCCAGACCACATTTTTACAAACGAGGATGTTTCTCCTTTTCTGTACTTTATAGTAGCATGGTAATTTGTTAATAAAAAATAAAGAAAACATGTAAAATGGACAATAAATTTAGTCTCTACATAGCTTACTCAGTCTTTTAATTATGTTGTTAACCTGTCTGTGTTGTGCCCACGCCTTGTTCAACTACTGCCGCAGATTAGCACCAACTTACTTCAAATGGACGTTCTTATGTCTTCTTTGGTAAGATACAAGTTCAAATGATTTTTTTTTTTAGCCATTTACTCTACAAATTAATTTTCTCAACCTGAGTTATGTACGTAATTTTTAACACAATCTGTCATTTTACTTCTAGAGCTCGTCCTACACATTAGAAATTCAGAGCCTGGTAATAATGTTTAATGAACTCTAAATCAGTACTGCCACATAAAGAGCGTAGAGTAGTAAAACAGTGCTGGCTCAAAAATGGACCAGTTCATGAAAAAGGCCCGTCTCTGAACAATCATCTTCAGGTTGCCATTTGCCTAAGACATTCTAATGTCTTAGGCAAACAAAAACAAAAAAAAAGTTGTGACGGTATCAATTTTTGGGCATTTACATTTTGGCCAGCGTACGAACAAAGTTGTGCATTCCCAAAAATTAGAAGACGAAACAGAAAAAAAACAAACAAAAAAAAAAAAGCCGACGCCTCAGCTTTGGCGCAAAAGCAGCCACACGGGATGCTGGGTGGTGGTGAAGGTGCGACGATGATGAGCTTCCTGGAGCGCAGACCACGCCCCGTGCTCCCTCAATCTGCAGGTCAGCATTGGCAGTCTCGGTGGCGTTTGGACCAGATCAGAGCCCCCTCCTCCTCTGTTACAGGCCAACAGATCGGAGCACAAAGGTGGGAACCGGGGAGGGGGATGAGGCTGACGAAAGCGTCAGATTAACTGAGAAGATGATCCATCTCTTCATCTGGTGAACTTACTGCTGAGGATTTGTTTAGCTGAGGTTTTGTTTAGCTGAGGTTTTGTTTAGCTGACTCTTGTCTGCGTCTACAATGGCATCCACTTCATCCACCTGACATTCAGCGTGGATGTCAGGTGGATGCCTCCCAGCAATAACAGGGCCTGTTATTGCTGGGAGGGAGATTTAAAGGGGCATTTCTGGTCATTCAGGTCTTTTAATAAAGTTCCAGAGGAAGAAACTCGAGTCAGATGTGTTGTAGGTAAACAACCAGTCTGTACCAGAGATGCTGTGTGTGTATGTAGCTTTTACTAGAAGTAAGTCCAAAATGAGCAAACTTCAAAAATAATTCATTTAGTTATGGCTTTGTTTTTGGCAATACATTAAAGTTTAAAAGCATGGCAAAGCTGTTGTGGAAAGGAGATGTCAACTCAAAGCAGGACTGTATATTAATATACATTTTTCCTTCTTCATCCTTTTGTTGAATGCATTTAACCAATGAAAACATTCTGGCTTCATCAGTAGTTGGATAACTCTGGTTTACAGCTGCTCTTCATTATTAAGCCCTTACGTTACAATACTTTGATAAACTAAGTGGTGATACACTTAGTACTCCATAAAAGCAGATGTACTCCATAGAACTGGAAGGAGGTCCGCACGTTTAAATGTTTGCTGATAATAGTTATGTGGTCTGGGCTCAAAGATCCGGCCTTAGCCGGATTCTCCAGAGTTTTTCAAATCATCTCTGTTACAAACACAGTGTGTCAGTACAATAAGCAGTATGTTGTGTGCATCAGATTGAGGGATAGCAGACACATGTTGCATGAAATCTGGTTGTCTTAGTAAAGAATATATACTAACATATTTCTTTCCCCCAACTACATTTCAAAGTCTTGTTGAGGGCTAATATATTTTTACAATACCAGTGTATTTCCATTTATTCCCATAAATTCCTGTTAACTG
This sequence comes from Phalloptychus januarius, assembly GCA_902982915.1. NCBI lineage: Eukaryota > Metazoa > Chordata > Actinopteri > Cyprinodontiformes > Poeciliidae > Phalloptychus > Phalloptychus januarius. The sequence goes on along the minus strand of CADWAE010000471.1, from coordinate 12,098,726 downwards.
CCATCAACTCTGGTTAATTTCCAATAAAAGTTTCCAGGTTTTACACTTTGTGGAAATTTGCATCACCTACAGAGTCGTTGCAAAATAGAGAAAAACGGCTAATTACTGACAAAGGTTGTCTTTGTAAACAGCCTGTGTCTGTTTACTGTGGTTCACATAAAAAAATAATTTTGCGTTTCTCAGGTGACGAATAGATTTTAGAACCTGCTTGAAATACAATTAGATCTCCTTGACTGATTTAAGATAATGTCAGGTTGAAAAAAAGACAATCAGTTTTAAATAATTCTCCTTACGATTCAAGGAAGCAGCATGCTGATCGCATTAGTCACATTCTCAGGCTTGTCTGGTTCCAGCCAGACAAAATGAGAAGCTAAATCCTCCTTAGTCACATTTCTTCCTTTTATGACAGAAACTCAATCTCCTACTTGAATTGGTCATTGGAAATCAGAATCCTCTTAATGCTCTTTTTATATCTCCCATATTGATTTGTCATTCCTGCCTATGTTTTCCATTTTAAACTTGGTTTTTACCTGACAAAAAGGACTGGAAGAAGGCCAGGAATTGTTTGATTTTTCACATCCAAATTTAATATTTTATTAGTGTTTCTTTGCCATTAAAGATACAATTATATTGAAGCATAGATTATCAGGCATCAGCTTGCAGTAAGTTTTCAATACTCGGCGTCTCTCTCATCAGGATGTAACCACCGTCATGCAGTTCTGGCAGAGCTGGAGAGGAAGCCATGACTGCTAGTTTGTCTTTATCTGTGTCAGATAGGCAAAGAAAAAAAGATGAAGTAATTTTTCAAGTGCTTACTGCTGCCAGAAGGTTTGGCGGCCCTGAAAGCTCACCAAACAGCAGCATTGGAAAACTCTAGGCAAAAAGAATGCACCAGAGCAGAGGCAGTGTTTTCAAACATTAAGACATCTATTTTTTGGTGTTGTCATAAATGTATGCTCCTTCAGTTTTGCACATTCTGTCTCCCAGGTTCTCCATTGTAGTGCAACATTGGTGTTAAAAAAAAAGAAAAAAACACATGGCTTAAACGTGTCTAAGAATAAGACAAGACCATCATGACATGTAGTAATAAACCTCAATATATCATGTTGCAGCTTAATAAAGCCATTTCTGTTTAGTCAGCAGAGGAAAACAAGCGCAATAGACTGATTCACATCTGGAGCTTTGACCAGAGCAGCGGGTGCAGAAATGGAAGGATGGAGATGAATTGTCTGCTCATGATAATCTGTTGTTGTTGTTGACAGATGAGTACTTCTTCTTGGTAAAAATGAAAGCGCCATCTGTGGAGATGATTAAGATGGTGACTCAGCAATTAACCAACAACACAAGCGAAGGCTGAGATGAAAGATGCATATAGTAAACAGTTTCCTCTTAGATTCATAGGTATCATTTTTAATGGCCTTATATGTGCAATCTCCAACAAAAATAAAGCATATATTGGAAGATGTTGAATTATTTAGTTTAAATTGAGTATCAGTTTAGAATAGTTCTCCATCATTTATGTTGCAGGGTTTCCTCTGCACACAGTACATGTTAAGGTGTGCTTTGTCCTAACATTTTGTTAAAATATCAGTTGTGTAATGAAATCAGACTTTTACAGCACTCAAAAATGCTTTGCAATGAAATCAGTCATTTCCATTCACACTCTGATGGCAAGCTACTGAATGTAGCTGACCTGACAGAAATGAGGTTATTTCTCGACATTGTCACCACGAGGTTGACAAGGACACAATGGCAGAAATGGAGAGTATGGGGTTTTGAACCAGCAACCTGCTGATTGGAGAGTGAATTCCTTAAAAAAATAAATAAATAAAACGACCTTGGATTTGTTTTTAGGAGTTCTGTGCCTAAACAGAAGCAGAGTAAATGTTTGAAGCCTTTGTAGATTAGATGTACGTGCATTTTAGTTTCACACACACCACAAAAAAACACAACTATTGTGTATTCTACATGCTTTCACCGATATAAAGAATAGGATCTCAAGTTGTAATTACTTCTCTGTTGGCCATCCATTAAACTCTTGGGGTTCAGACTCCATGCTGAGATATGAAGTGTTCATGTTTTAGGTCACTGCTCCGACTCATTTCCATGTTGTTCCGGTTTGTCTCTCAAATAGGTTTCTCTCTGTCGGGGCAGCAAAGTAATACTGTGATATGCACGACTTGGTGCATGCTAATGTGGTTCGATCTGCTGAAGTGTGTCACAGCACTGTATGTAGTTTCCATACAAATTAATATCTACGCTGTTTAATGTCTGTTGCTTGTTCAGCAACAGACTTTTTGATTTTGTGCATTCATGAGATTTGCTCTTTCATGACAGATGATTTTCTTGGTTCTTTTATTAAAACAAACAACCATCCGTTTAGTTTATTGTTTGTTTCAGTGCTCCGAAGCAACATTTCTCTCTGTGTAAAGGTCTTGCTTTTAGTGACTAAAGATTTGGCATTTTTATGACCGTCTTGCTCAGATATCCTCTGACAAATAAGAGTAGCATGATTTTCACGTTAGAAAATTCATTTTTCTAACATTGAATATTAAAACCTGGTAAGACCTGACCACATGTGTACAGTAAGAGGTAGATGACAAGAAGTTATTCTATACTGTACAAAATTATATTTGAAATATACAAATTGTAGCAAATACTTTTTCTCTCCATGGTAGTAAATAAGATAAATTTTTGAGAAATGGTTCAGACACCCTTATGTTCAGCTCCAGCCTTCAAAGTGGTTTAGATGTCTCTGATTTAACCCAACTGACTCAAACTGAGTCGTAAAGTTCTGCAGAAGCCTGAGAAGGATTCTGGTGCCCTAAACCAGGGAAAGAACTAAAATGGTCCTTAATGATGCCGATCCTCAAGGACTGACTTTGGAGACAATAAAAAAAACCCGCAATAAATGAAAACAATTGTGAAAAAAAAATCTCAAAGGATGGCAGCTATGCTTCTGACTTTGATGATCCTGTGACATTTTCAGTGGATAGTTTTGATTGGCAGTGGACTGATCACTTGAAATTCGTCACAAATAGGCAAGCCTTCTCTCTCCGGATTAAATTTAATCGCAATAGTGATCCTGTGACTTTCAATTCAACACCTGCATAAATCTCTGCAAACATCCATTAGCAGGTGATTCTGGAGGGACTCCAGGGGGACTGGAGCCAATCATTTGACACAGTGGAGAGTCAATCACTTAGCTGACATGGGAGATGGCAACCATTCACCTTCACATTCACACATATTTGAAACTTGAGAGTCAGCAGATTAATCTAAGCTCTTCGGGCAGAACATGCATCATTAGGAAGCAGAAGTCTTAAAAGCCAGAAATGTCAGGGACATTTTAAAATGTCCACTGTGGTGTTTGGGGTTGTAGCTCACAATAATTATCTGAATTTCAACGTCGAAAATCAAGAAACACATGAAAGTTGTGAAAGAAAACACAGAGGCAGCAGGTGTAGTCTTATAGCTGACTACCAAAGTCAGTGATGACATGACTTGGGTAGTCATGGCATAACTGTTGTTTCTTTTTCCTATAGCTAAAGGTGGTTCTGATACTTAAATCCTACATTCTAACATTTTCATAATCCATAAAGTTAGTCCAACATAGTGGTCACTTTTCGTGCTTGAAGAGAAATCAGTCCTCTTCAACTGTTTCCATCCACATACAGACAATCTTTGTATCTTGTAGAGTATAAGGCAGTGGCATATTTTAAGTCTCTATTAGGAATCAGCAACATATATAGAATAAAAAGAAGAATTAATTGGCATTCTACTAAAAGGAAAGGCATTTATTCATAAATGTAGATGGTGAAACCAATTTAATTTCAATATTTTACTACTCTGAGAGTTGGCATGGAAATACAGAGGGAAGCAGAGAAAAAACCTTAGAGCACAAATGAAAATTTTTCTTTGTACACGTGATGGAAACCTCCAAAGGTCAGTTTAATTTGTGCTGCAATAAGAGACACTGGGGGGTCTCATTAAAGAGGACTTAATGCAAAAACTCAGCTTTAGACAAGTCAACAATACTCCAAAGAAGGATGTACATTTTTATTATTGAAGGTCACACACAGTTTAAAAAAGATTCTGTTCTCAGATTAAATTTTACATTGGCTTGAATAAAGAAAATCCATGAAAGCTTTTCTTGACTGTTTTTGTAAAAATTGGCAAACAGTGAACATTTTAGTTTTATTTGATTTTGTGGAGGTAATTTTACTGCTCTTATAGTAAATAAAGAATGCCTGCAAAAAGTACTTAAAAATGTTCACTTTTTTAGCCCTAATAACCGACAACTCTAAAGAGTACAGGAAGCAGCCTTTATATTTATTTCCTGTGTGGTATTCAGTGCAGGTCTGTGCTGATTTTGAAACATTTGTGTAAGTAAACATGGACCATCTACTCGGTGATGCTTTTTTTATTCAACATGCACAAAGCAATGTGAATTCAGGGCAGATCTACAAGGTTCAATGAATATAATATTAAAAAAATCTGCTCCCTTGGTTGGTAAAATCATAGATTTCACTTTCATCCACAAATTAATTTGACATTTGTAAAGGAAAAAAAATCTGCTGTTAGTCATACCAGAATTAATTATCAACATATCACTTTGAACTGCTGTTTATTTGCTTTTTAGCTGATTAAGTTTTATGTTCCAACTTCTTCTAACAAATCACATGAGCTCTGAGCTCCAGGTTCACAGAGTGCAGGTAAGAGAATTAAAAGAAAAATCAATGCAGATAAATTAGTCATAACTAATCCCACATTTCCCAAATCTTCTCAAGATGATTCTCAAGACTGTGTTGGCAAAACGTTTTTGACAAAAATAAACTTGGAGTTTTCTAAAAGCATCGATACCTTCAGCAGTCCTGCATGTTTTATCTGAGACCATGCAGGTGGTTTGGGGGTAAAACTGAAAAATGCATCACAGATGCAACCTCATATGTGATGCAGATAATATGAGACATCTTAGTTGCTTCAAGCATTTTCTTTGGGACAATAATTTATATATAAAAATTTTACGTCTAATCGTGTGATTTTTTTTTTGTCGTTAGTTTTAAAAATTCTTGTCCTCACTTCACACACCATGTAGCAGTAGTACAGAAACCTTTCTGTTTGGGGAAAAAAGAGCACTTGACATTTTATAAATCACTGGCTGCATATGACGATGCCCTCTGCACTTGTAAGAATGTTTAATCCCTCCTGGGAAACTGAACATTTTCCACCCATCACTTCCGTGATTCACTCAGTTTATCAAACGACTCCTCTGCACCTCCTCTCACTCTGTTGCTTTCTGCAGTACTGATGCCTGCTTTCAGCCCACTCACTCAATGAGTATATCAGAATGGAGATGTTTTTACACCTCACATTTGTTTTTGCACCTTTTTACTTATCATCTGGAACAAATTTCTAGCAAGAATACAATTTGAAATGCATGTTGCAAGTGAGATTAAAACTGCTATTTGTTAGTGTGCTTTGCTCCAGTTGAGAGACAAAGTTTGCAAGTGGAAACCTTTTTATTTGATATCTGAAAACATGCATTTTTATTTAAAACATGTCCAGTTCGACACAATCACACTGGACTTGTTGCATTGGACAACTGGTCCAGGAGGAAAACGATGAACGAACTTGCAGTGCCAAGAAAAATCAAAACACAAAGAAATCAAAAATGCCTGAGCTCTGTGTGAGAAGAAAATAGAGACAAATCTTCTGAGATTTCTTCCAATTGGGTACATTTCGATTATCCTTTCAGGTCAGTAGATCTGAGTCATGTTTATTCTCTGTAGGCACAGAATGGCAGATCTTTCATGTGAAAACTCATCTGAGTGACATGAGTCAAGCTTGGGACTTAAATTATCTTTCAGTCATTTCCTCTGACTGTTATTCTGATACAACTGTAAAGTCTCATGAAAAGGAACCAAACACAGAATAACATTATTATATATAAAACAATGAAGTAACTGGAAAGTCCTGATGATTATTTTTTCAAAAGAAACGCAAATATTTTCTTCAGTAATTATAGGTACTTTGGCACAACAGTCCAGTGAGCTGAACTGTATTAGGAAACAAGAGTGCAATGCAAACTCCATGCAGGCAACAAACCTAACAACTGATTCACCATGCAGCCAATTTTTCTTATATAAATAAACACAAACAACTCAAAATGAATTCCTTCGTCCTCCATCAACTGTGCATGAACATGTCCACAAAGTTAATTCAATAAGTTGATGTTTCTGACGCATAAATAATACATTTTTAAAACTTGCACAAGGGGAGTAAACAGTTGTGATGGCTGAATCTGAGTAGACAGTTGTGATGGCTGGAAGGGGGCGCACAGCTTTTAATGTAGGATTGAACTTAATAAATTAAGAGTAAAATAATTGTAGTATTATTGCATTAGACTTTTTTGTACTGTTTTTAAAATTTATTTATATTTGTTAATATTCCCACTAAAATGTACGTTTTTTGTGATTGATATAATGCATGTATAGTTATTTTGTCATATTATTTAGGGTTTTGTTTCTGGTAGAAAGATAAGAAAAAAATGAGTGAATGAATTCAACCGCATCAGGTAGCAGCTGCTGTACAGATACTGAACAGCTGTTTGCAACATCTGTGTTGTATTGCTGATTGTCTGTTTAAATGACACATTCAATAATATTCAGATAAAGACTGTAAGGTTGTGCTTTGTTTGCATTGTAGTTACATTACTTTGGTTTTAACTTAAAATAAGGGAATTCAGTGGGTTTTTTTATTTTATTCTGATAAAGTTGTGATTTTTATCTTTTCTGAGATTAAAAAAAATAATCTTTGCACTCAGTTTGAAATGTGAATGAACTGAACTATCAACATGTTTCCCAGAGGTGAAGTCATTGACGTCCCTAATCTCAGCAGCCATTTCCAAACGTTTTATTTTTTTGTGACATAATGTGTTGACTGGAACATAAAGTGCAACTCTTTTCCATTTTAAGGTTTATTTCTAGAATGATTTAGGGAGTTAGTCAGCTTTTCCAGGAAATGTGACTTGGCTTTTGAACACATCTAAATCTAGAAACATGATGCGAATGTGCTGAAACTTTGTCTGCTTTAATCATCTCCTATACACCACCTTTACACGAGTTCTCAGCTGGATCTGTTTATTGTATGGTGTAGGCAAGACCATAGCTGATGACAAGAGTGTGTATGTGTGTGTTTCTTTGTGCTAAGCTGGGATTCTCAGAGGCATGAATAGGCTTGGCAGGGGTCCCTGCGATCACATCCAGCATGTCAGCTGTCAGCATTTCAGCCTCCAAATACCTCTTGATGAGATGGTCTCTGACAGGAAAGTGAGGCAACGAACTTCCATTGGTCTGGGAAGATCTTTTTGTGTAAAACATGAGAGGAAAGAGGCGATTCTGTGGAGGAAACTGGAGACAAGGAGGAGAGATCTAATAGAGCTTGAGATGATGATGTGACAAGTGAGACGAAGTAGTGAAATATGACTGCAGACATGCAGTGCAGGGAAAAAATATTTTCCCCTTGCAGTTTTCCCCTGTTTTTGCTTCGCTTGTGTATGTTGTAGATCTGCAAACAATAGTTAAGATCAGACAAAGATAACTTGAGTTGGAAAAAAAAGCAGCTTTTAGATGCTGGATATATTTATCAGAGAAAGCAAGCAATCAAAGCTGAATCCAGTGTGAAAAATGTAATTGCTCCAACCTAATGACTGGTTGTGCCACGTGGCGACAACGGTTGCTATCATCCTTTTAATATATCTGGCAAAGAGTCTTTTTACATCACTCTGGAGGAATCTTGGCACATTTCTTGTGCTCAATTATTTTATTCCACTTAAACTGGAGACTTGGAGGTTAGTGCCTTTAAACAAAATGAAGATACTGCTGTAGAGCCTCTACTGTAAAAAAGAAGCATTTAGAGGAAAAATTTAAACATGCCTCACAAATGGTAGACAAAAAAAAAACCCAATTTGGATTGAAGCATGTATGGGATACCACAAGTTACACAATTCAATCATTTTAAGTCATTTTTAAAATTGATATTAATGAATGTGCATTTTGGAGATGCATGCATCAAATTAATAAATCTATCTGATGTTGTAAATTGTATTAATTATTTTTGCTTTATTGTCATGTTCTGCACAACATCATGAATTTATTTTTTTCTCCACATCACTATAGACTTAGAAAAATACTATAGAAGAGGTGATTGGCATGCAGCTAAGGTTCTGAGCAGGTTAGCCAACCAGATGTTTGGGTCTTTTTTGTAGGTCACCTGCTTCTGGGGATGTTCAACCACTTCTTCATGTTTTCTCGCTCTGTGGATGACGGTTCTCACTTTTCTTAAAGATTAATAATGAGTCACACAGAAGGGAATAGGGACTCAAATGATCTAGAACGAAAGGGAAAAACCTGGCAATAAATCTACGAGAGATAAATGCAGAAATATAAGAATAAAAAGAGAATACGTAGCTCGAAAACTAAATGCAAATTAATTAAACTAAAAATGGCAAGACTTGTTAACAGAAATGAGGAACACAAACATCATTAACAAGGTAGGGATAAAAACACAAATGAAACCCAAAGTTCACAAACTCCAGCATCGTAATAATCTCATGTTGTCAGGTTCTGTTTTGGAGCTGCTTTGATTCTTTTGTTCAGGGCGTAATCTGACCTGTGAACTTAAAACTAGCTTTCAAAAAATACATAATTTAACAAGAGGGACAAATATCTTCCTTTTAGTTGTTTTTTTCCCCTTCATAAACTAAAATAATATCTAACACATATTTATTACATAGTGACGCATTGTAACATATATATTTGACATGGCAAAGAACAATGTTGAGATACATGTAAGAGAGAAACACAACAACAGAAAGACGATGAATAAAAAATAAACAGACTGAGCTCCCTCGACAGCACTGGCTAATGAAAAAGACTTTCTCTCATGTCTTTGTGTGCTTTCATGTTTCATCTTTCATGAGGATACCCTTTGATACTCTTCAATCAATATCTACATTGTGTTGCAAGAGGAGGAAAAATAATAATCCATATTTTATTTGTTATTGACATTTGATAGATGATCTTTTGTCTGTGTGCCCGATGGAGCCCCTAAGAAAAGTAAAATATAGTTTGGAGCTATAAAAAAACTTACAGAACAAAACATGACTTGTATGCAGACAGTCACAGATTCAAGTGGTTTTGGAGTAAAGAAAAATATTGCTAGTGTTACATGCTGTTTTTCATATATAGATTTTAGGGATTTTGAAGGCATTTCTTGGATAAGAAGTCTGCTCAAAGAATCACTCTCACATTCAGTATTCTGCAAATTTGTGTCAACAGATGAAAATTGTTGGATAAGCCATTTACCCACCTGACCAAGCTGACCGAAAGTGAGCAGATTAGATATAAAGGATTATTCACAGATTATTTTTAGTGTGAAGGGATTTGGCAGGGGCTGGTATGACTGAACAATAACCTTGATTGGAACCTATTACATGACCAACTTGTGTTTGTTTACAGAACAGAACAATCATAATGGTGTCATCACTAAGATTATGAATATTTTTGATAGTCATATTTATTTTGTACACTCATAGTCATGTAAGGAACATGAGTTCAACTGTAAACCGATTTAAAATCAGCAAATGCAGCAAATATTTGACTGATTTCTATTGGTTGGCAGGAGATTTTCATGGTGCAATAACCTGAGCAAATTTTCATAGAGATAACACAAAAATGTGAAAGAAAAATTGTGAATTATCTTTTCATTTAAAATAGCAAAGCAGCAATTGTTTCTACTGCTGCAAAATTTAAATATTTATTATGGTATCATTTTATAAATAATATTTTTCTGTTTTATGTTGTTACATAGAACAAATATAACTAAATAACACCTAAAATCTTAATTTTCAAGTTATGCAGAATGTTATACTATGTTACCATTCTGTTCATTATAGAGAAACATATTAAGCCAATTTTAACTGGTCACTTAGTAATTTAGGCTGTCTGCTCTGGTAGCTTTACAGATAAATTGCTTGCAGATTGATAAACGTAGTTTAAAACTGCACTTCCTTAATAGATGGAGGTGTTTTGTTATTAGTTTTTATACAATACACCAGCAGGTTTTATATTTTTTTAACAGTATTACTTATAGACTGAAAAGCTCATGGAGGGAAAACAAATACAGAAAAAAACACAAGATAAATTGACCAATATCTCAAAAATATGTTGATTTTAGCTACTTAGTTAGCAAGGATATCCATTTTTGATAGTGAGTCCAATGTAGTGCCATAGGATCCCTAGCCTTGTTTAAAAGTACTAATGGGTGTCAGCCCAGGGGTAACCAGCCATGACAGTCCATCTTTTTCTATCTACTCACTTTCATCTATTTTTTAAAACAGAAAAGTTGAGGAAGTTTTCATTCCTTGTTCCATCATACTCAGCTGACTGACAGTTCACAGCCATTTTAAAGGGAGAGAGATAGTGTTGCTCTATTATCTAAGAAAATTTAATTTTCTGCTGTCAAAAGGAATATGAATGACATTTATTGATGATGTTTGCTGCTGGAGACCCTTCTACAGATGACTACTTATTTGTGAGTCTTTTAATGTTGCGTGAAGATGTTCCAAACATTTTTGGAAAGGGTGATGATTTTACAACTCTGTTTTAGGAAATGGGTGAATACTTCTCATTATTGTTATTACTCAGTTAGCTGGTTGGACTAAATTTCTGTTTTTTCCATAACTTGGTAGGAAGCACTTATTATTTGCTGTACCAGTTTCATCTCATGGTAAAAAAACATCCAGTACTCTAAACCAGGGAATTGATTTGACTGGAAGATGCAGAGGAGCGGAGGGAATAGTAAAAAGAAAAACTGTGTTCCACGTTTAACAAGGAGCATTTTATCCCTGAGTGAATCTGGACCCTTATAAAGAAAAGGTCACATTGCACTTCATAGCGTGTAATTTTTACAGTTTTAGTCCGTAATGATATCTGCAATGGCTCAAATTGTCTCGCTCAGTTTGCTAGAAAGTAATTTTCTGTTAAGCTTTGGAGCAGAATCAACATGGCACCATGACGATTGGGTGACGATATGAACTCAACGGCCTCTTTAATAGGTACACCGCCAGCTCTGGGTTGGATATCCTTTAGAACTGGCTTAGTTCATTGTGACATTGATTCAACCGTTTGTTAAAAACACAGAATTATTTATTCCCAGCAGGACCTCTACTGGTGAGGGGGTTCATGATTTGTGACATGGTTGCAATATCATGCAGGAAGCAGCCAGCAGAAGAAGGGTGCAATGTGGTCAAAGGGATGAAGTTGGTCATGATCATGCTTAAGATGATCAGGCTTAAATGATTATGCTTTAAATGATGCTCTGAGTTCAAATTGTTTGAAGAGAATATATTCCAAAACATTAAACTACCAAAAAGGGTCAGAAATTATGAGTCATCACATCCAGAGTATTTCTCAATCTGTAATTGTCTCATTTTTTTTGCCTGTATGACTAGCAGTCTGTTTCTTTTTCTAAGCTGCCAGAGCTGCTCTTTGTGTGACTACTGCTGCCGTAGCACATCTGCTTCAAGGTTTTGTGTTATGCATTCAGAGATGCTATCCAGTATACCTTGTTTGTAACAAGTGATTGTTTGAGCTACTGTTTCTTTTCAATCCCTGGATCCAGTTTGCTTATTTGTCTCTCTCCCCTTTTTCTTCTCTGTAAACCTGAGAGATGATTATGAGTGAAAATAAAGGCTAAGTCCAGCGCATCTGTAACCAACAACGATGCAATGTCCAAAGCTCCTTATATTCTCTTCCTTCCTCGTTCTAAAACAGTTTGAATATTAACAAGTTGTACTTACCAAAGGTAGAACCCTTGACATGATCACCTGCTATGTTATTCTTTCTGACCTGTGGTTCTGTGCATACCTTTTTAGACTGCATGTTCCTGTTGGTACCACGACTGTGGACTTTATGAGGGGATTTACAAAAAGAGTTGTCACAGTTTACTTTGTCTGTCCTCTGTTGAATGCTGACAAGTCATGAATATGTGTTTGCGTGTGGGCACATGGCCCTTCACCCATCTGTGCCAACCAGATTATTTTTTTGTAATCTTAATCCCTCTGCAGGCAAGCAAATACTGACCCAGTATCTGCTTCTCAGTTCTCATTACTGCAGTGTTTTTATTTCAACACACTGCTGTCGAGTTATTTGGCAATCAGAAACATTAAAGCAAATGTAAATAATGCAAATTAGACCCAAACAATGCCACTAGATTTACCATCATCTGTCTTTTACGTCACACGGTAGAAGTCATTTCTATTGTCATGTTTCAAATAGTTTTGCTTATCCGTTGTGACATGTCGGATTTCTGATAAACGCATCCAGGCTTCTGTGCAAACACTGTGTGCCGATGACCCATCCATCTTGATTTTCAACATTGAGGCTCCTCAGATGCAGGAGTCTGGAAATGAAATGTTTTTCATGCATGCAGCCTCTCTCCCAACACGTTAGGTTCCCAAGGTCATCCCTGCTTGAATAACACTGTTACTGTGTCGTAGAATAATTTCCCACTTTTTTTTCCTCAAGACTTTGAGGGGCTGCTGAAATGCAAACTTAGAAGAAGATGGTGTCAAGCACAGCGAAGCAAATGGTCAAAAGTAGCTCGGCAAACCCTGATGTTGTGTCAGAAGCAGAAAATGTTGATTTTCATTCACCCGAAGTAAAGCAGATGCAGCTGAGATGTCCTTTCAGCAAATAAAGTCAAGAAGCAAAGACAGCAAAAGTGATTTATTGTACTGCACCTTTGCCCAAGCAATACTGGCTTACTGTTGTTGTAAAAGCTTCTCGACACAAAAATAAAGTCTTGGGTGCACACACAGACACAGACATGCTCCAATTACTTGCTGGATCTCAAACATATGTAGTCTGCATAAAAGAGCATCATCCATATACTCCCTGTCTTTACTAATCTACCTGCAAATGCATCACAGGGTTGGTGGAAGTGATTGCAGACAAACCTAATGTGGTTTGTGTCTGGGAAATAATAGCCCAAACCTCCCAACACATGTGTATACAAAGTCTTGAGGGTGTGTGTTTATTTTCCACACATTAGTTTAGCTTTTCATTGTTCACACTCTGGCTGACAAAAGAAAAAGCTTTCTGCACCGGTTCATATTTAGTCTAAATATGTGGGGAAGACACCTGAGTTTCTGAGTTTGATTAAAAGGTGCACACACCAGTTATACCCTGAATAGCTAACAGCAACTGTTTAACCACACACACATATACATATAGACGCACACACAACATACAGGGTGCAGAAACACTGCAGCATAGTTTTCATGGTGAGGGCATACCTTTTCTATTACGTTTAGCTTAAACCAATAAGAGATCCATATACTAAGATGTTGGTTTAACAGCCTGACCATACATACATGCATCTTTTAAGGAATTATATGTTCAAAAGAAAATGCTCACTGGAACTTGAATGCCATACGTAAGCTCACAAATTGAATACTGAAAAAAATGCAAAATGCTGATTAGTAACAATGTTCGTCCTACACACAGGTTGCACCACCATTATTACTATCTATGGATGGAATATCTCTAACATTACGGATGTATTGTTTTTAACTAGCATTCATCTTATCAATAAAACTTTTCCTGCAAGTTTTAATTTGTCCATTGTAAAAAGAGAAGCTTCTCTTTTCTCTATTGGGTTTTTTTTTAAACACCATCCGACCCGACACATCTCACTAGTTTCAGCTATTTTGAAAGCACCTCCCATTTCTCCTTCTCACCTCAGGGGGTTGTGGGTTGCCATCTGCCCAGGCCAGGCTGCTCTCTGCTGGGCTTGCTCGTCTATAACTTCAGGACTGACCCGCTCTATGTGAAAGGGGCAGAACAGGTTAATGAGCCATAATAGCTACCTTCTTCACAGTTGAGATGAACTTCCTGGCGTGATTCTGTTGAAAATCTGGCTTCAGTTGATAGATTTACACAAATGCAGTTTTAGAAATAAAGTACATCATTTGGACCATGTAAAGTGAGAATGGAAGTGTTTGAAGTTTTTGTGTTGATGTTGATGTAACGCTGCTCAACTTTATCCAATAAAAGAAAGCACAATGAAACAGGAAAACCTGGATGTGACACAATCTTCAAATTAAACCAGACTGAAGGAGAGAGAAGTACAATCAATTCATTTTGTACATATCAAAAAGGGTGAAAGACGATTTTGATGTCGGCAGTGTGAGGAAGAAAATACGAATCTGCTGAGGTAAATGAGAAAAGAGTGACTGCAATGAGATATGCAGCAGACGGGGTCTGTCTTGAAGGCATTAAAGGTGATTGACAGAATTGGAGCTTGTCTGGAAATCCAAGTCAGGGTGTCATGCCACTGAAGAGGAACTAAAGGCTGGAGAGGGAGGATGCTGAGGGGCTACTCAAACACAGGAGGCTGCTGTGTGCTAATCCTTGTTCTGTGAAAGCCTACACATGCATCTCAACTTATCTCCCAGACTCTGTTTGTCTGTGAGTCTGGAAAGTAATAGGAGTTGAGGCTGTTTACAGAGGTTCACATTGAATTTCCTTGAGAGTATTTCTTTCACCCCTCAGCAGCATTTTCTCACTGTCTTTGATACCATTCACACAACTCTCAATATGTTTTGGCTTTTATTCTGGTCTGAACTACGTTTTTCACATTTTCAGACGGTATACCGTCAAAGTAAATGCTGCCCATTTGGTCTGTTCCTGTTTGATCAGGTTTGTGTACTGGTATTTTTTTCCCTGTGATGTTCCTGATGGCTTTCTTCCCTGTGTGGTCCTGTGATGCCAAAGAGCTTGAAGGGTTGACAGATGGATTGGCAGCTGAAGAGTGTTTAGCTATCCCGGTTAGACCCACACTTTGCATGCCTTTCTAAGCTCCATCTTTCCTTGATATTAGTTCTGCATACACAGCTCTTTTCTCCAGGGGACAGTCAATTCCACCTGGATATCAAGTTCAAGTATGCTTCTTTTGTAGTCTTTGCAATAACATATGAAACCCAGGCTGCTGGTGAAGTCAGCCTTTAGCTGGCAGTCTCAACTTGTGGCAGGAGACTGAAGAGAAAGGAATTGCCTAATGGTTTATTTGGTGCAAACAGCTGCCGGTGTTGACACTTTCTCATGTTTCTGAGGCTAAAATCTTAGAACAGAAATACAGTAAATTCAGATTAACCTTTCAAAGCTGGAAATAAATAACCACGTAGTTGATGCCTTGATTTTAATCCCAAACATTATGTCTGTTGAGCTTGAAAAGGCAAGAATCTGTATTTTTATTATGTTACTTATAGTTAGCATTTTTCATTTTCTGTGTCTGTGGAGTAAAATCCCATGTTTTACAATTACCAAACAACATTTTTAGTTGCTATCTTACTTTTTTAGTTTAATCTCATAAGACCTGTAACAATAAACAATAAATCAATTCATCACATGATAAACTAAAACAAACTCACCAATTTTCATTTGATTGATTTATTGTTCTATTTTGTATAGGCTTTGCTCTTTAAGGCTATTGCTAGTGGGTTTGTCCCTCGCTCGCAGCACACTAGCGATAGCCTTAAAGGGCGAAGCCTTTACTCATAGAATCTGGGGTTACAATTCGTAACAAACGTTTTTCTTTTTTCCCTCTTTCTACCAAAACTGGTCTTCGATCTGCTGCTTTGGTCTCAACTATCGCTTTTTGGGAAAGTCAATTTTGTCAACAGAGACTTTATAATTCATTTTGTTTGTTGTTTCTGTTGTTTTTGTTGTTTGTTTTGGATATTTAAAATGTCTTCTGGTTTCAATGTTTAAATGTTCATCAGAATTTAAAGTTTATTGATCTTTGAGAATGTGTTTTTGTGTTTTTCTTACATTATTACTGTTACATTGCTTAAAAACAATATTATCGTTTCTCACAATAAGTTCTGGGACAATATATCGTCTTGCAAAATTTGTTATTGTGACAGGCCTAAATCTCATGCTAGTTAGGTAATTTTAGGCCATAAGGGTCATTTAGCCAGTGTATTCTGGCTACATGATAGATTTCTAATTTTATAGAGTTTTCCTATAAAATTCATGCACTTTGAAACTTTTTTACATTTTAGCAACTTGGAACGGCTCGAACTCATGACGTTCTCACCCAATAGGAAATTTGCTGTAAACACTTTAACAAGAGAATGTTAAGCTTGTAGTTGTTTTCATCTTAAAGTATTATATTTGATTTTGTTGCACAAATGACAGCTTGCTTCAAAATGCAATATTTTACTTGGTACCAGCTGGTGAGTTGATGAGACAGATTGTTACAACCAGCAGGTCCAACCAATGCAACTTAATGTCAAAGCATGGAAGTAATTCAGCTGGGAAAACATGAGTCTTTGTGAAAGTTTAAAAGATATCTGCTGAAGTGGCACACGTTTTTAGTTAGATTAAATCAACTGAGGATTTATTGCAATATGATATCTGGCTGCTAAGGCTAAATTAAATATTACTGATAAGAATTTTTACCAGAAAAACCTAAACTATCATGAATCCTTTGTCTGGATGGCAAATATGAAGCACCATAAAGCTACACACAGCCTCTGAAACCAACAAACAAAATATATTTAAATAGCCTGTTTACTGTTTTTAACTGTGGAAATAAAGTGAGAAGTGACCCCATATATTTGTGGCTACATAACTTAATCACAACTGATGTTAAAACTAGGATAATGTCACATTTTCTAAGGGAACATTTTAACTGCTAAGCTGCATGAATAGTTATTCATGTGAATCATAATCATAAAGCCTCTGTGCTTTTTTATTCCTAAAAGGTCCTCTGGGCCTTTTAGAAATATCACTCAGACAGTGGATTTACCTAGACTTGAAAGAGTCGTGACATGTTGTAGCCTGTGATGTCGCCCTAGATACTACTCCTGGGACTACTTTACTGCGTAGAGTACCTTTAATATGAAATCAGCAAAGTGTAAAACACAGACAGTATAAAAGTGACAACTGAGAAGCACCAGTAGGTAGATATCCAATATAACATCCTGAATGTCAGCATCATAAAACAGTTTAATAGACAAATGAGATAAACTGCTCTGAACGCGAGTTCTAGGGCTACGTTTATTTCTTGCGAGAGCAGCAACCACAGCAGGCAAACAACAACAAAGCAGGAGCCCACTGTCAGCTTCATTAAACACTCCTCTTGTTTGGGGGATAGAAATTTGGGATAAACATTCCTGTTTCAGTAACAATGCAGAGCCTTTCAGGATTGGTAAGGTCAGTTTCCTCGCATGTAGGCCTAGAGAAGCTTCTCTGGTGTTGCCTGGAAACCGTATCTGAGATCTGCCTTATCTAACAATGTCACTTTCATACAGTCCATTGTAACCACGTTGTATTCTTTGTGATTTAGCTAAACGTGAAAATCTGATTGGGACAAGTGGGGAAAAAACCTGGAACATCTGTCTGTGTGTTTCCAGAAACAATACTTGTGTCATTTTTGACAATATATTTTAATTTAACCAACAAGAACTACAGTTTTCAAAGCAACTATTTGAAGCCAAAGGCCTTTTTCAAGGATTTCTACCATTTCCAGGCTATGGGAAAGTGATTCCTATATTCATTTTATGTAGAATAGACTCCTGAAATACTTTATATTTGAGGGTAGGCTGTCACAAGTCTAAAATGCAGCAGCGTGACCCTGAGAAACAGTCAGACACATCACATCTGATTTATCTTCTTTGCACTGATTCCTTGTGTGTTTTGAAATTATTTTCAGACATTTTTGTCTTTAAAACATTATTTGGACTGGCCCCCACTTACCTCTCAGATTATGCACACTCCTTGGCATGCCTGGAAGAGCCCGGACTAATAGCTATGTCTGGTGCATCACAGTTCTTAAAGGTACACTCCCACATAAACCTTTAGACACAAAACAAACAGAAAAAATGCACTTAGGGTTGCCAATGTCCCCTTAAAATACATGCATATCCTGTCTGTAGAGCTTAAAAGTGGTTTTCTGTGTTAAACCAATGCAAATTGCTTTTCAGTCTGGATTTTTAAGTATCATTGTAAATCTGTTTAACCACGATGATGTGGTTAAGCCTCATCTCAGATGAGAGACTCTGTCTCTCAAGCTGTCTGTTGCATTTCTCATCAACTGAATCAGCAAATTCATCACTTGTGTGCTAGTCATGGATTGTGTCTCCAACAACCATAGCAAGGTACTTTCTGGAAAGGGCCTCACAACAGCTCAAGATTTTTAGAAAAATTAGTAGCATAGTTAATAATACATCAAACATGTAGTGGTTTTTAAAATGCTGGCCAAAAAAACAATGATGGCTAAAATAAAACAAACAAGCTGAAGAATATAAAAACATGTTATTATTATAAGCAGGACTTTATGCAAGATCTGTAGCCAGGTTGCTTTGTCAAACACAATGCTGCAAAATCCTAAGCACCAATACATTACTAATCGTAAATAATTGTTATTTTTACTTTTGCTTTGTTTTTCACACTAAAGCACACTAAACCTTTCTTGCTTTAAGTCAGAAGTATTAAAATTATTTTTGTTAGCTAAATACAAGAATAATAGACAAGATAATTTGGCTTTTTTTCCTCCATAAGCTTTTTAAACCTTGTGACTTGTTTAGGCATTTTGGTTTTCCTTCCATCTCAAAAAGATTTGCTGGACTTTAAACCCACTCCTCCTGATCAAATTCCTGTAAGTGAGTTAGAGCTGTAGGCCACTGCAATCACAGATAGATAAAACACCAATAAACAATTAAATATGACTTCGTTTTATCAAGTTATTGAATGCATTAAAACTAGGAACTCATTCTATTTTAATCTATAGCATTCAACGGCAACAGGTTAGTATTTTTAGTTTAATAAAGGTCAGCTGAGATTTAGAGCTTTGATGCATAATAATTAGTATTTTTCTTCTTGGTTTTAAGATTAATTTCTCTATCAAAAAAAAATATATGTATACACATTTTCTTCCTCTTAAAAGATGTGAAAAAAATTGATCAAACAGTCTGAGCAGTGTCTCTCTTTATGTAAACAGTATTTTAAGGAATAAATTGCCATACTGCTCCAGTTGTTTATTAATTTGTTTCCAGTTTTTTTTTAGCCGTCTTTCACAATGTCTGAGTAATCCATTAAGGCCCTGTAGCTATTAGCATGTTAAACATTTCAGTCAACAGATGGGATGTTGAGCAGAGGCTTTATTGGTCAAGGGATTATTTGTGTACTTGGATCACTCTTCCTCTTGCTTTATGCTTCCTCCGACTTGCTTTCATTGTCCATTAATCCCTGCATCTCTTATTCCGTTCTTCCTCCTCAATTTCCAGCTCACCTCATTTCTTTCATTCGCTCCCCTCCTTCCAGTTGCAGCCTTTGGCTCACTGCCTCGTTCATGCCACCGGTAGGTCACAGCTGACAGATGGCAAGATTGCAAGGGCTGGGGCTATAAGATGGCAGGCAGAATGAAAAAAGACGTCTCCCATACACTACATGGCTCAAGGCTGAGGCTCATTTTTACCCCTTATTTATGTGGGGCCGGCTGACAGAGAGCTCTGTCTACATCTGGGCAAAACCTTCTCGTCTTTGCTTTGGAAGTGATGTGACATTTTCGTTCTTGTTATGCTATTTTCAGACGAGAGGGCACTTGACACATTCCGGGAAGGTAAAGTACATTCAGACAGTCTTGTTTTTTGTTGTTTTACAAAGTTTGACAGGCTTCTCAGGGGGAAACAGAATCTCAAAGAATACCTTAAGAATTTTCTCTTCTGCTCTGACGTGGCCTTCATCACGTAACTGTCTCAGATCAAATAGAATCCCTGCTTTCACTTTTTTACTTAGTTATTATGAAAATCATCCACACACACACACATCCTTCGATACAATCTGTCGCAATAAAATGCATGTTAGCAAGCCTGTAAATATTTCTTTCTGACAGAATACCCTCATGATTTATGGCATCACTGCCTTTGCCTCAGTGTTTGTTTCAGTGAAGTGCACAAGTATTTACGCAGCTTGAACATTTACACATTTTGTCGCATTGTAATCTCAAACTCCAATGCCTGCTAAAAGTAGCAGATAACAGAACAGAGGAGAGAAATCAATATAATTAAGAAACATTTGTCAAAAATGGGCATATTTTAATTTTACCAACATAGTTCTGCTCTTGTCACCTGATATCTCAAAATTTGTGTTTTTATGTGAAAAAATGTGGAAAACTTCAAGGAATATGAAAAAATGTTGACACCACATTCATGAATGGATTCACTTTGACATTTCTGCAATAACTCTTCATGCAGAGTATTGTCAGCAGCAATCACACCAGTGCTGCAATCATGCTAAGCTTTGAATCACTAATTTTTACACAGAGCTACGAGGCCCTGCTCTTAACTCTGTCTCCTCCCACCATTCCCCTGCCCATCAGCTGTACACTCAGCCAAAGGCATAAAGCAGCCCAGTCAGGCAGGCATAATCCAGCCCTAACCCAGCTCAAAATCCAACTACCCCCAAAACCATAATCTGTCTGTCCCATACACACAGCAGCAAAAGTTTGCATGCAGCTTTCTGACAGAGGAACTTTGCAAAAGAACTATGCTTAAAAATAAGAAATGATCCCATGTGTCATAGGTTTTACCTTTTTTATGCTCATGCTCCCCTATTTGAACTCTGTAAATTCATTTGTTGGTCAAACTTTGAGATTCGACTTTGATCTTTCCTTTATTTTTAAAACATTCTTTCCTTAACAACAGTCCTGTAAAATTCACAACACTAACAACTTTACACTATTTGTAAAACCAAAACAAAAATATTTTCTGTAGTTAAACTGTTTGGACAAATTGTCCAATGTTAAGGCAATTACAGTTTTCTCTTTGATCCAACCTTGATAACAGAATGCATCAGACTGGAGCAGCTGAGGATCTGCTGATGTTGCCAGGTGTGGGATCATAAATACACAACCAGGCCTGTCGAGGCCGCGAGGACTGAGAGTCAGGGTTTGAGTTTACACATGTGGAAGGCTTGAGCGTCCTACTGCATCACTTGCCTTGATGTGTTGCATCGCATGGCTTCTAGCATCACGTCTCTGAGTGAGCACACACATACACACCCACATACTGTACTGAACTTCATTTGGTATCAGAGGTACACTTGTTAATTAAGTCAGCTGGAGGAGGGAGGCAGGATGTCAGTGTCAGCCAATCTATAACGCTGCATGAGTCTGAAACCTGGCAGATGATGAGGAGCAAAAGAGAAAGTAGCTCAGTGTGTTTTCATGCTGCGGTTTTATTTGGGAGAGAGTCAACTTTCTTCATCAAAATGAGTGTGATTTTAAGGTAGCCGAAGAAAAAAAGAACGTTTCCTCAAGTTGCTCATTGGTGTGCAAAACCACTGCTTATTAATGAGGAATTTCTTGCTCCAACTTACTTTTATAAGTCTATCCAGCCAATTAGACCTTCCACCCTCTTGTCTACATGTACTTATCAGTCAAGGGTCGCAGAGGTGATGGCTCTAGTGGCCACTGGGCGAAAGGTGGGACTCACCCTGCACAGCTCCCCAGTGCATCAAAGGCCAAAACGAAACCCACAACCATCCATGCACACTTTTATACCTAAGGACAATTAAGAGAGTGTGGAAGGAGATAATCAGACAGAAGCAGCACATCCCATGCAGATAAACCTGGCTTGGATTTGGATCTCCTTGGTTCAGGCAACTGTGCTAATGACTGCTCCACTGTGCATCCCCAGTTTTAATGCTATGAAAAAGTAAAAATCCTTCCACTCACAGACATTGCAGTGAATGAAAGTTGATACTTATGTAAGAGGCAAGTGAATGGCTCCTGCAGTTACATAAATTGCTTTATCCTGGCTTGATTTAAATGATAGTTTGGCAGTTATCGTACCACTTATAGTCAACAGCAATAATTTATTCTGATAAGACTTTGGATTTATATGATCTATGATGTATGCAAAAACACAAAGCAGACAATGTGTGTTTGAAGTTTTTTATTCACTGTTGATTCCACAAGTTAATCATTACATTTGACAAATATGATTGAATGCAATTATTGTTTGATGTTAAATGGTATAGCTGAGCTATTTATATTCAGCAAATAATTTACTGACTACTTTAGGGGATTTGTAGACCATTAAAAATGTCTCCCTTTACATTCAGTTAATTTGTAAATATGGGAAGCCCTGGATTTCATGCTTGCTGCCAGTACCCATGCACTATTCAGGACTGGAGCGCATCAACAGTGACACAGAAAAACTTGACATGCCTCAAAATCTGCTTCATGCACTCAGCTTTAGATCTTTGCAGCTGTTGTTTTGTAATATGCCAGCACATGTGACAAGATAGAAAACAGTTTGATAAGCAGTTAAATAGCAGCTTATTGTGAGGGATATAAAAAAATTCTTAACACTAAAAAACAGCTAGTGTTTCTGAGTCAAGCATAGCTGTTGAGTTGCAAACCATATTGTTAATTATTTGCAGGGGAAATAATTAACGTCAAGGATGGAAAAGAAAGTGCTGAGGCCAAAGCATAACTACCACAGAAGCAGTAGGACTGACCCAGTGGGGTGACTCTAGGCTCAGAGTGCAGATGATGAGTCAGAGATATAATATAATTTACTGGAAGGTCTTTAAAGTGACGCTAGAGTTCAGAGTCTTCAGGATTTGTTCCAGTTTTTGCATGAATACGTAAATCTGGGGCAACATTTTAAAATTGCTGATGAATTATATTATTTATTCAGTCTGGCTAAGCTGGAGCCAAGCATTTTCTGGATGTGCAAAACTGGTAGGGACACACCAAAATATTTACGTCTGTAATTTCAGCAAGGGAGGGTTTAAGTTGCAGAATATAACTTTAATTAAAAAAAAGTGTATTTTTATATATCTGTTGACAGTGAGTAAAAAGATCAAGCTCCTCTCTGACCTACTAATGCCGACAGACAAAACGCACCACTCCCAGTCAAAAACAACCAATCATAGCCTGTCAATCAGGCTCATGTATGCACTGCTCATGCACTGCTCCAGGGAAACAATTCGGTTCATCTGACATTATTGGTGGCCATGCTAACTAAACTGAGCACTCACGACAGACTCTGCCGTCAAAAAGAAGCTGCAGCAACATGCAACAATTTAAACATTTGTAATATATGCTGAGCAACTTTCTTTAGTGCATTTGAGAATCAGTAAGCACCTCAGGAGCTGACAGTATGTCACTTACTTGCAACTCTGCCAGGACTAAAAGGGAGAGACATGTATGAATAGATTTGAGAGGTGGGACCATTTTTAAAAACTTTTACTCTCTATCTGGTGAGAGTAAATGTTGTCAGTAGAAGAAAAACAAAAATCTTGATAGTGTTAAATAAGTGAGAGTGGGAGGACTGATGCATAGTGAGAGGCAGAGCCACTCTGCTCGCAACAGGGAGACTCAACTGGCTGGCAGTGCAAGAAGTCACTTCGTTACTATCAATTCGTATTCACTGTCTCAGATAAACAGAGGAGTTTTGTTGTTGTCCTCCTCAGCATTTTTCTTCTCTTTCACAAACTTTCTCAGAAAAGAAAGTCCATTCAATTTGTTTTTTTTTGTCCCATGCAGCAAAGTACCTTGTTACATACAGTGTTAAGTGGTTCTGACTGCAGGTTTATGTGGTATACTTGAGATTAACCAATCTTTTTCAGTCAAGTGCTTTTGAACACCTAAAATCTCTTAAAACTTCTTAGTATCTGTTAAATAGCAAAAGCAAAAACCGGCTCTGCCCTGTGGAACTCCTAAATAAACTAACCTGCCCATGCCGAGACCTCTCCACCTCACAGACAAGCGCTAAATGTGTTCCGGCAGCGAATATGAATAATATATGAATTCTTATGGAGCCGTAGTGATGCTCTGTGTCTGTGAGAGCAGTGTGTATTGACTGTCCAGTCACATCCTCTCCTCCTGCTATTGTAACTGCTGAGGTTATCTGTGTCTGAGCTCCCCCAGGTCAACACATTATCTAAATGATTTAATATCACTGCAGCCGCCTCGAACAGCTCCTGTCATTGTGCAGTGCAGCGTGGAAACAAAGCTCTGCAGGATGAGTGCTGAATACCTAATTGTGCTTTTTTCTTTGGTGAAAAGTTATCACCAATGATCATAAACACACACACACACCGAGATATACAGGAACAAGCTGCAGAGCCAAGTGTGAAATAGCTTATTAAACAAAGTTTGGAAAGATTTTTATAGTTTATTTTTTTTATTCAGAATGTGTAAAATTTAACAGGTTCGACTCAAACATCAGAGAATAACTTAAACATCTTCTCTCTTTTCTTTTTCATTAGATTCCTTTTGGTATTGATTTAATTCACAGAGCTGCAGCTGGGAGAAGAGTCTGTTTGTTGTTGGGTTTTCAAGGCAGTGGACACAATCCAGGATTTCACACAAAGTCTAAAAACATCTGAAATATTTCTCAAGTACTTTCTATATCTTAAGAAAGGAAAAGATGTGTAGGATAGATATTTCCATCCAGTTTTCTGTCCATGTCATTTTGACATAGAAATGTTTATGAATCTCAGGTCTCATTAAAAAAAAAATACAATCAAATACTTTCTGTCTACATATAAGCACATTTATTGACTACAAGACTGTGAAAGCCAGAGGATTGTCTTACCCTTTAGCTTCAGCATTTACATCCTTTTTTACAATTACCCAGACTACATTAAAGTGAGATTGACAAGTTAATGGAATTACTAAGTGGTGCAAATGTTTGAAGCTCGGGCTAATTGCCCGAGGTTTTCAGTTTTCAAGCTTTTATGTGTACTTTAGTAATACCTCTAATATCTACTTTAAGAAAAAATGGAGGGCAGTCCTTGATCAAAAAGATTATTTCCAGCTATAATTTGCAATTGCAACTTTAAGCCTTAGAATTGGCATAAAACTGTAATCTAAACATCTTCCTAATGCTAAATCATAACCTTGCTAACAGCAATAACGTCCATATTGATGCTGCTGATACCATCACAAATGGGTTATAACAAAGTTTTTTTTGTTTTTTTTTTCATCAAATCGCACAGACAAACATAGACAGAAGATGTAAAAATAGTTACTACACAAAGAACCATCAATGGACTCAAGGCAATTTTTGAATATTCCACTGAGACTGAAAAGTATTTGCTTATTACTTTATGTTAATCAGGTGGTGTCCCAATTTTGTAATTTTGATCTAAACTACTACTTTTGTTAATAATTGGTTTATACATTAATTAATAGTTATCTACAGCCAAACCAAACAACACTTCAAGATGGGACATAATGTTTCCTGTGGTAGTTGAAACAAAGCTCGTACAACTCAATTTTGACTAAATTTTATTTTAAAAATCAGATGTTGTATCGTTTTAATTAATAAATGATTAATTACATTTAATAATTGTATTACACACTTTTTGTATTTGTAAGATAGCATAAGGCTGAGCAACATAAATTGCTGTTAAGGTCTACATAGTTTCAAGTAACAATAAAGTACAATAAAATCACCATATTGCATCTTAGGAGAACAAAAAGGCTTTCGGCTGTTTTTATTTTTTATTTTTTTCCAACAAAGCAAACATCTGAGGCAAACCATTCCACAGTTTAGGAGCCAAAAGACTGAAAGGCCCCTCAGATTTCAGCAATGTATGTTGAAGAGACCATGTCACATTTTTTTTTAAATGCATTTTTTAAAATTAAAAAAACATGAATGAGAAATGTCTGCTGTTGAATTCAAGGTCTGATGAGGGGTCAAAGTCGCTCCTAGATTTTTACATTAGATTTAGTTGCTGGGCCTTAATTGATTTTAGAGTGCAGGTGACCGGGAGCTATTATCAAAATCTTCGTCTTGTTTGAGCTTAAAGTGAGAAAATAGGTGACGAGCCAATCACTGATCCAAGATAAGCATAAGGACAAAGGTGGGCAGGTTATCTAGGGGATGTCCTCTGCGTAGATGTAACAAGAGATATCAAAAAAGGGCAGAATAATGCCAGCTAGAGGAAGAATGTGAAAAGAAAAAATGAAGGGTTCCAGAGCCGACCTTTGTAGATCTCAGCTGGTTTCCTACAACTTTGTTCTAGTAATTTACTGAGAAAAGGCAGCTTGGAAATAGGAAGAAAGTTGCAAGTGTTGTTCATACTTTGAGGAGAGACAGTTCATTATTCATCACATTTGTGAAAAATACTTTAAACTGCAAATTGTAAATAATGGAGACATTCTCTTTGCTCATAGATGATGTTGCATAAATGTCATTATAGTACATTGAGAGAGGATTACATAAATTAAATGAATCATTTGAATAGATGCTGAGAACTAAAGAAAAACCATCTGACTGAGCACACCAGGGGAGATGGTGGACGTGGTTAAAACTAGGACAGGACAGAAGCAAGCAAACTGATTTAAGTAACAAAAACACTGATAACCTTCTCATCCAAACATGCATATAAGGCCATCTCCATGACTTCATTGTTGATACCCTAAATGTGACCTGAGTAAGTGCTGAAGGAGCTTTTAGACTTGCTCAGTCTTTTTGATTCTGCTTGTTTCCACCAGTGACACAATGCTGCCCTGAGGATTTTCCTCTTCGTTTTTCCTCTGTCTCACACTCACAAACACAACATACACACAAACAGTGGAGAAGCAGTCCAATGACCCGCAGTGGCTGTCAGATATTGCCCGTGTCTCTCATGCTGATGAATCAGAGCGAAAGAATGTGGAAAGACGTAGACAAGCGAGAAGACAATTTGAGAAGACAAGACTTATTTCTGAGTCGCTGGAACAGGAACTTCTGCGGGCGCTGAAGGAAATCTGTGATGAGCAGCATTATACAAGTGTGCTGGCGTCTCAAGCCGGTGATCAGTGAAGATGACAGAGAAACCAACAAAACTGCGGAAAGTGCCTGGAAGAAGAGTGGAATCCGAAACGCAGAAAGGGCAGTTCAGCTGTGCAAGTATTGAGTTGAGAGCATTCATAACGAGATGGTATTTTCAGAGGGCCAGTAACAGTCACCCTGTCATTGTGCATTATGCTGCTGCCTAATATCCTTTAAGCAGCTACTTGCATCACTTAGGGATACATAAACAGGCTCAGAATGTCCTTCACAACGTTGCTCTGACTCTGGGCATTCACCTTATAGAAATTGATGCATTTGGTCTGTTTTTGTGTTGCTTTTGGTGAAACTCAGATACACAAAGCAGCATTTGACATAAATAAGTTCAGTGAAAGGCCACATCAGCCATTTTGAGTTTTTAAAAAGCTTCTAGATTCATTCAGAAAGAACTATAGGGAAGTGCAAGACTGTCATGAAATACTTACCTTGAGTAAAAGTTCCACAGTATCACTGGAGGTAAACAAAAATTAATCTATATCTAGGGTCACATTGTACTCTAGCATATCATTTATGTCATTTAAGCTATGAAATTAGTGTGTAGCTTTTCCAGACTATTAGGTATCTATTGTGGAACAACACGAGCCTCAGGGTTCCTGTGTCTGCGTAGAGAAATCAAGGCTAATATCAGACATTTTTTTAAAAAAGTCTTCTGTTTAATTGCATTTTTTTTTTATTAGAAATACATCCATGGTTAGGAAAACGGTTCACACTATCAGTTCTCGAGTTTAAATCCAACCTCAGGTGTTAAAAAAAATACATACCCCAAAGTTTCAACACTGCTAAAGATTTTGCACATAATTTCTTTATGAAATGCAATAAATAAAACAAGATGCACAGAAAATAATTGATATGTAATTCTTCTCCTACAAGGTATGAGAGGATTTATCTGTAATTCTCATTGTTACAAAAAACTTTTCCGAAAATATCATTTTCAAAGAATCCATTATTCCACCCTCGACGTACAGAATACAAGAAACACTTTAACCTACCAAGACGAAATATGACTGACACTGATATTTTGAAAAGCACATTACCACAAAAAAAGATTTTTTTAATAATCATGACTTCGATGAAATGTAAAAGATAAAGTTAAAATTACTCTGCTTGGTTTGGTTTCATTTTGTGGAACTTTTTTTTAATTTTGTAGTAACTTGCCTTTGTAAAAATCTGGATGATTAGGATTTTCTGCAATAAAATTCGAACAGAAAGTCACAAACAACACACTCCATATATTGATCACCCTCTAGATTGAAATGGGTTCATACCACCAGGAATGGAGGGCCTCTGTCAAACGTTTTAATAGCCCCAGGAATTATGCCTTATGCTGCCTTAAATTTATCTGCTCATGTGGCAGCTGTGACGGCAGCGGGTGTAGCTCATGTTGACATTTCATCAGTGTGATGAGGATGATTCTGCGATGGATGCTGTGTTTGCTTCACTTCAAAACTGAACTAGCAAACAGAAAATCTGATTTGATATTGTGATCTAGTTGTGAAGCAAATAAACAAAGATAAATTAATAGTGAATGATTTCTGTTTTTAGGCAAGTTTGTGTTTTTCCTTCTGAGATCATGCTGCTGGATGTTTTTGTTTTTTTTTTTCAAATAAATTATATTAGAATATTAGATTTTATTTTAGTTAATGTGATAAGTTCTTAAAAAGTATTTAAAAAATGAAAAAAAAAATATCTTTAGACAGATGGTTTTGGTTTGTAAATTATGAAAATTGAGATCTGAACCTCAGGCTGCTCCTGAGTCTGAGCCATTTTATCTTATTTGAAAAAACAACAGAAGATTTGCAGATTTGTGTCAGCAAATGAGTAAGCTGGCAAAATGTACAAAATGCTGCATTGGCTCTTTTCCGAACAATGTGCAGAAGCATTTTGAAACAGACTGGGAAATATATCAGTCACCAGGCAAAACCATAGAAAACAACTAAAAACATTGACTCTACCCAAACGAATGAGGCACTTTCTCTTAGGAAGCAGTCACCATTATCTCAGTTTTTTGATTACAGTAGTGCTTTGTAAAATGATTTGTGCTATTTAGACAAGTCACCCCCTTTTTTTACAAGAAATGAGTTACACTAATTTTCTATATTCTGCTTCTGCTCGTAGTTTGTTGGTGTGATGGCAGAAAAATCACATCTACCTCCAGAAGGTTGCTCGGAAAATATGTATCTTTGCAGGAATGTAAACTGTTTTTATTTATTTTATTTTTTTTACAAATGTAAATTGTTTTCAGGAGGAAGCAATGCTAGTAAGGGATGACATGTCAATGCATAGAGATCAGATGGGTGTGCAAACGGCAAATTGACCTGATACTAGATTCAGCACAAAAGGTGCTATTTTCTATCTCCAGAAGAAAATAGAACCTCTATTGTTGCTCTGTGTTTGATTTTACCACAAAGTTATAATTCTTGAGTTTCAAGTTGGAAAAACAAATCAAATATTCCTGGAAGTCAGACCACAGTCTCAAGTTCAATACTGACTGTGTCAGCCATACAGAGGAAGTTATTTATTTTTACTTTTGATGGTTTTTATGTCATTAAACTAACAATCTTCTTTATTTTTGAACATATAGAGTGTAGAGAAACACATTGTTAAGAACCAGCTGTGTAACAATACGTAGAACTCACAAGACAAGATGATACATGATGGTGGTTTCACAGGAAGGAAGAAATCAATATTTTGAGGGAAACAAACAAAATCTCCATTTTCCTTTTTTTAGTAATAAAGTCAAGGCTGTTGAAATCGCAAACAATCTTTTTTTTTCAAACCCACTTGCTACAATCCATCCATCCATTTTCCTGCACACTTTTCCCTTACTGGGGTCGGGAGGGTTGCTGGTGCCTATCTCCAGCTGTCATTTCGGGCGAGAGGCGGGGTCACCCTAGACACGTCGCCAGTCTGTCGCAGGGCAACACAGAGACACACAGGACAAACAAATATGCACACACACACACACTCACACCTAGGGACAATTTAGAGAGGCCAATTAACCTGACAGTCATGTTTTTGGACTGTGGGAGGAAGCCGGAGTACCCGGAGAGAACCCATGCATGCCAGGGAAAACATACAAACTCCAGGCAGAAAGACCGGGGCCGGGAATCGAACCCAGAACCTTCTTGCTGCAAGGCAACAGCTCTACCAGCTGTGCCACTGGGCAGCCCACTTGCTACAATGTAGGATTAATTTATTAACATTTTTGTCACGTTCCCTGAGTGGTTGGGTTTTTTGTTTTGTATGTTTTGCCATATTTAGTGCCATTCTCTGTAATAAAGGTCTCACCCTGTCAGGTAATCCCTTTATGTTTAGCACAATAGTATCATGTTATAATTCTGAAATGAATGCATAAATCTCTTTTATTTTCTCTCTGTCATTCTCATGGCATTTAGCAAATAGAAATAGTGTTGGTAGATCTGAATGACCTAAAACATGAGGAGAATATTCTGATTTACCTTCAGTCAGCAAGAGAAAAATAAGGTGTTTTATTTGATGCACATCAACGTCTGGTTTCAGTGGACATTACTGCAGCCTTGATCCCACCGGTCCTCTTTATTACCTTTTACCTTAAGTGTTGTGAGGGTAAATCTCATCTCACAAGAAGTCTATTGCATTGTTGCTTATAATATTAGGTACAATATATTAGATCTTATTGTTTCTTATAATTGACTCTACAAAACACTATCAGTTTTTTTTTCCTAGTCGTCTCCTTGTTTTTGTCTTTAGTGAATATGCATGCCTGTATGTTTCCATGATTATCTCCTAAAAAGCAAAGCATGTTGAGTTGTTAGAGCAAACAAATGCAAATGCCTTCCCAATCTGTTTTGCTGAATATTTTAAAGCATGGCACAGTTGCAGTTGCTGATGTATATTTTAAGGACAGAGTTGTTCTAAGGGAAGTAATTCATCTGCCTAAAAATGGCATTTCTCTGTCCCCAACTTGCTTATTTTTGTTTACCAGAAAAGCACTTTTGTTTCATTAAAGGTCACAGAAAAGAACATGGCAGTTGTTTCTTTTTCCTGGAGCAGTTTTTGCCTCTTGCTGTTTGCAGAATTTTCATATTTGAAAATGTTTCAGAGGAACTAAGAAAGATAGAAAGAACAGTGACAATGCTGGAGAAATCCTCTGCATGTAAATAGTCAACTAAATATCCGCAAAAATACTTAAAAACAATTCTGACAAAATATTAATTAAAAAAAGAGAAATGTCCTTTTTTCCCCATTGCAGTTAAATATCCCAGAACCTCATATTAAGTTCTTTAATTGGTGAATTTTTGGATTTCTGGGACTTCAGCCCTTAGGTTTGCTCATAACATCTAATCTCTAATTAAATGTACCTTGTTTTGTGAGGTTTCTGTTTCGTTATGTCCTCTTTGAGAAATGTTTTGAGCGGTTGTCAACAGCAGGACTTCACCCAGCGCTTTAATATAATTCTGCTTTTCAATACCTTGTTATTAAAATGTCTGTTCAGGAAACATTTTAATTAAAATCTGAGGACAGATGTATTGATCTTGTAGAGGTTTCAGTAATACTTCAACCCACCAAACAAGTCCTTAACACTTTTCATATTTCAGCTCTTCATAAACTGTTCTAGTGTTTATTGTAAGCAAAACTAACTGTAAGAAAATATCCTAATGCTTAAAAATAACGAGCTCATTAATATATGTAGTAAACTGTGACCATCTGTTATCTTCAGCAGACTTTTATTCTTTTCAAACTTAATTGAATTGTAAAGTGAAAGCATAGCCATGCTTCTGACTAATTTTGAAATTTTTCTATAAAGTGGGCAGAGCAGAGTGACCGTGAGAGCCACAACGATAGTGTGGGTATTTCTGTGGTCAGAAATAAGAAAAACTATTTTTCTTTGCTGCATTTAGCAACTTTCCAGCCACCTCTATCAACTTTTTATTAAAGAAAAAACACAAGTGATAAATCTAGTGACTTTTCTGTGTGTCGTTGGACTTTTATGGTGACAACGTTCTGCAGGACTGCTGCTCTGTCCTGAGCAAGCAGCGACTGCCCCTGTGAGCCCCTCCAGAAATTAGGTTGGCATATCCCCCTACAAAATATTGCAAAATTTTAATTTTCGTCGTGCATTGCATTAAAAGTGAAAACACCTTACAAATAACATAACTTTTCCACATGTTTCGAAAAACCTGTCTTTTTGACCTTTTATCTGCAGTTAGTTGGTTACTTGGAACAATAAACCAGATTTAGCTTCATGAAGTGCAACATTACATGAGATTATTTGTCATCCGATACAATCTCCTGCCTCTTAGTAAAACTGACATGATCTACTTTATTTAGTCTCATCATACCAGAGTTGTTTCTTTCTGATTCAGCAGAATGGGATCCACTGAAGAGACACAATTATCTCTAATAGTAAACCTCAAATTGTTGTTTAGTTTTTTACCTGTCTCCTCCTTTCTCTTTAAGTAATGTCTTGTACTGCAAAGACGTTGTTTCCTTGCTTATTTGCTTGGATGAAACAATGAAGCCTTATCAGCTGAGCTGTAACGTAATTAGCAGAGCCGTCTGTTCCAGCAAGGACCCATATGGACTCACTCAATCCGTATTGATTTCTAAAAGGGAGATGTTTGGAGAATTCAAACTATAGAGGCACTGCAATGAGGATTACTTTGCACTGCTTGGGTAGCCCTGGTGCACTTCAGAATGCAAGCTTTGCTTTCATTGAGGTCTTTGCTAAGTTTTTGAAAAATCTTTGTATGTGTTTTCTGAATGCTGTGATGCGTTTTGTTTGTGGGACAGCAGAGGAAAGGAATCAATTTTCCGTCCTCTCTAACACACAGACAGAGAGAGAGAGAGAGAGAGGCAGACACTGGGAATGATTTTCATCTCTGAGACCATCGCACTGTGAAGACAGCAAGATGAAGAGAAAATGATGGCTGATGGATTTAAAAGGTTGTTAAGAAGGGGAAATGGCTTGCTAATGGAATCTACTGCTCTAATGCTTAATCTGCAGCTGGGCTGACTTTCCATTGGAGAGAAAAGAACACACTGTGTTGCTCAGCATAGTAAACCACGACGTCTGACTTATCAAAGCAAGCGAGTACAAATTTAGATAAGTTGCATCACACAAACAACAGCTGGGATACAGCAAACAATGCAGGACATCTTTCATATATATACATGCATGTGTGTGTATATACGCTTCTGGATTATTTTTATTTTTTCTGATAAATCAATCAAGTAATAACGAATTAGACATTAGTACACGGGGGGGGGGGGGGAGCCGTAAACGCCAAAACTGCAGCAGGGAAAATAAATCTATCAGAGTCAAGATAAAAACTCATTGTGGTTTAAATCTGGATGCCAATTTCTCTTTTAGGGAACCCGGTTACAAAGAGAAGCAGAATGAATCATTGCTTTCACTTTTACTGGTAAAATCAGGAGAGATGCTTTTTTTCAGTCAGTTCTTTATGTTTATACATTTGGCCGATTTTCTTTTTCCCAAAGCAACCTAGAAATGAGGATACAACAATATTAACTTTATTGTTTATGTACTATACAGTCATGTAGGTTAGCTGTATTGTTAATATAATCATTCTCCTATAGGAAATGGTTCAGGGTAGTTAAATTTCAGGGGGTAGAAGTTCAGAGTAAATACATGCACATCATTTTGCCATGAAAAGCACAGGCATTAAAACATAAAAATAAATGTTCCTTTATAAGGATAAAAACAGGCTTGTCTGGTTTCATAGAAATATGCCACTAATCTGCTTGTTAATACTCTCAGCCTTTAGAGCTTCGTAAATAAGGATGTGTTGTTCATTTGAGTACTGAAAGAAAAAAACATCTATTTTCATTATTTTCTAATATTTCAAAGCTGACTGATTTAAATGTGTTTATGAAAGTCAGTGATGCCATTACTTGGATTACATTTTAGGCTCAGAGGAGCTGAGAATTCTAATAAATTGTGGCAAGCGCCAGAGATGAAAGTCCATGTTATCATCCTCAGACTTATCCTGTGTCGGTGAATCAGGGATTTTGACAAATCTGTTTCATCTGTTAACGTACATGGAGACTGAGCAAGTTTCAGAAGATTTATTTGGTTGTTCTTTGAACTAAGAGCCTTGTGAGCCTTATTTCTTTTGCATTCAGTAATTAAGGTCAGCCAGGCTGAATCTGTTCTGCTTCTGGCTTTTCACAGGACATGACATTATTTCTGATCCTCTCTTCTCACTTGGGGAAAAAGCAAACAGGTAATTCTCTCCCCTAAATCCCTTTAAAAGGAAAGAATGCACCTCTCTTTTAGTCTGTTTTTCATCGTTGTGAGTTTCCTAAATGCATAATATATTCTTAAAGACCATAAATAAGCAGCTTCAGTTCTCTAAAATGTTATGGGGAAGGGACTTTAAAAGGCTTCCTTTCTGAATTTCTTGTGCATTGACTGTGTGTAGATGCTATTGAGTTTTGCAACAACATAACTTTTCCTTGAAAGTCTATTTTCCTACCAATTGTATTACCTGTGCAATACTTGTGTAACGAGACACCTTTTTGCAGATCATCAATTCACAATAAACCAGCGGCTTTTCATTACTAGCCACTAGAATGCTTTCTAGAGCTGACAGATTTTAGATATCTTCTTGGCTTTTTATGGCTTTTTGCAACTTTGTCTGTGTCCAACCAACTTCCTGTGTCATTTGAATCGTTTACCTTTACCTTCATTAGTGGACAAATTTGCTGTGACTTTTTTGCATGCATTGATTAGTTGGGTTGTTGTAAATGTCTGTGTTGCAACTTTATGTCAGTTACCAAACCATAAATATTTAAGCAGAGTAAAATTAATCATTAAACACTTATTTTACCTGCACCCATTTCTTTATAACTTTCACAAACTAAATTTGGCTTTAGCTACTTTTGTTAACTTTTAATTTGGCTCTGCTGTGGTAAGCAATGCAGTTGTTTTTACTCAAAGCTGCACCATTTTGGTGTTCTTTCTTTGATAAATAATAAGACGTCAATGTTCTGTAAAACAAGCTTTTACTTAGTGGAAGTTTCAACAAGACTTAATGATTGATGGTTTCTAATAATGCATCATTTTATCCGAGTTCCTTTATGTCAAGAGCAACAGTAAGTGTATGAAACAGCCCTGACGTTGCTATCTGATTTGACAAAAAGGGACATTTTGTTTTTAAATATTCAGGACTACAATTGTTCAACTTTTGTCAAAGATCTAAAACACTTTAGCTGATCAAACGTAGCCTTAATAAAAACTATTCTGATCTATGCAGATAATCTTTCAAGCATTTATGAAAATATAAGTGCCTGTTTATTTAATGATAAGCTAGTTTAGCTTTAGCCAGTGTTTTTGCAGCTTCCATTCTACCGTGATCTACATTTAAATTACAATCAATTTACAATCTACTATTTTCACTTCTTGTCTTTGTTACTATTTAATGTGATGATTGATATGACCTAACCAGGCTTAAAATGGCATGGTAAAGGGACTGAGAACAGCAGCTGTGCATATGAGCTTTAGGTTTAGATTTGTCATTTTCAACTCATGCAGCATCTATGAATAAAACCAGAATTTACTTTATGTTTTTGAGCATATTTTGGGCGAAAGAAGAAAAGAATTTAAAGTCTGGAAATTCAACCCTATTTGGTTGTGTGTTTGTGTCCCTGTTCAATAAGCAGCTCAAAAGTTGTTGAAGTCCCGCCAGAGAAAAACCCATGAGTTTTTTGTTTTTGCCCACTTGAGAGCATCACAGCTCTCAAATGACTCTTGAATGAGCGTGCTGTTCATATGGCATAAAACAGCAAAAAAACAACTGAACAGCCTCTTTTTGTGACTCATTGCTTGTTGTGATTTGAAAAGGAGCTGTTGTGCGGTTTAAAGGGGACTCGGAGTGGGTACAAAAGGCAAATGAATCGCCTGTGTTTTCCCTGATGCCTCTTTAAATACTGAAACACAAAAAGCTTTCGGAGGGAGATAATGTCACAGGGCTTGCAGAGCAAATGAGATTCTCTTCGCGAAAACAAATTCTTTCAAATCCTCGGGTGTGAGTGGGTGTGTGTTTGTGTAACAAGTGCAAAGCCTGCTGGGATCGGTTCCTGCCACGCAGCAACTGTTTCAGTGCGATCTGATGTGCGACTTGAAAGTGTACGGAGGATGTGCAGAGGTCTAATTGAACGGTTTTACATCGGAGCTTTGCTGTTTAACAAATCAGGCTCATGTCCCATTTAATGTCTTAAACACTTAAAAGCTGTTTATGTGAATCTGTCCCACACATAAATCAATACATGAGTACTAATGGGGTGCGGATTTTATGTGTAGACGAAATGCAAGCACTCTAGAGTTTACTTCTGTGAAAACCCGATATCTATACTGACTCTCCATCACACCAAGGCCAGCATCCTTATAAGAAGGGAAAGGGCTTCCTAAAAGAAGTTCATTGTGCTGCACTTTCTTTTATTGCAGCTCAGACATTTAAAGGCCCCTTTCTCCTCAGAAGATATTTCTATCGCTTTGTTTTGAATTGTTCTCAAACAGTGAGAATAATTTTTGTTTTACTGTGAATGTTTGTGACTCGGTGTCAGTGGTTGGTTGATTGACAGTAAAAAAAACAAAAAATAAAAACGATCTGTGGCTCACGACTACATTCTGCACTCACACTGTGAGACACTTGGATTTTTTTCACAGTTCAGTGCAGACTTTAAATTTATTTTAAGGTTTCAGCCTCCATCTGCATCTTGCTTGTCATCTAGCACTTTATCTCTGTGTCTACCTGCCAATCACAACTCCGGTGACAGCTCAGATGGCGAGCTCCCACAGATCAACCTTTTACCCAGTCAGTGCTTGACGATCAGCAGGGAGCCCAGGGTGTCAAATCAAATCACACAGAAACCACATTTTTTCTTGACAAGTAAACCTAAACTGAGTGGTATTGAAGGCCTGCAGGCAGAGCTGATGCAGGTAGGTGCTGCAAAGTAGCATTTATTGCCACATGAGCTTTGGCAATAAAATTTAAGCGAGAGTTTGGCTCATCATTTTCACAACTATTCCGTTTCATTTATATAGGGAATGATGGTTATTCATTTTTATGTCCGAAGTTGTGTGGGGAAAAAAAATCATGAATGAACAAAGGAAGCACCAGGGAACGCAGAATCCAGGTGGAAGTTGCCAAAGAGAGGCCTAACAACACACTGCATATCGCAAAGTAGTGATGTTAAGTTTTCAGCTCCAGTTTAAATTCATAAAGTGAAAATTTATCTCAGTTTATCCAATGAGTAGAAAAAAGTCCTGGAGAAATGCTGTCCTAGGAGATGCAGATTTCAGACTGAACAAACCCAGCTGCTAGGATCCTGGCAGCAGGGAGTTTCATTTTTTTATTTGTTTTGTTTTATTTAGGTGTTTTTATTACTATCTTGGGTTGTTTCATTCTAGTTTGATAATTCTGAATTCCTTAGTTTCTTTTTTTATTAGATCATAATTGTTTCTGATTTATTTTAACTCAGTCCTTCTTTTGTGATTCTAGTTTATTATGTGTATTTCTTGTCTCTAGTTATTCCTTGTTACTCTGGTTTAATTATGTTTCTCAGGTCTAGTTAGTCTTTAGTGTTGGATTCATTTCCTAATTCCCTGCAGACTCTCCCTTGCCCTCTGCGTCACTCTCTCACTTTCTCTCTCTCGTCACACCTGCAACCTGTTTCTAATCAGCCATCTGTTTCTTGTTCAGTAATCAACCTCGTTAGTGTATATACAACTCATTCTGATCCTACCATCTAATCCTGTTACTTTGCTGGTTCTTTTTTTTTTATTATTCCTGCGTTGGAGTTGTGTGATTTTTGTAAGTTTGTCTCTGTCATTTTTTTTCATTTTTCAGTATGATCCATGCTCCCATCTCCACTCTGCATTTTGGTCCAACCTCAAACTCACACAGCATGACAGATTGGAAAACAAACAAAAAATAGGTACATATCACATTCTTCCAACGTTGTCATCTTTTGCATTGTGTAAAAGATTCAGATTTTTCCTAGTGTTTTCACTTTTGTGCTGTTGTAAGTGAAAGGTCATAAGCTCCTCTGTGCTTATGTGTTAAATAATTAGCATCAGGAGACCCACTGAGGAAATGTCTCTTCTGATCCAACATTTTGTGACCAAGAAAAATCCTAAATGTGTTTACATTACTTTGATTTTGGCCCTTTGGCAGTAAACACAGAAACAAGGTAGAGCATGACCATTATAACTGAACATCTAACACAACGTAGATTGAATTGATCACCTTTTTCTTAAAGTCAATTATATCTGCAAATGAACTGCAAATGAAATGAAAGATATTCTTTTTGATATTAAAGTTATATATATATATTTTTTTTCTTACAATTCAACAATTGTTTTCTTAATGTCTGTTCTTTGTACATGTCAGATTTTACCTTTGAATATGCTCAGGTCCATTGTGACATTCCTGGTTAAATCTTGCATTGTAGCACCAAACGTCCTAACCCAAAGCACCTGTTTTGCAGGACTGGTTCTTGGTATTAGTCATGATTAATTCGATTTAGCTGCAGCAGTCATGATTGCAACCACGTCACAGTTTGGGCTTCGGGTTGAAAGCTGTTTCACAGCGTGCAGCCTCCAACCTGCTGAGCCAGTAGCTTGCCAATTCTTCGTAAAATGACTTGAGGACAAGGTGAAACTCTGTCCCCTGGCCTGTTTTGAATCCATTACGTTGTGGGTAGTCTGGACTTGATGCTCCTGGATCTACAGGAGGGATGTGTGTGCATGTGTGTAGACAGGAAGCTGTCTTGGTGTCTGAGCTCATAAAAGAGGGTGTCTCTGCAAGCTGATGTGACGGAGCTCAGAGTCGCCTGGTTTACAGATGCCTGGAGATGAATACCTTCTGTCACAACTGCTTTATTCTCCTGTTTTCTTCGTCTGTCGGCCTGCCGCTCCTCCTCTTCGTCACTCCCTCGCATCTCCCTCAGCAACCTGTCGGCACTTTTATTTTGCTGCTCTCCTTGATCCTCCGCCTTTAATTCAGTCATTACCATTTTGGTTTTATTTGACTTGTTTGTTTGTTCTTGTGCCTCTGTTTTTAATTATTCAAATAGCACTGATGTCTTATTTATTATGCTCGGCTATATTTTCCAGTCTTTTTGCCAATGTGGAAAGCTGGCTTTGTCGAATTTATTAAGATTTATTTCCAAGTTTTCCCTCTCGGTCTTTTTTTTTTGTGAGGTATTTGTGCGCTCCCTGTGTGCTCTGTGTGTTTGGATGTAAATACTGCTGAGTAGACATTGATGTGGAGCGCATTTCCCACCCAAGACTAACAGTCCACGGTCACACTGTTTGCTGCTACAATGCAGTCCAGACTGCTGTTAGTTGACCATAAGCAAGGTGTTTTTCATCTATAAAAAGCACATTCAATGTTTTTATTTTCTCTATTTAAAGAAAATATCAAGGCAACTCTAAGGAACCAGAAGGTTACTTATTTATAAAGCACTGCTCAGGAAAATATCAGAGTGTATACAGGCACAAACCCCCAAACCAGCATACACTACATGGGGAAATCAGATTTATAACATTGTGCATGCACATATCTGCAGGCAGTGTTTCTTTTGCAAATCACTGTGCCACTGGAAATGTGCACTCATGAATCAGCCTCATCTAACACTCTTCACAACCACATTTATTATACAATGCAAAGCACCTCTTGAATGCTGATGCAAACACACAAGCTTGCTGATCTGTGATTCTTAATGTTGAATCATACAAAACTGAGATGAAGACCAAAAAAAGAAGAGAAATGTTTGCATTTTTCTTTCGTTCCTGGGATTTAATTTGAGTTTCTTGTTGCTTTAAGTGCATCTTAGAAAATGCATACTTATATCTACTCTGTATTTTGGTAGAAGGAAATGATGCTGTTTGGTGTTAACTTGAGAGACAAATGAAATAAAAATGATCAGCATGCATTTTAGTTCTGATTAAGCCAACTTATAAACCAAGCAGCAATATTAACAACAGCTTCTAAGGTCTGAATGATACCATCCCTTTATTTAGATTTCAAAAAACGTTTCTTGTACAACATTAAAACAACTAAAACAGTCTAAACCACCTTCGCAACAGAAATTTACAGTTGGGCTGCAAAGCAAATTTAAACATTTATAACATTTATTTGTTGCAACAAAGCTAAACACAATAATTAGGACAAATCTACATGTCTTTACACTGCAGTAACAAATTTGATCTATTATGCATTTTATTTATTTATTGTATTACACATTATTTATATTGAATTCAATTATACATTTTCTATAGTTGATAAAGTGTCTGAACTAGAAAGTGATGGAAGCAGACTAGACAAAGCTAAAGATCAATATCATTATTAATAAACTCTAATTGACTTTGCAGTGAACTGGCTAATTAGGGAACTATTTACACAAAGTCAATTAGACCAGTTTCAATGTTTTGCATGTAAGGA
The DNA here is from genome assembly GCA_902982915.1 of Phalloptychus januarius. Lineage (NCBI taxonomy): Eukaryota > Metazoa > Chordata > Actinopteri > Cyprinodontiformes > Poeciliidae > Phalloptychus > Phalloptychus januarius. The sequence goes on along the minus strand of CADWAE010000471.1, from coordinate 12,058,349 downwards.
TTATTACTTCAGTCTTTTTACACGCATTGCAATACGTCTGGAGAAGCAAAACTTAAAATGTCTTTGGTTTGCACATTTTACACCAAAAACAATGCAATATGAAATGATTTTGTAAAAAAAAAAGAAAAAACAAGACGTCTTTACATTCAGTAACTGCAAAATACATTATGTTCAATTCTCATTTGATGAGTAGAGATTTTCACTTTCATGTAGTCTGAACACATATTTCTTCAAACATTCCTGTAGGTGCTGTACAATATGCACATTCAACTTCAACACTTTTCCCCCTGATTCCTCTTGACTTCTACAATGTGCCCTCCAGATATGTGAGGAACTTAATCTTGGTTCATATGAAATAATAATGAAGTTTGTTGGACACATGAGGGCAGAGTGCCACATAGGTTTTTTTTTGTTTTTTGTTTTTTTTTGCTCAAAAGCACAATGCATCAACTAAAAGCTTCATTAAATATAAATGGGTCATATCAAGTGAAAATGCAGGACAAAATAGAGCAACTTAGCAGTCCTTAAAACTTTTAGTGATTCACCATTCAGAAAAATGGAGGACAAGCCATTTGCAGAGCTTTTAGGACTCTGATTATGAGACCGCGACGGGCCTTCGAGGGACGGAGCATTTCACACACGAGAGCATTAAGCATGTCATTGGCAGAGGTGGAAGTACTGCTCTTCAAAGTAATAAAAAGCCATTGAGCTTAGAAAGGGAAAAGGCATTTTGCAGTCATGTGCTGGGGGCAGAAAAGTGGGGAAAAAAAGTGGGGTCTGATTTGATTCTGAACCTTAATATCACACAAATTAAATTTAACATTTTTTGTTTTTATTTATTTCATTTTTAGCAGTTACTTAAATGTATATTTCTATGTTGATGTTACTGTTTAATGCACTAGAGTTTGCCAGCATGTTATTCATTAATCTGGTCAGTTTCAATTTAGGTTCACATGTGCAGCATGGCATCACATCAGATTTTCAATCATAGTTGGTGACTTTACTGAATATAGTTTTAACTCGTATCACCATCCTGAGTTTAATTGCTGCTGACTTTTTAAATGTTGAGCATTTGTTTCATATTTGCTTTTATTTTACAAATCAGACTGAATTGAATATATGCAGATGAAAACATGGCCGTCAAGCTCTGCTAATGTGCATGTGTACGCATCTCGTTGCAGAATTAGAAAGACACGCATCGTTTTGGTTTCAGTGTTAGTTGTTGCAAACAGAAGAGTCAAGCTTGCATGAGTTTAAAATTAAATTCTTGCTAATTAAATGCAGAAAAAACAAGCAGGGCTGTCACTCCTAACTGCTGGTGTCTTGTGAACAACACAGAGGTACATCACTTAATTAAATTTCTAAGTAGCATTCATGTTAACATTATACTGTACGTATTCAAAGCTTTCATCCTGGCATGTAACATCTGGTCACTGGATCTTGTTGAATCTTATTCCTCTGCGATGCATCAGCAGTAAAAGATTATGTGTTGTGCTAAAGAAATGCATCGGAAGCCAATACTGCCTTGAACATTATCATTATATCTGTAATGACATATGAAAAGTGAAGCAGATTTCCAATAATAATTTTATCACTCATGAGGTGTGTGTGTGTGTGTGAAAGGTTTTCATGCTGCCCACTTTTACTGTTCGTACACTCAACAGATCCATGGAAATATCCATATCGGTATAATCCTGAACTGCTTATGAGTCAGTGTTGGTTAATTAAAATGGTAATAACAGGATAAAACTCCTAGACTCTTCTTTTTCCCTCAAACCACAAGTGTTCAATATGATGTATTTCTGGGGAGAGGGGTCGTTGATTTTGTGTCTAGTGAACAAGTTCTGCATTGATTTTGGCTGTATAATTTGATCTTTTTCCTATAGAAAGATACAGTGATAACCCATTGTCAGTTTTCTGAAAAGATCCAACAGATTTTTTATTTTAAAGGTCCTGGAAGTTCATGTTCTCTCTTGCAAGGTTCCCAGGTCACATGGAAGACAAAAAGGCTAGTTGCTCCATCACTGATCCTCACACATCTGCTTGACTTATCTGACATATTTTTGTTTCTTTGCTATGGTGGAAAGGCACTAAAAGATATTTTTTACCCAGGAAAGCAGAATGTTTTGGATAACTAAAAAGTTCCTGAACACTCTGATCAGCTTAAGAAGTGTAAATAAGAAAAGCGCTTCAGTTTCATTTTATATTACATGAATTCTTAAGGGCGCCATTAAATGTTGCAACGATCTTGTGATTTTGTAAAAAAAAAAAAAAAGAAAAAAGCTATGCTTTTAATGTGGATTCCCCACTGAATAAACGTTCCGAAATGAAAGGATGGATTTGTCCTTAAATTTTCAAGTGGGGATAATATGGTTTCTACTGAAATAAAATAGGTTTGCGGTTTTTATTCAGTCAGTTTTTCAACATATTTCTTGTGTCTGCATCAGTACTCCTGTGTGAGTTTTTCCCATGTCTTAGTTCATGAATATTCACTCTCAGATTATCACCTTTTCCCAAAAACAACAAACCACAACATTCAGATTCTTCTAACACTTGCCTGTTTTTTTTTCTGTCAATCCCCATGTTTGTTAGCAAGTAATGTGCTAGAATATCTCCAGGCTGCTGTTCTCTTTTCATGCTGTTATTTTTAACCAAAGCATGTATAATATTAGAAATTACCTATAGTAAGCTTTGTTGTGATTTGAAATTAGCCGCTTTCATGGAGGATTTAAACATCGTTTGTGTTTTTATTGTTCTTAATCATGTAAACAGCTTACTGCTTCACACATAGCAATGAAAATCAGGCTTGTAGTGCTCATTAAAAAAGAGGCATTACACTGCTCATGTTGGGGTTTTTGTGTACGCCTCTGCACAAATGGATCTGCCAACATTGTTTGTTATGACAATGAAATTCCCTGTCACCTCAAATTGCATTTGGGTTTCAACCTTTTCCCTCATGTTGCTTACATTAAGCTCCAAGTAAGCAGGTTTTCATGAAAACCACAGAGCATACTTAGTGCTTAGTCAGAATATTATTCTCCCATGGAGGCATCCCTAATAGAGCTGAAAGACATTTGCTTTTCCAGTCAATTCTTAACACTATTTTACAAAGCTGAAAAAGGCAGCAGCTTGTAAGGGCAAAGACGTTCTTCAAAACTGTCTGACTTTTTCCTCCTGTGTTTCCACAGAAACCCCCCTGAAGGACGGTGAAGAAGCAGCGTCTTCCTCAGACTCTGCCGCAGACCCCGCCTCCTCGTTGTTCAATCACTGGGGTCGTGACCTGGGCCCAGAGAGCCGCCGCGTCGCGCTCAAAAAGTTCCGTTACTTTGGATACAACGGCTACCTGAGCGACCGCATCTCCCTCACCAGGCCCATTCCAGACTTACGACCGGATGGGTCAGTCCACCTTAAATTGTGCTGTTATTCAGACAGAGAAGCATCTGAATCTCTGTTTTTCTTCTCCTCAGATGCAGAAACATGTCTTATTCATCAGACCTTCCTCAGCTCAGTGTAATCTTCATCTTTGTCAATGAGGCCTTGTCGGTTTTATTACGCTCCATTCATACGGTCATCCAGAGGACACCATCCTACCTCCTTAAAGAGATCATACTCGTGGACGACAACAGCAACAGCTGTAAGAATCCTAGACCTTTTTCTTGATCTTCTTTTTGATATGCCCCATTTCAGCAATAACATTTTTTGTTGTTGTTTAAAGACAGAATGTTGACTCATTTATATATCCAGTCTGCCTGGAGGCCCATTATGCTTCACATAAAAAGATGTCTTGTATTTGGATAACTCTGTTTGGAATGATTTTCTTTGTCCTAAAACCAATTTTTGTGAGTTTGCAAAAAACACTTTACAGCTTTGCCAATATTTCTTTGCTGACACATGGATTTATTGCACTACTTTATACCCAGCCCATGTACTTGTAGTTGAGGATGTTGGCGGATGAGTTATTCTTCCCTCTTGTACTGTTATAACTGTGTAGCCTCAGATTTCCCAGGAGTAACTGGCAGGAATAGCAAATAACGACACAGACCGACTCCCTCATCTTGAAGTTAAAAGGATAGACATGTGGAAATTCTTGCAAAGAAGCATGAGTTTGGTCTACTTTGACTTGAAAAAAAGATTAATTTCAATTGGTCATTATTTTCTCATTATACTGTAATTCTAATCTAATTGGTATTCACATAAATAATTGGAGCTGCCTGTGGATAGCCGTCGTCCCTCACAATGTTTTGGTTCGTTGCCCACTATCCTGACTGCCCACACATTCAACCACAGTCGTCTGTGTCGAAGTGTGGAAGTGGAGCCTTACTAAGAAAGCAGCTACTTTGCAATTAAAAACAAGTATTGTGTCAAAACATTTTTTCAGCCACTAAAAGGATAAAAGTGGATTCTAACTTTTACTGTAATGCAATTTGTTCACTTCATTACCTTACAGAAAGTACAGGCCAAACAATTTTCTCAAAGCATTTATCTCTGTGGAGACAATTAGAATAATCTTAACTCCCTAATTTGTTTGTCAGACATAGAGTTATGATACAGAGGAATCAAAGTCTGAGCCAGCCCATACTGGACATTTAGAACAATTTCGATAAGGTGGAGAAGAGGGACAACTAATTCTAGTTTGCTTATTTTTTACAGTGTACTAAAAGTAAGCGATGTGTAAAATTAACTGGAAAGTTTTTGCTTGACAGTCACTTCACCCCTTTCTTATTTAAAAAAAATCAAAACAGTCTGTTCTGAGGGGTAAAAACTGAGTTTGGGTCACTGTTTCTCTGAATATGCTTTCTGTATTTAGCAAAGGTTAACGAGTTAATTAAAAGCAAATTTGGGTGCATCAAAGCCTGTTTTTAAGTAAAAGTAATGGGATAGACGTGATACTACTTACTATGACATTAATTAAAGTGGGGTAAAAGATGACTACTTCGTTCCTAACATTTTCCATTTTACCACAATTTTAATTAATCTCCAAGAAGTTTGCCCTAATTGAAAATAAAATTCTTCCTCTAAATTAACCACCAGTGCCAAATTGGTGTCATTTTTAAATTGCAGCCAAAGGCTGCACAAAATCTGTACAAGGGCTACATATTCCCTCTGGGGCACACTTTGGACACCCCTGAAGCACTTAGGTTATACAGTAGAATAGTGATCCAAAGCACTAAAGCAAGTCCACCTCCGGGTGGCTGAAAAATAAAATAACATCGGCAATAATGAAAGATGAATGTATGAAAAAAATAAGCTTTTTTCCAATGCCACAGAATAGTCTTTGCAATCCACAGACGAATTTGCAATGCAACACTTGACATTACTGCCAATGCATAATCAAACAAAAGCTGATTAAATCCCCCCAAAGAAATTAAAGACTTTATTGTTACATTAAAAGGCAACGATCCAGTCATTGAGTCCAATTAAGTGCTGGCTTCTTCAGGTAAGCTACTGCAACAAAGTTTTGTATTTAGTGATTATTGTATTTTCTGCCTTAGGCCATGTGCTAAATTAGGACATGAGTGGGCATTAGCTTCACCAGTAGTGTGTGAAAACATTAAAAAAATGAATAAATAACTTGCTAAGACAGTCACAGTCAAAGCCTGGATGTGACGTTCCGTTTCTGGGCGAGTGTTATTAATTGTTCCACGTTCTGTGGAGCATATTGTATTTCATAGCTGCCAAATCTATAATTACTATTATGAGAAATCTGTCTCTGCTACATCGCCTGCAGATTTTATGGGTCTCTCACTGCCCCTCTATTCTTCTGTAATACAATATATCACAGTTTAGTTATGGTAGCTGCACATAGCTGAATGCTAATTGGTGTAGCAACTAGTGGGATAAATACATTCATCATTTTCCTCAAATTATTCTCTACTAATGCATTACAAGTATTTATAATTTTCTCAGAAATGTGATTTAATCCTCTTGCTTTACAGTCACTTTCAATTGCATGGCGGTAAGTAACAATCAAGATAGGTGAAGAAAAGTAAGAACTTAAATAGTAAATTCTGCTTATTGATCTACATGGTGTAATTAAGACAAATTAGCTAAGGCTTCTTTGAAATGCAAGAGCACTTACTCTGCTCTGCCAAGTAAGTAGTAAATTATCTAGGACATTAAAAAACACTTTTGAAATCACAAACCTGTTTGAAAAAGATGGCTTTTTTTGAGTGTGTGTTAAGAAGCTTTCAGCTGTCAGTGTTTTACCAGCAGCGATCAATAAGCCTGGGTATATGGAAATATAAGCGATTAATTGCAATGGGGGAGTCAAGTGTTCAGAGTACAACCAATCCCAGCTCAAGTTCCTAAAGCTACTCAATCAAAACCTTTTTCTATCAGGAAATTCATATGTTTTTACCTTAAAATTAGTGGTTTAAATGCTGGTGTTGCTGTTACTGGCAAGACAATTTAGAGCACTCCATGCTTCCTTCTACTGATGAGCTTTATGTTCTCAGAAGATAAATACTTCTGACGTCAGGGCAAAATTATTTTAATTAAAAAAATGTATATTTAACATTAACACTGGCATTTTGACATGCACTGACCTGTATTTATTACTCCACTCCAATCTACATTGTGATTTTGAACATCCAACTTGGAACAATTTGCCCTTTTACATCCCACTGTTTGGCAAGTAAAACTAAACATAACACTTTTATTTTGATTACCATCCAAAATTATAAGTGATAATGTATTTTTCTGTACCTTTGTCAATGGCAACTCGGAGTTTAAAAACAGAGTGCTCTAGATTTACAGTTAGTCTAAATAATATATGTCGGAGAGTGTCGTATACGCACACAATGAAATGATTCCTGTGATACTCCAACCTTTTGCAATGGATCCATGTTAGTTCCAGGTCAGAAAAACACGGCTGCTCGTTAAAGGCAAGCACATTGTTGAGCTTCCAGGCCGATGGCCTTAACGAATAAAGAGAATATGACAGCAACCATAGCCTGTGGGCACGATTACACTGAAGAATCATAACAAGGAAATGAAAATATTCTGTGGCCAGTGTGTATTCATCTGGCTATGTGCATTAGGAAGTCATCTATGAAAAAAAAAAAAAAACAATAATAATTTCAGCAACATTGTTTGTCGTCTGTTCTTTAATTTCTGCAGATCGGAGCCGAGTGTTGTGTTTTAAGATATTTTAGTCAACTTTACGTTTTGGATTTACGCTAGTCAATAATTCTGATCAGATCGGTGTTTAAACAACGTTCAATAACGTCACCTTAACGTGAAAGTATGTTTCTGTATTTCTTTCTTTGTAGTGGAGCTGAAGGAGCACTTGCAGAGCTTTGTGGATGAGTCAAACGCTCAGCACGGACCGGGGTTCATCAAAGTGGTCCGCCACACCAAGCAGGAAGGACTGATCCGGTCCAGAGTCAGTGGATGGAGGGCGGCCACTGCTCCTGTGGTTGCTCTGTTCGATGCACACGTAGAGTTCAACACTGGATGGTGAGGAGAGAATTTCACAGAACGGGAAATAAATCAATTGGCTCAGCCGTTCTATTTGATCAAATAAAATCTATTAGAGGTTATTATTTATAACTGTCCACCTGGATCAGGACAATTCTATGAATGAGATTTTTTTCACCTTCCACTCTGATAGCTCTTCTGCTCAAAGTCTTGCACAAAACGCACAACAGAAATGGATCATAGATCAAACCGAAGGTAGCAGAGAAGAAACAGAACATATGTTTCAAGGAAATAGTGGGAGATTAGTATGAGATTTATAGAACAGGACAATTTATCATCCAGGAAACAAAAAGCAAATCATGGTGCATTTGTGAGAAACCCATGTAATGTTCTTATGAATACATTCACAAATCTTTCCATTGTGAATATAAGTTGAATGTACACCACTACGTAGCTGCTGTTAAATTAAATCTCACAATATACTCATGCACGACACAATCTCCAAATTACTTTTTCATGTTCAGGAATGTGAAAACAGGTAAAAGGATGGACTACAAAAATATAATCTTGAATTTGAACTCTACGCTTATTATTATTTCAACTAAACCTAAAATTCTCAAGAAGGCAACTCGCATCATTTTGGCCATGGAGACGTACACCAAAAAATTTTAAAGCCCCATAAGTTAAAAGAAGTGTATTATTTGATTGACTATAACAACAAATAGGTTGTTTTTTGACACATACAGTGTGTGCTTGTAAAAGTATTCACACCCCCATTTTACAGAATAAAGATGTGACATTGACACAACATATTGAAAACTCCCTAATCTAGATTTATTTATTTTTTTGTACCTCTAACAAGTTTTCTCCCAGAATTTGCAGTTTTTAGCTCCATCCTTCTTCCCCTCAATTTCCTCTCCTTTAACATCTCTGCTTAAGAAAAGCATTGTCTCAGCATGATGGTGCCACCACCATGTCTCACTGTGGGTGAGTTCAGACGGTGGTGCAGAGTCAATTTTCGGCTGCAGTGTTTTTGCCTATGAACCATAAAAACTAAACTGCACACAGGTGGACTAGTTTATTTTATTTTTAATTATTTTTGCAAGTGAGGTTACTTCTAAAGAAAACTAGTTGTGCTTTTATTAAGGGCCATTAAGTTAAAGGGACTGAAAACAAATACATTCTTCAGTTTTCAGATAAAAAAAAAACATTTGACATTTTCCTTCCACTTCAAAATTATGCTGTACTTGGTGTTGGTCTGTTACATAAAATTCTGTGAAAATATTGAAGTTTGTAACTTCAGAGGTAGAACATTTCAATCTCCATCAATTCCTTTGAGAAGAACTTTATAATCCAGTGAGACACCTATAAATTGTGCATGTGGTTATACTGCAAGATCGTAATAATTCAGACTCACTATATGTGCAGAAGAAGTGGGAAAACTGGAAACAATGAAGTGGTTCCTTTTGAAAGATTGCAGATTGATCAAAGCAGCATTGTCTCTCTCACTCGGTTCACCTATGATTGCTGCAGTGAAGAAAACAAGCAGCAATGTGTTGATAACCTCATTCATGAAAAATCTTTTTGGATTTCTCCTGCTGCATGACTACTATCAAAAGCTGTGTAGGTGGAACTTCCTTTTCTGTAAACTCACCACTCAATGCAGCGCTCAGCTGCAGAGGCCACTTGTTAGATATTTATTAGCATTTTAGGTCACTGAGTTGTTTGTGTAAAATTAGTTGTCATGACAGCAGACACTTCTCTCAATATAAAGTTCTTGATAAAAATATATATTTGATGTTTTTGACATTTTTTGTCACAAACGTTATTGCATATTTAATTTTAAAGCCTTATACCCAGGCAAAGTAGCACAAATGTGTGAAGCAAATGGATAATGATGCATGCTAAAAAAAATCTAAACATTCTATTCAGTGGATTCTAATACTCTTACATGAAATCCAGTGCAACCAATTCACTCCATAAGTCACTTACTCAGTAAATTCACATGTGTAATTTGAACTGTGTAGAAGTACAGTAGTGGTATGAAGGCCTCGATGTTTTGTTAGAAAACATTAGTAAGCAGAGCAATTTTAATTTATCATCCAAAAAGTGAAGGATTTTGGCAAAACTACAAAAATATCAAACCATTAGAGAAGCAGAAAAGAGGCCCATGGTAACTCTGGAGGAGCTGCAGAGAAGTGGAACTCAACAGAATTGATTGGGAAAACGAGTAGGAATGAATCCACAGCAATCTTTGGAGAAAACAATTGATATTTGGAGAGCTGCTATATATTGTGCTAGAACTTCCAGATTCATATAAATATACACCAGACTTTTATGAATTTTATTAATCTATTATTTAAAAAAACACACAAAAAAATCTATATTGTGACTTGCATTAATCAACCCATCCTAGCTGTTATTGACACTGCCAAGAGTTCATCTCTACATATTAACAAAGTGAGTCTGTCTGCAGTATGTCTGCCAAATATGGACGTCTCAAGGTCATCTCAAGCTGTATAGAGGCTAATTTGTGTAGCAAATCTTTAAATGTTACAAATGGTTTCTGCAAGTATATCTAATGGACATTAAATTATATTAGTTTGCATTCTTACTCAAGAAGAAATTCTTCTTGTTCCTTTCCCTTCCTGAGAAGATGGTAGAATAATACCAGCCAAACAAACCAAGACAAGGACGATGACACAAAGCAGGAATATTTCCTAATGAATCCATTAAGGACTGAATTACAAAGCAGTAGTTAATTACTGCCCCTATTAGCATTGCTTGTTATGTTTCATCTGTCATGGTGATGAGCCTGCGCAGGCTCTCTAACATTTTAAGTGCCATTTTCTCTTTCCGCACAGATTTCATGTCAGTTTCTTTTTACTCTGGCACCATCTTCACCTCGGGGTCCCCCCTTGAAAATACTCTGCTACAACAACAGGGCTTTGTCCCTGTTAATCAGTTTGACAGCTCAAAAAATGTCACACTCTCATGCTCGAATCAGAGTAACAAGCATGCACACAGTTTGCTCCCAAGCACACTTGTGTAAGCAGAGCATGCGTTCTCGCTCGCACTGCATTATACTGTCTGGGTTCGATCCAAAAGAGCATTTGTTGGCTGCTGTGTTCCAGATTAGAAAAGAGACACTTACAAGGTTCCTAACCCTGCTACTCTAACACCCACACAAGCCCTTTATCCCTTACTCTCTCCCTCTGCATACGCACCTCTTCATACACACAGATCCCACACGATCCTCCTACATAGTGCTGCTGTGGGGGTACTGGTCTATGACTAATGAAATCCTTCTTGGTAGAGACACAAAAGAGCACAGCTTGATTATAACCCTTTTAATATTTCTCTTAAAAAAATTGTATTTATTGGTTTGGCGCCGATTGTCTGTGGATAAGTTGGAGCGGTGTTTGTGCCAGCATTATTAGCAGTCAAACAAACACAGCCGAATACACACTGAGGAATGAAGAAATAGTGAGCCCTACCCCTCGAGTTCTTCTTACTTTCATTTCTCTTCCTGCGCTAACAACTTCCTCTTAATCCTTCATCCTCCTTGCTCTGAAGCACGCCCACTCCCTTGCAGATTTCGTATTTACTCAGAATTATCACTTTTTGTGGAAATTGAGAAATTGCTGTATAATTAGCCTCCAAGAACTGATTGCCGGATCTACTAATTGTCTTTTTCCCTCATTGTAATTATCTGCAATGTTGCCTATTCTGAGTCAAACACAAGTAATTACAGGGTGTTTTGTGTCAGAGTGATTGTCTAGCTGTCATCACGCTAATCCTCCTTTATCTTCGATGCTTTTATCAGTGACTCTCCTGTCATCTTAACAAATTTTTCTTATGCAAAATAGCATGATTGCACAATGGGGTGTAATAAGGTGGGTGGATATGTGGGGTTGGAAGCAAATCATTGAAAAGAAGGAACTTTGATTAATCTGTGTAACTTGGATCTAGTTACCAAATCATAAGTTTTAAACATATATATATTTATATATATATATATATATACCATGTATCATACTTGGTGCGTTTTGCTGGTGATTGTTGTTTATATTATAGTATATTACACAATATACTAGTATATAGTATAATATTATTATAAACAAGTGTCAATTGTCCTCCATCATGCATCGACTGTAAATCGCACTAAATTTTTTAAGACTGTGGCAGGAAGCCAGCGCACACGGAGAGAAACCTGCAAACTAACTAAATTTAATTACAAAATTTTCTTTTTATTCATACCTGAAGAGAATTTAGACCAATTAACCTGACAGTCATCTTTTAGGACTATTAGGATTATACTGGCAGTACCACCAGTAAGTTATTGCATTGTACTTGTTGCTACCGTTCTACAACTACAATGCCCTCTCCATTCACCAATAACTACAGCACTAGAAAACATTTAGTCATATTTTTATTGCAAAAAAGAAAGTTTAACAAACTTACACAAAATTGCTGCTGGCTCAAGCACAAAATTCATGGCTGTAGAGTCCATAAAATTATAATTTCAGTGTGTACTTGAAGAGAGTCATAAGGTGACATAACATGGGAAGGTTGTTGTGGGAATGTGCTGCTGGAGGTTAGAGCCTGGTGACAGTGGACTAGGGCTTCTTGTCAAAGGAAGATATAAAAACCTGTCTGTCATGCAGAGGAAGCAGAGAAGTGTCATCTTTGTCTTTCAAATTACCTGTCATCCAGTGACAAGCTGAGCTGTGCAGCTCACAGTGCAAATTCTTCATCCAGGGTGTGGAGTGGGAGAATAAAATGTTTCAAATAGGTTTTGAAAATCTCTTGAGTGTGTGGGTTTAAGTTTACTCCAATATGTAACGCATTATTTATTGCACTTTTGTCTTAGTGTTGTGGTGATTGCTTATGGATGGATGGATGGATGGATGGATGGATGGATGGATGGATGGATGGATGGATGGATGGATGGATGGATGGATGGATGGATGGATGGATGGATGGATGGATGGATGGATGGATGGAATGATTCATTCTTTTTTCTTTTCATTAACTTGCTAGGAAATATTGAATTTGCAGATAACTGGACAATGATTCATTTTCTTCTTCACACTGTTCATCAAAGTCTAAAAAAAAATCATCTTTAGACTCGAAATGGAATACTTTGATACTTAATATTATTAGAGTCCATTAGAGTATTTCTTTTCTAAAAAGTCAAATAAAGAGCAAGAAAGAAGTATGTAAGAAAATTGTGAAAATTAAAACTGAGCATTTTTTGCTGAGTTTTTCCTGGAGTTTATAGATGGAATGTCATGTAGAATTTACCTCAAACTTTAACTTAAAAATAAGATTAAGCTAAAAATGTCAAGCAGATGCAAATTAATTCCAAGACTTTAATTAATTTGACTAAAACGGCAGGCAAACTTACAAGAAAAATTGAAAGTTTATCTTTGCAAAAACTAGCTTGAAGACATTGTTGCTCTTGGGTAATAAATATAATTCCATTTTCTTTGCAATAAATTGGTTGATAATTAATTGGCACTTACTGAGGCTTCGCTTCATTTAAATTAGAGTTTCCCAGAGATTCAAAGCACCAAAGACTTTTAGCATTCAGTTGTGAGGAAAATGTTTTTTTTTTCTAAAGCTTTTAAGCCTTTACGATTTCTTAATGTGGAGCTCTCACTAATTGTTTCCCCATTATTATGGATTTATTTTTTCCTCCGACTCAGTACAGGGCTTGCTAAAAATGCTGACCATTTTTCTGTTTTGCTGTTTAGTAGTATAAATATCCATATCCAGAGATGAGGTTCGTCTGTAAGGAAAAAACAACACAGGAGTGTCTTCTCATCTTTTATCGCAGAACATCAGAGTATCATTATTAATCCATCAGTACTTATTGACACGCTTGTCAAATATGTGTAAAGCTCTTTATTTATTGTAGTAGAAAAGTCTCACAGTGATCATAATGCTATAGTTGTGCATCCCCATGTTTTCCTGTAGGGCAACACTTTGTCCTGTAATGTAAGATTTCACAAGGTTGGACCAATCAGAGAGAGGATTCGCTCTATTCTATCCGAATTGTCAAGAGTCCTGACTCGTCTGCTCAGCTCAGTTTTTTTAAATTATAATTATTTAGATCTGCAGGACTAAAATGACAGTGGAAGAAGTTTTATCCTTCATCTGCAAAGTACACCCTGTGTTAATTTTATATGTATTTTGGAGAAGGACCCAGTGATTACCAAATTTTCATTCAATCCAAAATAAGGCTATCCAACATATCCTGATGTTCCTGGCACGACTCCTCCACAAGGGCTATGAGATGATTTCCACATATTTACCTTTATTTTTATGCCTGACATCTCTGTTATCTAGTAAAGCCAGACAAAGTAAACTTCATTTGTTTCTGGGTTTTTTCCATATATGAGAGGAAAAAAACTTTTTTCCAGACATGCTTTTTTCGCTATATATATATAAGCCATACACCTCTGCCTTAATTCTTACTATAATGCAATATTATCTAGTCTTTCCCATTTCTGAGAGAGACTAAAACATGAGACTTGTTTCACACAATGTTTGAGCCCATTTTTTTTCTGCATTAAATTTTATAGAAGTTATTAGCAGTATAGTGGGTTACTATCAGTGTCCTGGCTCTCTCATTAAATGCATAAACAAGAATAATTACACTATAAACAGTTGATTCCCTCAGGAAACATTTAAGTACACTTTGCATTTTTAAACGACAGCCCTCATCAGCAAGCTTTCCATAAGACGAAGGATTTAGATCTTTTTTTCTCCATTTTATTGCTTTTATTCCAGCTTTTTAGTATAATTGTACAGCTATTTCAATCCTCTTTTTATTGTCATTACACATTCGATAGACATTGTATCTATGAGACAATTGTGTAATCTTGCAAAGTTGAAGCTATTTAAAACTTTTCAGCTGAGGCTTTTGGTTTTCCAATGTATCTTTTTAGTGAAAATCTTTAGAAAAAAGAAAGTGCCAATCTAGTATAAAGAAGACAAGAAGTGATTTACAGGTTTGGCTTCAATACTGAAACGAGTTTGAATGTTGCTTCTATATATGATGCCTGATGCAGAAAATTTGATTACTTGTCTAAAAATACTCAAGATGTGGCTCTTTTTCCCCTGCTTTTTTTTTCAATATGCACATTGGTACTTCAGTATGTGATATTTGTCCTTGTTAAACTAACTTGACCTGGGTGATTACTAAGTCATCTCACTATTCCTACTGATTTCCACAGAATCACATATTATCTGATTGTGACCTGATCTATAAATTCATAATCCTGGCTCTGCTCTTTGAAGTCTGCAGATTTTTCCAGATTTGATTCTTCCTGGGAATTCATATTCTAGACACCTAACTTATTCCTTTCTCTGATGGCACCCTGTCATCTGTAAGGAGTCAACACGTCAACTCTTGGATTCAGTTATGTTAAAGGTGGATCTGACTTTTCTAATCCAGATTCACTCTGCACTATCGATTCAGTGCACATAATTACACCATCTCCGTTTATGGATATTCAATAATGGTAAGAGTTGTTCTTTTTAAATCCTAATAAACAAACATGAACCTGATAAATAAAAGTCAAAACATGTCAAAGCATTTATGATAAATTTGCTTCAATCTCATCTGCAGTATGGCTGTGAAAAATTAGTCACACAATTATGTGTTTAAAAGTGAATTAATGAGTGCTCACCTAGAAGAGACATTATAAATCATTTGCACAGATTAAGAGCACACCCATTAGATTCAGGCTCATGAAGTTCAAATTAAGTTTCTTTGTATAAATACCAGATATTCTTAAAACTTAATGTTGTGAGACTAAAACAGACCTTTAAAATGTCATAAATCAAAACTGTTACAAATAATGGAGACAATACTGTAAGTTCAAGCAGCTTTTAAAAAATCACTTTAAAATGATATAAAACAAAATTCCTTTGTCTTTGTAAGTTGTTTAAATGTTATTAAGAGCCATTTCATGGTGCCTAAACACCTGCACATACAGGGACTGACTGGTGGACACATCTCATTTGAAGAAGAGTGGAAATAAAATAGAGCAATTATTTATGATGCTTACCTTTTTTGTTTATTTGTTTATAAAAATTAAATGTGAATTAAAATGCATTTTAGCTGGTTTTGGATGAAATGGGAGAGCAGAAACACAGGTTTTCTTTCTAAAACAGGGGGAGCCACTCTTCCACTTCAACTGGTGCCTATTAAAGTAATTATAATCTATTTCCATCCACCAACTTTTTTTCTCTCTCTCTTCATTGATGTGCAAAAAATATATAGAAGTTCTAGAAAGATCCATTTTGACATTAAGCTTTTAAATGCTAAAGGTGGTGTGTGCTCTGTCACCTCACAGGGCAGAACCGATCCTGCAGAGAATAAAGGAGGACCGGACCAGAGTGGTCTCGCCTTCCTTTGACAACATCAAGTACGACACATTTGAGATTGAGGAGTATCCCCTGTCTGCTCAGGGCTTTGACTGGGAGCTTTGGTGTCGATACCTCAACCCACCAAAGTCCTGGTGGATGCTACGCAACCACACAGCTCCCATCAGGTAAGCAGAAAACGTTCTATGTAGAACATTCCAACAATATTGGTAGGGAAAAATATCTTAACAAGGGTGAAGTAGCAATAACTTCCTGCATTAGCAGGAACTCGCTGAAACAAAATGGCAACATAGAACAATCATGCAATCTTACAAGGTAATGCAGGCATATTACCAGAAATTCAATACCTCTGGCCTGTATGATTAATATGGGTTGCAGGGACTGACTTTAGAAATAAACCCAGCAATACAAACAAAATTGCTTACTCACCGATATCTGCAAAAACCAATGCAGTTGCAAGCAAGCAAACACAAGGTTTATAGATTGTGACAAAAAGACATGTCTTCAGTATTATGACAAAGAAAGATGAATAACCCCAACCATTTACCTGACTATATGACCACATACCTGAGAGCAAGAACCCTGTTTGACAAAGTGTTGTCTGAAACTTTGCCTTACTTGCAAGGAAATAGTTGACTAGCTGATTTTCAGAGTGGAGACAAAAATACATTTATAAATTCTTCCATTATTAATGGAGTGGTGAGAACCCAAGTGCAGAATCAAGGCATGCAGTATGCAGCGTGCGAAGCATGAAACCAGCCAGCAAGATGCCAGGATGCATGGGAGGATGAAACGGGCGGATCTAGCAGTGGTGCTCCAAATTTCAGCTGCTTGTATCCACAACTTGTGTTTTCAGTCGTGACTTTAATCTGATGACACTGTGTGAGACTTGAAAGGTAACAAGACCAGTAAATCTATGTTCACTACAACTGGCTGTGGCATCACCCACATTACTGCAGTCAATCCTATTGTTGGTCTTTAAAAATAAAACATTGACCTGAACTGCTTCACTTGGGGCAGATACTGACCCCTGATCCAGAGGGAGCTGCCTTTCTGGTTCAGAACCATGACCCTCTGACTTAGAGGAACTGACTTTTTATTATGGACGTTTCACATGGCATCTTGAAAAAGCAAAGTTCTCCACCTCTACTCACAGATAACTGTGCTACAGAAACGACCACAGTTTATATATGAGCCGTGATCTTGATGTGATGTTTGATGTTGAAACCCTGCCGTTGGAGCGCTGTCTGTTTGCCAATCTGTCTATCCTCAGGGAAGAAAAATTCCCCCCAACAAGTTGTTTTTGTCAGTCTGTTGTATTACATATTGATATGAGGAGATGTGTGGGACTGACGGGATGAATACTAATTAGTTATTTTTCCACTCCTGTTGATTCAGTTTGATGTTGATCCCTCCTTTTGACAATCTGTATGTATGATGCTATATAGGTTGAGTTTGACATGCTAAAACCTTTCTCCAGCGCTTCGAATATGTAACGTTCTTGGGATGAAAACACAGCTCCTCAGGGTGCGATTTCCAGTGTGGGCTAATTGTGGGTTAGAATAAGGCTTTTTGTATGTGGGTTTCAGAGAATATTTGCATTTAAGCTCCCCTATTGCTCTGCATTTAAATCAGTTTTTTTTCTGACACCTCTCTTTCCTCCGTTTCCTTTCTATTTCAGGAGTCCTGCCCTGATTGGCTGCTTTGTGGTCGACAGGAAATACTTTGAGGAGATCGGCCTGCTCGATGAAGGAATGGAAGTTTATGGTGGAGAAAATGTGGAGCTCGGCATCAGAGTAAGACAGATTTCAGCACCCGAGGATGTTCATGATATCTGTCGTATGGTGCCATCTGGAAAAGTGTCTCGCAGCCATTGTCACTGTCTGCATTGAAATAATCTTAATTGTAGCCTGGTTCCTCCTGCAAAGGGAGACAAATGACCTTTCCTTTATCATAATGGGAGCTTTATCTGTCACCCACGTTTTTCATTTAGCCTGACTCAAGCAAATCAAGTTGATTTTTAATAATTTAACTGCAGCAAGATAAAAATGTAACATTAAAACTTTAACATAGTGTTAAAATTATGATATTTTTAAACATCTATAAATTAAAGCAATA
The DNA here is from genome assembly GCA_902982915.1 of Phalloptychus januarius. Taxonomy (NCBI): domain Eukaryota; kingdom Metazoa; phylum Chordata; class Actinopteri; order Cyprinodontiformes; family Poeciliidae; genus Phalloptychus; species Phalloptychus januarius. Next base: position 12,040,412 of record CADWAE010000471.1, on the reverse strand, counting down.
TTACTGGCATATTTTACTTTAAATTGCCATGAATGTGCTGTATTTATTTTCAGTATCTGCTTTTATATTTTAAATAAATTCAAATGTGTAAATGTAGATTTATGCATTTACAAAATATATATATCAACACAATTTTTATTTAGATATGATTGAGACTAAATATCTACACCATATTTTTGTATACTTTTTAATGGATCCTGGAGCTCAGCCAGTTGTCTCAAGTTGTATGTTAGACCCATAAAAATACTAGTATTTTTACACGGTTCAAAGGAACAAGCAGACAGTTTAAAATAAATTTTAGGTGAAGTTGAAGCAGTTAGACTGATGATGTTCTTTGTATTCTACTATATTTTTCAGGTCACCACTGACTGGGAAATACACTTTCACCATGACATGTTTGATGTTTCAGTATTTTTGGGGTTTAAAATGCTCACCTTTACTCCTTCAGAGATTATCTTTGTCAGTGTAGCCAAACAACTTAATCCTAATATCCTTTAATCATAAACTTTACTCGACATGAAATTCTGCTTGTCCATGTGGCAGCTTACATATTTCTGTCAAACTTGAGGTCATCTACTTTGAAGCAGGGACTCCTTATTTGTTGGTCATTTCTTAATCAAATGATGATGTTAAGCAAATTTTGGGTCAGTTATGTTGGCTGCAGGAGATTCATCTCTCTGAAACAAACAAATAAAAAACACATTAAATATTCTATGTAATCATTTTGACCGACTCATGATGGCATTTTATAAATTATTTAAAGGATCATAAGTAGAAAAAAAATGCACTATCTGCAATTTGGATAGTTTACATCAATAGTGGACTCACCCTTAACCTGCAAATCAAGTCTGAGCCAACCTTGTTACTCAGTTTTGAGAAATCCTTAAATGCCTCTGTGGAAATTAGAAGATGTATTTAACATTTTATTGTAAAAGTCCTGGAATCCCATGGATCCAAATAAGTCCCCCTCCAACACCACCTCTGTCCAGACTAATTATCTGAACACTGATATTAGCATAAAGGATTATTTGTTCACTATAAAATGCAGCCCATAAACAGACGTCCTCCCTGCAGGAGACTCTCAGTGTTGCAGTCACGACCCTGACAGTGTGTGTTGTTATGAATCAAGTCAGATGTTCCCTCCAGCTGCTGGCTGCTCTGCACACAATTCGCTTCTGCCTGTGCGCTAGAATAGGGCTCAGAGTCATGCACAACCCTCGAAAGAAACAAATGGTGACAAACACAGAAAAGAAATGCTGAGGCTCTTCAAAGCTCTTAGTAAGCTTAATGCGCTGATCTTCACATGTTTGACATTTAAGGTGGGCGGTAACAGGATCAGTTATTCCTCTATGTCTATGGGCGTTGCAAGAGCGCACACTAAACAGCTGACTCAATTACAGGTGGACGTCTTAGTACCAATTTATTATCATTTAAATGCCATGTCCATGTCAACCATGTCCACCCCTCAATAACCAAAGTGTACCCGTCTTCTGATGACTATTTCCAACAGCACAAAGCACAGCGAACTGAGGTTTAGATCTTCTTAAACACATATTATAAACATGTCAATGAATCAGAGACGAGCCTGGTAATTGAAAGGTCTGTCTCCTTATTGGAACCACTTAAAACCTAGAACAAAATCCTGTATAATAGATCAGATTTCTAGCTAAGTTTTGTCAAATAAGTCCTTTTCTTGTATTCTCTTGCTGCAGCATTTTGGACTAGCCTTTAAATTTGGGAGTGGGAGCTTTTAAAGAATCACAGTAATTTATTATTTAAAACTAAAGACATGGAGTAGTTTTTCTGCAACATTATGGAAAAGGTTGTCAATGTTATGCAGGTGGAGGACGGATCTTGAAAGCACTTAGATTTAAAGGCTGTGATCAGACAACTTGTGTCAAACATTACCAACGGAGGATGCAGCATTTTGTGGACAGCCCAGCAGGACTGGTCCCATGGCTGACTGCATATAGACACTAACTTGGATTGTACATGCCAGAGCACATCTCATTGTGAATAAATTAGCTGTTTGCACTTTGTCCTCTTCTCCATTGTTTGGTAAAGGTGGTTCTGTGATTTACCAATTCTTCTTGTAGGAGCTATTGATCCTTTCCCACCTTATTGAACCTGAGATGCTCCTGTTCTTACTCTTTAACAGAATGAAACCCAAAAATTGTTGTAGATTTCAACTGAGCTTAACATTATTTTCTTTTTGACATGTCTGTTGCTGTAATCCGTTGAAATGGTTGGTGCAGCATTAGTATTGGCATCCCATTTCTACCTAAAAGGTCCCACAAAACATGAGATCAAATGAAATTTTAAATTGCCTGTTTTCGCAGAAACATATTATTCATCGTGGCTATTTTACCAAAACACATCAGGAGTGATGGGGACAATCAATATCTTCATTCTTTTGCTGACTTAGCACCGTAACACTATAAATTGCTCCTTTTAGATCAATGATTATGCAAATCGGCGATGATGTTTTGACAGAATCAGTTGTCCTTGTGTCTCAAGGGCTTTTCTCTTACTCTAAATAATTCATCGTGTGTGAAGTTCAGCCCAGGATTTAAGGCAAAGAACAGCCAGTTTGTTCTATTTCTATCTGCGTCTTACCAACCAGCGGCGCCTTTTGTTATCATTGAGATTTATTTTATTTTTTCTTCGCCCCACCCCCACATCATTTTTTACTTTTCCACCGAAGCGTTCAGTATTTCTGCCCCTATTGTGATAAAAACTGCTTTCATGAAGCTTCATCTGCGCCTCGGCACGTTATGGTGCACATTTAATCCTCATTGTCTCAAGACAGCTTTTCTTTATCGCTCCAGGCAGTCTTTGCTTGATATGATTTATAACACGCAACTTCACTTGTTGTTTTATTATCTTCTCATTAAAACTTCTGAAAGTCCATAAGTACTATTTGGTGAGCATAAACCAAAAAGAAAAAGTGGAAGACTAAGAAAACAGTTACGAGTTGTGAATGTTCTGCAGGACTGTTTTTCCCCGGAGGAGCAGATTTTTAGTTTGAAAGAGAAAGAAACAAAGCCCACCACCTTCTATTCATATTTTTATCCCCTCTCTGTACTTCCCAGTTTATCTCCCTTTGTCACATTTTATTTAACGTTTCACACAATTTCTCCTTTTTTTTCTCTCTTGTCTTTTTTTAACATTTGTCTCTATCTCACTCTGCACACCCACTTTCTCAGACACAGTTTGCTATACTTGAAGAATACCCCCTCATGCTCTAACCCCGTGTTGTAAATCCTGGATGGAGAGAGCGGCGAGGTATTTCTGCAAGTGGCATTCACCACCTCAGAATTTGGCTCTGGTTTTATGCTCCTGTCTGGGCTCTGAGCCAGTACAACAGTTTAGTTATTGCTCTGCAGCAGCTCTTTGCTTTGAATGGACGCAGGCAATGAGGTAGCCCTGAAGGAAAGATTTAACACACAAACACAGCAAGGGTTGCTATACAAATTAAAAAAACGTCCCTGAAAGTGTGGAAATGCTGGACCTACCTAGGAACACCTTTACAGGAATTAGAAGAGGTTTACCTCTTAAATTTGTATGGCCAACAAAGGGAAAATGCTGTGAAAGCAGCTATAAAAGGAGCAGATTTTGGAGAATATTAATTCACGTCTTTTCTAAGCTTGGTTTCTGAAACGGAAGTACGTTCAGTCATCTTTTTCCCATAATCTCTTTAAAGCACTGTTACCATACATCTACACAGCCCCCAAAAACTGCAATCTTCTGTTTGACTTCCTGGGATTTTGTGTCAGACCAGCACAAAGCAGGGCACTATTGTGAAATAGAAGGAAAATTCTCTGTAGATTTTAAAAAGTAATAATAACCACAAATAAACATCTGTCAAATTATTTATCTCCTTTTACTCTTATATCACTAAATAAAATCAACTGTAACCGACTGTCTTCAAAAATTACCTAGAAAATAGGTTTTCAACAGTGTGTAGTTTAATCTCGGTATGAATTCAGCTCTTCTGTGACAGCCACAGAGGTCAAACCTTTAGGTCGAGCAAGGAAAGCATAAATTAGAAAAGCAGCTGAAAGGAACATTGTAACTCCAGAGGAGCTGCAGAGATCCAAACTTCAGGATGCTGAATATGTTGACGGGACAATGATGTCGCTTTAATTAAAGAGTGACAAAATCGCCTTTTCAGGTTCCCACAAGGAATGTGGAGCCACACATGCATGTAAAAGAAGGTTCTCGGGTCAGAGGAGACAGAAATTTTATTTTTTGGCTTATAGGCAAACACTAGTTATGCAGGAAAATTGAATACACCATCCCCACTGTGGAAAATTTGTGCTGGGACCATCATGCTGTGGGGACACATGAGACATATAGCCACTGAGAAGTTGGTCAGAGGTTATAGGTAGATGAATCAAGTTAAATACTGTATATTTCTGCAGTTAAATCCTGTTGTTAAATCCTGCAAAATTTAATAGTGGGTTGAGTCAAGATTGAGATGATTTAGATAAAAGTATGTATTAGATTTAAGCTAATAGAGAACTTTTGGTTAGAAAAATATTTACAAACAGGAAGAATAGCTAAAAATCTCAGTTTCTATGTGTGCTTATTGTTATCCAACAGACTTGTTTCTGTAATTTCAGTGAAAATTGTTTATACAGACTATTACATTTGGGGGCAGAATAGATGTGCACACCACATTACCCTTTATTACCCACATTTATTACCCTTTCATTTGTGAAAAGTTTTGGGGAAAAAAAGTATAATTTTCTTTCCACTGTACAATTGTGCTGTATATTGTGTTGGTCTAGCAGAATAAAAGACAACAACAAAAAAACTATTGACGTTTCTGGCATTTAGTTGAGAAAATGTGAAAAATTTAATTACTACTTTTACAAGGCTTTGCACAAAGACATGTGGAGTAAAAATCAGGACGGCACCAAAGCTGGTTCTTGTCTTTATTTGTTAATCAGGGTGACCTTTCCTTCCTTATTATTAGTTCACTGAAAGAAAACAGGATGATGACGCCAGCCTTTTTCTAAAAGGCTCAGTCAGTTTCTGACAATAAGCATTCTCGGTGTTTGGACAAAATGATTAAGTGCTCTTACATTACGCTGAGGCTGCTATGTTTTTATAGGGAGGGGTCACAAATCATCCATTATCTTTGTAGATAATTAAAAATAAAAAAGCTGTCAAGTTGTTGTCAACCTCCAAAACTTGAAACAGCTGAAATGTCACTAGAGGAGAAAGGTCAGATATGAGATGGTGGTAGCCACAAGAAACTGACATGCCATTTGAAAAACTAAACCCACTTATTGAAGTTAATTAAGGCTTTGGCTGTGGCACTATGTTTGACATTGTTTTGTTTTCTTAATTTAGTATTTGTATCTGTGGCCATCTGGAGGCTAAAGGCATAAAGTAGCACCTATCTTGGCATATTTACATTGATATGCTAATCTGTTTATTACCCAATTTAAATCTTTAAATTAAAATAACAAATTGTCAAAGTATAAGTGTGAATGTGCCCCGAGAAGCAGTGCTTGTGTAAATTTGTGCTTGTGTTCACTTTCAGCCATAAAATCCTAATTGTTCGCTCAGATGATACATGTTGGTCTAACAGGAAAATATTAAAATACTTTACAATACAAGTAGATACTAAACTTTACTTTGCTCACAACTAGTAGCCACCTAGTGTCGTCTCTCCAAGATAATTTTAAAAATGTATTCATCTTTAGTTCTTTTTATTTTTGTTGCAAAAGAGAGGCATTAATTTTTGTTGGACATATGACCTTTAGTCTGTCCTGTTATCGTCCTCAGTTTTATTGTGAAATGTATCGCTGGTTTCTTTTTGTACCAATAGTGAATAGATGTGTAAATGAAGACATCTATTGATGTGACATTACAACGTTTCTAAAGGCCCGGTGCATACTGCAGTATTCTCTCCCAGGACTGGGAGAACTAAAAGACATCATTCTGTTCCTGTAGTCCTGGGTTGGAAGTTTTCACAGCTTGTCCTTGACAAGTCATCTTCTGCTGCAACAGCGATTATAAACAGATGCTGCAGTCGGAGAACCCATGAGGACTCCCAAGAGTTCTGCACTTTACTTTGTATTAAGTATAGGAGATCCTGTCCAGAAACAACTTTGTTCTTATTCTCTCCGCCTTGAGTAAAAGTAGAAATGTTTCTGTTCTTGTAGGTTATGTATTAAACTTAAGAATATGGTAGCTAAAACTGACTTTAAGCATTTTTTAGGAAAAACATTAACAGGTTTTATGTCGATGCTAATTACGGACTGACCCAAAATGTTATTAAAATTTGTCTGCACATGAGGCACATGCAATAAATCAGTTTTTAAAGATGGATTTGAGCTGATAAATTCCTTCCAAGTTAATTTGTGTTATGTTTACCTTTTCTATATTTGTTACCTTGTTTAAGTAAAAAAAAAAAAATTTGACATTACAGCACCTCCAGTGGACTGTATTGTTCTTATTTATAGTGAATCCTGCATTAAGCTGTCGTCATGTTAGCTTAGCTTTGCTCACATATTTGACGGCTTTCCACTGTCAACAAGCTGCAGAAAGGTGTAAAAATAGCAAAGCACCTGGATGAGCATTCTCAGCATGGTCTGACGGTTCTGTTACGCTTCTGTTAACAGGTTGAGTCAACGCATTCGAGTAGTTAATCTGCTTCTTTCAACTCGCTCTGACTTGGCAGGTGCAGAAAACACCTGCTGTTTTTCATTTTGAACTGCCAAACAGCCTCTGATTATCCCAACAGGTGTGGCAATGTGGGGGCAGCGTGGAGGTCCTGCCTTGCTCCAGGATCGCCCACATCGAGCGAGCTCACAAACCCTACACAGAGAACTTGACGGCCCATGTGCGCCGCAACGCTCTGAGAGTGGCTGAAGTGTGGATGGACCAGTACAGGAGTCACGTCTACATGGCCTGGAACGTTCCACTGCAGGTGAGCAGCTGCTTGGAGGATCATTCTCATGTTATTTATGCAGGCTGGTGTAATTGTTTATGTGCTTATTTTTTGCTTTGAGGAATCTTCTAGCAACTACGCTCAAACCAGATATTTTATTTTTTTTACTTAGTTCTCTCATATGCGAGCCAAACACTGGCCAATTCCTGAGTAAGGCAGCTTTTTCTTACCTGATTGATGAATAAACCTTAGAAAAGTGTAATTTATTGACAAAACATTTGATTTGGGGAAAACGTTTGCAAAACTCCATGAATTCCTTTAGATTATAAAATTGTCCAAACCAAGTTTAAGCTTTTTAAAACAACTAGTGCAGGTGCTAAGAGTTTCCACCTCTAGACTTCATACAACACAATGAAATCACATCAAACATCCATTTTCTAACTTTTCTAACTATGAATTTATATTCTCAGGCCAATGAGCTGGACCTTAATTTGACATCGCATCCTAACTGACTCAACAAGGTGTCTGAAACTGAGATTTTGGTCCCCAAATAGGTTGCACTTCCCAACAATTGCTGCAGAATTGTCGCCTACCTCTCAGTGGTGCAAATGTCCATTTTCCCCCCCACATCCCAGCTGCTGCTATTAACTTCATGTCATCTAAAACAAGTCTCCAACCTTTTCTGACTTTTCTGTTCTGACATATGACATTAACGAGGCGTTTTTGTCCTAACCGCTGCTGCTCACTGGATATTTTCTCTGTTTTGGAATTTCTGAGATTGTTGTTTGTGCAAATCTCAGCAGAGCAGCAGTTTCTGAAATATTCAGTCCAGCCCAACAACGGTGCCACATTCAAAGTCACATAAATCACCTTCTGCATCCTGATGCTTTGAACTTCAGAAAGTAATTTGTAACATGACTAGACACGTAAATGCAATAAGTGGGGATTGGTTGGTTGGTTATTTGTTTAAGCAAGCAGCTACCGATCAATAGCTTTAATGTTTTATTCAAGAGAAAGATGAAAAACGTTTTCTCTCAAAGCTGGACTTCTGTTTTATTTTCTAATTCATGGGGTATGCTGTCAGTTTTTTCCCACTTAAAAGTTTCCAATAAAAACTTTTAAGTGGGAAAAGTTATCAGAATACTTCATTAGTTTTGGCTCCTTAACCATCTGCTGTTTAATAGCAGACATCATTCCTTCTTTTCTGACAAAAATTGGTCTCTTAAACGAATGCCATCCTGCCAGGACATTTATTGTCCTCTTTGGGCTCCTTTATTATTTAAGGCTCTCAAGTTGGCCTCCCAGAACTGCGGCAGAGCTGGAGGGAGCCAGAGGCCCTGAATTCAACTACGTGATTACTGCAGCATTTCAAATCTGAGGGTTGAAGCGCTTTGTATTTTATTGCATTGCTTGAGGTTGTGGAGTATTAGTGAAAAGCTAAAACTGGAAAACTAATGTGCTTGTGTTTACTCCTTCCCCTAGAACTCGGGGATAGACATCGGGGACATTTCTGAGAGGAAGGCCCTGCGGTCCCGACTCAGATGTCGACCGTTCAGCTGGTTCCTCTCCAACATCTACCCAGAGCTGCGTTCGTACAGCGACACTGTTGCTTATGGAGTGGTGAGTTTCCTTTAACAACCCTGATTTCAGTGCAGTATAGTCTGTATGTGAATAACATTTGAGGGCTACAAAGACTCCCTACAAAACGGTTTCATAGACTTTTGGATTAAATATCAAGGCAGCATAAAATCGCAGCAGTGCACCATAATTTCCCTCCGCCTCAAATCCCAGAGGTTTATATTCAGCTCCTCCAAACAGGAAATGAAGTATTTGGTGCTATTCATATTTATAATGAAAAAGTGGCCATTTTTATTCTTGTTACACATTTAGACTCTAATACTTTCAAAATCAGATTTTGTCTTTTCAGAGACTCTAATTTTCCCCTTTTTCAATTAAAGACATTTAATTGAACAGTTTAATTAAATCTATTGGACTCGTACAATTAAATATGTCCAAATTAATGAGTCTCTGTTACATTCGAGCCTTTTATAAATGGGTTGGCACACTGCCGATAAAGCCTATAATTCTCTCTGCAGTCCACAGGATTCAAGTTTTATTTCTAGAGTCTTTGACAATGTTCCAGCACTTACAGTATTTGTATCAGTATTTGTAATGCACATACTGTTAATTAAACCCTTTTTATAGTGATGGTACTCGGCTCGAGCTTTAGAGTTGAGGGTAATTGCACCTTTGGTTTTATGCTGACTTTCTAGGAAAAGAGTGTAGCAGGAATCCAGAAAAGACTATGCTTTCTGCTTGTGTGTTTTAGGTGTCAAATAGGTTGAGAAAAGCTTTAATTCACGACAACCTGCACGCTCATCTGGACCCACAATAAAGATGTAAAAATAGTCAAAAATGTAATGAATCGCTTATTGCCAGAGAAAATGTTCATTCTGAAAAGCTGAGAAACATCCAGCTTTTGCAACATTAGTAAATAATGGTTTTAACCACAAATGTTTGCATCTACAAAATAAATGAAAATAAAGATATTTTTAATTTGAACTTTACCTTTTTTAATTAAGAGCTCCTAGAAACCTTTTTGTTTTTCCGAATGGATGACTGAGCTCTGCTCCATGAGATAGAAATAAGACGTGGCACAATGGCCCATTTATCTTATCCCTGACCACTAAATCAGACGCACACTGAGCTAATCCTGGCTTCTTGTGGACATCAAGTCTCTGTATGTCACAACATATCATATGAAAAGTTAATAAAGGTAGTTGCATTATTAACTGTTTTACATTTGTTTGGTTCCTGTAATTGTACCTGTTCCTGTAATTACACAGTCATCTAATTATCATTTTATCTATTCCTGTTCTGAAATTAGACAAGTCTAAAACTGGGGCTGAAAATAGACCTATAAATAAATTATGACCAAGTAACGGTAATTAAACTGTAATCTTCACATTCACAACAAGTGCAACACCTGAAATGACATGTAATCAAAGCTGTCTTCCCCAGTCTGGATTGCCAGAGAGTGGTATGAGAAGCTTAACAATAGTTTTTACATTTATTGATTTTGCTCTGCTGATTTCTTCAGTTGTTTGTGTGATGTTTTTTGCATCACTGAGAAGTGACAGTTTTCCACCCCTCTGGCTGCTCATCCTGAGACAAGATGTAAAAAATTCCTGCCTTTTCTGTTCACAAGATGCTTTTATTGCTGGTTTTGTCTTAATTGTGTAAACCTAATACCAACTCACACTGAGCTTTTCTAAAGTTTCTTCTTGATCTTGGTGTTTGTTGCATATCAGCAGTCAGAGGCAGGAGGGTTACTTTATATTCGTTGTAGAAGTGTTGTCTAAAATACAAATATTTATTTGTATTTTGTGCCATGTGGATTTTTTTTTTCTGGTCTTGCATCAGTCATGTTCAAACATGTTTTCAGACAAGTGTTTGCCATTTTGTTTACTCATCTGGGAGTCATCCTTAAATTACCAAACCATTCCTCCACCAAGAAAAAAATCATATCCAAATATAACATTGGCAAGTGAACTTAATATTTGAAAGAGAATAATATTGGTTTTATATATTTTTGTAGATTTTGTGACCACATACGACCTTCTGAAATAAGATTAGTAGGTTTTATAATGTGGCTGCCTGGAAGCAAATTGTCTGTAGGTTCTGCCAGTGTTTGGTTGGACCTGTAAAAGTTGCATTTTAAGGTAAATGTTTCCTTTGAGGCTCACTAGGCTTAGTACCTTTGAGCAAGAAGTTGATTTGCCAACTTATGTGTGGACTTGACCTCTGACATGTGCATGAAATGGAGCAGAAGCAGAAATCCCTCTGGGATCAATAACAATTGATCCCAGAGGGATCAGATTATTGTGAATTGCTTTTTGATATGCGACACCAACATGAGACATTATGAGATGGAAATCTCAGATCAGCCTTCAAAAGCTTTAGCACTACGCTGAAACCCCTGCAGGACTGTATGTGATATGATTGCAGAGGAGCACAGAGACACCGTGGGATGCTGTAAGAAATCTGAAGCAGAGATGAAGTCGTGATCTTGGAGCTTTAATGATAACTTGTCTAGAGAAGAAGAAAAAAAAACTCTATATAGGACAGATATTTGCAGTAAATAAAGAAATGTCCTTCGAACTACCCACTCATCTAAAACTCAGAATTTGGCACTTAGGGGATCTGATTTAGTAGACATTTGATTCATCTCAGAATCTGAATGTGCATATGATGCCGTCCTTTATGAGGAAGACGAAAGGTCATGCCAAAGATTGTGAGGGATTAAACAGGCATTTGTATTCAAATCATCTCCTTTAAAAGGTCACTTGTATGACAGAGTTAAGATGGATCCAACAGACTATTTACCATTCTCAGGATGTAAATAAAAGTTTCAGAGCAAATCCTTTAGAGGGAATCATCGTTTTTACAACTTTTTGTCTGTTCTGTATGAGGCTGTGTGTATAATTTGTAAAATATGTTAAAAAACATCAAAGGAAAGATAGCAAGCTCAAAACAGGCTGAAATACAGCTGAACATCTCCAAAAACTGATGACAGCATGTTGGGAACACAAAACTCTTACATGAATGCATTACAAAATGGCTATGTCATAAGAAATTGAATTGAAATTAATTGACTACATTAGTGAATAACATCTTGTGACCAATTCTTTTTGAAGGATGGAATTTGTCTAAGTTAAATTCTAGCACCACCATTAAGGCAGATGTACTTTCTCATCTGTTTCAGACCAGTTGCTCAGTTGCACGTTCTGAGCAAATGTAGAAACGGCGAATAGAAGCAGCTAAAAGTCTCGCTTTTCTACACATAATAAGCTCATGTTTTACTCCTGATGGTTTAGTTCTGATACTGTTAAACTCTGGAAGTCTATATGTACTAAGCTTTTCATAATATATCATTACCAATAAAATGCCAATGACTTCTGGTGTTTGTAGGGGACGTTCAAGAAGGAAAGTACTGCTAAGGAATTTGCTGGCGTGTGAGCTGGATTTGGTTCTGACCACTGAGAAAAAGAAGCTACTAGCCCGCTAGCCAGGGTCAAAACTCAGAAGAAACTTTTAGAAAGAGAAGATGTTGAGAATTTGAATTGAATTTGAGTCAATTTGTGAAAATACCAGCTGGCAGAGGACACCCAGAAAGCACCCCTCACTGGATCCAGTCATTCCCTATCACCAAAGTTGTTTTTCTTACAACCTTTTCTCCAACAACTCAGTGGGGACCCTGAACATTTTTAAAAGTCACAGCCTACCTGTGTATTATATCCTACCATGTCCGTCCCTTTGTCACCATACAAGAGCACATTTGTGATGTTGTGGAAAAGAAGATTTGCATCATTGATCAAGTCGATGTGGACAAAAGTGTATGAAAACAGTTTTCAATGCCTTTCTGAATATATGTGGTGGATGTACATGAATGAGAATGACAGTCTGAGATTATGCGGAGCAAATGTTCTTATCATAGCCCAGGGTGAGCCAGTAAAATATTGCTCAGACGTTTTCTTCTTTTTTAAAGTATAAAAGAAATCTGCCTTTCAAGCTGCACCTTAGGCCATCTTTTTGTTCCATCACAGGCTTTTCCCAGCTCAAACCCACTCTCATGACAACCATCTCATCAGAGTTTGACACAAGCTGTTGCCAGAAACACGTACTAGTAAGGAGAAGGCAGGGAACCTAAAGACTAGCAAGATCTCATCCTGCTTCCTTTTGATATGTATTTTTTTCCCCAGATGTATAATTGATCTGAATGTAAAAGTCTCTTCAGTTAATTGCCCATTTTTTCTTTAATTAACAAATTGCTTCTTTTAACTTTTATAATCTGTACACTTGTTTAAGGCAATGGCATACATCTATAAACACCATTTCTGAAGTAAGGGAGAGTCATGTAATGTGCCTCGTTTCTTCTTCTAAAAAGAGAAAAAACAAATTGCCCCTGAAGGTTTGCTCTGAGCAACAATTTATGTAATTTGATCAATTAGTTGCTGTCTTTTCTGTGGACTACAGCCAACCTAAATGAATGGGCTGCAAATCCAAATGGTGATTTTCTTTTTGAAAAATTTCTGTAGAGCTGCCAAAAAAAGGTGAAGGTTAGTTGAAAGTGTCTGTGTGACTTTCTGCTAGCAGGCAGTAATTATCCTGCACCGATTCCATTTATTCCCATTTTAGCCACCCACTTAGAGCCTTGTAGTGCACCGTTCTGCCATAATGGTTTAATTATTTTTGTAAAAACATCAAAGTACAAATCAAAAGACAGACAGAGATGCCACAAGAGACAGTTTTTTTTTGCATAATTAAAAAAAGAATAAAAGTAACATCTTAAAGTTTAAAGTAAAATTTTTACCCAAACTTTTCTGGTTCGAGAGGGCTTCTCTTATTTTTGAGTTTGTCAGGCTTGCCTGAGGTCAGTCAATCTGCCTATTATATATTTATTTATCCATCCATTCATCTGTCCCAACTCTGGTCCTTAACATCTACTGTCCTGCAGGCTTTAGATGCTCCCCTGCTACAACACACCTGAATCAAATGAAGGCCTTTGCCAAATGTGATGGCACGCTAAAGAGGTTATTCAATCACATGATTTAGATTTGTTAGCGTAGGGCTGCATCCAAAACTTGGAGGACAATAGATCTCAAGGACTAGTGTTGGGGTTTCCTAATCTATCCTTTTTATCTATCAATTATCCATCTACTTGTCCATCCATCCTTCCATCTATAAGAAAATTGTCAAAAAGTCAGAAAATTAGGAATTTCGACATAAAGAACTTGTGTCTTACAGAGCAACGGTAACCAGTGAACATGTATAAAGTATTAGTGCTGTGGGAAGCTCCCCTGTTGCTGTGCTTTATATAGCAAATTAGATCATGACTGATTGTTTCTCTGTGCCAGGCATCATTTAGAAATTAATAATGTTCTCACTGAGGCAACTCGTAAATAAATGTATGCACAACCTCATTCTCTTTAGATATAAACACATAGATCATGTTCCTGCACAGAAACAGCAGGTTATGTTATTTATTAAAGGTATAACTTTTAGTAAACAACAACTCAAGTTTTTAATATTTTACTCAATTCAGTATTTGCTGGAATTGCATGAAATATAACTTAGATTTTTATTATTTTTTTTTTTTACTCTTATTTGCTGCTGAGCAAATATTTGTCCTTTCTCTACCGAAGGACAAATAAAGAATTTTCCATTAAACGTGGACAAAAATGTTTGTACTCCTCTGATAATGAGCAAAACCCCACAATAGTCATTGAAACAACTTGAAATTGACAAAAGAAATAAAAAAGAGAATTGCTGAAAATTAATTAATGAAAATCAGACCTTTCTTATGAACTGTTGCAAAAGAAACACCATCAAAATCATTTTAAAAAACATGACAAAAGGCTGAAAATAATTTGACTATGGGGACATGTTAAACTAATCTGTCTCCTAATTAGCATAACAGGTGTCCTGAAGCTTTTGATCTGTCTATCAACTTAAAGGGTGACAAGTAGTTAGTTTTCTGTTTGGTGACATGGTGTGTACCGTACTAAACATGGACGACAGGAAGGAAAGGAGGGAGTTTTCCTGGAGATTAGAAAGAAAATATTATGAGCCCTGGTCTAAGTCATGTTGAAATATAACATCTGGAGAAGGCAAACCTGAGGCAGCTGGAGCAGTGGGACATTTTCTATGGCTTGAAAAGCCTTACATTGACTCCTTCATACATAATTTTTGTCACTTTGGCCAAATAGTTCACTCTTTGTACCATCTTTTCACAAAATGTTTCTCTATAAGGAATTTGGCTTGCGGATGTGGGCAGCTACAAATTTCAGTCAAGCTTGAAGGTGTCAATTCGGGAGCAGAGACTTCATTTTTGGTTTTCCATGGTGATGTAAAATGTATGTATTTGATCCCGTTTGCATTTTATTGACCCAGTGTAAACTGAGAAAAAGCCACAATACGTTCACATTTTTGCACTTAGCTTTTGCAAATAGTGTGCAGGGTGTGTATTTATTTCTGTCGTTATACAAATTATTCCTAGCCTCAATAAATAATTTATAAAACATAAACAAAAACAGGAATATTTACCATTCAAATCAAAAGCAGGACTGTTTTTTTTACAATTTTGAAATGTGATCTTTTAACAAAATTTAAATACCAACACAGGATTTTCCACTTTCCCGTGAAATACACTAATTTAAGTTACTGCACACCATACATTTTTGTCAATCAGGAACAAGAAGCAATGTGATTTACATTTTTATTCCCTAAATATTTCCAATGAAATAAAACTTTGAAGTGTTGAGCAGATGTTGTCCTCCACAATACATTCTCCTTTTTAAACATGTTCAAACATTATTACTGTCATTTTTTCCACTTTTTCTTTTTGCTTTATTTTGCTTTTCTTTGTTTTTGCAGTTAAAGAACAGTCTGAGAGATGAGCTATGTTTGGACCAGGGGCCAGACTCTGATAACATTCCCATCATGTATCTTTGTCATGGAATGACACCCCAGGTGAGTGAGTTTTTGTTCCCAAGCCATTCTATTCTCATCTGTCAATTTGATCTCCTGAAACAGCAGCAAACACACAGGGATCCAAAGGGATGTGGTCTGCAGCTGATAGCAGGAGGAACTTCATTATCTGTGATATTTTGAATAGAGGAGTTAGATTGAGCAACCTTTGCAGAATGTTAGAAGTGGTTTCTGAGTTTTGGACTCATCTATCCAGAGAACAGTGTCTCAGAAACCTGTGGCAACCTTTGCACTTTTCATAGAGAGCAAAACGGGATCCTCTATACACAAGAAATTAAGTTTATTACTCTTATCAGAAATAATAAAATTTTTTGTTTACTTTTTTATCAGAAACACCCAAATTACAAAATTTATGAGATAAAGATAAAGGCTGCCTTAGGGTGTCCCATTTTTTCATTTTCTTTCCGTAAAATCAATTGAATAACATCTATATATATATGTATATATAATAGTGGCTTCTTCCTTGAGGACAGCTGAACAAAAAGGCATAACTGTGATTTATTATTGTTCTCTAAGCTTTTTCCATGTCTTTAGCTGGTAAATGGTCGATTGCACTTAACAGCTGGTTGCTAAATTAGTTTGTCTGTTGGCTGCTGCCAAAATCAGCCCTTAGGACCAGTAAAGCAAAACAATACTAAAAGGCTGTGGAGTTTCAAGGAAGTGAATATTTTAACTTTATTTTATTTATGTGTTATGGGCCTCTTAGTACAAGTAAATGGTTTAATCTTACATTTGGTCACAGATGATTTGGAGTGGAAAAAGTGATTGTCATTGTGCGAAATTTCACCACTATGAGAATATTTTTTATTTTCATCTAATTCAAACATAACATATTATTGAATCATCATGATGTGTTTTGGGCTTTTTCAGTTCAGTTCAGCCTTTTAGCTCTTACAGTTGAAGTAGCAGAAAAGTTATGAGGGAGTAAGTGATGCCAGTCATCTGCTCTATCAGCTCACTGCAGATTTAGACCTCTCAGTTCCAATGTGTGACTCTAGCTGTGCTTTTGGCCTGCCTAATGGAGACTTCAGAAAAACAATTTAAAAACCAACCCACATTTTCTCGACTTTGAAATGGTCTGCAGCATAATGAAAAGAAAACTGTCCATGTTGCATAAATAGTGCTACGAATTAAGATGTAGACTTCTATATGTTGCAAGCCTAGTATCTGGAAGAGCTTTGTCTCCTTTGTCAGTAATGTTAATAGCTTTGACCGGCACATTGACATCTGAAACAGCAGTTTGTGCATTAATGTGTCTCTGCTTTCGTTTTTGCCTCTCACATGTACTCTGCTCTGCATAATCAGCAGGTGCTGATAAAGGAATTGACTGGTATTGGTCGATTTTTCTCCCACTGCCATTGCTGTTTACCTACTTCTATGAATGCATGAAGCATCGTTTCTTAAGCTCCTTGCTCTTTATTTCTTTCCCTCCAGGAACAGCTTCTTTTGAATGATTTTACTTAGTTTGACCCCAGTAGATTCATACTTGAAATGTTTTCATATCCACCTCATGGATTTGGCTCAGGCTCATTATGAACAGGACAGACAGAAACCCAGTAAATGTATTCAGCCTCTGGCAGAGCAGACTGCCTTCTTTCCCAGCTAACTAAGACCTATGGGCCATTTTTGTTCCAGTTCTCTGGGGACCAGATGATGCATTACTCTTCATCTGACCTATGAGATGATTATGTGTCAAAGTTTGAGTAGCTGTTTTGCCAAAACACCTATAAGGCACCATTAAATTGTTATTTTAGACCATAATTGTTCAAAAATTTTCTGAACAAACTTAAAATGTTCCAAACATTTAATTTCTTATCAAACAGTTAGCAAGAGAAATAGAAAACTGAAAATTAAATCCATTTTATTCCAAATATTTTATAAATATATATGCAGTGATTGTCTGAAAAATTATCATGCAAAATGTGCAAATAGCACCTTTTAGCTCCTGGTAAAAATGTGCAGAAAGTCTTAAAATAAGTTCATAAAGTGTTGCAGTAGCACAATCCATTCTAAAGTTTTTGGGGAACTAAAAACTTTTATTTCTAGAATTTTCTTTTTAGTGAATGGAGAAACAAATAGTTGTTCTTTTTTGTTTGTTTGTTTGGGTTTTTTAATCAATGGTGCCAAACCTTTGGGAATCTTTTTTAAAATGGGGAAATCTGAAGGCCATCTGTCATTTTGACAGATTACAATCCACACCCTTGACCACTTTGTGCAAAGGTTCAACTTTACACACAGAATATAGATAACTAAATCAATCACAGAAAGATCCATATTTGAGCATCTGAGCATTGTTAAAGAGTTATGGAGGCTTTGGAGGGCAGCTGACACCTCCAGGTCACAAACCGATGCAGCTGAGTTCACAAAGTTCGCAGTCTGAGAACTGGTGCATAAAGGGCCATCTTGTGGTTTCCAAGCATCCATAAGAGCCATTAGATTTGAATACACTCCAATGTGACATGTGGGAAAAGTACCACATATCCATAATTGGATATGGAGGATGAACTGTGATTCTGTGGGCATATTTCTCTTGGGGAGATTACTTAGAGCTCAAGATATCCTGAATTACTGAACTTTTAAAATACAAGTGTTGTGGCTTCCTCCAGAAAACATTTTGAGTGTTTTAATTGGATAATCCAAAATATATGGAGAAATATAGGAATATATTAACATATTCTTATTAAAAATAATGTATTTTGTGAAGTTTTATAGGACAATGCTTGATTACAGAACATTAAATGAAAGTACACAGATTAAAGGTTCGATCTCAAAGATTTATTTGGGTTTGTTTTGTCACATCATTTTACTGCAAAAGATAAATAAATAGAAGAAGAATAAAAATAATTAATTTCAAAGCTTTCCCCAGATCTTTACCATGCGCGTCAAGGCCGCTGTGTGTTGCATGAGTTCATAAGTGTTCGGACACAAGCTGAGCTCTGCCTCTTCAGTTCAGAAGCTAATATTTTATTTATTGCAAATTAAAAGATTATTTTTACTTATATCGTTGGAAGAATTTCAGTTTATGCAAATGAATTACTTATAGTGAGCCCTAATTCAGCCGCTGCACTCTATCATGCTTTTAGATAACAAGGATTTTTAGGATGTTTGAAAGGAGTCAAGATATCTGCAGAATTTGGATTGCACATTATGAAATCATCAAGGGGAACTAATCACTTTAAAATCTCCCGCTCGTCATGGTATTTGAATCAGAGGTGCATGCATTAAATTAAGCATGAATGAAGCGGGGGTATTTTTTGAGCCGTACCTTTCGCTGTAACCAGAGACGGCTTAAAGAGTTGTTAGAGCACTATAGGTAAAATACATCATCTTTTCTGCATTTTCCTCTTTCAGACTGCCACTCCTTCAATTAGCTGAATGAAATTTTCCGCTCCAGTGAAAATCTCTGCTTTGACTGACAGGCAGTGAAACAATTGGCAGCCTCATTTTTCATTCAAAACATTACTTTTAAAACCAGGGTTTGTACCACAGAGGTTCAAGCTGAAAGTGTGCAGCTGGCATAATGCTTCATAGCTGATGTCCAACTCCCTGACAACTCCTCTGGTCCTTTCACATCTTCACACATTCATCCTTTATTCATGAGGAATACCTTTTACAGTTTTACTCTGAAAAGAATTAATCCCCATTCTGATCTTTTTTTTTTTTTTTGTAGTCCAGTTTATCCGGTGCTAATGATTACCTCTGAGTTGTCTGCTATGTCCAAGCAGATGGGCTTGAATACTTGATGATCAGCTGATCCCCAGTGAAGCTTGATTGCTATTCGGTGTCCCTCTCACCCTTTCACACCAATAAGAGGAGAGATGATTAAAAGAAAAATCAGATGATGGCAAAAAACTGAAATGAAGCAGAAACAGTGGAATAGAAGATATTCCACATCGTAGTGGGAGTCTCATTGAGGTGCTATTTAGAAAAGCCTTCTTTCGATGTGCTGTAGAATTACTAAAGCTGTCGCACTCTTACTGCTGTTGTCAGATCAGCTTTCTGCATATGAAAAAGCCCCGGGGGAACCGTGTTAATCATAGTTTCAGGCTAGAGTAATCTGACGTACTCAAACCTTAAAAGATTCAGCAAGCCACACATTAAGATGTGTGTGTGGTTTTTTTTTTGGTTTTTTTACATCTGTTCTCCAAGCTGATAACTTTGTGGAATTCTGCAAGGATGCCTTGAAAGCTGCAGAAGAAAATCTAACTCATACTCCCTCTCTTCCAATTTGAACTTTCCTAAATGAAGTTTGCATTTCTAATATTTGTTTTCTTTTGATTGAATCCAGATGAGAACTTTTTTTATATGCCTAACTGGAAATCTTTTGTGATTAATGAGAGGTAAACAGACTTGGGTTCTTGAGGGCCTCCAGCAGATATTATCATCACTCACTGATATTAGTTCTTAATAGGAAAGATTTTTCAAAATGTCTCTTATCTTTCTGACTCATCATGTTAACATTTATAAACAGCTATAGAGTCTGCTTTGATCTTCATTTGGAGTAAAACCACAATGACAAAACGGAAACAACAAAGATGTCCGTCCACCTCAAGTGACAGTCTGGGAAAGATGAGCATTAATCAAAGAAGCTGCCAAGAGGTTGTGGTGCTGCAGAGATCTGCATCTCAGATGGGAGAATCTGTCAGCACCCTCAACAAATCAGGCCTTTGTGGAAAAGTGGCAGGAAAAAGCCACTGTTAAAAAAAATAAAAAAGCTAGAAAAAGGTCCCATTTCTAGATTAACAATACACTAAGTAAATAAATAGATGCTTAGATCAATACACAACTTCACCAGATTCATTAGGCATTGTTTATTATTTTATTTGAAGGCCGCTGACATGGCTCACATTTTGAATAGCTAGATGCATGGTAAGTTCATAAATGCACTGATCAACTCATTATTTGTGGATCACAAAACGTGGAAGTGTACCTTTGCTTTAGCTGCCTGTTTCTAGCTCCCGTACTCAATCTGCCTTTGGGATAAATATGCAGTGATTGTCTCAGCTTGTAACTGAAAAATATGTCTTAAAAGTGTGCAAATGTTTATATACTGAAAAATATAAAAGCTTTTGTGGGTTTGTTTGACATCTGTCTGGAGATGAAGTCTTGCTTGTTGATGAACAGGAACAATTTCCACTTTACTGCTTGTGAATTTTAGAAAATGCATCCAATGAGCCAGAAGCAAATTTCAAGCCACTTTGAGCAATATGAATGGTGATATTTCTGACAAACTAATATGGGATTGCTTTGTAACTCAGTCGGGTAATAGAAATTTTATCTGTGCCTCAATATTGTTGCAGCTTCTCTAAGAAAATTGGTACGTAGCTCGATCAATATAGTCTGAAAATTAGACCTTTAAGGGTATTTGTCAGGGAAACGCTATTCTGTGTTCCTATATGTGTTTATTTCACATTTCTGTTTTTCTTACGACCTTCTTACAAGACCATGGATTGTTTCATCTTTACGTGCTTGTTCAAGGAAATGACTATGTTGTAAGGTGTCTGATGCTAATCTCCTATAAAAGCTGCAGACTGAATTGTGTCAGGAAGTGCATTAGCCGGCCTTGGAGCCAGAGAGGCTGAGTAGCGGTAATTTACCAGGATATTGAACTGGTGGGTTCCAGTGCAAATGAACAAGCTGCCAGAAAACCTGCAGCTCCATTTTGCTTTGTAGGAGGCTAAAAACCAAGCAGCTGAACAGGCTTAATGTAGCCTTACGCTTTCAAACAGTGTTCTTTAGTGTCTTATCTCCAAACAAGAAACTTTTATCCTCTTTGAGGAAAAAAAAACCATTTGAATTTCTAAAAATGTATAGCTGACCAAGACTGAGTTGCTTCTCTCTTTTCATTATTTGAGAAAAAAAATCCCAATCACAGCTGCCACCTGGCAATCCAACTCCTCTTTTATTCATATGGAATCTGATTTTAAAAACAAATAACCTTCATAAAAGACTTTCGTACAGGCTTACTGAGATTTAAAAAAAAACAGCCCAAGGCATAGCCAGCAGTGAAATATACAAAAACGTCAGCTGGTTAATATTTCAGGCCTTTAAAATGCATGTTTTAGAAAATGGAAATATTTCAGGCGCTGAAGTTATGACTGAAGTGATCAATTTCCAACCTGACAGCCTCTGCAAGGCAATTTAAATTAAGCCCAGTATGTTGGTGGGAGATGTAATAAAAACATCTCCTGTGATGTTTCCCAGCGCATATATAAATATATATATATATATATAGCCACATATTCCTTCACAATATTTTGTTATAAAACAAATTTACATTTGATAACTTTACATTATAATTCTAAATACATGGCATTACACCACTGATCTGTAATATCATCTTACAATATTTAGATTTTTTTAGATGAACTAATTGATAAATAAAATCTCAGGTGTGTGGAATCCTCTTTGGTTACCAACTTGGACTCATGCTGGTAATGCCAACATTAAGCTGTGCGTAGTCGTGAAGTGGAGAAAAATATGACGTGGTCTTCATTTTTATCAGTTTGGTGTTTTTGCACTTAAAAATCTGAAAACTGTGGCTTGTATTTGTGTTGCCCACCTATAAGATTATCAATTTATTTATTTACACACATAGAAACTTCACATTTGGCCTGTTTTTTGTTAAGCATAGCTCAAACTGTGTCAGATTGGATGGAGAGCATCAGTGAAGAAAAAGTCTCAAGTTTTGATAAATTCTGAATTTGATTTAGATCTGGACTTTGACTAGGCCACTCTAACATATGGACATTCTTGATCTCTGCATGGATATATTGGCAGCTGTGTCAGCTGATGTTAGTCAATTGTTCACTTCAGTTTTGCCTCAACAAGTAAAATTAGGCTAAAATTAATAATTTTTGTTCTCATCTTTTGCTATTTCTGTCTCAGAATGGAGTTGTCAATGCAGCATTTTTTGGGCAGATGACAGTGATTCAGTGCAGGATTGTGGTCAGTGTCAGCAGCCTGGTTGTTTTTTCACTGAATTAAAAGGGAAAGGAAATATACATATAACATACATAGATATTGGAATCATCCACATCAATGAGATTAGATATCAACATTGACCTTAATTTTCATAATGGTGTATGGTAGAACAATTTTTTGTCTGTCTTGTAAAAACTCAATAAAGCACATTAAAATTTGTGCCTGTAACTTGACTAAATATTTAGGGGATGTGAATGATTTTGTTAGACATCATAAATGCACATTATCATCTATCCCTCCCCAGCCTTCTACTCCCTCTAATTCTCCTTTCATTCAGATCGAGCTCTAATTATGTTCTTGGACATTCTTGCATCCATAATGTTTCTGTTGTCTCCTTGCCATCACAGCAGATGGTCTTTAGGCAAACACCTGCGCTTTGTCTCTCTCGACATTTACAGCTGGCAATAATAAGCTTACCAGCAGCCTCGGACAGGGAAAAGTCACTCTCACAGCAAGAAAAGCAGCAGCCACTGTCTGGCCACATAGGCTCAATTATCTCATTATCTGTAAGGGAGAAGGAAGGCAATGAAGTGTGATGGTGATTTTCATCTTCTTTTCCTTTAACAATTCTGTTCCATTTAACAAAAGATGAAAACTAAAAACCCAGAAAAGAAAACAAGAAAGATAACAGAATGGAAAAATACCCTCATAAAGTCTCCCTCCAGGAGGAACCAAATAATGCTCCAACACTGCAAGGTCATTTTAATTTAGGAAAGATTGAGGTTTGACCTCATGTCGCAAATTCTGCTTTTATTTTATAGATATAGTCTGTTGTAGAAATGTGGGCAACATGTCAGCATTAACATTGTTCCTCTGGTTCTGCCAAGTACATCATATTAAACATTAAACAAGGGGTATTTTTATTTTATAAATGACAGAACACCAGGGAAATCATAGTGTTTTCTTTTTCTACTTTCTTTAAATTTACACATTTACATACATTTTCTTTGTATTTGGTCACATACCGGGCTGCACAGTGGCGCAGCTGATAGAGCTGTTGCCTAGCAACAGGAAGGTTCTGGGTTCGATTCCCGGCCCCAGTCTTTCTGCATGGAGTTTGATTGTTGTCCCTGTGCATGGTGGGTTCTCTCCGGCTACTCCGGTTTCCTCCCACAGTCCAAAAACATGACTGTCAGGTTAATTGGCCTCTCTAAATTGTCCCTAGGTGTGAGAGTGTGTGTGCATGGTTGTTTGTCCTGTGTGTGTCTCTGTGTTGCCCTGAGACAGACTGGCGACCCGTCCAGGGTGACCCCGCCTCTTGCCCGAAACGATAGCTGGAGATAGGCACCAGCAACCCTCCCGACCCCAGTAAGGGACAAGGGAGTATAGAAAATGGATGGATGGATGGTCGCATACCCCTGTTTTGGAACTAGTGCCTTAATGCAGTAGTTTGCTGGAATATAAAGAAAATAAGTTGTCAATGAGCCAGATTTGTAGACAGCCTCTCACTGTCAGTGTTTTAGCTGAAGTTGTACAAATTTTCTATTAGATTGATTGTGGTTGATTGAGATGCCCACTTTGATGCCACTTTGAAACAAATCAACAAGCCTACTCAGGATGGAAGACCTGCTTCCACCTAAGCTTGAATTTACCAGCAGATGTCTTGAGATGTTGCTTAAACGTTTCCACATAACGTTCTTTAATTACAAAGTGTATTTATCTCTTTAAAAGTTCAGGAACCCTTCCTAGAGCAAACCATCAGCACAACATGATGGACCACAAAAGTCCAAAAGATGCCTCGACCAGATACAAGCTTTTAGGTTTTTTATTTTTATGATTCTCAATTTCTTTACATTTACCATCATTGGCAGAAATGTATTTTAACTTGTGTAGCTTTTGCAGTTTTTACAGCAGTTGCTATAAATTCTCTGACTGTAGAGTGAGGTGAGTCGACAAAGAGGTGGAGAATTTGCTTGGAAATATAACAGCACAGAGCTTCTCAAATCCAGGGGTCGATGTCTTGCAACTGTTAGACAGTTTTTGCTTCAGCACACCTGAGACAAATAATGAGGTCATTAGCAAGTTTCTGGAGAACGTGGCTGCATACTGAGGAGGTAATTCAGCCATTTGATTCAGGTGTGTTGGACCAGAGGCCCATTTAAATGTCTCAGGACATCAGACCTTCAGGCCTGGATTTGAGGATAAAACCCTTTTAGAATGATATTTAAAATGGCTTTTTTCTGGCCTTGTGAGCAGAAAATGTCTTATATTTAGGAGCACAATGAGCGTGTGGGGGTGAACGTTGAATGCTTTACTCTATAGACTATATCACAAGATCGAACTTTTGTTTAAAAAAAAACTAAAAGCAAATTCAGGTAGAGTTTCACTTTCATGTTGTGTGAGTTAGCAGCACAGTCAACAATAGCAGAAGCCATTGTGGTTCACAGCCTGTGGGGCCAATTTAAGAACTTTTCTTGGTTCAACAACTTAAATGCTCTGTCAGAGCTGTGATGCTGTCAAATCTGAACATGCCTTTGGAGGGTTCAGGCTCAGAATCATCACAGTTCTCTTCAGTATCAAAGCAATCCAGTGATGGCTGTCATTGCAAACAAAAGCTATTAAAAGATAAGTCAGCATAGCTTTGAAGCAGCCTTCCATGCGGAGCTTTTAAGTCTTTCTTGATGTTTTTGTGTCTACTGTTCTGAGGCAGAGAAAATCTTGTTTTCAGACTGCCTCCAACCAGCATGACCTCGGTAGAGCCATCTGGAAGAAAAGACTGTGTATTGTAATCCCTTTCTTGAATATAATGAAAAACGCCAATATTGTGTATTTGCCTGAAATCAGGCTGTTCTTTTTCACAACTGCAACTTTTACTGTTACAGCGGAAGATTATTTTAATAAGAGGAAGGATTAGAGTTTAGGTTAATATTACTAATGTTTTAGGGTCAGGGTGCTTGCACATAAAATTTTAATCCCAAGCCAGTGTAGGTGTTAGGATCCCACAACTCAAAGGCCTGAGTACAAACAAGAAATTTTCATATTTTCATCACACAGTTGCATAATTTTCTATTTTTAAAGAGAAAGGTGAACACCCAAGCAGCTGTACAGGGTTCAACCTTTTTAACAATCCAAATACTAAAGTGCTGCTTTCCTCATAGAATTATGCTCCCACCTTCGGAGTAGCACACACACCTCCATATTGTACCCGGGATAGGATGTGCTAATTGGAGAGACCAATTGATGTTTTTGAGTAAAAAACAACAAAATTAACCTGACAATGGATAAGCCTTCCTATTGATGAGGTTGGGGAAAGATGCAGAAGCAGCTCCTATGATTTATAACAAATTTCCTATTATGAAGGGCCAACATCAATAATATAATTCAGGCTGTGTGATTACCTCACATGATCAGTAAAAATTGTCTATCCTCCAATCCTACCTTATTTTGAATAATTCAGATATAGAAGAAAGCTTCTAAAAAATATCTTTCATTCACCATTAATGTTCTAGACAATTTCAAAGAAATTCTGCTGACACCTTGACCCTGATGGAGCCAATTGGGCTGAAACTTTAGAATGCATTTCTTTAAAACTGCCGGGAAATCAATGGGTGAATGAGAGATTCTGCTGATTCATCTCCTTCAACTATTTCAGCTTGAACTTCAACCCAATATTGTTGGAAAATATCTTCCTTATATCTGTTTTAGACCCAAGCAAACAGACAAGAATTACCAGCGCATGACTCTGCAGGTGCTGTTGCAGAGTGTAAACCTGATGCTTGCAAGGGATGAAGCAAATGCACCACTCATAAAATCATTTAAATAGCCTGCCATGTCACATTAACATTATTTTAGGGATGTAAAATAATGTTACACCTCTAAACATTATTTACATTGCATTAAAAATTATGGTTTAAATAAGGTCCGGGACATATTATGCAACTTCCTGGATTGCAGAAATACAAAAAATATAAAAACCTTCACATCTTTTGCACCTTGACGTTAGAGCACCTTAAGACCCCCTCGTATAATAAATACCTGGTCAGTCCAATAACTTCAAATGTTTTATAGTCAGTCACCCGAGATAAACCAGGAGGGCCAGATTAGATCATCAGACTGTAATTCTTTTATGACTGCAGGAAGATTTCGCTTTAATCGAAATGTCATCTGCTCACGTTGGACTTAACCAGCGCAAATCCATCTAATGCTGACAGCTCCTGTGTTGTCCACACTTGTTAACATGTACATCTGTCAGGAGAGATTATCTGTCAAACAAAGCTCTGTCCTAATCTTTCTATTATCAGATGTAAGTCACTGTGACAGAAGAGGAGATGGCAGTAAGCTTCCTGTTGGATCTATAGAGAGAAGCGAGCTTAATCACCTGCATCAGCACACATGAGTACACCAAGAATTAAACCCTTCTTCGAAGTCGTTCACACATTCTTAGCGAACTATGCACATTCAAACAATCAGATTCATCGGCGTGAACTATTGTCTGTCTCAAGGAGTTTTTAAATGCAGGCTGAAAGGTTCTGTGGCTGTTTCGCAGTGCAATAATGGCTCCTATCTTGAAATGTCTTGTTCCCGTAAGACTGTCGTCATTCTCATCAATTATCTCCTGTGAGCCCTCACACACACTCAAGTGGGAGCACACACACACACACACACACCCAGTCAGGGTTTCTGTTTGTTCTGTTCTCTGTCACCTTTCTGCTTACTTTTTCACCCCGATTTAAACTCTTTCTGCTTGAACAGATTTCTTGTTGTCCTTGATCCTCCTCTGTTCTCGTTACTCTTTTTTTTTTAATAGCAGACTCAGCTAGATGCTTCACATATCTCACTTTTTTTTTTAAAGAAAAGGTTTCAAGTTATCTCTCCAGGCTTGAAAAGTGGGTCAACACTTGCATTCATATCATCTCCTTATGTTCCTTTTTTCCAGGTATCTAAATATTTTCCCTAACTAATTTTTAGCCTGAACCTACTTTTCTCTGCTCACTCGTCTACCTTTTGCCACTCCTCTTTTTTCACTCCTTTTTGTTCTTCATCCTAATTAGAACAGCTCTTGGATTTTTGTTTATTTCTCACAACCTGAAAAGTGGAAATAATGTGGAGTATGTTGGTTAATTTTGCAGGTGAAAAGAGAAACACACAATTAGCCTACTTTAAGAGAACCTCTTGTGGCTAACATTGATGAACCGCAACCCACTTTAAAAATATAGGTTACTGCAACATTGTTTTGTTTTTTTTGTGCAGTGATGATGGACATCACTGCAATATTCTGCCTATAATTTAGCAAAATGTAAGTTTTGACAAGCAAAGCCACCAAAATGATCCCTTTGTTTTTGCTGAGTAGTAATTTGAGCCAAACTGGAATTGATGCTTTCTTTCTTTCTTCTTTTATTAAATTTTTTTATTAAGGTTCTAGAATGCAAGTAAAACTCTCTGATAACTTGTATATCATTTTTATTGTGGCGCCTAACATTTTACAGGTCTTTTCAAGCAAAGGCATTCATGTTTTATGCCTGCAATGTCACACAAACAGAAAAAAAATACATCTTTTGGAGGGTTTTGTTAAGCTTCAACACGTGTGTCCTATAATGTAATCGGTGTTCAGAAGGGTCTTGTTTGTGTGTTTAACATGTTGCCATCTTATCAAATTTAATGGACTAGTGGCAAAAGATTGACAGCCTGCTCAAACATTGCAAAACTACTTCAATATTAATAACAAGACATATTTTTCCTGAAGGCCTCTGGTGAGCATTTGCACTGAGTTGAAATGCACTCCTTTACAGAACAGCCCAGTTAATGCATGTTTTGATATTATGTGCAAACATGGCCATGGTTACCTTCCTGCCTGATAAATGCTATGCAGCCACACCTCTGTAGCCCTAATCCTTCACAATAAGGGCTTTAAACATACACACTAAATATCAAATGTATATTTAAAAACTAATAAAATTTGAACCAAAAAAGCTATTTAAAAACCACACACATTATTTTATCCCTATTAATTACCTCTGGTAAAGTTGATCAATTCAGACACATTCCTGTCTGCTAATTTGCACTGGTAATTTGAATCGGTCATTTCTTTCTCTCCCTGACTATGAGAAAGTGTTTCATGCTTTGATTTAACCCCAATTTGACAACTTTGACGGCCCATATTTTGGTGTTAGTCATCCTGTGAATTCATGTCTGCAACTTGTTGAAAAGTCTAACTCAACCTCTGACAGAAGCAAGAACACCCCGTTGTTGTAGCTCTTTTGTTCTGGCTACCTCTCTATTTATTGTAGAAATACATATAAAATTTAATAGTTTTGACATCATTAAATGGATCTCCTCTCTCCTACCTGTCTGATCATAAAGTTCATAAAATGTGAACCGGGAAAATGAAGTCTAAACTCTAAAAAGGTCTGTGAGGTTCTGGCAAGCAGATGATCTTGGTTGTAGTGATAAGCAGGTTGAGGCATAGAGGCGTTTGTGGGATTACACTGGTTTTCAAAGATGCCTTCACAGTTTCTATTAATGCAGTGATTTTTGCAGTTTATTTTACAGTAAGAAGTCATTTTGCAGAAGGTAACTGAAAACACAAACATGTTTTAACAAGTTTTCTTTACATTTATCACTGTAGAACAAAATACACTTTTAGTGTTAAACTGAATGGACGTTGCTCACTTCCTCAACTGACTGCCATTTCGTCTTCATTGCATTTTCATCCATAGTTAAACTGAACATTACTTGCTAAATTTTTAACCTGCTCTCAAGCAGCGTTTATTGTTTTCGGTGTCGCTATAGATGCCTGACTACCCTGCGAATATGGTTTCCATTATACCTGAAGTCCATGTTGTGTTGTTTTTACCTTCATGTTGGATTAGCAAAGCTGTGAATCCGTGAGTATTGGTGTATCTCTCTGTGCTGTTGCAGGAAATGGGACGGTGAAAATGCACTCAGGCTGCATCCCTGGAGATTAAGCCAATGCTCAGCAGAAAAATTTTAATTTACAGCTGAATTATTAATGCAAACAGACAATAGATGCTGTAGATGAGCAATAATACTGAATTCTACAAAACTGCAAATTAAAATCAGTGTGTCATACTTTTTCTTAGTTTTACTGGTCCTGCGATTTAGATATGTCTTTTTTTTTTCCAGTTCATGACACATTTTTTGATTGATGCAATAAATGTTAATTCACACAGTCTGCAAGTTGTAATTTAGATTTTGAGCAACAAGTGCGACAAATTTCAGAACTGATAGCCAACTGATGTGCAGGACAACATTTTCCAAGAGTCCTTCCAAAAACGTTAGTTTTTTTATCTGTTTGCAATAGATAGTAGTATAGCACAAATTAATTAAAAGCAGACATTTTCTTCAGTGGTTATCTAGGCAAAGTACTACCCACATATTGAGGCCTTAGTCCTCATGCCGGTGGTCGCAGGTTTGATTCCCGGCCTGGTGACATTTGCCGCATGTCTTCCCCCTCTCTCATTTCCCCATTTCCTGTCAAGCTACTTTCAAATAAAGGCCACTAGAGCCAAAAAATCCTTTAAGAAAAAAAAAAAGAGTAGCGATACTGAGTATTAATCTGGTTTATATTTTTGTTTTGTTTGCTCACCTCCTCATTTGTGAAAACATTTTAAGTTTGCAAAATTTTTTCAATTCTACCTAAAACATTTGCATATTATATAATGAATAAATACATACATATTACCTTTACATTTCACCATTTCACAAGCTTATAAAAATATCCTATATTTAAAAAAATGTCCAGAAAAACGTCCTGCCTCCTGACTCCCAGTCGTGTCTGTCTCCCAGCAGAATGTGTACTTCACCAGCTCCCAGCAGATTCACCTCGGCGTTCTCAGTCCAACCATCGATGACGACGATAACAAGTGTCTGGTGGATGTGAACAGCAGGCCCCGGCTGCTGGAGTGCAGCTACGCAGCCACCAAACACATGAAGCTCACCTGGACTTTCGCTCAGGTGAGTCTCGGCACCAACCCTCAGATTTCTACGTAGTTTAAAAATGTCGGCTTCTTAATTTAAAATGACCACTGTGCTTCCTCTGACTGAATTGCTTACTGGCACTTTGCAAGAAGCTGTTACTTTCTGTTTTCTGTCTGCTTTGCTGAGCAGTGTTAATGCTTTAAATAATTAAATTGAATTCTGGCCTCTTCCTCTCCAATTTGTTTCTGACTCGAGGCGCCCCCCTCCGGGTTTGTCAGAGCACAGATCATTCATCTGCTGTTTTATGTGACAGGCGTTTTAAAAGCACATCTGCCTCTGTTGGATAATGAGCTTCCACACATCCACGGTTCCTGGCTTATAACAACCCTCACTTATTTTATAATCTTCACACTTTTAATGTTGACTTAAAGTGTGACATATTAGTTGAGGGAGCTGGATAATTAGTAACAAGAAGAAACGGCTACATTCAAGCTCCGGGCTTCTCTGGGTTGTTTGCACTTGTCTAATTTTTTTTTTTTGTATATCTGTACCTTATTTTTTGTCTCAGACTGTTGATCACATTGGAAAATAGACTTACTGTACAATCACACAGACAATTCATCTCTACCCTCACTGAACATCCAGCATCCTCAGAGAACGATACGACCTCACCTTTCTCCAGCGCTTTAGGTCCTTCAGTTTCCGTGGTCTCTGGGCAGACTGGCAGGGAATCAGAATCTAATTAGCATCAGCCCGAATCATAAATATTCTCACTTTCAATTCACGTTTGGAGTCAAAGAGAAGAGACCCATTAGGCAAACCCCCACGGGTTTTTTATTTAAAAGAAAACTCCATTTTCTCCATGAAAAGTTTGAAGAAGTTAAATAACGCCCTGAGACAGAATGAGTCCTAAAAGAGCAGATGAAAGTTTAGATGTTGAAAAGGTTTAAATGTATAGGAGGAGTGTTATGAATGAATGATGTGAAGTTTGACCACTTTTATCGGGTCAAACTTTACCTTTGAAAATATGATAAGAACTTTCCTTTTGTCTTTTTGTGGATTTTTCCTTTTGTTGTTACCAGATGTTATATTTCACTAATAAGTTACTTCACACTTTTTTTATTTTGTAAATAGAAATAGGTTTTGTCATAAAGTGAGTTGCATTTTTAACATAAATTGAAATAGA
The DNA here is from genome assembly GCA_902982915.1 of Phalloptychus januarius. NCBI lineage: Eukaryota > Metazoa > Chordata > Actinopteri > Cyprinodontiformes > Poeciliidae > Phalloptychus > Phalloptychus januarius. Next base: position 12,008,907 of record CADWAE010000471.1, on the reverse strand, counting down.
AAACTAAGCTTTAATTCAGTTTCCCTCTTTTTTTTAACAACATAAAAGATTATATAAGAATAGAAAATAAATTCTACTTTCTCCCCTCAAGTGTATAGAAGTTGTGTCCTAGAAGTCTCTAATTGATCAGAAGTAAAATTGTCAGATTCTTTAGAAGGACGCTTTTCATGGTTCTCTTTTGTTTTTGTCTATTTTTACTTCTATCATCAATTATTAAATTGGAGTTCTATAATTACAAGTCTATTGTAGCCCTGGTTAGTCACAACCAGCGATTACCTGGCATATTTTCATTGACAAGTGTGGAAGACGATATTTCCTTTCTTCCAGAACAGGAACATTTAGTTTTTATTATTATTTAGAAACTGTGGAGTACTCATTATATTTACAAATTTAGAGCATACTTAGAAAATCCAGAGATTACTTACTTACACTTATTTAGCAACCCAGGAACAGAAAACTTAGCAACTACATTTTATTCTCCTTTCTTCAACCCAGAAAAGGAATTAGACCAGAGGATACTTGCTTATACTTATCTAGCAACCCTGAACAGGAGCACCTAGCTTACATACTTTAGATCAACATTTTTTCTTCTTTTATTTTGTTTGTATTTCCTTTTAACTTATGTAAAGCACTTTGTATTGCCTTGTTGCTGAAAATGTGCTAAATAAAAATAAAATTACCTTTACCTTTTACCTTTATACATGAGTCACAGGGGCGTCACATGGCGCAGTAGTCAGAGCGGCATCCCGTATACAGAGGAGACGGATCTCAACATGGCGGTCCCAAGCTTGACCGCCACGGAGAGGCAGCAAAGACGTGCGGTTCCTTCGCGTCTTTGTCCCCTGTCTCTGCCCCCTTCCTATCGGATTACTGTCAAATAAAGAAATAAAACAAATTTACTGAAAAAAGAAAAACAATCACCAAAGGTCAAACCAGACCGGAGCATTTCAAAGCCAAATTTATTTTGTTTATTTGGAGTTGGTCCTGAATTGCCCTCATTAGGTCAATGTGAAACAAAATCTATGGCTAAACAAATCATTTTTAATTCGGCTTACAAATCTCAGTGCCTTTTCTTTCAAGGTGATGGTTGTGGTTCGTAGCTAAATCAGCACACTTATGTGTGTGTGTGTGTGTGTAAAATTAAGCATTACTGCCATTTTTAAAGCCCTGCTGCTTTTCATTTCAATAGCATAGGAAGACATACTGGAAAAAGACACAAAGAAAATAATGATTGTATATTAAATACTGTATTATGCACAATTTGATTACCAGACAATAAAATATTTTGCCACATGACCATTACTATCCCCATATGCCAAGAATCCCTTTTTGATAGTAGAACAATTCTGACTAAAGTGATGAGAAATGATTCTATGGTAACATTAGTTAACATAGTGCCCAGGCTGGTCACTCCGGCATTATGTTGTCTGCATTAACGTCAATCAATCCCCTTTGACTTCCCAAATTCTTGAAATTGGAAGTGAAACTGACAGGTTAACATATGCCATGACTAATTTAGTCAATAATTATCTGATCACTTGAGGGCACATGTGCAGTGTTGGAATTTTATTCCCAAGCATTTAATTGCCGTTACACAGGCCCTCAGGGAACATGGGTGAAAAACAAAAGAAAAAACTTGGTTTCTTGAATCAGATCCGCTTGGCAGCCCAAACACAGACTGCTACAGAGCAATGGTTCTCTAAAAATTATTAAATACAAACCACTGACCCCAGCATTCTGAATACCCTCACCTGATTTCCAAAATTGTTTCATAAAATAATTTGGTATAATAAAAACATTATTTTGCAGAGCTCTACAGCTGATATTTAGGCTGTAGGTGATGTATAGCAGCTCTGCTTAAAAATGAAGGAAGCCTATAGCTAAAAAAATAGAAGCTGGATGGATTTCTGCAGACAGAGGAGGAGGAAAGCTAAAAGTGGAGATAGATGTTTGATAAAAACAAAACTGGAGTGTGTGGACAATGAAAAAAAAAAAGGTTTTTGACTGTGATGAAAGAGAAATGATGCAAGCCAGACAATGAGCAGCATCTGAGAAAAAAAAATTCAAGCAACCACTTCATACAGCTGGGTAAAAACCTCTAAAATATACCAGCTAGAGTTTACTATTGATATAATGTCCATTGCATCTTAGTTGTTCTGCTTTTATTAGGTTGTTAATGGCCAGAACCTGCTCTTTGGACAGCCAATAAAAAGTTTAATTTCACAGTGTTGAGGAGTTTGTCACCACTCGTTAGATTTACAAGAGAGTAAAGTAGCAGAGTCAGAGTGCATCATCAGGCCGTCCAACATAGAGCCTAATCAGCAAAAACTGTCTGCTTTCAAATGAAGTCAAAGCATTTACATCGAGTGGAACAGCAGTTTCTTTTTGTTCTACTACACTAAAACGGGACGTAGCAATAAGAAAATAAATATGAGGCACCACTTAGCATTTTTCTGCTGCAAAATTTGACATCTATTATTAAATATGGCTTACGGTGCAAAGTTAGTGCTCAAGCACACTTGACAAACACACTTTTTTAAATGATGAACATCAACTCTTGCTTTCTTAACACTGCAGATGCAACAGAGGCTAAAATCAGAGACAATGTTATTATTGAATATCCATGTCTGCACTCAGTCTGTATTGTGACAGTATTGCCACATAGACCAAACTTTCTCTCCTGAGGTTTGACTGGACATCAGGTCAGGTGATACAGAGAGTCACATGAGAAGATCTGGGTGTGTCGAATTTCTGCATGCATGCAAAGGACAGATGGATTTTGGCTTTGCTTGCAGTAATCTTGGCAGAGTTTCAGTTCGTCAGGGTAAAAACAGACCCGAGCTGCAAAGGATTGGTCTCACGTTACCAATATACATACAGATCATGGCAGAAAGAACGAGATCCTGGACACATCCACGGCCTTAGGGACGGGGAGAGGAACTCAGTCCTCCAGGGGAAGAGTTGCGTCTCTTGAGCATCAAAAGTGTGGTTCAAGAACTGTTAGAAGTTTTATGTTCTGTAAAAAGGTAGTCATTCCTCTCCCTTTTCTCTACATCTATACAAAGCTTAAAGAACTGCTGAAAAATTACTTACCTCGTATAACTAGCTAGATTTCCTTCAGATCTAATACTCATACAGTCCTTTAGTCTCTGAGTTATATGACAAGTGGTTGCCTCAAATAGTTGACAAAGAATTGCGATGTCTACAGGATATCAATTGAACAGCAAAGGTTTTGCATCTCTAGTCAGAGTAACTGAGTCATGAGTTGTAGAAATCTCTATTGAACTGGTGTCCCAGACTTTTTCTTTGAATGTTTTCCAAGCACATCAAGAATTTTCTTTCTGATCACACAAACTTGGTAGCTCTTTGTTTTGGGGATATTCCACCAAATATACCAGCAATCAAAAGTAAGACTTTGGTAGAAACTCACAAACTATCCAAACATTACCTTGTGCATGTTGCATATTTTCAACATCAGGCTGAATATTTGGTAATGAATGTGTTTCTGAGGTGCATAACTCAATCTAAACCCATCAAACTTTTAGACAAGTAATCATTTTATGTTATGTTTGTGCTTTTATCTTTCAAACTGTTTGTATAGTAATGTTTGTATATTTTAACCAACTATATATGACAAAGATTATGCTTTTAAATGATTGCTGAAAACACTTTAAATCACAGGATCACACTTGTATCAGGGGTTCTCTTAAAATTAAGTGCAAAAATTAAAACTAAGAATGTTGGAATGTAGTGAAGCCACAATATTTTGCATTACAATGAATTATATTAAATGCTTTTTATTATTTTATTTAGCAAGTAGGTAGGTTTATCTTTCAATAATAATAAGTTTATTGTAAGATTTAATAAAACAGAATGGAGTTTTGATTTTACTTTAATTACTTTTTAACATTCACTTAATGCACGCCACTCCACTATTTTCTACTCTTTGTCTTCACCGGGTCTTTTCGTTCAGCACATCCTTTAAGCTGAATGACCTGAAGATTGAATGTCCGGTTGACAGATTGCCTGACTCGCCAGCCCGGCCCCATTGCCAGCCCATCTGATGGCTCCCTGGCTGACTCGCTGTCTGAGGGACTGATTAACAAGCGCTCCCACCTTAATAGCATCGAATCAATAGTGCAATCCAACTCTGCACTCTGCAGAATGACAGGAGAGTTGACTACAGAATAGAGGACAGTGTGGTGGATAAATGCCAAATGGTTTTTCTCTCTAACATTTGTAGCATGTGTATTCCAGTGCAGACTTTAACTTAGCCTGTGCGTTTCTAGTGATGAGCCATTTTATCTTTTAGAAAAGCCCTCAGGTAGAGCAGAGATTTTAGAGCCTGTTGTTGAAGCTCTGTTAGGAATTCACACACTTTGAATAATCTAGTTTTCTGGAGACAAAAAGACTTGGAAGATTTTTGTGATTATTTTACTTTAAAGTCTGCCTCTCCTTTGCTATAATCTATGAAGGAAATGGCAAGATCATTGAGTCCTATACTTTTATAATCTCCCTCTATCAGTCTCAGCATCAAGTTAGGACTAACATGAATAGCTTAAGATATTCATATTAGTCATGAATGGCTTTAGCTCCAAAGCTTTAAGGTTTCTGGAAGCGGATGAGAATTTATGTAATAATTTTTTTCATTATTTAGAACTAAGATAATATCTCTGATGTGAGCTCTCGCAAATAAATTTAGTTGTTTTTTTGTTGGTTTTTTTTTACAAACCATTGTTACTTTTTTATTTTTTTCAAAAAATGCTGCATATTTTTTTACTCTAACATAAACATTTATGCTTCTGCTTATAGTAGCTTAAATGTAAGTGTAAATGCGCAGGCTACACACTGCTATTCTGCATATTGTTGTTTGCTCTGTTGTATAAAATAATTGAGAGCTTTTTTAGTATTTTAATACATATTACAACATTTGCAAGGAACTTGTCATGATTGGATGCGCTACCATAACAAAAAGCTTTCCTCAATTAAAAACAATCAGTCACCATCTAACACAGCATGTTTCATTAGGAAAGCCATTTCAAACAGCAAATTTAATAATTGGGAATTTCTCAGGTTATGACCTTGTTAATAAATTGATCATAAAAGGTGTCACACTGCTGGCTGCATAGAAGTGTTTGATGATGGAACCACAGTGACCTCTGCCTGAGTTGTTTTTTTGCCTAATCCTAAGCAAAGTCCAGAGAGGCTTTTGTGCAATAACTGATGAGACATTACTGACAATAAACTGAAGTCTTACAATTTTACAGTGAAGGAGTTGAGCATCATCACCATCTGGTCTTTATTGAAATGATGCTAACATTGAACCTAAACATTTAGGTTGAACCTAAAATGATGCTAACACCTGTGAGAGCACAGATATCGCAGTTAATGAAGTTTCCTTATAAATGAGGGACATTTGTGAGCTTCCACCATCCGTTTCAGTTTTACTCTGGAGAATGACACAGCAGTTTCTATTTTCATAATTTTTTCAGCTGCGCAAGAAAGTGCAGATGAAGCTTTGCAGCTCCTCTCGAGCATGTCATTTTGCACAAAAAATATTAATCTGGTCAGGAAGAATCATGAACACAAATCCCAATATCTGTGTTTTATGGATCGCTCTGAACAGATTTGTTAAAAAACACCAATGTCCTAAAGCTTAAAGTTGTTTCATACGAGTCACAGTAATGTAAAATTATGTGAGCTGCAGCCATGGATTTGGATAAGTTACTCCTTTTGAATGTTTTAGAAAAAATCATCTTCCCTGCAAAGTTGTGATATAAAAGAAAGCCAGAGGTATTGGCTTTCACTGATGAACAAAAAATATAATTTTAAAGTTCTGCAGTAAGCATAAATATTTTAAATAGGAAATTTTCTCATAACTATTACCACTGGTAAGTGTTTTATTCATAATGTTTACTAAGGTCATCAAATCAACTTCAAATCTGCTTTTTTGTGCCGATCCTGTTGCCCACTGTTATTCTCCTATTATTCTAATTCCTTAACACAAAGCCAGGGGTTTCTGAAATGTTCATTTTCCTTTTACATTGCAGGCTAAAGCATCAACAAAGTGGGAGGCATGTGTGTTTCGCCTCAACTGAGAGCCCTATTCCATCTGAAGCACTACTTAGACCAATCATTAAATGAAATGGACCAGAATATGACATAACATTATATTCACAGCAGTTGCAATGCCAAAAGTGACAATAAAGTAAAATGTACCAGCCTTACCTTCTGTGACAGCTCGGAGTGACCAATGATCACCTCGAGGGTGATCAAAGAAGGCCTGCAGTTATCTGTGAATACTATTGCTATTAAAAGATGTCTGTGTGCAGACAAGTTATTTTTAACTAGCCCACTTAAAGAAATACTGAATTTAACCCACAATATACTGAAGTGTGGTGGTCCAGGCCTATTACTGCGTTATTATCAGGGATTGTATGTTTATGAATATATCTGAACACTTTTACAAGTGTAACTAAACTGAATGGTCATGTTAACTAAACTGAATGGAAAATGCTCAATGCTTCAACCTTAAATACCCCCAGCAGCATTTTGGTACCAGAGCAAGAAGATTAATGCTATGAAATGGCCAGTCCTTTTCCTGGTCTTTAATCCAATATGAAACTTATAGGCTAAATATTTAGCATTTTAGTTTTTAAAGTAAAACATTTTAAGTTAGTGAAAAGAATGTAGCCTACATAGGTTTTTGTAACCACCTAATGTTAATTATTCTTTTGGTGATTTGTTAAATTTTATATTTTTTTTATGTGTTTCTTGACATAGAAATGTCCAAAGCAGCATATAGGACTTATTTTTTAGCCTTTACATTTATTATTTTAAAAACAGAGCAGCGTGGGGGTAACATTATTGGTGCAGAAACAACTATTCCCATCAAGAGCAGTACACTTCACTCATAAACACGTTCATGTTTTAGCCCAGAAGTTGAACTTCACAGGAAGCCTCAGAGTCTTGGGGATATTTAAAAAGTGCGATATGCTCATTTTCTGGGTTCACACTGATGGTCATTCTATTGAGTGTGTGTGCTTTTGTTTTTGTTTTCTTGGAAGTGGGTGAGATTTTTAAAGCATACTGCTTTTAATGGAAAGCAGCTCTCCTGAACAACACAGCGAGTTTGACACAAATGAGTTTCGTCTTCTTTCTCACGGGGCCCAAGCTCATTAAAGCATATTACTGTTAGTGCCAAAAAAACGAAGGACCTACTTTGGTTTCCAGCCTGTTGTTGAAGAGAATAAAATGTAACACACATGCATGCGCACAGGGGAGAGGAAGAGGCTCATGTTAAGTGAAAGCACAGTCCCTTTTCAACGGCATATTGTGTTCAGCAATAACTACAATTACACAAGACAACATTAAAGTACACAGCAGCATATTTATTCAACTTTTTTGACTCTTACTCACCTTAATTGCTGTTAAATGTCTTAATGCCAATGAGTTAAACAAACGCATGCTGTCATATGAACATTAAGCGTGTAATAATGCCACTAAAGATAGCAATTGATGGGAACAAAAGGTTTTTAAGAATTTGAGATTCCATGTAAATAACAATTATTTGTGTTTACACATATGCTAAAATTTAACGAGCATAATCAGTAATGTCCACTTATTTTCCAGAGCCCATTGAACTCCTCTGGTTCTCTGAACTCATTGCAACTGTGACAAAAATAAATATCTGTGAAGCTGAAACAAGAGAGTTTTTGATACAATTGCTTCAAAATTAATGGACAACCAAAAAAAACCAAATTTCATTTTAGAACCATATGCAGTCATTTAAAAACCACTGGTGGTTTAAATGGTGCTTCCATAGGATTTAAATGGAAAATAGCAGCTTTGAGCTGCTTATCGAGTGCATTGATTAACTGATCATCATCAGTTGATCACTTCAAGATCAATAAGGAGTTTTGGTAATTTGCTGCTCTAGACCAAAAAGGTGTGTGCTAACACAATGCTAAGGTGAACAGCCTTAGAGAACAACTTGTTCCTTCTGATCAGGAAGGTTTTCAACAACCATTTCCAAACAATTTGTTCATCACACTACAGAGAGAGAGAGAGTATTCACAAGCAGAAAACATTTTAAATAGTTGCCAGTTTGTGAGTGATGTGACACTTTGCACACAGGTGGACTTAACTTCATTAAGCATTTGACTTCTGAAGGTAATTGGTTGCATTGGAGTTCATTATAGAGGCTTCATAGTAAAATGATATGTGCAGCTCAAGCTTATATTTTAATATTTTGCTCATTTTAATTATGCAAAAACTGTATCCAGAATAAAAAATATTTACCATCATATATTTATATAAATATTAAATATATATTTTTCTCAGCATTTAGCATTGAAGCGTGAGGCACCTCTCATAACTTAAACCAGAAGAGCGTCAGCACTTTGGCCTCCTGTCCTTCCTTGTTCTGCAGTTGTAAACTGGTATTAATCTGTGATCACAAGCTGTGAAATTTCAAACACAAGGTCAAATGAATGTTGGCTATGGCTGGCAGCTACCTATTTTTCACAGCACATATTTAGCAGCTGGTGGGCTGCCTGTTGGAAAAGATCCCAAAAGTTAAGTGTTAATTGCACGGTTAATGACGAGGTTAATAGTAGGATGAATATCACCCACTGATGTAAATTGATTCACAGCCATTTACCAATTAAAAGCTTTATTTTGTAATGCATGCTACCTTACATTGGTATGTGGTTGTTTGTTGAATCAGATTAATTAATGTTACATAAGCAGGTGTTTACTTCAATGTTGGAGCATGACTTTAACTGTGCTCAGCTTATTCTGCTCCCCATGGTTTGAAAGTGTTTGTGTATCCCTGTTTATTTTGAAATGTATTATGCTATTTACAATCTACAACTGAGCAGTAAAGTGTGAATACATGTCATTACCAAAATTAAAATCTAAGGGTTATTTAAAAAATATGGTACAAGACTAGCCATGTTTGGGGACTTTTAAAAACAATTAAAACAATTCTTGTGAGTTAAACTATACAACCTTGATGTAGCCATAAAGGAGGGTTAATAGTACATGTACTTGCACCCAGCTGCTATTGTACAAACATCATGTGCATGCACATGTAGTCAGATACAGAATATTGTTTTGTATATTTCTATGTTGTTGTTTTTTATGTGAGAGTAGAATTACTGCTCTTTAGTTTTGTGGTCTCAAGTTTTATTAGCAATCTTTTCACTTATAATCCAGAGCCTGCAGCTGACAGGTGATGCTGTGCATGCTCATATTTCCCTGTGAAAGGGTGCACCAATTGGAATTTAATCTGCTTTAGCAGACAATGATCACACTTCTGTCTCATTCTCCCTCCAGACAACACCCAACTTATGTCATAATTCAGAAATGTTAAAGCTTGACATGGATTTGGTAGAAATGGCTGTTTAGCATCTGCGCCTTTAAGGTTTTTGTTTTGACATAAGTTTCCAAAAGAAAAAAAAGCACACTTATCAAGTCTAATCCTAGTTAAGCTTCTGCTCTCTCCTGTGTGCATCAGAGCTTCAAGCTTGCAAAATATCTGTTTCTATAGAAGCATTCCTATTTGCTGTTTCTAAGTTAATTAATGCATTTTATTAAAAACATACTTACCGCCCTTATTTCTACTGAAGCAGAAAGTGTCTTTTTATTAGTTTGTGCTAAGTAAACATTACAGTTATATTGCATCTAATGTTTTTATCGCGTAATGTTTACTTTATAGTCCTTCTGTCAACCAGACGATGTCTATTATGTTCTGTTATGCAAACTGTAAAATACAAAACATGAAGTTCTTTCTTTTTACGTGTCTAATAGATGACAAAGACATTTGATAGCCCTCCAGCCATGAAAATGTAAATGGGCTGGACATAAATGCAATTGAAAAATGTTCTCCAGTCAGCATTAAAATTCGACTACTTGTGTTTAGAGGTGAAACGCTTCCAAGAACAGAAGGGTATTAGAGGAAGCTGAAAACATTCATTACAAGTGGGTCGGTGGTAGATTATTTATTTAGGTGCCAAACTAATGTCTGCATTCCTTCCTCTTGTTCTTTTTCTGTTTCTGCAGGGGGGAGCCATCCAGAACATTGAGTCTCAGCGTTGTCTGGAGTTGGTGGAGAGCAAGAAGTCAGCATTCACCTTCCAGCTGGCCATTCAGGACTGCACTGGTCAGAAATGGACCATTACAAACATTTTGACTGTCCTGCCACAGTGAACTCTCTCAGGATGGAGTTATGACTCACATAAATTATTAGAGTCCAAACAGAGGAAGACTTTTCCAAATAAAGAAAGAATTTAAAAAAAATCAACTCTGGACGAGTTTTTACACAAAATCTGGACAAGAATAAACGTGCTTCAATCATCCACAGACCATCAGTAACTTAATAACGTTTTTCTACCAATGAAATGAGCAAGGAGACACTCACAGATGGAGCAGATGCTGTCGAAGCTATTAAGCCTGCCATTAAAATGAGATACATTATGGTTTGTTCTGCAAGGGGGAAGGCTCATGAAACCATGGAGGCAGACTGTTTATTGCAGGAGTGGGCTTGCTTTGTTATTTTGGGTCTCTGTCAGTTTGAGATGGTGCCTGAACCCCCATCTGTCTTGTTGCAGAGTCAACAAAACAAGGTGTATGACTTTAGTTCCAAAATGTCTGAGTGTATAGATAGTTGGGGGACTGAGCAGAAAACTTGCAAGAATGCAAAGCAGCTGATGTTTTTGCACAAAACAAACATGGACGGAAGTCATTAGTCGTTATCGTCTTTTTTGATGAAAGATTGAAGACATCAAAGAAGCTCTAAAGTCTGTCTGTATCGCAAAACCAGACAAAGTGTAATGCTGAGCAATGACAGAGTGATTTAAACGCACAGCATGAGAGAAACTCTGCTACCTCAGAAGTTTGGTAGTGTGTTTCAAAACTAGGTACCATGAAAACCCGGGTGTTCATGGTACCTGCAGGAACCGCACATGTGGTCAGAGACGAGGACTTTAAGATTTGATGCAACTTTATGAAACATCTGGGTAACCCCAGTCGTGATGATGGAGAATAACAGAATTGGAAACTGGGCAGCAAGGATCTGAATTCATAACAAGGATTTCAGAAAAACTGACATTTTTATTAAGGACCCAATTTTCTTTCAAAACTGGCCATAGCCATGAAAGAAATTACACTTAAAAATGAAACAATTACTTCAACTCATTTTTATCTCAGTAATATAATTTCCCAGTGAATTTTGTTTCTGACAAACAACGCCATTGCGGAACATTATGCAGCTGAATGACCAAATGAAAACCCATTTTCAGAGTCTTGGTATCAGCCTCCTGATTTTTATTTAACAAGATTATTTGGTCCTTTGGAAGAGAAAGATGCTCCCCACCTGATGGAGCCCACCCATGAACATGTCGCTGAACAGCTGCTTTTCCATATTTTCATTCCTCATTCTTTTGTTTTTTGCCAAACCCACCACAGTTAGTTCTCCCAGTAGTTATCAGCCAGCGGCACATGTTGAAATGATAGAATAAAAATGCTTTTCCCTTACATGTTTTCCAAAAAATGCATTGGTTTTTCATAATTTTCATTTTCAAGAGTAGGTAAGAGAAAGAAAAATGTAATTTCTTCTCCTGTGACAAAGTAAAACTTCACTGAACAATTTAAAAAAAAGAAATTTTAGGCTGCAAAATTCTGATTCTTAATCTTTTTGTTAAATATAAACCTCATGAGAGTAATTGACTGAATTTACTTTACGTCATTTTGCCAGTCTTTACTAATGGTGTCACAGGGTTTCAAGCGTCTAGTTTATGTAAAAACACTATATTTAGGCCATTTCTGATTTTTTTTTTTAACTCTGAATTCCAAAACCAATGTAGAAATACAAGTCTATTTAAACCTTCAGGTTTTCAATTATGAAACTTAAAAACCGTATTAACATACACAAAATAGTAAAGAAGTGAAAACAGCAAAAATCAACTAAACAAGACTTTAAAAACGAAATGACACAATGAACAATATTCTTTAAAAATACCATTTTCCTATTAAAATCCTTTTGTGCAACATAACATTTTAAAACATCAAAATAATAGTAAATTGTTTTCTAAAAGAAATGCAATGCCAGTCCGTCTGCTTTTTTTAGCATCTTTGGCCGTATGAAAACTGTTTGTATCCGTTAACAACTGAAAGATCCACAGCAGAAGACTGGAGAGGCAGTTTTTATTTATAATGTAAAAACTTTGTAAGGTCCTCAGGTGCAGGAGTGTTAATTATTTTCAGGAAAGTGTGAACCCAAATGAGGACTTCAGAATAGTTGTGAAGTGGATTCTCTACTTGGCTCTCCTACAGACATCAGTTTTCACTGATGTGTTTCTTTGATCATAGTCAAAATGCTCTGAACCTCTGAAGCTCAAGTATTGCCTGAAAATTACAGCAGAAATTTGGACATATTCTAGCCTGCACTTTGGTTCGACTGATGCCAGACATCGGTTAAGAAGAACTCTGCATCCTGCTGAATTAAATTAAACAAAGCTAGTGATTAACATGCATCATATTAAAACGACTTCAGAAACTGGAAAAATGCACAGATGTAAGGGGATATTTGTTACATTTCTTTTCTTTAATTCAGTCTGTTACAGCTGTGCAGCCAAGTGACCAACATCAATAGACTTCACAGATAAGACGTATTGGGAGCAGCACATGTTGCCTTAGCCAGTTTAAAAAATCTCAGTGAAATCACGACTTTTACATCAACCATCTCAACAGTTTGTGGCAGATTTTGCAGACTTTTCTGAAAGGTGTGGAATGTAGCTTTTACTAGAGATCGTAAATGTACAAGTCCCTTTTTTCGTCTGCAGATATATCATCCTCTTAAGACCTTTAGAAGCGAAAAAAAAAAAGAAATATCTATGGAGGACATGAATTAAATCGAGTACAAATATTGACCGCTGGTATTTATAATTTTTAGTTTCCTATATTGCAGACACTTTTTTTGCTCCAGGAAACAAAGCATGAAAAATGATAGACCATGGCTTAAAGCTGACTTTTTATAAACAACCGCACCACTGAATGTAGCTTCCTGCTAACATTCATCCCTTAGATATCACAATCAGTTATTTACAGCTGCAAGGGGGATACACAGTGTTCAAACAGGAGAGCGCTGTGTTTTTGTTTTTGACCATCTCTATGCCAATATCTCTGATTTCAACTGGACGGATTAATAATTAAGCAGTTACTATTTGCCTTAACTTTGTATGGCCTAGTTTTAAGTTTGACTTCTTTTTGTATCTATAATTGCACCCCCTCCAATAAGTGACTACTCCAGTTAGACACAAAGATGAGATCTCTACTACAATCAACTCCAATAAGCCCTGGCCTTCTGCGTTTCCATGCAACACATTGTCGCTCAATATATGTTTGTGCATATTCTGTTGAACAAGAACCCCTAGAGGTTCTCACTTTGCCAGGGAAATCCATTTTAATTTACAATTTTAAATTATGTATCTGCTTTACAAAACAGTGGAAAGATCCATTGTGCTTTATTTATATTGGTGCCGTCAAGATGTGTTGGCTTTTTTGTGCCAATATTTGATTAACTATTCTTTTTAAAGTGGCAGCATATCTGCATTTGCAAGAAATACAATTAGATTAGATATTCATGGCTGCGGTGGTGAAGGTTAAACAATCTAGATAAATAGAAAATAAACAAAGATGTGTCGCCAATCAATTTGTTCACTGTAAAATCTAATTTCAATGTCAAAAAAGTAGCTTCTAATCATTGTAAGCATTTTTACTGTTGCTCAAACACTAAATCAAAAATGTTCTCATTCATTTAGCTTTGGCACTATGATAAATGACTGCGTTTGGCTGCTAATTAACTTTTGTAAATCTATGTAGGAGTAAATCTGCAATCTGTTAGTGGATGAATTATCCATTCACTACTTGCCTCTGTCCAGTAATGAGACTGCAGCAGCTCAGACTAGTGTGCCTCTCAGTTTTCCATCACAACATGTTGCAGAAAAGAGCTAGAGGATAAGAGAGACATGAAGGAGACACACTAAGCAGATAACATGTTAAAGAAATAAAAATAGCTTCTTTGTTCCTCATTTTCAGGTACTATGGACATAGGACATCACTACTGAAATGTGGTGAATGAATCCACAAAAAAAGATAAGTTGACATTATAAATGTGGCGAAGGCCAGAGGTTTTCAGACACATTTCACAGGCTCTCGTGTCACATTTGGGTCTTTTTATGATGCATTTCAATTCTCATTTCAGTTGCTCTTTTTTATTTATTTTGGAATTATCCTGCAACAAAAAACATGCTACTTTTGTGCAGATTGTTTCTTCCCTGAACATTGTTAACATTGTATATTTAGGCTCAAATATAGTGCTGTGAAAAGGCACCGGCCCCTTTTGTAACTTTCATACATTTTAATATTTTAATATTTGATTTAATGTCTCTTAGCACCATTGACAAAATATATTTCATATTTCAGCCTAAATGTTCACTACTCTTATCAGAAAAATTATATCCTTCATTCCAAAATATGCACCTCATATTTTGGCTCACAAATCTTTCCTATGTTTCTTGTGGTCAAAGAAAAGATCAAACAGTATCCTCATTTTTAGTGCTATCTCTTTTTTTTATTGTCAAAATGCTTTGAAAAGCAAAATCCTTTGGAAGAAAAACATTGATAAATTAATATCTAAGGAAGTATTTATTAGCATATTAATATTTATTTTTTCTTCTGTACAACAGTGAGGCTGAATTATGTCCATAAAACAACTCTGCTATAATGTCCTGGATTTTCTATAAAAGCAGTTGGTTTATTTATTTTTTTGGCTCAATGGACATTTTCTGCTTATAAAATCTGTTCTCTCTTTTTGCTGGTCTCAGAAATTAGGCACTGCTATAAATTATCTGCAATCAACTTCTCAATTATTTAAGAACTCAGACTTCAACAACCTCTGTGAATAATTCATCTTAAAAGCTGGATGAGTTTTAATTATTTAAGCCAGTTGTGTATCGAAAACTTTTCATTGTCAATCATTAGTCAGATGGTGGAGGGAAAAGGTTTTGCACCTTGTTGAAGACTGGACCTGGACTGTGTCTGTTGGCTACTGTGTAGCATCTCTTACCAAATCTTTTGTTGACCCTCAATTTCTTTTTCTTTTTTTTTTTTTTTTTTTTTGTGGCTCAGGTTTGTAGATCCTGAATTTTTGGAAGTATCTCAATTTTTGGGAAGCTTTTACAATGTCAAGTCATGAAAATTGTCCAAGCTATTTTATTAGTGTATTTAAACTAAATATTTATAAGTACCAATAATAAAAATGGATGATGTCAACACTTCTTCAGTTTGATTTTCTTTTTCCACCTAGTTATTTTTTGAATATCTAGGCAAGGTACCTGCTCAAGGTACCTGTTTTATGAGAGAAACAGAAGTTTCTCTCATAAAACCATATTTTTGCACAAGTTGTTGATTTGACTGTATCTTTAAAACTATTATATGGAGTTTGAGAATAATGGTCAAACCTGGAAAAGCTTCCAATTCTTTTGTTGCATCATGTGGCTGCAGGAGATTAGCATTTTTCTCAAGAAATTACTTGTTTCAATCATCAAATCCCTTAAATCAATATTTGTTGTAAATGAAAATAAGAAAAAACAGAAGCAGATGTCACTGATTACAGGAGCCTGTCAGTCAATCCTGTGATGACCTCACACAACACGTCAGAGATACATTCGTTGTCTCGAAAACACAAATAGCACTGGAAATGATAAAACTTTGATGATCCACCCAACATGATCTCAATATGCTTAAAAGACCAGAAGAACATGCAACGCAGCAAAAACAAATTCAGAGATGCAAATACGATTTTGCGCATCCCGTCGGTGCATCTTCACTGACTGCATAAATGTTCAACAATGAGCAAATTTTGCTTTGCCATACCAACTAATTAGAAGAGGCCAAAATATTTGCCTGTTGTTGTGTAAACTGGAGCAACATCAGGTTTCTTTTTGCTTTAAGTGTCCTACCTCCATCTGGACTCCCAAGAAACGCCCCATCACACAATGTGACAGACCTCTCACACCCTGACATCTGTGTTCATTAAATCTTTTGAGCTGCTACAGCTGGAGCATTTGAAGAACATCACAGACCCCCTTCTTTCCCCACGCTGGGCTCCCTGCAATTTGCTTACCAGGCAAAAAAAGTCAGCAGATGCTGCAGTTAACTCGGGGCTACACTTCAAGCTACACCACCTCAGCCACTCAGAGTTCGTACACTGAGGTCCTGTTTGTAGACTTCAGCTCAGCTTTCAACACCATCAAGCCAGACAACCTCCACCAGCGTCTGGGGCAAATTCTTTTTTGACTACATTAGAGCTTTTTAACCCTGAATTGACATCAGGCAAAGTTTTCATGGACAGTCTACTTTTTCTGATGTCAAAGGTTGTGGTTTAAAACTCTGACATCAAAGCAAGCTAAACAAAACTTCCTTAGGGCAGTTTGTCCTCTGTAGTGCAGATGTGCCAGGGGCAGAAGAAGTGTGGGCCTCTTCAGTCTTGAATCCTGTGAGGACACTCTAATTATCACCCTGATGCAGCATCCTACTCTCTCGTTAGGGCACTGAAAAGCTGGCTGGACTCGCTCTGTCTCTCACTCTGTCATTATTATTTTTCTCTCCCTTCTTCCTCCTCTCGCTCTTCCTCCCTCTTTCTCTCTTTAACTCCCTTTTCCTCCTGCTGCCATCCCCTCTGTTTTAATAGGTACCATTATGGAGAATATGCATCTTCGCTAAAGAGAAACCCATCCTTTCACACACTGGCCTCTTAAAGAGCTACAGTAACGCTCAGCAATCAAAACATCCTCTCCATAAACAGCATCCCCTTGGATAATTTGTCATAAAATCGGAATCTCTGTGCTCGTATTGTTTGAGGGAGTTACCCTGAGCACCTCATAAACAAGCCTGAGACCTTCTTCTAACATCAAAGGCGTTGTAACCCAGCACTTCCAGTGAGCCATGAGTGTGCACAGTGATCATCGCGCACAGATTGGTAGCACTAAAGGCCGGCTGAGTGATTAAAGCCAGTGCAGCAGTCTGAGGCCTTGAAGCGAGCGTTAACAACGCGGCGCCAAACCTTCGCTCACGCCTCATTGGCTCAGGCTTCTGCTGAGTAACCACTGCGACTTAATTGAAGGGTACACTTCGTTAACGGCGTTGCCAGGTGACCAAGAGGGGCTTAATTGAAGGCCAACGCTATGTTGGATCTGTGCCATTCCATCAATCAGGTGCATTAGCAGGAGCCAGGCTCTTTGTCTTTGCTGGCAGGAGAATGTGCTGACTACAAGAGGGAGGAAGACGGGAAGGAGGAGCAGAGAGAGAAACGTGGAGCAAAGGAGCAGAAGAGAAGAGAGGAGGGTCCATGGGAGTCAGAAAGTCCTCGGAGAACTGATTATCAGATTAATCCGCAAATGCCACATCAGCAAAATTATTACATGGGGGGGGGGGGATGAAAGACCTAATCTTCTTTTTGGGTAAAATATTTGCTGAGCAGAGAAAAGATCAGAAGCTGTAAGGAATGAGAGAAATTATTTGGCTCTGTTCAACTTAAAGCAGCAAGTCTGTTTTCTCTGCAAAATCAACAGAACTTACATTAGAAATATGTTACAAAGCAGCATCAGAGTTTTCTTTGCTGTTTTATTAATAACCAAGAAAATTTTCTCCCAACAAGTTTCCACAAATACATGAGATCAAACAAGCCAAAGTATCAGATATCTTTTAAATTTTTTATTTCTCTTCTTTTTCCTTCATGTTTATATTTAAACTCAATGTTAACTTGTATTCTGTGACTGTTAAAATTATGAATGATGGCCATAATATTATAAACATTGACTTTCTTGTCTTTTGTAAATAATTAATTTGGCGATAGAGTCATTGTCCATTTGGAAAACCTAAAATATATATCCAAGCTTTTAACTTTTGAAAATAAAATCCCATTTTTAGCACTCTGTCCTTCTAGGCAGCATCTGTACCAAAGTACAGGAAAATTATGCAACAACTGCAGATTATGAGTAAAGTATATGTCTTTTTTTTGTGAGCTGAATTTGCACTTTAACAAACCAGTCACAACAATTCAAACATCAAGCCATGTGCATCATTATTCTTCAGACTTAGTTTTTTTTTCTTGTTCTTCATTGTGCTTTTTAAATTTTTTTTGAAAGCCTGCCTGCTGTGGAAATCCATTTGAAGAAAAAAAAGATCCAAGTAGTATCTTAAAATATGGGCTCCTGTGAACCATTTGATTATGTTAATTTTCTTGGCTGCAAGGACAAAACAGGCTCCTGTCCAAACAACAAGGTGAGATAACATAATTTGAAAATAAATATATTTTATCATGATGGAAAGTCTTGAGAGACATAATTTACCACCATCAAACACTCAGTATTTAGGTCAGGGTTAATTAAACTAATGAGTGCAGCTTATCGGGAAGCAGAGGGAGCTCCCATACAGGCTTCAGCCTGAATAGATTCGACCTGACATCATGGAGCATGCAGGACTCTGTCTGTTTACTGTGACAGCTTTCAAACTGGGTGACAAAAATAATCAAATAAAAAGATTTTTATAAATCCCACCATACTGTAAAAAGCACAGCCAAGGACACACTTGACTCTGAAGAACTTTTCTGCACAGCGCACTTGAGGAAGAAGCTGTCACCGACAACTCCACTGCAACTGTGAGAGACCCCTAAAAGGTCAGCAGCGTGGGGCTTGATGAAGGATGTCAGAAAACTCCCTGCAGGTTGGAAGATGCCTGACACTCTGCTCTGTCTGCTGTGCTGCCTTCCATACACTGCCTCCCACACAGCCGTACAACCACAATACAGGAGCGTTGTGTAACTGTGTCTGGTTACCTGATGACTGTCAGAAGCTCTAACAAATAAACATTCTTCCGAATCTAAACACAGGACCTCATGCATATAGTCCTGAAGGTGGGATGCAAACGCACCGCTTCTCATGAAGTGGAGTTATTTGTGCAAACAACTGAGAAGTTATGAGTAGTTCTTCTCTGGGCCAGAAATCTCTTAAGTTATTAGTGTTTAGCAGCGTGGGAGAGACTCTCTGCTGCCAGATCCAAACTGCTTCTTGCTGAGGGGGCTGCTCTGTCACCCCAGAGGCATAAAGCCAGTATTTTTATTCTTTGTTGCACTCCAAAGTTGTACTTTTTAAAAGTGTATTTAAGCTTATAACTTTATGAAGAATATGACAACCAGTGAATTTACTGGATTTTGCTGAGTTGCTGACTCCAGCATGTGATCCTGAAGCCCACAGCACAACAAAATATACTTTATAAAATATGACCTGACAGAAAAAAACAATCTTTAGCAAACATAAGAAAAAAAGACAATTGATGGACAACAAAGTAGAAACAGCTGAAAAACAGCAATGAAACTCAACAACAATCACTATGGTTTACAAAATGGCAAAACATTTACTTATAAAGAGCTTACAATTCGGGCTGCCGCGTGGCACAGTTGAATTCCTGGCCCCGGTCTTTCTGCATGGAGTTTACATGTTCTCCCTGTGCATGCGTGGGTTCTCTCCGGGTACTCCGCCTTCCTCCACAGTCCAAAAACATGACTGCCAGGTTAATTGGCCTCTCTAAATTATCCCTAGGTGTGTGTGTGCATGTTTGTCCTGTCTGTCTTTGTGTTGCCCTGCGACAGACTGGC
This sequence comes from Phalloptychus januarius, assembly GCA_902982915.1. NCBI lineage: Eukaryota > Metazoa > Chordata > Actinopteri > Cyprinodontiformes > Poeciliidae > Phalloptychus > Phalloptychus januarius. Next base: position 11,989,187 of record CADWAE010000471.1, on the reverse strand, counting down.
GACCTGTCCAGGGTGACCCCGCCTCTCACCCGAAACGATAGCTGGAGATAGGCACCAGCAACCCTCCCGACCCCAGTAAGGGAAAAGGGTGGAGGAAAATGGATGGAGTTTACAATACAGCTCAAAATTATTGACACTCCTGGTAAATTAAGCCACAGAAAGTGTTGCTCCTTGGAAGTAGAATATGAAGACCTGTGGAGTGATTTCAAGACTTTTGCTCCACATAGACTCTCTTTAACTTCACAGACTCAGTAGTAATCTTCCAATTCTGGGATCAATGCAGCTAATATCATCTTATCTTATTTAGTTATATTTGCTCTTCATATAAACAACTGGGGATCAAACACTCCTTATAAAGATTTATTTTGCTTCCGTAGTTACGGAATAAATGAATAAATATTATTTATTTTTAAATAAATAATAAATTAATAAATAAATAATTATTATTTATTTATAATAAAAATTATAATAAAAAATTATTATAATTTATAATAATAATCATTAATAATAATACTAAATAAATACATATTTATTTATTCCATGGCTAAATAAATAAAATATCTTATTTTATTTATTTAGCAGACTCATGGTCCACATAGGAAAAATTTGCTTTCAAAGTTTTCTTTGCAGGTTTTTTTTTTACTGTTTTGTTTATTGAAAAGGGAAATTCTGGCTTATTTGTACCAGGAGTCATATTGAATGGGTTTGGTGTTATCGGTGCCACAGTGTTCCACAGATCTGTCAGAAAGGAAGGATGTCTCACGAGTGACCATGTCCCCACCCGAAAAAAAGATAGAGTAAAGGTGTACAGCTCTTCAACAGCATTTTCAAGACATCCCATGGTGACTGGAAAAAGAAAAAAGAGAGTGTATTAGCAGGTCTGTCATGTAATGAGTGGCAGGATATATTACAGCTGGAAGCGGTTTTAAAACAAGTTGGAGTCTTTCCAGGAAAGTCTCAGAGCAATATCTTCAGTCGTATGGCTTGGAAAACGCATTCTGCTGCTGCTGCTACCACTGGCAGCAGAGTTACTGACAATATATAATACTGTATAGATTTTACCTGCTGGGAAATCGTTTCACAAGGTCTGTGGGGCTTCAATAAAGCTAGAATACAAATGTCAGTTGTTGTAAAAGTCCACAAACTTTGTTCTACAATAGTTTCTTCCTAACAATAGATGTGACCCTTGTAATTTTTCATTATAATAAAACAAAATGTAATTGAGTTGTGAGTTGCAAATATTTCATAAGAAATTACATTTGTTAATAAAAAAGGAAACTGTCCTTAAATGTCATTTGTGTAATTCAAATGCTTTTAACATTATCATAGCCCAACTCTAGACAATTGTTTAACAGAGAAAAGGGGTTCAAATAGGTAAAATGAAAGAGAAACGCTGCCATCATGTGGTAAAATGTAAAAACAACGAATACTAAAAATAAAGACTATCACAACTAATTGTGTAGTCGTTTGTAACATTGTAAATTAAATTGCGCACATAGAATTACAAAGCAATAGTTATTTATTCACATTTATTGTGTTCTAATTAGAACAGTCTTTCAGCGGAATCATTTAGAGCCGTTTAAATGTTGCTAGTCGGACTTGTATTCCAGTTGGACTGAAACCAACGCTGCTTGCTGGAGAGGAGCCTGCTCAGCGCAGTGTTTTGGTCATGTTGAAGAATGTTCTGAGCAGGTTGGTGACAGAAACCGGTCGTGTTCACCGTCATGTGAATCGCGCTTCGTCCATACAGACGCTGACAGCCTGCCGTGTGTCGGTGAGGAGCTTCTCCGAGCTGAAGGACGAGGTGCAGCTTCCTTTCGACTCCTCCCTGCTGGAAGTACTGGTCTGTCCGCTGTCCAAGAAGCCACTGAGGTAAACAGGTGAATGGGTTTCTCTTTGAAGGGCGTCAGGGGCAGAAAAGGTGAATTTGAGATTGAAACAGTGAGACTAATTAAACAGGACGGCTCTGACGTCGGTAGTCTACTTGATTAAAGGGCTATTCCGCCGCTTTTAACGGCCCTGCACAAACTATAATCTTGGTTCCCAATCTAAACTGCTGGCCGGAATTTGACTATATATAAACGCAGTTTATTGGTTGTATAAGCTTTATTTTATGTGTGAACATTAAAAAACTACTTTAATTATTAATTTTTTCCTGAAACCACCTGTCATTCTGGCCCCTCCAAAAAACAGCCTTTTGTTAATTCCTTCCTTTTTCCGCATAGGTGTGCTACTTACTAATGCTTCCTACCTACAAAGCCACAACATTGCAATACTTGGACATGTCAAATATGTTATTCAACACTAAGGGCAATTTATAGAAAATCTAGGTTTTTAATGAACTTGTACTAAATTTATATCTCAAAAAAGAGCCAAGGTAAAGCTTTTCTGTTTTTTTCACAATCATGAATAAGGTTCAACCTGAAAACTTAAAACAACTTAGAAAGGTGACTTGTGGGTTGTGTGCTAATTTTCCAGCAGGCAGTAATTGTGATTTGTTATTTATTATGATATGTATTTAGTTTGTGAAAATTCAAGGATGCTATAGCTTATTTGGCTTCTTACCAATTAACTTTATAGCTAAAAAAAAAGAAACACCTTAGAGTTTTCCTTTTTGTAATCTGAAACCAAACTGCTTCAGTATAAAATGCCAAAGCGCTAAAACAACTAGATGATGCAAGCATACAAGTCATATGTTTTCTGAAGTTATTCTGTAATTTTTTTTTTACACCAGGAAATAAGCAAATTGATGAGGAAATAAAATCTTATGGATGCATTATTTTAGAATGCATTCATAAAAAGCTTCTCGCTTGTGTATACTAGACGGCACATGGTCACGGCAGACTAACATGTCTTCTCCTTCTCCAGGTACGATCCCAACACCAATGAGCTGATCAACGAGGAGCTCGGCATCGCTTATCCCATCGTTGACGGCATTCCAAACATGATTCCACAGGAAGCCAGGCTGATACAGAAAGACACTCAAACTCCAAGCACACCTGCAGAGTAGAACATCTTTGTCCGGCCGAACTCTAACTAACATACATCTATCCTTTGACTGACTTAGTGATTTGAATGCAGTGGTGGGTTATTGTTGAACTGCCAGAATGTTCTCCCTGTCCATGATGGTGGGACTGGTTCCCATTGTGTCTCTGTGTGGTTTGTTCTTCTCTGCCGCTGTGGATGAGAACTTCCCTCAGGGCTGCACCAGCAGCAACAGTCTGTGTTTCTACAGCCTGCTGCTGCCGGTCACCATCCCAGTCTACATCTTCTTCCACCTTTGGAGCTGGATGGGGATCAAGCTCTTCAGGCACAACTAGACTATTCTCCTTAAATGTTCTCATCCAGAAAAATGTAAATATTTTCTGACGTACCTTGGGATTTTTCAGCTCCTTGAGTTCATGCTTGATCCATATTTTTCAAACAATGCAGAGCTGTTGGAAATTTGCCAAGATGGAGGTATTCTGCTGTGTTTTTTAGAACTATGGACCCTTACACTAGTCTCAGTGTAAATGTCAGACAAACACCTGTGTATACAACCTAAAACCTCTGTTTCTGTAGAGATTAAACAAATAAATCAGTACTGAATCCTTTTGAGAAATTTGTAGCCTGTTTTTATAGTGAAAGGAAGTGAACAACACTATCTCTTCAATAAATTAACTGTAATAGATAAAAGAAGGCAATTGTCTTACATAACAAATCCATGAACTACAGTTTGATGTAAGTTTGTCAAATATAAAAATTGGTGTTGGAGAATTTTTCAAACTTCAAACCTTGTAACAAAATAACTAGAAAATGTAACATTGACTAAATGAACTAGAAATTCATACAAAGTTTATGGTTGGAACTGCAAAAGGAAACTGATTTTTAACCGCTTAGTGTAAGTTAAAATAATAGTACCCGCTAAATTGTTATTACTGATAACAATGTCTCTTGTCACAAGCATGCTGAGGGAAATCCAGATGGTCTCTAGTTACAAAAATGAGATGAGCTCAAACTTTTTAATTTTCTTCCTGAGTGGCACTTCTTGGATTCAACATCTCTTCCCTGAGCGAGTTTCATCAGCGGCGAATATGGACGATGTGACTGGCCCTCTCCCTTCGTCTTGAAGAAGAAGGGTTTGTTGAGTCTCAGCTGAACCACTCCGACCTGAAGTCCGAGGAAAAGAAAAAAAATCAGCAGTGCCACAACCATCACCGACTCTGTTTTTGTGTAAACATAATAGTAAGAGATCTAACCGAGAAAAATAGAATGCAAAGTACGGAAACTGCTCAAAAGTATTTTCCAGGTGTAGATGAGGACAGAAATGACTGCTTTTCCCTGCATCCGCCAAGGGGAAAGATAAATTCTATAAATTGTCCATTGAAAATGTATCTGTAGTCAATTAAAAATTATTGAAATATCTCTCAAGTTTGATTGTGAATAAGGTATTTTTTTCTAGTCTGGTAAAACCAAACTCTTTACCTAAATAAAAACTCAGAAACAAAAGGTAGCCATTTATTTATCTAAAGGTGCATCTTGATAAACTAGAATGTCATTGAAAAAGAATTTCCAGAAGAATAATGTTAACTTTGAATTTGATGAGTGTTTGGGACCAAGCATCCAATTGGGTTTCTACCATCTATCTTGAAACTATGACAAGAAGTTTGTTTGGAGCAGCCAATGTGAACCTTTTCAAGCTCGTTGCTCACACATAATGCTGTTAGTGGTATTGGTGCAGAAAGCAACACTGAGGCTCCATGGATGTTTCTTCCTCTTCCCTTTGAATGGGTGTCCCCAATTATCTCAAACTCGGATCAAAGCTGATTTCAAGCTCAGAATTATAGCAAAGGGTTGTTAATTGTTGATATATTTGACCCTTATGTAAAATGTGACCATGTCTGGATTCAAATAAATAAATAAATTGAAGCTTATGAACTTTGTGCCTGTTTTTAAAGTAAAAGTTGAGCAACTATTCAATGCTGGAAAATAAATGGCACAAATAAGTTAGGAAAAGCTTGAAGTTAGATTCCAGGCTCCTAAGATGAGTCTGTTTAAATTTGCTTATTTTCAAAGATATGATTGTAAATGCCTGAGTTTAAGTGGAGTCACCTGGCTCACGTCTCTCTTCCCAGCATGGCAGTGGTGGTCGTCCTCGCTGGAGGTTGTGGTGTTGGCCGACTTGGTTTCAGCTTCTGACTGAGGGCTTGGAGTTTCTTCGCATGAGGGTTCCTTCTTAGCTGCATTCTGCTCAAGACTTTTTTCTGCTTTGTGTTTTCTGTAGACCTCAAGTGTCTTCGCTTGCTCTCCCCTCGCTCTGTGTGGCAAGCTAAGATCCAAAGGCTTCATGTTCTGAGATTCCAAATGGCTCGGTTTTTCTGGCGGAAGCTGAGGTAGGAGGAGAGCTCGGTGGTGAAGAAGTTTTCTGTCTGAGTTGAAGTGTTTGCTGAAGCAGGACACGGGGCCGGCTCACCGATGTGCGGACGGTATGAGCAGCATTGTTTGATCAACACAGCGTCTGGGGTTGGGTTTATAATCATCGTCTCATCCAAGAAATGATTGTGCTTCTCATGTTCAGACGCTGCTTTCTCTCCAACTTGGCTCGAGTGTTTAAGAAGCTGATCAATTTCTTCCTCCTGCTTTGTTTTGTTTTCCGCACACACAGATGTATTGCTATGGCCTGTCTTTTATCTGATGTTTCATTACATTGTTTTCTCTTTCCCACAGCAGTGTGCTGGTTCTGGTCTTGCTGCGTGAACACACGAGGGGATGCAGAAATAATTCCATCACTGAATTCGCTGTCGGAAGTTTCTGGGCTTTTTGCTCTGAACGTCTTCTGGGTGATGAACAGGTCCTGGCTGTTTATATCATCACTGTTGTACTGAAAGTCGCTGTCATGTGGTTTAATCTGGCTTCCCATCACCTGGGAGCAGCTCTCGCCTTTTCTCACAGCTTCCGTTTGTTTTGGTGACGAAGAGGCGAAGATTGGACGCTTGACGCGTATGTAGGAGGGCAATGAACTAAACGCCACCATCTTTTCTTTCTTACTTTCTTTCACAGACTTTTCTGATTTAGAGTTTAGCATCTCGTTTTTACCCTCCTCAAAGAGGTTAAAATCATCATGATTCAACACTAATTTGTCTTTCTTTTTGCTCTTCCCTTTCTTCTTGTCCCCATCTTTTTCCTTCCGCTTATCTTTTTTTCTTTCCTTCACATCCATAATGATTTCTTTGAATTTGGATTTTTTCTTTTTCTTCTGGACACTCTCCTTTGTCTTTGTGGGACTGCGCTTTTTATGTTTTGCAGTTTTTTTGTTCTTCTTGAAGTCTTTCTTTGGTTTACTTTTCAGTGGTGAAGGCCAAAGTTCTCTGAAGAAGTCTGCATCCTCACAGTCACTCATGACTCTTAGACAAAAAGGCAGACACATTATTCTACATAAACGCATGTATAACTTTATCCAGAGATGTTACCAAAATGTTTCAGAGTGGTTTTAATCAGTAGTTTCGAAAACTTTCAAAGGATTTGTTATATTCCCATTTTTATAATTGAAAAGATTTGAAGACACAATGCATGTTCAAAGGTGAAACATGTTACAAATACTGAGATGAACACAACACCCAGCAAATATTCCACACTGTGGTTAGTATGGAATATACCACAAATATATATATATATGTCGCATATTCCTTAAATAAAGGAATAAAGTGTCCTTAAAAATCAGACATTTTATTCCTGCAACTTGTTAAACAGTAATAACTGCTCAGAAGATTATCATTCTTTATGTTTATAAGAATATCATGTATTCAGGATATTAGCTTAGCCTGACACAGCCGCTAGTGCTTCGTAAGCACTTCAATGAGAAATATTCAATATTGTAACATATCATCAAAAAATTTTCCACAAAAAATACTGACTCCTAAGGCGGAACCATTAAAATAAGCTAACTGCATAATAAAAGGTAACAACTTAAAATTGCCGCCATCTAGATAATTACCGAGCACAAACAAAAGTGTAAATATATTTATATATATTATACATCTAGTTCTTTCTTATACCTTTAGCTCCCTAAGATTTACTTTATTTACGAGGGAACTGCTGGTAATAGGATCTATGAGATAAAAAGGATTGAGCAAACTCACAGCTGAAGCCAACAAGACTTAGCGTCTTTAAGACCGCAACAGTATATCTTTTTTTTTTTTTACCACTCAGTGCATCTTTTGCCAAATTCTATGGTTCATACGGGTTGAAATTTAGGTTAAAAACGACACAAAAACGCTTTTTGATACTATAATTACCTTCGAAGAGAAGTTTCAGTGGCCCAGTCAGCGATTTCACTTCAAAGAGGCCGCCGCCTCTGCTCGTGCTGCTTTCAAGTACACCACGTAAAGCTGGAGTCCAACTACTTGCTTTTTCAATTTTTACATCTAAATCTAGCAATAGGTTTTATTTAACTAAGATTTAAGAAAATTTAATTTGAGTTCTGTTAAAAAATAGTTTTACTCATGACTGTAAGACTTTAATCAATGCTTCATCTCCCCTGAAGGAGGTTAATCTTTTCAATTTGTTTCAAAAATAGTTTGGACCTCTAGATGTCGCCATAGGCGCTTAATATGTGCATTTTCAGTTTACAAGAACAGGCTTCGGAATCAAATGCTTCTAAAGAAATTCACTAATATGTACACACAGTAATATTCAATAAATGCTTTCGGATGAGGCTCACTTTTCACATTAAAGGCACCTTATTAAAACAACCTCTAAACATACTTTTCATTAAACCCCAATTTTTTGTAATATAAAATGTTTTTATATAGGTTTGATGTAATATTCTAATTTTATGTTATGTTTTTGTTACAGTAAGCATAAAATCATTATGATTAAGAGAAAAAAAAGGTTAGAAAATACCATGTTCTATATCCCTATAGATCCTGAAATAAATTGACTTTTGAATAATATTCTGACTTATTCTGAAATCTTAAACAATCTGCTATCAAAAGAGTCTTAGCATAAAAACAAGAATTTGTCATTTGCTTTTTGCATCCGTACATTATTTCTGTTGAACTGTGTGAATAATCCAAATAAACCGTCCACCTCCACTCCTCCTACTCTATATGATCACACTCACTACTATGCTGTGACTCAGACTTTCTCTGCAACTCAGTTAAAGCTTGAAACTTTCTCTGACAGAGACCGCCTTGAGGTGATCCTTAGTGGGCTAAAAAATATTTTAGACAACACAGCAGCCTGTTTTTAGTGATATTGTTCAAGCCCACTGATAGGTTTGTACACCAATAGGCTGCTAATCTCTTCCAAAAGTCTAACTTCTTAGAAAACTTGCTTTTCAGTTCAAAAGATATACCTAAAGGCCATGGCTGTCATGCAGAAAAAAGTGGACTGCTCCCTCCAATACTTGGGTCTGGCTCTGCTTCACTGAGGGAAGTATTTTCATATCTTTGCCATAAGTTGTTCTGATTGATTCACCAGTCTGCCTTCATTCAAACTCTGTCATGGGATATAGATCATGAAAAAATAAATGCAATCTGAGATGCACACAGTAAAAAGTAGTTTTGGACTACCAGTTAGACTTTGTCCAGAAAAGAGGTTACCAGGACCTGATCTCCGATAAGCAGAATATAATGGGTAAGCAGGTAGATGAAATTTTACTTTAAATTACTAAGTTACATCCTTTCATTTAGTATAACCCACCTATTCTTGCACATTTACTGTGGGGGTGTATCTCCAGCCTATCTTCAGCTGTCTATGGGTGAGACATAGAGTCTCCCTGGACAGGTCACCAGTCACTGTACCACAAAGATATGTAGGACAAACAAGAATGCATACACTCTGAAGATCACACTCTGCACAGCAATTTAGAGTGATTAATTACAGTGTTACGTGCATTTGTTGAGTCTGTTTGGACTGTGTGGGGAAACTGGAGTGCCCAGAGAGAACCTAGGCATGCAGAGACAAAATCCAAACTATGCAAGCCTCGACCGGGATTTGACATCCATCAATTGTTTTCTGACTTTCTGAGTCTGGATTGCTAGGGAAGTAGATCAAGAAGAGAAAACTATCTCATTCTTTCGGACATGTTCTACATGTCCGAAAGAAACTGACCCTAACCTATGGTCAGAACACAGACAGAGCAGGAAACTGACAGCTTTTTGTTTTGGCTCAGTTTTTTCTCCACCACAACAATATGGAGATTACAGTCTAGGACTAGGCTTTAATCTGTCTATCCATCTCCCTCTCCTTTATACCATCATTTGTCACCTGAACTCCTTCTCAGCTGAGAACAGTTGGCTTCAGACAGAGAGAAACTGACTCAAAACATGATGAAATCAATTTACTTTATTTTTTAATTTATTGTGATATCATTTTATTGAACCCCGGGACATTGACACTTTTTTACATAACCATACAAGGATGCAGAAAAAGTCAGAAAGGTGAGAAAATACATTTGTTGAGTCTGTTGAAAATTGAAAATAGGACATTGAAATGTCTGGGTCACTAAAAGCTCTCAGACATATTCAGCCTTGCTGACATGCAAAGAGAGATTGAATAGATGCATTAGATTGATGTACATTTTTGAATAAACTCGTTTGTCTCTTGCCTGAGGTGTAGAGTTACGAATTGTGACTTGCAGATTTGGACCATCCTCAAGCGCCTGTCTTCTTTTTCTGCTTCATTTATGCAGGAAGGTCGACTCTGTGGACATTCCTGCCTTGACTGTGATTTCACCTGAAAAGGTTCAACAATTTCTCTATAGATAAAACACTTTCTGGGTACATTTTTTATTTAGTTTAATCCTAGGATGACAAAAAATGAACAGATTATTTTTTGGCTTAATCAACCAAATTTTTTGAACAAACTCAACTATCATTTAGCTAATATTTAACTAATATTTATATGGATAAATGAAAATCATGCCTGCCATCAGTTAGTGTGAAACTGAAGAACCTTAAATAATTTCCAGGGTTTTTCTGGCATTGGTATATTTGCACCTTTTGGATAAAGCTTTAGTTTGTGGAATAGTTGCAAAACTTACAAGAATCCCATTACCTTCTACAAAAAAATAAAATACACAACAATAGTGTCAAATAATGAAACATGGGATGATGGTGATTTTACATGAACATTTCTACAACTTTGATGAAAAGAAGACAAGAAGCTGATAGCCACTCTGTAGGAGCTGTTAGGATTTCTTATTATTATTGGTTCTGTTCTTCACATCCTCCGAAATTTGTTGGTAGTTGAAAAAGAGAAATCTTTTCATTAAAAAAATAAATAAGTAAATAACATCCTAGCTTGAGTAAAATCTCCCATAACCTTGTGAGAATGTGTTACTGTCTTCTGAAACTATACTCAAATGTTTGGGCCGCAACATCAAAAGATCTTGCACTAAAACATCAGTCCAGCAAAAGAATATCAAAGTCATAGTGAAATATGATAGTAGCAACATTATGCTCTAGAGTTCTGTTGGTTTTCATGAAAAGAAAACTGGGATTTTTGCCAAGAATGAGATATCTTCACAATCATAAATATTTGGAGAGCTTTTACAATGTAGAGACTGTAAACACTGCCAAACCAAGCTATCTTTTTCTGATAGATTCCTGCTAGAGGAGACTGAATAGTTAAATTTGATGAAAATGTATGAACCAACATCACTGTTCATCATCTGTGGACTTTCATGATGTCAAGCCAAACTGCAGTGAAAAATATATTGTCTATTTTTGATTTGAAGTTTTAGTAGTAAAGCTTCAAATGACCATAATAACTCAATTGGCTGCTGTGTGATTAATATATGACTCAGTTTCTTTCCCTTTTGCTCTCTGTCAGTTAATTACAGGATGAAAGAAAAAAAGAGGCATTACAATAATTGCTAAAATGGTCTGCACTGAAAGCAGCTGTCGTTCTTGATCATCTAAAATTAGCCCATTTGGAGCTCTACTAGTGCAAATTTGTTGTTGGAAATATGATTAAGAAAAATCTTATAATCCTCCAGCTTAATGGGCTCATTATGCTCCCACATTTATGTTTGGGGTCTTGTAATGTTGCTTGTGGGGAGGTTTCTGTTTCCATGCCAATGGCATAAACATGGAAATAATCCTCTCAGATTGACTGTGCTTAAACATCATCTTCTTTATTGCAAATTAAAAATGAGGTTTGCATATATTGAATTACTTTGAACAAATAATTTCCTTGACACAACTTTTCCCATGACTGAATTGTTTCTAGGATTTTTTTTATGTAGGCTGCAGTTGTCACTGTCAAATACATTTTCGTCAAATACCAAACTATGACTTTTCTGTTATTGGTTTGAGCTATCGGTTTTAGACAGAGAATTGAATGCACCCCAGTGTGTGTGTTTAACAGCCCGCTAGTTTCTTGTTAAACTTTCTTTCAAATGCAATTTTGTCATCTTACTGCAAACTAGATACTGCAAATCTTTTTTAAAATACTGCCTGCGGTAACACCAGTTCTGTTGTTTAAAAGAGAAATATGACTCCAACAGTGTGGTGTGGTGGTGCCTGGTGGCAGTAAAATTATATTGTATTGCCTAAGGGGGCAGTTTCCAATTACGGGAAGAAGGGTCAGACAGGGTTGATGAACTGTATGTGAATGTCATGACATCAGTCACTGTTGCTCCTCTGCTTATAGTATAATTGATGTCAACAACCAGCTACAAAAGTGCCACTGTAATCCATTATTGCAAAATGTAAAACAAAAAAACAATGTATTTAAATGATTGAAGTTATTCATTTGTATGAAAGAATACATTTTTAACAAAAACGCTTTCTTTTGTCTTTTTTTTTAATTGAAGTTGAATTTTCTGTATCAAATAAAATAACAGAGCAATTCAAAGATTATTTTTCTTATATTGACAGAAAGTTTCAGTGCAATTTTCTCATCTTTCTGCAAATGTTATTTTATTTTTTTTAAAACTGCCTATAACCACACCAGTTCTGTTGTTTAAAAAAGAAATATGACTGCGTCAGTGCAGTGCAGTGGGGTCTGGAGGCAGTAAATTTATATTGTCTCATCTTTGTTTCGCACATCAGAAAAAGGCTCCAGAGTTTTAAAAAAAACTCCCCATGTACATTTTCAAAGGTTTCAAGGTTCTCACTATCAGCTTTAAATTATAGTAACATTTTGTGTATGTGGAGAAACCTCATTTCAACACAAACATCAAAAACATTTTGAGAAGACCTTCAGACTAGTGAGTAGATATGATTGCATTAAAGTGCCCATGAGAACTACCTGCAGCTTTTAGATGCATTCCCTTTCCAACATACCTGAATCAAATAAAGGCTTTGTTAGACTTCTCTAGAGCTGAATGACTGATGAGGGGATTCAGCAATTTCATTCAGTTGTATAAGAGTAGGATAAAAGTTGCAGGATACTGGCTCTTTAAAGCTAGACTCTGGTATCTCTGCAGTAAGAACATAATCAAATATGTGTTTTTAGGTGAGACTGTGCAGAACTTTGGGCAGCAGCAATTATTTTCTGTTTTCCTTGAACATGTCTGCAGATTTTCTTCTCAACAGTTCTGATCATGTCTGAACACAACCGTCACGTCATTGCAAAATTGTTGGAGGAACCTTTACTATGATAGCTGTTAACTGCTAGTGTCAATGTCCTAAGCAGAACAAACAGAAAACGCTGACAACAGCGGAGCGTAACAAGTAAAGGCCATGATTTTCTATGCAATTGCTATGTAAAGCATGACTTAAAAGAAATTCGACTTCACAATTTAACACCTTAAATGTGGACCTCTGTCTCTTTATAAAGCTCCTGCTCTTTCTGTCACTCTGCCTTCACAACATTTAGCCTTTAACAAGGTTTTTACTAGTGTTGCACTGAGGAGTAGCTCATATAATGAGATCCACCAGGTTTGCTAACTGCTGCTGCTGCTAGTCTGATGGAGCTGAGTGGGAGAGTCACGAGGGTGGCTCCCATTAAATTGTGTTTTACTTCAGATGCAACATGTCTTTGTGTTCTGTCCAGGCATAAAACATATAGTTTTATGTAAGGATATTGTTGTAACACTTGGTGGAGACGCAACACAAAATACTCACAAAAAAAGTTTTCAGATTTTTCTTTGTAAAATTTCTGACTATCTCAAAAAAATTTAAACCATGTATCACATATATGAAACACCTTCTGTGAATCTATCACATAAATTCTCAAAAGAAACTTTTGAAGTTATTAGTTGTAATTAGAGCTGAGCAATTAAATTATGGCAACACATACCGCAAAATAATTTTTTGTCAATAGATAAATGAGAAAGGGTTATTATAGACCTTCACTATACAGAAACTATTACTAGTTATTGAGATAAATGTAAAATGTGGCACTAGGTATGCATATGTATTTTTGCAAGAGACTGTAGATTTTGCAGGACAAGCACTTTGTATTGCCTTGTTGCTGAAAATGTGCTATGTACATAAAATTACCGTTATCTTTACGTTGTGAAGGTTTTAGTTTAACACTATAAGTCTAAGGCAAAGCGACATTATTTACTTGGCCAATCTCAGTTGCTGTTCTCGTTCTCATACTGACTTGGGATGAACTGCTGAAGTTATCCCTCCCAAACATGGTGCCAGATATTTTCAAAAAGTCAACGTGTAACCTGAAAATAGCACTTTCCTTCTTTACTGCCCACCAACTATTCTTGAGTCTTGTTGAGAGGCTTTCCCTTCTGGTGTACCTGAACTGGAGCAGCTGTGGATGTTGGGATGTCGGGGTGCTTCCCGGCATGTAAGCAGGGAATCACCGTGTTGACAGCCCACTTTGCACTACAGTTTCAGTCATTTCACATTATGTCTCCTTGTTAATTCCTGCCTGTCACTTGTCACCAGGCAGGATGAGGCTGGTGGGACGTCTTTGGATGTCAGTATGAGATTGCTGTCTTAAGACATCCCATCCATCTTGCTGCGTTTGCTTGCTGCAGGTGAACCCCCTGCACATTGAGGGAGCATGAGGTAATAAGAACGACAAGCTGTAGAACATGAGCAAAGGTTAGAGGTTAATGTCTTTGGCAGATGAGCTCTCAACAAGCTGTGACCCGTGTTGCCAGTAATAGTATCACAGAAAAGCAAGAGGAGGCTTTTAGGAGTTGTGCCGATCACCACAAATTGTGCCACCCTGGTATGTAAACAATTTTATCTGCTATCCAGTCAAAGCAATTATCTGAACGCTTGACTACTGGATGATAAATGCCAATGTATTTGGATGGCAGTAATGCAGGAGTTTTTGCAGAACTCATTCTGAGACTTCTGAAAAAACACTGGTTTGGTATTTTAGAGCAAGACTTTTACTTTCCTAGTAATTGCTATAATTAGATCAAATGCTCTAGAACCACTACAGGGAATGTCTAATTGACGTTTTTCACCCTTTTTGGTTAGGAATCACCTCAGATTTCAAAGCTTGCAGAAAAGAAGCATAGCCATACCCTGCTCCTGCTATATTTAGAAAACTCAAACCATCATGGTTATGTAATGTGTAATGTATGCAACCAAAATAAGAAGCTTGGGGCTTCTTTTCAGTGTGAGCTATTTGCTGCTGCAGATCAGTGACCTTTGAGGGGCAAACCTGCCTGAAAGCTGAAGAGGTACGTATGGGCTTAACCCAGATAATCATATGACAGACACAAAGTGAGTGATAGATTAGTGATCATTACAGTTTTATAAGGAGGAGTGTTGATGGTTTTAAGATGAAAAGACACATTGGGAGGTAAATTTATCCACTGAACGTTTGAAAGACATAATGTATTTGTGTGGGATTAATCCACATAAGCTAAAGAAATAAAGTAAAGAAATCGGTAATTTTTCATGGTATATTTGTTCAAGCATTCTTAATAACTTCAGGGTCGTCAGTGTCTCTGAGCTTTCGAAGTTCTCTGCCACTTCATGTAACCCCAGACTGACTGAATGACTGATGTTCAGACTGAGGTTTTTCAGGGAACATATCTGTTGCAGATACTTTTGCTCGCCGAAGATAGAATTTATGACTGCCTGTATGCTTAAGCTCACTTTCTTGCAGCAGCTTTGAACTGAGACATATCACATCTGCACTGCAACGTATCCCAACTGGAATTTGAGACATTCCTTTAACCTTTTCAACAACTGTTGCAATAAGATAAAACATATAAATCAATGTTAACCTATGAATACCTGATGTTCAGCGGCCCTGAATGACACTCATGTACACAAGCCCATCAGTCATGCCTACGACAGTGACGACAGCAGCGTCTACCAACAACACATCTCCCAAATTACCTCTTAACCTTGGATTCAAGACGTTTCCTCTGACGTCAAGTTGGTATAAAAGCTCTTTTTTTGAGAGGCAAACTCATTAAAACAATGTTAATTCTTGAGTTTAGTGTCTATGTAACCGGGGAGACTCTCTAATAGTCAATGAGAGTCATAAATCCATCCAAATGTTGCCTCTATTGTTGTTAGGCATGCTTGGAGTGGGACAAAAAAGGTCACGTCACATGTGGACCAATTCTCAGAGATGGAGGAAAAAAATCCATGGACAGAAAAATGTGGGAAGAAGTTCTAAACACACAGTTTAGGATAGGTGGAAAAGTTTAGTCCAAAATTCAAACAAAAGAAACCTCCAATCATTCTATGGCTGCTTTTGTTAGAGTAATTAACATTTAACATGGTTTTCTGGGCTTTTAAGAAACTTTATAGTAACTTAACATAAAGCTTCCTGTAAAATTCTCAGATTCTCTGTTTGGACATGTTTTTTCCCCAGTCACCGATGTTTGAAAGCATTCGGGTTCAAAGCTATTCACTTGATGTCATATGACAGCAGAGAAGAGGAGGTGTTGTCGTTTGTGTCCTGCCCCCTCCAAAAGCTGGAGGTATGACATCAACAGCAATAATGAAAGCAGCTCATCAACAACTGGACACCGGGGCTATAAAAGGAGCCAGTGGAGTCCAGTGCTTATCATAACTAATAGGAGCTAACCACCAAACCAAGCTGGCTCGCTTAAGAGACTATAGCACCATATTTTATCTCTCATCACACTGAGGAGAAGGAGGCAACTCCACCACAGGTATGTTCATTTCGACCTGTCAGTTCAAAATCAGGCCAGATGCCTCGAATTCAATATAACTGCTCTTTTGTATCTAAGAACAATATTGCTTTGTATTTCAGTATATGATATACATGTGAAGCTAATTCTAGTTTGTTCACTTATTCAAGAGGGAGATTGCCTTTAAGTGTTCTCAATTAAGCAAAATTTAGGGTAAAACAGGATTTTGAAAAAGTCTATTTGTTTCAACAGGTTGCAAAGGTCAACATGCAAAACATGGACTTTAAAGTTCTCGTCATCTTCTTCTGTGTTGTACACCTTTCCATTTACTGCCAAGGGCGTCCTCTCAGGTAATTGCGCCAGTTAGTTAAAATTTTGACCCACATGATTAAAAATAGTATAAAACTTTTTTGCGCAGTGACAGACTATTACTGGAATGTTAATGCAGCTATTCTCATGATTCTGCAGTAAAAGGACAGTGAGCGAAGTGCAGCTCATGCACAACCTGAGACACCACCAGCAGGTGCAGGAGCGCCGCGAGTGGCTCCAAACCAGGATCCAGGACATCCACAATGCTGCCGGCCGGGCCAGCAGTGGGGTCACGGAGGGCTGGAAGAGAAGATTACATCCTGACGAGTTGACCGAGCTGACACCAGAGGAGATAAAGGAAGCTTTGGACTTTCTGGAGAACCTCCTCAAATCAAAGCAGTGATGATTTTTTTTTTCTATCTATATTTTTTTATTTGACAGTTTGCATTCACATAACATTCCCAAAATCTCAGATTTTAAAAGTTCTATTCTGCTTTTGAGTTCATTTCTTATTTTGTTAGTTTTTTTTATCTGTTTTTTTCTTTAATTTATTCAACTTTATTTATGACATTTTTATTTATGAGACAATGCTATGAGACAATGCCTCTGTTAGGCAGATCTTCCGTTGTAGCTGCACTTTTATTGAATGACTTGTTTTATAAAACAGACATGAAGGAGTTAGTCTGAACTGGACCAATTATGGGGGGTTTTTTGTATATTTTGCGCAGACAAAGCCCTAATGTTGGGTTTATTAAGGTGAAATGTGTAGTCTGTTTTTTTTGTGCATGTTCCCTACTCATTTAATGTTTGATATGCGATCTGATTGGGCTAAGACATAGTTGGCCCTCTGAAGATAGCCTGATAAGCTGTACTTAAAAAAATAAAATGATTTTTTTGTATTTTTTTTATACTATAACAACGCCATTGTAAAATACAATGTTGTGTTTAAAAGATGAGTTTATAGTGATATGGGAAATGTAAAATACATTTTTAAAAAATCGTGCTTTGTTTATCAATTTAATTTTATTCATTTATTAGTTGTATCAGAGGTCAAAAAAACAAGCAAGAGCCAAGCAACTGAAAATGAGTGCCTTACTGAGACTGAACGAATTTCTCGCGATATCTTAAACGTGAACTTCACACCAAAACAAATCTACTAGCAAATAGTAGTTGGTGTAGGCGACGATTTTCAGAGGAAAACCCTGGACTCTTTGTCTTCTTCGCATTTGAACTGATGGATTAGTTAGCTGTTTTAGTAGCCAGTAGATACGTCAAACTGGAATGTAGCTGCAGAAGGTAAGTAAAGGATGTTTTTAACTCTTCTTTATAGCAGCACCTAGCTAACGTTAGCAGCCTAACGGTTGTGAATGGAAGCCTAGCGCTATTTGAAGCTAGCAAAATAACCCAAAAATCCTCTTATCTGTTGTGAAGTTTGTGCAAAATTTGTGGCGAGATATTTTTTTCTTTTATTTTAGTCTGATGGTAAATTTACATTCAGCGAAAGAACGCCTACATTGTTTTCTATTGGACAATTTTGCGCATAAGGATCTTTGCATGTTAGCGTTAAAGCACGTACATAAAAAAAGGTAAAGGGAAAGTAAAAAAAAAAAAAAAGAAAAGATCAAAATGCATAAATATTTTTTTCCTCAGTGTGCTGCTTCATGTTTGGAAGCAGCTATAAAAGCGAGTTGCTTTGTCAATTAATATGTCAGAGCTTATAGTTTTAACGAAATATATAAGACAAAAATATTCTAGAATCTTCTTGATCATCCAAGGTCGAAAACACATTGAATCATCTATTGGCAATTAAATATGAGATGATGGCAAAAAAAGCTAATTCATATTTCATTTCAGGTTCTAATTTTTTTGGTTGGTAATTTTAATGAAAAGCCTCTATTTCGGGCTTTTCCAGACAGTGAAAGCTTTGACAGACTCCTTGTATATGATGATTTGTAAAAGTCACAGAAATGATTCTTTGTGACTTTTGAAAGGTTGTCTTTGAGCTTTTCCTGTTTCTAGCCTTTACGTTTGACCATTTATAGCATATTTTACCTAGTGTACTTGGAAAAATTTGAAAATTATGCAAGTGGAGGACAACATAAGTTTAAAACCTGCCAATCTGCACAAACACTGCTTAATATGGGTCAAAAATAATTGTTTATGTAAGACCAGAATTAGTTTTTTAGACATTTTAGAGCACATGTTTTTAATTAGATCAGCAAACTATTTTGTGTCTGTTAAAGTGTGTTATTGTGAGCATTTTATTGATCTGTCCAAGAGAAATTTGAGTAAGTAGTGTGTTTTTGTAATAGGCTGCTGTAACAACCAACTGCTTAAATAATTAACTTTGGAATTGCTTACCTATTTGGTTTGTGTAGATATTAAAGGTTAAGGAAATCCATCTATCTGTTGCACATATTCACTTATCCGTGTAGGCCAGGGGTGTCAAACTCATTCTGGTCTGGGGGCCGCATACAACTTAATCGGATCTCAAGGGGGCCAGACCAGTAAACTCATTCTAAAATTACATAGAACTAACAATAAGTTAACTTTTTTCTTTGTATTAGTGCAAAGAATAAATAAATTATAAAAATCTTTATATGCAATGAATTGTCCTTTTACTAAATATATTATGAACAACCTAAGAGTTTTTAAGAAAAGTATGTGCAATTTCAACAACACTTTCAGCCAGTTTAACATTTATTTAAGTGCATTATGCATAAAAATTGATCACAGTAATTGTACAATGTTGCTAAACATTTATTGACAGTTTTGTGGAAGCTAAAACACTGCAATTCTGAACACAAGAACTGACTCCACACACTGTTTTAAACAGACATTTGATAAAGTAAAATTGTCCCCTTCCTTGTTAATGCATAACATGTATACATGTAAAAAACATACAACATACATAACATATATAACATGAAATATTTTTTTACTCAACAAAACTCTTCTGTTGTAAATCTGTTACTGACTTGCACTGACTTTCACAGCTGTTTTTATTGAAACATTTTTATAGTGCAATGTTGACAGGAGCATTTCTTAAGATTTAGTCTTGCTCAGTGTTTGCCCCTGAAACTTGGCATCTTTTAGCCTGCACAAGTGCATTAATATCAGGCATCATGTCCTGAGTAGCAGCCACTTTCAGAATCTCATTTAAGTGCTTATGTGTGAGCTTTGAGCGCAGCTTCGTTTTATTAATGTTCATTACTGAGAAAACCTGCTCACAAAGGTAGGTAGTCCCGAACATGGACAACATTTTTGCAGCCAGTGCTGTCAATTGGTTGTAGATATTTGTAAAATGTGTCCAACCCCACAGAAGCAAATTTGTCCTTCAAATCTATATCACATTGCAGATCAATGATTTCAAGTTGCATGTCGACGGGCACATCAGAAGCTCTGACTGAGAATGGTGAGCGAAAAACTGCGAATTCTGTCTCGAGTTCGCTATAGACCTGAAATCGTTTCTCAAACTCCCTCAGCAACCCTGAAATCTTGTCTTTGTACTGTTTCACGTCAGGATTAACGCTTGCTGCGCACACATCTCTAAGACAGGGAAAATGAGCAGGTTCACCGGTTGCCATCTGCGTCTCCCATAACTGGAGCTTTAACTTGAATGCAAATATGCTGTCATAATACTGTGTTATAATTTTTTTGCGTCCTTGTAACATTTTGTTCAGATTATTCAAGTGCGCTGTAATATCAACTGTAAATGCAAGGTCCTTCAGCCAAAGTGGGCACTGTAATTCCTTAACAGGTTTTCCTTTTTTCTCCATGAATTGTCCGATTTCCCCACGTAGATCATAGAAGCGCTTCAGCACAGCACCTCTGCTTAACCATCTTACTTCAGTGTGGTATGGCAGACCATGGGTAATGTTACAGTCACTGAGAAGGCTGTCAAACTGACGATGATTAAGACCTCTGGCTCGGATGAAATTAACAGTTCGGACAACCACCTCCATGACGTGATCCATTTTTAACGCCTTGCAACACAATACCTCCTGATGCAAAATGCAATGAAATGTCCAAAACTCACCCCCTCCATTTGCGGCTTGTACTTTCTCTCTGAACTTTGTCACAACACCTGCCTTTTTCCCGATCATTGACGGCGCACCATCAGTAGCCAGGCTTACGGCGCGGGACCAGTCCGCCCCGACTCTGTCCAGCGCTCCAACGACGGAGCGGAAAATGTCCTCAGCTGTTGTGGTGTCGGTCATAGGAACCAACTCGAGAAACTCCTCTGTGACAGTCAAAGTTTCGTCAACTCCACGAATAAATATGGCCAGTTGAGCGATGTCCGTAATATCAGTACTCTCATCAATTGCAACAGAAAATGCCAGAAATGACTCCAATTTGCGTTTTAGTTGGCTGTCCAAATCTGCCGATAGTTCCGAAATCCTGTCTGCCACGGTATTTCTCGTCAAGCTAATATTAGCAAAAGCTTGTCGCTTCTCAGGACACACAATTTCGGCAGCCTTCAACATGCAATTTTTGACGAACTCCCCCTCACAGTATGGCTTTGAGGCTAATGCTATTTGGCTAGCAATCACGTAGCTGGCCTTCACCGCAGCATCACTGACCTCTCGACTCCGGGTGAAAACAGATTGCTGTTTCCTCAGACCCGCCAACAATTCATTTACCTTTTGTTTTCTTAGTTCTCCTTGCAAGCTGTTGTATTTTTCACCATGCTTAGTTTCATAGTGGCGCCGAATATTGTATTCCTTAAGCACCGAAACTTGCTGCATGCACAACAGGCACACGGGTTTCCCATTCACCATCGTGAACATATAGGAAGAGGTCCATTTTTCTTGAAAAACCCGACACTCTGTGTCCACTTTTCTCTTTTTTGATAAAGACATTTCACTGAGGAGGGTGCCAGAGTCAACAGAAAAAGCGGATAAAACGATAGAACTGACTAAAACACAGCGCCACTAGCGGACAATTTAGGACTTGCAAATTTTAAAGAAAATTAAAGTTTATTCCTATTTTTTTTTTTCAATAATTCAATAATTTATCCCGCGGGCAGACTGAACCACTTGGCGGGCCGGTTCCGGCCCGCGGGCCGTACGTTTGACACCCCTGGTGTAGGCTATCTTCAGCAGTCATTGGACAATAGGCAGGATACACACCAATCACCAATCCATTACAGAGGAACACAGAGACTACGGAACGAATAACCATGCATACACACACTCACTCATACCCAAGGGCAGCTGGGATTAATCCAGGAGTCTTCAAATCCAGACTTCTAGGGCCTCCAACCTTTAGATGCATCTTTGCTTATTCCCGTCAAATAATGAGGTCATTAACAGAACTGCGTAATAATAGGGTAATTCAACCATTTATGAAGTAATACATTATTTTTAAATTCTGACAGGCAAAAACTGGACTGATAATAATCCAGTCCAGTGTGAATCTAATGTGAATTTATTTGTCAAATATAGCTAAGCTTTCTGTGACAGTTACCTATGCTAACACTATCAGTAATGTTGCCTTTCTTTTTGTGGGAAATCTTGCAATTATGTGACCTTTTACATTTGACCAAAGGACAAAATTATTGCCATTTTGTCCTTGTGTGTACAATTATGCATGTGCACATGGATTAATGTTTACATAATCATGTATAAGGACAAATGTCATTTTATTTTTTGCCCTCTCTCATCCTTTCTTCTTTCCGTATCTTTTCCTTCCTCATTTGCTTTAAAAATGCAAGTTTTATCAAAATCTTCTATAAACTCAGAGTGAACTTTTCTATTGTGTATTTTTTTAATTAACAAATGTGTAAAATCTCTGTAAATTTGACTCTAGCAAAGTGTAGTTATATTTAATGCTCAGTGTAATGAGATGGTGCAATGTGTGGCTAATTTGCTACTTGTGTTGTCAAGCAATAGCGCCTCATGCCCCTTAGCTCTGTAAGCATAGGGAACACTGATTTAGCTAAAATGGTTCTACATGCAGTCAGTTTTTTATTGCATATGTATATAGCATTTTAGTCCTTTATCATGACACTTTTCTTGTATATAGGAATTTATCGACTACCTCTTTACGATTATTTAAATAATTACACATACAACATAGCTCACAATTTATGCTGACCTTCCACATATCTCTCGTTAGACTAATCAATATTTACACGAAGCGCCCCAGGAAGTCACAGAAGACTCCGAAGCGGCACTTTACAAAGAGTCCGTGAAGGCAGCATCGTTCTGATTCAGTCTAGCACGCGGCCATTCACAGTTTCGGGTCCCTCCGGTGACTCTGCTTGACCAGCCGGAGCGTCTCCTTCGCCTCGCAGACGTATTTTAAGCTTTTTCCGTTCAACCCGGTGTATAGTTACCAGCCAGTTAAAGTCCGACCTGTCTGCTCTAAAAACGATGCGGATGAAGTTGGAAAGTAATGAGCGAGGATGCTGAAACTGCTGGCAAGCCCGCTTTGTTCGGAGGAGCGCAAGGCTTTTGTGCCGCTGTCATCCCGCAGCTTGTTCCCTGCTGCTTTGTCTTCTCCTGGCCCGGTGAAAACGACCGGTACGTGCACGCTTTTTTCAAAACACGGAGTTTTTATTTTATAAAATTTTTTAGCTCTGTCACTGCAGGATGTGTTGCCAGCTGTTAGCGGACGGCTCTTTGTTTGTGAATAACTACAGAAGCGACCGATGGAGAGTCAGCGAAATGAATCCCATCCTCCACGGGACTCTCTTGCTTTCTCTGTTGTAAAGCAAGAGATTCAATAATGTGACAAATTTTGCTTTGGATTTGTTTGTGAGAATACATTATTTTTGTTGTTATTTGAGGTTGAGAAATTGATCAATTCACCCCCATTCTGCCACAGAGCAGTCTCTTTGCCTTTGCCCATTGCTGTGTCAGTGTCAGCAGCCCCTAAATAATTGATTGGACCCTCAACCCTCATGACTCTCACCCTTATGCTTTTAATAGACTGCCTGGGCGCTTTACATCTTTGTCTAAGATATTCTGTCTTTAGATAAGTGTATGAACTTGCTCTACCTCAATCCATTGCTTTTTAAAGAACTTGACCTAACCTTTTTGAAAAAGAAAACTAAACTAAGAGAACTAAAACTATCACATCTTTTTCTTTGGTACCCAGTAGTAGAAAATTGGAAATAAGATATGTCTTTTCCATTCTGGCAGTTTGAAATCTTGGCTGCTGGAGACGCACAATGCTGTGTGAAAGATGAGAAGATCTGCATGCCCTCTGTGAAAAACTGCCTCTTCGGCTCCTTTGTTTCCTCCGTCCTGCTGGTTCTAACTGCAAGATCCTCATGTTTGGTTTGCCTCAGTTTAGGATAAAATATGCATTTATAATTTAGAAATCATCTTTATGAACGTACATCATCACATTCTATCACTTCTCTGTGTCAGTGATGAAAATGATGCAAGAAATGGTGCACTTATCCTTATTAGTCTCCTTTCAGAGGCTTTACCTGCATGAATTGTAGCACACGCTGAGGTGCCTACATGTTTTGTGCTTTTTTTTTCCTTTTTCATGTTTACCCTTGTCTTCAAGGACATGCCAAAAAAGAACTGACTATCTTGTTTTTTTTGCCCAAGATTAAATGCTGCCCTTGTGAATAGAATTACCGCCATAATGTTGGGCATCTTTTTAATTTAATTATAGATTTAAAAATGTCCAACAGTAGTAGTATTTGTGTCTTATTTTGTTTAAAGCACTAAAAAGGAGCGTGGTGAAACAAATAAAACTCTGTGTCTTGGACTGTGTAGCAGTGGTGTGTTGTCTCTACACCGAATTGTGGGGCTCTTATTTTGTGATCAGCTTGCTGATCTTGCTTCATCACAGTTTTTCCTGTGACTGCGTCTGCTCACCCAGACAGTTAACCAATTATTAGCCTCTCGATCAATCTGGTAGCCAGCGCTCAGATGGTCCTCTCAGCAGCAGCAGCAGCCCAGTCATCCAGCGCAATTAGAAATTCCACAATATACAGGAACAATTTTTCTGTTACTTCACTGGTCTCAGGCTCAGTTGAAACATTCAAGTGCTACTTAATTAGTTGGAATAACATGCAAGTCTTTCTTTTACATAATGAATTATTAACAAAAAAAAAAGAAAAACTAAACATTTAACCTACTGATAACTTTAAAGACTTTGTTTCTGGTAATTGTAGTGATAGTAGTTCATAAATAAAACCCCCAAATTTAGTGCATCCATGTACTCTACAGTATGTGAACTCAGTGATCATTTTTTTTATCTCACATTTTCCTTTAGTGTGTAACAAACCACTCCACACTATGATTATCCTACCACAAATTCTTCCTTCCATTAAACGTGTTAATATGCATGCATATAGCACTCTATAAACAGCTGACGTCTTTTGACTAATGATAAATCTACAATCTTAATATCGATTAGATCTTCAGGCATTACCATAACTTAACATTTCTGGGATTAAAAGACCATGTTTTGGTCTCATGTTGTATTCAGATTTTTACCATAAATTTGAATTTTTTCTTTGCTATAATCAAAGTGCTTATTGCTAATAAAGTCCAAATTTAACATAAATAAGTGCTTGAAAAATATCACTTTGTCTATTTTTGTGTTTCACTTTTGGAAGTGAATTACTAAACTAATCTTTAAAGTCCAGGGTTTCCCCCAGTTGTATTATAAGCCTGGCGGGCCACCAGGCTTTCCTTGTGCCCCCACCAGGCTTAGCATTGCTTATTTAATTTTTTTTAATGTTTGTATTTTTTTAAGGCTTTATAGCCTTAAAAAAAGATTGGAAGATATTAATCTTCCAATCTTCCAATAACACATGATTATCAAGAGATGTTTTCACATTTCCTGTAAACTTAAAAAAATGTTTAACTCAGAACCACGACGGGCCGCTGGATGGATGACTGCCTCGCGCCCCAACCACCGGGCTTAGCAGGTTTTCTGGGGAAAACCCTGAAGTATATTCTCATTTATTGAGAAACACCTGACTATGGCTAAAGTTGAAGCAAATTTCTGTTTTTAATGCAGCTACTGAACATCTTGCATGTTGAGAAGCTCTATTTTTCTCTACTGTGCATAATGAGCATTATTTTGGTAATTACAAAGGTGCGTTTATTTAATACAAAGCTATTCACAAGTAAAGTAGGAGAGTTCTGATTCGGCCTGCCCCACACCTCACACTGTGTCCATTTGTCATCTCTCCGGTTTTCCAGTAGTCATTATATTTCATTGCAGCTCTTCCCATGAGAGCCAGCTTCTCTTCATTACTGAGACCTGAATGTGTTTTCTGCTGTAAAAGCCCTGTGCTGCTGATGAAATTGTCAGCTACACTGTTGCACAGATGCTGAGCAGGATACAGTAATTAACACAAACACAGGAAAGTAGTTTATTATAACAATTTTATTACATAAATGTTTTGCATCAGAGTAACACCTCCTTGTAAGGTCGCTGTTTAATACCGACATGTTTGGTTTTACTACGAAATGACAGATTACAAGCTAATATCTGGTAAATGTCACAAATATTGTAATTGTATACAAATTGCATTTGTTGGACATGCTATGTTAAAATGGAGCTGCACTGTTTAGACTTTCAGTGGGTCCTTGGAAAATCAATTGGTAACTGTGCTCAGATTGATATTTTTTGGTGATGGTATTTTGCCAATTGACATTTTCAGCCTCCATTATGAGAGGATTTTGTGTCCATTTTAGCTTGTTTCTCTCTCTTTAAATGATTTGTCTTTAGAATGACGGTTTTACACAACAAAGCATTTCAGAATTCCTATAGTGAGGATACCACTTGTGCTGTGAGCCCACAAGAATAAAATAACTGGATTTGGACACAATCATTGTAGAGCAGTCTCCACTTGTGATTTGTGAAGCTGTGCCCACAGTGACCAATCATAGCGTAAAAACAATTTGGTGTTGATAAGTCTGAGAGCAAGAAACAATTTTAAACTGACAGTTTCATCAAACTATTTACTAATATTGCAAGATTTCTTTTTCAGTGTCATTCCGCTCTAACGGGGATCTTCTGTTTGTGTTCTCTTTCTGCCCAAAAGTGAGCAGTGTGG
Organism: Phalloptychus januarius; assembly: GCA_902982915.1. NCBI lineage: Eukaryota > Metazoa > Chordata > Actinopteri > Cyprinodontiformes > Poeciliidae > Phalloptychus > Phalloptychus januarius. Next base: position 11,962,815 of record CADWAE010000471.1, on the reverse strand, counting down.
TTTGTCTGGGTCGGACTGCAGCCGCCGGTTGCAGTGCCATCAGGTCAGGACCATGAGTCTGTATGGGGCCGGTGCCAGCGGCGGGGGGATCAACGGCGCCGGGGCGATCGGCGCCGGGGCGATCAACGGGGCTGCTGGTGGATCCCGGGAACGGGGATTGGGAGGAGCAGAACATTATAGGGAACAGCGGCGACGCTCCAGTGATCGCTCACGGGACTCATCACACGAGAGAGGGGAGAGCCAGCTCACGCCATGCATCAGAAATATTACTTCTCCGACACGACAGCATGGTAAAAAGGAAACAGAAAAACCTGAAATATCCTAGAATACTTAATAATAAGTGGCTTTTCCATCATCATCGATCCTTTTTCCTCCCACAGATCGCGAACGCGGAGACGGAGGCTCCTCCTCCAGATCATCCAGCCCACGTCCTCCCAGAGTTTCTCATTCTTATCCACATATAGGAGGAGCTCTGATTGGGGCACACATACCTCGACCTCTGGGCCCCTCGGGGGTAGACCACCACGCCAAAATCTTAGGCCCAGGACCCTGCGACATGATTGTGTATGACGTTGGTGGCAAAGAGCATCGAAGTGGGCTGCGACCAGGGGAGAGAGTCACGCTCATTGTGGACAATACGAGATTTGTGGTGGATCCTGCCATCTTTATAGCTCAACCCAACACCATGCTGGGCAGGTGATGACCACAAGACGAGTGCAATAATCTGTGTGATGAGTAAAGTGGCAAAAGAGCTGCTAAACAGATGATGCTCAATTAAGAAATGTAATGCAAGCACACTTTTATTTCTTTTATTTGGTAATAGTCAATTTGAGCACATCATATTAAAAAATCTTAATATTTACTTAAATTTTTTTTTCTGAGTATATGGATGAGAGAGATTTAGTTTCTTTTTTCCCCTCACATTAGTGTTTTATGAACGAAGCTCGTACTCTGTTTGAATCAGCTCTGTGCTTTCAGGATGTTCGGTTCCTGTCGGGACAACAACTTTACTCGGCCCAATGAGAAAGGAGAGTTTGAGGTGGCTGATGGCATCAGCTCCACTGTGTTCCGTGCCATCCTGGTGAGATTTTATACAGAAGGTTGTTTTTTTTCTGCCTCACTTTCCGTTTTCCACTTTTCTCCTGCGTTTCCTCACTTTCCTTTCTTTCTTGTCCTTCACTGCGTCTCTTATCTTCTATCATGTTTTCTTCCCCATTCACTCGTCTCCTCTCTGTCCAGTTGTCTTTATTTCCTGCCTCTCCAGTCTTTGTCCCTTTTCTTGCTCCAGTTCTCCTGACGATTTCCCAACTTTTATGTATTTTCTTGTTCTCCCTGGGGGGAAAAATGAGTTCCAGCTCATTCTGCTGGATAGCCTCTGATGTTTTATTCACGGACATTATATCTCTCCGTACATCCATTCATTCCTTCTATCCATCATCACATCTTTCTTTTATAGTGGTCAGTATAAAAATATATTTTGTGTTAAAAGCCTCTAAGATATGGACTTATGTAACTATTGATAGATCAGATTATTTATTTTTTTTGTAGTTTATTCACAGAAATGTCTAATATTAGGCTTGTAGGAAAATCTGGGAACTGACTGCAAGAAAACATGCAGTCTGTGATATCTGTTCACTTCTTTTGAAGTACCATGGTTGGTCAGACTTTTTTTATTCTTTTACCAAAAAGTATCAGATGTTAACATGTTAATATCGTACACAGATATCCAGAGCAAATATACAGTGCAAGTTCAATTCGAGTTAAAAAAAAAGATTTCCTTTTCAGGAAAAAAAAAGTCCATACTAGTCTGGTCCTATGTTGAAAATTAATTATCCTATAAACCTAATAACTGATTGTGCCACCTTTGGCAACAAACATCAAGTTTTTATGACATGTGGCAATATCTCTTTTACTTTTGCTGCCCAGAAATGTCAACTTATTCTTTTGTTTGTAGCGTTGTTTTAATTCAGTCATATTGGAGGGTTTTTGAGCACAATTAGGCTCAAAAACCTAAGGCATCACAATTAGATGTGAGTTAAGACTTTGACTAAGTAACTCCAAGACCTTAATTTTGTCTATTTCAACCAATTAGAAGTGGATTTGTTGGTGTGCATTGGACAAGGACATCAGACCTTGTCCTGTTAGAGTTAATGTTTGGACTAACTCTCGGGTTGGGGCTCGGATTAGACGAGCTCTAACCCTAGCCATCAGTTTGTGACCTTAAGCACACTTGGCTGAAGACCTGGGTCTGCTTTGCAGCTTCAGGACCGGACGACTTGCTGCAACTGATGAAACCATTAAATCTGTTTTTTAGGGTTTCTTCAGTAAGCAAGTCATCCATTCCTGAAGCAGCAAAACATCCCCAGGTCTTAACACTACTACCAGAATTTGTGACTGACTGTAGTATGTTAGTTTTAGTCCAAATGTAATTGGATGCATGCCTTCTACAAAGGCGTGCCTCCAATCTACCGAATATATTCAAATGGTTAGCATTGTTTCTTCATTCTGTCTGGTCTTCTTTGTGTCTTTTTCTTGCGACTGCAGCTGCAAAGAAAGCTAATTGGTTCATATTCATAATTATGAATTAACATAGAACACATCTGTCAAAACTAAGTATCACAATTGATTTAATTGATTTCCCTGTGATGTCATACACGGACGGCGTGTTTGAGGTGTTAAATGAACCTAGCAGAAGCTTACAAAGTCATGACCTTGTCTCAACTTCAGACATTGTTTAAAGGCATCTCAGCATATATAAACTTCAGACTTAAAAACGCCGCTGTAATTATTTTTGGCATCTAGCGAATAGAAATAAATTCAGTAATCCTAGTTGAGCGAAAGCTAAAAGGCTTTCGCCTGATTTGTTATCAGATGGTGAGGGGTAAGGTTTTTTTTTCTATTTGTATGATATATGTAAGTATCTGGTTTAGCTGTGAGTCTTTAGACTGTAAGGAAAATAATGAGGCGCATTCATGTGAGTGAGGAAGAGCAGGAAGTGGGTTGTGCCAGTGCTTTGTGTCCTGTTTGCCCGGAGCGTCTCCTCTGGTTTCCATCAGTAGAAACTCCTGGGAAACCGTCACTGGGAGCAGGAAGGGCATAGTGACATCAGCAGCTTTTGCTTTCATCATGCCCCCCCTCCTTTTTTTTTTTTTTTTTTTCTCTTTAGCCCTCCTCTTCTCTCTCTCTCTGTTTGTGACGTTGCTTTTTTTTATCGCTCTCTCTCCATCCCCCCTCTTATCTCTCCCTCCGTCCTCCTCCTCTCTCTCTCTGCGAGGCAGCATTAATAATGGCGTCTTGTTTTCCCTCCTCTGCTCGAGTGCGCGCATGACCGTCCCTCCTCACTGTGTTCTTATTTCTCCGTGCGCATGCTTGCGCTGGTGAAAATGGCAGGATTACTACAAGTCGGGGATAATCCGCTGCCCTGACGGCGTTTCCATTCCTGAGCTCAGAGAGGCATGTGACTACCTCTGCATCTCCTTCAACTACAGCACCATCAAGTGCAGAGACCTCAGTGAGTACACCAACTCCTCATCCTGCTCAGATGTTTCCTCGTTTGCGTAAAGCTGCAGGGTAATGTAGTTTCGGCTTCTGTCCGTGCGCAGACTTCGGTGAGTCTCTGTAGTTGTTGTAGCCTTGGGTTAAAATATAACCTGTTGGATTTTCTGTGTCAAACTCGGATCTCATGAGGTTAATTATGAATTTACCATGAGATTAATATTTCTATATCTGTATTCAGTGTCTGATGTTGTGAATGTGTGAAATCCCTTGCTTGTGTGTATAAACTTGGGCAAAAAAAGCTGATTGATCTTAGAGCATCAAAGATGAACATGCAGGAGAGGAAATGAAAAGTCAAAACAAATCTGTTTGTGCTTAATTGCTGTCTGCTCGCATGCACATTCGCTGTAGCTGCAACATCCCACATGCGCATGGAGATGTCAGTGGGATATTTTGGTGGAGAGCGTGCTCGTCTCTGCCGCTTGCTTGTGTGCGAGGACGTGGGAGGAGCAGCTTCAGCGCTCTGCCGCTGTTTGCGCCTCTAAGTAGGCCATGATTAACTGTGAGATTTACTGCTTATGTGGGCCAGAAAAAACCCCCCCAAAAAAACCAAGCAATCCCTCCCCAATAGAGTATATTTTTAAAATTAATTTTAGTTGTGCAGTGTGATCATACTCTGTTATTGACAGCAGCTTCTGATCTGAATATTCACACTGAGATTTTCTCAGAAAACTTCTGCTTCTGTTTTTATAAAGATATTTAATGCTTACAAGGAAAAGTACAAAAGGAAAAAAAGACAGGGTGTTCTGAATGTTAAAATGAACACAGTCACATTCAAGCAGATTTTATTTGGGTCAAAACTGCAATCCTTCCAGAAGGTTCCAGCGATGAGCAGATCCTCTCTGAAGATGTTCTAACAGTGGTTTGTTTTTTTGTTTGTTTGTTTCTACAGTGAACCTTCAATCACAGCCGGTGTTTAAACTGAACTCATAAAACATTAGTTATATCCTGTCTGTTCATTAACCAACATATCCTTTAAACTCCTGCTATTTTATGGTCAGTAAATTATTTTCTTTGTCAAACTGCTTTTGCTAGATTTGTTTTTTCAACTACATGAATTGTCTTGTCTTAAACAGGAATGTACACAAAATATAAATATCATCTAAATATAAACAAATGTATATATTTAAAAGATGCAGTCGTATTACGTTCACACGGCTTGATTGTAATGTGATTTTAGCTGCTCGTTAAAGGATAATCTAATAAACGAGGCATTGGTCCGCTCAGGCGCCCTGATGCACGAGCTGTCCAACGACGGAGCGCGGCGTCAGTTCGAGTGCTACCTGGAGGAGATGGTGCTGCCGCTGATGGTCGCCAGCGCCCAGAGCGGGGAGAGGGAGTGCCACGTGGTGGTGCTGACCGACGACGACGTGGTGGACTGGGATGAGGAGTACCCACCTCAGATGGGAGAGGAGTACTCTCAGAGTAAGATACAGCCTCCATATTACCAACGGCTGTGAGAAGGAGCTGTTGGCGGTCTCGCCCTAATTACAGAAGACCTGATGATGGGGAGGAAACCTCAGTCTGAGCAGGTCACTGTGTGACACGAGAGCTTTCTGCTGTCAGATATGAATCCATACTAAACCTAAAGATACAAAATGCTTTCTTGAAAATAAAATGGAATGTGTAAAAACACAATGACTTTAAAGAACAATAACATAAACAAACCGGTTCCCATCATAATCCAATGTTTGTCTTCCTTTTCTGCTTAGGGAACAGAGCAATCACAGTCCGACTGTGGTTGGTTTGAAGGAAAGATTTTATTTTTACTAAAGGAAATTTTAATCTTTGGATGTATTGCCTGTGAATTTAGCCGGGCGCTTGCATTAGCTTGTGTCACCTGTGTTCCAAGTTATGGAACTGAGGAATGTGGGGAAAAGAAAAAGATCAGAGTGCGTCAGATAATTTGCCCTTAAGTACATCAACTAAATCTGTTTGTATTTCAGCTCCAGCATTGAGCAGTACAACTAAACACAGATTTACCTGCTGCTGAGATTACGCCCCAACAAATAAACAAAGAAATGCAATTGCTGTTTTTATTTTTACTCCATGCAGTCACAGACACATCAACATCAGTAGTTTTAGCTGCGCACTTTAGAGAAGTAATGAGTGTTGAATCTTGCTGATTTAACAATATCGTCCATTTTCTCTCCAGTTATCTACAGCACCAAACTCTATCGTTTCTTCAAATACATCGAGAACAGAGATGTGGCCAAATCAGTGCTGAAGGACCGAGGACTGAAAAAGATCCGCCTGGGAATCGAAGGTGATTTACTTTTATGGGAAAACATTGTTCTGAAATCGCCGTTTGTTAGTGAATTTATGGAACTTTTTCAAATTCCTCCGCTGCAATTATAATATATAATTATAGCTAAAGGTTAGCTGGGATGTGCCATCAACAGTGATGCACATTGGTCAGTATTCCATACAGAATTCAATACATTTCTCAAGTCTTGCAAAAACTCTAGATGTATTAGACTGTGTTTTGATCTAAACAAGTTCAAACAAATCCAACAAGTTCAACTTGTGTACAGAACTTTTCAACATGAACGTGCTGAACCTTTGCTGCAGTGGATTTTACTTGGCTTCGTTCCTCACCAGGTTACCCAACGTATAAGGAGAAGGTGAAGCGACGTCCCGGCGGTCGCCCCGAGGTCATCTACAACTACGTGCAGCGTCCCTTCATCCGCATGTCCTGGGAGAAGGAGGAAGGAAAGAGTCGCCACGTGGACTTCCAGTGCGTCAAGTCAAAGTCCACCACCAACCTGGCGGCGGCCGCAGCCGACATCCCGCAGGACCAGCTGGTGGTCATGCACCCGCCGGGCCCGCAGGTGGACGAGCTGGACACTCTGCCCCCTCTGGCCAACGAGCCTCACCAGCCGGCGATGGGACAGGCGCCGGAGAACCACCCAGGAGCCCAGCTGTACGAGGGCCCGCACCAGCAGGAGCACCAGAGCCAGCCCCGCACCAACCAGCAGCCACACAGCAGCAGCAGCAGCCACTGTCAGCCGACGTACCACTACGACCCGGACCCCGACAGCCCGTCCCCCTCGGCGTGACGCCGCCCGCTCACACACAGCCACGTTCACTACAAGTGCTTTCGTCACACAGCTGCAGCTGAAGGTTCAACTGGAACCAGGTTATCCTGACTGCCGGGCACACAGTGCAGATTTTCAAAATAAAAGCACCTCTTAATGTGAACACAGACTCCCACTCCTCTTCTTTTCTCCTGAGAGGCAAACCACCACCTCGCCTTCTGCTGCGACACATCACCCAAATCAAGCCAAACTCTGGAGCACATCAGCAGACGCCCTCACTCCGTTTCTGCTGCTCCTCCGACAGACCAGAGGAGCGTTTCACCGGAGCGCGCGCAAAACCTCTGAGCGTCGTCACTGCATCCGATTGGTTCATTTGTTTTCAGTGCCTCATCATAGTTTATTTCATACTAGATGTGAAGATTCCTTTTCCCCTAAATATTTAAAGGCCTTTATAAAAACCTGCTTTGCAGCAACGAGGTTCCGCTCCTGTTTACGGTTTGTTATTTTTAAACTCGGCACAGATTTATCGTCACTGCTGTGAGCACACAAGATGTCAAAAGATGTTGTACATTTTCTAAATAAACTGGATTCACAAACGTCCGGAAATGTTTATTTAAATTGTTTTTAACCTCAGAGTGGAAACGGAAGACTCTAGAAGGAAATTCAAATTGTTTTTAAGGACTAAAAGAACTGAAAGTGCAAGAGTAGGTTTCACAACATAAGTACCTATTATAAATTTTAAGATAAATTTTAAAGAGAGGGCAGCATATCTTTTGGCTCATCAGCAAAACATGCTTCCTACACGATCTGGAAATGGATTCAGTTTTTTTTAGAGATCTGCAAAAAGAGGATGGACATCTATTCCCATTCTTTGTTCTGTTTACAACTCCAAAATAAACTGTCAAACTAAAAACATGTAGAAGAGAAATGGCCTTTTACAACACAAACAAATTAGAATCCAACTTAAAGCCCTGTGCTGTTTCTTCTTTTTTTTTTTAAAGGATTGTTTTGGCTCTAGTGGCCTTTATTTGAAAGTAGCTAGACAGGAAATGGGGAAATGAGAGATGGGGAAGACGTGCGGCAAATGTCACCAGGCTGGGAATCGAACCTGTGACCGCCAGCATGAGGACCAAAGCCTCCGTATGTGGGTTGTGCTTTGCCCCTGAGCCACCACAGCACCCTGCCCTGTATTGCTTCATGACTATTAATTATTTTTGGAGGTTTGAGGTTGTATGAACTGCAGGAAATCTAGAAATGTCATCGTAGGAGAAGATGGAACTTGAAGATATGAATATCTGCTTCTTACACATTTATTTCAGCCTCACTACTAGATTTTCAAATGCGGATCCTGCAAAAACTTGAAGAAACAAAAGGACAGACTGGAAGGACAGATGGACATATGAAAAGATTGGACGTGAATAAAATGGACAGGTAATGGTAAGACCAATAGGATGGACACACTGATGGATGGATGTGGCTTCATTGATGGGTAGATGGACAAATGGATGAATGGACGCACTGGGAGATGATAGATTAGAAGATTGACGAAAGGATGATTATTTATATGGATGATGAATAGGTGGACCGATCTGTCTATTATGTCCAGAATAGACATAATAGACAGATTATGGACATGTGGACATTATGGACATAGGTGGACATGTGGATTGAGAGACAGAGATGGACAGATGAATGCATAAACTGCCCAAGCAGTTTCAAATTATTTTGACTTTAATGCCTGCAGAAAAGGATCAAAACCTCATTTTTTACCTCAATTTCAGAAGACTTTCTAAAACATGTCGACCAAAAGGTGCAAAGAGGCAGATCGATTTTAAAAAGAAGCCAAGCAAACAAAGTTTTAGTCCAGTTACTGGACAAAGTATGCTGTCAGGATAAGCAGCCAACATTACTCCACTTTAAAACAGCAGTTGATCCTGATGTTCAAACCCCCTGAAATCTGACCGTCTTGCTGTTGAATATAAATGCTGAATTTCAAGTTGGAGTTTGATTTGGCAGAAGATAAAAGGAATGCAGAAAACTGGGAACAACCTGCTGAGGGAATGTAAATCTGGCAATTAAATATGCATAAACAGCTCCCACTGAAACCTTAATTATTTAAAGCACCAGTTCAAAGTGCTCACTCAGGCTTTAAATAGCTTTCTGGGGCATAAAACGAGGCCTGGAACCAGCCTGACGGATACTTCATTACTTTGTTTTTACCTTTCCAACATCCTCCACTGATCTCCACTCAGCTCGTCGCTTCTTTCCTCGCCGAGGCGGATCTTCCCGCTGCCGGATGGCAACATCATTTAAAAATACAACCGGGCCGCTCCGATTGGCCGACCGAGGCCGAACACAAGAACTCAGACAATCCGGCTGTGACAGAAACAAATAATTTTTTTATTTTAAAAATATTTCACTGCTGATACATACAACACACTCATCATACTCATATATATTTGCATAAAGTATACTCTTGACATGATAATATTTAAAGATTTGATACATTATTGTCGGGTGGGGAGAGTAATATAAACAAAGGGAAACACTTTCTTGTAGTGTGTAGAGTACAAACACTGAGTCAGGAAACGGAGGGCGCCTCGCCAGCTGCTCTCTGACTGGAGGGATAAAAGAGGATCTAAAAAAAAAAACCCAACAACTTAAAGAACTGCAAAGGTTTCAGAGTTGGGCATCAAAACGTTCCGCCTGCATGGAAAAAAAACAAAACATTTGTGATCCACCTGCATCGGATTTTATAAACCTGGATGCCATATTTGCTTTTAATCATAAAACAATGTTGGCAGCAGATGAAATCTGGATAATCTCGAGTTAAATAATTTAAAGGGTTACTGCTAGTTTTAAAAGGTAAAAGCATTTAAAGAGGAATGTCTTAATTTGACCATAAAAAAATAAATGCCTTTTTGTTGCAGAGGACGGCTTAAATGTCGTTTTGGTCGCCTCGACGGCTTTTATTATGAAGCAATACATTTATAGTAAAACAAATATTTTACAGAGTAACATGAACTAAAAAAAAAAAAAAGCAGCAGTTTTAATTTCCTGGGGAAATTTCTCCCTTCTACAATTTAACCGTGTTCTTAAACCACAAGTATCCACGGATTTTTATTTACAGCTAAGTGTTTTCATGAATAATGTAGACAAAGGAGCAAAAGACAAACAAAAAAAAATAATAGAAGCTCATGATTGCAAAATATTGTCAAAACGCTCTACTGAACCGCAGGTCCGTTTATTTTACTTCCAAAAACCATTTGGAAAAACTGCTGATCTAAGCAGGATAACCAAGTGCTTTGTACTGAGAGAGATAATTGGAGCCATCATTTTATACCCTTTTAAGATTTTGTCACATTAAACCTGGTTTTATTGTTGAAGAAAGCCGTATAAAAATAAATATTGAGACACGGAAAACCTTTAGGAGGATTGATGATGGAGCCGGAGCCATAACTGAACCCTTTCCATTAAGGGAAAAAAGTATCGATTCATCTGAGATTAATTTACCCCTCATCAGATTTTTATTTGAAAAATGTTTTTGGAACCGGATAAAATGAGACTAAAGTCCAGGGGTATGAATATGTCTGCAAGGCACAGTTTTCTGACAGCAGAGTATAACTTTCATATAAAAAAAACCAAAACTTTAAGTTGTCAGAAGTCAAAGCATCTGTGTAACGTTAGCCTTGTGGTTCAGATAAACACGTCGTTCCCAAATTCCCAGCTAAAGACGAACCGAAATTACCAAACGAAGAGGCAAAAAAAAAAAAAAAAGCTCCACTACTTAAAACTGAACATTATTTACGGTGTTCAGCTGTGCAAGTTTTAAAATCTAGTATTTAGCATTTCTTAGTTTAAATAATCCCATTAGAAATAAGTGGGAAAAAAATCTATTTAGTCTTAATAATGCTGTCAAAAAGAAAAAAATAAATAAAAGCTTTTGATATCCTATGTTCGATGCTGTTCAGAAATAAGCTACATTTATTTGCAGAATCCACCTTTGTTTTTTTTTCCCCACACAGGCAGGAGTCAAGATGCTCGAACCTCTTCTAAGTAACATCAACCCGTCTCGGTGGCTGGCTGTGATCTGGCGAGGCCATGAGGTTATGTTGAAGATGGCCGTCGTGATGGAGCAGAGAAACTAAAGCGAAACTTTACCGAGAGCCTTTAGTCTCTAACGGAGCTGGATGCTGATCCGCGACTGGATCCGTCCCAGTCAGCAGGTGGTTTGATTGACAGCAGAGAGCAGCCAACGCAACATCTGCCCACTTTTAGGAGTCGAGCGGATCGATTTTAAGACACTGATTTTTTTTTTTTACTTCACCAACTAAAGTTGTTTCATCAGGAAGGTCATGAATAAAATTTGAGCCAGAATCCATCGAACAGAACAGAGTTTTCCTCACATACAGCCTGAAGTGCTTCTTCCGAGCAAATGGAGGATGTGTGAGTGCAAACCCTGTGACCCATAGTCTATTACTCTTAAAAAGAGTTGAAATACAAATACATATATATTAAAAAAAACCCTGACTCTATAAAGCTTGTTATTGGATTGAGGTCTGCTTCTGTCAGCAGCTTGGAAAGCAGCACTGTGGCATTCTGATGACTAACAGTAGTAGTTTGTCTTCACAGGTCACCTTCAGGTTTATGAAGGATGTCATCCCTCCGCGTCACATGAGTCCAAATCAACAAATAACTGCTTCACCTGGAATAAAACTATTGCAGCTGAGCTACAAATAAAAATCTTTGAGGCCGGCAGATGAGGACCTTGAGAGCCTGACTGGAGGGAGAAATGACAACCTTGTCTTTTTAGCAGAGCTTTTGAAACGTCGGAAAAGCATCGAAGGACTGGCTTCCGTTGTGTTAGGGCACCTGTTAAGAAATCTACTGAGCCACATCGATTCTAGGATATCAATTTAGGTTTTTTTTTATCATTGTTGTATCAATGTTGTTTCCATGTGAAGCACTGCAGGCTGTGTTGGGTTAAATGTTCTGTTTTTCATCCGTTTATCAAATTGAACGCAGGATAGTTGGGAAGAAAAGCCTTTTTACGCTCATATTAGTTCAGGAAATGTCAGCAAGGCTTTTTAAAAATGATGCCCGAAACTAAAAATGCACCTTGCTTTTTCAAAGTAAACTTTCAAACCGTTTTAAGTTTTCTTCCAGGGTGGGCGCTTCATTTGTGCACAGTTACATTGAAACCTGGACACAAACGACCGCAGCGTGGAGCAGGAATCAAGCGCGCCCCGCAGAACAACACTCGATCCCACAATGAACTGCAGTCTTTGAACGTGTCAGGAGTCCTGGGTGGGTTATTCTTCTGGGACGGGGGCGGGGTTGGTCGTTGACCTGTGTTTGTTGGTGGGGGTGAACGGAGGGGAGGTGGGACGGCCCCAGAGCCACTGCTGGACAGGTCAGTCAGAGAAGGAGCATCCACATGTTAGCACCACAGTTCTGTAACGTATGCTTCCATGATCTGGACGACTGCCTCTCGCCGCGCCCGATGAGGCGCCCGATCTGCAGGCAAACCAACACCCAAAAAATGATGTGTCATTTTGGTGCGGGAGCTTTGAAAGCCCCAACGGTTTGTCAGGCCCACCTATGAGGAATGATGAATCAAAAGAGTAGGAGTGAAAGTCTAAACAACCGTCCAGCCTGAACTGGAGACGACACCTCTTCTGGGAATAAAAATCTTCAGTATTTACAGACTCAAAATACTCATTTTAAGACGCCACTCTTTTTTTTTTTTTTTTCTTATCGGTGTAGTTGTGTACAGATGGCAGAAAACAGGAGATCCAGTAGATGACGGGGACAAAAAAAAAAAAAAAAGAAAGAAAAAAAAATCTGAAAGACCGAACTCTCTCTATCAGTGGCTCCAGATCCTCCCTTCTGGATTCCTCACAAAGGCCAAGGCAGGTCGCTGAAGTCAACAGGGCCGCCGAGGCCAGCGTCCGCCTCCAGCAGGGACATGATGACCGCCATGGCCGCCTCGTCGTTGCTGGGGCTGCTGGAGCCGGGCTCATCCATAATATCTATGCTCAGGTGGGAATTATCACCTAAACAGACAAGTGGCTTAATGAGAAAATTATGTTCAGGCACAAAAACACAGCAGCCGCCTAAAGTATAAGTAGTAGTGACGCGACTCACTCATGATGGACTGGTTGGAGTAAGGGTAGCCCACAGAATCAGGTCCAGCGATCATCCCTGCGCTCGGCAGCTCAGGGGTCCCACCGTTCTGAATCTAGAGAGACCAAAACTCACAGGTTTAATGTGAAAGTAAGACAAGACGCTCTTCAGAAAGGTTCCTAAACTCATATGTGGATTACAACATCACAAGAAATTCGTTTGTTTTACTTTTTAATTTTTTTTTTTAACTCAAATTTAGGCATTGTGCCCTGTTGTGTAGACTTGGAATGCTATTGGACAGGAAACGTGCATATAAGTTCCCCACACATGATCACATGGTCGCATTCACAACCTTAAAAACTGACTGAGTCAAGATCTCTGTGAATTACTACACCTGATTCTGCTAAAAGTAGTAAACAGTATTCAATTTACATCACTGAAAATGTGCCATATAAATACAATTACCTTGAATTGTATTGCAGAGTCTTGAACATATGTCATTTTTATTACATTTGCAGAAAATATTATAAAAAACAACCTGTCTTGCCATGTGTGATTACATATAGAAAAATTGGGATTCTCTGTATGAAAAATACAGAGAATTGGATGCGAAACCAAAGTCTCAAGATTAAAACGTTTGTGTATAAATTGCCTGTTTTTTGTTGGCAATAAAGTAAAAATAAACTGAAAACATACCTATAATAAGTAATCCTACAAAACCCATCAATGAGGGTGAACTTTTTATTTTTATGTTTTTCATTGGGTTAAACTAAATCTCTGTGTCATTTTCTGTTACCTTCTTGCCCCCCGGTGAGCAGGTGTCGGGTGGAGGGGTGCTGGTTATATTCAGAGGGCTGGAACCACAGCTGGACGGAGATGAACCTCGAATCCTGCGAGAGAAACAGAAACCTTAAATAACATACACCCCAAGCCTTCAAAAGAAAGAAGAAATAAAAAAGAATCCCAGCTTTGTTCATTTTAATTTAGTAAAAACAAACAAAAAGATTCAACGATACTGACGACCTGAGATCAAAAGCCACACAAACAGCTGCTCGTTGTATTAGATGCACATTGCAGAGGAAAAACCAATTAAAAAATATATGTATATAAAGTTTTATTTGTGTTTGCAAAGCTGAGTTTTGCAAGCTGAAAATACCCAGAAAGACTTGTAAGAATGTATGCAATTACATTCTTCATGTAATGGAAAAACAGCATCTGGTGGCAAAAACCATTTCTATTTAATAATTCAGCTGGAAGGGAAGCCGTTCGTCAGGGTCACACTGACTGGTCAGTAGGAGGAAGTCCCATCACTGAGCTGTCCAGATGCTTTGACTGCTCTCATCTACATCCCAGCATGAGAGTCAGACTGACTGACTGGATGGAAGATTGGTTTTAGATATCCTGCCAAAACAACACTGTGCCAATTGACTCAGCATGGCGGCGACGTGTTGTAAAAACAGAATGCAGTTCAGATAGTTACTGAGTCTTACAGGGTAAAAAAAACAAATTCTGCCATTTTCCTCCCAGAAGTCACAGCCAGCAAACTTTCCGTAGTAGCCTTTAGTAGAAAACCGTCTCTGTTAGATTAATCAGTTTTCCAGCTACATGTGAGTCAGATACTGCATTAGGTGCTGATTGTAATAATGGTTAATTACAGAGAAGAACTTTCCCGTTTGAAAGACGTACGGAAATGGAAACGTTTTATGTGCATCCGGCCCGAGGAATGCGTCGTAAAAACTTGGCGGTTTAATTTCACAATGCCGCGCCGTCTCTTCCATCAGATATTCATGGAAAAGATCAACAGTCTCCATCTTACAGTATGTATTTTAATTATGACTCAGACGTCAACTCAGTTTTACACCACACATGGAAATCAGATGTTTAGTAACTTTCCTTTTCTACATTTCTTCAAAGAGCCAATAGCCCTCTTAAGAGAAGATATTTTTACACTGGAGGGGTCGAGATGACCTCACGTGCGTTTTTATGAGCTTTATTTTTGTGTCGTTTCAGGAACTGACAGTCTGACGGGACAACATCCCCCCACGCTTTCCCGTTGTCTGACTGTCATTTGCAGCACAGGAGGGTTAAAGTTAGCTACGGCTGTTCTACAACATTTTACAGCAAAAAACAGAAGGATCTAACACCCAACAATGGACAAATAGTCAACTTAGAATGCAGTCAAGTTCCACAGAATCCTATTAACAACTGAATTATTGGCTTCAGGTGTGTTGAAACAGACAATAGTAGCAGTACATCATCCATTTAAGACCAGTGTTTAACATCCCTGACCTAAAAGCATCCTCACCCACTCTATTCTGTCCCTTGTTGTGGAGACCATGGGTGTTATCCAATCTGTTGTCCAGGCAACCACAGAGGTGCTTAAGCTCCTCCACCACCTCACATTTGTTCCAATTTACAGTGGGGTGATGGGGTGTTGCCATGCCACAACACACAAATTCTCTCACTCACCTAAGTCTGAACTATCCTTGTAGGAAGGACTAAAGTCTTTTTTAAATTAAAATTAACCACTGCAAATTATAAAACCCAACTTCTGAAATATGTCAGTGGAGGAGATTTGACTCCACATGCCACTGTTTGAGATTTAAGTCCTTAAAATAACCTCTCCAGGTGAGTGCAACATGTTGTCCTGTTTCTCCCTGTATCAAACATGTGATGACTCCCCATTTACCTCATGGTTGTTGGTTTTTTATATGATGAAGAATGATTCACTACAAACTGTGAAATTATTTACCAAAGGTCAAATCCTGTTCACAGTTTCCCCACAGATGCTCCCGTACTGCCAGCTCGAACAGAAGGCTTTTAATAGCGGTTAAATCATGCCTTGGCTTCACGTAACCATTTGCTTTACGATCCAGGCTGCATTGATTTTCCATTGCAGGAATATCTGGGTTTTCCTACTTGATTGGTTTTGAAAACCGGCACAGGCTCGATCTGTTCCCTCTCACCTCTGAATCTCCATCACTTCCTCCGCGATCATGCGTCCGATCTTCCCGGCTCCTGCTCTCGTGCCGCCCGGGATGCCGGGAACGGTCTGCAAAGCCCGTCTCCCCCCACCTGAAACATCGACAGGAAATATGTCATTAATACAGCACAACGACATATAGGCAACATATAATCATACCACAAGGTATGCTTCAGTGCTAGCATGTTTCTCTGTTCAGCTGTTTTACCCTCTGAGGTTAGAACGCTGTCCATGCTCTGTGGAGACGCAGCCGACTGAGGGTAATCCGATCCTTCCATTATCGGACACCTGCAGGGGGGAAAAGCACAGATGGAAAGATGATCCGCCTTCCAGTGCGAAGTCTGCAGCGACGAAGCTAAAGCTTTCAGGTGTGCGGATACTCACGATACGACTGTGTTAGTAGAGACGATGTACTCCACCTCCTTGGTCCAGGGGTTCATGAAGCTGAACCATCTGCTCCTCAACGTGATGAAGGAGCCATCTTTGATTTTGAATTTGTAACAGTTGGTGTTGATTTTTTCTCTCATCTGCAGCACTGAGGACACAGAAACCACGATTTATGCCTCCCCACCTTCCTCCGCTGGGATTATTGCGTTGTTATTCTGGTTCACTTTCAGACGATACCTTGTCTGTGACACTCGGCCAGGTGGCTGATGTCGTCCTGGTGAAAATACTCGTAGAAGGAGGTTCCGAGCAGCTCTTGGGGCAGGTAGGCGAGGATAGCTGTTGCTCTGGAGACACAGAAATCATTGACTTTATGTTGATGGTGTTTGACTTCTGACAAGTTTAAAACAGAGACTGTGGAATGTTTTTATCCCCCAAGAAAATATTTGATGACTTATTTTTTGTCAGTGCTTCTACTGGTATAAGCTCGAAATTTCAGCCAATTACCAAAAACTAAATACACAAACTTAAATAGCTGCTTTAGAGAGCAGTTTGTTTCAAAGTTAAAAATGTATGTTTGTGAACTGTTCAGGAGTTGTGGAGTAACTTGAAGCTTTTAGTGATTAATATTTATTTTCTGGTTAGGTTCCAGATTGGTAATTTCCTGCTGAAAATCCCCTGCAGTGAAGCACTGATTGGCAATTATGTTCCTCTGATCAGACCTGGCTGGTGAACAGCAGGTCAGTTACTGGAAATGACCAAAATTCTCTCTGAACACATCAGAGGGAAATGAAGTGCATCAAAGTAATAAAGTGTGATTTGATGCACTTAATTTTGGGTTTAGTAGAAATCTGAAGTGTTATTATGAAAGGTTTCCTGCCCTTCGAAACGATTCTCGTTGTCATTAATAATATTGTTAACAAGCCTTTAAGGCAGCCGCAGTTAATGATTTCCTGCTGTCAAAATCCATCATCACAGATTTTGTTTAAACGATGATCATTTGTCCTGACCTTTCACTTAATAGCTAAATAATAACTTGCATCATCAGCATAGCTGTAATGCTGTAATAGTCCTTATAAAACCTGGTCTTCTCAAATTAGAACGAAAGAAAATATTGTAGTAAAACTACTAGTACAATATCTTTTAAAATACACGTAAAACATTTCAGCATATAAGCCAAGCAACTTTTTTGTCTTAATAAAACAAAAAAAAAAGACTCCGGGTTCTCACCTCTGGTCGACGAAGACAAACTTGCCGTCGATGGTGTGCCTGGAGACGTATTCTGTGGGCTTCACCCTGATGTCGGCCGGGCTGGGCTGGGGGACGATGTGGGGGTGAAGGCGGCCGATGGCCACCAGGCAGCTCAGGTTGCAGCCCTCGTTGTCGGGCTCGTTGTCTTCGTCCAGCCCCATCTTCGTGGGTGGCCAGCTCTTTAGGTACCCTGTGCTGTGGATGGTGCAGAAGCTCTTCCGGTCAGCTGAAACGAGACGGGAGCAAAAGAGAGAGAGAAAAATTAACATTAAAATAAATAAATCACTCCTTTGCTTAAAAGTTTAAATTACAAATTTCAATTCAATGAAGTTGAAATTAAAAGGCTTGAATTATGATAAGAAATTCAGATTTGTCTAGATATATCAAGAGATGTAAAAGCCAAACTTAGATATTATTATTATTCAAAGGTCACAGAAACCTGTTAGAATTAAAACGGTCAGGGGAAAAAGAATTCTGTGTCAAAGGTCAAACCCTCAACATATTTGAGTGATTTCTGAGGACTTTCATGTGAACATATGTTCTTATTTATGTATCTAAAATATTTAAAGAGCAACTATTTGCTTATTTAATCCTAAAAGGATTAGGTTTATATTTTATGCATTTAAAGCCGGCAGAGCGGATCAATCACACAGCTGAAGACTGAATTTAAATTGTAAACCATTTTAATTTTTTTCTGAAACTATTTAAAAATCTAATTTAGCAGCATTGATGATCTCAATAAACAAATGCTACATTTATGTATCCGTGGTCTGTGTTAAAATATTAGCATTTATGGGGCCCTGAAGCCCTGGGGGCCGTTATGGAGCTGCTGACTTCATTTGGATTAAACAGAAGTGCAAATAACTGACAATCATTTTAACTGTATTTTTTCTTTTATTTGTCGTTTTTAAGATTCTATAGTTGTGGGTTTAAATAGCGTTTCACTGGCGAGATTTTCCCAGTAATATTTTTACATTTCCTGCCAACATAATATCTATTAATAGAAAAACACGGTGGGCCGCCTCGGTGCCTCGACCACCGGGCTTAGCAAGTTTTCTGTGGGAAACCCTGAACTGCATTCATGTAGACTTCATTATTGTAACAGGAAGTGAATTTTAAAAAAAAATTCAAACTTGACAAACAAAATGTAGGTATCAATCCTCTAGTTCTTTTCATAAATAATAATAGCAAACCATTGTTAATCATCTTTGTTGCTAAAAGTTTATGCACACAAAAACATTGTATCTTAGCAACAGCATTGAGACTCATTTCTAACTAAATCTCAAAAAAAGCAAAAAAAAAAAAACAAAAAAAAACCCCACAGAGACTGAGGAAGCAATGGAGATTATTTAGTCTCACATAAGAACTGGACTTTTTTACTTTGCTTATTTGGGTTGTAAATTTGCATTAGTTCACTCAACCTCTACTGAAAGCAACAACCACTGAAACATGTTTCCTTTAAATAAGTGGCTTAGTGCATGGCAGAAACTTTCTGGTACCAACGCAGAACAATAGGAGGACGGCAAAGTGCATTACAATAAACTATTCAGCGGAATGCTGAAAATAAAATACATTTACAGTGGCTTTATCCATTGTGCTGCATGACTTTACTCTGCAAATGTCTTCAGAAATCAATGATGCTTCAGCAAATCCCACCAATGAGTAAGGCGGGACACACAGCCATCTGTGTGACTCAGGGGCAGCTGGATAGAAATGCACACCGCATTGTTCAGATTTCAAACATATAAATCTGAAAACCAAGCAATAATTCCCTTTCATTGTGTTGCAGTATCATAGGAAGCAACTACAGTTAGTGCTGCTGTAGTGAACGATCCATAAAGTCATAGGTAAATTCAAGCAGGCAAACTTCCTCTGTGTTCTAATGGAAAAACTGATCTGCCAATCGAGGTGTGATTCCTTTTTTATAGCTAAAGAAGCAACTAAAAATACAAAGACACCAGAAAACAGAAGCTCTTAGTTTTGTAACAAAACTACATCTTATGAATGTGAGGTCAAGTGAAGAGATAACTATTTGCACTATAAATGATATAAACCAAAAAGTAAGTTCTAAAGGGAGAACAAGAAGGCTGCAGGAGTTGCTGTAAGAAACACAAATTCATTTTGGTTGACAGTTGTAGAGGCGCGTTTTTCATTTCTCGCTGCTACCTTTCTTCTTGGAGCAGGTGGAGGGGAAGTCTTTATCTTCTACTTTGACAGAAGGTCTGTTGCATTTCATCCTGCAGAAGAACGACCGTCTGGCTCCAGAACAGAGTCGAGATGGACCCGGAGTGATATCCGTCTTCACAGGAAGACCAGCTGAAATGACAAACAATTCCAGTTAGGACAAAAAAATTTAATTTTTTCCCCACTTTTCAAAAAAAGGTCTACAAATTAATTGTAAAGCAATCATCCTTCTAGTATTGTTGAGACAAAATACAGTTTCCAGTTTTAGTTGTTGCCCATTTTCTGTCACTTCTTAATCATCCAAATAGCCTTTGTAAAATTTCCGATCTTTTCTTGTTTTTCCCAGAACATAAAGAAGTTGAATAGTTAGCCTAAATACTGCTGACTGTGGCAGGTTTTCCCTCCCCCCCTCTTGGGAAAGCAGAATAAGACGTAAATTCAGAGGGAGGATATAAAACTGCAAAACAGATGATGTGTGCTTGTCCTTGCTTACTTTTAGCGTCAATAAGTCTCTCTCGTGGCGCTGTATCTGAGGACGACAGCTGTTCTTTGACTTTAGCAATGTCCTTGGGGTGAAGGTAGTCAAACAGACTCTGACCTATCAAGTCATTCTTGAGACGACAACAGAAGCAGATGACATATGTAAATAAAAAGAAAGAACATATGCATAGATTACCAACACTGACATATTTGTAAGCACTGTGTAATTCAGCTGTTTTACTGAGACGACAACATGCAGCGAGTTGTAAAAATTGTATCTTCCTTTCAGAAAGCAAAGTGTGAGTTGTTCTACTGTATAAACATTTAAAGCAGAAAATAAAGATATTTTCTTAAGAACATCAAATACGTCTTACAATTTACCTACTTCTAGTATATTATTGTTTCTATTGATATTGTACAGATTGTGTTCTATTGCTACTGTCAGAAATACTCTGTGAAGGAGGATAAAAGTTATCTTCATCTGAAGAATTTATGCTTGTTTTGTTGTGATTAGCTTCATCATCTCAGGTGAACATGATGGTTAAGATCCAGAAAGCTGTTTTTTGCTCTGAAACTCTGTATAATCACTTGGAAAGTTCTGCATATTTTTGAGGTTTTAGCACATTTTTATATGTAGAATGGTGAGGAAACAAATGTTTTTAAATACTTAATTTATCTTTTTCTTGCCATAATTTAGTCTAAGAAAATACCAAAGGTAATTAATTTTCCCCCTCTCTATGAAAGAACCATGACAGTTAAACCATGTTAAACAGTTCAAACTCCACATTAAGATTATATTTCCCTCTTGTTAAAAGCATAAATTTCCAAAAAATGACCCAGTTTATTGTATTGTGATTTAGATTATGATGCTAGTTGAAGTCCAGCAATGACATCTTATGAAAAGGTTTCTGAAAATGAACAGCTTCAACAAAAATTTGTATCACATGGTGTCTTAAAAACTAAAAATTGAACACACACACACACACACCCCCACACACACACACACACACACACACACACCCCTACAAGTATTCCATTTTCATGTCTCTCCATTGCACACGTCAGCATACCTGGCTGTAGTTCAGAATCTTGTACACAGATTCGGAAACAAAAAGGATTTTGCCACGATCGCAGCCGACCACAAACAGGAAACCATCAGCAGCCTGCAATATAAATGCAAAACAACACTATTATAGAGACAGCTGCTTAATGCTGTGACTAAGAACTCTGGCAACTAAACTCAAATTGTAAAAATACTGCAGGAGCATTACTCACTCACCCTTAGTATCAAATGCTTCAGTTCGTCATCTGACAGAAAGGAAGGTTTGTAGTTTGCCTCTGTGTACGGGTTAGCTGCGCCTGAAATCAGAGCATCAGTGGATATTCAAACTGCACCTGTGCATGTCATCATTTCTCCTCATGTAAAAGTCCAAACTGCTTCTTTTTAATCAACTAGCAGCAACTGAATTACCTTTTTACAACCAATACAGTTCTATATTTGTAGTAAGTCTAATAAACTCTGGCCCAAACAGAAGTGAACTAGATGTTTGCACAGCTGCTGAAAATTTCTGGCTTTTATAACCAATTTTCCGTCCCCTGATCAGTTTTGGAAAGAACACACTTTGATAAACATTCGATTTTCCAGCTTTTGGACATGGGAGATTACAAATGGCCAAACGTTTCGTCCTTATCAACAAGAGCAAACGTCCAGGAAGTATGTTATGAAACGATATTCCTGCCAAGTTTTCCAAAACTGATTTTATCATATTAATAAATAAAACTGGTAAGAAATGCTTAATGATTAAAAATGATTTTTTTTTTTTACCATCATTGACAACAAATTAAAGGGTGAAATCATATAAAATTATCACTCTGAGTAACAAAGAGATAAAATGACTAGAAAAATTCTACTGTATCAAAAGAAATGAGAACATTTTAACCTACTGTAATTTTTTATATTTGTAATAGAAATGAAAATAATGTATTTTGCAATTAAAATAAACTACTTCTGTAATTCCATTCAAAAATGTGAAACTCATTCCACAAAATATTTAGGTTAATTTCAAGGTCAGGCTTAAAAGAAGCCCAGTTGATAGTGACCATCAGCTACTCTGCACTGAAACCTCTGCTGTCAATAATGATATTTAATTGAAAGTTTTCTAGATGCACATTTGCAAATCAACTGTACACTTCCAGATATCTAGTTGTGTTTTTTACTTCTCCTGTATTTATAATAGAGACTTTTCTCTCTCAGCGAAGGTTCATATACCACTAAAAGCATATTTATTCTACCTCTGAGTGTCTTCATGTGCTGCACCGCCATACGCAGGACCGTCAGCTTATCCAGTTTGCGGGACATCGCATTACAAGTGGGCACGAGAGAGGCCAGCTCGTCGATGAAGCTGTTCATCTTGTCTCTCCGACGTTTCTCAATCTGACTGTGAGCCTCTCTGTGAGGGAGGAGTGCAGAAAACACAGTTACTCTTCTTGTCGAAACGACTAAATTCAGAATCTGTCACTGATATCAAAGAACTAATTCTCCACAGAGCCGAGCTGCTTTCTTGTACTGTGATTTAGCAAGCAGATAAAATAAAAATCCTTAGGTATGCAATTCATCCTTGATTGTAAGAAAGACTAACGTTGAGAGAAACTCTCGCCTGTCCTGCTTTCACACCAACAGCATCCTGTATCAGATTCTAATTAACCATTAGATGGGCCCTTACAGGGCTTTCCTCCCTAATAACTACGTCTTATGAAGCTCTGTTTTCAATCAGGCAGAAGCACTAAGTCAGTGAAGGAGAGATCAGATGGTAAGAGGAAAGAAGAGCAGTGTTTGTACCTGGCATTCTTAATCCTGCCCTGGTGGTCACTGCAAGGACAAGAAGAAGCATTAAAAAGGAAAAAAAGTGATCCTGCAAAAAAACGTCATGGTTTCTGCAAGTGCAGAAACAAAAAGGTGAGAATGGAAGAATTTGGCCCACAGCAAACCTAACAGGTTCCGTAACCTCATTTCATGATTACGCAACAAGGTCAATGGAAGATTTTATTCAACTGTACAACTTAGAGACCGACTGTGGAGCGCCGCTTCACTTTTCTCTTTAAAGAAGGCGCAATTTCCACTCCACCCAATTCTTCCTGCTTAGAAAGAGGTCTTGATTATTTATTTTATTTTTTTATGTAATCATCCTAAAGGGCTGGAATTTATTTTCCAACAGTATAAGACAATTACTGACACTTATTAAAGACATCATAAGGAGTCATTTAAGGTCCTCACAATACTGTATTTTCCAACCACTATGTACCCAAAAAAACACACATATACAATAAAAAAAAAAAGCTTTGTTTGCTACAGACTTCATACTTCATTGAGTTGTTTATCTGAGTATCCCGTGAAAGGATTTGTATTCATTGGCAGCTTGTAAAACACTAATAAAGGAAAGTTCTGTGTGCTCTGGAGTCAAACTTTAATCTTTGATGTATGGCGTCTGAAAATGGGTAGATGTGTATGACGTAAAGAAAAATGGGTAAGGAAATGGCTTAATGTATAAAAAAAATAAGATCTAACATGATAAACTAATTCAAGAAAAGAATATACATTTAAATTATCAATGGTGAATAATTTAAAAAGCCAAAACTTTACAAGGAAAAAAAAAAAAAAAAAAAGAAAAGAGTCTTACCTCCCCAGTTTATCCTTATCTAGATCCATGTCACTAAGAAGGAGGAAAAAAATATATATTTCACTGAAAAAATGTAAAACATCAACAGAATTTCAGTCTAATTAAATAAATACCATCGTGGTATATAATATTTGGTTTATTGATATTTCAGATTTGTTATAAATAAATTAATAGAATATTGTTTGAACTTACTCAAATGAGAAGCCATCAATTCTGAAAAAGTAAACAAACATTTATTAATATCACTGAAGTGACTGAGAATGTTCACAATGCCTACGAAGTGAAGAAACAAGATGCAAGTGTTTGTTTCCTGTGTTAAATAACATCTAACCAGAAACAGATGAGACAGGAACATGTTTCACTTCATTGTTATGGTCTGACTATTTGCTGCTATTTTCACTTGCTTTAAAGCAATTTTCCTTTTGCAACAACTTTAAGCCTCGATGAGAACAAGTTTGTGAATCCTTTCTAGTCGTCCATTCAACAGGAATGTTTACTGTGTGTGTTTCAACTAAAGAAGATGAGCAAATGAGAAAAGTCTGTGGTCTTTGGAGCCTTACTGGTAGTCCGTGCTGCTGCCTTTCCTCTTGCGGTTGTAGTCCATGCCAGGCGTGCTGATGGAGCTGGAGATGAGATCGGTGGAGCTGGGGGACATGAAGTCAGTCATTGTAGACGAGATGTCCATCCGCTGGTCTGCCATCAGGTCATCTGCATAGCAAAGATTGACCGAGTTAGAGCAGAGCGGGCTTTTGGATGCATGTGAAATTAGTCAGCAGCAGGAGTAAAGAGTTAACAACAACTTTAAAATACTCAAAAATTATTTGGAAAAACATGTTTTGGTAGAACTACAGCTGCTTTTTAGCACCAAACAGTAGATGGCTTCTTGCCCGGCGTCTGATTCCCTTGCATGCAAATCACCATCTGTTCTGAAATCATAATGTGCTGTGAGGTTTGCACAGTCAACCAGGAGTAATGTAATCAGATAACAAATGTTGAATTACTGCTGCAGCCCAAATTAGAATATGGTTAAACCATCATTTATTTCACCAATCCATGTCTAAAAGTGGAACTTGGACAATAAATGGATTCATCACACAAAGAGTGATGTTTTAAGTGTCTATTTCTATTAATATGGTCAAAAATGGTTTAAGTCATTTTATCAGAAACTGACTCTGAATATTACAGCATTAGAAAAATAGATTAAGGACAACAAAGTATATTTTGGCCATTTTACGGTCAACACAATCCTGAGCGCTGACTTGTCAGATGTTGAACTGAATGTTACCAACACTATCCATACAAGGCTTGGCCATAAGTGGTTCATGCTAAAGAAAATGATTATATTAGTGCTTTATTTAAAAGGTTGGTGAAAGGAAAAAATAACATTTTGTAGAAAGAAGGTTCATATGTAGCAGGAATGGACATCTTCGAGAAGATTGTGGAGCAACAATTAATACGTCAGCATGCCGCAGGCTGATTGCCTCTGTATAGACAACATTTATGCAAAATGAACGCCAGCAAAGCATCGAGTGCATAACCTGTATGTTGTACAAGGCTTTTAGCAGGTCAAGAAGTTATTTTAATTTTCTGAGGAACTGAATTCTGGATTTTCATTCCTTTTACACAATAAACGCAGGAATTAAACCAAAAAAAATTTAATCATGGCCACTGTTCTCTTTAAGTACAGAAATAAGTCTAATTTATTAAGTTCTGCCTTTCTAGATGCGGGTACTCTATTATCAGAACTCAAACTCTGTAGATTTGCTCAAAACCTCTGCTGACAACAGCACTGATAATTGAGGTTTAGGTACTTTTTGCAAAGGCGGTAATTTACATAAATATCAGCAGTTTCTTGTCTACATCAGTGATATGTGAGCACAGTGCGCAAAAGCAAAGAGACGGTAATTGGTTGCAAGAGCAAATTTGAATTAGGCAAATGTGCAATCTCTAAATTGCTGCGATTTACCAAGTGCAAACATCCTGCAACGTTTCAGTAAATCAAGCTCTGAACGATTTGGCCCTCATCACATGCACTCCAAAAAGAAATAAGTAAATCATGCACAGGTGAGTCAGACCAACAGCAAAGGTTTCACAGGAGTGATGATGGTTATGAGTGAGTGCTCACATTTGTAGGCACAATGCTGACTAACAAACCACAGCATGTGCAGGAATAGTCATATCTGTTCTGACTGCAGATCTCTCAAAATCAGTGTAGATGTTGAAATCATATCAACGCTGGAAATATCTGCAAAATCTTCTAGAGTTGAATAAAACGCTGCATGTAAAGTAAAAGTTCAGAGTTTTACTGCCAAAAGCCACAGCTTGTAAAGAGGTCACACTCACCACAGATGTTCATCACAGCCTCTGTATTAAAATCATCTCCTTCCATCCACTCTTGAGCCCTCAACTGTAGACACACAAAAGGATCCATTTTAAGACCTTCAGACATGTGGAGCTTTTACAGTCAAAGTACAAAGACTTTACCGTTTGGCAAGTCAGACGTTCCAGTAATCATAAAATAACCAGAAGCAGCAGGGTTCTTCAGTTACTAACATAGTCATTGGTAAAGGAGGTAATCTGTCAGATACAACCAAATTGCTGACTCAGATTTTAAGAAATTGAGGTGGCCTGGCTGCAAATTGAGCCCAGTTCATCACCATTCCACCACCGTGCTTTAATGTCAGTAAGACCTTTTATGCCAACTTGCTGTTTTCGTTTCTCTATAACCTGCAGATTAACATAAACAAAGGTCTGCGTTTTAATCCGGTTTTTACAAAGAACATTGTTCCAAATAATAATAATAAAAAGAGGTTTGTTCATATGAAGCTTTGAAAATTGGTAACCGTAGCAATAGACAATAGAAATGACTCAACTCTTCAAAAAAATTTAGTTTTTTTTATTCCTCTGCATTACTGGCAAATGGTCATACCCAAACAGATGTATATTTGAATTGAAAATACTTTATTGCTAATCTTTTTAATATAAAGTTTTGAAGATTTTGCAGAAACTCAAATTTGTACACAATCAGGTTATGATTGTGTATGAACTGAGTAGCATTACAGGATGATGCTATAATGTCTTGAGCTGTATGATTTGGGTTTTGTGATCCATCCGAGTAGGAAAGCTTCAGGCAGAATCACCATGTTTCCTTCTGGTACCTTCAGAAAACACCTAGTCCACATCCGTTATATTTTTGGAGGGAACCCGTGACAAGTGGAAAACGGAGCTGCTTCAGATACCTGGAAAGGAAACTTGAACAGGCTTCCTGGGCGCGCCTGGTGTCGTGTGGATCAGTCTAGTCCAGTCCGTTCTGATCTGCTCCAAGTCTGGTTTGATTCAGTCTGACCTAGTTTCATCCGCTTTGATGTGGTTTGCCTTAATATGATCTGATCCTTACACAGCTGGTCTGGCCTCTCTGCCTCTTGAAAGAAGGGGGAAAAAGAGAGTCAAAAAGTAATCTTTTGTAAAAATACATAATAAAAACACATTGAAAACACGTAATCTGTGGTTTTACGCAATTATTTGAGAATCTTACTTAAACTTCCATCATGACGACAAAACCAGATGCTCTTGGAAACTTGTTGGTAAGGTGTAAACACTCGTTCAAAAAGAAAGGTGGCTCAAGCTAAAAAGACTTCCAAATTACTTTCTGTAGTTCACATTCAGTCTCTGTGTTTTGGAGAACACCATCTGATAAAGCCTGTACATTTTTTTTTTATCTTAAAGCAAAAGCAAGCATGCCTGTGCTTTCTAAGTCCAAGTCCAAGTCAGCAGAGCCATTTCTGCCTACTGGTTTCTAGACAGTTATATACAGAATGCCAGTGAGGGCAACAATTGTTAGGTTTTATGGGAGTGCAGATATAAAACATACCCTGATGTATTTCTTTAATTCGTATCATTATTTTCCCTTTATCAAATACGTCTATACAAACATATTTTATTCGTAATGATAAAAAAACATCTGAACCATCTCCATCACGTCTAAACGATGGGGCTCACAGAGAAAGTTTTCTTTAAATTGTTCTTATTGTTTCATCATCTCACCATACAATACTGCAAGCAATATTGTAGCACAGGATTAATTACTCCTTTTTTTGCTAGAAATTACTTATTTGAATGCAGTTTATGTATTGGCAAAGGTGTGGGTGGTGAGCTGGGACAAATTAAAGTTGTAAAAAAAACAAAAAAAATGGAACCCCTAAAATGAATCTCAACTTGGGAAGTTGAATGTCTCCATTCCACCCTGAGTTTGAATTCATTATGACTGCTGCAGATATATGATGCTGTAAAAAGCATGAGTAAGAAAGTATTTATTTGTTGTATCACAAAACATCAAATGTGATACAGCAAAAAGGAGCAAATGAAACCGACATCTTCATTTGCTCCTTTGTTGTTTGAATATAAAAACATAAAAATAACTCGCTTGTAAATTCCACTTGTTTTCCAACTCAATTTTGAAGTAATATTCAAATGTAGGACTTCTAAGACTATTTACCAGGAAAATGTTCAACACAGAAAAGAAAAAAAAAACAAGTTCACAAAAAGGCATTAAAAAAATCACAGGCTATTAATAACAGGTAAATGTATGACCAGAGCGCCCCACTACAGGGACAAAGCAGTGATCTAATAGGGGGGGAAACCCACCATGTTATGATTGAATACTAAAAGGAACTGGTGCTGGAGTGGAAACTGGGTCACTCAGTCTCTATGGTCTCAAACCAGTCGGCCTCGATTTCCATCCACCACCTACTTCTACCTCATCAGTGAGTCAGCAAGACATTCAGCTCTTTTCTCCCTGCTCCTCACTCCACACCCACTCAGAAATCCACAAGCAGCCAGCTGATGAAACACGGAAGGATCCTCAGAGCAAGATGGCGGCTGGAGCTTCTCAACGCTTCCACGTCAATCATGACGGTTTTTCAGATTTCTTTTTAAACGGGTGGAAAACAGTTCAATCAAACACATCTGTTGGATGGTTGACATGTTTTCACAAGGGCATCGTTGGGAAATTCTTTGGACAAAATTACATATTTCTGGAAAAAAAGATAGAACCTATGTCGAATGTCCCCTTCATAATTGTCAGAGGACACAAGTTGGCCTCATCCCGTTAGAAAATAACCATTTCCAAGCTTTTCTGGGTCAAACTAGGTGAGTGTTTAGTAAGCATGGGAGTGAGAACAAGGCAACATCTGCACATCAACTAAAACAACAAGGAGAAGATGGATTACTGAAACAAAAGCAAAAAATACAGATAGAGTGGCAGATGAAGAAAAACTTATTTTCTAATAAAAAATAAAAACAAATCAGCTTCAAATTACCAAACATCACACTAACCCACATAAGCCAAATAAAATTAAAGCTACCGACAGGTGAAGCAAACAGCATTCATCATATTGGTCCAGTAAAATGTTGCTTACTGAGGCAAAAGATGTTACTCTGACAAATGCTATCCTTTCAAGCACTTCGCAGGGCTGTTTTTAATTCCCTCACACAATATTTATGACCAATCCCACTCGCCCCATCACTTTAATTGATCCACTTCCCACTTCAATTTCATTGAGTGCTTAACACAGTTCAACAAAAAGACGATAAGTCAAATATATTAGATAAAAATCATAAACTGAGCCTGAGGTAAAAAAACAAAAAAAACAAACAAGTTTTAACATTTTTAGAACTTTCTTAACCACATGGTGTCTCTGATGACGAACTGGACTCACTATAAATGAATCCTAAATCCTTTGAGAGCGAAGGTAAACAACGCAGAAAACTTCCTCATGTTTTAGGACTGAGTTGTCCAAAAGTCTAGTACTGAGGCATCAAGTTCTTTCTTCATCTACAGACTTTGATGAAGAAATACATTGATGGAGGAATCTTCCACCTAACCTGAAAAATCAGGTGCTAAGAAAAGAACAAAGTGTATGTAGTTTTAGTGTTTTGATAGAGCTAATAAATTCAGGGTTGAGTCATTTTAAATGAACTTGATTTTCACAACAGAGTGACACGAACAGCACTAATAATATTTTTAGATCCATTTTTATGTCTTTAGAGTCTTATTCAAGTCTTTTTTCCTATATAAATATTCCACATTTACAAATAACCCGTAGAAAAAAAATTGCATGCATCTTTTGGCAATAAGTTTGTTTTACTTTATTTTAAAACAATGTCATACTATCTAAGAAGGACTGCAAATGTTTTTTTAGACATTTGTCTAACATGATAAACTCTCTTTTTAAAATGGTTTTGCAGTGCAAAATGAGTTTTATAAATGTGGACAGAGGACAAAAATGGCTCTTAGCATTGTAAAGGCTGCAGACCACAGTCCCAAACACAGGCCTCTTTTAAAAACACAAGTCCAGTCTCTACACACAGATTTGAACAGCAATGTCCTCATTTTCAGATTTCCTTCGCCAGAAGGATATTATGAAACACTGAATACTCAAAGTGATTAGAGCAAAGGCCTTTAGAAAAATATTCAACCTTTCCAGACAAATAAACGCCACATATGATGCTATTTTAAATCTGAACTCTGGCAATAAAACAAGCCTGTGAAATAATCTCTAAATGATCAGCCAGAAGCCAATGACTTTATCTTGATCATGTGTGCATGTGTCATTCTACTCTGTGTACGTGTAGCATGTTCAACATGTGAAGAAAAAGCATATGGTCAGTAAGGAAGGTTCTGTGCAGGCCTTATCAGACACTCCATATCAGAATAACATTATGTATTGTTTGACTTGACAAAGCTTTCTAGTTGTGATTGCCTACTGGTGGCAATCAATAAACACTTTCAGGTGCGTGGGAGGGGAAGCCTTGTTGCTGATTTGCAAACACCTAATCAACAATCTGATCTCTGGTTTTGGAACATGATCCCAATCAAGATATTGTTGATGCATCAGTATCAGAACGGGTCGCAGCATCAGTTGCAGATCGCCATCATCAACCGACCTTTGGTTGCACATCAGCTGCTCTACAGCACATCTGCTGTCAAACACTGTGCAGGAACCTTCCACCATATCTGTGGTATGGAACCATTATAAAAAGACAAAGCAGAGCAAGAGCCACTTAAAATGTTGGCTTTTTAGTTCTTTTTTTAAAAAAAAAACAAAACAATAAGTTGTTTGTGATAGAAGTGTTTTTGCTATAGAAGCAAATTGACTTTAGCAGACCTAGATTAGCCTTTGTACAATTTATCTGTTTGTTTACAACTTTTTATAAAAAAGCGGAAACGCGAGCAAACAGAATGCTCATAAAAGCTGGTGGGTGTGTAAAAAGCTGGAATCGCCACTGTAAAATTTTATTGTTTTATTGTTTTGATCTCTATGGACATTCCCTGTAATGGTTAACACAAGACCTGAACACAATCTGGGTCTAATACGACATCCATCCATCCATTTTCCTACACCCTTGTCCCTTACTGGGGTCAGGAGGTGCTGGTGCCGATCTCCAGCTATCGTTTCGGGCGAGAGGCGGGGTCAACCTGGACAGGTCGCCAGTCTGTTGCAGAGCAACAGACTGGCGACTGGCTAAAATGTTTTAGCAAAACATTTTTCTTATGTTTTGCTAAAAGACATAGGAGTGACATTAATTCAACAATATTTTGCTACAATCTGTGTTAAATGGCAGTCTGGAGCAGCAACAAGGAGACAGAAGTGGTGACTCAGCATTTGACTTCATGCAGAAAGAAATGCAATAAAACAGATAAATAGGTCAATGTGACACAGAGTTTAATGACGTGATGATAACTTAAGTGCATCACTGATAGACTTGACGTTAGAAATGCAGACAAAATGTGATAATCAGAGAGCAAATTCAGACAACCAACAAGAGAAAGCCTTCCACCTCTCCAGCCACAAATTTGGTCTTTCTGTATGACTCATCAAGTTTCCATACCGAAAAAAAAAAAAACAGAAATCACATAATTATACACAATAACTCACAGTGGGGCAACCAGGCTGGCCACAATTTTTGTAACAGTTTCTGTCGCACCACCCACTGTCCTACTTTTATCCTTGGTTATCGCTTTGTTATTTTACAGAAATCACTAATTGTCTTTGTAATCGAGTCTTTACAGTCAACAGCTTTGGCAAATCTAAACAGCAAACGTATGTTATCACAATGCCTTTGTGGAAGCATTCCAGCATAGATAAGCACTTGTGTGTGTATCGCTTCTTGTTTAGAAATAAAAAGAACGACGCGTGTAAGTCTGAAGTTCACCAAAGAACTCATTTCTGTCACGAAAAGGTTAATACATAAGCTACTGATAAAAATAAAGCCACAAAATTAATGCCTATATAAGAAAACAAAAGTTGAATACTTTACAATCCAACTGCTATCAGCCTCACATAGTTGAAATAAAACGACAAGGACTTTATTAAAATCCATTTTACTTTACATGTTACCACTTTAATGTTTCAAATTGGAAAATCAAAGTAAAAAGATCTAATGACACTAGAATTCCCAGCTGGAAATTTATACATTTGTACGTTTCTTCCCCTAATCTCAAATGCCAATATGGCCCTGCCACATAAAACAAACGCACCATCAAGACGCTGTTTAGCATGTTTGTTTCTCATTAAAAGCCTTCACACAGCAGAGCCTCCTTGAGTAAACATGTCGCTGCAGTTTTTGCAAGTTCAAAATCCAGAGAAGCTCATTACTAGTTTGTGTCGTTACTATCCGTTAGCTCGGTGACCAAGCATGTCGGTTATCCAATTCCACTAAATTGGAACACCATTAAGTTTCGTTTGAGGTGATTAACAGAGTCAAGCTCAAACTTTACAAGTAAATACCGTAAAAGTTGCACTTTTTCTGGTCCATCACACACTTCAGGTAGTGGAGAGTTCTGAAGATAGTTGCACTTTTCTGTTAAGTTTATTTAAAAAAATAAAAATAAATAAAAAAAGGAAAAAAACTCTCATTTTAAGTGTTGATAACTCAAGTGGTACCAATGGTAATCTGACCTCTTCATTGATGATAACACTACTCACTTAGGTCTCCTTAAAAACAAAAAAAAGAACAACTTTCATTTGCCATTTCAGGTAAAGGTTGCGAGAATTCCCAGTGATGACATAAATACACAAAAAGCCTCTGTGCCATTTTATATGCCATTATCCATTTTTTATTTATTTTGTAGATGGAGCTAATTAATGATGTTTTGATTAGAAACCTGTAAGACAGTCAAATGGTCTTTTGATAACAAAAATCAATTCAAATCATATCCTAATTAATCCACAAAAGATCCA
Source organism: Phalloptychus januarius (assembly GCA_902982915.1). Taxonomy (NCBI): domain Eukaryota; kingdom Metazoa; phylum Chordata; class Actinopteri; order Cyprinodontiformes; family Poeciliidae; genus Phalloptychus; species Phalloptychus januarius. The sequence goes on along the minus strand of CADWAE010000471.1, from coordinate 11,929,895 downwards.
GTTTCAAATTCCATGAATAAAGAAACAATTAATTTCCTAGTTGTGGGGTTAAAATACAAGGCAAATGTTTTGTCTCCAGGCAGAATATCATCTTGTGCTGTTTTTTAATATGAAAATATCAAATTATTCAGTTATGAAGCGTATTTTTTGCTAAATAAGAAGTCTGTGGCGGATCAATTGGGTGACATTTCCTTGAATGCAGAACATTCATTCAAACCAGTTTGTTGTCAAATCAATATCTATAATTTCTTTCAATAAGGATTTTTGTATTAATTATTTTGAGTCATAACTTTTTAAAGACTAGACTTTAAGCTACAAAAAATAATCTTATTTTAATTTTCTTGTCCTCTTTCAGAATAAACATGAATACATTATCCACAGCAATTAATTAATCAGAGTCAAGTCCTTGTCTAAACAGAAAACGAAAATAAGCTCATGCTCAGAATATTACACAGTGAACATAATATCAATGATTTATTTTAAAGTTGACGCATTTGCATTGATTTGTCGCTCTCCCGAGATTATGAAGAAAGAGTGGTCGCCACATTTTTATAATTATATATTTATAGCTATGGCCAACATCTCTGATGTGCCATGACGTTTTATAACCTAAAATACGAGTCTGCCCTTTCAGAGTAGCGTGTTCTCACTGGTTAGGGAGTTCAAAAGTTATCGGAGCAGGATGGATGCTCTCGAAGACACGGTGTACTAGATACCCACCAAGGCCTGTTTACATTGCTAGCGTGCTAGCAGCACTGGAAGCTGAGGTCATGCCTCGCTAACATTTCAACCGGCACATACCGGTGCCCGAACATAATTAAAGTCTCAACAATTTCTGGCAACAGTTGAACCCATCTCCCGGAACAATAGTGTTGTATTCATCTTTTCTCCACATGTACAAATTGTCTCATTGGCTAATATTAGCATTTTTGTAACAGCTAGCAGCGGAACGCAAACTGTCATGACTTGTCCAGTGAGCTAACGTCCCTCCTTCTGTTCCACAAAACCGCACTGACATGACCACAGAGCTGGGAAAACATCGACGATATTCATCACGGATTAAACGCCCGGTAAAGCCGGAGATGCTTGTTATCAATAAAACACAAAACCGACAATATATTGTACTTACATGAGCGATAAAGTCCGTCTGTCCATTGAAACTCGCTCGTAATATGTGATAGCAACACGGAGAACTGTGACATAAACGATTTTCAATCGGTGACCCAGTTTCTCTTCGTCGTCATGCCTGTCGGACCACTAACCTAGTTTTTCAACCAATGGAGTTCGCCATTCCGCCGTCGGCGTCTCTCCAGCCAATCAGATGCCAGATCAGGATGGTGGATTGTGACGGACGCGGTAGCTAGCCAATGATGGTGAGATTTGAACGGAATGCAGAGGCCAATTTGTGTGTGAACGTGTTACGGAAAAAAACACAATGCAACAGGCCATTTAGCTGGCGCTCTGCCCGATTGCCCTTATGATTACTTCCAGTGTTTAAATAGATTTATTTGCAGACTTCTTCTATACTTCTAATACATTGTTTATTTTCCATTTTGTTCTCAGTTTAGATTTTTATTTATCCATTTTAGATGTAGAATTTCATTTATCGTTTTAGTGTTAAGTTGTAATGCGAATTTTTTAAAGGCGTATTGTTATATTTCTCTTCATTTAAGACTTCAAGAAAAAAAGTGTTTTTATTTTCCATCCATCTTGCACAATTACGCCTCCTACTGGATATATATTCATACATGCTGTGAGCTTCTGTTGCTTAGGTGATTTTTTTTTATGTTGTATGATTTTTGGGGTTTTATTTAAATAACGACCCTCCCATGAACCATAATGCACACATTTCTGTCTATCTCTGTCTTTATTTAATGTTAATGCAATCAGAAATACATACAATTTTAATATATTTTCCTTTTGCTTACTAATAGAATTTGTTAATGATGCTTCTAATCTTTGGTTGATGTAATTATACATTTATGATACACATTTTGTGAGAATATATAATCTGATGCATATATTTTCAGTAACTGGATTCTTGTAAAGCACAAATGATTCATGCAACATAAAAATGTGAATTGAAAAAAAAAACAGATTTCATTTTTGGTTGCTGCTTGCAGATTACAACTCCATCAGTTGCCACCTATTCTAGCAGAAATACTTTCACATAATTCACACCTTGGCAAAGAAGTTACGCCGTCTTCTGCAAAGTCTTCTGAGCAGATGATCTGCAGTTTTTTAAAAGTGGCTCTCTGCAATCCTCTTTTCAGATCTGTACTGAGCTCCTTAAGCCTGTCCACTGAATGATCCAGTGACTGCTGTCAAACATCCTCTTTTGTAACAGTGCAAAGAAGCTGCACACAGTTAGATGTGATCTGTACTGGGAGGTTAAGAGGCTTTGGCAAGTTAAAACACATTTTGGAACATCCTGTACTACTAGTAATTACAAATATTTATGTTTTTTTTATAATTGCCCATATTAAAAATGTATACTATGTTGTGATTTCAAAATGCATGGAATCTTAATACAATTTATACCCCTCTGATTTTTCATTTCCCTTTCTTGATAGAACCATGACTTTCAATGTATTTAATAAGATTTTATGTGATATAGAAAGAAAAAGAAAAGGTGTAGGAAAATTATACATAGTTTTTCCATTTTTAATAAGCAACTATTTAAATTTCATTTAAAAATAAAACTTGGATGTTGGTTTACCTTTGGTATAATCTCTATGTACTTCATTGATTGTGGGAAACATTCTTATAGGTTACTTCTATGTCAAAGAACTGTTCAAAAACAATCTTTCAAAAATTAGCATTTGACAATATTATATAATTTTGAAGATATATATTCTAGCTAACATATTAATAAACAAAAATAATTCATTAAAATGTAATTACATGGAATGGGAACAAAAACATCCTACACATTAGTAAATATTACAATAGTTAGCCACCTTGCCATTGAAAACAAAAATGGCATTTCTGAACAAATAACTTCAGCAGGCTGTAAGAATTATAAAAACTAAAGTGATAGCCAGTACACACAGTTACAGGACAGGTGGTTTCAATTCTTTTATAGTGTCACTAGATGGCAATGTCTACTAAATTGACTTAATATGAAAGTAGTAATTTTCTTTCCCATCCGCAAAATCTAAATATTGTGTCTAGTTAACGATGTTAGAGGCAAAAATGAATTTAAATATTATAAGCATCTGTCGAAATTGTCGTAGTGGTTTTATTTTCGTTTTAAATAGACTGTAAATATATATTCCATTTCCTTCAAGCTTAGTACAGTATTTCCGAAGAGTCATTGAAGGCGTCGCGCTTATCACATGGCAGGTGTCATTAGTTGAGGGAAGCTCGCGCAGCGGCGGAGCGAGCGTCAACTGCTCATACAGGTCGGACCAGTTTGTGACATCTGGGCGTGAGAAGACCATGCGTGCCCGAGCTGAGGAGTTTGCCTTGTTTTAGAGCCTGGCTCCACCGAACGTATTTGAAAGAGGACAGAAGCTCACGGACTCGGATATAGTAAGTTATATATGACTCCAAGAACGTACTGTTATTACTGTAGAGGTTTCTGTTTACTTTGGACTTTTTGTGGGTGCTGGGATATGGTAAAAACTGACAGAAGAGGAGTTTACAGTTGTGCTTTTGGGACGGAGATGGTATATCCACAAATAATTACTTTTATTGCATTTTTATAAAAACAACTTCAGCCTTTGTTGTGGGACCTTATGTGTGTCCGTGTCGCCCAGTGGAGCCTCAATTTTTCACAACAATTGTAAAATACAGATTATCATTTGCAGCAGCCTTGTTGTGAGTATTCTCTGGACAGAAATTGTTGTGCAACATTTTATGGTGACATGACGCATTTCATTTCGGTTTGGCAGCAAATTTAACTTGTAGGCATGCTCCAGGAAAGCTAACATTATGCTTTGTTAGAGTCTCCCAGTTGTTTTTGTTTTTCCACAGTGGCTCAGTCTTGTTCTGTAAGCTTAGGGCTGCTAGCCATGCTGTGTTAATGCAGATCATCAATTTCTGACATCATGCATTGAAAGAAATAGGGGGGAGGAATAGGTTGCTGCTGATATGCTAATCACAGAAAATCAAGGCTGATATGTGGCTCCCCTCCGTCGTAGCATCTGCTGTATCTAACTCTGGAGATACTAAACACACACTTACACACGCACGCATACACAAACGTAAACTCACGCAGGCATGAACACATATACATCAGAGAGGGCCAAATTGAAAGAACTGAAGGAGCCTCCTGACTGTGAATACAGCCGGCCGGTGCCTCTTTCTGGTGCAAATCTCATTTAAAAAGAGAGTTGAAAGGCATCATTGCTGCTGACGACAGTGAATTGATTAAGGCTGCCCTGGTTGGCACTTGGGTGGCATTAGCACTCAGAAATGAGAGGAAATAAAAGCTGGAGCCTGGGTGAAGAGGCAATTGATGTGAGTGAGGGAGCCCAAAACAATAAAAGAAAAGTATTGTTGCAACAGTCGTTGAACTGTTTACGCAGACAGAAGTACTAACCAAACTGATTGTGCGAGTAGGTTTTAGGATGGTGCCATACATATGCATGCACCGTGCATGGATCCAGCAGATGATGGCACTCATCCCTGTGATCAAAGCAGGTTGTGTAATTCTAAGAGCTTTCGTTTTCTTCTGCAGAATCAGATGGTTCTTGTCGTCTTTGCTACTGCTGCTCACACTACGACTGTGGTTTCAGCAGATATAATTCACTACTGCTCCATGACAGCCAGGGATGAAGCAGAAGAGAGAGAGATGATAAGAGGAGAGATGTTTGGGAGATTAAGGCAATGAGAGAGGAAAGGAAGCAAAGTGAGGGGTGGGGGGTGAGGACAGGAAAACCACTCCAGGTTTTAGAATACAAAACATAATCCTTTCTTTTCTTAGCCCATAAAGGAAAAGATGAGGACATAAAAAAATGAAATAAGTTTAGTTTGTTAGAGGGTCTGTTTGGTTCGCTGTCAGGCCAAGAAAGGATATTAGAAAACAGTGGCAGGGAGTAGCAGAGCTATGCTGCAGGGTTCCTACAAGCCTGGAAATTAAGTTATAGTATTTTTCAGCTCAGGAAAAGTACGGAAAAATGGATTTTTAGACTCCATTTTCTATTCCATTGTTTAAGAACTGTTTCCATCCATCGTTTTGAAAAAGAATAGTGTGGGAGAGATGATGACGTCTATGGCGCAGGACACCTGTTGCCATTCCTCACTGCCAGCCTTTTTTTTGTAAACTCACAACTGTACAGGATGACATCTTCTTCACTCCTAATTTATGGACTGGCAGAGAAAACTCAAAGATAGCTTGCCTTTGCTGGTTTATAGAAATATTTTGTTAAAGAGGCTACCGTACTTAACTGAAGAGGAGGCTTCAGAAGTTCTTCTAGTTTCTTTTATAACCTTTTATAACCTCATGGATGAGCCTAAATTACTTCAAAATTACTTTTGAAGTAATTTAGGTAGTCTTGGGAATGCTCACCACTGTTCCATGTTTTCTTCATCTGTTTATAATGGCCAGTCACTATGAATTGTTGGAGTCTCACAGCCCAAAGCATTTTGCGGCAGTGATCTCAAACTCCAGTTCTCAAGGGTCGATGTCCTGCAAATTTTAGTTGCCTCTGTGCTTCAGCACACCTGACTCCAATGTTAGCTCCTTGGCAGAGCTCTGTAGAGTTTGACTGCAAGCCAGTGAGACAGGTTAGCCGTCCATTTCAAGCGTAAAGGACACATCCAAAAGTTGGAGTTTTCTCGTCATGCAAATGTCAGAAGCATTAGAACACCCATTATGCACAAATTTATGTCCTAAAAATGGGTGTGTGAGCGTCTCTGTAGACAAATCTCACGGTTGGAGTTGTCAGAAGCAATCTCCAAGGCGGGGGAGGAAAGAGGTGAGGATGGGAAGAGGCATGAAAATGATTAAAGCGAATGAGTGTCACGGAGAACTCGGGAGAGTGGAAAACACGGGTGCATGATTCGGGAAATGAGAGGGAGAGATAAATGCAGGATTATTAGTGACAGATATGAGGTCAGAAGAGGTGTTCAGTTATATATTATATTGGATATATTGGGTAACATAAAAAAATGTTTGGGTTTTTGGAAATGATCAAGAATTGTAGAAACTTTAATTAGTCGACTCTAATGCACAAAGATGTTGCTAAAATATTTAAAGCAATGCAAGAAATTGGTGCATCAAAATTTTACTGATGGTTCTTATAAAAATTAAAACATTTTAGAAATGAAAGTGAAAGTAAAATATTATTATTCAGGGGTGAGACTGAGGACTCGGTGTGTATTGTTCACAAAAAATGTTTTCCTGACAGTCACAGTTGGTAAGAAACAGAGATTCCTATTAAATTGCATAGGAAATGAATGCGGGTCATTTTGACCCACTCAGAAAAATGGGATAGTAATATAAAACATGCTATTTCTTAAAATGTATAAAAATTTATAAAATGAATATATTAAATTGTGGAATATTGACCTTTTTTGTAAAAGAATTTTTCTGTGCCTCCATGAAAAAACAATGGTACCACATTAGCCCTTCTGGTCAGTTTGGTCCTAAACCATCACTGGAGTTCAACTTTATAAAAGCTGAAGTCTATTGCATCTGTTTAGCATCTTCACCTGAAGCACTTTAAAAGACAAACACACTCATCCAGTGCTTTCTGCGACTGTAACTTTACCTTGTAATGTAATCTGTTACTGTTCTTGTCCACTGTGTTAGCAGCTTGTGACTTTCTGTAACTCTAGTCTGTTGACCTCTGAAGTGAGCCACTTTACTAGCTGTCATTGTGAAGGAAGAAGGTTTCACCATCCTGTTTGTGTTGTTTCACTCAATGGAAATCCTTTCTTTGTGTGAACTGGAAGAAAGGTAGCCAGGATGGGTAGTTCCTAATCTCAGCCAGCTGGCTTTGTTATTCCTTCAACTTAATATATTGTAGCTATTTACCACAATTTATACTTTTACATGGAACCACATACATTTTTGTAATTAGATTTTCTCAGCTAGATAGTCAGGAAAAAACCCATGGATTAAATTCTGCTTGAGTGGCAACGTTTTAAATAATTAAGAGATTTACACAGTGGTAGAAGACTAAAGCAAAATATGTTTAAATAACAACTGGATTTAGTAAACCCTTTTAAACATGTTTATTACTATGGTGCACTGATTACAGTTTTCTGAAATCTGACAAGTCCTCCTTTTCAAGAGTGGGAAGCCATGAAATTATAGAACACTTGGCAATTGTTACGTGCTGCAAAAGCAGAGCATCATTCTTAAACCTTACTACTTAAATGTCCTGATAACATTTATGCTATTGTTTGCTTATTTTGATTGCTTTAGAAGGCATGTGTGCTAGCTTGTCCCATCATGTTTTGATGTCTAAGATGCAACACCCACAGCAGAATAAGTCCATGGTCTCTCTGTGCAGTTCTTTACAAACTCTGTTGGCTTTTGGCCTCTATTGTTAGCTAATTGCTGATTGGTTCGTTTCAGCTGTGTGTTTGTATTAAGTGGTGTTGACATGCTGTTCTGACAGTGCTGGCTTGCTGACACTGGTGTTTGAAGTCTTTGAGCATCACGCTGGTTTCTGCCCCCGAGGCCACATCAGTCCTTCAAAGCACACTAGAAATAAATATAGGCTTACTAGATGTTGGAAAAGCCATATTTTTGTAGCTGTACTTCCAGGTATTTTCTAATTGAAATGTTTTTGTGGCTCAGCAGTGAGAAAAGAGAGAGAAACAAGATATGCATAAATTTTCTTCATCTTATAATGCAGGTAAGGCTTCACAAACCATACCTTGAAATAGCTTGTTTGAAAAAAATAACAAAAATGAATTTTCCTGTATAACCTTGTATATTGAAACTAATATGCAAGACATGAATATTTGTGTGATTGAATCTTTGTCTTTTCTCAGGTCAAAAAGTTTGACTTCTTGTGCATCTGCTTCATGCATCTCATGATCTTCAAAGCGTGTTTTTTGGAAGCAGTTTCTGGATTAGAGCTGAACAAACATATTCTATTATTTGTAGCATTGGAAGGCTTTGTTTTTATTGCTTTTAGATTAATGCAGACATTAGGAATGCACAGAGAGGCTGCAATAATATTTGTTTTTCTTTGAACATGGTTCTAAGAATGCTTTTTAAGACTTTGCTCTACTTTATGACTTGGCTGTTACAAAAAATGATTTGAGTCCGTTGAAGCTGCTCAATATTTGTTTTGCATGACTCCTTGTCCCGATGTGATGCATGAACATTCATAAGTCATGTCAGAACTTTTAACTTTATTTTCAAGCCATACTTTATTGTAATCCTTCAAAGTCGTATTAATTCACAGATCTCCAGGCTTTCTAAAGATTTTTCAAAGTTTTTATTTGGACCTTGACTGCTTCTGATTTAGTTCAAAGGACAAGATATTTGCTTTGTTATTATTTAAACTGCTGTTGCAGATCAGTTTTGCTAGCATTCAAAAGGTTTGACAAATATATGTTAGTTCACAGGAATGTCAGAAGTTGCAAACATAATTTCAGTTTTGAAATTATGTTTCGTAGACTTTGTATGTTGTCTGAACAAGTGTAGAAAATGATTTTGAGAGTCTGAAAAAAGTAGAAATAATGCTCAACCTTCTGACTCCCTTGTCTTTCTTAGTGGCACTAATCGTTGCTTTTTGGCAAGATAATACGAGGAACTTCTCCTATCTAATTATTGAATGAGTTATGTTTTTAAATAGAAGTGTGAAATATCTCACTAAATGGACTGCATTATGTTGATGCTAGGATATGGAAACCAATGCATTTACATTTAAAATGCAAAAGCACAACTTCTCACAGCTGCTCAACAAGTGAACTTGTGTCTTCCACCTTCACATTGCCGTATCAGTGTGAATCGGTTAATCTTAACTTGATTAATATAACTGTGCACACACGGTTGTATTAATCTTTGCATCCATACTTACAAAGCCAGCAGGATTTTCCCTTATGTTGCTTTACTGTTTTGTTTGGAATGGTTTCTGTTTGTAATACTTATCGAAGTGTGAACTTCATGTGTAGTGAAAGAGATGTAACTTTAGAAAAAAAGTGAAAGTTGGACTCAGTTGCTGTTAAATAAAGACATTTTCAGTCTGTACTAAAAGGCAGAAGGAACATCTTCCTCTTAAATGTCAGTAGTCCTGTCGCATTGATGCTAATTGCCAAAGAATCTGGTGTTTCTTGTTGGCTTGGCTTGGCGAGGCTCAGCGTGCACACACAGTTGTATTTACTCTGTGTGACAGCAGGGCCTGGGGGGCTTAGGTCCGGCCTCTAGCTGGTGACACTAATCCAAACAGGCTAAGCCAAATGAGGAGGAACAGTAAACTAACACACACAACGCTCGTCTGTCTGTCTGTGTGTTAGTGCGTGCCGTGTTCTCCTTTGTCTTTTCCTGTGTTAACGCTTAACCAACCCTGTCAAACATACAGGGTTAGACTGATTTTGGCTTTTCCTGTTCCCACTGACTTATACATCGGACTACTGATGGGGAACCTGAAGTTTTAAAACTTAACGTTTTTCACTTCGGTGAAAACTGTGATGACTTTAGTGAGATTCCACATAGTCTAAGTCCAGGCTGAACCTGTTGAGTCTCTTGTGTGTCCGTTGTTGTGAAAGATTTGAGTCTTTACCTTTTATTCTGTGTCTAAACGGCAAATGTTTGTCGGGTTCTCAGCTATAGCCTCATATTCTTGCATAACTGTAAACCCTTTTTAAATGAATATATGATTTGCATATGGTGTGCATGTGTAACCAAATGTCTTGTCCTGAGCCGGTGCATTCTGGAATAATGTTCCCAGCCTTCTCCTCTAGTTAGGCAAATTAGAGTACAAACTGTAGAAAAAAACTTTTCGTAATGCATCCCAGCTATACACTGCAGTTTCACTTTATATTAGTTATATGAGAAGTAAATAAATTTTTTTAATGCATAATATTTATTACTAATTAAATAAATTTAATATGTCACAAACATTGGGTATAGAATCGTAATTGGACTTCAGTTATCGACTCAGTTTTACAGGTTCCTGGAGGCAAAAATAAAAATTTAATTAATATGTGAACTGAATGTAGTTTGTGTTTTCTCCTTGTGAATGCATATTTTTCTCAGAATAGAGAAAACTATGCAGAAACTCACATGGACAAAATTAAGGAACATCTATTAAAGAAATATTGTCTCATTAGAATCAGACTTGTTTAAGACATTGAATTTATGATACTGAATTTTTATCCCATTCAGTTATATATATCATTTCTTTTTCATGCATTGGTGTCATGTGATCAAATGCACGTAATTTGATTGGCTAAAAGCTGCTGGACTTGATCTATTGCTGATTGCTTTAGCTTGGGTCACCAGAAGGCTATAACATGTGTCAGCACATTTTTGCAGAAACAAATTTTGCTGGCAGATTTAATGATTGCACACAATAAAAAATTCAGTTTTTATAAATTCAATTTAGAAAAGAAATCTGATTCTACTGACACTACATTTCTTTCATAGATTCTCCTGTCTAACATGGAGTTTCATATGCACCAGTGTGCAGCTGAAAATGTGTTGAATTTGTACATTTATTATTCCCAAGGTTGCTGTCTTATGCCGCATTCCTCATTCCTTTGGGTCACCGAAGTTCACTGCTGTTTTGCATTGTTTTAAATTGTTGAGTGTAATTTTCCTCAGAATGCATAAATTAAATTTTGCCCTGTTATAAGAAGCATGAAGCCACTACGGTCTTGACGAATCCATTACCCTTTTACATTTGCAGACTCCTATTTTTTGCTCCCTTGCATATCTTTGTGCCAGTTTTCCGTGCTGGCTATCCTAACCTTCTGCAGACTGATGGGCAATTTGCCCAAGTGGGAATTGTGGGTAAAAACGGTCAAGTAATTGGGTATCGTTCCCCTTTGGACTGGACTGATGCTTGATGGTCCAAAGTCTTCTTAAATTTTGCACTTAATTTGGAAATCAAAGAATCCAGAGTTTAAATGAAGACTGAGGAGGCACAGGATCTAAGTTGCATGAGTTCCAGGATAAAGTTTACAAAGTTAGTAATAACTTGAGAGCCATGTTGTCTGCTAGTGCTCTAAATGCTTGCCTCTGATGATGAGGTTTATGGACTGCTAAATGTACCAGTACCTGCTTTAAAGACAATCGTCTTACTCTGCTTGACTGCCCCCCAACCTGACCTGAACAAACCCTGTTGAGAACCTATTTAGAGTATTGTCAAGAAGAAAGAGTCACCAGAACCAACAAAGCAAGCCAGCTAAAGACAAGTATTAAATCCACACCAGAACCAACTGTGATTGGCTCTATGTTACAATGCATAGATGCAATCATTCGTTGTATGGTGTGTGCCTACTTTTCTTTTGGCCAATATTGGTGTATTAAAACATTTCTTTTATTGGTCTTATGTAATATTAAAATTTTCTGAGAAACTGAGTTTTTCACCAGCTGTAAGACATAATCATCATTAATTGCTTTGCTGTTACTTGTATGTAGCCAAAGCCATTCAGCTCAGTCACATCCTTCATCAGTTCATCAGTACTGGAGCAATTCTGCCGGATTTATGCAGACAAGCCTGCCCCCCTTGAAAAGTGAAATTGTAATCTTATCTATTTCCTCCTCAAATTATAACCCGTAGCTCAGACATGCCCACTCTGAAAGCACATTTGTGGTTCAACATTAAGACAGAAGAGCTCAGAGACTGTTCTGGTTTCCAGGATCGGAGCGTCTGTGATGCTTGCTCTGATCCCCACAAGCTTTTAGACACAATAACTGCTTATATCAAATATTGTGAAGGCTCTTATGACAACAAGGGCAGTTAAGGGGGAGTTATTGTTTTGACTGCTCAGTATATTTTGCTTCTATTGTTTGTGTAAGCCACGATTTGTACAAGAACTATTTCATTCTCCAGACCATATGAGCTACAAACAGGAAAGTTTTATATATATATATGGTCTTCCTTTTATTCTACTTTACACACACTTATCTCTGCTGCAATGCCTTTTGCCAAGTTTCTTCATTGTCTGGATATGTGACATTTAAAAATGTAGGATATTGACATGTCAAAAATACATTCCTTTTAATTGAATCTAAATATTGCAGTGATATGGGTTGTGATCATTGAAATATCACTTTTTCTTCTCCTTGCTTTCCTTTTTATCAGTCATAGTGCCCATGATGCACAGGTTGCAAAGATACATTATATTACAAAAGAAAATGGGGTATTTCTTGGTAGTCTAGATGCTTTGTAGGTCTTTTTATAAATTTCTTAGTTTTCCAGTAAAAAACTTGCTGGAAAACTAATTGTTGATCGATTTGCTTTAATAATCACCCCAAAACGATTTTCCTTAATGCAGTTCTCAATTCTCTGCTAGTGCCGTTGTGTCTTTGAGACAATCTGACTGAATTAGCTGTCAAAACAACTTCATAATAAGTGCCATCAAGAAAATTTGCTCAAGAACTTTGTTTTCTCTAAGGAGCAAAGGAGCTACATTTGACCAGTGAAGCATTTCGAGCTGTTTCATTTAGCAATCAACAACTTTTAATGCAAAAATGCGATTTTTGGCCATATAAGTAAATAAATATATAGCTCAAGTTTAATGTATAATTATCATATAAACTACACATGTACCAGATTTGCTTTTCTATCTGGAGGTTTTGAAACAATGAAAATAAAAGTTTTACAATAAGCATATACTTATTACAAAGCACCCAACTTGGGTTGCTAAAATGCTCGACTGCTCGTAGGACCTTGCATTTATATCATATAAAATGTATTTTATAAATTTATTTTGTGTTTATGTTCACTTAAATGCAAGATCTAATTGAAACAATGTCTTTTTTGCTCTAGTTTAATAAAAATCTAATGATTAGAGCAGTGCAAACATGTTAAATTATTGAATGCCCCTGAATTGGGGCCTAATTGGACAAAAAAAGGTGCTTCTTGTTCCAATGCATTAAAATTCATGTAAAAAAACAACAACAGAAAACTTGTCTAGTTTGACATCATTTTTTTGTCAGAACTGTAAGAGCCAACAAAGAGCCACAAGTTGCAATTAAAAAGAAAGCTAGAAAGGAAGGAGAGGGGGAAAAGGTGTTGCTTACCAACAGACAAAGCATTAGCAATAAGTAAATTAGGCTTAAACACATGGCTCAAGATGGTACTAAATTAAGGACCTGTAATAGCCGTAAGAAAAGATTCTTTTAAGGGCGCTAATTCAAAAGAGCTAAATCTTTGAAAACAGATAGATCTGTTAACTTAAAGGCAGCAGATTGCCTAAGAAATTTAACAGTTTGGTGGTTTCTCCATATACATGTGCAAAATGTAGCCTCAGTGGAATGGTGCAAGAAGCACAAAGTTATTCTTTGTACTGTGCAGCATCTCCCCAATGCATGTGCCATCAATTTATCCAGAATTTTAGAGAATTCTTTAAATTTTCATATTATCCACTTTTGTCGGTAAATAAACAAATTGAAGCCTCTGACCGAACCTTTTTATTTTTAAAAGTTGAAAATAATGTTAGTTTGTCTACATTGCTTTCTGTTAGCCTCCTGGTGATCACTGACTGGAAGTCATGGGTTGTTTTGTGTGATGGTTCATTACCCTCGCTCTGAGGGCAAAATAGATTACAGCTTTAATAGCAGACTGAAAGTGGACTGACTGGAGTTTAACACAGAACACTGACAAAGGAAAGAATGAGATAATATGAACAGGAAACACATTTCACTGAGAGCGCTAAGCAGAGAAAAAGCAAAGTGAAGGCAAGTCAAATGCACTTTAACGAGACTAAAAAGGACAAAAGAGAGCTCGTAGCTCAGCAGACAGCTTTGCAGTGCTGTGAGGCACATTAAACTTATATTCTTACCCCCCACAGCAGTGCATCAGTCACGGTTCACATATCACAGCCTACCCACTGTGATATATGCGGAAAGATAATCTAGCTAGTTTGCAAGCTCACAAACTCGGCTCTGAAATTATCCTCTTATATCTTCTCTATGTCCTGCTTTTATGCATTTGGCACTGGTTGGGTAGTACTGGTGCCCCACTCTAAATTAGTTTAACATGGTTCTTTTTTGAAAGAAGCTATTAACTTTCTGGAGAGTAATCTCAAGTGGTCAATGGGTTAGGATGTGTTAGGCTCTTTTTATTTAATTTTATTTTTTTAGGATTTTCAATTTGCAAGGTAACTAGTTTTGTATAAAGAGTAGACATCTTGCAAGGGGATAATTTTAAGTCCTATTCCAGCTTTTTCATGTCTTACGACCATGGACAAAGCGCTTAACCTCAAGTTGCTTACAAATCTGTAAGCAAACAGACATTCATCGGTGTGTGAATGTCTGTTTGTTTGTAAATTCAATTTGGTGAATGTAGCTTTACTTAAAGGACATTTACAGGTCGGTATGACTAGAAAATCACTATATAAATTGGTTCTTTTCACCATTTACCAATAATCTTTTTAACACATTTCTTTTAAAGTTAGCGTCACATTGCACAGTGAATTTTTGTGCTTGTTAAGGTCGAGTAACATTATCAAACACAACACACTTGAGTACATCAAACTGGATATTGTACTGTTTTTTTTTGTTGTTTTTTTAGTGAAAAAATGTACTTGATTCCATATCTTGTTCAAGTCTATGTCACCAGCCCCGGAGGTGAAAAGAGGAAGCGCTGGATTTGCCTCTTTGCTTTCTGCTCTTTCATTGAAGGCCAGTAAATGGAACAGATCTCTTGATATGACCGCATTCAGACACCTTGCAGATGTTTGATGTTATCACATAGCATCTTTATGAACAATAATAGCGATTAGATGTGGTGTGTCATTTGTTGAGTACTTATATGTGCACTAGTCTAATAGATGTTTGTATTCATGCTCAAGGCATGTAGGGTACTAGTGTTGATTTCTGACAACATATGTGCTTGCCCTGCAGGTTCAGGGATTAGTGGCTCTTTGGTTAGCAGCTTATCCCACTTAAAGCAGCGTAGAGGGGGCGTTAGGTGTTTGCACAGGGTGTCTTGAGTGTTTGAGTGTGTGAGGAAGCTTCTGAACAGAGTTGCTGATTTGTCGTGCATTGTTGTCATGAACTGCACTGTCAGTATGAAAACATGCTTAACTTTCTTTATTGGGTGGTTGTTATAGAAAGAGTTGCAAATCCTGTTGGTTTCAAAATGACAATGAAGCATTTTACGTCTACTGGAACAGGAACCTCGGGGCTGTTTAACTTCTGAAGTACTGGGAGCTGTGTGTAGCGCTACTGTAAACCATAGAACACGTTTCAGAAGTAGCACTGTGGCGGATGTTAATGTAAGTCTATGTCATGTAAGAAAACTAGTTTTTCAGGTGAGTTATCTTTATGGGAAACGATTACATTTGTCATTGTTGGCTCATTTCCATAGAAGTTGTTTTTGCTTGCTTTCTTTTTCTTTCAAATTCTAAAAAAACAAAAACAAACGTCCCACCAAAAGAGATAACGTCTTTACTGTGAACAATAATTTATATTTATTCCAAGTTGAAGACATTTTGAGGTGCTTGGAGAGCTTTAAATTTTGTGTTACGCTCACTTTATTTTTAAGGCCTCTATTTTCAGACTCTTCTAATGCACCAATTCTGGCACGTAAAAGTATGTTTAAGCTACTGTAATTAGAAGAATTGGCATTAAACTGTCACAAAGGATCTACATAAACAAAATGTCTTTTTTTAAATTTGCATTATATGTATTATTAGACAATCCTAACTGAATAATGCATCCAAGAGAACAAGACAACGCTAGATGCCTGCAGACTTATCACGTTGCTACAGTCTGACTTTATGCTGTGCAGTTTTTGAGACACTGGTTGGGTTGTTGCTTTTTGCAGTTTGTCCTGTCAGCTCTGTGCTGGAACAGGACTGTAAATCCTGCATCAGCATCCTCCTGTTTATGCAGTCTCACAAGAAAACTAATTTCCTGACTTCCTCACATACAGGCACATGCTGCAGAAACAAAGGCAACATTGTTGTGTTGATGGTCAACTGTTTTCACAGAGCTGTTAAACAGAGTCATTCTGTCATAACGTCTGAATGGTGCTGTCATTCTCGTTTCAACAGGCCTGATATTATGGAGGCATTTATGATTGAGTTACAAGGCTTGTCCGTGCAGCTAATGTTTGTGTGTTTGTCTGACGAATCTTGACTGTAGCACAATATTGTAATTCTATAAAGTGTTTTATTTGGAGCATCATCCATCGTAATGGAGTGAAAGTTGCTGCTAATTCAGATGAACATTAGTCCGCTATGTAGGGGGTTTATTCTCTCAAGGCATCCACAGATTACATCACCGCCCTTCCCCTCGATTTGCACGTAGTTGCCTATTTGTTAGTAAGTCGGCATGACAGCATGACAGAGGGATGAGCGCCTTGAAGGAGTGATGACTGAAAAGGCATGAGTGGCAGGCAGTGAGGGGATGGCAGAAAAGAGGATGTGGAGGGTGCAAGAGCAAGAAAAAAATCAGCATGGCAGAAGTTAAAGGGGAAACCAAATTCAGCGATAACAGGTGGAGAATATCTCCTATGTTAAATATGTGGATAACTGATGATTTTGCTGCATGTGTTATGTGCACTATATGTTTGCGTGAAGTTCTTGTATTTAATTAAATATTCAGTGTTAAACTAAAGAATCAATAAAGTAAGCATAGAGGTGTTTGGTAAAATATAAGGGAAATTTGCAAAGAATGAATGAACTCTACTGACCTCTGTTGGTAAGTCATTAAAATTACACCATCATGAAAATTATATTTTTAACAGAGTTTCTGGTCATTTGGGTCTGCATTGGGGATGAGGGTTAGAGATTATATAGGCAATGTCGATCTAATGGTTCATTAGCAGGTGTCTTCTGCAACTGAAGTTATTCAACAATTTATGATACACTTTCATTATATTTAATTAATGAAATGACTTAAGAATTCCATAATTCTTTTATATTGCATAATTTAAATAGGTCAGGCAAGGAAAGCAGGAATCGGTACCAATTAGTAAAGTCTGATCAGCTGATCTATAACTGATAGATTTTGGATCCAAGTTATTTGCACACTCAGTTGTCAGTAGGGAAAATGTAGCACTTAATCTTTTCTCAAACATTAGATTGCCAAAACCCACAGAAAGTTGGGCTAAATAAATTCTTTATTGCGCTGCTTTATAGCTTGTTGAAAATTTTACATCTCCAGTGCTGCCTTTTTATCTTGCTTCATTTATTTTAGGTCTGATGCTTCCTGCCGTCACAATGGAAACGGAGGCCAGTCACATGCTGGAGGCTGCATTGGAGCAGATGGACGGCATTATTGCAGGTAAGAGGCAGAGGCAGGAGGGGTCGTCTGTGTGATGAGGGAGGTTAAAAGGGTTAAATGTAGTCTGTGTTTTGAAAAAATGTTGTTGTAGTGATGGATACCAATGTTGTAGTCAAGTGAAACATATTGAACCACATTTTGCACATTTATACACAACAAATGAACATTTTTTAATCTAAAAAATCAATATGTCTCAATATGTTTGAACTACTGTGTTCTGCCATATTCATATTTACATAAAGTTTTCCAGATTGCACACCTACATTAATGTCATGATGATGATTGAGGTGGACCAAAATACAGGCTTGGGGTACACATTTTCAGTCTGAAAGCAGGATTTCTTGTCTTTTGTTCTCATAACTTTTAACACTTGTATTTACATTTTAAATTTGAAAGGACTTGATGTCTTTCTTCGCAAAACTTGAAATCCTTTTACTCAAAACTTCTGCTCTCTTTCAAATATTCACTGTGCTTTCTCAAACCTTTCTCCTTGCACTCAACACTTGTCTCTGCTTGGATCAAATCTCCACTTGCAAACCTCTCTGCTTGCTTGAAAAATCATTGTCTGCTCGCTTATGGATCAAAAAAGTATTGTTGCCTGGCAACCTCTGAGCCAGTAGAATTAAAGTGTTATAGTGGGCGCTATTGGGAGTTTTTCTGCCATGATTTGAGAGCACACATTTTCAGTCTGAAAGCAGGGTTTTATGCCCTTTTTTCTCAAAAGCTTTAATACTTCTACTTACATGTCTTCATCACATTTGATGTCTTCACAAAACATGAAATCCTTTTACTCTATTAATATCTATTTTGTCAGGGCTTCTTTGTGTGCATTGTTCTGTCAATGCACACAAATTCAGAAAGAAAGCTTTCTGAATTTGTATTCAGAAAGCTTTTTCACAACTTGTTTATAAAGCAAAAGAAGAACATTTTTCATTAAATAGTTTTGACTTTGAACCAAACTTGAGAAATTGCCAACAAACCTAAATTTCTAAAATCAGCCAACATTTAAAAGTCTATTTATTTAAAGAAATTATTTTGACATCAAAGTCTAGACGATAAACTTTAGCTTCCCTTTTCATCTCATTTTGCTCATTTGATCTGGCTGCTGAATTTTCTCGGCTAATGCAGCAGAGCCTCACTGCCTTATTGAAAAACACAAGTAGAAAGTAAACTTGTATAAGTAGGTTAATCAGTGGCAAAAGAGTGAGCAGCAAAAATTCAAAGAGGCTCATTTAGATGTGTGTTTGCTGCAGCCCTCTCAGCCTTGACTAGTACAGATTTGACTAACAGAAGGGTAAATGTTTAATGTTATCCATCAACATGATGTGGGAAAACAGAAAGCATCTGTGCAGTACCGCAGAGGGAGAGAACGAGACAGATGGATATTTTCCAGATTAGATACATTAGAGATCAGAAACATGTAGCATAAGTATATTCAAAACACAGGGCTTTCATGGAATCAAGAAAAGTATTTTCCAAGTTTATAAGGCTTGGAAGTGACAAAGTGTGGAAAATATTGTTTATGTCAATGTATTTGGTCACATTTTTTCATTTTCTGTCTTCCTGATGAATTTGCATCATATTTTCTGAGTAAATTGCCACAGATTTTGACAAAGTTCTGCTCTAATTGCCCGCTTCAGTCTTTGTCCATTTTATTAACGTTTAAAGGATTTTTGATTTCTTTAACTATTAATTCTAGGAATGCACCAGTGTAGATATAAGAGCTTTACTGATATTGAGTAAATCTCAAGACCATCAGTTTTAAAATGCCTCGGCAGCTTTGTGCTTATGCTCAGCTTTCTTGACCCCTCTCTACAGCTGAATGTTTCTTATTGACATCTTTTGGCATAACAAAAAATTTTATCTTTATGACACTTTAATCCAATTTGCATAATAATTTGGAACACAGTGTATTTTGCATTCAGTCATTCACCCGCTCATGCAAACATTCATACATCTGTACAGGACCAATAATTTTTTAGCATACTTTAGTTATGAAGTGCCGACTGTTTTTGTCTAGTTAGCAGATAGAACAAGAAAAAAAAAAAAAGGTTCTTATCGTAAATTTGCGTCTTTATTGAGCAGTTTTTCCAAATACCTGTATTGGTCAAGTATTTCTTCTTCCTCACTGCATGTGAAACATTTCTGCATTTACGTCAAGAAAATTGCCATCACACCATGCAATAAATAACGAGAGCCTGGGACCTCCACTAACTGCACCTTAAATCTTTTAGTTTTATTTTAGATTAAAATGATGCTTTTGTTTACAGTTCCTGCAGCTGCTCCAAAACCCGTTGAGCTCACAGAGTGCTGTGAGGCTCGCTATCCCAGCTCTCACTGACCGCAAATAGAAACGCATTAAAAATCCCATTAGCGATAACATCAGCCAATCACTAGCAAGGAAATTAGAGTTACTTATCAACAGAATTTAGATATGTTGGTCATATTACATTCCACAATGTTTTGGGATCTGGTGGGAACGTAATGTGAATGCGCTCCACTTGTTTGTTGAGTTAGGTTTGTGCTGTAGTTCCCTGCTTTAATGGTGGCCATATTTAAGGAATGTAAAAATAAATTAAGTTCATACTGAAAAAATGAATCTAAACTACAGTGATCTGTTGTTGTAAAATCTGGGTAAAATTTTAAGTACTTTTGTAAGCCAGTCTGTGAAGCTGTGTGGCTTTCCACATGACTGTGGAAAGCAGGTGTGCAAAGGGGTCTGGATGTATTTGGCAGCATTACCTGCAAAGAAGCATTTACTGACTGCTGCTGAGCTTAACTTTTTTTTGTTTTACCAGGTCTGACATGCAGACTATTGATTTTTACCAGCTTTGATTTTCTTTTCTTAGGGTTATAATACACACAGATTATTTTAAGCAAATGTTATTGTGACTGAAAATTAAGTTTAGAAAGAACATCCACCAAAAAGAAGAATGCAGGTTCCTTGATGGAGGTGGAAACGGCCAGACACCAAGCTGAAGCTGCAGATTGGCACTTGGTGCTAACCCTAAGCCAACTGTTGTGTTGAAAAGGGATTTTTTTCTTTTTAATATTTTACTTTTGCACTTAGGAGTCTGTTTTTATGAGAGGAGTGGGTCAGGACGGGTTCAAGTCCACTCTAAGACAGGATTGCCAATATTTCTATTATGACGTTCCTTAATTTAGACCATTTATTGTGCTGAGCCACCTTATAACGTGGCTGTTTTATAGAGCCACATTTACTTGACTATATCCAGATGTCCTATTGTTGCCATCACAGTTTAAATTTGAGTTACAGAGCAATAATCCAGATGACACATGAACATTTAGGAATCTGCCGTCAAGATGGCTGGATCTGATTCAGTCATGCTTCCTGTTCTTTTGGCTTTACTTCTGGGTGTTGAATATGTTTTCTGTTAATGAGATGTTAGCACAGGTTTGATTTTCCAATTCATTTTCCAATTTTCTAACTTGAATTAATAAAATAGTGAGTGATCGTCCGTCTCACCACTCAGGTTCAAGGGCAGCGGCGATGGAGTTTTCCAGCACCGTGTACGATCTGGGTTCTCCTGTCAGCGCCGGTCCACTGCAGGTCGTCCAGTTAGCCGAGGAGCTCAAACTTGCTCTGGAGGTTCAGCCCAATCAGGAGGAGAAAGACAACCTCAGAGCTCAGCTGCCTCCAGAAACGGCGCAGGCTCTCATCGATTGGCTGCAGACTGGAAGTGTAAGTGCAGGATATGAAATGACAAACACTCTCCTTGTATTTGCTTCAACTTTTACTTTGAGCAATTTTATTGAAAAAAATATATGTAAATATTGCTGGATTATTTTACTATCTCTATTTTACTAATCAGATGATTAAACAACCCATAAAATGGCCTGCATGACAAAATTGTGTTGTATAATCTTGTGCAAAGTGTTTGTAGGAAGAAAACATTTAAAAAGGTAAATGCTTACCCTGACATGCTGCTAGCCATTGTTTCTGTTACCTTAAAACTCGTGGAGAACTAGAGTTACTAAAAAAGAACAAGTAGAGTTAAAACATGTTCTGTTAAGTTTTCCTTTGAGACACCATTACAACTCAACTATTATTGACTTCCTGCACTACGTTCCCTCCCTCACACCGTCTGTCGGCCCTTTGTGGCCCCTCGGTCATTACAACTTCTCTGTTTACGTCAGCTTTTACCTCTCCTTCTCCCTTCTTCTCCCCTTCGCTCTCTCTATATAGTAGTGATAGTCTCCCCACTCACTGAGACTATGCATGTTTAGGCGCCCACCCTCTCTTTTCTCTTTCTTTCTTGCAAGTCTGTTTTGTAAATGTAAATGAGGTAGCTTTTTATTCAAGCAGCCAAGTCTCTGGCAGGAGGACTTGATTTCTTAGGACTGTTACTCTGGGGTAAGGTAAAACTGCTCCAAAAAGTTTAAATTATTGTTTTGCAATGTTTGAAAGATAGTTACTGGTTTTGTTTTTGGTTATGTTTTTCAAGTGGGAAGTCTTAAGTATTAGTAAAAAAAGAAAAAATGAAGGGTCCTGACAGAGTTGTTATGCTTTTAGTAATCAGATTACTGGTATAGAGCTGGTTGAGCTGTCAAAAGCAGTTGGCTGCTGTTGCTGAGCTTTGTCCTGCAGAGGTTGCTGTTTTCTGTGCTGAAAGCAGTGTCAAATTGTATGCAGAATAATGGAGATGGGTGCAGCTGAAGATTTTCAGCATTGTCTCAGCAGCGGATGTCTCCCATGTTGCTTTCACCCATTGCTCATTCCGCCCTTATTCTTTCCTCCTTTGTTTTGTCGAGTTTCCTCTTGTCTTCTGCTTCCTATTCCTGCTACTTTTTGTTGCCCATTTTCAGTGCACAAGTTCATTATTTTTGTGAATGTGAATGCACTTTGTCTGACATAAATTGTCAATCATGTGCAAAGAGAATGTTGTGCACAGTTGCGAGGATGATTGTAGAAAAGAGTAACTGGTTTTGAATTGTCTAATTTTTCAGAATTGAAAGCGATAATATTCAATTCAGCACATTACAATCATACATTCTCAGCTCACCCCAGTTTTATACTTGCATACCTTTAGACTTATTTCCAACAATGCATTAAAATTCAAAAACGTTCATCTAGAGAAACATTAGAGTGATAGTTTGGTTTAAAACTGTATGTGTAAAAAAAAACATGTGGTACTATGCATTTATAAAAGGACATGCATAAGGCAAAATCAAATGCATAACATTTTAATTAAATGTTTTAATTATTTCACTGACAAAAAATATTATAAATATGAACAAGGAGACAATGGGCATTGTCTTCATAAAGAGAGAGCTAAAATCATATTATCAACACCCTTATATAAGTTGTCTATTTCAAATGAAAAGGTTTGATTAACATTTTCAAAATTATATCATTAAAGTTTATAGAAACAATGGTGTGTGATGGTTTAGGCAATCCATTTGGTAGGTAAGTCATTTTTTCCCTGACTACCACAACATTTTTGTCTTGAAATGGACAGAGAAACAACTTGGAAAACCCCCATGTCTTTGCTGAAACAAGAAAAGCTGCTCATGTGCAAATTTTTAAAACGGATGAATAAACGCCTGGCAGATCTGAAACAGAAGCTTGGCTGCTCCTTCTTGTTCTCTTCCTGTCTGACTTTTTCTTCTTCTCTTGCACCTCCCCGCTGACCTAAAAGGAGCAGGATCAAAGATGTTGGAGCTTCATAATTCGTCTTCCACCCTGGGGCTTCTCTCCTGGGATACTTCACAGTGAAACTCATGCATATACACAGGAAGGATTATCAGATGACTTGTGAGTGCCGCTCATTAGAGCTGACTCAAATGTTTGTCTTCAGATACAAGATATTGGGAAAGCGGATTCCCTGCCCAGAGATTAGTAATCACAAATAAAGTGTATTTTCTTGTTGACTTGTATGCATTGTTTCACATTAAACTGACTAAACGTCCCGTCGTTCAGAATGGTATTAGGAATAATGCATAATGAATGTTATGTATGATATTCACATACTTAAAGCATTGCTTGGGGTCTCAGATCTCCTCAGCATTTTGATCATCACCCTCAGAACCAAAGAACACGTTTGACCTTCATCGTTAGTAAAATAAGAATCTGATGATTCTGGGTTTCCATTGGAGTTGTACAGTATATTAAGCAGCTATCATAATTAAGATATCCAAACCAATCTGAAACTCTGTGAAAAACTAATTGACTCCTAAACCTGTAACTTGTTCTCTCACCTGACATATGGCATTTGTGATCGTGGCGTTAAAGATTTTTTCATCACAGTGGAGGTATTTTGGCAGACTCATCTTTACAGAATGGGTTAATTCATACATATTTAAGGGTTTTAAGGATGGACAGCTTGCTTAAGATCATTTCACAACATCTCATTCTTTAGTATTAAATTCGGGTTTTTGACATCAGCCGTTGTTTAGCCGTTTAGAAGGGAATTTGCTGGGATGCTTTGGCTCACTGTCCTGCAGCATAAGCTTAAGTGTACTTGAGCTTAAGCTCATGAACTGATGACCAGACATTAGCCGTGTTTCCATCAAGGTTTTTTCATGTGCATTTTAAAGTATTGAAAAGGTTGAGGTCAATTTTTGCCTCCAGTGTGGCTGAAATTGTTTAGTTTTTATGTTTATATGTAATTACTGGGGTGACAGTGAGTAGTTTTTGTTACTATTGGAGAAAAAGTGGTATATATTCACCTGATATATAATGACACAATGTGGATTCTCTCTTTAGCTTGTTAAATATTAATTTAACCAATGAAAATGAAATTCAATTGAATGTTATCTTAATTTTAAAAAAATTAGGAAAAAAAGACTGGTATTTTTTATTGTATCGGTCAAAATAAAAAGTTTTATTTGTTGATCCAACAACAAATAAATAAAACGACAAATAAATTCGGCAAATGTATTAACTAGCCAAATTATTAAACGATTTTTACTTAGTTCTGGAGAAAAACTCATAAACCTACAACAAAAAATTTTCTTCTATTAAATATATTAAAGTTCGATTGCAAAAATTTATGCTACCAAAAATAAATTTTCTACTTTGTTTTTCTATTTGATGAGCATAAATTATTTGTATTCTGCTGCTTTCTACCTGTAGTGCATTGATTCATTATCTGTACTTTTTTTGTCGTCATGACAAGTGACTTACATTGTTATGATGAATGTGTCTGCAAAATATACAGGAAATGGGACCACAGGCTAATAGTTTTAAACAAAAAGAAAAAAAAATGATGAGACACAGAGACGCACAGATGGGGGCCGACACAGGAGACTGCTTTGAAGTCTTCCTGCACTGTGACTATAACTTGATTCGGTGGGGGAGAGAAACTTTGTGTGTTTGTTTGTGCTCATGAGTCTGTTGTTGCTTTGTTCACTTTTCTGGCATGCGATGGGCCCAAACTCAAGAACAGATGACAGAGAGACTGAGGAAAAACCCTCCCACTTACCCCCTCCTCCCTGGACTCGGCCATTTGGCTGTCAGACGGACCTCGGTAGAAAGAGAGGGAAAAAAATAGAGTAAACAACCCTAAAATGAAGAAAGAAAGGGGGACAGAGCAGGCAGTGTTTGTCCAAAGGAAATTATTCTTTCAGAAACTTTGGAATGAAGAGTAGTTTCTAAGGAGAGAGAGAAAAAGAGTGATATTGACGAGAGACAGGAAGGACAGAATAAGGAGGAGGGGGTGAAGCAGAGGGGAGTTGTCCCTCTCACTAGTCAGAGATTATAAAAACCCTCCTCCTCCACAGCTGTGAACATCGCAACAGTACTCGAATGCTATCCAGCGGTTAGTGACTTCACTTTTACTTTTTTTTTTTTTTTACACTTGGATGAATTGTACACACAAACTTGAAACGTGTGCAGAAACAGAAGAAAAAAAGTCAGGCCAGTGATGGGCTGGGAGCATGGAGACTCCCATTGATTTCTACAGACACTTCTCTTGGCTCAAAAAGGTGAGGGCTGCATCCTTTTCATGTTTAAGTTTGTGTTTTTCATGTCTGTCATGTACCACACAATAAATCCACAGAATAAATTTTGCAATCTGTGCATGCCTGGAAGGAGTTTTCTTATAGGCAACAAACAGGAAAGGTGCTGTTAAAAGGGAAAGTAGAAACTCTTCTGCAACAGTTTGGGCGTTGTTGATCTACTTGGGATGCATGTCATTGTCCTGCTTGTATTGGGTTCTTTCCTGGCAACAGACTTTTTCTGATGTAATTTCCCTTACATCCAAAAGCAAAGCTACATCTTAGTTGCAGTGGCATTATGAAGACGTTCTTCACATGGGTTTTGTTATCAGATTGGAAGCATTACCTGTCAGCTGATGGTTGTTGACAGTGCTGCGAATGATTCTGCAGGATTTAATCAGAAAGGGAATGTGCCATGTGAGATTTTATCAGTGGTAAAAAATGTAATTGAATGTTTAACTGATGGAAGTGTTTGTCCACAGTTTATGCTATATGATGTGCTGGCACGAGTCGTATAATCAGTCTTTCCTCGATGTAACTTGCTGTAATCGTTTTTAACTTTCCCTAATTTTGTTATTCCCTGCTTCAAATTAAACAGATTGTCCTGTAATTTTTAAGAGATGTTTTTAACATCTTTTTTTGTTTTATACAATTTTTTACTTTCCTATTCTAGTCGTTTATTCTATTTTGCACCCACTCATTTAACTTTGTTTATTTATGCAGGTTTGTTCCATTGAGATTGCATATGCTTTTTAGAGTGACACCTGTCCAGAACTGCTGCAACACAGTTTAAGGACAAAGGTCACACTGCAGAGCTTAAATCACATTGTGCACAGCTAATCTAGACTCCAGATTTCAGTTGGGCTTTAAATTGATAAGGGGAATTATTTATACTGTTTAATTTTTGCAATTAAACTAAACAGATACTTCAATTTATTTGACTTCAGTGGCTGATCAGATTTCATCGGGTGAAAAAACCGGGGAGCAGAAACTCTAGTATGCATGCCGACTTTCAAAAATTGGGGAACAACTACTTTGCTTGCTCCATTGTTCAAGTGAATATGCACATAAATGCGTATCCCACTTCTCACTCACATCGCCTGGATTATTAAATGTCACATCCAACGATTCCAGCCATTGTCCATATCTGCTTTATCCATTAGGAGTGGGTTGAAATTGGGAATTTCTAACAGTAAGTGGGTCAAGAGGCAGGGTGGATTCTCACCAGGATACCACAGGGTAAATCAGAAACACACAGGAGTCCGGACCAACAACTCTGTGCAAACAAAACTATAGCAATAACACTAAACCTAATATGCCACATTACTCAGAAAGAACCCACATGTTCATGGTAAGATCATGCAAACTTCATATGTGTTAACCACACGCTGCTGATGGGTTGAATCAAACAAGCACATGAAAACAAAACTTTATATAGCCACAGAAAATTGTAAAATTATCTTTGGATGTGGTTTCTTGTTTTAGTTTGGTGGTTTCAGAATTTGCATTTAAAGCATTTAAAAGGTCCCCATCTTTTCTTTCCAAAGACCAGAGACATTTTTTCACTGACACCAGTAAAAGTAGGTGTGTGCTTCACTCTGTCATGCATTCTTAGACACTGGGATCATAAACTGAGTTCCACCCTCTTCAGCAGTTGAAACTGGCAGGTCCCCATATATTTTCCCTAGGAAGTACTTTAGATCTATGTAGTGAGAATATATGAAACTTTAACACACTTTACCCTGAGTGGAAACTCGTCATGATAAAGCAGGTCAAAAATGGACTTCAAACAACCAGCTCCCATTGGACCAATTCACTGAAACTTGGAAAAAGACATTGTCAATTTTTACTTTGTCTCCTGACATTCGGAATGATTGACAAAACTGTCTGCCTTCAAAGTAGAGGAGCTTTCTCATTTATTTCTGATTTGACAGTTTATTTGATTCCATAAATATATTTTTTAGGCAATCTGGAGTCACAGTCTTCATGTTACTTTTTATAGTTTTTATTTATCCCTGCATCCAAAACTAAAACCATTTCTAATGTTGTTGTTAAACATGCCGGGAGTGAATAAAATGAGTCATTGTGGTTAGTCTGTTTTAGAAATACAAATCTACATGTGGATCACTACTTCCCTTAACTAGTGCAACTTTGTTGAATTTTGCTGAAAAATACCCTGATAACACAGAACTAAATACCAGCTAATTTTCTGTGAATAGGTTTGTAGTATTTGAACTGTGTTGCAAAGACTGACAAGAGAGAGATTTCATACATTTACTCAAATGTTTTGATCTGTCCACTTCTTTTCCTTCCTTTCTCACATCAGGCGTTGACAGTGGGATAAAAACAGGCCGGCCTGGTTTCTGTTATCAGCCCTTTCAACTGCTGTGTCACCATCCTTAAATGGTTCTGCCTCTCTGGACTCTTGATGGGAAAGTCAGCGATTACAGGACATTTTCCAGCTGAGCAACTTACCAGAAGTTATCGTGGAACATTACTGCAAAACTAAATTTAAAGTTGAGACATGAGACTGATTTAAAGAAATTATGTTTCAATATATAATATTTTGTGCCAGTGTCTTGGTGTTTGATCACAGTGTGATGATAGGCTCATTTAATCACATCAGAAGGCTAAATCTATAAATGTCCTCAGACCTTTCTGACCTCAACTGCAGATTAACGCATCAATAATTACATTCAGTTTTTAAGGTACTTTGTCTTTTCTTAAACACACAATAAGTCTTTGCAGAGGTAATTTGTTCTTACGGCTACATTGCTTATATCCATATTCTCTTGCCGGGTAATACAGCTTTGAATAAAGGTTCAAGAATGTATATGTCTGCCAAGGACTTGCAGACATTCTTGACAGATGTTGCTCTGTATTAGATCCAAGAAAGCAGTTTGGCTTAGGTGGAAAACAGATGTTTTCAAAACTGCGTCATTAGTGTGATTGCAGGAAGGGTCAGCCACACATTTTAGGTCTCTGACCTTCACATCAAGTCCTGGACTGTCACAAATAATTGCGATGGAGCATCAAAGTGTAGTTCAGCTATAAAATTTATTATATGTATTAATGCATAATGTGGTACATGAAGGGGGTTGTAAAAATTGATGAACAGCATTTTGTCATTTTCCACGGCTAAATGTTACTTGTATCTCATCAAAAGGACCAAGGAGTCACAACGTGTTTTCCCACAACTTCCAGGGCCGAATTGATGCTAGTGCATACTTTGCACTAATTCTTTGTGATTCCATGGCTGTGAGTTCTGGTTCTGGCACCAATAGGCTGGTTTTTTTGTTTCCACCAACCTGGAAACGGAGGGGAAATTTCTTATTTCACCAGGAGTTCTAGGTGATCTTTTCAACACTAGTAAACAGTCACAATTCTTAGTGCCTTGTTTATATAGATATTATATAGTTATTTATTGTGATGTCACCTATGATGAATGTCAATGTCCAGCAGATCACTACATACTGCAGATATTTCTACCGCATCTGTAAATGCCATCTGTGACTCTGTTCTGACAGCTTTTGTTGTTTTACCATCAGTTACTGTTGAGTGTCTTTCTTTAAATGTATTGAGGTCGTCTTTCTGCTGGTACTGATCAATTCAGAGATCAGCTGATTGGGATAGTAGAACCTTCACAATGTCCACAGTTTTTTTCTTCTTTTTTTTAAAGAATCTTAGTAAATTATGTTGGTGAACTTAGGGCGTTTTTTTGTGTTTCAGAGAAACGCTTTGTATAACAGTGGAGGATGAAACATTTTATACAAGAGAATAGTGGTTTAATAATGTGGCTTCTAGATTGCTCTCGGGTTATAGAAAACCAAACCATTTAGAAGAAGTTTAGAACTTGCTGTGGCACCAGGCCTGGTTAAACAATGGAACTATTTTGGTGATAAAACCTTAATTTTCATCAAATCCTTGAACCAAAACCACTGATTTGCTTTTGAGCTCTGCACCATCTATCAGTTAAGCCCAACCATGCCATGAAGGTAGCTCATTTCACCCAGGATGATGTTGTTCTGGTAATGGTCCATATCTCTTTACATTACCTGAAGGTTGGAAAATACTTTAATCATTTACTCGAGAGCGTTGTTTTTCGACTTAGCTCAGAGAGACTGCAGCTCCTCACTCATAACTACAGACAAATTATCCATTGTCCACTCTATTCTGGTGACTCGGAAACCAAACAAATATTTAAAATTTAGTCTACTTGAGGTAAAGACCTGGCCATTTGGTGCACAACCTTCGCCTTTCTACGTTGAGAAATGTAGTGTTTAGGATTTTTCATAAATAAGTCTTCAATAATAATAATAATAAAAAAAGGAATACATCCAACATTTTCTTCCATTTAAACTTAAGTAATTGTTTAAAAAAGTGAAAGATAAAGACAGGTCTACATAAAAATGTCTTATAATATCTATCCCTTGATTAGGATTAATTAATAGGCTAAACAAGGCTGACTTTTAAAGTCTTAAGTTGAATTTGGATCAAACCCATGGCCTTAAGTTTTTCTGGGTTAAATAAGACCTCAAAATATTATCAGTGTTACTATCCTAATAATAAAACTAGACTAACAATCAGAGCAGCAATGCAAGTAATAAAGAGATCCACCACTCTGTGAGCCAGTATGGATGTTGGTTACCGTGGAAACTGAAGCCAGACTAGTGGACAGACGTCGCTGGCCAAGCAGATGTACTGATTACTTGTGGAAGTCGTCCTCTAACTTGGGCAGGGGCCGATGGGGTGCGAAATGAGAGAAGGGCTTTTCCTATCCAAAGTCTAGTTTTATATAATCCTATAAAGCAGTGCTTCTCAATTATTTTCTGTTACGCCCCCCCTAGCAAGAAGAAAACTATTCGCGCCCCCCACTCCCCACCGTGACTATCCATCTCTGCATAACATTTTATCCTTATTAACATTAAAGAAAAGAAACAAAGAAAAGAAAGACATATGGTCAAACTTACAAAGAATAACTTTATTAAATCGTGTTTTAAGTCTGTTTTAAGACGTGTTTTAAACATGTTTAAACTGTAAACATGTTTGACCAAATAATTGCACCATTGCAAAATTAAATCAAATCAATAAATTATATTTAATAACTAAAAAAAAAAAAAAAAAAGCAGCCTGTTCCCCAGGGTCACACGCGCCCCCAGGTATCGCACGCCCCACTATTTGAGAACCACTGTTATAAAGGAAGACGGCTACTTCTAACATTATGGACGTGAGAAAATTTGCTTTGATTATTATTTTTTTTAATATACATGAAATGCCAAATAAATCTCTTCTTATTAGGTAAAGATGTGAGCTTATATGTTTTCTGTAGCTCTAAAGCTGATAGAAGCCAAAAGCATCTTATTTCCAGTTTCTTTTGGAAAATCCCTGTTGACGGTGACAGTTGAGGAAGTTGCAGCTTTAGGCCAAAAGGCTGCATAATCTGAAAAGAAATACAAACTGCTCCAGCTCTTCATCTGCAGTTACTTTGCTTGAGTTTCATTTTCAACTCCCGAGTTGTTAAAAATGTAATTCTGGTGAGAACTGTGGGGGGATTCTGACCCAGTGTGTTTCTTCCTCTTGTACTGGAGTAGATGCTATAGAAGGCTTTTCTATTTCTAGATGAGAGCCTGTTGCAGCTTCTTTTCCTGTTTTGCCATGGGGCTTGAAATATATCCATAACAGTTTATATAAGATATGTTTTGTTCCACTCAAAGGTCAGTGGTGGAATCAGAGAGGTCTTATGAAAGTTTTATCGCAAGCCTCAGTGACGGTGTGGGTCCGTTTTGAGAAAAATGAGACTCAGATGAGTCAGATGATGTTTCATAGGAAGGCATCATGCGGTTTAAACAAGAGCTCTCTATGTAAATCTTGCCGACAGTAAGATTCAGTAAGTAAATGGATTCAGATTGTTTTTCAAATTGTAAGACATGGGTACAGAAATCACCAATATAATAAGTAATATTTCTACAGTATATGGTTGGAAGTCCAAATTTAGACCATTGAGGTGGCTCATATCCTGCAGCACGTTTTTAATAAACTTTCTGAAAAAATAGCCTTCTGCATGTATTGCAGTTACTTCCTCGCTGTAATTTCTGGTATGTTTGTATGTTGGTTGGAAAACCTTTGGACTTCATCAAAAAATTGTCAATTTTTGGCATACTCGCCATATGCAACTACTCACTCTTCCTCCATAAGCTTCATATTGATCTGCATGTTTTTTGTTTTTTTTGTGCAGGTGAGCCTCTGTACTCCAGCCAACAATGAAACCTATCAGGAACGACTACTTCGACTAGAAGGAGACAAGGAATCTCTGGTGTTGCAGGTCAGAGCACTTTTTATTTTTTAGTCATTTTAAATGCTAATGAAACAATATGCAAAATGTTTGTTTTCAAATGGTAATTTAAACCCATGGAATTAACTTCTGGCAGGATTTTACTACCATTCCAGCTGTTATAATCTATAATCAAGGAACTCCAGGTATTTTGCGCCATTTCATTACAAATCAAGCTCAGACACCTTCACAACCACATGCGAAAACTGGCAACTTCTACAGCAACAATAAATGTTAAGACTGTAAAACTTAGGCAGGGGATGATTACAGGTCTCAGAAGTATGTGATGTCAACAGGTTCTCTATGCGCTCAGATCAGTTTAAACAGGTTCTCTATGCGCTCTCCAGAGTATGTATTAGATTTCAAATTTAATTAGCTGTTATGAAGCTGCTCCTCAGGCTGCCTTTTCCTGTCTGTGTTTGTTTTGCTCTTTGAAAAGCAGCGGGTTTTTTTCTGCAATGCTCACACCCGGCCAAACGACCCCAACTCACAAAGCTATCATAAAGTCTTTAGCTCATTCCTTGCCGCCACCTCTCCCCCACATGCGCACCTACTTGTTACACATTCCTCATCTGACATCAACTCTGATTGGCTGATAACCAGGGATGACCGGGGCTTCTGTTTCTTTGAGGCAGGATTTAATTGGCTGTTGACAGTTTGTCCTTTTTGTGGGTTTCCGCTTTACTTTCTCCTTACCTGTTTCAGCCTCAGGACTGCATATGTGAGGTGTAGCTCTGCCCGAACATTTATTTTTCTCTCTGTTAGCGGATATACACTCTGTAGTTGGCTTATGACGTCCGAGTAGTAATAGGGAACTATTTCTTTTTGTTCGCCGGAGGTAAGACGTTCTACTTTAAACTTCCTTTTTACACTTCATACAGTCCTGCCAAAGGTGCCTGAAGTAGTTCTTGTTTTGGTGGTTAGATACATTCATTTTAGTTATTGGGTACCTGTGATTTACATGATTGTGTGCCTAGCAGTGTTTTAAAAGCAACCCATTGCTTTTATTCACTTGCATTTGGCACATTGTTGGAAAGAAGGGGTAGTTAGATCATTTACGCGTGTTGAGTGAAAAAGTTGGCTGTGAGACAAGACATGACTGCAGGGCTGAAAGTCAGAGAAGTGACAGAGAATCAGCTGCTGTCAGATGGATTTAGCACACTGCGGTAATAAAACAAGGGTTAAAGTGTGTTTGGCAGGAGGTAAATGTGTTGTCTGGGAGATTATTGTAACTGTGAAACGCATTCCTGAGTGACAAGTTGCTAAGTGAATGGATGTTGCTGTGGAGCTGAATGTTGCCCTTTAGAAATGTGTAGTGTTTACGGAAAGTGTTGGAGGACACAAGTTTCTGATTTAACTTCATAGATACAGTGTCTTTTAGAGTAACTCCCACCATTTGAACTTTTCCACACTTTGTCACATCGCAACAACAGACTTCAAAGTATTTTCTTGACGTTTGATGTGGTAGACCTATAAACTCATACAGTGAAAGGAAAATGATGCACGTTTTTTCAGGTCTCCTGAGTCAATGTTTTACAGAAACATTTTATTTTGCAGCAGTTTGTATGTCTTTTGGGTTACATTTCTACCAGACTGACAGATTTTACATTCCTCTGTGCAAAATTCCTCAACTGGATGGATAAAATTGCTGCGAACAGATCTGAATTGGTTTTCAGTCTGGTCTTTAAATTGATCATAGTACAAAAATATACTTCGATCTTAGTCATTGGTGTCCAGTTTGGGGTGTCCATTTGTGGCCCTTGGTAGAATTTTGTGCAAACTGTGACCTCACTAAAAGAAATTATATGCACTTTATCTTAGTTACTATTTTGGCTTTTATCTTGTACTACTAAAGTTATCTGGAAAAGTGCTAAAGATGAAAATCCCAGTCAATTGCTGAGCAATCCTCCCTAACTTTTGAGCACTGCTTGAAGGCTTCGCATAATCGCAGTTGGGATTTAAAGTGAACTTTATTGTTATTTTGTGGTTCTTGAGGAAAAAAATGGAAAGCCTCCATCTTAAAGGATTTTGTTCTCCAACAGGTAAGCGTTTTGACGGACCAAGTTGAGGCACAGGGAGAGAAAATCAGAGACTTGGAAACATCTTTGGAAGAGCATCGACAGAAATTGGCTTCAACAGAGGAGATGCTGCAACAGGTAAAACATGTAAAAGTGGTGGCTAATATTCTAATATTTAAATTAAAGCAGTGTTTTTTACATTGCTGCACATGTTACATGACTGATGTGTAAAATGTATCCTATTAAATTTGACTATTATTCAATGTCATGTTAGTAAGTCACCTTATGTTTAACTTTTTGTAATTGCTGGTATGTTTATTGTTTTTAACCCGACAAAAAAGAGTAAACTATATTTGTTTGAAATTGTACGTCAAAAAAGTTAACCATGGGGCAGAACTTCTCAGTATTTGGGTGGGTCACAGCTCATCGGCACTATGTTTACCTGCATACCTTGCCAGCCAGCTGGAGATCACAATCACATCCATCTTGCACAGCTTTAGCTAACGCACCTTCTTTTATGGCTTTTTAGATGTCCTACATTTACAGCTACACACGCCTCCACTACTGATATCTAAGACATGCCACTGCTGCAAGTACAGATCTGCTGCAATCAACAGAACACCAGCGCTAATGAGCTAGATTTAGCTTAACCAAAACTTGTAGCTGAAGTCTATGACTTTCTTTTTAGTTTCTATATCCATGTGTGCAATGTTGATATAAAAAAAAACTTCAGAATGGAACAAGTTCCAAATCTGGAACTTTTTTGTATGGAATATTTGTGGTTTTTCATAATGTCATTGCTGTAGCTGTTCTAAAACGATCCACGTTTCCAACATCCCTAAAAGTGTGATGGACATCAAGATAATTTACATTTAATACCAGTTGCAATATTTAGCAATAAGATTATGTACCATTAATAATTAGCATTACTTTCTATATTAGTTAATTTGCTTTATAACAGTAAATGATCTTAATACATATGCAAGATAGAAATTTTTAGCTCATACATATCTTAATTATTTTTAAAATATCTTAAAATGTCTTTAATCTGAAGTTACTAAAACCTGCAGAAACCCTGGGTCAAGCTTTTATAGGTAAACTTTACCATGAATGAAAAATAATTAACGCTAGATTACAAACAAAACAGTCATACTGGTGTTAGTTAAAACCTGATATCTCATTTATGGTAAAACGTTGGTGCTGAAGGTTTCAGCTAGGGGAGAAAATTAATAAATAAATGAGTGACAGTTTATTTTATTGCTTACTCCAGTTTGTGTTGAACTCCTTTGACTCCTATCCTCCAAGCGGATGTAAGGTGATATGAACGGCACCAACACCAAGTAGATTAAACAAGTCAAATCTCAACAATTTCCCAGAATGAATGAGATAAGATTTGTCCAACCTAAAGCAAACTAAAAATGCTTGTCTTGACTTGTCTTTTCTGTACTGCTAGCATGGTTGGCAATACTAGAATTAGATTTTTTAATGTTTTATTCAATCAAAAATGATCTATATAACACACTTAAACCATTATTACCTGAGTTTTGTATACAAGTCTATAAATTATAATCTTTTTTTGCTGTCAAACAGATTTAAATTAAGTTGAGATTAACTTGAATATTGATTCAAGTTAATTAACATTCACTAGGCCTAAATTTAGATGCTTAGACTGCAAAATAAGATATTGAGCCTAAAGTAGACTACTAGTGCTTCTAATATGATATTTTGCATATTTTCATGCCCAGTTAATATCTTAACAGTATATACTGCATATTATATTTACATCCTTATATCCCATCTTCCATCCATTATTCTAAATATTCTAAATTTCTACATAAAAAAAAACAATTTAGACTTTCACTAGTTTTTATGTAGTAATTCAAATAAATGTTTGAAGTGTTGTATTGTTCTGCGTGAAATAAGTCTGTAAAACTAAAGAGTTTCACTTGTACAACTGGACAAGTGAAGCAAATTAATTTGTAATGAGACTCATGTAAGTTTAAGCTCCTAAACCTACAACCACTGACCAATCCTTTTAGGACTATGTTGATTTTCCCATCTGCACTTAACTAAAACACAAGCAGCAGCATTTGGTTATCATGATAAAAGTCTATATACAACTGCGAATGCTATAATACTTACTTATACTTATAAGTCGCTGGATAATTAATATCCATGAGATCCAATATATGAGAGCTGATGTGATCACTGAAGTTTTCCTCTGGGTTTTGTGCTAAACAGCGAATTGCCAAACTAAATTGCTCAACAGCAGACATTTTTCCTTCTGTCAGCATGTTGCATATTTGTGAGAACATGCTGATGTTGGCAGCCAGCTCAACAGATAGTAATTATAGTCCAGTGGACCAAAATAATTTTAGCTTTAGTCTGGACTTTTTTGAAAACCTATTCATCCAGATGTTAGAAAATGAAGATGTACATGTTATTTTCAGTCTTTTTGAAACGCTTGCATCTTCTGACACCTCATTTAAATACAGCACAGATCGGATTGTCTGCCCTCATGTGTTTTTTACATCTTCTGTGGTCAAGGTGACTAAAACCACCACTGAGCCAGTTTAACAACAGATCAGGCCAGGTTTTTCTCCAGTTGTTTTTCTTGACGTCAGCAGTGAAGCAAACTCATGAGTTCTGCCAGGCGGGACACAAAAGGACCCCAACCCTGACCGCCACAGAATCAGCCTTCTGTTTAAACTTCTCAATGGGCTCTTTGTCCTCCTTGTTGCCCACACTGAGTGTGAAAAGGCCCCAGCTCCAAAATAAAAAGCCTTATAAGGAGTGTTATGCTTCTTTCTATCATCCTGCTAGCTTTAATTAATATTTTCTCGATTTATGTAGAAATGCAAAATACAGTATCTCAAATTGACAACCAATTACTAGCATTGATGCTGCAATAAATCTTTTCTGCAGTCAGTCATGATTTGAGGCTCTAGCAGCACAGATATGTTGCTGTTGTACTTATTTTGACTGCTGATCACAAAGTGATAACGAGATGTTTGGTAGACAGATTTAGGTGTGGGGACTGACAAAGGTGGCCTGCACCTCATGTGGTATTTTGTTTCGTCTTCTCCAGGTTCTTAAATCCTCTTTGTGTATATGTAGATGTCAGATTTGAAGGATTTAAAACATGACAACATGTCTGCTTTCTCTGCTGGATTGCTTCAATCTGTGTGCAAGCTAGAATAAGTCTTCAGTACAACAAGGATTATGTTAGGCTGTGATGTACTGCAGATAAATCCAAATATTTCCATCGCTGATAAGTAAACGCTGCTTGTACATGCAAGCCAGTACCTTTAAACACTGAGTTTGACCTATAGTTCCTGGAAAGTTTATTACCTTAATTTGTTCAGCTATGTAGTTGGTAACAAAATATGATTCTCAAATCTGATGCGTGAAGACAGTTCCTGAAAAACAGAGAATTGAGTGCTGCTCCCTTTACCTTTGCCAAGCACTTTGACTTATTACTCTGTATTATCATCAGACCTCAGTTTCCTCTTGTAGTTCACTGTCTGTGTGCTTGCATTTGTATGTACTAGTTTGAAACTGAATGTTCTACATAAAAATGCACCAATCATAGTTTTCTAGCTGATTTCTAACCAGGAGTTTTTGTAAAGCTTCGATTTGCAAAAAGATTTATCTTAAAGTACTATAATGAATGACATTGAAAAATTTAATGTTTTTTCTAAATTTCAGATTTTTTTAAATTTAATTATTTTTCTTTTTATATTTGACCAAAAAATTATGCAGTTTTTTATCAGGTGTATTTGTGTCAGTAAAACGTTATTGCAACAGTATTCACTAGTGTAAATACTACTTATTAGCTAGTTTAGATAGTGACTAGTTAGTTAAACTGGCAAATTTCTCATTATTAGAGCCCTAAACCTGGTGACATCACTTTTTGTGTTAAATTGCAAACCAACAAATAACTATGTTTAGGTGTTTAAAGCAGAAAGGGTTTAGCTTGTGTCAGCATAACTATGCAATCATAATATGCTTTAGGATGTTATTAAAAACATTTAGAGTTTGTATGACTCCATGTCCAGTCTTTCCTTTAGCTATTTCAGGTTTGTGCAGTGCATAAAAATAACTAAAGTAACATGAAATGGTGTTACAGTCAGTAAAATGCACTCGTCATAATCCCGGATGTCATCCTCCCACACTGTGTCATGTAACATTTCCCAATTGAAACTGCTGTTCTGAGTCCTTTGTACATTCTTTAGCAGAATTGTAATGAAGTGATGTGGACAGGAAGCAAGATCTGCACACACCCATGTGAATCACATAAATAATATGTCACCAAACAAGGTCATCATTAAAGTCCCAACAGTTCGTCATGTACTGACCTGTAGTTCATCTTACTGACCTTAACCATTCACTAAGTCCTAATTTGAAATATACCTTTGAAATGAATTTTTATCTGTTTTTTTTATTATTCTTCCATAAAAGGTCAGAACTTATGGAGCTAGAAGAAATTAAACCAGTTGAGTTCCCATATAAATAACCTCTTTGGAGTCCAAATTTAACCAGTTCTGTGTGATATTTATTTTTCCCCAATTTGGAAATGACCAAAGCTTTTTTAAAGTGATCTATAATTAGGGGTAAGGCATATTAAGGACAGGATAATTTGGCATGCGTTGCTTCTTACAATTTAGTAAAAGCAAATGTCAAGCAGCTGAGCTGCGGCAGACCACCACAGACGTCTGATAAATTACCTCTAAATATTGCAGCTTATCCCTCTGTAATGTGACGCTGGTGTGAGATTGCAAACAGACAGTCAGCTGCCATAACTAAGCAGATTTTCTGAGCTGCAGTGATTATAGGCTTTTAACTGTCTGACTGTGTGGCTGTGGTGTTGACACAACTTGTTTACTATGTCCACTTTGAGTGGAACTGTATCCGTTTGTGGTCAGAGTGTTGACTTTTATGCTTTTTATTATGACTTTTGTACATTAAGCACATAAAAGAACAGAGAGATGGGTAAATAATTGATTAAAAATGATATCATCGTACCATTATATGGAGAAATTGTTAGGTTATATTTCCAGTTACAAAGCATTCTCTTTCTTAATGACACTGACATTTCTATCCAGTTGAATGGACCCTGAAAGCCTCAACACAAACCCTGGTGTAGCAGCTAAAAGGGGCTAAAATTTCCCAATTCTGACAATATTGCCATGAAAACCAATACTTCTTTTTCTGCTTTTGCTGTTTCTTGCTGAGGAATGTAATGCCAGGCTTGTGTATGCCCGCCCGTATTCTAGCTGCAGCCTAAAAACCTCACTACTTCCTTTGGTCTCCTAGCAACCAGCACAACTCAGGCACGATTTGGAGAAGGGCGTTCCCTTACTCTGAGCTTCAATCTGTCAGGACAAAACGCTACTTTCTATAAACGGACCTTTGATACACATACCCATTAGTGTTTCATTTTACAAAAAAAAAAGTAAATCTTAGTTGCCCATCTAAATGTTGTATTTGTCTTTATGAGAGGAAAAAACTGCCTGTTTTTTTGGTTAGTTAAATGTCTTACTTTGAATAAGATTCTAGTATGAACAGAAATCCTGCTGACAAAAATCAATTGACCATTTATGTATCTTAGCATTACCACAAATAAGAAGTTTATATTGTTATAATCTCCACCATGTTGAAGTGTCTTTAGGTAAGAAGTTAAACCTACATTCTAGCTGTGTGCTAATCAGTCTGTAAATGGTCCCCTTAGCGCTTTAAATGGAGTAGAAAATTCTACAAATTATTGCAGTAGTTTGGATGAGGAATTGAAAGCTTACAAATTAAAACTTTATCCTGCTCATGGGCGACTACATCTCTTATCTGCCTCTCTTTCAGACATGCTTTCTTTTCCTCTCTCTACCAATGAAGGACAGCGTTATTAATAGTTTGCAGCAAGCCTGTGTGTGCGTGAGAGTATGTATATTTAGCTTTGTGGGGTCTTTATCCCCCAGCCAGACTTCTCTTAGTGTGGGAAGAAGATTGTGCCGACTGGAATCCTGGCATGAACGACACATGTAAAACATTTTCTGTTACTGGGCTTTGCAAAAGCAACAGAAGTTTTTTTTTTCTTCCATATGTGCAATCAGATCTGCAGAGTACATCCATTGTTTGTTTGTTTTTCAGGAGCTAAGGAGCAGGACTTCTCTGGAGACCCAGAAGCTGGATCTAATGGATGAAGTGTCCTACCTGAAGCTGAAGCTGGTCACCATGGAGGAAACGCGAACCAACACAAACCCTCAGGATGCTGCAAAGGCGAAGAACAACAAAGCTGAGGTACAGGTTGTCAACCAACTTCACTCAACGATAGCAAAAAGGCCATTTTTGTTCTGTGAACAATTTGACTTATGACAAGTTTTACATGCTTTTCACAAAGAGATGCAATTTTTAAGCACAGTGTATGTAACTTTCTTTTTAATTTCATTGAAAAACAGGTTGACATGCTTTGCGTTGCACAGTAAGTCGTGTCTATATCCTATTTATCAGCAGACAAACCTTCAACAACATTTAAGCATGTATTGCAGCCTATTCTTTGATGTGTTTGTGGGATATAATGTTTGGTTTGGGTTTTATTCAGGCTTTATAATCACTATCAAAAATAATCTGGGTATTGCTTACATAAAGTTTCTGTGGTTGAAAGAACATAAGTAAATTTAGTATATAAATCCTAGTTTTCCTAAACTTTTTCTAAAGTATTGTTTATATTAGTTTATTTCTACCTTCAAATTTATACTTCGTTACTAATATTACAGATGCATTTAGTGTAGTTTTGCTTTTTGGGACCTTCAGACATGCTTCATATTAATGTATGTCACCTATTTATTTGACTTCTGAGTCTCCAGAGAAATCCTGCTTAATTTTTTTTTTTTTTTTACTGTTTCATTAATAACTAATTTATGCACCATGTCCAAAATTTATGGTTGGGATTCCCCATTGAGATCTTTGGCACAAAAACAGAGTTTAGAAAAGAAAGATGCTGGCAGTGTGAACTAGCTTTCAACCGATTTCCGCTCTTTGTTTTTAACGCTCTTTAGATTGTTGTGTGTCTTCCTGAGAGGCATCTGCTGAAAGTAAACTAAGCTTCAAGCTGACTACTAGAAACAACTGCTAGTTTGCTGTATGTAATGTATGCATAAAATAAATGGCCTTAATCTCTTCTTTGTGTGACTCACCTGTTGGCTGGTGGCAACAGATGAGTCTCTTTCTCAGGTGTGACTTATGGAACGTCTTAATGTTAACAAAATCAAAGTATTGAAAAGCAAACGTTTGGTTATTTATATAAATTGTTCATTTCCTAGAGTGTCAATTTTATACAGTAGTTTTCTAAATTAAAAATACGGTCGGGTGGACACATTTGAATTTGCTTTTAATCTGACAGAGTGGTCAAACTATACCATAGCCTCATAAATACATATAAATTAACTTTAGTATTTGGTTAAAAGGTTTAATGATTGTCATTTCCAGCCAAACACCAAGCTTCTGGATAATTGACCACTCTTTTATGTTAAAAATTTGCAAGTTAATTTAAATTGGTTGGATTTCTTGGCACAGACTCAGTTAATTGAAGTAGTCCATAAATTATTGATGAGGTTTCATCAAGTGCTATTCTTTCTCTGTCCCAAGAGCCTTTTGATGTGTTTGGTTGAAGCTCACATCGTTGTTTAACCAGCTCTTGATTTGAGGTGAAGTTATAGACTGTCAAGGTAGGTCTCGGTCATCATTTTGTGCAATACACCAGCAGCGGTAATTAAATCTGGACGATACTGTAGATTGTAAAAGTTTACCATTCGATTCTTTTGGCCAAGTATAACAGGTTAGACATGCAGCAGGTTTTTGGTTCACAAGAGCCTCTCGAAACTTTCGTTCTCACATCGGTTGTCTTATTGGCTTGGATTTCCCTCTAAATCTAATCAACAAAGCACACATCCATAAAGGTTTTTCCACAGGTCTATGCCAAAAGTAGGTGCAATAGTAACGAGAGCGCAGGCGGTGAACGTCCTGCTCTTTTGTTTTGAAACTCTTACATATGCAATAAGAATGCAGCAAAAACATTCCAACACCACAAAAAGTCACTGGCACAGTTAATAGTGGAATCCTTGATGAGATACACATCTAAGCACTGAAACTCTCAAACAAGCCAGAACACATCAGAAGGTTTCAACAACAGCCATTAAGTTCAAAGTGCAGAAATAATCTCATTAAAACATCTTTTAAACAAGCGTACTTCACCTTAAGGCCTTCAAAATATCACAAGATTGCAATGTGATCATAATGCTCCCTGTTATCTGATTTATTTCTAATGGACAAAGCTCAGTTATATAATTTGTCATTTAAGCTGAAAAATAACCCAGAACACTACACGACATCACTATTTATGGTTTTATAAGATTCAATACTGTAACGGATAATTTAAAACTGCTTCGTATTCAAAGTGCTACAGCAGTTGCATTAAAACCTATTGAGATGATGTAATTTATAGAAAGTGAAAGGTTGCGTGCTGCGTGTCTCTGAATCAGTTTCTATTCAGCTTACAGAAAGTTTCTGCTCCACTGAAGGTAGAAACAATCCCATTAAGGCCTTCATGGGTCTCAAACAATAACGCTCAAATGCATGTGTCCCAGCCTTATCTATTTAGCTGTCTTTTTTTTTTGTCATAGTTATTTTCTTTGTGTGCAATTTGTTTCTTTTGACGCTGAGCTGCTCCCCACTGGCACAGCAGATCCTGAGAATGCTCTTGTGGCTTGGCGTTTGCGCATTAAGAAAAGGGCTGTGCTTCTCCTGAATAAACTTGATGCAGCATTCTAGATGTGCAGAGGCCAGTAATATGTGGATGGAAAGTGATAAGCATCAGTGGTAGCAGACGGGGAGGAGGAAGCAGCAAGTGGGAGGTAACATGATGATTAAAAACAGAAAGAAAATCAGAATGGAAAGGATGTGGTGTTAAAACAAACCTGTCCTAAAAAACATGCGTCATTGTATTGCAAAATATACACGTAAAACTGTCATCTGTTTGATTCTGTAAGCGATCCATGTTGTGACCAGACTCTACTAGAGACGTTTACAATGTTAACACAAGTTTCTCTCAGAAAAGAAGATGAAAAGCTGAACTGAACTGTTTTCAATTCCTTTTAAAACATGATATCTTTATTTCCATCTCCTAGTCTCTCATGGGATTCTAGAGCTGAATTTCAGACTATATCCTACTGGTTGACAAAAAATAGACAGATTTTTTTTTTTGCTGTTTGAATTACCTAATTATCTTAAGTAATTATGTCAATCTTCAACCTCCTGTTTGCAATCATGAATCAACACAAGCAGAAAGAGAGCTAATCCTTTTAACGTAACACCTCTCAGGCCAGGTCCTGCAGGTTTTCACTGTGGTTTCTGTCATATACAAGAATTTTGGTGGAATTATTAGTCAACTATTTACCTTTGAGTTTGTCAAAGAGAAGTGCAGAGCTGATGAGTGATTGAGTGAGGTTACCAACCAGAGTGTTGTTCAGTCACACATTGACCCTTCACCTCTGCTTTGCATGTGTAATTTACTAAGAATGAACATTGGATTACGAATTCTCATTCATTTATTTTGCTTGGTAGATGGTTCTAATTGGTTGAAGTCGGGTTTTGTGAAGCAGTCAGTAGCTTCCCGACACTAAGTAAAACAAAAACATTTCATTGGATCCATTTTGATTCTCACCATTAATACATAAAGAAGCTGCCCGACTACAGAGGCAACTTAGATACTTGGACCTCAGCTGTGGGTGGTTGTTTTGTTGCTTTTTCACAAACTTGCAGTAGTTGTAAATAGAACAGGTTTGGACACATTGTGAACACAGTTAAGACAACAATATAGACTAAATGGTGTGGGGTGTAACATACTGACAGCTGCTTTCAACTTCACAAAGCACCACTCTGAAGAATGTATCCTTTTAAATATTTTGCTTATTGAACGGTGTGGAGAAAGGTCCCAAGGCTCTCATAGCCAACAATTCTTCTACAAAACTGTGGTCTTTAGCTTTTGTTGGAGAGATGTGAGCTGGAATAGTAAAAGTGACGATGTGTGTTTGTGTGTACGCTTTGTAACAGCTGCAAGGTTCCAGTGAGCTGTCAGGAGGAATGACAGGCATCCATTCTGAGCATTCCTGGGGGTAAAACACGTTCACCTCAGGAAACGACACCAGTACGACACAGAAAGAAACTTGCAGCCAACCGACAATCGCCTGGGAATGACACGTTTAGTTTAATGGTGCATTTCTCAGGTTATGCAACAGGCTTCTAAAAGATTTCACATGGCTGTGAGAGGCTGTTTCTTTTCTGGGCAAGCATAAGTCAAGTTATTTTGTATAAAACAAGGGATATGTGTGTTTTTTTCCCCTCACTGCTTCTCCATTTCTATCTTCTCATCCAGTCCTGCTCATTCTTGTGGATCTAAACTTTGGAAGATGGGGACAAAAAAAAAAAAGGCTCATCCTAGAGATGATTATCAATCTACTCAGACTAAACATTCCTGGAAATAGATTAATATATAACTTAGATTTTGCTTCCACACAAAAAGTAATATAGAACAACTTGGCAAACCACAAAATAAAATGCTATCCTCAGGTTAAATAATTGTAAAAAAAAAAAAAAGAAAAGAAAAACATTGAA
This sequence comes from Phalloptychus januarius, assembly GCA_902982915.1. NCBI lineage: Eukaryota > Metazoa > Chordata > Actinopteri > Cyprinodontiformes > Poeciliidae > Phalloptychus > Phalloptychus januarius. The sequence goes on along the minus strand of CADWAE010000471.1, from coordinate 11,885,548 downwards.
ATTGATTTTCCACTTATAGAATTAAAACACCCAGTTATATTTACTTATTGGCAAGTTACATTAGAAAGAAAAAAGTACTATCAACTTAGCCAGTGTAAAAAAAAAAGTTTTGTGTCGACTCTTTCACAGCTTAATTAAACCAGTAACCAATTTTCCTGTTGGTATTTTGGCACTTTATGAGCAGCACGTTACTATTGCATTGAATTTATTAAATAAAAACAAAGTCAAAGTATACTGTGACAGAAATCTGTATTTTTGCATGCACAAGCTTTGTATACAGTGGATGAGCAGCAGAAGGAAAATGTATCTTTAGTTTGTTTGCTGTTTATTAATCACATTACATTGTTTTAGCCCTGAAAGGATTTTGTTTTGCATTTTTCTTAGTCCTGATTGTTAGCACACTCTACCATCACCTGATCTTAATTTGGAGAAGATTAATTAAGAAGGTCATAACTTTTGCACTGTCAATTAGCATAGTACAGCCCACTTAACAGTGAATTATCAACTCAATAAGTGTGTGCATCTCCTATTTAAACCATCAGATTTTTCTTTCCTCGACTCTCCAAACTTATCTGGAGCCTCTGCTTCTACCACTGACCTCAGAGAAATCTATCAACAAGCTCATTCCCTCCTTTCCTGTCAGTCGTCACATGACAGCTGTGGGGAAGAGGAGCACAAAGCCTGGCGCGTGTTCAGTTTACATATTTGAACATGCATCTATGTATCACACTATTTCAGCAATGTGAGATGGTGAGGAAAGATGAATAGCCTCTGTCTGACCCAAGGCTGACTTATTCATTGTTACAACCATAATTTGGACATATCTTTTTCCTCGGTCAAGTAAAGGTTTTGTGTGGCTTTTTTCTGTTTTTTATGCTCGCTGTTCTTTAAAATTTCATTTCAATCCACAGCCAGGGGAGTTCAAGACATTAGAAGACCTATTTCCATCTGCAGACTAAATTAAGAAACAAGTCATCCAATGATCATCATCTCTCTTTTTTCTTCCTGTTGTTGCATCTAACTTCAGTGTATTTCTCTTTCCCTCTCCTTGCATCTCTCCATTTGACATCGTCTGCCTCTTCTCATTTATCCTCCATCCCTGCCAGTGTGTGGTAAATCTCATCAGTGAGCTCCAGGAGCAGATGTGCAAGTTTCAGGAGGAGATCAGCACTCGCATCCAGGAGAAACGGGCCCTTGAGGAGAAGGAAGCCCAACAGGGGGACCCAAGTGGCCACCCAGTTCAGAGTGCCGATCCTAATGCCGGGTCGAACCTGAGCGCTGCTTCGCTGAAACACAGTGGAGAAAGACATTCTGTGCATGTATGGAGACTGATGATGGAAGAACTCCTCTTACAATACTTCCACCACTTTTCCTTCTCTTCTCCTCTCCCCTCTTAACTAGTCCACAAACCTCTGCTGGTATTTGGAAATTTCCACACAATCAAACTAACAACTTCTCTTGTTGTGTGTGTGGAGTGAAGCATCTGTGTGTGGCCCTCAAGATGTTGGGGTGACGCTCTGCTGTGGTTTTGGCAGGAATCAAAACTTTCGATTAGTTTTCCAAATGCTTCCATTCATTTGAGGAGCTACAGCCCAATAAGTGCTTCAAAATTGAGGCATTTGTAGTGCCTGCCACCACAAATGGCAGTGGGTGGAACTGTTCAAGATGTGTCAAAGAAATATATGTTGCTGTGGGCCTGGTTCTCTTCTCCAGGCCCTGGGAATGTTAGAGAGGCTTTCATCTTGATTTTTCTTTCTAATTGTCTAGAAATTATATATAAAAAATGATGGATTCAGACTGAAAACTGAAAATGGGCCAAATTAGTACAGTGTACTGACAGCAGGGGGTAACCAACTGTGGAAAACAGGATATGTGGAAAAAATGTAGTTATTTTTGTAGGTCAGGTTAATGTTAAATGTTCACATTATTTGATGAGAGAATATGTTTTCTATAAGACACCTTGATTTTATCCCATTTTACACGTTTTGACCATGACTGCCAATAAGTGTAAAGGTTGCTGCATCTCTGACTGATGATAGAGCCTCAGCAATCCCCCTCTGCTTTTTCTCCTTAAATAACTGAAACATTTGGAAGACATTTTCACCTAAAATGAGTTTTCTTTCATAAACTTCTTAAAAACAGTGTTTTTGGGTCAGTGTTATGTTTTCATTGGACGGGATGTGGTTTGTTTGTTTGCATGATGATTATTGCTCTGGTTACTAACAAAGTTTATGTCTGCTTCCTCCTACTCTGACCAGGTGGATGGGTAATGTAATGATAAATGTGGCTTTACAAAGTTTCCCTCATACAGTGATAATGGTCAGCGGGCAGATGTGCAACCTGGACGCCTTCCAGTCGTGTTTTTTGGGTTTATTCTTTCCCTGGCTGCTGATAACTGCACGTTGTGTGTCGATCTGTTTCAGGAGTGAACTTAACTGCATGCTATATTTTCCCATATTAACCAGGGAAACACTGAAACTATCGTAACCTTCTGGAAACTTGTTTTACTGCAATGAGATTTGCTCAGATCAACATTGTAGCAAATGCATACAGCTTAGGAAAGCCATTGGGGAAACTCGACAAGTTATAATCAGTTAATCGCTTCTCAAGATACATTCACATGTGTTGTTTTCCAGGACTTGTTCAGAAGTCAAGCTAACAAGTGCAGAGCTGGAGGAGAAAAGAGCCAGTATGAGAGGAAACTCAGGCACAAGGTAATTGTTATATTCAGTCTTCTTACACAGGATGACTTCAATGTGGTGTGTTAACGTAATAAGCAGAAGAAGAAAAGATGCCTTGTGTTTCCAGATATGATCTCAGAAGGGAAATCAGCTGTGGGGCTTATATTGTTTCATTATATCAGATCTTTATCATTTATCACAAAGGAGGATAATATAGGTTGAAGTAAACTGCAGGAGTAGTTGGAGAAGATGAGACGTTTCCAAAAATACAAACAGCAGAGACTGGAAGTTTATGTCTTCACTAATAAACTTACAAAACCCGATTTGTTAGAATATAAGCATATGTGGTAGATTGTGCTTTTACATTTATTATTATGTGTATTTATCATATATATTATTTATCATATATACTATTTATTACTTTAATGTTTAATTAGATTTGAAGATTAAGTATTTTTTTTGAACCAGAGCAGTTTTTAGAATATTGATAGAAAACAATTGAAGATGTTTTTTAGGGAAATGTTTGGACTATAGTCACACATACTTTACTATTGATGCCAACTAAAAACCATTCCTTTAAAAAAACATAGTTGAGTAGAATTAATCTGACATAGTAGATCTAAATTATCCTAAAACATGCTACCGCTTAATAAGTTTTAGATGAATTTATGCACATTGAGTCAATTGATTATACATTCTGGTTCAGAAGAAATAGTCTGATTTTGCAGACTTGTAATGGGTCCTTACATTATTTGCTTCGGAAAGAGCGGCATGTTTATGAGTATTGCAAGAGTTAAAGCGGTGGTGTGATGTCACATGCTAGATTAATGAGGCTTGATGAAGTTTGAAAGGAATCCCATTTTGGAAGCACACCTGATTCAATAAAGCCAGATTGTCACATCAAGTAGTGGCTCAATATGCGGGACATGCAGAAATTAAAGTTACTTAAAACTGGAATTAATAGTGCGCCTCCATCCCGATCTATTTATCCAACTAAATTCATCTTTCACATCTAAAGCCTCGACGTTTTGTAAAAAAAACCAAACACATTTAAACAATGAAAATAGCTTGAAATGTACCAGGAGCTCTGACGATTTGTGTTTGGAAATTCTCTAACTTTTAACATGGAAAATGTGGAATCAACCGCTCAGCCACATTCCAATGCAAAATGAACCTTAATAAAAATTATAATTATTTGTAATGTTTCACCCTAACACTTTATGCGTCGACTCTCTTAGATGCTTAATAAATGCCTGTAAAAAGGGGTGGATTCACTTCCACTGCATGGGCCATTGTAGCCGTGTCGGCTTGCAATTAAATTATTTGCAAATTCATTGCTGGTGTACATTTGTTTCAAATTGGAACATTCCTATTTTTGAGTGTATTCCATATTTTTAAAACTATTTTGCCGCTTGAGATAATAAGTTGTGGATGTTTTTTCTGCTGAACAGCAAAGTTAAAAACTACAACAAAAATCTCTAACACTTTGCTTCTTCCTGATTAATCTGAAGGACAAACTGCTGTTGCTTTTCTGTGCTCACTGTGCTCCTTTCCTCCTCTCCTTCCCCTTCTTTCACTCTCTGTCCTCTCTTCTCCTCCTTGATTAACTCCTCTGTGGCTTGCTCTCTTCACTTTTTTCCCTCCCTCACTCGTGATTACTCTCTTCCTGCCGTCCCCTCTCCAGCTCTCCATCTCTTACTCTCTCCATGTGTGTTACCAGTCGCTCATGACCCAGCTGTCCAGCCTCAAGCTGACTGTGGAGCACACACAGCTGGAGAAGCAGCACTGGGAGGAGCGCTGGCGCAGCGCACAGGTGCCTCCTCTTCCTTCTGCTCTTCGCTCCCATCACTTTTATGCTCTTTTTTTTGTCTCAATGTGCCGCCTGCCTCTTCTTTTTGAGGTCGTCCCCAACAATGCGGTCCCTCTTTGCTCTTGGTGTTCCTCTCAGCCATGTGTCGTTCCAATTGTGCTATTTTGGGCTTAGAGCCTTTCTTTTCGCTGATGAACTCGGTTGTTCCCCCGTCCTTAATGTTTCTCAATGCTCTTATTTATTTACTTTTAGTTTTATTAAAGTTGAGGTTATCATGTCTGTGTGCTATTATGTCCAGAAGCAGACTCCTTAAGATCGATTTTCTGCCTTCACTTTTCACTTTGCTTTTTATATGCAGGTTTCCATGGATTGTGTCCATATAATAATGCTGCTGTGAATGCATCAGCTGTCTGCCTGTCTAGTAGAGAAGCAGCGTTGATTCCAAATGGCTTTCATTAAGTTTCATTTTCTGTTGGAATCCTTTTACTTGTTTTCAAACTATTACTTTATTCTCCTATATATTCACCAAAATAGAAGTGAAACATCATGCATATGACATAAATAACTACGAGCTGGTAGCTGTGGTTTCGTCCACTTCCTCCTTCATTCTAAACTTCTACCATAGCAGCAATGCTTCTTTTGAAAAGCAGCTTTAGGAAGCATTAAGCCAACATTCATAGCTTGCCAGAATAACCACAAAAGTCTGCATCAACCTGTTTTTTGACTCCTCTATTTTGCAGCTCAACAATTAGCGCTTCCTGTTAAACTGTTTATCATCGCTGACCAACTAGCTCAGGAATGCATTTGTTTTATTCTCATTTTGTTTTGCTCCAAAGATGCAAGAAATTGTTAATTTTGTTGTGAAATTATGTATTTAGCTGGCAGGCTTTCCACTGGGGCCATCTCCCAGTGGAAGCAAGAAGTATAAAATTTATTGCTTTTGGTCCCACTTCCAAATTATTTCATGGCTTGTACAGTAAGTTTTCAAAGAAGTGGCCAGATGGGGCCCTCGGATAACCTTCAGCTGGGCTCTAATACTGCTGCATTACAATTTTGTGGTTTATTGTACCACTGTCATATGCAGCTCCATGCAAACATGTATTTATATTTGTTAAACATTTTATTTTGTCATGTTATCACAACAAACTTCAATATATTTATTGGGATTTAGTGTGACAGACTAACTCAATTATAACATAATTAAGCTGCAAACAAAATAAAAAAATCAGTGGAAAATGGAAGTTTGGTGAAATGAGACAAAAACTTAATTCTTCTGTCAATCCCCAAAGAAAAAATCTTACTCCTTGGCTCACTGAGGTATCTGCTACTGGTTAGCCAAGCACTGAATTTTACATTATGACAAACTCATGTTGAAAGACTACAGCTCCATTGGTCATCTCAAACCCACTTTGATATTTAGTGACCCAGAACTCCAAGCCAGCTCACAGTTATCTACTTTGCTTCTGTTCACAGACAGAGATCTCAGAGCTGCAGCAGCTTTTGGTCTCTAAAGACACAGAGATCGAGTGCTTGCAGACCCAGCTGCTGGCCAGAGGCGGCACCTCCAACAACAACGCAGAGAGAGGTATGCACGGCTGACAACCCGACTCACCCTCACATCAGTCAGCGTTGATGTGAGAGGCAGCCAGCGAAATGCAAGGCTGTCAGTTTTGATTACTCTTAACACATAACCAATGTGTCCCTTTCTCTTCTGACAAGTACTTTACCTGTTCTTGACTCTCTGCTGCCCTCTGCTGTAGAGGAGGTGTATATCAAGCAGCTGATTAGCAAATGTAAGGCATGGTGAGCTTGATGTTCTCGTGGATCTGGTTTCCAACCAAACGTTCTGCAATGAAGGTTTACATTTCAGCAAATTGGAAAAAAAATTGGAAGTAATTGGTAATTTATTGATCTGGCCTCTGGAGATCCGTTTGATTTGAGACCGGACCAAAAAAGATTGTGTGTCAAAACATTTAAAAAGCACAAAAACATCCTGCATCCTTTTAAATCAGCAAAATGTAAAAAGTAATGTCTGCTAGTGTGAAATATAATGTTTAATTAACTCTATGAAGTTGGTAAAAAGAAAAAAAAGATACAAAAAAGAGAAATGTAGAATTACCACTGTTTGCACAGCATTAAGTTAATATCTAACTAATTAAATAAGAGGAAATCATCATCTTATTAATAAAAAAAATACTTTAAAATCAGATATTCCACAGCACTTCTTCTCAGACACAAAACTCAAGAAAGTCAATAGTCACTTAAATATTACTTCTGCCGCTTTCCTCTGATTCTACCTACATTTTCTTTATTATCAGGATCTCTTGATCAAAGAATTTACTGAAATTTTAATGGCAGAGAGACAGTTTGAGAAAGTTTAAAAAATAATCAGAATAAATTACACGAAACATGGCACAGATGTGTAAAAAAACATCTCAATCCATTTTAAATTATTTTTAAAGTTATTAGTGCCTAGTTATGATGGGATCATCATAACTAAATGTATATATTTTTATTTCCTCCAGGCTCGATCTGAAAATCATCCCATCCAAGTTACCACCTTATTTCAAAATGCATCTGTTTATGTCAGATTTAGTTTAAATTAGCAGGAATGCAATGAAGCAGATGTTCCAACAAAAATGGTACAAACACCCAATTGTTTAAAAAAACCCTTTCAATGTGACTCAGTTGAGGAACTATAGACATCAGATATTCTGTGTAACTAAGCTTTAAATTTGTGGTAGTTAAAAGTCCAAAAACCAAACTGTTTAGTTGACCTTCTCAGTTTTCTTTAGGATATGTGTCAGTAATTTAAAGGATGCTTATGGACAGTGAATACAGGCTGGTTTTTGTGTTGACCTCATTCGTCTTTACTCTGTCATCAAACTGCAGTGTTTGTTCCAGGTGATGGTGTGTGGCCACTTGTGCTGTCACCATGCGTTTGCTTTGCTTGTTTATTCGCGTTAGCATGGCTGTCACATCTGTCTCCAACACGGCTCCAGGCACCCATCAGACAGCGTGAGCAAACTTGCATGAGAGCTGTCCAAGATCCCATTGAAAGTGTCTCCTTTTTACTCTGTTAGACCAAGAATACCAGAGGCTGAAGGTGGGGATGGAGTCTTTGCTGGCCTCAAATGACGAAAAGGTAAATTACATTTTTTATACTGTTGGTATCGTGGTTGTATTTCTTTGATTAAAAAAAACTCCATGAATTTGAATAACAGGATCGTCGTATAGAGGAGCTGACTGTCATGCTTGTTCAATATAGAAAAGTGAGGGAACTGATGTCACTTGCACATGGTAAGCCATGACTGTGTAGGGTTTTTGGTTATAAACAACCCACAACACAACATTAATAACTCCTGATGTTAACCAACAGGAAGTAGTGAAGAGGAGCTTAGCGGCAGTTTGAAGTTAAAAGCTATCACACACAAAGCTCATTCTGATGCCATCAGATCAGAGGTAAGCTCACAACCTGGAAAGTATGAAAACATCAAACCCACAGCATTGTGGGTTTGATGTATAAAGTCATGAATGTCTTATTATTTTTGCACAGATGTCATCAAGAGGATCTTCTCCACTCATGCTGTGTTCATTTCCCTTTCAGAGAGAACTGGATTCAAGGTAAAAACGCTTTATATGTTAAGAGGAAACATTCCAACTAGATTTTTATTACTGTCATTAACTCCATTTGCCATGTCTTCCAGTTTCCAGAACTCTATAGACACTTCGTTGGTGACTACTGGTGATGCAAGTCTCTTAAATGGATCATTGTAAGCACTGCAGCAGTTTGTCACATTGACTTGCAACAGTTTAAAAGTTTTCTAAAACGCATCCTGATTTATTTTCTAGGCATCGACGCAGATTACTCTCCAGCAGTCTCGAAGAGTTGCAAAGTGGATGTTTTCAAAAGGTCTCTTATCTGATACTGTTTCAGTTTTTAAAACTCTGCAACTAATCTATTAACCGAATGCATCTCTCTGTATTTGCTCCTGTCATTCTTTTTTAATATCTCACTTTGAAGTGCTTCAGCTCTTTCTAAGAGCCCCTTTACTCTGGATTAAGACCAGCATCCAAGGTCTCCAAATGTAGCTGGATGGTGAAAGTTTTAGAAAATGTCCTGTCTGCACATGTACATATAACAATGATGCCCCTTTATTGGCACCTAATGATGGGATTTCCCAACTGCTTTCAATCTACCATAATGCTTGTTCACATCACTCTGATGTGAACAAGCATTATGATATTGCTTGTGTACGATATTCCTGTACACATGGAGGTTTCAGTGCCTCCACCATCAGTTTCCAACAGACATAAAAAGTAAAGCTGAAGCTGATAGTTTAGTCTTCTGCCAAAATGTTGAAGCTAATGTTACAGAAACCACCAACCTTTTTTTCAGCTTCAGTATCAACACTATATAAGCAGCATTTTCTGAGCATGTAGCTCTGTGAAAGAAGTGCATATATAAGCAAGAAATTTTAACGGTGCTGAAAGTGTAGATTATTATTGAGCTTCTTTTGTCTACGGGAGCAGCAGCTGCTGGATTTAATGCATTTGGCAGCGACAGTGGAAAGAATTTTAACAACTTACTTAGACTACTGCCATCGTAGCGTTTCTATAATGAAGGATAAAACCCAATGTGACCAATCTTGCTTCAAATTCCCTGATAAACAATGAATGCTGGTTTGAACAGGTTACATGTCTTACAGAAGCTGCCACTACAAACCCGATAGGGGACCAGCAGGACCTCCCTGTGTTTTGTGCTTAAACAAGATAATTTGACTGAGTATTGCAGTACATCTTTGACAGAGTCCATGTATCTGTAAAGGTCATCCACAATCTTGATGGTTTTTCTTATTTAATGTAAAGTTTGAATCCTTTGTAAAGAGGTTCTAACTTGATCCTCACTCTTTTAACCTCTGGGACTGCTAACCTGCTAATTCTGTGTTTGCATGTTTTCGTTTCTCTTCTCTTTCTGCTACTTTCAGGCTGGAGTGATCCAGCCAGCTGAAACTGAATCAGACGTAGGGGCAGAGGTACTAATCCGCTGCATGTCGACATGTCTCCTCGCACTACAAGCTTCATAGTTACACACTAAATATCACCGCTATTTGAAAAGCTAAATAGTTCTCCACAGTTTATAATGCCTTTCTTTTGGCTTTCACTGCTTTTTTATGGGATGTGTGGCATCATGAGGGATGCCACACATCTGAGCTCAATGCAATGTCACCTTTTAGAAATAAAATCTATTCTTTTTATATATATATATATATATATATATATATATATATTAACTTGCACCAAAACATTGTGATACGACACTTCAGCTGCACTTTGGCCTTTTGATCTCTAATGAACTGCTGTTTTTTTTTTTTTTTTTTTACTTCTATAAAAGAAGCAAATGCTTCCTATGCATGACATCCAAGAGAAAAACATTTTCACAAACACATACACACAAACAAAAGGGCCAAGACCTACCTGAAGAGGCTGTCTGCAGTGCTTGGCATCACCGCTGCCTCCGAGCTGTTTCTGTCTGTTGGCCTTTCTCCAGTTGTTCCTTCAGGGCCCCCCACTGACTTTGATGCCTGCTCAGATTCTTGCATCGTCAGACATTCAACCTCCAAAGGACGAGTTGTTATGCAATGGAGCGGAAGGTCGTCTCACCTTAAGAAAGATGGGTTCAAAACACAATTCAGTGGATAAAACATGCTTTTTAAGAGAATATCAGAGCTGGAGATACTTGAAATGGCATTTGTGTTCATGAGGATTGATTTTGTTTAAAAGGAGAAACGCCACCCGTTTTGTGAATCATGGGCACAACAAATTAAATACACACCCACATATATTTATGGTTGTTAGATAATGGTGAATGATTTAAAATTATTGCAAACCAGGGCTTTAAATTTTTAACTTGTACGCTTCTCTGCTCTGCAGAGTCCACAAATGGAGCCGAGCAAGTACCAAACTCTGCCAGGAAAACTGAGTAAAAAGAAAGAACCCAAGAATGAGCTAAACAGCACCAGAGGCAGAGAGACAGAGTATTTATCTCCTGTCCAGCTCTCCCCTGCCCACAGCAAAGACTACACCCTGGGTGAGTATTTATGGCATGTTTTCACCTGATGATATGAATGGATTTCATCAGGTAATCTTATTTTTAAAACAAGTACCGTATTTTCAGGACTATAAAGTGCACCTCACTATAAGCCACACCCACAAAAATGTTTAAATAAACTGGAAACGTACATATATGAGCCTCACCGGGCTATAAGCCGCTGGTATCTCTCGGTTTTCCACCAGGTCGCATAAATCTGCTATTAAGGACGCAGCCCTGCGTCTCCAACGCAGAACCATGGATTCGTTCAAGCTTAGGTGCAGCGGCTATCGATCCGTACTGCCACATCGACAGCCTTCAACTTAGAAGCTGCATCATATAAACTTCTTGGTGTTGTTTCCATGATGAGGGGGTTTGAGTTTGAAAACATTTCTCCGTCGTGCTGCTGCTAGCATGTGCTAAATGAAAGTTAGTGCTTTCTTCTTTGATTTCCAATTTTGACTTCCAATCATTCACTTCCTGCTAGAGAGCCCCCTGGTGGTTGAAGAAAAATCCACAGAAAAGCCGCACCGGGCCATAAGCAGCAAGGTTCAAAGAGTGGGAAAAAGTAGAGGATAATAGTCTGAAAAATACGGTACATCTGTGGACTGGCATATTCTATGGTCTATCATTCAGTGTAACATTTTATTTAATTAAATTGACATTCCTCCTGTCTACCACAAGGAGAGCTACAGCCCTGGCAGTTCACCTACATCCAATCTAATGGGCCTGCATGTCACTAATACAAATTTTAAAAAGTACCATAACCCTACTGCCAATAAATTGAGAGGAAAGGAGGAAACATTGTGTATTCCTACTGCTATTTTTTGTGCCATGACAAAGGGACATTGTTTATTTGGTATAGATATTCCTGGGTAATGCAAATGGGGACGTTTTTGTTTGTTTTAAATAGTATTACTTTATGAAAATGGACAAAGAGAGTTGACTAAGGGCTCCCAGATGGAATTGTCCTTCTGTTTTGTAATGGCCACTTGTCAAGTTCTCAGGTTATAAAGTGCAACTCCTATGAGTCATAGAGGTCTTGCTTGTGCACTTTTCCCATTTGTGGGAAAGCTAAAATCTGTTGGGTGCCCAACTGGCTTTGCTAATGCGGGATATATAGTCAGGCACAGTGGGTCCCATAACACACGGAGCGCTCATAACTCATGTTTGCTGGGTTGTTTTAAGCAACTGTTTTATATAAAAACTTCTCAATAAATCTTTTTGACCTACTCTGCTTCAACTGCTTCATGTTTGTGCTCTTTTTAATGTTTTTTCTTCACCTTCTCCTGTCATCTTGCTAACGGATTGGTCTTTTTGTCCTGACAACAGTTCGGTGCAGGAGCGCCAGCGCACCAGCTTTAGGTACTGTATATCCTCAATGTTGTTCCCGCACTGAAGTCAGGGAAACAACAAGAGAAAAAAACAATCCAGGAGAAAACAGGATTTTCCCTGTCAGAATAAAGCCTCCAAAGTGAGCAGAGTCAGACCGGGAAAAGGTTTTCACCGAGGATCAAGCAGCTCTAAAGCTAGGATTAGTAGGATTCCCTCCTGGCTCGAGAGGGCTGATGATGATAAACCCTGGCTCCTTCTCTGACATCAGCATTTGCTGAAACTTTAAGTTCGCTGTATAAGCTCATGGCCACCACACTGTTTATGTTGTTATGGAGCCAGAGCTTAAATCAAAGGGCTACGAGAGGACGAAGAGTGCAGACTTAAGGGATGTGGGCAGATCAGCTTGAAAAGGGATACCAAAGTGAACAACTATGACATGAACTGACTTCCTTTTTTGTTGCAATCTGCTCTGTAGTTCAGAGCAAGATATTAATGTGAAGAAGTCTAGAAATAAAAGTGAAACTGAAACATCAGATACTTTTAACACTCGAGCTTTAACTTGAGTTTAGAAGTGTAAAAACCAGAGCCTCATAAATCTGCATGTCCATAACTGTGAAAAAGGAGAATGTGTACAGCATTTATTTTGAAGATCAAGTGGCTGTGACTAATGCTGGCCTTTGCTTTGTTCTTCCTGCTTTTTTCTCGCTGCACTAACCGCCACTGTCTCAGGATCTCCAGGGAAACATGACCTCTATGATGTTGGTGGGTACTGCATCTCATCAAGGAAATAACTAAAAGTGGTCAAAGCGTCCAGCTTGGAATGGGTTATTTTTACGGTCAGAAAGCTTTTTCTGCACAAAACATGGTGATTTTTTTTAAAGCAGCTGTTTTTTTCAGTGTTTTGTTTTTGAGTTTCTTCAGTTGCATCATTTCTGGTACTTTGGAACTTCTTTGCATATCTGTGCTGTTGTGTTCATCTTTGAAGTTCCATTTTTCAACTCTGATTATTTTTCAGGTATTGTTTCCTATGATGGTTTGTTGGTGGTTGCTGACTTGTGTTTGCATGGTCATTTTGCATCTCATTGTGATCTTTTCCATCTTTGTTGTTGGTTCACAATTTCATGGTATCCATCTCAAGGTTGTTTTGGGGGTTTATGCATTTAATGTGCCAGTTTTCAAAAAGTAGAAAATAGATTTTTCGAATTCTAGCTTGAATTGTGTTATGGGTTTCTCTTGTCTTTCAACCCAAGCTCACGGTTTTTGGCCCGCACCAAATCAAGCAAAACAAAATAAAACTCTACATTGATTGTGCTGTTTATGTCTGTCAGACCACGCAGGGAAACTGGAAGAGTGTATGCTGTCAGATCAGTCCCCGCTGTCCTCTGGAGTGGACTCAGGACAACAGTCACCTGTCTCACCAGAGAAAAGGAAAAGTCACAGAGGCATTAAGAAATTCTGGGGAAGGTGAGTAGCAAAGCTGTACAGAACATACACAACAAGTCGGGCTAGAAAAGGACAAATGTGTCATTTTCTTTTGTGTCCAGAATTCGTCGCAGTCAGTCGGGCAGCCCAGTTCAGGTTCACGATCCAGAGATGGGAGACTTCAAGAGGGGAGGCTTCCGAGCCACAGCTGGGCCGAGACTGGCCCGTTCAGAGAAAACACGGTACAATATATTTATAATAAAGTCAACCAAAAGTCTAAACTGAAAATACACTAAACTAAGTTGTGCCATAGATTCTAACTTCTGTGAAGTGAAAATGTTTCACCAGGAGATAACTTTAGTTTCACATTCAGGAATGGTCAAAAGGTTTAGGCCTTCACAAACAATTGACTTATTCGGACATCATTTGGTGCAATTGGAAAGGAGTGACGGATATATAAACGATTCTGTTTGCAAGCAGTTGGTGCATCTACAAAACCATGAGTGGAGCAGAAAGTAACTGTTATCAGTTTAAAGGTCACCAAGCTCAGGGGTTGCTTCATGGATGCATGCTCGGAGAAATAATGGCCATAAACAGAGTTGCATGGAGGAACGATCCAGTGTTGGAGCTATTGAGCACTTTATGACTCCCACACACATTGAGAAGGTTTCACTTGAGGCAGACTGTCCCTATTGTGTGCAAGCATTGCAAAAACCAATATCTCACTTGAAAACTTGAACTTTGCTGTGCTTTTCATACCTTTTTACCAGAGATCTCAAGGTGCCATTTTCTAAGTGGAGCACAGAGAAGGTTTGCGACTGGCTGGAGGAAATCGGACTTGGTCAGTATGGCCTTCTCGCTCACCACTGGGTCAGCAGTGGTCACACTCTGATGGCGGCCTCCCCACACGACCTAGAGAAGGTAAGTCATGCATAAATATTATTATTTCATTCATATGAATGTTATCTAGGGCACTAATGATCTGAAGTATCCGTGTAATTTTCAGCTCGTCTTGTCTGATCATTGTCTGTCAGTCCGTTTGATATGTAACTACACCCATCTCTGCTTTTCAGCCAGCTTTCTAGTTGCATCTTGATCAATGTGAATATTACTGCTCTTAATTACAAAGGCTGCCTGTTTCTCTCATGAGCATCATCAATAAGCTTCACTCCTCTTTGATTCTCAGACAACCTGGTTTTGATTTTTATTTAATTTTTTCCATTTTGTCTACAGGAACTAGCGATGAAGAATCCACTCCACAGGAAGAAGCTCCAGCTCTCCATAAAGAGCATCTGCAGCCAAAAGAAAGAAAAATCTGCAGAGCTTGATTATGTCTGGGTCACTCGTATGTAATCAATTCCAAAATACTTTGTTGCGTTAAGTTGTTTCCTGAAAAGTTTCCTTTATTAAGCCACTTTGTTGTTTTTTTTGTTCCAGGTTGGCTTGATGACATCGGCCTCCCTCAGTACAAAGATCAGTTTAATGATGGGAGAGTGGATGGACATATGCTGCAGTACCTCACTGTGGTGAGTTTTTTATTTGCAGCTGAAGGTTTCACCAACATAAAGCAGCTTGAGGAACATTTAATTTGCTTTAATAGCATGAACAACCTGCTCTGTTGTCGTCTTTTCCATTTTAGAGTGATCTGTTGTTTCTCAAAGTTACCAGCCAGCTGCATCATCTGAGCATCAAGTGTGCCATTCATGTTCTTCATGTCAACAAATTTAACCCAAACTGCCTTAAACGCAGACCTGGAAATGAGGTATTTGATTCCTATGTGTGCAAAATGTCTTTCAAGATTACGAAGCTTAATTTGTTTCCTTTTTTTTAGATTAGATAAATGTCTCTGAGCTTTTTCTGAACTAGACTGTAAAAATCTAAATCCTCCATGTGCTGCACACATGTACTTGGCTTGCATAACAAATCTCATGAAAACATAAAAGGCAACTTTTGCAATGCGTTATTGAGATTTGTCTTTCTAATTAATAATTTGGCTTTAGCTTTGGCACAGCAGACCCACAGCACAGCATTCAATCGGATGTGTTTGAATTGGATCAGCATGGTGGCACCATTCTGTTGGTGAATATATAAGGATACCATGACATCTTCTATTAAAGTGATAGTTTCAGACACTCAAATCAGGCTTTAACTTTTGCGTTTTTATCATGACATTATTTTTTTTTAATAAGCAATGTTGTGAAAGCTTAAATTGAGTCAAAACTGACAGGAGTCTTTAATCATATGAAATCATCATGCAAGAAAGGGAAAAGAAACTTGTGGCATTTAATGAACGCTCATGTGATTCAAAGCCTATTGGGCAAGTCACCAAAAAGTAGGCAGTAAAAATGCCAATATCAGGAATATATTCACATGCAGCTTGTCATAGTGCTGCTGGTATACAGCCGGGTTAAAAACAAGCATCCTGTATCAATAGCAGCTGTTTTGCATTGTTTTGGTGTGGACTGCTTCAGAAAGTAGCTTGATGTATGTTTTTCTTTTTTTTTTTTTTTTTGCATCTACACTTGCATAGCATTACAATAAAAACATCATCTGGATTAAAGTGATGATGATTCCCTGTGGCTCTGACTGAATGTGATAGTTTAGTACTGAAAACAGTTTCAAACTCTAGATTTTATTGAGTGTTACTTACAAGTTGCTCAAATATTCTTTATTTTTTAAATCTTCTTAAACAGTTTGAGATTATAATAAGTGCAAACCTTTATTCCATCGTGAGCCTCTTCATTCTTGTTCCTCTGTGTCTCAGAATGAGTTCAGTCCCAGCGAAGTGGTGCAGTGGTCCAACCACCGGGTCATGGAGTGGCTGAGATCTGTGGACCTGGCAGAGTACGCTCCCAACCTGAGGGGCAGCGGTGTGCACGGAGGGCTAATAGTGAGCATCCATCCTTACTGGAGATCAAACAGAAAATAAAGAAAGAAAGCATCTTACTTTTTTTTTTTGTTCTCTAATAGATGTTGGAACCTCGGTTTAACTCCGACACAATGGCCATGCTGCTGAACATCTCTCCTCAAAAAACACTGCTGAGGCGACACTTAAACACCAATTTCAATAACCTGGTGGGAGTGCAGGCTCAGCAGGAGAAGAGGGAGTACACCGAAGCAGCAGGATATTCCCCACTCAGCATCACTGCTAAAGTCAAGGTAGGAAAATAAGAAAATACTCCTTTTGAAAATCAAAAAGTTCATATACAAGAAAACACACACAGGTAACTCTTCTCCTTTTTGGTGCATGAAGAAAAACACCTTAATCTGTGGTGAGACGTCAGTATGTCAGCTCAGTTTAATCTCTGAGCTCTTAGTTTAATCCTGCGAGTGGCGTGAATGCAGGATTCTCTGCTTTTTTCTAAAAGCTCTACGATGCTGCAGCCTCAGCTCCAAGTCCTTCAGTACTCCCTTCAGTACTCCATTAAAAATGCAATAATAATCTACTAGAAAACTTGCAGTTGAACCATTTAAGGTCTTAAGTAGTTGGGCATTTTTAAAGCTCCATGTTAAAGGCATATTAAATAAAAACCTGTATATGTTAACTAAACCACTGAGCTGAAATCACCCTAAAACAGGTTTGTCAGAGGAAGAATGTATGTTTAGTCTCCCCTGGTTCAAGTAGTTGCATTTTATACTACAAGGGGTTCTGTCTGCAGTAGCTTAGATGAAACTTCTACAGATGTTGCTGTATTTAATTTTCTGCAAACACCCATTTGTTTGCAGAAAATGCAAACAAATGCACTCATACTTAATTTTCTTCCTTAAGTATGAATGAAGAAAATTTGTGGAAAATAAAGTTCTCACACTTCTTAACACTAAAGTTTTGATTTACTGTAGTCAAAGCTGTTTTTATTTTCAATACAAGAAAAAAAGTCTTAAAGCAAATTTAGGTGTTATTCCACTTGTATAATAAATCCTTTTGGTTGGATTTTCATATTTTATTTTTTATTCCTTCCTAATCAAAAGGTGCCCAAATTACTGGCAAATAAAAAAATTCATTGAGGTATAAAATGAAGTATCTCTTCCTTGGCACAGCAGTCAGAGTAGGTACAATGTACATAGGTTTTCATAAGGAAATGACTGCAAATAAATAAATTAGTCCAAATCTGTTATAAATTAAAAAGTTACATCTATAACATCTGTGCGTAGAAATTATTAACTTGACTGAATCAATGAGCCCTGGGTCTCTAAAGGACTACTTTTTAAAATCTTGTTGGAGTGGATGGTTAAATCTAGGAATTTGTGGAAGGTAAAAATGGCTAAAGATTAATTTCCACTGATCTGGAATCTCATAGAAGATCCTAATAGTAAAAGTTGTAGCAAGCAGATGTGCCTTTAATTGCTGGACCAGTGCTTTGTTAGAAATTTATTTCCCAAGAAATTATTTCCTCTGAATAAACACAGTCAAATTAAAGGTTTGATTTTTCTAAACTTTTTCAGTGTGAAATTGAGCTTGAAGGCTAAATGTTTTTTTCTCTCCTGGCATCAGCCAAAGAAGATGGGCTTCTCTCACTTGACCAACCTGAGGAGGAGACGGCAGGACGAGTCTACAGACTACGTCTGTCCCATAGAGACTTTGTCACCTGCGTCTGTGGCCAATGGGGTGCAGATGTGTCCATACGCCGGCTTTAGAGGTCTGAGTCCCATTCTGGACCGAGAACCCACCCGGGACCAGGTGGGGCACACGGAGAGCAAAGCTGACACGTCACCATGACAACCCCAGTGATAACGCCATGGACACTCTTGAGCTGTCCATCATCCAATCAGACATCCCCTGCTGCTGCTTTGCTTCCTTTGACTGCAGCCTGACCTCTCCCTGCTCCCTTAGACTCCATCCATCACCCCGACCCTGTGCCTCACTCTTCCAGAAACCTGGAAACGCTCTGATAAGCATCTGATTCACAATAAGCCTCACTAACTAAACCTCAGACATTTGCCTAATAACCTAACCTATTCCATCGCAAGAGAGCAAGACCTTTCTCTGGACTCCTATTGCATCAACTCCAAAAATTCATGCAACATACATGAACAGCCTTACTGAACACTTTGAGGCCGTCATGCGCCACCAGTAGATGTTTTTCAATAGAAGTCAGCCTCTGCATGATTTTAAATTTTTTTGATCAGTCTGAGAGGAACTTGTGCAATATTTGCATAAAATATATGGAGAGATTTTATTTAATATTTATGTCACTACATGTCTAATGATACTACAGCATATTTTATTTGATACCTTGATTGTTGATTTTTATACCATTATTTTCATAACTGAGTGTAATAGTATTTTTATAGCAAAGAAATTTTGCTAAGATAAAATTGTAAATGTCAAGATTTATAAAAAATCATTTAAGTAAAATAAATCTTGTGCGTAAAATTTCTTTCTTTCTACATTATCTCATTTTTATAGTATGCATTGTATTTCTTCATGAATTACATCATATATTTTCACCATCAAATGAAGAAAAAGACAAATGTACAGTGGCAGCATGCTTCAGGGATCGGCATCAACCACTAACCTGCTTTCATCTTTACCATCCTCATCCTCAGTGGCCATCATGGCTCCAGCCTCCACTAACCAATCAGAGCCCTGAGCACCATGGCATACCTGTTAAAGGTGACATGGAAGCGCATGAGGATGGATCAGAATGTGGCTGCAGGTACAAAAATCCTGATTCCACTCAGCAAATTAGGATTTTGCCTCCATTTTAGATGGAGTTTTGCCCATGCAGTTTCAGCAAAAAGTTTACGTGAACTCATCGGCATGAATGCCGTTCATTTTGGGTTTCTAAGGCTGTATTGAACAATTTGTTCCACATAAGCATGATAATACACAACTGGACAACCCTAGTGGTTTGTAAAAACTAGAATGACATGCACAAGACTAAATTTTATTTGATCTAACATCAATGGCACATTTTCTGCTGTCATCAGCTGGGTTTCTTTTAGAAATGGCAGTGCTCATTGACACTGGTGCACCAGTGAAGCAATTTTTAAATACAAAGTGAATGGGAAGGTACTCACCTAAAAAATCCTTGAGCTAAACTCTATGCCTTCAAGCTCAAAAAATTTGTAGCTGACCAGATTAAACATTTTATGGTCAAACGGAGTGAAGACTGAGCAATTTTGGGGCATCTTTGCAAGGTTTTTAAACATTACAACAGTATAACTGTTGTAATGTTTGTAATAGAACTGTATGGTGGTAGTAGCAGCATGGTCTGTCTGAGAAGCACATAAATTATTCAAATTAATCTCTAATCGGCTAGATTGCTAAACTTTGAACTCATGAAACCAAGCGATGCAAATAAACCTCAGCAATTCTACCACAAAAAGCATTTAAATATCCAGACATAAATGTGCTGAAAAGTAGTCAATGGCTGCAAAAACCATCAAACTGCAACTCTCTTCAAATTGATATTTTTATCCAAATATTGGTTGGTACTTATGAACAGATATGGGTTACTTGACTTTACTGTGGGATTTTGAGAAAATCTACAATGAAGGCACCAAATTAGTTTTATTAAAAATCACTGGTCATGTTTGTTGTATCATCAGCACACAGAGTAAACAGGAGTTTAACTGCATGGTCAAGAATTCAAAACGAATATGATGCATCTGTCAGTGATGAAAGGACATAGACTTCGGCCTGGAACTGCATTCATGCATTACAATTAAGTCATTTTACTGGAAGCTATGTATATCGACAATTGTGACTTGTAACTGGTGTGTGTGTGTGTGGGTGTGTGTGGGTGTGTGTTGCAGATGGTGAAAGCAGAGAGCACCATTTTACAAATAGAAGCTTTGTCTGAAAGCATCAACAACCTCACAGTAAGCCCCGACACACACGAGCTGCTGGCTAATGACTCCTGCAGCCCCCTGCTTATTGTCTGTAGTATCAGAAGCTCAAATCTGTCAGATGGAAACTTCTACTGATTATTTGAAAAAAAAAAAGATCAGCAGAATGACAATTAAACCCTGGATATCTATGAGAAAATAGGACCATTTCTACAAGTCTGGAAAACAATGTGGTACTTTTCGTTATTGCCAACAGTCACCTGTTGTTCTTTTGCTTTGGTTCTGTTTAAGATCATAAATGAAGCCTTGACATCTTCAAAATTGTTTGTGTGACTGATTTGGGATCAGTTCAAACTTATTAGACTTTCTTGTTATCTTAAGTGATCTTGTTCAACAATTCTCCAGTTTTTCTTTGGATTTTGGCCACTTTTTACAGCATGTTGACTGGTGCATGTTTAAGAAACATTATTCATAAAATAGAATAGATGATGTGATCTCCAATGGAAAGGGAGTCGCAGATTTCCTTTAGACACATTCACAATATTTTGAGGGTTACATGTTGAAATGTGTTTATACTCCACTTCTATGAAATTTCTGTAAATGCAGTGCAAATGTTGCAACATTGATCCAATAACATAACTTAATCTCATGCTGTTCTATGCAGTCGGTTTGTACTGATGAATATTAACTCACCAAATCATGCCAAATGCTTAATGTGACGGTGGTTTGTAATCATAAACTGATCCCAACTCAGATGCAAACGCTAAGCCCCAACCTCTTTGACCCATGATGCTTTGCCTGCAGTACCTGCTGAGCCAGGATGAGCTGCGGAGGGAGCTGAGGCGATCACAAACGGCGCTGGTGTGAGGGACGAATGCTCCGGCGCCATCGGCTTACTAGACCTGCAGCCAGCTGAGCCCGGCGGGCCTAACACTGCAGCGCGGCGCCAGTCCCACTCACTTCCTGTAACCACTTCTACCTCATGTAACACCTGCAGTCCTTCTGTGGACACAGAGAAACTGGAAACACAAGCTGACTCAAACACTTTTAGATGACAGCGAAGAGTCGTGGCTTCATACAAACATTCAAAAGATCTTTAACTACTTTCCAATTTTAACTATGCAATGCAGCCGTTATTAATATATACACGTATATTGTGTTATTTATACTGATCACTGTGATGTGTTCATTTTTTGTTGGTTCATTAGAGGAAATACAGGTTAGCTAAAAAGCTATCTGATGAAATGAAGACAGATCGTGAAGACAAAAAGCAGATTTCAATTAAAACAAAGACTCGTTGCCTAAAACTACTCAAAAATAAATATCAATTTGTTGAAATTTGACTATTTCTCTTGCTTTATCCTAATGACCACAAACATACTTTTCTGAACATTTTAGCTCCATCTGCAAAGGAGGAGTTTTTCTTAAGGTGTTGCTCTGTATTTATTGGTTACAGTTAGATGCAACTTGCTACAAAGGAGTGGAACGCCCTTCAGAACTGCTTTAATGAACCACATCCCTAAAGAAGTCTGTCGGATTAACTCTGGAGACAGCGGACTCATGAAGCATCCCTCAGACGACAGCAGCACTAAAGGGGAAGACAATACTTGTATTTAAACAATGTTTAATTGGTGCAAAGGGCCTTAAAGTGTGCAAAGAAATGATCCCAACACCATCAGCCTAAACCATTGATACAAAACAAGACTGACACATGCTTCCAAGACATTTACTCCATATTCTGACCTAATGTTGTAGATGATGTTGAGTCATTGATCTAGACAAAATTTTGCCAATCTGTTGTCTATTATTTGTGGATCTGTGCAAACTTTTCTGCCTTTGTGCTTCTGTGAAAATAACAAACGGGAATTAAAGCTAAAACCATGGATAAGGCAATAGCTGTAGACAGCATGTCACCTCATGAAAACCCGGGCACAGCAGTAACAATTTGTGCTCAATTGCAGCCACATGAACTCAATCTGAAGCCCGAAAGTCCAGAGAATAGCTGAAAAAGAAAGGAATCCAGATGGTATGAGTCCATGTGAGTGTTACACAACTATTGATACAGGCCACCTTTTAACAATTAAGATCTTATTGAGAAATAAACCCAAAAATCACAAAAAAAAGTTGTAGAAAACCTCCAGCGTATCAGAATTCTTACATGCTTAGAAATGGGAGAGTCTCAGCTCATCTGCATTTCGAGGGAAACTAAAAGCTGCTGTTCCAACCTACATGTCTCCAGTTTTGTTTCCTTTAAATGGGACAGCATTTTTGTTTGCTGATCAAAATCTTCTAATGCCGATGGCAGTTAACTCGTAACAAGAATCTTTTGTTGACTTACCAAGCTGCAAACACCACACCCAAGCTGCCAGAGTTTTAACTCTTCCTCCCGTGAATCGCCTGTATTTGTCTAAAAGCTGAGCACTGAAGGTCATCCCTGCACCTGAGCTTTACTTTAGACAGCACACAGGCTGACACACATATAGACGTTGTGTATCTCAGCAGGGCAGCAGACAGGAGTCAGAAACAGGCACAGCAATCCATACTGGAGGAAATTCAAGACCCATCCTGGTGAGTAAAGATATTTCACTGGCAGATCGAATTATAGCATATATTTGATATTCAGCATACAAGTCTTTTTTTTCCATAGGAACATATAAAGGAACATATAAAGAAGTAACTACTTATTTATTTTAAACAAATTCCTTCTTTCAGTGCATCAGAGAGACCAGCCTGTGATCTCCTGTCCTCATCTGAGCTTCGAACATGGGCCAGACGATTAGCAGCACAACTTCTAACAACAAGAAGAATTCAAGTTTCCTCTCCTTTCTAAAACGCTTCTCGTCCAAAGAACCCTCCTTGGACAACAGCATGTTGCCAATCAACCCCAACGATTTCACACGTCTTATTAGTAATTGCATGTCTTTTGCATCAGCCAGAACCCAGGAGTACCTTGTCTTCAAAGATCCAGAGGGCAAGTTACAGCCGAGTCCTCTGGCATTAACTCAGGTGGCAGCACTGATCACTCGGACACCTGCTCAAAAACTCAAGAAACACACTTTTTTTGAATGTCGGTATTGAACTTGTCCTTCGCCAACAGGTCTTTCTGATGACTTACATCACTCAAAGCGTTAACCTCAACTTCACCGACACCTTCAACTGCACAGCCATGACACCCGAGCAGCGCATACTCCTGGGGGCCGACTGGGTTTGGGCCATCCTGGAGAAACCCACCAAGAACCCTAAAATACAGATCGCAGTGCAGGTCCTTCACCTGCCTGAAAGAGAGGAAGCTGAAGAAAGAGCAACCACCGGAAAACCCGTCAGCGAGTCCATCCAGATGGCCAGGATGGAGTCCAGGAACAAGAACGTGTACGAGCGCATGGTGGAGTTCTGCACTTCCATTGGCAGGGACTGCTACACCCTCTTCCTGTTCTTTGGAAAACGGGATGACAAGAAAAATATCTACGGTGTCCTGAGCAACAACTTTGCAGGAGTTGTTGGAAAATGTGACACAATAGACAGAGCTCTACTTGAGAACTTCTTTAAAGGTTCAAAGTATTTCCATACACCCTTAGGAATGATGCAGGCCATTTTCACAAAGAAAACAGACGAAGCGCTCACTCTGATGATTAAATTTAGCTGAAGATTTTAGGTACTAACATTTACTGTTGGGACTAATGTAGGAAGTTACTGGCCAATAAAAATAGATGGCCACTGAAAAGGTTCATGTAGTAGGTTAAACATACACTATAAAATAGATCATTTGTGATGGAATCATGAGGGTTATAGGACACCAAGTAAAATACTGCATTAGATCAGATCCACAGCTGTTGGCTGCAAACGTGTAGAAGTGGCTTTTAAAATTTAAGAAGAAGTTAGCATGTTATTTACTAGTTAAATGCATAAAATATAAGTAAATCGACAGCCAACACTTTTATTCTTAATGCCAGCTGACTTAGTCTAAAACAAAGACTGCAAATTACAGCATATTGGTTTTCCTGATTTAGTTTGGAAATGCACAATGTGGTGCATTCCATTAATTCTCAAATTCAGAAAAACACGCTAGAACAACAAATTGACTTCCAACTTCAACATTTTGTGGAACCTTCCCAACCATGACATCAGATATGGCTGCTATGAGTATGAAGTCATAATGGCTACAGTAATAAACTGTTTATTTGAACTTCTGTTCTATGATTTAGGCCACATTGGACTGTAGATGAATCTGAATGTGTCTGGATTATTCTGGAATACATTGGATGGGTTTATATTTAATTTAAACCTACATAACTGTATAAACTCATCTTGTAAGGTTTCTTGAGATGACATTTGTTATAATTTAGAGCTAAATAAAAAAACCAAACTGAACTAAATCCCATATGTGAACTAAAACCTCTCAGTCAATGGGGTACAAGGACAATATGATGCTAATTCTCAGTTAATTCAGTGAATATTTTCTGAATCCATGGATTTACAAATATATAGCATATAAAGCAGTTTAGAGTGGAGTAAATGGTAACAAAGGTGGTTATGATTGCCAAACTGACACGAATTAGAGTTTTCATATATAATCTCTACTCATTTACAGTTTAGGCTCAAAATAAAATATCTGATGTTGGCTGACTAAACTAGCAGAAAACTCAAACTTATTGGAAATTATGTCAAATAAAAAATAAAAGCAGCTTTTAAAACAAAAAATAATTGCTGTAATATTTTTTGTAACAATTTTGATCTTTGATCTAAATATATGCGCAAAACACGAAAAACTCCTCAGGTTAAAAGCGGTGCATGTAGTTTTACTACAACTATCTATTTTACCCAATATAAAAGAAGGTACTCCTTACATTTCTCCCAAAATTGTTCTAGTAAAACATAACTCTTTTCAAATGTGCAAAAAGTCTGTTTTTGTTCATATATTTAAAATAAAAAGCAACTGAAAGCCATGTACAGACAAGAATGTCCTAGTGCAGTATGCAGAAGGCAGGTAACAGGAAGTGGCTCTGTAACTTTAATATGTTTACCAGCTGCAGATAGAATTACAGTCGGTCTCACAAGGCGCTTTTATAAGAGATGAGCTAACAAGGCTTTTGCTTTTATTTTAAATTACAATTTGTCCTTAGTCTTGCAATATATGATTTGCTCATAAATTGGTCACATAATGTTTCTTTAGAAAGAAATTCGGTGTCACTTGTAGCATTTATTCATCAGTAGTTTGACGAGAAGAAGGGCAGAGAGACATGGAGGACATTTAACCTGGCATAGGGTGTCGAGGACCGTCGTCTCTTTATATGGTGGACTGGCTCTTCCACTGAACCAGCTGGTGTTACACAAAGTGCATTTTGTTTAGTTTCCATGTCTTATTGCATCATTGTGTGACCAACAGACAACAATGTTTGCAGTTTACATGGGTTAGGAGGACATGAGTCACCTATGACCATAACAGGCTTTACATAGTAAAATTCATATTAAGGTAATTGCACTGCTTGTCCAGGATATATGTATTATTTCAACTATGCATAGTGACACTGCAGCTCAATCCCAGTTAATTTACAATGACTGCTTTTGTATGCACAAGTGCTAAATAAATGTTAATCCTAATACTACAGAGACTCTTATTTTAAATAGTTTAGACTGCAGGTCCAGCTGAAGTCTAAACTACTTCAGCTGACCTACTTCAGTTTGTGTGAATGTGAAGCATATTTAATGTTGTAGAGCCAATATATTAGGAGGAAATGATACATAAAAAGGTGGGGGAAAAAATTATAAAGACTTTTAGCTTTGTGAGGTGGGGGTGTGGAACACTGAAAGGAAAAAAAAAAGATTATTTAGTGTGTTTTTGAGGGGCAAATTCCCCTTGAAAACACATTGTTCACAAGATGATATTTAACTTTGTTTTCCTTATGCATATGGGGAAGTTTGAAATCAGTGTGTCAGTTTAATAATATTATATTTTCATTAATCTATTTGTAAATAAACTTATTCTCGGGCATTTTGAATTAAATTTAAGCAACCTTTACAGTAAAGTAGGTCTGAGTAAGAGAACTTAATGAGTTGACTTTGTGTAAGATTTAAAGTATGTAATTAAAACTTATTGGGCAGATTTTGAATTACAATTATTTTCCTTCAATACTTCAATAAGGGAGATTGTTTCATACAGGAACTGAGACTGGCATTTCTTAAAGATCTGGAGCCAAAAAAAGTTTTCATTTGGATTTTATTTTTTAAAAATGGCATTGGAAAAAAAATTATGTCCTTCTCAATGATTGAAAAAACCTTTGTTGGCATTACTGCCATCAAAACATTATTATTAGCTGAGCATCTCCTTCATGTTTCCACTGATATTCTGATTTCATCTCTCTACTGTCTGTGAAAATGGAAGGTCTCGTTTCCATCACCCTCATTTTTAGCCCCCTCCCCAGATTTCAGCCAGGACTCTGGCTGGGCCACTGAACCGTGAATACAACTTTTAGTCAGAAATATATATAAAATAAAAACATTATCTCATACACAATTCTACCACAGGCATTAAAAATTTTGTACTTAGCTGTATTTCAAGTAAACTTAAAAACGTTATTTTTTTTAACTTAAAGTCAAAGTTAGAAAAGTAACCTCTTTATCCACATACACAACTTCCTGTAGATGCAAACATAAAAAAGGTTTTTTTATTTTTTTATAAAAGTATGAAAAGTTTCCTATAAACATCAGTAACACTCATCATCATCATCATCATCGTCCCTCTTTGTGTCAGGGAGGATTTTTCACAAAAAAATGTCCATTGGAAGGAGCTGTAACTAACTATGGTTGAGCAGTCATAGTTCATTCTTACTGGATCCTGTTTTACTACCTTCTCGCCTGCACGTACACGCGGCTGTGTGATCGTCCGGCTGAGGCACCAGCTCCATGTCGGCTTGTCGGGTCGGCCGCCCTGCCTGGCGCTCGGCGTACGCCAGCAGCACTCTGTGGTAGTAACAGTACAGCCGGCTGGGCTGCAGCAGATCCCTGGCTGCTGCCTGTCCCGCTCGGGCGATCGCCGCCGCCTCGGCGTCGTTCTCTTTGGCCCATTTGATTTTCTCCAGAAGGTCCGACAGGTTTCTCCGCACAGAAACGTAGTGAGCACCCGCCTTCAGGTGTCCGTAGAAGTGTTCGTAGTACTGCGAGTCCTGTTTCAGAACCAAGCTGTTTCCCAGCATCAGGTAAGGAAACCGATAGGCTGCAACTGTTCCGTCCACATTTACCTGGTATTTGTACTGAAAGAGGAGGCACAAAGTTTCACTACATGCAACGTAGTCCCAAAACTGCTTTCAAAATGTACATTTAAAGAAGGAAAGCTACCTTAGATTTTTATCTGTTAACCAAAAGTCAGATGGATGAGAACGAACGTGCATTTCTACATTTTCTCACCTTGAAGAAGTCGAAGAATCCCACAAGTGGTGCTTTGCCCACCTGTTTTTCCCTGTCTCTAAAGAAGAACCACCCTGTGATGCCGGCGTCCAGCAGCTCCGGGGATTTCTTGGACAGAGAGACGAGCTGGAGACGCTCTTCCCGACTGTCTCGACCTCGGAAAAAACCCTGCGCAGTCTTATTAACCCAAGGGGGACCTGGCAGGAAAAAAAACCAAACAAAAATCTGCCAAAGACAGGTACACTGTATATGTACAACCTCCATTGTTTACAAAGAAATTAGAAAAACTCCCATCCTCCTTCCATTTCCACACTAATATCTGTCCTACAAGTAAAGTCTGCTGGAGCAGTAATCTCCCTAGCTCCTCCAGAGTCACCACAAAGTGAAATGAATGCTTTCTCTAAACAAGTCATCACAAATTTTGAGCCATCAACTGGGTTCCCATATGGTGGTCCAGCTACCTGTGTTGCCTTGGACAGACAGGAGGTCATTGGTGACTCCTCTCATTGTCTCCAGGGTGGAGTGCATCACCTCATAGGTGGGAAGGACGATATCGCGCGTATCCGTAGAGCCACACCAGGAGAGGATCGGAAGAGCTCCCTCTGTTCTGGACTCCAGAGGCCAGTCGCCCACATTGATGAAAAACTCCACATCTGGCACTCTCACCTTCAGTAACAGAATATATTAGATGACAACTCAATATTCTGATAATTAGGCCTTAAAAGCAAATCAATACCTTTCTTGTCAGCGACAGCAACATTTCATCAGAGAACATCTTGAAGTCTGTGTATTTTCCCAGCGTGCGCCGGTACACCTTGTTGTCAACGACGGCGTAATGAACGAGCCCTCCTCTGTTAGAAAATCTGAGGGGAACTTCCTGTCTAAGATGCTGCAAGTCGATGGTAGGAAAGGACTGGAAGTCGGCGTCAATCTGGGGTTCATTCGCAGGACACTGCAGGACGCTCTGCCAGACAGAGGCGTCAGATTCAGGGCAGTCACAGTATTCATGATAGACCGGACCTGCGGAGCAACAAGAAATGAGGCAAAAGTTTTGTTTAAGTGAAAAGAAAAGTTAAATAGCAACTAAATGTGGACAGAAATTCAATCCAGATCAGGTTAAAATGTGAACTTAACACAAGTGTGAGTGGGACTCCAGCACGGTTTTTAATATAAGAGCTGACTATTCATTTCCCGCATATATTTCTGTCGAGGTTTGACTTCTTCACTGACAAGCCAGAGCATAGGCAAAGATAGCTTTCTCTTCTGCAAATTTTGCAGAATGAAAATGGTGAGAAAATTCAAGGGCTAAGGTCGAATATCTCGGTGCCAAAAGGCATCGCTGGAAGTTCTTCAACTTTACAAGTTACTGTAAAGAAACTTGACGCCTGGATTTTAGGAAACTGCAAAAAGTTGTTGTTAAAACTTTAAATTTCTGCATGTTCTTTGTGTAACTAAGTTTAGATATTGACATTTGTCAACACCATACCGGATGTTATTAGTAAAAGGTTCCAAAGTTATCGCCTCTGATGGTTTAGAGGTGCGATAGTGTTTATCTGTTTTAGCTTTTTTCTTTGGCCAGACTTAAAACATTTAAGTTCCGACGAATTCCAGTATCTGCCAAATCTAACAATGTCCCTCCATTGTTAGATTTGTAACATAGTGTGGTGATTTGGTGAGACACGCTATATTTAATTTTTTTTTTTTTTTTTTACATTTGTTGTTCATTCCTTGCCACTGACCATGACTGTATCCTCTGCATTTTATCTTTTGTGATATTTTTTTCATGGTTAAAAAAAATGCAAACGTAAAAAAACCCTTCAACAAAAATATAACTTCTGATTTATTTTAAACTAAATAGAACCTGACTAAATAAGAAATTCTAAAAAGAGGATCAAAACCTGCTGAGACGCACCTTTGATAATGTACGGCGACTTGGCCACAGCAACATCTAGGTGGAGGATTTCAACCTTCAGACCTTCGACTGCAGAGCCATAAAGGCGGTACCTCATCAGAAACGACCCGTCTCCTCTGTCCAGAGGCGGAGGGACGTGGATGCGGACGTACTCCTCCTTGTTGAGAGGACTTATCTTCACTTTAAATGTCTCTTTACCTAAAGAACACAAACAGACATCATGGTATTTAAACTGACTGCAGAACTTCAAATAACACTTTTTATTCTAGTTAGACAACTCAATCTTGATATTAACCTGATATTAAACTGAAGAAGATTCTCTGAAAATGGGACATGTGATTTCTGACAGCACTGTGTTTCTGTTGGTCATGTCTACATGGAAGAATTAAGGTAAGGATGTAAAGTTTAACCAAAATCCTGGTATTGGGTGGGAAAGTTATAGTTCAGTCGTTTTTATATGCTTCAATCTACTACGGGTTTTTTTAATCATTCATTCAGCACAGAATAAAGGTGCAGTTTTTTAATGAAAATGTTTTGTCTTCGTTTTATTTTAGAACTTTAGATTTGCTGTAAAGAACTGACTGCAATTTTGATTTAGGGTCATATAGATATATATTAATACAACCAAGGTCAGTGAGACATTTAGAAATAAGGCAGCATCGACAATAAAAATGCTCAAATTGAGTTAAAAAATAAATAAAAATAAAAACAGCCATTGTAAATATACCATAGTAGTTTGCAGAGTTTACATTGAAGTAATATAATCACAGAGAGGGAGAGGGGATGTATACATTCTCACAAAAACCCATTAAAGAGATTTTACCTGGTAAAGTAGAATATTTTTAATCATTTATTTTGTGAAATATACTCCCTCGCCCTGAACTGGACACTGCGAACCAGATGCTAACTTCAGAGTCAGTCATCCATAATTTCAATTCGGTGGGCTAGCACAGTTTAACACAAGCAAAGCAAACAAAGTGGAGGGTATTCGGGATGTTTACCTGGAGATAAAGTCAGGTTTCTCCCTTCAGAGCTAACCGCCTGAATGAAGAAGTATCGGACTGGTAAAACTGCGTCGGGATCCAGCCCTGGACCCCAAACTATACATCTCTCCGGACTGATTCCTTCACTCTCAGAAACCGGTAAGTTTGGGCCGAATAACACAACTAAAATAACACAGTTGCTGATTAAAATCCTCTGCATAGCTGCGACTAAGTCTGCGCTTCCCTTACAGGGCATAATTATCCCAATGCCATAAGCGAATATGCAGAAAGTTCCTAAATAAACGCTAAAGTTTGGATACAAAGTCCTACGGCGACATGTTCGAAGAGATGCGTTACATTACTCAGGATGCGTTCAGGGTTGTCGGATATGTAGGCATTAACTCTTTCGTGCAAAACGAAGTGCTTTTTTTTATCTGTAGAAAAAATCTGATGTTCTTAAAAAAAAAGCAGCAAAAGAGTTTCCCCTTTATCTGTTTACAGCAGAAGCAGTTTTGTTTGAGAAATGGCGTTCATAATTTATGGTGTAGCTCCTGGTGCTTATGGGAGTCTGGAAAGAACATAATAAACATAATTATTTGATTTTCCTTTGGGATCAATAAAGTAGTTTTGAACTAATTGAACTGAAGGAGGTAAAATGGCTCTGTCACACTAAAAGAAAAACGAGTGTTATTTTTTTTTATACATACAGCACTCATTGTAATAAAATAAATACACATTTTTATCCAAAAACATTTAATTCGTACTCCTAAACACGAACAACGACAACTAAATTACAAAGTCCATACGAATCAAATTTCACAGCTAAGTAAAAGCTGATATAAAAAGTTTTAATAAACTATAGCGAGGGACAGGGAGGTAGGCTATGCTAGCACGTTCAGTTCCAACGGTAACAGTGACATCAGCAGTGATGTCATCACTATGACACCACGAAGGAATCTCTCTCTTGAAAGTAGAATATAGACATGAAGCAACAACAGATTGCTCGTAAACATGAAGCTTTTCCAGCTGAGCTTTCATGGATCGACATGATGGACCTAATGTGTTGAATGTGCTGAGACACAGTCAAGGCATTAGAAACCAAGCCTTTGGTTCTGATTGGTTTCTAAAATTTCTCACACATTCAACAATCAGAAACCAATCAGAACCCAAAGACACACTTTTGTTTCTGATTGGTTGCTAATGCCTTGAATGCGTCTCAGCACATTCAACACATTAGACTACTAGAGGAATGCAGCTACTCAATTGGCAGAAAAACAACCTAAAATATCCTCATTATTTATAGAATGATTTAGAAAACAAAATGCTACACAAGTTTGTCAGAACTATTTCAACTCATATTAGAACTTTGCATTCATTTCCCTTCATATTATTCCAACCCTTTTCCTTAACCCAACCAATACTATCTATTCTAACCTAACTTTAACTAAAACTTTATTGCCATATTAAGACATTTTCTTACACCCTACCCAAACAATGAGTCCATCATATTAGGACCAGGCATGGTCCTAATATCCATCCATCCATCCATCCATCCATCCATCCATCCATCCATCCATCCATCCACCCACTTTCTATACTCCCTTTTCCCTTTGTAGGGTCGGGAGGTGCTGGTGCCTATACCCAGCTAACATTCCAGGCAAGAGGTGGGGTCACCCTGGACAGGTCGCCAGTCTGTCCCAGGGCAACACAGAGACAGACAGGACAAACAAACACACACACTCACACTTAGGGAGAATTTAGAGATGCCAATTAACCTGACAGTCATGTTTTTGGACTGTGGGAGGAAGCCGGAGTACCCAGAGAGAACCCACGCACGCACAGGGAGAACATGCAAACTCCATGCAGAAAGACCGGGGCCGGGAATCGAACCCAGAACCTTCTTGCTGCAAGGCAAATATATAATGAATATATAATGTTGCGTTCACACCAAACACATTTTGAGCGTCAGGCGCATCTGGTTTACATTTAAAGTCTATGTGGAGGAGCTTTTCGAGCGTCTAGCACAGCGCCATATGAACGCTCCACATAGACTTTGAATATAAACGAGACTCACCTGACTCTCAAAACGTGTTTAGTGTGAACGCAACATTAGTATGTTCAGTTCCAATGGTAACAATGACATCAGCAGTGATGACATCATTGTGATGACATGTCTAAGGAATCTCTCTCAAGCTGTTTTTTTTTTAGACCTGCTCCACAGGTCTGAAAGACTTGTCAATATCAAAGTGATATTACACAAAACCAATACACAAGTGAAATGTGACAACACTTTATTTTAAATCTCTCTTGGATTAGGTGGTTGTTAAGCATGTAATAAAATTGCATGCTGTTAACATTTTTTTTTACTTTTAAAAAAATAAAACAATAACTGATTCGTTGAACATGTCTAGTATGCAAAGATATTTTCTTTTGTGTGTCCCAGTTTTTCCAGATTTGGCAGACAAGCATTTCGGATCATAGGTGCAGGTCCGCAGAGGACAATCAGTACATCTCTGGACGCGGCAGGGATGTGATCCTTGATCATGTCAAGGGTCACGTACCCTGAACTGTAGCTCCAGTCTGCAAATACAGATGAAAATAATTATTACAGAAACCTGTTTTATCAAGAAATGTACTTATTTATATTTAGCTTAAGCATTGAAAAGATGTTACTAAAAATGCAAATGTAAAGCAGAAGATAATTTTGGTTTCCTGTAGCTACTTCTCTTTCAAGATTAAACACTTCCTCTATTCATTATTTTTAACCCATCTTGCCGTGAAAGATAAAAAATATATTTGGCAGAGAGGCCTCTCTCACATCTGTTTTTTTCTTCCTTACTTTTCTTTACAGCCACAGATCTCTTCTTCTGAGAAATCCAAACAACAACCCCACTGAAGACCAAAAGTGTGTCTCTCTAGCAGACCAAAACTCAGAAGCTATGTGTTTATGTGAGGAACTAATGCAGACATAATACAAGCAGCATTATGCAACAACTGACCTCACATCCTTTTGGGGTTATGTGGGAGATAATAGCGGCGTTTAGCTACTCTTAGCTGACATGTCTCTGTCTGGTTTTGGTCTCTGAATGTTCATTTACCCTATTTCCACAAAGCATGGACAGTGTGTGTGGGAACATATTTAATCTAAAACCATTACCAGTAAGTGCCTCATTTTCAAAACGTTAGAGTCACTAGATGTCAAATGTTTTAACGTGACGTTTTCAAGTCAGAAGACAAAACTTAATATAAAGTCTGTTCTGGCAACAACTGATGAATGATTGATATGTATTGCATAATAAAGCCTTGTAATTTTTTCAAAAAGACCCATATTATTTATTTCCCTGGCAAATTTAGGTTACAAATCTCATGTTAGCTTGAAATATCCATATGTAAAATTAAGATACTAGAAGCAAAATAGAAACATCTAAGTTTGACTTAAAATTTCTGAAAAAAGTATTATTTAAGTTATTCTTACTTTTTGCAAATTGTAATAAGTTAGTGGGAACTTTAAAGGTTCTGCGTCATTTCCAATAGATTATGTGATTTCACTTTGGGAAAATCACATGATCTATGGGAACCAGTTGTTTTCATTCACTCTGCAGATGGAAAACAGCAGCTTTCTGCAGTAAATTGTGGTAAATAAACCACTCCGTTAGGATCTGGAGCTGAGCATTGCAGTGGCTCATGACTAAAAAAAGAGCTACAATGTCACATCTAGAAGTGTTTAAGTTGCGTACTGGTGGATCCCAGGGATCTCTGAACCACTGCGGCACACATTAGAGATTGTAGAGATTAGATTTTGGAAAATCTAATCTCTACAAAGAATAGAACTTCTTTTATTTGGACTTGGGGTCTGATAAAACAAAAAAATTTAATTGTTTAACCACATGATGATGGCAGTTTGCACTTTTCTGTTCCAACATGACTGCACACGAGTCGATGAAGCAAGGCAAAGACATGGGTAAGTGAGTTTGGGATGGAAGAACTTGACTTGCCAGATCACCGTTGGGAAGGATTAGAGTGAAGAATGTGAACCCAGCCTTTTTATGACCAACATTAGTGTCTAACTTCAAAAAAGGATGTTTTAGAGCAAGGCAGATGTGCGGTGAGCTTCATTAGTCCTAAAATTAACACAAGCTAAAAGCTGTAAAATAACAAAAAAATACTACCCTAAATTAGCCCAGAGAACAACCTGATCTCTTACAACTTTATTATGCCACAAATATGAGTTCAGGATCGGCATGACAGAAAAAAACAAGTAAATACAAAAAAAATTTGGCTCAAAGCAAGAACTCCATCAAAAAGTGGTTTCTTGCATTTACCAAGCCAACAGTGTTAGTATCTATCTTGATCATGGGTCCCATTTATTGTTTTAGCTGCTGAACAGGAGCAAAATATTAACTTAGATATTTGCTCAACTGGCAACAGAAGATCTGGAAACACAATATCAGATGTACTTTAATCCATGTGGTTAATATTGGAAATAGTAATCGGATAAATGTATTTATTCATTTCATTTATTCACCTGGAAGCAAAACTCACATATCTGATACATTTTAAGCAAAATGTAGTAAAGGGGTAGAATAATTTTATTTTGGTGATCCAAAGCCTTTTTAAAACTGAACATAAACTCTGGAAAACAAAACAAAACAATAAAACCTTTGTAGTCATTTTCTCTCCTAGTGCTTTGGAGAGAAGATTTTTACTGGGTTCCTGGTTTTGTTGAAGATGCAAAAGGATTTTACAGCAAAACTCTAACCAACATTTTGTTTGTCTCACCTTTTGAAGGCTTGTCCAAAGTGTACCAGACTTTAACCTTCTCAGGGTGATTCTTCTGCACATCCTTCAGCTCGTCCCACAGTAAAATGTCTTTCTCAGTCTGAGATCGGCAAAAATAAAAACAGGAATGTTCAACATGCAGCCGCACTCACAATGTTTGCAAAAACAATGAAAACCCAAAACAACTGACCTGGTTGGCAAATATGAGGGAGCACTTGGTGTTGTCGGCAGGATCTGATGTGATCCGTCGGATCAGCTGCAGCATTGGGGTGATACCTGAGCCAATCAGAGCCATAAAGTTAGTGCCAGATGTCCAGCTGAGGTAAAATAAATCTTGTTTTGTAAAAATGTCAGCTGATGCACAGCTAAAAAAATATTATACCTACTGTGTGGAGTCATTTAAGTGTGATAGGTAAACATGTATTACAACAATTTGCCTGCATGAATAGGATAAAACTGAAATAGTTTGTAATGAACATACCTGTTCCACCAGCGATCATTCCAACATGTTTAAACTTCTGAACAACTGGCTCTGTCTTCTTGTTGGCTCGGATAGAAAACATGCCTAAGAAGAGGAGACAGAAAACAAGCTTGAAAAGTTTCATCCTATTGAAACACGGTGCCATCTGCTGGAGAAAATAGTCGATATGCAGCAGTGTCTTTTACTTCTACTTTGAGATGCAACAAACTCCACACCTTTGCCTTTGTAGATGAGAAGTCCGTTGGGTCCCCTGAAGTCAATAGAGTCTCCGATGGTCATGTTGTCCAGGTACTGAGACATCTGTCCCCCATCTGGGTAGTTTGGATGGATCTCTTTGTAGTATATCTGAAGCAAAGGCAAAGTACCGTCAGTGTATTGCTTATCAATGCACTTGATGTACTGATTATCAGGAAGTGTTAGGACCTCTGGAGCACAGGAGATGGGTCTTGGGAACGATCATGCATACGTAAAATTACTTGATATTTAAGGAGTTCCCTGTGATTTATTAATCTTTAGAAACACTTAAAAATAAATTCATATGCATAAATAAAATTTTGTTGGCAAATGAGAGCATTTTATATGTACAAAGCAATTCCTAAAGGCCTTGTAAAACAGTCACATAAAATACACCAACTGTTGATTCAACATTACCCACCTTAACCACCAGGTCAACAAATCCCTGATCTTCATCGCTGGACACTGGAGTGTAAGGCCTGACAACCAGGTTTCCTTTTACCTTGGCCGACAGGTAAACATGCTGACCTGGAGCATAAGACAAATGACTAAATGTGACCAAAAGGAAGATGAGTGCTCAGCAAAAATGGGAAAAGAGTAAGCTTTTTTTCTATGCAGCTCATCTGATATTTATCAGGTGTTTACTTTGTAACAGTTACGAGTATTTAGATGTTTTTAAATCAAAACATTGTTGTTCAGTTTTTGAAAAAATGATGTAAAACTGGCTCAGATGTTTCTGCATTCTTGCTTCTAAACAAGACACCTTGGGACAGATTTTATCAGAGACATTTCATTACCCACTGGCAGTCCAAGGATATGAGACTCAGATGGAAGGCCAAACCGGAACTTCTTTGTGTCATGACTGATTTCCTGCACAAGGACACAGACAAGAGTGTGAAAAGCCAAACAAAGCGACCTTAACTAGACTGCTAATAAAAAAAACTTCAGTTTAAGACTGTGCTCATCTTTAACATTTCTACTGTAAGAGCACTTCTAGTGTAAGAAAGAGATTTTACCTTGCATTCATGTAACACACATATACACCTCAAAGAAGTTGTCTGTGTGACGTTGTATGAATGCCTGGGCACTTGTGAGTGCGATTGGGTGAATTTATTAAGATCAGTCCATTTGTCTTTTGTTTAATAATACATGTGGAATATTATGTCTTTGTAAAAATAAGTTCAGTAATCTTAAGGGACTTCAGAGTGAGCTGCATGCCTTGTTTGTTTATTGTTAATGTCGAGTAAATGGTTTATACAAAGACTAAAAAATATACATACGGCAGTAGGATTCTTTGATTCTGTTCAAAAATACTTTGCCAATAGTTTTGTTTTAATCAGACTGTGAAAAGACGAATATACACTAACTTGGGGTTTAGTGCCTTGCTCAGGTACACATCAGCATGTGACAGGAAGAAGCTGGAATTGAACTTACTATCTTCCAATAGCAAGACGACAACTCTGTTGGCCAGAAAACTGAGATTTTTCTGTCTTGCATTTAGATACTTAAGGTGAACAAAGCTTTAATATTGGTAATTTCTCCAAGAAAAAGCCAATAACTGCTGCTACTAATGCTAGTTTTATTTTGTAAGCTGTATTGGAATGAATTAAACTGATTTATTTGTCTTAACCAGTTCTTTTATCCCACCGTGTTAGTTGGGAATACATTTAAAGTTATTTTATTCATCCCACCTGTTTGCTAATAAGTGGCAGTGAGTATTTGATCGTAGGATCCTTTAGAGTTACAGGGTCCTTCCCTTTTCCTCCTGCAGAGTTTCCAAGCAGGAAGTACAGCATTGTTATGACCACTACAGACACCGCCAACACCACCGGGGTCGTCTGCAAGACAATACGTTACATTTAATGTGATCACAGTCAACAAAAAGAAAGAAAATTTGCAGCTTTCCACATCGCTCATTAGGATTTTAGCATATTAACAAGTATTAAGTGGGTTATGCGCAACATAAAATGCATGCAGTAATGAGAGTAACTATAACATTTAATGCACAGAGAAGTTGTTTTATTAAAAAAAAGCATTACTCTCACCCAGGTTGAGTCCATGGCTTTATGTGTGCTAAAGTGAACCAGAATGCCCTTGTCTTCCAACAGTCTGAGACCAGAGTCCACACACAGTTCAGCCAATGATAACTTCCTCTCCCCTCCCACACACACGCATCCTTGTTAACCTACCACAGCAGCACACACACAGTCTCTACACTGGGGCATGGCTTCCTGTCTGGGGAGAAAGGTGACGGGTCCAGAACACCAATGGAAACACAGATCCGATCAGGTCACATGGTGCAGAGGTGGTGCTCTGACAGCGAGAAGACCCTTGAAATCACACCACTGACAAAGGGGGAGGAGAGAGACTCAGTGACTGTGATCCACAGAGAGAAAGGTGGTGCATTTCCTTTTTTTAATTCTAAAAGCTAACAAACCTACTGAAGTGCAACAACCAGGAGACCAATAGCTCTGCAGAAGGGGATCTACTCAGTGGTTGAGCAAGAAAGTTGAACATCAAACATCTTTTTGGTTGCAACATCAAACTCCTACTCCACCTCTTATTTCTTAATATTTTTGCTCCAGTGAGAAGTTCCAGTTTGTTTTAAAACAATTTCCAGGCTCAGATGCTGTCTTTTGCAGATTTATGGGATCTGAAAGTCATGTCTTTCAGAAACAGGAATAATATCCAAGAAGGACCACAGATCATGTACTTTATGGCACGTTCCAACTTTGCTCTGGGTCTCACCTTTGTTCTCAATATTAGTTTAAGTTAAAACTATATTTATTGGCATTTTTCAAAGAGACACTAAAAGATCCTCTTAAATTGTTGGTTGCCAAACTGTCTGCCACTGGCACGACACTGTTTAATTCCTTTTTAATACCTGAAATATTTGTGTCAGTCAAGAGGGTTCAGACTGATATATGCAAAAACATTCTTTTAAAAAAGGTCCGCCATCATGCAAAAAATTAAAGCCCAAAGTTACTTTTAAATACTGAAAAGCTGAAAACTGTTAATCACTGCCTCTTTAAATAGATAAAAAAACTATTTAAAAGGAAAGTAATGAGTTTGCACACTGCTACAAATGTGGAATCAACTAATATCCTTTATTGCAATTAATAGAAATGCAATCGTAAAACATTGTGAAAATTCTACCCCTACAAAAGCAGCATTTCAATGTGTTTTTAACAAATCTTGACACCAGATTATTTTTACACAGGTAAATCAACATGTAAACAATGTTTTTTATGCTTCCGCTGAAAGCTAACAATCAGAGATCAAACAGAAAGTGGTTATCAATGCTAGTTTCTCTCTTCTAAGTGAAAATGAGTTTCATTCCAGCAATAAGTGTCAGTTTCTTGAGGATTCGCCTCTGTGCTCTTCATGATCTGACTTCCTTCCAGCATGAAATCCACTGAGGACTCTTGTTTCTCAACAATCTAATGGGTCAGAGCTTTGCTTCTGGAATGCTGCTTGAATGAATCTGCAAGACAAAAGTTTCTTTAAACAAAGAGATTAAGATTTTTTTTAATTAAGTTACTATTCCTAAAGAATGTGACACTTCAACACATATTTATCTTAAGAAAAGAACAATAATACAGTTATAAATAAGTCTCAAACAACCAGAAGGCAAAAACTCTTTGTCGTGAATCATAAAAATTCTTGAATTGCGAATGCCAGTGCCTCCTGGTGTCCAAACATGCACGTTTCTTATGCCTTTACTTTAAAAAAAGGTTTGTAAAACAACATTTAAGCTTAAATACATTAACATGTTGGATACTAGAGACACTGAGTTAAAATAGACAGAAAAAGTCTATAAACTTTACATGTAGAAATAAAAATCTGAGGAGTGTACAATGAAAAGTTCCTCAAATATTTCACAAGATCTGAAGAAAGTATCTGCAGGACAAGACACTAAATATAAATGATAAAACACCAAATCAGTCATGTAAATTTCAAAATGTCTGAGACCTTTTTAAACTTTCAAACATGTTCTACAGACTCCAAAATAGTCTGAGTTTGTCCTCTATTTTATGAGGTTTTTACAGCAAATTCTGGTCACAATCAAGCTGAGTGTTTTATGTATTTTTAAAATAGTGTTGGACCAAAAGTAGCGATGCAACAAAAGAAATTAGGGAGGAACTGAACATCATCTTTATCATTGCCAAGTGGAAGGTAAAACTAATTTGCATGGAAATGGCACCAAGGCTGTTGAGCAAAGCATTCAGGCACATTGCGAGTCGGCTTATGACCAGCACAAGAAGCTGCT
Source organism: Phalloptychus januarius (assembly GCA_902982915.1). Classification (NCBI taxonomy): domain Eukaryota; kingdom Metazoa; phylum Chordata; class Actinopteri; order Cyprinodontiformes; family Poeciliidae; genus Phalloptychus; species Phalloptychus januarius. The sequence goes on along the minus strand of CADWAE010000471.1, from coordinate 11,845,357 downwards.
TTAGATGGTAAATGAGCAGGAAAAGGAACAGAGCAGGAGGGAAAATGACACTGTTAGATTTGTCCTGCTCTGAATCTAGAAAAGTGCATCCAAGTCCATTATTGAACTTCAGCTCAAAACGAATGAAAGTATATTTTTTGTTATATTTTAATACAAAATATTTTGGAAAAAAAATTAAAATAGAATGCCTTCATTTAAAACATAGCTTGTAGTTGCACAGATGTGCCAGTAGAGGGAGCCGTAAAACAAAATTTTCTTCTTACCTCAAAACCAAAACTCGAGGTCAGATGTTAAAGCTTTAAGTTTAAGTTATGATAAGCAAAGCAATGACTTATCAGCAAGGCCGGATTTTCGCAGGAGCTTACCGGGGCTGCAGCCCGGGGCCCCGGCGCTTCGGGGGCCCCGAAAGATGCTTTATATTTTTGTGAAAGAATAAAGTCCGATTTTGGCTGAGTTGTTGAAAAAACTGTCTGATTTGTTCTGGCAAACGTCCATCATGAATGCTTGATTCTTATTGGTCCAAATTAGACGCTTCTTACGCTTTGGGGCGGAGCTTCAGGGGGATATTTCTTACGATGGTCGCAACAGAATGAATGACAGCGGAGCGCAGGAACGAAAGAAAAAGAAGAGCGCGACCGAGAGGTGATGAAGAAAATATCCAGGCTATCAGGGTTTTTTAAAACTCATATTGGACATGGAACAGAACCATCGTTGTCCCTCTCCGCTTCTCATTGCTAACAGCGGTTCTATGGTCCGCCAGAACCTGGACTGATCCGGTGCCCGGGGAGTCGGAGGCGGCAGGTGGAGCGATGACCACGGATAATCCGTAGAGTACTGATCCTGCGCTTTGGGTAAAAACAGCTTAGTGGGCTGAGCAAGAAGCAGAAAATATGGATGTTAATTTGAAAGCATCGGAACATCTTTACAAAGAAACGATTCTTCTCCAGATCGCGTTTTGAAAGCTAGCTCAAAGTGGTGAGTCCATCCAAACACAGCGGAGTTCTCCTTCCACCGCGGCTGTGTTTGTATTTGAAACGATACTAAAAGTCAGTGAAGCTTTGAACAGGGTTTCTGTGAGTGGAAAAAAGCAACAGAAACATTCAAAGAGAAAGAAAACAGCTAAAGTCACAGGAAAAGTAATGCGACTGCTCTGCTCGCTCAATGCGAAGTTAAAAAGCGGAACTAGCTTTAGCTTCCAGCTAGCAGCGGCGGGAGGAACTAGCTTTAGCTTCCAGCTAGCAGCAGCGGCGGAACTAGCTTTAGCTTCCTGCTAGCAGCGGCGGGAGGAACTAGCTTTAGCTTCCAGCTAGCAGCGGCGGGAGGAACTAGCTTTAGCTTCCAGCTAGCAGCGGCGGGAGGAACTAGCTTTAGCTTCCAGCTAGCAGCGGCGGGAGGAACTAGCTTTAGCTTCCAGCTAGCAGCAGCGGGAGGAACTAGCTTTAGCTTCCAGCTAGCAGCAGCATGAGGAACTGTCCAATCCTATGGCGAAGGGCCGACTGGACAGATGAGCTCGAGCTTCCCGCCCTGCCCTGACAGCAGCTACAGTCCAGTCATCACTGAATAAAGGTTGTGACCAGGTTTGGCTCTCAGAGGGGAAATAACTTGACTGCCTGAAGTTGATAAGGAAATAAAACTGATAATTACAGAGAAAGAAACAGTTGATAAAAATGGAAAGAGGGAGAGAGACAGATAAAGATAGAAATGAAGAAGATAAATAAATATTATGCATAGCGGATGGATAGGGAACATAGTCAAATGTTCTGTTGAATAGACATATTCAAGATGTTCAAGTATTTCTTTCATAACTACTGCATATATTTTGTTTGTAGTAATGATCTTTACATTCATTAAAGGTGCACCGTTAGAAAATTTCTGGCTTATCACTGATCTTTAAAAATCTGACTTGCTGAAATTTTTTTGTGCGTTTGTGTGAAAAATATAGCAAAAAGCTGTCAATCATGGAGTGACTGTTGTAAACCTGGCATGGAGAGATGACCTGGTGGTTGGGACTGTCCATCAGCCGTCTCTCATGGTGGTTGATTGTTGTGACCTTGTTGCTAGATAAGGTTTGGATAGGATCAGTTCCAGAAGTAAGTCACGGCCAAACGCCAGCCACCCAAAGGGAAATATATATATATGCAACTGTATAATGATGATTAAGTAGGGGCCCCCACCTTGGCTCTAGCCCAGGGGCCCAAGCCCTCCTAAATCCGGCCCTGCTTATCAGTGACTCCTAATACCGAGTCTCTGAAAAGAACTGAGCTTGTCTCTTTCTTTACTACAAACTAATTCCAAATACTCATTTCTAACATGTTTAGGTATGCGTAGGCATCTTACATCCACAGAAATGTAGGAAATATAATAAAATATTCTGGAATGCCAGACAGAAAATGTTTGGAAACACACAGACTTTGTAGTCGCAACACTGATGTGTTGTTGCCTGATGTAGTCACTATTTCTGCCAAGTTATCCTCAACAAGCACTGTGTTCACTGGCTTCCAGAGAAACTAGCAAAACAGAAAATCATTTGGCTGACACACAGCACTGCTGTAGGCAGACAAACCAAAATCACATGAAAGTAAAAAAAAGAGTGAGAAAACTTTTAGAAAGCAACTCCTGCTCCTTGTGCATTATGAATACTAGTAGCTTCTAATACAGACATTCTAAAACAGACGTTGTAAACCTTGCTGGTTTTAGTCAGAACATCTGCATCAAAAATAATGTCCATTTTCTAAGAAATCTCAAAATCTCAAATTTTCACTGATATGTCTGCTTCTATAAGAGAGCACGTCAACCACACCTGCTACCTAAAGTTTTTTACTCATACCTATTAGTATGAGTCACTAATCTCAGTGGGTGGAGTGCCACTTTCACAAACTGGGAGAAGAAAGAGACGTAGCCAGGGGGAAAGCAAGACCAAGGTCTCCAAGGTTCTGGGTGTGGTGAGAATGTACACTGGAGACATTCAGAAAGAACCAACAGCAGAGCTGAGAGACAAAGGAAACACATCAAGAAAAACTAAAAAACAACTGAAAGAGGAATGATTGTTTTGGTATAAAGAAGATTTAGCAGACAAGAAAAGTAATTTGTGTCCATCAAATGGGTGATAAAAACATTCCCACACACATTTAATCTAAAATAATCAGAAGAAATGTTTCAATTTTAACATATGTGGCCCCGGCTCCTCAAAACCTGAGACATTGTGCACTGTTGTGGATCTTGAATGGGCGACCTCTTTCTGCCAGCTCCTTACCCTGCCAGGCTGATTCTGAACTCAAAGACAGCAACATGTCTGAAGAACATGTTTCTGTCTGAAGGAATTCAGACATGAACATATTTGCGAATGAGAAGAATCTCTACTTCAGAACAACAGTTCCTAAAAGTCTGGGAACGTAGCATCATAGAGCTTTACACAGCATTTGTGTTGCATTGCAAGAACATCCCATACTGATATTTGGTCTTATCCTTTAGATTTTGAAGTTCAAGTGGTCGTATCAAGAGGGGAAGACAAAGGTCCTGAGGTCAGGAGTCGTATCCCGATTGCTGTATCAAGAAATGAAGGCCTCTCTGTACATGGCTTTTCTTAAGTCACAAACTGTAGATTATTAACCGTTCAAAACCTTTCCAATTTTATTTTATTGAGGATCTCCATTCTAAAATTTCTCCACTTTTTCTGGAATTTTCTGGAAAATTATATATAAGAATTAGATGCAAAAAAACCCATCCAGCTGTTTTCCCCCTTTCTTTTAAAGTTTGTTACCTAACACATTCATATTTTTCCTTCTTAGCCTAAACATTTGATGTGGTATAAATTCTAATTATGTAGCACATTTCACAGTTCAAAGTGCTTTACATGGATTAGAAGGAAATACAAACAAAACAAACCAAAGGAAAGAACAAAAATTTAAAAAAATAAAATAAAAAAGCATACATTTGGTTACCCATGTTTAATAAGAATAAATAGTTATAAACTGCTGGGGGTTTCTCAGGATATATAAATTACTTTTCATTTTGAGAAAAATTTGGGTTTATGAAATTCATCGATCTTGTATTTATTTTTTGTTTTTAATGTTCATTCTACATCCCTGCTTCTTTGAAAGAGGGACTGTAATAAATAATTGAAGATGTTACTATATTGTTAAAACAGTTCAAGGTCTTCTAATATGCATGTGCTTTCACATGCACACAGTGTCCTTTTCAAAAATAAATAAAACCAGAAACAAAGAGGAGAAAAAAAAAATGAAGCTTTTATGGATCCACCATCCACTGTTCCTGTTTTGATCTTAACATTCCATCTGAAACAGGAGCCACAGCAGCAACCTCTTAAATATACTCTACCATGAGAGAAAAGTGATGAGAATACATGTCATTATCTTTATTTCAACAATATTTTAGTGGCGTTCTGATCTTTTTACTGTAGTTTTGAAAAGATGTATAATGCAATAAAGGTGTCATGATTTTAATTTTCTTTTCAGGGTTTTTTCTTTTGTTTCTCAATCTCAATTTGTCTGAAACGTCTCTCCAACCTCTATGTTATGGAAACAGATAAATTACTTTTCCTTATATTGTGATAGCAAACATCGTTGCGTCCTTTATTGTTTAAAGGGACACCAATTACCCAGTGGTCACCTCGGTGTTAAATGCCCAACGGTCACTCTAAATGCCACCAGCTCAGCCTTGTTTAACCAAGATTACCTCTGCAGAAATACAGCTGACCAGAAAGCAGCTCGAACCAGAAAGACTCCATTAAATATACATGTACCTAAAGACAGATCAAACCACATAATGCATTAATGCATTCATGTTGGCATTATGTGTATGAACACTTGAAGGGAATTGTTTTGTGGATATGACCACACCTTCCTTCCTGGTGAAGGTCAGTCCTGCGCTGAAGCCCCTGTGAGTGATGCGGCTGTTTGTGGTGAAATGAAGCACCATGATGCTGCTGAAGGAGAGGACCGGCGGGGGAATACTGCCGCCACACAGCACAGCTATGAAAAAACAAAATAAAAACAAAGCAAGTAAACTAATGATCACTGCTCTTTTTAATTCTGCAATATTATAAAATCTTTTGTTCCAAAACAAAAAGAGGAAGACAAGAGCTCTGCATTTAAGTTTCCAAGTGTTTCCACGTACTGTGCAGTGCAAAAGTTTCTCATTTCTTTATGCAGTACTTTGCCATTTTTAAAGTGGTACAGATGCTTTCTTAAGTTTTTATTTTGAAATTGGAGTTTAGAGTTTAAAGTGATGAATAGGTGTTACTAAAATGGCTTTAAGAAATGCTCCTTTGAGAACTCATGAAATATTTTCAAAAGACCTGGAGAACCATTGATCAAGGTTATTGTTAAAGAGAAACTCTGGCAACTTGGAAGAAAACTAGAAACTAGAGAAATAAGGGGTGACTTTTTGCACAGAATTGAATGTTTGCACTTTGGGTGTCAACGACCGTCTGCTGGAGACGGTCAATAACAAGGCCGCAGCACTTCTGTATTTAAAAAAAAAATGCTCTTGTGTAATATCCTACTTTTCTGAAAGACTGAATTTTTGGGTTTTATCAGCTTTGTGCTAAATAATCATCAAGGTGAACATAACTAAACATTTTAAATAGATAATTTCAATCCAATTCTTTAATCTTACCAATCTCTTTGTTTCCTTCAACGTCTCCCAGAACTGTCAGTGAATCATGCAAACATCTCTCTGACTCTTCCAGGTCAAAATCAGCAAACGTCAGCTGTAATCACACTTTAGATTACAAGAAAATCTACATGCGAGGACCTTTAATTTTAAAGTTGTGTTTATTGAGGTTATTATTACCTGAACTAGATGTCCCGGAGGAGCGTAGACGACCCAGCGGAGTACACAGTCATTACTGTAGGACTGTGGGTAATTTGGGGTGTGGAGTGAAATCCGATCCTGCACCAGAACAATAGTCCCACATGCTTATCGGGCAAATATGGTGGGGAAAAACACAACAGAGGTTAACTTGTTTTATTAACCTCAAGGGGACAATAAAATTAAACACATTTACAAGGAAAAAGTTTTATAACTTCTTCTTCACTGCCTCAAATAAAGTGGTAGGTTGTTGTGTTTTTGCATATTATCACGTCATGGGACGTCTGCTTACATAATACGTTGCCATAGGAACCGCAGTTAACAGAGGAGAAGGTGAGACTGTACTCCACTTGTGCAACATTGTGCAAACATTTTGCTTCTTGTAATCTTTTAAAATAATCTTGAATGGTAGCTATCTAGGATTTCCAAAGACTTATTTGGATTAAATAGTTTTTTTTTCTAATCTAATCTTTAATATGAGTAACTATGTAGTTGTTTTCCATCTGACCTTCTCAGTCTCCTGTCATAAATAATCATATTTAGAATATCAGGTCAGTTTATTAAAGTTTGCAGATTGTTGTTTCTGAACAGGCTTCTCAAGGTCCCATTGCATCTAAGTGGGAAGTTTGGACTTTGGTCTTTCTTCACTCATTCTGTTGTAGATTTGCAGCCATGTTTGTGATTAGTGAACTGTTGATTATCTACTTTGGGCCAAAAATCAACTGTCAGGCAGATTACCTGACGTTTTGGCTCTTCAAATTCTCAAGGTTGATACGCACGGATCATGCAGTTTCCATGTGCATTTTAGACCATCATCAAGAAGTTTGCATAAGTGTATCAAAAAGCAACAAATTCAGTAATACCGACAGTAACCAGGGGTGCAGTGTGGAGCTCTATGGCTCACATGCAATCAAGGAACATCCATCCATTTTCCTACACCCTTGTCCCTTACTGGTGTCGGGAGGGTTGCTGGTGTCTATCTCCAGCTATCGTTTTGGGTGAGAGGCGGGGTCACCCTGGACAGATCGCCAGTCTGTCGCCGGGCAACACAGAGACACACAAGACAAACAACCATGCACACACACACTCACACCTAGGGACAATTTAGAGAGGCCAATTAACCTGACAGTCATGTTTTTGGACTGTGGGAGGAAGCCGGAGTACCCGGAGAGAACCCACGCATGCACAGGGAGAACATGCAAACTCCATGCAGAAAGACCGGGGCCAGGAATCGAACCCAGAACCCTCTTGCTGCAAGGCAACAGCTCTAGCTGCGCCACTGGGCAGCCCATCAAGGAACAAAGACGATAAAGAAAAAGATTGAAAAACGAACTAACTTCTCCCTCCAGATGCCACAATGTTCTTAATAGTCACCTCTACGTTTTTTTGTGCCACTTCTTATGTCTCTTTCTGACAATGTATATTATCACAACTTCCTCCCCTGCCTCCATGTTTGCTATTGTCCAAAACCGTTCTCTGATTCCATGGCTACAAAATAACCCCAAATAATCAACAGCTCCACAGTGTATTAGGAGTTGTGCTGTTATGCTCTGTAAGGTTTTCTTGAAACATGGAATTATGGCCAAGCATTTCAATTTCAGTCTAGTTTTACAGACAATAACACTGTCCCGGTGTTTCTAAGAGTTTGCAGCTTGTTTCTCACCAGGAGGAAACGGTCTCTTGACGCCACGGTGCCTGACTGCAAATCCACGCCCTGCTCTACTAATGTCAGATGAGAAGAGCAGCATTGCATTCTGGGAATTCTGTAGAAGCACTCGAGCTGGTAGTAATTTACCACAGAATATTGCTGTAAAGAAAAACGCAGGACACAAAATTAAATGGAGTTTCATTCTATGTTGAAATTGTTTCACCTGTTTTTTATTATTATGGAGAATAAATGGTTTCACAAATAAAAGCAGAGAAGTAAGTCTAAGGACTAGGACTAGAAATTGAATGTCAAATTCAATATTTAGTTTTTCAGTGCTTTCCAGCCAGACAGATTAAATAACACAGTTGATCATTTCATACTAATTGGTAAACTGAGATTGGATGGGACTCTAGTTCTGTGCTAAACTCGCTCAGATCTCATTTGGCAAACAGGAACTAGGACTGTCATTTGGTCAAAAGAATAGGAAAACAAACTGGTCAAAGACCAATACTGAATGATCTCGTTCTAGATAGATTTCTGAGAACCTTGTCATGAATGAAGCATGTCATAAGATACCTGCTTACCAACAGGTCCCCGGACCAGAATGGAACAAAACGAGAGCGATTAGGTGTTACGCTCCCCACTTGTTTAACAAACTCCCTGAAAACCTCAGATGTGCAGAAACTGCTGGTTCCTTTATGACTGAAAGCATTTTTGCTAGCTGCAGCATTTGAATATTTGTTTCTTTCTATACAATGCTTTTGTGTGTGACATATTGAGCAAAACTTAAAAGGTTATTGTTATTTTTCATTTCGTCTGTAATACAGTAACAGCACTCACCAGCAGGTTTGTTCTTCGATCCTGAAACCGTGAGTCGGTCGTACAGGCAAGACGAGCTATCTTCCACATCAAAATGATCAAACTCTAGCAGAATGCTGTGACCTGGATGGGCCTTGATGCTCCACAAACACAACCTGCAGAAAGAAACACAAGATATTTCATTTAGCTGCTGAATGATTCATTTATGTCTCTCATTCTTGAGATCAGTTTCTGACAACAACAATCCTTCATCGGTTTGCAGTTGTCGCTTCAATGTGACAACTATTAGCGTTCACGCTTTCTTCTGAAAGGTTTCACTCACTGGTTGTTGTCGTAGTAGGTGTCAGGAAAAGTGGGGTTCCTGATCAACCCTTCACTGTTCGGTACCGGGCCATCTGTCACACTACACAGTCCTGATATATACAGAAATAAGATTTGTAGATGTTGTAAAATAAGCATGAATAAAAATTGGAGTGATGAGTGAAAAACTCACCTGAAGTTGATTGTTGTTGCTGCTCAGCTAAAGCAAAACGCAAAGAAGAAAATGGTATGAACAGAGAATATTTTATTTGGCAAATATGTAATACTTTTTGCATTTCTTTGTCTATTGAAAAAAATAAAAAAACCGACCGCACAAGAATTGAGAAATCTTATCCTTCACCTGAAACTCTAGAGTTATTACTTTAACAGTAACGATATTAAATTTTAAATTGATCCTAAGTTCACATTTGTCTTAAGCATTTTAATGGTTGCTGTCCTGGAGGTGTATCAAGTGAGATAATCAATACAAAAATATTCCATATGAATTAATGTGCCGTTATACTTCTACTATACTCATCATATCATCTTGCCCTACCCTCCCTCATCTTCTGCTTGATCCAGGGGAGTAGCAGCTTGACGTCAGTGAAAATTCCTGGAGATCCTTTCTTTGACGGATGCTGGTTGCCTTTTATTCCCCAGCTCCGACCACATCCTTGACCCCAGGAAGTTATTCCCAGCACAATCCAGTGGCCGCTTCCGGCCCCTGCCTGACATACCAGGGGGCCGCCAGAGTCTCCCTTGGGGAAATATCAAGTAGGAACAGGAGGGAAGATATTCAGACAACTGACTCAAACTGGTCCAGAGTATATGATGAAGGTTGACCAGACGTTGAGATGTTAGAAGCAGAATGAATCAGGTCTACCTGGCAGGCGTCTCTGCCTCCTCCCTCTGCTCCAGCACATAGAATCGTCATGGCTGAATCAAGGAACCTTTGTTTCTGTCTTGGAAATGAGCTTTTGATCATCAGCTGGACATATTTACACTTGGCTTGATCCACCAAACTCAGGTGGACTTCTCTCAGGACTGCAGGAAGGTGTCCTCCTTCAGAACAGAAGAAGATATTTAGCAGAAAACATAAGCGACAGATAGCTTTTAAAGCATTTGTTACATAGTATCTTGTACTAAAGCATTCAAGCTCCTTGAACTTTTTCACATTTTGTCACATAGCAACCACATATTTCAATGCAATGTAGCGTTAAATTGTAAAGTGGAATGAATAACAATACACGACTTTTAATTTGATTAAGAAACAAAACAAAAAAGTGGGAAGTCTGTATCTAATAAACCCCCTTTACTTTGATAAACCTAAATAAAAGCCCGGGCAACAAATTAGTGCAACTCACAATCTGTAGAAAGACTTGATAATTGCTTTTCACCGATGCTCTCAATCCAATCCAACTGAATCTCAAAATTTCAAAATTCAAGTTATATATTTGCAAAGCTGATAAAGAAATTGTGCCAAAAGACCTGCAGACCTGTGTTCTGTGTAAATGACTTAGAGGAGCTAAATGCATGTATGCACAGAAAACCTTTCATAATTTAGTGAGCTAATTTAGTAGTTATCTATTTCTTAAAATCACTTCTGCAACCTCAATAAAAATAAGAGAAAAAAAATACAGACTTTCCGATGTTTTTCCCCAACCAGCAACAACACATTTAGTCGATGGCGGGATTTTAAAATCAGGCAGAGGCAGACATATTGGCCTGACACGAGCTCCTGTGAAACACAGTCACATGTCAGCAACAAACAAAGAGACCACTGGTAATGTTATTTAAAGTACGCGACTCAAAAGAATGAAAACCTGCCCATTGCAATGTGCCGATCCAGCTCCACCAGAGCTATGTCATGATTCATTGGACATGCGTGGTTGTATTTCTCATGGATTAGCAGAGACTTGACTGTGAAGACTTGCTCATCTTTATCTTCTACTCGTAGGTCAAACTCTCCCACCAGAACCGTCACACCACTCAGAAAGACACTAGGCAGAAAAAAACAACAACTCCCTTTTGTTGAATGCTCAGTGTGTGTCATGTCATACGAGACTGATCACAGGAACCACTGGATCTTGGTACTTTGATAAGGATGGAAAGCAGTGAGCAGCAGTCAGTATCCAGCTGTCAGTCAGAATGGCCCCTCCACAGAAATGAGAGCCTTTATTCTGTATTGATACCTTAATATAAAACACACACACATACACACACAATTAAAACATTTGCTACAACATTTTTGTCCAACAAAAAATGCTGCTGTGGACATAAATTAATTTGTCTGGATGTATCTCAATTTTCTGTGCATGTTTAGGGTAAGCACAAATCACAGACCTATGATATTGTTTCTGGCATTGCCAAATAACCACTTTATCATTAAATATTAATAATTAATAATCATTATTACAGCAATCTCCTCCTATTGAATGCATCCACTACAATGATTGTTCACCCAATTGGCTCCTATATGAATTTAATTAATGAAGACACCATAAATAATCCCATAAAAGCTTAAGGAATTAATCAATAAAGTTACAGATCAATGCTTTTCTTACTTTCTATTGCAGCTAGTTACGAGGCCAACTCCACCTTGCACCGGAACAGTAACCACACAGAGATTTGGTTCTGTTTTCCTTCTTTTGCAGTGTTACATTTTCCAAAAATATGATACTATTAAGATTATTTGCATTACATTTGAAAGATTTTAAGGACAAAATAATTTTTTTAATTATCAGTTATCAAAGAATAACAAAGGAACATCTCTGAGGAGCACATTTAATTGTAAACACCTTCTAAACAGAAAAGCTAAAGTTAAAAACTGACCAGCCATGGGTGGGATCCATATGTAGCTTGGGTTCCTCCAACCACCCTCAGGAATCGACGCTTTGGCTTCACCAATGGAGATGCACCACATTTTTGATCTACAAAGAAAAAGGAGATGTGCAGTTCTTCATTTGCATCTCTCAGTTTGGAGAGAATTGTTAAACTTGCCTTTCTGAACAGCATGGATGCCAGAGTTCATCCAAAAACAGACAAGGAGCAGAGCAGTCCTCATCACTGACATGGATGTGCAGAATCAGTTTGTGGAGCTTCGTTACTGGGCTGGTAAATGACAGCGTTGGTTGTGATTGGTGAGCCCAAGCTGCAGAGATGGGATTTTGGACTCCCAAGGTTCGCTGTGTGTTTTGTGAAAAAGACAACAGGACAGCTGTTGTTAAAAGAGTCAGGAGGAACAAACAGACTTGAAGAGAGGATCAAGTTGTTGTTGTTGGTGGTGTGAATCAGTTTTCATGTGTTTCATTAATTATACCAGGCTGAAACAGTAACTTCAAAGAAAAATCTCTGTCTCTAAGAAGCTCCTGCTCTTTCTGGCACTTTACCTTCAGGAAATCTATGTTTCTCCATTAAGCTTTTAACAATGTCCTTAGAAGCACCTGAGAAGTAATTCCTATGATGATCTCAGCAGATGCTCAGTTCCACCAGGTGTTTGCTAACTGCTGCTGCCACTAGTTTGGAGGAGCTCAGTGAGGAAGTCATAGGGGAGGGATGCTATAGAGGGGGAAGCTCAGTTTGGAGACTGCAAAACCAAGGAGGAACTGCATGAAAAAAGCGCCACTGTGAGAGCAAGCGCTTAAGACACCCCAAATAGTTGCCACGGGAGACTAAAGGATTTCTCAAACATGCATGAAGGAATCAAAGCAACACCCCAGGAATATTTTTGACATTAGACCATGATGTGAATCTCAAAAAGTCAATTTTATATGTTAGCAGAGTATTTCTATATTGTTGTACTTTCTAAATAGGGCATGTTGGAGCAGGAACATATCAAACATGCAGGACATTGACACTCGGGGACTGATTGGAACTGGACACGGTTATCAAAGGTCATAAAACAGTTTTTTTTTCTGGTACTTTTGTTTGTCTCTGGTTTGCAGCAGTTCCTGTCCAGCTTATTAAATCTGACCTTTGAGGCAAGGATTTAAGAGTGAGTATTGAAAACTGACACCACACTGCAAGTACCCTAACCTACAGTAATAGTAGACTGTTAGGTCTACTGTTAGACCTAACAGAGACAAAATATGCCAATTTATAAAGAGACATATTACAAACTGAGCACAAAAAGCTGAAGTCTTACCTGCAGCCCAAAAGGAAGCATCAAATCCTTTGACAAATGTCTTTGTGGTTACTGTTGAAAAGAGCAAGCTCCTTGTCTTGTCCAGTTAAGCAGAAAAAATGTGGGAGAAGTTGGGAGGAGAAATAAGATAAATACCCGCTATTCTGTTTCTGTTTGTTTTTTTACTGGAACAAAAATGACAATGCTTCAGACACTGTACTTCATATTCTGTTGCAGCTCTGTAAGGGTCTGTACTTCATTCCCAAGTACATGAAAGTAAACAAAGTGTTGTTACATTTTAAGCACTCAAAGACATTATTTTTTCTTTAAAAATATTGTTTTTTAATGCTAACTTTATAATACAACCTGCACAGTGATGAGCCACTGTACCTTTCTGTTAACAAACACAAAGCTACTTGCCTGATGTTGAGTTTGAGATATTGTTCTAAACGATTCTCCACATTATCCCTAATATGTCGGGTGTATTTAATCCTGTGGTGCATCATATTCCTTCCACCTCCTATGCACAACTACGTTGCTCTATGTCACATAAAATCCCATTAAAATGAACGGTTGTGATTGTAGCAAGAAAATAGGAACTTTTCAAAGTGGTTCTCAAAGTTGTGGAATTTTTAAAGAGTAAATTTATTACTTTTAGTCAATTTAGTTTCTGCTCTACTCTGCATGATGGAGGGCAAAGAACAAGCAGCTGTCCATAACCTCGTAATAAACTAGATCAGTGCTTTACAATAATTGGCTCCTTTATTACTGCAAAGCCTACACATTTAAATTCAGTGCATGCATTAAAAACAGCACAAAGATCTAGTCAGAGATTGTTCTGTTGTTTTCTTAGCCTCTATGATTTCACTTTAAGCCCTCTAAGCCCCCTGGTTCCTGTTTATGCTGCCCAGTGGCCCAGACCTCACCGGGTGTGCATGGTTAGATGTGACTCACTGCTTGGCATGGTTGCTGGGCCACAGTTGTCAGGGATTTGTTGCCAAGCTTTGCTGGAAGGAAACAACTGCTGATTGTTTGCCACACAAGATCTTTGCTCCACAGAAGCAAGCACTGCTCGTCATATTTACGACGTTCGTACCAAGTTTCTTTTTTCTCCTAGAGGGACGAGTCGACCATAAAACAAGTCTGGCTAGTTTTTCCACAAATCATTTGTATTCAGCTTTATTCTTAAATATCAGATCTTTTTTTAATTGCTCTTCTGTGTTAAAAACTTACCAAAATGTGATATTTACGTTTCACAGATATTCAAAGTTGCGAAGCCCCTTTACAGGCCTTTCGACCAGTGGTAAGAATCAACATGGATGGCTGATGGTTTTAAATGTCAGCTGATTTTATTAGGTCAATAAAGTTAATGCAAGTTAAATGCAATACAATTTGAGTACCAACCTTCACAGGAGGTGGCATCTCATAAGAATTACCTCAGTATTGTACAATACTCAAAGAATCTCAGATGCTTAAGAATGTTGATCAGAGAGCAGTAAGACTGGAAAACTACATCTGGCTTGAAAAAGTTTTGGCAGTTAAGGTTTTCCACTAGACCTATATGGGTTTTTGTCCAGGGTGGCATCACCCAAGGGGTTGTCATTACTAATAAAACATAAAAAAACCCAACAACTTTCTATTGTATCACAAAGGTTTGGGGTGTACATTCAAAGGAAAGCAGCAATCTCTTGTGCTGTGCATGATGGCTGTGCCCCGTTTTACTGTTCTGTTTAGAAAGATCTCTGGCTTAAAATCCAAAATACCCTTAATTATTGTTGCGTTAATATATACAGTTACTTTTGGTACAGAACAAATCAAGAGCCTGAAGGGAAGTAGAATACAAGGAACAAATGAAGGCTAAAAGTAGCCAGCAAAGAAAGGACACAAAAGGAAAAGTAACATTTAAGATAAGAGTGTCATCTGACAATGCACCATTTTCCATACTGTTTTCTTTATCCATATTTATCTAGATGTGGAAAGAAACAACCTGATGGAAAACCAATTCATAACACTTTCAGACATTTTAAGAGAATCTCTAAAATGTAGCCAAGCTCCTCTCACATCATGTCACCCATCCTTATAGATGTCTAGTGCTTTAAAACCATTAGAAAACACGAACAAAAACTAAATCTGTAAAGGAAAATAAATCAAGAGGGGGCACTTAAATAGATATTTATAGTAAATCATGACTTTACTCATCCAAATTGAGGGCAGGCCCTCCGTTCATTCATGGCGTCAGGTTTAATCCTGAAAGGCAGCGTTAAGTCTTAATGGAGCTGTTCAATATGCCACTTTAATCTGCCTTCCAGATACAGTGCTGGAAGAGGACGACAGATCTGTTATGCACCACAGGAAACAGGTCAGCTGGACAGATTGAGACCAATGGTCCATCTATTCCACTGTCAATCATGCTGGTCTCATCTACAAAAGCACAAACCTGTGGAACAAAGAGTCAGTAAAACACATTTTATTGACCAAACGGTTTGGCTAAGAAGAATTTTACAATGAATAAAACAAGCGTAAGCAACATCACTTAATGCAAGTGACTGGGCCATTCTGAAAAAATGTTTGATCTTAAATCGAGCATTTTTTAGATGCGTGTCTGCTTCAACACTCCTGAATCAAATGGTTGCTTTACCTCCTCAGTATGCAGTCAGACCAGCTGATGGCCTCATTATTTGTCTGGTTTTACAGATGGAAGGAAAGTTGCAGGACACCGGCCCTTGAAGCCTAGATTTGAAGACCTCCGATTTAAACCAATCAATCTTAACTTTAATCGTGCCGGAGGGGAAACCTCCGCCTGAATTTTCTGCAGTTCTCTCAACAGGTTCTCTTCCAGGATTGCTTTTTATTTAGGCACATCTTTCCAACACTATATTTTGCAGTAAAGATTGCGTGTTCAGGAGACGTGGAGTCAGCTCCCTGCACCAAGTAGCATTTTACATATAGGTCAAAAAGTGACATTTTTCTCTTACCAGACTTACAGTCACTTGGCCTGTGGCAAACTAAATTCTCTTGTCAAGAGAAGATGAGCAACTTTTACAATTCAAAGACATTTTCACTGTCAACCTTGTTAAACAAAAACCTCGTTAGAATAGTGAGGGCTAAAATAGCCCTAAAAACAAAAAAAATTCCTCCTTTATATTTCAAAATGATAGTAAAAATGACTTGATTTTTAATGAAACATTTATTAATGTGGAAAAAAAAATAAGAAGAAAAGATGCCCATTGTTAAAAACACTGTCCGTCACACGACTGATGACCTGTGGTGGACATCAATCTACCACAATTAATCATGCACACACTCGTACCCAAGGACAATTTAGAGGGCAGATGTGTTTTTGGACAATGGAGAAAAGTCCGAGTACCTGAGGAGAAACCACAATCCCAAAACACACCAAGTCACTTACACCATTGAAGGAAATTAGGCACAACAGCCACGATTTATTCACTCAGCCAGACAATAACCCAAAATTCATCCTCTTACAGCCATTACCAGATGTTAAGCCTGAAGAAATATATGGCTTTACAAAGCGTTTTTTTAACAGACAGAAGGACACAGGTGCATTTACATAAACAGATTACAAATGTAAGCTAAAATGGGGCGAAGCTGTGGAATTCAGCTGTTTTTATTTACATAAGCTGATGCCACTTCAGTAAGCTTTCATAAAGTAGGCATGTGATGACAAGCAGAAAAATACATCTGTTCATCTCTTCAAATCTAAATAGAGCTGTACACAACAGAGTTAGAAAACACATCTGGTTTCTCTTTTGTTTTTTTTCACATTCGGATATCAACAAGAGTTCAGGCACAAGATTTTGGGGTTTACATACATTTGCTTATGCTGAGAGAATCACATTCCTTAAAGATGTTGGTATGACAACACGACAGACATGAAGGCATTAAGACACTTTTAGAAGACACATGCAATTACCAACTCACGGTGGGTTAAATAAATTAGAAGACGGAGGATAAATGAGAAAGTGCTTTTCAGTATTGAGACTTTCTATGGCGCTAACGGTTAAAGCCCAGAGAAATGCGACTTGAGAATGAAGAAAAAAAAAACACAAAAGCACATCTAGATTTTTATAGAAGCTGAACAAATAGCCCCAAAATGTAACAGAGTATCCTACACAGACTCAACAAAACATTTGATTTCAAAGTAATTCTAGAGGAATAGAACTGAACAAAAGCAATGACCCACATTTAAAAGTGAGCTCTAGGGCATCACCCAGGGTATGACCTGAACCTGAAGGCATTTCATTTCCAGACAAACCGGGACAAGAAGAGCTGAAGAGAGGACCGTTTCTCCTCCCACCTCAACCTAAGCTGCTGGCACAAAAGGAATTTGGCAAAAGCTGCAACTTGGACACAAATTTCACAGAAAAAGGAACCAGAACAGGAAGAAAAAAAAAGCTTTGTGTAAAATTTGCTGATGCGAAGTCAGTATAGGCACTCAGTAAAGCCATCAGAATCTGCATTATGCTTGGTTGTGATTTAGAGGCGAGCCGTTGCAGTCTGACGACATGCAGCAGTTCGTTCTTGTTGACTGTTTATTTTCCGCCCTGCAGGAACATGTCGGGCAAAGTCAAGCAAGAAAGTCCAGTGAGGAATGATTCAGCACTAACGCCACCCACACAGTCTTCAACATTCCTTTAAACGGTTTTCTAGAAACCAGAGAAATGTTTGATGCTCCAAGTTGAAATGATGCAGTCAGGTGAAAGCTCAGTTGAACAAAGCCAAAAGAAATGTGGGTTGATTTGTCTATGCTTAATAACGAAGGCCTGTTCATACAGCACAAGAACAGAGAAATATATTTTACTCAAGACTGCAAGAACAAAAATACATCTCTTTTTGGCCAGTACATTTCAAACTTTACAAGAACTCCAGTACAAAACTCTTTGGAAATCTTCACAGATCCCCAGCGCCGTCTCGCACTCGCTTCATATTTCAGACAAGTTCTCCAGAATATGGATCAAGCACAAATTGCAGGAAAAGAATGATGTGGTTTTGTTCTTGCAGCTCTGGGTGAGAGATCTAGTTTCTTTGTTCTTGCAGAGTAAGCTTTGGCCTGCAGGACTCAAAACACAGTCATAGGGCTTTGGAGCAGAGCAGTGTTCAATGCATAGCTTTGCAGAACGCGCAGCAGAACCAAAGGGAAACAGAACGAGGTCTTCTTAACGATTAGCCCAATCTCTGCTGATCTGAGACAAGTTCTGTGTTTCATGTAGCGAGGACATGTTGGAGAGGAGTTGGGTATTTAAAGATCTTGAGTCACTGCAGACTCCAGCTCATTTCACTCCTCGCTCAGAGCGCTCATCGTCCACAGGCGCCATCTTCTTCGTCCCTCCAACTCGCCGCCGCCTCGCTCAGAGTCCGCGGTTCATTATCTCATGGTGGAGGAAGCTCTGAAGTACGAGAGGAATTTGAAACAGAGGCTCACCACAAAGTACCAGATGTTGCGGGCCATTTGGGATCGGGCGATGAAGATGCGCCAGATGAGAACCACCAGGATGGTGTTGAAGGTGTAGCGGATGTTCCTCAGCCTGGGGGAACGGGCGCAGAAATATCATTCAGGTAACCACATAAACTTCATCATCCACAACATCTTTTTTTTTTTTCCCCCACCATTTTTCTCAATTTATTATTTACTTTTCCTTAAAAACTTGTCATTTGTTTTTCTCCCCACATGCATTTCTAGAAGAGGTTGCGACAATCGCCATTATAGCAACACATGAGAAAAACAGCAACAGGATCATTTGTAACAGAAACAAAAAGGTAAAATAAATTTTAAAATATGCAAGTTTACAATCATGACAGTCTTGAAATCGCACAACACTTTCCAGGAACTAAATTAGGCTGTGTACAGAAGGAGGTATCTGTCTGCACATGCAGGCAGCTCCACAGCCTCCTTACTTGTTGAGGTGTTTGCGGGCAGCAGGCAGCCCTGACAGCTCCTCATTGAGGACGTATTTTTTTGTGCCCATGCAGTAATTTTCCATGTACTCCGCCCAGTGCAGCTGGCGCACATCAAAGTTGAACACCTATTTAGGAGCGGAAAAAAAGGACATTTCTTATTATTTATAATAAAGAAATTTAAGTTTTATAAATACACAAAATGGAAAAAAAAGATGCAACAATGCAAACTGGTGGGGAATAAATAAGACATATACACACACCGATTCCAACTTATAAATGTCTAAAACCCACAAAGGCTTGTAACAATTTGCTAAATGCTTGCACCATTATTACCCAATACCCTGCAGGTGGGTTACTTTGTTAAAACTGCAAGACATTTGCAATGATGAAATCTACAGACGTGCCTCAGGCCTTCATAAAAGCAGCTGGAGCAACGCATGAGTAAGGCATTCTAAAAGCTCTCACACTTGAATCTGCAGCAATGAATTCAAGACAACTGCCATCATGCCAGGATCTGAGGTGTTCAAGGATGAAACCACGAAGGCCAGACTGAGTTCTAACACAACCAGGACTTCAGGAATCATTTTCTTTGCACCATGTGTGTTTGCACATAATGTGTCAAAAACTGAGGTATTGAGAGGACAGGTTTGTCAAACCAGATACAGCATTTCAGGAAACTGAGCTGGAAGCATCATGATTTGGGATGACATGACCTGGCCAACTCGTACTCAAAGAATCCTTCATGAATTCAACTATCAGAGGGTGCAAAAAGAAAAATGATTCCAATTTTTAAAAAAAATCTATTTGAAGCAGAAGAGAATCCTGCAACAATCACAATGATTGAGAAAATACAAATAAAACCACAAATTAAAGGACAAGAGAAATACATGCAGAGAGCTGGGTCTAGTCAGATCTCTACCCCTTTGAGACGCTCTGGGCTGAACTGAAGCAGGTTATACATTTTTCAGAAAAGTCAACTCCTCCAGAGAGTTATGCATTTGGTTTTAGCTAAATGAATAATCAGCTAGTTCGACTGAGAGTGCCATAAATTCATGCACCGCTCATGTTTGGTTTTAGCTAAGATTACCTTCTTATCCTCAGGGCTCATGTGGGACAGCAGCATAGCGACGTTGTCCGTGTTCCAAACCCATGAATGGCTGGTGAAATACTCCAGGACCATCATGGCTTTGTGCAGCCGAGTGATTGTCTTCATCATTCTGGGATAAACAATGCGTCAGTGAAAAAGAAAGGGGGTGGGGGAGGACAAACAAAAAAACTAGACCGATAAATGAACGAAAAGAACAGCTAAGGAAATTTAAAGTGACGGGACAGATCACACAGATCTGGCTTTTGAGGCAAAAGTTCCAACTTAAATTATTTAACATGAGACTCCAGATGTTGAGAGCAGTTTACTGCTTTGATTTGACTGAGTAATTTGACAAGTTATTCAGAATATACCAATAGCAGCCCATCCCCAAATAAGCTGTTAGGAGAGAATATACAGTGCCCTCCATGCTTTACTGCACTCCTAGAAATCGCTCATCTAGAGTCGTCACTCTTCAGCTCAACTCAAAGGTTTTCTGTAGCGGTTTGGTCTGCTATGAAAGACCAAACCAGTTGGAAAGGGGACGCTTTTCATCTGGTGAACCATGCAAGCATTTCTGTCTGTTCAGTTTTCTGGACTTCTCAAAAATGGAGCCACAGATTCCAACAATGTTTTCAGGTGCCTTTGAACAGACCCAGGCCCACAGCATAACGTTACGCCACCATGCTTAACAGCGGACATGAGGTGCTTCTCCACATATTCCTTCTTTGGCTCAAACACTTTCATGGAAAAGGTCATTTAGGTTTAACTTCAAATGTTCACATATCTCTGACTTTATGGCAGAAAATGCTTTCACTACCGTGTCAAACAGAGTGTAAGGAAAGAAGCTATTGGTTGCTACGGATACAGAGTTCTCCAACCGTAAGCTGTGGAGATTTTTTGACTTTCTGTACCATCCTGCTCGTTGTATGGGGATGCGATACAAGAAAAGACTGTATGAGAGTCAAGAGCAACAGTTCCAGAAGCTTCAAACAAAGGTATTCCTCCAACAGCAGACATGAAGGCATTCAGCTATACTTGAGGAGAGACTTCTAAAATAAATCAATATGCATCAGTCTTTAAAGGATTTTTTTTTTTTGGCTCTAGTGGCCTTCATTTGAAAGTAGATCAACAGGAAACAGGGAAACGAGAGAGGGGGAAGACATGCGGCAAACGTCACCAGGCCTGGAATCGAGCCCGCGACCGCCGGCACGAGGACCAAGGCCTCCACATGTGGGCTGTGCTCTGCCCCTGCGCCACCACAGCACCCCAAATATGCATCAGTCTTAAGTTAAGACGATGTTTTCTCCTCTTTCCTGTTTTGGGAGCGGCAGGCAGAAACAGGCCTCCAAATCATGTGAAACCCACCAGAATAATAAATTATTACCACATAATTTTCCAAGATATTCTAAAAACAACCAAAAATGTTACAATACATTATGAAAATAATTTATTATATTTCTTTGTCTTTAAATTACACAGAGAGGAAAAACATGTTTCCTCCAGCTGCGTAAATCTTCTCAAATTAAAAAGTTTGATTTACGTCCTCTGGAACTGTTTTTTTTACTTCCATATAAAATACTACACTTAAGAGGTAAAAATAAAAAGCATCTTTACCAGGAGTGCAACTAAGAGTGGAGGCCACTGTAAGATACAAAGCACCATGAGCCTGTCAACATACACAAGCTGTATGATTTCAACGTTGTTGCTGTTCTGTAAAAACATCCAGAATTAGAAACATTGAAGAAAAATTCTCAGCCCCTTCAAACATGAGCTTGGTTTTAATAATCTTGAGTTTTGGAAGAAATGGAATTAAAATGAACTCAGCCTGGATGGCTTGCTCAAAATAAAACCATTTCAAACAGCAACAATGTGAAAACTTTTGGAAATTAGATTTTAAAATGATAAAAATTGACAAACTAAAGGTAGATAAATGCTTTAAAAAAAGAAAAAAAAAAGACTTGACATTTTTTTATTTGACCTTACCGGCATTACTGATCAAATGGTTACTCAACATACAGCTGGACTTTTGTTAAATCATCAGTTGTAACATACAAGATGCTTATTCTGCCTTTAATTAAAAATATGGGAGAGCTTAATAATAATAATAATAATAAAATACTACTAATAATAGTAATGCGGTTGGCAGGATTTCTTCCCCACTGACATAAAAAATCAGAAACAACCTACTGGATTTATTCTGCACAGAACAGGAAGACAGTTTGCATCTCCTTAAGTAGCAATAATTTGATCGGCCTTATGCTGATTCATTCCTGTAAATAAACACAGCTGAATATGCACCAAACCCAAAAGATCAACACATTCTGCATCATTGTCCTCCTGGTAAGTGCAGTGAATCCAGTTGACATACTCCAACTTCATTCAGTGTTAATCATGCGATCACAATTCAAGCAATGGTCATTGCTTGAATGATAGGGAAGGTGTAGAAAGGTGTAGAAAAGAGGCTTAATTGAATCTGATTCATTCCGACTCAGCCACTTGTTGAATTAGATCTAAAGTTAGGCTTGTATAATTTTTTACTGAAGTGCTGTCAGTTCAATCAATTTAACTAATGGAGGCTGACTGAAATGAGTCAGATTCTGTCAGTGCATGCGATTGATTGAAAGGAAGCTTTACACATGCATGAATGACCAGCAAACAGCAGAAATGAGAGCATTAGTCACCACTAATGACAAAGCAAATCAGATTCAAAACACACTTCTAGAATTGGAGCAGACTGCTGGTGCAAGCTAAACTCATTTCAGAACCAAAGCAGACTTTATATTGTAAGGAGTCAATTTCCATGTGCTGACGTTGCTGTTCAGTGGCTCTGTGGAGGTGTCCGCTTTTTGGATTCCAAAAGTAATTTCATTTTGGAGACAGATTGGGTGAAAGAAGGGCAAATTGAGGGCTGTAATAAAATAAACCATCTTTGAATGAAGGGTTGGCTTCCAAATCATGTTGTCATGACAAACGTCAGATGACACCCTGAGATCAGGTGAAGACGTCGCTTCAGAAGTCTCATGTTCTCTATAATCCAAGTTAGAGAAATCAGGAAGGAATGTGAAGAGAACCTGAGGTGAAGTGGGGAGTTGACTGGCAGCAGGAAGAGGACTATAAAGTGAGGGAGGGGTTTGTGGCAGATGTGATCTTACCGGGGCTTGTGGCCCATCAGTGTGAGATAGCCGTCATACAGCAGGGCCGGCAGGGTGTGGCTGACTGTTGTCCAGTACTGATTAGTAAAGGGGTTGGAGCGCAGATTGACATTGGGCCTTCTGAAGGCCTGCTCTAGGGGATTGTTCTTGAAGGTCATGTTTATACAGTTCTCTGCAGGAGAGAGATACACACATGACGGGACATGGAGGACACAGAGGATGAGATGAAGAAGACGCATTTCCTCCTTTTAGAAATAAAAGCCAGTCCTGATTGTCAGGACTGGTCAGCTTGTCACTTTTTGCACCATCACATGAGACTTGATCTAGTTCCAACGGGAATCTGCAGACCTTACAGTATCTCTGCCCATTTTTACAAGTCAGACTGAGCTGGGCTAATATTTTAGACGCTGATGAAGACAAACTTTAGCAGCAAAATGCAAAGAGTGCAGAACCCACAAGCACCCTCTTTTGTCCTCGAGAGAAATGGGTTATACATTCTTTGACGGCAACTGAACTTCACAGAAGCAATAACACACACATCAACACTGCAGCTACGATGTTAGGTGTCTACACTACGAAGAAAGTGACAGAATAAAGTAGCAAAAGGTGTGTGCACGTGAAATTACTATGACCATTAGAGAAGCACAGATACGGCACACCCGAGCAGGCGACTATGACGAGGTTACCTGGGCTCTCGACCAATCAGCCTGAGGTACATGTCGTACAGGAAGGCCGGAGCCTTGTGGCTCACGGCAATCCAGTACTGATTGATTAGGTGATTGGTTGTGAGATTAACATTGGGCCGACGGAAGGCCTGTTCAAGGGGGTTCCTCTTGAATGTGGATATTACATGGTACTCTAAGAAGAGAAGGTTGTTCAACATAAGGGAACAAGGACCAGTGTTAATGTGTCTCACACATTCTGGCATCAGACCTGAACAAAAAGATACACGCTAAATGAACAAGACTTGATTCAAGTTCATTCTGACCTGAGCGAAAACAATAATGAGCTGCTAAAATATTGGTTTATTTCTAAAAGACAATAATGTTTTACAGATATGTCCTAGCCAAGACCCCTAAATAAAATTCAGTGCAACCATTTGTATTCAAACGTCAGCCTTGTTAGTGAAGTGGTTCAATTTAACATTACATACAGTAGACATGTGGGAAAAGGTTCTCTAGTTAGAAGAGTTCAAAATGTAACTCTTTTGCCAACACACAAAAACCTCTGTGTGACAGAAAAAAAAAATGCACACCACCCTGTTTGTGGTGGCAACATCATATAATAGACCACAGCCCTCTACCTGCAGCCAGAGCTGTGATGGAATGAATCTCAGCAAAATGCTGCAGCTTGTGGATGCAACAGGTATGAATGTTTTTGTGAGGTTCATGAAATAATCAGCAATAATTTGCTGGGTTGACGACTGTTTTTGCTGCTATACACAACTTCCATAAAAAGATATTTAAATCTTTCCTCCTTTTGTTTTATTGTTCTTTATAGAATATTTGACAATACTTTGAGTGTTTTCAATAGAAGCAAGAATCTGGATGCACTTTGGATTTTACAATATTTCACAGAAGATTAATTTGACTCTTAAAATCTCTGAATAATTAGGATCCCATAACCAAGCAACCTTCTTAGTAAAAGAAGACCGGAAAAAAAAAAAAAAGCTTTCATTTATATTCTTTCCTATGTCTGGCACAATGTAAACTCATATGTTATGGATAGAAAATGTGTCCATCGGTTAAAAATCAATTTGATAAGTCAAGAATCAGGATCAAATCTATATTGCAGTTAAAGATTCACAAAGTGACTTCTTGATAAAATTTAGCTTTTATGACCCCTAATTTGTGGGCCTTCTACAGAAGATCCCAAATATACATATATATATATATATATATATATATAAATAAAAGAAATTGTGTTTGATGATGCAAGACTGTAATTATGACATATCTAGAAAACACCATATTTTCATCCAGACCCACATGTTTATATTAATCTGTTCTGAAACTTTTTGTTTTTAAATGATGAGTAATATTTTTTTTCCCCTGGGTGAAGCTCAACATGATTTTAGTTTAGTACTTTAGTTTATATCCCTCACTGAACAGTCCAGTGTTTAAACATTTGAAACTAAATCTATGTCTTTATATTCTCAAACACATGGGAAGAGGTCGTGGACATGCAGTGCTAACATGCACTTTCTGTTCAACTCACCAATCTAGTAATGGATTAGCAAAAGCTTCTGGTGTGGCAGGCAGTGGATCAAATTACAATAAGGTTATTCCATTAGAGGCCATATTTAATGATGGCTTCATTGTTTAAGGCTTCACACAGGCTGCATTAAAAGTAAAATGGTAAATAAACACATCATACCGACTTCCCCCCAGCGAAATGGGTTGATCCCACCAGTTGTGCAGTTATACACCAGGATGCCTCTAGGCCTGCAAAAGGAAGCAACTATTTTATTGCAATTCATGTGAATAACAACATGATCAGATTATTCAATAGAAGTGGATGATTTTAAACCTGTTGACTCGTTGCGATCCAGAGAACCAAGCTGCCGCTAGAGTTGCATTAATGACCACGTCTACTGGGACCAGGTCAGCCACGGCATCATTAGATGCTCTCATTGTACGCAGAATCCCCTTTCCAGCCTGAAACAATGAGATGAAATTATTTTAATGTGAAGGAAATTGAAAAATACGATCAATTATTGCTTTGCAGATTAATGAAGAATGTTGATGCAGCAATTTGTGAAGGAGAAAGTCAGGTCTCCAAACGTTCCTCCCGACATGCTGAGACACTTTCCAAGGAAAGTGTGGTAAGCACACTGAGCTTGCCACGTTGGCAGGATTCATCTTGGTGTAATTCACCAGAATGAAGTACGACCACAAAAGTTGTTTGAAGTACTACAATGTCCACTATGTCCTATTTGTCTTGCTTTCATCAGACTGCCTCATGGTAACTGTGTCTACAATCCAGTAGCTCGATGTCATCAGAGTGTCAATGTTTACTGATTGATTTCAATGCAAAGTGTCTTTCAGTGTCCTATTGAAGCCCTATACAATTCTGATGCAACCGATTGCACAACTGAATTTTAACATTGCATCATTTAATCCAGCAAGTTCTTTTGCAAAAAGTTTATTCATACCTTATTGTTTAGTAAGAGCATTGATTTTATTACTTACTGCGATGAATATTCCACTGGGTCCATTGAAGTTGTCAATCCAACCCTACAAAATGGATAGTATTAGAACTGAGATAATTAAATAACCAAATTTCTTTTTATCTAACTAATTAACAAAATAAATTATAGGTATCATCTTTGTATATGAAAACCATTTAATGTAGGGGAAATAAAAGTTAATATAGAAGCAAGCTGAATACATCCCCATTAAAACAAAAAAGATCTGGGAACTGCTTCAGCGACAAATTCTTAAAGCTTTGCTCTTGAGTCATTAAATAATGTTTTTTTACTGGAGGTCTCACATTCTGCCAGCAGCGGCCATCAATATGATCCCTGCTTAGACTCACTGCATGCATGTATAGACAACAAAAGCCTGATCACTAAGATCTTGACAAAGCTCTGAGGAAAATCCAGGCCTTCTTTATGCACAAGTGATATCAACGGACAATATTACGTTTAAGCTACCAAAAAAAAAACAAACCTTTTTTAACTGCATATTAGCTTTTCTGACAAGAGATTTTAGCATTTGCTTGTTCTCAGGCACAATTACGGAGTCGCTGCTGATTGGTGCTAGTCATCATGGCTTCTTTTTAGGCTCAATGTATACATTACTCTAGTAGGTTGAGAGATTTTCAGACTGTATTCAAATTTAAAGCAGTGTTTTGAGTGACTCACGGGGAATGGCTCTTTCCAGCTGGCGCCAACAATCGAGGGTCTAACGATGGCGACGTTGAGGTCTCCAGCCTCCTGCTGCACCAGATGCTCAGCTAAAGCTTTGGTGTAGGTGTAAGTGTTGGGGCGCTCTCCAATAAGCTTGGGGGTCAGTGTTGCTACCAAATCGTCGTCCATCCAGCTGAAGACAGAGAAACAAGGCTTACCTGTGATGACGTATTGAGTTTCAGCCTCCATCATCTAGAGGCTGAGGCTTAGTGCGTTTACTATTCTAAACGCACTAAGAATAGTAATGGGGGATTAAGCTAAACTTCCAGAAATAGGAGGAGTCTGACACAGAGTTATTTTTTTCTTAAACCCAAGAAAAATCAAAAATACTTCTTTGGTTTGATTATTAACTTTACACGTTTTACAACTTAATTCTAATCCTCCATGCCTTGGTCTACAGAGAACATTGTGTACATTATTGCTCTAAACAGATGCAAACACACCATATAACATGAATATATTTTACATACAAGATTCAATAGGAATAATTATCTAATATCCCACGTCTTTGTACCAAAGCTAACAACAGGCCAGATATACAATTATGATTGTAGCACAATGAAAACTACTGGCTTGAACTAACTTGATCTGCTAAACAGGTTCTGAAAATAATTACAATGCTTCAATGCAATTAGCAAAGTTGCTTTTAAAACATCTGCATAGGACAGAAATGGGTTGAGAGCTTAAACCAAAGCTAAGCTTGGAGAAAATAAAACGGTTTGAGTTATGAAGTACACTAAACATGCAAACAAAGCCATTTTGCTCCACTCTAAAAATAAACACCGACACTAAGCCGGAACAGAAGACGGGACAAAAATGGAGTAAAAGGCATTTGATATTATTCTTTTTAGTTTTGGCATATCCACCCTGAATGCCATCGTAAAGTAACTCAGCTTATCTTCACATTGTGGGTTTATTCTTGATGCCATTCTCTCTCCAGTCATCAAATTTAATCTTAATGTTGCACTAATATATCTGAAAAGCAGTGAGTGATACCATCAACATAGGTGCTGCAAAGTAAGAAAAAATAAAGCTGGCGTGTTCACAGCATCATGGACTACATTCCATTTTGCTCAAATCTGCCATTTGTGAACTTACTCAAGAGTGTCAAGGAGTTTGCGGTAGTTTACAGGAGGCGGGTACACGACTTCCTCGATGACCTCTCTGTCACAGTGGGCGTAAGCTGTGGAGACGTGAAGAAAGATCTCCAGGTGCTTCATCCTGTGGGCCAGCGCCAGCATCTTCTGCGTGGCCAGGACATTCAGCTGGATTGCATCTCTAAGACACAGAAAACAAGCGTAAACAGAGATTCAAGCATTTTCACTGAATGTTAGTTTAAAGACTGGGAAGATTGGAAATTAGAACATTTATCAAAAAAAAAATTTATTAAATTAAATTATGAAAAGTCAGTTTTCCGAATAGCAACTACACCATATCAAGGAACAGTCAGCCATACCAACAAGATCGGTGCAGGCCTTAAAAATAAAGACAGAAAAACTAAAAAGATGCAAGATTTGTATCGGCCATCTTTTTATTGTTGCTTTGTTTCGATGACATTGTCCATTCATGTCAAGCAGACATATTTAGAGTCTGAATATAGAACACCACTTCTCTTTAAGGTTTACTAAAGGTTGACAGTCTACCATCTTCACAAAGACTTCCGTTTTTGTGGCGCTGCACTTAGTTTGAAAATGTTTAAAATACCAGTGAAATACAGGTATTTTGTGGTTTAAATAAACATGGTGTGATGTTGCTTCTGTTCCCAAAATAATACTTAAATCACCACTTGTGACACAAAAACTAAAAAAATTAAATATTCTGAATGTTGTGGTGATTTTAGTTTTTAAGAGAGAAATCTGAAAATTACCAAATATGCATCAGCTTTTAAACTGACAATATTGTTGCAGACATATGTGCAACAATATTCACATTTGTGTGAATATTAGTCTCACCTTACCAAGGAGCAGCTGGAGGGGGGCTTAAGGCCAGATATTATACAATTATGATCATAGCGAAAACACCATAACATGCTCCAAGCTACACGCTAAAAGATTCTTCAGAAAAATGGAGCAATCTCGTTTGACGGAAACAGAATTAGAAATCTTATGACTATAATAGTTAAACGAAAAAAACAAAACTACATGAAATCAGAAATTAATGTGTCATTGTATATGGTTTGCAAAAATCAAAACGTAGTACAAACAATTAATTATTTGTAAAAATTAGCTTTTTAAAGACCACTAAATGATGTCTTTAAATAGGTATACACGCAGCTTCTTCTAAAGATTGTGTGGGAAGTAGAGCTCAATAAGCAGCTGTGTCTTAAATTCAGCAGAAAAAGCAAGGCGTGCCAGGTGCTCCGTTTCTGTGTACTGCAAACAGAAGGTACACTCTATCAACACTGGGCTGAAAAGAGCCAAGCCTAGAAAACAGTTGAAAATTATGCAGAGTATTTGCCTCATGAAAGGTACAAAAAAATTTAAAAAATTGACCATCACTCACTTGAGCGGCTCATTGAAGCGGATTGTTGCGGCACAGTGGAAGACGATGTTGATGTTTTCAACCAGGATGCTCTGATCCTCTTTGCTGAGATCAAGCTCCAGAACTGTGAGGTCACTGTTCACTGCTATGATCTTCTCCGCAAAGTCTGGCTGCTCTGCTTGCAATTTTTCAAACAACTGAGAGAAACAATGAAATGAAATAAAGACGTTTGTTATGTCTTCAAATTGAGAAAAAACAAAAAGCTTAAGGCAAAACCTATTATAATGATGAAACTGCATTTTAAATGCATAATGTGATAAATGAAAAACAAGTAGAGAAAATGTCCATAAAGAGACATCGCAAACAAATATTTATATTCAATAAAAGGACAATATTTGCCCTACATGTACCCATTTCAAACTCAGAAATGTGGAAAACGTAAATATAAAATATGTATATTTTATGTACATATTTGTTCATTTTTATGGCATTTCTGGCCAATCCAAAAGTTGGTTTCTAAAAAATGTTAACGTTAGTTAAAAATAAATACATTTTAAATAAAGTCTGAAGTATATGCATAAAGTATGTGGTTGCAGTTCCTTTTGCATGAGTCAGCTTGTCAGTGCTCTTTCCTTCCACTCAACTTTCCTTTGTTGTGCTCTGTGAATATTATATTCCGCAGTGGATTACTCAATGTGTACAGGACATCAGTGAACCAGCAGTCTGGGGCTTGTATGTTTCTGTATTTTTTTGTTCTTAGTATGCATTTTAATTTGAGCTGTATTCTCAGAATTGTATTTGTTGTAATCCACAATAATGAATAAAAAAATGCATCTGGCCACTGGTAACTCAGTTTCTTCTGAGTGCTAATTTTAGGTGTATCCACTAAGTCTTGTTAGATATTGCGAAACCTTTGATGAAAACATCTGAAGTCATCTTTCTGCGGTACTCCTGATCTTTTGATGCGGCCAACCTCATCAGTGTAGGTCATCTTCTCAAGAAAGAGGAAGACTAAGCAGAATTACCCTCACCCTTCACTTGGAGCAACTTACAAAAGCACTCTCACAGCTGACCTCTACATTTTTTTCCCCGACTTATGAAACAAGCAATGCCATATGTCTGCTATAAGCTTTTACATTTTGATTACTCAAAGTAAATCAACAGAGTAGATGAGGAGTAGATTATATAAACTGTGCAGCAGTTTAAGGAGGAGTTTCCACTATAATCTTAAACACAATTAGACTGTTTATGTATTTGGACACAAACAAGTGCAACAGGCTTTTCAGAAACTCTTCATCTTCCTCAGTGACAGCCATTCATTATGGTCTCCAAGCGCTCAGCTCTCACCTTGCAGTTAATCATGTCGGCTACTCGGGCTTGAGGGCTCTGCCCAGCTTTTGATCTAACCATTACGTAAACGCCTTTGACCCCTGGGCAGGACCTCAGCAGCTTCTCCAGCAGAACCTTTGACAACAAACAAGAAAATGCATTTATTTATCCTCAATACTGAATTTGGAACAAGAATTTACTCTGCGTTATTCACCTTTTATCCAGTAACATTCATGTGATGGTTGGGATTTTAATGACAAATAATTACAGCAGTCAACAGTGATTAGCTAGACATTAAGCGCTAAACTCTGACTAGACCACAGCTACAATTCTAGATAAAAGATCACCATATGATGTGTAGATCATTTTTATTTCCTGTGCCTTTTTAATACTCTATTTTCTATTAGCTTAGTCTTGTTCAGGCAGCTGGTGCCCTTCACTAGCAGCAGACATGGGATATTTAGTACATCATTTAGTACACCAAGAGATACTAAGATCTTAAAAGGTTTGTGTTATAAAACAAAAATCTTTCCCATCTCGATTCCTATAACACAAGAGTCATTTTCATGATTTAAAACGATAACGTGCATAAACTGAAGTTGTTTCTGGCTTAATGGAGCATTGCATAAGGCAGTGCTGACCCAGTTTTTTTAGTTTAGTTGACATTATTCAGCTAAAAATAGACCAAACCACTTAGAAACATTTGTCAAAAGACAAAAAAAACTTCTTGTCTTTTGACAAGAAGTTTTTTACATCATTAATATTACATTCTTGAAACTATGAACACATGCATAGTTTCAAGCTGGCAAAAGCAGAAAGGGGAAAAAAAAGCAGAAACAACAACAAAAAATGTATTTTGTCTTATTTTACTACTGATGCTGGAGAGACTAATAAAAACACTTCCAAGTAGTAGTTCACAAAGTTCAGCCACATTTCACAAGCCAGCTAAGCCACTGCCGTACCTTTCCCATGAAGCCTGTTGCTCCAGATATCAGCACATTTTTCCCTGCATAGTATTCTGGGATGTTCACCATGATGACGGGAAAGATGTCTTGGCGACTTCCTCAATGGACACTCCACCTACACAGTGAAATGAACCGATAAATAAACAGTTCCAGGAAGCACTTCTTGGTAGAGAACAGAGAGGTAACCAACTGCTTTGTGGACCCAATGTCAAACGTAAGGCTTCGAGGGATTGCTGAAGGTTGTCAGAGGTTCCAGAGAGTGGAGTTATTTTTATATGAACCTGCTGCACTCGGTCAGGAATACATAGCTGGATTAGGAACAAATCTTTCAGTCAGGCTTTATATCTGGAAAAGGGTTAAGATTATATACAAAGGGAATACAATACAATAGGGAAATGTTACAAAACAAAACGTATGACTGACATTATATTCATGTACAGTCGTGTTTTCAAACATATCTGTATATGGACATTTAGTATTAAATTGTTTGAACCCTAAAAAAAAAAAAAAAACTCAAAAAAATATACATTTTAAGATTGTTAAAATATGCAGCTTCTGGTGTGCAGCACTGAAATTTTTTCTTACAATAAAACTAAAATTATACTTTAGTGTATGGAATGTTGTTGCTTAGCATTTTGAAGGCGGATTGCCCTGCTAAAGTGGGTATCAACTTCTTGGTGATATGAAATGTCAAAGCCAATGAGTTTAGAGAGGGAATTAAATAGGCATCAAAATAATTTGGCATTAGCTATTTCAATGTACAGAAACTAGTCAACAGTTGGAGGAACCTCAAACAACTGGAAAACAGGTTTGTACATCCAAGCAAGTTTTTCCAGAAAGTAGACCACAAAATGATAAAAAGAAGTTTTCAGAAACTCTAAACAACATCACTGGACTTATGTCAGGCTCTTGTTATGGATGAGCAGTGAGATTGAATCAGACTCAAGATCAGAAGTTGAGCTCATTGAGATTCTGTGGGACAACTTGAAATGGGTTAAACATACAAGAAAGCTGAAAATGAGGAGAAAGGCAAGCCTCAACTTTTTCCTCAGTACAAATTTTTGATTTCTTGTTTGTTGAGCAGCATCAGTTTTGAGTGTTAAGAAAAAAAAGAAAAAGATAAATTTTAATTACACTTAAAGATATAAACAAAAGTACAGATCAGACATCAATAAAGGAACATTTCTTTTGAAAAAAACAAACCAAAAACTGTAGAGTGTACCGATTTTCTTCATGACTGAACCAGAAACTCTACTCAGAATAATTTCTTTCAAAGTCTGAAAACTATTCATGTGTTCACCACATTTTTATGCAACATGTTTATCAAAAGACAAAAACAGCAGCAAACACTTTTTTTCAAAGTAAAAAAAAAACACTACAGTTTCATCAAAACTTTAAAATAAGAAAAGAAAAGAGAAAAAGCTTATCATAAAGCTCATCACAGCAGCTGAACACTGGCAGTCAAGCTTGGAGCCCGCTCTGACATTATCTGTAAATATGAAAAGGCTCATCAGCGGGATTACACTGGATTTAAAACACAACCACTTCGTATGTACAATAAGAGGCCATTCTGGAGATAAGACATCTAATCATTCACCGAGGAGACAGCCTTGTGCAAATTGGTGGGGCTGAAGTGTGCCACGGCATGTGTTCAAACAAAAGGTAAGGCAAACCTTCAAAATCAAAGTATGACCACACAGATTCATGCAGCCCTTGCTTCCAGAAAGACTCCTGTCTGACTCTAAAATGTTACTTTATCTAAAAACTTTGTTTATTTTTAGGTTCTATTGGCCTGTTTGTTAGATAGTTTCCGTGTAGATTCAACTTCGTGTCTATTTAGAAATCTACAAAGAAAGACTGCAAAGCTATCATGCCACACTAAAACATGCAAGGGAAAAGTTCTTTGAGGAAATCATAACAAAAACATTAACAATGCTCAAGGTTTATTTGCAACAGTTAACAGGCTCACAAAACCTCCTGTGTCTGCATCTCCTGAACGCTAATCTGACAGCCTGGAATGAATTTGCCAACCACTTTACAGAGATTTTTTTTTTATTAGAGGGTTAATCTGCATGACCAAAAATAACAAATATATGGAAAAAATGACTCAATTTGAACTCCTAAACTATAAAAATGTAAAACTTTTCCTACATTAAAAAAAATTCTACATGGAAAATGTTCATGTGTCTGAAAACGATTTACTAGTCTGTTTAAATACAACAATGCACATGCATCTTAAAATGGAAGATCATCAAAGCATTGACTTAGTCATTTAATTGAAGCAGTTTTGTGGAAGGGGGAAAAAAAGAGGTGGTAAAAAAGCTGCTGAAATAAAGGCTAAAACTGCAGCCTTGAGATGATTGGAAAGCAAATTGTGGGAAAATTTGGACTTTAAATGCACTTTTACGGGATATCCTAAATGCAACACATTAAAACTTAATAAAAAAGGAGAACATCCTCCCACCACCACACTAATTTGAAGGAGGCTGGGCTATAATAGCTTCCTCTTCACAGTTCAAGCTTTTGTCACAGTTCTTGCCAGCGTAAGTATGCTACTCTGTTCTAAAATGAGTGCGCCGACTTCTCCATTTGACCCATGACTGAATTTCCGCATTTAATTCCCTTTTGAATAGCAGATCTTTTCACTTTTATCTACCATCCTTCATTTTTAAAGTACTGTGAGCGTTTGTCCTCTACATATCCAGTATGACGGCCTGCAGAGCAGTGGGAGAAAAAACCAAGCAAATTGTGTCTGATAAGTGACTGTGATATGGGACTGGTTTTTCAGCTCCGGTGGTTATAGCTAAACGGTTGGCACTCTGGTATTACATCCGTTTTTAAGAATTACATTTATGCACAGCACTTGATTCATAAAGCAGGAAAACACTCTTTTTCCACCACACCATATGAAAATACCCTTTGTTTTTATTTACAGTTAAAAATAATAAAGACTTTACTGGTGGTTCTAAGAAAAGGTCTGATGTCAAGTCTGTAGTGTCACATGAATAGATCATAATCATAGTTGAAAAGGTGTCAAAGTTCTCATCTTGTCTAACTTTTCTTATACTGTAATAGTTGTAAACATTTTCTATACTACAACCTCCTAAATAAGAGCTACAAATACTAACCTTTACTCAGACTGAAGAGTTTCCTTTAAACAGTTAAGTACATTTTGTCTGCCAACCAACCAAACAAATCCACTAGATTTGTTTGGTTGTAATAAAACATCACTACAAGGTAAGCCAAAACCCCATCCCACCTTTTTTGATTTTCATATTTGAGCAAACCCCCTCCTATTCCTGCAGTATCTTCAAAAAGCAAGGTCAACTGATGCAGCCTTCCAGAGTTTGTAACATCTGAGATTTAAATTATTAATTATATCGGAAACAATTTTTAAACTAGATAAATTTTGGGCAAGATTCCTCCATCTTTTCTGCTCATGAACAACAGTGGATTATAATTACCCAACAAGCATTAATTATTAGTGAAAGAGGGGACATTAATGGAGTATTTCATGCTGCTATGACAACAGCTCTACTATGGGCTGCGTAGGCTCGGCGACTCTTACTGAACGAAGCGAGAAGCAGCTCCGTGGATTCCCAGCACAGCTGAAAGCTGTGGATGAATCGTTTGCTGCATCGCATCGAGTGCCAAGCGGCTCCTCCAGCTGAGCGCCTGTCAGAGCGCCGCTGCGACCGGAGCCAAGCTGAATACACAACACTCAGCCGAAACAAGCTAGACAGCAGGCCTGTATCACAACAGATATTTTTTTGTTTGGCAAATAACAAAAATGACAAAACAAAAAACAGCAGATGTTGGGCCGATATTTGAAACAGTTTCACCTAAAACAGTTTGACCTTACAGCCTTACTTTGAGGAGCTTGGCATTAAATGTTTCTTTGGTTTTATCCATGGTGTAGTAAGCCTTTCAGAAAACGACACCAGGTTGCCACAAGTGACTCTTACAGGGTAATTAGACAAATAATAATTTTTAAAAAAGTGTGAAGAAAGGCTCAAAAGTAGTCACCCGACCCTCCGTAGGTGGGGCGACATACTGAATACATTTCCTGTGCCATGTTATAAAATGACATGTCACTTTTATAGTTTAAATTTCCATGGCAACCCCTGCCCGTCTGCATCCAATTTCCTGAAAGCTCATTCGCTCTAAGTGTTCCTGAACGCATCACTTGTCCCCTTCTCATAAAATGAGGAAAATCCCAGAGCGTAGTGGTTGTTGATTGAGTTTTGGAAGCGAGGCGATGCAGAACAGACAAGCAAGAAATCCAGTGTTTTCACCATCAGCTGATGCGTTCACAGTTGGGCGACATGTTTGTAAAGTAAAAATAACGCCGACGTTCTTTGTTGGTTCTAGAAGTTGATGCAAACAAACTCGACTTGTTGTGGGAGATCAGCCTGTGCAAGAGAATTTGGCTCATCTTTATGGTCTGTGAAAAGCTACAGTTCGGCTGCTAAACTGGTGAGAATAAACTAAAACGTGACAGTTAAAAGTCAGAAATTAGGTACGATTTCAAACACGCTAAAAACTGCTGTTTCTCTCTAAGGTTAAGGATACTTGGCACATGTACAAATATCTCTAAAACATTGAGGAAGAAAGATGGGAAGGGGGCCAACTTCCTAACCAAACTCTTCTACAAATACTTCCTTGTAATCTTCATGAATTTTAACTATTTTAACACTGACAGAAGAAACTGTTTCAGCTTGTTTAAACTCATCGTCACATAACCTCTGCATGCCTCTCTGCAAACACCAGCTTGTGCATATGGAATTTGTAAGATTATATTGACATACATGTACATATACTTTATTGTATGACAGATTTTAGCAAACTGTAGGCTATAATCTTAGGCCAGGACAGTCCAGGACCCAGTCAGAAGCTTCTGTGGCCTTTGATCAAGTGTCTGTGAAAGAGTTACAGTAGCTTACAGTCAGACAGTCGGGCAGCAAGTTGATCCCTGATGTTTTAAGGATAAATAATTGATGCGATGTGGTATAATGCCTAAAGTGGGCACTTGTGGAATAAAGAGTTTGTAATAGATGAGAGGCTCCACAAGTAGTCTCAGAGGAGCGATTCCACCACTACAAAGAAATAAAAATACTAAATGATTTATTTAATTGGACAAATGAATGCAGGAAACCTCAATGTGCCAATTTAAAACGGGGAATGTTCTGGTTTGAAAAACAGAGAAGCGACAGCTCGGCCAGTCACAGGTATAAAAAAGATGGACCAAAGCTTAAAAGCGCTTAAAATTATTCTTAAAATTGAACTAAAGTTCAAAGTGCTTTTAATGAAACATCAAAGAAACTGCCATACAAGCCGGACTTTTCTCCAGCTCTATGGACTAAAACGGAAAGCTGATATCAAGCGACACACAACGCATTGTGCAGTCCAGGATCTTTGTTGGCAATCGTCGTATTAAAATAGTCTCTGCATTTAAACAGAACCAGTTTGACAAGGCCTGTCCGGAACCATGATTCAGAGTGTCACCTCCATCTGGTTGCAGGTGCTGCTGGTGAGGAATGTAATAATAAAATTGATTTTACACTGCAGATCTGCATTGCCTTTAACTCAACCTTCTCCATTTAACATTACCAATAAAAAAAAAACAACTTATATTTTCAGAATAGTAAAAAGATGCAAAATTGTGCCGTGTGAGCATTTAAAAACTGCTAAACTTAGAAAAACTAATTTGCTTGGGCTCATGTCTGAAAATGAAACAACTTTAACATTAATGTGTTACATTTTAGAAGCAGTGGGAATAAGTTCAACTTTTACCTAAAAGAAACATTTCTTTCAGAGGTAGCATAAGGTGAAAATCTCCCAACTGATAACACATCCATCTACTTCAGTTCTTTGTGATATCACACAAAAAAACAAAAAGCTGCCCAGTCACAGCCAATTGATCATTGATTGAGCACCACAGAGAATAGCATGTTCCCTGTGCAACAACATTCTTCATCTCAGTCACGAATGTCAACGTACTCTGCCTGGTTCCTGATACAACAGCACATCTTTCCAGATGACTGGAGCAGACTTGTACTATCAGTCAAATCGCTCTCTTTACGGCAATCAGAAAATCTGTATTTCTTAAGCAGTTTGATTGTCTTATCTTGTCCCAGAGTGCTCATCCTTTTCAACATACTGCCATTGATTTCAATGAATTTAACTTAATGTGACTGAAGTAGAATGACAAGGGCGCAAGGTTTTTTTTCTATGCGTTTTAACTAGTAACTGAGCAGTGTGCCAGTCAGGCGAGTCCTAAATCTAATTATCTGGCATACATGCAAAACACACCATTGTGTTTGTGAAACAGTGGAAGCAGCCTCTTGCTGTGGGGAAACTTCTCCTCTGC
Source organism: Phalloptychus januarius (assembly GCA_902982915.1). Taxonomy (NCBI): domain Eukaryota; kingdom Metazoa; phylum Chordata; class Actinopteri; order Cyprinodontiformes; family Poeciliidae; genus Phalloptychus; species Phalloptychus januarius. Next base: position 11,807,422 of record CADWAE010000471.1, on the reverse strand, counting down.
GCAGTCAGGAAAGCCAGTCTGAGTGGATGGCTGTACCTCAGGTTTGACAAAAAGAAAGATATTTTGCACAAAAAAATTTTCTCTAGATGCATCAATGTGTTATAGACCTGCAATTGCAACCAAAAGTTGACTCTACAGATTCTTGACTGAAAGTGGCTGTATTCAAGTGTGTGCCAATTTAGTCACAGCATTTCAGAGTTGTTGCTTCAGAAATCTTACATCTCTTTTCAGCACCTTGGTAAATGATGGAATCATCCTCGATGTTTAAAAGGAGAACTTTACTTGCGCATTACAAAATAGAAATGTACTAAAATTGTGTTTGGGTGGGGAAAAAAAGCAAAAACTGAAAACTGAAAACAACGGATCCCGTGATTCTCATTACATTCAGCTACGCAACATCCTTTTCACGACCAAAACTCGCTGTCCATTTCTAATGCTTTAACAGCCTGTAATAATATTACTCCAAAGTCATGAGTGGCGAAGAAAACTCGATGAGCTGAAGCTAATTAAATGGGCACCGAAAAATTGAAACCAATTACATCTTCCTCATTTCGGTAAAAAAAATAAAAAAATAAAATAAAAATAGTAAGAGTGGAAAAAAACAAGTGAAAATTGAGAATATTGTTTAAAACCAGCGCAGCTGTGACTTCTGCTAATGTGAGCTCGACCCTAATCAAATAAACTCCAAATTGTTCCACATATTTGCGTATTTCCCACAGCGTAGTATTTTAGCCACCCCTCCCTCCTTTTCCTCCTGGCGCATCTTCTTCCTAAAACGCTCTGGCGGTAGCGGCGCGAGGCATTTAGCTATCTGAAAACCGGTAACAAGTGTTTCAGCCCCCGATGAAACCCCATACGGCTGATGGCGGCGACATGTAAAGCATGTACGTACCCAGAAAAAACGGGAGGTCGACTTTTTTTCCTCCGGTCGGAAACGTGGTGTGATCTGCGAAGAGGCGGAGTAACAACGAGCACAGCTAAGAGGCAGATAGAGTAACCAGACTCGGCAGGAAGCTTGCAGCATAAATAAACCGCCGTGACGTCACCCGGCAGCGGTGTCCGACATAGATGTGAAAAAGATGATGTCTCACTCCTGTTTATTTTATTCACAGTCTGTTTCCCCGAAATAAATCTACAGAGACCTCAGCATCTTCAACTGAAGTTTCATTTACCATCTTAGACAGAAATGCGATGGACAAAAAGTTAATTACATAACCGCGCTGTATTTTTTAAAAGCTAAAACCTTGATTTGAAATATGTCAAAAACTAAACAGGTAGTTGCACTGAAAAGTAGGAAATATCAGGACTTAAGACGAAATTCCAACAAGTCACCCTCAGCCCATTCGTTTCCCTTAAGCTTGCAAATGATAACGCTGCCTAAATTAAGCGCCAAAAGACATTGTTATAACCTGACGTAATAAAGCCCACTAGTTCAGAAAAGCAGTTAAGAACTGAGACCATATTAAAGTGAAGAGGGATGCCACAAGTATTCACAAAAAATACATATTAGTAAAATAACCTCGGCCTAGGGCTGATTAAATAAATATAAATAAAATCAAAAAATGTAATGTTTGAATTTGTCTTTTTTATCATAGAAGAAACTAATACATGGGTTGTATGTTCTGTTTGACCTGTCGTGCAATGAATCTTTAACTTTTTAGTTTAAGAATTGTGTTTGTGAAACTTATCTTAATGCTTAATGTAATAAACACATGTACTATAAATGTCAATGTGCAATGAAGGCCAGTCTTCAAAGTGAATGAAATGGATGGTATTTTTGAAGTCATTACAAAGCTCAGACTCTATCACTTTTTATTCCTGTAGGTGCTTGTGCATTTTTTAGTTAAACATTGATGGATCTTGCATAGAGCAGATTCTCACTTTTATCTTTGTTTCAATTCTTGTTGTGTACACTGCTATGCTGACGGGCATGTATCCTCTTTGGGGAAAATATGCAGACTGTATCCCATTTTTTGAGAAAAAAAACTGTCCATGTAGCACTGAACACAATTACTTTTCAAAATATATTTTATTAATAATAGAAAAGCAAATTCAAAGAAAATCTTTACATTTTTCTTACATAGTAGTCAGACACAAAAGTGTGAATTAAAACAGATCAAGTCCAAACTTCTGACAAAGGCCTTTTGTTTTCTGCAGCAGAGCTTACGGCAAGACAGAGATGTGTATCTAGCCACGTAGTGATCAAGAGGTTATCAACTAGTCATCTTTCCCGTCTTTAGCGCCCCCTAGTGTTCAGAGATTTGAAATTGCTATAGATTTGTACTTAACAGTTTATCTCGAGGATTTTCAGCAAGAAATCATTGAACAATATTGAATGATGTAGCAGTCTATCGTTGTATGACTTTTTTTCTTTAAAAAGCCACCATCTTCTTTTTGGTGGGGATGCAAGGAGTTAAATTACTGGGAAACATTGAAAATCAAGAAATGGCTGGGTGAAAAAAAGTAAACTCTATTCGTTGTTGGCAATTGCAAGTCCAATTATACATTGTATAATTGTTATGTTTCACATGAATCATCTGGGTCAGTCTTTAGCTGTTCTGCAGACTGCCTAACGTTTGTTCCAAAGGGGCATTCTTATACAGAGAAGTTTATGGTCAACTTAATGACAGGTGCCGTCTGTGGCTGCCAAACAAGACCCAGTCATTGCTGTCCCCCCCACCACTGTGATGGATAGTTGGTACAAGATGTCCAGTTAGGATTTCTCCACACATAGGGCTGTGCATTATAAGTATTTTCTTTTTACTTTGGTCTCGCCTGTAAATTCTTGTGGAGCATTCAGGTGCAACTTTGCATCTCTGAGTCAGCCAACTACTTTATTAAATAAAGTAGAAGCAGTCTCTCTTCAGGACTGTTATGCTGTCCTGACAACTGAGTCTTGGTAGATGGAACCCTAACCCACAAACATCTGAACATGTTAATGCGAGTGAATTTCCTGGCATATGCACTCCATCTTACATTTCCCTCCCGCATTGTTCAATGATGGGACTTCATTTTGTTGGAAAAGGCTCATAACACTTCCCAGACTGAGGAGCAATGATGTTTTCTTTACTGTGTCAACATCTTTATTCACAAGAACTTTGCACTGACTTCCATTCATTTATTTAGTCCAACCCTTACCGTAAACCTAATTACAGACCTAATCATAATCTAAATGCAAGTCATACCTTAGTCCTAAACCTAAACCTCTGTGCAAAAGGAGCCTTTTTGGGGCCCTATGAGGTGCAATTGGTTCTCACAACATAGCTGTAGGAAAAAAATGAGCCTGATGGGGGTGAATAATGCCAAAATACTCCCACACACTCCAATGCGTTAAACTGCCTGACCTCCTGCTTTTAAGGTTCTGCTGCACAAGATCAGCTAAGTGTTTCAATTAGCAACCTCTGGCCAATTCTTTCCCTTCTTCAATTTCAAGAACATAGAAAAGGGTGCAGCTAGATTTACCAATCACCTTAAATGTAGCTTCTATTTTTGTCATCCATGTCCATCTGGAATCTATTGTGTAATTTCGTCATCACCTCCAACGTCTAAGGTTGGATTTAAGTGATTTGATTTAATCTGGTAAAAATTAGGTTGCATTTTATTCAGAGGTATAAAACTAAAAAAAGTTATTTAATCTTTAAGCCATTGATGTCAGGTAAAAGACATGGGATAACTACGATAATTGGCTCAAATTAGTGAGACCTGCTGTGCCATACGGTTTGGAGACACCAGTAAGAAAAAAAAAAAAGCATCCAAGAGGGATAGCTCAGGTTAAACAATTTAGAGAACATGCCAGGCCAAAGAAGAAAAATAAATTGGAAGCAAGTCAAGCAGTAAGGATTTTTTCCCCCATGAAGATAATGTATTTAGCAATAGAGCCAAGATGCAGCAGCTCACTGCCCTGGCAAAACATCAAATGTGATTGAACATTTATGTTGGAAATTCAATGAAACATCCAGGACAAGATTTCCAATCTTTAAAGAATCCAGCAAAAAAACAAAAAACAAAACAAAACTCTCAAAACTAAATTAAAGTAATTTATTTACTTTTTGTCTTGCAGTGCAGACTTGCAGTTGAGCATAAATAGTATAAGGAATGCAGGTGATGTTCAGATGGGACACTGCACTGAACTGAACTCTTTGGAAACCTCTACACCTTCAGTCCTACTCTCCACAAATGGATCCACGGCTGCAAAAAGAAAGAGTTTGGGGTGAAACTTTGTCACTTTATTGTTAGCGGTACCCAACAAATTTGTGGTTCAGTGTTTATTCTCACCCATGGGGTTGACAATGTAGGTTGGCCACACATGGACAGTGATCTCTGGGGCCATCCTGATCCCATTCCAGCATGTCCATAAGAAGGTTGGGGTGGTTCAGGCAGGACTCTCCCTTTGAAGGTTTGGGACTGCATACTGGAAACAAAAACTCTGAGGGGAAGAAGTAGAAAGTCAGTCTGGCTTTATTTTAATTGCCCACCTGCATCACAGAGCATCTTAACTGCTCACTTTTGTTCTTTTAATTATGCACAAGATAAAGACAGTTAATAAATATTCATAGAGTACATATATTCCATATCACCTCGTTGAAATGCACAGCAGAGCTCTGGCCTGCAGTCGCTCTGACCCTGACAGATAGTCCCCGCCGTCCCTTGGGTGGCGTTCACTGTACACTGACCCCAAACACACATCTGATCTGAGCAGCACTCCTCATCCTTTGAGCATGGCTGAAGGGAAGCACACTTTTCAGTAACAGTTTCACTACTTAAAAAAAAAAAAAAAAAAAAGACAAGCATTATGACAGCTTTTATTAGATCATTTACACAATTATCTCCCACATCACTTCAGAAATATAATGAGTTGCACCAAAATATGGTGGAGGAAATATAATGCTGGAGGTGTCAGGATAGGATGACACTTTTCAAAAGGAACTTGGAGTAGGAACGTTGAGGGAATACAGGAAGAGTTCAGAAGAAAACGTGGCTACAAAAGACTTCCAGGTAGACAGCACCAGCTTACTTATAGACAAAGTGCTAGGGCTTGACTGGAATGATTTAGGCATATTAAAAGCAAATCAGTGTGTTAGAATAATCCAGTCAGAGTCTAGTCCTATGTTCAGATGGGAATCTGTACTTGATAACCACTTTTCACAGATGCTCTCCATTCAGTCCTTGAGTTTTTTTTGTAAAGAACAAAAAACAAAAAAAGAAAAGAAAAGGCATTGTTCTTGTTCTTTGTATCAACATTGTAAAATGTCAGCTGTTATAAACAGTGTTTTAGTGCCAGTTGTGACTCGCTGCATCTTGCTATCGTGGCTTTGTGATTGCACATGGAGTTGAAGTAAACATAGAACAAAATGATGACTGAGCTCTCACCATATCTGTTGCTATGCAGGGAAGGCACCTTGAGTTCTCAATCTCATACAAACAGTATTTTAGGTCCCCACAGTCCTCATCCACCATGCATTCCTGAAGGTTCAAACGACAGAAAAATCAACAGATTCAAGCAAGATTAAAGAAAAAATACCACAAAGTTTCCACAGCACCCCCATTCCCCTGTGGAAACTTTTCCACAGCAGAAGGAAGCAGATCATGTTGTAGTTAGCTTAGCTCTACTGGGAATTATGGGGAAACACGTGCTTTAATCAGATGAGGTCACTCAAGGTTAGTCTATGTTTACAATAGTCTCAGTGTCTGGTGACCTGCACTTGCAGTCTTGACTCAAGATATTTGGCAACTGACTGCCTACATTAAGCAGGGGGGTTCATTTCTCTTTCATATACCCAGTAAGATCATGATGTCTGAACTGTCATAAAGATTTTAAAAAGCCCACACATGTAAACCAAAACAAAGGTCATGATTGGACCTTTTTCCATACAAACATGTGGCCAAATCGTCACAGATGTTAACCAGGCATAAAATCTACTGTCCTCCATTCTCTTAACAGTTTTTGGATCCAATAGATGCATGTTCCAGAGCATTAAAAGGAACAGGGCCAGCAAAGAGATCAGTTTTAAGGCTGTATCATCTTTACAAGGAGCGCCATGAACTGTGACTGGCATCATTTCTGCACAAACATTTAAAAATGTTTTGGTATTGGTACTCAGGTCATTTTATGTCTGTCTTTCATAAACTAAAAGACTTTTACAACCAGATTAAACTCTTAAACAGCCAGATGTTCCCCACTTTTGACAAAACGCATTCACTTATATTCTTGTTGATTTACAAGTTTCTACTTTACAATAACTGCACAGTGATGCAGAACATTTTAACCAACTTTAGAAAAAACAAGCTTACTCCATTATGCTTCTGCTGGCCATTTTTACCCCCTCTTCTAAGCTTTCCTGGCATTAAGCAGCGGGGACTATTAACATAACCACCATCTGTTTGGCTGCCAGGAAAGCAGGAGATCAAAACCACCTTTGTAATGCAGCAAACTGCAGTAATGATCTCAGTTTCCAATAAGCCAGCCGCCTGCTGGTGAAAAACTTTATAAAATATACAGTGAGTTTATTTCCTGGATGACCTCATTCTGCACAGCATGGGAAAAAAAGCCCAGATTATACTGCCACAGTGTCAGTGAGTGAACTAAAGAAAAAGAAAGAAAAAGTGTCAGGATTTTAGAAACTGTTTCAGATGTTAGCCACACCAACAGTTTCTTAAAAACTTTTATCCATTTCAGTTATTTGTTCTTCACAATGGTGCTACAAGTGAATGGTCTGAAATGAGACACATTAAGACAGCATGTTTAATTCTTGAATGCCTGTGTATAAGCCATCTTTTAAAAATAGAAAGTTTATACCAACTTAAGGAAAATGTCAATTTTTAGAATAATAATAAAACAAAAAAACTTTCAGATAATAGTGCATTACTTTTTATTTCCAACTTCTGACTACTGCTTTTCTTATAACATGTTTTATAAATCAGAGGTCTTCTCCGTTTTTGTCCTGGATTCCATCTGCTTCCCCCGGTTCTTATCAGCACAGTTGAAGCCGTTCACATTCACTGAATCTCTACTTCCAAGTTTCCACCCATTACTGCAGTCCTCTCAACTGGCCATCTGCTGTTCTTTTTCCTCTCTACTTAACTTTCACACATCTTATTTTTTGTCATTACTGATTTCTAGTCTCATCTGTGAAAGGTTTTATTGTAATCAGTCTTCTTCATTAAATACAAAAAAAAAAACAACTCACATGAGCCACACTGTTCCACTGGCCAGAGACTTCCACATGCACATGTGAAGTATAAGTCTCTCCTGTTCTGTTGTCAATTTCCTGCAAATAAAGAGCAATTTAATAGAGACTTTGTGCAGCTTTGCAGATGTTGAACAAAAAAGGTGCTTTGACAAGCGTATTGCTTTTGATTTGGTGTTTTACAGACTCGACCTTTCAAATGAATTTGTCTGAAAAAGAACCACACCTTGTCAGTTTGATCCAGGATCTGACTCTCCCCATTGTTTCCCTTTACCGTCTTCCTGGTTTCATTGTGGTAGTTGGGAGGCAGATCCATAGGGGATGAGGAGAATTTTGCACTCTCATTAGTTATCTATTGGAGACAGTTCAATGATATTATGCTTACCACCATGACTTTAACAAAACCAGACAATGACTCAACTCAGTGGGTTTAATGGACTAATGAAATTTAAGACAAAACAACAAGAAATAAAAGGAAGGGCCTAAAAAGAAAACTTTAAAGAACAAAACTAAGTGGGTTTCAACCTCAGAGACGATACTTCATCTAAGAAAATTTGTCAGTGTCTATTTTAAGCCAAAAGCAGCCTCCAACAGGCTGGGTCAGACAGATTTTCCTCAAACAGGCAGCCATGGAAACTCCATGAAACTCATTCTCAGAAACCTGGCAGAAACTTGACAAACTAAATACCACCCACTAAGATTTTTACCCCTTTGACTCTTAACTTGTTATATTCTAAAATAAAATTAAAAATCATCAAAACAAAGACTAGAATGGATTTCAATGATAGCATTTTCTCTGATATGAATGGATAAAATGTGACGCAGACCTTGTGCACCGCCTCGTCCAGCATATGCTGAGTGTCCTCCATCAGCTCCTCCACCTCCCTGAACATCTCGTTTAGACTAACCGGACCTCGCTCCATGGCGCCAGCCGTCCACAGTAAACACAGACCCCAGAACCCCAACAGCAGCATGGTATTGGACATCTCTGCTTCCTTCCACTACACAGACACAACTCAGCGCCTGAGCAGCAGACGACGCACAGCTGGCTCCGTTTTATTTGGAAAGTATGAGGAGGAGGACGAGGAGGAGGCAGCGGAGGAGGAAGAGTGGTGGGCAGGTGGGAGGGTTTAATGGGGTGGGAAAGCTTCAGATTGCACTTGGAAAGGAGAAATGCCAAAATATAGCCACTAGTTACTTTGTGGGATTTAAAAAGTCCCATCTATAATTATAATCTATAATTATAGATTACCTATAATCTATAATAAGTAAACTGAAGTTAATAAAACTGTTTTTGATAATTACCTTGTAGGTTTTTTATGCTCTGTAGGTCTTTCCTCATTCAGTTCAATTCTGTGTTCTTTTTTGCTAGCAACCAAGTGCCGTGAAATTTTATCTTTATAAAGAATAAAGAAACTTGGTGCTTCGTTTCTTTACTCTTGTTCTTTCATTTGTCTGTTTATTTTTTTCTAGATGAGTGTTAGACTTCATCCCTGGTTTGTATCTTTAAAGATTCTCAAAAGAATTGAGTATCTTTTGATTAATTAGCACAAATAATTAATTTGCGTTAATTATCTCCCTCCATTAGTGCCTCCCCACATGTTATTGTTTTTGTACCGAGTGTCTTAGCGCCATCCTTTGCTCTGTTCTATGCATTTCTGTGTAGTCCAGAGGTCAGTGTCCTGAAACCTTTTCGTATGTACTTTGTCCAACACACCCAAATCAAATGGCTAAATTGCCTCCTCAGTATGCAGTCAAATTCTCCATAGTCCTGCTAACCTTAATAATTGATTCTTGGGTGTTGAAGCAGGAACGCCAGCCTTTAAGGACTGAAGTTGATGACCAGCTGATTTAGTCTATTAGCCCTTAGCTTTTGATTAGTTGGACTTTCTTTGTTTCCTTTCTCTTTATCCTATCTCCACCTTCTGTCAATTTCCTCTTTAGGTAGCATAACCACATCTCTATACTGTTTACACTCCTTTTTCTGTCTGCCACTGTTGGAGTCAACTGTTAACCCTTTATCCTGTGCTTATTTTTCTTATTTCTCCAATTTCCATTATAAGATCTTCACCATGCATCTGGTACATTGTCATACATTTGCATTGTTACAATTTGGGCCCTCCTTGACACATAACAAACATGATACTCATCATAATCTTCATTTGAAAAGACTAAGAATATGATTAAAATAGAGTGATGTAATTCAGGTTACTTCAATGAACCTCAAAGACATGGTAGGCAACATTTAAATGAGACCCAACGAGGAAATGTATTTCCAGAGGTTATAGCAACTTTGCACCACCAGGGGTCAGGGTACGACCAATAACTTCAGCAAAATCAAATTAGAACCGAGTGTTCAATTTGAAATTTAGAGTAAGTGCATGTACATAACTATATTTCCTTTTAGTATTTCGAAGTAATATTTTTGATATATTAAAAAAAAACTATGAAAAAGTTTTTTTTATTTATTTAACTGTTGCAAATACTAAAGGAGCCACTTTGTGCGTCTTTTTAATCTGTGACGAAGAAGAGCAAACGCTCCTTGCGAACTTTGTGCCTCCATTTAAATATCTGTTGATAGGATGGCCATCTACTTAAATAGAGTAGTCACCCTTTTTACATTGGTGGTGTAAAGTTGCATAGAAACAAACACAAAACCAGTTCCGAACAGGTGGCTGGTTGCATTTCAAAATAAAAGTCCCAAACATTGTTTAAGTGGTGCAGCCATAAATCTCTTTAACCTTTCAGTGAATAATCAGAGCATCACAATGAAGACAAAACACATACTTCACTTCAAACAAAAACAAAATATAATCCATCAACTTCAGTATGTTCTGAAACAAACATCATCTTGTCATTAATTTAACTTTTTTTTTAAATAAATTATCTTATTGCAATAGATTTAACATTAGATTGAGTATTGGTAGGCTGCTTCTAACAATTCATATCAAAGCTCACCATTAAAGAGCAACAGCAAAGAGTGGCATCAATTTTCTGTAACAACAATCAGTCACTTAATAAAAGCTATACCATCACATGCATATATGTGGAGTGTAGTAAACAGTCAGACAAGACTAAAATTGAGATTTTAGGCAGAAAATTACAGCTGTCAGGTTTGGAATTAAACAACGTCAGAATAAATAGACAATATCTCATGCTGTTAATTAAAGTTAAGGATCTGTGATGCTGTGGGCCTGTATCTCCTCCAAAGTCCCAAGTGGACGATCTAGAGAGATTGAATTAAAATTAAAGGTTGGATTTTTCTGATGGTTTGTATTGTGAGTTAATGCTACTGGAATAAAACATTGATTTGTTTTCTGGATTTTTACACTTAATATGGAGTTCCAATTTCTTCAAATTTTTTTGGGAAATGATATATTTATTTACTGGTTACAAACAGCCCCTCTTGAATAGAAAAGCTGTTTTATTTAGCATTTCAGTATTTTGTGCTCTATGATGTTATTTAATTAATTATGAAAAGCTTTTCGTTGGAAGTAAGTATTTTAAGCATAAATCTGTCTGTAAATAGAGGACCCAGTCCAGAGGGACTTTTATTGTGGAAACCAGTAAGCGGAAGTTGATTTGCTGGTCTTGACCGAAAAGTTGAAGTCGGAGTTGGTCTCTACGTGTCTGTGTAGAAACTGTGCGGCTGTCAGAAGGAGAACAGGTCGCTGAGAGGAGCCCTTTGCTGCTGCTGGTGAGGAGGCTGTGTTCATCGCCCCTGGAGGTTAGTGTTTTGGTTTTCAGCGGAGTTTGGCGCAGAACTGCGGGTTGGTGCAGAACTGCGGGTTGGTGCAGAACTGCGGGTTGGTGCAGAACTGCGGGTTGGTGCTGCTTTGTTTCAATGGAAGCAGACGAAAAGCCGCACTTTGGCTGAGCGTCAGTGCACGACTGAACGCTTATCAGGAATGCTTCTTTGAAATGCCTCCTAACTGACTGACTGCCTTCCTGCTTGGCAATTAATGCCACGCTGACTATGACGTGAATGTTATTCATTTGTTTGTATTTAGACGCATCTGTTTGTTCTGGGAATTGAGTGAGAAGCCCATAGAAAGCTGCTTCAGCCATAGTCGATGTGATTGGAACTAAGTTTAAAAACACAAAACTATTCTTCCCAAATTTAAAAAATTTCTTCATTTCATTTTTCAGTTTTAGAAAACGTTACTAAAAAAAACTGACAAAAAAAAAAAAAACAGAAAAATTTGAATACATTTAAACCACAAGTCAGATTCCACATTCCAGATTAACATTCAGTCATAATTCTGTTTTAAGGAATGGTCTGTCAGATATATTCTTATTGTCATTTTATTCCAGTTTTTTTTTGGTCTGATTGCTAATAATTGTTCTTATAAAAATCGCCTAAGACAGAGGGTGTCCAAAGTGGGGCGGGGCCATTTGCAGCCCTTTGAACAAGTTTGTGTGGCTCCTGTCCATAGTTTCAAAATGGCACAAATTTGGACCTCCAGCAAATGGAGCTGATGCAGATGGACATCCTTTGTAATTTTTTACTACAAGATTTTCACTGACAAAGCTGTGAAGCATGGTGGTGGCAACATGATGCTGGGTAAATGTTTTGCTGTCAGTGCTTGAGTCAAATGACAAACAAGGAAAAGTACTGTCGCGTTTTTGCCTCAAATCATGACCAAAACTTGAGCACACTTGGTTGTTCCAACAAGACAACGGTCCAAAAAAGACATCAAAATAGTTTTTGAAGAAACATTAAGCTTTCTGAATGGCCTTTTCTAAACACTGACTTCAGTCTTGTTGAAAACATTGAAAATATGCTTCAAATCAAGTTTAATGGCAAAGAAAAAAAATCAATCAACTTATAGTATTAATTCAGTTAAGAAAAGTTGTTTTGTTGATGACAAGAAAAATGTTTGAGAGCAACTTGCTGGGAGACATTTAACCACATATTCCTTAATGTGTATGAAATTACTTAACCCTGTGTGCCTAATCTTGACCTTGTTGGAAATAGAGAACATCCACAATGAACTGAATCTTGTGCACCAAATTTTAGTTTTTATAAACCAGTACAGTTTCTTCTTGGATGATCACCTCATCCTGTAATTGGAAAAGTTTAAGTGCATCAATACATGAGTTAATCTAGTCTTCATGCCCAAGATGAGTCTCTCCGATTGGCACTCCATAGAGTTGGTTCCTGCGTGTGCCGCAGGTAGCTTCATGTCTCCCGACAGCTGAAATCCAGTCAGGCAGAACGAGCACATCGGATCACCCTCACTGCAATGCTGTTAATGTTTCTGTTGGGAAAACCTCCACTCAGTTCAGTACCGCTGTTCCCCATTTGCTGCTTCTGTCCTTCTATCGTCAAGATAAGGTTTACGCTCTAAAAATTAGGTCTGTAATTGATAAGATTATTGATGAGATGTAATTGAGTAGCAGCTGTCACAAGGAGATTATAGTTGCTGAATGAACGTGTCAGTCAGAAGCAGCTTGGTCAGTGGAAACGGCTTACAGGTCATAGGTCGGATTGGCTAAATCCTTATTAAGAGGCGTTTCTAACAGTAAGAGACTAACTAATGGTTTGCTGTTGATTCGATACCATTAGTTGTAACTACTGTAGCCTTGTTTACTACCAAGAAGGAAGTGGTCAGTGCTGCGATCAGAAAACTTCAGTTTTAACAGATAACTTTTTTCAGTAATTCAGGACGCTAAATGTAATTTTAAAATTATGTTTGCTTGCTGTGTTGCAGTGTTTAACAGTGGCTTGTGTCTGCTCAAACTTCAATTCAATTTAACACAGAACATTTTATCCCAAAGAGAAATTAAGTGCTGTCATAACTCATATTATCCAAGTATCTTCAAAGAGTTGTGGACCATGAGGCTGTGGGCAGGAAAGATTTATGGTAGCAGACAGTTTTGCAACAAACTTTAAGAAACCTCAGAGTTAAAACCATGTTACTGTATGACAGTAACAACATTCAACAGAAATAACATTAGTTGTTGATACGCCCTGCCAATCCACTTTAAGTCAGAACTGACCTTGCATACATGCAAGATGTTTCAGCTGAAACCTGCTTGTAAAAATCCAGATAATTTATTTAATTTTCTGTCTATTTGAACACCAGCTGATATGCAGTGTCCACTGGCTCTGCATTGCTTCTTGTTTGCAATATACCGCTGTAGCAAAAAAAATAATCAGAGTGGATCATTTTGCAGAAATATTTCGAGGGCTCTTTGGGGCCTTTCCTCATGATTTTGACATTGAGGAAGAAAAGACAACGTCCACTTTAAATTACAAACATCTAACAATAAACAATTTGAGATAGTCTGATCTCAAATTGTTTATTGTTAAATTGTTACATTGAAGCTTAATGCCACAGTTGGTCATATCTCTGACCCTTGGACAATTTGGGTTGCTTTCCTTTCCTAAAACAGAAAACTGACAAAAATATTTGAAGTAATCCCTATTTGGGTCTGTCATAAAGGCAGAAGAAAGTTTGAGTTCAAGCACAAAAATAAATATTAAAGACTAAGAAGTTTCAAATTTCACTCAGGAAAAGTAGAGTTTTTATTTGATCACTTTTAAGATGGCATTCACAACAACGGAGCTTCTGAACCTGAGGCAAATTGGAAATTTGACTTTGAAAATTGCATCATCCTGAGCAATTTATTTTTAAATCCTTAATTGATCAGATCAGATATTAAGGATAGAGATTTATGCCTAACCTGACGGCGTTGGAATCAGCTACAGTCTACATAATATTTACTTCTTGTCTCGGTTCATGTTTTCACGCAAAAAAAACAAACTTCTTTAGTGTTTGGCTATTGCTAGCAAGTTTTGTCTGGCTTGTTGATCATGACGTGTCCTAGCTTATCATCTCAAGACAATTTTCAGAAAGCGTTTGGCTTTCTGCATGAGAAACATGGCACTTTGCTGTGGAGGTTGTAAACTGAAGTGTGTCAGTAGTGCTGTGGACAGATTTTCTGGGGCAGCTGAGGATGTCTGAGCCATATGATCTGACCGCAGTGTACAGAGCCGTTCACCTGACAGACCGGAAGCAGCAGTCTCTTTGACCATCAAGAATTAAAAACGATTTTGGAATAGGAAATCCCTGATTAATCAATTCATCAAAAATAATTTGCATGCCTTATTACAGTTGTTCAAGATTCGCACAAAAAAAATTATAACAAAGATGCACTAATTAATCAGACTGAGGCTAGTATCTGCTATTTTACCCTGGATTGGCTTGAATCAGTTTGTTAAAATGTTTGAAAAGTTAGATTTTTCTTCTTTTCATTCAATGCTACAAATTTTTGTAAAGGATTGAAGCAATTAAAAATAAAAACTAAATAAATGTAATGTTGATGGGCTGCATGGTTCCACAGATAGTAACACTGCTGCCTTCCACCAATAAGGTCCCAGGTTTGAATTTTGGCTTGCGGTCTTCCTCCATAGGGTTTGAACGTTCTCCCTGTGTGTGAAGGGGTTTTGTCCAGATACTCTTGTTTCCGCCTACAGTCCAAAAACATGACTGTTAGGTTAATTAGTCTTCTGAGCTCCCCGAAAGTGATGGACTGCTGACCTGTCTCGGGTGGGCTCCGCCTCTTGCTCAATGACTACCAGAGACGGGCGTAAGCCCGGTACATCCCAATCGGTTCTGATTTGTCTCAATGTGCATGTTGTCTTAGTGCGGCTACTTTTTTTTTCCAGTTGCCTTGACATTTGAAATCACATTGGCACCAAATCATTCACTCATTTATGGAATGCTTCTTTGCTTTCATCTATTCCTGTAGCTCTGCTGCCGACCCTCTCGATTTTAATCTCGGACTGTTTCATGCTGGCGTTTACTCCTTATCGCTGGCTTGATGCCTCTGGGCCAGAGAGGGGGGAAAATGACTAGTTGCACAAGCTGTCACTTCCTGGAATAAGCTTTTGACTTATAAGGGGGTGTCACAGCCTATATGAGCTCAGAGGTGGGGGGGCAGCAGTAAGACAAAAATACACCAGGGAGCCGGGCGTCACCGTCACTGGCCGACCAGATGGGCTGCTGTCAAATGAGAAAGGCCAAGTTGAGTTTCAGGGTGTCAAAGGATTTTCTAAAGGTTGAGATCCAACAGCCGAATGGAGATTTCTGCATGGAATATGTGAATTAACGCTATTAACATTTAACGTGAGACTCAATTAAATAATGTTATAATGATGCCTTTACAGGTATTGTTTAGCTAAAGCTGAATAGACTTATATTTGCATTAGATCCATACATGTCTTGCTTATTGAGGATGGAGTAATGCAGCCTTGAAATTAGAACAAAACATTTTGAACAATAAATTTGTAGCCTTTCAGCTAACTTTTAGCTGCTGTCAAAGTTTATTCTTCCTATAGATTTATAGATTTTTAGAATTCATTAAGGTTAAATTCTCGTCCGTCTTCAGATGTTTATGTTTGGTATGTTGGTTTTCCTGTGGAAATCCTGATTCTTGTGACAAACGTAGCAAAGTATACACAAGACACACTGTCACCCCAGGGGTCTAATGCTCATTAGGGCACATGAAGGTCCAGATTGATTTGAATCTGAACAGTCATGGAAGTCTAGACTCTACACAGTCTTGAAACTCTTAAAGCGCTGATTTAGGTCATTTGAAGTGGTTAAATTTTACAAGCAGCTAATCCTTTGTACCTGCTGATCAAACTGGTCACTTAAGGTCAAGACATTCATAACCCCACTGTGTTTTTGTGGACTAATTTCTGTGCAATGGTTCTGTGAGCTGTGTGGCATTTAGTGTCACAACTGTTGGCAGAATGAAAATGTAATCCAACCTCAAACTTCTGCACTGTGCGGTGTTAATGCGGTGAGGATTAAGGGTCTGATTTCAGGGCTCACATGAACCAATTACAGCCTCTTTCAACACAACCAGACATATGGCCTTATGTGATCTGTGCCATCAGAGGTGCAGAGTGTTGGGTCAAATAAAAGACAAAGCTTGCCCCAGAGAGATTCTATATATTAATATGTAAAATGTCACCATGGAGGGCAAAGTGGAGCTGAAACCAAATTCAATGTTTGTGCACAAACTTGGCGAAATAAGTAAAGAATCAAGACCATTTTTAGGTATTACAAGAAATTCTGGTTAATTGAAAACAATAAGCAAAGAAAGATGATGCAGGACTTTTGCATCGTCTCATATATTTCCATAAAAGGCTTGGGCCAGCTGTAGATAATGCCTAAAATGGTCAGCACCAATTAAGAAAAAAACCTTTCCTTTTACAATCATTTACAATCTTGTGTGTTTGGATTCCCTCGTGCAAGATGCAACCTTTGTACCAATGAGGACAATCCACATCATGGCCTTCATTGTAAAACTGTTTTCAAAGAAACAGTTGCTGAGATATGACAAAATCCATAAAAGGATTCACCGAACTCGGTCTCTTGAGTTGATTAGCTGTTGAATACAAACGTCATCTTGCCTCTTGGATATTTAAGAGGCGTTTTGGTTGCATACTGCATTCAGAGATCTCAGTGACTCGCTCAAGTTTTTTCAGTGCTAGCATCTCCTTTTAAACTTTTGAGTACTGCTTATTTTCTTACCTAGTGTTTTGGTGGCAGGGATGTTCGTGTAAGCTGCTTGTTCAGACAAGAAGTGACTGCTCAGAGTTATCAGGTAAATATCAAAATGTATGATATATGCAGTTGATTGAAAACTGAAATAAGAGCACAAGTTTGGATTGGTGATTAGAATACATGCTAAAGCAGCTTTGACCTGCTCTTGTTTGTGGTTGGCTATGCCATGATTCTTCCCAGCATCTGGATTTAAACCCCTTGTCTGTGATTGGTTCTTGTCTACCTGTGTGTAACTCTATTCTTCCCTGCATATTTGAATTGCTGTGGTCTGCATGAGTCACATTCCTTTTTGCATCTGATGATTTGAACTCGGTGGAAATATTCCTGTCCTTTTCCTGCCTTCCTGATTTTAAATTTGAGAAGGACAGATTGTAATCATGCTCATGTCTGTGCACCTTATACCATAAACCTATTTACATAAACTGCTTAGTGGTGATTATTCTACTGCTGCCCAGTAAGAAGATCCAAGGTGAAAATCTAAGCAGGATCTTTGGATTTTGCATAGATTGCCACATCTAGAGTTTCTGTGAGTGCTCAAGCTTCATCCTGTACTCTTGAAATTAATTAGATTAATAAGATTAGTTAGTTGAGCTCTTCACCTTCTGTTCAGACATAAGAATGTGAATAGTAGTTGTGTCTCTGATGGCTTTGAAATGGATCCTACTTGATCACTGATTGCTGGCTGGCCAACACCATACACACGGTATGTGAAGTTTTAACCCAAAGGTTTTATTGTGATACTAGGCACATACTGTTTCAAGGGTCCTGCTAAAGTTTTTTTTGTTTTATGACTTGCAGCATCTTCTGCTAGAGTTGGCTGATAATGCGTAGCAATAGATGCTCCAAATGTTAAGGCATGGCAAGGCTAGGCAACATTTTTTACATGCCACCATTCATATCATTCATAGAGCTTTAGAGGGCATCAAAATGGAGACAAAAAGGAAATGACAATCACCAAATTATTGTTTAAAATAACATTTTAAAATTCAGATATTAAATGCATAAAGGAAACAGAATTATTTTATTGTTTGTCAACCAAAATGTGAAAACCCGTTATTGGGCAGCTTTAAGGAAATGTAAGTTACATTCACGCTTTTGAATTCCGACTTTATTTTCTTTAATATCTTAAACACGGTTACATGTGAATTTCAGATCAAACTTTTCAGTTTACTTGCAGTCACAGAGGGCTAAGTTCATGTTTTTTATATTCTCTCACATTAATGACCCACTTTTCTGTGCTGTGGTTTGTCCCCTGAGGAAAAACAAATATGTAGGCGATGGGAGTGTGGGAGTGTCAGCTCTTATCTGAAGGTTAAGTATGGGTGTGTCTCTTTCAGCTGTGGGCCAGGCGATTTGGCTTAAAGATATTCAGAAAAATATCTTTCTGAATATATATATATTTTCCGGAAATGCTTTTCAGTGCTGCCAAAAACTAGATTATTTTATTTTTTTTATGACTTGGGCGGATTTACAAGATCCACAGGTACTCGGAAGTAGGTTAACTTACAGAAAATAATTAGAGGACAAAATAGTAAACTGTTAAGTTAGTAAACATAAAGTGATATATGGCCTAATATATAGCTTTAGTTATCTGAAAGAAGCATGTTGTTGTTTTTGTTCCCTGATCACAATGGTTATAATGCCTAATTTTTGTTCAAATTTTTGACCTTGACAATGACTAATGCTAAATATTAAACAGCAGTTCATTCATCAGTTAAAGTTGGTTGTGTGCTGCATTTCTTTCTGAGACGAGGAGGCTCGTACTTCAAACTTTTCACATTTTCTTACCTATTCAATTCAGTCCAGAATAAATCAGGCCTTAAGCAGAAGCATGTATGAGCCAAGACCTGAACTCTCTGCAGACATGCTTAAATTCCAAGAACTTCATAACCTCTGCTATGTGAATGTAATATTTCCCGTTTGTTTTCCCGTTGTCATTCCTTCTTGTCCTGTCCGTATTTTTCCTCTCTCTGGGAAATCCCGTCAGTCTGGGGAGGAACTTGTTGACTCAGCTTTGATCTTCCTCTCACAGTGCTCTAAAAAACATCCACAGGCTGTCGACAGCTCTGAGTTGCTGTGAGTGATTAGCCTATAATGAAAATCATTAATCGTTTAAACCGAGTGCCATAATCTGTAAAATCTGTAATGGTTACTAAATGTTAAAGAAAGCTAAGCTGTCCCCTTTATATATTTGTTTTCTGTTTGTGCAATCTGTTTGTGCAAGTTGCGACCAATAAATAGAACAACAGCAGCTCATTCATAATATAGTAATATAATAATAACTGCCAAAATGCAAATAAAACAAATCTAAAATGATTGGGGACAAGAAATTATATATGTCCCTAAATAGAGATTGTAAATATGATGAGGATTTCATAGTCATTTTTTTTGTTGTTGTTTTCTCAGAAAGAGAAAAAACAGATAAATTAGGTTCAAACACATTTTTGGAAGGAGTTTCCTAAATTCATGCAGTTGTGTCATCTTGATGGAATGAGAAAAGAAAGAAAATAAGTCTGATTCAGTCTTTGCCAGACCTCTATGAAATGTAATTTTTTTCCAAAATTATCCTTTTCCATTGTCACAGTTTTAAAAGCACAAAAGAAAATAATCAAATTAAAGGGATTAGTATTTAGCTGAATGTTTTTCTAACAATATATCATCTTTATCATTAAGTTCTAAAGAACCTGGTAACTTGTCACATACAGTTAGTCTTTGGTTCATGTGCATCTTTCTCTGTTGACAATCTTTGTATTTTGCTGGTTTACTCAAAAAATATGCTGATGCTAGCTTGCTTGTTCTCTTTTTTGATATAACATGTTGATTATTTGGCTCATAAACAAAGTGATTTTACATCATTGTAAGTGTTATGCCAGCAATCCAGACTTTGCTCTTCTCATCCAGTGTTTGGTCTTGCAATGTGGATATCAGTGTAAAAGGTGGAAACAAAGATACTACTCTGCTTTTATAGTGTATTTTGTCTTAATGGTTTAACTCCCACCAAAATATTCAGACTGTTTTCCACCATACAGAAATTACAGAGGCCTGTACGTTATCTCTGCTTTGGCAGATTGTCAACATGTTCACTGGCATCATGTTGTAGCATTAAATGAGAGAAGTGTTACCGTTCACACCTTGTTTCTGGCAGCTTCCCACGTTGCAAAAAATTGGATTAAATTGTGGAGTCATTACGAGTGAAATGTCTCTTTGTTTGTCATCCAAGGACACAATTTTCCTGCTCTATTTGTCACTTCTACGCTTCAGTTGTTTGTGCCTTCGGCTTTCTCAAACTGGTCTCTGATCTATAAAACCTGACAGGCTGCGTCTTTAACAACCTGATTTCTGATGTCCTCAAAGCTTCTTTTCTTTTCTACCATTGATGTGGTGTGCCGCTAGACTTTCTTTAAACATGAGTGAGACTGGAAGCTGCTTCAGGTGAGAAGTGGTTTAAGCTTTTTTTTGTTACCTTTTAAGACCTGGTTTAGTTAATATGAATCCTGATTCTCATTTTTCATCATGGAGTATTTACAAGTTGAATATATGTATATGTATATATAAAAAGGCTCAAATATAAACTTTCTGAGATGATGATGGATTAATTAATGCAGCATTATGCAAAGAGAAGTTTTAAATTTGATGCCAAAACTATGTGCCAACATATTGCACTTTTCTCTTCTGGTAAATGAGCTAAACTGACTTATATTGCATAAAGAAGAATATTAAATAAGAAGCAACTGTTTTTAAGAAGATATTATGAACTACAAAATCGACAAAGTCTCCAAAAAACAAAATTAGGAGAATCCTATGGTTTTTTTTCTGGACTGTAGACAAGTAGCTGCACGACTGGTGATCGGTAAAAGAAAGTGTCCTAAAGGCCTTGTAGGGACATTTATTTGAAAAATAGTTTTTTCTTAGCTAATATATGGACGTGGAGCCCATAAATAACCTTGAATCCTGAAAAGAATTTGCTGCTTGTGGGAATGGGTGGCTGTTTTGTCCTATTTAAAAGAGGCTTAATGCGCAAGCTGCATTATGCAATAATGTGATCCATGTATGCATGCACTGACACCCGATACCTTTTGGTATCCCTAACATGCTATGTATAAATATATATCCTCAAATTATGTAAATGTCTTCTTTCCTATTGCATAATTCTATTGGCTGAATTAATTTTGTGCTGGGAAAACGTTTTGGCCTTCATTTCATAAAATAATTTGATTCACTTGCGAAAGATCCGCATTGAAAGAACATTTGGTAATTGGCCTGCATTAGTGACACAAACTGGCTTACTTCAAAATACCTCCGCCCCCTTACACTTTGTTCTTGCTGGTCTCTCTGTTTTCTCCTTATAAAATGTTTCAGATCATCAAAATATATTTCAAAATCAAATGCAACATTGTTTAATTTAATTTGAGGAAAAAAGCTATCGGAATGCTCTATGCAAAGCATAGATGTATAATCTAAAAAGTGCCTTTTGTATTTTCTTAAGTTATGTTCTCTAATACTAAGTAAAGGTTATGTGAGGGAGCAATTTGTTTTTATAAAAACACACTTTTTCAAGGATTATGATGCATAAAACTGTTTTATTTTTGTGTGTTTTTGTTTTTATTTTATTTTTTTCCACTAAATTCAAAGCCAAATCAAGTAATGCACTATTTGCTGGACTGGAAATTGTGGGAGTTTTCAGTTTCAATGCATTTAAATATTTTACACTGGGAATACATCCAATATTTGAACTGTTGATCATCTATTACAACAGATCACACTGATTACCACTGATTTATTTGTTTATTTATTTTTTTGCTTTCAAATTAGAAAGTAATTTATCTAAGCTAAATTTATAGCCTAATATGTTGACATTCAGTCTCATTAAATCAGCTGAAATTATTTTTAACTGAAGCACTAAACAATTCACAGAAAGTATTGTATTGCCTTTCCAAAGTAACGCATTCGTCTGAAAGTGGGTCGGTTATTCCTAATGACTCCACAAGCTCTTATTTTCATGCAGAAATATGCACAATGGACCCAAGCATAATTATATTTAGTTGGTCCCTGACTCAGACTAAAGTGAAGAGAACGTGATGCACCAACAAATGGAGAAGATAATACATTTAACCACTTCCTGTTGAAAAATCCTGGTGCACACCCTCCCAGTTGTTGCTATATAAACAAAAAAAAAGAAAAAAACTCCCATGATTGTGCTTTTTCCCATACCCTTCTAGCCTCTGAATTCACTTTTTTTTCCTATATAGACTAGTTACTTATATAAAATCTGAAGACTATAGATGGCCAGATATAGGGTGGCATGTCCCTGAGCGCTCACACCAGAACATTTTATTGAATCTTTTCAAAGGAATTAAATGCTAGACAACTAATTTCAGTCAGTATTTGGGAATACAAAGAGGAAAGATGTGGAAGCTTTTATCTTGCCAGGGCTTGGACTTACATGAAAGGTCTGAGGCGTGTCAGTTCGTAAAGAGAGTAATGGTAACTGAGACGCCGCTGTGTGCTGCCAAACAGTTAGGAAGCTGAGACCTGAGAGCCCCGCTGGGCCACTCAGGGACTCTGAGAAAGTGTAGGCTCCTTTCTGATCACCGCAGAATAAAAGAACCAACCAGGTGTTGTTTTCCTTCTGCACGCACAATCTACCACAAGGGGACCTTGAACATTCTTCATGATCACAAGTCCGTCACGGTTACCAGCAGTGCTATCTGTGTCGTCTGAGAGAAACTTGGCCCCTGTACGCTTGTACTACGAAGCGGGTTCCATGAGTGTAAAAGAATAATGCCGAGAGGCTTCCAGGTCAAATGTGACCTGGTGCTCACCTCCGAGTGAGACGACATTCAGGAAATGTTTTACTCTGGCTGTGGATAATTCATGCCTGTTGTTGGGTGGAGTTTGGGACCGGAAAATAGTCCCTTATTACAGGTTCTGACTCAGGCCTGAAAAGCCTGAGGAAAATATTAAGATTGTTTTTATCAGTTTTCATGTCTAGATGCAGAAACTGGAGATAGAGAAATGCTTGAATTTTCAGAGTCTGTTCTTTAAAATACTTTTTAAGAAATAGACCTTTTTGCTTTTTGTATCGATTTATATATTTGTGATTTTTGAATGTTTGCCAGTTTGTTACATAGATGACGTGGCTTGGGCGAGAAGGATAAAAATCAGGAAAATATTTATGGTAAATTGGGGAAAGAAAAAGCTCTTGTTTGTGAGAATTAAACTTTTTTTTTTTCCTTGAAGAAACAAAGCACTTAGTCTTCTAAGGGAACATTTCGTATGATCTGTATCTCTATATTTAGTGCCTCAACAATTTGCCCCTGGTGTAAAATTGTAGCTGTGTGACTGTGAAAATGATTATTTCTTTCTGTGTTATTGGAGTGTTTGAACTTCTCCCATGACCGCTCAGCTGATCTCCACTGAGAGCATAAATCTGTCCTAATCCTGTCAGGCATTCAGTGGAGCTGCAGAAGAAAAACATTTCTTAGCTCGGGAGGAAAATATGTTGACAATAATTACTGTTTTAAAGCAACAGGTTTGTTGATGTCAGGTGAAGAAGCAGCAAAACATTGGACAGTGAAGGTTTGTAATTGTGAGCCACAAACTTTGGCTCAGAAAAAGGATTTTAGTTTCTAAGATGGCATGTTTTTTTTTTTTATGTAAATTTTACATTGATTACCACTAAATTGTTTTAATTGAGACTGTATATTTCTATAATAAATGTTTTTATATTTTAAAAGATAAACAAATATTTAAAATAAAATATATTTTTCACAATCGGTTATTTTTGTTTGAATCTTTCTACAAAAGTAGAAAATAAAAGTAAAAAACTGTAGAAGTAAACGCAAAATTCTAGGGATTGGTTAATTTTATTTTTAAAATGCAGCTATCAGAAAGTTTTGCTTTTCACTTTTATCAGCACTCCAAGTTATAAAGGTACTAAGCAGCAGACACAAGTTCGCAGATCATAATAGTTACAGTTAAAACTTCTTTGTCCCATACACAACAATGCTACTTGCCTTGTATTCTCTGACAATTTTTTTTCTTCTTGTTCCAGAGACATTCAAGCGTGAACGGATAGCAGCTAGCAGCTAGAACTTCAGTTCTAGCAGTGGGGAACAAGAGAAACTCGGGACGAGTCTGAAAGGGACGGAGGAGGCAAAGTTTTCAAGAAACTTGGACTCTGTTGCAATCAGAGCAGATGGGCGAGACGGAGGATGAGCGGACGGCTCAGGCCAGCCAGCTCTTTGAGAACTTTGTCCAGGCGTCCACATGTAAAGGAACCCTGCAGGCCTTCAGCATCCTCTGCAGACAGCTGGAGCTGGATCCTTTGGACCACAGCAACTTCTTCAGCTCCTTGAAGGCAGCAGTCAGCTCCTGGAAAGTCAAGGCCTTGTGGACAAAATTAGACAAACGGGCCCAGCAGAAAGTGTACAACCAGAATAAAGCCTGCCAAAAAACAAGGGTAAGAACATGTTGCTGAGAAATTCTTAAAAACTTGGTTTTGTCAAATTACTTGTTCTTTTACTATGTGTTTTTGGAAGGTAAAGTACAATTAGAAAAAGATGTTAACCCATCAAGAAGGGTTAAACAAACATGTTAACAGAGATGTGATTAATCACAGCAAACTGATCCACCAGTATTCCCAGTTGTTGAAGGTGTTGATCAGTTTTCAGCTTTATGCTGCAAACTTCTATGGAGTCTTCCTGAAGTCCATCAGAAGATACAGAGGTTGTTGAAGCCTCAGTTTCAATGAAGTTTGCAAAATAAAAGCTGAAAACTGGTCAGCGACCTCCAGTCATTTCTGCTTTTGAAAAAATAAAGGTAGATTCTTTGCAGAAGCAATGGAGGAAACAATTCTGCTTGTTGGTGTCTTAAAAGACAGATTACTACTTTAGACACGTATCCCCAGTTTTCACTTAACAACTCTTCGATCATCTTGGTATTTTTTTCTGTCAAACTCTGTTATTTGAGGTATTTTACAGAAGTCCAACTAAATGGAGCAAGGCTCCTCTGACTTTTGCACAGTATTGTTTATGCAGCATTAATTCAGAGCATCATTTATAGCCTGAATTTATAGATTCCAATACGCAGAGTCAAATAGGTTTGTTACAACAGAGCTTCTGGGTCCTGATCCGCAGCCCACAATGTTTTGTTTTAGATGTTTTCCTGATTCAACACACTTGGCTCAAAGGAATGAATAATCTCAACAGTTTAGCATCAAGTCTTACAGGGTTGGAGCGTGCAAGGCAATTAGCCCCAAGCGACAAGAGCAGGAAACACTGGTTTATGGTACAAGCAGACAAAGCAATGACATATTTGCTGGTTTAACTGAACTGCATAACTTCTAACAAGGCTCAAAACACAGTTTGGAAACTAAGCTCTCAAATTTTGCATTTCATGTGCTGCATTGTTGCTTGACCATGTATGTCGGCATGTTTAGGCAGCACTTTTGACGTTGTGTTGGAAAGACTAACTATCTCAAGGAAGAGATAAGACTTTAAGTGAGGGGGGGAAATGGGCCAGAGGCTTGGAGAAGGGAGATTAACACAGAAGGGCTGGGCAGAGGGATAGCCAGAAATAACAGCTCAGCTATTATTCCAGACATTTTTTCTGGAGAAACGGCTATTTGAAGATGAAGTATGGTGGACATGGAGCTGGGCGGGTGTTCTTTGAAGCAAAATCTAAAATCCAAATGAAAGGACAGCATTCTTTAATCCCTGCAACTCGATTGTCTCCATATTTGGTTGCGTTACATGCAAGGGGGGAGTAGCATGCATCAGATCATGCTCCTCAAAACACTTAAGCGCTACAGTTTAATCTCACAAATTGCCAAACTTTTCTTTAGTATTGCCTCTGTTCCTCATTCTATGTGACAGGGAGCAAAACCTTTAATCCACACTGATGGTTGAGGATCTACTTGTTTTTAGGCAAACAAAATAAAAATGTTTTGACTTTTTTTTAATATACAAATCTGTATATGCATTTATACATCATCATCATCATCTCAGGACAGTTTCTGTGTACAAACAGAACATCCTACCTGCTTAGACTGCATCTCATCCTCATGTCTTCTGTTACTCCCAGTGTCTGATCATCGGTGGCGGCCCCTGCGGTCTGCGAACGGCCATCGAATTGGCCCTGCTTGGCTGCAAAGTGATTGTGATCGAGAAGAGGGACACCTTCTCCAGGAATAATGTGCTCCACCTCTGGCCCTACACCATTCATGACCTCAGGGCTCTCGGGGCCAAGAAGTTCTACGGAAAGTTCTGCGCCGGCGCCATCGACCACATCAGTGAGTGTTCTCTTGTTTTGTTGCTTTACTTCAATTCCAAAAATAAAGTTGTCTTAAAGTAAGTCGTAAAGGACTAAACGCTGAATGAATGTCAACAATGGGAAAAGGATTTGTTTTTACTGTGTGAGTAGAATCACCATCAAGGAAGTAGACTTCTAGCTGAACCTCATAAAAAGTTTATCTCTCTGTATGTTTGTCCTGTAGTAGTAGATTATGTATTTGTGTCTCTGAGAGGAGTGCTTATCTTATCTTCCAGGTCAGAGTTTTTTTTATCAGTATTGCTGCCCTTATCTGCAGCAACTGTTGTATATTATTATCCTTAAAAAAATGACTTTTTTTAAAGGAACAAACTGTCTTTGTTTCTGAAAATAGCCGATTTTGAGCCCTGCGGAATGTGTGGTAAGCTGCAACTAGAGGATTTTCTGGATTAATTTCAACAATGGAAATCTTCGTCCTTTTAATTCCTGCTGCTCCCTCAGAGTTACCATGGGCACATTATGTGCGTTTATGATAAATGCTCTCTCTGCATGTTTATTTGGATGGTCATATCTTGGTAAGTAGATAAAGCCCTTCTTTAACTCCATCTTCAACCCATCTGCTGCATTTTTATGTTTTCAAGACAATGTGTCTTCATTAGTATTCTTTAACAAACCTCTCATGTCACTCAGAGCAGCTGTATTTATATTGAGATTAAATTATACATTGCTTCAGAGAGCACCAGGTAGCACAGGGTTTTATTAATGAGTATCAATGTAAATATGGCTGAATACAAATGCACACCATACAAAAAACAACGTTTCATTTAACTTAGCAATTTTGTACTTGTCTGTGTTAACAAAAGACATACGATCCCACTAAAGTACATTGACGCTCGTGGCTACAATGTAACTGAACAACCTGTTTTCATAACACTGTTTGCTCCCTCTTCAGGTATCCGCCAGCTGCAGCTGATGCTGCTGAAGGTGAGCCTGATCCTGGGAGTGGAGATTCACGTCAATGTGGAGTTTGTAAAACTTCTGGAGCCTCCGGACCAGCAAACGGAAGATGGTGAGTCATGTGCTTTGGATGTTACCGTCTCTGTACAGTTCTATGAGATGACCTTTTTTTGTTTGTTTTTGGGAGAAGAGAGCACCTTTATTCCATGAAGGTCTTGGGTACAAATCTTTTGAGACAGTAGTTTCACACTTCCAAATTAAGTTAAGAATGTCTCTTAATACAAGTTCACAACAAGTACAGAAACAGAACTGTGTATGTATAATCAGGGTGATCCCTGTTTAAAAGGGTCATGACCAGTAGAGACATGATGCCACTTGCTTGCATATGTCAGCTATATAAGGAAAGCTCCCTTGAAGTCACATATGTTGAAGTGAACAGATAAGTTCTTGCAGAGTGGAAAATAAAGCTATTGATAGACTCTGCTCTGTTTTCCATAGCAATTCCTAAGAGACAGTCATGTTTTAGCTCTCCAAAGAACACAACAAAAGAATTTTATAGACTTTAATAATAAACCACCCTATATCAGGCAAAACATAAGCAAGAAAATTTAGGGCATTTACTTTAAAACAGCAGCCTTCATTTTTGCTAAGCTTACTTTTTTATATACATATATTTTTTTTAACACTAAGAACTTATTGTGTGTGAACCTTTATATCTGTCGCTGCTACATCCGAATTTTCCCGTTGAGGGACAATAAAGGTCGTTTCTATTCTAATAAGACAGGAATAGAAAACAACTTGTTTTAACTTTGATATTGTTCTGAATATTCCATTAATCTCACATTTTTTTTGTTTTTTTCTTAGGCCCTGGTTGGCGAGCAGAACTCCGTCCCTCCAATCATCCGGTCTGTGACTTTGATTTTGATGTGGTGATTGGTGCAGACGGTCGCAGGAGCACATTAGATGGTGAGGGTTGACTTTAACTCAGAATTGTGAAGCATTGTGGGGGAGTAAGTGCTGAAAACTAGTTCAACATGAGAGACAAAGAAAGTTTTGCTACTGACCCACATTGAGGAAGCTCTTTCTGGCACTGAGGCATTTCCTGTTGACATAGTTTCAACTGAATGTGTTTTTATGTGGTTGTATGTGTGTGAAGGTTCATGAACTGGATGAGAGCTGTTACCTTTCTGTCCAAGAATAATAAAGTCTGATGCTTGTTTGTTCAAGAATCTGTATTTTGAATATACAGTCATATTGGCAAAAGTATTTGCATGTCTTCCTTCACACACATGGACTCGACCCATTCTAAGGTTTAATATGATGTCTGATCACCCTGTGCAGTTTTAGTAGCTTCAATTTTCCTAGGAAATTTTCCCTCAAAGTGTTTGTCTTTATCTTTGGGAGTATTTGGCCAGTATTTGGGAGTATTTTCAGAAACAAATTTATGATGTCAATCTTGGACAAAGCTCACAATTTGTGCTCTAAACAATAGTAGTGATCAGTTGGGTTGAGTTCAGGGATTTGTGCAAGCCTTTTGAGATGTTTCTGAACATTTTTTTTACACTCCCCAGACCAGTCCTTCAAAGTTTGGATAGTAATATTGTCCAAAATGTCTTGGTATGCAGAAGCATTACAAGTTGCTTTCACTTGAACTATGACACTTAGATCTAGTCCATAAAAACACCTCTATGTGATCTGCTCTGCACCAAAGCACAGCACATTGTAGTCAGGCAAATGTCAGTCTCCTTGCAACTGCCAAAACCAAATTATTTTGATTTGACTAGACTTTCTGCAAGCAATTCATTCTTTTCCCAATCTGCACATCTAGGTATTGTCTTTTATGCCTGTTGGCCTTGGAAATGATTAGAAAACATAAAATTCTGTGATTTAGAGGGGTGAGTAAATAGCTTTGGCTGTATGCAGTCATATTCAATAAATAAGAATATAGAGAATGTCCTGATAAGTCTTTTGTCAGATTAAAAGTACCTTTAGAAAATAACTTTTAAGCAGACATTAAACTTTTCATTAAGCCTACAATTCTGTGTTTAAAAATGTATATTTTGCTGATTTATGTAATATCCAAATATTAAATGTAATGTTTCAATGTTGAAATAAAGGTGGTAAACATCAGTCTTTATAAAATTGATTTATAGAATGCTTTTCACTTGAGGATGGAGTTACTGAAATGAGCTTTTTATTAATATTCTAATTTATTGAATGGGGCTGTACCATACTTACAAAGTAATAACCAGTTCTTGCTTATGATAAGATGTTTTCTAAAGGTGCATTTTCAGATTACTGAAAACCGTTTCTATTTGCATATTATTTGTTTCTAATATGCAAATTCATATTAGAAACAAATATGAATTTGCATCCTTCCCCCTTTAATTCTTAATCCTTTTTTGGCAGGTTTTAGTCGCAAGGAGTTCAGAGGAAAGTTGGCAATCGCTATAACAGCCAACTTCGTCAACAGGAACACCACAGCAGAAGCTAAAGTCGAGGAAATCAGCGGTGTTGCCTTCATCTTTAACCAGAAATTCTTTCTGGAACTTAAAGAGGAGACAGGTAAATTGTGTTATTGTGTCAAATTTTATGGATGATCTGCAGCTCTGGTGGGATCTGTGTTAAACGACATGCTTGAATTTTTAGGAATTGATTTGGAAAACATTGTTTACTACAAGGACAACACCCACTACTTTGTGATGACTGCAAAGAAGCAGAGCCTGCTGGACAAAGGAGTCATCATAAATGTGAGTTTAGCTAACAGTAATCTATTGTGTTGATGCATCAATATTTAAGCTTTCTTTACCAGCTGTTTCTGGCAGTGACTAAACAGTTTGAATCAAAAATATTCTACAAATTTTATGAAAATAGATTAAAAAGTCTATGATATTTAAAAGAATGGACAATTGGAATTCCATTAAGTTATTGTACAGTAAATGCATCCATCCATAATAAGTCATAATAGAACATTTCTGAAGAAATTTAAATGGGGCTTGCCAAAATGAGCCTGCTGATTGGAACCCAGCATTCTGATGCTAAAAATTAGCATCAATGCTAAAGCAAGCTACAATGTACTCAATAGCATATGGAGAGTCACAAGCGTGTTGAGTAACATGGACTCACTCCATTCGGTATGTTAAAATTAGTGCATGAGCTAAAATTTGCCAGAATGCTAATGTTAGCTTAAATGCTGCCAGTGGCATGTGGGACATCACTAGCATATGTTGTCTTGCTTTGACTTCCTCCATTCAGTGTGCTAAACAAGTTTAATAAATTTAAAAAAAGCTAATAGCTTATTTTAGGGAAAAGGCACTGCCTGCTAATGTTTGTGCTAATGTTAATGCACTCCCTTGTTTACTTCGTGGCACTTGGCAAATTTTGCAAAAGTACAAATCAGAAGTTTACTTTGTGGCACTTCTGGTTGCCAGAAAATGCACTCATCTGTTAGCAACAGATTAACAACAAATATTGTTATTGTTCAAAAAACATAAGGTTTCCTCTGCTCTTTTAAAATACTACTAATATTACACTAATTAGGAATTATGCAGAAAACTGTTGTTTTTGTTGTTGTTGTTTATTGGTGGTAAATAATTTTAAAACAGACATTCAACAAAAAAGTAAAAATCTGATTTATACTTTGTGGCAGTTTATTTCCAAAAAAAAAACCCCAAGAAAACAAACGCTCAACTCCTAACACCAAATTAATAAGTAATATTATTGTTTATAAAACATAAGCTCTTTTGAAACTTATGTTTCAAAGAACAGGCATTTCTTTTGAGAGTTTTAATTGGGGACATTGGTTGTGCAACTCTTGTGTGGCTCCTAACTGTTTGTGGATAGTAATCTGAATGTTTCTGCCCAGCTGTGGTTGAGGTTGTTTTTTTTTTGTCGTTTTGTTTTCTTTAGCTTCTTGCATAATTTTCACAGGGATTAGACAAGAATGTGGTCTATAAATGTCTTAATTTTTTCCTGTTGAGTGGTGGCACACCAGCAGCACTGGTAGAAGCATACTGTTTAAAAAAACAGGCTGTGCAACTATATTTCAAAAGTATCGCTAATGTAATATGCCTTAAAGTTTGTTTTGCAACCTTTAGTGTTAATAAAAGTGAATGGAGCTTGTCTATTCTGCTCTGTTCTAGATTTTATTTTAATAAAAATGTATAGTTTTCTAATGACATCCTTTTACGAACCAGAAAATCACAACATTTAAAGAGAAGTCCCAAAGCTGGGAGTCACATGGCCCTTTGGGAACACAGAAAGGTTTGTGTGCTGACCAGTGTAGTGAGTGATAGCACTGCACAGAGGGTGACGATAAACAGGACTCTAATTAAAGCATTACACCTCTCACCTTTATTCCATTTCTCACACAGCAAATAGAAAAAATGTTCCTTGCATGGAAGAGATCAGACAGCAGAAATAGTTATTTGCAAAGGACAAATGTTTTCAGAGTCAACTTGCAATTGTTTGTAAACCTTTTTGTCAATAACACAAATTCTTATTATAATCCCTATACAAACTTTTTCCATATGCATTATCCAAGCACATACGCAGGTGCTGAAGAGCTGCGCTGCTGAGCCCCCAGTGGTCTCCCTCTCATCTTACATTGATTGTTGGTGCTGAGTGAAATCTCCCTCCGACTGCTGGGTCAAAACCTGCGCACACAGCACAAGCGTCAGAGGCCATATGGCTGACCTCTAACGGCGCCATAGCTTTTTGTCATTATGACACTCATGCAAGGATTGCATTTAACACTCTTTACACAAACAAATCAGATCAGAAATGTTTTCTGTTGACAGAAAAGCTCCATGAATTAGCCTATACTAGCTAAATGTTATAAATAGGCTACTTTTGAAAACAATTTATGTACTTGTGTGATATTTTAAAATATTTGCCTTAAGTCTTAGGGCTCCTCTTCTTGTTCCAGGACTACATAGAAACGGAGCGGCTGCTGAGTTCTGACAACGTTAACCAGGAAGCGTTGCTGTCGTACGCTCGTGAGGCTGCGGACTTTGGCACCAACTACCAGCTGCCTTCGCTGGACTACGCCATCAACCACTATGGGCAGCCAGACGTAGCCATGTTTGACTTTACCTGCATGTACGCTTCAGAGAACGCCGCCCTGATTAGGGAGAAGCATGGACATGAGCTACTGGTTGCACTGGTGGGAGACAGTCTTCTCGAGGTAAGAGACACTGTTTTTGTGTGTGTGTGTTTTGTCAGGACAGGAATAATCATTGTCCTTTTTCTTCTTCTTTGACACCATGTTTTTTTTATTGCAGCCCTTCTGGCCGATGGGTACTGGTTGTGCTAGAGGCTTTCTGGCGGCCTTTGACACTGCTTGGATGGTGAGGGGCTGGGTGCAGGGAAAGAGCTCCTTGGAGATACTGGCAGAGAGGTCAGGATATGTTGCTTCCTGCAGATTGAAATTAGTGTCATTTTATCACTCTGTTGTGTAAAGACAAATAGTGATGTTAAAATGATACAGTGCATGTGTAGTGTGTCTAGTATATATAGTTTAATTCTTGCGCAACTTGTGGAGTTGTTTAGTCAGCATGTGACTTCTTCTGGTGGATAAGAATCCAATGCTTTGAATTTTAAATCTTTTCTGTCTGAGACTCTTATTTCGAAGCAAGAAAGGAAGTAGTATTTGAGCCATCTTATTTTGACGGTTACAAATAAACAATTAACATGCTGTGTTTGAAATGTGTCACCCTTCTCTATCAGGGAGAGCATTTACCGTCTGCTGCCTCAGACCACACCGGAAAACATCAGTAAAAACTTTGAGCAGTATACAATTGATCCTGCTACCCGCTATCCAAACCTGAACTCCAGCTGTGTACGTCCACAACAGGTTGGTGATTATTTTCCACAGTTATATTCAAAGGATTTGAAAGAAAGTGATGGCTTCCTTATCTATTAGCAAGATTGGACATGTTTTAGCTGAGTTCAGCAACAATCGCCACAAACTGAGATCAAACTGAGATTTGCTTTTCCAGAGGAAAAGCAGAGGAATGTTCTGAAAACGTATGCCAAGATAATAAAAAAGTTAATCAAGACAAAGACTGTAGAGTCTTTCCCCAGTAGTAAATCACCCACAGCCACTACAGCTTCTGGATCTTTTGCAGATGAAAACACGAAGAAGTGACTGTGCACCGACTATATTGCAGCATGGAAATACTTGTGTTAAAAATGAAAGCTGTTAAAAGAAACTTTGATTTCAGATCTTTGTTAGAGATTTCTTGTGGCTTGTGTTCAGCTATTGTAAAATATTAGCTCCTTGGGTCTTCCTTAAATCACTCAAGTGGTTCAAAAATGTGTTTAAATTAATTTTTAAACTAGAAATCTTTTTCATCCATGCCTATATGTTTCTTTCAGGTTCGTCACTTATTCATCGATGGTCATTCGGATCTGGTTGAAAAAGGAGGGCTATTACGGAGACCAGTTAACCTGGCTAGAAAAGGTGAATATTTCTAAAAATAAAACATTTATAAAACCAGAGCCAATCTACCTTTTTAAATATTTGATTTCCAGGAATTGGTGTTTTCTTAAGATTGGAAATCTTTTTATTTATTTATTTATTTTTGGTTTCTCTCCACTCTTTGTTGTCAGAAACTTTGAAAATTTCAGCATTCTGAGAGAAAACTTGAGGATGAAATGATAAAAATGTAAAGTGTTTATATTTTAGAAAAAAATGTGAACAAAGGGTTCAGAATTTCTGATTTGGAAACAAATTCATCCAAATCAGACGTGACTGTAGCTCTGTACTTTATTAAACGTTGTGCATCTTGATAAACATTTCAGGATGATTTAAGCTTTGAATAAGTCTGGATCTCTAGTCACCCAGGGTGATGTACCTCTGGACAAATGTTTGTCTCTAAGGTTTATGGACTGAGTCGTCCTGGAAGCTAATTCATGAAGTTAGTCACTGGCAACTTGTTGACTTCACGTTCTGTCTAATGTTTGCGATCACCACCTCTTTGCTTCATGTTTATATTTAATATCTGAGTGACAAGTCTAGTAACTTTTTACGTTGAGTTGGGGAAAATAATGAACATTAGAGTGAATGTTTCCCCAGCCCTCTCTCTGCTGAAACTTTACCTTTGTCTGAGTCACAGGCTTGGCGCACCTCGTCAGACAATACTGCCGGATAACATTACCCTCATATGAGAGTCAGAAGTGATGCCTTTCACAGACGTGTGCTGGCGTGATGTGCTTTGGTACCGATTTTAAAGCTGTTCAACGGCCTGTCCTGACAAGTGTGGCCTCATTGTGAACGAAGGAGAAGTTATGTCACTTAGCTGGTGATAAATTGAGAACAGATGTTGTAAACCTCAGGGTCTTGAGCACAAATCTATCCAAAGACTTCACAGCACAAGCTGTCTGATCAGAAAAAACAGTCCCAATTACACTTTCTGAAAACTCTGTCAGATCAACCTACTTCAGGATCATCTGACATCATTCCACAGTAACGGGACTTATGACAGATTGATGCCATAAATCAGAAAGTAACCAGCAGAAAACCAACCTGACCTAAATGACATATTCATTTCCTGCTGTCACTAGAAATCATCCAGTATCAGTGACTGGAAATGGCATTTATTTTATAGTTATCGGATACCTTAGGGCTTCAGACTGTCTTTTATTCATAGTTTTATTATTGGTAAATTAATTTTTTTTTTTTAACTACTTTTGTCTGCACATTACAGCAACAACCAGTTAGTACATCATTGTTTCTGCTTAAACTGTTACAATAAGCAAAAGTCTTTAGATTTTCACATGCTGCATTAATAACGGAGCCACCTCTTCTGTAAGCAAATTCTGATATGGGATGAAAAGCTTGTTTGGCTTTTCAAATTGCATGAAAGTGTGCAAGTGCTGGTTGTTTTCTAAGTAGGACATATTGGGATAAGTTTCTGCACTACTGCCAAGGTTGGTCCTGCTTTAGCTTCAGAAAGTGGACCAGCTCGCTTGGCTCGAGTCCAAAAGAACACACAGTTCGAACATTTCAGCGTCAACACCATTTCAGAAAACTTTCCAGTGCAGACAAAAATAAAACACTCTGGGGAAAGCAATACAGGGATGTTTTCTGATATGAAAATGTTGTTCCTTCCTTTGACGCTGAGCGGCAGTCTTGACTGTGTCTCCCAACATATCATTTCTTTCTTGCAGAATCTGAGGTGCGACCTAATCGCCTCCTAACCTGGTGTCAGAATCAAACTCAGGGATACAGGGGAGTGGATGTCACCAACCTCACATCATCCTGGAGGAACGGCTTGGCCCTGTGTGCCCTCATTCACCGGCAGAGGCCTGAACTCATGTAAGGATGCACACAAACGGACACATTCAGGAAGAGGGTGTAGAAATGATGAGTTGTGGTTCAAGACCTGCTTGAATGTTCAGGATAATAGCCATCCTTTATGAAACCTGATGCAAACTAAGAGCTAAGAAAATTGACTTTTAAGTGAATAAAAGCTCAGAACTAATTGGATCTCTTCAATAAATTCAAAACACAAATTGGATAAAAACAAATCTCACATTTGATCTCATCCTCGGTCTGTTTCAGTGACTTTGACTCCCTGAACGAGGAGGACGTGGCTGGGAACAACCAGCTGGCGTTTGACGTGGCTGAGCGCGAGTTCGGCATCCAGCCAGTGACTACAGGGAAGGAGATGGCAGCCACGGCTGAACCAGACAAGCTGCTGATGGTCCTCTACCTCTCCAAATTCTTTGAGGCCTTCAGGAAGTCGACGCTGAACAACAATGGTCTGTCTTTGTTGCAATTGTGTGTTGATTCATGAAGTTTTTCAGAGATGTTAGGACAATCTTCTTAAAATGCTTGAGGCAAATTTTACAAAGGATTTCAAAAATGTTCAACTTGTTTTCCAACCCGTGTTTAAAACAGAATTTTTAGTATCTGAGGAGAAAAACAAATCCTGTTGACTTGACAGAGAAACATTTGCTCCGGCTTGTTCTCCTTTTTCCTGTTGAACGATAGATGTTCCTATCTAGCCAGTGCAAACGACAAATGCATCACCTTATCAAAACACTTTAGAGCCTGAAGGACTGTGAGCACGTTTTCCTTTCTGTCTGCCACACAGGCCTCAGTTGCATGTTACACAACTGTGGTCAGGTTGGTCCCTGCCAGAAACCATACTGGTATGCATGCTATGTCTGTGGAAGCCTATCCGGTCACATCCGTGTAACTCCAGAAGCCTTCCTCTCTGCTCGCTCCACCACTGCTGGCGACTGCCTCAGCTTCAGTTTTAATATGTCCCTCTAAATGTTCAGCAGGCTTCTGTATCGACCCGGTAATTCAAACCATTGAAAGCCAGGAAAATTACAGGCTGTAAATGAGCATTTGGTAGGATGTTACTCCCAGATTATTGAGGTGGTTGGTTGGTTATATTAGAACATGAATAAAGTTTGCATTTTTTTTTAAAGATTATTTTCAAATAATTTCCACTGTAAATATTAGTTTACACTCAAATGTAAAGTGTAAACTAATATTTACACTTTAGAATTGAGATGCCGCCTCTAAAAACTGCTACATCAGCAATATTGCTATCTGTTCTTTTGAAAATACTTGTGCTGGCTTCAGGTTTCTTCAAACAAGTAGCTATTATAAAGTCACCAATTTTATATGAAACAGTCTTGCGGTAGTTATCTTCAGTTGCTGAGTGAAAGTCTCTCCACATAATCAGACAGGATTTTACTCCAGAGACTTGAACCACAGTAAAATAATCAATCCAGTAAAACATTACTTCAAGGAAAAGTTCTGTCAAAACTATGGCTGGGACTTTAAGCCATTAATTTTGATTAATTAATCATTTAGATTTGACTTGCTAAAGATTTTAATGAAATTAATTCCATTTTTCTTTAAATATAGTAGTCCACAGCAAGCACAGATGTCCCTAATGCCAATGTCAGTGTCCATATTCTACATAACTCAAGAGTTTTTGTTTCAAAGAAGTTACATGAGCGATCAAGGGTTCCTGGAGCATTTAAACGCTGAATGGGTATAACAGCACTTTGCACCAATCTGATGGTTGAATAACTCAAACAACCTATGTAAAGCAATAAACATTTGTTGTAGAGCTCAAATGTCTTTATTCAATAATTTAGTAGCAAAGATGGTTTTGAGTTGAAAATGTCTTCAATAAAAATATGATTAATTAATTACATACTCGGCAATTAATTAAATTAAACATTTTAATTGAGTCAAAAGACTTCACTTTGATTCAATCTAGAGTTTGTTTCCTCTCATCATGTGGCTTTAAAATGTCGCTTCAGGCAAAGAGTGCCCAGGTGGAGGATGGAAAGAAAGATGAAATACTCAAAATGCATCTGCAGTCAGATGTTCATTGCTTTGATTTTGTTCATTTGGCTCAAACAAAATCATGTTACTACAGCTAATTATGACTATCACTGCAGCAGCCTGGCTATTAGCTCTGCTTCATTTATCAGTAGTGGCCATTGCATAAATTGAACTTTTTTTCCCCCCTGATCTTTGGATTTATCTTTTCTTGAGTGCAAAAGAAGAGCATCATTTCATAATGACACAAAGAGTCTTCTCCAATTGAGAGACTTTTTTTTATTTACAAAAAAATCAGGCAATTAACCAGTAATGGTAAATGGCCTGTGTTAGTCACCCATTCACATGCTTTGAATGTGTGCGTATCATAGTATTATGTTTTATATATTATGAGACTTTAACTTTAGTCACATCTTCTCTTGCAACATTAATGCTTCCTTTTATCTTGTGATTTCAAACTGCTTATTCAGTTTTGTCAGAACAGAAACTGATAACCAATAATTGCTGTTTGTTTCTTCTACAGTCCCCAAGGAGCCAGATGAAAATGGTGAAGAATATCCACCTAAATCCAACCACAAAGTGCTGAACTTGCCTCAGCCCAGGAAGAGGATACCAAGGGTAAAAATGTTTACATTTCCTTGAAGTGCATGCAAGGCATTATCTTCTGTCCCAACAGTGTAGCAGTTTGCCATTAAAGCTATTTACTCCTTCAAATCTCAGCATTTGATTAGAGAAGCCATAGGTGGAGAAGTTGTGCAATGCATTCTCAGTGTAGTATCTTTTTAAAGTTTAGTGTCCATTTTCCTGAAAGAGAGTCAAGTTATTTTTGAAGTAATCCAGTCAGAAATAATCCTTTTTGTGCTAGAATTATTTAAATACAAGGTGCATTAGACCTTCTGTGAGTTCATCTGTAATGTGGGCTCCTCTAGGATGAGAAGAAAGCAGAGGATGATTCTGTTAACAAACGGAGACGGAAAGGAAGCGGCTACCTCACAGAGGTATTCATCTGCAAAAGTCTTTTGGATTACAGCACTAATACAATTCGAAGGGTTTTAGGTTAACAAAGCAACTCATCTGCTCTGAATCTGACTCCTCTCTGGCCTCAGTTGTCCTGCCATAGTGCGCCACCTGCTGGTGAAGATGGAGAACTGCGGGAGAACAAGGTCCGCTCCATGGCAACTCAGCTGCTGGCCAAGTTTGAGGAGAACTCCTCGACGGCAAAGGTGCACACCAAGGTGAGAATAACATTAGTCGTCAGGTTTATTCAGTTACACCTTTAAACTGGAACAAAAGTACCAGGCAAGCATTTATATCCAAGGAACAAGCTGACGCTCAAATATCTAAGGCGATAATGAGTTTGATGCATAGGTGAACTTCCAGATGGAATTTTTGACACCATTTGTTTTTTTTTTGTTGCTGTATGTTGTGTTGGCAACCAGACCAAGTCTTTCTAAATTGGAAAACAATTAATGAGGGGCCTTAATTGACAAACAATTAAGGCCAATTTCTACCTAGTAAAATAAATTTTACTGGGTAAAAATTTGAACTTTTGAAGCAAAGCCAGTAACCAGAATGGGTAACTCCCTGCAATTACTTTCATAGAAAATGATTTTGTCAACCATCTGTGTTTAATTTGTGCAAATTTTCATCAATATAGTTAATAGCATGTTTGCCTCCTATACGACTTCTAACTTTAGGGCCTATATTTTCTTTTTTGTGTTAGATTTGGTCTGTAGTACTGTTTTCTTTTCCTTTATTCTACTTTTTATAACATTTTTATTGCTTTTCTATCCTTGAAACAGTCCAAGGACCCATGTAGTCCTCCTTTTTCTCCTCCTTTGTCTCCTTCCACCTCCTCGCCATCTTCAGATGAGGAGGAGGAAGAAAACCCCCGTTTTGCTAAACCCAAATATATCCAACCTCTTTCTCCTCTTCCTCTATCTCGTCCCAAATGGCAGGTATTGTCTCCAAATGTCTCCTATCTCCCTGAATTTAAAAGAAAAGGGTTCATTTAACTTCTGTGAGCTCATCCTTTGTCCTCCTGTCTGTCTCCTCCTCCCCCTCCTGTTTCCAGCCTTCAATCTACCTTCGGTTGCTGGAGAATCCCAGCTCTGTTTCTCAGCAGACCAGTTTCCTCTCCTCTAATAATAATTCAGATTTTGATCAGAGCACCCAAAGTCGTTCTCCGTCGCCCTCACACTTTCAGATCCCTGTAAGAGTTTCTGGCTCTGAACTTTGTCACACAGAATACACCCTTTCCTGACCGTCCTACCTGTGTGTCTGAGTCCGCTTTGGACTCTGATCTGTCAAGTGATGCATCTGAGCAGAAGGTGAATTTAATTCCACCTTTAAATGCACATTACCCAGTACGCTGTACCTCACTCTCCATTTCTTCCTGCTCTGATTACCTCCTACTTTCTCCGTAGACTAAAAATCAGAGGTTATCGACTAGAGAATTTTCACGCAGGAGCATAAAAGAGAGAGCTGTCCTCCTGTCCACCATGTTTCATGGGTCCAACAAACCAGCTGCTCCTCTGTCTGTTTCACAGGTTCTGTATCAGATCAGATGCTGGTATTTAAATAATCCAAAAAAAAAAGCATGGCTTCTTTGCGTGTTTCTGCATCTTTTAGGCTCTCTAAAATTAGAGTGCATGGCTGTGGAGGAGAATGTTATCAACAATAAACGTAGGAATATGTAAATATCAAAATAAATAACTGCTTTGGCAGACAAATGCATCAAAAGGGGAAAAACGAGGAAATCTGTAAAACTACATAAACAGACAACAAGTTAATTTTAACATGCTTATTCCTCCATAGAGCTCAGGGTTGCGCTCTAACTTATAGAGTTTTACCTGAAGTACATTCTTACAGAATCATCATTTTTAAGTTTTCTCCAAATAATTAGAAATATTTTTTTCCAAATCCTTTAAGTGTAGCAATGGGCTGAAAGTGTTGATTACATTTACAAGTTATCAATGATCTCTATCAATGATGGTCTGTAATATCCGTCTTTCTTTGCCTCTGTAGGTGGAGTCATCTACCTCCTCCTCTCCTTCCACACCATCTCTTCCTCCTCCTCTTCTGTCTCTATCTGAAAGCTCCACCATGTTCCCTGTGGTCCACCCTGTTCCTGACCCCATCGCTCAGACCTGTTTCACCTCTGAACCTAAAGTGACCTCCTCTCTTCTGTCCTGCTCTAAATCTGAAAAAACTGAGCAAAACTCTTCTTCTCATCCTGATACATTCATGTCCAGCAACAAACCATGCTCTCCTGCCTCTTCGCCTTGCATTGGTAAAAGTCAGAATGTCTTCACTAATCTCGAGAGGATAAAAAATGTGGAAAATGAGCAACAGAGGGTTCTTGCATCTGGTTTAAAAGTAGCTGAGAAGGATTCCACTAAGGTAACAGGTTTCCTGGTTATTTTACATAGATACTTTTGTTTTCTAAGATAAATACGATAGTTTTGGCCTAAATCAGCCATGTGTTGTTCATTTTGAGTTTTATATTCAATAATTTCTATTTAAAAATATTTGAAGACACAGTTTACTTCAAAATTTTAAACCACTTTAATGCCCGTTTTTTGAAACCCCACACTATACATATACCGTGTGGTGTTCATTTAGTGCACTGCAGGCTGTGATGATGAACGCACCACAAGAAATAATCCAAAATCATTTGTTCGCTCTGAGAGCTGTCCCTCTGGAGCTCCTAGTTACAGTAAAGAGGTACAAGTCCTAAACCCAAGTCCAAACACAATTCAACACCACATCATTATTTCCTTTGATAAATTCTGCTTTTTCCACTCCCATTTGTTTCTTCTTTCTTCTTTGTATAAATATTAGCGAGTAGTTGGAAAGGTCTCATCAGCAATAGATGCTAAAGCTCAGAAACTGGCCGTCCTTTATGAGACAGACCACAGGCCCAATGCCCCACCGGTAAGATGCATGTAAATGGTTGAAAGACTAATCCAGACTTGATATTAATGCGATTTGTGAAAGATTTGCGTGCTAACAAATATTTCTCATCCTTAGTTTTCTGACCAGGGAATTTAAAAGCTGGAAATAGATTCCAATTGCATGAGTGTACATATGGTTTTATCAGCCTAAACAAATGGAAGCATTTATTGCAAATGTTTACTTGCATACCTTAAAGCCTGCAGTTTAACTTTCTTTTTGTGAGGTAAACCACAGATGCAGTTAATCTCCATATTGCTAAGAACTCAAGAAGCTGCAAATATCTGAAGTTGAAAACGATACAATTCTGCCTTGGACTTTGGTTTGACTATCTAGATATCCAACATTCATGCATTTTTTTTTTTTCTATTTCATTGTGACTTTTCATAACCTTTCACTCAGTTGTGTGTGTTTGTCAAATACAGTCTTCTGACACTAAACCTTACTTTCAACATGTCTCCATGTATTCATAGAATTGCAAAATACTTCTGACCTAAAAAGTTAAGATTAAAATTACCACTAATTTTAGAATTTGTAGTAACCTGTTTCTGCCTTTGGGTTTTTTTTTATTAATTTTTTTTATCATCTGTGGGCGTGCTGTACTTTTTTTCCTCTCTTAGTATTGTTGCATATTTTACCTTTTTGACTAACTGAATTCCTTCAAAGTTCTTTTCCCCCCATATAGCACTTGTCTTTCATATTTGATATATAATTCAATGTTTTTAAATATTTATTTTCTAAAGGTTTCTGGAGGAAAACGCCAAGCGACTTCTCAGTAGAGCATTTTTATTATTATTTCACCTTTGCCTGGTCTTTTCCCCTCAGTGTGTGGTGCGTAAAGATTTTCCTCCTGGACTCGGCGGCAGCGACATCTGCCACTTCTGCTCCAAACGGGTATACGTGATGGAGAGGCTCAGCGCTGAAGGCTACTTCTTCCATCGCGAGTGCTTCCGCTGTGACGTCTGTAACTGCACCCTCCGTCTGGGTGGACACACATTTGATTCACAGGAGAGTACGTCTGAGTCATTGTGGCTGATTATTTGTAAAAAAAAAAAAAAAACTCTAGACTTTTTTAATAAAAAGGTTTATATTGTTTTGTTATTTCGTTACAGGAAAGTTTTATTGCAAAATTCACTATGCCCAGCATCAGTACAGCACCAGCTGGGGCAGGTTCAGAAGAACATCGGTAAGATGGCTTTTCAAGTAACTTTTACTTCACGCTTTCATGGTTATTTAAGAGCACAAAATACAGTATTGGTAATATAAATATAGAACAATATCAATTAAGTGAAAAATTATTAAGAAGATCAAATAAAACAGTTAAAATTCTTATTATATAGATTTGCAAAGTTGCTAAAGACATTTCCACTAAATGTATTTCACAAACATAACTGGAAATTGAGAAGAAAAAAATAAAAACAAATGATTATTTGACAACTTTAAGTAGAGACATGTGCGCTAATTTTTTTTTCCTTTTTTTCTGGATTTTTACAGGAAAACCTAAGCCACCTGAAATCCTCGTCTATGGACAGCGGGATCTGTTC
Source organism: Phalloptychus januarius (assembly GCA_902982915.1). Lineage (NCBI taxonomy): Eukaryota > Metazoa > Chordata > Actinopteri > Cyprinodontiformes > Poeciliidae > Phalloptychus > Phalloptychus januarius. The sequence continues at coordinate 11,764,611 of CADWAE010000471.1, read as the reverse complement.
AGCCGCAGGCGCCGTCCAACCCGCAGGTACCCTGGTTTCCTTGATTAAGCGCGGTCTGAGCTGGCCGAGGCGTGCTGGTCGGGCTGTGTGTGTGTTGCCTCAACAGCTGCTGGGAAGTGTGTGTGAGTCTATTACAGCTGTGGGATCCCACGTCAGGAGCTACTCACAGGACTATATATTCTTGTTTGAGCTGCTGAGCCTTGGCTGTCCTCTGCTCTGCATGATGCATGAGATGTTGGGACAGATCTACCAGGAGCCCCAACTGGCTCAGCAGCAAACCTTCAACCAACGGCTTGCCTAAGAGAGGAACTATTGATGTACTTATATGTGGCAAGAGGCCTAATGGGCGGATATTTACGTCAGTTGTGGTTCATTTAAGTCAAAGCTCCAATTATTACCTTCACTTTCTACATTTAAAATCTCCTCAGTTATTTAGATTTTTTTGTAAACTGTATTAATCTCAAAAACCTACTTTATTGAGACACACTGCTTCTGTTTAGTGGATAATAAATGTGGCTTTCTTGAATAGTTTTGAGGAGTCAGTATCTTACCCGCAGTAGACGGCAACAGTTGCAGCTTGAGTTATCAGGAAATTTAGGATTCTTGCTAACAGCCAGAGAGAATGGAAAACGTCTGAAACGACTCATTCTCTAAACTTTCCTATTGGTTTGAGCAAATTCTCTTATTTACTTTTATAATTTAGAATTGTATTACAAGTTGAAATACACTGGGGCTTTCTCTACTAAATGAATGTGGTGCCACAAATCACAGGCTCCGCTGACCAACTTTATTTGTTCTACCCATGAAGTTCCAAATCAATAATTGGAGGCAAATATGAAAGTAAAACACCCATTTTGGTTATAGTTGCTTTGCAGCTAACATGACATTTGTTTTAGGCTAAGTGACTAAGTATACAGGCTTGTAAAGTGAAGAGGTGAAAAGTGTTGAACGTAGAGCTTGAAAATTGAGTGTTAATTTTGGATGTGGGATATTTGATCTTAAAAAAAAAGTGCCTAGCTTATTTACTGGTGTTAGCTTAAGGCAGGTTAGCTTAGTAGCAAATTTACATTTTTCCTCAATCCCCAAAAACCGAGGTTATTTAGACTGTTGACTTCTGTGCTAAGATACTAACTATTTGAAGCCCATCCAGGTACTTCAAAACTTTTATTTAAAACTCTGGACATAGTTAGTGCTTTGACTCTTTTGCGAGCTAGCTTAGCTTCTATAGAACCTGCTAGCCGCTTGTCACACAATAACTCTTTTGACCTGGGTTTTCTCCCCCGCTTAATTAATATCTGATTTGTGGGCATGCTCCAAGAAACTTTCACTCCACAGTGTGACTCCATACGTCTTGGGTGATGTAGATTCACCTAATTTTGTTGTCTAGTCAGGGTTTATAGTTGCCTAAAATTGTAGTTTTCCTGAATTACGAGATTGTAACTTGGAACATGTCCTAATTCTTCCCAAGAAAATTCTGTGAAGAGTGTGGTTTCTGTTTTGATTTTCAAAACTTCTGGCAGTGATGTGAGAGAATTTGTTGTTTAAATTGTCTGCTTTCTACCACTGCCCACCAGAGATGTGCAATGGAAATGCCAAAACAGTATTTTTTTTTTCATTATCAAATGTGAAAGGATTTTAAGTCATCAAAAGCTCTAGTATTTACACAATGTGTTATAAAGATACTTTTCACACTTTTTAAGATTAAAGGCTCATTATTTATGGTAGGCTGTTTAGAACAATTGTTTTTTTTTTTAGAATTTTACAAATTTATTAGCAACATGGTACTTTTTATTATTTTATTGTGAACGTTTAATTTGGGATTATTTTTAACTTTCTTTTTGAAGTTATTCTTTTTTTCCTGAATTTTTTCTTATTAATTTCCAGTTATATTTCAGATCATGTGTAATAAGAATTAATGGAAACCAAAACAATGAGCCTTATCTTTAAGACAGATGTTCTCAGCCTATTTGCAAAGTTTTGTAATTATTTTAAGTGATTTCTTTTTTCTTTTTAAGTGACTGATGGCTACGTTTATGTTTATTGTTGTATAAATCTTTATTTATATTGTACTAAATCTTACAGTATTATTAATGTTTTTCTCAAAACCTTTGCACATTTTGTTTCCCTTTTTCCTTCTTTTTCCACGTCTCTTATTTTCCAATTCAAAATTTGTCTTCCAGCTTTTGTTTCACTTCATTTTGTTCAGTCTGTTTCAACTTTCCAATGCTGCACATTCTGATTGGCTGAATCCTGCCAGCAGTGAAGGTGATGATTGGCCAGATTTGGTCATAAGATCTTGTTGTACTGCTTTTGCATTGGCTGCCTTTTGTAGCTCCATCTGATTTTTTTTTTCTAACTAACCAAGATAACTAATCACACACCAGCATGAGCCTCAAGCCTGGCATGTTAAAGACTAAATCGTATTTGTAGCATTGTGCACTGTTGAATGGAACACCAAATCTAATACTGTGCCTGTGTTGAATTGCCACAATCACTTAGCTGCTAAATAAACTACTTGATGCCATTTCCTACAGTATTTCTAAATGCTTCAGCAATATGTATAGTTAGTTAATTATTGTCAAAGCAGTCAAATCGCATTAATAAACCAAAGCTAAATAAGATGCTGCTGTGGTATCATTGTGTTCAGTTAGTATCATATATAAATTTGCTACATTACTATTTCCCTTCTGAAGTTAAAGTAATTTAGAACAGCTTAAATGAGAAAAAGTGTAAAAATCTCCTTGAAAACAGTTTGCTTATGTTACTTGGGCATAACTTAGTTTGAGATCAACAACACCACCACAAAACCCTCTTTCTGGGACTGTTATATTTACAAGAAAACCTATTCTTGATACGAGTTTATAGATAGTAATGCTGCGTTCAACTTGTTGCAGAAGTCAGAGTTCTCATTCCTAAATTTTCCTAAAATGTCATACTTTTACAAACTCAGTTTTCCTATTTTTTCTGTTGTTTTTAACACATTAAAAATATTTGACAACGATGCATTTCCTAGTAGCAATCTGTCCTCTTTGTTGGCATCTTGACAAACTTAAATTAGTTGTAGTCCATAATACTTATCTGTTCTAAACACTTAGAAGTTAGTTCATGAAATAAACAGAAGGTAATTTTAATACTTTGTGTGCCTCTCAAGCTCCTACAACATTCATAGGAATTCTGACTTAAGCTGTTTTAGTTGTATTTCCAACTTCAGGATACAAAGAGAACGCACCATTAAGCCTTCACTATCCTGGTTATGATGATAATTCAAGTTTGCTTAGGAAAAATTATGCATTTAAAAGTGAATTCTGCTTTGGAAACACACAATTGATTTCTCATCAGGTCTTTCACAGTTTTCATGTGACGTCATCAGAAAATGCAAGAAGTGCACTATAAAAATCAGATCATTTTCCAAAGTTGTTGATGAACATGCAGGCACTTTTTCAATAATTAATTTGGTGTTGTGTTATCTAGAACAACCTTTCCAACGCTGATATTTTGCCATGCTTATCCATGTCCTCTTTACTCCAACCGTCCGTCCGAAACAGCTTTTGAATTTATTCCCTGCCACTCATGTATCAGCAGCATCCCCTTCTCTTTGGCCCATTTGACAGTAACATGTCTCCACATGTGTGTGGTCTGTCTGTGGTTCCCTCTGTTTCAGGAGAACTTCCTGCTCCCCTCTCCAGATCTCTCTCATGTGCCTCCTAGTCTTTGCTCAGGAAATAATTAGTCAGCAGCTTTTTTTTGTCTGACCCTGCCTGAAAACTCGTGTTGGCGGTACGATTTCTATCGCACAGTTGTATCATTGCAGCCTGTCAATCGATTTTTGTTTTGCCTATTATACATACATTTTGTAAAATTGCTTAATTTATGACATTTAGAAGTTGTGTATATAAATACTGATAAATAAATGTATTTGATTGCAAGATTCATTTGCAGTGTTATTTGTTACCCATCAGTTAAATTACATTATTTCCAAAAGACCAAATATTCACAGTGGGGTTCATTCACACAACTTATTCTCTATACCAGCAAAATTAACAAATTTTGTAAGCTGTTTAATATAAATTCTTCTTCCAACTCTTTGAGTTGACCTAACATCACCCACACAAATCATGATCACAGCCTTTAACAATCAACGCGCGCTTTATTATGTTTTTAAGAGGACACCGATGCTTGAGCTTTGCAGCAACTTAAGTGGGTATAATTCTGTCCATCTTATGACAAAATGTTACAAAATTGAAGATTTCCTAAATGCAACAACTTGGAAAAAAAAGGGTGGCCGTCATGCAAAAGCTTAATTGGTATATAAAAAAAGTGTTCAGCTATAGAGTTTGACCCCAGCCAATCTGAACAGAACTGAAGTGAATCTCATCAGTATCCTTCTATCGGTTTCCTTGGGGGCTTTACTAATGGGTCTTTTCTGTCCTTTACTCTGTTTTTTTTTCCTCATAAATAAAACGGAAAATAGAAAATCTAACCAAATTGAGAACACTCAGTAAACACCTCTTCGTTAACAAAACAAGGCGTTGTTGCCTTGTTTCCCTTTCGGGAAAATGTTTATGCCAACATGTTTTTCATTTTTTTGCTGTGGCCAAGTGGAATCACCTCTGGAAAGATTCTGTACATTGTTGACTTCATTACTCTGTGAGTACACACGATATATATATGTGTCTGTGTGTGTGTAAGTTTCTGGTGCTTGTACATGAAATGAGATCACTGTGACTGTAAACTAGACTGCAGGTTGTTTTACTGTATCTACAGTTGCGTAATAAGCCTGTGTGACTTGTAGAGGAGATGTTCATGTGTTATGTGGATTATATAGATTGAAGTACTTGCAAAATCTTGAAAAATGTTAAATATATTAGAGTAACTGAATATATGTCAGAATGAATGCCATACACGGTAAGAAGAAAGTACACCCTCTTTTAATTCTAAGGTTTCACATGAGAACATAATAAAAATGATCGGGTCTTTACCACAGTTTAGCTTTGAAATATAAAATCAAGAGTACAAACCATCCAATAAATTATGTAAAGTTTGTCATGGCAATTAATTGCCACACAGCATCACAAAATCTTTTTTGTGATTTGTCAGCTTCTAGCAATGCCAGTAATTTCACTACCTAATTGATTTTATATTAATGTAATGCTCAGTTGTTAGTAATTCAATGAGATTGCCTGCTTGAGTAGATGTGTTTAGTCTGGCAGCAAAACCAACATAAAATCAAGAAAATGACGTGAAAACTAAACAGGACCTAAGGAATGCCTGGTGTTTGAACAGCTCAAGAATCGTCACTATTTATGACACTCTTAGGTTCACTAAAAATCCTCCTCTTTACTTCTAACATTGTCATGTTAGGAACACGCTTAAGACCGAAGAAAAATCTTAAAATTCCACAAATTCTGAGACTAAAATGATGGCACTATAAGCTGTCAGTGCCAGGATTCTTTCAGAATACAGGCCCAGATTGTTTTTATGTCGTCCTCATGTATAACTCTTGAATTAACAAGGTGTACTGTCTTACTTTCACTCTAATTGTCAGTCCAGCAACAAGAAATGTTTGTTTGGAGTCAGAAAAAATTTGTAATTATTTACAGGTGAGACATCCAGCATGCAGTCGGATCAGCTGAAAAACGATCTAAAAAGATTTCCTGAGGATACAGAAATGGGTGTTGATGCTCTGGAGGCTTCTTGCATCGTCGGACCTAAAAAGGGAGATGGTGCCACAGCCAGAAGCCAGGATGGCCATAAAGGTCAGAACAGCCATTAATGTGGTCCAACATTTAACTTTGTGAAACTGCAAAAACTGTTTAAAATCCCATTTTTCTGGTCTCTCTGACAGAGAATCTTGGTTTTAATATTTATAAATTGTTCATGTTGAAGTTTCTCAACATATCCATTTAGTGCAAAGTCCATAAGCCTCTGTCTTTCTATCATTTTGTCTGTGGGTTTTGAACTAATCAGGTGTTTCAACAAGTGATTGTTGTTGACTTCTCTGGGCTAAAAATGTTCTGACAAATCTGTCCCACATTTCCTTAAATCTGAGACCTTAATTTGGGTTTTCATACATGTATTTATTGGATTATTGATCTGTTCTTGACGGGGAGAGGGAATCCTAACATTTCCTCATGGGTCATTTGATTGCATCTGGTCTGCAGGTCACTCTAACACAAAACATAATAATCGATGGAAACGAAAGATTCGAGCAAGTGAGTCCCTGTGAATGTTTCTGTTGACTCTGCCCTACTTCTCTTTGCTTGCAAAGTTGAACAGCTTAACTTTGATTCCTCAGATTAGTTACTAATCTCTGTTTTCTTGATGTCTTTGGGGTTCATAGAAAGTATTTCCTTATTTCTCTATTAACAGCTGGCTGTATTATGTGGCTTGTAAAGCTGCAGGTTGAATTAATGCTGATTTGATTTTTTTTTTCATTCCTTAAATCCAGTGTTAAGTAAAAGACCAATAGTAAAACGGATGCATCTCAAAAACTGAATATCATTCACTTTTGTGCTACTAAGTGCTCATAGTATGCATGTCCTGGCAGATTTTATTTATGTATTTATTATTAGGTAATACCCCCCATTTATCCAAATGATTAAAAACTAAGTATAAATCATCATATTGATCTATGTAATGCCAATTTATCATTTTGAATTTGAATTACTCAAACCTTCCTTTCAATGATATTCCAAATTATTATGATCCTGATGTGTAAAAAAACACTTTAGTGTTTGAATGAAGATGGAACCAATCGTGCTAAAAACTGTTGTGCTACATATTCAACTCTAGATGTCACCATAGCTCAATGTTTTTTCTTTTCTTTTAGTCTTTCAGCATTAATTTGGTTACCTTACTTTAACTCCTATTTCAGTTTATTTTCTTCCTGTATTACTTGATTTCATTGTTTGTGCCCTTCACCATCTTCTCTCACAAATGTCACTTTGATATAAAGTACACAACGTGTCTCTGGGGGAGAACCACAGCACCACTCTGCTCCCAATCTTTGAGAGTTCTTGTGTTTGCATGCATGCATGTGTGCATATATTTATATATACACATTTTACATTAAATGATCTGTTTAAAATAGCTCACTGTAGACGTAGAGCCAAAAACATCTCATTATTTGCTGAACTTTTGACAATGTTGTGTTTTCTGTTGTGTTTGCGCACAGCATTCCCTCTGATCTTCATCAAGCACTTTTGCTCCAGACCAGAAACTGTTCCTGAAGTTGATTCTGACTTTGAGGAAATCACCTCAACTAAGACGCATAGTGTGGGTAACATTTAAAAAGCTCTTTTTTTGCATCCAGGTGCTTGAATGTTGTTTGAGGATGTGAAACAAGACACTGGTTTCTACATAAGTGTTGCAATCAAAATTACTAGTAGCCCTTAGATCATTCAAAGGACCATTTTTAATTTTTTTTTAAGCCCCTTTCTTGTCCATAGAACTAGTTAAAAAAGAAAAACTAAACTGATGAGATTAATCTATCTTATCACATGATTTGGTCCTGTCTAAAATGACAAAGATAGGAAAGTAAAAAATCTGGTAAGACTGGTGCCTCTCTCCAACTAACATTTTGGCCGAGAGGCGGGGTCACCGGTCTGAGACAGGAGGGGTGACCGGAGACAGGTCGCCGGTCTGTCGCAGAACATAATTACATTTTTTGCTAATTTCCTTTGTTTTGTTTTTTTGTTTGTTTTTTCCTTTTTTTAGGAACCAAAACCAAAAGCAGATACACAGACCCTGTCTGAGGAAAGCAAGAAGAGTGATGAGCCACTAGCTGCAATAAAATCAGGTTCTAGCACATCTGCACCGCGGAGGCGGCTATTGCTATCCCAGCCTGAAAAAGAGAGGCTTCTGAATTGGGAAGAGGCTCTGAATCCAGAAGAAACTCCCATTAACAACAATATAACAGGCACTTCCCAGCATAAAGACCAGGTGAGGATTTCACAAAATAAAGATTAAACTATTTCATACTTTTAATATTTCTTTCCATACGACTTCCAGACTTAAAAATGTGAGAGAAATTAATTTCACATCATATTGGCCGCATTTTCCTTTCCTCTGATGTTTTATCAGGTACAAGCAGAAGCACATAAGCCTCCGTCAAACTCGAGCCAGACCGGAACAGCAAGTCAGTGCCAGACGCCAGCATCTTCTTCCTCTGCTATCCAGGTCATAGCTAATGCCTTCAGGAGGACCTTTAGTGGGAGCAGTGAACCCAGCAGCTCCAAGGCTGCTGTTATAATGTTTGTAAAAAATTTTTCTGACTTTATTTCAACACCGAAAAACTTTTAACCGGAACATCATTTGAAATTTCTGTCCTCTTCTGTCTTAATAGGAGACCCAAACGTAACGTTCCACGTAAACACAGGCCCATGTCTGAAGGAGCGTCTGATTTCAGCTCACTATTCAGCCGTGAAGACTCGGGGTCATCGACAGCGGAGAGAAGAACAAGCATGCGTGGTGTCCCCGTGGGGACAGATCCGTGGGGGCAGGGGCGAGACCTGCCGTCATTATTACAGCAGGTGTCCCTAAGAAGTCGAAGAGACTCTGAAGGGATGCCGGACGAACTTTGTTCGAAGTCACGCAAAAGGGTAGATTTGTTTTCATCTCTTCGCCTCAGGAAGAGGGGCCTGTCAGAGAGTGAAGGGAAGGAGCAGGAAGCTCAGAAGGAAATTAAGACGTTTCTGTCCAACCTGAAAAACAAAGGTGAGTCTATATTGCGCATCTGGAAAGTATTCACGGCGCTTCACTACTGATACGTTTTGTTATAGTACGGCCTTGTTCCAAATTATATTAATTTAATATTTTTCCTCAAAATTCTACACAGTTACCCCATTAAGACAATATGGGAAAAAGTTGCAAATTTACTAAAAATAGAAAATGAAGAAAACATGTTTACATAAGTATTCACAACCTTTACTGAATATTTTGTTAATCCACCTTCGGCGGCAATTCCAGCCTCGAGTCCTTTTGAATCTGATACTACAAGCTTAGCTCATTTGGTTTTTTTCCATCAGGTCAGATGGAGACGTCTGTGCAGCTATTTTCAGATCTCTCCAGAGAACAATACATTTCTAAAGCTGTTCTGATTTTTTTATTAATATCAAATATCTAGCCTCTAGTGAGCAGAGTTTGGAAGAACTGTCCTCAAGTGGTGATGAAAGTGAAAACCTGACGTCCACCAACGAGGTTTGTACAAATAATTTCCACATTCAGGCAGACATCTGACTCCAGTGGACTGTGTTTGAGAGTTGTTGTTGGTCATGTTGCAGCTGTCCTCAGACAGATTAAAGAAAAAGCAAGAAAAGACTGCGGCCCAGCAGGCTAAACGAGAACAGCTGAAGAGGCTTCACCGAGCTCAGGTGCTCCTTTATTTCCTCTATAGAGATATTTGTGGCATTGCTTCAAAACCCTCCATCTAAAGTGTGACCTTATAAAAGTGTGAATACGGCTGTTATCTGTCAGACTGCAGAGCTTTTTGTGTTGGATGAGTATTTTTAACACAGTGTTTATTTTGATGACACGGAGGTGAAATGTTTTTTTTTTTCCTTTTTTGTTGTATTTGCAGTTATTTTCTTACACATATATAAATCACACCAGTAGCATCAATGTTTGCACAAGAAAGGCAACGTACTTTTCCCTTTTTTAATTGTATTGGGAATAATACAAAAAATATGGTTTGTAGATTACATTACTTGACAGAATTAAAAAAAACAAATTAACATACAGTTTTTTTAAACGTATGAAGTATAAATTGGCTCTGTTAATTCACCTCTTTGCTAATTCGTGCACACCTTTCTTTTCTTTCTGCTTCTATGTTTTGCAAGTAAACAAATCATTATGTACTCATGTCACTTTTTTTTTTCTTGTTAGTATTTTCCTGAATTATGAAGATAAGATAGGCATAATTTTAAAAAGTACTGGTAGAAATGAAAAACTAAAACCCTGTCTTTATTTTTTTACCTACCTTGTTTCTAACCTTCATGCGTTTCTTTTTGTGCAGATAATCCAGAGACAGCTGGAAGAGGTGGAAGAGAAACAGCGCGATCTGGAGGAAAAAGGAGTGAGAATAGAGAAGATCATCAGAGGAGAAGGTGCTTACTTGTGCACAGATTCAGATCAATCCCTCCTGACTTCCTTTAGAGACTGGAGGCTTTAAGCCATCCACCTTTAAACAGGAATTCCAATCAAAGCTTTGCCTTTCTTCTCTGTAATCGTACCGCCTGTACAAACTCAGACTGTTTAGAAGGAAGCATTCTCTTGTAACGTCTGTCTGGTTAAACGCCTCAGTATAGTTAATGGTTTTCCTCACTGCAGACACCAAGACTTCATTGTTGATTCATGTTTTCACAGTAGAGAGCTTTGTGCTTCAGTGAAGTTTTCAGTGAAGACTTGCCTTTGTGAGCGGTCAAAGTCCGATGTATTTCTCCCAGCAATGGCCTTGTGGAGATGACAGACTCACTCACACAACTCCAAGTCTTCCCCGTTTCTTACTGTGTTTCCTCTTAATTTCCTCCCTTCACAGATTCCCATCAGGCTGACGACCGTGACGAAGCCCAGCTCTATCAGGCCTGGTTTGAGCTCGTTCTGGAAAAGAATCGATTGGCGCGCTACGAGTCGGAACTCATGATCTTGTGAGTGGCAGCATGGAGATCACCTGCATGTAAAAATATACTGTACAGTTAAGACTGCTTGCCATTAAAGATCTTCAACTCTTGAATCTTAGTGCCCAGGGTCTCGCGCTTGAAGACACACAAAGCCGGCTGCAACAAGATCTCAGACGCCGAATGTCGGTTGACGGTAAGTCCTTTATCTGATGGTTTTACGATCAGGCACAAGGAATACACACCTAATTTTTCCCTGTAATTATTGATGTTCCTTTAGATACAAATAAAAGCGCCTCCGAGCTGCAAAAGGAGATGGAGATCCTGGCTGAAATCATGAGGACGGTGGAGAAACGGGATATGCTAATCTCCATATTGGAGGAGCAGAGATTGAAGGAGATGGCGGAGGACAAGGACCTGGAAAGCCTGGTGCTGTCCAGGGGCTACGAGTTTCACTGGGCTCAAGGGAGTGACACCTGAGGGCAGGAGAAGCTTGAATGAAGACTAGTTGTTGATGATGCTGAGCAAACCGTGTGAATTTCTAGTTTGCATCTACCTTATTTTTACGGTTTAAATCTGGACGTGGCGTAGATGCACATATTTTGACAGCTGATGACGTTTTTCAGCTTAAGAAAGCTCAATTTCATTTGGTTTTGTTGGTGTGTTTAAAGTTGAAACTAATAAGGAACAACATTCAGATAAAAACATCTCTGCCAATGAGGTTGTTTTACATTTATCTATAACTAGTTATAGAATAAACTTTCACCAATGTGGCTGCCTGGATGACTGCTTTAGTCAGCCATAAGGTTGGCCTTGCTGTAATAGGCCAAATATAAATGCATAACTTCACTGGACACTTGACTGAGGCTTTTATACTTTGCACTGTGTAAATAGTTTAAAATAGATACGTTGATTTCAGAAATACCTTGTGTACAAATTACTTTTGGTTACTTTGTGTGCTGCTGTGTATCCGACTGTAATTTCTAGTGAAAACTTGATCCTGTTATTTTCTTTTGTGCTTAAACAGTGTAAAAAAAAACAGAATAATATTTGCATCATGACAATGACACAAGGGGTAAGGCTTGTCCCAAAGGGTGAAACCGATACACTGCTGGGATGAAACTGTCCCGCCATCCTCGAAATCAAAATCCACCAGCCAACTTTCCAGAAGGAGCTCATGTGTCTTAAATTTAGATATTCACTGTTTCCTCTTCTCTGACCGCAGTGAAATTTGCCATTTCGTTCTACTGCTGCAACTTTTTTGTTTGCCAAAGGCTTCATCACACTCTTAAGAGCTCCAGGTCTATATACGCATAGGAATATGAGTGATATGTTTACACTGGAACAAGTTATGACACTGGCATTATTTCACATTTTTTGAGAAATATTTTTCATGTGCTGTGAATTAAATAATTAATCTATATTTCATGTCTAATTAAAGTTGTGTGTCGGGGTTCTTTGTTTTGTTTTGAGTGGGTCAAATGGGTGATATTCAATAAAAATACAGTTTGAATACTGTTGAAATGACTCAGTCTTTTGGTGGCAGTAATTTTGTGGGTGTGTAAGGTGGGGGTATATTCTTGATTGTCTTTTGGAAGATTCCCTTTGAATAAGAGAGCAGAGCTGCTGCGGTTCTCCATCAAAAAGTGCCAGTCGAGGTGGTTTGGGCGTCAGATTAGGATACTGCCTGGACAACTCCTTTTAGAAGATTCTTGGACTCACAAAATGGACTGCATATTTTGTCAAGCCTTAAACACCTTAGGTCTTCTTGAAAGATCTCTTAGAAAGTCACAGAGTTGTGGAATATCTTTTAGTTTTCTCCTGAACCACATATTCATGTGCCAAGAGTATAACATCTAAAACATGCAGGAGTCGGTCCTCAGGACCAAGATTGAGAACTGTTGACCTGTGTGTCTGCATCTTGTGCATTTTTTGGTCAAAAAAGTATATATTTTTTTTTATTTATTGAATTAAGTTACTGTGGGTAGATTGTATAGAGTAAGCTGCATAACAACTGTAGGATAGTAACTAAAAATCCAGATAATAAGCAGCCTGATCATTGCCTTCCTAACACAGTACAATGGCCTGGTTTTTACCAGGCTATGTAATTTTATTTTCACATTGGTTTATTCTAAAATTTCAACATGCATGTTTAAATGAGTAAAATAATTGATACAATCAAAATAAAGTAGCTGTTACCATTTTAGCTCCTATTTTATTTGTTATAACAAAGCCTTCCTGTAGTTTTTGTTTTTATCCATGTTACCTTTCAACCCTTTCTGACCTTTTGTTGTGTCCTTATTCCTTTTTCCTCCAGCCCTTTAGTGCCCCTCACACCCCTGCTATGAAGCCGAGGTGTTGACACTCTCCTCCGGCAGTGAGCAGCCGCTCTCCCGCCTCCCTGCTTCCAGCCCTCTTCTCCGGGAGAGGAGGGGCCTTCTACTTCAGCCAACCTCTGGCGTAAATGTCTGGAATTCCGTTTCCGCTTTAGGGAGGGGACGGAGATTTTTTTTTTTTTTTTTTAATGACCATACTTTCTGCTCAACTTTAATTTCCACGTCGACTCGGACAGATTCCTGTCAGCTGTGTCGGATTAATCTCTTGTCTGGACGATGGCGTCTTCGCCTCAGAAGTCTCCGTCTTCTCCAAAGTCCCCGACGCCCAAGTCTCCCTCCTCCAGAAAGAAAGATGACTCGTTTCTAGGAAAACTTGGTGGAACTTTGGCGAGAAGGAAAAAAGCGAAAGAAGGTAAACATTTAGCTAAAAAAAAAAAACAATAACTTTTACGTACCCTGCTTGTTTTAACAACCCAGTTTGTAAAAGTAACTTGCAACAATGACACGTTTTGCAACAAAAAAATGGCGAGTCTCGCAGTTTAAACCCTCTTAACTAAAGGACACTACGCAACAAAGTTTCCAAAGATTACCCAAGACTTTTAACACGCCTTGATTTTGGAGTCAACTGAGATGAAACACCTGAAAACACAACCTGTAGCTCCTTGTGCTTGTTTTCATAGCCGCAGGCTGTCTGTGTCCATGTATGGTAGTAAATCCTCCATTACTGTAATGTGTGAGGAATGAGGCATGAGTAAACACAGGCCCGACTCCCTATTACTGCAGGCTGAGGCCAGCAGGACCACGAAACCTGTAGTTTTATAAATGCATTATTATCTGCATCTTGGCATTCATTTAAAAGTGGATGTTTATAGTTTATATTCAATTTACAGACGTATCCATCTTTCATTTACATAATCACCTCCCTCTTTATTAGGTATGCCAGTGTATGATTAAATTTTTATACTATAAAGTATTTACAATTATCCTCACTATACTGAATATATTTGTTCATGTCCCGTAAATTTCATATTGCCACCTCTATGACTTATTTACGTGGGTTTGATGTTTTATTTATTTATTATGAACACTGCCTTTTAAGAAAACCATTTAGTTTTCCAAAAAGGAGGCATATTTCACATCTTGAAGGACAAAAAAAGCTAAGGGAGACTTTATTTTTTTTAACCTTATTTCAGTTTGCTATCAACTGCCTTTTATAATGAGGATGTGTATGTACGCCCCTAATCTTTTTGGATATCTCTGGCCTGGGTTTTTTAAAGCAAGAAGACATATTTCCATCACAGAAAATAGAAAAAGTCCGTCACCCTTTTTTAAGATTGGTATGTGACAGACTAATTCAAAGTAGTGAGTAGCTGCTTTCTTTTTTCCCAGTTATCTGTGCTTCCATAACTCTCTGACCTTTAGCATTTTGTGTATTTGTCGGGAGACTTTGTCCAACTGGGTGAATATTACATTATCTGCGAATGCACGTTCATAGTTCCACAAAAATAAAAAATGTTCCACTCTAGCGTTGCAGACACTGATATTGCAGTGGTGATATTTTTGCACATCACCGTAAACATGCTGCAGTGAAAACATGGTGGTAGCATGTGGGAATTTTGCTGCCACCAGCAGCAGAGGCAGAGAAGCAAGTCGGGGTTGATAGGAAGGATTTAGCTGAATACTGAATCTGTTAAGATGTAGAAAAATTATAGCGATTCGGTTGGAGGGGAATTGTTTTTACATCAAGTTTCTATTGTTGAAAGCATTGCAGACTGAGGAGATGTGTCCACTGCTTAACTCTTAAAGTTGTGAAGCATGCACATTGCTGGTTTTCCAGCATCATTGTATGTCAGGGGTCAGATATACTCAACCGTAGCTTTTGGTTATGAGCCTTTTGTGGTTGTGGATGTTTCACTTTGCTTCACCCGTATTTGCAACAGTTACTAAACATGTTGGATTTCAACTATAGAAAATGTGGTATAAGTAAGAATACTTGAAAAAGCCTATTTTAGACATCTAGTTTTGCTATTTATATTTTTCACGGAGTGCTGCGTTGAAACTGGAGCCTGGTTCAGATGCCATTCACTGCTGAAGGCTGAAGGTTTTATCACTTTATGAAAAAAGGTCTCCTTCAGGTGGATGATTACTTTGTGTCAGTCAGGATTCTGTTGCACAGCTGAGCCCAGTATTTATGTTGCCTTTTTTCATTGGTCATTCAAGCAATCACATTATATTCCAGCTCGTTCATATTCACTCCACACACACTCACACACACACCCCTGCTCTCTTGTATATACGCACAGAGCAGCGTGTAGGATGTCTGCAAAGTGTTTCAATGATTTGATGGAAAATGTGGGCCGGTCTCTCTTGTGCTGATGATTGAATAAATTTAAGTCCATGCGACGTTTATGGCAGTGGTTGAGTGTGCCTCGGAGAGATGGGCCGCTGGCTGCAATGGGCAGTAATGACTGGATGAAAGCAGGAAAAAAAAAGGAAAATGTTAGAGCGGAGGTAGAGGATGAGAAACAGGAGAGAAACTATACGACTGGGA
The DNA here is from genome assembly GCA_902982915.1 of Phalloptychus januarius. NCBI lineage: Eukaryota > Metazoa > Chordata > Actinopteri > Cyprinodontiformes > Poeciliidae > Phalloptychus > Phalloptychus januarius. The sequence goes on along the minus strand of CADWAE010000471.1, from coordinate 11,749,111 downwards.
CTGGATGATATGAAAGAAGAGAAGGTCAGGAGGCTTTCAGAGCATGAGTACAGCCTTGTGCATTGAACGTTGGTGCAAACTGAAAGGACAGCTCATAAATCTGAAGAAGAAATACACAATTCTTTATCCTCATTGAATATTGAGCAAATGTCAAACTTACTTCTGGGTTTAGATGTTAAACCAGAGGCAATTTTAGAGCACAGTCTGTGGACAGAGAGCTGCAGGGGAGAAAACTGGTCCTGGTGGCCAGGAGAGGATGCTAGAAACAGAGACATGGGCTGTGGAGCGTTCTGCCCTCAAGGTAGGACACATCACTCAGCATGCTTTATTTCAGTGTTTACTATTGTGGGGGACAATCTTTATTCAAGCAGTTTGATGGATCCTTTTGTTTTATGATGGAGCAAGGAGGGAGGAGCGATGCACCGCGAGGACACTGGGTGCATTTCAGTTCCTTTCAATCTGGATTGAAATTGAATTTGCACAATGCATATGCCTTTTGTTTAAAAAAAGGTGACAGATTTATTTTGCAGCACTAGAGCTGATTTTAAAAAGATCGTTATGGACCAGCTTAATGTAACAGCTGGAGATTAAGATTGTGCTAATTGGTTCAGTGTTATTATACTGCAACTAGAACACCAAGTGAGCGTGTTTGTTTTTTTTCATGTTCTGAGAGTTGAAGAGTTTTCCTTTTTATTTCACTTCAATCATCTTGTAAAACTACAGCTATTTATAAAAAAAATGTCTTTCAGAAGTTGGATTGAGGATCATTTCTCTCTAATGTCCATTGCGGCCTTTGCAATAAAAGTTAACAATGAGGCTTCTGGAGATACTTCAGATTTTTAAAATGTTTCTGAAAAATTTTTAAACATCTATTGTCATCCACATTCATGTACTGGCATCGCACGGTTGATTTGGAGTTCACACATAGTGGGAATTTACCATTTTATCCAAAAGGTGCTCTGTTGGATTTAGATCTGGTGACTATTGTAGTACAGTAACTCAGTTCAGGAATAACGTTTAAGATGATTTGAACTTTGGGACATTGTGCATTATCCTGCTGGAAGTCGCCATCAGACATGGCTGCACTGTGTTCAGAAAGGTATGGACACTCAGCAACCACATTAAACCATACTTAGCTGGTACTGAGAGGGGCACAAATGTGTCAAGAAAATATTTGCTACACTACCATTTGCCAGAAGCTGCAGGCATTTTTTCCAATCTGTTATTATGCAATTATGGTGAGCCTGCATGAAATGTGGCCTTAGTTTTCTGTTCATGGCCAACAGGAGTAACTCCAGGTGGTCCTCTGCTGCTGTAGCTCATGATCTTCAGGGTTTAATGAGCATTCAGAGTAATTAATCTACATCCAATGGGTATAACAACTGGTTATTCAAGCTACTGCTTCTTTTCTGTCATCTCAAAACCGGCCTATCTGTTCTTTTCTGACCTCCGATATCAACAAGGTAGTGCTGGACAATAAAACAACATCAATATATATTGACTCAATAGATGCGTGATCAATATCAATAGATCATACTTTCGATAGAATATTCAATATTTACTCTAGAAAATTCACTGAACTCCAATCCAGAACAGCATTCTGGGAGATGTAGGCAGAGGAAAGACTTCGGCATCTCAACTTCCCCCAGCAAGCTAAGCAAGATTGGTGGCATCACCTAGCTCACTCACTCTTTGGTTGCCTAGCAACAACCAGTTGAGTAACTTGCTCAGCAGCAGTTTTAGATTTTGCCATTGTGCCCCAGAGCTGCTTAAATATAAGTGAAGTGAAAATTGTGGATGAAACAGGAAGGTGGTCATGCCACCAGTTTCGGACCATTTCAGATATTTTAAACAAAAAAAACAACCAAAAAAACTATCCAATAATTATTGATATCGACAATTATCAATACTGACTGATATGAAATGCTTATCTCATAAAAGGTTTTGCAGCCATATGGTCCAGCCTTACAACAAGGAATTTTCATCTACAGAACTGCTGCTCACTGCTAACCTTACCAAAGATACAGTACGTATTTTATTTCCATGCTGTGTAGACCAGAAGTCTCTGACGTACTCAGAACAACCCGTCTGGCTCCACCAATCAGCCATATTTAAAATGACTTAAATAGCCCTCATACCAGATTCTGATGCTCAGCTGAAACGTAAGCAAGTCATCTTCACCACATCTGGACGTCTAACTGTGTTGAGCTGCTGCCTTACAAGCAGTTCAGCAGGTGTAACTAATTAAGAGGCCATGGAGTGTCCATTAACAGAATATTTAATATGCCTGTGTCAAATATTTTAATTTTAATGAGCAAAATAGGGAATGATTTCCATTCATTCTTCATTACTACTGTCTGGCTGGCTGCTGGGGGACTGAACACAGAAAGTAAAAATAAAGTTTAACTGTGAAACAATGGCTGATATCAGGACACCCTGGGGGGTAAGTGGCTAGAAGATCACTGCTGAAGGGATTCTGTGAAATCTGGTTTTGAAGCAGCTGATTGATTATTGCTGAGCTGCTGAATTACTTTTCAGGGGCCACAAGTTACACTTTAGTAACTTGTCTTTGAATAGTTTATTATTCAATGAATTGAGGCCAAATGGAAAGCCTATTTCAGAAGCTTTTAAATCACCACTTTACCTAATAGACTGCAGTATGAAAACAGTGAGTGACTGAGCAAGAAAGAAATTCTGCGAAACTGAATTATTTAATATTAGATTATTATATTATACAAATAGTATTTGTTGTACTTCCGCCTCACGTTTTAAACATTGAAAAGTGACATGACAGACTTGGCATATGGTGACTGGTGACTGTTTTTCCTTTCCTTTTTTCAGTCCTTTTGTCCATTCAGTAATGGGTTTTTTTTGCACACTGTAATCATGTTTGGGGTTGGTTATTTTTTTGCTTTTGGCATCTAGAAGAGTATGACATGCACGTCATATGAATTTTCTGAAATATATCTGAGACCAGTCAGCTGTTGTCTTATCTTTGAGAAACCTGGAAGTCATCAACAAATCGATGGGGTTGTGTTGCATAGTAACATATCCATGTAGTCTATCGGTTGAGCATCATCATAGTGATGCCGGGTGGCTAAGGTGGTAATTTGGAAAATAAACCGGATTAGGCACATATCACTCTGCAAGAATATTCACACACTCCTCCATATGATGTGATGTGTGTGTGTATTCATGCAGATATGCGGGGTGCATGCAACCACTTGTGGGTGGTGTTGATTGGGAGGATGTTGTTCCAGTGAGGGCAGAGAAATTCGCAGGATGTTCACTTCATGCTCCTATAACACACACTCTCACACACGCACACACACAGCAGAAATAGATCTCCCCCAATCAAACCTCCTAAGGTATCCGACGCACTGAGAAGAAAGGCGTGCTGGGCTTCAGTAGAGCAAGCTGAGAAGCAGGAAGCAGGCTCTCTGTGTTTGTCTGATGTCAAGTGGCTATTGGTGGAGCGCTGCTGCAGAAGGCTGTTTATGGAATAAAGGAAACCTTTAGGGAGTTGTCCAAACTGTTGTTGAAGTACTTGAGAGATAATTTAAAAATGTATATTGAATTTCTTTGCCTAAAGGAGTGGTTTTCTTTGTTGAAGATGTGTTTGAAGAGTTCTCCTGGATTATTTCAGGGTTCCTATGAAGAATAGAAAAGCATAGATGTACATGGAAGTTTCAAAACAAGGTATGGAAATATATTTTGGTCTCTATCCTCATTAGTCTCAAACTGTGACAAAAGTATATCTGGTACTTCAGCTGCCTTCAGGTAAATGAATAGAGGAGATTTTAGCATCAATTGTTACTGTAAATACCAAAAGTCCAGTAGAAACTAAAGCAGGTGACAGGGAGTTGAGAGTAAGTGCTTGAGGCTTCTTCGTCTACATTTCTTGAAGTCAGCACTGGGATCTGGGGATTACGTCAAACCTCCATATACCATTAATGTTCAGAAAACCAGTGGGATTTGCTCAATCTTGAATTAATGCCAAGGAAAATGGATAGAGGGGAAGGGATGATTCTAGGAAATGCGATTGATTCTTTCGGAACCGCTTTACTATTCCATTATGTAATCAGTTTATGTCCCATAATCGTTTATCAACTTTAACATTTCATTTTCTGTTTGTCCCCTCACTAGTATTTGGAGGGCCCACTTTGTTTACCATGTTGCAACTGCAGTTGCACTGGGACAACACAAAACCTCAAAATAAGGCATAAACACATTTAAATATATTCCATTTTTCTAAATAAAGAGTATCAAAAGAGACATTAACCATCTAATTTTACATAATTGAGCTTAATTAATTAATTAATTTCTCATTTAAAACTAATTAAAATATGTAACATCTTGTGTGCTACAAACAAGCAGGCAAACAAACCTTACCAAATTATTTAACCATATAAAAGAGAAAGCTTTACAAAAGTAAATTGAGCCTCTTAATAGCTTGTTTATGATCCACTTTATGTTCAAGGTTCATTAATCTGATTTGTTTTATATCCTCTTTTTCAAAGTATCCGAGCTTCAGGAGGAGGGGATAAACGCCATCAATCTCCCTCTCAGTCCTTCACACTATGAGCTGGACCCTGAGGACACCATGCTAGGTAACCACTGTCACACACACACCCGCACGCACACACACATCTACGCCTGTAGACAGATCATATTTTGTGATATAAGATTAAGATGCAGATTCAGATTAAGCATGTAGATTATTTACTTTATCATGTTACTGTGCTGTTTTTATAAGTTAAAACAGAGGTTCTCAAACTGTGGGGCACAGGAGAAAAAGTTTGGGAACCACTGGGTTAAAATAAGTTGAGTAAGGTTTCAGCTTGTCCATCTTTCAAAATGTCCATATTTTGGTCTTTTTTTGTAAGCCTGCTGTCTTTGTCTTCACAGACTCTAGTTAAGCACACACTGTTAGGAGGCCATTTTATTTGTTTCAGCTTGTCCTGAAAATGCTCATGTTTGCAGCAGACTACACAACATTCTCATGGTGCTCAAGATATTCTCAGCAGTGTGTAAAGGTATCCCTGCAGCTTCACGGGTAGATGGTTCTGAGTGGAATATACTCAAAGTTAGCCATTTGCAGAAAAAGTAAGAGACGTACGAAGCAGTTTGAAAAGCAACTGTATTTTCTGCAGCCTGTGGAGACTTTTCTGCTGTTTCGTTATGCTCCAGGAAAGTGAAAGCACTTTCAATAAGTCAGAGAAGTTTGTTTTATTGTCTTTTTAATACTTTAACCTGTTTCTCTCACTGATCATGCTAGATTTAGAAATGTTGACAATCTTGTGGTTATCGCAGTTATTCTCTAGGGAATAGACAAAGAGTCATTGTTCATAGTTAATTACACTTGTTCTAAATTCTGGTATAAGCTGCTTAAGTCTCCAATGTAAACTCTGTAAGTATTTCATCATTGTCTTAAAGTTTTAGTTATGCACGATGCCTCTAATGTAAACGAGTGACCGAGGCTATCAGCAGAAAGATTTGAACAAATATTCTCATTGTTGGTCTTGTTTTAGAACTTAAAGGAAAATAAAGTTTGTTATTGGCCAGTCACAGAACCAAACATCAGAAATCAACCTCAAAAGTTTGAATGGTGCATCTCCAAATATAAAATGTTTGGAGCTCTGTGATTTGACAAATAAAATGTCTTTTTAAAAAAAAGTGAGAAACTCTTTAAGATAATAAAGAACTCATAAGCTTTTTTTTTGCTTGTAACATGTATTTATTCATCAGAGGAGAATGAAGTGCGCACCATGGTGGACCCCAACTCCAAGAACGATCGCAAACTGCAGGAGCTCATAAAGGTCTGAGGCTTTAAACTATGTACTAAGCTGTTTGTTTTAGATTTTCTTCAAAAAACTCCAAACATGTTTCAACATGTAGAAAATTGTGATTAATATTCAATCACTTTTTTGTTATCTTTGATCATTTCATCTTTACCTTTTTTTCTTCTGATACAATTGTGGGAAAAATATTTTTTTACAGCATTACTTATATTTTACAGATAAAGAAACAAGTACAGGTGTCTGGGCATTAATGCATGGGGAAATAAAACGAATGCAGGCCGATAGGACGCTGTTCTGTCATTTTCAGATACGCTCAAATGTGCTTTCTTTATGATTTAAAAATTAAATCTTACTAAAATTTTGGACCTGTTTCATTTGTGGAAGCTTTACTTTTTTGTGCTTGCTTTTCCACCTACTAACCACATTAATTCAAAATTTCTTGTATAAATTATATATTTCAAATATTTAACTTTCACTTAGACATTTGCTCAAACATTTCTCTGTTTCTCTGTGCTGTAGGTGCTGATCGACTGGATAAATGATGTTCTGGTGGGAGAGAGGATCATTGTGAAGGACCTGACTGAAGATCTGTATGATGGGCAGGTTCTGCAGAAGTTATTTGGTGAGGACTTGAACCCTCACAGAATCTGGCTGGAATATTTTACCAAATCACACATCTTTTCATGTTATGTTAAAGTTTGTTTTTTATTTGTCCTCTGTCTCTAAAGATTCTGATTAATCAAATGAATAACAATCTGTGGAGTTGTTTGGTAATGAACAATAATCCTACAATAATCCCAAAGCATAAGAAATGCAGGCAGTGGAGGTTGAGTTTAGCGAAGGACTTTGTAAAATAATCACAAGATTCCTCATTTTTGCCATAGAAAAGTTGCCAAAATTGGTGGAATGAAGTGGCTGTAAAATTAAATTGCAGCCATCTGACTCATTCAGGACTAAAACAAAATTCTTGCAACTGTGGTGTATTGTGTTAGGGTGGATTTCTTTCTACAACCAAACATGAAGGTATTTTGTCAATTTGTTTCTTAAGTGCTCCTGACATCATTGACATTAAACAGACTAAATCAAGCCAACCAGATGACTCGAATACTCATTTAAGCCCGTTTTAGACTCACCTGCTCATTCATTTGTGTTACAGAAAAGTTGGAAGGTGAGAAACTGAACGTCGCAGAGGTGACTCAATCGGAGATCGCCCAGAAGCAGAAGCTGCAGACTGTTTTGGAGCGCATCAACGAATCGCTCAAGCTGTCCACCAGAAACATCCGCTGGAATGTGGACTGTAAGAAATATGACATTTCATTTGTGTTTTCATAAACTAACTCTCGGTCTCTTCAGTGTCTAATTTCTACATATTTCTGAGCAGTGTCTTTTTATTTGGACAGCCTGGGAAAGTGTGGAATTGGATCTTGTCCTCTTTCAAGTCTGACTAAGTGATGAAATGAGATAAAGTAGTTCTCCTTCATAAAAAATATAAAGATCAGAATTATTTTGGTTCTTACTTGGTTTATATTTGGTTTGCAACATGACAAGTATAATTAGTTTTTTTTTTGTTTCAAAATAATACATGCTTATTTAAACCTCCACAAAAAGAGATTTTGTCTGTAAATCCCTTTACTTCTGTAATATAAGCCATCCCCAAGGTTCTCCATCGAGCTTTGGTTTAGATTTTTGGAATATGTTGTAATGAATTTATCTTTAAAAAGAACCTTGTCCAAATCTATTCGAGTATTATAACACTTATTGCCAGATTTGAGCATTTCCAGGAAAGAGTAAAACAGGAAAATAACATTTTAACACACTGCTGAATTGTAGGCAAGCAGCCGCCTTAAGTTGTTTTAAGAAAAATATAACCCGACTATGCAAGGCTTTAAACTCTAATATCTGAAAGATCTTTGGGTAAAATCTGGAAAATCTTTCAAATGGAAAATTTGTGGGAAGACTGCATTTGCTTCAGATTTAAGCTCATATACTACCACATGAATTGATCAATGGTGAGAACAGCCTCTTAACTCGACCAGAAAAAAAATGTAAAGAGAAAAAAAAAACTAATGAAACGATTTCCTGTTTCAGGAAGAAACTTGCAAACACAAAGAAAAAGGGAAAAATCGATAAAGTGAGAGCAGTGCACCATGGAAGGACAGTTTTAAATGCATTTCTTTCATAATAAAAAAATACTTTGACATTCTTACTTGTGTTTCTGGTGGAGGCTGCGTCCTTGAAAAGCTATTGTTGTGAGACGTCCTGAGAAATGCTAAGGAACTCAGTCAATAACATGAAATGTAATTGATTTTGCTGTCCTTTTATTTGAAGAGCTTTCTCCTAATCAATGTTGTTTTGTTTGTTTTCCTTTGATCTCTCATTTGATGTTGTAGAAATGCCCTCATTCCTGAATTAGCCTGTTCAGATCCGTACATGCAGGGACGATGTAAAGAATGCCCTTTTAACGCTCACTTTGTGATGCAGTAATACCACCGACTTCGATCGGAAGCTTTAGACTCTTAATTGATTCTTTGATTGTTTTGTGGATTATAAACCTCATTTGCTTGCTTGTTTTTGCTTCACAAGATGAAACTAAACAGTTTGTTGGTGATGGAGCAAATTGTGCACTCAGTTTTTACATTTTATACACAGAAACGCCATGAAAAAGAATTTGATCCCTTATGGATTTCTACTGTTTTTGTTTTTTCATGTGTCAGATCACCCAAAAAATAAATAGCAGACTCAGATAACTGGAGGAAAGGCCAAATAAGTGCAGTTTTCAAGGGTTGGTGTCATTTAATAATTGGGAACTCATCTGACCGGATGTGGGAAAAATACTGCCCCTTTAAACGGCTACCAACAAGCATTTGCCACAACTGTGTGTTAGTTTACTGTGTAAGAATGTTGGCCCCTACTACTTTGTTAAATTGTTTTAATTTAGCAAATTAAAACAATTTAATTCACAGTATCTAAATTGGATTTAATTTCAGACTTTGACTAGGAGAAATTGACAACTTTAAATAATTATTGAGCTTATCATTTGAAAACTGCATTTTTTTATTCACTTAGTTTTTTTTGTCTCCTTTTAATTTTTGTTTGATCATGTGGAACTGACAAAAACAACAAAAAAGAAACCTTACTAGTGCCAAATATTTTTTTATATTCCTTAACAAATCAATGATAACATACGAAAATATTTAAAAAAAGTGCAATTACTTAATCTCCTGTTTCACGCTGAATATCAGTAAAAATCCACATCTTTGGATTCAAACAGAGTGGCTACTCTAAGCTACTGTTAAATATGGGTAAGACAGGAGAGCGTCCCATCTTCACCAGTCTGGCAATAGCTACAAGAATTAGTTTCTCACGTTAACTTAATAATTCAGGTTTATAACAACTGGAACTATACCAAATGAGGCTGTTTGTCTTTCCACTACACACAATGTGGTAACTCAGTTAACATCAACAAATTAACATAAACTTGCAAAGTCTCTATAGCAACAATTAGACACTGTCTATGTGCAGGGAAGAAGACGTTTTCTATCCCTTAATCACACATGCTAATGCTTGAAGTTTGATTATTTCTTCCTGTGGTTCTTCTTCCCCAGCGGTCCATGCTAAGAGTATAGTCGCCATCCTGCACCTGCTGGTGGCGCTGTCACAACACTTCAGAGCACCGATCAGATTGCCAGACCATGTTTCTATTCAAGTAGTGGTGGTGCAGGTTGTTGTCTTTTTTTGTGTTTGCTAAGTTGTATTACACTGCCTTTTTACACTAATACTCTTTGATTTTTTTTTACTTAGTCTTTTAATTTTCAACACCTTGTTTTTTTTTTTTTCTTCTTTTTAACTTTTTCCTCTCATATTTGGCAGCACAGCTTGCATAACACATATACAATGAGTCCCTTTGTGTCTTTCAGAAGAGAGAGGGCATCCTTCAGTCCCGGCAGATCCAAGAAGAAATCACTGGTAACACAGAGTGAGTACATGTCTTTGTGTTGGCCATTCTTACACCTCACTGCACACTTCTGCACGGCTGAAAGATATTAGAGTTGGTGCTACACAGAAACCTCCCGATAATAACTTTTTGCAAAACACATTGTACTCTAGAAGCGCAAATAGCTCAGCCTTTGTACCTTTCCGGAAAAATGTGTGGGTGGTGTTGGGTCACGTAACTCTGAACTGCCAACCACTGTTGTGTCAACACAAAACAGCAAAGCAGAGATGAAACAGTTTTACGGACACAAAATGTCTTGATTTTTGGGCATGGTGTCGCTTAAGTTTTGCCCTCACACTTAAACATCCAGGTCTGAAAAAAGTACCCGTTAAGAACTTGTTCTGTTTTTACTTTGTAGTCCTAGTTAAATAATTCAGATACTAAAACAAATGTTAATATTAAAAACAGAATTTAAAATTTTTGTAGTTTAATCTGTGCTTGGAAAATCAGCAGTAGAATCTCTGATGGATGCAGCTAGAGATTAAAAAATATTTAATACACAAAATATAAAAAAGCATTACCTTAATAGTGTCATAGAAATATATACGGTAGTTACAGTGTATGTTCATCTATGACATATCATGTATTTTGTGCACATTGATAAAAAGAGAACATTGGACCAGGGGAACTATGCAGATCAGTTTTATAGAAGTTTTAGCTTGCTGTCAAATAAATAACACCTATATTTAGGACTTGATAACCTAAAATATTCTACCTAAAAAATTATCTTCTCTCGTTTACATATAGATGTCATTTTCTGAAAATTTGAAGTTTGCATCTCCCTTTGTCCTTGAGCCTGTGGAACAAATTTTGTGCACAGGTGAAATGACAACCATTGTATCTAAACAAGCACTGTGATGGCACCCTCAGCTGAAGAATTAGACAGTTTTAACCAAGCAGAGCCTCGCTCTGACTTTTTGTCTCCCCTGTGAGGGAGTCCTGCAGCCTGACAGCACCGACGAGGGAGATAACAGCAGGCCAACACTCACACACACTCACATTTGCTTGTGGTGGGTGGATAGACTGCTAATAACACGCACACACACACACACACACACACACACAATGGTGGTCACAGTGGAAATGGGTTATTACCACACCACCAGGACCGTTGCCCGGACCTGCCCGCGTTTGCCATCAGAGATTACACCGTGAACATGTGTGCGTGTGATTCTTGTTTGTCTGTGCGGCTGCCATTTCTCGCTGGCCTGCCCGCTGCGATATCTTTGCCTTCGGGGACACTCATGCTGCAGTGATCCCTACCCTCCAGAACCACCTGAGCCTTTCCAACAAAAGCCTCCTCCAAAGTGCGGATGGTATAATAACAGACAAGAGGCCCTTCATTCCCACAGAAAAGCAGGATGTTCTGCGCAGACATGTCTTCATTTATTGTTTTAATGCCCTGGAGTATTTGAGGTGATTGCATTGTATTGTAACATGTGGTTGTTGCAACAATCCCTAGTTATTTAAACACCTTGGGTAACAGTCTGTGTCCATTGTTAATCATATTATTAGAGGTGGCTTTATTATTACTGTATTGTCATTGGTTTAACATAATCCCTCCATTCTTTGCATTCCTCTGTGATTGAACCTGGAGCATCTTAAACATTCCTGTTTATTATGAACATTCAAGTGTGAAATTCTCAATGTGAAAAACAGCTTCTGATTTCTGATTCTTCTTTTTTCCAGGGCTTTTTCTGGCAGACATGGTAAGCATTCATATATATATATATATACTTTAAAATTTTCCCCTTCTTGAATCCTTTTGTTATTTTGTATTTATTAATACGTTTTCTTTATCCTCGTCAGAGCGCGATGCTTTTGACACGTTGTTCGACCACGCTCCAGATAAGCTGAATGTTGTCAAAAAGGTAGCGAGGCTTCACAGCAACATCACAGATTTATCTGTCATCTCTGACACAGTCATGCAGAGGTGTGACATTTTATAATGAAACAAAGAAACCCAGCGCTCACACACAATCCTGAACATTCTGAAATTTAACATTTTCAGTATCGCAATAATTGTGGGATAACAAATTAGAATATAGAAAATGTTGATTTTACTCGACTTTTCTGTTGTCTTAAGGTTGGAGCATCCATTCATCTATCCATCCTGGTCACTAAAAAAGTTATATATATATTTTAAAATTTATCTCAAAATGGCTGATAACTTTTAAGGATGTCATTCTAGGGAAGTATGAACTTAGACATGAGAAATGAATAGGTTACATAATATATTTTAAAGATAACTTCCATCAAAACTCTCCAAATTGTCTGATAGGAGACATGCTTAACTTTTTGTTACATCATCGACCATTTTACTTTCATTTTCTTTGTTTGGGAACTGAGGATGTTATTTAGAGAAATGTATTCGTTCTTGCTGTTTATGAGATTGAAGCTACTTAACAGTCTGCAGTTGTTTACATCTAATCTATCACTGAAATATGAGCTGCAGGCGGACCAGTCAGAAAAACTGGCCATGGGATTGTTGTCTCCACATGATGCATTTCCTATAGTTTCAAAAACCAATTTAATAGGATGGCTTTCTATTCTGCCTCTATTTTAGTGCAGTTTTGACCCGATTCAGACAAATACTACGATCACCTGTGTGATCTTGAAGAATCCTAATGTTGTATGGAATTTGGAAAATTAATTGTTATTTTTCTCCATTTCATCCCCATCATTAATTGTTTTACATTCAAATTTCAACAAGGTTTAATTCTTTTGCATTCCAAATATTTTTTGTTTAAAGTAATGGCTATCAGTGTCAACTTTTAATTACTTAGGGGTGCAATAATATACAAATCAGTGTATTCCAATTATACTTACTTTTTTGTTTCTTTGTTGTGTTTTAGACTTTGATCACTTTTGTGAACAAACACCTAAACAAGCTCAATCTAGAAGTGTCTGAACTGGACACCCAGGTGAGTCTCATATCTACCTATTTTAACCTCACAGCTAAAATGTGATTTCAGATTCAGGAGTTGTCTTGTCCTTGTTGATCTGGGTTAAGTCTAGCTGCTTTGGATCCATCTTTATTTTAAGGATTCTTTATCTCATCAACAGACAGAATGTGGACGTTTTTACCAGACAAATTGGGATTTTTTTTCCCTCAAGCCATACAGGAAATGAAAAGCTTCTTTTAGTTTCTTTCAACTTTTGTTCCAATGAAACTCAATCTGTCCAATCAATTACTGTGATGTCATTTTTGCAGATCTGTAAAATTTGTCTTTATGTATTTGTGCGTCTGTTTTTGTTTAGTTTGCAGATGGGGTTTATCTGGTGTTGCTGATGGGTCTGCTGGAAGGATACTTTGTGCCACTCTACAACTTCTTCCTCACACCTGAGAATTTTGACCAAAAGGTGCAAAGTCTTGATTGTCTTAAACACCTAAATAGTTGAAGGCATATAGTGGATTTCTTTTTTAAGTATCTTATTAATTAAAGAGTCAGCCAATTTGGAATGAGAACTACATGCTTGAAACGGAGACCACATCTTCGGTAGGAAGTGTGGAAAATAAATCTCACCTTTGCTGTTTATAGTATAATTTAATGAAGTTAGAGGAAACACAGAAGTTGCAAGAGACTAATAGCCAGAAAACAGGTTAGGATGTTAGGATTTGAGGATGCCTCAATGCTCTACGCAAGTTAGATCACAGGTCACATCCCACTTTACTGTCGACTAACTGCCAAAAAACATTGTAAACAAAACAAATATATATATTATTTTCTTTCTATTAAAAGGTTTCATTTCTGATAGGAAAAGACACTGAGACGATGTAAAAGGAGTAATGATTAGTTGTTTTTTTTAATTGCAAGGTTGAAATTATTTCTATACTTCTCTTTATACACTATACACTTTTCCTTGTCTAATGTTTAGCTCCCCTCAGTGAGTGTCTATAAGATTCAAATCGGTAATCTGGCTGGGCTCCTACAAAATCTTAATAATACTCCCAAGTCAGAAGAAATTTTGTCAAAAAAAAAAAAAATATTACAACACTTAAGACTAAAATCTGTCAAGGGAATTACTATATTTTTGCCTGAACTGTATATCTGTTGCATTCCTTTTTGTTTTGTTTATCATCATAATCTGATGACTGAAAGCATGTTTGGTATGTAAAGTTACATGATTAAATCCTGTTTCTTTAAACTCTGATGCACTATTAGTTTTCACTCCACTGCAGAGTCCTAACCTGTCTATTCTGAACCAAACTCTCCTGCCAGACACAAACTTGAAATCTCCCAAAAACAACACTAACACCACTTTCTTCCCTCTGTATTTCATGAAGTGTTGCTGTCCACTCTGCTGCTTTGCTACTCCTTGTTTTTTTTTTTCTTCTTTCTGAGCTCATCTTCATCCTGACCCACAGTTTAAGCAACACTCTTAAATCAATACTCCATTTCGGAGGAGCCTTCTGTGCTCGGAGCCAAGACTCTCCTCTCAATAGCTTGATAAATGTCGCTCGTTCTCCCCGGAGCCCATTCGGCTCAGCCGCTGGCCTCCTTAGTACTACGGTATTCTGAACAGGCAATCTGCGGACACCACAGTAGCCTTTTGTTTGGGTTTTAGCCAGCAGCCCCTGCCAAGCTGCGGAGCAGAATGGGCATCGGTGCTACAATGCACACAGCCTTTCCTGGCCCAGAAGAACAGGCACCGGCCCCACAGCATCTGTAATCTCCTATTGCACAGGGAAACAGTGGAGTGGCTCAGGGGCTCGGCTCTGTGTGTGTGTGTGTTCGAGGCCTATCAACGGTACACCAAGGGTGGGCTGAAAAGTAGCACAAGGCATCAAGAAATCACTCCTGCTTCTGCTCAGTGGATCTCTTCTTCAGGCTCTTCCTTTCTGCTTTTTTGTATTAGATGGGCTTGGGTCACGCTTTTCACACAATAAGCCTTTGTTGGGCAAAGCTTTTAGTACTTCACAGCAGGAAGGGTACACACACACACACGGTATACACACACACACATACTAAGAGCACACACAAACGATGGGCAGGGAATAGAAAGCATCTTTCAACTGTTCGCCTCTTCTCTCTGATTGGGCTTCCTCTTCCCCTACAGTTTTTTTTACCCTCTAGAGATTGCTATAAAAGTCCTTTTTTTGGTTTCCTGAACACAACTGGATTTCTGCTCATGCGACACTTTAGACCTTAGAAAATGGCAGACTAAAGAAAATATAATTCTCATGCTTCGGACATCATAATTATAACAGAATTTGTCTGCATGTCAGCCTGGCTTCCCAGCCAATCTGGAGAAGGAGCTAATATAATTTCTTAGTTTTTCATGTCTAGAAGCAAATGGAAAAAGACAAAAATAAAGTTGAAAATATTTGTTTTTCCACATTTTATTTCCTTACCTATTTTGTAACTGTTGTGTCCTTCCTCCTGTCCTTTTTTCCTGTTCTTCTTTGTCTTTTCTCCCTCTGTTTGTACTTCTTTCCCTCCTGGTTTCTTTATTTCCTTGGTTCTGTCCCTCCAACCATTGTGTCCTAATTCACTTCTGTCATTTCTTCTTTTCTCAATTTTCTGCTTTATCTTATTCCCTCTTTTTTTCTCCTTGGGTCTTTCCTTCTTTGTGCCCTCAGTTTCTTACTCCTTTCCTTCCTCTGACTTTGCTTGCTTCCTCCCTTCCCCTAGTTATGTACAGATTAATAAGTATTAAACAAAGCTATATTCAACTAAGTTTTATATTATTTTTACAATAAACTTTTGCATTTCTAAGAAATACAATGTAAACAAAGATTTGCCCTTTCAAAATGTAAATTAGACTCATAAGTGCCACTGACAGCGATAAATAAAATATGTATATTTATACATGTGTACAAATAATAAGTGTGAGTGGTCCAATTGTTTAGCCATTAGTACAACTTTAAAGGCGAAGGAATCAATTTCTATTTCTCCCTTTAAATAAGTATTTAAATGAATTACTTACAAACTTCTGCATTTTAAGCTGTAGTTAATATTTTTGAGTTCAGTTCAATTTAAATTAGATTTCTTAACTTTTACTACACAAATATGACTAGGTATGACTTGGTAAGTGAAATTGATTTGATGGGCTGCACAAAGTTTGCACCTTAACACATGCAAGCTCAGTATGACAAATATTTATATTCATAGGGGAAAATAGATCAGCTAAATGCTGAATTTCTGCATTTAGCTCAAAGCATAGAGCAGCTCTGAATAATTTTGAGGGCCTTGGTAAGATTGGTAGAAAAACAACAACTGGCGATCCAGCAAATGTAGCGGATGCAGATTGACAGATTTTGTATTTTTTAGGATGATATTTTTAATACTTTTATTTTAAATAAGTAAATAATTATATCCCCTAAGCTAAATTCACTAAAATAAGTTGTTGAACGTATTCATGTCGAGGGATTATTATAGTTATGTGATGTTATAACTGGTTACTGACTCACCTCGCGATCTATATGCAGGAGATGGAATCACTGTCCAGACTTTGGACATTTTGTGATGATGGTGATGGGGACATGTGAACATTAATAATTTAAGCTGCTGGCTTTTTTGTGCTGCTCTTAAAGGCTATGAGCACAGCTGTGCATGAATAAACCTACCTGAGGTGTTCCCTTGTTAGAAAGTGTGACGGCATCATCTTTCTCCCTGCAGGTTCACAACGTGTCGTTCTCCTTTGAGCTCATGCAGGACGGAGGCCTGGAGCGACCGAAGCCCCGACCTGAGGGTGAGATGCTCGTTCATCACTTTTATGCTTTCCACATTTGCTTTTTTAAACTGTCCTGTAAAGGCAACAATGACTGAAGCAGTAATTCAGTCATTAACTATAAGTCATATTTCAGACCTAAACAAAAACATTTAATGTTAAATATTCTCTTTTCTTGCATCCATTCTGGCAATTTTTTTCTGGAAATCTAGAAAAGAAAGAAATAAAATCTTTGGAACAGCCGAGCCAAAGTTCAGAACTAAATTAGAATGGAAATCTGTTGGGTTACACCAGTGTTTCTCAAGTCCAGTCCTCACGCCCCCCTGCCCTGCATGTTTTAGGTGTTTCCCTGCTGCCACACACCTGGATTGAATATTTGGGCGATTAACAGGCTTCTGCAGTACTTGATGGTCATGCAATCATTTGAATCAGGTGTTCTGGAATAGAGGAGCATCTAAAACGTGCAGAGCAGAGGGGCCTGAGGACTGGAATTGAGAAGCACTGGGTTACACGGAGAGTTCTGTGGACCAGAGATGTCCTGCCAATCTGAACTCATGGAAAGTAAAGTGGGCAGAAACAGAAATGAAGTCAAGATATGGTCAGACTCCTACCAAGAGAGATCAGCGTTTTAAAATGCAATAAAAAGTATTGCTTTAAGGTTGTGCATGCTTCTGAAACCACGTTTTGGCAGATTTTTCCATTTAGTTCTTTAATTTTTTTTCCTAACAGTTCCTTGCTTTTCAGTTGAATTGTGCAAGCTATGCATATGCCACATTAAAAATGGAAAAAGTTTTGAAATATTTTAAAACTGTATTCATTTTTCACATTACAAAAATCATGGAGTGGATGGAATATGAATGATTGAATTCAGGCAGTTATTTTATTATTTCTCTGTTAATAATATTTGTTGTAACCAGTCATGCTTCAAATTAAGTTCTTCTTGTTTTCTTTTTGTCGAAGGAAATATTTGCCTGGTTGGTTTTCAGATAACAAAACATTTTTATATTTGCCTAATCTTGAATTCTCTTTGGTCGTTTTCCTCAGATATTGTGAACTGCGACCTTAAATCAACTCTGCGTGTCCTGTATAACCTCTTCTCCAGGTACAGAAACGTGGACTGAGTGTCACACCTCCCCAGTGGGAACACGTTATAGCAACCACAACGTTCTTATCAGTGTTTTGTATCCTGTGTGTTTTTAATATTTTATTTTTTAACAAGTGCATGAATCACATTCAGTCTGCTGGATAAGAAATGACATAAATCTGTATCTACTTCCACTCCTGCAGAGACGTGCAGCTTTTTAAAATAAATAAAATAAAACTTTTTATGGAAAATTGCAGGAAAGTCTTATAGATTTAGAGCTGAAAAAAATTCAGACATATTATCAAAGCTTAGTTAAGTCCATTGATGTTTTACCCCTAATAAATATCATGACCACATTTCAGATTATCTTTATATTTTATCTGAAAGGCAAAGGAAAGAAAAGGATGTTTATGCATATTTATTGTGCATTTTGATTTTTCAGCTGTTGAAATATGCCCTCCAGGTTTGTTTATGTTCTCATAAGTGCCTTTATTTAAACCTGTGAATACTATCAGCTCATACTGGGAGGAATGTGCTCCAGCTGTCTTAATGCTCCAGATTTCCTTTGCAGACAAAGCAGAACCCTGAAGATTTTTGACCAAAGCTTTGCTGTACTCGCATAATTAAACATAAAGATTTTGCTAAGCAACTACTTACCTTTCTGTATTTTATTCCATAAAATGTGTTTTCTTTTTAACTGAGGTGCATAAGCATCTAAAAAACTTTTATACATTATATATATATTAATATGTGCATCAGATGCTAAAGACAGGTTTCTGCTAAAGCAGCTAAAGTCAACCCTATTCATGGCTTGAACACGCTCTGTAATGTCTGTGTTTATGCTCTAATGCTTTACATTCAATAAACATTTCAATGTCTGAACATGCTTAAATTTTTCTGCCCTCAACAGAAATAAAGAGAAATGCTTTTCCAACGAAAACAAAGCAAAAAAAAATAAAATAAAAGAATTTGGGGTCAAAATGCTTCAAATTTTCGGAGCACAGAACGACAAGTGAACCTCCACAACAATTTTCTTTTCACTAAATGGAGACAGACTGTTAGAGAAGCGGTGTAAAAGCTTTCTGAATTGGAGCTGACCCATCGCAGAGCGAAATAGATAGAGGAGTCACTGAATGGATGAAAAGGTTCATTTCTCCTCACACATTCCACAATAGCCTTTGAAAAGGTAGGGGGGAATTGGGTGTGTTGATGTATTATTGATGATGCCGCCGTGGCATTGCACAGGCCCACGCGAGCTGCACAGGCATTCGAATTGAGATTTTTTGGATTCTGTGTTGCTTTTCAATTAATTTGGTGTCCATTGTGTGTCTGCTGTATAGGCTTTTTTTTTTTTTTTTTTAAAAACCCGTCAAAAAAATAAACAAAACAAAAGCGAGAAATGCATTGGGCTGTTGCATTGTGCAGTTAGTAATTTAATTTTCAACTCGGTTTTAAAGGTAGAGCTGAAGAGTCTTCTGGGCAGCTTAACCATCGCTGTGCTGCAACAATTCAGCCTTTGTTCCAAGAGAAGTTGAATGAAGTGGCAATATGAACAGAATAAAATTTTAACACATAGATGGTTGTGTAAATGTGTCAAGTTAGTCATATACATGTCATGACAAACATGTGAACACCCCATTAGTTTTAGAAATGTTCATTGCAGGTCAAATTAATTACAGGTAATCCCAAAACTTTAATAGCCGAGAAAAATATTGGGATACTAGTGTTTGATATCAACTTAAGGAAAGTTTGATCCACATCTTGGCTTGTTTCACATTTTCCTCATCCATGTAAGGTACCATTCATTATAGATTTTGTGGTGGTGTTGAGCATCGACCCCCCCAAAACCATGACACTTCCACCTACGAGTTTCATAGCATTCCAGAAGTCCTGGTCTTTGTCTTCATTGCCAAACATTAGATATCCTCCCATTAGAAGTTCATAAAATTAAACTTGTAGTGACGGTAGGATACTGACTGCTCATATCTATTCCGCAGAATCCCACTTTGTCGTTTTGACCTGAATGAATCAGCGTCCTAACAGGCAACCAAATTTCTTTTAAAATTGTAAGAAATTTGAAATTGAATAAAAAATGGAGCACACACTACATTCTGTTTTTATTGACATTTCTGGCAGCACACCTCTGATAATGCAATATTACGCCCTCAAATCTCTATACGTTTTTTGGAAAAGAAGGTATTTGTCGGAGTGAGTGTGTATCAAGTGTTGCCTTTGAGCACATCGAAGAATATACTAAAAGTAACATTATCCTGCGGTGATTTCCATCTCCGATGCTTTCATTTCACAACTGCTGCTAGAGGCTCTGAAAGCATGTTATGATCGCTTCCTCTCCGCTCCAGCTCGTCCAGGGAACAATTGAGCTCCTCTTGTTATTACCCGTTACATTATTGTTATTGCATTATTGTTAACATTGTTGCTCTATGCAATGGAGTCACATGGACACACGACCACATTCCCCTGATTGAAGACAGCAAGAAACGAAGACGGACTTCTCCTATAATGCAGCTGTAAAGTTTTTGGCGCAACAACAAATAATGTGTGTAACTACAGTCAGGGAAGGTAGTTTCAGATAGCTCCAATCCAAGGCTGTTACATTTCTTTTTTTTGCCGTGCTAGTCTCACAGTGGGGAGCTTTGCTTTGTTGCATTTCTTTTTTTTACTTTTTATTCATTCTGCCTGGTTCAAATCACCTATTTAAATTCAAATTCTGCTCCCATGAGAGCTCAGAGTAAGATTTAAATAGAGATCTGCTCTGCAGTGTTGTCAGGGAACAACAATGACAATCTCGGCCTCAAATAAAAGCACTTTTGGTTGTCTGCGCCTGATTGCGCCGTGTTATTGCACGGCAGCTGCTGCCGGTCATTCCAAGCTCGAAAGAAGAGAGAAGAAAGACCATAAAATGAACTGTTGGTCAAAGGATTTACGAAACCTGAAGGTATTTTTTTACATTTTGGTCATTTTTCACATTTACATGAAATTCAGATAAAGGTTGGAGGCGCTGAAGTTGCTTCATTTATCTCGGCTGAAATTTATTGATTCAATCCAGGGAACTGTTTCCAGGGAAACTTTAAATACAGTATAAGATTGATACTTTATATCAATGAAATATTTTTACACATGTACAGTATTTTGGTTGATGCAGTTTTACTTCTCTTGGTAGTATTTTTGATAGATCGTGTAGGTAGGCAGTAAAAGGGTCAATAAATGCTTAAATCACACATTTATATTTTAATTAAATGTGGGGGTTTTTTTTCTTAAGTTTTTATACGACAACGTATTTTCATTTAATTCAACCCTGATCCCAATTGGATCAGCTGAGTTTTGAATGTGACAAATTATGACCCTGACCAAATCCAAAAGAAGTTTTATTTACCAACCTAATTCTCTAAAAAAAAAAAAAACTATGCTTGGAAAAAAAGAAGAAGAAAAAGTTATTTAAATCATCAGGCGTTCTGAAGTAAAAAAAAAAAAAAAGTTTGAAACCAAAAGTAAGAGCACACATTTCGCAACTAGGTCAAAAAATACGCAGTGTGGAGGACCACATTCTCAGGATCCAATTTTTCTTTTAGGGCTTCCATAGAAAAACATCTGAGATTAAAGCTTTTTAGCCCATTAATAAAATGCCTTGTATATTTATTTGTACTGGTATGATATATGTGGTTTAATTTGTTTAAAGTTCACTCTAACTAGCAATTAGCCTTAAATCATACATGAGAATTACTTCCTGTTTCTCCACACTTTTGCTATATATTTTGTCTCTGTGGTTAGAATACAGGCTACAAATGATCAAGCCACAGAGCCCTGCTTTAGAAAATATAAAACCAAAAATAAACTTTGTTTTAAGTTAAAATATGATTATTTTTTCTAATATTCATCTTTTAGTAGAAAAAAAAACAGCAACCGAGAAAGCAGAAGATAATCAAACAGACTGGGCAGCCAACTGCAGAAGCAGAGATTGACCTCTGACTTCTTTAAGAGCCCAATTAAACAGTTTGTTGCCTTTAAGGCAATCGATAAAGCATCATGTTAATATATTAGTAGAAATTAAATCAAAGATCTGACTATAAAACCTGAATATGTTTTGCTAAGAACTGCTTTCAGGAGTTGTATCGATGTGTGTTTATGCACTGTCTTGTCTTGCTCTCTCTTACTTGTTCAAAGCTCACTCTGGATGAATATCTACAGCTGCTTGCAATATCACAAGCACATTGTTTTGAGAAGAGACAGAGACTCGAGAAGGCGGAGACTTTATCAAATGAGACTCCTACAGCTCCGTAGTTCCCATTATTTCTGTCTGTGTGTGTCAGCACATCCTCACTCTTCTCTTAGAGTGAAGGACTCTTACTGAGAGAGCTCTTGGAAATCATGATAAAGGTCAGCGGATTGAATAGCTGCTTTTGTTCACAAAAATTATATGAACAATTATACAATGCAAGAGGGTCACGCTAAATGATATTCTCTAAAGGGGGATGATACACCGAGGAAGGTGGGATCTTTTTATACTTTTTAATAAACAGGATATTTTCTTTATAATGATCTTACAAAATGTATATATATTTTCCTACAATCCAAACATTTTCACTTGCCATATTTATAATTATAATTATATATGACAATGTACTGACCACGCCTACCATTCCTATGGGAAAACAGCATTTTACACATTTAGAACAGATTCTGTTAAAAACAAACATTTTATCAGCTCTCGGGTTTTTCTCTGTGGAGCATTTCTCCAGCAGTTAAATCCCTCTAAACCCATCTGTCAGGTTCCCAATACAAATACTGTCCCTGACCACTTATCATAATGCTAACACAACATTATGACACAAAGGTAAAACTGATTTGATCAGCTTTTTTTTTTTTTTTTACTCTGGAGGCTCCAGAGGAGTAAAGCTGCTCGGAAGCTCTTGCTAGTTCATTCTTCCTGTCTTCTTCTCCGAGCAGCGGGATCAATGCCAATCATGGAGACGGAGTCCCTTCCGCTCAGTCCTCCTGCTGCTATCTTTCATGTCTTCTTGTCTGTCTGTCTGTGTAGGCGAGTCAGATAAATGTCAAACATTCAATAGGAGTCAGTTCTTCTACCTGTTTGACGAAAGCAAAGTCTTTCAAAAAGACACAAAGGAAGCGGGAGACTTAGTATTCCTGCATGCTTGTGTTTACACCAATATTGCATTCCCCTAAGTCATATTGGTAAAATGTTGTTGTCTTTATTATGAGAGTATCTGAATCCCTGTGTAGGTAACCAGCTTCTCACTGGTGTGCCTGAAATGTCAAAACAAGATGTTTTGAAAATAAGTTGATAAAGTAACGCCAAATGTTCAGAAATAGATGTTCTCAAGGAAGAGGAGCTCTGTTTGCTGGTCGAATCTGTTGAGTAAAATGATTTTATTCAAAAACATGAAATTACCCTGTATCTCTGAATAATCAGGCCGCTTCAAGGATGACGAAGGAAGCATTTTAAAGGAAGTGATACATAAGTGAAGAATCAGAGTGCTTGGATAACTATGTGTAATTATAAGGTACATGAAGGCCTTGTGTGTGCAGGGGATCCATTCACCCAGGTCTTTAGAAGAAGGCTACATTAAACAGAACTTACCCGCATGCATAAAGGCGCACTCTACTGAAGGTTAAATGAAACTTACACAAACTCTCTAGACTACGATTACCAACATGTGAAGGTAGGCGGCTGAGTTCCAGTCACGCAGCTCAAGGCCATCGCGTCATTATGAGGCTGAATGCGACCGCGCTTCAGGATTTTTGTGTCTGAGACTCGTTTCATTCAAGGGGATGAATTCCATCAGGTGAAAACTTAATTAATTTTTGCACTCAAGTATTACCTTTATTTCTGGTGAATTATCCATTCACAGTGGCATCCAGTTCTAACAGCAAAGTGTCAAGGTTTGACTTTGTCTCTTTTTTCCTTTTTAATTGGTTTTCCTGCTTGTGTTAATGGCACACTTATGCTGTTAAAATACAACAATTTTCCACTTGCTTTTACCTGAATTTTGTCTCCATGAAAACCACAAAGGAAATGGTGGTCAGTTTTTCCATTACTGTCAAACAGTCGGGGAACATTTTTGTTTAGTAAAAAAAATAATCAGTTTTTGAAGTTACGAAGGACTCAAACACAGAAAAGTTAGAGCAAAGCTTGTGGTGTTGATGATTGTTTAATTAAGAAACAAATTGAGATAACAGAATGAAAGTGAGAACAGCAGAAAACTCTAACAATCAAAATGAATGCATAAACCAAGGAGCTGTGTTTAGTAACAAGGAAACAAGGTGAGTAAAACGAAGAGAATGCCAAACAGTTGAGGAAGGGTGAAAGTCAAGACAGGAAGCACAGAGGGAGCAGAACCAAAACATAAATATTTACAAACCACGGAGGGAAAAAACTGAAAGCCTGTCCATGTTCTGCAAGAACTTAGAAATTAGTTCTTTTACATGAGGCTGCAAAGAGAAAGTTCTTTCATGCTTCATAGTTCACAAGGTCTCTCCTACTGAAGCAACCAAATTCATATTTCTCAGATGCCGCACAAGAAAAAGGTCTGCTCAGACTGATACACTCCTGGGAGAGAGAACTATCTTTGCAGAGAATCTGACACTAAAATAAGTCATGTTCAAAATACACAGAGAACAGAACATAAGAAATAATCAAGAAATAAATGAACACAAAGAAATGAATCCATTCAGCAAGCCAGACCATATTATAATCAAAACACAAATGAGCATCAAGAACCACAAACATTTATCATGAAGGAAAACCATCTGAATAGGCTTGTCAGACTTGGTCAAATTCTTTTAAGTTCACATATTTCCTGACTCAGACACTTTTTTTTTTGTTTTTCTTAGTGCAAAACTTTTCAAAAGAGTCTAGAGTATGGTCATCCAAAAGCTGAATATTGGCTTCATCTACTCTGTAAGAATATTAAGTATGTCCAGGTTTAGACAACTTATTTGCTCCTCTTTGTTGTTCACCAGCATGTCATCTTTATTCTGTAAGTGTGCTCCTCAAGATGATCAATAAACATCCATGATCTTGCCTGCATTTGGGTCCAATACACAACAAATTGTACTATGTAGCTGTCGATTTGATATGAGGAAGTTCTCCTCTGTTCCAGACCCTTTGTTCATTGCAGAAGTCTGAAGAAGTGGAGGCGAGCTCTGTGGAGCATGCATGTGTGTGGATGAAAGGGAAGCAGGTGGAACAATGCAGCTGCAAGACAAAAATGCAAACAGGGTGGAGAGAATGGAAAAGGGTTTCAGGGGTGATCTGTAGAAGATTGCTGCAGGACTCTAGTGAAGGTTTCAGGAAGGCAGTAAGATGTGCTGCGGTTTAAAGATAAAAGTAGGCAGGAAGTAGAGCGGCAGAGGTTCAGATATTCATTGAGGATGTTCAAAGAGTTTTCTAGACAGATAAGACTGAGATAGTTTGGACACATGCAGAGCAGGGGTGATGGATATATTGACCAAATTATGCTGAAAATGAAGTTGCCAGGCAGGAAGGAAAGGAGAAGGTAGAGAAGGAGGATATAGAGGACTGGGGTGATTCTGGGAGATGGAGGCAGATGATCCCTGTGGGAACCCTGAGTAGAAGACAACTTAATACATATTATATGTATTTGTTCTACTGATTCATGTGCATCACTGACAAGTTGAAAAACACAGATATGTCATCATAATATTCTAGATCTGTATAAATCTGTTTTATTTTTTGTCCAGCATGTTGGCACTGGGTCTGCAAAGGCACACAGTTGGTGGCACTGTGGCTTTGCAACAAGAAGATCCTGGGTTCAAATCCTGACCTGGGGTCTTCCCCCCCCCGCCTTCCTGCCACACACGCACACACACACCCATGTGCTCTGTCTTTATTTATTATCCAACTTTCTTGAGTCTGCTTGGAATCCAAATCTACCATTAATCAAAAAAAATATCTAAGGACTGCTTGGAGTCACATATCATCACAGACAATGAATCTATGGACAATGAATTTATATCAAAGGGTTGTAAAAGTCTTCAAAGTGAGTGCAAACTGCATGAAGCATTCTTTTTCCTGAGGGCTCCTTTTCTTACCCAGAGTAGTCAGATATATGATGACTAAAACTGTGGTCAAACTGTCAATAAATGCAAAATCAGAACTTTTAAAATCCTATTTTCATAGGGACTGAAAAATGTGAACATTTACTTTTTCCTTCTTGAGAATATTCTTAAATAAAGTTAGTCTCAGTGGTGATTTTATAACAGAACTAAAACTGGTGGAACATTTTAGTTGCACATCATTTCACATGAGTCTTCCAGATCCCACAAACAGAAACAAACACAACGGGCTTCCTGTTAGGAAGAGACGAGGCTTGCTCAGGGTTTGTCATCCTGGTAGTAAAATTCTTCTTTAAGTGCCTTAAACCACAGTGACGCTCTACTGCTTCAGACTGCACCAAGCAAAGCCAGTTGTTAAAATGGGGATTGTGACTCTCTGCTCATGC
Organism: Phalloptychus januarius; assembly: GCA_902982915.1. Lineage (NCBI taxonomy): Eukaryota > Metazoa > Chordata > Actinopteri > Cyprinodontiformes > Poeciliidae > Phalloptychus > Phalloptychus januarius. The sequence goes on along the minus strand of CADWAE010000471.1, from coordinate 11,723,056 downwards.
TAAAAGTTAAAACATTCCCGTAATATACTTATATATAGTGTCTAAAATCATTTTGCTATTCAATTTCCTAATTAACTATATATACTGTATAGCTTTTTAAAAATATATAGTCTATATTGTTTGAAAAACACCAAGTGCTATCAAAAAAGTTTCCGAGACAGCTGCTGACAAATACTGTGTTGATCAACCTCTGGTGTTTTTAGTTTTGCTTTCAAATGGCTTTATATAGGTTTAGTGGCCTACAGGTAACTTCAGTTGTGGATTGTTTTGTAAAAAGTTTGAACATCATTGAGTTATTGTGTCCGGTCATCCCGCTCAAGTGTGCACAACGTAAACACAGGCCGAGCGTGACTGAAGTTGGAAAGCTTTCTAAAGGACGGGGCAGACTTACAGAGGGCCGCACCTATGGGAATTCTGATTGACTTCCTTTTCATTTCCAGTCATGTCGAATAAAAAAGCAGTCTGTTTGAGGTTCTGCCTTAAAATGCATCTAAAGCTGTGCCTACATTTTTATAAAGAAAAACTGGACGTTCAGCTTCTGATGACTCTGTATCAGAAGCTTATCATCATCTGGGCCTTGTCAACTTATTTATTGGTAGTTAAAATTTGTTTTCAACTGCATCTACATCAATTAATACCAAGTAATTTTCTTACCCTTTTTAATGTTTGGAATAAGTTACAGAATTTTCTTTTTTTTTTTGTGAAATATCAACAGTCAAAGTTGGGCAAAATAAATGCAAGAAGCACCACTGTACCCACCCAACCACAAGGTGGCTCCTGCAGATATTTAGACTGAATCTGTATTCTCACCCTCTAATTACAAGCAGAAAAGAAAACAACATGCAAAAAAATTACAAATTATGGTTAAAAGGTTAACTTTCTAACTGGTTTCTCTCAACAAAGTTCAGATCAGAGCAAACTAACTAACCATGGATGCTTAAATCTCGCGATGACAAACGTCCAGAACTGTGAAAGTCAGATGGATTTTCTTTTGCTTTGGTGTGCAAAGGATCTCCCAGGGAAGAGAGTGTCAGATTCCTGGCATCCCTGGGGTTAATAAAACATCAGGAAACCAGGTGAGGTCAGAGCTGAGGTCAGGCTGTTGACCTCAAGGTCACCGAGCTGAATGCTTTACTGGCAGGCGCCGTGTTTGCACTGCTCCAAATCTGAGATTGAGAGCCGCTTCCCTCGACCAAGAACCGCACAGTCCACATGTGAATCAGCTGTTTGTATTCGTCTGGAAGAATTTCATCTTACTCATGCAAACACTGACACGCTGCCGTGTGGAATGTCTTTCCTGCCGTCAAGCCCGGCTCGGCGGCGGTGTCGGGTTGCAGGAGGTGTTCCCGGGATGCGACTCCGGCATATCTGTGTTTGTTTTATGTCACAGCCCCTCCCTCTGAGGAGATGACAGTCCAGAACAGCCAGAGGGGGTGAAACCTGAGATAGGCAGAGCTTAGTAGTAAACAGCAACTCCTTTATGAGGCAGAGGCGGCCGCCTGCTGCATTCAAAGATCTGAGGGAGGGAGAGGGACACAAAGCTCCCACCACCAACCCAAACACACACACGTATGCATGCACACCCCCACACACACACACACATTAGCCCTGGGGGGTGCATTCAGGGCAGTCTGTGGGTGTGGGGGAGCTGACACTGTTAGTTTAATCTCACTGTTTGTTAAATTAAAGTCTGACTCCTCTGAACAGAGTTAGACCCTGGACTCATTCTGAAAACAAACCAACTTGAAGGAATATCAAAATTGTGTTAGGATTTTGTTTGCTAGTTTTGGGTTAGATCATAAATCTGGCACATCTGAGCCGCCTCACTGAGTTGTGCCTAAAGTACAATCAGTCATCCATTGTCTTTTTCCGTTTTACTTGCATTGAGTCAGATTTTCTTCCGATTATCGACTGGTCTTAATCAGATGTTCTTTAGGCCGACTGTAAGTCTTTCGCTGTTTTAGAAGAAAGTTTTGAGTTTTGTTTGTTTAACTCACTCACTTTCTAATCTTTGTTCCTTTTTCTGTATTTTAACTTATGAGAAATGCCAAAGGTGACAGTTTCACAGGCAGAAACTATTAACTGGGGACTTGCTGTAAATCAATGTTTCCCAACCCTGGTCCTCAATGCACACTGGCTTCATGTTTTAGATATTTCCTTCCTTCAGCCCAGCTGATTTCAATCGATGACTGATTAATAGGCAATCAGTTGAATCAGGCACTTTGAAGCAGGGAAACCTCTTAAACATGAAGGACTATGTGCCTTGAGGATCAGGGTTGGGAAATGCTGTTGTAAATGATCAACTGGTGGATGGTGAACGTCTCAGGTCCTGGGCTGGTTCTGTGTTGTTTTTCCTTTTCCTTCCCTAATTTTCTACGGGCAAAGATTTCAGACACTGTTTGTCTGCTAGAGATAGATTTATGCTTAGAAGGTTTTGTCCTTCAGATATAAATTTGCCTCAAGTATAGCATGGCATAGTGGTGACAGTGTTGGGATGCCGATTTCACATTTCATGGAAATTTGTTAAAATAATTTTTTTTCCCCAGAATTAAACAAATGAGAGCGTTCAATACTTGGTTAGAAGTAAGACCATTGTTAAATCTAAACAACTCATAATTTTGAGTTAGCAAACAAGTGGAATAATTAGAACATTTATTTCTGACATCAGGTTGGTACTAGAAGGGAAAATGAAATTCTGAAGGATTACCACGAATCTTGTTGTAGGATAATAATTTTAAAACATTAAAAAAATGTCTCCAATGTATGAAATTAAATGGAAAACTGTGCAAAGTCCAAAGAAAACCATCTGAAGACCTTTGGACAGTCTGGCAGCTTGGGGAGAAAGAATAATGCTAAGGAGCTTTAAAAGTATTCCTCTGTAAATTTAGTCGTAATGAAAACCTTTCAATGAAAATTGGTTCTGCACCTGAAATATGAGAATTCATCAAAGTCCAAAGAATATTTTTGAAAGACAATAAGAATCATAGAAACATCGATTGGTAATTTTATTGTGCAGTTCATAGCATGTCTTTTTACACTAATAAAACTAACAAAGTAGCATGGCGGTGTCGATGTCATGTTGAGGGGTGTTTTTTCTTTAGTAACAAACAAGCAAACACCTTCCTCCTGAAATTAGCATTTTATTGGCCAAACCTAATGGTCAAAGTCCAAAGAAACAGTTTTAAAATGTTTTTCTGAGATATATAGAGCAACTGATCAAGAGCACTTTAACAGATCACAGAAGACTTTTCAGCTTGAGGGACAAAGTAGTAATTCATTCAAGCACTGGCTTTACCTTCTCCATACCTAAATCTACACAGGTCTAAAGCATGCAGTCTGTCTGAACAAATACACAAAATATAAGGTATTATTGTTTAAAGTGCTTCTAAAAGTTTCCAAATTAACTCGTCCCAAGCTGCTGTCAGCTGCCTTCTTTGAGCTTCATCTTATCTGTTTGGTCGTCAGCCGAGCAGAACAGACCCTGTTTTTATCTGCTGCCCTCCTCCTCTTCCTCCTGCTCCTCCTCTTCCAGCTCAGCTGAACAGAGTTTAGGCGCTGCACTCTTTTCTTTTGTTGTTGAACGCAGCCCTTACAGTCCGCTCCCTCCCACCCTCTCTTTCCTTTTTTTTCCCACCCATCCTCCCATCGCTCACTCACTCACTCACTCACTCCGTTTCATCCAGGGTGACGCCAGTCCCTCTCACCCCGCCCCGTTCAACTCAGTCCGCTGCGTTCATTTCATTCCTGCTCCCATTCCGCGCATATTTCGCATCCTTGGAGAGACCCTGCGCATTTTACGCACTCAGCGCGCCCCGATCCTTCATCAAGGCGAAGCCGAGGGCGGACTCCGGAGTTGGCCGAGCGCTTCCCGGTTCCGCGGCGGCTCCGATCCGTTGGGAAAGTGTGGGAATTAAAGGAAAAAAGCGGCGTTTGGATCGAGGTAAGTTCCCGAGGAGGAGTCCCCCCCACCTCCTCCTCCTCCTCTCCCTCCACTTCATCCCCTCCACCTCCTCCTCCTCCTCCTCTTCAGCCTGCGCGTCTCAAATCCCCCGGACGTTTCGCGTGTTTCTTAAAAAAATAAAACAAATAAATAAATAGAGCAGTTTGAGCCAAATGGGAAGAAACATTTCAACATGTGGATGTTAAACAAGTCTAACAAGCTGATTATTGCTGAACCGCGTAGAGCTTCACATCGGCTGTCGCTCCCACTCTAGTTTTATTATTTCCCCTTTTCCCCTTTCGACACAGAGACCCAGTAATAATAATTTTAAAAAAATCTCCGTCTTTTGACACTTTCTTTTCCCTCTCCCTCCTCTTCTGGTACGGTTCATACCGGAGATCCGAGCCTGCGGGTGTCCGTAAATGGAGCAGCGTGTTGGAGAAGAGAAGCTTTCCGCTCGCAGAGCTGGGAGGGAGGCAGCTTAACAAAGCTGGGAGTGAATGGGGGACTTGTTGCATCGGCGGGGTTTTCTCTCTCCCTGCACAGCCAGCCAGCCAGGCAGGCAGGCAGGCAGGCAGGCAGGCAGGCCCCAGTCAGGGAAACAGGCCACAGGCTGATAACAGCTAGTGTTTACCCAGTGGACACAGCATATCATCTGCTTCACGAAAACACCAACATGCTGAGAGGGAGAGAAACCTCTCAGATATTTGGAGTTAAAACACATTTTTTATTAGTTATTTTTCCATGCTGACACAGCTTCACTCAGCTCTGTAACATGTTGCTGATCCATATTTTTGCCTTGTTTTCCTTTCTGTCATTATGAGTGTTGGTGGAGACTTTTCTCAGAACATCTTTTAAACCCCCTTCACTCTTGTGTTTTAAATATTGATTAAAGGGCTGCTCTCGGCCGCTTTTATAGCCTGAGATCTGTGGCAGCGCAGGCCAAACCACAATGTAATTATTGGAGGAAAATTACAGCCCTTAAGGATGAAACAGGGCAGATGCACTTCTTCTGGAACAGTAAGCCGTTTGTCAGATGTTTGGGAGGTGTGTGTGGAATTAAAAAAAAAATAGAGAAGAGAAGACAGAGAAGAAGAGTTGGTGCCTGTTTGTTGATAGTTTTTTTTGGTGGTGTTTAGATGAATGTTAACTTGGTAGTAATGATGAGGTGTATGCTGAGGAAACAGACTAAATCCATGGATTTTGTCTGTTGCTTTGAAATGCTGAAAAACAACAGCATTTCAACTGCAATATTTCAGTTGCAGAAATTAATTATGCAAGTTGGTTTTGTTTAAAAAATAAAAAAGGGATCATGATTTTCTGTCTGACACTGAATTAAAACAAAATATTTAAGATGTGGTCTGACAGTTTTATGCTTGGTAAGTTCTGATTTGCAATAGGAAAACATCAAACTGTGCAGGGCACCAATCGATACCGATTTCCAGACTTCTTTGAGGTCAGACCTGCCAATTTGAACTGTTCCACTTTTCTTTGTCTTCTATGAATTAGAAATGAGAAACAAAGTTTTCCAAGTACCTCGATCGAGAGAGCAATTTTCAACCCAGCAGTAATTAAGGGATCTACAGACTAGAACACGTATGAACATAAAATACTCACATTATCTGGACTATATTTCCTTGCTCAGCTTTTAAATTGATCAGTGATACGAGGTCAAACACTGGAAAGTCACTTTATTTTATACCTTAAAATGCATCAAAGCCATTTTCTGGTCAGTAAAAGCATAATCCCAAAGCACGTCCACTTCGTTTGAGTACAACAATTGGCTAAACTTCATTAACATTTGCTTTTGTTCATAGACGGAGATAATCTCGATTCTTTCAGTTTCTGTTGGATTCAGAGCTTCTACCTTGATCAAAAAAACCTGAAACATGTTTTAATTTTAAGTGAGCTGCTCCTGAAACCTTTCAGGATCCTTCGTGATGCTTTTCCATCACAGCATGGAAGTTTAGAGGAAAACATTTCTGAGCTGAACTCAGAAATCTGTACCGATTGGTTCATCTATAGAGTTAGGGCTTCGTTTGCTTGATTTTATTGTTATTATGATGTGTGTATGGAAATAATATACAGGTGTAAGCCGAGAGAAGTGATTCATGTGGGATATTGCAAAATATTTTTTATTTTATTTAAAAATATGGAATTGGTCAGTTTTTAAACTGCAATATTTTTGTTTTAGGAAGAAAAAAAGGGCTTATTTACAACAATAAATACTCAAATTACCCAGAAGTGAACATAGAACAATTTTCCTGTCAGATACTAAATTCCAGTTTTCTTTAAGATCAGAGTTGCCTATTCTGATTCCAATTTTGATATAGTCCATTAAGGTCTATAAAATAAGGATTATGAAGGAAAAAGCCTCCTCTGGATTCCTTGACTGAAGTAATATTTTTGAATCATACAGAAAATGAATAAATTAAAATATAATTTTGGCTACAGATTTTTTTTGTTAAAGTTAAAGCCACTTTGCTTAGTGAGCGAGTATTGTGGGAGTGCAGTTAGTTCCTAGTCAGTTTTTTTTCCTTCTTTTTATTTTTTTTTACATTGAACCACCAGTCACCAAACTGACATTGGAATTTGCCAATGGAGATGATAGGTGATGGACTGGTCTTATACTTTAAAAAAACTGATGTTTTTTCTTTTAATTTACTAAATGCACCAACAATAATCTCCCATAAATTCACTTAGTAAATGCACCAACCAACAGCATGTGTCACATTTTAAAAGAACATCAGAGAACGGTTTGAAACATATGCTTTGATGAATAATTGAAGTAAATAATTATCTCCATCTTTGACACATTTTTCTGTCATGTTTTCTTTGATATTTCTAAATCTGTTCAAGTTTTTGACTCTTCTTGATTGGTGGCATCTCTTAAAAAAATGATACTCACAGGTTTTTTTTCTTTTTTGTGTGTGTGATGAAATGAAAAGCTGTGACTATCCTGAAAGTTTAACAGAGAAAGCAGAGGGCGTTTGTGTGTTTGTCATTGTGTTTAAGCCTGCTTTGTCAGTCACTCTGGGCAAACAGTCTCCACTTTCCTCCCCCACCGTCTCTCTGCCCCCTCAGTGCCTCTCCTTCTCCTCTCCAGTTCGTTGACATCTGTTTTGAGAGCTCCATGCACCTGTAGAGATCGAGGAAGTGTGTGTGTGTGTGTGTGTATGTTGAGGACAGAGAGAGAGAGAGAGGGAAAAAAGGAGGGAGGTGCAAAATGCAAATCCGTGGATTGGTTCTGGGTCCGAGGAACGCAGACCGACTGACTAACGACCATTTGGTGTGTGCGTGTGTGTGTACATTTGTGTGTTTGCCTCTTGCTGTCCAGGCCCCTATTGTTGCAGCAGCAGCAACAGGCGTCGCTGGCCGAGGACGCACCATATGTTCTCTGTGTGCTTTAGTCACAAACTGCTCACGTTTATGTGTGTGTTCATCTCTTCCACCAATGCTGCTGCAATATGGTGGCGTTTGGAGCCGACGGGCAGCTCGCAGCCTCCTTCCTCCTCCTCCTCCTCCTTCTTCCTTGTCGTTTCATCTGTCGTCTCATTTCTCGGCACAAAATCCGGCACACAGATTTTAATTTTTTTTTATGGGCCGGGATTAAGGAGGGAAATCTTCCCCGCACAAAATGAAGTCTTGTGACGTTGCGCTTTGTTTTAATTCGGGTGATCTTTTGTATTTTTCTAAGCAGATTGTTTTGAGGGCGGTGCGTCTAGTCAGTGGGATGAATCAACAGGTGATACTCTAAATCCCGTCGGCAGCCAATTAGAAATTTTCCCTTTTTATCCTTGCTTGTTCCTCTGCCCTTAAAGCGCTCCTCAGATTTTAACACCCGGCAGGACACACCAGGATAAATTTATTCAGGCGTATCAAAAAAACTGAAAGCAGGGTGTTAAGGTGGGGCGAGAGTCTGAGTTCCAGTGTAATGAAATTTGGGGAGCGGAGCCGGTTTATTAGAGCAACAATGCTGAGTGTTTTTGTGTTTAGGGGCAGCAGTTAGGTGGGGTAAGGGAGGTTGAAGCAGGGGAGGGGGCAGGCTTTGTTTAGAGGACTGGGGGAACAATGGGCATCCTCCTGGGTGGGGTGTGGGAGTGTGCAGGGATGGGTGGGTGGGGGGCTGCTGGTTTCTGGCTGCAGGAGGCCAGTAGATCCAGTGCTGGCTTGTCTGACCAGCTGGACACCCTCCTCACTTTCATGTTCGTAGTAATGGAGAGCAGGCTCAGGCACCGAGGTATACAAAAGTTTAAAGAGTTTGGGTTTAAAACTATTCTCTCTATTTGTTTAACTCCTTTTAATAAATGACCACAGAAAGTACCGAAGCCGTCACACTTTTCTGTGGTTGCATGTGTCGGCGTAGCACCTCCCCCACCTGTTGCTGCAGATTGCCAGCTGGCTGAAAGAAGGCTACAACACGTTTTTGAAGAGGCAGTATTATGTACAGTTGTCTATATCAGACATTATTTTAAAAAAATACTTTTAGTTTGATGCCTTGAAATTGTGACTCTGTCTCTTTAAGTGGCTCCTACTATTTCATTAAGCTTTGAACATAATGCTTCTCATTTTGCCTTTTACAGCCGTACTTATGAGGGTTTGACTGAGAAGTCGTTTGTAAGATAAGCTCAGCAGACTGGCAGTCCCAATAGGTATTTGCTGATTGTTGCTAACGCTAGTCTGAAGGAGCAGAGTGGGTGAGTCGGGGCTTGTCAGATTGCCTGCGCTACTCAATAGCTAATGCAGACACCTTGACACCTTCAATTGGTACTGCTGATCAGTTTTATGACACAGTTTCTCAATAAACGTAATAAACCAACTTTTTCTCTAATTTGGTAGCTTTTGTTTTTTAACGATTTTTAATTGCATAATTTTGAGAGATTAATCGTCTCTAGTTTGGTGTCCAGTGTGAGACAAGAATTTTACAGTGCATCAGAAAAGTGTCTCGTCTGAGGATGGAATTGTGGTCATTTGTCCTGGTCCTGTGGGTCCATAGAGAGGTCAGTCCTGTGCAGGCAAACATTTTCACAGGAGGAAAAAAAAAGGTGAAATACAGCTGTGATGAAGGAAAAAAAAACACCTAAAGGAGTATTGTGGGAGGAGATTTACTGTCAACCTTCAGTAATTCCTTCAGTTTTAAAGGATCCTTTTGATTCCTTCACTTATTCCACAAATATATCTATTAATAAGAGTAATGATTTTTATCTGCTGCTGGTGATGGTTGTCATTGCAAATGAACAGTAAAATGCAACTCACAACTAAAACTTCGCACTCATCACTATGAGTAAGTAATCATATTTACTGTCAGATTTTCATGTGTCTTCAATGTCTATATTTATTTATGTGACTAATGTGAGGCTAAAAATGCTTAAAGTCAAATGTTCAGGTAGTTTAACCCTTTTTTTAAAATAATAATGACCAAAAAAAGAGATGGAGGAAGGGACAACATCCCATCCTTTCTGCCTTTCAGCTAAGTGGATGGATCCCACCCCCAACCTCACCACCACCTTACGCCATAGGAAGCCTGAATCAACCCTGGTGTTTCCTGAGCACAGCAGGAAGTGAACAGGAAGTCTTGATTCACACTAATTCTTGTGTACTTTCCTGGTTGGAGGAATTGACATGATAAACACGATGCCGAGAGGGACAACAGCTTCACTCCGCTCTCCGATACTCTCACAGCAGACCGAGGCTTCCCTGCTGCCGCCTGCTCACCTCCTCAGGTTTTGTGCAGTTGGGCACCGATTGCTCTCTGTTGGTTAACTTGATGCAGGATGGACATTTTGGCATCTATGTCTTTTCCCAGAGTTTCCCTCGAATCGCTTCCTTGCAAACTGTTGATGCCATTAGCGTTAGCAGCTGAGGATTTAGACAGGAAATGAAACAAAAAAAGAAATAGATCTTCCTTTAGAGACAGTGGGAGTGTTTAAGTTTTAAGAGGAAGTAACATGTTTAATCATTCTTCATGAATAAAAAGGACCTCTTAGCAATTGAATGTGCTTTTCTGGTCTTGCTGATGGCCCTAAAGCTCTGAGCTTTTCAGTTTCTAAACTAGAGCTCTGGTGATTTTTCTTTTTTTTATTTAGAAGCACAAACGCGCTACCGTTAAATGATTGTTTATGATTAAACATGGTCCTCTAAATCTTGGAACTAATTTTAGAAATAAGTTGGGAATAGTAGCTTTCCTTCAGGATGGCAGAAGAATGGATGGATCCTGAGATATTTCCTCCTTTTTTTAAATTGACAAACAAAAAACAAGAATCAGAAAAGTTATTTCATGTTTGGGAAATAAAAGGTACTGGAGAGAGGGAGAGCAACACAAAGAAATGAAATATAAATGATGAAGGAAGATGCAACAGGTACATTTTTAGCAGATTATGTGGAAAAACAGATTTTGATGCTGTTTAAAATGCAATACAATGAGTCAGGGGCCAAATCAGCTGGTAGGAAACTATTAAAGAATCCACTTCGCTTACTAACAGATGCTATGGATGTTTTTCAACAGAAAAATATTTTAGACTCTCAAATTAGTGATGAGGATTCTGCCTGATTCTGGAAGTTTATTATGAAATCCTGGATATTTGCTCTTTTATCTATTACAAATCTTTTCTTTCCTGCTTTGAGGGCTGAGATTAGTGAACTTAATACGGTTTTATTGCACAGTCAGTAACATTTCAAGATCAAGTGGCCACTTTGACTTTCCATCTTTATTTTTGTAACTGACAATTAACAAAACCAGGTTAAATCAACTCGTTTAGCTCAGCTTTTACAAGGTATAAAATAATCTACTCTTAAATTTTTTTCTTCTGCTTGCTGTCATTAAGCCTCATCATTAGTGTTAGAGAAATCTGGTCGTAGTGAAGCAGCAGCCCGGAGCTCCAGTCTTCGGTCTGCTGCTCTCTTGTCCCGGTGTTTGCCTGCCGAGTCAGCCCGAGGATTTCCCGACGTTAGCAACAGGCCCAGGAAAAAAAGCTAGACGCGTTGAAGAACCCCAGAAGCTTCTGGTAAACTTTGCCGGCTGCTGGTTCACTTAACCTTCATTTCTTCATTCTGTTACCTTTGGATAGAAAATGTGCCTGGTGAAATAATGTTGTATTAGCAGACACTTCTCTTCCCAGCCATTTAATTTGGAGGAGAAAAAGACAAAAACTTTCAGTATTTGATCCATCAATCCCCATTTAGAGCAGTTTGATGGATAGCTGACTAACTTGGACCATCAGATTGGTGATGGAGGCATAATCTGCTTGCTTGTCTGTTGGTTGAGATTCAGTGATGTGGTGGCGTGTGGAAAGGATGATATTAAGAATAATTAGAATTAAAATTCATCCACTGCTGTTGTGTACTCCGCCGATCTCCTGCATGTTTACAGGCTGAACAAGTCTCCGCACTCCCTGCCTCCTAATCTGCGTCCATCTAAATAAAGCAACACCCAAGTTTTAATGGACCACAGATGGAAAATACAGTTCAGGGGGCTAATTCACTTTGCACTCGTGTTTGTGTGTTTTGAGGAGAGTAGGAGCGAGTGGAGCCCGCGCTAGCTGCAGAGGATGTAATTGTGGTGAGAGATTGGGGAGATGGAGGTCACTGTACTCTTTTGAAGCTCGTGCAGCCGCACAATGCTCCTTTACAAGGTGTTGGATAAGACTCATCCATGGACGCATGCACATGCAGCACGTGTGTTCAGCCGTGGTACAATGCTCCCGTGTTCACACTTATTAAATGGTGTTGGTATTGCTGCAACCTCCCCAGGCTTCTTGTTTTTTTTTTCTTTTTTTTTTCTCTGACTCGTGTAGGATTTCATCCTGTGTGTGTGTGATGGTGCACATGTGACAACAACCATCCCTTTTCACCAGGAAGAAACTGGATAATGGCTTAGCCTTACTCAGCAAAAAAAAAAAAAAAAAAAAAAAATCATAAACTGTCTGGAGAAGAATGACAGACAGCAGATACAGGAGCAGCCAGCAAAAACCTTTTACCATCACTTTTCCACGAGGAAATAAGCACTTCACTGTATCAGTGTGCAATCTGTGACGGATTACTAAGTGTGTGCATAAATGATAATGCCTCTGAGAAGAGATGGTAAAATAATGAGAGACACATGCTGTGAATTACAGCCTCTTCACCACTCAAAAAGCAACTCTCTCTGTCTATCTCAAGTGTGTATTAGCGCCTAAAAAGAATAAAATGAAGCTTTACTGGTTACTCTGCTGTAAAGCTTTTGCGGGAGCACCATTGAATATTTTATCTTTATCTTCTTGTGTTTCTTTTTAATACACAGAGGTTCGAACTAATCATCTATAGACTCTAAAAGACTTTATTTTTCTCTCCATATTGTCTAAGATGAATTGATTCGAGATGAATTCAGTAAAACTAGGTCCATGTGACGATGGCATATGAATACAGGGATGTGCGTCAATGCCGAAACAAAACAAGACAACAACAAAAATCGCTGAGATGAGTTGCGTCAATATTTAGATGCAGAGATCTAATACTTTTGCAGTTTTTCTGCTGGTCCAGATGGAGTTGTAACCAGATATTTATATAAACTTTATAAAAATAACAACCTTTTTTTTCCTTTTTTGACGCAATTCATATCTTTCCTGTTTTAGGTTAGCTGGGATTATCAAAAATGATTTCAGTTTGCACATTACTCAGAGAGAAATTAGGTCCTTACCAACCTGTACTGAAAGGCCAATCAGTGAAGAAAAAGCCATTACCCCAAAAGCAAAATGAAAACACATTGCATACCATCCCTACTGTTAAGTATGAAGCAGCAGGATCATGTCATGTGTTTCTGGTGGAAGGAAAGATGCACTGCAGAGAATGTTAAAGTGGCAAATGGGTGTTCAAAACAGACAATGACCCTAAACATGCTGTCAGATTAGTTCAAAGTGACTCAGGGAAAGCAGAGCGAGTTACACCAGTTGTGCCATGCAGGATGGAGCTGAATTCCACCAAGCTGCTATGTAAAGATTTTGAAGGTTACCCAACAATATTTGACTCAACCATACGGTTTACAAGGAGATACAGATAACCGTATGAACTATGAGATCTTACAAAAAGGATTTCAAATTCTATTGCTTATTTTGACATTTAGCAAGCAGAATCAACTTTGCTAATCCCCACTGAACTAAAACAGGAAAAGTGAGGAGAAAAGTGGTTAGGAATGTTTTAATGCAGTATGTCTAAATATCTGATTCCATTGGTGGTGTATTGAAAAGTAGCTTTCCATCTTCAGAGCCTACAGGAAACACTATTGAATATTAGAGTGATGATAACTTGAAGATGTCCTTGAAACATGTCAGTCAGTTTGTACAGCTTTCTGAAAAGGCAAATTTTTTTTCCTGCTTAATGACCTCTGCATCCATGCCCTGCACACATTTCCTACCCTGTGCTGTCATGTGTGAGTGGATCATAAGTGGATATCTCACAGAGGAGAGAATCTGGCTGAAAACTACTGACGGAGCTGCGCTCAAAGCACATGCAGAGGCAGGCAAAGACACGTGTCCTCAGCAGAACTCGTGCTGTTGGCCCTTTGACCCCCGTGCAGAAAGGCATTGACTCTAATGGATGTGATGCACAGCAATACAAGGGAGGTTGCTGGCTGTTTTCCTCAGAGGCTGTAATGTCAGCTGATATTTGATGATAATCAGATCAAAGGGAAGAAAAGTAATTTGAGATGCTTTGGGTTATCAGTGATGGAAGCAAGGATTGCTCTACAAGTTAGAAGTGCAAACGGATACTTAAAAGTTTCCCAGTTGTACTTGAAAACTTAGTCCATCGTCTGCCATGATTCTTACAAATCTTTGTCATGTTTCTTATATTAGGGGCGGATTATTGAAGCTTAAAATGTCATTGTGTTTTGCAGTGTTTTTAGTTATAATGATAAAAGTTTCAATAAATATGAATTAAGCACAAGGCATTTATGGCATTGCAATCTGTGACTGTACACAATAAGAAGCAAATATGGCTCTAATAATAATAATACTTACACATTATCTCCAGGGACATGAAGCAGTGCCAGTACTTTGCTAAAGAATGCACAATAATCGCATCAATCCATATTTTCAAATATTTGATTAACTAATGCTTCTAAAAAAGTTCAAATAGCAAATTTTATATTAATATTACTGTTTACTTTTTTGGTTTATTAACATCATTCAGAGTTTGTCATAATCACTATAAAATAATTTTTTATAGTGATAAAACATTCTATTATTCTGACTATAACAATAGATATAATAATACAATTATAACTTTTTTGAATAAAGCTCCTCCACCACTTGAGGCAGAAGCAGCTTCTAAATCCACCTACTGGCACACATGCACAACACCAACACTGGCGCAATTCATACAAGTTTTTTTGTTAGGTTTTTTATTAGTTAAAAAAAAAGGTTCTGTTTTCCTTTGGGGGTTTTTGTCATTGTTCATAATTGTAATTTTTCTTTTTCCACCCACCACCTGTTTCTCCTTGTTATTGGGATATCATTTTCACTTTTATATTTGAGTTTGACTCAGTCTGTCACACTATTAAGTTGGTTGTGCAACAGGAGGAATATCTCCCTTTATATATATGGAAAATATATGGGGTATATGGAAAATAATTTTTAAAAAGTTGCACTCAGTACAGAAATCCACACATGTCCTCCATAGGGTCCAGTTTAGTGTTCAAGGACACACACTACATCAGTTGCAGCTGAAATCATATGCCTAAATACATTCAGACCTTTTGAATAACATGAAGTGTTTTTGAAGGATCTCACCTTGTGGAAATCTGCAGTGGAGGCTGTTAGCATAGCAAGACAAATGAAGCCTCCCTGAGTCTCTTCAGAGATACTGAATGCTTTGGTCGCATTTGCACCCATAAAAAAATGAATGTAGTGCCATACAGTCTGTCCTTGATGTAAAATGAAAATTATTCCATGGAAAGTGGAAATGCGAACTGATTTTCTGAATAATTCCACACAGTCTTAAAATGTGGCGCTCCACAATAGATTGGAAGATTGTTTGAATTTGATTTGATTATAATAAAACATGGAAAATGAAGGAGGAATATTAGCTTAAACGTGTAGCTTCTGATGGAGGCCGATGAATGCTAAAGGGGGAAGAGGGGAGAAAAAAGCTAAAACAGGGTGAGGTGAGAGTTGAAGGCAGCTGTGGGATTGTGGCTGGAGGCCCTCTGTGTTGGCTCCTGAGGGCTCGGACTGAGTCCCTGAAGCCTGCTGCCCCTGCTGGGGAGACCGAGGTTGGGGCTGCTGGGGACTCCCCATGTCGTCTCATAATCCTTGTGTGGGACACATCTTTCTCTAGCGTCCATCTGCTACTGATTCTCGCTTTCCATTACATCTCTTCTTAGATTATTATTATGGTTTTAAGGGACAGTTTAGCTTTTTACAAGTGGGGACATATGCAGTAGTTACACGAAATCAGTATGTTACCAGCTGCAGTGATCTCAGATTGGAGATTAGTAGCTAGGCGCTCATCCAGCATATGTGCTTGCAACTTTCAGAGGAAAGTTTGTGTTTGGTGCAATTTTCTAACATTTGTAACAACAACTGAAATGCTCCAAGCACTTTATGCTAATGTTTAATGCTAATCTAGCGTTTTTACTTAGGGGGTAAAGACTTGGTTTGGATGTATAAAACAAATCAAAAACAAATTCTCAGGATAAAACTTATGATTTTTATATGACAAGAATTCTTACACATTCTATGTAAATCTTACTTATTTAAAAATCTGTTGCAAAAATATAGAATTTTGAACCCTCCCATCATCAATAGAAGATCTTGGAATGAAAAAAAAATATGCATAGGATTGTGTATTTTTTGGCAAGGTAGTATAAATCAAAGCCAAGCGATAATAACCAGTTTGTACCGAATATCCCTAAATCTAGAGCAGTATGTGTATAGTTAAATACATTTTAAAACTACTATAAACCAATCACTTGAAAAAGAAAAATAGGTGAAAATGCTTAGTTAATGTTGGTTAATGGGATCAAATTAATAGTAGGCTATCCACTCATCTTTTATCTGAATATGCTTTATTACTCCTCTCGAGTGGAATCAAAGCATACAAGTTCTTGGTTGTCACAGCCATTTATTGTTGGACACCTCTTCACTGTCCCAAACAAATGCCGTCAGAACTAAAGAAAAGTAAGACAAACTTAAATTATTTCACAATAAATGAAATATAAACAAGATACAAATAAACAAACTGTACCTCATTAGCCTCATTAACTCCAGAGGAATAACTTGTTACGACCAATCCTCACACAACTTGAATGTCACCCTGAAGCTTCAAGTGCTCCAGCCAATGCCTTCCTGAGCAACACATGGCCCGCGGAACCAAACAAAAGTTCCCCTCCCACATTTATACATAGATTTAACCAAACCTTAATAAACATCAACTCAAATTTACTAAAAACTATCACACATTCAAACTCAATTCTTTATATTAAATTTAAAAAAAAAAGTAACCTAACAACAACAAAAAATTAAACCAGATTCAGCTGCTCCGACAGCAGCTACATGCTTATCCTTGCAGGGTCACAAGGTGGAGTGTTGGGGGTACTGGTGTCCATCTCCAGTGGTCTAATAGTAAACTAATTAAACCAAATCAAGTTAAGATATAGAGGTTAGTTTCTGCTTACACTGGACACAGTGTGTGTGACAGGAGAAACTTTGTTTAGTTTAGTTGCTATAACAACATTTTTCCCAGATGTTTTTTATTTGTATTTATTTATTTATTTCGAACATGATGGAAGTGTAAAATCGCACACATGAGCAAGGAATTCAAAAGATACATATTTTTGTACCATAATAATCTTAACATGCTTGAAAAGGAGCAGGAAGAAGTAAGACACTTATGAACTCCTACCCCATAAACTCATACAATATTTTCAGATTAACCCTTATTGTTATAAAAATAATAATAATAATATTAACATGAATGTTTATGAAGAAGAACTGACCAGGTGATGGAAAACATCACTTTTAGAGATTAGCCTTTGGACTTTTCACAGCCTGTAGCTTTCCAGAACTTTCACAGCGAGTTCAGGCTCATTGTTTATCTGTCTGGACCTGTGAAACACAATTAAAGTATTTATATTGATTTAAAATGCATATGTGGAAGAAGGTTAAGTTAAATCTTTAGGTATTAATGTTTACACTTGACTAATAGCTCTTATAAATGGCATAGACTTTTATACACTGACCTTCAAGTCAGTGATAAAGATTCACTGCAGAACCCACATAGGTCATAGTACTGCTGCTCTAAATACTGCAGGTTTCCTGTGTGTTTCTCCTCTGAGCAGTGATCACAATGGGGCTTTCAGGAGCTTTAGATCAATTTAAGGAGTAGAAATGTATCCATTGAAGCTAAAGCTCATTGTCCTGTACTGTGCCTTTAGAAACCAAATGTTTTGAAAATGTCTTAAAACTAACATGAAGAGACTTTCAATTTAGAAAAAAAGTCTCAATAATAAAATCTTTGGCTTTAGATCTTCATATTTATGTCAGGAGGTTCTTACACGATCATCTGAATACATGAATGCTGCTACGCAGAAATGGATTGTATTTTGACCTTTTCTTCTCCTCCAAGGTCTTGGAAAGAAAGAGCTCACTGATAACTGTACAGATGGCACTAAGTCTTTTGATAAAACTACATTTGGTTTAAGGATGAATCAAAACACCGATTCAACATATTTAAGACCGAATAACCCACCTTCAGCTTATTCTGTTTTCTTGCTTTTGAGATTTTACTCCCAGGTTTTGCTTCACTTGACCATTCAGTTTTATTCTTGTGTCTGAACCATCAGGAGTCGTTTGGTTTGTAGAATAGCTTTCTCTCCTTCTCCACCCCACAAGGAAACGATTCTACCTAAACAAAATTATACTTTCACATTCTTTAACTTTTACCGGCTGCTTTACTTGTGTTGCTGAACATCTTTTCAGCAACACATTATTTTATTTTCTTTAAAGAAGGTTTTTACATCAAAACCAATTTTTTTGTGTTGTGGAAAATAGATGTGAAAAATGGGCTTTCTCAGCTTTCTCTTACAATTTTCAACTGATCAAGGAGGATCTTCTCTTTAATCATTTCTTTCCTCAGCAAAGATGATCATTATCTTTCAGGATGAACTTGCCTTCACTTACCTTGTGATTTCAGTTTTGTTTGTATTCAGGAACATTACAGAATAGTTGCCCTGGTGAATTTGTTTGATCTCTGCCTTTATAAAATACACTGAATTCAGCAGACATCATGCATGCAAATCACATACACATGTTAGCATGTAAAGTTGTTGTCATTTGCTCAGTAAGTGATGTGCTGTGCAGATCCACATTTTCTGCAACAAACTGTCTTGAGGACTGGAGTGTAGCATGATTGGTTTCCAACATTCCTGTGCTAATAAGCTGATTTTATTGAGTCAAGCTTGCTTAATTTCAGGTTGGAAAATGCCAGGGATAAAGACTTGAGTCATCTTAGTCTCGAGAGAAAGTTTAGTTGCAAAAACCAACACTTCAAACTTGACTTTGACTTTTGCTCTAACGACTCTAGACTTGACTTAAACTCACTGTCTGGGACTTAAGGCGCTTGAACAAACTGGAGATGGAGAATAAGCTGCTTGGCAAGAGTAGATCATTTCAGTAAATGATTAATATTGTCCCACCTAAGTTACTGTAATGTAAACAAATGACTGATCGTTATGGCAATACAAAACATAACGCATGAGTTTATTTTATTTTTGGACAGTGTGTGCCAGTGACAGGAGTTAAGAGCGGCAGGTTTCACAGGGATGCACATGTTTTCCTGTTAATGGATCCGTTTGATTTATTTACAAGAAATCTGGAGGTTTTAATGATCCACAAAAATGTGTTAATGGTAGCTGTTGCCACATTGAAATGACCGCATGGATAGCTCTGAAATCAAGCTTTGGATTAAATAGTTTTGGTTCAGTTCAGAAGTAAAATTGTCTAATTTATGTTTGACATCAAAACATTTTTTGGTTTATGAAAATAAAAACACCTCTGGCTTGAATTTTATAAAAAAACAAAACAAATAAACATATATATTATTTCTTTTTTGTAAAGATGAAGAATTGAATGTTCTAAAAAAATTACAAGCTAAATTTGGTCTAAGGATAATATGAGTACATAACATGCTTGGACTTTTCTGGAAGAAAATCTGAACTTGTTACACTTTTTGTCATTATTAAATCAGTTAATAATCATCAGTAGTTAATTCATAACATAAGGCATCCAAGAAACACAAATAATGTGAACTAAATCTAAACGCTGAATTCTCAGACTGCAAAACCCTTCAAAAAAAATTTTAATTAGTGTTTACTGGAACATTTTTCAGATGTCAGACACCTCAGAATTGATGTTGTACAAAGGACACTTATCAAAAGGCAAAAAAAAAAAGAGAAACATTTTAACGTTAGACCTGAATTGGAATGACTTACAAATGCGCTCAGGAAAAAAAAAAATAAAAAAAAAGGAATGTGTGTTGAGGACTGAGGCGATGCCCTCTCATCAGCCTGAAAGCGTTAAAGACAATTTCACACTAGCAGATTTTTCAGCTTTTTGTGCTGCATTTTGATACAAATGCTAAAATTACTCCAAAAAAGTTGAGAACTCCTTCAAACGACGGGAGGACAACCCATTTTAACACACACACAAAAACACCTCAGTTTTCACAAACCCATTTAAACTCTTTAGGAAGGAAACGTGGCTGTTGCACAGATATGTGTCCCACTGGATGAATGAATCCTTGTGTGAATGGAAAACCGCTGCAGAGGCGCAGAGACTGAGTGAAGCTGGAGAGGAAACGGAAATGGGCTTGAACGGAATAAGCATGGAGAAAAGTCCGGAGGGCTGACTCTGGTAAACCGGCTGATCTCCTTCATTACTCATGCCTGTGAGTCTTCGCCAGCAGATGTTTTCTTGCCGACTTGTGGTGTTTTCCCTCAGGTGTTTGTGGGAAGAAAAAAAAAAGAAACCCTTCCTCTAACTGAGATCCTGTGTACAGATGCAGATGAAGTGAGTCCAAACTGTTGCCTGCTGCTTCGCGTGTTTCACTTGCAACCACGCGTTCTGTCAAGTGTAATTGTGTAAAAATTAGTCAGATCAAGGCGCGCACACATGCACACGCTTCCTTCACACTTGCAGGCTCGTTCAGGCTGTGGCGAGGGACTCTGCATGGGAAGTGTGAACAGTAGAAGGCCAGACAAAGTGACATGTGTTCACCCGAGGGGCTGGCACTGTAATTGTGTGTGTTTCTACGTGCCCGTGTGCATATGTTTGTGTGAGAGCACAGTGTTTAGCGCGCCAGCCCTGCTGTTTACTGTGGGGGATTTTAGAAGAATTGTGGGCAGCTGGCAAGCCCCTTCAGTTTCTCTTTCTCTGTTTTTTTTCCCCTCTCCTAAATCTGCCGGTAGCTGTGTGCAGTCGTTCTCTGCCCTTCAGTCGCTCGCTCCACTTATGTGGTTATGATGTTCCACAGCGATTTAACAAAATAGGCAATTTCCTTCATGAAAAGAAGCAATAATTTGCATTTTAGAAGTTGGGATACAAGCTTATGACATGTTGCTCTAAAAGCCATTTCAATAAATGACTAAAAAACCTAACAAATTCTAATAATTTTTTTAATGAGTGGCTAAATATGGGAAGGAAAGAGCAGTGAAAGTGATTGTTTTTTTGATGACTTGCACAATTGCTGTAAGATCTTTTTCTTCATATTCAAAAACAAACACAACAAGAGGAGCTAAAAGTGAAATCCAGCTGTTTCCTGAGCAGAGGTGAGCAGCTGGAAGAGGATGTTGGAGGATGAGATGTTCAGCACCTCAGAGATTCACACTGTTAAAACTTCAGCTAAAAAGAGATTGAAGGGTAAAACACAGAAATAAAAATGACCAAGGAACTTTTTTAATAGGATTTTATGTCTGCAAAACTAATGTTTTGTCTTCCTTCTTTTGCAGGTTCTGATGCTGAGATCTGCTTCTGCATCGACTGGCTCACTTTTTTTTCTTCCACTCCAGGCTGCCATTTAAAAATCTACAGCGAGACAATAACAACCTTTTGGCATAGCTTTTGTAATTTTCACCTTTACAAGTTAATTTCCACTATTTTTACATATATATATATATATATATATATATATATATATATATATATATTTTTTTTTTTTTTTTTTTTTAAATCAAAACACCACCATCAGCTGAGCACCGTTAGCTGCCAGTATGGAGCGCAGCAGCTGGAGTGGCAGTGAGAGTCCCGGTGAGGACATGGACAGACTCAGTGATTCAGGAGGGGACAAAACAATGGATGGGGACCCGGAGGGGGTCTGGAGCCCAGACATCGAGCAGAGCTTCCAGGAGGCCCTCGCTATATATCCGCCCTGCGGGAGGA
Source organism: Phalloptychus januarius (assembly GCA_902982915.1). Lineage (NCBI taxonomy): Eukaryota > Metazoa > Chordata > Actinopteri > Cyprinodontiformes > Poeciliidae > Phalloptychus > Phalloptychus januarius. Next base: position 11,701,708 of record CADWAE010000471.1, on the reverse strand, counting down.
GGAAGATTATACTGTCAGATGAAGGGAAGATGTACGGTGAGTAGCTTAAGCAGGTCTGAGATGTCAGCATGTCACACCTTTTATAGTTTCTTACAAAATGTCTCTACTTTACTGAAGCTTAGATGTGTTAAACGTTGGCGTTTCAAATCTCTCAGGATAGTTACTTTCTACTTTTATTGTTTGGATATATAGTTTTTTATCTCAGTTTATAAGAGCCTCAGTAGTAACATATTACTACTGAAACAAAAATTACATCCTTGGACAAGAAAAACAGGCATCGATTGGCCGGCTTGTTAAATTTTCTGGTGTGAGGCGGCGGTGACAATAACGGCGAAGGTGGAGATGGAAGATTGTCTCACGGCGCATCAAGTGTCAGAGAAACGGGAATGAAACATAAGCTGTAAAAGCGAGGAAATGGAGGCATGCTGTACTGCTTTGTGTGCGTGTGTGCGCTCGCGTGTAGGGGTGTGTGTGAGTACGAGAGCGTGACAGAAGTGGGAGAGTATTTGTGTGTTTGAACTAATAGACTGATGAACAGATGGTCCTCTGGCTACCACCAGCTGCGTCCCCCTCCGACTCCCTTTTACTGTTTTTCTTTTTTTTTTCTTTTAACTCTGTCTATATGTGGAGCGCTGCCTCAAATCTTTTATTACAAATTTTTTTTCTGTATTTTATGTAGATTCGTAATTATTAAATTATTACTTTCATAACAGCACCGAAGAGGTCGGACTCTGTTCATGGAGTTCCAGCTCATCCTCCCTGTGTTTGAGCTGGATAAAAATGTTTTCCTTAAAGCATCACTGAACACATTATTTCTAGTGTTAAATTTAAAAATGCCAGAATTTTCTAGGTTTACAGTGTCGGCACTGCATCAAGCGTCATGTTACATGAAAATATTGGTAAAACATTGATGAAATATAGAAATAAATTCTGTTGATCCGCCAATTTTTTTTCTTTCAAAATGTAATCATCCATCCATCCATCCATTTTCCTGCACCCTTGTCCCTTACTGGGGTCAGGAGGTGCTGGTGCCTATATCCAGTTATTGTTTCGGGCGAGAGGCGGGGTCACCCTGGACAGGTCACCAGTCTGTCGCAGGGCAACACAGAGACACACAGGACAAACAAACATGCACACACTCACACCTAGGGACAATTTAGAGAGGCCAATTAACCTGACAGTCATGTTTTTGGACTGTGGGAGGAAGCCGGAGTACCCGGAGAGAACCCACACATGCACAGGGAGAACAAGCAAACTCCATGCAGAAAGACCGGGGCCGGGAATCGAACCCAGAACCTTCTTGCTGCAAGGCAACAGCTCTACCAGCTGCGCCACTGTGCAGCCCCAAAATTTTGTCATTTTCTTCAAAATAATATTTTTTGCATAATGTTCTATCAAACCCTGAACAACTGGACACTACAACCACTTAACCTCTACCTAACCATGACATTTCTAACTGAGCACTCAGAGTGCTTAGTACTTGAGCCACATTCTCTCAGTCTGACACTGGGCTCTCTGGTCAGATGATGCCCAAATTCATTTTCTGGCCTGCATGTAAAATGCTTTAACATTGAACATTATCTTGAAGATACTGTCCCCACAATGAAACATGGAGGTAGCAGCATCCTGCTTTACGATGGTTTCCTCAGCTTGGAAATGGAAACTAGTCAGACAGTCCTGAAAACAAATGTGTTGATGGTTACAAAAGTTGACTTTCTTTCTGGTCACAGACCCTAAGCATACACCCAGAGCTGCATTAGAATCGTTTAATCTGGACCTAAATCCTAATTTCTTTTCTAAAGAATTGGTATTGATGTTAATTGTTCTATCTGCAGATGTAGAATAGAAATCAATTACCTCCATGGGACTGAATACAATCGTGTGATACACATTTTATATTTATTTTACAAAAAGAATTCGAAAACATAATTTCTTTGCCTTTACAATATGCACTATTTTGTGTTTATTTATTACATAAAATCCCAATGAAATACACTATAGGTTTTCAGTTGTTGTTTGACAAAATGTGAAGAAGTTTAGAGTATGATTATATTTGCAAGGCACTGGAAGCCGCTCAGTGAACGAGAAAATAATCCTCTAGCATCATTTGTATTATGTAAACATGTTTGGTTTCATGCAACTGCCTCCCAGCAATTTCCTAAAACAAAAGTTAATTTAGCATGCCTATCAATGCATCATTAATGGTGCTTTACGGTTGTTTCATATGTCAACAAAAACAGCTGTGTGGCAGCGTAGCGCACCTTTCATTTGTTTTAGCAGTCCAGGGAACAACTCAGATTGTCACAGACACTGAAATATAACCCTGTCACGATTCATCATGGCTGACCTGCTCAGGTCCCGCTGATACTGGAACTCCTTCTCCAGCCCCTTTGTGTTATTGATCAGCCACAGATCAATCAGTCCGTCTCTGTTTCCTGCCTGGGTGGCATGTTCAACCCTGTTTGTTTACCTTGTTGACTCTGTGTCCAGGTTGTTGACACATCTTAGCCAGGTGACCTAAACAAGTCAGACAGTGTTTTTTTTTTAAGGGAGGCCAGGAAAAACATAAGGGGAGAGACGGGCGTGAAGTATTTAAAAGTGATGGGGCTTTAATTGTTACCAAGAAAATCTGCACATACTGCAGTCTACTTGGGATTTTGCTTCAGTTCTGAGTGAATTCTCTTCTTTCTTCCTTTTTTTGTTTTGCATTGGTCTTTTACAAAAGACAGAGATTGCAAAAAGACACTGCAAGCATTTTTTTTTTATAGAAGCTTGTATTTTTTTAGTTAAAATAAAAGTTTAACTTAGCTGTTTAGTTGGACTGTCTTCTGTGGCAGGTTGCCTGCAGTCAGATGTTTAACAAACCAGGCTTCTTGTGGTTTGCCTACTGTGGTTTCAAAGCAGCTTTACCTTCAAAATGTCTTTGAATGTCAGAAAATATGACATTTAACATAAAGAAAAAAAAGACTCTATTGACACTGCCTCAGTGACTGAATATTTGCTATCCATGCTTGAAGTTGTAGAAATAATTACCAACCATAAAAAGTTTGTCTGGCTTCAAACTGTTCAGTAAAACTGGCCACCAGCTCTTGTTTAATTTAACTTAATCATATTTACCTGAGGAGATAATGAATATTAACATTTTGCAAGTTTGTTTATCTCTAAATAAACTTTAGATGACCAAAATAAATAAATGGTAATAAAAGATTAAATAAAAATATCTGGATTATATTCTTGCAGAAGATGAAGCAAAAATATCTATTTTTTTCAAATATTCTTTAAAATAAAATCTTAAAGTAGATTCATTGCCTTGTTTTTTTTATGTGCTTTTTTAAAGAATGCCAAGTTTTGCATTTTAAAAAGTCAACATCTTCAGTAAACACTGCTGATGTCACCTCGCCACCTGTTACACCGAGCAGGTTACATTACCTGGCAACAAATCATTCACAGGGATTTGTGAGCCTTTACAGGAACTGGCAGATTGTTGGTAATAAATCAAAGATTAACTTCTAACCACAGCTGTTATGATTTTTGCAAATGTGTACGGAAAGGAAAAAAAAGCTCAAACAAATGAGGTGAGATCTAAGTGCTTAGTACTTTCAACACTGTAAAAGTCCCTGCAACAAGCACCAGCTCGGTGCAACTCGGTGGTAAATTCAGGCTGTGAGCCAAAGTCTCGCCCCTGTGGCCCTCAGGGTCACCTCAGGGTACTCGGTACACTCAACTGCAGCCTTGTTGGCAAGTATGGTCAGCCAGGATTTGACCTTATTCTGAAAGGGGTTTTCAAGCTATTGCATAAAGCAGCTGAAGCTCTTAATCACTCTGCAAACTGAGCGAGGAGATCAACAGTACACTACTGCGGCTTCGCTCTAAAGACGGGAAGAGGGAAGATCCATTTCTAACTACATGAAACACAGGAAGCTGGGGATTTTCCTGAATTAATTACCCATTCTCTCAGATTTCTGCTTGTTCTGAATGCAAATTGGCTGAACTTTTTCCAAAGTTTCTGCTGTTTTAGAGACTCTCATGCAGAACGTTGGCCACACAGCAGCTGTAAAGGATTTGAGTTCTCACTAAAACAGCAAAACAAGATTGTGGAGTTTCATCTTTTTTTTCAAACTCATGTTCCGACATCTCAAACAAAATGAGTCGCAATCGCATTAAAACATTAAGACTGTTTTTTCTCTACTTTCTGAGTGTGCGGCCTGCATGAATGTCAGCTTTCACGCCGAGTGGCCTCGGCTCAGAGGCAGAGGGGAGGGAGAGCAGGAGGTTGCTTCTGTTCGTCACGGTTAATGACCATCTGACTTTGGCCTTGAAGTCTTTCACTGTAGAGAGGGAGGAAGCGAGAGGCAGCAGAAGGGAAGCCCATTCACTACAAGGGGGAGCAGAGAAGTAGGGGGGGAAAAGGAACAGCCACAAGAGAGGACGGACGGATGGATGGAAGAAAAAAGCGAGGGAGGGAGGGAAGTTTGTGCATGTGTGTGTTTGCGAGCTGGAGAGTTTTCGAGAAAGAGGGAGGGCGAGAGTGAGGGATGTGTGCCGCAGGGTTAGTGAAGGATGATAATTCACCGTTAAGCCTCCTAGAAAGACCAGCTGGCCCCTCTGGAGTCAGATGTCAGCCTCCACAGCCAGGGCTCTGTGTGCATGTGTGTGTGTGTGGGGGGGTGGGTGTGTGTGTGTGTGCTAGCGCTCATGAATGTATATACATTGATGTTTGCGTGCATGCTGTCGTCAGTCACAGCTTTCGACTGCTAGAAGGAAAACACCTGCATGGGGAGCTGTAGATTGTATCAGTCTAAGCTCCCTATCTCGGTGACAGTAGAAGTGGTCAGAAAACACACACACCCACACACGCATGCATGCAAATGCACAAACACCATCTGCTTGCTAGTTAGGGCTATTGTTGTGAGCCATTTGGGTAGTGTGTAGAGGTTTGGCTTTGTGCAGATCTTGACCATCAGTTGGCCAGCTGGCCTGACTTTGCTTTTCCACTCGGTTGCAACAGAAAACAGGCCAAGAGAGGACCCAAATCAAACCAAACGGCTCCAAATCAGCTCGTTAGCACTCGCAGCATCTGCAAATCTATCTCATTTCATAAATAAACTGCGACTTCAATTTTTAATTACTCTAAAGTTGTTGTGGGTCTGACTGCGGAGGCCTCTGTGAAATTTTCTACCATGTTTCAGTGCACAAACATGCCTCTGTCTCTGGTTTCTTCTGGACTTGAAGCACTTTTTTTTTCCTTTCTGTGCCCCCTTTTTCCTTACTAATCTATACTAGCCAGGTCATGCTGAGTTTGCTGTGCTCCCTTGTGAATGGGCTGAATTATTCAGTATTGTAAGTATGTGTGTATCTGCATCTGTGCGTGCACATATGTGCACACACGTAAGCACAAGTACAGCTGGCCTGCTGGCTCCTTTAATCAGGGGACGGCCGGTCCGCATGAATGCCTGCATTGTTGGGTCATGTGTATTCAGGGCCATTGCGTGTGTGTGATTGGGGTGTGCGTGTGTGTGTTTGGTGAGTGTGTGGAGAACTCAACAGGGGTATCGGTGATTACAGCTTTTCCATGTGAAAGTGCACGTCACAGGATCAGTGGGTCAACAGCTCTTAATCAGCCACTAAGTTGTTTGTCAGGGTCATATGATTTCTACTGGTGATTGTTTTTGAGAATAAGCAACAGATCAGAGGTGTGTATGTGAAGGTTAAAAAGAAAGAAGTGTTTTAGTTGTGTTTTCTGCCTCCGTTCTCCTCCAGGACGAAACGAGCTGATAGCCAGATACATCAAACTCCGAACAGGCAAGACGCGGACGAGGAAGCAGGTAACTATGGGAGTGTGTGTCCAGTCAAATCATTCTGTCTGCAGAGTGTGACAGGATATGATAGAGTATGTCCAATATGTCATAATGATGCCAAACCAATTAAAACAAGAGCATAAAAAGCAGAAGAGGAAAAATGACAGAAAATTTAAAGCATTATTTTATATCTCTGCAGTTTACAACCATGGCATGTCAGTATTTAGATAATATAAGAAAAAACTTCTTAGATAAATAATTTATTATGACCTCTGTGAACTCAGATGTTGGTTTAATTAATCAAATTCATATTCTGAGAGTCCATAATTTCAAAATTTGGCAATTTCTTTTTGCCAAATTTGCCAAATGTTTTATTTGAATTTTAAATGACTTTTTATTAAAAATGGTATGCCATATTAGCTACACCCTTGTTTGAGCTACTTCCCTTCAATTAAAAGATTACTTTAAACCTAAATCTGCCAGAGGTAAGAATTAATTTGGGTTTTTGGTATGTAGGCTTATAAAGAAAAGAACAAATTAGGAACTGTGCCCCATTCAACCGACTCACCACTGCTGTTCAGCACAGCCTCTGCTTTCTTGAAGCCAAAGAAGAGTCTCTGCTCCAGAGCCTCTTTGTTTCTAAAAATGTGCCGACTCAACACAAGTTATCAATTAACTGGTGTCTTCCTCTGGCTTTTGCTTAGACACATTTTGTGTAACCGCTAGGCTAAAGTTAGCATGTTTCCTCTGTTTCACTTTCACTGTGAACGTTGTTGAAAGAGCTATGAACATGGTTCTTGTTGTGGTAACCCCAGATTAAAAGGTCATTATGTAAAACTTAGCAGCATAATTTTTAGTGTAGAATCTAGTTTGTTTGTTCGTCCCCTACAGACAGGTGAGGTTTACAGATTTTGTGCTACAGGAGAAATAAGGCTAAAACAAAAACACGTTTTTGTTAGTTAGTCCTATATGTCAGTGATACTGCTTTTTCACACACAACCTAGTTTGTTGGCAGATTTTTGGGCAGGACCAACATGGCAGTAAAGTCTAGATCTTGGCCCCTGTTCTCAGGTGTCTTTCTGTCCTCTCAAAAGATGTGCATAGATGGGTCTATTCACTCTTCTCAGGGGAGTGCATTGTGTGAAGTGTGTGTCTGTGTGTATACTTCTAGTATAGCAACAGTCCTTTCATAACCATGGCAACTCTCTGTTTGGTCTTTCCTCCTCTTTTCCACCCTCTGCCCTCCCTTCCTCCTCTTCTCTCCTCTCCTTCTCTCCTTGCCAGGTATCCAGTCACATCCAGGTCTTGGCCAGAAGAAAATCCAGGGAGTTTCAGTCCAAACTAAAGGTATGGGGAGGCTGATGGGAATCTGTAACATTAACTTTCTTGTTTGATAATTTATTTCCTGTTCAGTGTCTTTTATTACGCAGTAAGTGTTGTTTCCAAACAAGTCCTGCTTGTTTGGAAGAAAAACAGCTGATCTGCAAAGATCAGACCTGATTGGAAGAACAGGATGAAAAGGCACCAAACCCAGAAAGCTTTCTTTTCACTTAATAAGCAAGAACAATCTAAATTCAGTGTTTGTCCCTTACTGTGACTGGAAGGATGCCTGTCACAGTGACTCCAGTATCCTAGGTATCTAATTACCCCTTGTTTGGGTTTTCTCCTCCTCCTCTTCCTGCCATTCTTCTCTCTCCTTACATTCATTCAGTTCTTCCTATTCTCTCTCCTCTGCTCTCCTTACCATCGCCGCCTCTTAGTCTATTAATCTCTTACCCTGTTTGTCTTGTCCTTCTTTCCTTCTTGTCATTGGCTGTAATTAACTTTATTTAAAGCAACAAAGGGGAGCTTGTTTTCCGAGAAGTCTGGCCGGAAACTCTGAGCTGATGTTTGCTGTCATAAAATGAATGATGGAAGGCTTATTAAAAGCAAGAGTGAATGTTTCTTGACTTGACATTGGATTTTAAAAGTCTACACGCTCACTCTAAACTCTAAAGCACTATATATGTTCTACTGTACAGCAAATACCACTATCAATAAGCTCAGAAAATATGGAATGTTGTTCTGATGTTACAAAAAAGAGAGAATTATGCAACATTTCTGAAAAGAGAAAACAAAGTGGTCGCGGAAGCAGCCAATAGCTGTAAGGATTTGTGGTAATTGCTCTTTGTGATCTATAACAACCTATTGTGTCCTCTATTTAGAAAATTGGCTTGTGATGTAGAAGCTTTCTTTAAATAAATAAATCTTTAATTATTTTGTGGGAGTGAAACCAAATAAAAATTTGGGTCCAATTTGGACTTAATTCTAAAAGATGAGCTTGGAATAACGTACACTACTATACACTCAGTCAAGCACGGCAGTGGCAGCATCATGCCAGAGGTGAGAGGGTTAGATTTTGCTTATGAAACTGTTTATTTTTAAGCTGGATGAAGTTATGACCCAGTATGACTGTAAAAAAACATTACAATAAACTGAAAAAATGTAAAAGCTGTTTGCAAAAACAGATTGTCATGTGCATAGTAGAATCAGTTGTTGTCTTTCTACACTCAAACTTAAAATAAAAAAAATAGATTTATTTACACTTTTGTGTAAATTTGATCCTCTTCACTGTGATGAATTATTTGAGCGAAGTTTGGAACATTCTCAGTTGTAAAGTTATCTAAAACCTATGTACAATTTTTCATCATTCAGCTTAATTGTCTCCAATAAAACAGGTAAAAAAATCCAACTTAAGTTTCACTTATATGCCACTCATGAAATAATTAATGAAGATTAATTAAATAAATAAATAAAATAAAGCAATACATTTGTTTTCAGCTAAGGAAACTTATCCTTTGTGTTTGTCAAATTACTGTTTTACTTCCTTAAAATATCGCTGCTTTTATCGTCAAATTAATGATAATTAGAAAATTCAGGGTTTACTACTTAACTATAAGTTCTTTAAACTTTCATATTAAATGTTTTTTGTTTTTTTATTATTTGGAACAAACAAAAAAAATCAAAGATTATCATCTGGATCTTGGCATTTAACATGAAAATCCAGTATGATTTCTATCTCTGTACCTTCTGTAATATTATTATCTCTCCCAGGAGGGCAGATTTCTCTCTGTGCCAATTAACTTGAGTGAAGCTGCCAATTAGTGATTCACCAGCTATCACAGTGCCTCTAATTCTGTTTCATTCAGCTGCTTTGTGTTCCATGCTGCTTTTACCTTAAGGTTAAATATCTGGTATGCTTTTCGTTACTGTTTGTGCCAACAGCTGCTTTTACTCTGTCGCATTAAGCTTCAGTGCACAATTTATGATTGCTGCAACCTTTTTTTGTGGAACTCAAATTTAAGTTTTTTGCTGAATATTTGTATTTTATTTTTTCCCCTCATCTTTTTATAACACACTATGCAGCCATTCAGTCCAGAGTGCGATGCATGCCCACAATAATGATCGTGTTAATGTCTGTGTTTGTGAGAAGGACCAGAATGCCAAGGAGAAAGCTCTGCAAAGCATCTCGTCCATGTCGTCGGCTCAGATCGTCTCAGCCACCGCCATACACAGCAAGCTGCTGCCTGGAATAGTGCGAGCCAGCTTCCCCGGCAACACTCAGGTACAACACGCACACGCTTGCGCAGAAACACGCTTCACAGAGACACGCTTGCATTTGTCCTCAACAAATAAATACGTGGCCGGGGACGGGGATAACAATAAAGCGGTTTGTCTGAATAATCTATTAGCCACACATGCATAGTTACAGGCACTGGTACACAGAGGAACAAGCACATTGCTTTGCATTTGTAGTTTGCATTCACCGTGTGGTATATTAATACGTGAATTTATTTTCAGTTGTGGCAGGGGATGATTCCAGGAGGGCAGTCCAGCTCCACCACAGAAGAGTGAGTCACTTTCCTAATGGCTTCTTGTCTAACTCATTGCTGTAAATTCAGCTGCTCGTTGGTCCTGCCAGTAAATCTTCATGTTTTGGGGTTCTTGAATTTCATTTGTTGCAAATAAATTAAAGAAAAAGAAAAAATCTAATTAACATTTTGTTATCAAATAGTATATCTATTTTATTCCATCATGTAGTTTTTTTCTAAAAAATCAGCTTGGCAGAATGAAGGCTAAAAAATGTAACAAAGCTAAATAGCAATCATTCCCAAATGTTTTAGTTGAGCAGCAGAGACTAAAATCTAAACAAGAATTGTTAGCCTTCATTTTCTAAGACTGAAAAAGTGTCAGTGAATGCAACAGGTCCATACACTGCATGTTGACAGAATTCCCCATAGACAGAAAAACATCAGGTTTAGTGTGAACTTTATGTATTTCAAGGAAACTGTACTTCAGGTTTGCAGGTAATTTTCCATTGATTTGTGCCATCATACTCGGTGTGCTTCAGCCTTAAAGAGATAATAATATTACTGTTCGGTGATGTCACTTTTTCAAAATCCAGACACCCAAATGTCAGCAGACATTCCTTATGTGGGGCAGATTTAGATTGAAAAATGTTTATTCAATGAAGACTATTTTTTTCCCAGATAGGATGTTTGACAGGCATCTCTAAAAATTATAACCAAACAATGTATGTCATGTTTGGGAAAAAAAGAAGATAATTTAGATTTTTGTTCTTAGTTGAAATGTATTTATACCATTCTCCTAAATAGCATTTTATTAGAGTAATTAAAGCAAATTTATAATTGCTGGCCAACTTTCATTTCATACTGTAAGGATTCATCTTTGGTGAAGAGCTCCAACTCTGTCTGACTGGGACACAATGAAATATTAATAGCATTTTTAGTCAGAAAAATATTGTGGTAGAATTAAAATGTTACTTTACATATAAAATTAACCAGAGTTAAAAATGATTTGGCCTTATTGCCTCATCACTAACAACATATTTCAGTTGGGGCAACGTTCTCTAATTGTCTTTTCTTCTCCCCATCAATACAACATAGTATTGTGAATTCTCTGAGGGCATCAATGTGATTTTGCTTTATGAAGATATGGAGAAGAGTGCCTTTTTTCTGGAGATGAAAAACATCAAAGACTTCAATTTAATTTATTATGCATCTGAATCTATAATCAGACTGTATCTGCATGATTATCCCAGCTTATGATTCAGAAACAATTAACTTGATTAATTCACACGACCGATGCGTTGAATCTGTCTGCCATCATATTGTCAAACACTGATTACCTAGTCAATGCCAACTTGAAGACCACCTGTTGAGTTTAAAATTGGGTGGAAATTTTAAACCCTGCCTCCTGCTGTTTTCTTCTCTTGCTTTAATGTGTTAATATAACTCATAGTATTTCACTCCTTGTTGTACTATTGGACCTGACGATAATGGTAGCAATTGGGGAGCAGCTTTCATTGAACGCGGAGCTGCTCTTGACCTCTTCACTCCTGCTTTGGTTCATACAAGACAGAGAGCAGAAAACTTTTTTTGTATAATGCAAGTACAAAAAGGCTGGTCCCACTGTGTTTCTTTTTCGTCCAGTTTTTTTTGTGTGTGTGTGCGTGTGTGTAATGCGTTCTTGTGTGTTTCTCTGAATCTCTCAGCATCAAGCCGTTCTCCCAGCAGGCCTACCCTGTGCAGACAGCAGGGACCACCACAATCGCAGGTGAGAGGGACCATGGGACAATTATCTTCTTTCTGTAAAGCAGACCGTCAGCTCTCTCTCCTGCCATTTATGATGTTTCCTCACCACAGGGTGGTCTTTGACTGCCAAGGCACATGGGTCCCTTGAACTACCATCTTTGTCTCGCAAAGGAGGTCAAAAAGAGGGAAATGGTGTCAAACTGACTTGCCTCATAATTTATGAGCTCGACGCTTACTCTTAGAAAATGTATTTAAAAGTAAAACATTTCTTTTAAATTTATTTAAACATGCATTGCCATGTTTAAATAAATGTTTAAAATGTTTAAAGAAATTCTAGGCCAGAATTTCCAAATTAAAACATTTATTTGGACCATTTATTTCATTATTCACCATAAATGAAATGTTGACACATTTTTAAACGATTTCTAAATCGTATGTTTAAATTAAGTTCACATTTGTTTTCATGAACTGTTGACAAGAGAACACTCAAATAAATTAATTTTAATAATTACGTACTGTTTTTGACTCCCAACTAATGTTTAAAACTTGTATTAGAAAGATTTCCACCACCATTATACATAAACCTAAATGTTTTCATGACATTATATGTTTAAGTGTGATTTAGCAACTGCTGCTGTTCAGCAACCACAACAGGATTTACAAACATTTAGACAGTCTTTTTTTAGTAGTTAAGATCTCCAGATCAATAATGTCAATAAAAAAATCTTAACAACTCATGTAAATGAGAACACATTTTAAGAGAAACAGCTTTCAAAGTTCCTATCTTTAATACAAGTCAATCATCTTGAGCTTCAGCTTCTATATGGTGTGGAAAATAAAGAGTATATAGATTTAATAGTGGACTGTCTCCAGTAAAAAATTTAGCTAAGCACAGCAGCGGAAAAAACTAAAGATGGCACTTTCAGAAATATTTTGTGACAAGTGCGCCATGATAGTGTTGATTTGGGTTTGTAAATGTGTTTTTTTGGTGTGTTTTGGTCAGCCTACGAGCCTGCTGCTGCAGCCCAAACACACAGAGAGCCAGCATGGCAGGGGCGATCCATCGGCACCACCAAACTACGACTGGTGGAGTTTTCATCTTTCTTAGAGACACACAGAGATCAGGAAGCTGTGAGTACACGCACACACACACACACACAGACAGAGACAGCAGTCTACAATAAGCACTCACTATTGTCCTATAAACAGAGATGACAGATAACCCTACAGCAGAGAACAGCATTAAAGCCTTTTGTGTGTCTCCTTGTATGAATAACCTTTGTAAAGCTCTATCTCTCCGTCTGCTCAGCCTATCTGTCATCTTGCCACATCGGGGACTCATTGTCATTTTTCTACCTTGGGCTCACGGACAGCTGGCATTCATCTTGTTGCTTTCTGTTTGGACAATACCTAAAAATGTTCTACAATGGCTTTGAAATGGATTCTATTGTGCAGCGGCGTCACCTTCCCCTCATGATTTATTCTACTGTAAATAGATGGAGCTAGAAGCGTCTTTTAAGGCAGGCCACGTCACAATGGAACTGCAATCTATAACTAGCCTCTATTAATTTGACAAATGTCTCGGATTTTAAAACGGAGTTTAAAACTTTTATTTTTAAACTCAAATTTGTTTGTCTTGTCTTCAAATCTTACACAACAGATCATTTTTGATCAGAATCAGAATGATCATTCTAACACAAAAACAGCACAATACAGTTATAAGGACTTGTTAATTGTGTTTTTTTAATAAGAATGATAGATGGCACTCCTTTTATTTTGCACATCATGGCTGTTGGTGTTTCCAGACCAAATGTTCCTCTCTTTCTTAAAATAGAGGGAAATGTAGATTAGTTTCTTCTCAGTCAGCTGACTGACAGAGTACAGCAACGTGCAGGGGAGGGGCAATTTATACGCTCAATATAATCCAAGGAACTCTATTTGGTATAAATCTTTTTCTAAAATTTTATAGAAAACAAACTAAAGAGTGAAAATAGTGAGATTTTGCTAACATTAGTAGGACAACATTTGGAAAAAGTGGGAGGGGCTTTAAATTTGGTTTGAGCAACTTCTGTGTTGATGTGGCAAAAAAATTTACTTTATTCGTGAAATTAATTTTAGAATCAACCAAAGAGGAGTAAATTTTCCTGAAACAAATATGTTGACCTATAAGAAATAAATCTTGACTTAATATTAAGAACACAGACTGTGAATGATGGATTGTGCAGAGATTATGATTCCTGTTTTGTTTTTTAGCTCTGACCTACTGATGCTGATTTTATTTAAATATAAACTGAAAAAGATTTTTTTATTACTTTTTTTTTGTAAAGAGAGTAGTTTTAAACACAAAAGAAAGAGAAGGAATAACAAAATTGTATCTTTTTAGATGCACCAAACATATTCTCAATCTTCATCTAATTTATGATTAATTAATTTTAACAAAGACATGCTCTCACTGATGAACGTACCGAAATCTAAACATGAGCAGTAAAGAAAAGCCCGAATCAGAACAGTTCAGAGTTTGACCTGAACCTCAGACCTCAGGTGATTAGCAATTGTCACCTGAGGTTGGATCAATGGGTCCATAAATGGATCATTGACCAATTCATTGTTAGATCACGACTGTTTTTTTAACAGATCATTACCAGACTTTTTAATCTTTATCATTGCCCTCATGTGTAAAATTCAGGACCTTCAAACATTTCATATTTATTGCTAAAATGTTAACATTCATACCAATGTGACTCACATCCAAGTTACAAAGAAAGTTTAGAGAAATAATGGATGTGAGGATGTTAAATTAACTTTTCCAACTCTTGATTTACCTAAACCCTCTTTGCAGTACAACAAGCACCTGTTTGTGCACATCAGCCAGAGCAACCCGAGCTACAGCGACCCGCTGCTGGAGTGTGTGGACATCAGGCAAATCTACGACAAGTTCCCCGAGAAGAAGGGAGGCCTTAAGGAGCTTTTCAGCAAGGGCCCACAGAACGCATTCTACCTGATCAAGTTCTGGGTAAAGACATTTGCTAATTTGTCTTTATGGTCCGATTTTTCAAAATAAAATATTTCTGTATATGAGTATTCTTAAAAAATTGCCCAAATGCAAATTACCTTTGTAAGTGCTCCATACTTTTCCATGCAGGGTTGTCTTTGTCTGCACTTCCAGGTGTGTGTGTCTGAGCGTGTGTGTACTTGTGTGTGCTGTGTCTTTCCACCTGGGATATAGAGGTGGTGGGTTGATGAAAGCTCAGTCGCTTTGTTTGAACACCTGCTCACCTCCTGACTCAGAGGTTGCTCTGTTTCTACCCTCCTGTGTGGGTGTGTGTGTGGGGGTGTGTGTGTGTGTGTGAGCTTAAAGTATGTTTCTCCCTTCGTTGTTCTTTCTCCAAACGCTTCAGGCCAATTTATAAAACTTTCAAAAATTTTGCCCTCAAAATAACTCATCTATGACAGCTGTGACACAGCAGGTTGCCTTCTGCAAACCAAGTTTAACAAGTGAAAGAACTGACATGCTTTATATTTTATATACGCCACCAGAAAACATAGAGCCCCATATTAGCATATACAGAGCATATCTTTACTTTGCAATAGTGATGGGAAGAACAGGTAGACGTTCAAGGTTAGATTGAATATATTATTGCTCTTACTGTACAGAATATATTAGCAAAACAAATGAAGTCCCAGAACTTTGAGACAAGATAATGTCATTGTGTTTGATGCATAAAAAGTTATGCCAGGGTAAGAAAAGGTCAAGTTTTTAAAATTCCTGGTACTTTTCTCTCCTACAGGAAATAAAGTCTTAAATTCTGTAATGGCTACAAAACTCCATGGGTGCACAGAACCCTTTGCTTTCTTAATGAGATCTAAGAGAGTCTAAGACAAACTCTAGCTATGTTTAAGTTTATATATTTAGTGCCAGTTTACATCTAAAGGCACTTCATGGAAGTTAATCTCCAATTATAAAGGAACATATAATCAATCAATCCAACAATATCTAAACATTTAGATAGTGAAATTCAGTTGCATAGATTCCAATTAGATAATGATTGCATCACAGCAATAATACATTCAGCCTATTTTCCCATTTAGCAAAAATGTATCTTAGAAGATCTAGTGGATCGCCAAGTCATTGACTTTGCTGCAATTTCTGCTCCTGTATCTGGTGACAGTGGACAGGTGACTGCATTAAGTTGTTGACTTAGCAATCAGTCTTCCTGAGCGGGCATGTATCTCAGTAAAACTGCTGTAATTTGATGGAATATTAACTTGCGTCTTCAGAACTTGATAAGCAAATGAGGTCATTTATCTCTATGGACATGATGAATTTGAACATGCAGGACAGAGGACCAGGGTCAGTGGCTTCATTTCTACTCATAAGTTCATTCATTTCTCAGTTACAACAATGTAAATACCAAGGCATACCTACCAAGATCCAAAATGATTACTGCATTTATTATATTGATAAGTAAATAAAATGTGAATTTTTATTAACAATGGTGTATTTGCCTTTGTGTTTTACAAACTTTGAAATATAGAGTAGTTGCGGGTTTTGTATTAAAAGCTGCGATATTGTGCATAAGAATATGTGCAATTTTATGCACAAGTTCAGCAACAAAGATGTGGAAGGTTATGGCGTTCAAATTATGCTGAGTTTGCACTAAGTGGCCTCTACATGTGCCAAGAAAATATCCACCCTCAACCCTATCTCCAGCCTGAACCATTAATATAAGGTAGGGTGGATCCATGCTTTCATCTTGCTTACACCCCATTGTGATCATACACTCTGTATGTTGTGGGTGACGTCAAAACTCATAAGACCGGGCGATGTTTTATAGGCTTGCATTGATAATAGTACTTGTAACTAGAATGCTCTGAAATTAGCAGTGACATCCCTCCCAGTTCAGACTTTAAATTAAAAATCTAATGTAGAATTAGCATCTTCACCAGCTGATGATTAGTTGACATGGAAGCAAATGATTGGTGAGGTAATTGATGGCATTATGGTATGCAATGAGTGCAATAAGCAGATTGAGGCGTTAGAAAGTCTAAGCAGCCACCATGAGGTCATCCCCTAGCTTAACGCTGCTAGCCAAGGCACACCAATTACAAGGAGTAAGTTCAGCTAATGAAACCATACTAGCTCACGGGAAACATCAATTGATTCAGCGTTTCATGAAAGAGAATGGGAGTCTATTGCAGCTAGCCCATAGGAACCACCAGAGGTATTACACTTAAAGTGACATGACAGCATAAATCTTTCACATACATTAGGATGGATTTATTGTATTCCAACTGTGATGTTGTTTTTAGGTGCATCAATTTAACCATATGACAAAATTACTGCTTTTACTGTCTATACATAAGATGTGAATATCAGTGTCATTTTTTTTAGATCCTAATGAGTCTAATCGGAGTAACTTGGGCTTGTATCACACTTAATTCACAAAAACAAACTTTAGACTTCTTATAGACTCGTGCTTCAAAGACAACTCCAACAAAATGTCTGAGACTGAAGTCTCACGAATGATTATTATGTCATGTAATCAGAGGTGAGCTGGTGGGTGTGGATCATCTAAATAAATCATTAGTTTTTGTCTTTTTTGCGTTACCATGGAGGTACCCTAGTCAACTCTTCCAGAGTTTCCATCCTGCAACTTTTACGTGCATCCTTTCACCAACACACCTGAGTCAAATGCCCGAATATTTTCATCAGCACATCATTCAGCTCTACAGAGGCCTGGTAATGAGCCTTTCATCTGATTCAGGTGTGTTTGTTGTAGTGTATAAAACTGAATAGCAGCAAGTCTGAGCCACAGTCTGCAGCTTTGGCAGAAATTAGCTTCACCTGTTTAAACGCATTTAATTTTTTACAAGGGTGATTTATAAATAATGTTCTGTTTAATGGTTTGTTAAAAAAACCCAAACCATTTATTTTGGCCTTATAATAATGGCCACTAAAAGGATCACCATATGGCTGTTTAGATGTACAAGAAAACCTGTGGAAATTAGCCTGCTAAAACTCCCTACGTTGCCTTTAATTAAATAATTTTCCAAAAACTTGACTCCATTTAAAAAAATAAGAATCAAAGACAATCAGAAAAGAAAATCTAAAACTGCTCCAGTCCAGTTTGTGGCAGTGAAGCAGATATAAAGAAAACATCAACCTGTTGCTATGGTAATATATATCACTTGCTCTCAATGTTAAAAAATTTCCACAGGCCAATGAAATACCACAGCAGCATCATCAGCTCAAACCTCAGCAGACATCTGAGTTGTATGGAAAACAAAACTTTTAGAAAATAGACTTATTTAATGGGGAGGACAATATTTTTATAGAAACTATGACAAATCTGTTTGCTTTTGGAAAATTTAATTATGCTTTAACTTAAAAAGGCAATAAATACCTTTCAGTTAATTTCTTTCAATATTCTCAGTTTTATTGCTTAGTTTTTTGGTAAAAATTCAGCGATTACTACTTCACTTATCAGAGACAAATTCAAAGCAAATGGCCTCCATCTTCCTGGCTGCTGCTAGAAAACTTTGACTGGAGAATCCCGGCTGTACATGGACGGCAAAGCTGTTGGTCAGCAGAATTCATAGATAGGAGGGCAGAAACCTGCAGAGCAGTGAAGTGGGCTCGGTGTACAATAAGAGCAGAACTGATGAGATATACTCAAACAAAGAGTGAGTTTGTGCATTATGTCGAGAGCCTCTTCTCTGAATTTAATTAAAAAGCTCTCAGATCTGCCACAATGGAGCATGTTTCTGATAATCTGCTGCTTTAACAGAGCTCAGTTTGATCTTGGTGTGTGTGTGTGAATGACTGCTGTACATGTCGGTGGTGTAGCATATGGTGTTTGTGCATTGGTGTGTGTTTGCTCACAGCTCGGAGATACTCAGTGCTCCTTAGAGAACTCATTACAAAAAGGGACAAACCCTTCACACATCTCCCGACCTGTAATCCAGGTACAGTGTGTTCCCGCAGCTCTGATTAAACATTTCTGTAGTAACAGAGCTATGAATACAGATATCGTGTTAATGGCAACAACTGTACCAGCACTTGTATGACAGAACAAACAAATTAACTAAGTTTCCGCAAGGTTTATAACAATTACACACAAAAAAAGTGTTGAGCTTCATCGTCTCGGTTGAAATATTTTTTGTTGCCTCTTAAAGTTATAGTGCTTTAGTTTCTGCAAGGACCCTTTTGTTTTCGCTCTTGGAAGGTGTTGCTAAATATGTCACCATTTCTCGAAACCTTTTAAAAGAAAAAAATCAACTCTTGAAACCTGAGCTATGAAACTATAATTTCCTCCATGACATAAAAAATGACTGTATCAATTCATTCAAATATGACTTCTGTCAAATTTAATTTGTTACCTGAATGTCAGGACACTTCACTGAGTTAGAGTATTAAAGGACATTTTACCACCAGAGGGCACTGTTGTCTTACTCCTAGAAATGCAGCCGTGCTGATGTAGCATTTTATCTTCTAGGAGTTTTTAGATGAATTCCTGCAACATCCTAATGTTTTACCTTTTTTTGGGGGACGTGCGTTGTCTTCAGGCGGATCTTAACTACAGCGTACAGGATGACTCTGCAGCCTTCTATGGTGTGACCAGCCAGTACGAGAGCTCAGAGAACATGACCATCACCTGCTCCACAAAGGTCTGCTCCTTCGGCAAGCAGGTGGTCGAGAAAGTGGAGGTGAGTCGGACTGCAACTTTTTTTTACATACTGTTGATGTATTTTTTTTTTTTTTATCAAACTTGATTAAAAATATAGAAATTAATTTAATTCAGCCAAAGTTATGAATGTTTTTTGTTGGGTTATGGAGTTATTATTTATAATTCTCCTTGTTGAAAGCATATTTTTGTAGTTTTACTGATAAGTGAACAAAATGGTCAAAGCAATTTGGGATTCATACCAATTTTACATTATGGCAGAGTAATGAGCTGTGATAGAATAAAAAACAACATGTTATTAATGCAGCTAATTTTGTTTTCAGATAAACCAGGAAACATTTCCTATATTTGCTGATGTAAGGTTTTTCCTATAATACACACTCAGTCGTGCATGCCATCACCTGGTATGCATGTGTTTTCATCCAGCTTTTATGTTAAAAATATCTAAACATAGCCTAACACCTCCTATGAAAATCTTTTCTTTAATTGGTCAAACTTCACAATTGGAACTTTATTAATGCAGGCATTCAGACGATTTCCCCCAAATGATTTGGGACTGATGAGCACCACTCAGAAGAGCATAGATTGAAGTGACAGGTAAAATTAACAAAGAGAAATCATCCTAACTTTATTCCCTCCCTCCCTGTTGTCTAAAAGACGGAGTATGCCAGGTTTGAAAATGGACGGTTCGTCTACAGAATCAGCCGCTCTCCCATGTGTGAATACATGATCAACTTCATCCACAAGCTGAAGCACCTGCCAGAGAAATACATGATGAACAGCGTGCTAGAGAACTTCACAATTCTGCTGGTGAGGCCAACGACGATTAAACACCTTCCTGCTTTAAAATAAAACCATTGATTTAATTTTTTATTTTTAATATACTTTAAATGTGTAATTTTTTATATATTTCAGTAAGTGAATATCTAGCTTACCCAATTACACTGTTCCCGTCAGAAGCTGACACATGCTTGTCATTGGGATACATTTCATATTAATCCCATCAGCCATCAATTTATGGCAAATTGGTCTATTTTAAAATGAGAAAAAAAAAACTGGACAAGAAAGTATTTCTTGTGGACTGGACTTTGGAACTAGAATATTCCCATGATGCATACATACAAACATCTGGCTGGAACTGTAAAATGTTTGGAGGTGAGTGTATTTTAAAACATTTTTTGATCTGTTTTGACGTGCAGGTGGTGAGCAACAGAGACACTCAGGAGACCTTGCTGTGCATGGCGTGTGTGTTTGAGGTGTCAAACAACGACCACGGAGCACAGCACCACATCTATCGACTCGTCAAGGAATAACACACTCCGCCTCGTTAACAAATGCACATCTATGGCCTTTGCTTGGTGATTATTCACGGTGACACTGATGGGAGAAATATAGATCCCTTAAAAAAAACTACCAAAATTTCAGTTCACCAAAAAAAAAAAAATGTAATCAGTCAAGGATAAAAATGGCTACATTTTCACTGCCACTTTATAAACTAGCCATTAACGAAGGCGGTGACAGTGTAGCCATGACACCCTGTGAGAATCAACATGGTTGGTTTTTCCCAAGAACTCCCTGGGATGAGGAGCAGTCGTCAGCTGTCCCACTAATTAAGTTTTCTGAGTGCATCAGAACTTTACGGCTGTGAACATGGGAATATAAGTGGGATTCGTGTTAAGAGCCTTTGGGAAATGCTAGAGAAAGAAGGAAAAAAAATGATAATGTTTGCCCCCTGGTGGAGAAAATCCCTCCTCAGCCAAGACATGCCGAAGGTCAGACCCTGTGTTTCATCAATAACCTGTTGGAGAAAAGGACATTTCTGCATTATGGTATAGTAGTCTATAGATCTGGATGTGTACAGATAGACTCTGTGGTTTGTTCCAGTTGAGCTCTTGCACAAATGAAGAGGTTTGTCCCAAAGAAAAAGAATGAAGTTTTTACCTTTTTGTATGTTTTCCTTAAAACACACACACAAAAAAAACATTTTAAACATTGGGATCTTGTTTATTGATTGTAGCATATAGATTATATTTCAACTCCTTAATTGTTATCTAAAATTTATAAAAGCATAATGGGGGGAAAAAACAAGAAGAAATTCAGGTACCTTTTTGTGCAGCAGGTGACTCTTCATCAAGCCGTTTAGATTTGAATCAGGTCTAACTGAATCCAGCACAGAAAGACCGAGGATTATAAATGTGATCCAACTCACCAAGATCATTGTTTTAAACAAATTGTTCGGATTTCTGTGAAAATCACTGTGATTTTTTTTTCCTTCTTTTTACTACATAATTTGTCCAGCTGTTAGATGGGCTTTAGTTTAACTCTCATTTTAACATATGCTTCTTATTTCAGTATTTTACCAGCAAAGTAGAGCCTTAATGTCCATACCGCCAAAACCTGAGATACTTCTCCACCCACATTACAGATGAACTGACCGCCCTGACTCGAAGCCTTAGAACCTCCTGCGTCAGGATTATAGATCACACCCTTTCCCTCTTTTATGAATCCAAAACCAAAAAACGCTGAGGATGATGATGGAGTATACTGTAGCAGGTGTGGTCCAACGGCTCGTCTGCGTCATGCTCAGCAGCGTGAAGTGCCTTTGGCTGGAGACGGCAGTAACTTTTCTGTTCTGATTCACTGATGGTTCCATGTTTTAGAGGAAGCTCTGTAGACGTAAAAAAAACTGTAAGTTTGGACCTTCGCTTTTCTGGTGGCTACAAAACCACCAGAAAAATGGTCCGATATTTAATGTATTTCTTTTTTTTGTTTTTGTTTTATCACAGTCAGTACCGGATCCTCCTGGATGATCTGTTTAATTTCACAACCACGCCAGTGGAATATATTCTTATTCTTTTGGTATTTAATGGCAGTGTTTGCTTGTGTTTGTTTTTGTGCTTCACATGTGACTGCTTCATGTAAGAAGAGCTTGCACACTCAATCTAGTCTGGTGCCTCATTCGAAAGAAATGTATTTTTTTAGAAGAAAAATAGTTAAACAGAGACTAATTCGAACATGAATTTTTGCTGCTGTATTGTTTGTTCAGTTATCTACAGCTGTCTATTCAGGCATTGGGCCGGTGTGATAACTTCTAGGTAAAATACCAGTTTCACTATATTAAATTTTTTTTATTTATTCAAAACTAAAGAGCAACAATTATTCCCTCTGCAGCTGGAATACAATAATATGCAGTGGATCTCAAATGTGTACACATCCCTATTAAAAAAATTATGATACATATTTTTATAGCAATTTCCTTAGATAATCTAACATCTACCCTTACAATTTAACTGATCTGTTAGACAAAATATAAAAATGCATTGACCTTGCTGCATACGTTCGCACACCCTAAACTAACTCCACTTTGCAAAAGACTGATTTATCTTCCAATTCTAACTAGGCATTTCCGAAATTAAAATTTTCTTAAGGTGAAAAATGACAGTCATTTTCATGTAGCAGATGTTGAGCATAAACATCTGCTATGAATCATTAACAAAACCCAAGTTGCAAAATCCCAAGTCCAATCTGAAGACAACCAATCCCTTGTTTCATTATAATTAATGTGTGATTGGGTAATTGCTATTTTTGTGTTGCTTAGATTTGTTCAATCATTATCCTTTTAACTGGACTTGGACAACTTTGGACTACACATCTTCTGTCCTGCTTTGTAGTACAAACATAATTCCCAATACAGATGATAATTTATCACTTGTAATGCTTCTGTTGTCCCATGTTGCTTATTGAATCTTTCCATACCTTCATGTAATGACAGAATTGTGATCAATTGTGGCCTCTCCACAAACTATGGCTTTAGCTAAAGAATAGAGATGCCAGAAAATCCCAAAGTGAAGTTAAACACACTAAATACTGGAATTGAATCAAAAAGGTTACTTACCCAAGTCTGCAAAGCACAATGATATAACAATTGGTTTTTGCATTTTTCTCACGTTTTTTTTGCTGATCTCTGTTTTTCAATTTAACTGTAAAGGATAAACGCCAAATTAGATTTGGAAAAGGTTTCGAAAGGATTTATCAATTCCTTTAGCGTGTCAAAATGCCCTGCGTTATATCCCGGGTGTGTACACTTTTGCACACCTGGGAAAAAGTGTTAGAGGAGAAGTCAATACTTCACTCAGCAGCTGATCACCTTCACTCTCTTTCTGGCATCTCATTAAAAATGTAAAATATAGCAACAGTATAATGGGAAATTTTAGCGTTTTTAAAGCTAACAATTTAAAATATTTGCATATTTTTACACAGGAAAACAACCCATATCTACTCAGTTCAGGGCACTTTCAAACTTTTAAAGTCCAAAAGACATCATAGTTGGGCACAAACACTAATCTGCAGTCATTCCAGATTATTGCCAGATTCTCTAAACTGTGCAAAAATTTAGTTTGGATCTGAAAGAAAATGTAGTTCAAATTAAAACATGAGGATCTCAAAAGTAAAGCTAAAAAGATAATGGGTAATGTGAAAACAGAGTAAATTATGTCCCATCAAAAGGAAAAAAAAAACTGCTCAGAGAACCAAAACCTTTTTATACAGCAAAAAAGAAAAAAAAGAAAAATATAAAATAAAGATTTGATAAACCAAATTATTGTATAGACTACGGTTAAAAAAAAAAACATAAAAAAGGGCATAATGCAGAAACTTTGGGCCCAATCCCTCGGTGAGCCATTGCCAAATTTGTCCATAACAGTAAAAGGTGGAGTTTTTCCATTCATGCTGCTTTGGATAAAAGAAAGTGTGTTCAGAAGAAAACTTAGGCTTTAATCTCCACAGTGCACTTATAACACACTTTAACTATAATTTACCTACATTTTCAGTCACCAACATCCTGCAAGGAAGTAATGCTCCTCCAGTGAAAAAAAACAAACAGTATGTACATTTAGTAAATTATTTGCTTATTTTATATGGCCCGACTGCAATCATAGCTGCATATGAGCTAATAGAGACATCCATCTGCTACCATGAGTTAGCTCAAGTCATGCAAGCAGTAAAATCTTCCTGATGCATCTGAATAGACTCAGTGGAAGCTGCTTCAGTCCGCACAGACTTAGCGACTGTGCTTTTTTTTTTCCCCTTTTACCAATTTGAAAACATTTCCACCAAGCAAATGCTGAACTACCAAAATTTGAATTATGACAATAGATGCAATGTAAAAAAAATGAGGTCCAGAAGAGTGTAAATGTTTTTTTAAAAAAAAAGAAAACTTTACAGGATTTATGTGGTTGATTCCAGCTGTGATCGTCGGATGTGTCCAGGAGATGCAGCAGAGGCCTCAAAGCTGAAATAATTTGTTGCAAATGACATCCAAAAGACAGCCAGTCTGATCTTTTGTTTTGTTTTTAAATTGATCTCTGTTAACCTTAAGACCTCTGGTTTCGACCCTCACTGAGTTTTGTCCCACGCTGCAGTAATTTGTTTGCAGACAGACTAAAAGAGACTTTCTATTTTGGAATCAACATGCAACACGCCAGTGTTAACCTAGCAGGCAGCCTTGAAGCCGCTGATGCTGTTTGGACATAGTCTACCACCTGCTTACCAAAGACGGTCATGATGTGGGACAAAACGCAGCAGACTAGTGATGTCGCGGGAGCCGCATGAGGCTAGAAGCTGCTTATCTCAAAAGAAATGAACCTGGACATATCCTAACATCTCAGTTGCAGAGGAAGTGCAGGAAACAGGCCTCTCTAAACTGTGACTTCTTAAAAGAGGCCTGTTAGCAGTCATTCAGCTGTTCACTGTTGAATACCTACCAATCATACCGGCAGTAGAGGCTGACTCAGTGTGTATACTCCATGCCAGGAGTTATCAGTGGAGTCTCTGTCATCGTTGTCCGTGTGTTTAATGTCGTCTCGTGTGTGTGTGTGTGTGTAAGTGGGGCATTTATCTCCTATCCTGAACCACGTGTGGCACAGAAATCCCTGTCTGTAAATGAGCTCCAAAATGGCCTTGAAACTTTTCACTCCGGTGCCCGTGCAGCACGTCTGTCTGTTCACCGAGGGTTTCCAGAAGGTGCTTTGTATGAAAGTGACAATAACCTTTATTACAGATGTTGTGTATATCTTTGATATTCTGATGTTTATCCTATTTTGTGAAGAAGAGAGAACATTTAGGAAAAAAAATCCAGAAACTAGTAATATGTGTGTATGTATTGGTATTGCACAGGGTCTGATCTTTGCTTTGTAACTTTTATCCCCTTCATATGGCTAAAAGTATGTTAGATATTTTCTAGCTTTGTAGAGACTTTGTACGCATATGCTATTCAGTTTAAATAAATCGTCAGTTCTAAACTGTGACTTTGCTTTATTTATTCATTGCTTCTTCTGTCATTTTTAATACTTTCTCACTCTTTAGGGGACTTAATGACTGCAAGGTGCCCAGGATCTGTGGCCGTCAACAAGCCCTTATTATCAGCCCTCCACCTCTGTGGAGGGAAGAGCAAAATGTTGTGCTTGACTCTAATGAATTTCAACTTTTATCCTGCTAACTGATGCCTGCAGAGTCTTGGATGGGGCCTGTGGGTATTTTTGTCCTTTCTCTGAGCATTGCACAGTCTGACATTGGGATAAATCTGAAGAGACATCCACTCCTGGGAAGACTGGCAGCTGTCATAAATGTTTCCACTTGTAGATAATCTCACTCAAATGCAGATTGATGGAATTTAAATAGCTTGAAATAGCCATGACCTTATAACTCTTCCCAGATTAATGAACATAATCAGACATAAACCAGTGTGTTTTTTGTATGCTTGTGGTCAGTTTTACACAATTTAAGAACCTGGAAAGGACTAGATACTACTTTAAAGTTTTATTTATTGTTATTACCTTCAAATCCAGTAATTTGGAGGTGATGTCTTTTTATGTGCTTTCTTCTTGTAACAACTGTACATTTACAGAATTGTGTTTTAGGTTTAAATTTGGAAGGAATTATGAAGGTCAATATTTTACTTCACCACATTTATTCACACTCATTTATTTATTCACAATGTTTCTTTAGAGATACTCTGGATCTCTAATTGAACTGTCCTGATCATTAACAATATCAAGAGGACGGATGGGAAGAATCGCTCTTCTGACATGCAATACCCTGTTTTGACAGCAGAGTGCGCTACAGTTTAAGAATTAGAACTCCATTTTTTCATGACATGAGAATTAAAGCACCAGCGCCTTGCAGACTTTCACTGTAACAAGTCAAAGCAAATATCTGACAAAGATGTTATCCAACTAAGTGTTTTTTCATTAGTTTTGATTGATTTTTAAATTAAGCATTAAACAATTAAACATTAAACATTAAGCATTAAAATTAAACAACAAATAACTAAAACAACTTTGGAACATTTTCAACCAACTAAGCTTCAACAGCCTGATAATACTCTTCTTGACGTCTGCTTTCTTGGTCGTGTTTAATCTATTGACATTGCAGGCTTCCAACCTGATAGCTAATAATAGATGCACAGGTCATCCACGGTGTGACCTCACAGGAAATGAGATCAAACACAGGAAAAACGTTCTGCTCTCATTCACTCTCTCTCTCTCATCCCAGACGCAGCAACGACAATCCTCTTAATCCAAATCTACTGTTTGTAATGCATGCCTGCTACACACACACTGCTCTGGGTAATACTGTCTGCCCCTGTCTGATATGTGAATGCATCCTCCCGTCTCTACATGTGTGTTCACATTCCCCGGTGGTTTTCTAAGCACTTTATTTACCAACAAACCCAGCCGGAGCAGAGGCAACAGAAGCCAAACATTAATGCTGCGTGTTGGGGATAGATGCACACAGACACCAGAGTCAGACCACTTAACACAGAACATATTCTGCTCTTAAACTGCGGATTACTATTTCAGATATTATGCGAGAACTCTGCAGGGAGTAAAAGATGGCTTCACAGTCAACTCAGTCGAGCTGATAAACATTGAGAGATAAGATTAAAAAGATGAAGCTGCATAACAATGCGCGCTGCAGAATTAAGGTTTTACCATCAATCCAATGTTTCTTTGTTGCTTCTAACCCAGATTCATCAGGTTATAGTCACTTAGAATACTGCTAAAACTCTTAAAAATAATATAGAAAATGTTTAGTGTCCATGAATGAATGAACAGAAGGAATGTGACAATTATAGCCCAGGCCTGGATACATCAGGGCTTGGGCTAACTACAGCTGGAGTTTGCACCTTGTGAATCTCACCAAAATTCTTCAATCGATTCACAATTCTTTCAAGTCTGTGGTTCTCAACATTGGTTGCACACCCTTTCATTTCTAACAAAGATTTTCTTTCCACTAAACTTTCCATTGACTGCCTGCTAAATAACAAGTGAGCAGCCTTCCCAATAATTATAAAGCTAAAGTAAATGTCTGTTTGAAAATATTTTGTTATTCAGTGATATTAAAATTTATTTTTAGTTTTTATTGGCTGTGAGAAATAATAATCAGTCAACAAAAAATAGATAATTGTGTGAGGAATAAACCTGTAAGAGATTAACTTTTCAATTGTTTTACTTAAGTAAATATTTTTTTGTGAAGGTACTTAACTTTGACAGTTGTCACACAGGATTTTTATTTATTTTCATGTGTACCACTATGGAAGTATGGAAGTCTGTTATTAATCATAATAATAATAATAATTATAATAATTATTATTATAATTATTATAATAATAATAATAATTATTATTATTATTATTAGCGCGGTGGAGACGGGCTTTAAAATATAACAAACTTTGTGTTGAGCCTGAAACAGGCCAACTTTTATTTATTCAGTTAAAAACAAACTGAAACAAAAGGCACCTCTGATAATCGATAATCTGAGGTTTCTGTGGGATGATCAGTGGGCAGAGAGCGAGGAGGGAGGAGGCGTGTCCCGGCAGCTCCAGCAGCCTCCTGCTTCTGTCCCGGCACATCAGAGCAGCCTGTCCCGACGTAAGGACGCTGTTCTCCTCCTCTCCTCTCCTCTCCTCTCCGGAGCAACAGCAATCTGCCCCGGGGGAGAGGAACCAGGACCCGGCATGCAGCCTGCAGACACACCGCTGAAGAACCGGGACGGGATGCGATTGTTTTGCTGAGAACTTTTAATGATTCTTTAAGAAGATGCAGGTTTTCCTTAATGATCAGTTAAAATCAGCAGAGGAAGCGATTGAGCAACCCATCAACCGGAATTAGGAACATAAACACAGAAACTTCTGTATCACTCACTGGAAAACTTTTTCTTTCTTTTTGGACATGGAGCCCGAGGAGGGGAAAGTCTCGGTATGGGTCTGCCGAGAGGAGAAGCTGGTCTCCGGACTGACCAAACGAACCACCTGTGCGGACCTGGTCAGGGTTCTGCTGGAGGACCAGAACCTGCAGCAGGGCGCCGCAGCCGCGATGCTATCCGGCTCTCCGCAGTCCTACTGCGTGGTGGAGAAGTGGAGAGGCTTCGAGAGGATTTTGCCCAACAAGACCAAGATCCTGCGGCTGTGGAGCGCCTGGGGAGACGAACAGGAGAATGTCCGGTTCGTCCTTGTGAAGAGCGAAGCTTCGCTGCCCAACAACGGGCCCCGCAGTGCCGAGGCGCGGGTCGTCCCGAGCCGGGAGAGCGGAGGCCCGGGTGGGCTGCTCAAGGGCACCGCGAAGAGCTGCTGGGTCGCAGCAGCGGCTGCTGCCAACATGTCCCAAGAGAAGCAGAAGCGCATCGTCCGGAAGGCCTTCAGGAAGTTGGATAAAATGAACAGAAAGAAGGAACAGACAGTACCTAAGGATAAAAGTTCAGTGGAGAAGATGGAGACACTGGTCCACTTGGTGATCTCGCAGGATCACACCATCCGGCAGCAGATCCAGAGAATCAAGGAGCTGGACCGCGAGATCGAGCGGTACGAGGCCAAAGTGCACTTTGACCGCATCAAGAGACACGGAGTGAACTATGTGCAGGACACCTACATGGTGGAGTCCTCAGCGGACAGCCCGGCTCCGTCTGCGGACGGGAAGCGCAAAGCCGAGCGCCAGGACGTGCGCTGCACGGCGGAGGCGCTGGCGCAGTTCGAGGAGTACGCGCGCCGCTGCGAGGAGGTGGTGCGGCTGCAGGAGGAGGTGACGGAGCGGGAGGCGCTGGTGGAGAGCATCACCGGAGAGATCCAGGAGGAGCTGAACCGGCGCTGGATGAGGCGGCGGCGGGACGAGGGAGCATCGGAAGATGCGCAGGACACAGACAGCACCGCGGAGGAGATGAGCCTCTGCGAGCCCGCGGATCCAGCTGTGGAGCCAGATGTGGAAAGCCTGTCAGAAAACGAGCTCCTGCTGGAAGAGGAGAGGATAAAAACCCAGCTGGACACGAGTCTGTACATCGGCTTGAGACTCAAGACGGACCTGGACGCCATCAGAGGGGACTTGGACCTGAGTCTGGCACTCTGGGAAACGAAAGAGAGTGAACTGTTGGACCTGCTTGCCAAAGTTGAGACCATGGAGCTGGAGCAGGCGAACAAACAACTGACTGACGATGAAAAGGAAGAACTGCCTGTGAGCAGTGCAGAGGCTGACCCGGGGTCACTGGAACAGAGCACGGGTTGGGTGGAGCAGGCTAGAGGTCTGTCAAAAGCCTGCAGTATCAATGATGAGGATTCGGACACGGGCCTGAGCTCAATGCACAGCCAGGACTCTGACAACCCTCCCGTGTGTGAATCACTGGTGTAATGCATCTTTGTGCTGGAGCATCTTAGGCTTTTATGCAGTTCAATGCCACAAACTGAGTGGCAGCAAGAGAAATCAGTCTTGGCTTACTGAAACATAAAAAACCACATCTCTGTGTGACACTGCAGCTCTACAGCAATAATCTCTATATAGTCACGGCACAATGAGCTTAGACAGGAAAGCATGTGTAGTAGAGGCTTGGTAAGATGTGCTGCTCCATAAGCTGATCTCTGACCTCCACCTTGGGTCAAAACAGCATAATTTATTAGAAGAAGTAGCCTGGAGGAGTGTTATTAACTTATGATCCATTGTAACAAGTGCTGAGATGAACATAATCACAGTTCATAGTGTACTACGTACACCTGGTGATGAACATCGGCTTTGATGTAAGAGTCAAAATCGGCTGTGAGGTTCATTTCAAGATATATTGTGAGCTGCAAAGGTGATAAAAATTATTTCAAAGAGAGCAGGAATTCCAAAATAACAGTAAAAAACCTGCTGTTTCATATTCTGAATGGTCAAAAGTTTGGAAAAATAAACTTGTAAAGCTTCACAAATTTGAATAAAAACTCCAATGTTTACATGACCTGCTAAGGAAAATTAAGGGTTTTTTTTCTGTCTATTTTCCTCTTGATTATAGTTTACTATGGGATAGATATGAGATTCTCCTAGAATGCTCACCTGACTTAAATTATTTGACTTAAAGCAGAAAGTTTACCTTACTGTTGTTCAAACAAGGCATTTAAGTACCTTAGTTCTACATATTTTGCCTCCAACGCATAGATTTAGTAAAAACAGGTAAATAAAACAACCAAATAACCACCTGTTGGACTTGAAGGTAGTTTTTGCGAGCAGAAATACTAACAAACTACCAGAGTTCACATTCTTATTAGCATTGAGAAGATGAAGAGCCTTTTTTTAGCCAGCTGACTGGTTTTGGGCAGTAACAGGTTTTGATATCACTCTGTGCTCCATACAGCCAGAGGAAACTCCAGTGGTTCTGGCACTTTCTCTGTCTCTCAGTAAAAGGACTTTAAACCAGTTTTGAAACAACAGCTTTTTGCAACCTTTACAATGGCCCATGTCTAATCATAAATTGTTTTTTTTATTAATGTGCCTCTTTTACTTGTCAACTGTCTAAAAATTAAACATTTATTTTTGACACCGTATGCCAAAGAACCTTTAACTCTTAAAAAAGAAAAGCAAGAATTGAAATCTGCATATGTTATAGCTTAAATAACCTTAATCAGAAAAAGCAGGTGTCTCCTTGCTTTTATTTTCATTATTAAAGTTATACAGGAAACAAAAGAATGGAATTTCATCAAAAGGTAAAAGGGAAAAAAACTAGTGATGATCTATATTTTGAACATATATATTTAATGATGTTATATTGGATAATAAAAAAGTGTTAATTCAAGTTCTTATTTATCTAGAAATAAAACATTCATTGGTATTACATACAGGGATTTACCAATCAATTAGAGTTTGGAATTGGGAAATTTTTCTTTAGTGAGTTCTGATTGGTGACTGGCAGGTCAATTAACAAGTCAGATTCTTTTCCCTGGTCATTAAATTCATCCAAAACTATTAGGTCAATAAAAGCTAAACACTGATTAGATGAAGACATGAAACTAATCATGTAAGCAGTACAAGAAGTGTGTTGGATCAAATTCTGAAGCATAAATGAAGCCTTTATGACTGACCAACAGCGATAAAAGTAGAAAAACAAACAAAACAGCAAAAGAAGCAAAAACATACAATAATTGTAACAATTGCTTTCATTAGTTTATTGTTGCCATCACAAAATAAATATTTTTGTACCTCTTAACTTTTTTCTCTACATTTCTCCCATCACTATAGTCAATAATTATCTCATATGTAGAGTCACTGTGAGTTGATCTAGTTGCTCATTTTTATATTAATGGTAAAAAGTTAATATTCAACCTTATTTACAAGTTCAGGTCAGTTATACTGTAAATTGCCTGTAACCATCCGTGACTAGTAAAGGAAAAGGTTTAAAATGAAACATATTGGAAGTGATTGAAGCAGAGATCTCATATCTGGGCCCCATTAAGATCCATAAACTGTGGATCCTACATTTCACGATTCTGTTAGATAAGACCTTCGATCAGAAGCTCCTCTGCCTAACCTTTTAAATCCCACATGTCACGGTTTGTCGGATCAACTTTAGATCCCTTCGATGATGTCATCAGGTCGGCCTAATGGAGTCAGAAAACATCAGACACCTAGTTTTTGTTCCTGACTGGTATTAGGTCTCCGACGCTGAACACAGAGGGTGAAACTGGCGCAGTGCTCCTTTAAATCTGTGTTTGGATTATTGTTGTAACATCAGTTTGGTTGCTCTAAAGGGCTTTGTGTCCATGTAAAGCTTCTTACTCAACCATAATCAATGTGGGCCAAGGAGGAAAGGCTGGTTTTTATATCAATGTTCAGGTCAAAGAATTGTTGCTCCTTTGTCATAGAAATGTTGTGTAATGCACAGTGTGACAGCACGTCTCCACCCTCGTTATCTAGTGTGTCGTAAACACATCCATGCGAACATTTTGGGATATCTTGCATTAATTTAGAGCAGACTGGTACGACTAAAAGTGTTACACTCACTTACAGGAGCAATGCTATATCTGAATCTTTACACCGCTGCACGTGCAAGTCCTTCTGCGAGTACAAACACCTGTAAGAGAAGTGGACTTCGAGATGCTTTTTGGAACAGACCCATTTAGTAATCCTGCAGTTGCTACATGTCTGAACGCTGTGACATTAAGGAGAACTATTTTCAGCTATGGATCACTTTTTCTATTTTTACCCTGAAAATAGTTGCTGCAGAGAAGTATTTGCTGTGCATTGCAGCCGAGCTGGCCCCTCTGAGACCTGCACAGAGAGCAAGCATCGCAGCAGAAGTGATTCATCACTTTAAGGTCTTCCTTCAGTAAAGAAAATACATAATTTACTTTGTATGTCGTCAAGATGTTGTGTTGTCAAGCTTGCATGTCTGACTCTGTCCAACTGTAAATGTGAGCAATATTATCTCTGTGACACTTAGACGAAAAAAAAGATGACACTGTTACTGTGGAGTTACCAAAAATTAGCTAATTTATGTCTCTTGATCAGGGACTCTTTAGGCCTCTCACTGACATTCAGACGTCTTTTTCTATATATTTGGCACCTAGTTTAGTAACTCTGAAGTAAAAAACAACATACAAATTTATTGTGGAGGAAGGACATCACCACTCAGCTGTTGAAATAAACAGCAACATCTGAATTTGTGTCTCGTTTTATTCATTAGGACCTCAAGGATCCAACACGTTCATATAAACACTCCCCCCTTTGCAAGAACCAGCTTTCTGGAATTCCCAGATTTTTGTGTTCACCTTCACACTTCAGCTCACTGCAAGTTTATGGCAAATATTTATACAGCATTCAGGGTTTACATATGTAACCTACAAAAAAACAAGTGAAAAGGAGGGAAGGCTCAAAGGAGGCAAGAAAGAAAGGCGGACACTAGGACTAGGAAAAAGGAAGAAAAGCAAGGAAAAAAAAAGAAAGAAGGAGGAGCAAAAAAAGGTGTATAATACAATGAAGGAAGGTTATGAGAAAGCAAGGAACCAGGGCACAAGGAAAGGAGAAAAAAGAAGAAAATGAAGCACAAGGTGCTTAGAAGGACAGAGGGAAGGGAAGACATAATGTTTAGACAAATTCTGAAAAATGAAAACATTTTTCCATCCTCTTATTAGCTTTTTCTATACAAAAACAGTGAACTCAAATTCCATCCTCTTCCAAACTGCATTGGATCTCTGTGACTCAGTGTTTCACAGATGATCCCCAGATTTTTTGAATGGTTTGCTTGTGTGTGTTTTTAAATGGAAAAATGATTTGCATACCTCATGGCTGCAGGGGCTGACGTTTAAAAGGTGTGTGTCTCTGGCTTGTTTGTGTGACATATTGTGCCATTCCTTTCCTGTCATGTCGTCTCACTCGTCATGCCTGCTTGTGTTGAATCGCTGCTTGGTGATCACTCTTGCATAACCTCTTGCATTAATTATGAGAGGTTGAAACAGAGACGTAAGTGTACAGAACTGAACTGCACGGCTCATGTTACGACTGAGTAACACATCCCCTTCATCTGCTCCTCAGGGGTCAGTTGTTCCACTTTAGAAGTATGCTCTGTTATTAAAGTCCAGCTGTTCAATTTGTTGCTATGGTGTCAGGTTTTCTTCATACATGCATTGGATCGATGGAGTTGAACAGAGCACATTTGCTGCACAACTAGTAAAAACTAGTCATTTTATTCATTCCCTATTTCATATTTGTGCAGTCACTCAAAAATAAATTAAATTATTTAATTTACTTAAATTAAGATGATTCACAAGATGATTCACAGTAACCATAGATCAATTCATATACTCATCTGTTTTTCAGAGATGCTTTGACAGACAATTTGTTAATAAATCCTTTCAAATGGTTGTTTTAGAAAAACTTAAAATGTGACCATTTACTTCTTCACTTTTACCCACTTTCTAGAATAGATTTTATGAAAAAATAACAGGAAATTATCATTATATTAGTAACTTTTTTGTATGTTGTTCCTTTGTATCTAGTCTCAAAAAACCAACTTCTCATTCTTCTCCAACTTTAAGAAATGTATATTCACTAATCATATTTTTAGCCATATTTTTAAGTATATCTTGTTAATACAACATTGGTACTTGTTTTGACTTCAGACTTTCTTTAATTTATTATGGCACAAAGTCAACAAGGCCTTGGAAACATTCCTTGGAGGTTTTGGTCAACATTGACATGCAAGTATCACACTATAATTATATATCGCAAATTCTTGATGTGAATCTCCAGTTTTACCACATTCCAATTGGAGTGAGAACTGGTGACCATGGAGAAGTAGTAGATTACAGTGAACATCATGTTCAGTAAGTTAATTTGAGATTATTTGAGCTTTGGGACATGGTGCATCTCCCAATTAGAGGTACCCATCAGAAGATGGGAGCACTGTGTTCCTGAAGGGATGGACAGAGACGACAGCAACTAGTGTGCTGAGAAAATATCCTTCAAACCATTAAACCACCAGCAGCCTCAGCTTTTAACAAATGGCAAGATATATTCATGTCATGTTGTTTTATCCAAACTCTGGTTCTACCATCTGAATGTCTCAGTTGAAATCAAGACTCGTCTTACCAGGTAACATTTTTTAAATATCTCAATCTTCAGTCTTGGTGAGTCGGTGTAAACTTAAACCTCGGTTTTCTATTCTTTTTCTGTGTTTTTCTGCTCATGTAGTCCATCTGCTCCAACTTTCAATGGTTTGTGTTCAGAGAGGTTGAATTTTTGTCTTTACAATTTTAAGCTACAATCTTTCATTTAAAACTCATATATGGTTGAGTCCTGGAAAACAAGTCAAATTGCAGAAATTCTTGGCTGAATCTAGTGCAAACCTCACAACTCTAATTTGAGACTGGAGTTGTTTTAGGTGGCTGAAACCTACTTTGGTGTTGGCCCCTGTTTGACTAGCTGTTACTGGGTGGCCAGGTTTTGTTGGCAATTAACCAGAGGCTCATATTAAAAACCCTGAAATATCCCTGTAAGTGCTGACAGGAAGCTCAAAGATGTTAAAATGACAACTAAATTAAAAGCTCTGCAGGAGGATTTGGCTTCCAGCATAAAGTCTGAGCTATGTTAGAGTCAACGTAACTAGATGTTTAGTTACACTATAATGACTGAAAGGAGCTCAGATTTTTTAAGTATTTAAAGTGGATGAACTGCAAATACTGTAGGAGTCTTGAAAGGGGATGACGTGTCATTCAGAAAGAGTGCTACTTAAACATCAACTTTTGATGAAAGGAAACCAGAACAACTGAACGATGAAAGAAGGTCAAACATCAATTGTCAACTAAAAGATGAAAGCAGGTACATTTGTTTATCTAGTAGAACCTGGGAATTACCTCGATTAGTGGAGATGTTTCTGAAACTGTGTGGCTCAAGGGGGAACAGTTCAACATTGAACAAAAATGCACAAACTGAACACCTTAGATCTTAATCCAAAAGCTAAGAGCTTTATAAACCTGCTGAAACAGAGTTTGACTCTTGTGATGAAGATATCAAAACAAATCTCACTTTTGTCCCCCAAAGGGACTATCTCAGAGTTCAGTCTACTGACATCCCACTGATTGCTCTTGTCTGAATAATATCACTCAGTACACTTGCTTCTGTTGTTATAACTCCGATATTAAACTGTTCCAGGTTCTCACTCTTGTACTAATCAGTTCTATTGATATATTAGTCAATCTGTTTCTGACTGAAAAGCATTCAGTGCAATCCAAGCAGGGAACTGATAGCTACTTTCTCCTGCGACATCAGTGACAGATCCTGGTTCAGTTACTCAATTTATACTGAGATTAAGTTACACGCAGGAGGTTCATCTAATATGAGGCCGCTCTTCTTCACTTCCTGATCTCACGACAGAACTCCTCTTCACTTGCAGTGACTGGCAAAGTATTCATCCCTCTTGAATCTTTCCAAATTTTGTCATAACACAATTGCAAACTCCATTTTAAGAGGATGTTAAATGATCCATGGTGTTCATGTTTTATAAAATCTAAGTTAATACAGAAAAAATTACTTTTGGTTTGTCTCATCAAGCTTTGTGCAGAGACTGACTCATTGGCTTGTTTGTCCTTGCCAAATAGATCAAGCTTAAATTGAACTTTTCTCACAGCCTCTCAGTAGGATTTACGTTTGCACTTTGAATGGACCATTTTGACAAATGTAAATTACTTGATCTAAATCTTTATGTAGCTATATGGTTGATGCCAGAAGATGAAATTCCACCCTAATCTCAGGTCATTTCCATCTTCTAATAGGTTTTTCTCCATCATTGCCCTACACCTGGCACCATCCATCTTCCCATAACTCAAGCAAGCTTCCCCCTTCTTGCTAATAAAAAAGCCTCCTCGCGTTATGTTGCATGGTCAGTTTTTACATAAGCGATAGTCTGCTCTTGGTGATGTGCAGACATCCACAGATAACATTTTGCATACAAGCCAAAATGCTCAGTGTTGGTATCATCTGACCAGAGTATCTTCTATTACATATTTGCTGTGTCAACTACATGAGTTGTGCAACTTGTGGCAAATTGCAAATAGGATTTCTTAAGATGATCTTTTCAACTTTCAGATTGGCAGCTTTCATCCTGCCAATCTTCTAGCGAGGCCAGACAAAGAGAATGCACAACTCAGTTGCTCTGTGGACAGAGACCTCTTGGCTGCTTTTCTGATCAAAACTTTTCTTTGAATAGTTTCTCAGTTTAGGTGGTCAGGCTTTTCACTGTGTTTGTTCCCTAATGTTCTCTAACATTAGCAAACTTCTGACAAACCTGCATTCACAGAACATTTAAATTTATACTGAGATTAAGTTACACACTGGAGAAATTGACTAAGTTTTCTTTAAAAGCAAATGGTTGCTCTAGATTTTATTTAGGAGCATAAGAGTAAAGAAATTAAGTCCAAATTTACTCCACAGTTTTCAGATTTTTACACGCAAGTTTAAACTGTTCTGTACCTTATGGTGGTTATATAAAATACCCAACATGCATGAATCATCTGTGAGAGGAACTTTGTTTCTGCTCTACCACAGGATAAGTCACCCACCCCCGAAAGAGTTCAATGTTATTTTACACCATGGCTAAAACACAAATAGTGTCCCTGTCTGCAGCAACTCTTTTCCCAACTCATTCTCTAAACAAGCTATTGTGTTTCTAACCTCTTTGGTGCCATGCTTGGCACACACACTGGGAGGCCATACATTTCAGTCAAAACACTGGAAATGATGTAAGTTAACATTTAGACTGGAAGAAATCCTTTCTATGCATGTGTGAGCAAAATTAAAAGGAGCAAAGATGAAGAAAGCGTGATAGAGATAGATTATGCAACCTTGTTTGATGATTTCATGTGTGTGTGAGAGTGTCAGACCCCCTGGTGTTTTGTTTGGCAGAAACAGTGATGGGTGGTGAGAGGCCAGTTAGTAGCAGCTGCTCACACCAAATAACACCACGGTTTATATAATCAGACTTGCAAACACAAGCTGCTGGGAAGTTAGGGTCATTGTGTGTATCTTGGTTCAGTCTCAGCCAACCGCTTATGATCACCTGGACAGTATACATGCACTGGATTCCCTAAGCCAAATCATTGGATCCAGGTGTCCTAATCACTTCCATGGCCACAGGACAGCTTGACATGCAGACTGCTTCTACAAACATTTTTGAAACTATGGGTTGCCCTTAGGAGCTCAGTGAATTCCAGTGTGGTACCATCATAGCAATAAGTCCAGTAAAAAAATTCCCTCGCTGATTATCCCCAAATCAGCACTTAGTACTACTAGAACCACAAAAGAAGCTTTTGGGAATGTCAGCCACAAAGAGGTAGGCTGTGTAAACTCACAGAGAAAGCCCAGAGTGCACACAGGTCATGAAATTTCTGCTGAGTCAAACGTTGCAGATTTCCAAACTTTGTATAATTTTCAGAACTGGTTCATAAAAAGGGTTTCCATGATTGAGCAGCTAAACCGAACCCCTACATCCAGTGCAATGCAAAGTGTCAAATGCCATTGGACTCGAGAGGAGTGGAGATGTATTCTCTGGCGTGACAAATCTCACTTTCTTCTCTGTCTGGCAATCTGTTGGACAAGTCTGGGTTTGAAGGTTTGCCAGTGCTTGCCGCATTGTATTGTGTCAATTGCAAAAGGTGATGCATACCTTTAGTGTAGTGGTGTTTTTCATGAGAGGAGCACAACAGACGGTACATTTACTTATTCACTGCATTATTTCACTGCATTGTTTCAGTGAAATCAAGCTTTGGTTGCTTGAACAGCGTTACCCCTTGTCTGAGATTTTTTTTAACCTCACCTGGGTATAGGCTGCACCTGCCAGCAGTTATTCCCTGGTGACTTGTTTTGTTGAAGCATGTGACATTTGGAGGTGCTTTGTGAGTTAGGTTTCTTAACATCCTAAAAAACATCTTTGTTCCCAGGGCACAAATTACATTTGACAAATAGATTTGTTCCTTTTATCTCTTTGAGACAAACAATGTCACCTGTTCTGGCACTTAAATCAAATTGGCCTGCATTCAACAACTGGTACCATCAGAAGAATCCACAGAGTCACAGCTCGTTGTCAGCCTGTTACTCTTTCTGTGTGGCAAGCTCCATTCGTGCTTTTACATAAGTGGGGATGTGTGCAACAAGGCAAAACAACAGAACACCCCAATCGTATCAGCATTTATTCAAGAGCTTCTGTCAACAAAATTTGTTTACAAGAGCAGAAGTGGTTGGTAAAAACCAGGTTTTAGAGCAGAGCGAGGCACTGATGTTTTCGTCCAACATCAGTGCTCGACCTTGCAAATATGGTTGTATAATCTCAAAAAATACACAAAGCCCTTGTATTAAGGATGGGACAACATTAAAGTCTGTGTGTGCCAAGGAAGGATAATTAATGGTATAAACAACAGATTAATTATATTTGACAGATATTTTACATTTTGCATTTCAAAATGGAAGAAGTTTTCTGTGTGACTTTTGGTTGATTTCACTGAGTAAGTTCTGCATTTCATACTATTTCATGCATATTTTAATCACCTATTTGTTGTCAGGCCTGTTCTTTTTTTTTGTCATCATAATATGCAGGAATGCTTATGAAAGCAAGAGAGCAGAGCAGTGATGCAACATTGTTATGTGGAGTGAACTGAAAATCTCATCAGAAAAAAAAAACCTGCAACACAGAAAAACACGATACAACAAACAAAGGCTTTCAACTACACAACAAACTAAATAAATGAGTTTCCCCCCTGGGCTGATGACATGAATACACAAACAGCTGTCCAGACTGGACAAAAGAGGATAGCGTTCAGAAGCGTGTGTGTGTGTGTGTGTGAGTGCACGTGAGATTTAGTTAATCCCCAATGACAGCTTGCAGACAGACAGGACAGCGTGTGTGTGTGTGATGTAGCATAGGGCCACACTGAGCTTTGTCTGCCTTCTAAATCAAAGTCACGTTATATTAAAACTGATCGAATGGGAGGTTTGAGGAAGAAGGAAACGTAATCTAAATGCTGACTCAACTTTTATCCTGCAATTTGGATACAACAGCATAAAACTAGAAAAAGAAAATTGGGGAATTTTGCAACCAATCAGCATTCATTTACCCTCTGTGTTTGTGTATGTCGGGGACACCATCGGTCACACAGCTGCTGACAGATGCAGCTTAATTTTTGTTGCTGGTTATTTAAAACACCTTGTCAGCAGCTTATCCCTGTTCAAATTAAATCCTGAATAAATCTCTAACAGAATTATGTTGGCAGTATCAGGCAGATGGGAAACTCTGATAGTCTGATATTATGTGTTTGACCTTACCAATATTTTGTGTTACTGTACTGTTATGCTAGTATGAGTCAGTTTCCACGATGAGTGATGTGTCCACTATTCTCTCCTCTGTTCTGGCATCAAGCACACTTGGGCAGACTTTAAAATGTTCAGTGAGGAAAAACTGCTGTGAAAGATTTCACAGTGCTTCACTTTTTCCACATTTGATTATGTTACAGAATTATTCCAAATTATACTAAACCCAACGTTCCTCAATATTTTTTTTTTACACAAATACATATTGGTTGCATGTTGAAGCAAAGAAGAGTTCAGGAAAAATACTACTGCAGTGTGTGCATGAGAATCTGTGAAACCATCAATAAAAGCTGATTAAATGTGTTTTCTCCCTGAAGATCTGCACTGTAATGCAAGTTGTAGACATCTGGGAGAGAAATAAAACTGTATGACTTGCTTCAAACTTTTCATCTTTCTATATAAATATGCCAAAAATTAATTTAGTGAAGTGTTTTTTTTCTTTCCATTCTAACATACCAACCCTGTGGATTTAAACTAAAACGTTAATTTGAATCATTAATAGGCAACAAGAAATTTTAGAAACATCAAAATATTTTTGGGAAAAACAACAAAAAACTAAATTTAGCTTTCCTAGAAGTTCAGTGGTGTTTCATGGATGAGAACAGAGCAGAAACTCCCCCCATCCCTCCTCCGTCATTAACCTTTCCTTGAAGCTTATGCAGAGCATTGACCCCTGAGTAACAAACCACTGAGCTTGTGATTTATCGTGCTTGTCAGCAATATTATTTATTTAGACAGGTTCTAACACCCAAACTCAATGCATCTAAATCTGCATCTACAATAAAGCCAACCTCTGACAAGTGAGTGTGCGACTATGATCATAAATAATGAGAGAGCAACAGCTTGTAGATCCTGGGCTGTTCAGCTGATGTCAGACTGCATTAACTCACAAACTGATGAGGCAAACATTAATTTGTTTTGAATATGCACTGGAAATGTTGAGCAAGTCAACTTGTATTAGTGGGACTGGCAGGTTTTACAATTAAGATAGCTTTTTTTAATAAAACAACTGTATTAATATTGCTTACAGCTACTTGTGTGTTTGTTTTCTGTTGTTTTCAACAACCTCCCTTTGTCGATTATAAGATATTAAATTTTGTGCATTGGCAGCACTGTTCATCAGAAATCTGTTTAACCTTTGCTACAAGGATAAGTGCAACAATATTTGGATGATTTAATTTTTCTAAAACTATTCACGGTGCAGAGGATGTTATTGCCCATGATGGATGCTCCATCCTGTCTAGTAAGTGTTTTGTTTACATTAGGTACGTTTCAACTTGCAAGTCGCATAATGTTAGCTTCTACCCCAGTGGTGAGCGTCTCCATTACAGTTTGTTCCTCACTATAGTGTGTTGGCCGGGAGCGTGCAGCTGCTGTGGTCAACGCTCAGCTTATGTTTGCAGTGGCTCAGCAATGGAGAACCTCGAGGTTGTGGTTCCGATTGATTCAAGCAAACCCAGATATTTCATTTTACTTCAGAAATTCATTGTTGCCCCAAACATAATGATACAAACTCAGATCAGCTTTATTTGGATTTTAGTTCTTATCTTGTCAAACAAAAACTGGCACAGACTTGTAACATTCAGTCCTTGCTGCCAACTTGTTTGTTGGGAAAGTGTTTAGAGCACTCTTGCACACTTTGCATTTTTAGCTTCATTTGTCAATACAGCCCTTGTAAAAAGAGAAAATCCTCAATTAGGAACCGGCTCTTTGAGTCATAAAAAGTGGGCCGGCTCACACTGAATTTTCCTGTGTGAGAAAGGACAATTTCATAACTCATCGTTATACTGTACGGTGTTTCGCAATGCACAGAATTTTTTTTCTATTAGTTATTTTGCATCCATCTAAAAAAAATGTCTTTTGTCAGGTATTCTATTTCTAAAGCATTTTAAAGAGAAATGAAGAAGAAACCCCAAAAACCTTGAGTGCAGCAACCACCATCATTAAGTCGAGATTTTTCTGTCTCTGTGGCTAAATTTTAGTCTGGTTTATTTTAAAGAATGCTGACCTACTATATAAGCAAAGTCAAAAACTAATGATCAAAATTATTGGTTTAGAGCAGAATTTATGAATTCCCATGGTTGTCTTTCCAACGCTTGACCTATTAACTCTGACGCACTACAGCTAACGTTGGATGAGTGGTTGATGCCCTCTGAGTAATTTTGGTAGGACGGCCACTCCTTGGAGAATTCACAACTGTTTCATGTTTTATCCATTTTTCCATAAATGCTCTCACGAAAGTTGGCCAGAGTCCCTAAGCCTTAGGGACTCTGGGTTACAAAACTCTCTCCAGACTCATCGACGTCAATGACTTGGTTTCTCATTAGCTTTTGAATGTCTTTAGATTGAGCCATGAAATGTTGCTTTTTGACATGTTTTCATCTATGATATGTTGTAAGGTCAGGCTTAAGTTTAGCTTGTGAAATTGCACAAAATCAGGTGGTTAAACATCATTTAACAATAATTGATATAAATAGAGAAAGGTTGATTTGTATGACTTCTTATCCCTTTAATAGAATAATTTAAAATGGCTTTTTGTGTTGTAGAATACATTTGACAATCATATTCAAAATGTTTAGACAACAAAAAAGAAAGAAAAAAAATTGAAAAAAATGTGAGGGGGCAAATGTACATACTTGATGTACAAGGAACTGAACCCCAACAAAAGGAAGATTATTTATATTTGATGCCCTGAGGAACTCTTGTTTCACAAAAATATATCAACAATGACAAGAAAATTCCAATTATCAGGATAAATAGGCATGCATGAGTTATGTGACATAAAGGGGTGAAACAAATTGTGTGTAATAAGCAGCCCGTGCTATTAATCCTGTGAGGCATGGCAAAGGAATCTGTAATTAATAAGGTGCAGTTTTGGTTTTTGTGCCAACTGAAGGTAGAACATAGTAGAAACAAACTTTATTGTCCTGCACAGGAAAAATTCAGGAGACACTAAAATGATGATGATAGAAAGTACACTTGTTGATTTATGCGTCTGTTGCTAATATTTTTTGATGAGGTATAATAACCAGCTTAAAAGGGAGAGTTAAGATTTTTTGATGATAAAAACCTACTCTGCTGTGACATGTTAGCTGTAAAACTAATTTCTGTTGCATCAAGACAAAAACAGAAACACTTTAGAGAATAAAAAACATCCATTTATGCTCTCCAATCTGAGGAGAACTGTTGTCATTCTCTTTTGCTGCACACACATTGTGGGTTTCAGGATGCCATGTGCCTGCCAGGACTGCAGACATGGAGGTTCAGTGCAACACTGACATCATCTTATCCTCCAGCTCTTAACATACAAGA
Source organism: Phalloptychus januarius (assembly GCA_902982915.1). NCBI lineage: Eukaryota > Metazoa > Chordata > Actinopteri > Cyprinodontiformes > Poeciliidae > Phalloptychus > Phalloptychus januarius. The sequence continues at coordinate 11,658,170 of CADWAE010000471.1, read as the reverse complement.
CAATATGTGCATTTTCAAGTCTAACATTTTTTTTAATTCAAGCAAATACTCATTTTTTTAAAGGACATTTTATAATAATAGCAATGCTGCATTTGTAACCCAGGTCTGAAGTGTAATACATTGGCCTAAAAGGTGCTCTTAGTCACATAATGTCTCATTACTTAAAAGTAAATAAAGTTTAAAAACAACAGAAAGAAAGATAAAAGCAAAGAGACTAGCGTGAGAGCAGATGACAAACACAGTATGAGCCACTGTGATTGATACAGGACTGGGGGAGGGAGTCAGGCCCTGACTTTTATGAACCTGACAAGCCGGTTCTGTTCTTTTCTGTTTTATTCTGTGACCTCAATCATCTCAGTGTCGGAGCTTCTGCACTCGCCTGCCTGTCAATTAGTGTAAACGCCAGCAGGGAGGAGATGATCAATATATCACGAGGGTTGCTTCGTCACCCAGACAGACAGACAAACTGCAGCTGGTGACGTCAGAAAGACAAACACCAACAGACACTGGAGTTCAACACTGAACGCTTGTTGCAAACAGGATTTATTTCCTTTCAAATGAAAACAAGAAGCTTTGAACGGAAAAGTTGTAACTGGATTAGATGACAGTTGTTACTTTTTTCACATGATCAGGGGATTTATTTTGAAAGTTGCTGACTTAGTTATGAGCTAACTCATAACTTTGTTTATGAGCTAACTGCAATTAGTTATGAGCTAACTGCAATTACTGTACAGCAGCTAAAGAAGACTGAATTTGACTCTAATTATTATTTAAATTAACATTTACTTGTGGACGTGGCCATTAGAACCATGACCAATCCAGTGAGAGTTCAGCACATCACAAACAATACAACACACGGTTGCCTGCACATCAGGTGTGAATGTAAGGTGAGGACTGAACGGTACAGTTTTGGTGCGGGTCAGTGCAGCCCCAGTGCATCATCTGCTGGAAAAACAAAAGATAAAAGTACTTTGGAAAACTGGCATAAACTGGTTTTGTCCTCACATCACACTAGGAGCACAGGAAGGACATCCGCCTATCTATTTTAGTAATTAGTTTTCCAGGTGGGCTGGGCAGCTCAAGCAGAGTGGAACAAAATGCATCACCTTCAAGCTGGTTAAAAAAAAAAAAAACTGTACAGCTGATGATCAAATATTTTTTCCAGAATCTGTATTAATTATTGTATAATTATGTTAATACGAGTCTTAGTGTGGTAAACGTCGCTGTGCCGTAACGAATTGCAAGTAATTTGCTTCATACAAACCTATAACCAAAACCCTGCAACCTAATGCATCCTTTGTTTCCTGACATTCATCCATCTTCATGACAGCTGAAAACTGCAGTAATTTTCTGATAATTACTGTTTCATTATTTTTGCTCCATTTATGAAGCCATCACTTACACCTTCAGGTGCCTGATCCCAATATACCACCTCCTAGAAAATTTCATACTTTCCCTGCATGCATGCTAAATTAATTCAAAATTTAATTTCTAGAATCAGACTTTTTAGTATGAGTAACTATTTGCCCCTCTACATCGCAGCCTCTTTCAAGTGAACCCACACATTTTCTTTCATTTAGGTCTGGACTATACCAACTCTAGTTTTCAGTTATAATTATTTTGTTAAATTGGACCCTTTATTCTTCATATTCAGCATCCTAACAGACACCTGGACTTCAGGAAGAGTAGTCACCGTCACAACAATGGCTGCTGGGGATCCTAGTAAACAAAACTATGTTTTGAGATGAAAACATCAGGTGCACCGACCCCATAAGAGTTGATGAAATCCTCAGGTGAGATTAATTTTATATACGGTTAAGTAGATTTCCAGCACTGAAACTGAACAACAAAAAGTTAAAGCAACTTTTTAAATGTATGTTTTAAATCTTTCACAGATTTGTTTTTCTGTTGAATTGCACAGGATTAAAAGCAAGTATAATCAAAAATCTGAGATTTTAACAAGGATGTGCACACTTTTGAGATCCACATATCATTAACACTTATGACATCATTTTTGACTTTTAAAGATCGTCCAAGGTTGATCTAGTCAAGAGAATGGAGACAGACTGTGCTCCACCCAAGACAGCATGTAAACTCTGAGTTAAACAGCAACCAGGAGTCACAAATACACACACACTACCTAGTACTACCTTGACCTCACATTCCTCATTCCTGTCAAAGGCAAACAAACCTGTGTTTTCTGGACTGTTACCAGATTAGATTGTTGGATCAATCTCTGTTTCTGTGCATGAATGTCTTTGTCAGTGTGAGAATGATTGGAACACCTTCTGGGAACATTCCACTGACAATTTCTCACTGGAACATTTAATGTTCCTAGAAGGAAGGAAGAAAATAGAAGAGTTGACAGGCTGCAGCATTGTGCAAATGTGTGTGAACTCTCAAATGTGTTCCCAGAGGTGGGAACTATTGGATACGTGTGCAGACAAGTCATCAATCATTCTCTATAAAGATTTGAGATGGGTAACGATATCCGAACATTTTCTCACACTGTGCAGCATTTGTACAACATTCGATCATTCTTTCTGTTGGATGGTGATTTCATTGTTTCTCTGCAGTTACTGTGGCCGTACTTAGCCATCTAAAAGTAAAACTCGCTTTAAATAACTGATTTGATACTAGTTCACCCAAGTCTCTCCACTAATAGGAAGATGTGCAAAAACCTTAAGAGAAGGAACAATGTTAGCTGTTGTTGGTTTATGATATTTTATAATATTTGTTTTTAATGGATTCATTCAGCTTTGCTCACTGCACTAACTGCCTGGTTGAAGCTTTTAGACATATATTTTTATCTAAAATAAAATTGTTGAGCAGTCTTCTGCATTTTATGTGATTGGCTGCTGTCAATTTTATTTTCCTTGGGATTAATTAAGTATACAAATACACATTACAGCTCATGATTTTATTTTGTCCTAAAACCAAGATGAGTTTTTGGAATACTCCAGTAAACTTATAATACATTAATAATTATGATAAAGAGGAGGTATTCAGCTTTAGTAACTGTAGGTGTGATGCCAATTAGAGCAACAGAAGAGCAGCACATCTGGCCAGAAATGCTGAGTGTATGAGAAAGAGGCACAGTGCATGGCAGGATATCCAAACCTTATCGTTATTCCAACCAACAGATGAATAGAGGGAAACAGATGTAGACTTTCCTCCATCCTGTCTGCCACTTCCCACTACAATACACCTACAGTGTGTTCATATATGGAAAGATAGCCGTTTTCTTTTTGCTTTCACTATCACAGCCAAAGGTGGTGCTTTGGCCATCCATAAAACATGAACTGAAACGTCTTTCCTTTCATAAAGTTCATCTGCTTCTATCTGGAATGAGAGAATGTAACTGTAGATTAGCTCAACAAGGCAGATGATGGGAACAGTTGGAAATCATTAACCTGCAGTTTCTGTCCGACTGTTGATTTTAAACTTTCACTGATTGTGTCTATTGTGGCTCAACAAAATTGCATGCATAAGCTTCTGTAATATTTACATTTTGTAATGTTTAGCAATTAGCAAACAGCTCAGGGACTTTTCAGCAATTTAAATGCAAAGATGAAACTTTTACTAAACTACTGTAGTTGTCCATGGGATATTAAAAGGTATCGACTAGAACAGCCCGTTCAACTGCTGAAGTTTTTTCCTACTGAAGTTTTCTTGATGTGTGTCTAACTATACTTTTATTTGCAATTCCTGTAGTTTCTAAAAGATTGGGTCATCCTTTGGGTTTAAGATTTATTTTCTTTTAATAAATTGATTAATCACAATTCAAAGTGGATGCAAAAAGAAAAAAAAGTATTTCCTATCTAAAGTTTTTGCTCCCATTTCTGAAAACATTTTCAGAATTACTGAAACCACAAGCAAAACAAATCCAACAGCTTTTCCACCCTTCTGGACGCAGTAATAACACGTTACCAGCCCTAAATCCTTCATCTCTCTGCTCATCCCAAACAGCAATTTTCAGGCCGTTCTTCATGTGAAACTTCACAGAGGCCTGACATTTCCCCCGACAACAAAGCTCCCTGCAAAACAATGTAAAACGGTAAGAATGCATCCATAGTAATTATTATGCCTTGTTTTTAAATAAGCGAGTGTGCTGGATGTGTTTGTTTTGATTTTGGCATTTTAAAGGACTACCGGAAGATATGAGCAAAGCCAAGCATTAATGTTCGCCTGAAGTCTTAACTGCTTTGCTATGTGTAAAAGTTCACATTAAAAATAGATTCTCTTTCACGGAAATTCAGGTACAAAATCCCCACTCATGAATTTGCATGTCTGAGTAGAAGTTTAATGTTTCTCCCATCCTGAACACTGATTACACAATGGCATACTGAAACTTTGCAGCCAAGGTGAGTGCAGGTATGCAACCTCCAAGTCGTCCCCCGCCTTTCTGCAGATCGCCTTTGATACAGGGTCAAGCCATTACCGGGTCAGAGAACATTCCACAACTTTTAATAGGTCACTTCTGAGATGTTTTACATTGCAAAAGCCAGAATAGTATAACTATTCTGCAGAAAAAAACAAGCAACATTATGAATTTGATATTTTCTCAGATAACAAACTTATGTTTAATACAGAGGAAAACCATCAACACAAACAGAGAGGACAGATTTTTTTCCCCCAAACAAAAGTCAACACTAATATATCTAGAAAGTAGTCACAGCGGTTCAGTTTTCCCACTTTGAGTTATATCACTTTCTTTTTTCGTTCCTCAAAATTCTACACACTGTGACACTGTGAATAAAAAGTTTTGGAGTGCTCTTACAAATTTATCAGAAACGGAAAACCAGAATGTAATATTTACATAAGTATTCACAAGCTTTTGCAATTAAGTTAAAATTGAGATGGTTCTACAACTTAAAGTCCACCTGTAGTAAATTCTGTTGATTGGACTTGATTGGATTTGAAAATGCGCACATCTGTCTTTGTAAAATCTTTTATTATTCTTGTTTAGGTTAAAACTTAAAACTTTGGATTTCAGCTAAATTAGAGAATGATTCGTTGCTTCACTATCTTGTTACTTTTGAGCTTTGCTTGGGACAGGAGAGTCTTTTAGACATACCAGACGTTCCAAGACAAGAAAGCATTTGAAGACATCATAGCTCCCAGATATGATTTTTACCAGCATTTTAAAATCAAAGCATGCGTGACAAACTGTGACATCTGTCAACACACCTTAGCAGCGGTGGATTAAATTTCATTTCTATCGTGAGTGAAGATAATTGCCCTGTGTGAAAAGCAGCGCCATCACACGCTCACTTAAGACCAACCTAGGAAAAAAAGGAGCATCCAGACCATTAAAAATATGCATTTTATTAAACCTTTTTGAGGCAATTAAAAAGAAAGTGTGTGAAGTATCGCAAAAGACAAACATGAAACAATAAATTGTCATGAAAGTGACAAATTCCTGGAGAAGACAGTTTTAAACAATCAGCAGACTTACAGATCAACAGTTTGATAAATCCTGGTTATTACCGTCGTGTTCTGCTGTTCTTAGTTTTTAAATCAGCTTTGATTCTCTGGCGTTCGTGAAAGGCAAACCGGTCTGATGTCAGGATGGAAATTCTCTGGAAAAAGAACCAGAACAGAGAATCATTTCAGCACATTTCCCACACTGTGATTGGTATGTTAAGGAGAATGGCTTTTGCACTTTGAGAAATGTCGTGCAAAAATTTGTATTTACAACATTAGGGCCCACTGCTACCTTCTCAGGTCCAATGGGGAGAGAGAACCACTTTTGGAAATCAAACTCTTGACGCTCAACACTTTTAGTTTGACATGGAACTAAATTGCTTTCTAAGGGGCATCAGGTTTCTTTATGGATTCCTGATTCCAGTTGGAACAGAATTATTACAGTAAATTATCACAGGAAAATACTTACTGAAGCACTATGTTAATGAAACTGCAGCAAGACCCATGATCTCACTCGGCCTATGGCAATTTGCTCATCACTCAAACTACTCAAGTCCAAATAAACCACAAAGATTAATGTTTACCCCACAGCAGACATACTCCATTTTTAAATATAATTAAAGTTATTTCATTAGCTCCTATTTTCATAGTTGTATGCAACATTCAGAACACAGAGTAATACATTTCACTTATTCAATTTGAAATAGAATGGGGCATGTAAGGAGTGTTTTACTTTCGTCTGTGCTATGCATGCTACCAGCTCAGAAATGCTTAGATTAAAACATCAGTGTGTGTTTGAGAATGAAGTCCTGGTGAAAGCATTTATTGTTTAAATGTGGGAAATGCTTTTTAGTCTGCATCTTTGAGCCAGTTCTTTCAGGCTCATTTGTTACAGAGCATAAAGAGTAATTAGTATGTGCAGGTTAGCCATGGTGGCTTTAGTCTACATGTGGTAACAGGCAGAACAAATCTGACACAAAACAGCCATTTAGTATGACCAGCAGTGTGGTTTTACTAAAGACCAAGTCTATAGATTCATTCAGTCAAAGACAGCGCCACAGTAAAGGGATCCCCGACACTAGCTCTGCATTATAACTCATATAAGCAAGTCTTTGCAGACTTAAACGCCCCCTTCTAAGCAGCAATGAACTGAGCTTATTCATTTTACCTGACATGAGCACAAAATGAAAGAAAGAAAAGAGAGTACTGTCAGTGCATGCAAATACAACAGCAGCATAAAACATAGAAGTCCTAAAGCTCCATGCTTTTAAAGACTCACAGCAACACATTTGTCCTCAATAAAAACATGATTGAAACATTTATTTTAGTAACTTAACTTAGTGAAACACATTAATAGATTAATTACCCACAGAGATATTTTCAAGCCTTCACTTTGGTTAATGACAATTTTCTGCTTACAGATAATGAAAACATTTAAGATTAAAATATATTGAATACGACTAAATACACAAAGGTTCACCATAGATTTACTGCCCATTTTAATTAGAGGTGAGGCTTGAAGAATAAAATCTATAAAACAAAAACATGGATATATGGATGGATGGATGCAGGTAGCAATATAACATCTGAAAATGTAAACAAACAAAAAAAAAAAAGAACTAAAATATTAAACAATCCTGGTCCTTACTAAAACTAGGGCACTGTGACATAAAAACAGGAGGAAATCTAGGCCTGGCTATATCTGGACCTCTTTAGTCTGTTAAAATGTTTGTGACTGCTGCAAGCGTCCAACTTCAGTCATCCTTTTTAGACAACGCATCCTCTGCACTCAAGCTAAAGCAGTAAATGGACTGAGTTTGTTTAGTTCTTGTCTAGATAAACTGACCAAAGAAAACTCTCCTCACATTGAGGACAGAACAGTCACCCCACCTATATGATTAAGAAATAATACTAAAATTTTAGGAAAACACAAATGTTTGACAAAAAGAAGCAGAATTCCTCAAAATGTAAAGCTTTAATAAATATTTCTTGGAAAAGCCCCTCACAAATTCAGAAAATTTAAAATAACAAAACATTTTGATTTCAAAACTGATAGACATCTTACATCGCATCGTCCACATGGTTTAAAGTGCTTTTAAAGAGATAAAGTACCAGAGTAATTAGAGTTTTCTCTGCCTGGCAGGATAAATCCATGCTTTCATGTTGCTTTCGCCAAAACTCTGACACCATCACCTGACAAAACTTTGAAGTACTGTTTGCTCTTTTAACAGTTTGACCATTCTCTAGTGACCTCTGACATCAACAGGGAATTTTCTCTTTTTTCAGACTCCATTAACTCAGGAGATGATGAAAATCTTTAGCTGATTAGTGGTTTGTGAAACACTCCCATCAGACTGTGCAGCACCAACAGACCCTTACGTTCTCCCTTGTCCTCTATTCGGACGCTTGTTTTGAATTCCCACAAATCCTCTAGATCCATTCTAGGAGCTGAAAACACATGAGCCACTGCTTGTGCTAACAAGCAAATGAATAGGTGTAACTAATAAAGTAGTCTATGAGTTCTAAACACAAATCTGCTTCATCGGATTAACTTTATAAATTATAGAGCCAGTTGATAATCCCTCCAGTTCACTGCAGAACATTAGTAAACATCATCTGACATCAACTATCCATATCAGTTGCATTTGGTAATGATATATTAACTGTACCTACTGAACAGTGTTATCCAACATAGATGGCCATTGACTTTAAAATATAAAATGACTAAACTATTTTACTGCCAAGCAAGTTCCAAGAAACAGACCAGCCTGTATAGGTTTGAAGACAATAACTTAAGGTAGGGACGAAGCTCAAACAAGTGTGGTGGGAGGAAGGAAAAGCGAGATAAAGAAGAACACCCACCTTCAGTGATGGTTTGACTTAAACATACTGTTTGGTGATAAAACCAGCCAATAATTTAGTGTTGTGTCTTTTGATGTCTGGTCAGTGCTTCCTTTCTTTGTATGACTGATTATTTTTTACCAACAAATGTCTTTTTGACAACTTGGTGACAGGCTCTATCTTTCCAAAACTGAGACAATACACTTAGTCATACATCACCAACCTTTACAGCACCGACTCCCCCATCCTGTCCTCAGCAGGTGTTTGCAGAGCAGTATCAGATACAATCTAATATATGGGTACAGGAAGTAGCGGGAAGTTGCTAAAGAACTCTAGCATGACTGTTCATTTAAAACACAAGGAGCGTAAGATCAGGGTAAGCATTCAGAGTTTCTCAAACACAAAGTTTTTCTTTCTCACCGTTCAGAAAATGTGAAAATAGTAGCAACAAGATGCAAGAAACTGCTTTCTGTTTCATGAACATGAAATACACTCTGCTGGAAGGTCACATACATCCCAGGAGATTCACACTTGTTCAGTTTTCAACATTCAATAAACTCCCACTTGAGAACTAAATTACATTTTCTGAGGTTATTTTTCACACAATGCATTTGTTATTTGTCCACCAAGGCTTAAACCCTTCTTTTAAGATTATTGGGATATTTTGGGATTTCAAATAAAAGTTCATCTTTGTTTCTGTGTACCGTGAAATTTAATTATTTCCATTTCATCGATAAAAATAATAAAAGAAACAAAACAATTTTGCAGCCTTATTGTTTTTTACCTTAAGACAGAAAATGTTCAAACAGAAACATTCCTTAATGATTTCATTTAGTAAATTGAATTAATGTACATTTATAAGCATCAAATGTAGCAAATTAAAATCTAAAAGACAATAGATTAATGAAATTGTTGTAAAATTTAAAATATATTTTAAAGAAAAGTCTGAATAAACCTAAATTAAAATTTGCTGTCTAAGCTAAATTATGTTACAGGTGTAGCAACCAGCTTAAAAAGGGTCACAAATGTTGAGAAAAGAGAAAAAAGATGACAAGAAATATGACCATGTAAAAAATAAATACCTCTACACTCCCTGGGCACCAGAGGACTTACAGTGTCTATTGTCCTTTTTTCGCCAGGTTCCATTTCCTTTTATATTTCTAACCTCCAAGGTGTTAGCTTTACAGTCATTAACTGTGACCTTTTCCATTCACTGCAGAGAGTTTCATTCAAGCAAAACCTTTTCAGGATGATTGAAGATGGGCAATGTCTTATGACACGTTTCTAGGCAACATCTCACAAGCAATACTTTTTCTATTTTTCAATAAGCAAGGACACAAATCTTGTCACCTTGGGAGAAAAAATGATAACTGTTACTCAAAGTAATTTATGGCCAACAAATCCAATCTACCTTCTGTGTACAGCTAGTATGAGGGGCGACCCTTTTCTATTCAGCTTCCACAAGACATCTTTGCCGTGCTTCATTCAGGGATTTATGACTTTTCACTACTTTCAAGATGGACACAAAAGTGTGGATAGAAAGTCATTTACTGCAATATTTTATACAAGCTTTAAAAGGCCTTTTTCATCACCAGAAGTAACGTCTCCTGATGTTGAGGCATTTTCTGTTTTTGCGAATCGATGAAAGAAAAAAGGAAACCAATGAAAAATGTATCTTTTTTGCTTAATTTTCCAGCCTCTTCATTTGCTGTGGTGAATTTGCAAACCAATAAACTTGAAAAAGGATATAAATTCTTGGGTATGAAGGTCTTTTCTTACCTTGATACTCACAGCTATCAAGGTAGGAAAAGACATAGCTTAGCATACCAACCGCTAGGTACAAGATAAGTAAATACAACCATTAGAATAAAGAAGTCTAATTTAGTGTCCTAAATTATTTGGAATATTTAAAGAAGACATGGCATAAACCTTTTAGCTATATTATCGTTCTAATATCATTACAATTTGTGAAAGAAAACATGCTAGATGTTAGCTATGAGATGCTAGATGATGCTTGCAAAAGCAACATAAGTTTAATACATTAGTATTGAGATAAAAAGGTTGTGTGCAAATAGGTGCCAAAATGTGGAAATTAGGGATTTTTAGGTTATTATCATTTCTACATATGTCATAACCTTGTGTGGCGCTTTTTGGCACCAAGTGTCTGTGTTTTAAGAACTGATTATTCCTCCTCTAGAGCTAGATGACCTGTATGCAGATAAAAGTTGCTTTGTTTATCTTTTCACATTCTTTCTCTTCCTAAATAAAAGGCTTGCCCGAGCTGAGAGGATTCGGGGGAAACGCTTGGTGAAGAGGATCGGAGGATCCTCCTTGCAAAATGCTTTCTCCTAGAGCAAAAGTGCGGCCATAAAACTTATTGCGTTTGTCTGTGGTTCTTTTATGAAGGTTCAAAAATACCCATCAATATCAACATCTAATTTGAGCAAATGCCTTTTTGATTAGCCAAACCTTTTAGCTAAACAGAATCTTATGGAAATGCAGTAAACAAGTTTTGTATTTCTTCACATAGCTAGCTCTGCTGGTTCTGCCAGGCTCTGACTGTTTGTGTGCCTGAAATGCTAGAGGCAGAGTCTTTGATCAAACAAACACTGAGGTGTGGGATATCAGTGGGACTCTTTCTTTCCCCCTTTTCACTCAAGTGTGACCTGCAGAGTCTTGGTATTCACATTGTTAAAAGTTAGTACTGCTGAAGCCAGCTGAAACATACACCAAACAACAGCCGGGAATTGCTGGGAATCTGGAATGATGTCATAAATAAAAGACTAGGATGGTGCAGGGTTACAAGGGAATAGTAATCTGCGGACAGAGGGTGCTGGGGGATTTTGCTAAAAGGTTAAATCAGCAAAAAGTGGATCCATTATGACATCATAACAATATTAGCTATTAAGGGAATCATATTTCAAACCAACCTGGTGTGCCATCATGGAGTTTAATTGTGTTCGTCAAAGGACCAACTAGAAAACTAAGATTGATACCTCAAGCTTTTAGATGGAGTAATTGGAGACTGAGGGCCTGTGAGGTCCCTTCCATTAAATCTGCCCTTGAAAAAAAAAATGGCAATAATTTTGAGCACATTTAAAAAAGAAAAAGCAGAACTGATAATCTAGAGTAGTTTTTTTTCCCCTGTTTTTGACGACACCACTTCATACTGCTCTTCAAACTAGAACACTCTGTCATGTGCTTGGATTTTTTCTCAAGTCTACAGTGGCGACATGCAACAGAAGTTTGACAATTTTTAATTTCCTGCGGGACAATTTCTTAATGTCCAGGCCCATAATGTCCTGGACATTATGAGTGACATGAGAGCCTTATGTCACTCATATTAGAAACCCCCACCGACAGCAGCTACCAAACTTGTCAGCTGTGACTCTGAATCTGTAAACTTCACTAAAACATTGTGTGATTCATTCTGACTCTACTTTAAATAACAAGACACAATGATTAAAGGGATACTTGATTGGCTTGGATTTGGTGGATGGGTCCCTTTTGTTTGTATTAGCCCCAAACTCTTCCACTATTTTCACTGCTGCTTTGCATAGAATTTGTTCCGTCTGTGTTTGATCACTCATCCATCCTGTAACCTCTCAACACTGTTACATAACACCACAACATACCAACAAGGACAAGAGCGCTGTGAATATATGTTTCTCAACAACAACATAGTTAAGAATAGGAAGAAATTGTTTTTTTAATGCTGTTCTCCTGTGCTCGCAGGATAAACAACACAAAAGCAAATTTCTAAGTGTGCCATAAAACAAGAACACAACCAGATTCCCCAGGTGGGAGGAGAAGAGAAGTGAATACGACAGTGGCTCCCACACTGCTCAGCATACGACCCACAACACAGAAGGATCAGATGACAAGCCTCAGCCGACAAACACACGCCGAGCTCGATGCACTTTTTTTTTTTCCAGCTTGTCCCCTTCTGGCAGAGAGCAGAGTCACGTGTGCACTGCTGCTATTTTGTGGGGAAAATTCTGCCTAATTAGGTTAAGCTTCTGCATTTTAATTGCTGTCTTCATAAATAGTGGTTATGACTTTAACCCCCGCACTGGATAACGCTTTAGTTGCAGCTTGTCATCCCAATATTTAACCTTTCTTGGTATTAATAAAACTCCAGCAACTCTTAGTTAAATAATTACTAGATCATAAATAATGGTTTGTATTGTGTTTGTAAAATGAAAGAATAAAATAAATCCAAAATTTTTTGGAAAGTGCATTAATTTTAATCTATATACAGACAGCTTCCATGAAAAAAATGCAAAAAACAGTGCAAGTGTCAGTCTTAAATTTAAAAATATATTTAAAAGTCATTCTGACAAAGTACAACAAAGAAAACAAACATTATGCATTCAACATAAAACTAACCTGATGCAATGGCAATATGTGTTTAAACAAGGAACAGCCTGTTCAAAGATGACTGCCAAATAACTGGCTGAGCTAGTTACCTGGCACCTTTGTCAGTTTCATTAATTTATGAGTTGCTTACGTTGAAAACATGCTATCCTGCTTGCTGTTCTACTAAATACTTTCCTGAAAGAGGACAGACGGACGAGCATTTAACATTGTAAAAACTGACAGCGAAACACGAACAATAAAACTAGTGATCGTTGTGCAAGTTCAGGCACTTATTCCACTCCATCTCCACTGTATCCAACAGGATAAAATCTGATTATTTGGGTAGAAAAGTATGCCAGAAAACAGTGAGAGGTAGTATTACACCTGAACCTTCAGGGAAGGCCTCTGTGGGAAAGAACCAAGAACATGGGATTGCTGGAAATTTCTCAGCATTACTTTTCAGAAAACTCAGAATAAACTAGAAGTTATGTTCACTTTAACTGTAGTAGTTTTTACAGCTTCCAGCTTGTCTGCAGAGACAAAGCATGTGGATTCTACGGTTATTGTTTTGGGGGCTCTAAGAATTGGTTGAAACTATTTGCTGCTGTAACGTTCTAGAGCACAAATCAAAAAACAACCATAGAGGAACATAAATTATTTAGAGATCTTAAGCAATTCCCTGCTGTGTTTGTATATCCTGCTTGGACAGATCCTTTAGGCTTAATTTATTAAACATCTGTTATCACGGACCTTTGCTGCATGTTTCTCAGCTTGGTGTCGTTATGGATGGACAGTCAAAATCATGTTTATTGATTGAAATTGTGGCACCAAAATGCATTTAAAGCAATAAATAGATTTTAAATTGTTACTCCAGTACATTGACTTCCTGGAAAATTCTTGAACAGGACATAATGTTCAGAAGGTGTGTAGCTCACCAAACAGGAAATTACAAGTTTATTTTTGTGCTGCTGTGTTCCCGCCCTGCTTAGGTGCATGAGTGGAAACTCAACAGGAGGCGTTTCACTGTCCTGAATTTGTGAGAGGCTGTCAGTCACAAATTCATTTCATATTTAAAAACTAGAAATGCAACAATTTGCTTCCAGCTGTTACATCGCTGTTCGGTGGCAGCACATATTAAAAGAAAACCGTGGCTACTGACAGGTTTATTGTATTTGCACCATTTACTTATGGTCATATTCAAAGTAACATTTTTTGACATGCTTTCTGGAAAAAAAAGTCGATTAACATGAAGCTGTGACACCTTTTCAAGACAAAACAAAATAAGATTTTACTATAATATGCAAATTCAGAACTAAAAATACAAACTAATCTTATTTTTAAATAGCTTTTATTAGAAAAACCTCTTCAAGTTGTGCCCTTACCTTTTTGCTGTTCTCAATTTAATCAGCAGATGATTGATCTGATCGATTGACCAACAATTCATTGATAAGTGGCCATTTTCCTAGAAATCTGAGTTTTCGCTTGTATCAATAGGGTCATCCTCTAAGATGGATGGTGTTTTTGTTACAATATGCTAATTTTATATAAAAAAAGAGCACATCTATATATTTTTACAGTTTTTTTTGCATCAGCTGACTGAATGTATAAAAACTTGTTTTCTCACACACTATCAAACTTCAGATATATTTATGGAATACAAAAAAAGAGGAACCTAAACCAAAATAAAATATGTGACACACATAAGCCTCAACCTAGTTTACAACAAATAATTTATATTAGTGACAGCCCTCTAATTACTTCCCAAAAAACAGTTTTAAAGGAAGTGGAGCGCAGGAAAACAGATTTTTGATGTGGGGGATTACAGTCTGCAAAACAAGCCCACTTCCTATAACCAAAGCCTCAAACAGGACTGACTGAATATTACAAGCTGCTCATTTGATTGTGTGAAACCTGATAAACTCTGATGTGGCTGCCTCTGCTTACCAAACAGACTTTAACTCTGACCACAGCTTTCTATTACATCCGTCATCTCTCAATAAAATAAAAAGTTTTACTCTGCAAGTTCGAGCTCTTTAATGACCATTTGGGTCTTTCCAGCCTCTTACAAGCAAGTTTGGTTTGGAAAATCATGACTACTAGAATTAAACTAAGCAGTACCGGCATTTTTAACATGTCCTAAAATGTTGCTGTATTGGTACACAAATCTTTCTAAAGAAATTGTCGGGGAGGGTAAAAGCGAGTTTCCATGCTCATTCTTAAACATTCTTCCTAAAGTCAAAGTATGGAGGTCAGGCTGCAGTCTGCAGTATATGGTTTCATATAAACATTTGCTAAAGCATGTTGCAGTATACTGTGCATTCAATAAATGTCTTCACTTGATAAATAACTTACTCCCCAAAGGAATAAGAATTGACTGTAGGGTCATGTTCAGCAGAGAGAAACTTTTTCTTAAGAGTTCTTGATGTTCATTGTATGAAATAGAAGAAAACACAGAGCTAGGTTTAAGGTGATTTATTTTGTTTGTTGCTGGGAATTTGCAACACAAGTGGCTGCAACTTTTCCTCATAAACTCTTTGGCTTATTTTTATACTTGAAATAAAATTGAAAGAATTTAAAAATCCTATAGCAGAAAGACATCATGCCTCCTTTGTTTTCCACGAGTGGAGAACAGCTTTCAATATTTAAAACTACTTGACAAGCAAAAGCAACTTGTTACTCTTACCTGATGGGAGCTGCATTGATTGTTTCATGGGTTCTCCACTTTGAGAAGCGTTGGTGGATTGGGGACTTGAGGGAGTGTTGGAGGAGAGAATCGCACTGGAGTTAGGATTCTGGTCCACTGAGCTCTTCTCATTTTGAGGAAGACAATGAGATTTCAATCTGGCATGATGCTGTGGTTGCTACGACGATGAGCCACTTTGCCAACAGGCCCTTTACCAGATCTCTTTAAGGGTTGCTGATATCTTTAAACAGAAGAACAAAGAGTAGGTTCACATGAGCTCCCAAATGTTTGTTCACCAACTGAAATTTAGATTAATACATACAATAATTATTTTTGCTTTCAAATTCCCCTGGGGAAAAAAAAGAGAAAAGATTTCTCTAAGAATGACAAATTTCAAGCTCACTGCAAGACACCAGGGAGGAAAATGGATGCATAATCTGAAACTCCATGATGACAGAAACACGTAAAACTGTCAAACTTTCCTTGGTGTCATTGAAATGTTGCAGTCAAACCTGGTGAGTTTTAACATTTTGGACCCAATCATCTGTGTCAGATATGGGCAGAAAAGCAGCAGAAAACCCAACAAGCCACATAGATTATTGAAATGCAGGACATGAATGCATAGATTCTGAAATTCAAGGATTTTAGGTTTTAAAAAAATTTGGAAAAACTAATGTCTTAATCTTTTGGGTGCTGTGTTGAGATGAAGAGTTGGCAGATAAAGTGTCCTAATATTGTTGGGTCTTTTCTTTTAATTATTGTGAGACTGCAAGAGCTGCTGCTAATTAACTGTTGAAATGACATTTTTGTGGTTTGCTTGAATTAAATGCAATCATATTATAGATTACTTTTATTTTCTAAATAATTTCTCAACTTTAATTGAGTTATTTTTATGTACTGGAAAGAACAATATGAAATGGCATTCAGTCAAGGTAAAATGTTATACCACCTCAACACAAAGGAAGCTAGGGCAAAACAGTGGTGGACAAATTCATTTAATGCAGTTTTGCTACAATTATAAGTACACTTCTTTACAATGCAGAGCAGTCAAACATTTATCATATTTTCTACACCCTCGTATGATCTTTTTAAGTTCCTGACACTCTTTTTAACGTTGAACGAGTTGAAGATTGTTCCGTTCCCTCCTCTTGTCTACAGCTAATTTGCCACCCAATAACAATAATCCCTTTTGTGACCCCCGATGACCCACCGCATGCTTCAAATAACCTGATCCACTCGACACAAAGAGCAAAGCTGCGAGGAATTACAAGCATTCTTGAAACATGGGTGCAAATATGTGCATACATACAAATACAGCAGCATGCACAGATAAATACAAACATACAAACCAAGAGGAAGGTACCGAATGTTTCTGCTGTCTGCCGTGTGCTGACAGGACAAAAGGAGCAGCATTACAATGAGAAGATTAGAGGACTATTGAGAAATTCTGAATGTGGCTGGAAACTGACCCTCTTTGTCATGAAGAAACAAAAACAGGAAGACTTTGTGGAATAGCAGACATTTTTAGCATTACTGAAATAGATTCCATGCCTCCAGGAAGATCATATAAATGAGCCCTTCCATAAGTGTGCATCTCCATACATAGCAACCCTGATTTGCAAGCAAACAGCCACAAAGTGTGTATCGTGTGTGTGAGAATCAGAGAAACATTAAATGAAAATTAATTAACTGGAAACCAACAAATCATGAAGGATTTGCATGTTTTTATAAGCACATGTGTGTCTGTGCTGCCGTTTTCCAGATAATTTGACAAAGTATTAGAAAACAACACAAAAATGTATATTGAATAATTCAAAGTTAATGTATATAACTTGGCTTATATAGGCCTTTCTTGTTATGTTCTGATCAGTGGCCAGCTGACCAACAAAACCGGAAAAAGATGAACTCTTAACTCAGATTTAATCTGAGGCTACATCACAGAAGAAAGGTAATTTACAGCCCTTATAGCTGAAGGGAAAAATGCATATATTGTGGGAATCAAGACTGAGCAACTTCAGTGAGAAATAAAAAATGTTGAAGATGAAAAGTGAGACAGTGACATAAATTACAGCTAGGGCAATAAAAAAAGGATCTAAAGCATTGAGAAAACGATTTATGGCATCATAAACATTAAATGAGCATGAACTTCAGAAAGCTTCGCTATACGTTTCATGTGCTCGATGATTCTTGTCTAGTCCATATTTCTTCATATGCAACATCCACATATGTAGAAAACAGCAGAGTACTGCTGAAATATGTTGGTACGAAGGAGTACTATGTAACTTCTAAACCCAAAGTCACATAAGAATAATGCTTTCATAAGAATATTGAAAACTTTTTGTTTCATGCTTGAAAAAATTAAATGTTCTTACCTTTCACTTTTCCCACAGCCAGCAGGTATTTTCCCAGTAGCAGGGGCTGCAGCCGCCTCTCCACCGCTCCCTTGACCTTTTGGCTGATGGATACTACTTTTCTGCTTGCTCTGCCTTTTCAAGCTCACCTAAAAATGACAACAAAAACAAACTGGAATAAATCCCATACTGTTAAAGGCAGAAATATTGGCAATATGTTCAATATTCATTAATTCTGACAAAATTAAATGTATCAATTTCCTCCTTGTTGTGTTTATTGTTGTTTTAAGTCTGCAACAGTCTCTGAGTGGTTTATGTAACTCTAAATGCTGACAGAAGCATAAATCCATGAGAAACAATTATATTTGAAAAGTGTACTAAAACTGTATGAATGTCATTGATTATTTCATCATACTTAACAACTTATGTAGTTTCCCTGGGAGGCAACATAGTCAAATTAGTCTCTTGTTCTAAGTTTTGTTTTCCCTATTCCAGACCATTCTAACTAAATCTAAATCCCCCAACAAAGGAAGAAATCTATGATCAACTTCTAGACCACCATGCGATTCCAAAGGGCAGTCACAGCCACGGTGTACAAGTTTGTTACAAAATAATTAGAAAAAACCTTGGTTCCATACACTGATAATCCTTTGAGTAGGAAGCTGAAGTATCAAAGTGCATGTTGTGGGAGCTGAACTCAGAAAGACCTTGCAAAGCAACTAATTTATGTGGTAATTGGTGGCATTTCATAATATTGCTGCACATGCAGCATTTTCCTCTGACCCTGGCCTTGTTCCAAGGAAAAACAGTGTTATTACTCTGATGCCATTAGACTGCAATGAATTCAGCGATGGCTTTAAAAAAACAAATAGTTTTAGACCCATAGCAACTAGCTTTAGGAAATCAAAATCATTGTATAACGACACAATTTTAAATTACTTGTTTTGTAGGAGTACGTACCTTCCAATACTTATAGTTTTATAATCATAAGCCCCTTGTTGTCAAATATTAGGAAAGATCAGCTCAATAATAGGATAAGCCGTGTTGTGTCAAAATGTTTTAAGTCACATGCTAACTGTACGATTTTCTCACTCAAGCCTGTTTCGGCTTAAGCTCAAGGCATTAGACCCTAAATTAAGCAGAGTCTTTAAAAATATTCAGCTGGCTGATTCTTTGAGCTTTGTTTGAAGCATTTAAACTCCTCAGGATCAGAATCAATTCAAGAGCTAAAAAAAATGTTTACCGTTAAAGAAAGAGATTTTAATAATAAAGCCTCGGAAAGCCAGAGGGGAAGGAAACATACTTCCTCGGAAATTAGGCCAAAAGCCACACCCTATTAAGCAGATGTTTAAGAACGACATTGTCAACCTACACACTTGCAGGCCACTTTATTAGGTACAGCTGTTCAACAGCTTACCACAAACAGCAGATTGTGGCAGCAAGCAACGCATTTAGGCATCAACACTCCGTGTAGACAAATTGCTGGCGTTCAAACAGAACTCCAGAGTGAGGAAGAAAAGAGACTTAAAGTCTGTATAAACCTCACATGGTTATTGACGCCAGACAAGATGATCTGGGTGTTTCAGAAGCCGCTGATTTACTTTCACACAACACCGTCTTAGGTTTACAAAGAGTGCACCAAAAAGAAACAGAATATATCAAATGTGGATGATGTCAGTGGAGATGAGGCAGATTGGTTTGAGATGATAGAAAGGTAACAGTAAACAACATAACCAGTTGTTGTAACTAATCTCACAACATGTGAAACCTCAAAGCAGATTGCCAGAGCTGCTGAGGAGCACAATGGGCATCACTCCTTTCAGGCAGGAAGGGGAAACTGAAGCTAGAAATCACACAAAATCACTTGAATTGGTTTTGGAAAAAAATTGTCTAGCCTTATGAGCCTCAGTTTTTCACAGAAATATTCAAAATATTGAATAGAAAAGGAAAAGCAGCAATATATTCAGCCTCATTTCAACTGGTCATGGTCTAACGGTGAAAAGTATATTTTGATCACACATCTGACTTGAGAAATATTTCAGATTCTTCTTTTTTAAGGAGCTGAGGCAGTTCTAAACTCAGTTGTATTGGCTTTGTTAATTAAGCTTTTGATTAATTGAAAATAAAAAAAGAAACCTAAAAGGTGCAGCAAACTGGTTTGGCACAAACACCAGTAATGGTGTCGCTTAGAGTGTCCAACACCTCTGATAGTCTGATTAATATGCCACAGTTTTTTAATGCAAGAAAAAAAAATAAAATAAAAGCAATATCCAGTTGAAAGGTTTTGTGCTTTAATTGTTGTATTTTCATGGTGATGACAAATGAGGCAAACAGCCTAGTTTTTGTTTTTATGCAGAGTTAAGCAAATCGGCTGCTTGCTGCACTGTTGTACTGACCAAGCAGATAAAAACTAAACAATGAGATGCATGGATAATATTTTTACCTGAGCTTGTGTAAATGAAGCTGAGGCTCGACTCCGGAATACCCGTCCAGGACTCCGGTGTCTCGGCACAGCCAGTGTTTGTGAACACCTCTCAACTCCCTGCCGACGCAAAGGGCTGAGAAGGTACCGGTGCGCCATGCGCATCACACGGGTCAGTAAACTCACACCCCCTGGAACTGGGTCTGCATATGGAAACACCATAGACTGTTATTCATCAAAATCTGTTCAGTTTATTTAGGTTCTCCACCATTAAAAAGCTTTTGAGTTGCAGTGATCTAAACTGTAGGAAATATGACTGAGGAATAATATTTGTCTCATTCCCCAAACATTTATTGTTGAGCATCTATTAGCTGCACCGACCGACAGCAACAGCCCAATGCAAAGTTATTTTCACAAAACGACTCATCGTTCCACTACAGAATAACCCCCACTGACACCGCTGGGTGAGTGTACAGCACACGTACTTTGTCCTTGTTGAACACAAATGAATGTTATCAGTTCCTCACCGTATTTACTCAGGGGGGAAGAATCTGTCTGCTTAGGCAAGCTGTGAACACAAGACTCTCTTGTCCCGTCCCTCATGCACACAGACATAGGACTCTATGTTATATCTGCTGTTTATGTTGAGGGATATTTGTGCCACCACTTTTAGTATGGAAGCTAAAATTATCTTAACTGATAAAAGCAAACTGATACTGAGATTGGATTGTGATTTATTTGGTTTTCTTTAAGGATCATATTTCTTGAGATTGCACACCACTGCACTGCAATCCCTGTCATATTCAGGCTCAAGCTTTAGGTTTGTATTGAATATAGACTTTAAAGAAAGCATATGAAATAAAGCCAAAACCGCTTCTAACCATTAATTTAAAATATTATTTATATTAGTAATTTTATATCAAATAAAAAAAATTAAAGCCAGAGTGCTAAGCTTTTATTATTAGATTATTAAACTCCAATAAAACACATCAGTGATCATGAAAATGTTGATTTTTCAGTTCTGATATTTACACTGCACACTCTGACACTTGCTACCACTGATGCCTAATAATACAACTTCCTTAGGAGATGATCTCTTAGGAGGTGAGTGATGTTCTTTTCTTAAAACCAAGCCCCTTTTTAACACCTACACTCAAGCAAATACAGTAAGAGAGTTAAATGAATGACCTTCTCACTGAAAGGGACCTGATGAAACCTGTGAGTGCCTGTGGCCTCTGAAAACCAATGTTTACCAGCTGCCTCCGTCTTTATTCTCTCCATAATATGGCGATGAAGACTTTGGATAAAACATTACAAAGAACTGTCTGGTAGAAGAGGTCTGACTGAAAAGCACTGGTGAGCAAGCTTGTACTTGTTAACTGAAAAATAAAACTTCACTTGTTGACAAGCTCAAATGACTTTGTGCCACTAAAATCCTCTTTCCAGAAAACATTTATTTAATTGGGTAGCTGAAGCATAAAGTAATGCATGAACAGACTCCAAAGCTCACCTTTTTCAGAAGTCTTCTTGCCTCTAGATTTTGAAATATGTCGTGTCTCGTTTCCTGTTCCGACTTTGTTGGACTCGTCCTGTGAGTTTTCCAACTTTTCTGCAAGAAATAAAACCAACAACAACTTTTTGTACAGATGTCTTGGTTGGATCAAATCAGTATTTTTCAAAAATGCATTCACATAAACTTGTTCATGAGTAGAGTTTATATACTTAAGAACTTTATGCTAAACAGAACAGTTTTTCCATGTTTGTGAACGTTTTTCATGATTACTCTTGGTTTTTAGCTATATGATAACTACAATGAGGGCAAATGCTGTGAAAAGTATCTCTGTGTTGACTAGATGGCATTAATCCTTAGAGGGACGGGAGACAAGATCCTACAAACTACAAATTGAGACAGACAACATGTTGACAATGTTGCTCTGGTTAAACATACAAGTGTCTCAGCACTGTCCCTCAAATACATCCCACAGCTAAGACAGATTTATCCAGTTTAATATCTACAATCTATGCCATTGTATTAGGCAAAATGCATTCCCTTACTTTTAAATCCCTGATGCTATAATGATGATTTAAGGGCATCAACACAATGATTTGTGTTTTCGAAGTCAAATTCGGTCCAGATAAGAAGACATTTATTCCAAAAGAGATAGACTACCTTAAACTCTATAACATTAAAAAGGTCAGAATATTATCTCAACTACACATATAGTTTTTCAGACTACACTTTAACTATTGCTTTATGTTGATCAAACATTGACAAAGACATTTGAAGTATTTGCTTGATTATTTTGGTGATGTTTATTTCATGTTGCGTGATTGGTAACTGTATGATGTTAAGCACTTTGAGTTGTCTTGCTGCAGAAAAAGTGCAACAAAAACTTGACTTAAAGTGAATTAGATTTTCTGTCAAAAATCACACAGAGCAGAAGACTGAATTTCTCAAAGTGTAGCTGGCAGTCATGTCTGGTTGTAGGTGCGCATCACAGCAAAATGAATGGTAAATGGTCTGTACTTGTGTAGCACTTTATCAAGTCCAGAGGACTCCAAAGCACCTCATTCATGTACACATTCACAAGCTTAAGGGATGACGTACTCCTCTAATTTTCATATGCCTGAACAGGGGTTTTGAGAATAAGGTTTTTGCCAAACAGGAAGACACAATGATAAAGTGCAGTGTCTACAGGCCTAATGCAAGGTCTTTGCAGAATTTTGACTTGGGTCATCTTTGATGTTAAAGCAACTCAGTTTCCCAGACATACCCTCCCTTTTCCGATAGCCCATGGCTCTCACCTTCTGCCTCATGTCTCTGTCTCCTTCCTTCCCTCCCTGCGATCCATCTCAATCACCGTCAGACATCAGTTAAGGAGGGGTTCCCTTCCACAGCAGAAATCAAAACACTGACGTGTCACAGCATGTCTCCAGTCAACCACCCAAAAACCAACCAAGATAAAAACATAAGGCTTAAGAATATCCATGGTCTGAAATAACATGGTAAATAATTTGAAACTGTAAGACTGAGAAGACATCCACCACGGCTGAATACGCATAAATATGCAGCAATTGCAGTTGACAAAGTGCCTTGACAGCATGCAATTTACAGTAAAATCACAGTTACAAGGGAGTAAAGGGGTTTATTTGGAAGTTCATTTTCAATACTAGCATGCAGTTGCCTCTTCTGAGCTTTGGTGTTAGTAGAACTGTCACAAACAAACAAAAAACAAGTCTAAATGTTTAATATTTGTTTTTGTTGAAGATATAAATCGAGACAGTGGAAGTATTAACATGGGTGAGCTCACCTGAACAGTTTCTGTATGACTCAAGTGGGTAATGAGTAGGCCTGCATGAATGTGTGACTCTGTTGGAGTGATTTATTGTTGAAGCTAAGCCTTGTGCAGGCACTTCTGCCCTCACTAGACTTGCCACCCAGCAGCCAGACACTCAGTCAGTCCTCCTCAAACAACTTTAATTAAAGTAAAACTGAAAACAACTTTGTTTCATCACACAAAACAAGCTGCACTCAGCATTTCAGAAAATGTCACAGAGTAAAATGCAACTCTAGTCCTGGTCCATACACAGTATTTGCTTACTCTAAGAAAGATCCCGGGTTACTGGAACTAAGCACAGCACAATTTGCTGGTTGTTCAAATAAATTTCCAATTAACTACACAGTCATGAAGTTGGAACTAAAATCATGCCACTCCTCACAATTACGGTGAAGTTGTTTTTACAACAAACCGCAGAAGGAAAAATGAAAATTAGACAGCAATTAGATTGATTTACGTTTTATTTCTAATTTCTGTGTGACCATCATGACAAATTTTAGTTGTCATACTATGAGAACCTCATAGCCCATATTACCTGCATACGAGTCAGAAATGGTTATAGCATTCAACAGGGGAAAAACAACTTATTTAGCATTCTTTGTCATTTATGCGTTTTCTCTACAACTGTTAATGCTTATTAATAAAATTAATAAAATTCCCCAGAAGTATTTTGTGACAGCTGTAAACCCTTTTTGATGCAAGATTTTTGTCTCATTACTTCAAAAACAGAGACAAAGGTCTCTGGATTATCTCCACACATTATTTAAAAACCACAATTCATTGGGTATTGGCTAAGGATCAAAGGAAATCCTTCAGATGATTTAATCTTGGATCCTCCTCAGTCGCGGTAGCTCAGCCAGTTTGGAATATGATAGGTGTTTCCGAACACAGCGTAGTCTGGTTGCACAGGTTCTTCAGTTCCACTAAATCAAAACATTGATGCAACAGAGACTGGGCAACACTGGTTTAGTGCCATAAATTTTTATTTAAAAAACAAAAACAAAAAAACATGAAATATTTGTTGAAACTGTCACTATGCGGTGACAGTATGGAATGAGTCAGATAATCTGTGAAAACCTTTATCAACGCATCACCATCTGTGCCGGGTGTGCACTTCAGTGAGTCTGTCCAGCAGAATGGATATCCAATTAAAATGCAAATGATGCAATGAAGACATTTTGTCCAGTCCTAATTTAGTAGCCCATTTACTTTTACAGTAGGATCATAGCTTTTAATAATGAGTTGGAATGGGGACACAAATGTGGTGTCACTTTGTTACGAAAAACACAAATAACTTTAGTCACTTTCAAATTAAAAGCTGGTCTTGAAAAAAAAAGATTGATGTTGTGGAATTTTAATGCATTTTTCTTTTATCTGTTAAATAAATATATTTACTTTTAAGCTGCATTTCCTTAGAGGTCGGTATGGCAGCTAAGACAGGTTGTGATACTGTGAGCACATTTACTTTTATGAGGACCGGAGTGTGGTTTCAATCAGACAACTTAACCTGTAATCACTGAAAAATCTGCGCTGTATCTACGACATGGCACACAAACCACGTATGTCAACTTAAAACTAACAAATACAAACATATGATAAAATCCTGAATGACGCACAGTTGGAAATGCCAGAGTCAGTGAGCTCAGTCTGGAGCTTCCACTGTGACTCAGGGATATAATGAGAAGGTATGAATGACAACAGGTGTTTTACTGCCCACACTCTCTTTCTCTCTGAAAGTCAGTTTCAGATAACACAGCACTCTGCTGATTCTACAATGTCCAGCCATTAATGCTGATGACACGCAGCCATTTGAAGGTTGTGTTTTAGTGCGTTTGAAGCTCTGATGTCCTCTGGGACAGAACACCTGCAACTTGGATTGAAAAGCTCTGATGCAAGGTCTAGGATCCGCAGATCCTGTAGCCTGGCACTGACACTGCTCAATGGGAGCTTTGATGTGCTGATAATTTGAGAGAGAAAGAGAAAGTAATGAAGACTGGAAATTTCCCCAAGGAATAAGAGAAAACATCAAGACTGTTTCTCCTACGCAACCCTGCCTCAGAATACCCAAGAAAACTCTCTTCATTATCACACCAACAGAAGGACAATCAACTGAAAAACTTATCTTAGAATAGATGCAACACAGAAAGCAGGAATTAGATTTTACCTCAATAAACAACATCTTGAAGGAGAATTTCAGGTTTAAGTGAGGTCAGATTCTGACTTCTCTTGTATTATTCATGTTTGAGAATCCATGGAGCCATTTGTACAGGACTGAAAGTACAAAGAAAATATTATACAAGTGAAAGACATTCAAACAACTGCCAGCATGTCCAGGTCTGACACTGAACATTTTCCCCAAATGAGCTTAGACCACAAGAGGCTAAAAGAAAAGTCTCCAAAAATGTCCTTACAGGACATATAACATTTGGTATAGTGCATATCTATACCATCTCCACAACTTTAGTTTCTTCTGGGAGATGTTCACAGAGAAAACATTTGCTCTCTATACGGAAAGCATGAAAGCCGACTTAACATTTCTCACAAGAATACAGAGGATCAGTCAAGATCTCAACATATCAAAATATCTTGGCAAAGATTTGCTTCAGCAAGCATTTGGTAATTTTATCCATCTGGCTTGTTTATGTTTTAGCAAATCCAAAGTATAAACAATTTCATCGATTTTATTCAAACAACCAAAATGATTGAAAAATGGTAAAAACCCTGAGAAAAATCTAACATATAAAACATAAAAAAAATAAGACTTGGTCAGTTTTTCCCCTGACGTCCACAAGGCTAAACGATGTCCAT
Organism: Phalloptychus januarius; assembly: GCA_902982915.1. Taxonomy (NCBI): domain Eukaryota; kingdom Metazoa; phylum Chordata; class Actinopteri; order Cyprinodontiformes; family Poeciliidae; genus Phalloptychus; species Phalloptychus januarius. The sequence continues at coordinate 11,631,941 of CADWAE010000471.1, read as the reverse complement.
GTTTTAGACTCACGGACATGACTCAGCTTGCAGTTATCACATTCCTGCCTCAGCAGATTGTTTAAAGAGAAAATACAATCTGTTAAATCTTTTACAATTAGAAAAAAAGAAGATAGAGACGTGAAAGGCTGGAGAAAGTGATGAAGAAAGAAGGGGAAAAGTCCCAAAAGAAAAGAAACAAGATGTTAGAAAAACAAAGCAGGATGCTCAGAAGGTTTTGCGTTTGCAGATATTATGCTGATGTAGCCTACTTTCTAAATTAAACACACAGTAATCTCCCTCCAAAACAAAACAAATGAAGCACTAGTGCCTCATTCACAAGAAAACATTTCATACAGTTCATATAAAATTGTAAGTCTTTTTTTTCCCCCGATCAAAGTGGTTTCATAACCCTGGACAGGTTTTATTTTGTAAAGTGATGGAAAAAAATGCTCTTTGGGTTGAAAAAGCTGCTGATCCTTCAGTGAAATTAGTTAAATTGTCATAAGAGCATTTTACACCTTATAGTAGGACTTTTTGCTTTTCAACATGACTGAATGAAACCAATGTAGATGGACAAAAAACAACTGAAAGTATAGCCTTCCCTTTAAAAAATATAAAGAAAAATAAAATAAAAATACCAACAGATGTGGTGCTGGAAGTGTGGCCACTAGATAATCAAAGTATGTAAGTGTACTATAGTAAGTCCCAAAAACCTTTGCTTATTCTAAAGATTTGATGCCTTTTTCATTCTACCTGCAAAAAAGACAACCTGATTAGCCTGTAATTATAGAAAACAGCAAGAAGACCTAAAGTAAGCAAACAGCAGGAAGCACAAAGATATGTGAACTCAGGGAAATGCAGTCATAGATTATAAAAGAAAGAATGGGGACTTCCAGAGACAAAACAGAAATGGTGTAGAGAGAGCAAGATGGAGGATAAGGCTGGAAAAACTAACAAAAAGAAAAACAAACATGATGTCTTTCAAGTTTTCTCAATTTTCTGGTCTCCAGAATAATGGATGATAACTGTATGATTAGCCAACTATATAAACAAAGAATCCAGACAAATTCTGAATATCACTATTCTAAAATACAGCGGAATGAAAAATGTATCACAATTTATCACAACATGTTAAAGCCATTAATAATTATTATTTTATTTCCACTGCTTTTTATTACATGTATATCTACAAAGAGTAGCAGTTCTTCAGCTAGTGAAAGTTAAAGGACCAGTGCATGGAGGAAAAAGATAAGGGGGTTAAGGAAATAAAGCATTCAGCAAGTACAATGCTGAGGGATGGGGCCGAGATGGGTGTATGTACAATAAACATAAAAGCTTACACACAAGCTACGAAAACGGATCTCCTTACCAATTCATTAAACAGAACTAGACAATTTACAACCACACATTAAAAATTAAACGTTTTTAGAAATTAGATTTTAAAGGCTGTTAACCAATGCTTTCCATAAAAGTGGACTGCTATGACTGCCAAATCGATCACTTTCTGTTTAGATGGGATGCAGGACAAAGCTGTTAAATATTTAATGCCCAACCTGTAGGATTCCTCTCAAAAATAAAATAAAGATGTAAGAGGATGCTAGGAAGAAATCTTGTTGTATTAAAGCACCATAATATTTCCTGTCAATGTCAAGTTTCTTTGTGTACTATGCTGCTCTGCTAGCATGTGACCTTGCCTGGAAAGGTCAGTGTAAGCTATGATAGCATGCCTCAGATACAAGAATTAATGTTTTAAACTTGACACCCTTTATGTACTGAGGTTCTTATTTATCAGAAGGAAAGTACTTCTTGAGTAGTTCTTATTTCATAGAGATGGCTGATGAAAAACAGATAACCTACAAACTATGTGAAGAAATAGAAATACACAAAATGACCAAAATTAGGCAATTATCTGCTGAACTGACAATAAATAATGACCTTTCTGTTGAAAATGGAAAACTTCAACCTTTTTTTTATCAATATAAAAGCAACAGAGGCAACAACATTCACCGAGTTGGATGTCATTACTGAGTGAATAATGCATCATGTTCCTATGGAAAGTATCAGTGAGATATTTAAAATTTAAGTTAAGGGTACAGTACACAGAAATGTAAGAAACTATTTAAATAGACAAAGTATTTTCTAAAATATAGTGAAATATCCATACAGTTTCTTCAAGTTGCAAGAAAAAGCTAAATTCTCAGAAGTAAACAAGACAGTTGAGTGAGGTAAACTGATCTGAATGACCAACTGAACTTGATTACATGGTTTAATAACCAATGATAAAATTGAAATTCAAGTACCTGACTTTGAATCCACCTCAGTGAGTGTATTGTATACAGAGCTGTGCAGCTCATGTTTTGAAAGTTTTTTGTAAAGTTCCCAATATATTTTGTTCACGCCGAGTTTACGTGCAGCGGCTCTATTTCTCTCCTGTACTAATAATCGATAGCCCTCAACTTAAAAGCAGCATCATACGAACCTCTTCGTGTGTTTTTTCCATGATGAGGGGTTTTGTGTTTGAAGAAAGCTAGCATGTACTTGTTCTAAATGAAAGTTAGCGCTTTCTTCTTTGATTTCCAATTTTGACTTTAAATGATTCACTTCCTGCTAAAGAGCCCCCTAGTGGTTGAAGAAAAAGCCGCACCTGGCCATAAGCCGCCTGGTTCAAAGCATAGGGAAAAAAGTAGAGGCTTATAGTCCGAAAAATACGGTAAATAATTCCTGCTGATGGGAGGAAGTTTTAGATTTTGAGATATTTTAGTCTTCAAATTGAAACTGGAATCAGTAGGTTGCACATAAAAGCCTGATTGGTCCAGCTTTATTTTCAACATTGTAAGAATTTATGCAATTAACTGCTGAAAGAAACACCTAAGGCAAAGTTCCTACCAATTGCTTGTTGTTTAAGGCTTCTGGACTGCATTTGATTATTGCAAGTTTAAATTATTGGACAGACTGTTCAAATCGGAATTGACCTTCAGTAATGCCTAGAGCCTTTATTCTATTTCAAAAGATATAGAAAGAGAGAATTTGTTTTTTTTTTACATTAAGATCAACTTAGAATTAAATTAACATAAAATCTAAAATATACTGATTAGTCAGACATGAACTGGAACATTTTACACTGATTAGAGATCATTTAAAAGTAAGATTTCTTTACAAATATAATTTATAAAAATAAAAACATATGGAATCTTAAGCTTCCCAAGAAAATTGACAAAATACCCTTGCGTGACCTCCTTTATAAGTAAGCTACCTGTAAAATGATTTCAAAATACTGTGTTATTTAATTTAGCTTTTTAATAATCAAGCTATGTAAAAAATATTTCATTTAAGACCACTTTGTTTGAAAAGTTTTTATAAACATGTTCCTTTTTTTTCCTGAGCAAACACATAAGGATTACGAACAAATACTTCCACCCACTCTCACTTATCACAACAGTTTGTAATAATACTTCAGTTCTCAAGGGGATCAACATCTGATCTCACAGACCGATGTTCTCATTAATCAGACAGCAGCCAAATCATTCCTGTGCTTCCTGCTTGCGTGAAAATGACAGACAGGTAAAGCTCCCTAAGGAGTGTGGGATTAAATGATGCTTGGGAATACTAAGTATTTAGAAAGTGCATAAGGGGAAGAAAACAAAGCATTGCCTGCAAAGATTCAGTTAACAGAGTGCCAAAAGCTCAATGAAAAATGGATGGAATGGAATGAAAAATACATCAGATCTTGATCCTGTAATTATTTCTTTCAACATTTTTAAAAGCTTTTTAAATTGCACATGGATAGGCTTAGAAAACCACCAGAACAAAACAAGGAGGAGTGGAAAAATACAGAAAACTGTAGCCATGTTCAGAATGTTGGCTAAAATGTAAAAGCTTCCCTAATGAAAGCCCACCTCTCTGACCTTTGGTAGTGCATGATAAGATGAACTGTTGGACCACCAGATCATAAGCAAACTCAAATGAAATGCTAAAATAAGATATAGCCACATGTTGAGAGCATGATGACAAAAAAAAGATTCACCACTAAATGTTTAGAAAAAAAGTATTTACTTTCATATTAGTACAATCCTCATTTCATCCACACACCTTTCAGAATAAAACCTGATAAAGCAGTTTAAATCTCAAAAGCTGAGTGAGTCATCTCTAAAGTCATGATCTGCATATTGAGTCAAAGTTTTTCCAAATAATAACCTCAGTATAATCTTGTATTTGATGTATATTGCTGACCCAGACAACAGACACTTGCATTCATTCACGCAAAGAGAGCTTAAGCAAGCCTAATGTTATCGGCATAAAAGATATTAGATGTTATAAACTGCATTAAAGATTTGTCCAAGGTAGTGATGTGATTCAACGGCATGATGCAGTGCTGGTTGAGAGCAACAGATTGGTAATGTAAACTTTGTGTTATTAAAATCAAAGAGCCTTGGGGAATATCGAAAGAGCTACAGAAATGTTTCATCAGTCCAAAAGAACACTCAGTTTACAGGACAACATTGCACTCTCAAACATTGTCCATCTACTGTTTATATTGTTGCATATAAATATATAAATAAATTTTTCTGCCAGAGGTCAGTGTTAATAACTACACATATTTTGTATGCAAGACCAGAGACACTTGCATTATTTGGCAAGTAAAACATGACCCACATTGATGATTTGCACACATGCAAATCATCAATGCCTCTTTGAAGTTTCATGTCCTAGATTTTAGTAAAAGTTTACACAATTAAGATAATCTATTAATCTTTAACAAAGCACATCCCCCTCTTTATTCACATGCACACAGTCTTTCATTGCTTCAGTTTTATGGCAAAATTCCAAGACAGCCACAGGGTGTAACTGCAGAAGAGGCAAAATGGCAAAAAGAAATGTATTGTTGCGCATCAGGAGAGCTGGCAATGTGAATATTCATTCAAAAATGATATCAGACTGGCAGGGAAACTTGCGGGATCTCACCCAGGAAGATATGAGCCAAGACTAACATATTTTTCCTATTTTCTTTCTCTTTTTTCCTCATATTTCATGCCCCAACTGTGGCTTCTAATCCTATTAGCAGATACATATCTTCAAAAAGAAGAACTAACCCAACTCTTAACTCACTGACTACATAAAGGGAGAAAGAAACGGTGTATAAGCTTAGTACAATCTCCATTTCATCCACACACCTTTTAGAATAAAACCTGATGAAGAACACCCACTGCAGTTTAAATCTCAAAAGCAGAGTGAGTCATGTCCAAAGTCATGATCTGCATATTGAGTCAAAGTTTTGTATTTTAATGCACAGGTGTTAAGAGTATAGGTCTCTTAAGTCAAAAAGAAAATTCAGGGATGTGTACCCTGAATGCCATCCTGCTTCAACACATCTAATTTAATCTGACAACAGATTAACAAGATTCTGCAAAAACTGGCTAAATTCAGGTGAGCAAAGAAAGGGACCCATCTATAACGTGAAATATTGCGAGCGTCCTAACTAACACATTCTTTTTCAAACAAGTCAAACAGAAGACTAAATGAAAAAGGCAAAGTTAAAAAAATTAATAAACTTTTCATACAGTTAGGGAGCTTCCACGAGTAAAAACTCAGAGATTTATCAAAGTCAAACTCATTAGAAGCACCATATGCAGAAATATCTAATTGGAATTTTGAGAAAGTTCAAGAATGCAGTCTTTTTTTTCTACAAAGAGTGCGTTATAATTGACAAAAGCTACATAAGCTAAATATATAAGCTGCTATGCAGCTGTCAAAATTTATGAAATTAAATGGCAAAGGTCCTACTCACAAGATTTGACCTAATAATAGGGCTGGATCAGCCCTAAAGGCTGATTGAGCAGGTGGCATTCCACCTTAACTAGCAGAAACAAATACTTTGGGAAGGAGGAGGATTACAGCAGGCTTACTAGAAAGCAAAGCCAGTCTAAGGGTCATAAGTAGGCTAAACTCCCTTAGAGGTTAAATAGGTCACATTCCTGGAGGACTAATAGATACAATTCACTTTTCCACAATGGTATATTACCAAAGTTTTGTCAAGATAGCACCGATATCCATATGCCATGTTGAAAAATAAAATGTTTTCTCCTGAAAACTATTCCCATGTATAGAAATGCACAGAGCAGTAAAGTTATTATTCTGAGCCTGAATCATTTATCATGATACCAGAGAGGAAAGTGACAATAAAAGCTGGTCATTAAGTGATTCTAGATGGAGTCTGATACAGTCCAGGGAGGCACAAGAACAGTAACACAGAAATAAGCACAAGCATTTTAATATACATAAAGCAGTGCATGTGTCTGAGGGAGGCAGATGGGCAAAGGTCAAAGTACTATAAACAGTGAGATGGAATGAAATGGAGAGAGATAAAAACGAAAGTGATGAAAACTTTACCGGAGTACTTTTCAAATGAAAGGTTTGTATAAAAAGCAGTGACAAATTTATCCAGATTAATTTTATCTCTGGAATAGTTTAGGCATAAAAAATAAAATGTCAACAAAGAACAAGAAATACATGAACAAAATTAATCAATAAGGTTAGATGACTAAAGCAGACATGAGTTAAAACATCAAAAAATGTTTTTTTTGTCTGTATGACATTATTAAACCTTACGATGGCAGAATATTGCTGTCCTGCTGCTATTTTCCATTTGCAAACTGTTAAAACACTTCCAATGCAGTTGGCTTTCAAAACATGCAAATGCTTCCATTTCTAAACTAGAATAATTTGAGTAAAATTATTCTAACTGCATGAGCGCGAGGGCTGATCCAAATCCTTTAAAACCATTAAGTTGGGGTATTCTTTATGGGAAAATAAATTTCATCATAATTTTATAATTTTGTTGTGACCTGCTATAAGTTCTTAGATTGGTTTATCTGACATTGTCTGTCTTGAAACCAAAGCACCTTCTCTAATTTACCAAGTAAATAAGTTTTGAGTTTTAATTAGCAGCAAGTCATCTGACTGTGAACACTGAGGGAAAAAAAAGAGACATTCTGTAATGTATCTATATATAAAAAGCTTCAGTTTTAGAACTGATTTACTGAAACAAATATCCTAATTTAATCAGATTCACTTGTGTTCAGTTTAATTTGATCATGTGGATCTTAAAATGTCAATACAAGAGCAATTTATTAATATTAAGATGTTGAAAATCAACCTTGAACGCTACTGGCTGCATTTACTTTTGTGCTGTTCAAAATGTTCAACGATGTTCCTCAACAGTATATAAAATAAATGAAATTTGATACCCAATGACTATAAAAACAATGATGCCAGCTACCTTTCCATGTATTAGACAGTTTATTCCATAACATTGGATAAACAGAAGAAGTGCTTAATTTTAATATCAAATTGGAATAGTAGTTTTCTTATCTACCATGTGCCGTTTCTTTGGGCTTTTGGGTTGGTGATGTAACTACTCAAAATGTTAGGTAACTTCATGCAAATGCTGAAAATCAAGCACCAAACTGATTTAATGACTTCATAATTAGTTGCAAAACAGATGTCCTTGGCCCACAGCAACCTGAGCATTAATGAGTGCCAGCCTTGCAGAAGAGTGTGAAGAGTGAAAGAAAGAGTCTAATTATGATAACCAAAAAAACTCTTTCACGTACTTTTCTTTTTCATCAAGACTAGTAGGCTGCCTTGTCAGTGATAATTCACTTACATTTCAGCAACAATTTGGGTATCTGGTCTGGTCATCAAGTCACTAAGATCAACCCATCAATCACACTGTAGATGCATAATAGAAGCATATAAATACTGCATGGTCTGCTAATGGTAAAATGCATCTTAATTATGCAGCAGTTGCTGTGGAAGGTTGTTTTGGGTTACTGGTTGAAATTAAAGCTGAGTCACTGCACTGAGGCCAAAGCAGAAGGCAGACAGGAAGACAACGGCGCAGGTATCCTGGGAGCCCACTGAGGCGAACGGGTCCCTGGCATCTGCTGCAGTACAGGGAGAGAAATATAAAAAAAGAGACAGAAAAGCTCTGGGGTAGAAATGGAAGACACAGTAGGAATGAAAAAGATGCAGTAAAATCAAACAGGAAAGAGATTTTCTGAAAAATTAAAAGAATGGTGAAGGAGAAAGATGGCTAAGGTCATGAAGTGGAAAGATAAGGAGGTGCAGATTAAAATCGGAGGAGAAAGAAGAGAGACAAAAAGGAGGAAAATAAAAGAGGTAAGCAGCCTCTAGAGGACAGAGAAACAAGCCTTTGTGTTCTCTGCCCCTCTTAGCCTGAATAAGCATAATTTTAAATCACATCAACTTTCTTTAAATGCTGACTCAGCCTTCTGTTATGGACAGGCAACAGATGCCTGCTCTCCCTAGGACAACGCTAAACGCACAGGCAGGCTGGGCTGGTTTGACCTTTAAGAATGTTTTTTTTCTAGGGCAATGAGACAAGTGAGAATGAGCTGGTACTTTTAAAGACTTTTGTCTTTTCGTCTATGTTGCAAAACATTGGTTACAGTCATCTATGACACGTTTGTTTAATTTTAATTAAACACCTGATAAACTTACTTAACAGTAATTTGATCATTTTCAAGTAAACTTTCACATTGGCCCCAGTATTATGTTTTTTGTTTTTTTTTGCCAGTCTGCTCTTTATAGAGTAAAACTAAGAAGTATATAAGTTGATTTCAGATGGTTAATTAGTCAGTGCTCTGGTAGTCAGCTGCTTCACATTTCATTTGTAGCCTGCAGAATGTATCTAAAGTGTGCCAACTTAAAGGACTGATTCAGTCTTTTAACGATTGCATCAATTTGCCTTATAAGCTGTTTTGCCATACAAGTTGACAATATGTCTGGCTAGGAAACTTGTAAACTATTGAATTGGACTATCTTGGATGTTGTTAGACAATGCAATCTAGTGTAAAATCCAAAGATTTACTGCATTCTTAGTGGAGTTAGAGAGGACTGATGTGTTGCTATGGTAATTCATTAAAGAAGGATGTTGCACCTTCACTAATCAGGTCCTCCAGACTAGTGAGTCTGCTGGAATTATCACAGGAACAACTTTTCAGTCCAATGCTACCGAGAAGGGTTGTAAATTGGCATAATGGAAAGGCATTTCCATTGTGCACGTTCATACGACACTTGCATTCCATCACGTTATTTTGCGATGACGTACTGAAGGTGCATAACAAATGAAGGTAACAATTAAGTGGCTGTGATTTAAAATGGAAGTATGTGCCAGAAAAATAACTAATACCGCCCCTTTAGGATAAAGTTTCTGCTCCAATCAATAATTAAGCAATGTAGTTGGACAAAAAAAAATGAAGTCAGAACAATTCAACATTTTAAATTCAATTCAAACTAGCTACATTACCATCTCATTATCATGCAAATTTTGAATGAACTTTTAAAATGTTGCAAAAACATGCTAAGCGTGCCTTTAATCGACCAGGCTATGCAAAACTTATTTTTAATTAGAAACAATAAAATGTTTGCTACATCAGAACTTATTTGGTAAATATGTTTCAATCTCCCCTTCGGTGCACTAAATATTCTTCAGAAAAGTCAAAAAAACACCTCAAGCAAGTTTATGAACTTTTTGAAAAATTGACAAAGTTATTAAAATTTTACTGTTTCAATCAATCTTTTGTAATTCAACACTTCTAAGTATCCATAAAAAATGTTGATCGAAACAGATAAAAGTCTTTTCAACAGACAGATAATTTTGGATGCTGCAGTTTCCTGCTGGTTTGATGTGGGAAGAAATGTAAATTTTTTGGGAAAAGCTAATATTTTATATTTCTTCTTTTTAGGAAGAGAATAATTAACTACACTATAAATCATGTTATTCAGAAAAATAAAACATATTTTAGCAAAACAACTCTAAGAGTCAGATTCAAAAATAGTGTCTTTGTCAGTAGTACAGTAATAGTGTTTTTATTTGATGATTCAGCAGCCTTATAGTTATAAGTAACATCAAAAATGTTCAAAAGGTTCAGCAGGAGCTACTCATGTTCAAAAGAAAGGAGAGGAAATTCTTTCCCACCATTTGATGCCGTTTCAGGCCCAGCGTAGCATGACAAGATTAAACAATGTGACGTAATGAGAGGACCTCACATGCAGGTCCTGACAACAGGACTTTTTATCTCTCACACATCATTTAAGCAACCTTACAGTAATCTTAAAAAAAAAGATCGATAAAATCTTCACACTCATCTCTCATTATGGACAATGTTGCTTTTTGATGCCAAGGCTTAGAACTGAGGTAGTGTTTGCATCTCTGTATTTCAGACATTTACCCGAGGAAAGTTTGAAAATTTCTGTGCAATCTCATTAAAAATGCTCCGATGTGGAGAGTAAAGAGAAAGCAACCTGGCTGATAACCTGAACTGATGAGAGATAGTAAAAAACACCCATAGATAGAATTATTTTGAAAATGACAAAATGTAGAGGGAGTGAGTGAAAACCTGATGGAGAGAGAGAAAGCAGTAAAACAGCATCAGTAGGCACCAAATGAATCAGCTCAATTTTCCCAGCTGTCTTGAGGGCTAGACAGTCTGACAGGCCAGAAAATAGGGATGACTCATCTCGATTCACAGAGACACACACACACACCCCCACACACACACGCATGTATAAATAAATATATACGAGTGATGGATTATCTCCAGTATAACGATCACACTCACTCACAGTAGATTCTTCTGTTCTTTTTCAAACACATTTATTGTCTCAAACACACAAACCCAGATATCCTCATGCTAACATTCACCACTTAAATGAGCAGCAATTTTTTTTTTGCATGACTTGCTTATGTACTTTAAGTTGCTTTATGTGGCCATGTCTGTTTTTGTATGTGTTGCTGTTGCTCTCAGCACCTTTTCCATTGCCCCATCGGGATGAATAAAGTTTTATTGAATTGAATTTACAATCCACGAGCATAAAAATGGTTTTGATCCATTAAAATGTATTAAAATCTGTAGATTTCAGCACCTTTGGTCTCTTTAGGAAAGTGTCTGGTTTTCCTAAAGGCAAGCCATACATTAAGCCGTTTGTGGGCTCTCAGTTTTAAGGCTGAGCAAATAAAAGAAAGCAACACACAAGCAAGACTAATACCCTGCAGTCATCAACATGTGACTCATCTTTTAGCCTTTTCTCAGCCTGTCAGGATGCACAAACACACACACAGAAGCATCTGTGCACAGGGTGCTCTCACACGCACGTTCATAAGACACTTGCATTCCAACGTGTCTTTAGAGAGGATCAGACTCCGGTGGTGAGGGGTTTCCAGATTGTGTGTGGGTGATATCTGAACAAGCTTCAAAAGACATCAGCTTCTTTGATCTTTCCAGTTACACTCTCAGACTTTCTTGTACACACACACGTGCACCCTCGAACCTTCATCTTTTTTTTTTTTTTTTTACAGGAATTTTACATCTGGTTTTCTGAATAATTCACTTTTACAAAAAGTCTGCTTCCTTGAGCGGCTTTTTTTAAAAAAAAAAGTTTAAATAATCAAAAACAGAGAAGTTTGTTTCTATTAGTTATTCACTTTTACATGCTTGTTAGCCATTTCATATTTATCAATTAAGTTGTTGGAAATTTTACTTTTATAACAAGTAATTGATATTTTCAACTTTAACATGTTTTTTGATTAGGAAAACGTGAATTATTATCAGGAACATGCAGAACCATTATTCAACAACTTACAGCAGGGCATAAGCAAGGCATAAGCAAACTAAGCAGCCGTTTAGGGCCCCAAGACCACTAAGGGGTCCCCTCAGTGGAGCTGATATTTTTATTTCTATGTCATTATAATATCAAAAACACACAATTTCAATGTTATTTGTTTTTACAATAATATATATTTAATAATAATAATAAATAATGTTCTGGGAACAAACATGCAGTGTTAGTACGTCTTTTTTCCCCCCACTTTACCTGTTTCGGGTTCATGGTGGTTCTCATCCAGCACCAGGCTATTCATGCATTTAAGCTCCCAGCCTTGGACCTCAGTTCTCCACAGTGCAGAAACCAATACGCTATACTGGGCCCCGCAGAAGGAAATGTGTTTGAAGGACAAAGAAATGGGGGTTAAGAAATATGACTGGAAATTGCTGATATGTGTTTGCACACATTTAAGAAAATTAAGTTAAAATACTACAGATTTATACTGGAAGTTATTTGTTACTACATGGGTTTAGTTGAGCACACAAGAGAGTCTAAAACAAGTAGGGAAAACAGATGGAGCAGGAATGCATAGCTGCATATAGAGAATCCTTAAAAAGCCTGATCTATCAATTCCGATTTCTAGAAAATAACCTCATTCCAAGTTATTGCATCCACCGGTGTTCCTCACATGATATTGATTCATTTGGCATAGATAGCTTTTTGTATAGTGTTTGTGTATCTTGACTTTTCTTGTTATATTTGAAGTTTAATGTAAACTATGGTAAGAAGAATCATGAACATTACAGATGTAGAAAACAAAAATCTCACAAAATAGCTTCACTGTTGTGTTTCCAAGCACAAAAATCACTATTAGTTTTGTGCAAATAGCAAACCTAATAATATGTCCAGGTTAGCATTACTTTTAGCCTGGATTTGTGTAAAACCATCTTTTAATCTACAGTATTTGGTGGATTGCAAATGGAGCAGAAAATCTGTGTTTCAGGAAACACCTTTATTAAATAATGACTAAGGGTGTATCTGTTTTCCTAATCATTTATCTGGATTTGAATCCTTTTCCATTCTGTTTCAATAGAACTGTAGCAATGTTTAAGTTATTTTGCTCCATACCTTATACAGATTAATATTACAAACATCCAAGGATCGTTTTCTTCAAAACTGGATCTGTTAACGCCCCAGCATCCATTTAGTAGGTTACTGTAATCAGGTGTTAATGAAGACATGGATCCCATTTCCGAAACGTTTTTTTCTACCGAGTTGCCCAAGCTAAACCTTCCATGTGGAAAAAATGGGACAATTATTAATTAGCTTATACAAAATACACAACATCAAACCAACAAAGAAACAAACTACAGTATCAATAGTTTAAAGATTTAAATAAGTGACAAAAATCTGAGCTTTCAGTGAAGCCAGCTTACCCACTGAGAAATAAACAAATGATGTGTCAAATCCTTTAGCTGAATCAAGGCGTCAGTACAACAAAAAGGACAAATGACTGAGTGAAAAGAGGCACAGAGGAAGACATGGGCATCAGAAAAAAAAAGAGACTGTGGGAGGACAGATGGCACAAAAAGGTTATGGGAATTATAAAGAAAGAAGTTTAGAATAGAAAGGAAAAACAAGTAAGCTAATAAGAATAGCATGTATAGGGAATGAGTGGGAAGGAGACGCAGGGCTTGTGTGGGACGGAGACCGATAGAGAACGGGACTGTTTGCAGGAGGCAACATATTAAAAAAAAGATGGAAATAAATGTGTTTTGGAGAAGTAAAGGTTAAATATTCTGCATTAACACTCTGCATGTCCACATAACATGTTCAATTGATTAAACAAAATCTGAAAAAAAAATCTAACATTAGCAAATTAGATGGCTCTGGTTCACATTAGGGTAAACATGTAAGTGGTTTGATTCTAATCTCATAATATACTGTGAAATTTTCTAAAATTGTCAAATTCCCTTAAGCATTTCAGGACTCTGTGCAATAATATAGAAATTACAATTATTTAAAACTGCAAACATGTTCAAATACAACAAGAAATTAATCCAAATCAAGTTCACACTAATGTTTGGAGCTTCCTTCATCTTGTGCAAATGCTTAAAGTTTGCTGATCCTACTTACTGCCTTTTAGGCCACATGTCTGTCTTATTAAAGTTTAAAGTCCAATCTTTATTGATATTGACATTCTTTGTTTCTCAATAAATTAATGCATATGTTTGTATAAGCAGGCACCACACAAAGGGACATCCCAATGCTGCACGAACACAAGCCACAGCCTGAGGTGGGGAAAAAAATAAAGCTGAGACTGACAATAGTCTCCCTCCCAATTTCTTATCTCCTTGCTGCTTTTTGGCACTTAACCTTTTTTCCCCCCCTCATCATTTTGAACTACTCCCAGGATCTTCCCAGTGTAAGGAGATCCCGTCCAGAGAGCCAGTCATACCACTTAGTGTTGACTTCTGACCAACCTTTTGCAACAATGCCAAGAAGGCAACAATGACTTCTCAATGTGATGTGGTGGCAGTCTGCCCACTGAAAACCAGAGCAAGAACAAAACCGGTTTGTGAATGTTTGCCTTAATTTATGCATGAACAAACTTCAAAAGAGGTTCACACATGGATCAAAATGTGATAACTAAATATCTGCATAATTCAGCTATGTAAGGTGGTAAAACATGAATATCATTTTAGATTGAGCAGTTGTAAAGATTTTTTTTTTTAATGTCCTTAGTTACACTTCTTGAAGTTACCAGCACTTACTAAATCTCTCTGGTTCATCAATAAGAGGCTTTAGACTAAACATGATCCAAAATGCTGGAACTATGAAAACCTCATATGGGTTCAACTACAGCTTCTAAAGGGAGCATATATTTATGCAAAGATGATTAACTAGTTCTTAATTATTAACTTGCATCTCTTCTTCCACAGACACTTGCTTCATAAATCAAGATCAGCGACCCTACCAAGTTGCCATAACGACAGCTCCATGTCAGCAAACATGTCAGTCGCCATGTGACACTTGTATTCAACATCGCAAGAGATAGAAGACTGAGACAGAAAGCTGCTCTGACTGCCATTGAAAGAACAAATTCAGTTAAAAGGATGTCATCCACGCTCAAAAAAAAAAAAAGAGAGACTTCCTCGGAACCATGGAGCACTGTGTTTTTCCAAAAAGCTCAGCATCTAAACATCTCCAGTTCTGACATCCTGATTGAGATTCATGAATAGATCTATTTGGCGATGAGTCTAAAAACTGTGCTGCCCATTTCTAAAGACGACCCATTCTTTTAGATAATTCATGAGGGTGCTGCGGGACATTTCTGAATGGGTTTCTCAGGCAACATATTTTAGAAAACAAAATTAAAATTACGCCTCCATGCGTTTCTACCCAGTAAAACAACAATGTGTGCCTGGATTCTTTATGCTGTAAAATAATAAGTATCACTTACATATCCACTGGTACTCTTAATAGCAGGGGTAACATTGTTCCTTCATCATTCAGCTCCATCAGTCGAGGCTCCAGAAGTTCGATGATGGTCAGAGCAGTTCGGAACACAGCCTGCAGGCCTATTCAGAGAAAAACCTTTTAAAAAATAATGTCCAGCTTGTAAAGTTACAGAATAACATCAGTTCTTTCTTTGGAAATTCAGTGTAGGTAAAACACATACAAATACTCACTGGCATAGCTGCATTAATGAAGGATTTTTAAAGACCTTCTACATTTGTTTGTGTGTGTGCCTGCCTTGTAAAATGATGAGGTCCCAGACAGCGAGAACAGAGTCCCAGCAGGGCAGGGAAGTGAAGAGAGTGAGAAACCATGGCATCACAAAATGGACTAATGAGACTCCCGCCGAGTCCTGCAGTGAGGTTGACACAACAGGAAAGCTTGATTTGGCATAACCAACAACGAATTCAGGATGTGTTTTACAGACACATGGATGACAAATCTGTTCTTTAAATTAATCCCAAGTCAAGCATCCAACAACAGCTATGTATTGTAAAAATTCTGGATGGCAAACTTCTTTGGAGGTGTGTTTGCACAAACATTTTTCTGTCATTGAATCTGTGAAAAATACCAAAGGTAAAAGACTGATTGAAACCTTTGTATAATTTATATTTTTTTTGTGTATATATATATATATATATATACACATGTATACACATGTATACACATATATACACATATATATATATATATAGAGAGAGAGAGAGAAACGGCAAAGACTAAAAAGAGCCAATGAAGGAGAAAGTTTTCACCTGTGCTTCCTTCAAATACAACATTGGATAAAAGCTGTTATTTTAGGACAAGAGTGGATGAGTTGGCTTTAGCCAACACTACCTTCCCACACATCTAATTTCTAAAGCAATGAAAAACAAATTTTAACTAATAACAGTACAGAAAAAAAACAGTATTTAGACAAGCCACAACATGCACTTCTATTCCTGTTTGCACATGCTTTAAATGGCGCTCCATGAAGAAGAAAAAAGAAGACTCAAAAAGGATTATGAGATGGCCACGACTGAGAAATGTTCACTAGTGGAATCAAGTGGGATTGCTTCATCTCATGTGGGCCTGCTAGTGCGCCTGTCTGGTGAACAAATAGCCACTAAACAAGCTTCCCACCCCCGAAAAAATTTTATAAATTAGTTTTAACGCAGATTTTAAAGTTTATTTTTACAGGGTTGCTCCAAAACAGTTTTCCTTTTGCATTCTTTTATTTAAAATTAGTTTCTAGAAAGTAACTTGTTTCAGCCTTTAATTGATGTGTGTAAAGGTTGCATCAAATCAATTTGGAAAAATATGCAGGGATACAAATGATCTGTGGTGGCACGTTTCCCACTGTTTGATTCAACTGTCGAGCCTTACACACCTGCATCAAACCAGAAGACTAAATGCACCAAATGAATGGTTCAGTCATGTTTTGTATGGCAGGAAAGTGACATCCCAGGAATGTGCTCGATGTAGAACTGCATCAACAACAATGACAAGCCTAAAGCCAATAGAGGATGGCAGAGGAGGCCCAGCTGATGATGGATTCATGACACAGGGACCCCTAGCAGAGAACTTACTCACTTGTCTATGACACGCACTCAATGGTGTGCTGAATATTTCTCTCTTTTCAGAGCCTCCGAAATCCACAGTAAACAGAAGAACCTGAGTTTACTCCCATTTATTTGCTTTCCCCAAAAGAGTGGCCAGGCATGGGACAGGACAAGGTTCCCAGGGTTTGATAGTTTCAGCAAGAAAACTATTTTACAATACTTACACATATATTTTAGAAAAATGTATATATAATCCAGTCAGTTTTTATTTTTAAACTGAAAAGCAAACACTCATTCTGTTTCAAAGGAAATAACACAAGTTATAAGGGAATCTGTAATATTTATTTATTTGTATTTTGAGATGTAGACTTCTGGAAGAATATAGTAAAAACCAATTCACTAAAGCAGCAGCTAATAAGCCAGGGTTTGTTATTTAAATGTGTCATTTGTTCCAGCAGCAAGCCTGTGGACAAACATTCTGGCTATAGCTTTGTAATTCTTGTGAATGGTTTAAAACTATTTTGACTCAGTGCTTCGATTATGCTTCAGCACTTAATCTTTTTTTTTTTATTAACAGCACTGGCAAGTTTATAATGAGCTGAATAAAAGCTTCCTTTGAAAAAAAAAACCCCCTAAGGACAAAAAGTACAAGAGTGAAAAAAAAATAATCAAACATAAACACATGGTAGAGAAGAACACTTTG
This sequence comes from Phalloptychus januarius, assembly GCA_902982915.1. NCBI lineage: Eukaryota > Metazoa > Chordata > Actinopteri > Cyprinodontiformes > Poeciliidae > Phalloptychus > Phalloptychus januarius. Next base: position 11,614,574 of record CADWAE010000471.1, on the reverse strand, counting down.
TAAGAATAAGATGAGCGCGGTAAAGTGTTTTATCACTGCTATTTAGATCAACAATGAGGATTTTCTTAAGTATGGACAAAACATCTAAGCCTATAAATACTATGCTGTTGGCAAGTAAAGCCAAAGGCTCTTTGTTTCTCACCAAGTGCCTGGAGAGCCGAGCTTTCCGGTGTTTGAGGAGCTGATCAAAGATCTTCACCTGATGTTGGACTCTGATTAGAAGAAGAATAAAAATGTCGGTTTAGTTTGATCGAAGTGAAACAGAGAGAAACAGAGGCGGAAACAACTAAAAAGGATTTTGAATGCAGTTTCATGAGATTAAATGAACATAAAGTGAGAAGAGAATGCAGAAATGAAATGCTTTCATCATCTGTCTCTTGTACAGAAATCTACACAAAAAGCATCACTACTTTGATGCTTTTTGCTACATGTTGTAAAGTTTATTTTGCAGAATCAGAACCAAAAAGCTGTGGACAGCATAAACATCAAAGATTTGAAGAAATCTTAAGACTGAGTGGATTCAAAAATCAGAAATAAATGCTAAATACTTGAAGAGTAAATATTTTTCAGGCAATTCGACTTTTGTGGATTTCTCAGAAAACTGCAATAACATTTTTCCAAAGACATGTTGTACACCTTTAAACTCAGTTCTTACTTTGTGAGGCTGAGGTCAAACAGGTCAGCCAGATATGTGGATTTATCCAACAAGGCTGTCAGAGCCCAGAAAGCCTCCTCCTCTCCCAACTGCATCAGCAGCACAGCAGCTATGTAGGACATCCCTGCACAATAAACATGAAAGCACACATGTATACTTTTTTCTGGACGACAAAGTACAAATTAGATTTAGCGCAAATCTAATTGCGCTAAATCAACATGGGAAAATTAGTTTTATAGTGTTTGTGTCTGAGATAGCAACTACAATAAAAACAAAATCCTTACAGATCCTACAGAGAGACAACAAAAACATTTTTCCTTTTCTCATCTAGTCCATTTATTGGGTTAAATAATTTTTCACATAACAGTTTTAATGAAATTTAAGAGATATCACCTGAAATATGAATAACTTTTCACATGCTGCCACGGTTTTCCACAAAACAATGGTGGGCAAACAACTGAGTGTTCAGACACTCAGACAAGATTTAGCAAGACTTTTACATTTATTTAGCTTACTTTTACTTCTTTGGTTTACATTTGCATGTAATGAAAGGAAAATTTTTCAAAAAAAAGTTTTTTATTTCTTATTGTTTATAATCACCAAAGTTATAAGCACTCTTGCTACTTAAAAATAGCTAAAGAAAATAACCTTATTCACTCATTTTAAGCTATATTGGTTTTTTTCTAAAGTAAAGCATATTTAATACATTGCCATACACATTTATTGGAACTCCTTCAGGATAGATCAGGAAAAGAAAAAAATAAAATAAATCAAACTATAGAAAAACTATAGAATGATTGTCCTCTGCTACCATCTTCTGGTCAGAATGAGTATTGCAGTCACCTCTTCTGAAAACTCAAGATTCGTAAACACTGTTGGAAAACGTGGGATACTTTGATGGTTTAAGCTTGGTTTCATTTGAAGTTTTGCATTTTTCTTTCAGTACTACAATACAAGTGTAAGTAATAGAAATGACAGAATTGTTTTATTTCAAATGCAATGTTGTATATAGGTATTACAGGATGTAAATGAAAGAAAAATATAGACACAGCTGTGTCCCCTCAGGGAAAATATAAATTAATATGTAAACATATATAACGAGATACTTGTAAATATATGAACTATCAGTGATGTCTACCTGCAGACAATGACTTTGTATAATGTTTGCATAGTAAGGTTTTTAAGCTGAGGGACAAGCCAGGAACAGAGAGAAAGGCAGAGGTGTAATGACAAGACGTTACCTTGGCTGTAACCAACTTGTGGATTGTATTTTGCATAAGCAACGAGGACCCTGAAGAGTTTAGCCTGACCCTCAATGGCCTCTGAGCTCTGACCCATCAGGGACTGGTGTGTTGGAAAGGATCGCTCTGTGGTCAGATGAGATCACACCCAATAAACAACATTAATTTCTTCTACTCAGCCTAAATCATTATAATAGGTAATGTCTTACCGTAACACTTTGTATAACAAATGATACATTTGAGATTATTAGAGAGAAGTAGTGTGGCACATACGGTGGCAAAATTATGGATTAAAATTATATGACTGGAAGTATATGAACCTAAAGGCAAAGTTTGCTTATATGTTTTACCCCTTCACATACATCTTGAAAAAACTGGTAAAATTGAGAAAAAAATCTGTGATTAAGTTTTTGCAGCCTTAGTGATATCTGTTGCTGTATTTTTGTTTGTCATCTTTAAATTTTTGAGATGAGACAAGTTTCAATATCAAAGATAGTTTGAGTAAATACAAAAGTTGTCTGAAATAACTAATCACTATGTAAAGAGAGAAAAAAAATGTGGACAGCTGGGTTCAGTTTCACCACCCACACCCATGACTGATTACTGCCAGACCTGAAGAATCATAAAATCCAAAAGGCCAAAAGATATCAAAGCTCCACATCATCCCTTAGAAATCCAACTGAGATTGGGTGGCGTGACCTTAGACAAGCCGCTCATGCTTGAAAACGCTCGAGTACGTCTGACTTAAAACAACTCGGGAAAGAAGAGTGGGCCACACACAATGCCTCCACATGGATCGAGACTCTGTTATCACAAGCACCTGATGAACAGCTGTGTCTGGAAAGTGGAGCACAGAAAGCTGCTTATGTGGCATTTCTATTTTCTCTTTGAGAAAACCTGGTTTGGTCAACTTTTTTACATTAAAATAAAATCTGCTTTTATTTTTATTTACCCAGGATATCTTCTTCTCATGTTGACTCAAATGTATCTAACTAAAACAGAAGAGGTCTTTAAGGGGTTAAATGCTTTTTCACAGCACTGCAGTAGACTGTCAGGTTTTCAATGTGTTTTTCTGTACAAACTCACGTAGGTCAAGGGCGATCTGTCTGAACAGAGTTATTTCATCGATAGAGTAGCAATTCTCATTCGAGGCCGAGAGTTGTTGTTGGTTCAAACCCAGATCGTTCTGAGTGTCGCTCAATGTGGCGATCGCAGACAAAATGCCATATTCACTGATGCCCAAATCCACAAGGGGCCCTCGAACTTCAGACAAACATGTCTGTTTAGGGGGGGGGAAAAATTAATACACTTTTGTTACAAGAAAATGTATAATATTTCATCTATTGAAGAATAAAATAACTGTTTTGAGATTAACAAGTTAATGATGTGTTGTAAAGATAAACTGTAAAAAAGAGGAAACACACACACACACTAAACATAAATATCATGGAAAAGCAAAGAATCTGTAATTTACCTGATAGTTGAAGTTACTACATTCTCTCAGACCGTCAACGTTCAGAAGGCACTTCCACACTTTCCCCCGCAAATTTGGAGGGATGCCCATTCGGATAAAACGTTCAATCTGAAAACAATAAGTTGAAGAACAAACAAGCTTAGATAGTAAGGAACATGTTTTCACTCTTTGTTTCTTGCATAGGTCTAACCTGACTCTTGCAGATGAAGCTGGCTCCATTCCAGTAGCTGAGCAGTTCGCACAGCTCCTTCACCCTCACCAAGCTCAGCTGGGGGTAGCGGACAGAAAACATTTGGTGCATAACCTTCAATGTCGTTCACTCATAGCAATATAGTCATTCATGTTTTCACTGTTCTCCTGTTATTGGAAATTAGGTCGTGGAGTTTGAAGGTTCATGAGGAGAACCCAAACATGCAAAGGAAACTGCAGCTCATTCATAAATGTACAAAAAGGTTTTTCAACAAGTTCAGGTCCCAGCTCTACTGATTACTTAGACTTTTAGCGGTCAGTTCAGGCTTTCAGTAGTTAGTTCTGGCAGCTGGGGCAATAACTGGATGCTCCTCAACAGGATGACCAAGGAGTTGTAACGTAAAGGACAATCTGAACTGGTCACAAAATCAAGACAGAGGCTACCCATTTTGTAGGAACTTCTGCGTGGGATCCAGAGAACTAATCAGCTGGAATGAGCCAAATACAAGTATCAATATGTACAAAGGTTTTAAAAGTTATAGTTTTGAATCTCTAAAATGTTATGTCATATTGTTCTCTCAATATGACATAAAGTTCTCATAGTTCTTAGAGAACTATTAGTAAGCAGCCAAAAAAGGTTCAGGAATGACCAGCATTTCCTTTAGCTGGTCCATTATTGGATAGTGGCTCTCACATTGCTTTGCTAGTCCCAAAATCTCAGTGTAACAATTCCCAGTCCTAGAAATGTCAGTGATTTCTCATCTGCTCTTAAATTACTTTAGCTCAGTTCAAGATGCACTATTTTGAGATTTTTTTCTGCTTACTTCATGTGGTCACAGGTTCTAATAAGCCTAATTTAAAAAAGGTCTGCTAATAATCTAGTGTGTCAAGTAATATTGAACTCAGCTTGATTCCCAAAAATGTGATTAATGGCAGTCATTTTAATACTTCACACAATGCTAGGTTTCCTTACAACACTGTTTAAAAAAATAATATGGTATTGAAACAGATTGAAACGACTTCTTACGTCACAAAATGAAAAACATTTTGTTATAAAGTCATGACAAGTATTAGCTTCACGGAACTAAACCAGCATTAATTAGGTCAAACATGTGTCGCACCTGTAATCGTGACATATGTGAAGTTTTTGCTCCCTTCTGTTGGTGAAAGCAAAGCCGAATTCATCAAAACGTGCACTCTCACTGCGCCTTTTCTCTGCAGAGCTCTTGCAGCTGGCGCTGCTGCTGCGGCTTCTTCTTCTTCTCATGTTTGTATTAAAACATCGCTAAGTTTTAATACAACAGGGTGATTAAGGACATTTCCAAACGACTCGCTTTGTTCAACTACTGTCAACGAAATTCAAATTTGAGAACGCCGCCCTAATACTACGTCATGAAGCGTCACTGGATTATTTTTTTTATACCATAACATTGGAAAACTAATTCTGATTATGGATTATAATTTATTTAAAATAGTAAATATAGTTAAGAATAATTTAAAATATCTTAACAGTTCTGGTTCGTTGTGAAATTAAAATATCCGGGATAAAGACTTTCGTTCTTCTTTTTTGTTTAACTCTTTACTCACCGTTCAGCCTGTGAAATGACCGAGCTAAAAGTGATGGCAAGAAGCGAGGGAAGACTGGCTATCTTCAGCATAAAAAGTATAGTTAAAGCACGTCTATAGTTTCATTAAACGCGCTGTATCAGATTAGAAAACCCCACCGTAATACGAGTCCCTTTCCCCGCCGCCGTCCAAGCCGGCTGGAAAATGATGCGGACCCTGTCATTGGCGAACTTCATGATGAATTACTTATGCAGTATTGTTGTTTATTCTTGATTAGGTCGAGGAAAGCTAAATTAAAGAGGTTTTAAAAGTCGAAAAATTAAAAGGGTAAAAAAGCCACGGTGTGCTTTAATGTTTATTTGCGTCGATATCTGGAAATGTGAATGAATGAAATAGTATTCATTTTTCAGAAAGAAACTTTTACAGATAGATGTCACAAACCAAAGCAGACCACATTCAGCTGGAATGATTCCCTACCCGCCCACTCCCTCCTCTTTAGACATGGAAGCTCACATTCATTTTTAATACATGCTATCAGAGCTAGCTAGCTTGGTCAGCTCAGCTAGCTAGCAGTTCAGCTAGCTAGCTTAGTCAGCTCAGCTAGCTAGCTAACATGAATTAAACATTATCAACATTATCATTCCAAAGTCATCTAAAATTATGTTCACCCAGCCAAGACATTTGATCAAAATGCACACAACTTATTGCTCTGACACAAACATTAAACTTTGTATAAAGCTTATGTGTTTAGCTAATGATAACCATGACTTAAAGAACACATCCATTGCCAGCAAAGGATGAATGAAGTGACATTTGATGAGATCCATCAAATTCCTTGATGCTTTCAACATTATTTTTATTTTTTTTATGCTGAGTAAAGGGTGAAAAGAAAACATGTTTCACTGGGATGTAACTTGGGCACTGCTGCGTGTTTCCACGTTGTATATTGTCTGGTAGCCATCATCCCAGGCATACAGCTGTTTATCTCCTGGGTGATAGTGGATGCTGCTGTGGCTGGTGTAGCGCTTAGGGAAGAACATCACTGGACTCTCATTGCTGCATGGACACAACATAGAAAACATTTAAGCACATCCATTTAAAATGTGTCAAACTGCAGTTTATTATTTTAGTGTGCATTGTTGGTAAACCGGACCTTTATGACTGCGTTGTACACTAACCTGTGAATGGTGTCATGGATGTCGTACAGACACTGAATGGTGGAGCGACCTCCATAGCGTGTGTTGTAGACCACATAAAGCGTCCCACATATCAGGAAAGCCCCCTCAGCGTCACTGCTTCTGCACTGTGTGTCCCAGGTGTACTCCACTGCTAAACTTACTGGTGAAAACAAGTTTACATTTGTTAAAATGGCAATGTTATTGGCAGTTCTTGGCTGAATGTCAACCTGGACAAACCCAGGCTTTTTCCACCCCCCAACAATTACGATTGTTAAATGGTTGGGATAGATTATAAGGTGGTCCTGCACAAAGCATGCAAGCTACCCTTCCTATTTTTGTTAGTAGAAAGTACATGTATAAAGGAAATAACAAACTGAAAAATAAGTTATATTTTTTGCTTGTGCTCCCCCTTTCCATACCACCATACACTCTATACAAAGATTTTATGCACCAAAAGAAATTGTGGGGAAAATAATTAATTGTTGGTTTTATTTTACTCTCCCCAATAAATGATATGGAGATTAAGATGGACAGACAAAATAACACAGAAATTTTTTATAAAGTGCATCACTAAACTGTTAAGTTAAAATGATTTATTAATCCACCTCCATAAAAACATGACTTAGAACTTGGTGGGGAATTATATTGACGAGCACAGACCTGGGACATTTCCTATATAGCTGGTCTCCAGGTTTTCATGTATATCAGGAGAGATTTTACCTGACTCCTCAGCTTTGAAGAGACTCTTAATCCTTAAGGCTGATGTTAAGAAACTGGAAGCTCTCTAAACAGATCTTTTGAATGGAAGATTTTAATCTATTATTAACAATCTCTCCACATGTAGCTGTGGACTGTCTCTCATCTTTGTCATGATTATTCTCTCAGCATGAGCCAAGCCTTGATAGCAGCTCCAGACTGAATGTGAGAGATTATCATTTTACGTTTCTTCCTTCCGGCTTGAAGTCCATTCTAGTCTTGTGCAGATCTCTTTTATTTATCCATTTATACATGTTTCAGATTCAATAAATCAATAATAAAATTGATTATTGGTGGAAAACATAACACTGTTTCTTCCAAATGAACTACTCTTTCACTTTTTCTGCAATGCTAAGTGGTTCTGCGACGCTTGTTTTGCATCTAACTTTTTTCAGGACAGAACTACTGATTGACATATTGCTTTTATTCATGCTTTATCTTACTGAATATGAGCTCAACCTGAAGCTCAAGACCTGAAGGCCGTCACACCTTTGTCTAGCTTGGTGATGACCAGGTTTCCTCCGTACTCAAGATCCGCATGAATAACCCAAAGGCCAAGCTCGTCTACAGCCATGTCCAGATAAGTGTTGGGATTGAGGCTGTAGACGGGAAGACGACCGGCTCCGGGAAGAAGGGTGCTATCCACCACAGTGCCGTTCCGCAGATCCACCTTTAAAAGTGATGAGAAATAATTTAAAGAATGCAAATTGTGCTCATCAACAAAGAAAACGGAGCCTGAGTTTTTCTTGTTCGGAACAAATCATATGTCCATTCGCTATCTTATGGAAGGTCACAGAGGTAACGGGTCCGAAAGTAGAATCCAAACGTTCTTGTCAACCTTTTCAGCAGGTTCTTAAGGATTCCCTGGCGTTCCCAAGCCAAAAGGAATGTATAGTTCATCTGGTACCCTTTGCCCTCGTCCTAGTGGAACCTCAAAATGGTGGCAATCAAAATTCAGTTTAAGTTGAGGAACAGCTGTTATTGCCTCCAGCAAATTTTGGAAACCCTACAAAGGAAAATCCGTTAGTTGCTTCTCTCTGGAATGTGATTCAGATTCCTTGATTACAGATGAGAATTGGAATATAAATACAGTAGGAAATATAATTTGGAAGCTGTTTTTTTAAGCTTAGCTGGTTTCTTATAGAACAGTTCTTTCACTACTACAGAGAAGGGCTCAATCCATCTATCCATTGCATTTTCCATGCACCATAACCTCACTTTTGAGCAATAAACAAAGACAATTGAACCCCAAATCTGAAATAAAAAGGGGTCTATACTTGTTTTGGTGTGAACTGTTTGTATAAGTGCAATTTCCTCATAAACACTCAGAGTTTCCTGGGAAAATTAGCATCATTGGAACAAACTTGTTTCTTTTGGCACTGTGTTCTCTGTGACCTCAGCTAACACAGTGGGACAAAGCAAAGACCACAGAACTCTGTTGACGATTCCTTAAAATGCCCAGACCTAAGGCCAACAGCTGCTATGAGTTCAACAGATTATCTGTGCAAATTCATGTTCAGGGTGATAAACTATGCAGTCAGAGACTGTTCTTTATAACAACCACAGAACATGAACTTGCAGTTCCTCTCTATGCTGTTTTTTTCTTTCTTTGCTTGACATAGTTCAATAGAGAAATGCATGAATGACTTATAAGGTTGCACTTTGACAAAAACTTTCAGTGACCAACCTTCAGTATTTCATTGGGTGTGTCTGCCTTGTGGCAATACAGGAATCCATTGTAGATCACGTGACCAGTGCCCTGCCAGTAAAAAGGCAGCTGCACCTCATTTGCTGGAGGTGTGGAAGTCTTTGTAAAGCTCTTCAGAGATTTGTACTCCAGAATGGTGTTGTTACGAAATCCACTGAATAGGTACACCTGGAAGAGAAAGGGCAAAAAAAGAACATGTAAGGATACAGATATATATTTTTTTCCCATTGATGCAAAACCCATTCTGCTTATTGGTGAATAAAGACAATACTACTTCATACCTAATTAGTTGGGGATATTTTTAGATAGGCTAATTTTGACTTTATAGGTAGTCATATCCCCAAAGATCCCCACCTGGTCCTTAATATGAGCCATAAACAGAGAATCTGATAAGACTAACTTGTAAAATACACACAGAATATACATAGTACATTTAAAAAATATAGGCTAGCAGGGTTACTACACATTTCTCATGACAAATTTACACGTCTTTCTAGTCTTAGCATTTCAAAGCCCCACAGGTATGTAAAGTACAGAGATGAAGGCTTTTGTAAGTATGGGACAAACTATATGGAAGCAGGCCGGACAGACAGACACACAGAAAGGTGCATGGACATACTGACAGATGGATGTACAGATGAATGTATAGACATAGATACAACATTCAACAAAGTGTGGGAATAATAACAAAATAATAATAAATAATTTTCATTCCCTTCTTATGCTCACCTTGATACTGAAGTAGCTTAATTCAATTCTTGTGTAAAAACTCTTGATTAAAAATGTTTAATATTTTGGAATTTTATTTGTCTCTGACATGATAATGTGTAAATTTGATGTCATTATATCAAGAAAATATAATGTTTTGTGATATTAATATCAACAAAAAAGTCACTGAAAACTTAGATGAGTAAGAATAATAACAATACTTAGCACAACATATTTTGATTGTAACTGGATAAAAAAACTAATGCATTAGCTTAAGTTAGAAGGGCAGTCACTGTATTTGTCAGATATTATATACCTTATTTGATCCTTCAGAGGGGTCCTTGAACCAGCATCCATTTGGATCTCCAGATTTCTTCACAATCTTAAGAGACTTGACTTGACTCAGAGCCATGCTGCAGTCTAGATATATTGCACAAGACCAAGAAAAAAATAGTCTTACACAACAAAATCATTGAAAATTTGTATTAATCTCTGTTCCTCTTGCATTATTTTCTAGCATTCCTCTATGGAATTGCTGCCTACCATTCTCCACATTTATCTTGGCCTTCTTTTTCAGCTGCTCCAGTTCTACGGCTTTTATCTGCTGTTCTAGCAGAGCTTCCTCCATCTCAATGTTAGTCTGAGTGGGAATTTTGTTTTCCAAATATTCCAGCTCCCTCTCCACCCGGTCAACACGCACAGAAACACTGTCCACCTGGCTCTTTACTTCAGATCTAAGAAGGAAAAAAACTTATTTATGAGTCAGCAGAATCAATTTTGTCATTTGAATCATGTTCTCAGATAATTCAGGGAGGCTTACCTCAAACTGCTCAGAGTGGACAGATAGCCTCTGACTTCAGAGGAGAGGTCATAGGTTTTCTGGGTGGCACTCACTGTGTTTTGCTCACACAGACTGAGACGCTCCTGATTTTATCCATAGGGAAGGAATAGAATGAATACAAATAAAGTCGTTATTATATGTACCTAGCAGCAGTTTAAATGAACATCAGAGATAATTGCATAAAATACAGCCTTTTTAGTTAGAAGAGAGAACAAAAGAAATACTTTAGTCATTCAATTATTTAACCTTGCCTAAGCAGTAGCTGATCCAAACAAACAGAAAAAATAAATAAATATGGTTTTAGAATAATTTCTCAGCCTTATTTTATTGCCACCCGATTTTATTCTGTATTATATGAAGAAGATTACCATTTATTAATATTTTGGTTCTCCACCTTGATTAAGAAACACCCCTCAAAACACAGTTTATTAAGTATCCATAGATACATTTTGGATACTTGTATGGCATTGTATGGTTACCCCTCCAGCCCCCGGTGTGTTTAGTATTAAAGAGACTCCACTTTTAGTCCATTTTCTCAACAAAAAAAAAAAATTCATTTAAGAAGAGAGAGGACTGAGCATGTATTTTAGCATTTCAGGTAAGGTGTACTGGGCCTTTCCATGCATATAAAACAGACAGATATGCTGAGTTGACTCATCCAGATTCCTATAACAGGAGGTCCTAATAAAAATCAGTTAGACAGCTGAAAGGGCGCCAAAACATTGCAGCCAGATGCTCTGACAGTAGCAAAATCCAAAGAAAACACAAACTCTGAAAACGAGGCGATAAAGGTGAAAAATGTCCAGTGTGGAATAAGTATTAAAGGTGGCAGGTTGCTGAGAAAAAGTAATGCAGAAATGAACTCACCTCCATCTGAACCAGCCTTCTCTCTAGATACTGGATTATGAAGGCATCTTGGGAGGAACCCTGGCTCTGGACTGATCCCAATGTCAGGCACAGAGATAAAAGCAGCAGCCGAACCATCCTCGTTGATGCTATTTCACCGAGTCTCAATTCCCAAAACGTTCCTGAAAAAACCTGAAACTGCTGTGACGTCCTCAGAGGTTTTGCCTTGAAATGAGCTGTAGTAACAATAAGATCCTCCCTTAAACTTCTATCAGGCTCCAAAAACAATGAGCTGGCTAAATTGTAAAAAAAAAAGGCAGCTTCAGACACACTTTATAGCATTCCTCCAGTACTAAGAGCAGTTCTTGATTGCCTGTTTGACTGATTTTCCTTTCTTCTTGCTGCTGCCAGACTTTCTGCTCATGAACTTTCTGCCTGTGTTCAGTTGCTGGATCCAACTTTTCCTTGCCCACAGTCCCTCCCAATCTCCCACTCTCCCAGTTTTTCTGCATGCCTCTCTTTCATTCTCCTCCTCTCTGGATTTTGTATATTTGTGGTATGAAAGATGATGCCAGTAGAGGAGGGGGAAAAGACAGAGGGTTAGCTGGAAATAAGTAAAACTTCCATTTAGAGCTTTTTGGAGCTGGAATACTCCTCGGTTGGTAGACAAATAATAAAACACAAATTTTTATAAAACTTAAAACATGTGCCAAAATGTGTAATTTCCTTTTTCTCCTACTGATGTTAAAACATGCTAACATGAATTTTTTTTCACTTCCCATCTATTTTTATGCACATCTGACAAGAACAATTATAATAGCAATAGTTGTAGTTGTTCCAAAGCTTTGAAAGGTTGTGAATTGATTCTTAAAATCAAAATCAGATTGTGGACATTTAAAGGAGTGCACACTGTCGGCAGGGTTGTTTTCAATCTTATTGTTGCTGCTTCTGGTCCTGAAGACATTCTCGCTCAATTAGATCCAAAAGTTGTCACTGCCTTTGTAGATAATCATTAGCTTGCTGCTGCTTTAAAAAAAAGAAAAAAAAAACTTTTATATCCATCTGGAGCGTTCCAGAGTGTGCTGAAACCATTTCCTGCTTTGTCTTTAGGGCAGGCAACATCTGGATGCCTTCTCTGATACATAGTGGGGTATACAATATGAAACAACGAACTCAGATTAGAGTAAGTGCACAAAAGAACATAGAAGAAATGGCAGTAAATTCACAAAGCAAAATATATTTTCCTTTTTTCATCTTCATTTTAAATTTCAAGTTTATATCATTGTGCAACCACAAGGTGGGGCTACATCCTAGAATGTCCTAGAATGGCTAACAAAACCTGAGTGTAGCTGCTTCCCCCACAACACCCATAACAACCACCTTGCCCACCTTTTTGCCTGTGGTCTGGCGTAATAGACAACTGACAAATACAAACACCAGGGCCCAAGGAAAAGTGCAGAGTGCATTTTAAAATGGAAACCTAGTGGTTTAATGCCTTCTGTGTTCTCTAAATGTATTGAGATTATTGGAAACAATCAGAAAAGTTCAATACAAACTTCAAGTCTGGAGAGTTGGTCTAAATATTTACATATCTGGGCGTCAGATCTTTCTATCTTCAGATGTTGCTACAACTAATTCTCAACACTAAATGAGAATGAATAGAGATGACGATGAAAATTTTCCCTGATTTAAACTTCCATGTTGCTTCATATCAGCAGGAAGGACTCGGATTGGGACATAAACCCATAAAATCTATGAAAAGCCATTAAATCTAAGGTGAGTACTTGTCATGAGATTGTCTCATTTAGAATTACTGAAAATAAATCCAATATGTTTTCTTCACATCTGTTTAAATATAAAAGTTAAGGTTTTTGCTCTTTTTTTAGGTGATCAGATTACTCTCATTGATACATTTATATGTATCTAGACAGATCTACATACATAAACAGAGAATGAGATGTAACCTCATGAAATATTCAGGATGGTTCACTGAAGAGTACCATAAAATATCCATGGAGTCACAGTAGGAGATGTGACTGAGCTCACATCCGTAAATGACAGCAGGAATCCCACAAGCAGCAAATGTGCATGGGGTTGTACAAATGACAGTATGTGATTCACATTGTTGAATTAAAAAAAAAACATAATATATTCTTGTGTTTACTTTATTATGCATATGTGCAGGAATCTGTGTATTTTATTTCTCCAGATAACCTTTTGATATGCTAACCTTCACAGATGGAGTGCAGATTGAGACCAATTCATGGTAAGGGTTAATATAGGAGCAATGTTGTGATACTCTCTGTAGGTGAAGTTTTAGAAAGAGCAAGAGTTTCTTAAAGAGACATAGGCCCAATTACAAACCATTAAATTCCAAATTTTTTAAGCTCATATTTGACATATATACCATTTTTATTGCATATATTTACTGTAAAATAAAATAGCACTATGTGGCCGGAGAGCACATATTACTGCCCCTTTAAGAAGTATAGTGACCATAGGATGACATGTGCTGTGGTACATTTTGTGCCAAAAGGCATTATGGGAACAGTAGTCCTACTGCTACAGTGACAACAGCCAGTAAACTGCTGGGCCCACCTTAGTGAAAAAATTTACATGGACAGAGTTATGACAGAGTTAAGATGGTAAACAAGGTTATAGCAGACAATACACCCCCACTAAATGTCATTGTTTATTGTTTGTGTATGTATATGTATATTGCTGTCTTTTGATGCATGTGCCAGCTAACAATGCTGAAAACCAATTTCCTTATAGGGAAAAATAAAAACCAGACATCTGTCCTTTCTAATGCATGCATGCATGTGTGTCAGAAGAATGTAAATAATTCAGAGCATTTTTCCTACCAAGTATGTGTAAGAGCATGTGTGCTTGAATCACTTTGTCTTGGTGATTGAGTGAGCGATGCCAGCCGTCAACCACCCTCTGTCTCTTGACCTTTGTGTTTGGCAGATGATGAGTTTTTAATGCCAGCCCAAGTAAACAGCCACTATGCTAATACGACTGAGTCTGGAGAGCGTAGACAGTAAACATTTGGAAGAAAACAACTTTTTAAAATTGAAAATCAAAGTAAATATTTTCTTTTTTTCCCATGAGAGAATAGTAGTAATATGGGTAAAATGCAGAGATTCAATGGTGAGAGCAGTTTTTAAAGGGCAGTGTCCACACTAAATGATGAGTATTGCATCTGAGATCCACAACAACTTAGTGCTTTATGCTTATGAGACATTTTGACCAAATAAGTCTGTGCATTTTCTCCCAGTCACGGAGAACAGAGTGGCATGGCTTTATTTTATTTTTGCTCGCGATGTCCCTGCAATATTGCCAAATCAGTTTGCACAAATCAGTTTAAGAAGGAGTTCTTTGAAAACTACCCACAGTACATGAAAGGATTTTCCAAAATACTTTGACTGAAAGAAGCTTCTGTCCCTACCGTTTATCACAAATCTGCAGGTGATGGTAATGTAAGTACATGAAGATGTCTTGTGGGTTTTGTATTGTTGTTTGGCATGAAACTGATTCGTTATTTAGCACAAGATAATGTTGAATGATAGCCTCTGCTAATACTGTGTCTCACATTATGTTACCCACAATGTCTGTGCATTTACTTTTGGAACTGTAGTAGACTAAAAGTCAATGAGAAGATGCAGTGTTTGTGAAAATATGCGTGAAAGTGTTTTTCCACTAGCCTCGCAATTTAAAAAAAGGTTGCATTTGTGGGGGAAAAAAAGGTCTACAACATCAAAAAGACATTTTAGTGAAAGACACTTAAATATGTCTTTCACTTAGTTATTCCAGGAGGTTTGATCTGCTGTGTTGCGTCCTTCATTCGATATGTACACCACTAACAAAAGGTACGTTATAACTATGTTATAATAAGTAAATTCAGATAAAACATGCCTCATAATGGTCAAGGATTAGCCTTGTAAAACCCATGATCCTTGTTTTATAGGACCAGGGGTTATATTGTTCTATGTTTTGCTTTCTACAGAAGGTCTGGACCCCGAGTTGTTGAGAAACAATTGCTATCGTTTAACGGTGACCTACGTATAAATGCACTAGTCTACATATTAATGCTTCACACAGTGTGACTGTGTGAAGCCTACAGAAATGACATGCATTGTAAACAACCCATCCTTCACTGAGGAGAGGGAAGTGCTGAGCAGAATGAGGGGGCTGTTTGTGTTAATTCCACATTTGGAAGTGTGGCCAACACGGACTGAACAGCTTCTTTCACTTCACTTCCATCACTAAAACTACAAGCAGACTACAATTCTAAAACACCGCAGAAAATCAACATCATTGTTCAGAACTTCTGTTCGCTGATTGGTCTTGTAGAATTTCTATTGGAAGAATCCAAGTATATGGGAGAAGGCCCAGTAGGAGAGCTGAAGTGAGATTTGCATCGAGCTGAATTGTGTAGGAAGGCAAGTCATTGATTGATTGATTAACTTATTGTGGATTGGTTTTCTGATAAATTAAATACTTACCACACTTTTTATAATTTTTATTATGAGATTATTTTTTTTTGCTTTATTTTATTATAGTTGCAGTGTTTTAGTGAGTGATCCATCTGCTTAGAACTGATAGCACTTGTGTTGTTAGATTGCAATTAAGTCTTCATCACAGCCTCTGAAGTTACTGCAAAACTGTTACATTCTTTGTTTACATCACATTTCCCATTCCATACAGAAACATCTTCCACCCACCAAAGCTCCTTTAGTTTTGAACAATATTTCACAATTACTACTTGACCTTTCCTTTCTGTTCTCCCTCATTTTGTCACTTAGTCTGTTTCTCTCAGACTCAGTGGGTTGCCAGGCTTCCTGTGGCTCCACTCTTAAAAATTTCATTAGCAGGATGCTCCCTGGTGCAACAGGCCATGATGAATGCCATGTCAACCCCAGGTATTTAAATTAATTAGGGCTTAACACAAGTGCAAGCCATTGTTCGTTCCCAGCAGCAGTTCTATTGTCAGAAGCACAAGTCTTACTCTTCCAATCCTGATAATTCAACTACTAAAGCCAGCATTTACTGCAGATCTGAGTAAGATGCACTGTAGGCATGAAAGTGACAAGCCTTGAAAGGATGTAATTAGACCAAACATATAAAGACACAACAAGGCTACATCTTCAATAAGATGTCTTTATGCTAAGAAACTGCTGATTTCACTAGCTTGTGTTTAACAAGCAAGTTTTTTAACATGCAGTTTATTCCTCCTTCTTTAACTTTAAAAAAGTTTTCACTTTCAAATGTGATGGCTAGAGTTGCATGTTTTTCATCAACAGTAAAATGTTAAACAAAAAAAGCTGGGTGATAGAATACATTTTCACAGCAGGATTTCACTTATGATCGCATGAATGGATCCTTTTTAGAAAAAATATCCATTCATGCGCATCACCATTTTTTCACACTGAGAGTACACGTGGATCACCTGAATCACATTTTGAAGGATTGGCACTGAACAGAAAGGATAAAAATAAACAGTGGACAAAAAATCTGTCGATATTTTGCTAAAATCGAAAAAACATAATTTTGAAATTGCAGTGTTTCCTTTAAGCAACAAAAGCACATATAAATAAATTTGTCCACACAATAAGTCATTCAAAATCATACCGTGCCATTTCTTGCCATCTTCTTCATTTTTCCGTCCGCAGCAACATCCTATTGCTGATTATGTGACTCGTGTGAGGTGAAAAAAAGTGTTTCCATTGCAGTTTCACAAAATACACTTAATACAGCGGAAAACCACCTCATCGTAGCACAAAAATATTTTTAGGAAATTTGGGTGTTTCCATTAAACAAATTTATTTTTGTAATTTTAATTTGTGCAATTACATAATCAATTATATGATCAACTATTGAAGTTCAAGATGATCAGCTGGCTTTAAGATATCTTTTTCTGGACAAGTGACTTCATGGATTTTCAAACATCTTTATCTAGTTTGTAGGTCTTTTACTCAGAGGTATGAAACTTAATACACTGAGGATCAGCCAGGACTGATGAAGCACTGACAGGACAAATCTGCTTATTTTGCCACGTCATACCGTGTCATAATTCTGGGATGGTTGTCTTTGCTCTTTGTTTATTTCCTTTTAGCTCTCCCCATCCTCCTTTTGACTGTTGATTCTTGCTGAGTGCTGCTGCCCTGTGCTTCCTACGCACCAAAAGGCCAATCATCTAATCAAGCTCTTAGCTTTAAAGGATCTGAGGGATGGCCACTTGGTGCCTGATTGTCAGCTGTGCAGTGGTAATTAAGGTCACTGTCTCTGCTCTCAGTGTTTTCTCATTGCTTACCATGTATTTCTATGTATTTAAAAATTTGAATGGATCCTACCTGAAGGATTTTAGAAACAACATCAGGCCCAAATAACATCTTCCAGGTTTACTTGCCTCCAAATGTGATCATCTCCTGCACATCTTTCCTTCTGGTCAATATCACATAGATCACCTGCCTGCCTTTTATCTTTACCCCTAGGCTTTAGACCTAAATTACCAATGAACATTTATATGTATGTATGTAACCTTTATTTAAACTCATTGAGATTAAAAATATTTTTTTCAAGAAAGATCTGGCCAATAATTGAATCAGCACACCAACAATTAAGAATTACATTTTAATCTTTTAATCAGATTAAAAAAACAAACAAAACAAATATATGATATCTGATATCTTCAGACATGAAACTGGTATCTGATTCATAAGCTACAGGAAGCATGATGTGGGACTTATGTAACATAACTTGTTTGTGTTTTGGTCCTAGGCTGTTTGGCCCCATCCAGATTTTACATTCCCAAAATCCAAACTACCACCATTTTCCTATACTATTAAGTTCATTCTGTGATATTAAACTATGTTTTCTTATACAAAAGTGTGAGTAGACACTGATTGGTTGTTATATATCTGAATAATATGAGTAAACTCACAGTGTGTGATGGCATTACAGTGAGGGTAGATACAGAAGTTTATTCTGTCTGAATTCTGCAATTTTTTCAGCTGCATTCTTTTTTTTAGTAACCCATGGCTTCCTTTTCTTAATTCAAATACCTGCACAATAAATTTGTATAAATATAAACTGAATTTATACAATAACCATTATCAAATAATTCACAATTACACAAATCAGAAGGCAACTTAGGGATGAGAATTCATCGACAGGTGACAGAAGGAAGATGCAATCAAACCTACAACCTTCTAATTGCAAAATGACTGTTCTATCAACAAGACTCGGTCACTCGAGGCCATAACAGATCCATATGGCTTGCTTACATGTTTTCTCATATTTGTATTTCACTGGTATGGACTGATTTGGAACTCACTTTCAGCAATTTCTTAAAACAATCCTATCGATAAATGTTAGGATTTCTATCTATGTTGGGTTTTAATGTTATTATATATATATTTTTTTTTTGTTCTGGTCCTCAATAAACCTTCAGGTTTGATTAAATGCAGCTGTTCTGTTAAGGTTCTGGCTCAAGGCTCTTATTTACTCTGTATTTATCTGCAACAGGCAGCTGTTTTCAATAATACAAACCTTATAAATGATCTGTCCACCAGTTGCCCACATGGCAACCAAGTTAGCAACTGTTAAACTCAAAGGTGCAAAAACAGAATATAATTCTGACTTAATTCCACTGGGTTGAAAGATGAATCGTCAGCTACCTTGTGTCTACTGGATGTGCTAATTAGTGAATGTTTGTTGTTGCATCCTTTCAGATAAGGATGCAACAGGGTTCTCTGTATTGTTGTAATGTCTGAAAGTGGTCAATAAAATCAATTAGTGCATGTTCAAAGAAGAAGTTCACAATAAAGTAAGTCATAGCAGCCACATGCTGATAATTAAAGGCATTGAAGAAATTGACAAAATATAAGACTAAAGAACTGTCTTTGGCAGAAAATGTAACATGATTCATTTGGTGCATGTCTAAAAGAGACACTAAAGTGATTTTGAAAAGGTCTCATGAAGACAGAAGGCTGAGCATTTGGACTAAAGCCACATATTGAGACTAAAAAGGCTCCAGGTAGAATGTGGATTCATATACAGGAGTGGGAAGAGAGGTTTGTTAGAAATGCTGTATGTTATCAGTTCCTCAATTTATCAAGACTTTTACAAGTGTTTACAAAGTTATTGCATAAACCAAGGAGTGGCTAGTTGGGATAAATCTGCAACAGTGTCTTCTTATAGTCATCTCGACTCAAATTTGCTTATTAAAACAAAAACACACAGTACTTATGACAGGAGTCATAACATGTCTTAGAACAAACTCTGGGAGACCTAACAGACTGGCATCCTACTAATTTGTCCATGCCTTTGTTTTCTATACTTACTTACTTATCCATTCAAGGTTGTGCGGGGCTGGCTGGTGCCTATGTTAGATGGGTGGGATATACCACAGTTAGGATGCCAGTGCATTACAAGGGAACTCAGAGACACCCAGGACAAACAAGAATACTTACACCAAAGGGCAATTTAGACAGACTAATTAACCTAACATAAATGTCTTTGAATTGTGAGAGGAAGCCTTCGTGCCGTGAGGGAGAACATACCATTCAAAAAGAGTCCAGGCCAGGATTTGAACCTAAGATGTTGCATTTGGAGGGCAGAAAGCTGAAAAACTGAAATTCTGGCTGCATTATTCAATACACATCCCCGGTCTGTCCAGCACTGTTACACTGATCACCATAGGTGTTCGTAAGCACTTCCATTCTTCCAAGCATCTGCTTAAACAGTATACTTGATACAGAAAATATCTGAAAAAGACCTACAGTGGATGGAAACATCAGAAAATCTTCATTTTTTTTCTACATAATGAGTCTGTTTTTTATTTGTGACAGTATAAATGCACTAAAGTAACCCATCTCTCAAATTGTTATTTCAAGAACAACGGTTATGCTATTAAAACTCTTTGCGCCAGTGGAGAGTTTTCTCACAAATGCTATTTAACCTTCGATGGACGTGTTATGGAAGGATGGATAGAAAGAGGGACTTTAGTTTTGCTCTAAAATGCCTAGTTGTGCTGATCCTAAAGATGTTGTGGATGGAAGAAGCTAATGTGCTGATATACAATCAGGTAGCAGTTGTAGTGAAATGTGCTCTCCTTCATTTGGCTCAGAGACTGAAGCTAAGTTACCACAGATGCTAACAACTGTGGGGAAACAGACTGGATGAACATTTGATGAGAGTGCTAATTGTTGTTGTCATCACAGTTATAGATCTGTTAAACATATTTCTCACAATGCCTTTTGTTAAAAGCAAACCCCCCCCCCCAAAAAAAACAGTTGTCTTTTGTAGCTTCAGGCCGTACGACAGTGACTCTTTGCTTTGACACAAACTATTATTGTGTCAGAAAAGAGGAAACTTGCCAGTCTGCTCTATAAAATGGTCAGAAGGACAAATGTCAATTATTTATGTATTACTATGAGGCTTTGTGGGACTGTGATTAAGCATGCTCTTTAATAATACTCATGAAAAAATGTTCTGAGAGGGTACCATTATCAGACTTTAATAGTCACAGAGAAGAAAAATCCTGTTTCATAGCCCTGTAATTCTCTGAGTCACTGTTGAGAGAAAATGACCTATACCGAACATTTAAAAGTCATTCGTCATGTCACTGTTGCCCTAAGCTGTTATTTGCATAACACATATCCTGCCCAACATGAACTTTTGCATTTCCTACCTTATTGACAGTTCTAAAAACCGAACATTGTCTGGGAAAGTGTTTGGTACACTGCATCATTCTCATAAATTTGTGACACTGTGGTGCTAAAATTTGCAGATATTTTTGGACATTACTAAGGGAACCCACCCATTTTATTTTTTATTCACTCTAAGTTCTAATGCACCTTCCAAGTTTTCCTTTATCTCACATTTCTTAAAATATTAGAAAGTTGGGAACAACACCTTCAGTAATCGCATCTCTGCAGCAGAGGTTATGAAAGCACAGATATTGCAGACATGTGTGAAGTGAAAAGGATTGTGTCATGCAGCTGTTAAAGCTGGAAACTTTCCTATTGTCAAACAAAGGGGAAGCCTCTTTAGAGAGTGAAACACCCTGATTCTAATCAGACAATAAGTAAGGAGAATATGATGGCAACAAGGCACAAAGGTGTAATGTTTTGCAAAATGAGTGGCATTTGAATGAAAGGTTTGAAAAAAAAAGGATGCATCTCATCACCCTGTAGAATCTTGCAGGTTTCCATAGAGACTGTGAAAAAGATTTAACACCATATACGTGCAGTAAGGTAGGAATGGTAAGGTCACAGCTCAACTTTACAAATGCACAAGAGCCTCATGTAACATATGAACATCAACACACAACCATGAGTTTTATTGCATGACCTTTCTAGGTTTTTGCTGAGTTGCAAATCACAGTGTGAACAATGGATTGCTTTCTATCACAAAAAGATTATTTTCCCAATCGAATTTAAGTGGGAAAAGGTTTACCTTATAGTTTTTCATGGTACTATAAGGTAAACCTACATCTTGCACTTTAGTCTGATGGGAAATACATGGACTTCACGGTGGTGCAGTTGGTAGCACTGTTGCATTGCAGCAGGACGATCCTAGGTTCAAATCTTTTGGATAGAGGTTTTATGTTCTGCGTGTGCACACATGGGTTCTCTCTGGGTACTCCGGCCTGTTCCACAATCCAGAAACATGACTATTCACTGGTCTCTGCAACCTCAGGTGTGAGTGTGTAAATGCATGGTTGTTTGTCCTGTGGATCTACAGTAGTTGTCAAATATTAACCATGTATGCATATTGGATTGTAAAGCTGCACTTACAGAGGGAAATTTAAATGATATCTATTGTTTAGGCTGCACAGTGATGGTAGAGCTGATGCCTTGCAGCAAGAAGGTTCTGGGTTCGATTCCCGACCCGGGTCTTTCTGCATGGAGTTTGCATGTTCTCCCTGTGCATGCATGGGTTCTCTCCGGCTACTCCGGTTTCCTCAACAGTCCAAAAAGGGAGGTTTCTAAATTCTAAATTCTCTCTAGGTGTGAGTGTGTGTGTGCATGGTTGTTTGTCCTGTGTGTCTCTGTGTTGCCCTGCGACAGACTGGCGACCTGTCCAGGGTGACCCCGCCTCTCGCCTGGAATGTTAGCTGGTGATAGGCACCAGCACCTCCTGACCCCACTAAGGGATAAGGGAGTACAGAAAATGAATGAATGAATACATATTGTTTAGTGTTTGTAGTTTTATTGGCTCACTTTTATTTTTACCTTTTTTTTAGTTCAATGTAAATTTTTACCAGAAAATTCACATTGAACTTCAACTCTAACAAATACAGTAGGTGTGTATAAAGTTGAAGACATGCTTTGTCCTCCTTATTTTCTTTATGTCTCTGTTTCCCTTACTACATTTTATACTTCCACAATATGAAATGCACCACACTCTGAAACAGTAACTTAAGCTTGATTCAAGAGAAGTATATTATATTTATAAAAATATAATCAAATTTGTAACAACTTTTAGTGGTATGTAATGTGCAGTCCTTTGTTGTAAGAATGCTTATCCGTTGATTTATGTTCATCATCAGATGGATGTATAAATAGCAACAGAACACAAACAGAAGCTTATAGTTGAACTCAAAGAGCAGCACAAGAGTCATATGATGATACAGTATCATCATAGCACTCTCAGTGATGAGCAGCAAGTACAAGTTCATTCCACTGTGAATATACAGGAAACCACACCCTGGTAATGAGCAAATGCTCCAATTCCTTCAGGCATGACGTGAACGAGCCAGCAGGCAGTGCAATTTAAGTAAGCGTGCTGTGTCCAAGTCTCAAATCTTTGAGAGTATGCCCAAGTAAATTCTCTGCTGAGTAAAATAATTTAAAAAAAGTCATCTAGAGCACTTTTAACTCTGCATCACTGTTGTTTAAGATTCCAAAACTTGTTTATGCTTGAGCCAAATTATAACCATTTAATAATTATATTTTCATTTTCTTTTACACTTTTATAATATTTTACCATCCAAAAAATCTGCTAGAGGCTGATTTATGTTGTTTTGAAAACTTACCCAGTGTGATATTTAATCTGCTAGAAATGTAAATAAGAATTTATACTCTAAGAAAAATAACTGAGATTAAAACTTGCTAATGTTGAATTACTGAATGATGTAAATTAAATACCTTTGCTCATACTGTCCACTCTTTCATGATAATTTGCACTAAGTATGGTTTGAAATTCTTCTCAGTCTGAGCTGGAAATGCAATGATATTGGCAAACCCTTTTCCAAATAAAACCTTTGTCCTTAATTCTAGATGGTAACAATGTTCAAAATTAACATAGCGTGAAAGGACATCCTTTCAAAGTAAAACACGCACAGCAGCTGCAGTGAGTAGCTCAAACGCTCTCTGACATCAAAACTGTTAACAAGACTCAAGTCTCACATCAAGAGTTCAAATCAATTAGGTTGCCACCGTTTGTCAAGTCAGATGTTTTTCAGAGTCTCAGATTCGAGTCCCCGTCTTCTCAGTAGGGTACAGTAGGGTTCCACTGTGATTAAAACAGAGCAGATTTCCTCTGACTGTGTGACTTTTGCAGCTGTATTTAACTTGACTCTGCAGCCTTAGCGCTTCCTTCAATCTGGTGTTCCTACTTCATTTTAATTGGCAAAACATTCAGAAACTTCTCTTTAAACAATTAGTTTCACCAGTGCAGAAAGGGAAAATTAGTCCTTGTGTTTCTAAGGAAAGGCATCATTAATTTATTCTCATAAGCCCAGGATTACAGGTGTGTTTGCAAATTCATGACGTTAATGCTTGAACAGCATGCTGCACTGAAGCGGCCTTTTCAAAACATCCAATTAAGTAGAAGCTATGGCTGTAGAAGCTAGCTCAGACTGGCAGCAACATTTTGGGAAAAATGAAAGAACTCAATCCACCACACACAGTTGAAATCCAGTTAGCATTCAGAATGTGTTCTCCAGATAAGGGAACATTTTGTTTTTGTTTAATGCGTTTCTGCAAAACATTTTCCTCACACTCTAAAGCATTAAAGTAGCCAAATAATTTTACTCTGACTTGTTGTTGGCTTTAAAGGAAATGCAATCCAGTGACAGTACTGTCACTTGTGGGAGAAAATGAACCAAATTGTTTACAATTTTCTGCAAAATTAAACAAAAGACAGTCCACACTCTTTGATCATTTGTAGATAAAGATGCCTTCGAGGACTGTCAATATTGTTTCTTTAAATCATAAGCAGACAGGCAGAGGACTGTATTTTATCTGACAAAAAAACAAAATAATTTGCTCTTTTGGAAGAGAGAGGGGCTCAAATTGTGATCAATAACGAGAAAAACCATACAGTAAATATTGTCCTCAGTAACATATTGAAACATGCGCCTAGCATCAACACAGTGTAGGACTAAGACCTGGAATTGACAAATACATCCAGGAGAAAAAGAGCATCCCAAAGGAGAGCCGCACTAAAAGGGAGATGGAAAAGGAAGACAACCGACTGAAAAGATTCAGAGATAATTTTATTGTATTAAGGGAGATTCAAAGCAGATGTCTTGGTCAAGTCAGGGAATGGCTAATAGGAAAATCTAATTCTATTCCTGTCTGGATTACATTAGAAAATTTCTCTCAGGCATAAAAAAGAACCTTTCAATTCTCAGTGTGTGCCAGACGCTGGAGAAAATGTCCAGACAAGCTGGAGCTTTTCCGGGAATTTCAGAAGTTGTTTTTTGTATTTTTAACACACAAGTGTTCAAGGGCACACAATTAAATGCAAGTTTTATTGTCTATTTAGAAACATCGGAGAATAACATTTTGCAAAACATAAGGAACCTAAAAAAATAAAACAAAACTAAAGATTTTGATGAACAAAACTGCAGAACAGACAGATGCAGCGAAAAGCTCTAATACATGTGGAGTGTATGTGGCTACTGTCCAAATTAACAGAGGGCAAAATTGAAATAAAGAGGCTTTAATGGTTTCTATGGTTCTAATAGTTATGCAGAAAAACGGGATAATATTAGACTCCACAGAACTGAGCCCTGGACAGTGCATCGGTACAGTCAACATCATCATATCTCAACCTACTCCATTGGCTTCTATTTGCAACCTTTGCTAAACATCTGTTAGCATGTTTGTGTTTCAGAGCTCCAGGTAAATTGATGCTAAATGGGATAGTCTCTCTCTGTCTCTCCTGCCAGCAATAACAAATTGGGGGCTCATCTGGACATACACATATAACACAATCAATTGACCTGTTCAGGACTCTTTCTGAAATCTAAATGAGGGACTCATATGGTGCTCTCTGTTTCTGTTTTCCCCTTATATATTCAACATATCAAAGGAAAGGTTAATGTGATTATGGAGCACAATGCTAGTTGGTTTTTATTATTTTTATTTTGTTATGGCCCTTAACAAGAATCATAAGCTGCAAACTTTTATTTCTGAATGACTGACTGCTCTTTCGATCTTACCGTGGTGTTAACACACGTCCACAATCAGGAGCTCAATGAACTAGCCAAAATGCACACCTGTGCAATAATCATGTTGTCTAGTCAGCATTTGAAATGACACACCTGTGAGATGGGTTGGATTATCTCAGCAAAGGAATGCTCTCTCACGGAGATTTGGACAGATTTGTGAAAAATATTTAATAGACCTAATTCTCTAAAGCTAATGACAAAATGGGAACAGAAACAAAAGTGTTAGATTTGTATTCTGGTTCAATGGCAATGTGGGAAAACGAACTTCAAAATGTTGAAACTCCAGTGAAGTGCACCGGATGTGACTACATTATTTATAATTTCACCATATACATTAGAATAATTGTGGGGGATGTCCTCCCAAAAAGACAAATGGAAACAAAAATAATGTATTTAATTTTCTTTTGCCCATCCTAAGTTTCATAATTTAATTCAAACTCTAGTTTTAGCACATTTTGCTGCTGACTTAGACCACAAGCAATCTCACCTCTAACAGACAACATGTCCTAATGGGTAAAAGCAACATGATTTGACGGTCTTTACTGAGTTCAACAGTCTTTGCTTGTTTTTATTTGGTGTTGTTTTACTCATTAAAAATGTAATGCTGCATGGCAGGCCAACAGCATTAATGTGGTACACAGCACTCTACTCTATTAGATGCCAAAGAACTGAAGGGGGAAGATGGCACATAACAGCAGTGAGTATGTACCACACAAGTCAATGCTCTGATTGTGTTTCTCCGCGAGGGATCATGTTCCTAATGATTTCTGATCTGGGAAGTGTGTTTGGCAGCCACAACGAGGAAGAGCTGAAGCATCAATCTGCTTTTTTATCATCTGCAGGAAATCCTCTCAACTGTCAAAATGAGGCCGCTATTATACTTGAAGCAGACACAATGTTGATTTCTCAAATGTGTTTGTGATTAAAATGGCTTCAGAAGCTGGATGATTTCTTAGTCCTGAGAAGATTCGTTACGCTAACTTTTCATATCCAAAGTTTTAGGAAATAACCTGTTCAAAACTGAAATGACTCCACTACTCCACACATCTGGTTAACTGCTGAATAGCTGAAATTTGCTAATCCTTCAGACCCCTCTAAAAATGCTTATAACTGCCTATTTTAATGGTTCAAACACCAAACATACTTTAATGTGCGTTGATTCGCACAGTGGAAAATGTCTCAGCACTACTACAGAAGTTTCTTTTTTCTGCTCCTGGGGTGTGCAGGTAATCAGTGGCAAGAAAAATAAATGGCGCTCCTTAATTGGTTGTTTTTACAAACACCACTATTATGTAGTATGTCAAGTAGCATTGGACATAGGTATTTTTAATTTTTTAGATTTAGATTTTAGATCTGGTCATCAAAAGCAACGTGTGAAGTTTACTACCTATGCATACCACAGAGAAAAAAAAATGGATGTCATATATGACATATTGATGTTTTGTTGTGTAATTTTGAAACAACATGCTGGCATTTCCTTTACACTTGCAAAAACAAGTAGAAATAATTTTTAAGGTTTTATTTCATGACTGTCTCACTATGCTTCCCCTCCCCACTATCTGCATGTTGCGATCTGGATGCACTCTGTGGCTGTAGATGGCCAACCTTTTCACTTTATTTGATAATTCAATTCATGCATCCACCAGGATATTTTTGAGAACCTAAGTGCTAAAACATTCAGAAAAATGACCAGGAGAAATGTATGCTCTCTTTCTCCACAGTTGAAAGCAAAAATCTATGCCTTTTATTTATTTAAATCGATATTTCCATTAAGGTTAGCTGATTTTATTAATGCAGTTGAATGTAGGTATTGAATGTGTTATTTTGTTTGACTGTTGTGCTTGCCAACAAAAGTGTGAGTCATTCCTGACTAACAAATTTTAACTCAACTAAAAAAAAAACAAAAACATGCTTTTCAGAAGTCTGAAAAACATGTGTAATCTCTGGTTCTCACAGTGGAAATCAAACGATTCAGTGTTTAACAAACAACACATACAACCATGCCATCTTTAAAATATATATTTGCAACTCTTTTGTGCCTGAAGTCCATAAGTTCTGTTCAAAATGCATCCAGAAGCTGCTCCATGTTCCAAGTACTTACTTGGCTCCAATTAGTCTTCAGTTTTTTTATTTGATATTATTCAGTATTTACTCAGCTGTGGTTGGCAATTCCAGTACGTAAGCGGTACGGTTGGGTACTGTGTACCCCTAAAAGATTTAGCTGGGGTACGCAGTACCTGCAAGAGAGGGCAGTGGCTGTCTGCTGTAAAAAAAATCAATGGGTGCACTCAGTGGCGGCTGGTGGTGATATCTGAAGGGGGGAGCTAATACTATATATATATGTTTTTATTTTAAAACAATGTTTTTTATTCCAATAAGAGATGCATCCAATTTGAAAAATAAGAAAACCTGCTATATGTGAGAGACACCGAATTTATTAGTTTATTTATTTCACTGTTTATGTTTATTTCACTGTTTATGTTTTCACTGTGTATTATAGTTCACAGGTATCCTACCCAATTTGTTTTATTTATTATAATAAGTTCATTCTTCATTGTAGTTTGTTCATTCCTTCAGAACTCGGTTTTGTGTCTGTCTCCTGCCTGCCTTCTTGGTATTAATATTTCCTATATGTCATTGAATGCGACTCTTTACGTGTGTTCCTCAAACGTGCCTTTTTGCGAGGCAGGCAGTTGTCCAAATGAATTCCCTAATACTCTTGGACACAGTCACACTGATCAAATGAAACAAGATACAAAATGTTTTTAAATGAGGCCTACCTTATTTAGAGAGAAGCTCACTCTGACGACTTTTCTGGGAAGCAAAAAGGTTAAATAATCCACCTCGTTTATGCTAATATTGCTGGCGAACACAGCTACTCAGCTAAACCACGCCCACACACACTCGCGCTCGAGGCAAGTCCATACTGATTGGTTGAATCCTGTGGCAGTGGGCGGGCCCTGGGCTGACCAAAACTAGCTCCAATGAGCTGCAAACAGTGGGGGCGTGGCTAGAAGCCTGTCAATCATTCTGAACCGTTACAGACAGTTAGCTGAACCGGGCTGACAGAAGTTAGCCCTTCGGAAAGACCCCTGGATTTTACCCAGGCGGTTTGACATAAGCTTTGTCGAAAATTTAATTTTAGGTAGTTATTTTTAAGTTGTATATTTTAAAACTTTATTATAAATGTCAGGGAGGGCTTAGCCCTACTAGCCCATTCAGACCAGCCGTCCCTGGGTGCACTGTGCAGCCGTGAGTGCGCCCACTAATTAGCCGTGACTGATTAGTTTTTCAAGAACAATCTAAAACAGACTTAATCAGTTAATAAATAGCTGTTTTCCCATTTCATATTGTTTCAGAACTGCTCATGCTTTGCTAGAGCAGGGGTGCAAAATCAAATATCAAGCCTGAAAACCTAATATCGTAATGAACTGAATGTTATGTTTTTCACGTAATCTCTGCTCGGCTTGCGGAGCGCAGACGGTTGCCCCGGCAACAGGTGTGCTTAAATGACAAAGAGAGAGAGAATAAAAAGGTAGGAGTGGTTTTGAGTTATCACCTCTAAGGGTTGTTTTACCTTTGTTTACCTTTGCTGTGGCGCTTTACAACCTGCTGTAGTTTCTGAACATTTGGGTTTGTCAAAATTACTATCAAACCATTAGGGGGTTGCATGATTCTGTGGAAGGGGGTAGTATGATTGCACAGTTAGCATTGTTGTCTTGCAGTTTGTAGCCGCTGGATGCAAACACTCTGTCTTTTCTACATGGAGTTTGCATTTTCTCCTTGTGCATGTCTGCGTCATTTCCGAGTATGCTGGCCTCCAACCTCAGTTCATGATTGTTTGGTAGCTAATTACTCTACATTGCCCTTGTATTAATGTAGGTGCCAAACCCAAGCCTGCCTGGAGGCAACACTGCTAACAACCTCATCACTGTGTTGCCCCGTTTCATCAAAACAAGACAGACATGATCAAAGCACAAGCAGAGACATGTAGTAAATTATTACCTTTCCGATATTTTAAAAAGCTCTTCTGTGAATATTTCAACGTTTTGATTAAATAAATTTTTCATTTGGTTCTTGATGTTAATTTGATAAAATTTTTTGCTGTTTTACAGTTTTATTTACAATTCCTGTTTGAATTTCAGTTTCTTCCGCTGGTGTGTCTTTGCTCATTTTACCATCTACTTTCATTCTGGCTTGTGTCTCGTCAGCCTTTGGGTGGATATATAGTCCCAAGTTTCTGTCTTTTTTGGGAGTCAGTCTGTTCTCTTTGTTTATTGCCTTATCCATTCTTGTTTGCCACACACTTTTGTTTGCTTCCATCCTTGTTTTTGTTTTTTCCTTTCTACAACATTTGCATCTCAACTTCCGAACATACAAGTTAATTTTTGTTTTGCAACTCTACAATATATTTTCAACATTCACAGAGCACGTGAAAAACAGAAGAAGCTAGAAAATATGTATTTTCCCAGTGGACTGATTTGGTGTTGCCAGTTTTGAGACTACTAATCATTTCATTAGTAGTCTCCAAATTAGCCAAATTAGCAAAAGTGATGTCTTCAAGTTATTAATCTGTCAATCAGACTATTCGCTAATGTATTTGTTATTGACGTGGTACAAGCATGTTACTGGGTATTGTGGTATTGTTGTGTGCATAACACTGAGCACACAAAATCAGAGGGAAGGAAAAAAGAGCATTGTGAAGATAGGAAAGAATATCCATGCTAAGGATGAAAAGACCATCTCCATGCAGCATCAGGCTCCTGTGACCAAAGCTGTCATTATTATCAAAGAATAAGCTTCATGGAACTGTGTCCAACCTCATCAGGTCATAGAGAGAAAAACACAACCCCAGACTGTGGTGGCCTGTGGGCTCTTTGTGTTCGTTGAGTTCTCCACTGATGCAATGATGTCATCAAATACATTTTCAAAGAGTTATGTTATTTTTTACCAGAGTTTTCCTTCCTCCCACCACCTGCTCACAGTCAAAGGAATATCCTATGGAAGCGCTAGCATTCCTAATGAATTTGTTCAATCATTTCCTCAGATAATTAAAAGCATTAAAGAATGGTAATGAATAATAAAAATGTGTACATATTGATTTGTTCATCTCCCTCTATGGGACCAAGTCTTAATCCTGTTAAATTTCAATGGAAAGACTGGGAAACTGCAGTGAGGAGAAGAGACACCTTAATGCCAAGGCAGCTTGAGCAATTTGCTGAGGAAGTGAGGGTCAAAATGCTGGAAAATGCACATTTCTACCCACTGTGAAGTGCAGAGATCACTTGTTGGCAGAAATTGCTGTAAAAAAGCTACAAACCATTCAGAAGAGTACCATCTTTTATGTCAGTGCCATTTTCATTTGTTCAGTTATATTGCATAAGTTCAGATTAAATTATTTCAGTCTCAGTTTCTTCCAGGGAAAGTTGTGCTTTGTTTTTGAAGAGCACCAGCACACTTCTCTATCTTTGTATATTTAGCGAGAACATGCTTGAGCTCGGGGATATCTAAACCCACTTTAACCTCAGCTAGAAGTTGATGTGCAGCTTTTGCTCTGTGAAGACCGTTGAAGAACAGAGCGACTGGTGTGGAGGCTGAACAGAAGCCTTCAGTTCCCCTGAGCCAGCTGGGCTGCTGGCTACGAGCCCTGGCAGTATCCTCCCAAATGATGCAAAGTCAAACATATTCACAGGAAGAACACACACTCACACAGCTGGAGAGAACTGGTCCATGCAGGTGCACTGATTTGTACGTCTGCATGCTGTGAGAAAACACAATCAGAAAGAGTTTTGGAAATGAACACATAATGCGCACCAAGATTCAAACAGAGTACGAGAGGCACCCACACACACTCCCACACAATCTAAACTGCTGAACAGATCTGAACAAAGCGTCAGCAGGCTCATCTTTTCAAAACTTTTGTGGTTAAATTATGTGTTATAGTATGGTCAGTTAAACACCACCGTAAAGCTGCTCAAAGCCCATTAGTTGCATCAGTAGGTGGGGATACATGCAGTAACGGTGCACAAATATGAATTGTGAAAAAAATAAATACTTCCATGTGGACTTGCATGCTTTAAAAGGAACAAAAAATACCAGTGTTAATTGTGGCATTATCATTTACAAATTAAAAAATAACTTATCTTTGCACGCAACATGGAGTCAATCAATGGAGCTTGGAAAATAATTATTTTCAGTCACTGTTTGACAAGGAAAGCTAATAATTTATCAGTTTTGCGCCTTTGTAGTTTTATAGCTTCATACCTGCTGTCTGCTGTGAGATGTTTTGTACCAGTTAATTCAAACACTGTTGGGGACGTATTGCACCTACTTTGGCCTCCAACGGCTTAAAGTCATTTCTCAACATTTTGCTCCTACAATTAAATTAAGGGAATATGATTTTATGATTCAAGTAAATAATATCTACTAGCAGGAAGGGTCATAAAACACTAGAGTTCTTAAATCTCAATGGACATCCAAACCAAACGAAATAGGAAAGTGTTGAAACACAAAGCTGTATGCACTTAAGCTACTCTTTAGACTATAATTTTTTGACAACAATTATCTAAATAATTCTTTACAGTAATAAACTGTAAAGACACTAAGGTGACACTGCATGGTTTGATTGCATTAGTATGAAATGGTTTGTTTGAAGGTATGAAACGGCAGTATGCTGAATCTTTAAGAGCCGTGTCCTAAATGTTATTTTATCTATCAAATCGAAGCAGTTTTTGAAAATATATCAACAGTTCTAAAAACAAACCAGTTTTGACCCCAAACTTTCAGCATCACAGTAAGTCCAACTATATGTCAACACATAAACAAATAAATGGCTCCATGAGCATGAGAGGAATTTTTTATTTAAAATCAAGGAGATTGGGAGAACTTTTGGAAGATGGCGGCTACTACAAGTTTTTATTCATAGTATACGAATTGCAGCTGCTCGGTTTTCGCAGCCGAGTTGTACTGAAAAAGCCACATGATGTTTGGACTTTTTTGAGCCATTGTAGGATTTTTCCTGAACCCTCTCATTTATGAATCTTTCATTTAATTCTATGTGAAAAATTAATTAGTTTAAATGCAGCTGCAATATTGTTTGGTCCGATATGGAATTAAAAACCTTGTGTTGTACAGTTTCACTTTATCACTCTCTGTCACTCAATATTTTTCTAATTGCAGACAACAAACAATAAATGAGTTAAATTGACCTAATTATTTGTTCATGCTTTAAATATTAAAGAGAATATTTCTTTGAATTACCAACAATTTTTACTATCTTTTTCAAGATATTTTTAAAGTGGGTTCATGTTATTTGAAATGTCAATAATGCAAATCCAAGTTGTCATTTTGCTCCCTTTAGAAGAAAGAACATTTATTTTTAAAAGCAAGGCTTTTTAATATATCGTGCAGAAAGAAAGAAGTACACAGCCATGGTCAAAAAAGCACACCCACCTTCAACTCTAGAGCTTCAGGATATAAATTATTTTGACTTTAGAAAATAATTTAAGTCTGACCTTGAATTCTCAAAACCGCAAATCTAACATCACAAAAGCCAAAAGAGGAAGTCAAAATGGAAATCTTTTGCAAAAAACTAAGTGTACAAACAATAGCTGCGTCCAAAATGTTTATCTATCTGACATATTTCATTGCAAGACATGATGAGGTGAATTTGTTTGTGTGCGTATACACACACACACACACACAAAAAACACCTTTCAGTTACTAGTTGTCTGCATGCATTTGAACTGTGAGAGGAAACAGGACTACATTAGGAAACAAAGAAACCCTGAGGCAAATGGAGAACAACCAATCTTGAAGGAGAATGGCCTCCATGGAGATCTGAACCCAAGACCTTATTGCTGTACAGAACAAATAAATGAAATTACAATAACTCTGAGTTTTCACCAAAAGGAATTTCATGGGTTTTTTTTCCACAATATGAGGCGTTTGGTGTGAGTTTAAATCATTTTGCAATTATCTTTCCTCCCATAAGAGATAAAGAGCTACTTTAAAGCCCCTTATCATGCAGAGCGTCTGCGCTCTGTTTCGCCATTGTATTTTCCGGGGGTGAGGAGTAAAGTAGATCTACTTGCTCTAACTTGGCTCTTCAACCTTATAAACCAACAGCCTACTTGACTAAAAGCATTCACACCCCCATAAACTGTTTATCATGATACAAACAAACTTACATTTATTTTTATTTAGGCTTTGTGTGATAGAGCAACATAACTGGGAAGTGGATCTAAAATTATGTTGTTCTCAAAATTATTTAACAATTAAAAATCTGAAAAGAGTGGGAGCCGTTTTCTTCTCCCCTCAGTCAGTATTTAAATTTATAGTAATTTTCTACTTCTTTTACAGATACAAATCTTTCAGGGGATTTATTTAACTGCTAAGCACATGTAGAAACTGACATGTTTATCCATTCTTCTTTGCAAACATGCAAAGAATGGAAAGTGTCAAAGACATTTTTTTTCAAATCTTCAAATCCTAGGTTGAATTTAGGTCCAAACTTCATGGGCTAATTTATATAATAATAAATGCCTGTCCACTTAATAGGCAACTTAGCTTAATTGTGTGCACTGAAATGTATTTAGCTGCACCAAAGGAACGGGGCTAAACACAAAACAGTGAAAATCATGTAGAATTTCTGTTTAGTTAATTAAATTTCACTATTATTTGTGAAGATTTATCGCAAAAAATTCCTAAAATAAAGAGATATTTGTGGAGTTATGTTTGTTCTTGAAGCTTTTAGAAGAAGCTTCGAACTCTAATTCATAATGTTATCCAAGCTGCAAACTTGGTGCCTTTTTCTGATTCAGCAAAAACTCATTTTCTTTTGTAATATGTAATGTTACAAAAGAAAACTTTTGCAAGACACAGATAAACACCACAGTAACAACTCATTGTGTTTATTTGTCATTTTTGTTCATTTAAAGACCCTCTCTTAATCTAATGAGAGCCAAAAATCCACAGCAAGAAACAGAGATGGAGGAGAGAGACCTTTCTTAGCTTCCTTTACTGCGGCTTTAATGTGACATTTATCTGTCGTTCTTGCCCTTCATTACTTGGCTCAGTAAAGGTCAGGCTCATGCATGCAGCCCTTCTCAGGTGTTTAGGCCCCCTACTACATTTTTACAAGTGCTTCCCAGGAGTGCATGCCGAAATAACTTCATTGCCACGTGTTTACATGCTGACTAGAGATTTTTGACTTAAAACAGGTGCTTGGATTCCCATGACTCTCTGCTCTTCCTTTCAACTCTGCAACCTTGGCTTCCAGATGAAACGCAAAACTTCCTCAGCATCACTGAGCAACAGCCCGGACCTTTTATTTTTTTATTTAGCCACGTTAAGAGATTTTTGTCTTTGGTCCTGGACTGGCTTGATGCATGAAATGTGACAGTTTTAAACAATGTCCTGGATTCATCAGAGAGTGGTAGGGCTCTTGAAGCACTGAATCTAACTGCAGTAAATGCAATGTAAATCTCAATCTCTTGAATATTCTTTGCTTTGGTTTCTCCTGAAGGTTCCAGTTTTTCCAATTGTCTGCATACCTTTTTTAACCATACTTTATCATTCCAGTCAACTTGGACACAGCGCTTTGTGAATGCCACCTTCTTTAGCCTAGAACTTTAGATGATCCATCTAATGGAGGGAGTTTGACTGTCTGCTGGACTCTATATAAAAAATAATGCTATCATTATGAACTCTAACATTTATTATTATATTTTCTGAGAAACAAATTTTGGGCTTTTGTTATTTGTACATTCACCTATAACCAGGTCCTAATGAGACCAAAAGCCTTGGCTTAAACCTATGCTTTATAATACCTGTAAATCCTTTTAAATATAAAATAGAATTTGCTAATAGAAATTGCTAATACAGGTTTTATCAATTTGAGCAACATAAAGCCCTTGTAATATTATTTTAACTCTACTTCAGCATTAGTTTATAAACTATTTATTTTTTAGATTTTTAACCCTACAAATAGAAATAAAAAAATAATGCTTCAACAAATGACTACAGGTTTCCTACTTGTAAAAGCTGCAGACCCTCAACCTTAATCAACAGCAATAATCTGACTGAATAAATACGTACAAGTGTTTTGTTTTGTTTTTTCAACTTTTTGAATTGAATTAGTGAAAATAATTAACCTAAGTTATTATGATTCATTGAGATGCACCTTTGAAAGAGGGAGGACTGGGGCTTTTCATCTCTAGTTTTCAGGATGGCTTTGTGATGGTGGTGAAGGAGGGAGTGTTGATGGAGGCTGAACTTCCTGTCTGTCTTTTCTGTATCAGTGCATTGAGAAATAAGTGAGCGCGGTGAAAGGAGCGCATTCATTCAGGAGGGACCTTGACTGGCGCAGCCAAAGCCTGGAGAAGGAATGATTCAGAAGCATCGCTGAGCGACGAGCACAAAAAAGCAATCAGAAGAAAACGAGGGTGCATAGCAGCAACACCTAGTGAAAATAAAAAACACAGATTTTTCTTCTTTTTTTTTTAATAGACTAAAACTTCTTAAATCTCACCCTAAACCTTGCGCGTCTCCCCTCCCCTCTAACTCACTTCAACTTTGGATAAATCGACTTTCAGCAGATTTCGCGAATGCGCCGAGCGCGCAGGAACTATTTGGTGATCTTTCTCCTTTTCTGTCGTGCGTATTTACGCCGGTGGTTGCTTTTGTGAGACGGAGCGACCGCTTGGCCGAGTGGGTGCGTGTTCGTGTGTAGGGCAAAGAGGATCAGCCGGAGCAGTCAGAAGGATGCTGGAAGGCAATGCCTGCAGAAAGAGAGGATGAGATTTGTCGAAAGGCGCTGGAACTGCTCTCCGACCTGTGTTCAAAGGGAGAGGTGCAAGACGACAACTGTCTGGATTTCATCTACTACTTCAGGGACCTAGCCAGACCGCGCTACACGGACTCAGGTCAGGCTCTGTAATGCAAAGCCTTTCACTGTAGTTACTGTTTAGTCAGGATCAATGCAAATGATTGTGCATTTATTATGGGATTAAAGAGTGAGTTTGTGGAGCTATTTGAGAAGATGCTTTAACAAGAGTGAAGCTGTTTTTATTATTTATTTCAACAGCTGCGTTGCACTATAATGCCAGGGACATTTTCCTCTTTAAAGAAACAAAAGGTAACATTTAAAGAGCTGACACCTGTTTTACCTGATAATTTTACATTTTTAATTTAATCGCAGAATAACATTTTAATTGAATTTATTTTTTTTTTAAATTCATGGTCAGTTTAAAAAAAGAGGACAACCCCTGTAAAAAGTAAAAAATAAATAAATAAATAAAAAAGACCAACAGTTTTTGCATGTACCAAATTTACTTGCAATTCAGGAGTTTAAGCTGTGAACTTGTTGCTCAGATCCTTTAGATCCACTGGATTTAAAGGACTTCAGATCTGAGTGTGTGAGCAAGCCTTTCCTTCACTTCAGCTGGATAGAACTGCTGGTTTTATTTGCTGTTCACTCGGCCAGACTGGAACAGGGTGAAAGACAACAAGAAGCAGCCCCACCCATTATCAATCACAAGTCCCAGCACTACGATCAGCATTGTAGACCTCTGGGATTCATTTTAAATCCATTGTACAAACCAGGGTGCTGCTTGACATAAAACCATAAAGGGGCTCTCAATATAAATAAAATTGTAGTTTTTATTTTAAAGGGACATTAACATGTAAAATAGACTTTTTGAGCTTTACATCTTGATATAATGTTATTCCCTTAGCAAAAACATATCTGGAGTTTCATGCATGTTTGATAAACCCCTTAGTCTCCTTTGGCAACCATTAAGGTCTGCAAAACGCCTGGGTGGACTGAACGCCGCCTTTGAGTCGCAGCTCTTCTTCAGAGCTGCAGTTTGCAAGATTCAGAACTTCCACATCACAGAGTATTTCTCCCCCACTCAGCTCCTTCAAACTACCCAGCAGAAATTAGCAAACATCTGGTGGAACTCTGCTGAGGTCATTATATGAGCTACTTATAAATGCAAAGCTAGCAAAAAACGTTTTTAAACGGTGAACAGAGGAGCGACGTGATGACTGTCTGAAGGCAGAGCTTCAGAATAAGTGGGAATTTTTAAAGAGACATACACCCAATTTCAAGGTGTTCAATTACCAAGTCAAGTTTCTTATGAGTCGTATTTGATGTATAGTATTTTTATAACAACTGAACTTAACAGTGCCTTGATTGTGCTATAAAATAGCATTATGTGTCTGGAAAATACACACACCCCTTTAAAATCACATTAAATTAATAAGAATGTTTTCCAATGAGATTCTTTTCTCAGATAAAAAAATACCTTAAAATAACATTTAAGCAGGTATTAAAAATTCTTCTTATTAAGCCAATATTTCTGTATGAAATACTGTTTGTGTTTATGTGCCTTAGCAGCGGATCAGGTCAGGGGTTGCTGGAGAGCACTTCTCCTGGGGAACTTCAATGTTCATATGGGCAATGATAGTGAGAACTGGAGGAGTGTGGTTGGGAGGAATGGCCCCTTCGATATGAACCTGAGTGTTGTTTTGTCATTGACTTATTGACTTCTGCGCTCATTATGGATTCTTCATAGCAAAACCAAGCAAAAGGGTGTCCATCTGTGCTCTTGGGACCAAGACAGCTTAAGTCGCACTTTCATGGTCAACTTTGTCGTCTGAACTGCAGAAGCATGTCATAAATCCCTAACGAGAGGGAAGTGGTGCGCCACCAGCACTGTTTATGGTTGGAATGATGTGCTGCTGACCTTAATGTAATGGGTCTGTGGGCGGAATCCTTCAAAGATCAGATTAAATCTTCAAATTTTGAAGACATTAATACATTTCTGACATATTTTCTCTGTCATTGTTTAGTAAATAGACCTTACCTGACATAAGAGAAGCTTGGTCTGCACAAAATTTAAGCTAATTGTAAAAATATTCTGCAGTTAAAACCCAATTTGAAATATATCTAAACTAATCTATCAAAAATGAATGGAAATACTTGTACTGATGGACTTGTTTGTACAATATGCAGTGCATATTGTTCATTTTACTATTTCTCCCCTTTTTAAATTGTAACAAGCACACCCTTTAAAAATTTTACAATCCATTATTAAACGTGTGTGTTGGAGAGAAGGTTCAAGCTACCAGATTGGTTCCCCAGAGACAGTATGACCCACTTCCTCTTGTAGACTACTATTAATGTACGCACATACACGGTTTGATTCCCAACAAGCAATTTTCCCTCTGATCATTGTGGTAGAGGCTGGAGATTAGCAGTGATACTCAATATTTCTGGTTTTTCTCATTTTGGCAGCTGTAAGAGTCTCAATATGGACCTTGTGCAGCTGAGACCCAAATAAGTGGTTCACAGAAAAAATAGAGTCACAACACAGGATAGTTTTTCTCCTTGCTTCTTGAATAGAATCATTTGAATTGTTTATTGAACAGTTTGGTTAAACTGACCTATAAATACATGTTCTAAGTAAACTCTTAGATACATACTTTCACAATTGATTGAAAATAATCCTGACTTACAATCAGCAAATCCCCCCAAAAAGCTGATGAGATTAATTAAGACAGTTTATGTTTGATTAGCTTCATGTCAGTCTGGGCATATAATTGAAATTGAACAATTGAATGATTGAAATGACCTCTTTTTACTTCTATGAACGCATTACCAGTAACAACTTCTCACGTTTAAAATTCTGAACTGCAACCTCCTAAGGAGATTATTAGACATGGCAGTCAATCACTTTTTTTATAGCTCAGGTTGGTTTGGATGGCTTTAAGACCCTCATAAAGAATGTAATCATTTGAAAACAGATTTTTTGCTTTTACTCAGTTTATCTTGGTTTAACTTAAAAGACTTACTGGGTCAATGAAGCCTGACATGAGGCTTTATTCCAGTTTCTTCAGTAATGACCTTCTGTGGCTTATTCTTCTTGCAAAGGGCGTCATGACTACCGAACTGGTGCCAAGTCAGAAGATTTACCAAAGACTGTGCAAGTCATAACATGTCCGTAACTAAAGATTTCAGCATTTAAATTGATTTACAATGTGTCCTGTGCAATATCCTGTATGTAGTTTTCACTAGCCGAGAGCCATACTCATAAAAACTCAGAAATAAATGCTTAAAATACACCATCGTGTATGTAATGAATGCATCTCATTTATAAAATTGATTGAGGTTTCAGTGACATTCAAATTCATTATGAAACTGAGAACCTGTGATAATGCAGGCCATAACAAGAAGCTATGACTTAATGCATTCAGGTATTTCTAAGCTTAAGATGTAATATATGATGCAGCTTCCTATCCCTTGCCCAATAGCACGCTTACCCACCCCTCTTTGAGACCCAACATGGGTAAGCTGGTTAATGGATGGATAAATGAATGGATGAAAGCTTTTCCCCATTTGCTAGGAAATAAAAAACATTTAGAATTTGGACAAAATTTAGTTTGATATTTGTAGATTTTGAAATTTGCTCTCAGTGAACAAGAACTATCTGCATTTGTAACAGTAGCTTATTTTATTGTATAAAGAAAAGATATTGAACAACGATCATGAAAAACTGCAACGTGTACAAAGTAACATTTGCATTTCGCTGTGTGAAATAACTAATACATCCACACAAGTAATAATTCTGGCTCAAACTGATTGGTTAAGTAATCTTTGTACTTGTGCCACACAGATTACAATCAGTCAATACTGAAACTTCTAATATAAACCAAACCTGTTCATAGAATCGGTTCATTACGTTCTAAGCGCTCCACCTGACGTGTGATGAAAATTGCCGAACAGTTGTGTGCAGCCTGACTCCATTTATGAAACCTTTAAAATCTGTGGTCAATTGTAATCAATTCACACGTGTACTGTGAAAGGTTAATATGTCTTTGCTGCTGTGAAATCTGTAAAACTGTATTACTACTGTGCCACTATTATTATGTTGTGCTTGTTACTTGCTGGAACTTCACAATGCCGCCTGCTGTGGGAGATAAGATTGGTGGCACAATCACAAAGTTTGCTTTCTTGTCCGTATTTTCTAGTTTCACAATTACTGCACATTTTTAGTATGCCTCTAGGAAACTTTTGTACTATTTTCAGGTTAAAGTAGATTATTTATGTTTACTGTACTCTAGAAATATATTGTTACACATGTAAACTTGAATAGATATGGACTGTGGCTGTAAAAATGATTAAACTCAGTGGCTAAGTCTCTCTTTGATTTTCCCTAAAATGTGTCGGATTATTTCAGGCTTCTGGTTCAGCTTCATTCAGGATGATAATGTGCAAAGCAAATTCCATGATGGTTTTCTCAAACATTTGCTCTGTTTGGAGAGGAGATAAGACATGATAAGAGCAATTTTTATGATCCCAACTTTTTCTGCTGAAGTTGATTTGTTTGTCTTTTTGAGCATAAAAAAGTCTGCAGTTACAAATTTTGAGGTACGATTATCTCACAAAACACAATTTGCTGAGTCTAATCAGCATCGTTTTCAAAGCCTAGGCTTGTTCTTTTTTCACTTGATTAGAACATTTTTCAAACACCTAACTAGGTTGGTGTTACTTTGATGGCAGCATTCAGTACGGTGTACCGACTAAGATGGTGTCTGGACAAAACCGCAATGCTAGATAACTATGCCACTCAGATCCAGTAGTGAAAACTGTATTCGTCCTCCTACACTCAATGATTGGTACAGTTACAATAGTGGCATGTCAAAGTACTTTTGATGCATCTGCTGAAATCCCCATAACATCATGTGGCTTTAAAATGCTCCACCATAACCAGTCTACATACCTGATATTGTAACTTATCTAGTTTGATATCAAGATAAGTCAAGTTTCCACAGTTGTTCTGTTTAAGAAAATTTGCAACATGGGTGTCAAAACTAACATGTCTTACATAAACCACACATACCACTGTTCCATTTATTATTTGTTGTTACAGAATTTTCAAGACAAAAACTAGGTATAAAAATAAATAAGTAAGATTTTGAATAACTAACCGACACCAAAAAACATCAAACTTTGACATGAGGAAGGTTGCTACTGGGAAAGTAACTAATGTGACTGAAACTAAACAGATTAAAACTGTATATTGAAGGTTCTTTTGGCTCTAATTGTACTGCCAAAAACACCATATTTCATTTTATAATGTGTAAAAAGTTGAAAAACATAAATACTTGTCTGCTCAAACTTGTAGCTTGTTGCATCTATAACTATACAGCATGATGATTTTAAGTGTTAAACAAGTTTGTTTCATATTCTATCAAGCAGAACAGATTGAACCAAATCACACACATGAGAGCAATGTTGAAATTTAAATGTTGAAAGGCAAAATCACATTCATTTCTTGGTCTCCGAGTTGGGAGATTGATTAAATGCCGAGAGAAACAGGTTTGGTTTCATTACACCCTTGATTGCATTTTGGAGGTATCGTTGCTCGGCAACATGACATTATTGGATATTTGGTTTAGAAATCTTCAAGCCTCTGGTGATGTTCTTGAGTGAACCCAATAAAGTTAATGACTCCTCTCTCCTCTCCTCTCCTTTCCTCTCCTAAAAATGTCTATGAATGTATGTACAGCTCTTATTTCTCAGGTGTTTGTAAATGTACATCTAAAACATGTCTGCCATTCACAGACACTTACATTGCTGTGTCCTTTTCCCTCAGTCTCTGCGTGACTGGTATTGACTCACAATTGACTAAGCTGTAACTATTTCTTGAACTGAAACATGTTTTGAACATAGAAGATTGTTCCAGTTGAAAATAGAAGCGTTTAATGAGATAACCACAGGCTGCAACTTGACCTGCGTCTGTACATGATACCAGACCTTGCAGAAAACAACTGTCATAATCATTGACTTTATCTGGCTTATCTGCTTGAAATAACAGTATGACCACAAGGCTGAATAATTTACTGATATTAGAAAGTGCATAGCATGCATGTCAGAGTAGATATCCACGAGAATATCTCTGTCTATGTGTAGGTTTTCACCTGATACTCTGGTTTCTTTTCACAAGTTAATTGGCCACTCTAAAGGCTCACTCACATGCCGTCTGAAGCCGAACAGTCAATCC
Source organism: Phalloptychus januarius (assembly GCA_902982915.1). Taxonomy (NCBI): domain Eukaryota; kingdom Metazoa; phylum Chordata; class Actinopteri; order Cyprinodontiformes; family Poeciliidae; genus Phalloptychus; species Phalloptychus januarius. The sequence goes on along the minus strand of CADWAE010000471.1, from coordinate 11,571,873 downwards.
AGTCATGTGGTTTCGTACCTTTCATACAACAGCGCAGATCACCTGAGGAACACCACGCCCATGTCAGTATACATCACACAACTACTCGTGTGTTTCTCTTCTTTCCGTGAATCTTGTTTTTGCTTCTGCAAAACTGTTACAAAGAGAGTGCCATGCATTTCTGCAGACAGCCTTCTCCATCAACAACAATGTTACCGTTTCCATTCAGAAGTTATTAACCATTTGTCTGTCTTATTATTATGGTATTATTTAGTGAAGAATTTGACTAATGTATATAATTACCAGATCAAATAAACAATCCTCAGACATATCGATGTCTCCTGCAGATACAAAAATCTGATTTAAGCAAATAGAATAAAATATTAGAGCTAGGTTTGTGCAGGTTTGTGCAGTTAAAATTTAAAAGCAAAGTAAAGCACTTTGGTCTGTTTTGGAGCTCAGAAAGAAAAGCTGCACAAAGAACAGTTTTAATGGCACAAACCAGCTCAAATGAAGCACTAAAAAAGTAGACCACTATGGCTTGTTGTGGGACCTCTGGATGACCTAAACAATGTCATGTTTACATGTTTGCAGCCAATAATAGTCACTGTTGCCAACTCAACAACATTTAAGACAAAAAAGAATTAGCATCGGCCAAAATCGGAATCAGCAGGTCGGGCTTTTAAAGATTTAGAATCAGCGGTCGGCCAGAAAACTTTGGTGTACAGTTGATACAACTAAGTATAATCTTGCAGTTTTCATTGAATTTAGGAGGAAAAGTAGAAGCTATGTGCTGCTAATGTGGAAACCTTTATCAAAGTTATAGAAAACAAGTACTGATGTCCATCAATTCATAGTAATCCATAGGAATACTTATTCCTATGGATTAGTGCATATTCTATCAAATTTACTACAAGGCAAAACAATGCAGAAGAATTGTATAAAAGGTCCAAGACAAACAGATTAAAACTGAGAAAGTAGATTACATATATGAAGCCACCTTCAGGTTACAGAGTTACAGATTAAGACTTTTTTTATAACTCATCTGTATTTCAAACTATTCTAGAGACAACTGTGATGTCATCTTTATGGCAGCTGAAGCTGAGTCATTACGTCAAAAAAAGCAGCAAATCTATAATGTTATTCCTGGGAAAGGTGGCTGTGCAATCTATTGGATAACAGATGATTGGAACTCTTTGAAAGTCAATGTAATGGATGGATAATGAATCTTACTGAGAAAGGGAACATGGTATTCAGTCTTGATGGGGAAAAAAAATCCTCTACAAAGAATACGAAAACAACAAAATCTAAAACCAGAAACATGCCATTTTAGTCAACATATTGTTAATCAACTATTATAATGAGGTACAGTGTTGACAATCAAAAATATAAGCAAATTCTGTTAGGTAGCAGTTTAGGGAGTAATTTAAATTTACGGATGAAAGTTCCAAGTTTTGCTCAGGGTTAAACAGTCATGTAAAAAGTGCATTAGGCCTCAGTAGTAAAGTCATGTATTGCTCCTGTTGAACATGTTTTCATGTGGAGCACTAGCTGAATGTTGCCATGTTTATTCTCACTTTTCATATGACTTGTTGATGGGTCAGTCATTGTGGTTCCAGTTAATGAAGCTAAAACACTTGTTGCTGATTTATTATGAATATCATAGAATTTAATATCTAGTGTTGTAGTTGCACTCCAGGCAACTCTCTCTTCACAGACAGCAATATGTCTGAGAAAAGCGGGTATAAAGAAGCTGAGTAACCAAAACAGAGTGTGAGGACAAAATTGTAAAGGATGTCAAGGGAAAACCTAGATTTTTTCCAGCAGTTGATTTAAAATGTGCAATATGCAGGAGCACTGCTTGTTGCTTAAAATTATACATTACATAAAACCACACACAGTAGATAAGCAAATAATGGGAATTGAGTTTTGTCTTGGAGTCCAGTAAAGACCAATTTAAAAAGTCTTGAATAATGTGCTTGCCTAAATGCAACGATATTGGCTGCGGCTTTTGTATGGAAGAAGAAATAGGTACAAGAAACAAAAATGTGAAAATACAACTTACCGCATTTGTCTGAAAGTTGGAAAACTAAGGCTGACTTTTTTTGTCTTACACAAAAAAGGCAGATTGAGTAATTATGAGAAATGACTGTGAGCTGAATACAATTTTATTTTACCTAATCTCCAGCTGAAGTGCTGGTAAACCAATGGATTATATATGAAAAAACAGAAGAAACAAATCTCACTTCAAATTGGTAGCTGTGTTTGTGTGTTAAACATGTGGAGCTGGCAGCATATTGAACCCCCAAAGCTAGTGGGGGTGGTATTTGTTTTACTTTCTATTTTTTGGCAGAGCATCACAATTCTCAGTTCAAATAAGCCTTAAACAAACATCAGCCTCACTAAAACATTTTACGAACAAAAAGCAGCCGTTGCTGTGTCAGTTCACTTTGGGGTTTTAAAGTTTTATTAGCTTCAGGGGCAGGAAAACACCTTTAGTATGGAGTAAAACACTACAGCTGGTCTTCTTTTGTGAAATTCTGCTTCACTCTGATGTATCATGATTTTGCTGGACTAACTAAAAGTAAACGATGCTTTCTGGGAGTCTTTAAATGACAACCAAGCAAGTAATTGAAATTTTCCTTTATAGATTGCACTGTTTATATTGATCATCTTTATTATTGGCTCTCAGAAACCTTGATCCTGTTACCATTATTTCCGTATTTATTATCACATAAAAAGGAAGCAGCCCCACTGCAGACAGTTTCTTAGCAAACCTCTGACCTTTTTTTAATTATAATTGTTGACTTCCTTCAGTGACGAATGAGCTTACTGATTAACAGAATCCAATTAACTCAATAGAGTGGAGACCTGACTGTCTTGATTGCACCCTGCAAAAGGACTTCAAAGGAAGAGACACCCAATGGGTTTCAAAAAGGCTCTAAAAAGTTAATTGACTCAGACTAATAAATTTTGTGTGGGGTTTTTACCCAAAATAATGGGCAAAAACATCAAGGAGGCAGCAATGGGGAGGTTTACTGCGATGCAGGTAGGATTGTGACACACAAACATGTCCGCTGAAAGTAATAGCAGGTAGTCATTTTTTTATTGTCTCTAACAATAAGAGCAAAACTGAATACAAGAGAAATCTGATGATGTTTTTAAAGCCATCTGCATTCCAATCTGTTCTGTGGCAACAGCTGCACAAAGCTATGGAAAGCCTTCCTGGCCACATGCACATGAACATTTCATGTTACTTTGATGTGACTTTGATGCGTAAACAATCCGCAAACAACTCATAAAGCACTTCATGTTTACTTGTCAAATACGTGTCAAAAGTCACATCTAACGCATAAGCTATGTGTTACAACATATAATATACATATTGCACATTTAGCAAAAGTGCCTCTATTTATGTCACTTTCTGGCAGTCTGATTTGGGTCTCTTCTCATCGGCTGTTTCTGATCCTCAGCTAAACCATTTTATTAAAGAGGGGGATTCTCCCACTCTGCTGTCTATTTATCTGCTTCATTGGTAAATCAGATAGTTGGTAAATCAGGTCTAGTTTAAAAGTCTGCTCTACATTTTGATCAAACATGAATTGTTTACCTGCTGAGACACTGAATTTTTAGTTCCGCTGACTATTTTAGGTTTAATTATGTTTTGTGAAACTCATACCAGGAACGTCTTTTTTTTTTCACAACAGTCAGCATACTACACTGACAAAAATATGAATTAAATGAGCATAAAACTATTCCTGGCACACCGGTTGCATATTCACAGCCACCTGCTTTGCTGACAATGCCAGTGGTAGTTGCTATGGAAATCATTTGACTATCCTAATTTCTACCTCTTTGCATTTTAATAACGTGGTTTGAATTTAAAGGCATTATCATGGACAAGACAGCATTGTAAAATTCAAGCAATGAACTATGAGAATGTTATAGTGTTGGACAGTCTGGCATTTTTCAAACAACCACTGGATTTAAAGTTATTTCCATTGGAGTTTCAGGTTGCTAAACACTTAATAGAGCTCTGGTAAAGTATTTTCATTTCTCAGTCCCAAAGAAAATAAAAGAGCTTAAAACATAAACCTATCATTGGGTTGGTGTTCTTATAAATTCTGCAATTGTTGATGGATGGATGAATGAATGAGTGAATGTATGTATGGATGGACAGATGAATGGATGGAAGATGTGATTTAAATACATCTCAGTCTAAACAACCTTTCTTCATATTTTGCATTTGACATCTTGGAAGAATGCATCATTTCTGGAAACTCACACCTTTTTTATTTTAAAAATAATATGTATATTTTCTCCAGAATTTTTCGTGTGCATGGGAAATTATCCTCCTTGAAACATTGTGGATGCTCGATGGATTACAAATTTTGGTGCTCCTCAACAGTTCAGATGTTCCTTCAGTTTGTTGAATCTAATTTGGAAAGACTAGCAGCAAAGAAAACTATCCAGAGAGACATGTACAGGGGGACGCTCTCATCTCTGAAACCCTTCCCCTGAAAAGCATCTGACCTCAGCAGACCGCTTCAGCAATGGTTTTTAGATGACTTACTGAAAGGCTGCTTCCCAAGAAAGATGTACTGGGGAGCGTCATCTGTCTGACTATACACTGTGCTATTACCCAGCTGTTAAAGAGGAAAAGCCTCTTCTCTGCTAATGGATAACATAACTCATGTTTGATGAGCTCAAATATCCATCAATCATTATGCATCCACTTCTGAATGTGTTGTGTACCCCCCTTTGCAAAAAAGATGTGCAGTAAGGCTAAAGTTTTTATTTTTTTTAATCTTGTCATGGCAGAGTTTGTTTTTTTGTTTCAAATGCAAACTTAACTGGATCCACATGCAAAACTCTGAACTAGAGCTTTTTACTCAGGTTCAGAAGGCTTCTCCACTGCATTGCTTCTCTTTTTACTTCCGTTCCAGTTGTCATTCAGATAAAACCAGGTTTATCTGAATGACATGGTGGAAGTTTCACGAATAGAAGAGACTCATTAATGCATGTGATTGCGCTTAATTGACACCAATTTTCTGTGATGCACTTTACAGTCTAAATGAAGTATGGTTCATGGAAGAAATACTAATCTGAGGGTGAACATGTGCAGAAACATGCATATACAACTGAATTGTTTTAGTTGAAATAAGATTTTTTTATTTCCAAGGACTTAATTGGATCTAATTTGATTAAATTTAGCTGGATTGACAAGTGCAGAGAGAATCCTAGTTCTTGTCTGTCGTTTACTGTAATACAGATCTGGATATATTTTCCTCCTCAAACAGGATCAGATGCATAATATGAATAAGTAAACTGATTTGTTTAAGATGTTTTTAAAAGGAAACACCATGAATGATGTTAATTTTTTTACTTCCCGGCATAGAATAAGAAAAGTCTCCATCATTTTTGGTTTTAAAATAAATCTGCTTCAGTGCTTCACCCTTGTGCCTGTCAGTGAAACACCGAATTCTTTAGGTGGACAAGGACTAAAGAAAACAATTAAGACAATTTCAGGATAAGTTCAAAGAGTTCATGTAAACAATTCTCAGTCAATTACAAAGCAAAACGTCTCGTCACAATGCAGAGAATCTGTCCCAGTGGTGGAACTTCAGCTTAATCCACCTTAAGTGTGAGTCAAGAGAAGCCGCAAACCAGGAACCAAACTGCAGTTCTTATTCTCTGCAGTTTGGTTCCTGCAGAGAAACCAAACTTAACGTTTTGGTGTTACTCCAAAATGTTAAATTTGTTGGTCAAAATAACGTACACCACACACTGAAAGTATCTATGGTCAGTTCTTGCATGACTGCATTATCTTTTGTAATAGTTGTATTGCACTGTGTTCCCATTTAGCAGTCTGAATAAATGCAGCTTGCCATCCCTGGAACTCTGCTGCAGGTTTGTCTGTGCCAGCGTTTTTCTCTGCCAGAGCTGTTGCTGCCTGTTCACTGAACACCTGCTCTTTCTCTGCAGATGTATCGGTGAGTCTGCTGTCCCTACTGGTGACCACCTGTGGTCTGGCGCTCTTTAGCGTCTCTCTCTTTGTCTCATGGAAACTGTGCTGGTTGCCACTAAGTGGCCGTTTCCTCCCAGATGTCCTCAAGGGGGCGCACTTCCTGGGAGGAGATCAACAACCTGTCCTGACAGAGGTAAAGAAGGTGTTCCTCTGTGAGATGATGTTTCATTTTAGTAATGCGACTTATAATAGCCCAACTCAAAATTGACCTTTAGCCAATAATAAACAGCTCACTTGTGTGTTATTGAATTTATTACAAATAAATACTTAGTTCAAGCACAAATTTAGACATATTTTAGAGTCCAGATGTACAAGATAATTCTGGTTAAATGTTTGTATAATTTAGGACGCTGTACGTATAATATGTATGTTTCATCTGAGTCAGTTGGCATTCTTAAATATATGACAATTCTCTAGATCTGTGCTTGTAACAAAATCAAGTCAAGTTTATTTGTGTAGTACATTTCAGCAACAAGGCAGTTCAAAGTGATTTACATGATAAAAACATAATACAGTACCAAATTATGAAACAATCAGCAACAATTAAATTTTTTTCCAAATGGCATTGTGATGAAGATAAGAAAAAACTATGCAGCATGTTTCTGATTCTACAGTTATATTCATAGGTAATATTTCTGCCAACCTATTTGTAGTAACATAAATGTTGCTGGATGCCCTCTAGGTAGACGGAGAAGAAAGGGAGTACAGCGAGGATGGCTGTGTGAAGGAACCATCAGGCCCCCCTTCGGCTGTGACTGTGCCTGAGTCAGCCCTGAAGATAAGCCACACATCGCCTGACATCCCGCTAGAGACCCAGACTAAAGTGGAGAAGAACCAAGTTCACACTCTGGCCAGAGACAGAGTTCAGAGGCAAATTACTGAACCTACCTCGTCTGTACGGTTAGTAGAAATTAGTCCCTGAAGGTTTCGTTCCAGTATTTGGTGTTCAGTTCAATTCAATGCTGTTGAGAGATTGAGTGCAGCTAAACTCATTGAGTTTCCCAAAACTCAATGGCTATTAGAAAACTATTTTATTTTAGTTGCCATGAAATAAAAACAGTTGCAGTGGAAATAAACACGTCAGACTTTAAATGACAGGCTTTGGAGACTTTAGACAAGCCTGGATGATTTTTCAGTCTGTTTTTCAACACGACCCATTAGTCCAACCAGAAACTACTTAACATGGTCACCTGTAGAACACAACCTGTGCCAACCAAATTCCTGCCACTTCTTCCATGCTACTGCCAGACACTTGAAAGGCTCCACTATATATATGGAAAACGGCACATTAGAAGCAAAGCCCACATAGCCACTGCATGTCGAGTAAAATGCTGGTACTACAAATCCAGGGGCGCGAAAAGTGCACAGCGCTCTGAATTGTGTGTTTGCAGATGACATTCTGAACATTACGGTGGAAATTTGGAATTCAAGCAATGGTGCGGTATTTGTCTTTGACATATGCTCACATTACATTGTACAGAATAATTGCCATATAAATGGGGTTCTGAGTAAAGCCACTCAGAATCCTGCGGCTTTGTATGTCACAAAAATGTGGCATTTTAAGGATATATTAAGTTTTATATGCAGTTATCAGTTGCTTTGAGATTCCATAATGTTGAATGTGTCAGACCTGATATGTCGTATGACTAACATATTTTTTCACAGGCATAACTCCATTCGTCGTCAGATGAACTTATCTAATCCCGACTTCAACCCAGCTCAGTTTCAACGCCAGGACTCCCTGTCTGGTTTGGGCCGGATAAAACCAGAGCTCTACAAGCAGCGATCCGTAGATGCTGAAGATGGTCGTCGGACTGACAGCTGCGGTCGTCTTCACTTCATCCTAAAGTTTGACTTTGACCTGGAGCAGCTTATTGTGAAGATTCATAAAGCCCAGGATTTGCCTGCCAAGGACTTCTCAGGGACCTCCGACCCTTATGTCAAGATCTACCTGCTGCCTGACCGCAAAACCAAGCACCAAACCAAGGTGCACCGCAAGACTCTCAACCCAGTGTTTGATGAGGTGTTTCTGTTTCCTGTGGCGTATGCCGAGCTGTCAAGCCGCAAGCTGCACTTCAGTGTCTATGACTTTGACAGGTTCTCACGACACGATTTGATTGGCCAAGTGGTGGTGGACAACTTCCTGGAACTGGCTGACTTTCCCCGGGAAACAAAATTATGCCGGGATATACAATACGTGACGTCGGTGAGAACGCCATCTTTTTCTCTATATTCTGTTACCGTCACATTTTTTGTCTTAAATTTAAAACATATACAAACAAAGTTTAGGTAATTAGATTCTATATATATAATGAGATTAAATGACTGTAAAAAAACAAACTCCATCTTAGTTCATTTTTAGGTGGGAGAAAGCTGCTCAAACAATAATAATTAAAAAACTTCCATACATTCCTTTCATTGGAGCAGATGGAGAAATATATCAGCTGGCTCGCATCGTATTTTCTCTCCAAGTGGAGCTCATCTGGGTTTTCAGAGGCGAGGACATAGAAATATACTTAGACGTAGTTAATTTTTAATGAAAGCAGTGGGAAACACTTGGGGGGTAGTGACCCAGATCTTTGCTGACATAAGACCGGGGTTGGCTTGATAGAGATACAGCAACACTGTCTATATTACATTATTCACTTAGATAAATCTATAGGAGTGAAAATCAGTTTCTCCTTCCAGGAAATCCCTCATGGTTTAGCTTCCTCGTCTAGAAAGACTCCAGCCTCGCATGAATCAGTTTGGGATTATTTCATTCTTTCTTAGCAGTCTCTGACGATGATAGCAGATGTCCGTGAATATTCCACGCAACATGAATTTATAGGAATATTCACAGTTCTTTGAATGGTTCTTCCTACAACTCTAATGCAAATCCTGTTGAACAATAGACTGCAAAGTATGATCCATTCAACCTTCTGTTCTGTTGACTTTAAGATCCAAACAGTCTGCAGGCTTTGCATGAGTCTTTTTTATGCATTAATTCCTAGATCCCATCACACATTGCTGTGTATCTATGAAGACACACACCCTTAAGTAAATGTTGAAGCATATCCTTTCTGCTCAGCTGATATCACAGCATGCACTATTTGGTAGTCAGATAAGTTTTGTTTTTGGAAAATTGCACCAAAAGACCACATGCATACCAGAGATATGGTTGATATAATAATTCCTCAGATAAGGTCAATTAGCTCTAAACTGAAATAAGAAATAGTTTAAACAAATGAACAAACTTGGTATGCATTTCCAAAAACAAGACATTATTTCAAAGAAGACATCTTTATTTTGACTGAATTATCTATGTTGATTCTTAATTATTCAAATTAGTGATTGATCATTTACAAAGTAAGACAAAGAGTCCAATGCTTTGCAATTTATCTCCTTTTTTATACAAAACAGCAAAAATAACCATATTAATTGTTTATGAGTGCCAGGGGTCAGTCAATCAATCAGTCAGAAATACAGTAGTGATGTTTTTAATACTTTAGCCTTTAACCACATTTAGCTTAAGTGCTGTTGCAGCTAACTGAGCAGGGCATTTGGGGATGGTTTTAGGGCTATTTTGTGTAACTTAGTGGCTTTAAAGAGAAAGAAAAAAACCAGGTGCACTTCCACTTACCCAGGAAATCAGTCCTTGGTCAGCAATGTCTCTGAGTTTATTCTCCTCCTTAAAGAACTAGCCAAATGGTTATGGTAGTCCCCATCACCTCTGTTACTACTCTGAGTTTTTGCTCAGACATAATCTTATATATGCGATAAAAGGAAGCCCTAATGCCCGTCAACCCCTTGTACTGTAGTGCATGGCCTGTCAACCACAAATCTACCTCCTGATAATTCATCAAACCTTAGACTTTAAAAGATTGGTCAGGAAGCACAAAACTAGAGTGTTTTTATATAGTTTTACAACAACCACGAGAAAAAAAATCAAATCAGAAGTTTCCCTATCTCAATGTTCAAACAGGGAAAATATGTGATTGTTCTTTATTTCCATCCAGTTTTACAAAAAATTAAATAAAAAAAAAGATGGGCCGCAGGACAAACTGGCACAAATGTGCTCGCACACAACCCAGAGGATGTTCAGAGACCAAAGAACAGAGGCAGAGGAACAGTAGAAGTGGAATAAAAAATGTTAGAGGGATACTGAAAAAAAGTAATAAAAGAAAGAGAAAATTCAGAGAGCATGCCCCCCAAATACCAGCAAATAATTCAGCTTTTATTATTTTCACTTTTGTTTGCACCACACAACACAGGTGAGAAAGAGAACTAAAAAGATCTAGGCAGAATGAAAATGCAGATGTAGTAATGTATATTTTCACATATTCAATATGTTCAACAATTCATATAAGTGATACAGATATAGAATGTTGTAATCATAAAGTTATGCATTAAAAAAATCCAACAATCTAGTTTATTGATGTATAGCAAGAGATCCAGTTAAGAATAGATGGTTATTGGATAACCAGCATTATTGACCTCCAGATTAAAAGCCATGTCATTTTTGGTCAAACTTTGTCAAATTTTTTGACCCAATTCAATTCAACACAGGCCACAGTTTGCACTGCATGTAATGCACAAAAACTATGTTGCTAGGAAACACGGCAGCTGTAAAGAGCCGCTGCTTTCCAAAGGTGGGCACTTAAAAGACAAATAAACTTTCTAGAGTCGCTAAAGGCAAATGTTAAGGCATGAATTACCAGTGGTGAGAGTTCACAAATCAAACTGTACCTGGACAACATGACAGGATGGTTTTGATCTGCAACAACATGCAGCACTCATGCTTTCCACCAGCACTCTAATTTAATGTGCATTGAACATATAACAATAAGTAGTTTTAATAACTGTAGATGCATGCTATTTCTCATTCATTTTTAGTAACTGTTGTTTTCAGGTCTTGATTGAAATAATTGTTTCTTACAGTTTTTGACATTAATTTGAATTATTTATTTTTTTCATATTTTGCACAAAATAAAAACATCAAACTAGCGTTAGGGAAAGTTTAAAGAGCAGTAGAGTGTAACTTTTACTCACGTATGATACTTTAGGGGCTAGTCAGACTTTAGCAGAGCCTTGTGTCTCATAATCTTCCTTTAGATCAGTGGTCTCAAACTCCAGGCCTCCAGTTCTGTGCTTCAGCACAGCTGACTCCAATATGAGCTCATTAGCAAAGCGCTTCAGAGTTTGACTGCCTGCTAGTGAGACACTTTTACCATTTAAATCAAGTGTGTAGGACAAGGGACACATCTAAAAGTTGCAGGACTCTGGCTGTGGAGGAGTGCAGTTTGTGTTCAGTGATTAAGATCCACACATGATCAAAAACAGATGAAAATTATCAAAAACATTTTCATAAATTAAAACTTTATGGAAAATCTCCCTTTCAGCACTTTATTACATATAGCAGAAACAGTACACAGTGTGTGGGTGTGTTGATTTGTGTCACTCGGCTTGCTTGATGTGTGTTACATTGAATCCCTAATAATTATGGATGCAGAGAAAACTGATTAGCCCATAAAAACTGGGACAGAAATGAACTATCATTACAGTGAGTGGGAGTAACAAGCACTCAGCAAATTGCCATTATTCTGGCTTGATTGTTGAGGTTTTCATTTGTTCTCTTTGTGATGGCAGAACTGACACTATCAAACAAAACGTTTAATTTTCTCCCCTTATATTAATATTTTGCTTTCTTGTTAAATAAAACTACATCTCTTATTTGCTGGTGTTCCCTTTTCCACAACTGATATTTCTCATGGATTTACAAATATGTACTCCTTTATAAACTGAACATAAGAAATCCATATCGATACATATTTTCTGCAAGAATCTATAGAAAAATGCATGTGGCTCCTTTTCTCAAGGCCACTTGTTACCTAGAATTTTGTTGATGAGGATTTCTAAAGGCAGCTGCTTCTTCATCAACTAATTAAGTTCAAAGCAACACAATGATCATTAGCCAGGCCAGCAGTAAACGAGCTCCAACCTGTTTGTAGCCTGGTAACTAATGCGAAGACCTGGTGAAAAAACTCCCACCTCGGAGCATGCAGACACATCTTGTTTGTTCGCAAATTTTGTTTTCTCCCCTCCAGACTCAAACAGCATCCCTAGCTAAATGAGGTCAGTATAAATTGGGTTAGGTCCTCTTTTGAGGCATCTAACATGTGAAATGTGGCAGTTCTTGTCTCCTGTGTCAAAGTCAGAGGCTTAAAACTCCTAAATATAATCTCCTATTAATCATGCATGCATCCATCACATATTTTGAGATCAGTCAGATGTGAAAGACATGTTTTCTTCTTTCTGCAAATAACTACTATTATAGTTATTCAGATTACTTAATATCATAAGATAATATTTCAGTAACCTCAAACTGAGCAGGTTTTGGTCTGAGAATCATTTAATATCATTATCAATAAACAGTTTAATTTAAATTGTCATCTCTGCTTTCCTTATTAAGCTGTTCGGAAACATGGAAGTTTGTCAAATTATCATATCAGCTGCTTCTTATATCTAAATATCTACAAAACCAACACAGTTTCTGTTGTCAATACCAGTAGTAGTGTTTTTATTTAATAATTTATAGAAACCAGTTTTCAGTTTGACTTTAAATAGTATTTTTTTATTGAAAAATGTATTTTAAAAAGCCAGATATTTGTATAAACAAGGGTAAAACATTGCTTTAATTTATTCATTTATAGCTAATTTCAAAATATTTGCCTCAACGGCCTTATTGGGCTTAACAAAATTTAGAAACTGATCCTGCTTCTTACTCCTGTTGCTGTTTTTGACACAAAAGTGGAAATAAGACCTGGAGTTTCAACAGTTTGTTATCTGTGAGGAAGGTCTGAAGACATGATAAATATGAAGTTTCTTCTGTTACTTTCTCCCAGTCTCCAAGCAGAACCAGGTTACGTCCCTGGGGATATCGGCTGGGACCCTGGCTAGTCCACACTTCGATATGTGTGCATACATGCATGTTAATCATGACTTCTCACAGAAAAATATTCTAACCATTCAGGATCATTTTCTGTGGACAGGTTTTGAGATTAGAAACATATAGGGAAATAACAGGCATTATCTTTCAGAAGTAGACGGTGCCTTTCAGGGTTCTGTCACGGAGCGCGCTCAGTACAACATTCCCCACTGTGCCTGAACCTGCTGATTGGTGTTGTGGGTGAAAATTGGTGAGCATCATGTGTGAGTTTTAATAAACTGCAACCTCAAGCTTGTAATAGCAACTCGTTGTGGATTCATGTTAAGGATGTAGCTCAGTGTTAATCCACATGCTGTTAATTAGTGAAACATTAATTAAAACCTCTCCAGGAAGCCACATGTCTGCCACTTAGAAAATAATCCTCTTCCCTTAACTTATCCTTTCACAGGGATAATTACTTATCTGCAGTGATAACTACACATCTCGTGTTTATTGTTACAATTTATTTTTAAAAGGACATCTCACACAGTGAGACGTGTAACCTAAACAATTGTCTTCCTTAAATTGCAGAATTTTATCATTTAAGCTTGAAATTTGTGCTTTTTGAGGATTAGGAATGCACTGCTACATCAGTGAAAATCAGTAAAAACCAGCCTTGGCATGGATGGTTTCTGCAAGATTTTCTGGGATGCATCAACAAGTTAATTTCCCATTATGTTTGAGAGGTCCTTCAGAAGCCATGAACATGCACAAAACGTCTGTAACAATATATCAGGGTCCCAAGTGTTACGTAGGGTAGCCTTGAAGCAGGACAGGCAGCTAGATTTAGCACATCTATGTGGTTTGATCATCAGAAAAGAAAGGAAGAGGGCCAGGCTCTGTCTTGCCTAAACTGGATAACTCTTCAAGAATAGCCTAATTAAGCCTAAGCATTTTCGCATTGCATTTGTAATGCACATTTTTTCATACATCTCTGACTGCAACTCACCAAGCAGCTGAGGTGAACAATACACATATTTAAAATAATTCCAATAAAATATGGACAGGCTCAGAGCCCTTGCATTTAATAATCAGTATACATTGCTCACTGATGAGGAAAAGCAGCACCCTGCTTATGTTGTCAAGCAACTTCAGCAGGCTGCTTGACGACTGATTTATAAGGCCTCAGCCTGGAGTCCAGTTGCATATGATAATTTGAACAGATGAATTTGGTACTTTCAGGTATCTATGAATTATACCAAAGGATGAACCAGACTTTTGGAAGTCCACAATTCCATTCCAGATATCATGCCTTATTTATTTTTTTATGATGTCACTTTTATGTTTTTTTATGGAGTTTGTTTGTTTTTTCTTAATAGAGTTAGTAAATTGGTTTATTTATGCGACCATGTTCTCTCCATGTTCAGTTCATTTCCTGTTGTCCTTTATGTTTAGCTTCTTACTTATTTTTGTGTTTGTGTGTTCTTCCCTTTGTGCATTTTGGTTTATTCTCTTATGTTTGTCTGTCTTTTTTGATTTCTCAATTTTACATCTAGTTCAGATCCCTGTGTATTATCTGTATTCATGAGTCTTCTTCCCTCAGTCTCCGTTTTGCTCTTATTTGCTCTAACAGCTGTTCAAATTTCTCCAAATTAGACTCCTGGTTCCCTTGATATTGATCATGTCTCCTATGTATTTAAACTCCCTGGTCTCAATTGTTAACTTTGCTTCATTTTGTTATGCCACTCTACTCTCTAGTTCTGCACTCCTTCTTAAATTAGGTGCCTCTTTTGCTCCGGCCTGCATTAACAAATCAAACTTACCTTAAACAGGAAAAGTTTTATCTGTGTCAGAACATGAAAAAATGTTTCCTATGCAGCCTGTGTGTAATATCTAGTTTCACCTTTATATAAGGTATACTGCTTTTACATGATAAGATCTAACAAGATCAAGCGTCTTCTCTTTAGGAGTATCCCATCTTACTGTGAGATGTTTTAACCCCTAATTGAACTAGGTGCCTGGTACAACAATGTTTCCCTGGTAGGAAATATTGTTGTAGTCGTTGGCTTGTAGTAAGACTATGAAATAATATTCAGCCTTTGGATTAACCTAATGTCTTACTGAAAAAAAATATGTCATCCGATTTTGATGACAGCTGTTCATTTCATTCACATACCTCAGCCTTTTTAAGATGCATCATTTATACACCCACATTTAGCTCAAAAGCTTAAAGTTCTTCTTTTTCTTTACTGTCAGGCAGTGAAATGACAATGATTAACTGCTTAATTACAAATGAATCTGCTATGCTTTGTCCACTATGCTAAGCGGAAGGAAAAGTCTGTTTTTGATAATAAGCTTAGATCTTTTATGTGGCTATTATGTTTTTTTCCCAAAGTATTTTGAGTATACATGGATAGAATTAAAGCAAATATGAAAACTGAACTAAACAATCCAAAAAAATGTTTCACATTGTAACCCTTTGAAGATAACCTCACTATTACCTGCTTTGAAGTTTGTGTATGCTACTAAATAAGTAAGAAGTTTGCATGAAAAATAAACTTTCTACATAAACATAGAACTGTGGCCAGTAAATGTTTTAAGAAAAATAACTATTCAGTGTTTTTAAACTGCAAAATACAGGCAGTTTGGACAAAATGACAATCTCACTATTCTTCACAGGCAGTTATAAAGGATCTTTTCGCTTAGCCTTATTCTGCCATGGTGTATTTATTGCTACTAAAGTGCAGTCAAGGCAGTGATTTATTTACTTCCAGTGTGCTCACTCAGGCAGATAGAGCTACTGTACTGTTGACAAGCTCACAGAGAACAGGATCTTTAGTTTTAACCCATTTAAAGTTTTAACAACTAACCTTAGTCACTGCTGTACTCAACATTTTTTACCATTTACCTTTGATTTTAGCATGCACCCTGCTGAACAAATGACACAAATAGAGAATCTTTTCAGAATACTCAAACATTACAACTGGACAAATATATGTGCAATTCATTACAAAGAAATAGGCTACAGTGTGTGAACGTGTGCATGAATGGGTGAATGAATTTAGTGTGAAGCGCTTTGGAGGCCTCTGGACCTGATGAATACAAGTATGGGCCTTTTATCACTGTATAATCGGCAAACAGCTTGGTGAGAAAGCAACAACTGTTGGTGCAATTAGACAACGGAAGAAACTCAAGATGACTGTCAATCTCCCTCAAACTGGAGCTTCATCAAAGATCTTGTCTTGTTGAGTTTCAGTGATTATGAGAGTGGAGAAGAAGCAACACTAGAACCTGGTCAATGACCTGAGGAGAACAGAGTCTCAAAGTTTACCATGAGTAAAAAATTACACCATGGCTTAAAATCCTCCTGAACATAACAGGTTCCATCGTGGTTTATAGTAAATGTCGACTGGGATGCAGAAGGGAAATATTGTTGGAACCATGCATACACACAATTTTATACAGCTATGTTTGTCTGTAAACTCAGCATACACAATTTTTGTATGAAATTGCGGGTAAACTTTTGCTTAATTGTACAGCATGTTTCAGTAGGAAATCTACTAAAGGTTTTGTATTTGAGACCCTTTTTCCTAATCACTCATTAATGTAAACATAACCTCGCACAACTTATTATTGCAGTGTATCTCTTGACATTTGTACAAAATAAACAGTTAAATAATCTGTTTATTATTTGATCATGTCTCCTATGTATTTAAACTACCTGGTTTAAATACATAGGAGACGCTAGGGAAAAACAAAAGTTTGCAGGTTTAAGGATTTCACTGCTGTTCCAACACATGATGGATTGTCTTTCTTTGTTTGACCCAACTAAAAAACAGGAGATCCCGTGGCTTCTGCATCTTTAACTTTCTGCTGTCTCCCTCCTCTCCCATTAAGTTGCTTTGAATGTTATTGATAACACTTTGCTGGTTGTTCCAGTAAACAAGCAATTCCCTTGTTGTGCAGCAGCAGCAGGTTTATTTTGTCCCTTTTATCTCCAGGCACCTAGCTCTGTACAAGAGAGGAAATTGTTCCATGTTACACGACTGGCAAAAATAAGAATCCTGTCTGAACTTTTCTCACACGGGCGTGGGAAGACTAAACTAGAATCAAACTCATGTACTGAATTAGGAAAGAAATATAACATAAGTGTCCTTGAAAAACATGAGCATTTTAATCTGACCTGCTTCAACATACAAATACATTTGTGAACAATGATTGGATGGTATTAATGAGACCGCATGCAGACCAAAAGTGGAGCTGGTCTAAGTCTGCAAGATGCTTGTATAGAAAACCTGGCAGCTCCTGAGGGAAGTGAGGTGTTTATCTTATATTGGAGAAGATGGACTGCTCACACTCTCACTTCTTTATTGGGGCGCTTTAGAGATACAGGCTAATTTCATTGGAAGAGCGCAAGTGACCATAATCCTAACCGCAGGCTTGATTTGAGTGCTCATAATAGTAGTGACCGACACTCTATATCCTGTAAGCCCAACTCTATACTCTCTGTGTGTAAGAGAATGATGGAAGAAGGAGATCACATTATCGCTGGAGCGCTTAAGGGCTTATTTATCCTGCATCTCTTTCCTTGCCTGCATGTATCAGGTTGCAGATTCTTGTGCCCCTGCCAGGATTTATGTGCGCAACACCTCTGAGACATCATAAGCCAGCCATACGTGATTACCAGCCAAAGCTCAAAGCAACAGCGATGACAAGGTGTCAGATGCAGATTCTTCCTCGGCAACACTTGTAATGAATTGACTCATCAGTCAGTGTCAGAGATCCTGGCTGATGATTGTTTGCGTGAACACATGGAAGTGTGAACATATTCTATCTGTTCCCAGGCGTGCAGATGCTGTCAACCATGATGAATTAACTCATTTTATCAATTTGGTTTTCAACAGTATTGAGAAGAAGACCCCGAGCAGCAGGTTTCTAATGTGCATGCATGAGAGTGTCTCTGAAATAACGACAATTAATCTTAATAAGCATATGAAGGAGTACCATATTTCTACACTCATTCACTACAAGTGTCATTCCTCTTTAAACCGGTTTAAGGCTCAGGTAAAAAATTGCTCATAATAATTTTATAAATGAAAATCTTCAGTCGATGGGATTCCAATGCAAATTTGGGCAACAATGTTAATGTAACCTGTAGTAAAATTCAACAGATACCAGGAATGGCTAAAGCAGTGCTGGGCTAGTGCTTTTCTAGAAGCAGTTGTAGCTTAAGTTTCAAGCAATATTCTTTCTTTTTTATTTTCAGCGGACGTCGTCAGCTTATGTTTGAAATTTTAAAACAAGCAGAACCAAGATGGATAGTGGAAGGACACATGAAAGCAACTTCATTGTTGGGCTGTCTAGCACAGAAAGTGGGAATGCAAGATGGGCTTATAGATCAATGATTTTGTTTTAAAATATGTGACAAAAGGGCATCATCACACAAGTCCATTGTGACTATTTTAATATAAATGCATTGTTATGACCATGTGCAGTCTTACTATAACACCACCAAGACCAAGAGTAGCTGCCTAAACAATAACTATAATCACAATAATGAGGATCAATAATGACCACAGCAATTTAATTACAGAAATGTTGTGCATGACAAAACAGGTGGAGAACATTGTCCATCACACAGAATGGACTGATCTCAGTCCAGTCAGGGAACTTTCCAAGAACCAACAAAGATAATCCTGGCTGATTTGCAGCACCGTATTCCAACGTGAAGGAGGTTTCAAGTGTTTATTCAGGTTCTAAGACGACATAAATACAATAAATACAATGCTGTATTTTACTGGATAGTTGTTTTAACCTGTCTAGATGAATGACCGGTGTCAGAGAAAAAGGTAGTTCAGAATGTTAAATATGCTATTCAGAAGTTGTCTGTGCTAATATTCTTACTATCAACAGGTTTTGCAGCAGGGACTCAAATGGCATTGCATAAATATGCAGAAAGCATTTCTTCAATGTAAATATCAAAGGTAGTAACAAAACCTTGTTTTTTTCTTTTGGAAAATGTCTTCCTGAGCAGCTCCTTTGGAGCCCAATATGTTTATGAAAGTGTAAAACTAGAGCTTGTCAGAACTTGTGCCTCATGAATGCACGGCTCACCTTCACACCATCACACGTTATTTTCAGAAGTGCTAATTGGGAAAAGGGAGCCTGCCTGGCGTGTGTGCTAATGTAAATTCGTTGTGAATGTATGAAAACAGGAGAAGGTAAAATGTGATGTAGGAGTCAACAAGTTTGAGCACAGGCTCAATTAGAGTTAAAACAACTGCAGTGGGGCCTAAAATGATCAAATTTAACTTTAGAAAAATAAGAGGAGCCATGTGACATAAGGCAGATGTCATTATGAAAGGTCTCCAATATTTCAGTTGGAGGTGTGTTAGGTGTGATCCATGCCTGAGGTGTAGACACATGTCATCACTTCATTATGCTGGCATTTGCTGTACTTTAAATCTATCTGAACGTCAAGCTAATTTAATCACCAAACATTCATTCCCACATCCCGATCTATCCATCCATAATAAGACATAGGTCTGGACAATTTTTCATGTTTTATATTCTATGCTCCTTACTCCATCTGTCAAGTTTATGTATAATAGCATCAAGGTTTCAAGTATGTACTATATGTGTCTGCAGTAACTTTCTGAAGTGATTTCAGTTTTTATACAGGATTGTAGTTTCTGCAAGAGAGGAGACAGAGTCACGCTAGTAAAAGATTCTCATATGTTTTGTTGCAGGATAATGTGGATCTTGGAGAGCTGATGTTCTCGCTATGCTATCTCCCCACGGCTGGCAGACTTACCATCACCATAATCAAAGCCAGAAACCTAAAAGCCATGGACATCACTGGAGCCTCAGGTGAGAGCTGATCAACAGTTCAGTGTTTCCTTTGAGAGATGATTTAAAGTATTTAAAAATATATAAAACAGGAACAAACAGTAAAACTAATTCTCTCATTTCCTTTGGCTCTGATTGGATGTACCCTCATGAGCGGAAATAAGGAAGACCATGAATGTTGCCTTCTGCATTTGTGCCAAAACAGTTTCCACTATGTGTATAAATGCATATTAAGCTACATCTGGTGTTTGAGTTTGAGCCATTAAAATAGACAGTTATAAGTATTTGCAGATTTAAGCTTTTTTGTGGGTGAATACCAGGGGTCTATATTAGTAGTAGCCTAATAGTCATAATGACTATTAAGCAATCGGCATTTTTTTATATAAAAGATGCCGATTGTTGCCCTGTAAAATCCCCTCAAATAACAGTGTAGCTTTATTTGTTATGTAATCTCTTTCTAGATCCATATGTGAAAGTGTCCTTGATGTGTGAGGGAAGGAGGCTAAAGAAAAGAAAGACTTCAACCAAGCGTAACACGCTGAACCCAGTGTACAATGAAGCCATTGTGTTTGATGTTCCTCCAGAGAATATCGACCAAATCAGCCTGCTCATTGCAGTCATGGATTATGATAGGTCTGTACATTTAGAGCTCGCTTTCAGACACATTCACTAAAAAGAAAAAACCCAGAAAAGCTCATTGTGTGCGTTTTTATTTTTTGTAATACAATCCCACAGGGTTGGACACAATGAAGTAATCGGAGTGTGCAGGGTTGGTAGCGAAGCCGAAAGCCTGGGTCGAGACCACTGGAATGAGATGCTAACGTACCCCAGAAAACCCATCGCACACTGGCACCCTCTCATTGAGGTAGGACCTCCTGAGACTTTATGGCCAAGCATATCTTTAAATGTTCTAAATTGATGTTAATGTAACAAAATTATCATTAACTTTATTGTGCTTTCGAGGCAAAAATAAAATGACAGGATTGTTTATAAAAACTAACTTAAATGTTTTGTTGCAACAACATGCTAATCAGTAGCAAACACAAGAATAGTCAGTATTTTGTCACTACAAAAGTAAATGATTATGCTTTAACTGTTAAAAGAAAGTTTAAAAAGGCTTAAGCATTTTTTTCTTCTATAAACGCAGATGTGGAGCGAACTATTCCCTATTCGTACAATGTCATCAAGGCCCCCCGATACATAAAATACATGCTCAAGTAATTTAATCACCAATCACTTGCTTAATGTTATTTGCCAATAACACAACTGAAAAATACAGTAGCTGCTAACAATGGGTAGCAGGTTTAGACATACAAAATTTTGTAAACTTGCATGGGTTTGAAAATCCAATCCAAGCTTAACGAGGCTGAAACGTTTTGAATTGCTTTTGTCTGAGTAGTGTTAGTCATCTACATTTTCAGTATTTTTCAGCTGCTTTCTTTTTCTCAAAAAAAAAAATGCTGAATTGATCGTACCCCACCTATCATCTGGAATGTCTTGCAGGGAACATAATTTTGCTCTTGTTCCTGTCATCTGCCTCTTGCTTTTCAAGACATTTTCTTATCCACTACATGTTGCTTGACATCACAAAATCCTCAGTGAGTAATTAAAACTTTACGGTGTCAGATCTGGATGTGCACAAGGTAGATATTCTCCCTCGCACATTCCCGCTATGGAACACGTTTTATACTCCACTCTTATTTTGAAACTTTTTTATTTTGTTTTAATCATGACTTTAGCTTGTGAGAACACATTTTATAACCTCACTGTTAGCAGAGCCAGTGGTCATCAAATCTCATTGGTTTTCCATTGGCAATCATGTATAAGGACATTTGTAATTGTTAGTTTAATAAGGAACACTAATTTTAGGATTTGATCAATGAACGTAAGTGGAACAACTCAATTAAAATTGTTAATTGAGGCAAGTGCAGTGTCTGTAATTAATTAATCACAATTATTAACATTTTAGTAGAAAACTATATATAGTCAAAATAAACAGCCATTTAATTCAAAAGCACTTGTCAGACCTCTATCAGATGTTTTTTTAAAGTACAAATGAACCCCCAATAGGCCACAGGCAGCAGCTTTGTCATCCAATGCTTTTGTGAGCAAATGTCGCTCGTGCGTCAGATATATAGGCGTACCAGAAACTCTGGCCGGAACCTTTGTATTCAAGTGTGTAGATAAGATTAATTGCACTAAAATTTTAACGTGTTAAAATTTATGTAATAGATAAGTCATAATCAACACGTTTAAGTCCTGGCCCTACCAGATGTATTTTCTAACAGTTATTAGCTAAAATGTTATGTTAAAGAGGACTTGTTCTTGATTAATTCAGTCTCTTATGGAAATTCATTTTTATCGCAGACTGATAGAACCGGAAGTCATTGCAAGTGACTATTACATTTCCATGAGTGACCAATTTACCTATAACAGAATAAATAGTAAAATATTGTCTCTGCTCAGTGATAATTCTGAATTAGAACTCAAATGTTATGAAACCAAGAGTTAAATAAAATTAGCATAACTATCATTGAAATTAGCCTATGTTAATTGAAATTATGCTATGTTAATGAGACATTAACATAGGCCAATTTCAATTATTCTTAAGCTCAATGCTAATGTATTCATTAACATTGAGCCTATAGAGTAAATAACAGACTTTATTACAGAAGTTACTTTGATGGGTAATTTCCAAACTAATGCATCTAGTAATCTCATGTTTACTGTATGTGTTTCCCAAAGAACAAAAACAATTATGTAACAGGACTACTGCATAACCCTCACGTATACTTGACTTGTTTTGCTGTGATTTCCACAACTGATGCTCTGTTTTCAGAGCGAGGAGGCTGCATTCACAGAGCTGTTTCTATTCCTGACTTCCCAGCCCACACTCATTAAAAAAACAGGGCATGCTAAAACAGATCCTGCACTGATTCATGTAAATTCGTGTTGTGTTGATATGTTGGTATTCCGTTGGAACCTCCCAAAATGCATATCTGTCCCAGTGAATGAGATCATCTCCATCAACCAGCATTATTTTTTTTACATTTCTTCTCACTGAAAACGTAAGCTCAGATTGATTCAAGCTTCCCTGTTATGTTCCACTTGCCGTGCTTGCTGTAATGCAAAGTGCTTTGTAATTACGTCAACTTATGGGCTATTTGGTCTTGTCTTCACAAGTCTGTTGATACAAGCCCTCTCCAGACATCATTAGTTTTTTATTCATCCACAGCAGGTCTGGTAATGCTCATTATGAGAAAGGTGAGGGACTCCTGGAATGTTATTCTGCCCCTTACGAACATTCAGATTTTATTTGCAACAATCTCAGTATTTCCCTCAGAAACAAGACCAAATTTAATGAGCATAATCTGCTCCCATCATTCCACCAACTACATTACTGATGTATCTGCTGCAAAATGATGCTAAGCCTCAATGGTGCCTTTGAAAAATGCAGGCCCTGACAGCTTCATCCAGTTGGAGCATTCATAATTACTGTGTGCACTTACAATATTTAAAATGTTTACTTAAGTATCATTTTAACATTACTATTTCAAATCCTATTTGTGCAAGAACAAAAAGTTGAAAGCTACATTACTTTTTGTTCTATTAGACAAAAATATGTCATGCTGTAGCACCAAAGACCAACAGTCAAATTTTTTCTTGGTAATTTGATAAATTCTTTGTTGAATTTTGGACAGTCTTGGGAAAATAGTGCCTTGGCTGCACTTGGACACCCCTGTATTAAGGGCCTTACATAGCAGAAAAGTGATGAGATCAGCTTTTATGTACAATCTGTGACTGTAACAATTCAACTCAATCCACCTCCAGTTAAATCTTTATACAAAAATAATTGTATAATTATTTTATTATGTAAAGCCTACCTGCTTTACATAATAACAGGTAGGCTGTCCAATTGCTTTTTACACCCCACTGTCAAACAACATCATTGTAATTCTTCTTCCTCTAAATTTCCACCCACTTTCCCTAATTAGCACATCAGTGTTTTTGTGAGAGTTGCATCATACAGATTACCCACAGATTTTCAGTGGTAGTGAAGGGATAGTGACCCTAACATTTCCACAAGCTTTGAGTACAGAAAGTTCTCTTCCTGTCTGACACATGCAGATAATGCCTCACAAAAGTACTCACACTATAAACATATGCAAATTTTGTCACCACAAGCTTCAATGCATTTTAGTGCATAATGGTGAGAAAGCAGGAGGTAAGAGGGATTAATAGCTTTTTTATTTTTTTCTAAACAGTATGAAAAATGTAGCATGCAACTGAAATCAGCTTCCCAAATATTTAACTCTACCACACTTACAGCTGCAGTATCTTTACCAGCTTTGCACATTTAGACAATGATCTTTTTTCTCATCTTTTTATGCAAAATCACCCAATCTCAGTGAGACTTTATGGAGAGTGTCTATGAACATCAGATCTTACGAAACATTCTGTATGGAGGCGAATCTCTTTTCCATGTTTAAGTGACTGAAGGTTCTCAGAGGTTCTCTTTCAAGACTGTCCTGTATCAACCTCTCCATCAACTTTGACGACTTTCCCTGTTCCTGTTGAAAATGGCATCCCAAAGGTGGGCATGGTGTGCTCATTTTCTGCCAAATTCAGGTTAAGGCTTTTTGCAAATTAGGTGACTTCTCAATAAATTAGTTTGAACTGGATTTTATTTTGGGGTAGTGGAGTAAAGCAGGCTAAACTTATAGTTATATATTGAGTACCGTATAAAATCACACACACCTACAAATTCACACTTGCATACACCGCTGTTAGACATTAACAGAAACTTTGAGCTTCTCACTGGGAGCATTAATAATTCATCAGCTTGATCTTTTCAGCCACTGCTGTAAACACACGCACTCATCCACCAAAAAACAGCAGAGTTCCCCTGAGTAATTCCAACCAGTTCTGATGCCACTGGGTGAAAAGTAAAGGATATACAGGAAGTTTCCTCCTCTTTGTCACATGAATGAGTGACTGAATCTCAAAAGAGGTTTCCTGCAGGGACTGCTTGTTCAAAGAGAGGTAGGAGTGTTCACAAACCAACTTTGAACTTCAGTCTCTGCGTTTGTGGTCTCAGGGGTCTGGCTGAGGTTGGAATCCATCACTGGGGCTTCCTGCCTTTTCCTGGGCAGGTTAAATTCAGATTAAATGTGGGGTGCTTTGGTGGCGCAGGGGTTTAGCACACCCACATACGGAGGCCTTAGTCCTCGACGCGGCTGTCCCTGGCGACCTTTGCCACATGTCTTCCCCCTCTCATTTCCCTCATTCCTGTCCACTAACTATTAAATAAAGGCCACTAGAGCCAATAAAACCTTTAAAAAAAATTCTGATTAAATGTGACCAGATCAACTCACACATTCTTTGTGAAATGTGTTATTTCCTATAGGGTCAACAGACAATGATGTTAAAGTAGTCAAGTAGTACTGAAGAAATTCTTCTTCTTCTAAAGATAGATCATAGATTTAAGAGACACTAAAATAAAACCAGAGCAAACCTTTATAATGCCTCTGTTTGAAGTGAAAGAAGCTCTACTTGTTTTCGGTCTCTGCCAGTTGCTGATGAGAATGGGACCAAAAAACTTGGGTTTAGTCTCTGAGAAACTACTTGTGGCTGGAAACGATATTCATAAAACCAGAGACAGAAACCAGAAGATTAATGAGTTAAAAGAGTTTCAGAGGAGGAGGATAATTCCCTTTACATGAATAAAATAATTATATTAACATTTATGAGTGAAAACACAATTTTTTTAATATGTAAATTGTAGTAATCATTCAAATAAATGCTCAAATCATAAAGATGGCGAAGAGCAAGCTTCATTAGGCACTGCTTTCCTTGGAAATGGGACTTCTACTCTCTGTCCCATTTGTACATAAATATGGAAATATTTTATTGGCACACATGCATATCTGTAGTGCCAAAAAATGTATTGTAGTGTTTAGGAGCACCACTGAGTCAAGAGTCTTCAAACCTCTGATGCACCCCCAATTAGTGCCTCATTCACTCAGCTATATATACCACAACTGTTCACAATCCAGTGATGACGGATGTTTTCCCATCATAGAGCCCTTGTCTTAAATCCCAAGAGTTTGTTTCTTAAATCCAAAATGTATACTAAAACTTAAAAATCTTGATTTTACAAGTACACTATTCAACCTCTAAGTGTTAGCAGAGAGCCTCTCCATATTTCTTATTCTCTAATTAATGTATTTAAGAAATTTACCAGACTCATGCATACAGTGATGAACTTAAAGTTTACAAGTGAGACCAAACCTAACTTTTTAAATCATAAACTCACACCAACAGTTGAGTCTGGATATCTAAGTTTTAAAATCTGGATTTTCCTGGTTGGAACCACACAACCAGACCAAAATAAAATGTGATTGTAAATCTGTGTCTTTGCTGCACAGTGGCACACTTAGCAGCATGGTTGCTGTGCACCAAGAAGGTCTTGAGTTCCTGATCTCAGTGCATGAATTTTGCATGTTCTCCCTGTGCATGCGTGTGTGTTCCCTTCATTCTCTCCTTCCTCCAACAATCCAAAAGCATGACTGTTAGGTTAATTGTTTTCTCTAAATTGCCCTTTGGAGTGAGTATGTTTGTGCGTGGTTGTTTGTCTTGTGTGCCTCAGTGTTGCCCTGTGATGGAAGGATAAGTGGTTATGGTCAATAGACGGATATGAAATTCTATTTCAAGTCTTGGATTCTCAACAACAGATACAGAAGAACTGTAATACTCAACCCCATTTATAGGGCCAGCTGCAATCCAAGACTTAAACTTTTACCTTTGAAATTTGAAAGCTACATTAGCAATTAAGTAAATCTAGGTTTATCCTCTGACTAAGAATATTGCGATTGAGTGGCCAGCAGATCAGTTGAACTTTATAGAGAATCTGGGAAAGGAGCTAAAGATTAGAATAATGGCAAAGAGGTCTTCGACCCCTAAAGACATGGAGTGGATCTCCAAAGATAAATGATCAAAATACCATCAAAAATCTTCTTTTAATTTTTTATACATAAGTACATGGTCTGACTGCATGCTAGTTGTGTCTCTTCAAAACTTTCTGATGTTTCTGTTTCACCTCTGTCAAAAAATTGTTATTCTCTCTTGCGCTCCAGTGGGTCGGACAGGGAGCGACAGTGAGTGGGAGCCAAGGAGGATCTACCAACTCTCTGAAGACGCCACCACCACCGTCACCATGATCACATGCACAAGTACAAAAAGATCCAATGTCTCAGGATGGGAAACGTTGCAAGAGTTATCACCTGATAATTCTGATTGGAAACTAAGACATGTAAGGTGTGACTAACAGTAGCATCATCAGCTGTAGGCCAGCACTAAAGCTGATTTATCAATAGATTGAAGTAAGTTTCAATGTGCAAAGACCACAGAAAAGGCTTATTCCACTTGTCTACATCCTTTTGTGTCCTCACAAACCAAAAAATAAAAAAAAACACTTAACATTCCAACTGAACCACCAGAATGCTCTTATTTGTCATACCAATCTGTTACTGATAGTATTAACAAGATGAAATTATTTAAAGATTCTAGTGTTTTGTTTTACTTGCTTTTTCTTAAGCTTGTTGATGTTTGTGGACTAAAATGATTTACTTTTAGGCAAATGTGTTTTGGCTTAATCTGTTGATTTGTGTGAGTGGTTGGTTCTAGACAAAGTGTTTGCTTTAAGACAAAAGATAAGTTAGAATTTAATAAGAACTTTCTTGTTTAGATAACTGACCTTTTATATTTCTTTATCTGTTGTGAGGAGTTGTCAAAGTTTAACATGCACTGTATGTTGTTAGTACTGGAGGAAATGAACAAAGGGGATTGTACTGCAAGCTTTGGTTTTGCCCCAGTGGAAGACCTTCCTGCAGAGAAATTACGATGTTTTTCCTAAAAGACTGTAAATGGCAGAGACAAATATTGTTTTTGTTTTTTGTGCATGTTAAATTGTCATTGTTTGTTAACAGGATGTTGTCAAAATAAAGTAAAGAACATTTTGAGAGTTGTCCTCAGTTCCTGTGGAGCAAATGCTGCACGTTGTCTTAGATAAACAAATGTGCTCTTTGAATTTTTTTGTCTGTCTGTGTCATAAATAAATCTCTCCTAAAACTGGATGAAGATCACCCCACAGTGTCCAGGACTGATGTCTCTGAATTGCAGCAAATTTGTAAAAACTCGGTTCAGTCTGATGACATTACGCCACTGCTTGAGGTGAGTCTAGATATTTAGACTCACATCATCATTCTGTTGTTTTCCAAGCCATTCAAGTCCAGGTTCAATTTATTCATAAGACACATTTGACAAATAGTGAGTTATAAAAATGGAATAATAAAATAAGATAATAAAAAGACATAAAATGGATATTAAAACAGAACAGAAATATGCGTCTTAAAAGAGAATGAAAGACAGGAAGTTAAAATGCATGTTTGAGAGACAAATATGAAAATCTCCTCCCAGTTTCTACCTAATTTCTGGGGCAAGTAAAAATAACTGGTTGGTGCCATAAAGAGCTTCATCAGCTCATTTTTAACTGGACTGTGGATGCAATGGGTATCATAAAAGCAATATGGTCTAAATGTGAATTTAGCATACAGAAATGCGAACACAAGCTCTCTGGGTGTCCGTCAGCATTCAACATTTCGGTTGCCGTTTCTTGTTTAACGTGTAATCAAAGTATTTTCATGTTGAATATACATCCACCAATGCCGACAGAAGCAGTGAAGTTGTGGATTGTGAAAATCCTCCAATTAGTTTTAAGGCAGTCCACAGAGTTGAGGTGAACAGCAGAGCAGAATGAAAATGATCTCTGAATTTGACGCTTTACTAGACCCCCTAGACTGCACTAAGTCATTATATCCAATCTTCATGTAGAAAGGAGCAGCAAAATATCTCTAACGCTTTGTAATGAATAACACATTAAAGGGGTAAAGTCTCTTTATGCTGCTTCCTTTACCAGGTTCATGGGGCTTTGCTGATGTCTCATTAATACTATGTCATATTTTTCTCAAAGCTCCACTAATATTGGTCAGCATGTGCCTTGCAGAGAACAGCATGCAGATCTTTCTTTATCCATCACTACCTTTGGTCTGTGCCGAAACGAAGGAGCTCCAGATAGTGAACCCCACATCAGAGCTTGACCTGAGGCGACTATAGCATCGACTTTCTGAATATGGCAGCCAGACTTGCTTATCTTTAACATTGATATGCTCCAGTTGACACACTAGAGAGATGATTGAACATCATTCTCTTACATCTAAGGCTGTGACTGCTTTTCTGTGATATCATACAAAAAGATCCAAATGAATGTTTTTAAATCAAAGTGTTGTTTTTTATTTTTTTATGTTAATAAAACAATCTCAGTTCCCAAAAAGGAGATAAAATGCGTACTTTTATGACCCTGTTGTTATTTTTTGAGGATTGCTTAAAAAATAACAGATTTCTTCTTTCTGGCTGTCTGAGTGTTTGTTGTTGTTGTTGTTTTGCACAATTTTGTATTCTGCTTGTGAAGAATTAAATGGTGCCACAGGCACATCCTCTGAGCAAAATGATGCAAAAAATGTTAGCATTAAGGTATCTGACTTGATGCCAGTCTTTTCAACCATAACTTAAAACATGCTATCTATTTAATAATTGTTCAGACTTAGAAAACATCTTCAAAAAGTTCTGAGATTTTGCCACAAGCTGCAGAATTACTGATCAAAACCCTCCAGGCTTTTAGTTTTTCTAACAAATGTTCCATAAACAAATTCAAGATATTCCTATTTTCTTTTAGATCTATTTCAACTTACATAAAAGACTACACTTAAGAGATCTCAAACACATTTTAAGCAAGAGACTCATTAGGTTTTAAGTTTCTAAATCATCAGCTTCAGGACCAAATTTTAAAGAAATCACTCTATCCTTTAGATTGTTCTGAAATATCTCACATTTTCTACAGAAAATAAGACATGGAGCTGATACTTGAGGAAAGGGAGAAAAGGGAGACCTGGGTGCATTGATTGGATGAGGTCATGCTTCCTTGGTCTTGATCTTTAAACTGGAACCTGAATTTTAAGCAGGTTGGGCTTCCATCACATGTTGCCATGGTGAAAGACCCAGGTAAGACATGAACCAGCTTTGTGACACTGAAAATCCCAAACTGACCTCAATAAATCACTAATCCTATTTGACAGGCAGCAGAGATTTCTGTGAAAGCACAAATGTGTCATAAAATGAGCACATTTAAAAATGCAATTGTTTTTTGTTAGATTTATCATGAGTCATACTGTCGATATTTGTGCCATTATGCTATAAAAGGTATAAGCGTCCCTTCTATTTTCAACAAGTTTGCTGACCCAGTCAGTCATATATAGATATATATGTATATTTTTGTAATATGTGCAAAATTACAAAAGAGAGTGCACACAGCATTTAACAGACTGAGTCAGTGAACTTGTTGAAAATAAAAGGTGTGCTTACAGGTAATAGAATGATAAAAGCACTCCACTGACTTTAAAATGAGAGGTCACACTGTGAGAGTTGGAACTCAAAAAGCAACGTTTCCCAGGACAATGTAAAGTAGAAAGGAGATTTAGTACAAAGAAGCCATCAGACATGCATTTCTTGTCTGATATTTATTCATGTGAATCCTCTTTTCAGTCCATGGAAATGATTTGTGCCCAAAGACGTAACTGGGTTTTCTCTTCAGTTAGTAAGAGATGTGCTGAGGTGACACTGCAGTTTGACCTGTAATAACTTTTATTATCTGGTATGTGGTGCCTTTGAAATGCCCTTGACAAAAAATTAAAATAAAATAAAGAACTACAGCAAGACAAAATTGCCGTCCTTTGAGAAGCTTTTTTGAGCTTTACTTTTTTTTGGAGGAATAAAACTTTTAGATAACACAGAACAGCAGTATTCACATCGTAAAGAAACAACCGTGTGGAATCTTAATTAAGTCTTCAGGTGTTGATTGCTTTGCAACATCAAAGCACCAAAACGATTGTAATTTCTTTCCACCATCATTCTACTGTAACATTAATGAATGCTAATGATATTTATGCACCGTCTCAATGCATGGCCTCCCCTTTTTTCATATCCTACAAATCAGACTTTGACTATTTTACCTTTATTCTGTAGCCTGGGCTCAGTCTGGTTTGCACAAAAACAGCACCTCCCATAAAGTCAGACTCTACAGTGGAAAAGTTTGCTCTTTCACTGGTAATATCTGAAAACATGTTTTTCCATAAAATTGTCTCCACGTTTGTTTAAGATAGACAGCATCATGCTGTAGAAGACAAGGGGCTGCATACAGGGAATTTGAGACATTCATCATTAAATGTTCCAATTGTGGTTTGGTTTGCAGCTCATTCTGCTTATGCAGACATGTAGGTGTTCCACTAGGGCCCAATTTGATTCCTCTCCCACACACGGATGCTTTGAGCTGTTTGTCTCCCTGTTCCCATTTTAACATATAATATTTTCATTTCCAGAGAGAGCTGTTTATTTAGCTCTACTCGACCATTTACTGACATGAGAAAGGAGATTCTACACTCAGCTGTGAAGACCCTTGCATTCAAACTTGTGGGTTTAAATAAAATACAGGATTTCAAGAGACTTTTTTGAGACAAAGGCCTGTTTGTGTTTGTCTCAATGGGTGAACTGTAATCACATGGCCAGTTTGTTTGCTTCAATGAGGCTGAAGAGCTTTTCACTGACCAAAAATATCAATCAAAACCAAGTGTTAATTTGCACTGTGGATATACATTAAAACTTAAGACTGGGCTGTGTGGAGTTTGCATGTTCTTCTTCTGCTTGTGTGTTTTCTCTGGGTACCCCAGCTTTCTTCAAAAGTTCAAAAATATGATTGTTAGGTAATTAAACAGTCTCTTAACAGTCCTGAGAGCCTTGTATGTGTGTGCATGGTTGTTTGTCCTGTGTGTTTCTGTATCTGTGCACCAATAACTCATTTATTTCTATTTCTGTTTAGTGTGTGCCAGTTTTGCCACCAGTGCAAGTCAGTGAACACAGCTTCACAAATCTGTTGCTCAATATGTGTGAAGAAGTGGATCAGAATGATCCACTTCTTCCAAGTTGTTTGGATAACAACCCAGCTGTTAGCGGGAGGGGACAGAGTGTGGGAGCGTTGTCAGGGCAACATATTCAGCCAATCGTAGTGAGAGCTCTAGTTTGGCCTGGTTTTTCATCCAGCCTTTTTGTACAGTATTAAATGGCACACAAAACTGAGGTAAGCTATTTTGACAAAACATTTCTTCGTTTTTGATACTTACTTCTGCCTTTAACTAAAGAACAAGTAACACACATCAACAGCACTCCATCTTGCTCATTACAAGGAAGGCAATTTTGTTTTATCTAGGGTTGCTTAAAGCTGTTTTGAGGTTTTATTTACTAATTATAGTCCCATTATTATTCTGTGTTCCTTAGTCTCCTTCAATTAGATTAGCTTTGTTGCTGCTGTCTTTATTTTAGTCCTTTCTTAGTGATGCTAATGTACCCGGCCTCTCGCCTGAAACGTTCGCTGGAGACGGGCCCCAGCACCCCTCCTGACCGCACTAGGGAGAAGGGTGGAGGGGTGGAAGGGCGGATGGATGGATGGATGGTGATTCTAATTTACTATGTTTGTTTCTTGCATCTAGTTATTTAAAGTTAGTCTAGTTTTATTATGTCTAGATAGTACAAAAAGTGAACAGGGCCTCTTTGTTCTTTTTTAAAATGTTCACAACGTTTTTAGAGCCCCTGTATAAATGTGTGTTTCTAATAGGATTAAATTGAAAATGCAAAGTCCACGCTACTTCAAGCTGCTCTGAAATCTTTACTTTTTGAGATTTTTGAGATATTATATTGGTCAGAAGTTCTTATGATCAGCAGTTATTTTGACTCCTCTATGAAATTTTCTTCCCGTTTCCCAAAATTAGATCTGACTGCTATGTAGTATGTATAAGATACTCGTTTAAACTTTAAAAATAAACTGAAATATCGCCTTTAAAAAGAGGGTACAAGCCACTTATTATGAGTGAACAATAGCCTGCTCTGAAGGGAAGCTAATTATAGAAGGTTGTGTAAATGATGCCCCATTTTTAGATTCTCATCAACATGGAAATTGTCAACGCACAGAATTGTGTGTTTTTATCTCTAAAAAAACTGGATTAAAGGGGCTTGGAGGTGGTGCTGGGATCATCCCACCAGTAAGTAGATGTGAAGCAACAGTAAGTTGAAAGAGCTGCAAACGAGGTCACTTAGTGTGCAGCTACTTCATCCCCCAGCGGGACTCTGAGCATCAGCTGCAATGCACACAAACATGCGTACACACACACTCATTCATATACTGTAATTGCTCAGGCATGCTAATGGTACCACTGCCGAGATCTATTTTCTTCTTCCTGTCAGGGAGCAGTGAGTTACTGACTTGTTTGTGATCTTTGTTGGACAAAAAAGTGCCACGTACTGGTGCTATGTTCAAAATGCTCTGCAACATTTAAACTTGAAAGGAGATAATGGACATTGTCCATCCTTCATTATTTTTGCAGAAAATAAAAATGTTACTTTTGAATGAATGTTTTAGTGTTTTTACAGTAAAAAGACTAAATGTTTCATTATTACGCTAATATAGAATACAAATCTGTTCTACCTGCACTTGGTTGCATGATTTCATGTCAGC
This sequence comes from Phalloptychus januarius, assembly GCA_902982915.1. NCBI lineage: Eukaryota > Metazoa > Chordata > Actinopteri > Cyprinodontiformes > Poeciliidae > Phalloptychus > Phalloptychus januarius. The sequence goes on along the minus strand of CADWAE010000471.1, from coordinate 11,538,432 downwards.
TCTATCTAATCCTTAAACTCTTGCACAGCCATGTTTTTTAATTACAGAATAATCTCTTGTTCACCATTTGAAAAACTCTGCCACAGCCCCATGTTTGGATCGATTTAATAAATTAGGATTTTTCCAAACCTAAGTGTTTTTTTCTATTTTTCATTCTTTACAGTAGCCTTCACCAAACTTTTTAAAGGTAGGCTTTTGGAGAAAATTGTGATGGATGCTAATAGGATGAAAAGAGGAAATAAGTAAGAAGACAAGAAACAGCTGAGAGGAGCAGGAAGCCGAGACAATGAGGAAAAACTGGAGGTAATGTCTCATTCTTATTCCCTAAAGAATGTTAGTGTTACCTATTGTTAAAAAAAATATGTCATGCATTGCCTTGATAGTTGGACAAAATAACATAATAGGGTGATTTCTTAAAATGCAATTTCATTTTAAGATTATTACCAAAAGGAGAAACTCACTATGTCTGTTATTAAGGTAAACATTTTTAAATTATCATAATTATAGGTGTTTGGTAGTGTCATCTGTGTTTCTGGTTTAGATTTCTTTCTTTATTTAGATGTTGCATTTTAGTTTATTCTGTTGTGTTACTGGATTATTGCTTTAATTCTTATCTCTGTGTTTGAACTTCTCTTTAAATTACTGTTTTGTTGTTAGTTTTATATATTTTTTCTTTCCCCCATAGCATGCCTGTACCTGCCTGATCTTTCTCCCTCTGACAGCCTGTCATCTGATTGTCAAGACCTGTAACCAACTCCAGTCTCCTTTCTTCCTCTTTGTATTTATAACTCACCAGTTTCACTGTTCTTTGGTGGGTCCTCTGTTCTTTATTGATTCTAGTCTTAATTTAATTAAAACTAAATGTTATCAAGTTTTTGTCATTTAATAATATATATATATATATTTCATATCCCTCCCAAGCCAGATTTCCCCATTAAGTGAACTCTGACTTCCCAATATTGCCAAATTATCACATTTCTAAGACTCACAAGCCCCCAAAAATGATGAAACAGTCATATCCATCCAGATTAAGTAATTCTTAACATGACAAAATGTTCAGAGCAAACTAATATTCTTATAAATGTATCTTGTGTAAGTTAAACATAAAAGCAAGAAGATAAGTGGTTTTAACAAACCTAAAAATCCAATAAATTACCAACATAAATCATAGACATGTATTTATTTATTTTGTGGAATTGAAGTCATCCTCGCAATCTGTAATTTGTATTACAGATTATCCACATGATGCTAACATTTGAACATTTTTTACTTTACTTGAAGGGGATCCACCTTAAAATGTCATGAAATATGGAAAACCCTTTTTCTTCTTCTTGTTTACCCATGTGGAAAAGCTTTCCACCTTCACTGAGTGAGCCTTAATGTCTGCCCTGGAGTACCACAGCTTATGGCTTCATTTACCTCAGTTTCTGGTCCACTAAAATGTGGATTTGTACTCAGACACCTTCACTTAAATGAGCAAATGTTTTGGTTATATCTGTACATACAAATCTGTGAACAAAGATGCTCCTAATGCTGATGTTTGGTGGGATAAACTGGAATAAAAAGTTACAGCTTGGCTGCAAAAGACAAAGATTTGATACATCTGCAGCCTGAGCTTTAAATAGCTCGGCTGTCTTTAACTTCGCAGGCCTTTTCAGGCTGGATCTATCTTCTTTGAATCATGGTAGTTTATGCTTTCGCAAATGGAATCTGCAAACAGAACTACAGACTAATTAAGATATAAATGCATCATGGAAATTGCAAGAGATTTTTTTGAAGCTTCAAAAGCTAAGAAATGTGAAAACGTTAAAAAGCAGTTGTGTCGTTCAAAACCAAAAGCTGCATTATTGAACATGTTTTTATGAATTTCTACAGCTGCAAAGTCACCAGCATCAGGTTAATAAAAAGGAAAAGGGTAGGAAGCACAGGCAAATTAACTGGAGAGAACCTGAGAATACGAGCATTGGAAAGTTCATGCTGATTATATAAAAGCTAAAATGTTAAAAACTATTGCAAAATAAAATAAAATCACTCTACAACTTATGCTGTTATTTATTACTTTACATAGGTTAGGGAAAACTCTTTAACCTCTAGAACAACACAAAACTTGTGTACATGCTTCAGAAGAAGCAGACGGATTAAAACCGCATCAGTTTAGTTTTATTCAACTAACAAAATATTTCTGTGCATACTTGAAAATGTATTGATTTAGAAGAGTCAGAACTGTATTGAGAATTTATAGAGCCTATAAAATATTCCTTTCAAGGTGTAGAGAAAAGTTTGGTTGAAGCTAAAGGTCAGGATAAATATTAAAACAATTGCACTTCAGCTAGAGGAATTAATGTGTTGAATATTTGTTGCTATAAGTTAAAACTGTTTTTCATGGTTCAAATGAAAACGTGCATAAAAATCATTGGCTAATCAAATGAAAAAAGACTGGATTATGATTATATTATTTTATGTGTCTACAGGCTCAGCTAGAATTCCTTGCAGAAACATTTTAGAAAAAAATGCAGGAAGAAATATGCTTTCATTTTGATAATGCTGTATTTGAAAAAGAGTCAAGGTAAAAAAAACAAAAAAAAAAAACCCTAGACTATATATACAAAACTTATATTCTTTCTGTTTTTGTCCAGCTAAGAACGTACAGAGCTGTTTAGGACTGCCACCATGTGGGAAGAACATGCTACAACATGTGGAAATGTTTGTGTAGTAACTTTCCAATAAGTGTTATGTGATGGCGCAGTATTTTTATCTAGTGCACTACCTTCAAAAAGTATTCACCTTCTTGCATGTCTTACTCTTTTTATTGCTTTTACAAATAATCAACAAAATTTGCTCTTTTTCTAGACAATGATGTTTGCATCATGCTGGAGTGCCCCAGTCAAAGCCCAGACCTCAATCCCATAGGGAATCTGTGGCAGGACTTGAAAAGTCCTGTGCAAATCCATGATAGCCAGTACTTTTTATAGGCACTATATAGTTTTCAGAATTTCTAAAGATTCCTGTAACATGTGCGTTGGGGGGGCTGAAGGGTTTAAATATTGAATATGTTGGCAATGTCGTCAGGAAGTCTTCCTTGGGTTCACAACATCCACAGATAAACATTTCCATGAGGTTTGACTTGCCTGCTTGGGAGCTGCTACAAAGTGCCCCTGAAAGCATGTGTAATGGTTTCCCTCATTGTTTGAGCTGAAATAATATCCCCACAACACAAACAGAAGCACAACATCATTCACTATTGATCATTGGTGGATAAAATGCTGTCAGACTTTGCTAAGTTTTCATTATTCATGTATCTTAATGTCTCTTTGTGTTGAACAGTTGAGTTCATCTGGCAGTTTAAGTAAAGAGTCGCTACATCTAAGACTATTAAATGTTTATTAGGTTTGCAAGTCAGGAGAGGCTTACATTAATCTGTCAAAACAATATGACCACCTGCTTATTACTGAGTAGGTGCTCACTTTGCTGCAACTGTCACAATTTAGAGTAGGGAACAAGGAAGTCTGTCAGAAGCTTAAACCATCTTAACTCAGATGATTTGAACTTCTGGGTTAAAGCAGCAAAATACTGCAGTATTTCCTGCAGTCTTTTGCTGCTTTTAAAAATTGGAACTGTTCTTTCCCAGTACAGAACAAACATATAACTTTGAGAATGTCAAAAACAAGAATTGGCTGTACACATGTGAAGTTGTTAGTCTAAATTATACATATACAGTAGTCTCATGTATACACCATCCTCACTAATGTGTTGTTAAATAGTAGGGTGCAAACTAATCATATGTTTTGTGTGTGAGATTAGTTTTTGGTTTTTCTGTTACGGGTCCGGCTGGATATTTTACTACTCTTCTTGTCGGAATTGATAGACTTTATGAAAATGGGTTTGTTCCCTATAATAATAATAGTAATAATAGACAAATATCTTTTTTGTTGTTTTTTTTTTTTACTAATTTTGACCGTTACTGAACTTGTGGGAATCTACATTCTTGTGTCTCCATCTAGTGGACAAAAACTGAAATTACATAATTTCTTTGAAACTTTTACAGGGTGCTCTAGTCTAATCATGAATTAGATACATGAGTATTTATGTGCTTTCTGTATCATGAAAAAAAATAGAGTGAGAATGTTCTCACCTTCTGTGAAGAACATGTTTCTCGCCATCAGAGGATAACGTTGCATGTTAGTTTTGTACAGTTATGTTGTTACATTTGAAAAATAAAAAGTAGAAAACTGTGTTTAAAACTGATATGCCGTCTAAACCATTTACTGTGTCACAAGTCAAAGTTTTGTCCATATTAATTTCAGTACTTGTCCACTTTTACCAGAATGGATTCTCCTTGGTAAAACAATTATATTTAATCTATTAATCAGTGAGTCACAAATAGGTTCAAACTTGAACAATGAACCAATATTGTGTCAACTGTTAAAAGTTTAATAGGAAATATTTCAGTAACATCCACCTTTATACACAGTTTAATTTAGTACTGCTGTGACACTTTACAACACAATCTTTAGTTACATCTCTTCTCCAAGGATCCGGGGGGGAAAAATCATCTGATTTTCTCTTTTAATCAAAATTACATTTATAAAAAAAATAATTTACTGCACAATATTCTGTCTTGGTCGCGTACTTCACATAAGGAGAGTGAGAAATATCAGAATAACATAAACTTCAGGAAAAACTCTGGAGAATTTTTTCAAGACAATCTACAGTAAAAGACACTTCTGAATAATAATAAAAAGAGAATGTCATTATGGCTCTGCAACTTTTTGCTGGTGTTGAACAAACAGAAATAATTTTAAAAATCCAAACTGACCTAAAACAGGAAAGGTTCGTCGTGGTTTGATGTAAGACAGTAATGGAGGGGGAGGAAGGTTATGTGTTATAACCTGGTTTGAAATGTTTTACAACGCAAATATGCTTACTTTCATTTAAATTTGACTTTACTGACAAATATTTCTTGACTGATCTTAAATATTAGAATAAAATCTAGTTTTGCTGATTGCTAAACTCAAAAAAGAACTGTATTTCGGGGAACTAAAAAATTAATGACTGATTTTAGAAATAAAAGCCCCTTTCCTGAATACAATTCTATATTTGTATTTATGAATAGTAACACATTGCACTCGTTTTTTCATGTTTTCTCATTTTGATAATACACCTTATTGAACTTAGATAACGCTGAAAGTAATCTTAGATTTAAAAAAATGTCAATAATTGAAAAAATCTTCACATTTACACTTTTATTGTAAAGGCGGGTTCTTACAAAACACTTATGTGACACAGAAATTAACCAAAAAAGAGCAAAAGCAACAAAATAAGCAGAGTTTAAAGAAAGTAGCTACAGAAATCTAACTTTGGTGATGATGTTTTTGTTTAAACAGAAAAGTAACCAGCTGACAAATACAAAAAAAAAGTACAAAAACAAAACAGGAAGTAAGCAACATAAAAACTATATATGACAAAATCTTCTAGCAAAAGCTCAGATAATGACTGGCTGCATGGTGAGCTGTACCATATGTGTGAAAAGTGTAACAATTTCCAGATGAAAGCATCAAATCAGCTCAGTGCGACTCTCCTAGCATCCCATCTAATTTCTCTTTGCAGAACTAACTAAAGGATGCAGCCATTAAACGATATGTTCTGTGGCAATAAGTACACCTGGAGAAGCAAACTACCAAAAACAAAAAAAATTGCACATGCTAAATCAAAGTTCTGTTATGTTATCGCAGCTTTTAATGCTACATCAGCTGAAACAGATAAACAGCAGTACAGAATATAAAGAACTAATCTGAACAGTATAAAACATTTCCACATAAAGTATTTGTTTATTAGAGAAAGCAGTTTTAGTAATTACCTAGCAGTGTCTTTTCTAAGTGTGGTTAGATAGATTTACAGTACATTTTGAAGCCCTAAAAAAATTTCTGTTCAAACATCTATGTCCTGCAAAAAGCCCCTAATATTTTCATTTGAAAAATCATTGTAGCCTTATGCTTTTGGAGATGAAGAGTAAAAGTTGTTGATAATAAATTATAAAAATACATGATTATAAAGAAGAGTAACAATCCTCCTTTGACAACTAAATTACTTTAATATTTTTAAAGCACACTGATTTTGTTTTTCCTTTGCAACTAAGCAATTAACTGGCTGCTTCTAGCATTTTTAGATGTTTAGTTTATGCTAAGAAGAAAAAAAGTAGAGCAAGTTGATGCTGCACATTTCACACATAAAATCACACCAACAGTGTAACATATGCTGTGTATTATTTAGTATTAAATAATTACTACAAACATCTAAAAAGGGATTTTTTTTGGGCCAATAATGTATCTTTCATTCATTTAAAGTACAAATCCAAGTTTTTGTTTAAATCTCCACAGAAAATTTCTAAGAAAAAGTTTATGCATAATTTGAAATGTTTAATTGTATGTTGGAATTACTGAGATATATAAGTGATGTCTTTGTTTAATAAGTGATAAACTGTGGCAGCCTGCTAAGTTTTTTTGGATGAAAAAACAGGTGGAAATCATTAATTAAAATCTCAAATTTCTGGAGTTACATTTTAAACTTGAACTACAAACATGTTAAAAACAAAAGTATTTTCGTCTTTCTGTTCAAGGACAAAACATAACAGAACTAATTGGGCCTTTAACAGCTTATGTAAATCTAACATCAAGTGTGCAAACACCCAATTCATTCTAGACAATCAATTACAGCACAAATGTGAAAAAGAAAAAGTGTGCTAAAATAAATATCAAATCTACTTGATAAATGAATCATCAATGATCACTTACTATAAATTCAGGATTTTGGCAGCTTGCTCCTCTGGGATGTAACAACATTCATTTTGTGAGAAGCAAATGTTGAGGCCTGCCAAGACAGGAAGAGTTAAGATGCAATTCTTCAATTAGTTGAGTCCATCATTCTAGAGTTAGAACAATTATTTACAGTAGGAAAACGTTTAAGAGAGATAATCTACTGAGGGGTGGACATCCCAGAGACAGTGCTTTGAAAAGTGACAAAAACTTCAAGATGATCTCAGTTACAAGCTAAATTTAGATAAAGAACAATTAGAACAATTCAAAACAAGTATAGATTTCCGTTACTGAGCAAATCCTCCTTTACCTAAAAACAAAATGGCATCATACTATAGGTTTGTGAACTTCAATCTGAATGTGGAACAATGTCCTTTGGTCATATAACTGTGTCATCAACAGAAGAGAGATACCAAACACAGCAGCAAATCTACAACTTTATGGCTTTGAGATTAAACAAATTGATTTGTCTGAGTGGCCCAGTCCAAGTCCAGACATTAACATGGTTCAGATGATTTGGTTGGACCTTAAAAGAGATGTTTCAGAATCAAATGTCTACAAACCTCAGTTTGATACAATGCTGAAAAGACGAGGCACAAAACTCCTTCACAATGAAGTGATGAAGTCGGACAAATGACTTGAGTCACTGCAGCTAAACATGATTCTACAAGCTGTGGAATGACGTGAGTTTTTCAAATGAAGCTTCCTCCGTTTGGTTTCATCTTTGTTGAATAGAAAGCAAAGACTATGTTGTGTTTTTACACTCAAAGTTAGACTTCAAAAGTTTCAAAATCTTGTAAAGACCAAATCATTTTGTTATACTTTGCTAAAAACATTTGAAAAAGGGCATCCTTTCTTTTTTTTTTTTTTACCATGACTGCATAATTTAAAACCAATACTGCAGATGGTGGGAGGGTTGTATGAGTCAGTAATGCTGAGGTTAACAAGGCTGTTAGTTCTTTGAAAGCATTTTTGCAGGACGCAGATGTTAGTATCTAATACTTTCTTTGTGTTCTAAAATGAAAACCCTTCCTGTTTACTAATTTCTACAACAGCTTCACTAAACATCAAACCTTCTCTTTCTCTTTTCCATCTTCTCAGTTTATCACTTGCTTCCTGTTTCTCCTTTTTTTAAAGTTTGAAACTAACCCACTATCAATGCCCTCTCTTCCCTTCTGCCAACGCAGAACAAGTTTCTTATTACATTTAGACATTTCTGATGTTTGCAACACTCCTTTCCTGCTCAGTAGTGGCAGGAATGATTGTTACAGGCACGGATCTCCCTCCGGTCCTTGCAGTTGCCCTTTCCCCTTCTCTTCGCCGTCCTGAAGCGCTCCTGCAAGCCTCCTCCACAGGGTTTAGTGCAGTCGGTCCAGCTGGTCCATGGCTGCATACGGCAACTCGCTGCACCTGAACAAATGAGAAGCAGCAGGGGAGACAGAAACAAAGTGAGAAACAGTCGTTCAGAAGTAATCAGCAACACACATGGAGAACTCGCATGTTGCAGTCTGCATAGTTATGAATTAACGTGATTTTAAATAGATGAGATGCAATTAAATTATCCAAATACTTTTGTTTCTCTTAAGTCAGTTGTTGAAGTGTTGACTATATATATCTAACTGGGTGTCTTGGCTCACTGTTGACATTTTAGCACAGGGCAAGGTCAGCAAAAACAAAGCTCCTTTTCAATTTAATGCTTCACTTTTTTGCAAATTTGCAGCTCCGTTAAAACTTAAGGTTTGTGAATTACATCCTGTGAATTGTTGTTAGAGTGCAGAGAAAATAGTTTTTTTAGCTCATGTGTTGTATAAATACCACATATCAGCTTTCATCCAGTTCTTTCATGGTGCATCTATTTACCCGATCCCTTGGTCTTACTTCCGCCTCCCCCTTTTGTGCGGCACTTCCTGATCTTGCATTTCTTCCGCTGGATGGTCTCAGGACAAGAGCTGCCCCCGAACTGCGGCTCCAGTTTGATCATTCGAGTGCGAATTGTGTGTCCTTTACCACAGGACTTGTTGCACTCTGACCAGTCCGACCACTCTGAGACCATGCAGTCCACCGCTGGATGGTAGGAACAATGGAAGGTAAAGACATAAAGAGAGAGAGAAAAATCAAAAGAAAAGGAATAAATAAGCTTTTTTATGTTACAATCCAAACAATTTAGTTAATTTTTGGGGATTCTCTGTGGTAGACCAGCAGAAAGAAGTGTTTAATTCTGGGAAGGTGCAGCTTTTTCAATTATTTATTGGGTGATAATGTGAAAGTGTCATGCTTTTGTTTTCAACATTCTCACCTATGCACTTTGCAGAACCACTGCACATTGCAAATACAGCTGCAGTTAACTAGATCCCTTTTCCCATTAACTCAAATCAGCTTTCCAGGCAGTGCTAAGGAAAAGCATCCCCACAGCATCACCAATTTCCACAGTGGGGATGATGTGTTACTGTGATAGTATTTGATCACACATAATGCAAATGTTGAATGCATCCTATTTTGATCTCATCTGACCAGAGAACCTTCGTCCACATGTTTGCTGAGTCAGCCACATGGCTTGTGCAGCAAACAGAATTTATATGTTTTTCTTCTGGCTTTACCTCCCTAAAGGAAGAGAAAATGCAGAGAGTACAACTACGAGGATTATCTTATTGACATATCCTCCCAACTGAGCTGTGGATCTCTGCAACTCCTCCAGAGTTACCATTAGCTTCTTTGGTTCTATGATTAATGCTGTCCTGGTCCAACCTGTCAGTTTAGACGGGTAACCGTGTTTTATTGGGTTGGGTTTAGGGTGTAGCATTATACTCTTTCTACTTTCATCTACTTTCAGATAATAGATTGAGCCGTTCTTCCAGAGACATGCAGAGTTTGGTATAGTGTTTTATAACCCAATTCTGCTTTAAACTTTTACTCATCTTATACACGTCTTTTATTCTCCTTGGTTTTCCCAATGCACAATGGTCTCTAATAAACCTCTTGAAACATCATAAGCACAGCTGGATCAATAACATAATAAGTCATCTACTCTGACTTAAACCATGAGCAAACCGTAGATTTTGTTGGTCTATCACACAAAATCCTAATAAAAAACGACTGAAGTGTCTGTTATGTTCCAAAATGAGAACAAGTTCAAGCTTATGATAACTTTATCAAGGCACTGAGCATGTGACACATTTTGGTTGTGCAGAGCTCCTGGGAGACTGACTCCTTAAACAGTGATGAATATTTAGGAAGATCTTAAGCAGAACACTTTCTACCATTTATGAGATTCGGTTTGATACCACAAACCCAATAGATCATTTTATAAAACTTGCACATTCACAGCTAACTTTTTAAAAAGCCTTTCTGCAAAGCCAGGGCTTGTGAAGTTTTATCATCACATTGGACACATCAGCACCCAGTAGAATAACTGCTCCCACTTGTTTCTGCACCTTCCTGTCCAGAAACAATAGAACAGGAAAGCAAGTGCTTCATGCTACACTGTCTGTTTTTAAGACAAGAGAAATGACCAGGAGACGCTTATGATAGATGGTGTTTGCTCTGTGGTAATGTTCAAATGTTTTTAAATGAATGCCAGTTACAAAACGCCAAAAAAATATTATCAAAAAAACCCCAAAACAAAATAGTGACACTATTATTGCATATGTTGCCGTTTCATCTGTATAAACTTATTTGTCCTTTGAGATCAAAGGTGGGCAGCATTTTGTCCACTGGGCTGGTTTGTTTCAATTTAAGGAAATAAAGAGTCACAAACTGAACTCAAACATGGAGTAATCTTTGTAAAACAGCTGAAACATACATTTATGGTAGAGTATGTTGCAGAGGCAGAGTTGTAATCTGAGAATGGCTGTGTGCAGTTAGAAAATGATGATTGGCACAAACTAAGCTGCAAAAAAGGCTGAGGACCATTTTCACATGTGATATCCCCTTCATTGATTGTAACCCTTCAAAAAAGACAAAGCATCTTCATACTGATCTTTCTTCTCACAAAACCTTCCTGGCATTTCAAACACAGCATTGACTCATGCTGTTTAGATGTTGGCTAATGGGTGAAAATCGCAACATTAAGAATATTTTATTTTTAGGGTATTTCTTAGAAGTACATATGCTGTGGCAGCGTTGGCGTCTTTCTATTAAGAATAAAAACTAAAATACTAATTTATTTTTAAAGCCATTTGTTTTTAACATGAAAATGGACCCAAATGCTTTTGTGTTGCATCCAAATATGTTAATAAAATTGTGTTTATGAATGATGTTTTGTTTCTGCCTATACAAAGTATGAATGCCTCTAGGCAGACATTTGACCCAGGAGGGATTCCAGACTGCAGCTATGTGTCTGGTTTGGGTAACAGGATCTTCATTGCTGCAGCAAGAATGTCTGAATCACATATCATGAAAATAAATATATAATATGTACAGCACAGAGCTCAAGGCAGAAAATCTTTTCATATGCTCAAAAGATCGAGATTGTGTTGAATTGAGATAAATGTATCAGCTTTTTAGTAATAGAAGTGAACAAAAAAAGTATTTATTGCACTTTTATAGTAACAACAACAATAATAATCACAATTAGTAGCCTAAAGCATTTAACTTTTTGGAGAACATGATAGAACAGTTTGTGACAAATCAGAATAGTTCACATAACCTATAGTTTATCTACATGAACCAGGTTTAAGTGAATTGTAATGAATTGTAGATGTTCCAAAAAGTCTTATTTTTCCACCTGCTTCGGTTCTCTTCCTGAACAATAGTCACTTTTAAGCAAATAAGACCGGTCTGCAGCAGAATGTCCACAAGTTGATGAGCCAGAACAGGAGCTGCATTACTAAACTTGAATCTGAACAGATTAGATTTTACCAACATAAACGTTTTAAAACAGATGCATCCAAAATTCTTCTAAAAACTTTACCTAATCACGGTTGCTCTTTTTGTCTTTTTACTATAACAGCATTTTCTCTGCAGTGGTCTCACATGGGCACACCACCTCAGTATCACATTAGATAATTCTGCCAATATTTGGGCAGAAAAACATTGAAGAGAACCAGTGAGATGTAGCCGTATGCAGTCAGTTAAGAATATTAAAAAAGTGAATCTCCTGAACTAATGAAAACTATTATAAATGTGATTAATTCTCAGAAACTCACATATAGAAAAATTGCTGAGTGTTCTGAAAATGTGACTCATTTTGTTAAGCAAGAAATTAGAGGGGAAAAAAAAGTTGCATTTGTCCCATTTTTCATTATCTTTACAATAAGGACAAAGTTGCCATCCTGAGTCTTTGGGACTCAACACCACCCTCTATCAGTACAGCAGAGTACTTTCTGCCTCTGTGCATTTTCATGCATTTCATTGTGCATTTCATTTATGACCAATCAGAAAGACTAAATATCCCACACACTTTGATGAAATATTAGATACACTGTGAAACTTTATGTGTTGCACATGTGTAAATAAACATATACATGTACATTGGCCACATAAAGAGCGACGGAAATAGCAGGATCATTCAGTGTGTGCAGAGAGGAGGCACAGTTTCTCATTGCCTGGCCTTTCTCCCATGTATTTGAAAAGCAATGCATAAATTCAGCAATGCTGACCATGAGATGTTGAACTTGTAGATAAAGCAAATTTATAGACTGGTCAACTCGTCAAATTGATTTTCTCTTATCACTGCTAATTTACTTGTCATGATGCCGCCTCTACTGCCTCTGCTCTCTGCATGTACTGTCCTGAACTGAAGGAAGGAGTTTAAAATGCAAGAACTCACGGCATTCAGGCAACATGCATTTCTCGGTTTGCTCCAGCTCCTCGGTGCACTCAGCAGGATCCGACTTCAGCATCCTCTGACGGCTTCGAACTCCCCGGCCGCACGTCACACTGCACTCACTCCAGTCCGACCAGGGGGACAGCATGCAGGGGATAGTGTCTGTACACACACAAACACACACTTACAATCTGAAATGTGTATACCAATTTCCCTAGCGAGAATTTAAGTAACTAAATAAAACTGTAAAGGAAAAATATGTAATAAAAGATTTAAGTAATGACTTTTAAGATGATTATTGATTCACACAAATGCAAAACAACACGAAGAAACAAGCATGAATTTCAAGTAGTCGGTTTCTGCTTTACATATTTTAAACGCAAATCAACCCTCATAGCAACAGTGACAGGAGAAAAACATTGTGAGGAGGCTCTGGGGAAGTGGGTCATTTAAACCAAGTCTGGATTAGTAAGAAAGTAAACTTTACTTGTTTAGAACCTTTCATAGGACAAAAACTACAAAATAAGCAAGTGCAAGATAAAACAAACAAGGAAAGATAAAAAAACAGCATATAATAATGTCATGCAGCATAAAACTAGTTAAAAGTCAGTTTGAATAAATATTCTTTTCAAAAATCAACCAAGGCAGCAAAAAGATGGAGGCAAAGCATTGTACAATCTGAGGGTGACAGGACAAAAGCATTTATGTCCTCTGGTCTTAAAATTTGATTGAAGAACTATTAACAATCTAGAACTAATAAAAGTGAGAATAACTGTAAGCTCACGGCATTCTGGCATCATGCACTTCTCCACCTCGGCCACCTCGGTTTTACACATGGACCCATCGATAGGAGGCATCTTCACCATGCGCTCACGTCTCCTCATGCCAACACCGCAGGTGATGCTGCAGGGGTCCCACTCTCCCCACTCTGTCACCACACAGCTGCTGGGAGCTGTGTGGAGCAAAAAGAAAAAAAACTAAACTAGAACTTACAAATTAAACACTTTTGCTTAATGTTAAAAGAATGAAATGCTCACGCTTTTAGTTTATTATTTAATCCTGCAGAAATTATGGGATTTAACAGTAGGGTTTCCAAAATGCCGAGATCTAAATGGGACTTTGGGTAACTCATAGCAATGACATTCACAAAGGCTGGTTTTTTTGGCAGCCTGGTCAGATGTGAAGTTGTGATTAAAGCTACTTAGAAAGTGATGCTGGTTGAATAACCTCTTAAATATGAACTATTTCTACCACAGACGAGAGTCTGTTAAAAAACCTGGCATGAGTTTTTAGCAATTGGTTTAATATTATGTGCATACTTCAGATCAGAGCTGCAGAAACTAAAAATAAAATCATAATATCACACTGTGCACACTGATGGAAGAAACACTTTAGCAAATGAATGAATATACTTTATTAATCCACTATTCACAATAGACGTAAAAGTAAGATTCAAGCTTTAGTGCCGTAAAATGTAAATCGGCACTAAAGAAGATCTAAATATTAGACAAGCATCAAGACAAAATGACACTGTAAGGAAATTCTTCAAGCTGTTCTTATTGCAACTGATTACTTATGCAAGACCATGTTCCTCAGAGAAACGCATTATGATTGAAAAGGAGCATGAGGCTTAATAACAGGGTGTGAATAGCAGTGGAGATTGTGGAGAGCCAGAAGTCCCTCTGTAGGCGACCTGAATGGTATTCAAGCAGCCACTGAGGATTAATGAGACCTGACCAAACATGCGTCTGTCTTTGGTTGATCAAACACCAGATGTGCTGCTGTTTTGGACTGTTTAAAGGAATTTCACTGTGAATTCTGGAAGAACTTGTCACTGAGCAAAGCAGCAGCCAGAATGAAAGTGGTGGCACACAGAGTCCAATATTACACTGTAATCAATCTTATTTTTTATCCTGCTAAGATATCATGTTTAGCAATGAAATTCCCCTGATTTTTATTGCTATTTTAAAAAATGTATATCTTTAAATTACTATTTTTTCTTTTCTTCATTTCCAAGCACACAATGTGTGCCCTAGAAATGGAAATAAATGAGTTTGCTTGCACGTTATACTATTTATTTAATCTAACTATGTTTCAAGTGATTAAGAGGAAAGGAACAGCTTGTAACTAGATTCTAAGTTCTGGCAAATTGGTCGTATGACTTAATATAGCCTGAATTTCCGTAAGCTTGTGCATACATATAAAATACAGTATTTCAGTATTATAGACAAAAACAATCCAAGTATGATTTTACAGTGCCCTGAAAAGCATAGAAGGTACAGAGGATTGTGAAAGTGAAAAAATGTCATCATCCACCCTGTAGCTCAAATTTATTTTACTGGCATTTAATTTGAAAGAGTAAAAGAAAGAAATGCTTTATGCATTTTTGAGACGTGGAAGAAAACTTTATGAAACAAGAAGCTGAAAAGTGTGGTCAGAATTTATAATAAATAATTAGCCTCCTTTATGATGACACCCCTCCATAAAAGCTGGAAAAGACAATTGGTTTCAGAAATAAACAACTTATTCCCAGTAAAAATTCAAGGCCTTCAGATGTCTGGATATTTTTTTTTCAGCTTGAACAGGGAAGTTGGTAAAATTTGAAGATTAGAGCTAAATACTGTACAGGCACATTCTAAAATTCAGGATTTTTCAGCTTTTTGTAAAACCATGTGCTATAATAAAGTACAACAAATATCCAGAGTAAAAACTGCTGTGAATTTTAGCTTTCATGTATTATAAACGTACTGGGAGCTAACAGGAAAAAGAGAGGAGCCGTTAACCGGTGCAAATTAATGTAACCTCTGATTTTTCTTTAACTTATTTTGAAAAAACTTGCTTTACACACATCTTTGAACACAGTGATACAAATACCGTGTCACTCAAGGCAGACTCACAGCATTCGTCGTTGACAACACATTTCTCAGTCTCCTCAGTTTGAAGCTGACAGAGCGAACCGTCCTCAGGATACTGTTTGACGTATCGCTCTCTGGACCTCATCCCCATCCCACAGGAAGCACTGCAAGCAGACCAGCTGATCCACTCCGACATCATGCATGTTGAAGGCTCTGTCGATCAGAATACGAAACTAACACTTTGTAAAGTACATCATATTTATTTCTCTTTGCATTTGACAAAGAGAAATGTGTGAAATTACAGAACACACACAGATTCTTCTGAGCTCAGACTCCAACAAATCTTAATAGAAATGTGTTACAAAAGCAAATTAATATTTCTCAAAATTCTTACGTCAACAGCAGACAAGTCATGGAAGAACATTTTCTTGACAGATCAAAAGATACTGATTATTCATGCCAACACTATGAAACTCCATAAAAAAAAATACAAGTAATGAATGGCTTTCCTTTTTGTCGTTAAAATGTGGTTCCCAAAAATATTATAGCTGTTAAGCGTCATCTAAATTTTAATCTAAATTTCATTATGGATATCAATTTTTAACATCCACAAAACAAGTTTAAAATTTACTTGACAAAATTTGCAAACTTGAAACTCAAAGAAAGAAATGAGAAAAAAAATATTTGTGCTTTTGTACAAAAAAGCATGATTAAGAAAGACAGATTTAAATAAAAAGTCAGAAATGCTGATATATACTGTATATGTTTCTTAAAATTGATTGCTACACCTTCAATCAAATAGATGTTCACCTCAACTAGCACTATAGATGAGTGCCAGGTTATGTTTAGACAGATTAAATAGAGCATTTTTAAATCAGAGAAGCTGTTTTGAGTTCTTATATTGAAAGGATGTTAAAATCTAGTTACCTGCAGATATTTTGGATTTGTATGTTTGGCCTCATGCAAACTTTACTTAATAAATAACATTGACTTTTTTTGCTTGTTTAGGTGTGATTCACTTCAGCCTTTACTGCCATGGATCAACAATATTTACTGAAACCTAATCAATCTGATATATAGAAGTTCAATGTTTGTTAATAGATGTTTCTGGTATGGATTTATATCACAGATGTGGAAGGTGGGTTTGACATTTCCCCTAAATGTCAAGCAAAACATTAAGTGGAATAAGTAACAACTTTCTCTAATTCATCACTTCTAGGTAAAAAGGCAGCCAAGCTTTAGAGAAAAAGTTTGAAATACATTAAGAAGGGTTGTAGACTTATTGATGATGAGCACCTTTAACACTGAGTAAGGTCTGGCTTGTTGGAAGAAAAATGTAAAGAAATGAGGTGTATTATTGTCGTGACCACAAATCTGCCACATTTCACTATGACCAAGGCTTTTGAAAAAGCCTTCACCATGATTTAAGGCTAGGATGAAATAATATTTTTCCTCACAAATAATGCTCCTAAGATCTTAAATTTATGGAAAATTTAGACCCAGGAAATGTTATCATCAAACTGTTTAAATTACTGACTACATGTGAAATGCTTCTTATATGTATGAATGTATACTCGCACTACAGACTTAACAAGTCTGTGTCACTCGTGGCCTTTATTGATTAAAAGCTTTGAAGGGAGAAGGTCAGTGAGAGAATGGGAAACAGGCAGTAAATGACCCAAAGCCGGGAATAAAAACCACAACAGTTTTGTGGAGGACTGAGGCCGTTATATACACGTGTCTGCACCAGTAATGAACCACACGGCACCCAGAAGTAAATGAACTTTGGCCTCTCAATGCATGATTCACAATCGTTTAGAACTTTAAAAAGATATCACTGTGTGAAAACGAACCGTAGTCTTTTCATCCCTTGATTTCTACAGGATAATCTGTAGTTTATAGAAGGAAATATAGATAATTAGATTTTTTTCTCTCTCAGGTTAAAAGAATGGTCTGAAAAACAATTGAAGGTATTTTGAATGGAGACTGTGCAGTAATCACATGAGATAAATGGTTATTGCTCCCCAAAGCTCTGAATCTAACATCTCCATTGTGATCATCATGTGAAATGCAGTGTAATGTTTTTGGCTCATTATTCAGTCAAACCCATTTGTCATCTTCAATTGCTAATACATCCCATGATTTGAGTGCAGGTTCAAAGAGCACAAACATCATGCTGCTGTAATCCAGGATCACACCAGAGACCTTTAGATTTGCAGTCAAACTCTCTCCGAACTGAACAATTTCAAAGGCTGCATGTGAGGAATGTCAGTGCCGTGTCCCCTGGTCGCAGGACACCTGTCCCTACACACTGAATATTCCATGCAGTTGCTTGGACAGCAGCCTCTTCACTAAGCTCAAAGTTTAAAGGAGCATTTTCAAAGAGCTCTCTTTTCAGAAAAAACTTCAACCCCGTTTTTCCTTAGGGACTGTCCTATTCACAGCAAGGGCCTGAGGGAGCCTAAGTCAATATGTATGACCTCAGCTTGGATCAGGTGAAGAGTGAACTGCTGCCTCTGAAGCTTAATGAGGCTCAGCTCTGCCATTTTTTCATCACTATTAGTCAGGGTGGTGCTCCACGACCCCACTTTTATTTACTTGTGGAAAGACACTGTACATCACTAACTGCTTTCGACCGAAACAACCCCTCTGAGGCAGGAATAGATAACATATCACAGGTGTAAAAAGGGAGGTTGTCAAAAGCAGATGATTATGTGGGAATAGACCTTGTAAATTGGAGATTTTCTTCAGGAATGATCAATGAACTCTAACAAACCTAAATGAGCTTTTTTTTGACTAACAGCACTTGACTCTGATATATTTCCAACAAATCGATGTTGCTTACCAGCTGCAGCCTAATAAAGCAGAACTAAGTGAATCATTAATAAAAGATACAGGTATCTCAAGCTCAGTAGGGCCTCCAGAGAGTCGCAGTGTTTCCCTGGAATATTAATCATCCTGAGTGTTGCTTCCCATCCTGCCCCAGCATGGACCCCACAATTATCAATCTCCCACCACACACTAATGGAGCACTAAATGAAAACAAAGGAGAGGTGCTTTGGAATAAAAAGCTATCTGTGTTGCTGTCTAATAATCGATAAAGGGTGTAGTGGAGGATAGAAGCGTGGGTGTCTGTGAGAAGCTCCTTTAGCCTTGAACTGTTTCACTTGTCTGATCACTAAAAGACTTCCTGGGAGTGACTTGAAGAGACAGCGAAGACAGGCACTGCCTTTCAGCACTTATTCCAGATGCTTTCAATAAAACTTGGACAAAAGCAAACTTCAGGCATTTTGTGATAATGTGTGTTCAGCTCATCACCTTGCAGGATAAGAGAACAAACTTGACAAATTGGGGATTAACTATTGAAATTTGGCAGAAGAGAATAAATAAGAAACAGGCTGATGTTAATTTGTGAACACCTTGAAATTTAACAGGGATCTGAATTATTAAATATGTATTTTTAGTTCCCTGCTGTGTGTTTAGTCATAATTATCCTTCAGAAAAAGACAGTGTTCTTTTTTTTTATTTTTACTCTGGTTAAGTTTGACATAATGAACACATGAAGTGTTGATTTCTGTGATCCTCAGAAAACACAATCAAATCCCTGTTTAGAGATCCTGAGATTAAACTCCTAATCCACAGATTTTACCGTGTGGTTATTAGTCT
The DNA here is from genome assembly GCA_902982915.1 of Phalloptychus januarius. Taxonomy (NCBI): domain Eukaryota; kingdom Metazoa; phylum Chordata; class Actinopteri; order Cyprinodontiformes; family Poeciliidae; genus Phalloptychus; species Phalloptychus januarius. The sequence continues at coordinate 11,519,335 of CADWAE010000471.1, read as the reverse complement.
TTATGCAACATGGGATTTACGTGTACATCCATCCTAACAACCTCAAAGATCTTGTTAGGACCACTTTTTCTGTCAAATTGCTGCCGATTCTCCTTGGCACAACTTAGTGGGGAGAGTTGTTGTCTTTCAAACCTCCTGATCTGATAACAAAGCATTTTGAGTCATCAGGATGGATAAAAAGGCTTTATGCAAATTCAGACAATTTGCGCTCGAGAATCACATTTGTTTGACAACTACGACTTGGGATCAAGTTTTTATTCTTCTCTAAATAACTTTAATCTGGATAGTTGGAAATAAGGTTCAGATTTACGAGGGAAATTGTTGATGTCATCCAAGGCAGATTGGCTTTTTACCCTTGAAAAGCTGCTTAGCGGGTACTGAGGATATGGAGAAGGGTTAGAAGGAGTTCAAGTATCATGGTGTCTTGTTCACAAATGATGGTGAGATTGAAAAGGAGATGGATGCCCAAATTGGAGGCTCATGACTCCATTGTAATGCAGGTGTTGATCCCGTCTGTTGTGGTAAAGAAACAGCTTTTGCAAAAAGCAAAGTTCTCAATTCACCAGTTCATCTATGACCAAAAGCCTTTATGACTGAAAGAATAAGTGGCTGAAACACTTTGCTTCCATTGTAGGATGGTTGAGGTTAGCTTTCAGAGATTGGGTAGGGAGGGAGAGGAGCTCTCAGTAGAGCCTTGGCTCCTCTGCATCAAAAAGACAAAGCTGCATTGACCCTGTACCTTCAACAACAAATTCATAGGATGCATTGAAAGTACAGATATATAACTTTTTGAAGATATAAATCTTCTACAAGGCCTTACATTAAAACTAGTTTGAACATTAATCTGCCTGAAATCCCAAACTCTGATATAATTACAACACAAGAAAATGCTGCTGTAAGCTGCTTAAACAAAACATAAATGTAATCCTCTTTTGATGTTTTGTGGAAACTACACTGATCTCTTCTTCTTTTGGCTAATCAAGCTTTAGATGACTTTGCTAGGTATTCTACTGCTTTAAAAAATATAGTAGGCCTCCTGCTAAAACCAAATGAGCTAAATTGTCAAAATAATATTTTAGCTAGATATTTTGGATGATTCAAATCTCCTTTTTTTATCCAAAGAGTAGTATGTTATGCTGTGATTTAAACAAGGACAGAATATTTAAATGTGTTCTACATGAATTTACAGTGCAAGAAAAAAAGTTATTTTAAGCTTGTATTCTCTTTAGTCAATACTTTTTTGTCAAATTTTAATTTGACAAAAAAAAGGAGTATTTAAAATAAATAATAAATCATTTTGAGCCTTAAGGAATCTTGTGCAACAGATTGTGAAGCTCAGGTTGGTCCAAAGAGGGGAAGCCTTCGTCAAAATATGGACCCATTATGCAACTACTGGCCTACAACTAACCCCACTGTGGGTGGGCGAGACCTCACAGTGGGTTCAGACCAAACTCAGAACACTGTTGAAGTAGCAATTTGGTGAAAAGTGTGGGTCCAATTGTGGGGAGCATGTGGGCCACATTGTTAACGGACTTTGTATGGGCATGTTTGTTTAATTACAAACATAAAAGAAACCAAAAATTAAACTTTTAAACTGCATAAATTTTAAATAAATTTCAGCTACGAGATCTAAATATTCCTAAGCCGGAGCCAGGATTTGTTATTGCCGAGTGTAAGCAGGCCGAACTCATAAATTTCCAAAGTATTGAAGTGGCTGAGCAAGATAAAGCTGACCCCATTAAAAGGGAATTAAAAAATGCTTTCCTTCAGCTTAATGAGAGAAAATAAAGAAGTATCCTGATCTGTATTTCAGCGGTGTAAATCCAGGCTGTTCCATATGCAAATAAATTTTATTTGTGGACAGCAAGCTGCCACAGAGTGCTTATTCTTTTCCAAATCTTTCTTGTGTATGCCTTCTTACCCTCCATACTGCATCCCGGCGCCATGCAGGGCTGGAAGTCCTGGGTGTGAGGGCAAGGTACGCTGAGATCCAGCTGAGCCTTTAGCATCCTTTGCCTCATTCGTCGACCTTTGTCACAGGTGGCGCTGCTACAGGCTGACCAGGGAGACCAGGCAGAATAGATACACGTCTCCGGTGTGTCGTCTAAGAGAGGCAGATGGACAGATCATGAAAGGGTAAGGACTAAGTTCATTTATTTCCTATTACTCTGGGAAAAGCCTTGGGTGAAACGGTCAATGTGGAAAGTTTAATTTGCATCTCAACAGATTAATAATCTATCTCAGTGTGAATGAGCCAGATTTCTCTTTCAGGTGCCGTGAGAATGAAGAAAATTACTTGACACTGAGTGGAAATGTGAGTACAGCCCATAGCAGACCACCAGAATCCCCCAAATCATCTCCTGGCAAGAGAGGAAGCAGCAAGGGACTCAGGCTAAGCACAAGACGAGTGTGATTTGTGAATGCCTCATCCAATTATCAGCTGAAGCAGAGGTATGAGGAGTAGCAGGGATATGAGCTTCAATTAAAATTTCCCTCCTGGGATTTTGGAAAGGCAGGGAAAATGAGAGGAGGAGGTGAGAGTGAATATACTTTAGGACTGCAGGGACGAACCGAAATGGACCCAGTTCCCTGGGATAACACATAACGACAAAGGAAAAGGAGGGAAGAAAAGAGCTGAAAAGCTAAAGAGAGAGATGGGTGGATCTGTAAGTGAAAGCGTTAAATGTCTGGCTGACCAGAGGGAGCAGCCTGAATGGAACCTCTCCTCTTTAGAGTCACATAGACGCCAGAAAGAAATCCTGGACATGTAGAGGGACAGAGGAAGTCAGGAAAAAGGGAAATGGGTCGTGACTCAACAGGGAAGAAATTTATTAGACAGCTGGAGATGCTTGCTAAGATTTTCGCCCTATGTGCAAAATCTTGCACCCAAACAAAAATCGTTTCATGTAAAAACAGGTATCAGGCTCGAGATGAGAGAGGAAAAACATTACACATCATTTTCTTAATAACGAGTTGTTAATGGGTTGAAAAAAATATTAATACTTTGACTAAAAAGAAGTGGAAAATGGAGTCTAATCAGCTCTAATGACCGAGTTTGTTCACACAAAGACGGTAATTTTACACCAGTTCCGCACACTCTCTTCATACAAATATATAAATCTAAATACTAATAAATAAATAGTCTATCTATCCATATGAATAGAATAGAATAGAATATGAGTTGTTTGGACTGGATGCTTTGACCATAAACATCAAAGACTCTTGTCGCTCAAACTGCAAAATATTCACAACAGGTGTTAATGACGGATGCATTATACCTGTAAAATATTGCTCAATAACTAGAATCTCATCTCTGGAAGGACTGGGGCAGAAGAATCCAAGTGGCTGACCACAGTACAGATCCCAAATCCAAATCCAGCCTTATCCAATAAAATTTTTCTTCCCCATGTCCACAGTGGGTCTATCAGCTGCTTCAATGATCAATACTTTCTCTATCACTCTGTCAATTAAGGTGGATGGCGATCTCTTACTAGGTTTTAAGTTTAGATGATGGACTGAACAATGCTTAGTGAGACGCTTTGGGATGTTGTTGTTTTAAAATCTATATCTTTGGTTACTTGCTATTGATTTTTTTTTTTTTTTTATCAATGTATGTTGTTTAAGAAACCTACGTTTCTTTGACTTTTTCCAAGAACAGCTGTATTTATGCTGAGGATAAATAAAACACAGGTGGACAAATTACTGCATCCTTTTCTTTCTGTTTCATAAGAATGCACTAATTTGTTTCCTTGTATTTACAGTAAATTACAAGTTTTCTGTTGTTGTTTTATTGCATAAAAAAGTAGAAACATTTAAAGAAGTATGACAACTTTCCAAAGGCTCGCTGTGCAGTGCTACTAGGATATCAATATTCAGATCAAAAAATCTTATTAGGTGTATTTGAGAAGTCAAGACCCTGGATCAGGGGTGGTGCTCTGCAACAACTCCACCTTCACACAGCAGGTTGAAGCCTAAGGCCAGCTAGTCTATGCAGTTACTGTTTGACCTCTAATCTTAGCTTCATCAGAAAGCAGATGAAGCTAAGCTACAATGAGCATGGTTTGCTTTCTTAAAACGACTCAGTTTCAGTCCAGGCTCCAGGGTGTTTCAGCTAAAGAGGTTCAAATGTTACATTTGAAAGGTTATACAAATACAGAAGCAAACCATTTTCCAGGAAGACGAAGGAAATATAAAATCACGTAATAATAAGGCTTGAATTATTTAATAAACACTTCATAAACATCTTAAAGCCACTGCGTTGTTTTATGGTTCATTTTCTGGTCAGGTGTAACACAGAGTATCCGCTTGTCCATTTTATTTACCTCCGTCCTTCTCCTCCTGTCCAATATCGGCTACTATGTCATCAATGGTGTCTGGCACCACATTACACTGTTCTCCCTGTAAGCAGGAGGAAAGATTAGATTAGGATCACAGGAAATGGAGCTCCTAGATGTTGTTTTTAAGTCAAGTTATTACCAATGTCTAATCTATTGTTCCTTCAGAGTTGGACCAGATTTATACCAACAAAAGAAAATCTATATTTTTGCAAATATAACCATTAATTGTTATTCTGGCATGCCTATTCTCTATGTCATCGACAGTAACACAGTGTACACATACGGTGAATCTTTTACCTTTCTAGCAATTCGTTCCACCATTACCCGAGCCACTGGAGTAATCGCGCCCCCTTCTGGGTCGTAGAAGGGGCTTTGAGGGTGGTCCAGACTGGTCAGAGGCCGAATTTTCTCCTGAGGAACAGTGGGCTTGTTTGGTGACTGAGAAACCAAAAGGAAAAAGTGTCAGTAATCTGTGAAATAATAGTAAATCAAGAAGCAAAGATCAGCAACTGCACACAGAAAAAGTTTTCATATTCAAGAGGTGTTTATAGTTTCTTGCCACCTTGCAGCATTAATTGAAACAATAAACATGCATCATTTTGAATCACTGAAATTTCTCAAAGCAATACAATTCTGTAAGTATATCAATACAGTACCAACCATTCCCAGTCATCATTAAATAAAACATAAAAAAACTTGTAACTTTTCACTACGCATTTATTTCTTATTGAAAATTTCTAAAACATCGTTTTAGAACCATGCATCTGGTGTGCATGGTTTTATACAATAGATGTTTGTACATACAGTCATATCTTGACTAACTTGCAATGTGTATTTTATATACTGTACATCAGACATGCCCAAAAGAGGAGAGCATAGGTTTGAAACAAGGAATGGTTAGTAAGGAACTATAAGAAGCTGAAATTTAAAACCAATAAATTATTCATTGAACAACATTAATCCAATTGCAGCATAAAATGAACGAATGGCTGTAAAACAAGCTTTTCAAAAAGAGACAATGACACTGTTTCCCTTGATGATGAGAACAACTTAGTCACAATTCCTCAAAACAGAGTCAATAAAAAAAGTTTTAATGCAACATAGATTTTATTACCAGCCAGGATGGCAGATGTTTGATTATTTGATCTCTGCATGCATCACTGATTCCATCCCTACACTGCTTTAATAAAAAGAAGTACCTAACCAAACAGTACCTAGACTAGGTTGGGTCTAGAAGGACCTTGGTGGTTTTAGAAAACTACACAAAAAGGAAGAGAAAACATAACTTAAGAGACAAGTGTTTCCAGGAAAATTCCTCAAACTCACATTAATCTTAAGGATGAAGGAAAATAAAATCCCACAGTTTTGTCTTTGTTCTACTATTAAACCGACTTGCATAAAGAATAACTTTCCCCTCCTGCTGTGAGTGCTAATGTTTGCAGAAGTGTCACTATCAAAAAGCTCACAAGGCTAAAATGAAGAACTGAACACTGAAGAAACACTTTCAAAAGTAACACACCTGGCTTCATGTGAGTGAGATCTTTGGAAAGTATTCACCGTCTCCCCTCTGCAGGAGGAGATCCATGCACATTCATGAGTACACAAGCTATAAATAAATTGCTCTAGTCTCAAAACACTTGGTGAATATGGATAAGCCTCTTTTATTCCATGACTGCAGAATCTAAAGATGCCTTTCACAATACCAGAAAGTGAATAGATGCTGTGCTTTATAAACAGACCGATTTAGACATCCTGCCTGTGGTCCTTCCATCAATGTACAGAGTAACACGTAGAAAGTCTATAAGTTTGATAAATCGTCCTTAAAAAGACGTTTGGTATAAGCTAAAATAGAATCATTTGAAAATAAAATACATTCCAACCTTTCTGCCTCTTCTGGAAGATGTAAGCTTCCATTTAATATCACATACAAATAACTTAAATAAATACAACATGGAGCTGTTGCGTCTGTTAGCGCCACACCAGGCCAACTGCAATGAATTTAGAGAAGCGATTGTTGCATCTCATAAAGTGAAAACATTTAGAACAGCTGCTATTTCCAGGAGAAGGGATCAGAGTAAATTCACCCCGATGTTCTGAGAAATAACTAAAAAACACAGCAACTTTATCTCAGACACTTTAAAAGCCTCAGTTAGAGATTGAAGTCAGTAAATTGTTTCTTCTTTGTAGTGATAACTTATGTTTGTAAAGTTTAATTTGAATGAACCAAAACACTTCCAGAACAATGAAATCTGAAAGGCAAAGACCAAAGTTGGGATGTCGTGCTATAACTTACAGCACCACATTTAAATGTAACCTCACCATATCTGCATAGGCACGTTTGAGTCACTTCCAAACATGGTGGTGCAGTGGTGATGATATGGGCTTGTCAGGACTTTTATACACTGCATTACTGAAGTTTATTATGAACTCTTCTGTAAGGTAACATTTTCCACTGTCTGACAGCTGATGCTTGTCCCAAACTGTGTTATAAACAGGACTATGATCCCAAGCACAACAGCAAATGTACAACAGGATGAATGAAATAGAAAGGACTTAAAGCTTAGCAATGCTCCCCTTAACTTGACTGAAATGCTAAGGCTGCATTTTGAGAGACCATTAACAAGATAAATCCTAATTGTGTGACAGTATTTGTCTATTACCTCATGTTTCATTGTGATGGCAATGCTGAACAGCAAGACTTCAGTAATGTGTCTCTAATGTGACCATGTTCCATTTTTTGACTTAATGACCCTTTTTCCTCACTGATGTTGTAATTTCTTATTGACCGTCATGATGACAGATTTTATAAATTGTCAACAAGATGCTTCTTTGTGGCAACTGCAGGATTCTTAATGTAGTAGTCATCGGTGTCTGACATAAAAAGATGTAATAATACACAAAATAGTACCTCGTATGTAACACCGCTGTCTGTGCCTGCATCCCACGGTATGAGGTCTGCGACAAGTCTCTGGACCCAACCGCAGTCCTTGGTACAAAGGTCCTCTCCGGACAGCCCCACGTTCCAATCTGGGCTAGGCCCAAGCATAGTCAGGAAGGACATCAGGTGCCGCGTCTGATCCACAGAAAACTCTGCCGAGGGAGCAGCTCGCCTGATGTAGGTGGTGAGAAAACAAAACACATTAATGTTTCACATCATCAAGATGGTTTAATATCACACACAAATAACTGAAGTAAAAACACAATGCAGTTTTGAAATGATTATTTAATTTATTAATTAATAAAAGTTATCCAAATCATTAACGCTCTGTGTCAAAAGTAATCGCCTTTTAAATCTAATAACTGGTTTTGTCGCCCTTGGCGGCAGTAAGTACCATTAAGCTTTTCTCATGACTGGCAATCAGTTTTTTCACCACATTTGGGGTTGATCAGACACAAATGACTATATGACCATATAGTGATCATATGGTCATATAGTGATCATATGGTCATAAGACCATAGTGATCAGATTCAAATCCAGACTTTGAGAAGGCCACTGCAAAACCTTCAATTTTTTTTGTTTAGAGGTGGACTGTCAGGCTTTTTATATTATTTACACTTCTTGAATGAGTTGTTAATTGGTTTATACTTGTCAAGCTTGCTACTCCTGGGAACATTTACCAATAATTGAAATTTACTGGGATTTGCTGGTGTTGTAACCATTTCCACACCGTTAAATGTCAGTGGGAATGTTTCCTCCTGTGTTCTAAAATTTTTCCCAATGTTTTATTGTCAGAAAAGTTTAATTTTAGCAGTAATCACAGCACAGCCAAATAATCAATTAAATTAAATGAAAATAAAATAGAAAATTCCTCTTAAATCATGATTTACATAGGGAAAGGCAATTAGTTTTCCCAAATATTACAGACTTGGTATTTTACTTTTAGAAATAAAATAATTTCAAAACAGCTTGTTGTACATGCTAAGGTGACCTTTGTTTGACCCTACAATTACTAAAAAAACAATGTACTTTGTTAAAGCATTGTTTATACCATATTTCTAACTTCAATGGAGACACATTGTGAAGTTGTGCCAAAAGGTCTTGCTGACTATTTAGATTTCTGTGGTGGCAATCATTCTTTTACATTGTGCTTGAAATCAGTCTTTTTCTAAGAGGAAACATTCTAACATTATCAGCTCACAGAAAAAATCTTCACAGGCAGTAACACTGCTTCCCTTGAAAATGAGCATAAATTCATCTTTTGCCAGAATCAACTTCAAGAAGGAAGCTTGTACTGCAAGAAGGAAGCATCAAGCCACCCAAGGAAGGCCACTAGGTGCAACATCCTAAAGACGAACCGAGGGATCGTATTGCTGTCAGTGCAGAGACTGCTCAGGAATCGCAGTTGTTACACTGAGAGTTTTGGATTCTGGCCTTATGCCAAGAGGGACAGCAAAGAAGCCACTTCAAGAAATCATCAAGGCCAGACTGACACTTTGCAAGAAGTTCCAGGAAATGTCAGCAAAGAACTGGGATAAAGTTCTTTTTTCTGGTGATGGCCCCTTCAGGCTCTTAGGAGAAGAAAATGTGAATAGAAAAGGTTAATATTACCATAAATCCTAATTCATGCTGACAGTAAGTAAGTCAGTGAGGGAGGCTAAAACCATTCATGTCTGGGTTTGTCTCTCATCAAAGATGGTGGGCTCACTTACTTGTAAAAGTACTTACTACTTAGATTTAGCCAATAAAAACACTTTGATGAACAAAAAATGGGATCATAACATTGTCTATGACCAAGTTCTGCAATCCTTGCACAAAGATAAGGAAAAACTTTGGAATTAAAACTATTCTTTTTCAGCATGAAGTGTTTCAAAGATCAAAACAAACACACCTAAAACAGAAGAGTTAATGAAAAATGGTCTCAAAACCTTTGTCCAGGTCTGTAATTTATCCACATACATAATCGTTTTCAAGTTCAGAAAAATCTTTGGAATCTCAATTAATTACATGCAAATTTGACAGTTCACATGTTTTGACCTCTGACCCCAGTTACAATGCTAATTGCTTGATAATTGCATCCACAAAATAGCTAATCGGAAGCTGAAAATGTCTGATTATGATGCATCATCTTGCGTAGCCATCAAGTCAAGACTTGAGACATCGGGGAAAGAATTAGGTTGTCAGAGTTTTTGTTGGTGCCTTAAACTTTTTATTTTAATCCATATATGGGCAGAAACATTACATCTCAGCAACACAGTTGCAGAATAGAAACTATGTTTCAGATTCACTGAAGGTGTGACTCTGCAGGTGCATGCAAATATGCGACTGCTGGTACTCATAAAAATAAGAGTTGCACAAGCTATCACAAATTGCTGACAATTTGAGGAAGAGCAATTAAACAGATGCTTCGTGAAAGATACACAAGTGTTGGCGTGTAAGTGAGTGTGCACATAAAGCCTCCAGGGTTACAGTCGTCATAAGATCCTAATTGCTCTTGAACTAATTCTAGAGGATGCTAGTGTGTTAATATTCAAACAAGTCGGCACGCCACTTACCAAGCATATAAACGATGCCGTCAAAAAACAATAAGGTTTATTAATATTCATGCACAACAATAGCTCATTGATTGTGCTGGAGCTGAAACTTTATTCAAACAACTTCTGTGTTCTGCTTATTAATTGTGCTAATTGCTACTTATGATGCAGATTAATTCTGTCATTCATGTATAAACCGCATTATCTGGAGATACATTCAGGACAAAAGAAACAAAGCGTCTCATGCTTTTCTTTTGATCATCTGTTACAGATGATGAACTTTATTTGTTATTTTTAGCCATGTTTGTTTGGTTGTTGTTTCTTGGAATATGCTTTGAATAATTTTCTAGTCGTGTTCCACGTAATTTCTCAGCAAAATATAATCATTCGTTTCTTTGTTTGTCTCAAAAGTAAAGTCAAAGTTGTCCAACTTCTGAATGTTCAGTGAGCAACTATTTTTTCCAACAGAAATTACAATAAAATGAGATTAGCACATTTCTTCAAGAAGCAACAAGATGAAAACAGGTTTATTCACATCTACCGACCAAATACCACACATGTAGAAACGCAAACACAATTACTGAAGCATGAGTCCCATCTATCCACTAATATCTGTTTTTCAATCACTAACACATTCTAACATTCTAAGAAAGACAAAGATCTGCAAATAATTGAAGTGGTGTCCTTCAACTTTATTATGAAGTTGAAGGACACCACTCACCTCCAGCATTTTCCTACGCATCGGAAATAGTTGAAATATTACTATTTGGCCAAAATAATCAAAACCATGTACACATTTGTATTTTTAGAGAACCCAAACGTTTGCTGGAGAAAGCCATCATTATTGCTCAATTTGTGTTTCACTCCATAGATTCAGAACCTCCTTGTCATACGTGTGCAAACAACTGAGCAGGTCTGCTACAGCCTCTCCTGTAGATCATTTCAGATCCCAATCTGAATGCTAATAGGTTTTTAGTTTTGGCAGAAACACAAAGTGACAACTTGTTATTGCTGTGCTCACATACAATTAAGATAATTGTCCTCAAACAATTAGAGTTGCATTAAAAAAAAGCTTCCTGACAAATCTGCAGGAATAAAGGTAACACTAAGGTGACACTGACGTGATGTTAATAATAGTTTATAATACCAATGACTGAAAGTGTTACAATTTAATAAATGAATGAGCCATTATATGAACCTTTTGATATAATAATACAAATAAACACTTTGATATTGCAGTAATTTATAAAGAATACAAATAACTAAGCAAGTTTGCAAATTATTAATTAAGACATCAGTTAATTTTATTTCTAGGATATACAAGTATTTCAGTAAGTATTTACAAATAATATTTAAATTCACGTTCCTGTGTTACAGCACATTGTGAATTGAATTATTTATTTCATCAGCCATACAAATCAAATTCAGTTAGGACAAATACTATCAGAAAATATGATTGATTTCTAACTGCTGTGCAGGTTTACTAATAATTAGGATTCATCTGACGATTCACACTGACAGTTTAATGACAGACTGAATACAGAGGTGGCTCTAAAAAATGTGTATATTCAAGATATATATGTTAACATAATCGCAGTAAATAAAAAAATATTCATCAATTTTCACTCCTAAATGACTGTCCACAATAATGGTGATGAACTTAGCAAACATGTTTGTCTTCCGTATCTATCCATTTATTGTGTGTGTGTGTGTGTGTGTGTGTCCTATCTCCAGCTGTCACTGAAAGACCTTGGACATGTCACCAGTCCACCACCGAGAGACACTAAAGACAAACAACATGAACAGACACTCTTACTGAAGGACAAATTTACTTTATTGTGGCACCTTTGGCCACAAATAATCAAGGAATGATCTGCTCTCATTAAGTTGGAAGAGAAACAGCGAACCATCAATTACTGAATCCAAAATTGTATGCAAAATACCCTCTCTAGAAAAACTGTGGTGCTGCAGTGAGTAGATGTTTACTTATTGTTGTCATAGCTTTAAGCATTTTTTTATAGGACAAAACATATCTTAATTTCATCATTTAATGTCAATATTTGATGTGGGCAAGACCAGAAGGACTCTAAATAACCACATTGCTAAACACAGTAGTAAATTCAGAGGCAGGAAAATAAATGATCCAGTAGCAACATATGTGTAGCAGAATATAATCATCCTATATCCTTCACTGCGGATTGGAGTTGGAGAAGTTACTCTCAATCAACAAGACACTTTAAAAAACAAGAATTAAATACTGCTGTTTCACACACTTGTCAGTTATATTCCTATTTAATCTCATCTCTTACAGAAGTACCCTCTGTTGTGAAATTGTGTGCTACTTACAGGTTAAGTGGCTGCCATGCTGGCCACTGAGCTTTGGTTTTAATGACGGTCAGCACTTCATCGCCCTGCAAAGAGACAGATGGAGTGAAGAGTGGGTGTTACGCAGTGTAATGTGCTTCTAAATGTACAAACATAAAGGGAGAGAAAAGAAACATTCAGAGGGAAAAGACGAAAATTGACAAACTGACATGACTGGTGAGGAGAAATCTCATTCAAGGACAGCGTAGTGTATCCCAATTTTCTTAGGCTTAAGAGCGTGGGCAAAGTCGGTGTCATCATGACAAAATGGTCCTCAGGTGCTTCACTTTAGATGTCTTTGATTCTACATGGTGACGTCACTGTGACTCCACCAGTCTGGTTGTTCTCTTTGCAGCCACTTTATGTACTGCAGCATGCTCTTACCATTACTATGAATCCCATCGAATTATTCAACCAAAAGCAGGAGAAAAGAATTATAGATTTTGCCCAATCTTGAAGAAGTTAATTATAGAGGAAGGGAGTTCGAAGTTTGAAACACATCTTTACAATTCAATAAATATCTTTAATGCCATCTCAAATTCTCCATCTTTTATACTTTCTCAGACAACCAGAAAGAAAAACTTTTTATCTGGTTGACTGAGGCTGAATAAAGAAAACAAGTGCAGGCTGGAGCATGGATGTGTGTTGTGTCTTCTGTTTGGGTTTGTGTTGTTAAAAACAATTTTAACAAGTGAGTGTTCATTTTCTCCTTCGAGAATCCTGGGGCTTTGAGGCTTCAGACCTCACCCCATTCTTTCACACACACCCCCCAGCAACACTTTCTGTCTGTGTCACACACAGACAGAAAGACACACAGACATGCGCACAGGCACAGATATGGAGACAAATACAAAAACACCCATAGAGCAAGAATCAAAAAACATTTCCAGCAAAGTTACAAGAAGTCAAGAGGAACAGAGTAATAAATGCATTAATCAATGTGCAAGTGGACAGAAATCCAGACAGGAGCGGTTTCAGGCAAAGCAATGACAGAGATCCTAATCACACATTTCCTTCTGCAGCAAAGCCATTTTATGAGGAGAAAAACTATTTATTCGACTCTTCTGGATTTGGCATCTTTTCAAATACAACAGGTCTTTGCATGAGATCATCATGATTTTATTCAATAGAACGAGCAATTAAATCCACTTCTTTTGATTTATGCAATTTTTATATATGTATCGGCAATAAAGTTGCTCCAGGAGTGTAATTCTGAACTGAGACTAATAAAGTATTGGTGATGAAAAGCATTGGTGACATCCAAACAATTCAAATTGTTTCCAGAGATGTTAAGGTGAGAAAGAAACAATGAGCTACACAATGGCCACAATGATAGAAATAATGTGGGGAAGACTTAAGAACAAAGTATAGCTGTTGATTATGGATGGGAAATAAGGATTTAAATATTTTTCAAAGTACTTATTTATTGTGACAACCATAAAGTGATGACAAAAAACTTCCATGAAGTCTTTTTTAGCTATACATTACTGTGCATCACCGCACAGCAGCATTCAGTGCCTCATAAACACAACACTTGCTCCCTGCAAACAAAATCCAACAACCATTTACTAATAATGAATAGGCCGTTTCTGGACACTAAATAACTTAACTGGTGCAATTTCAAAGACAACACAACTATCATTTAAAAAATATTCTTATTTATTTTTACACTAATGGAACTGAGAAAAGAATAGGAAGACAAACTATCACATTAATGCTGAGTTTTGGGTGATTTGATCATCATGCAGAGTTTATTGATGTCGCAATAAATCAATATCTCAACGTGATAAAACATGAATCATAATGAAGATAAACACTATAATAACTACTCATCTCTACTTTCCATTATGACGACTCTGTCCTGCCACCTCGTCGGGTGAATTGCACAAATAATAAAATACCAAACAGAAGTTCAAGCCACTTGTTCTGCGTTGCATTTTGTCCAGTTCACATCGGCAGTTCAAAAGTAAATTGCTAATATTTTGACCTACAAGTAAATTATTTCAGCCACAAATCTACTATTTGGTCTATTTTGTACAATTTAAAGTGGATGGCATAATGAAATCTCAATCAGATTAAGCATGACTGACTGGAGTGAGTCAGTCATGCTTAAATATTTCCCTCGTCTCAGCAATTTGGTTCTTGGAATAAACAGGTTTAAGGTAATTTGATGTAATTTTTCTTACCAGCATTCATTACCAGACAGCCAATACGTTTCCTCAATAAAGAATAAAAGAAAATCATTCTCTGACAGTCACACTGTCCTGCACATTTTAGCTGAAAACACATGGCACAAAAAGCTTTGTGGAGGCTGTTTGGGAATGCAAATTTCTCTGTAATGGTCTTGTTTGTTTATGGTAATTATAGTAATGGTACAAAATAACTGTGATTTTCCAATTTTTCAAAGCACATGGTGTTTGTTTGTTTTCTGAATGTTTTTAAGAAGAGAAGAAAGAAAGGAGCTCAGGAAGGTAGACTTTGAGAAATTGGTTGGGAAGGAAAAAAATTATATTGAAAGAAAAACCTGAAGAATTTTTTCTCAGCATGATAGAAAGAGCCCCAGACTCACAAAATTATATAGCTGAACATAATAAGGATAGCAAAAAAGGTGAGAGGAATATAAGGACCCAAATGGAACAGGAATGGGAATTAAGTGGATGGGGGTTCTAACAAAAACACATCTAAGAGAAGGAGAGGGAGTACACTGCCGTCACTGGAGAAAATAAATGTAGAGACCAAAGCAGAAGACATGAAGATACAAAATATAGATTTCTTTGAGTTTTGTATTCTTTTCATTCAGTCAATATATTGTCTTTGGAATTGCATCTTTAAATGCTTCCATTATATGCCAGCTTCTTTCTGATGCTGGTGCTGATATCAGTCACTTTGTGAGCTTTTCCATGTGCAAAGATAATAACTGAACAAACAGCTAAATAAGATGGTTAAGCAGTGCTAGACAGGGAGATATTAAAGCATACATTCTGTCATTACAATACCACAACTTTGAAAGTACTTTAAAAAACTATGTTGCACAGAAACAACTCTTATGGATTTAGTTTTAAATAGGTAGTCGCATAACAAACAGTGTGAACAAAAACAAGAATGGCTCCATGACCTCTACACCATGTTGGGTTAGAGTTGTTGTTTGCATCATGTCACTGGTTAATAAAGGTTTTACAGTATCTTGTTATAAATGACTATTATCTGCTGCATACGTATTGTTTGCTGGGCATTGAGGGAGTACCAGAGTACTTTACTTAAAGATGTACTGCTGTAGTGATTGATGTAACTGCATTAGTAATGAAGCAATAATAATAATTAAAAAAACACCAATACATATTCAATGGCAAGTGATTCTGGAAAATTGACAGCATTGCTCTTATGAGATCTCTCAGCTATTTTCAGCACTGCTGACTTTGAGATTTTGCTTCATAGATTGTGAGATTAATTTAGGCTTTCAGTGGGGTTTTACTTAGGTTTATTTGATATTTTTCTCCACAGTCACACTGTAAGCTGCACAGGCATTAAATTAACATCATAAAGACTTCAAAAGTCCAACAGACGGGACAAAAAGCTGGGTCCTAAGTTAATTTAACTCCATTATCTGGTCCGGTCCCATGGTATATATATGAGTGCAGTATCAAGGAAGCATCATGAATCGTCACAGCTCCTCACCACTTTGGATCCTCTATTGAAGCCTTCAAGGTGAGACAGCCACATATTGACTCTAAACCTTCAGCTAGACTATTCCTCATCTTATGTCACACCAAGATGCCAAAAAAAGCCCGACTTTAAAGAATCCCATAAAACAGTTTACAGATAACGACTGCGGTGCAAATGCAGCACCTCCAGCTTCTCTACCTGTTGAGTCCTCTATCTGTCAGAGATTTGCTGTCATCTGTTCTTTTCCAGCCTCCACAGCACCAGGTGTGACAGCAATAAAAATAAAGAGGAAACAGCTGAGGCCCCGGACACATCTTTCAAAGAAATTACAAAGATTAGTGAGTGCCCTCGTGTTTACACTGCTGGCAAACACGAGGGCATGCAGAGCTCAGGTGAAAGCTTCAGTAAAACGATTACTGTGACTCAGTGCTGCATCTGCACTGTGACAGCAAGCATCTATATCTGGTCTGTCAAACAGATGGATGGAGAAAAATATGAAAAAAAAGGACACAGAGAAGGAGAGGGATGGAAAAATTTAAAGGCACATTGGAAGTAAATCATTCGGCTCTTGTGCAACAATTTTTCAAATGAAAAGCTGAATGGCTAAAGCATAAGTTAATAAACATAAAACAACTTAGATTATAACAAGATAAACATATAGTTGCAGACAGCTAACCACAAAAAAGAACGAAAAAAAAAAGAAATCAACCCCTTAAATGTCACCATCAAAAAGCAGACAGTGGGTCCTTTTAACAGTTAAGGGGTTAAATTTAAAGTCCAAACGCTATTAAACTATATAATAGTTACGACATTTTGATTGCAGTAATCAACAGACTGATGAAAATAATTCCAATTACAAGCTAAAAATATTACCGTAAGCATGTTCATATAATTGTTTAATGTCAAAATTAGTAGGAACAGTGATCCTAACTACAACAAAGATGCAGATAAAGATTTGTACAATTCAAAGTAGAGATAGTAAATTATTCTTCCATAATATAAGTTGAACTTTAGATGTTTGTTGTTTATGCATTTACACAATGCATGGGATTTCAAGTTCATCATGAATTGTAATAACTGGATTCCTCACCTACTTCCTCAGTTGAGAGGAGACACATCATGCATCCACTCTACAGCATTCCTCCATATCTGTTGGTCCTGTTCTATCTGGTAGAGCTCAAGGACAATCTGCTCTGTCAGTATTCAATAATACATTCACATAGCTGGCAAGTCGCCTGCCTCTTCTGCTGCAACTTTGGACTGTTGTGTAAAGTATACTAATGGATTATTATAACTGGGTGTGGAGTTGTCTAGTGATGAGAACGTTGGAGTGCTTGATCGTACAGGAGGACATTTTTGGAAATGTTAGAGAGGAACAGTTCACACTTAGTGTGAAAAACAAGTTTAATCTATGGACTATAGATGCAGTAGCAGGCAATCCGCCCAGACCTAAACATGCCTACATGTGGAACATAGGTATGTGATAACGTTCACTTTGTGTTGACCAGAACCCTATAAAAGAGATGCTGTCCAGCAATCAGGGAGATTTCATTACAAATGGGCCAAGATTTCCTCGGGATTCGGTTGTTCTGTCTTAGGCTGCAGCTTGTAATGAAACTTTGCTGTTCAAAGTCAAGCATGCAGAGTCTTATTCCTGAAGCATCACCACACCAACATCTTGAGGACGCTGACAGAAGACACCACAACGTCTTCAAGTTTCCAGTTATATGCAAGACCGACTTATTTGCCACTAGCTAATAAACTAGCTCAGTTGGTTTTGCATTTGCTTGTTTGACACACTTTTCAAAAAAGCAAATGTTTGAACAGCAGGGTTGATAGAATCAGTCAATCATCAGTCTCTGTTGAGTCTAGAAGATTCCATCTGCAAGATTTAGATCCGGTAAAACATATGTACTATCTAGTATAATATAAATTCACATTTAGGTAGTCTTTATTATTTGTAATTTCTTGCTGAGCGGATAATGAAAAATATATTCAAAGACTCTTCATGTAACATATTCATCATTTGGCAACTTTCAGATGTTTTCAAGCGAGCCGTGTGCTCCTATTAAAATATTTCTTAGCACAAACAAAAGGCAATTTTGCAGCATTTCCATGGCAAATCTCCTCATTTGGCTCAGTTCTGCCCAGTTATCACTCTGTTCACTTTGGAATGAATTTTGTCTGGAGAGACTCAGTGACAAGAGATTCTGTATTGTCTTTTTAGACTTGTCTAATAAAGGAAAATGAGCCTGGAGACTTTGGGAAAAGGGTGTCTAATAAAAAATCAACACTGCACTAATGCAATTACAATTGCATAGAGGCTGTGGAACAGATTGGTTACGAGGCCACTATGTTGTAATTCAGTCAGATAAAATTCACAGCTCAAGTCAAAACGTAAGAACTCACACACACACACAGGCTGAAAAATGGCAAACAATTTTAATAGTTTTGTATACAGGCGAGTAAATGATGAAACAGTTTAACCTGGGGGAAATAGACTGCAGTTCCACTCGTCTTGCAAGGTGTCTTCAATCATTTGCTTTATGTTATTTTGCAAACACAACTCTATTGGCTTAGGAGCTTACTTATCAACCACCTGTGACATGAAACTGTATCATCTGTCCAATTACATCGTAATTTCCTTGTCCCTCCAGCAAATGGCTGTAATTGTACTGTACAAAATAACAGCCTGCATCCCCTTAAAGCAAGTTTAAAGTTGCTTGAGTTTAAATGCACAAAATCCACATCTTATTTTCCCTAAGGGATCACCAGTTCCAATCATTTAATGTGTTTTTCATTTCCAAGACATCTGATAAATTCTGAAAATGAAATGGTTTGTGTTTGAGACACATCCATAACTTGCATAGCAATTAGATAGATCCAAGTGTTGGCACCAGAATGCATGTGCTTCAGATCTTCATCAATGCTCACATTCCAGTAATTTGTGTAAAATTTAATTTCCTGATGAAAACCACAGCTTGAGTATACAAAGCTCTACAACTTAAGTTAGAGCAGAGATTTAGTGAATGTTTTTTTTCGGAAATGTAATGATGGAAGCTCTGATGCTCCTGGCCATTGGAGCAATATCATCCTTTAAAAGAAGAAAACATGATATTTTTATGGTGCTGTTCAGAGGACTGTTTTTTGGGGCGTTTTTTGCTAAATGAAAAGTCTCCACATGGTTTTTAACATAAAAAGACAGAATCACTATTTAAAAGCCTGAAAACCTGGCCTCAGATATAGTTAACAGTGTTGCTACATTTTAACATCTTTAATACCAACAAGGACTTAGAAATTATGTAGTGACAAAGAAAACAACACCTTAACTTCACTGTAAAGTTCTGTACAGTGAATAAATAGTCCTGGTAGATTTAGGTTTAATGTAATTTTGGCTTAAAGTAATTTTACCAAGACATTTTTTTCTGACTAAAAGCTATATCAATGTTATGGAGTTGGAACTCATTCCCAAAGACAATCATGAAAATACCAGTGGAAAGATGCAAAAAGCTGGCCAGTAAAAAAGGGTTTGACTGCTGTTGTGCTTATAAAGATTTTTCTATAGATTTTTTTTAGAGAGGTAGGAACTGGAATACACTGCTGCATCTGAAGCCAGATATTCCAACGTGCAAGAACCAGGATATTTTTAGCTCATAGGAATTGTGCCAACATGGGCAGTGCATTATTATACTGAAAATGTGGAGATAGTCATGGATGAATGACACAACAATGGTATTCAGGATGTTTTCACAGTATATCAATGGCATTTAAAATACCACCAATGAAATGCCTCTTCTCTATAACCTACAGCTGTCCATACTATAACCCGAATCCCACCATGTGTCACTCAATCCAAAACAGTGACATTGGTAAACCGCTCACCCAAATAATGCCACACACGCTGCCTGCCATCTGCCCTGAACAGTGAAAACCGGGCTGCAGCCGTGAAGAGAGCACCTCTCCAGGGTGACGGATGCCATTGAATATCAGCATTTACCCACTCAAGTCGATCACAACGACAAACTGCAGTCGGGTCGAGACCCCGATGAGGGTGACGAGCATTCAGAGGAGCTTCCCTAAGTCCCTGGTTTCTGACTACTGGTGCAGAAATGATTTGGCTATGAAAACCCATTGTTGCAACAGCTGACCGGGTGTCTGGCCTCATGTTGAAGGTGGATATTTTGTTATGGTGTGGTTTGGAGTTGTGGACCTGGTTGGATGTAGTGCGAAATTCTCTGACTTATCTTTGGAAACTACTTATACTTGCCTAACTTAATTTTTTGTTCTGCTGTCTTTATATTGACTGATTATGGTCCTGTCTGGGTGTCTAATCAGAACTGCTCTCTCGATTTTCAAACATAGAAATATGTTTCCCTTAAACTGTTTTACCTTTGTGCTATTTACCTTGTCTTCCCCATGTGTGACCATTTATTCTGACAAAATCTAAACTTTTATTACTTTAAAAGTAACTTAAGCTGTGTGATGTTTTTACACATGATAATATCGCATACATAAACCTTTTCTTCTCATCAGTCAGCTGAGTTCATTTCAGAGCTAAAATTATTGATTTTGTGTGTTTGTGTATCTGTCTCCACATTGCTGATAACCTGGGGTCCTGTTAATACATTACACACCAATGTCATCACCGATACTTAAAAATTTCACCGAAGAGAGCCAACATCACTCAGCATAGATTTTCGTCAAGCTCCATATCTGCAAAAGTCTCTGTTACAAACAACCTTCAATTAATATTATGTTTACTTGAAAAAAAAATGCTTAAACAAAAGCATATACATAAACCATCCCATTTTAAATTATTAATGTACCCTTTGTCCTTAACAACCCCTTCAAAAGCAAGGCTGTACGGGAAAGTGGAGTACTCTGTGGAGCATAGCTACACTTTTCAATAGAAATATAATATACGGAACCAAAGCAAACAATAAAAGCACATTACAGATCACGAAACACAGCAGGCACAAAATGAACAGTCTCAAGGTAAAACAAGAAATTAGACACCGACATTACCATAAAAACACATTGGCGGCTTGAAAGCGCTTTTGTAATAAGGGCCTGGTTATAAAACAGGGAAAATGAGGAAGCTGCTGCAGAAAACGATATGAATTTGCATTTGAAATGGATGTGGAAATGGAGATGACGTTCTAAAGACTATTATCCAGTGAAACTCAGATGCTCATCTGAAATAACCTCAGAGGTTTTTAAATCTTAAACGACGTTTTTTTATGATCGTCTACTGAAAGACGAGGGAGAAAAAAAAAGGTGGAAGATAAAAAGATAATCTTATTAACCTGTGTAATTTATACATTGTGAAATGTAATAAGGATTTTTATGCTTTGTGATGCCTCTTGTTCCCTTTTGTATCCTTTGTGTTTCTCTTTGAGCTGAAATATGATGACTCCTAAGTCTTGCAGTGTCAATAGTGATGAAGGTCTAATATGCGCTAATTGATTGTATTTTAGGAAAATAAATGTTTTGTGCATTATCCAGAGAGATGATTTACAGCTATTCTACTGTAAGACAAATACTAGACTATATGTCTCTTTTACTTGACAATTATACTTAAAAAACTGCAAGGAAAGATCTGAAATGTGAAATTCCCCGTAAAAGGACTGAAAATGGTTTTCATAAAGCAATGCCATTTCATCCAGTTGTTGCCATCGTTCTATTGCCGTTATCTGATTTCTTATTGCACTTGATTCACAAACCAGACGCACTATTAATGCAGGAGCAATCCAGCCAATCAGGTCGAGAAGATTGGAGAAAATTGGTCTAGAGTTTTTAATTTTCTCAAAATCAACCTGTAGTGTTTACTAATGTAAAAAAAAAATTAAACTGCATTTTATTTTATTCTCCTTTCAGAAAGAAACCATGTGACGTGCAAATATTGCATATTTAAAGTGAACATATAGGGGAGATTTCTGCTTCTGTCCACCCGATTATAGGTACATAGATAGGTATTTTGTTATTGTTACTCTGATTTAAAAAATATTTCAAACAGAGGAGAGGAGGAGAAAGGGAATTTCTTTTGTCCAAAAGGTTAGTTCAAACAAACTCTTCTATTTAATCAAATTCTGCTCTGTTGTCATTTTTTCTACTAAATTCTGAGACTTTTTCCATGTTTTATTAAACACCGTTCTCAAACATCTGGACGCAAAAAAGTTATCACACTTTACTAGTACTGAATACGAACAAGTCAGAAGGTTTATTTCTTGCTGACCTGGCCTTTGCATTCACAATTTACTGGCAGTCAATTTACAGAAAGAACTACAATTCTGAGGTATATAGTACAAGTAAAGAGGAGCAGCACAAAAACACCAATAGCACAAAAAACCATGGATGTCACACAGAAACACTGTGCTGACTGGTGAGGCAAAAGAAAGCAAGGATCACAAGGGAGCAAAAAAAGTAGTTTTGCTGGAGTGCAGATTGAGGCAAAAGGAGAAGAAGAGGGTCAGAGAGTGAAAGTCCAGTAATTGCTTTGACCTTGCATTGAGACAGGGTGTAACTCAGTCAAAGCGAGTGATGAATTTCATGCCCTCAGCCCTGTTGTGGGAATAAAGTCACCACTCTATGGGTTTTTGTTTATGGCCACTTCAAGGAAAACATGTAGGGAAGACAGAAGACTGGCAGTGGGAGATTCTGGGCGGGTGAGCTCACTGCAGCCAGGGGAAACTGTTAAATGGGAGAGATAGACTGAAGGGGATACTTAAGGTCCAGAGAAACAAGACAGATAGCAGTTGGGGAAATTGTAACACGTTTAGGGAAGATGGGCTGTGATTGTGTGACCTCTCAGATGGAAGTTTATGAGTTTTGATAGACTGGACACGAAGCGTGACCTGCAGAAAGCTGCCCTTTTTTTCCCCTCTCAGATAAGTTACAGCAGCTCCAGAGTTTTCTAGCACAGAAAAAATATATTTTTCTGATTATTAAAGTTTTATAAGCCCCACGGCAGCAGTAAAATTCGTCATCTTGTAGACTGCATCCACTAGGTGACCCCACTGTGTGAATGATTCTTCATATACCATGATGTGCTTTTTATGCAGTTTTAGACCCCAAGACTAGAACCATATTTTCTAAGAGATTTCTGTTGAATTTCAGTGTTTTTTATTTAAAACATTATGGACGTTAAGCCTGTCGAACAGGACTTTTTGACATAAACTCTAAAATGCACATATGTTTTGAGATAAAGAATCACTAAAGCTTATATAGAAAATGCTGTTTGTGTTTAAACATCTCAACCAATTTGTTTCCTTTCTCAGAGAATTTCAGTCTTTATAGGTTGAATAGTTCTATCGACAGTATCCCTAATCTTTAAGATTTGAAAATAAAAACATATCTATGTCATAATTATGGATGACTTAAAAAATGGATGCAAGCCATTTGAGCAGTATTTAATCACTAAGTGTCTATATGATAACCCAATCAGTTTTTAGATGCTTCTTTGTATTCAATGTTGATATTCAGATGCTCTGCTGTGAGTACAACTAAGCACTCAAGCTTCAAATTCATATATAATCCTTGTTCTTCTGTAAAGTATTTTTTTTAAATATTAAAAGCACACTCTAAGCTGAGATACCTACATCCAATCATTTTACTGGGTTCACTTTTTGAATTTCTTCTTAAACACAATCAGCCAATCACATATTGGCAAACAAATGCATTCAGGGGTCCAACTGTGTTCAATATGATTCTCTAAAGGTCAGAAAAATCATGACAAAAAAGAAGGGCATTGGTGTTGGTTCCAGATAAACTTTCCTGAGCATCTCAGTAATTCATAATCTACTTTGACTAACTATATCTTTGGTCTACAGAAAATAGTAGGAGGGTGTAACCCTGTGCTAGTAAATTGCACCCAATACATTGGCTGGTCAGTGTATGTGCTGTGTAGTAGGAGATCACCAGAGTCTGGATATTCATCACATAATGGTTTTGATCGGAGTATCTATCCAGAGTGCTGTGAGGCCATAAATATAAATCAGGGAAACAACTAAACATTTTATGGCTGTTCTGAGGCCAATAGTCACATTAGAAAATATATCCTGCTCGTGATGGCCAACATTTTATCCAGCTTTGGCAGCGCGGTATGCAGAAAGCTGGACGCACATCAGTTTCAAAGAACAACAAAAATACCCCCATCACACACAGTGGCGATAGGATATAAATAATATCAGCCATTCTGTGATCCTTTTTGCCTTAACATTGTCCGATAACTTAAGGTAACACTTTTAACTTTGTTCAAATTCACCCTTAAGAAGAATTTCTATTTGTTGCAGGTCCCAGGTGGAGGGACAGGCAGGCAGACCCAGTTAACTTGAAAAACAGTGTATAAATGAACACACCGTGTTACCCCAACTTCTCTCAGCTTATTTATTGAACAAACCAGCTCATTCAACTGTCAATGCAGCCCATTATATAGTTCAGTAATTTACATACATATAATTTACATATTCCATCATAGACATAAACATCAACATTAGCTTTCCTTAAACCAGAAATAATCTCATCAACATTATATTTTGTTACAATTTCCTCAGGTAACATGTACCTTCAATTCACCGCACCTTATATGCATATTTAATCACACACAGTGACATATTTCATGGGCATATATGTTATAGTTATTGTAAGCTGGTATAACTATCTTTGAATCCAAACTTCTTTAATTCAGTGAATGCATTAAATCACGGTTTAACCTTCCACCGCTGTGTTTACAACACAAATAAACCATGGAGCCTGATAAACAGCACATTATTTCCTTTACAACCAGTTATTGCTAGTAATTCAGTGGTTGCACCTGTAACCCGCTTTTACCCGCCTATACAGTGTGCTAACCAACTAGCATCACGGCATGTTGGCTACTTCCGCTAGCCGCTGCTAGCTCCGAAACACAACAAAACTCTTCCAATATCTTTAACACATTGACACATTTTCCTAAACATTTATCGAACATAAAAAATACTTTGTTAAAATAAACTTGAAAGTTATTCTCACCTGAAAAATAGCGTATAAATGAGCAGACAGGAGACGCAGTCCGTGTTAATCCAACTTCTCTCAGTTTATGAGAAACGGCAGAGCAACCAGCAGCTAAGAGTCTCCATGCGCCACCTACTGGTGAGACAGCCGTATTACACCCGTCAAAACGGTAAAATCCTAAACTAAAATCACACTCAAACCAAACAAATGTGACCACACGTTTGGGGGTCACATATTCATTTTAGTATAGAGAGAGACTCTCGGGACCAAGTTTATTTTGTTCTGAAATTATCTTAAGACATTCAATATATTGTTTAGTTGGATAAATTCATGCAGTTGTTATTGTGAAGCTAACATCAACAGACTGTTACGAGTTGCCAGCAGTCCATAACGCATGAATGTCACTCCCTAATAATAAGGTTCATCCCTTCACAGTAAAACATGCAACGCATCACATCACCTGTCTGAGCTGCAGTCTCCAGCTTTTCTTAGCTTTCCACATCTAAGATCCATTTCAAATGCAATGAACTATGAAAGGAGAAATACAACATAATTGCACTCAATGAAAAATAAACCTTTGTGTAATTATCTGACACCTCAATGGGTTCCATGAAAACTCTCATAGGTAATTAATCACTGCTTGGCCTTTGCAGCAGTCCCTACCGAAAGCATTTCCAACTTTCCATTTCTAAAAACAACTACAGAGAAACCGTCATTAAACTGATGCAACCAGAACTACAAAGAACTCTGAAAAGGTGCAACTGCCTCTCTGACTTCTATTTGAGTTCTGCGGTCCTCCACAGTGCACGTCTCCCTTGAGATACCATGATAATTATCTTGTCATGGGCGAGATTGGTTTGTTGAACACAAGTGATTACACTGAGGCTGATTGGCGCAAAATATAACTGGCTCCAGCGTCTCTAATGAAGAGGGATGTGAACTCGTGTCGAGCTGCTGTCACACATTAAATGCCAACCCACATGTCAGCGCTGACACGGGCGCCGAGGTGGAGATGAGGGCCCTGATTACGCCTTATCATCCAATATCCGGCTGATAAGTGTTAAACAACGATGGATTTAGAGGAATAACACACAGCAGAGGAGGGGAGGAAAAGTGGCAGGAACAAATATCTGGGTTATTTCAACTAAAAAATATAGATTTGTTTTTACATATTATATATTTTTAAAATAATGAAGAAAAAATTAATTGACTTGTGGAAGCAATATGTCTCTGTTCTCTATTCCTAATCAGGGAGGTGTAAGTGTTGCAAACACATTGGGGGTCTTCCTACAGTGAACAAAGAACCTATACTGACTGGCATGTTAAAATGCTGCCAACGTTGAAATGTGACACTTAACTAAGGAGAAACCAGTTCTGTGGATAGTTCACAGCAATGGTCTACAAGTTTCATTTGTTGGTTCAAATAAAATTTTAAAAAATGAA
The DNA here is from genome assembly GCA_902982915.1 of Phalloptychus januarius. NCBI lineage: Eukaryota > Metazoa > Chordata > Actinopteri > Cyprinodontiformes > Poeciliidae > Phalloptychus > Phalloptychus januarius. The sequence goes on along the minus strand of CADWAE010000471.1, from coordinate 11,493,064 downwards.
TGAAAAAAAGAAATTCTCCAATTTATACCAGTTCAGACTCACGTGTGATGTAAGTCTTTACATTGCTGCAAGGATTAATTTTACAACACAAACACAGAGATAGAAAATGTTTTCTTTACAATGAGAGTCTTGCATTCAGGTTTAAACTCAAAGTTTTTCAACTTGGAAGCATCAGTTAAAAAGAACGCTAATTAATAAGTAATTACAATGGTAAATACATTTTAAATAAGATCCAAATTTTGTCTATCCAAGGATAGACAATGATAGAAATGTTTTCTTCTGTTTTTAATTGTTCAAAATTTGGTAACACATTTATTCAGAAGTCAAAACTATGTGTTTCTATAGTTACCAATTCAGAAAATAAAAAAAAAACTGCCACCTGCCAAATTAACTTAATTTCATCAGGCAATGTAGAGTTGTGCAGTGCAGAAAATGGATGCAAAAATGAAGAAGGAGGACGACCTTAGATTCATCTTTTTCACCTCATTCATTAGTTGAGATGTTGACACAAGAACTGGTCTGAACAGAACAATCATTGCAAACACACATAGAAAGTAGTCTTGGAATGGAAAAAGCAGGTCGAGATGGAGCCTTAGGAATGGCCTTTTGTAAACCCTGACCTCAGCGCTGTTGACAATAATAGACTCTAGCTCGACTGAGCTCACCCAATTGTAGCAGGACGCACAGTCAAATATCCAGACAGACAGAACTAAGCATGAATCTCATCAAATCCGCCCTCGTTGTTTGCGTTCTTGGTCAAGACACGTCAACCACCTTTGCTGCTGGTGTTGGGCAGAAAGGCCTATGGCACAAAATTACAGCCTCGCTCCTTGCCATCATCAGGGTGTGAATGTACCCTTTCACATCACATCTTTACACAATGATCTGATATTAATAATTACTCTGATTATTATTGTCATCTTGTTGATGTAAAAAAAGCACAAAGTCACTATATGACAAGCTGAAGTAAATATACCAGGGCTTCCAGGTATTTCCTCAGTATTAAAAAAAAAGACCTACGAGCAAATTTGATTTAAACCTGTTCTTGTTGATGGCATGTACTAAAGGCTTGAAACTTTTGTTTTTGATAAAGCTTAGAGTTAGACCGGCTTAGTTTATTCTGCACTGTCTTTGTAATTATACTGCGAGAGGCTTTGGGTTCTGGAGGACAAACTGGTCACTTTTTTTCTTCTACTACTCTCCAATTTGCTGTAATTTCAACGGTTAACCTTCTGTTCTCTCAGATCTTTCTCTCTCCAAACTGATGTGATGAGAAAGAAACTTTTCAAACTACTTTGAATAATTAGTTAAGCTTACTGTACTGTTTGGTAACTGGGATCAATGGGATCTGTGGCTGAATTGAAATACAGTGCCCAAGATGACATTTGTAAATTGGCCTAGTAGCTCCTTAATGTCTAAGCCTCTGTAAATAGAATCAGTAAACATGAGTTTCAGTTTTCAATTGGGACTTATTTTTACTTAAGTGAAGTGGTAATAAATAAAGATACATGAGATATAGAAGTTATTTGTTGCCATTCTGCCCACATTGCAAATGCCAAGTGGAATTGAAATTATTTTGCCTGATGTTATATCTGAAAAAAAAAAAGAAACTGGGTAAGTCAGTTTGAATACTAACAAGACGACAAGGTCAGAAGAACCAGTGTGATAAAGTAGATCAAATTTAAGCCGAGAGAAACATGGAAAGTGAGCGCAAACTGTGGAAAGAAGAGGAGCAAAACGTGGAGCTAATTATTTTAGAAGTAAGAAGTCAGAATAGTTGTGTTTTGATAGGTGAGTAAACCTCGTTAACAAGTCTGCATCTTTCATTTCCAGTCGGTGTATTTCTGTTACCATCCGTGAGTGAGTCGCCTGATCATGCCATCTCTGTTGTTTTATTATGCGTGCTAAAGCCCACATGCCCAAGTGCACCTCTTCTCATCAGAACTTAATCTTTCCTTTTCAACACTAATGAGGTAAAATGAAAAAGAATAATTACGATAGAAACGGTGATGTGTAGCATGTTAATAGCTCAAAAGTATCTTTTCATCATTTCAAAATAGGAGGACGGACTCAGATTTTGCCGAAGGCCAGCAGCTTGGGAGATAATTGGAGATTTATGAAGTGATTGTGATTATTGATGAGAGAAGTGGAGAGGATGGCTGAATGCTATTTATCCTGACCCGCCTCAAACAGAGCTGCTGGTGACATAAACAACAGGTGTGAGCGTGTATCTCAGTGCTCAATTATAGGTTTTAATGAATACAAATTACAAATTAGCAGAGGGTGAACGCGCAAACACATACATGCACACAAACGCAGCAGCTTCATAAGCAAACATACAGAATGACCCCTGAGGAGCAAAAACAAGTAGTAGTAAAGTGAGACTAGAGGCTTGCAGTCATTTTCTTTCTCTCACTGGAACAACATTGATTAAAAATAACTTAAGGGAGGAAACTGAAGAAGGTTTCAAAATGTTGGAACCCAATTAAACAATGTTAATATAAACATCACATAATGATGTTAGAAACAGTGTGGCAGGAAATGCCATCATATTTTTTAGATCAACACATACAAGTTTTTGCAAACAGTTTCTCACTGATTAGCTCTGCCCAGTGGTTGATCAGACAGACAATAAGAAAGTCTGATTTTATTTTATTTTTATTGAATGCAGACATCAACTTGCTTCCTGCATTTCTTTTATCCCCAACATTGACTGCATTTATTTCACCCTAAAATAAAAATCTACTCTGTATTAGTTTGGGGGCTAATTTAAAAGAACCTTTGCAAAGCCCAACCCCGTCACAGAAAGGACTCATTACATAGGCTTTTGTGCAAAGTGGTGTCAGATGCATTATTAATTTCCAGATTATTAATAATGAGATGTATTAATAAAGATCAATGATTGGCCAAGCATTGCTGAACCCTCAACTGTCACAGTAACTTTACGAGGTCAAATCTGATTTGGGCTTTCAAAAGACAATCTAAGAGATCATCTCAATCATAATCTATGGCCTGACATGTAATACTTGGTATCACATCACTGCACAAATGGCTGCAGTGTCACAATAAGAATTGATATGTTAAAATGTGGGCAAATTGTGGGATAAAAGTACTTTTGAGCTGTGGTAATCTCCACAATAAAGTGGATATGACACAACGGAGACTTGTGAAAGCAGAAATTCCCTCAGTGCTTTTGAGCGTGGAGTTGGAATGAAGTCCCACTACAAAGTGAAGCGTTAAAGCCTTTCAACATGAGATAAAAGCCAGAAATAGACATGAGAAGTGCTATGAGGGATGTCGTCATCCTGTCTAACACCAAGGTGTAATTGAGCTATAAACCCTCTTAGTCCATTGCTACTGATAACCAAGAGGAAAACATTATTTGGATTAAATCATTTGTGCAAAGTTCATTTGTTTGAAGAGTTTCTGCAAAATGCATTAAAGCTTGCGAAAACTTTGCTTTTATGTTGGAATCACCATATGGCACCATAAGAGGAAGGAGAATTTCTGAGGTGTTGCTATCTTTAAGTTGCACATTAATGGTCACCCACCAAGACGGCATACGCTTTTTTATATCAAAAGAGGATGAAGGAGAGAGATATCCTGTGTCTGTGAGTCCTGCTGTCTGTCAGTGCAGAGTCCGTATTTCACATTTGAGCTTGGATGCGTCTCCTTAGCTAAAAGTAGAAGCAACCTCCCTAAGCCCGTAATTTAGTCCAAGGAAGCAGAGCACAGTTCAATCAAGTTCCAGCAAACAGGAATAAAATCTGCATCATAACAAGCAGAGAAAAACAGTCATGACTGGTAATATTTACTGTGGATGGCTGAAGCACAACTGAAGCAGGAAAATGAGGGTCTGCTGTTATGCAAATTGGCCTTTCAGGTGTTTCTTGGTGTATATTCCATCCCAAAATATTTTATCTCAAGCAAAAATGATTTTTACGAGAGTCAAGCTTCATGTATTTTTACCCTCCACACCTATTGAGCCTTTTAAAAAGTGAGCTCCACTCATAATCATGACTGACTATTTTAGAGTTTGAACCAGAAATATTCTAATGCAGTTCACACAAAACTGTAAAATAGCTTGTGTTGAAGCAAGCTGCAAAGGAGATGCAAGCAGCCACTTCCCCATTCTCAGCAAAACATTAACACAGAGCTTTATGTAATTGTTTAGACCTTAAAGTATTTCACTATTGTGAATTTATTCATGCTTTCTATAGAGGCATTATTGAACTTCACTGTTTAATCTATGCCACACAATATGCAAAAATGGTTTTTGATTCCATATCTTGAAATAAACACCTGTCTTAGCAGAGATGAACAGAATGTTTTCATTCCAGTTGAAAATTGAAATTTGATTTTGGAAAAAGTAATTCTGTGAGCTCACATCTATTCTCAGTGATTCACATTTGCTTATTGATTGCATTTTAACATACTTTTTTTTTAAAGTACAGGAAGCTCCTAGAAACTTTAAGATTGTAGCTGGTCTCTGATTACTTGGTTTTGCAAAAAAAAAAAAAAGTGTACAACATAAAATGTCCTGACATGCAATGAAAAGAAATATAGAACTAAAATACATGAGGTGCATCCTTTAATTGGTGCTTTGAGCTGATAGGTTACAGGAAAATGGTCTCAAATCCTTGGGATGATGTTGCTTGGCTGTCACTATCTTCCGCTTCATTTGTCCAGTTGTCTCCCTCCTATAACTTTCAGCCAATTAGAGATGGCTAAAAGCTGCCATTCGTCTATTAGCCGCCAAAAGCTTTCCAGGAATCCCCCAGGAATGGCTCTCTATTGTGAGGTGTGCATGTTCTCCCTGGATGCTCTGACTTAACTGTATCTCTGTCTTTTGCATCAAGAAATCAGGATAGCCCTAAATTGCATAAGATACAAAAAAAAAAAAAAACAGTGAAGACTCAGGCAACATATGGTTGAGCTGTCTCTTCATTTCCACCCACCTCTCACACTCAGACAACCAAAGTGGAGGCCAAATATAGTGTGGATGACAACACACCCTTCATAGCAACCTGCTACTTGACCAGCTTGACAAACAGTGGAATCACCCTTGACACCAGTGATACATAGGTATGAGGGGCCGTTTAGGGCAAAAACTATGTTTTGTCTCTCACACACTACGAAAGACTCATACACACACAAAATACTAAAATTACATATATAGACTACATAGATATAGTGTGATATTAAAATATCACACATGCATACAACTTTTTGTCTCACACAAACAAGATACTAAAATTGCGCATATACACTATTTGTGTGTGAATGAGTCTTTAGTAGTGTGAGACAAAACAGTTTTTATCCTAAACAGCCCCTCGTACATAGGGAAGAGAGAAAAAAAAGTAATTATTTTTTAAGTTTATATGTTATGCATGTTTAAACTAAAAATGTATCTGATTTAAAACGTGTGAAGACACAATGTGTTAGTGTTGGAGCATCAAACCGCTATTGACATTTGTATGGCAAATCATCAGCATACAATGAAACTGAATAAATGGCGATTTTAAAATAAAAATAAAACAGCTTCAGTTTGTAAATGTATCTGGAGCTCTGACAGGTTATTACTTTCCATCTGTCAGGAGAGACAATATGTCCCAGTGCCTTGATCGCAGAAGTAATTACAGAGTTGTGATGATATAGAGCAAATATCTAATATCCTTAGTAGTTTTTTTAAATAGCTTTAAAAATAATGAAACAAATTCTGAAATAACAATAAATGTGATTCTATAAAAACTTAGGATAAAATGCATGACAGTTAAACTGTTTATTGAACAGCTAATCCCTATTAAAACTGTTTAGATGTTAAATGAAACTTGTTATTTACCCAAATCATCTTGTTCTAAAATGATGTTGTTTCTTATTTGGGTCTTGTTTCTATAGCACGTTTTGAATAAGTCAACAATACATACAGCACAGAGAAAACTATATGAGAATATAACGATGTTTTAATAGACATATGATAATGCAGAAGGTGGTAGGTTACCATGTTGAGGACAGAAATAAGTTAATCAGACTAGCAGCACACTGAATACACAGGTGACTCCGTCTTTCTCCACTCCTATCTATCCCACATCCAGAAGATTTGCACCCGACTCATCCTGTAGTTATAACAGGTGACAAAATGGAGCTGGAAGATGTTAAACAAAAAGCAATAAATGGGGGAAGTCAGCAGAGTGCAAAGTCATTTGGATTTTATGTCATCTGGAAGGATTTTAATTCATAACAGTTAAAAATAATATGCCGAGTTTACTACAGGCTCTGGCTACTAACTAGAATAATTGGTCTGGTTGGCCTGACTTGGACACAATGCCTCTGGGCTTCAGGCCGGGTTGGATTTTCAGGCCCAATCTAAACCCTGCTGCAATTATCCCATCTATCTTCAAGTCTGACCAGCTGGTCAATAGTAAGGAAAAGCATAATATTACTGCTACAATTCTTTAAGATGAACATGGTGTGTTCAGAGTGAGATCCAATGGTAGTTTTTCCCACCACATTTATTCATGGCTTTTCGGGTTCTCCTTTCTCTGTTGCTCTTTCATGAATGACACACATCCCAAGTTGGGATCTGTTTTACAACCTTGTTCAGCTTTAAAAGACTTTTCACTGCCACCATTATATTTCACTGTATGTTCAGGGTGATGTGAACAGTCAGCTTTGCTCCACAGAATGTGTTGGGTACAGGCCAAAAAGTTTGGTTTTTGTCACCTCTTCCATACTGATGATCTGTGGCAAATTTCAAGCCTTCCTTTTTTTAGCAGATCATTTTAATTCCATTTCACAATAAAGCAGTAATTTGTGCTTTTCTACCTTTACAAAATCTAAATAAAACAAGTGAAAAAGTTCAAAGTTTATGAATATATTTGCAAGGCGGTCTGAACAACTGTTTTCCCAAATTAACTGAATTTTTCTGCTGTGGCATTTTGAAAAGAAACACAAAGACAGTTCCCTCCACTGCTTCTGGACACTGTGACAGCTTGACAAAACTCTCCAGAAAGCAGTAACTGTGAGCATTCACACTGACAATGATACAGTGCACTTCACATCATTGCTTCCTTCGCTCTCAGCCTGACAGATGTCAGCCATGGGAAAAGAATGGGTGGAAGACTTTTCAGCATTCGAAGAGCAACTTGCATTGCCTCACTTTCTACAGCGGTGAAATCCAGGCTCATGTGGGAATCAATAAAGATGTGGAGAATGGTCTGCACTTGCATAAGGCTGTATGTTTTTTCTGTTTTTATGCCTATCCATAGCTCTTCTGAAGTGTTTATGTAACATGTTTGGAGTAGAATAAAACAGAAGAACTGTTCTTTCGGTTCTAAACTTCCACTCTGACTTTTCTCAGTCTTCTCCTACTTCATATGTCTCTGGTAACTTTTCAGCAATAAAATATTTCAAAAGAAAGTTTGGACCGATGTTCTAAAACACAGAGAAGTGAAACAACCTGATGGGCTGCAACCATTGTTGTGTTCAAAGAGAATGAAATGATGGCAAAGAAAAAGAAATTATGAAGCAAGGAAGGGAATAAAATGTGAGGTCAAAATGACACAAGTACAGAGCGATAGCTGCCGATTTTAATCCAACGTAAATCAAAATTGCAAATGGAACGAATTCAATTCTGTATCTCCATCAGAACAGATACTGATGTGATTCTTGGATTTATCCAGAAATTGCTTGATGTATCCTACAGTGCATCTGCGATCCAGAGGCTGGTGCTACTGCTCCTCATGTTGTGGCTCATTCTAATCTAACAGTTTATGCTTAGAAACAAATAAACTCCTAAATGAAAAATTGTGCATCACAAAATACATGAAAAGTATTTGACATATTATTTACCAGTTTATTAAAATATCTTAACAGAACACATCAGTTTGTGGACTCAATTTTGAATTTATCTGACCAGAGCAACTTATCCATGTTTGCTGTGTCTCCTCCTTGAAAACTGCTGCTGAGACATATTTTGGATTACTTGCAACAGTGGCTTTCTTTTAGCTGCTAGTGTATTAAAGACCATATTTTAACAGTGCTTGATAGTAGTGTCTTTGTGTTTATTTATATGCTTGCATGACAACGTGAACATTAATGACAGTAAATGCTCAAATAAAGGGTTTGTGAAAAGCATCAACATTGCCAGATAAGTGAATTTAGGATTGTGAAGATAAAAAACACTAATCAATTTATGCACTAAATTTAGCAAGAAGATGAAAGTGAAGACAATTTTAAATCAAAAAGAGATCAAGACTTGTTATTCAAAGGCTGCAAACGCATCATGTTAAAGACGCAAAGGTTCAGATATAAAACAAATGTTAACATGTTATAAAAGTAGCTAAAGTAACGTGAAATGAGCAGCTGTGTGCTGCTCACCCTCTTGCCTTGGCTAAACTTCTCCAGGCGTTGAGAAGGTCACTATGACATGTATCACAATTCTAACGGCTAAACTCTTTGTCCAGCTTTGAGAATTTGAAATGGTAATGGTTTCTTTCTGTGCAAAGGAAATATCATCTGTGGCTTCCCCAAAGGAACCTTACAGATGCCTGCTGAGGATAAAAAGAAATGATCAGCTCTGTGTCTTAGAGCAAAGTTTGGAGAGAAACTGTGTCCACCTGTCTTTGCACTCCTGCCTCCTTTGTCTCATTTCAAAAGACCTCTTCTCACACTGCTAAAAGCTCAGCCAGTTTTTAAAAAAACATGTTGAACCTCTGCACAAAGGAACTGTACATCAAATGTCACCTCCTAACAGCTGTAGCCGTGCCAGGCGGCGCCCTGAAGCACCTTCTGAATGAAGCTTCCGGAAAAGTAGAAGAATGCAGTTGGAAAATCCTTTCAGAGGAGAGCAAGCAAGCCCAGATAGGCCGTAAGATTTGGGTGGTCAAAACTGTATAAATTCTGATAAAGTATAACAGACCAGGACCGTAATCACAGTTCTACTTTTTAACACCGACAAACATAATTGTTGCACAGCAGCTCTTGACATTTTGCTGTCTGGTCGTCATGTGATCACACCCTGGCTGCAGAGCATGTGGCATTTCTCTGAGAGCAATAATAAGGTGGGAACAGATTGTCCTTTTGGTTCTGCTGGTGTGCTGTGGCATTAAAAAGATTGAAGATTTATTCCTAGACCAGCAGCGCTTCACGTTTTGCAATCAATAATTAGAGGCGCTGAGTAAATCTGTTCCTGGAGAGGAGATATTAAAAACGAAGTTCAAAATCTAACTTGGTCTGTTCTTAACCTGCGGACGTCAGTATCTTTAGTTTCAATTTCAATCTGTTGTACCTCAGAGTAGCTTGTTTTACATACAGTGATCAAGAATAACATCATGACCATAGACGTGTGATGTGACCAACACTGATGAGGTTTTCATCCCCTTATTGTTTAATGTCACTTATGTTTCTAATTTCTTTGCACTTTGCTTTAGGCTCTTATTTTAGTGTTAGTCAATTCCCTCTTTGATTACAACTTCACTTGGTTTTCTCATTGTTCATCGCCTGTTTCTTTTATTAAGCTCACTGATTACATGTCCTGTTCTCCAAGTGTCATTTTTGTAAGGGTCTTTGTTTAATTATTAAATCCTTTCAATATACTTCTCCACCTCCAGTCTGCCTCCATCCGGGTTCTCCAGCACCGAATTAAAGTTTCCCTTTTTAACTGAATTACTGACAAAGGAAAATCCAGTAATATTCTATTTTGTTGAGATGCTTTGAAAGAAAGAGAGTTAATCTGTCCTAGATACAGAATTTCCCCCTTAAAACATTAGTAAACTTACTAAAGGAGTTGATGGATGCTTGTACATTTGATCTGTTACAGCATGTCACTAAGTCCATCTGAACTGAAGAACCGCATGTGCTGCAGTAGAAACTGTTGCCTGGAGCCTTGAAAATGGCCTTAATCATCCACATTTTACACATGTCTCTACGTGATGAATTGTGTTCATTGAACCTTGATGCTCAGATGCTTAGCAAAGAGTGTTTGATGAGGAGGTGTATTAGCCAAGCTCAACTTAAGGCAACAATCCAAAGGAGAATCATTTAAATCACGGCTGCTGAGTAATGATGCAAATAAAAACTTTCCATTTGATTCACTCAAGGTTTACATTACTGAGATGGGCAAAGCTGTTATGTCAACATCATATTCAGCTGCTAAATATTTGCTTCCAGACACAACACCTGTGTGCAATTTCTCACAGGTAATTCATTTGTGCGAACAGACTTTCTAATACAACATCCTCCTGCTGCATGCAGTGCTGTCTGAGGAAGCACTTTTCTGGAAGAGGACTTCTGGCTTTGTATTCACATCAATGCAGTGAAAACGCTCAGCTCTCGTCATTCTTTAGACCTGTGTGTCTGCTCATGTCTGTCTGGTGTTGTTGCAGGCTTAGCCCTCTTAGTTATAGGAGTGCCGGTCAGCACTCGGCTGGAGATGTGGGTCTTAAGGCTTTGTCCACAATTCACCACAGCTGACTGCTCCTCTGGATGGTTAGGATTCTCTGCTAAGACTGGACTTACTGACCCATGTCGGCTTCCCACCTTTACAGCAGACTTTTCAGTGTTCACCCAGCTGGAACGCCAAAAACTCAGAGAACTGAAAAAGTGTACTTCTGTATATGAACAGTTTTTTATTTTTGTCTTGTTTTCAATATTTGTTCGAAATCCTCTCAACCCTTTTTCATTGCTATATCCTCATTTTTAAATTGCTTTCCTTTTGATTTAAACTGCCAACTATAGATAAACAGTATCAAGTACGGTTTCATTTCCAAGCTATTATGCATTTTAAAAATCACTGGGGTTTTCTGTCATACAGTTGCTTTTCATGACAAAAAAAACTCAACTGCTTCACCAACTATGTGTTAATCAAAGTTGTTGTGTACAGAACCTAATTCCATAAATATTGACACATTTTATGCAAGGAAGCCCAGTCAATTACTTCAAATATATGACTTTAAATCAATCCTGAAGCTGAAAGCTGAAACTTTTCATATTTTTTTTGCAGGTGGATAAAAAAGTAAAAATAATAATATCTTTAAAAAAAATAATCTGCTGATTGTGTTATATATAAGCTGGATGTTTATTTACACTCCAAACTTTGAGTGTTGATATCCTGCAACTTTTGGGTATTAAAATGGTCATATGGACTTGCAAACATATACAGTTAAGCCCAAAGTTTTGCATTAATCAATTAATCTAAAATTATGTTTCCTCCTCTCAATGATTCATGGCAATATCTTTTTTAAGTATTACCACAATCATACCCTTAATATAGTCACTAACTAAGTTTTTGCATTTCTCTATTAGTATTAGATGATCTTATCTTGAGATTCAAATCTCTGCAGACTTTGCAATCATCCTGATCTTTAGCTCCCTTTCTTATAAATTTTAAAAATTACTTTAAAGCTGGATCTTGTAGATGATATGAATAAATCTGGACTCATCCTAAATTCTATCTCCATGGAGAAAGGTCCTGTTTTCATTTTGAAATCATTTAGTTTTATAGTCTTAGGTTTTGGTTCGGGGAGTACGCATTACAGAAACTGGAATTTATTGCACAAACCAAAATAGATGTGTCCCTTTGGACAGACCATTCTGCTGCTGTAACTTCACATGCATGACTACAGAAGTTCCAACTCGACAGCTAGCATTCCAGCCTGTAGAGCACAATGAAGCCATCAAATGTTTTCAATGAAACAGGCCGAAGTTTTCATTGTCTTCTGGTAGTTTTTAGCTCATGAGAAAGTCCAAGCCAGCCAACAGAGGGGTTAGGGCTTTCTGTCAGCATGAAACTTCTCCACACAGCAGCCCAAACCTGAACCGACAGGCGCACACCTCACCGACAGTCCTGTAACAACTCACTATTGTTCCCATCTGAAATGTCCAGCCCACACCTTTTAGAGCCAGGAGAAAAAGGAGCGTGTGTGGCGGTTCATAGACGTCCACGTCAAACTGGGACATATCTGCAGCACATGTTAATTTGAACTAATTTATCTTGCTTTTTATACATATTATCATTTTACTCAATCCTAAAGTTTTAATTCATGGATTAAAAACTGTTTAAGCGCCAAAATAGTGGAGCTCGTCTTTAAGATGTGAACACGACAACTAAATTGACTGTCTGCAGGTCTGTTCTGTGTGTGAATGAAAATAACCTCATACAGTGTAATTTTGTATTCAGTAAAAGGTTTTTAAATGCAGTCCATTATTGTTACCATTTTCCATCAACAATCATTTCCATCATTTTGCTGGTCCTATTTTGAAAACCATCATAACAGCTTTTTGGAAAGCAGTTATTTTTTCTAAAGGTTTTAGGTAAACTGAAATACAATGAAATATATGCAGAGACTTTGAAAGAAAGCACAGATGTAGAATTTAGAAGTACCAAGACGAACATTAGCTAACAATGTTATTCAAAGGTAACCTAAAAGCACTTCTAAGAAGTCGAACATAAAACTCAAATTCAAAACAGGAAGGAACAAGCAACGAAGCACAGCGATTGAATAACAAGATGACAGAAAACATAGAAGCCGTGCAACATTTATGCACAGGAAGCCCAGTGAGCGACACTTTCCAACTGCTATAATTAGCAAACAAATAACAAACAAATTTCCTTTTATTTAACTTTCCATCAATATGTTTGTAACTTGTGAACAGACAACTTGTTTTCCAACTTTTGTGGCGATGACGAGCAAAGTGAATGATTCTGTAGGCCATAACAGCAGGATAAAAACACAAATATTTTCTTTACTGGTGAGGAATATTGTAGGCTTTATGTTTTTACTATAGGTGATTGCCAAAATTATCTAAATTAATTTATAAAGCAATTTGATTCATGATCACAAAGGTTAGGGATAAAACCTACCTTCATCCAAACAAAGCCATTAAAAACTGGATCATTATTTATATTCCAAATGTAATTTATTGATAACACATTATATTAAAGCAGGTTTTCAGCATTCTTACATGAGAAAAATAAAGATTGCTGCTCTTTTCAACAGAACTGATGGCTATGTGCCAGCAGTGTGCTAAAATTGTTAATTAATAGAGAAACATTTCATACCCCATCTTCATGTGAATACCAATATGAAGATTTTACAGTAATGCCAAAATATTAGGTTTTATTTTTGACCAATTTTCTGTGTGCATTCAAAAATGTTAGACTATTACTGTGTTGGTCCATCAAAAAAACTCTGAAAAATATACGAACATAGGCAGTTTAAAAGACAAAAGTGTGAATGATAATGATTGGATCTACATTTCGAACGGAAAAAAAATAACATTTTGTTCTCAAGGGAAGAAAATACCTGACTCAGTCAAACGCTTTTGACTGAAATACAAAGTTTTATATGAAAATATAAAACTTAAAAAGTGAAAAGGTTACTGATTTAAATTAATGCCATTCTTACCTTCTGTCGAATCTCTTCTTCCATCTTGATGGGGGAGCCGAGTTCAGCCACCTGTCGAACTCCCTCGCTGGCATAGCCGCCGTACTCCCACAGCACATAACTCCTGGAGTGGGACGCACCAATCAGGGCAGACCAGTGGTTGGCACGTCCTAAAGGAGATGGGAACTTTAGCACTTAAATAGCTAATTAGTTAGAGGTGTTAGAGAATAACAGGGGTTGTCCGTCAGTAACTTAAAAACCAAAAAGAGAAAAACAACGTATGACTAAAAGACAAATTTTGATATGGCAAGTCTAATAGTCATAGCTGTACTTAAAGATACAGCATATTTAAATGATACAAATTTACTAACTAACCAAGCGGTGGACAAATAAGCAAACCTTAAACATTGAACTGTTTTCCAAAATAACTTTCCTACTTTCAAGTCAGTGCATTTTTTTAACTCTATGAATCAGTTGAAGAGACTTGATTAAAATAAAGTTCTTGTGAAACTAATAGTGAATGCCATTAAAATATTGCATAATGGTTAATGTCAAAGTAAATTCTGATTCTTCAGGCCATTTGAATTTTCTTTTAAGTCCAAAAAAGGATAACAAAAAGGACTAGGAGGAGTTCGATCAAATGCGGAGGCTGTAAACGGCCAAAATGGGGTCAAAATCAGACATTCAATCCAAAATGGCCGACTTCCTGTTTGGTGTAGACCATGATTGCAAGAGACTTTTCTGTACATCTTTGGGAGATGTACAAGTGTACCAAATTTCATGTCAATTTCAAATTTCAATTTTTTGCGTCGACCTTAAAATACGTAATTTTCACGTAGACTTGACGCGTCTGCCAAGTTTGGTGAGTTTTTGAATATGGTAAAGCCCCCAAAAAGCCAATTCATTTGACGGAAGCATAAGAAGAATAAGAAGAAGAAGAAGAATTTTTCTTTGAAAAACAATAGGCCTTCACAGCGCTTAGCTGCTCGGGCCTAAAAAGAAAAGTTGATACCAGTCACTGTGAGGAACAAACTAGAAGCTGAAAGCTAGTAAGACACAAATTGTATGTGAGAATACGATAATTACTCACTCGGATAATCTTTTGGATGTACTTTTTCTGACCAGTTGCCAAAGAAGGTGAGCCTATATTTAGCAGTTCCACAAGCACAGCATTCGATTGCAGGTACTTCTGTCACTTCACCGGGAACACGCTCTGCAGGGGGCGTGGGATGTGAAAGATACAAAACACAAACAATACAACAACTCCACATACCACCTACATAATATCATGATAAAAATGTGAATATTTTCCAACTTATTAAGGTAACATGCAAATAGGTTTTGAATCATGCGTGACCTCATTCTTTTCAGCTTCAGTGCAAGCCACATAAACAACTTCAACACAAAACCTAAGCTTCTCAGTGGAGGAACAAAGGTTGTTGTTTAAATAACAGTGCAGTTTTTTTAATAGGACGGGTTCAGTCTCTACCAAAACCAATCAAAGTAAGCATCACACTGCAGAGGAAAATAAACAATCCTCCTGAGTCAGCTTTCATTCTAGTAGTGTATTCGCATATATTTAACCAGGAAACATAAGATAATGGATGGATGGATTGTAGTCATTTCCCTAGAAGTCGGGAAACGATTACAATAAGAAAAAAGCACATTGTTTTTTTCTAGTCTATATTAATGTTCAGACCCAAAGTGCCTGTAAAATACATAATATTGTCCCTTTTTACAAACGTTCAACGGGAAACTCACTTAATTACAAAACTCCACTCAAACAAAACTATTACAAAGTTATTAGGATGTAGAATCCTGATAAACAATTATGTGGGGTAATTTAAACGATGATTGATAACAATATGAGGCACTAAGAATCTAGCAAGCAGGAAAAGAAGAGAAAAGAAATGACACTCAGACTCATAAATATTCTAATTTTGCCCTGGACCAATGTTTCTGAAAGATAGGTCAAGGCGATAATTTGAATATTTATGAATCACCCAATTATTTAGTGGAAATTTTCTCTTGACATCTAAGTTGCAGAAAGGCGAGTCAAACTTTAAGCACCTAACTTATGTCAGAAAATGGAAACAGGGCGGCTTGATTGATTTGCGTAATAGCATGAAAAATTAGATTTTAGTGCGTAGTGAAAAGCTTTATGAAGACAGGATTCCTCTGAGATTTAGCATGATAAAAGCATTCAACCAGATACAACTTTCATTGTACACTGAATGCTTGCGTCTGAGCTCAGACCCCTGTGAGCGTGCCATCTTACCAGAGTGTTGTGCTGATTTTAAGTAATTTTTAAAACGGTGACGCATTCTTTTTTCCAACATCACACCTCAGACATTGCCCTGGTGAGCTCACAGTTTGACCATGACATCTGCCTCAGGCTTCCTGAGTGTTTTGTTAGGACTGTGGGAGGGTTAAGCAGTTTGTGTCCAGAATATGTATGGTCTGCAGAGACGCTGGCTGCTTTTCTTCATTCCCTAGACTGTACATGTTCTTTATGTAGAGAGACTGGTTTTCATAGTATATGTGGGCTACTAGCAGATTCCATTGAAGGATGGATGACAGGAGAAATCTAATAAAACATTCTTGATAATAATCTGAAGATGCAAGACAGTTATCCCTAGTACACAGCTACAAATGGAAAGCTAATCAAGATGATGAAATCCATCCATCCACATACTAAACAGCATACCAGTGACTTTCTTTGTTTAAAAAGTAACTATGTCTCTGTTGTTTAGCCTTTAGCTGCTTATCCTTGCTGGGCTGCATGGGGGCTGTTCCCTATCTGGAAGGAGTCAGGGTGGACATCATTCCATCACGGGACAAAATACAGACACACCGGACAAGCAAATATGTATGCATCAATGCCGAAAGGTTTACAGAGACCAATTAACCTAATGCTAAAGTTTTTAGACTATATGTATTTTATTATTACAGCCATTACTTAATTCAAGAATGAATTTGTTTTGATGTTTTTGAATCTGAGGATTAATAGTGTTCTTACAAATATCTGATGCGAATTTATGTCAACAGGGTTTTGTTTTTTTTTGTATTTACAGAGAAAATGCATCTATTTTCTCCCATGTAGTTTTTGAAACATGATGAGGGAAGTGTGAGGTTACCTGAACCAGAACACAGGGAAAATACTGCATTCGGAGAAGGCTACAATAGCTGCATGATCACAAGTATAGGTTGTAAAAATGAGCTGCAAAAGACAGAGTGGAAGAGAAGATGGGCAGCTGTCATTACCTTTTTCGCACAGTCGAATGGTGAGAGAGCCTTGATCCTGGAAAAAGATGACTCTTTTCTGGACAATACTAGCCCTGCAGACACAGAGAATAGGTTTGGAAGAAATACAGAGTAAGGATAAAGATGAAAAAGGAAATGGAGAAAAGTTGGATCATCATAGGCGTGCAAAAGCTGCATGAAATTGAGATTCTTTAGAGTTTCTTTTCGACGTCTGATCCATGAAATCCTCCGTAAGACGGTAGTGTAATGGCTTCCCTGAGGTTTCATAATGGACACTGAGTACACATTTTTTCACAGGAAAAACACATTGTCCAATTCTCATAGCTCAATCATCCTACCGCAACAGAAGCAGTCCATGAAGAAGAGGGAGAAAAGACCAGGAGTTACATTAAGAAGACAGAATATAGATCTGTGCAGCTGTTATAAATAAAACCAGGCTTTAACTGATGAGTTAATCTCAACTGAAAATTAAATTGGCCCATCTGAAATTGATTGTTTTTTAACAATGCTTTTATTGTTTTGTAAAAAATTATAATGGGGGACAAAGAAAGCTTAGATGCTTTGTTTTCTACCTCTTCTATTGATATTTTGAAAACAAAGACAGTAACAAATAATCAGAGGAGCACAAAGGTGTGGTGCCCTTACAAAACGTTCCAAACAAACCTGCCAAATGCCTTGCAATAAATAATACAGGCTGTTGCAAATTCCTCAATCCCTATACTACCCCAAATAACCCAGTAAATAGTTCGAAAAGTCTTCATGCTTTACTGGTAAAGTACTGAAGAGACAGACAACTAAAATGCAGGAAAGACTGAAAGAATAAGCCAAAAAATAATAATAATAAAATGTTTCTTATAAAAAACATCAACTGTTTTATTTCTCACAAATTCTCTTTGCTCTGCACTGTAAAGAAGAACGTTATTCCATCAAAACTTGAAATTACTTGACCATAAGGAAAAATCCAAACTGATACTGTAAGTAGAACTGTATATTACACTAGTCAGAAAAGAAATAAATAGCTGCACTTTTCTTATTATAAAACTAGTGTGCCCCACGTACAATAGAGAGAAATGAAACTGCCTCAAAGTGAGCTGAACAATGAAGACAGAGGAGGGCGCGCCAACTTTAGGTAGGAGTTATCGTTTATATTGCTTCTATAAATCTTACGTGGGCTGAACGGTGCAGTTTACTCTGCAACATGGGGCGACTACTTGGGTATGAAATTGGAAAACATAAGTGAAATATAATGACTATTACCGAGTCTGATAATTTTTTATCAAATTTTCTAAATAGGTAAAGAAAAAAATGCTGGTAGTTTGTATTATTCACAAAGTCAGTGGAAGGATGCATCTTTATATGCACTGGCTCCAGCTCTCCTTTGCACTAAACATCTATGTATATGGTTTTTTTTAAAATAATTTGCTTATATTTTTTGTCAGTAAGCAGCCTCTTCTAGTAAAGCAAGGCAAATTATATTAGAGTTGCAAATTATATTAGAGTAAAATTAAACTCAGTTACTGCATCTTCTTAAACTTTATTTACAGTGTTTTAGCCTAACTCTTTTGTTCATCCAAAATGTTTTGATACACATTTTTCTTCAACCTCTGTAAAGATCACAGTTTTAAATTTACTTCTGTTAGATATTTCTTTCCGGATGATGTGTCTTGAATATTGTTCTACAACAAATTGACATCTTCTATTTGTTTTTAACAGCCATGCCACATTATTTTTCCTAGTCTCCTTGCTTTCACTCTTCATGTTTCCTTAAGGAAAACTCAGTCATTGTTAGAATACATAACCTGTAATGAATACACTCTGCTATTTCAGTGAAACGAGCCATGCTAATGTCACCAACCGCTAACCTGGCTCCATGTTTCAACTGGGGAAATAATGAGGGAAAAAAAGCCTTTACCGCATGAGATCAAACTGTTCTCTGACCAAATTTGTCATCTGAGTGCAGGGAGATGAATTAGACATGAACAGTACAAATATTTTTTAACTGGAGCTTGATATTAAAAGTGATAGTAACACTCAAAGGTCATTTTCACAGTGGAGGAAAGGAAGAAGCAGGGCAGAATAAGTGAATTCATATCCGTCTGAATTCATGTTGTTATTCGGGGAACTTCAAGAATAAAAGAGCAGCGGTCCTTAAACACTGAACATGCTCCAAATAATGCTGTCATGTGATCAATAAAAAAAACACGTCTGACTGTGACAAGACAGAGAAGTTCGAGTCATCTTGTCAAACAACTTCAGAGTCTGGCTTGTGTTGTCACTGACAGGCGGAGGGTGTTCCCCTTCCTCCCGCTGGCTTCCTCCCGGTAACAGCATCCGAATACTGACGGGAAGAACGAACCAGAGGTCGATGTGGGGTGAAAATGTGATGAACAGACAGCCGTAGGGCAGAGATGGAGAATTCTAAGTATAAACCTGATAACGATCACCAGGACAGCAAACCTCAGATTGGAAAAACAGTCTTCCTCACCATCTTTTCACTCACACACACTTGTTTTTCTCTCACCCTCCCTCTCTATTTTAGCTCTGGGTGGGAAACACTTTCCAGACACCAAAAGAGTTTTCAGGACTTTCTTGAGATTAAAGCACAGATTTGAGGTAAACTCATCAGAGCTACAAGAAAGACCTTTATGACCTGAGGTGGGAAACACAAACACACACACACACACACACACCCGCAGCCTAATGTTCATACACACTCTGCACTTTGTCACAGCCTGGGGGGCTTGCTTAAACAAGAACTTCATGCTTGCAAAAGATAAAAGTCAAAACAAGGCAGGAATGTAAAAGAGCTTAGGGCTGAAAATACTCATCATAGCATGTGTCAGATGAAATGGGATGAAGACTTCAAGACAGAAAAAGGAAGGAAATTGGGTGGGTGAGTCATCATTACTGCAAGAATCGGATAATATTTGACACCAACCAGAAAAGTACTGTAGAGAGCACCTCACTATAAGCCGCACCCACAAAAATGTTTAAATAAACTGGAAACGTACATATATGAGCCTCACCGGGCTATAAGCCGCTGGTATCTCTCGGTTTTCCACCAGGTCGCATAAATCTGCTATTAAGGACGCAGCCCTGCGTCTCCAACGCAGAACCATGGATTCGTTCAAGCTTAGGTGCAGCGGCTATCGATCCGTACTGCCACATCGACAGCCTTCAACTTAGAAGCTGCATCATATAAACTTCTTGGTGTTGTTTCCATGATGAGGGGGTTTGAGTTTGAAAACATTTCTCCGTCGTGCTGCTGCTAGCATGTGCTAAATGAAAGTTATCGCTTTCTTCTTTGATTTCCAATTTTGACTTCCAATCATTCACTTCCTGCTAGAGAGCCCCCTAGTGGTTGAAGAAAAATCCACAGAAAAGCCGCACCGGGCCATAAGCAGCAAGGTTCAAAGAGTGGGAAAAAGTAGAGGATAATAGTCTGAAAAATACGGTAATCAAGTTGTTTATTTTATTTGTTCAAATATAAGCAAATCATTTAAGTGCCAACCAGTTTTTTTTTTCTCTACTCCAAATTCAAATCTATATTAGGTTTGGTCATCTAGGCCAGGACGGTCCATCTAATATATCAAATTACTTGCCTGAGAACCTAACAAATATTAACAAGCAATATTTTTACTGCATAGATTATTCTGAATGAATAAGTTTTGTAAATGTGTAACTATAGATTATGTTGAGTATATTTCAACAACTGCAAAACTTTCTAAAAATGTTGTTCAAACTGTTTCTTCCTTCCTAAATTTTAAATACAATGTCATTTGGCCTCAAGTCCTGCTAGCTTAAATAAATAAGCATT
This sequence comes from Phalloptychus januarius, assembly GCA_902982915.1. Taxonomy (NCBI): domain Eukaryota; kingdom Metazoa; phylum Chordata; class Actinopteri; order Cyprinodontiformes; family Poeciliidae; genus Phalloptychus; species Phalloptychus januarius. Next base: position 11,472,598 of record CADWAE010000471.1, on the reverse strand, counting down.
TGTATACCAAACATCTCTGAACACACTGGAGCAAAGCTTCATATTTTAACAGTATTTAAATTTCCCCTAAATAGCTTGGAAATTATGTCTTAGAAGAAAATATGAAGCATAAGTGAGTTAAAAAGATAAATATGTTATGAAAAGGAAAAGAAAAAAAGAATCAGCACTTTGTGGAGGTTTTACAGCTGCTGTTTCCCGCTGCCTGAGGCAACATTTCTAGGCAGCTCAACAAGATGAATGACAAGAATTTGACCAGCAGAGGAGGAGGGCAGCCCTGACAGTACACAACCAGCCTCAAGAAGATAAGTTGCATAGCGCATCTTCAAGTTGCTGTTAGTTCAAGTGCCAGGAACAAGTGAGACGAACAAAGATAGCACATTACGAGTGTGCTATTTAAAAGATGCTCACATGGCTTGCTTGCCAAGAAACTGATCGCAGTCTTTGTAACAGGTGACTTTTCTCCAGGGTTCAGCTCACAATGTGTAAATTAGAAGGAAAAATGTCTCTAAAGAAGCAGCACTAACAAGCCTGGCAAACCATGCAACACAGTAATACAGCCTGAGCTGTGAATGTCCAGAAATAATCTGAATATCAAGTGTGTGACAACAACAAAAATATTTTCTTTTGCTTTAACTGGGCCTTAAAGGTAACTTTCTTGTGAAATATTGAAAATTCATTGATCAGCAGTTTGCCCAGCTTTCCTAGACATTTCAGTTTTCTTTTGGATTGTGGCTATTTTTACCATCAGTTTACTGCTCATGCAGACTGCGATTAAAAAGTGAAGGAAGGTGTAGAACCTATAAAAGGCATTTATTCCACTGGACGCTTTAGCTTTTTAATGCTAAATCAATCAGGAGCAACAAAATCTGCTTTTTGACTAAACAAATGCCCTGTAATCTCAAACTGGACACCAATTTCTACAAAATAATGTCAATTAAATACAAATATGCAGCATAAAATGCACGTATAAATATTTGCCAAGTTTAAAGTGGCTAACCTAATTAAAAAAAAAGTTCTAGTAAATTGTTTGTAATCTCACAATGAGTGGAATGGAGATCATCTGAGAGCAGTGAGTGTGTCTCAAGAGATTGTGATGTAAAGACATTTGTGCCTGGGAGGTCCGCTCACTGGTTAATCAGTATTCCTGGCTAATAGCATGAAGACAGGAGAGCACTACAAGCAAAACAGAGAATAGATTACCGAAGAGCGAACGGATGGAAACAGAAAATCTCTGAGGCAATGAAATGAATGAAATGGAAGCAATATGAAACATCTGAAAATCTTCTAAAGTCAGACGTTCTCACAAACTGAGTGACGGTGCAAGAAAGAGACAAATGAGAAAGGACTCCGGGACACTGTGACGACACTAAAGGAATTAAAAGATTCAGCAGCTGTGACAAACAATTAAAAATGTCATCCTAAAAGTGATTTAAAATTGGTTTGAAACACTACTACAACTAATACTTCTATGCAGGATAAAGCACTTTGGGATCCTCTGATAAAGTACTGTACCATTACCATTTACTTCTAAGAAAACTACAGCACTTTACAACTGACTCATTTTCCCTGTACTTTTCTAAAGTTCCACTGTTTTTCCTCATTTTGCATCAGCTGTAATTATTCCCAGCACAGTAAAGCTGGCTGAGCTTCCCCGTTTCTCGTCTTTATGTTAGAATAAGCAGCTGCAAACTTTAAAAGTGAGAGAAATAAGAAGCATCTTCTGTAATTCTTGGCAAACCCCCATACAGTAAATTTTACAGCAGAAATTACTTTTCCTCCACTGTATTTGTTGAAATCTTGGTACGTCTTAAAAAAAAGCTCCAGTCTTTATGGTATTACAGCTTCTACTGGTGGTTTGAGATAGCAGATTTTTTCAAGTTATTAGATCTAAACCCCCAGAGGGAGAAGAAAGAAACTAATAAGAGACCAAAAGGGCACAAAGACATATTGAAAGACCGATTTAAGGAAGTTGGAACCAGTTCCAGTTAGCACGGAGTGTTTGACATCCTCAAGTCTGAACATATTGCAGACTGAACATAAAGAATGAAATGTTTGGCTCTAAGGGTTATTAATTAAGTGACAGGTTCTTTGACATTAGTTTGCATAAAGAAGTCAGATTTAATCATGTGCAGTAAAGAAGATTTTTGATTAATTGTTTTCATCAGATTCATCATCAATAATGTCTTCCTTCATATGAACTGAAGTGCTTAAAAATGTATTTGACTTTACTATTCATTAGGCCTTTTTTTCCCCCACACTTGCAGGTTTCAGATTATCAAACATATACCTAAAAAACTAAAATGTACTTTTCCAGATTCTGGTTTATCCAAAATAACTTTAACTATGTAAAAAAGCAATTTATCCGGGTTAAAGTCTAATATTTGTCTTTTTCTTTCTTAATCTATTCAGAGGTGAAAATGGTGTGCTACAACTCAAGTGTTCTTGACCTTTTGCTCAATAATGATGGCTTGACATTCTCCTTCATAATTTTCTGAAAGAGGGCAGAGTTCATGTGTCCATCAATTTGCTCATGTCCTGAAGCAGCCTCAGACCTTTATGGTCCCCAAAAACTTCTATTTTCGCTTTGTCAGTCCACAGATTATCTTCACTAAAGTTTTTGGGAACATTAAGACATTTTTGGCCATTGGCTCAGAGTTTTTAACTCTGAAACTCTCAGATGCAATTTTTGGCCAGTTTCTTTCTTACTGTTGAATCATGAAGGCTGAGCATAAGAGAGGCAAATTTCTGCTTTGTATGTTCTGCAATCTTCATGATTTCCTGGATCAGCCAGTGCATTATCTCAATAATTTCGGTGAGCAGGTTATTCTTGGCAAACTTCAACACTGTTCAATCTGTTTTCTGTTTTTATTTTTATTTTTTTTTTACATCTGTAGATAATGCCTCTCATTCAGAATCACGGACGTCCTAAAGCCATAAAAATTACTTTGTAGCCTGTCATGGACTCTCATGATATTCTGTTTCCAATCTATTCTTGAATTTATTTACTTTTTCATGTTTTCTGGCAGTTTCTATTTAAGTATTTTTGTTTTGGATTATATGCATCAGCTTGTTTTCCTTAAGAAATCATGCATTTAAATATAAAGTTTGTATTTATTCAGTTCTCTTTATTTAACAGGACAATTTGCTTGAAACATTTAAGTGCAACTATAGAGGAAGAACTGGAGAAATCTAAATGAGGGCTAATCATTTCCACTCCAGTGAGGCCTATTAACATTGTGTTGTAGACAGAAACAAAACCAGCCTAACAAGGTAAAATTAAGACTTATAACACAAAGAGTTTAGATGAGGGAATCTTAAATCTCTATCTTGGACAAGTGTGACAGTAATATGAGGTGGATTTGAAATAGCAGATGTTCCACAACACAAGGCCAGATTTATTGAACCAGCAATTGCTGGAGATGGCTACGTGCCATCTGTCATACAACGGCAGTAGATAAATTAAAAGCAACAGCTGTGCATGTGCTGTGGAGGTAAGGGCAAGTTAAAGCTTATCGCTCAGCAGAGGAAAAGATGCATGTCAGGGGTTTATTCCCTTCAGGTAGTCAGAAAAGGAGACAGAAATGAACAAGAACAGGAGAAAAGGAAAGAGGGGGAGAGAAGCATTTTTCTTTGCAAGGTTTACCTGGTTCTCATTTATATTTCTTGTCAAAAATGTCTTGAAGGTATGTGCAGTGCCATCACTCCACGTAGTGTACATTTGTTTTATTTTTGTTGGCACATTGCTTGAACAACATCTCATCATGTATTAATAGTAAGTGCTTTCTGTTATCAGAGAATATTACATTTACAGAAGCACAAATTGTAGTTGATGTGCATGAAAATCAGTCCCTCCGGGCTGTTACGTTTCGCTCTTCTGGCTCTGTTTTGTTTTTCTAACGAACCAATTTTTACTCAATAGTAAAACAGCCTCCTGCCGCTTTTAGAAACAAAACATGTTGGAAATAAATGTGTTTATCATAACATTCCAGAGGGTGAACACAGATGTCATGAAGTCTGCTGTATTCAATCAAAACTGACCATAAATCATTCCATCACTCAACCCATTTGGTTTTTGCTTGGCAACACAAATAACTTTTACCTCAAATTGTGTTTATTTTTAAACTAGTTTACATTAAGTATTTTCTTTCATCAAATAGAATAAAATTCACTTAATGTTCAGAAATGAGTGGTCTAGTTTCATTTTTTCCATCATTTGTTGAACAGACGAAGGGCTAAATATACTAAAGGTAAACCAAAGGGAATGCTGGTGATGGGCCATCAGGCAAAGGGAATGTGGACATCATTTTGTTCAGATTCATCTTTCAGTAGACTCATGTCTGGTTTATCCCGACATGATGGCATGTGAAACATTTCAGTAGATGAAGTGATATTACGAATCATCTTTCAGTCAAGTGCAAAACAGCAAAAACGTTAAAACTGAGTAAGTGCTGAGGTTCAAGTTTGTCTAATCTGAAGAGACTGTCCCTTCTGACTGTCCCTTCAGTGTTTGGGTTTGTTTCACTTGTTAATACCACAATTTAACCTAAGTAAGTAAGGAAGGAAGGAAAGTAAAAAGGAAGGAATAAAAGACAGAGGGAAAGAACCAAAGTATATATCTCCCACAAAGCAAAGCTCCCTGCAAGCCATCCAACTCTCATTAAAGCAAAATGTCACTAATAGCTGGCAGTCTAACTGCACACTTCCAGTTAGACTGAGACATTTAATTGTCAGGATAAACCTTTAAATAGCTGTATATTGTCATTTATATGATTAATATTCTCAGACCATCACCAATGGTGAAAAAATGACTGGGAAAAATGACTAACATTGTTTTCAATGGAGCTCTAAGACAATACAGTCTGAACAGCCATTTAAATGCTCGAAAATGAACATCACACTATTCTGAGAAAACCTTTATTTGAAATTTTAAAGTGTTTATGCAAAAGTTTGAGGACCTTAACGACGAGACACATAATGGAGACATACTCCTGGAAAGTAACACTGATGCTCAAATCACACCTGTTTTAAACAACAAATTGCACCCAGTAATCATCTCTAGCTGTGTTGTGAAGATTATCCCTTTACAAGAGCTAAGGTATGCTGTGCTTCTAGACAAAAAAACACCTGGAGTCAGCCTTCTGACTTTAGCCAGTAACACCTGCTTGAAAGGTCAATGGTCAAACTGGGCCTGGGAACTGGGAACTTTGTTTATTAAGATGTTGGGCTTTGTTTCAGTAGAAATCATAGTCCCAACACATTTTTTTTATTTTTAAAAGAGCAGACTCAACTTAAAAATTCAAATGAGAAGCAGATGTAAAAAATGTAAAACATTTTTTGCACTAATTTAAGTCAGTGATTTAACTGCTGTTATCTTAATATACATGCAAATACTAAATCCAACTAGTTTTTTGATATTGCAACCCTGATATTTAATGGAAAACTGTCATTCAACATCCGTTTTAGCTCTGAACATAAAGGTGCGAGAATAATTAGACGAGAATGAAACTTACTTGAGAATAACACACCCAGTACGACTGGGTGGTGCAGTCCACAAGACCTGTATCCTGGTTCTTCTGCGAGGTGTGCTCTCTGTCACCGCAGGAGGACAGTTGGTCATAAACTGGGTGTCGTCGTTATCAATGATCTGTCAAAAATAAATGGTATTATGCAAATATCATATCAGATTTACTGAAGACACTCTACAAAGATCCAAATCATATATTGTCATTTATTGTCTCCTAAACAGATCAATATATGTTGCTTAGTACAGATAAGCTTGGAGCTACAGCAGTGACAAATAGAGGAATTAAGTCACAGCTTGATTATAATTATTCTCACTTTGCTCTTTGATAGTAGATTAAAAGTAGCTGAAATCACAGCACAAATTTTGTCTTTAAAGCGAGTAAAATAAATGTACTTAATAAACAGCATCAAAATTTGATCAAATATGAGTCCCAACTTAGTAGTGCTTTAAGAGTACTTGGTTGGCTTTCTAAAAAATATGAAAACATGTGAATGAGAACAGCTTTTTGAGAGCTTGAACACATTAAACAGTTTTTATGAGCAAAGAGAGCACAATGAAAATATAATATGCTAAATGATTATTCACATCCTGATCCATATATCAATGGATCATTTTATTTCATGAAAATATTCAGTTTTTATTAAGACAGGGAACTTTGTTCAAAATGTTTATCTTCTGAATTATGAAAGCGACTGAATTTATCGATTCCACCTGTGAACTGGACTTAGAACTAGTTCTTGATAGGCAAACTAAATTTGAGCAACATAGTAAACCTTAAAACTTACTTAAGAAAAAGGTTGCAAAGTGATTTTACTGACTCACTGTGAAATCATGACATCTTTCTTTTAATTCATGTAAACAATAGTTTTATTTTTTTATATTATTTTCAAAGTGATGATGAAAGACAGCAGGAATAGTAGATGGCTATCAAACACCATGTCATCTCTGTGTAATTATTTTTCACATCAGGGGACAACAACATCTTGTCTCCTTTGAAGGACAGGAAGTAATAGAGCGTTTGTCAGGGCTTAATAAATATTTATTCTCTGATGCCAACAATGTTTTTTGATCGTTATAATCCGGAATAATATTATTCCATAGCATGATAATTAATCTTCACACAATCTCTCTTATCTTTATTTGTTTGTAGGCAGTGCGTTGGTGATCTGACACTGTTGATCTGATTCTTCTTTAATGGGACACATGCCATCTTTAATATAACTAATATGCACAATATTTAAACCGCAGAGCTCAATTTTGCTGCTCTATAGAAATACTTTAATCTTTTATTTCTCTCAACACATAACTACAGCTTTTCTGCATACATCACTAGAATTTGGTATTTAACTCCGACTTTCAAGCTGCTCATAAAGCAGGTTGCTATGGGCGATTTGCTGTCATCTTCACTTTATTTGCACAATTTCAGTTGTCACTGGAAACAAGAAGCAGATGGGAAAATAAAAAAAGAGTTCAACAAAGATGTTTTTCATATATGATCAAGATAAAAACTATTTTGTGAATGCTAAAAGGGCAAAAGGTGTATTCCTTTCACCACTTCCTGTGAATGTGGGGAGTCATGCAGTCATGCAACCTGACCTTAACTTATCAAGTAGTAATGTCTGTGACCGATCTCTTTCAGTAACCTGAGTCAAGAGCAAAGCTGTGAGAAAGGGAAACCTTGTCAAAGTCCTAAGGTGACGCTTTGGATAATAACAGACTTGCACATTCAAGACATGCACTGCCCAGTTGTCTCAATACTTGAACCTTGTCACGAACCTTACAGACTAAACACATAGCGAAACAGAATGTAGCCCTATGACCTTGTAGCATGTGTTCCCCAGCTGTCTTACCATAATAATAACAAAGACTCAGCACTCTTTCCCAGAAATCCTGCTTGACGTAAACTCACCAAGTTTCCTTTTTGGAGTTTTTTTTGCTGATGAATAATTTCCATATTTCTACAGTGACTGATCCGCCTTTGATTTACATTTTTTGTTGTTTTTTTTCACTAAGACTGAAGCTCTGTCAGTCAGACGCTGAAACAAACAACTCACTAAAAGGCAAATGAAGAGACAGATTTCAGAAAAAGCCAAACAAAGGAGAATGAAAGCAAAAAGAGAATGCCTTTAGACAGGAATATAAAGGTAGATTTGCATCGTGAAAATTTAAATTGAAGTCAAATCTATTGAGACGTAAACATTAAGTACAGCGCTGCTTTGCAGACAAGTGAGATGTTCTGAAGAGAAATAGCCATAAACATGCTCATGGAAAAAAGCAATCCAGTAATACTAACCGCACTGGTTTTGTTTATGAAGCAGGTCAGTTCCCATCACTGATCCTAAATTATGGTTCAAGATAGGCCTGATTAAATATTCTTACAGTAAACTTAATACACAAAAATCTGAAGTCAAACAGACACAGTGAAATCCCAAAAGTAAACTTATAAGCATTAGTTAGTTACAAAAAAAGGCCTGAACAATATGATTAATGACTTTATAGTCCAATTCTGTATCAGATATAAAACACATTTTACTCGCTGCTTCTTCTCATCTCTCAACACTTTGCTGCCAGCTCTCTGTGATCAGGTATGAGCATCAGCTGCACATCATCCAGATGGCTGAATATGTCATAACACTGGAATGCAATCCCTTAATTCATTAAACTTGGAATAAACTATTCCAGTCAAAACAATCCTGTGTAATGTTATTGAAAGTGATATGTGAATATATCCATTTAAAAATGTTTTCAGGAGATCTACTTAAATTCTAAAGTCTGTTTTCCAAATGCCAGAAACAATTTATTGCTAGAAAAAGCTGGGTGGTTTTTTTTTTCAAAGTACTTGAAGAACATTTTACAAATTGCTAAGTATTTTGGCTTAGGGTGTGTTTACAGACCATTGTCTGTGTTAGGGTGTGTTTACAGACCATTGTTACTGTTTGAGAAGCAGAGTTGTCCCAACCAATGTGTGGCATCATTATTTAGTCCATGCAAAATAATGAGACAATTTAAGAAAACTCAGTTTTGTAATAAATTATTCAGTTTGCGTCACCAACTGAAAACACAATATTATTTGAAAGCAGGAGCTTTTTACATTGGTGTTTTTCCAAGTGTGACAAAGACTTGGCAAGTTAGTATGCAAAAACAATGTTATACTTTTGCTGCTAAGAGTCAAAAGTTCTGTCCTAAAAACCACTACAGATGTCTCATGCTAAATTAATACAGCAGCTCGACTGTGGATAAAAAAGGAAATGTCGCCTCACCAGTTTGGCAGCATTTCAGATATTTAAACCAAAACCTAATCGATATTTATCTACATCAAATGATATGAAATTACTGTATCATGATACTTTTTAGCCATGTCGTCCAGCCCTACTCTGCGCTAGTTTCAAATTGCAGCTTAGATCTATATTATGCACATTAGTTGTGCAGCACATTGCACAATTAACGCGCATTGACCAGCCCTGCACCAGTCATACCAATCAGATTTGCACCTGACTCACCCTGTGGTTACAAGTGATAGAACGAAGCTGGAAGATGGAAAACAATGCTAAAAATGTAAGAAGTTACGTTAATAAGGCAGCAAAGTCAGAAGTCTGGAATTGATTGTAAACTGATAGCAGCTTAAAGTAATAATGCATGTTTACTTCAGGCTCAGGACTGTAATTAGAGTTCATTTGTCTGGTCGGATTGAGCTCAGATACAGGCTCGGATCGGGTCACATTGGATTTTTTAGGCCCAATCTAAACTCCCTTTCAAACTGATAACTTGGTTGTTTATATAAAGACCAAGAGAGTTTTAGACGAAGGAAAAAACTTTCATGCGATGTAATTATACAAGCACTACTGAAATTGCTCATGATTCAATTAAACGTTCAGTGAGTCTAATGCAGCACAATTTAAAATTGATCAATGATGCCAGTGCATGTACAAAATATTGAGCTAGTGAAGAATAGAGCAGCAAGACAGGTTAGTGTGGGAAGACTGTCAAAAGAGGTGTTTGTTTTCTTTGCAGAGTCTGGCATGTCAGTGAGAGTCCACGGTTTGTCTATCTCAATCTCGCTCAATCTCTTGCTCCCACTTCAGTCGGTAAACACAGATGCTTTAGAATGCCTGCACAAGCAAACGCAGAGCTCTGTTCAAACACACTCACACAAAGCCTGGGTGACAGGCACAGCAAACCTACGATCCTCTGGAGAAATCTGACAGAAACGGCTGATATTAGCGGGTACATGGGTAGGGTTAGGGTTGTTTGTTTGTTGGTCACTGTGTGCACACACACATTCCAGGATAGCAATTAAATGTCATGCAGTTGCAAAGCAGTGAATACAGTTAAAACCATTGGGACTTTAGTCCAAATAAGAGAAAGAAGAAAAGAATAGCAAGGAGACAGAATGATAAATTGAAATGTCACATCTCCACTTGAGGATGAGCTCATTTCAGAGAATCACAAAGTTTTCTTGTCTTGATGAAGACCTCGGAGGCACCGACATTTTGCCTGAAGTTTTTCATCAATCAAAGCAGTTCTATTACTGCAGAACACCTCTGAGATCTTGGGGCTATCATCAATATTGCATCATATTACATTCTATGTCTCACCCACCCGACCATGCAGCAGAGTCACATGTGAAAACAGCCACCCTTAGAAAGTCTCCTTACTTTCCAACATAGGAGTCTCTGACTTGAACTGTACAAGTGCACAAAGCAACAATTGGAAAAACGTTCTGTATACTGTTCACTGAGGATCACAACTCTTCCACATATAAATCCACACCTTCAGTAAAATGGTTGGAATATCATCCATAATGTGAGGTAGTCTGCAAGAATCCTAACGCTGTTCATCACATTTCTCGCATTAAAAATTTCTGTTTTTATGTTCACAAAAACCAAACAATGAGCAAATGAAGGCTTGATTTTCTGCCCTTTCACTTTGTCATAACCTTTTCTAGTCATTTGTCTTTTTGTGTGAATGCCATAACAGTGTGTTGTAAAAAGCTTTGACAATATCAAGCGAGTCCACCTGGACAACATATCAGGGGAGCAAAGTCTCTAAACAGATGTGTTTAAAAAAGGTCTTTGGTTTTCATGTCTGGGAAAAAAAAACCCTGAAAACCTGAAACATGCAGAAACATTTTAGACATGACAAAATGTGTTTGTTTGCTTCAGATTTTAATCAAAGAATCTCACTAATGAATTGTTGGCTGATTACAAATGAGAGACTGAAGCAAAAGATTGAACACAATCAACACTGCTCTAACAAATAATGATCCCTGGGCAATTATTTTTGCCACTTTTGCTACCTATTTACCTGATTTAAAACTGTAGTTTAGTGTTTGTCTTGTTTATGTCAGGCTATTAGGTGCTAGATATACTAAGCTGAGTTCCTGTAAAGCACTTTCGATTGCCTTGTATATAATATGAGCAATATAAATAAACTTCCCTTGTGTTGCCTTTTACTGAAACAGTAAAATGTTCAATATCTGTAGCATGTTAGCATTTGAATAATTTCACTGAAGGATTTTCACTAGTAGTAGTAGAAGTAGTAGTAATTGCTAAAGGCAATATTTCATTTGTTGTTTGTTGCCACTGGTTTGTCACTTGTCTTGTGAAGATATCCCATGTGGGAGCATCCATCAACAAATTACTGTTCTAGATCTTCGCAAGTATCCCAAAGGGAAGATAACCAAGGATTTTTGCACCATTATCATCTTGTTATGTCAGTAACATTGTGATATGTGTCATTATTGGCACTGTGCTGTCCTCAGGATAAAATACTAATTACAGTTTGCTATCATCTCCAAGGTACCATTTTATTTAAATATTATGATAAACCTTTTCACACAGATTCAAAGCATTATGGGAATCAACATTTGCATTGCAATAGCTATTCTCTCCAACATCTGTTCAACAGCTGTGCACTGATGAATGTAGGAGTGTCCAATATTTTTAAAAGTCAAGGTAATGTATTGCTTGATGGACAACATAATTACATACAGGCAAGTGTTTATAATGTTTTATCATTCCTGCCGATATTTATTAGCACAAAATGGCGGTCCACACATCTTGCATAATAATTGCCCCTAGAGGATTTAATAAAAAAACGTGACAACCATCCCGTCACAGTACACAGAAACATCAGCTGCAGAGAACTGGACTTTATTGCTAAAGAAAAATTAGGTCTTAAAAAAATCACTCCCAAGTTGCATGCACAAACAAGAACATTTGGTCTACCTCAAACTCTAACAGAGGCAGTGGCAACATGTTTTTCTACTGCAACCACTGGAATGGATCAAAACCACTCTCGTGTAATGCTTTCCTTTCCACCAGATGTCTTCCAAACTGAGCTCTGTGTAAAAACACACATCTGTTTTAGTTCTGATAAAACTGACATCTACAGACTAGATTAGTCAGACAGGATGTCAAACATAGGAACACCACAGGGAATCCAATCAATTTTCAAATCCAAACAACCTCGGCAAAGTCCCAATGCTACATCAAGCCACAATTAGCATACACAGTGTAATAAGTTACAGGAAGACTTTGTTCATACTGAAAACATGTTTGATTATCAGTATTTGGAACTGGACAGAACTATACACCTATTGCAAAACTTAAAATGTCTCTCATTTCCCTCAAATAAAACAAAATCAACTTTGTATACATTGATGAGCAACAAAACAGAATTGTTAAATAAATATTTGATGGAATAACCCTGGCTTTCATTTTGTCAGACACCAGATTTTCATATTATTGTTGGTTTCATTAGATCACCCAGTCAGAACGTCACTGTGCTGAATGATGTGAGCTTGTTGGAATTGGAGCTTGTTGGAATGTAATAGCTGTAACAAAAATCAAGTCTGATTTCAGAGCTGCGTATTTGGAAATAATTATTTTATCTCCACATACAGTCAGTCACAGCTATTTGGCGTGTTAGGCAAAATAAAACATTTAATTTTAAGCTGAGAGCTTAAAAGGTCAAATTATCATCAACTGTGAGAGAAAAAAAACGAGATAGTTACTCCCACTATGAAATAAGTTCTAAGCATAAACAATATCACTTAACAAAATGAACAATTTTCCCTAATACAATCATAATTTAACAGAAGCATATCATATGCAAAAGTCACAAGATGTTTATTACTAGCAAAATGTGCTTCATTTGTGCTTTTGATCCAAAATACTTGCATAACAATCAGTGCGAAAGGAGTTCAAGCTACTGTCTACAATTGCTTTAAGTTGGCATATAATACGATTTATCTGTTTTTAGTCCATGTGTCGGTTATGCAAGCTCCATCTTGTCCTTGTGCTCCGTCTGTGTTTGTCTTTGTTAAAAAAAAAAAAGGATTTACCTTGAGGCTTTTTCTGACTGGACTTTCTGAACCTGTCATTGAACTGCAGCATTATTAGTTTTCCATTATCAAACCTTTTTTTGTTTGCTTTATCTCTAGGTTCCCTTTGTCCTCATTTTGTCTTACCACATATTAGTGCAGCTACTTTTAACAAATGAATCTGTATGTATGAGCCTGCTTTTGTTTGCATGTGTTGCTGTCTTTCCAGCCTATTTTGTCTTGCTTTGTTTGCTTAAGCTGTTATCAATAAGAAACAGCATGAATAAACTATAACAAGCTCCAGCACAGAGTCGCAAGGCTGTAATGACTACAGCAGTATGATGATTTTTGGCTTCCAACCACTAAAGATTTAAATGCAGACATTTCTAATGACATCATGGACTGGTAATTAATTTTCTTTCATAAGTAATTTCCCTTGACCCATTATTTCGGTAGTGCAGATTATAGCATTATTCTGAACAATACAGCTTAATCAAGCTTTAATGTGGCAAGATGAGAAACCTTCAAATCCTCATGTAGCCCTTTATTTTCTGAAACCAAATTTTCTTTGCTGCGGTGTTGATGTTCACAACCTCCCATGTCAGTCACAAAATTCAGAGCAGGCAAGAACAAACTATGTCCAGTGAATTTACTTCCATCTTAGGTTTTCTTAAAGCTATTTCTTCCTTCATTAGCCTAAAGATACATGTGAATGATATAATTCCAGTAATGTGGAATTTTTGTTTCTCTTTCGAAAAATATCTCTGCAAAAGTCAGATCTTTCAAACGCATGCAACTGAGTTACTGACAGGTTGTGAAAATGACAATTATTTGTGACTGATTGGTCAGAATTTTCTGTATCCTTTCAATTTGTTTAAAAGTGGTCAAATATGAAAAGATGGGCTCATGTTGAACTCTGCTAGCAAGGCAAGATTAAATGATGCTTCATTACAATGTTACTCTTTGTTAAAGCAAGAAGATAAATATATTATTTATAGTTTAGCTTTACATTTTTATTGAATGCACAATGCAAAAAGTGTGAAAAAAGGGATCAGCAGGTCAGTTACTCAAATGTGATAGTTTGCAGATAAGTAGTGTTTTAAACATGGTTTCTAGAATCCCGTAGGATCATTTCACATGAGAGTATGTCTGTGTGACAGCAATAAAAATCTGTCTAAACACGGATGGTCTCTGCAGCAACTTGGAGAGGCATGCTGTGGTTCGCCAGGAATGCAACGGGCTCCTCATTACATATTATTGAGCATCCACAAAAACTTCATTGTGGTTTATCATCATCGTACGGAGCCCCTAAGGGGACATGGAGAAAAAAAAAAAAAAGAAATCCCAACTTATTTTCTCGAGATCCCGCGAAAAGAAAAAAAAAAAGTCGGGATCTCGAGATAATAAGTCGGGATTTCTTTCCTTTTTTTTTTTTCTCCATGTCCCCTTAGGGGCTCTGTAGATTCGTGACGTGTTGGACTTAGAGATTCAGTTTTTTGCTTTTTGTTTAGTCAGCACTTTAAAGTGCATCGCTTGGTTTTGTGTTGTTATTTACCCCATGATTTCACTGGCAAGCTGCTACTGCCCTATTTTTCTGCTAGTCCACATCTGTGTTTATTCTATGTATCTGAAGCCAGTCTTCTTCTTCATCGGTTTCCCCACCTATTCTATTTAGGATTCTTCTGCTATACAGAAAACAGGATTGCCAATAATACTTGTTTTCTAGGTTAATGCTAATCCAATCGCTTTGTGTGTTTAGACTCTTTGATGCCTCTGGATCCTCTGCCTCCTGCCACCAGCTTCTGCCTGCACTTGGGTCCTACACTAATACACATGATCATAGGTGGGAGTGAATCTGGGTCCTTGGCGCTGCGTGAAAAAGCGTAGTAGCAGCACTGATAGTCTAACCCATGCAGTGTGGCTTAGACAGACCAACCTTATCATTAAAGAATTTAAGGAGAAACTGGACAAGCTATGTCTACAAGCTAATCACACTCGCACCAAGATGCCAGTGGTGAGGAAGCACACACACCTCCAAAGTGCAGGTGCACAGGTTACCTGCAGACGTTTTACTCTGTCAGACTTTCAGTTCTGGTTCCTCAGAAAAATAATGCGCTGTTTCATACATCCATCCATCCATTTTCTATACACCCTTGTCCCTCACTGGGGTCGGGGGGGTTGCTGGTGCTTATTTCCAGCTAACGTTTTGGGCGAGAGGCGGGGTCACCATGGACAGGTCGCCAGTCTGTCGCAGGGCAGCACAGAGACACACAGGACAAACAACCATGCACACACACACACTCACACCTAGGGACAATTTAGAGAGGCCAATTAACAGTCAACATGACTGTGGACTGTGGGAGGAAGCCGGAGAACCCGGAGAGAACCCACGCATGCACAGGGAGAACATGCAAACTCCATGCAGAAAGACCGGGGCCGGGAATCGAACCCAGAACCTTCTTGCTGCAAAGCAACAGCTCTACCAGCAGCGCCACTGTGCAGCCCAATAATGCGCTGTTTCTAAAAATAAAATTCTTTCCCATGTAGAAAAGGAAACTATCAAATAATAAAGCTTATTTTGGGTTGGTTGATGGTTGGGTTGTTCCATTTATTTTCTCGTTCTTCCTGTACTGCTGATTCCTCTCTGTGAAGGCTTGGCAGCTCATACAGCCAATTCACATGGTCCCCATTAGGCTAATCAGCCTGGCTGCATAAGAGGTGCTAAAGGACAGTCCTCATGGCCTGATTCTCCATCAAAGTACTGGTAATCAACCCTTCCTCTTGCGATCTCATTTGATGTTGCCTGTATAATTATGTCACGTCTCTCTTGTGTTTCTCAGTAGACTCATTTGGGCCTTACCGTCCACTGCAGGAAGGACAAACAATGGCACACAAGAACTCACCATATCAAAACTTGTTTGTAGATTTATTGTAACTAAATCCATTTTGTCATTATTTGCCACAACCATCTTTTCTTTGTTTACATTTGGGCTACAAAAAGCTGCAAAACATAACACAAGCATCTAAAACAACCAGACATAAAAAAAAAAAAAAAAAATATATATATATATATATATATATATTTTTTATCAGCAGTACAAAGTAATTTAAATAAAATCAACAAGCCTGTGGGTTTCCTCATGAGGTAATGTTCAAAGGAAAACAGAGAGAAAGAGAGATATTCAGTTAGAGCTTTTCAAACTACAGAAACAATTATTTAAGGATTATCTTGGCGTTTGTGTTATATATCAGGTCACTGTCAAGCCTGGTTCCTGCCTTATTTCAGCTGTTGCGTTTTACTTGCCTTTGAGATCGCCTGTATTCGCTCTACATCTATGACTTGGGTTAAACTGATTAAGTTTTTGTACCCCGAAAAAACTCCCAACCGTTTATAAAAGATAATCTAACATCTTCTTATTGCTTCCCCTATTCAAACAACCTCCATTTGTTTCCCAGAGCAATAGCACACAGCTGACCTAGATAAAT
Organism: Phalloptychus januarius; assembly: GCA_902982915.1. Classification (NCBI taxonomy): domain Eukaryota; kingdom Metazoa; phylum Chordata; class Actinopteri; order Cyprinodontiformes; family Poeciliidae; genus Phalloptychus; species Phalloptychus januarius. The sequence continues at coordinate 11,456,264 of CADWAE010000471.1, read as the reverse complement.
ATGACCCATGTCCCACAGTAACACACAGAGGGCTGGGAAAAACATACACAAGCAGAACCAGACATGTATGTCCTGTCAAAGCACATTTAAGCACAAAGACACACATTTGAAAGCAGAGAATGGGCCAATTCAATGAGACATTCAGACAGACTTTCAGACATTTTTCAAATGTTTGACAAATTCAAATGAAAGTCTTTGAGTGGCAGTAATGCGCTAAAAACTAATATTATTGTTTGAAGAGATGTCAGTGAACAGCAGCTCCTAGTTGTGGTGTTTTAGAGAAGCAGCATGCAGGCACATTCCAGGACAGCTGCCAGAAACAACCTCAGCGTGAGGAGACAGAAAAGCCAAACAGGGAACCTCAACTTCCTTCAACTGTCTTCCCTTCCAGTGAATAAGAGCAGTCATGACACTGCAGATGTAGAGTTATAGCTAACCTTTGAATAAATCATATGAGCATCATGCTTTCTTTTGTATTATCTGTGCATGAATGCAATATTTGATAAAGTGATTCTAAAGCTAATTTCTGCTTCTACGTATTTTCAGAATAATGCTTCTATAATGGAACCAGATAGATACATTTCTTTTTTCATAGCCGTGTTTCAAAATTTTAAACAGGAAAACTATTTTTTAAACATTTGACAGGGTTTGCCAAAAGTATTTTGTTTCCTGAGAGTAAACGGGTAAATTACGTCTGTCGTTTAAAGACCACAAAAGTCTGAATATGTATCAGACAGATTGCAAAGCCAGATTGTCAACATCAATTCTGTTCATGCTCTGCCCACATGGTTCCAGTCTCAGCTCGCTGCCTTCTCCCCAGTCTCACTGCAAACTCTACAGGGACTTCGACTCAGACTGCAAGCTGTTTGTTGTTTCACTGAGATGTTGAGTTTTGAACTATTTGAACCCCAAAAAGCTAGATATTTGCACTAAACTTTTGTCCTTTTGACCTTCCCATGGCCTGGATTTTTCAACAACTTCACAGAGGTCCTCGAGCAATCTCGTCTTCGAGCCGAAGCTCGACATGTTTTTCTCTTGTCTCAATTTTCACACAATAAACTAGTTTGTGAAAATTGAAGGGTAGGCAAGTTCAAGCAACAACAAAAAAAAAAACAATCTGATATTGAAACTTCCCTCTCCTTGAGGGCACAAACAGAAAAAGAATAGCTTGTCCATAATTTCCAGCTTTTAAAATTATTTTAAACAGATACATTCGGGTGGTGGAGACGTGTCCGAATCCTGAGATTTTAACCTTTTAACTAATGCTTTCTTTAACTGTCATAGGTCACTTTTGCTCTTTCTCTGCTCTTATTACTTTAATTGTTTTTGCTGTGCAGCACTTTGGTGCAAAGTGCTATAAAATAAAGTCACACTGTGATAAGATTTTAAATAAATTGATCTTTAATTGCATGCTTAATAATCAAACGACATCCTATGAGTAACTGATCAGAATGCCTCCTATGTGCCTCACTTTGAAGGTTTTCAGGCACATCCAACAAGGACATGCATTAGCCTCATTGGCAGACTCAGAAGTCACTAAATAGACTATATTTCCCATAAATAAGATTGAAAGTATTATTATTACACCCATATTCTGACCACACATCAGCTAAAGACAATGGATGGATGAATGGAGGAGTCGTCGGTCACATCTACACAGAAATAGTCTGCAGACACAACATCAGCCTATTTCCACTGTCATCTCAATCCACAAACCTAAATTCTCCAGAAAATCTGTGGGGCAAGAAGCTGATAATAAGAGAGGATGCAGGACTCTGGATTAATAAGAAATGTCCCTCTCTCTGTATGGTTCAACATTACATAATGTTATAGGCAAAGACTATGCACTGTCCTGTTGCCACAAAGACAGCAGAGCACAGGTCCCTACAGTTACCACAATGATGATTATGTGAAAAACAATTATCTATCTTATTATAACATTTTCCTCACTAAATAAATCCATTAGGTTGGTTAGAAATAGAAAACAAAAAGCTGAGAAGAATACATTCTAGATTAAATGTCTATGTAAGTGCAAAGTGTTTTAATGGAATGTAAAATATAATTGTAATACCAATGTGGACAGGGAGAGAAATCCAGAGTTTGGATAGTGCATTAAATTTAGTTTTTAATCTGGGCTGGTCAGGGAAAGATAACCCGAGTCTCGGGGGAAGAATGCATGTTCACATGTACACCCAAAGGTCATAAAAGAAAACTGAGGAACAAGACCATGGACAGATTTCCAGATGAAAGTTTTTTTGTGTTCTCATTGTTTGGTGAAACTGAAAATATATATAAACAGGTATTGCAAAGATTGGAGCAAAACAATGATTGAAGAGAAGTAGGGAAATATGACAGAGAGTTCATGACCATAGTTAGCATGACAGGAGTCTTGAAAAATGTTTGTGAGAAAAGATGTGATGATCAATTTTATCTGAAACTGCTCCCTCCAGGTCAGAGGTCAGTCTGTGCCTCAAGCAAATAAGTTCAAATATGTCGGTGTCTTCATCAGTAGTGGCGGTAAGACAAAGTTGGAGATGGATAGACACATTGGGGTCTTGTCTGCAGTAAAGCAGTTTCTACTCCAAACTGCCAAGGATAAAAACAGCTCAGCCATTATGTGAAGCTCTTGATTTACAGGTCCCTCCAGGTCCCAAACCTCAGCTGCCGTCATGATTAACGGATCATGACCAAACGCAGAAGATCTCAGATGCCAGCAGCTGAAATGTGATGCTCTGTATATTATCGTAGCTCTGTCACTAAGATGATTTGATGGGCTCTGTTATCCTTGAAAGCCGAAAGGAGAGCTACTGCTCCTCCACAATGAAAGAAGTCAGTTGAGGTGATTTGGGCATCTGATCAGGATTTCATAAGAACTGCCTCAATTTGGAGTTTTTCCAGGCACATCTTATTGGGAAGAGATCTTGGGGTGTTCCCAGAACTCACTGGGGAACGATATAGTTTTATATATATCCCAGAAAGACCCTAGATTTACCAAACAACAAACTGACAATGCTAATAGGGAGAGAGATATCAAAGTTTTCATCCTGGACATGTAAGTGTACAAATCTGCTAGATAAAAAAGTGAAAAGCTAAGAGAATGTAGATCTGCAGTACAAGATGAATGTGTTTGTTTTTGCTGAAACTGTCCTACAGAGGTGATGACTCACCTATACATAGATATTAGAAGATGCTGTTAGAGCCATTGTTCAGGTGCAGGGGTTTATAGAGCGATCCATTATGCATGTCTTACTATCTGTAGTTCTCACTTGGACTGCTCTTTGGACACAAATGTTTCAGTTGTTTACTTCAATCCATTCACCAACCTAATGACTTTATTTTCCAAAACACAGTTAGCATGACATGCCAGTCAGATAAACAACACATTAATAGACTGAATAAATGCTAACACAAGCAGAACTCACATATGTTGTCGAGTATGCAGATGCAGAAAGTTTAGATAAGTTCCCACAACCTCTACAACGTGTTCCAAATTATTATGCAAATTGGATTAAAGTGTCATAAAGATAACATTTTCATTGTGCTATTAAATTCATAGATGGTATTGTGTGTCAGGGTTCTTTGAATCACTATAATTAATTTCAGAGACCTGGGTTGATTAGTTTGTCAGGTGAGCTCAAGTAAAGGAAATCTACTAAAGAAGGATGTTCCACATTATTAAGCAGGTTTCAAGCAACATGGGAAAGAGAAAGGATGTCTCTGAAAATCATCAGATCATCAATCATGCACTAGTGCAGTGGACAAGACATGAAAACATAAGTTATTTAACAAAAGCTGAAGTGTTATCATCATACTGTGAAGAGATTTGTGGCTGATTCAGAACTAAGATGGGTTTGTACAGATAAAGGCATAAAGAAAGTTTTTGAAATTCATCAGATTAAGAGAGCAGCTGCTAAAATGCCCTTAAAACAGAGCACACTGTTATTTATTAAAATACTGCTCTCATTGGGAGGTTTGTTCAGTAAAATTTGATTTATACTGCAATAGTTCATTACTTGAAAATTATACTAACCATCAATTGCATTGACCATTTAGAAAAATCTGAGAAAATATCACTTGCATAACAATTTGGAACACGGTGTATTCTCCCACCATAGTGAAAAAATAACACCAACATATCTTATAACTACAGAGATCAAGGAAATATGTTTACTAAAATGATTCTAGAGCCTGTAAAGCCTCTATAGGAACGTGAAACTGTCTGCAACTTATTAACCTGACTGCAGTCGTCTTGTTAACCAGGATCCATAGAAGCCTGGAGTTTTACAGAAATGTATCATGTTTCCCAGGCTGCAAAGCCTCTCGTCTTACTCTGTAAATTGAGGGTTCATTTCCATTGGTATAAAATGTCTAATGATTTCATATAATTCCCATTTCCATATATTTATATACTATGAAAAATATAAAATGAAATCAGTCAGAAAGTCACTTTTTAAACTTAAGAATTTTTTTTGGCTCAACAGAAAAACTGTTTAGCCAGTTATTCTTAAGATTGCTTATGTGTTTTCACATCTTAAGCACTCTGAATTTGGGTTTTTGATGTGCTGATATTATAATTAAATGTTAATCAATTAAAGACATTTTTAAAAAATCTACTTGATTTTGAAACATCAATGCATGCTAATCCAAAAAAACCCTTTTATTTTGAAGTCTCTTCTTTGACTTGTTTCCCTTATTTGCAACTTACTTTAATCTCATCCACCTTAAAATCTTTAAGTAAATAACTCTTGTGTTCATCTGTATAGATCCATTCTGCATTGTCCTGAGTGTGAATGGCTTAGATTTTAAAAATAATAGCTGCACATAGAGAACTGTCTAAGCTACCCACAACGGTTGTTGTGTACAGCTAGATAAGTAAATGAAGGATTCATTTTTCCCTTCCTTGAGAAGGGCCAGGAGATTCAGTCCTTTATTTGAACCAGTAGATCCTGAAGTTGTGATTAGGGAAGCAACAGGTTCGAGTATCAACAAATTTGGGGCGGTGACGTCTTTTGCAGAAATTAAGCATGTTTTGGTAGCAGTAAAACATATTTATGCTATAAATATTTGAAAAGATTACAAAAGCAGCATATTGTCTGTTGATGTGTTCCCATTATGCTGTTTTAATTGACTCAGTATTCAACCAATAATCAGAACCAAAAGTCTTCCACTCTCATTTTGAGTCAGAAGCTAAAAAGTTTGGAAACAGCTATTTTTGAACTGCTCCTAACAGGAAAGCCATTCCTCGCTGTTTGCTGTAACTCTGGTAGGAATCAGCGTGGAAACACAGATGTTTGTTCCTGTTTACACTGAGAGGAAGGTAATTGAGAAAGTCTGGCTCACTCCTTGGGAGCTCTCTGCTGCTCCCTGGGAGCTGTGTTACTACTGAAACACACATTTCACATCTCTTTCTCACTGTTTATATCTCCTCTCTGTTCCCACATGCATTTTTCCCCCCTTAATCCTTTTGCCACCTTATTCTTCCTTTGGAGGAAATATCTGGTACTTAGCAGGAACTGGGTGCCATGTTTGTTGCACCTTAGAAGGGTGGCACCAAAGACAGGAAGAGATCCTCTATTCTTTTCCATCTCGACACCTACCCAGTATCTGTCAGAAACACCTCCTTTAACCTACACATCAGAGAACAGCAGGGCGCCGCCTCACCGACTGCAAGGTGCACTGAAGCTTGCAAATGAGCTCCTTTGCTGCAAATGTTCCCGTAGAACACATTCTATATGCGGAGATTCTTCTCCCCACCTTGTCGGGCTTACCTGGAATTGGCCGGCGAAGTCTTCGTCTGTGGTGCCCTCTCTGCCTTCCTTCAGCGCGATGAGAGTAAAGCCTCTGAAATAAGCAGGGCTGCTGGCTAGAAGCACCACTGTGAGGAAAACAAGAATGTGAGTAAGTTTGTATCGGCTCCAAAGAGAATCAGGGTATTAAACTGGACTGAAACTTGGATTTTCATGGTTTGTCTGCGACACCCAGGGTCACTGCAGTTAATCGCGACAGAAGGTTTATTGTAACAGTGAGCATGATGTGGAAGAGTTAAGGTTGTAAACAGCGGCTTAGAATCTCACACAGGAATTAATGAAGGAGGATACAGCTGAATCACACTTCCTCGCTTTCCCCTCATCCGTACCACTCAGCTCCAAGTTAATTAATCAGATATTACTTAAAACGGTCAACTGAGAAATGGGATACTCCTTGGACAACCTGGAGCAGCATCAGTTCTTCTACATAAACATACAGGCCATAATATGTGTAATAGTTATCAGCCTTCAGGCATGACAATAAAATGAAATCTACTTTTATATGTTTAAAATGCATTTAGATTTTCAACAAAGCAAAACCACAAACAATATTGTTTATGATACGTAGTTAATCCAAAACAGATGCTAAGATTTCTCATAAGCAATACAACTGCAAGTATGTTTAAGTATAGTCATTTATCAGGTTGTGGGTTCTGATAAAGGTTGCTTGTCAGAAAAGTACCACATTTCTGTATTGAAGTATTTTTTTATTGGTCTGTAATGTTTTAATCATAATTATTGTGTTTTCATTAGCTGTGAGCAGAAAATCATCATAATTAACAGAAATAAAGGCTAGAAAAGACCATTTAATAGATATGTGTTTCACTTAGTGAACTGAGTTACTAAAATGGATTAATTCCAATTTATTAAGCATGGCTCCATGTTATAATAAAAAGCCTTGTACTTTAATATTCAGAGCTTGTCTTAAAAGAAGTCTAAAATTTGAAAATCACAATATTAGGCCTTAAAAAGTCTTACATGTATTTAATTATTTTATTAAAATCTTAAATTATTACAAGTATGTCTTAAAATTTTAACAAAATACCAAGACACTTTATTGCGTTTATGGACTCTACTTTCAACTACAAAAATTCAAAAAACACAATCAGCCAATCAGTAGTCCAAGATAGTCCAGAGAAGCGTTGCTGCTCGAATGGGAAATGCAAATTCAACACTTGGCCTCAAAGACACAAGAGTATGGCTTGGTTAAACCCCAATGCAAACAGCAACTTTGAAGCCGGCAGCTTATGGAAAAACACAAAACTAGGGCAGTGGAGAGGTATTCAAAAAGAGACAAACTCGTTAATGCTGTGAATGGACTGAGACAAATGACAGCTGTCAGTCAGTTCTGTTGCGCTCTCCTCGGACATTGCTTGCACTGTGGTTTGGACATTATTTCCTTCTCTGTTTAAGGTATTTCTCTTTGGAGCTAATCTGTTTCTAGTCTTTGAAAAGAGCTCCACTCTCTCTCCCATACTCTTCACCGCTCCAACTCGGAGCTGCTTTGTTCGCTGTGCTGCCGAGCGCAGGAAGAAACCTGAAATTGTCTTACTGTTATAGCAAATTATCTTTTGTTTGCAGCTATTCATTCCTGAAGTGACATTATACTTCTTATGAAAAAAAGAAAAAAAATTATTCAACAAAAACATCAGATAGGAGAAACAATTCCATATTCAACCAGTTACATCAGTCAGCAATGTTCAAATCTGTTTAATATTTAATAACTTAATGTAAAGAGATTCTGCAGAGTTTAAGGGGTTTTTGTTTTAATAACCTCCTAATTAATGTTCATCAAAAGAAAAACATTAATTGTATTCATTATTTGGGTCAGTTTCCTCTGTCAGGTCAGATGTTTTTGCTTTCTTAGGTTTTGCATCAGACACACCATGTGAAAGCAGCATAAAAATAAGTCTACCAACACAAAGGATGTGTTGTTTTACAAAAAACACAAACTTATTCTCAAAAACTTCCTGGATGTTTTTTTTTATTTGCACTTTGACAGTTTCAAGAAGCACTAGAGACTCAAATGGAAGTACAAAACTGTGCAGAATGAGAATTTTGTATAATAAATTGATTTTAATGTCATGTTAATTATTTGAAAATATTTATATTGGTTAATCAACTTGCAAGAACACACACACTTCTTTCCATAAATGCTCATATCCTCTGTATCTTCTTATATTTTGTCACCTTACACCACAAGCTTCAGACTTTATGTCACACAAGGAGAATTGTACTTAGGAAAGAAATCTGACAACGGTAGCATGCATTTGTATTGAGCTACATTTATTTAAAATTTATTGTATAATTGTTGATTTTGAGATTAAAAACTTTTAAGGCTCCTTCTGAGCTCATCTGAAGTCACTGTGAGAAAGTTGCCCCTTTTTCACATCTGGCCGGATGGGAAGTTAAAATTTGTTTTGTCAACTTAATTGGATCCAGATCTGTCTGTGTGTCTCTAAGCCCGTATCTGCATGTTGTTATATGAGAGAGTCCACTTTTTGGCAGGAAGAGAAGAGGAAGTGAACATAGGCTGCACATTTTAACAGTAAGTATCCGGATCAAACAGCATTTCCCAGCAGGAAGCTGAGGAAGACTTGCTTTGGAAATTGGATCCCCCCCGGCTGCAGGTTCCACTTAACATTGTAAAAGACAACATAAATAAAAAAAAACCATGTTGAAGAAGTGCTCTGTTTTCAATTTGGTAAACATCCAGTCCTTTAATTAGATGCAGATTCGCGCACTGCCTGCACCGCAGACTCTGGGAAGTAGAGTAAAGATGTACCTCTGTATGTGCTGCCCGGCAGGTAGGTCTCCGGATCTCCCTCCACCCTGATCCTGAACTCGTGGTGCCCTTCCCGCCGGGTCCCCTGCGTCTGCGCCCGGAGGATCCGCCCGCAGTACCCGTCCGCCCTCCCTCCGGCCGGCTCCTCCACGAAAGCAACGGCATTGCACAAAAAATTCGAGACAAAATAACCCTGCAAGAGCAGCAGATGCAAATACATTCCCATTTCTGAACTGCCGCTCGGAAGCGATTGTGCAGTGGCTGTTCAATAAAAAAATAAAAATAAAAAAAAAAGAAGCAGCGCAAAGACCAGCGCTTGCTCCCTCCTGCCGGGAACTCCCACTGAACTACAGACAGAGACAGCGATGCGCAGAAGGAGACCAAGACAAGTCCATCCTGAAGTGGAGAGAGCGCGGCTGGAGCTGTGCGCGGCTGGATGGAGCTGTGCGCTGCGTCGCGCTGCTTATAAGCAGAGAGGGGAGAGGAACAGCAGCTGCTGATTCTGGATCAGTCAGGGTGATGTGCTGGAGTGGTAGAGAGAAGATAGGAGGGCTCTGCGAACGACGCTGCGCCGATACAGGCGATTATCTCCCTGATGCGAGACGAGGAAAAGTTCAACCTGACTCCCAAACACTTCCTCCCCAAACGCTTTACTCACACAAGCAGTTCACTTTCGGTCAGAATGTGCACAGATGCAGAAACGTCTAAGGGGTAAAGTAGCTCCACGCTTCCGTTCACTTGCATTAGTTTATTGCATTAGCCGTTTGTGGCATGACATCATGCAACGATGCAAAAAAAAAAAAGATAAACAAGAAATGTATCCAAATTACACATCTACTGTGTGGGCAAAACTCAAAGGCATATTTTATACACATTTTCTATTTGTGATTTAAATTAATTTCAGCTTTTCACGTAAGAGCTGGCTATTTTATATTCCAATAGAAAATTAAGAAATTACAACATACAAATTTTTTCCCCTATCCATATAATGATATTAGGAAGTAAAAGTAACAATTTAGAAACAAAAATAGCCTTTATTGTCCAATAATGGGAAATTCAAGAATTTGCATTTTTGCAGTTGAATTAAATTAGCAAAAATTTAATTTGCTTAGATTAAAATTTCAGAATCAGTTCATTTGTTAACTTCCAGCCAGTTTTTAAGATGTCCTTAGTCAACTAAATTTGTCAAATAGTTTCTGGTAATTCATTTCTTTTCAGAATATTTTACTTAGTGCATTTGTTCAATAAATTAATGAGGTTCTAATTATTCTGTTTTATACCCAGATACAACCCATTTTTGCTACACTGCAGACAAAAAAAATTCAGGGTTTGAATCTCAGCCAGAGCGATATAATGTGGGTACTCATAGTTCAAGCAAAGTCCAAAAACATCCACATTTAATCCCCCCTAGGTGTCCGTGCGTGCGTGTGGGTGTGTGTGTGTGGGGGTGTGTGTGTGTGTGTGTGGCTGGTTGTGTTGCCCTGTGACAGACTCGTGACCTGTCTCATCTTGTCAGGGTTGCAACGGTGGGGTGCCAATCTCCAGCAGTCACTGAGTGAAAGGGCACCAGACCATCACAAGGCAACACAGTAACACACATAGCAATCACCCATGCAAACACAAACTCATACTTAAGGGTATTTTCTGTGTTATGACCTAATAATTACATTTTTTTTCCTCTAAAAAGAGGGTTCACCATACATAAACATTGCAAAAAAAAAAAACTACCAATTTATTTCAAACTGTCGTATAAATCAAAATTCCTCACAGACGTGGAAGTCAGTGGTATATGGTGTGCATGAGTAGGGAACATAAATGTTGCAATGTGCAAGGAAAGTGATTTATAGTCAGGTTGAAAACACCTGAAGGTCTCACTGGGTCTTCAGGTAAAGTAGTCACAGTAATCAATGTTACAGCACAGGTGAAAACTCCCAAGCTCACCCATAATGAGATCTGCAGATGCCTTAATGTTAGGTAAACAAATTAACCAAACATTTCTGTGGTCTGGACTGCAGGAGAAAGTGAGAGTGTCTGAAGAGAACCAACACAAAAACAAAAAGTCAATTTTATGCAGAGAAAAAGAGGCTTGGATTTGAGCTTTTGGTATTGCTCTCTTAGGTCAACTGAAGCCAAATTCACCTGGCAATTTTCAAAGTACCATTTCAGTTGAGAGTACAATGTCAGGTGATTGTAAAAAATGCAGATTGTGCAGCAATTTCTGATTTGAAAAAGTTTAAATTAGATTACAATTTCAGTCCATTATGTTTTTTTTTAGTCATCGAGTTTTTATTTTTTTTGCAACACATTTTCTTTATGTAAGTACAACAGTGAAATGTGTGAACTAAACTTGACTTCCATTTACATCTCTGGTCTTATGTTCACATGTGAAACAAATGTGGATTGTCCTCTACATTAAGAGTTCCCAAAAGAAAAGCAGTTTTTACGGTTTGGAAATGCTTAAAGTAAACAACATCAGCCTGAACGCCTCCAGAGACACTCCAGATGGGATTCATCTGCAGTGCTTTGTCCTCTTGCTGGCTAATGTCCGATGTCCACAATATGTTCTGGACCAAGATATGAACAAAACTTTGACCTTTTGCAATAAAAACAAATGTATTTCAAGGCCTGCCAGCAACTTTCCCATGCAAACACAGCTTCGTCGGAGGAATATCAAAAGAGAATCTTCTAATCTGATCAAATGAAATGTATTGTAAAAGATACATGAAATTTCAGTAATCCTTGTTAGAAATAGAGAATTTACTCTGAGGGATCTTTAAAAGCAAAGGATTCACAGAAAATGTTTACCTCTTCAAAATCTGATGTGCTTAATTTCAGTTCTTTTCACAGGAAAGTCCTGCAGGCCTTCTTATGACAAATAAATTTGTCTTTACTCAACCTGCCTGCTCAAATTAGCCTTTCATGAGGGTGATAAAGTTCTGATGCAGACAGCATGGGTCAAAAGGGTGTATTAAATATGTAAATTGCAAAGATCTCAGACTGTGCAAGTAATTTCCTCTAATGGACTATAAAGGTTCTTAAAAAAACCTCAGTATTACACTCAGGTGTGTAATAGAATTTCTAATCATTTTATATAGACTTTTAGGAAGTCAGGAAGCATTTGCTTCATTTAGATCTTTGCCTCCAGTAATATAAATGAGCCTCCAAGCTGTGTGCGTTAAAAGCTCAGTGTTGAGATGACATGGATTCAATTTTCTGTTGGTTTCAAAAATCACATGGCTCAAGCTGAAAATGAACCAACTGTGCATACATCCCAATTACTGCCTGCTTTAAAAAAAGGACCTAGGGGAATGTATTGCTAAGTTATTAAGGATAAATTGTTCACATTTGGTTGGACTCTGATTATGCTTTGTGTAGGTGCAACTAATGGTGCAATCATTTATTTGAGTGAAAACCATCAGTCCATCTATTGTCTTTACACACTTATTGTAGTAGAGGAGCTGGTATAAGTGACAATTTCATCCTCAAATATAATTTGATGATATTCAGTGATTTTCTGTACTATACTGCATCTACAAATTAATAACGGGCTAATTTCACGCGTGTATTCAGAACTGTTTATGTATTAGCTTAACAGAAAAATTACATTTTTGCATGTGAAATTTTGAGCTTGTGCATAGATGTGCACATGTCGCACTAGTGTTGTAATACAAGAAAGTTGAACACTTGTAAACTTTTTGCTGTTGTAATCTCATCCCAAATGTTGTTCACCTTTCTCTGTCTTTCAGCACTCCCTGTGTGCCGAGCCAACTAGACCTTTAACCAGTTGATGGTATTCTATTTTGGACCCCCTGAGTTGGCCATAGGCCCCCTCTGTGCCCCCAATCATGGAAGTCTTGGTCCACCACTGGCAGAAAGCAACAGGGAAAGTGGCATGAGCAGTGGAAAGAAAAAGAAACACCGGAGGAACAACAGAAAAATCTATCATGGAATCAGTAAAATAGAGACGCTTCAATACCTAAGAGGTTAATCACTAGAATGGAAAACTGGTGAGTCTAATCACTTAATTAAAAACAGCTGAGGGACAGCAAGGTGCTGAAGGGTGTGGAGGGGGGAAAAACCCATAAATAAAATAATTAGTACACAGAATGAGGAAACAATGGCTAAACAGAGCATGGCCTAAGAGACAGGTGCTAGAACCTGCCTTTTAGGCCAAGCCTCAGCAACAGGTGTAACCAGGAACACAGGAAAACAGAGTTCCTGCACAAGGGCAGACAAATTACCAAAATAAAACAGGAACTAGGGTAATAAAAAAACTAATTAAAACTTTTAACAATATTTCTAAAACCAAAAGTACAACACTAACAAGAAATTTAACGCAAAACCAGAACCAATATCATAACAATCATAGAAAAGCTCATAAAAAATATATAGTTTGCATTTATTATGGTTACTCTAACTGAAAGAGTACAAGCACAATGCCTCACTGTATTGATCTCCTCTAGGCTGGTTCTTGGCACTGACATTTACTTGGTGCACCAACTACTGAAGTTGGCTCTAACTGATCTGGAATCAGCTGAATGGAAATACAATGTTTACATTTGGTGCGTGCGTAAGACGATTTCAGAAAGGAATTTCTAACGTTCCTTAAGTTACAGTTGACTCAAATAATATTAGCAGGTGGGTTATGTTATTGCAGTTTCTGACAGAGGCATTTTTACAATTTATGTTTTCCATCTGAAACAGCTGTGAGCTAATCTTAGAAACGGCTGAATTACTTTTCCTGCTCACTGGAAAGTATTTGGTCTGTGAATAGACCAAGCAGCGGTCACACCATGTGAAAAAATGAATTCATTGTTTACATAAGCTCACAAATATCTGTTTGCTTCATAAAAGGACTGTAAATATCTATAGTTGATTTTCCTGTTGTGAGAAACCAAAAGTTTTGTTCTTTTAACTGTTAATTTATGTTTGCTTGTTAAGTGTGAACAAAATCTAAGTCTGTGTTGCGTGTTAACTCCCATCACTTGCTCATTTAACATAGAAATAATTCTACCGATGGAGAAAGTGAGATGTGAGCAGCCCTGTTCTGCCTTTTACTTTCTCTCTTATATGTTGTCTTAAATATATTTCATAAAATGATGACTGTTTATTTGTTACAGTTTTAGTGTTAACAGGATGACAAAGTTTTAAATTAAATGTTTATAGTTTTAGACACCATAATATAAATATTATTCAGAAAAAAAAAGTTTCAGATTAAGTAATAGATCGTGTCTCTGTTACTAGTTAAGAGCCACGCTGCACAAAATTTTGTTTCAAAGGAACATCTTTCTCTTTGTCAGGTTATTTGTGCTTTTTAGGCACAGCTCTGCGCCTTTTGCATTTTCTTGGAAATGCAAAGTTGCGTAATAATGCCACTGTAGACATTGTTGCTGTTGTGTAAAAATATATGGGTGGAGCAACTTCCTTTATTTCCTAAAACAGAAAATCCAGAATCTCAACAAAATATTCCCAGTGTCTATAGTAACTGCATGTTTCGCCTCTGTTTCTCAGTAACACACAAATCTTTTTTATATCTGTACTGCACAGATGCACTGAGGAAAATGTTCATATATCTGTTCACTAAAGCTTAGATCGGGCCTAAAAAATCCAATCCAATCGTGAGCCTGAGCCGAGCCAAATAATTAAATAATAATTAATTATAATCCCAAGCGTAAAGTAAACCTAACATTATTTTAATTAAGCTTTTACTGCTTTCAATTTAAGATCCTGAACTGACCTGACCTCATTATCAAGCAAATCATTTTGACCTGGATTCAGGTCGGGGTTGGGCCATAAAGCTAAGCTCTACTCCACCTCTCTCCAGCTTCTCGCTTGTGTAAAGTTCCAGTTTTATGATCAGTTTTTTCCTACATTTTAATCGGTGATCCTATTCCTGTTTCACCTCTTTGTTTGTGCCTCTCAGGTTCTTTATTTGTTAAGTCTATTCTTCCTGATTTCATTTGCTGTCCATCAAATGCTCCTGATTAGTGTCAGCGTTTTCAGAGGAAGGCGTTTATTTATTAGTTTTGCTGCCCAAGAGCACTTTTAGCTTTCTACTACTTAGTTAGTAATGAGAACTATAATGTTTTGCCACTTTTCCTGCATTTACGTGCTCAAAACCTCTGCATGACATTAATCTTTTTTTCTTCTAACTGCATTTGACTGATGCTTACTGGGAAGTCGGTACTTTACCATGTTCCTTTTTACATCGTGCTCTTGAATGAGAATTAGCCCTCATTTTTTTCCAGACATGATTTTGAAGATCTTGATTATATTTATTTCAGGGAGCTGCTGAGAGGCCAGATAATTATGTAATGATTGTTTTTTTTTTTTGGAGGGTGCATGGAGAGGGATCACTGCCAACAGGAAGTAGAATTTGTCTGGAAAAAAAAAAAAACATGTGAAGCTTTATTTATTTATTTTACACTAAACCAACATTTTAAATTGCATAAATGTCTTATTATAGGATGACGTGTCAATGTTTTACTGTTAGGCAGTTAGGTTTCAGTGGAAATGATTTCCTTTGAGACATCTTATTACTAAGAAACTGAGTTTTTATTTTAATTCAGCATTTGTCAAAAATTATTTAGATTTTTCAACTTTAATTTGCTTTAATTTTCACCTCCTGGAATTAAATATATCATCCAGCGACGGAGCTTGCATATATATATATATAATTTTTTTTCCCCAATTCCATGCACAGACATTTCTGTTCCATTTCCAAACCCTCACTGCCCTGACACTCACCACAAATATCTGGTTCTGTCACTCAAATTTAACAAGCCATGGATGGGGAGGAGTGCAATGGGTGTGAACAGGGGAAACTGTGTTAGTGGTTGCCCTCGGAGGGAAAAAGTCAAGAGATTTGTATTCTGAGCAGCAACTGAAAGCTGAATTACAGTAACTACAGTCAGGGCAGCTTGTAATGCCGCCATACTGCACTCATTCTGTGTTTATGCAAATAAAAGATTTCATTTTATTTCATGTAAGCGTTGCATTAATTAAAGGCAGGCCAGTGAGGAGTAGCGGAGCATTCAGCCAGGTCTGTGCACTGGAACATAGGTTAAGAATGAGTTTTATTACTTTGGCTCTAAGGGGGAGAAAAAAAAAAATCAGTCTGACCTCATCAAATCTTCAACTGGTTCGAGTTCTGTATGAAGATGGAAAAATGGAGCTGACATTTAGAGAGGGAGGTAATGGCTTTCTATTCTGTGCCTGGACTTAAAACTAATTTATTTCTCCATTAAACCAACTCACTATGTAATTCAATATTTTTCCCTTCCTCTCACTTCTGTTAAAAGGGTTTCATTTGACATATTTTCAGGGTCTATATAATTTTACTACTGGTCATCTTATTGCAAAAAGAGACAATGCAAATGGGTCTCATCCACACTCGCTGTCCTGTTTATGAGGTGAGCATTGCGAGTATTGGATCTGATCCACTTTGCCTTCAGAACTTCCTTGATTCTTCATTCAACAAAAGTGTTTCTCTGAGATTTTTGTGATGACAGCAAGTATCCCAGACTTTGTGACATGGCACAATTTCCTGTTGGAAATTGTTTTTCAGATGATGAATACGCAGTGGACCAGATATACAAAGTTATCAGCAACAGGCTATGGTGTTTGCTACTCCTGGAAAGTATTTACCCGTAAACGCTGCCAAGCATTGTTAACACTGACATACAGATCTTGACTTGGATCTCACTTTTTATTCTGCTAGCACACTCTTACAGCATGATTCACGGAACATTTTTATATCAGGCCTTCAAGACGAGCAGCGGCACACACACATCATCTCTTTGCAAAAGTTACATCATCTCGTTGCTAAATGTCACCCCTGTTTTTCTGCGCTCCTTTAGTGCTAATTCACTGACTTCTGCTCAGTGCAGATTTGGATACAAGTGAATCAAAGCTGGAACAATGTGCTGACTTTCTCCACTTTGTAGCTGTGGTGAATTCTATTTCTAATCATTTTACTTCTGTACTCTCTGTTTCTCTTGGTGTGTTTTAAAGCTCACACTTTTATCTGAAGCTATGATTACATAAATCTACTCTATTGCTATAAAGTTACTTAAATACCTTTAAGTACATTTTAAAGGTGTTTAAAGGAGTCCATGTGGTCATTTAGTCATTAATCCTCTTTTGCAAATCTCAGATGCAGTGATGATGGAACAGATTCAGATTGAAATTATTCAATCCGATCCGATTTGAATTACACAAACATGTTATGACTGCATGCTGGATTTTATTTAGGGGTACTGAAGTTAAAGAATTATATACATAGGCATGCCGCACTTGTCAAATTTATATTTGTAAAAGATGTTTAATTTAGTGCCCCCTTTCCTTCCACTCAATAATTATGTTCTACTTCGCAAAGAAATCCTCCAATAAAACGTTTGGCTGTAAAGTGACAAAATGTGGAAGAGTTTTTCAAAGCACTGACATCTGCAGCAGCTTTTCACTCTCATAGTTGTTCTAGGTTTTGCCTAGGAATTTCATGCTAGGGCGCTTCTCTATCTGCTACATAAGGATTTTCCAATCCACCTTTTCTGCAGGAATTTGTGTACACCTACAGATTCTGACTGAGTGCACATAATTGGTTTATGGAATTCATGGTTGGATTATTATGGTTTAGCATGAGGCTTTACAATTTATAGCTGCAGGAATAACACACTTCCTTTTCTTTATATCAGGATGGAATCAATTCATGATGAATGGAGGGGAAAATTAGCTCGTGCACAAGCAAGAAAATTACTAAAACACATGGGCCAAAACAAAAGAAACTTGCTGTGGGCATTTCAGAGGAACGCACCGCAAATGCAGGCTGCAGCTGCTCCTTTGCGTTGTGCAGTGGGAACCATCTGTAGAAATGAAATGCGACTGTTTCTTGGCTACGTCCTTAAGAGTCGTAATGTGTCGGAGTGGAATAAGCTTTGCTAGTAAATTAGATTTACCAAGACGTCATTCTAAAGAATCTTCTCGATTTGTTAACAGGGGCTGACTCTTTCTATTAAATAGATAAATGCTGCAGCGTCATCCTGACAGTCGGCATCTGAACAATGAAGCTTGGAAGTAATTCCTAAAAGCGCTGGGTCAGCAGTTTGCAAGAGGCAGAAAGTTGTCGTTGAGCTTTTCCTTCCCACTAAAGTACACTGAAAAACAAACTTACAGTGACGAGAGGAAACCAACCATATACTGTTTACATTTTTAGTTTATTTTATCCAAACATGACTTGAACAATTTAATTTTATCTTGTTAGAAGTTTAGATTTTTTCCTCACTGGGGTAATACATAAATATATATATTTTTTAATCACAAATTAAATAGATCTCAAAATTTTACGTTTTTCACTTCTGAGAAAATAAAGAATTGAGAATATTTGCTCCTGAAGGGCCATTACTTGCTACAAGAAATGCAATCGGAGCTGTAGAACCATTTTACTGACACCAGCTGCAGCCTCTTGCCAAAGGCACTCCTCTCATAAAGCTATTAATTAGGAGTCCTTCATTTTGAATAGAGACTCTTTATTAAAGACAGCATCCACACAGGTGATGGAGCTAACAGCTTATAGAACTGAGAGTGAGAGCATATGGTGAAATGTGTTTACTTTGACTAGCTGTTGACTTGCATTATTAACAAGACAGATGAACTTATTGTGAACAGATTCCTAACTTATACTTCACAGAGTTCTGACAGAAAACCACTCCTCTCACTAAACTAATACTAAGATGTTTTTAAACTAAACCAGGACAGAATTAAAATATTAATTGTTGAGCAAAGGCCCAAAAGGATCCTTACTGTAAATGTGCAAAGCTGTGTGGGAAAATGTAAAATCTCCTGTAATTTAAATTGCAGTAGCATTGCCTAGCTAGAAATGGTGCTGCTGCCCTTTACAACTTTTACAATTTTTAATTGGAGCTCAGTTTTTATGTGTTTGTGACATTTTTCATATTCTCTTTGTGCAACAGTGCAATTTTCAAAGACGTTGTTGCTTTGCAATAGTTAGATGTCTTGTTTGAGCATTGCATCGGAACCTGATTTATCTCATAATTGATTTAACTTAACATTTTTACTTTACCTTCTTGACTGTTTGAATTAGCAGACATTACCGGGGCATCACTATGCCATTTATTGGGAAGAAATTAGAAGCTGACAAAATTGTGTTACATGTA